>CM045990.1:97049618-99549618 GCA_025175895.1 Wurfbainia villosa
TTACTACTAATCCAAGACCAAGTCTTGGTACATAGTTTTTGGTTGTGTTTTTGCTAGTACTAATCTCCTTCGAGTACCTCACGATCAAACGAGCATAACTTTTGCTACAAGTGGACTCAATAAACGATCTACCCACCAAATCAAGCTCTCTGAAAGATCTACACTTTTACCGGGGTTTACCTCATAACAAGCTGTTTCCAGCCCCAAAATCCAGCGTTTAGTACCCTTTCGGGACATCAAGGTCGTAAGTTTCAAATTTTTTAGTTTTTTTATCCTCCTTATTTATTTCTTTTTTTCTATTATTTCAGATTACTAATCCAAGACCAAGTCTTGGAATTCGCTTTAGTTTTTATTTGTGTTTTTGCAAGATACTTAATGGCTCACATTGAGGATATAGCACCACCCGACCTCCGCTTCTTTAACGGAGATGATTTCCGTTATTGGAAAGGTCGGATGGAGTGTTTCTTGAAAACACAAGTCGAGACTTGATAATAATCCAAACCGGCTTTGCTTTACCCACCAATGATCAAGGAGAGCCCTTGGATTTCAACAAGTGGACAAATGCAACCAAGAGGCAAATCGAAGCCGATGCAAGAGCAACCCAAATATTGCAATGCGGCTTGTCCAAGGAGGAACTCAACCGCATCGGACCATTCATTAGCGCCAAGGACCTATGGAATAAATTAATTGAGCTACACGAAGGAACACCCGATGCTAAGGTATGTAAACGTGACCTTCTTTTCAATAAGTTGTATAACCTCAAGATGCAGAACACGAGACGGCAACACAACTACACGCCGCGCCCGTGACATTGTCAACTACACACACCATCGGACACAAGGTCGAAAACCGTGACCTATTAAGGTACGTTTAATTCATTTCCTAGGACTACCTTGTGGGCATCCATGGTCGATGCCTACAAAGTCTCTAAGGACCTATCGCTTAGGTTAGATGAATTATTTTCCGAGTTTGAACTTCATGAGCAAACTAACGTGATCCGGGCCGAGAGAGGTATTGCTCTACTCGCAGGACAAAGAAGCAAGCCACCTACTAGGCAAGTAGATGAACTCAACCCAAGACGAATCCGAATCCAAGAGGAGGCCATAATAGTCAATATTGTGCGGAGAATAGTTCGACAAGAAAGAAGGAAATTGAAGAATGAGAACCAAAAGAAAAAGGGAGCAAGGAAAGCCTTCCATGCAACTTGGGACAACAAAGAAGACATAGCTTACATGGCAAGAACGGAGGAGTCCGAGTCAATCCGGCCGAGTCCAACTACAACTCCGACTCACTCAAGATTATTTCGAGAGAAAACTCAAAGCCGACCAAAAGGGAAAGTTAAGGTTGATTTCTCTTAATTAGTACACTTTACAAGACAATTAAACTGCTTAATAGGAAATTAACTAAGTCCGAGTCTAGGGTTGAGTCGTTACTTGAGGAGGTTGAAACCCTCAAGCAAGAGGCTACTCTAACCTCTTCAACTAGTCAAGTTCAAGAGAGAAACTCAACCCAAATTGAAAAACTTGAGAAGGAGAATTCTCTCTTGAAAGACCAAGTTCAAGAGGTCGAGGCTAGGTTGGAAAAGTTCACGTTGGGATCTAAGAACCTTAACCGACTACTTGGAACCCAAAGAGTTGTACAACAAAGCCGACTGGATTTAAGTCAAAGACTACGAATAGGTCTTATATGTCTATCGTAAATCGTAGTCATCAAAGAGTCCAAGCATGGGTCCCAAAGGTTTTATTAAATTCACATATTAGGACTAATAAGTATTGGATTCTCAGATCAAGTTCATTATTTGTATAGACCTTATTGGTTCAATGGTCTAGGGGGAGCTAACACTAAAATAGTATACCCGCTTACTTAGCAAAACCATTGCATGCTTAGAATTTCTGTTAACTTGTGAACTTACTTAGAATACATACATAACCAACTAAAATCCTTCGAAAAGATTGAGCCTCGGGGAGCCTCTTTTCATAAATAACTAGTTAGTCAACTCTTGATAATATAGTATCAGGATGCGGCGAGAGACAAAGTCTCGTGTATTCGAGCTATATAAGGCGTATCTAGCTTGGTGCACTTGACCGAGTGGAACTAGCTGAAGCTACCTCGCCGTATCCTAAACTAGTTAGACCAGGAAGTAACCCTAAGTGACTTAAGTGATATTTTCTTGAATTTGGCTTTGTCTAAGGAAGTGGTCGTTGTTCCGATCAAAGAAGGCCCCTGTGCCTCGCCACGACCTGGAAGCCAGTTTCTCGAAAAGTTTCTTAACGATCTAAAGGTTAAATCTGAATCTAACCCAAGGTTGACTATCTTTAATCAATTTAAAATCATCTCACAAAACATATAAGGTGAACAAATTATGAGACACATAGAATGAGTGAGATGTTAAGGATAATTGAAATATACTTGAAACAATCCCTTCAAAATACTACTTATTTTCTCAACTATTGTACTTAATAACTCGAGGCCAAGTTTAGCGCCCCCTACATCTCTTATACTTCATATATTTGACTAAGGGGGAGAGCAAACTAATCTTAAGGGTTATATTATAAATCTTTAGATTATTGGTGCAGAGGGACACACCTCGAACCAATCTATCTAACTATTGCTAGACGCATGCTTGGACTTATATTTGATTTATCTAGATGCATTCATAAACGACATTGTTTTAAACCCCTATTTTATACAAAAACCCCACAACTCTTTTGATTTATGGCAAAAGGGGAGAAGAGAAAGTTAAGGGGAGTAACACAAATTTCATTTGAAACACAAAATTTGTTTTTGAAAACTAAAGTATCTCTTTCAAAACTCACCTAGGTTAAGGGGAGTTTTGGTTAAGGGGAGTTTTTGGGAATGGCATTCATCATCTACTATATGTGTTTTATGCTTTAATTTCCCTTAACTTTGTGTTGGTTTGCCATAGATCAAAGGGGGAGATTGTTGGTGCAGGGGCACTAGATAATCGAACCTGTGTTTTGATTATGGCAAAGACACAAAGTTAAGTTTATATTGTTATCTCACGAGCTAAATCAAGTGTGCAGAAAAGTACTAAAGCCGAGTCGAAGGCTAGCGACACCCGGAGGAAGCCGTGGTGGTCCTGGGCGACACTTGAGTGAATTCGAGGAGCCAAGGAATCGAGTGGAAGGCCGAAGCAAGAGCTACTATCGAGGTAAGCTCGTGAGTGAGAGATTGTAAGGTCGTGTCCTCTTTACGGGACGCATCAGAGGCGACGATTCGACTAAGACTTCTTGTGGAAGGTCTAGGTCGAGATCGACGGTTAGAAACCGTCAGATTTATCATTTTCCGAGCTAATCTCTTATCGCAGGAAGTGGCCGGCAATGATCATCGGACATTAGGCGATCATTATCGGGCCGATCGATGAGATGCATCATCGATCGTCATCACGATCGATGAGAGGCATCACCGATCTGATGGCGACGATTCGACCTTTTGCGCTAGGTCAAAACGGATAACGCTGACGCGCTACGCGATAAAAATTTGGAAAAATTCATGATCCGCTCCAAAGAAATAGGAGACAAATTCAGAGGCTAAAGTCTATAAAAGGAGGGAGGATTCATCTCCAAATATCATCAATTATTCATCAAGTGCTCCTACAACGCCAACGCTCAACACCGTCATATAACGCCGACGCGACGCATAACCTCGATCTTCTTCAGCAGCAGATTCAAGTAATATTTTTGATATTATATTCTGTGTTTTTATCTTCATAACGAGGTGAGGTAGGCTTGTTGCCTCATCCTCGTATTCGGTTTTGTAATCGTTGGTCTCCTACCTCCAACGAGGAGGAGACGTTTTAGTGTTTTGCCCTCCGTACGCGGTCTAGGACCGATAGGGCCTTGGAGTAGCAACCGCTGGGTTGTGAACCAAGTAAAATAAACGTGTTCATTTATTTTCCGCTGTGCTTACTTTGCGTATTGAACGAACGAAAAAGAAAAGATTTACGATCGCTATTCACCCCCCCCCTCTAGCGACGCTTCTCGATCCAACAGATGATATTATTTTTGGGTCAACAAATGATGAACTCCATCAAGATTTTATTAAAAATATAAAAAATGAGTTTGAAATTAGTCTAGTTGGAGAATTAAATTTCTTCTTAGGACTATAAGTTAAACAAACTAATGAGGGAATTCATATATATCAAACCAAATATGCCAAAGAAATGATCAAGAAATTTGGTTTAGAAAATATTAAGGCAGTAAACACCCCTATGGTAAGCAACACCAAGATAGACAATGATCAAGAAGGACAATTAATTGACTCAAAACTTTATAGGAGTATAATTGATAATTTTCTATATCTAACCGCTAGTAGACCCGATATTTTATTTCTGATAGGTATGTGTGCAAGATAACAATCTTGTGCCAAAGTGTCTCACTTAGTAGCCGCTAAACAAATCTTAAGATACATCAAAGGCACACTAAGTCTAGGACTTTGGTACCCTAGGACTAGTTCTTTTGATTTGATTGGGTATACCGATTCTGATTATGCAGGTTGCAAATTGGATCGAGTAATAGGAAGCAACCTTGTGTTACTTTATCCACCATCAAGGCCGAGTATGTAGTCATGGGTTGTTGTGTAGCTCAATTACTATGGATGAGACATACCTTAGAGGATTATGAGATAAATTACTCCAAAGTTAAGGTCCTTTGTCATAATGTGAGTACCATCAATTTGACTAAAAATTTGGTACATCACTCTAGGACTAAGCACATTGAAGTGAAGCATCACTTCATTAGATATCATGTGGCAAGATGAGACATTGAGCTTAATTACATTGAATCTAAGTCCAACCTTGTCGACATTTTCACTAAAGTTCTCGCCGAAGCGGAATTTACATCATTAAGGAGAGAGCTTGGAATGTGCTTTGTAAAGTAGTGGTATTGGTTTACATCATCTTATAGCAAAATCTAGGACTATACCTAAAAGCATGTCACAAAACACCTAAGATCATGCTTGTTATGATGTATTAATATGAATCAAAGTGACATCTAGAGACATTGATCCTTAATTGGACCAATCATTGGAAAGGCTTGTGTACAATTAATGTTCACATAGCTCTAAGAACATGTTGGAAATGTCAAATAAAATATTCTTTAAACTATGTTTGTCATATTTTGAAAAATAGTTTTCAATTGTTACAAAAAGTGGTACACAATTTTGAAAATTCTTCGGAGTTTTTGCTAGTTTTTGAAGTATTGTCAATTTCAAAATCTGGAAAAGATATATTTTTCAAATTACTTTTCCTTGATTGAAAATGACTTGACAAATGTGTCTACAAAATTTCGTGAATTTTTTATACTTTCTGATTTATTTATGCATTTCTAAAATTGGATTGAAAATATGCATTTGGGCGTATCAAACATTTCAGTCCACTGCTTCAGAGTGTAGTCGACTGCTAGCGGTGATTTATGATAGATAAGCTTGATTTTCCTGTCTATAATCCAATTTAAGTTATTCTAACCCTATGGTATGATTAGCACGACAATTAAGGGGGAGTAGAACTACTTGATGCTTTGGTTTAGGGGGAGTTTTCTTATGATATCTCTTTAATCCCAAAATCCATATTCCCTTGGTTTATTGTTGGTGCAAAGTTAAGATATATTCTTGCTCATAGTTTCATGCTTTTCTCAACATGTTATTCACACTTGCTAAAATATGTTTTGGATTAAGAGGGAGGTTTAAGTTTATTTCATACCTTAGTTCACAACATATACAATTTATTCATCGATTTCCTTTATTGCCTATATGTCTTTCTCTTTTTGATGTGTGTCAAAGGGGGAGAAGGATTTTAAGTTAGATTCACATTGTGTCTTATTGCATATTTTTAAGTCCTAACTTAAATTATTGTCAAACATCAAAAAGGGGGAGATTGTTGGTGCATGAATGGCCAAATCATTAACGTATTTTGATGTTTGGATAATCATTTAAAGCTATGCAATAATTGTGATCTAACCATGAATGTTTAAGTGACAGGAAAATCCAAGTGTGAAGACTTGGTAAAGAGAAAGTCCAAGTGTGAATCTTGAAAAGGGAAGTCCAGGGTAAGGTCTTGGCAACATAAGTCCAAGCATATAGGCTTAGCGACATAAAGTCCAAGTGGATTTTGGCAAAGGAAGTCTAAAGGGAAGGTCTTGGCAGCGTAAGTCCAAGCATTTAGTCTTGGTAGTGTAAAATCCAAGTGGACCTTGGCAAAGGAGAAACCTAAAGCATGATACAACTGAGGGAAGCTTTTAATGGCAAACGCAAGGATGAAGGAGCCGTGAACTCATAGGGATCCTGGAAGTGCAAGGCTGAAGGAGAAGTTAGAAGGTTAACTCTAGGTTTGGGGTATGTGTTCAAGTATGAATTAGTCATACTTGAATTCTACTAGTCGACTAGTGGCTTAGACCAGTCGACTGGTCTCGAGTGTTCAACACTCGAGGGTCCAAAAGGCTTGAACAGTCGAATGGTCAAGCAGTCCACTGAAGACAACTACCGTCTGTGGCTTTATCAGTTGACTACTAGGGTTTAGCAGTTAACTGGTCTATAACAATCAGCTGCCATGTATGGGCAGTCGACTATTTTAAGTAGACATGAGCACAAAAATATTTTCAGTCGACTAATTGCTTGGAGAAATCGACTGTTGACTTGATCAGTTGACTGATGATATGAGTAATCGATTGATCAAGTGGATGTTGAGCTGTGATGACCACAGATCAACCTTCATCAAAATCCATTGGATTCGGTGAACAGTAGCAGCAGATGACTGTTGGCATGTAGCAGTCAATTGATGTCGAGCTCAATGGGCAAAAACAACCCTATTCTATAAAGAGAGGCTACACCCTTAGACTTTTCAATTTCCAAGTATCCAAACTTGGACTTCTCCATTGCCAAGAATCTAATCTTGGACTTTTTATTACTAAGTATCCATACTTGAAATTTCTTTAGAGTCTCACTCAAGCTTGGTTAACCATGATCTGAGGTTGATTACTCCAACAATCACTTCCTAACATTCTCTCTCATATGACCTTGGATGTCCCAAATATCCACTTGTCATATGGTCAATATATAGTCAAAATCATATTGTCAAACAATGGTCAAACTCATTGTCAAACATCAAAACCTTACTCGAGTCCCACTCAAGTCTGGTCAATCGTGACCTGGGCCAATTGCACCAAACATAATCAAAAATTTATCTAATGCATTCCCCATTGGACTTGTGTGTGGCATTGTTTTGTACCATTGAATGATGGCCTCTACATCCTCTTTGTCTTCTTTGAAAATAACTCTCTTGACATTAATTTTGTTGTTGGCTCCCATAAACATTGTTGTTTATACCTCCTTTGCTTCGAAATTTGCCCCTTCGTCATCCTCTATCGCCTTTATCATTTGTAGAGTGATTTTTTTTATAAAGCTTTAAATGCATTCTCTTTTTTTTTATGTTGATTAATTTTCTATACATGAACCAACAATGAACTTTTTAATGCATTAAAAGAAAGTAGACTTACATAATTTGTGCCTTCAATATAGCAAACAAAAAAATTAAATTTTAGTACTGATGGTGTTCACTTCTTCGGCTTGCCAAAATCTCCCTCCCCCTTCTTGTGAATTACTGGATCTGTAGCCAAAGAAGGTTAAAGATGAGATAAAGAGATATCTTCCTCTCGAATCACCTCGATTCTTTGGAATATAGCTAGATCTTTCACTTGTGAGGAGTGTTAGAGATGGGTCGACTTCTCGGCATGGCCACTTCGAAGCTCAAGTTAGTAAGAGTATAAAGAAAAATAGTAATGCACAAAGAATGAAGAAGAAGAAGTGAGAATATCTTTGAGGTACCGAATAGCGAAGAAACAACTATCACTGCTTCCTTCCATGTCTACCTTTTTTATAGATGGTTTGCCCTGCCTTCTCCTTCGGGTGTATTTACTTTAATATCATTTACCAAGCTGTCACTTGTAACTGCTTTTCTTGCTTCAATTCAAAATATCTCCTTCAAATGCTTCATACACCTTATGTTAGTAATTAATAAAATATAGAAATAAATGATTAAATATATTAAACCAATCATCTTCAACCTCCTCCGACCACTTCCCACACTCCAGAATACCTTGTCCCCTTTATTTCACCATATTCAAAAAGAAACTGTAAAACCCATAGATGGCTAAGGAAATGAACATACTGTTCGGGAAATGAACATATTGTTCGGGAAATATAATAACCGCTCGAGATTTCACATAGACTACTCTGTCGATGTCTGATGTGTGTGTATCATGCTACGTTTTCACTACTCCATATGCATGCATTTTATCTCATTTCATGTCCTAGGCATGTATTTTGTCATCATTCAGTTAAGTTTAGCATATTTTGGACGAAGAGACTGCTTTTGGGTGTTTTTTGTGTTAACAGGGCGAAGAAGCAGGCGTATCAAAACAACACAGGTGTGTTATCAGTGACACGCCCGTGTCAGGAGTTCCAGCGCTGAACACGCCCTAGTTCAAAGAACCGCATGCCCTGCTCAAGCAAAGGACACGCCTGTGTCGAGTTCCAGACTCAACACGCCTGTGTTCAAGAATCGCATGGCCTGCCTGGCCACGACACGGCCAGTGAGAAATGTGCGACACGCCTGTGCCCTCATTTGGCAAGGGCGTGTTGGCCTAATTCCAGACTTCCTTTTCTGCGAACAACTCGAAGAAGCCGCGATCTTCGTCTCAATTAAAGGAAAATCTTTTGCCTTAATTGAAGAGGAGGCCAAGGCTATAAAAGAGGAGATATTCTAACCCAAAAGGAGGGCGGCGGGCAGGAAAGAGGACATGTAAGAACGAGGAGAACGAAGGAGTCGATTTACAGAGGAACACAGATGGCACTAAGTATTGTAATTTCTTTCTCTAGCAATTCTTGTTCGTCTATGGAGTAGTGTCCTGTAATCTTAGGATGGGGGAGTAGCCCTTGACGATTTATGATGGATGATGTAATTTATACTACTTGAATTATTGTTTGTTTTTGGTTCTTGGATTCTTATTGATAAACCTAAGGAGCTAAGGGGAAGTACCTAACAGTGAACCCAAGTTCCCGAAACCTAGAACCAACTAGGGATTAACTCCTGTCCAGTAGTGCTAGTGTATCTATGAGGGATTGCGGGGGTCTCGTGACAGGTCCCCTTAGCTGATTATGGTCCCGTGTGCAAACCTATCGTGAAAAGGAAATTTAGACTCTAAAGGAACTCTTATGGACTTAATGGATCTATCAAATCCAGTTTTTACCAAGTAACGGTGTTAAGACTAGGAGGTTTATGGGGGTCTCGTGACAGTTCCTTAGCCGATTATGATCCCCACGCCAATACCATGACAGTAAATTGAGTTTGATAGGTACACTTGGCATAGACTTTAAAGGGATCATTGATTTACCTTAGGATAGGTTCCATCAAAACAACTCTAATAAGGGTAGGAAAGAATTAAATCACCTTATAAATCATCGAGTGCTGAAACCCATATCCTGAGATTCTTCTCAACTATTGACTTTTAGCTCGTTCTTCTCATTCGTTGTTCTTGACTGCTTAGTTTCTTTGCTTAATCCACAAATTGATTGACTAGATAACTTGGTATCACGATCATTTAGTAATTGTCCCAATCCCTGTGGGATCGATATTTTTATTACTTGACGACAACCGTGCACTTGTGGAAAATAACACACCAAGTTTTTGGCGCCGTTGTCGGGGATTGACACTCAATATTGAATTGAGCGTGATTTAGTTAATCTAGATTTATGTTTTTGTTCCTATTCTTTGTGTCTATTCTGAATTCTTGTTTTGGGAGCCTCTCTTGTTGTTGCATGCACAGATTTAATAGGGAAATTCTCGATATTGATCCTGAGATAGAGAGAACATTCCTTGCTAGAAGACGATTTCAAAGAACGCCGTGAAGAAAATCGACCTCCAAAGATGGCCGATCGTAACAAGAATAAACCTTTAAGGGATTATGCAGTACCTAGTACAAGGGGATTGAGATCGAGTATTAGAAGACCCCCTATTGAAGCGAAATTTTTTGAATTGAAACCGGCTCTACTATCCATGGTCCAACAGCATCAATTCGGAGGAGCACCCACTGAAGATCCAAATCTGCACTTGGAAGTATTTTTGGAATTTTGCGAAACTTTAAAACTGAATGGAGCCTCAGCTGATGCTATTAGATTGCGCTTGTTTCCTTTCTCATTGCGGGACAAAGCTAGAGCTTGGCTACACTCTCTTCCAGCAGATTGCATAACTACCTGGGATCAGCTAGAGCAAAGATTTTTTGACAAGTATTTTCCTCCCAGCAAAACTGCAAGTCTTCGTCATCAAATCACTAATTTTGCTTAAAAGGATGGAGAAACATTATTCGAAGCCTGGGACAGATTTAAGGGATTACTACAGCAATGCCCTCATCATGGGCTGGAGAAGTGGCTCATTGTTCATACTTTCTACAATGGAATCTCGTATGCTACTAAAGTTTCTCTTGATTCTACTGCAGAGGAGCTCTATGAACAAGGAACCAAGAACGATAAGCCCCTCTCATCCCGCCTCGTGAGGCTAATTAAGAAAAATTGATGAACAATTTGGTAAGTTCTCGAGGTAATTAGAAGCTATATATCAATATACCTTTTAAGCTTCAACAAATGCCAACATACTCCAAGTTCTTGAAGGATATCTTAACCAAATAAAAGAAAAGTCGAGGAGCATGTAACAGTGGCTCTTACTGAGGAGTGCAGCGCTTTAATTAAGAACATGGTACCTCCCAAACTAAATGATCCAGGTAGCTTTTCTATCCCTTGCATAATTAATGACTCAAATTTTGATAAGGCTTTTTGCGATTTGGGCGCTAGTGTCAATCTGACACTCTTTCCATATGCAAGAAATTAGATTTGGGGGAAATAAAACTAACTACTATGGCCTTGCAGTTAGCCGATTGCTCCATTAGATATCCTTTGGGAATCCTAGAAGATATACCAGTGCAGGTGGGAAATTTTATTATTCCTGTCGATTTTGTAGTGCTTGACATGGATGAAGACCCATGCATTCCACTCATTTTAGGGAGACCTTTCTTGGCTACTGCTGGGATAATGATAGACGTCAAGAACCACAAACTCTCACTTGCATTTGGAAATGACAAAATTGAATTTGACCTTTCAAAAGATGTTAAACAACCTTCTGTTTTTGATGTTTTTTGTAGGATTGACAGTTTCCAGTCAATAGCACTAGAAGGAGCACAAGAACAAACTGATCTTAATAAGCTCGAAGGGGATTTTAAGGATAACGAGCTGGAGATTTCCGACCCTAACCTAACACCACAGGTAGAACTTAAGCCTCTTCCATCAACACTCAGGTATGAATTTCTTGGTGAAAACTCTACTTATCCTGTGATCATTAATGCTAATCTGAGCAATGCAGAGATCGAAAAACTGATTGAGGTATTGAAAACACACAAGAACGTCATTGGATACAAGATTCGATATATTAGGGAATTAGTCCATCGGTTTGCATGCACAGAATTCTACTAGAAGACAATTTTAAAACCTCTATAGAGCATCAAAGAAGGCTGAACCCACCATGAAAGAGATAGTCAAGAAAGAGGTCATGAAATTGCTAGATGAAGGAATTATCTATCCAATATCCGATAGCGAATGGGTAAGTCCCGCCCATGTTGTACAAAGAAAGGGGGATAACGGTGATAAGGAATGCTACGAATGAGTTAATCCCCACGAGAGCGTTAAGGAATGGAGAATGTGTATTGATTATAGGAAATTGAATAAGGAAACTAGAAAGGACCACTTTCCCATCCCATTTATTGACCAAATGCTAGACCGATTGGCAAAACACTCAGATTACATTTAGATGGATACTCGCTTCTATCAAATCCCTATTTATCCTAATGAGCAAGAGAAAACAACTTTCACCTGCCCATATGGTACTTTTGCTTTCAGGAGAATGCCTTTTGGACTATGCAATGCACCCGCCACTTTTCAGAGGTGTATGACTTCAATTTTTTCTGATATGATGAAGAATATAATGGAAGTATTCATGGATGATTTTTCTGTATATGGTAAAGATTTTGATATGTGTTTATCTAATTTGGTCAAGGTCTTGCAGAGATGCGAGGAAATGAATTTAATGCTTAATTGGGAGAAGTGTCACTTCATGGTGCGAGAAGGCATAGTACTTGGGCACCTAGTTTCACACCGTGGTATCGAGGTGGACATTGCTAAAACTGAAGTGATCAAGAAGTTGCCTCCTCCAACTGATGTCAAGGGAGTGCGTAGTTTCCTAGGACATGCAAGGTTCTACTGACGGTTCATCAAGGACTTCTCAAAAATTTCGAAGCCATTAACTAATTTGCTTGCTAAAGATGTTGTGTTTCACTTTGATAATCCTTGTCTTGATGCATTTTCCAGGTTAAAGGAAGCATTAACAACCGCCCCAATAATGCAACCTCCAGATTGGAGTCTCCCTTTTGAAATTATGTGTGATGCAAATGATTTTGCTGTGGGCGCAGTGTTAGGACAAAGGAAGGATCGCAAGGTGTATGCAATCTACTACGCCAGTAAAACATTGGATGAAGCACAAATGAATTATGCTACCACTGAGAAGGAACTCTTGGCTATAGTATTTGCTTTCGACAAGTTCAGATCTTATATCATAGGAACCAAGGTGATAGTTTACACAAATCATGCAGCCATAAGATACTTGCTGAGTAAAAAGGAATCTAAGCCAAGACTTATCTGGTGGATACTTCTTCTAAAAGAGTTTGATTTGGAAATCCGAGACAAGCAAGGAACGGAGAATGTAGTTGCAGACCATCTATCGAGGCTTCATCAAGAATTAAATGTGGGAAGTGCCGATGATCTTGCTATTAATGATTTCTTCCCGGATGAGCAGCTACTAGCGGTAAGGATAATCAAGGCTCCGTGGTATGCTGATTTTGCCAACTACCTAGCTTGTGGGATAATACCTTCTCACATGAGTTATCATCAGAGGAAGAAGTTTCTTTCGGATGTAAAGCATTATGTGTGGGATGAACCATTCTGCTTCAAGCAAGGCGGATGCTATATATCGAAGATGTGTATCCGAAGAAGAGATTGAGGATATATTGTATCACCGCTATTCTTCAAAGATATGGAGGTCACACGAGCACGCATAAGATCACAAAAGGTTTTACAAGGTGATTTTATTGGCCTCATATTTTTAGAGACTCTCGGAATTATGTGACGACTTATGACCGCTGTCAAAGGACCGGGAACGTATCAAGGAGACATGAGATGCCTCAAAATTTGATATTGGAAGTCGAATTATTCGACGTCTGGGGAATTGACTATATGGGACCCTTCCCTACTTCCTATAAAAATGCCTATATACTAGTGGCAGTGGACTATGTGTCTAAATGGGTTGAGGCTCTACCATCCCCCTCTTGTGATGCAAAAACAGTCATAAAGCTCTTTAAGAGTATAATATTTCCAAGATTTGGAATACTGAGAGCAGTAATAAGTGATGGAGGCTCACACTTTATCGAAAGACAATTTGAAAGCCTTCTCAAGAAGTATGGAGTAACCCATAAACTAGCCTCACCATATCATCCACAAACGAGCGGGCAAGTAGAAGTTTCAAATAGGGAAATCAAGACTATCTTGGAGAAAACAGTATCAAGATCAAGGAAGGATTGGTCTTTAAGACTTGACGATGCTCTATGGGCCTATCGAACTGCTTACAAGACACCCATTGGAATGACTCTGTTTCGATTAGTTTATGAAAAACCATGTCATCTTCCAGTTGAAATAGAGCACAGGGCATATTGGGCAATTAAATGGCTTAATTTTGACCTAAAGAAAACTGCAGCTAAATGAACTTGAAGAACTACGCCTTGATGCTTATGAACATGCAAGGTCTTACAAGGAGAAAACGAAGAGGTGGCATGACAAGAATATCATGCGCAGAGAATTCCATCAAGGAGACTTGGTATTACTATTCAACTCAAGATTGAAACTCTTTCCTGGGAAGCTGAAATCCAGATGGTCGGGACCATATCGTGTTGAAAAGGTTTATCCTCATGGAGCTATTGATATATCCAATGAGTCCACAGGAATTTTTAAAGTAAATGGTCAAAGACTTAAGAGATACTTCGCAAACAATTCTACTGAGCTGATTGGGGAGGATGAGGGGCAGAGCACACTCCTCGAGCCATATCCTTAATGTAGGGATCTTTTTTATGCAAAATAGCATATGCGCAATGGAAAAATAGGATCCCTTCGAAGTGATCCTTACGAAAGAAAACCTCGTACAAAAAAAAATAAATTTCTCTAAAAGAAAAAAAACTTATCTTATAAGAGAATATTACCTTTGTTGCGTGCCCTTTTTAATCCCGCTTCTCCTTGGGTTTGTTGGATCTTTTAGCACGTTCAAATGTCCGTGCCTCTATATGTATCCACACGAGCAAGCTCTTGTCTCACAAAAGAAACTAGAAGAGCTCTCCTTTACTTCTTGCTAGAGAAGTCCCTAAAGGAGAAGAAGGTAGGGAAAAAGAGAAAGGAAGATGAAGACCACTCTTCTTGCTAGCCTACACTCACAAAAGCCATACAACCAAAGCCTCTCACCACCAAGCTCTCTCCAAGCCTCAAGCTTCCACCAATTTGGCCAGCCACCCCATGGAGTGTTTTATAGGATTGAAAAAACCTTTCACCTCCTATCACATTCAATGCAATCAATAGCATTGAAAAATAATCAACACTCCTTGTTTGGCCGGCCACATGTGGAGAAATTCCAAAGGTCAAAACCCTTTGTCTCCTTCCACCTCATCAAGCTTAGGTGGCATGCTTATGTGGCATGCTTAGGTGGCATTCATGCATGTTGAATTAATCTTATTAATTCAATAAGCTTATGTTATCATGATAACATATTTATTTAATCTTATTAAATTAATAAGCGTAGCATATTGAATTAATCTCATTAAATCAACAAGCTGTTCATTAAGCTTAAAGTCCAAAAACCATTTTGTACTTAAGCTTATTCCCAAATTATTCTAGTCAAACTAGAATGCACTAATTCTTCTAATCATCATGCTCTTTGTGTGTGACCCTATAGTCTCTCATAACGTTGGCAGTGGATCTAAACTCTTTTAGATACACAAGCAATGAGTGGCATCTAGCAATACATCATTGCTACCCAAGTTACGAAATAAGTCAAGATCCGACTAACCTTTCCGTGACTACTATAATGTATGACCGTGTCCTTCTATCCTTGATATCAGATTGACCAATGAGGCATAGACCGTGTCATCCTCGATCAATCTATGTGTTTCTTGATCCCTGAGTAAACTAACTCAAACAAATGAGCTCAATATCTCATATTGACTCATTCGAGCATGGCCATGTGTTTTAGTAGTTCTACTCAATCAAGGGGCCCACAGATATCACTCCCGTCATATGGGAGGGATAGATCCCATCTACATCACTCACATCCCTCCGCATAATTTGTTATATACCCAGTAATCGCCTTTATGGTCCACCCTGTTACGGGTGACATTTGACGATACCAAAGTACATAACTCCTTATGTAGGGAACCGTAGTGACTTCAGGTTTGAGGACTATTCATACCAATAGTCACATGAGAAAGTTTATGACACTCATATGACGATCCATGAAACTTTCTCATGGTGGGTCAGTTCAGTATATATTCTCTAATATATACCCATGTGTCAAATTGATATCATATATCCATGACTTGTGAGATCAAGTCATCAATTCACCTACATGCTAGTCTTTATGTATTAATATTGCCCTTGCATATTAATACTTGACTAGGAACATTTAGGAAAGTGTTCTCTACAGCCTCTCATAATCAATTCTATCAATTGATGTGCTGTAGATAAGAACCTACTTTTCTAGGGAATTATTATATTTAATTTAGCTGGCACAAGCAAGACGTAAATATAATAACCAATCCTTTGCCTTTATAGAATATGATACAAAATGTTCCCTATTCAACCATCACATGATTGTTTGTAGGGCTATAACTAACAATCTCCCACTAGCACTAGTATCAATCACTATAATATCTGATACCTAGTGACCTAGTGTGACCATCATGCTTCCTCTGTGCCAAAGCCTTGGTCAAAGGATCTGCGATGTTAGCTTCTGTCGGTACTATGCATATCCTCACATCTCCTCTATCGATGATCTCTCGAATGAGATGGAAGCGGCGCAGTATATGTTTGGTCCGCTGATGTGATCGAGGTTCCTTAGCCTGTGCAATAGCCCCATTGTTGTCACAATAGAGGTCTATTGGATCTGCAATGCTAGGAACTACCCCAAGTTCACTGATGAACTTGCGGAGCCAAACAGCCTCCTTTGCTGCATCAGACGCAGCAAAGGAGGCTTCTGTTGTAGAATCAGCAACTGTGTTCTGCTTCGAACTCTTCCAGCTCACAGCTCCACCATTCAAGCAAAACACATACCCCAATTGCGATCTATAGTCATCCTTGTCTGTTTGGAAGCTTGCATCACTGTAACCCTTTACAGTTAGCTCCTCATTGCCTCCAAATATCAGGAAATATTCTTTCGTTCTTCGTAAGTATTTAAGAATATTTTTGAATGCTATCCAGTGACTTTCACCTGGATCCGACTGGTATCTACTCGTCATGCTCAAAGCATACGAGACGTCAGGACGAGAACAAAGCATGGCGTACATGATAGACCCTATAGCAGATGCATAAGGGATCTTATCCATGCGATCTCTCTCCTCCTTAGAAGAGGGACATTGAGTCTTCGAAAGACTCACACCATGTGATAAAGGCAGAAATCCTTTCTTGGAATTTTGCATAGCAAAACGATCTAACACTTTATCAATGTATGTACACTGACTTAGGCCAAGTAATCTTTTAGATCTATCTCTATAGATCTTGATGCCTAGAATATAGGCAGCTTCACCTAAGTCTTTCATCGAGAAACAATTCCTAACCACATCTTCACGCATGTGAGTGAGGGAATATCATTTCCGATGAGAAGTATGTCATCTACATACAAGATAAGAAATACAACTGTGCTCCCACTATTTCTCTTGTAGACACAAGGTTTATCTTCATTTTTGATGAAACCAAACTCCTTGATTACATCATCGAATCGAAGATTCCGGCGAGAGGCTTGCTTTAGTCCATAAATGGACCTTTGCGGTTTGCATACCTTTCCAGATGCTTTGGATCTTCAAAACCCTCAGGCTGTGTCATGTACACATCCTCGAGTAGCTTTCCATTCAAAAAAGCGGTTTTGACATCCATCTGCCAGATCTCATAATCGTGGTAGGCTGCAATAGCAAGTATGATCCGAATGGATTTAAGCATCACAACTGGTGAAAAGGTTTTATCATAGTCAATACCATGAATTTGTTTGAATCCTTTAGCCACCAATCTACCTTTATAGGTATGCTTATTACCATCCATGTCAGTCTTTACTTTAAAGACCCACTTACACCCAATGGGTTTTACCCCTTCAGGTGGATCAACCAAAGTCCATACTTGGTTAGTGTACATGGATTCCATTTCGGATCTCATGGCCTCTAGCCATTTCTCGGAATCTGGGCTCATCATAGCTTCTTGATAGGATGTAGGCTCGTCAAGATCGACAAGCAATACATCACCGTTGTCAGTCAAGAGAAAAGAATATCTCTCGGGTTGATGACGGATCCTATCAGATCTACGAAGAGGTTGGTCTACTTGAACAGGTGTTTGCTCCACAACTCTTTGGGTAACAATTTCCTCATCCATAACACTCTGTGGTGCCTATTCATTTTCCATCGAAGCCTTAGTGTTATCTTCATCTTGAATTTCTTCAAGATGAATTTTACTCCCACTAGTTTTTCTAGAAATAAATTCTTTTTCTAGAAAGACAGTATTTCTGGCAACAAACACCTTGCCAAGTGTGGGATTGTAAAAGTAATATCCCTTAGTTTCCTTGGGATATCCTACAAAATAACACTTATCTGATTTGGGTCCTAGTTTATCTGAGACTTGACGTCTAACATAAGCTTCACAACCCCAAATCTTTATAAAAGACATTTTGGGACTCTTCCCAGTCCATAACATATATGGTGTCTTTTCTACGGCTTTTGATGGGACACGATTAAGTGTGAAAGCGGCTGTCTCTAGAGCTAAACCCCAAAAGGAAGTAGGTAGATCAGTCTGGCTCATCATTGATCGTACCATATCTAATAGAGTACGATTTCTCCTCTCAGATACACCATTCCATTGTGGTGTTCCAGGTGGAGTGAGTTGGGATATTATCCCACACTCAGCCAGGTGATCACGAAACTCTTGACTAAGGTATTCACCACCTCGATCTGATCGAAGTAGCTTAATACGCTTACCAAGTTGGTTTTGTACTTCATTCTTGAATTCTTTGAACTTTTCAAAGGATTCTGACTTATGTATCATCAAATATAAGTAGCCAAATCTACTCATATCATCAGTGAAAGTAATAAAGTACTTAGAGCCTCCTCTGGCTTCGACATTGAAAGGGCCACATACATCAGTATGTATGAGTCCTAACAAGTCCGTCGCTCTCTCGCCATGTCCACTAAATGGAGTTTTAGTCATCTTTCCTAAAAGACAAGATTCGCATACCTCATATGATTCAAAATCAAATGAGTCCAATAATCCATCTTTATGGAGTTGGGATATGCGTTATTCATTTATATGACCTAGGCGACAATGCCAGAGATATGTTTGGTTCAAATTATTCGATTTGAACCATTTGGTATTTACGTTATAAATTGAGTTTTCTAAATCTAGAACATAGAGACCATTCATAAGTGGTGCATTACAATAGAACATTTCATTCAAATAAATGGAACAACATTTGTCCTTTATTATAAAAGAAAAGTTTTTCTTGTCTAAACAAGATACATGAATTATGTTCTTCGTTAATGCAGGTACATAAAAGAACTCCTCTAGTTCTAAGATAAGCTCAGTGGGAAAAGACAAAGAATATGTTCCTACAGCTACAGCAGCAACTTTTGCGCCATTGCCTACTCGTAGGTGCACTTCGCCCTTTGCCATTAGTCTACTATTTCTCAGTCCCTGCACATTAGTACAAATGTGAGATGCACATCCGGTATCTAATACCCATGTAGAAGAAATAGATAGATTAACTTCTATAATGTGTATACCTGAGGCAGAAGTCCCACTTCTTTTCTTCTTTACTTCCTCAAGGTAGACTTTGCAGTTCTGCTTCCAGTGTCCAGTCTCACCGCAATGGAAACAGTCCCCTTCCTTAGGTACTTTACCTTTACCCTTTGAAGTGGATGAATTGGCCTTGCCTTTGGCTTGGGTCTTACCCTTGCCTTTGCACTTTGCCTTTCTTGACCATTAGTACATTACTAACTTTCTTCTTGAGATTCGGTTCAGCAGTTCTTAACATGCTGAGAATCTCAGGCAAAGGCTTATCAATTTCATTCATGTTATAATTCATGACGAATTGATTATATGCTTCCGCAACGATTGCAGGATAACATCGGTTGCCAATTCTTGGCTCAGTGGAAAACCTAGTCTTTCAAGGTTCTCAACGTACCCTATCATTTTAAGTACGTGAGTTCCTACAGGTGTTCCTTCTTGCATCTTGCATGCAAAAAGAGCCTTAGACACTTCAAAATGCTCGTGCCTAGCTTGTCCTTGATATAGTTGTTTCAAATGCTCAACCATACCATAGGCATCCATGTTCTCATGTTGCTTCTGAAGCTCAGAGTTCATGGTGGCAAGCATAAGACATGACACATCTAATGCGTCATCTTGATGCTTCTTATAAGCATCCTTTTCGAGAGTGCGCATAGGGGTGTTTCAGGGATAGACTGCTCTAGGACATACAGTTTACGTTCTTGCTTGAGGATAATCCTCAAGTTCCTATACCAGTCTAGAAAGTTAGCTCCATTGAGCTTGTCTTTCTCAAGGACAGATCGCAAGTTGAGGGGGTGTGTCGTGTTAGATGACATGGTGATCTACAACATTAAAATGCAAAATTAAGTATCATACCTAAGTCATTTAATTAGGCCTTTAATTAAATGAGGCTCCCACTAAATTCTCATAGCTTTGATATGAGCTAATCATTGATGTAGGCAAACACATTTTGCTTACATCATTAGCTTCTATTTAGCTATAAATTTATATGGGATAAAGATCCACATCATACTTCATCTTGAGTTAGCTTTGGCTAATCGCCCAAGACGTAGTATGATTAGGTAGGCAATCTTTTGCCAATTACATCTGATGTAACTCTTTAATAGCTTTGGTTAAGTTTAGATTAGTTTAGTGCTTATTCCTAAACCAGCTTCGGTAGTAGTGAGCGCAGAGGCCTTCTTTGATATCGTCGAACGAACTTTCTAAGACAAAGCTGATGTTCGGAAATCACACAAAAACTAATTTTTAAAACTTATGTTCAAAGCTAATATATGCCTCTACTTTCTTAATTAATTAAGAAAAACTTAATTAAGTCTTAACCAAGTTTGATAGCGGGACATCACGATTGTCCACTCGCACTCTTCCAAGATAAAATGCATTGCTTTGGCAAACCCAACAACAAATGATCGAGAAGTAGTGAGTGCAAACTTTAGTAGGCATATCATTTTGACTTATTAAGAAATAAACTTAAACATGCATCACATACATATTAGCATACATAACATATAAGCTAAATTAACATGCATCACATACATATTAAACTAAGCGTGTCATGGTTATGGCCCTTATTCTACAATCTTCTCAAGCCAATGAAAAGATTGATTGGTCAACCTAGGGATAGCATCTTCTCCCAAGTGCTTCCTTTTGGTTGTCTTGTGTTGTTGACTTCCTCCTTGTAACGTCATCTTCCAATGGACCCTCCATCTTTATTTTGTATATTACAAAAGGAGAAATACTCGAGTTACATTCGAGTCTAAAACTAATTTTACAACAAGAATTTTAGGAGAAAGGCACGACACGCAGGCCGTATTAAGAATTACAACACACACATTCACAAACTTTTTGGGACTAGGCCATAACCATGCACCATGTCAATTTTAACTTTTAAAAGACATCGGATATTTTATTATGTTTGAAAAATTGCTAATGCAATTATCAACTCATAATAAAATTTATCCTACTTCTATATCATATATAAAATAGAGAAAACCTATTTTTTTATACGATCTTTATAAGTGGCTCTCGATACCCGAGGGATCTTTTATGCAAAATAGCATATACAAGAATAAAAAAGGATCCCTTCCAAGTGATCCTTGCGAAAGAAAACCTCGTACAAAAAAAATAAATTTCTCTAAAAGAAAAAAAAACTTATCTTATAGGAGAATATTACCTTTGTTGCGTGCCCTTTTTAATCCCGCTTCTCCTTGGGTTTGTTGGATCTTTTAACACGTTCAAATGTCTGTGCCTCTATATGTATCCACACGAGCAAGCTCTTGTCTCACAAAAGAAACTAGAAGAGCTCTCCTTTACTTCTTGCTAGAGAAGTCCCTAAAGGAGAGGAAGGTAGGGAAAAAGAGAAAGGAAGAAGAAGACCACTCTTTTTGCTAGCCTACACTCACAAAAGCCACACAACCAAAGCCTCTCACCACCAAGCTCTCTCCAAGCCTCAAGCTTCCACCAATTTGGCCAGCCACCCCATGGAGTGTTTTATAGGATTGAAAAAACCTTTCACCTCCTATCACATTCAATGCAATCAGTTGCATTGAAAAATAATGGCCGGCCACATGTGGAGAAATTCCAAAGGTCAAAACCCTTTGTCTCCTTCCACCTCATCAAGCTTAGGTGGCATGCTTATGTGGCATTCATGCATGTTGAATTAATCTTATTAATTCAATAAGCTTATGTTATCATGATAACATATTTATTTAATCTTATTAAATTAATAAGCTTAGCATATTGAATTAATCTCATTAAATCAACAAGCTAAAATTCTCATTAAGCTTAAAGTCCAAAAACCATTTTGTACTTAAGCTTATTCCCAAATTATTCTTGTCAAACTAGAATGCACTAATTCTTCTAATTATCATGCTCTTTGTATGTGACCCTATAGGCTCTCATAACATTGGCAGTGGATCTAAACTCTTTTAGATACACAAGCAATGAGCGGCATCTAGCAATACATCATTGCTACCCAAGTTACAAAATAAGTCAAGATCCGACTAACCTTTCCGTGACTACTATAATGTATGACCGTGTCCTTCTATACTTGATAACAGATTGACCAATGAGGCATAGACCGTGTCATCCTTGATCAATCTATGTGTTTCTTGATCCCTGAGTAAACTAACTCAAACAAATGAGCTCAATATCTCATATTGACTCATTCGAGCATGGCCATACGTTTTAATAGTTCTACTCAATCAAGGGGCCCACAGATATCACTCCCGTCATATGGAAGGGATAGATCCCATCTACATCACTCACATCCCTCCGCATAATTTGTTATATACCCGATGTCGCCTTTATGGTCCACCTCACGGGTGACGTTTGTGATACTAAAGTACATAACTCCTTATGTAGGGAACCGTAGTGACTTGAGGTTTGAGGACTATTCATACCAATAGTCACATGAGAAAGTTTATGACACTCATATGACGATACATGAAACTTTCTAATGTCGGGTTAGTTCAGTTTATTTTCTCTAATATATACCCATGTGTCAACTTGATATCATATATCCATGACTTGTGAGATCAAGTCATCAATTGTCCTACATGCTAGTCTTTATGTATTAATATTGCCCTTGCATATTAATACTTGACTAGGAACATTTAGGAAAGTGTTCTCTACAGCCTCTCATAATCAATTCTGCCAATTGATGTGCTTTAGATAAGAACCTACTTTTCTAGGGCATTATTATATTTAATTTAGCTGGCACAAGCATGACGTAAATATAATAACCAATCCTTTGCCTTTATAGAATATGATACAAAATGTTCCCTATTCAACCATCACATGATTGGTTCTAGGGATATAACTAACACCTAAAACTAGGGAGTAACTGAGGGGTCAAGCTAACGACCTTAAACAAGTGCTTCTTGGGAGGCAACCCAAGCTATTTTAATTTTTGTTTAGTCATTTTATTTTATTTTATTTTATTTTGAGTTTTACATTTTTTTTCAGGTTTACAGGACACGACATGTTAAACGTGCCACTGCGTACCAAATTTACACGACCCGCCTATGCCAAATGACACAGGCATGTTGAGGTTACCCGAAGACAACACAGGTCGAGTGTGCTGCCGAGCACGTCCGTGTCGCACTTTTCTCACCTACTCACACTGGGCCGGGCACGCTATGCCACGCTTAAACGGGTCGGGTATTTGCATAAGAGGATGTCCGACACGCCTATGTTGCGGCTAGCCCTCTAAAGCTGGCCCAAGCACGCCCTAATTGTCCACTCGCGTTGCATGCTTGAAGCAGCTACCGCCGGTCTCTCTCGAGCAGCCAAGAAGCTAACCTGCTGTCTCTCCCTCCCCAGCGCCATGAGTAAGCGAGTGAAGACTAGAGGAGGAGCTTCTTCCTCTTCGGCGAAGGACAAGGGAAAGAGAAAAGCTCAGGACTTGGGTAACGATCCTCCTCCGACCTCCTGCCATCCGTATGGAATTGTTTTTAGGGATGAGTTTATGAAGTCTAAATTCAGTAAGCTTGAAAAAAGGAAGTTAGTATCTACAAGAACTATAGACTTCTACACGTTGACAACCCTAGGGTTAAGAGATGACATAACTTGGTTGACCAATAGGATAGCCTGGACCGAATTTATCACGCATCATCATCTTACTTACCCTAGTATCACTCTTGAATTCCTTAGCTCCCTGTCTGCTGAAATACTGCAAGGAAAGGATTGTGAGGAAGGAAAAATCAAATTTAGATTAATGAACCATGAGTTTACTCTTTCTTTAAGTGATTTTAATACGATATTTGATTTTCCTTGCGGAGGGGATAGGCAAATTCATAGACATTTTATTGATCATCAATTTTGGAGATTAATTTCTGATGACCCTCGCCCTTATGATGCATCTAGGTCTAAATCATTTAACATCCCTAATCCTACTTTTCATTATCTCCTTAGGTTTATGGCTAATACAATCTCTGGAAGATATGATAGTGCAGGGGTGGCTAGGCAGAGTGAGTTACAATTTTTATGGGCTATGCTAAATGAAGTTAATATTCATTCTGGAGCCCATATGGTTAGACATTTAGTTAAGATTAGTAATAGCCCATCTGAGGTCATAGTCATAGGTGGTATTATCACTAGGATTGTTGTGGCCTTAGGATGTGAATTGGATGACCTTGAATATTGTCCTGCTAGCCCTAGATTGGATTTGGATGCTTGTATAAATATGAAGATGATTGAGGCATGTGACGAGGGGTATCGTTTGGTGTTAAGAAATGGAATTAAAATCCCTCTTCCAAACCCTGAGCGGATGACTGTACGTAATTCATCCAATTGGCTTTTTAGAGATGTCCAGGGACCCTTTCCTACCCCTACTGCCCATGCTCCATCACCCTCTCCTAGGGAGCTATCTTACATAACCCCTGAGCCATCACATTCGACTCCTGAACCCCCACGGTTTCCTACTGACAATGTTTCTGCAGGGTACTCTTCTTTTGATTTTTCAGGATTCCGATCATCATTCGAAGCTTTCAGGGTCGAGCATACCTCGCACATAGGTGTGTGGGATCGGTTTGCCCAAGCTACAGAGGAGCACCATCATATGGTGACACAACATTTGGATAGGGCAGCTGACTTTTACAGGAGAGCTGATGAGTTTTTCACTGCTGAGTCCGCCCGGAGGGAAGATGATGATAGATTTCGACAGGAGTCCCGGGAGTTTTACCAGGAGCAGCGACGTAGGTGGGCAGAGGAGGATGCTAGTAGCGAAGACGATGACCATTGACCACCTTGAGCTATTTTGTGAGTTTCGATGCACATCCTTTACTGCTTATGCTGTCTCTACTTAGATTTTTAGTTTGGTTAGTGCTATTTTTGTTTGCATCTTTTCATATATCATAACATTGCATTTTTATATCATCTAGCGGAATATAACTGAACATTGGTCGGGTCATGATATTCCTTTTTGCCTATTTTGATAAGAACCCTATTTCACTTCTAACACGGTCTATAGGTCTGAGGTATCCAAAAAGGATTTAAATCCCCCATATCGGACGAGTACTCGATTTTCCATTGGAGACTTTCCTGTGCAATTTGGTTACTGGAGAAACACTTTCCCTAGAAGTTTTTACTTGAATTAAAAAAAAAACTGGAATTGTTTTCAAGCACCCCTTTGAGACCAAGTAGTTACTGGGGAAACACCTAAAAGGTGCCCATTTAAGACTAACTAGTTACTGGGGAAATGCTCTCTATAAATTCCTTCCCTTCTTTCTTCTTAGAAAGTGCTCCTTTGAGACCTTTTGTTACTAGGCAAGGATGATCCATGTATTAAGGCAGGTAAGTGCCTCTATGATGGAAATAAGAATGTTCTACGATAGAAGGGATGTCAAATCTGGATTGGTGTCCAATGACTTTAGTTCAACTTTTCACGTGCACTATATAGGGATCTTTCAAGCTTGGCAACTAGGAATGATTTGATAAGATTAAGATCAGATTGTATACCTCTGGATGGTGTCTAGAATTCCCACAATTAAGTTGTCTTTTGTGTTTTCTTTGCTTGAGGACAAGCAAAAGTTTAGGACTAGGGGATTTTGATGTGTGTGTATCATGCTACGTTTTCACTACTCCATATGCATGCATTTTATCTCATTTCATGTCATAGGCATGTATTTTGTCATGATTCAGTTAAGTTTAGCATATTTTGGACGAAGAGACTGCTTTTGGGTGTTTTTCGTGTTAACAGGGCGAAGAAGGAGGCGTATCAAAACAACACCGGCGTGTTATCAGTGACACGCCCGTGTCAGGAGTTCCAGTGCTCAACACGCCCTGGTTCAGCAACCGGCACGCCCCGTTCAAGCAGTGACATGCCCGTGTCAAGATTTCCAGCGCTCAACACGCCCTGGTTCAGCAACCAGCACGTCCCGTTCAAGCGCTGACATAGCCAGTGAGAAATGTGTGACATGCCTGTGCCCTCATTTGGCACGGGCATGTTGGCCTGATTCCAGACTTCCTTTTTTGCGAGCAACTCGACGAAGCCGCAATCTTCGTCTCAATTAAAGGAAAATCTTTTGCCTTAATTGTAGAGGTGGCCAAGGCTATAAAAGAGGAGATATTCTAACCCTAAAGGAGGGCGGCGGGTAGGAAAGAGGACGACAGAAGAACGAGGAGAACGAAGGAGTCGACGACAGAGGAACACAGATGGCACTAAGTATTATAATTTCTTTCTCTAGCAATTCTTGTTCGACTATGGAGTAGTGTCCTGTAATCTTAGGATGGGGGAGTAGCCCTTGACGATTTATGATGGATGATGTAATCTATACTACTTGAATTATTATTTGTTTTTGGTTCTTGGATTCTTATTGATAAAGCTAAGGAGCTAAGGGGAAGTACCTAACAGTGAACCCAAGTTCCCGAAACCTAGAACAAACTAGGGATTAACTCCTGTCAAGTAGCGGTAGTGTATCTATGAGGGCTTGCGGAGGTCTCGTGATAGGTCCCCTTAGCTGATTATGGTCCCGTGTGCAAACCTATCGTGAAAAGTAAATTTAGACTATAAAGGAACTCTTATGGACTTAATGGATCTATCAAATCCAATTTTTACCAAGTAATGGTGGTAAGACTAGGGAGGTTTGCGGGGGTCTCGTGACAGGTCCCCTTAGCTGATTATGATCCCCTACGCTCGAATACCGTGATAGGTAAATTGAGTTTGATAGGTACAGTTGGCATAGACCTCGAAAGGGGTCGTTGATTTACCTTAGGATAGGTTCCATCAAAACAACTCTAATAAGGGTAGGAAAGAATTAAATCACCTTATAAATCGTCGACGTGGTGAAACCCATATCCTGAGATTCTTCTCAACTATTGACTTTTAGCTTATTCTTCTCATTCATTGTTCTTGACTGCTCAGTTTCTTTGCTTAATCCACAAATCGATTGACTAGATAACTTGGTATCACGATCATTCGGTAATTGTCCCAATCCCTATGGGATCGATATTTTTATTACTTGACGACAACAGTGCACTTGCGGAAAATAACACACCAATGTCTCACTAAGCATTAATCAACATTACCCCTACTCACTCCTACAGAACTCGAAAAATACATACTCTGCTCGGGAAATACATACACTGTTCGGGAAACACATACACTGCTCGGGGAAAGTACTTACTTCCCCGGTAACACCATACTTCACTTCTGAACAACACTGCACTATTCTTCCTTACTAGGCTCAAGAATCCCATATACTGCTCTGGAAATACATGTTGGGTTTCCCGGCATCGACGTGGGTGTGTGTTCGAACATGTTTCGTAAACATGCACATAGCGGAAGAAAAAACAAGTAATAAACTAATTTATTACAACACACACACTACACACATGCAAGGATACATCAAGTGTAGACATAATCGCTATTTCAAATTTTGCAAAAAAGAAACTAATCTAGTTATACCTGACGAATCACGTATAGCTGGAATGACATCAACTATAGAGACTCTTGCTAGAATCGCCTCTATCTGTATCCACGCCAAGTATCGTCGGGATAGCTTCACAAAGCTACGAGCCCCGTCTTCACAAGAGTCACTAGCCTCGTGTCGAAGTCATTGTGATCCAAGAGATGATCACAATCCAAATCAAATTCGGATCCCAAAAATGAGTTTCGTAGACTCGCTTCTCGGAATTGGTTTTCGTCAACCAGTTGACGAAAACATAACCCTCCACCTATGAGGATTGCCGAAGATCCAATCCCTGGCAAGTAGGTCACTGTCGGAGCACAAAACGTCGATCAAATGACCTCTCCAACAAGAAGAGAACAAGCTGTCCAAAAACTGGAGAGCTTGTTTGGTGGAAGAGATGATCGGTCAATCAATTGGTCGGTTGCTCCTTGGTCGCTGGTGGCCAAGGGAGGATGGTCGGAGGTGTTGCCGGCAGCTAGTTGGTGGTCGGTCGCAAGGAGGAAGAGGTTGTTGGTGCAATCGACCTAGGTCACGATTGACTGGAGTCGAGTTTGACTTGAGTAAGTGTTTTGATGTTTGACATGGATGTCTGACATGGATGTCTGACATTGATGTCTGACATGTGTTGGGGAGATTGCTGATGCAATCGACCCAGGTTAGTATTTGATGTTTGATGATGGTTTGACCATTATCATGGGAAAAGTCTAAGTCTTGAGTACTTGACATGTAAATTCCAAGCATGGGTCTTGGCAAGGGGAAGTGTAACATGGGTTGGCAAAGGAAAGTCCAAGCATGGGTCATGGCATGAAAAGTTCAACATGGGTTGGCAAGGGAAAGTCCAAGCTTGAGTCTTGGCATTTGGAAAGTCCAAGGGGAATATTGGCGGCGTAAAGTCCAAGGGTGAAGTCTTGGCAACATATATCCAATGGTTGGTGGCGTAAAGTCCAAGCGGGAGTCTTGGTAGCGTAAGTCCAATGTGCCTTGGCGGTGTAGACACTGTTAGCATGACAATAGACGATAGAAGCACTTGAAGGCTAGCGTATGGATGAACAAATCATGGATGACTTAGAGGGATCCGATAGGCGCAAGGCTGACAGAGGTGGCTAGAAGACTTAGGTCTAGGCTACAGGTGGTATATATGGGGGCACCATACTTGGGTTAAAACCTCATGTTTGAGGTGTATCAGTCGACTAGGACCATGGGTCAGTCGATTGATGTGAGTCAACTAGAGTTTGATCAGGAAGTGCCCTAGCGATCCAGTGAGCAATGATCACCGGCATTAGCTGCCGATCGATCTTGTGATCAGTCGATTGATGGCCAGATTCACGGGCACAAAAGGTTCTCCAGTCGAGTGATCGGCCTGACCACTCGACTGATTGAGCCATCAATCGACTGATGGTATATCGGTTGGATTTTCCCAGCGTGGATCTAGCCATTGTCTCACGACAACAGTGGCACCAGTCGACTGATGGTCCAGAGCAGTTGACTGATAGGTGAAATCCAGCTCAGAAAGCAGCTTTAAATGGAGCTCGTGGAGGAGGGATTTGGCACCGATTTTCTTAGATGATTTGGAGCGATTTACTGTTGCAAATCAGGGTTTTCAAGTCTAGTCCAAGGCAATCAACAAGCAAGCATCCATATGATTGTTGTAAAGTGTTTTTGGCTTTCTTTTGTTGTATTCATTTGTATTTGCTTGTTGTTTACTTGTATTACTGTTGTAATATCTTGTAAGAGGTTTCTCCACCTCCGGATTGTTTCGAGAAGGAGTTTATTAAATTAGTGGTGCGTGGTCGCATCGCTAGAGCTCATTTGAGCTTGATCCGTAGAGTAGGAACCATTCGGTTCTTAACCACGTTATATCCTTGTGTTGTTCTTGTGTTCTTGTTGTATTTGTTTTATTATTGTTTATTCCACTGCGTATAAAAAGTTTTGTAGCAAGCACACGATCGAATTCCATCGAGCGACGACAACGCTATTCACCCCCGCCCCCTCTAGCGGGCGCAACATTCCTAACAATTTTTTTTGATGAAATGTAAATATATATCATCAAGAA
This sequence comes from Wurfbainia villosa, assembly GCA_025175895.1. Classification (NCBI taxonomy): domain Eukaryota; kingdom Viridiplantae; phylum Streptophyta; class Magnoliopsida; order Zingiberales; family Zingiberaceae; genus Wurfbainia; species Wurfbainia villosa. The sequence goes on from CM045990.1 coordinate 97,079,268, forward strand.
AAGGCACAGTTATACAAAATCCTGGAGTGCACACTCATGTCATGTCTGACGAAGTGTCAGATCTGAGGTGTCTCCAAGGGGGTGTACATGCGCTCTCATGAGTACTTTAACTCTCATGCCTATAAGACCTTTCATGTTTACATAACCATTGCATGTCCATATTCATACAGCTCCTCTGTGACTGTTCATGCAAATAGTCCCTCTGCATCCCTCATTCCATGTGCACCTCCTCACACCGTCCTTCTATGTCTCTCTTTCCATTAGTCTCATGCGTCGTTCCTCTAGACGTCTGCCACTTTTGGTAAGTGGTTAACCATCAACGGATTTGCCTTGTCTTTACCGTAGCCGTTTGCTATGGACTAGATAGGCCATCCGGGTGGGCCTATTCACCTCTACTAGGCTTATTGGTCAAGCCTCAACCGTCAACGGATTTAACGTGTCTTTACCGTAGCCGTTTTCTACGGACTAGATAGGCCATTCGGGTGGGCCTATTCACCTGAACTAGGCTTATTAGTCAAGCCTCAACCGTCAACGGATTTAACGTGTCTTTACCATAGCCGTTTGCTATGGACTAGATAGGCCATTTCGGGTGGGCCTATTCACCTGAGTTATGCGGTCATGGCTCCAATCCATTCAGCTGCTGAACCTTCTTGTTAATGGTAAGAGACTATAGATTTCGTTGCGCCAGTCGAGCCGATAGTCAAGGTAGTAGTTTGCACGCCTCGACTGTTATATCAGTCGAGGCACGAGTCGAGTACGCCTAGCTTCTGGTTGTCCCTGTCTTGCCTTGTGTTAGTCGAGTCAGTAAGTTGCACGCCTCGGCCGACTTTTTTCCAAGATAGTCGAGGCAGTAAGTTACACGCCTTGACCATGCTCAAACAGACCACCATGCTCAGGACCATCCTTCCAAAAACTGCCCATGGTGGCCTCCCTGGAGATTCGAGAACCGCCCTTGTGTCAGTCGAGGTAGCAAGTTCCACGCCTCGACTGACTATTATATCAGTCGAGGTGCCGGTTGAGTACGCCTCGCCTCTGTTTGCTCTTTGCCCTTGCCATTTTCATCTGTTGTCCATTTGGGCCTTGTGTCGGTCGAGGCAGTAAGTTGCACCCCTCGACTGACTGTTATATCAGTCGAGGCGCCGGTTAAGCACGCCTCGCTTCTGTTTGCCTACAGCTGCCCTGTCTTGCCTTGTATCTGTCGAGCTAGTAGATATCATGCCTCGATTGATTTTTTTTTTTTTTCAAACAAACAAAACTAGACAAAACTAGAGCTTCAAACAGACCACCATGCTCCGTCCCACCCTTCCATAACCACCCCCTTGTGTCAGTCGAGGTAGCAAGTTGCACGGCTTGACTGACTATTATATCAGTCGAGGCGCCGGTCGAGTACACCTCGCCTCTGTTTGCTCTTTGCCCTTGCCATTTCCATCTGTTGTCCGTTTGGTCCTTGTGTCAGTCGAAGCAGTAAGTTGCACACCTCGACTGACTATTATATCAGTCGAGGCGCCGGTCGAGTACGCCTCGCTTCTGTTTGCTCACAGCTGCCCTGTCTTGCCATGTGTCTGTCGAGCCAGCAGGTATCGCGCCTCAACTGATTGCTATTGTAGTCGAGGTACCGGTCGAGTACTCCTTTCGTTGTCTGCCACGAGATGATGCCACAGAACCGCCTCGCCCTTGCCATTTTCATCTGTCGTCCATGTGGGTCTGTAGATCACAATTCTCCAGGGCCCTATATACATGAATTTTGATTTTCCGGAGAATCACCTCACCATCAAACCGTGTCCCTTCAAATTTCATGCAGTTTCTTTCTCTCCAAATATTGTGTATCGCTGCTGCCATGGCTAGGTGTCTGGCTCTATTAATATTGCTGCGCCCTTTATAAAGCCTTCTGAATGTGCGCAACATTTGACGATATGTCTGCATTCTTGGCCTCATCCATAACCATCCCCTTATTCTATTCCAGAGCTGCCGGACTTGCCCGCATTTAAAAAAGATATGGTCCAGTGTCTCCTCTTCTTGGATGCAGAAAGCACATGTTCGGTCCTCTAGATACTCCTTCCCTGCATGCACCGGCAGCTTCCTCTGTGCCAGCATCCATAGCGTGAACCTATGACTAGGTTGGATATCTGGCTGCCATATTGTCTGCACCCAAGGTTTCCGGGGGCTTATAATCCTCAAATGATCATATGCTCTCTTGACGCCACCTTTGTTTTGGCCAAACCATGCATCTAATAATTCCTCTACCTTCCTTGCAGTGCCTGCCAATGCCATGATGTTATCCTTTATGCATATCAGTTTTTTCACTAGTGGTGAGTCTTTGTGTTTACTATGCTAATCCCAGACTCCTTGTCGTTGTAAATACGTGTGATGTTCCCAGCGAATCCACAAAGTGTCCTGCTTCCACTGTATCCTCCATAATATTTTTGCTAACAGTGCCGTGTTCCATTCTTTTAGTTCCCTTAATCCCAGGCCCCCTTCCTCTTTAGGCTTACATATGTCGCCACGAATCGTGGGTTCTTCACATCCACATGAACGTGCGCGATCAGATATCCCCAATGACCTTTGGAAGTGGTAGCGCTGACATCCAATAGCATTGGACACCCTGCAGTACCGAGGATACTAGTTGAATTTTGCCTGCATATGATAGCGTCGCCTTCGGCCAGGAGCTGATCTGTTTCATAAGTGCCTCCAACAGTGGGCTATAATCTGCAATCTTTAGTTTTTGCGAAGCTATTGGTACTCCTAAATAACGAAATGGCATTTCCCCTTCATTGAAACCTGTGATGGCTAGCAGCAATTCCTTCTCCCTTTGCCCCACCCCTGCCATGTATATATTTGATTTCGTCATGTTTGCTGTTAGTCCTGCCATGTTTGCGAATTGCGATAAGCAATCCATCAATACTTGCACTGATTGTGCGTCACCTCGGCTTAGGAGCAGCAAGTCATCAGCATATACAATGTGGGCTATTCTTTGGTGTTCACACTTTGGATGAAACCGAAAATCTGAACGGCTTGTGCGCTTCGCAAGTAGTCGTGCGAGATATTCCATGCAGAGTCCAAATAGGTATGGGGAGAGGGGATCTCCTTGCCTAAGACCTCTCCCTCCTTTGAAAAACCCATGGATATTTCCATTGATTGCCACCGAGTATGTTGTGGTGGTGACACATTCTTTAATCCACCTGATATACATTTCAGGGAACTGCAGTGATTTGAGTACCTCCTGCAGGAAGCTCCAGTGAACTGAATCAAACGCTTTCTGCAGATCCACTTTAAGTATGCACCGTGGGGACACCCTTTTCCTTGTATAGTTGCGCATGAGTTCTTGTGCCAGATGTATGTTGTCCACTATGCTACGTCCTTGCACAAATACAGTCTGCGATGGGTGAAGCAGGTGATCTACGATTTCTGCCAGTCTACTTGCTAGGATCTTTGAGATTATCTTGTAGAAGACTGTGCAGCAAGAAATCAGTCGAAAATCTTGGACCTTACTAACATTTTCTGCTTTCGGGATTAATGAAATCAAAGTGTGATTCCAAGATTTCAGTAGCTGTCCATTTTCAAAGAACTCTCTGACTGCCATTATTATGTCCTGCTTGACTGTATTCCATGCGTGCTTGAAAAATTTAGAATTGTATCCATCTTGTCCTGGTTCTTTGAGGTCCCCGATGTCAAATAGAGCTGCTTTTATTTCTTCATCTGTTGGCAGCCTGATTAATCTTGTTCGTTGTGCTTCAGTTATTTGTTTGCCAAAATGCATGCATTCCCCTTGAAACTCAGTCCTGTGCTCTTGTTCACCTAAGTGACTTTGAAAATAGGCTAGGAATTTTTGCACAACTTCATCTGCTGACTTAGTGGTTTCCCCATTGCTCTTCTCAATTGCCACTACCTCCCGTCTTTTGTTATTCCTTTTAACTATAGCATGAAAAAATGTTGTGTTCTTGTCTACTCCTCTAAAGTACTCGTGTTTGGCTTTCTGAGTAGAATGTCTGCCCTTTCCAAAGTGACTCAGTCTTTTCCTTGTTGCTTGATAGTTTTCCTCCATGTGGCCTTGGTTTAAGCCTTCCTGTTGTAGTTCCTCTAGCTGCTGCCGAGCTTCCTTTGCTTTCTCTTGGATTTGCTGATAGTGCAGTCGGTTGAGATTTTTTAGATCCGTTTTAAGCATTTTTCACTTTTTATCTTTGCATTGTGCCTGTACCTCTGTGAATTATCCTCCACTAACTGTCCAAAATTAGGGTGTAATACCCACATATTATAGAATTTGAACGGCTTGGGTTTCTCCCCTGTGTTTCCTAGCACAGTTACAATGCAGGTGGCATGGTCTGATATAGTTCCTGGTGCTTTGAATTCAGCATAACTGCTCTGGTTTTGTTCCATCCATGCTCTATTTCCCATCGCACGGTCAAGTTTGCTTACTATGTGCCCATTAGTCCATGTGTATTGGCACCCAATGGATCTCAGATCTTCCACTCCCGCTGCTAGTGTAAATTCCTGAAAGTCAGCAGTTGCATAGGTTGTCACTGCCATTCCCCCTTTCTTGTCAGTGGGCAGCAGAGGGGAGTTAAAATCCCCTAGGATTAACCATGGCATCTCTTCATTTCTCGCTATTTGACCCAATGCCCCCCACATTGCTTTCCTGCTTGTGATAGAGAGTTGTCCATAGACAAATGTGACTGCATATGCAGTTCCTATTACTTTGCATTACACTGTTGTATGTATCAGTTGGTCTTCCCATTGTTGAATGTGTAGGCTGACCAGTTGCGGATCCCATATAAGCACCATCCTGCTTCTGGGCGAGCTGAAAATTTGTTGCTCCATCTCCCCTCTCTGAAACCTCTTATCTTTCATTGTCTGATAGTACTGCTGAGTTAACTTCGGTTCTAGTATAGCTAGCACACCCATCTTTTGCTTCAGAAGGAGGTCCATCACCACCTTCTGCTTGAGACCTTTGTTTAGGCCTCTTATGTTCCATGATCCGATCTTCATGGTTGCTCAGCCGGCTTCCGCCGTCTAGCCATGTTGATTACTTCTTCCTTTTCTTGATTCATCACTTTCTCCGGCTGCCCCGTCATGTTTCTCTGTGGCCCATCTTCCTCCACATGTTGCATTCTAGTCTACCTTTGGTGCTCTATCACTGCCTCTCGTGAAACATCTATTTTCGTATTCATTTGCACCTCTTGACTTCCCCATTTTTCAGCAGGCAAAGCTAGTATAATTGGCGGGAAATTATCTGTAATCATTCCCCATTCTATTGTGCCCTCTCTTAATCCCCCATCATCATTTCCATTTCCTTTGTGGCCTGCCTCATTGTCCTGTGCTCTTTTTGCAGGTGTTATTTGTGCTTGCCCTTGTCCCTGTCCGCCGTCCACTGCTTCCTGCTCTGTGCTTTCCGTAACTAGTAGGTGATTTCCAGCTGTCTTAGCCACCACGCTATTCTGTTGCCCCTGGAAGCTTCTCAAGTTCATTTTTCTCTTATCCTTGCTTTGTTCCAGCCCCCTAACAGTTTGTCTGGTGATCCTCTGATTTTTATTCATATATCCTGTATTGGCCTGGGTTAGCTGTTGATTTGCTGTAGTAGCTTTAAACTCTTTATGGCCATGCTCAACTTGCTTCCCTTTCTGCCTAGTGTGCACTGGTTTGGAGCTTGATGTGTGGCTTGATGCCCCCTTTCCTTTGCTCTTCACATTTATAGTCTCTGTTTGTTCCTTATCCTGGACATTTCCAAGAATGCTACACAGTCGTTCAGTGTCCCCCAAGTTGTGTCCTTGCCTGCCTGCTTGTGCATAAGGGTCCAGTACTTTGGTTTGGCAATTGCTGCTGCTTCCTGTCCCATACTCCTCCTCCCTTCGCCCGAAATGTTTCCTTGATACTGGTTCATACTGCTCATCCTTCCTCTTGCCATTTTTATCCATCCGTTTACCACCTTGCTGAGTTCCTTGGTTCCGTTTATCACCTTGCTGAGTTCCTCTTGCACTTAATGTTTCCCAATCTTCTATCTCCTCCTCCATCTGTTGGTTTTGTTGATTAGCCTCCTCATTTCTATTCTATACTTCTCTGGTGAAAACCCACCCTTTGGAATTGTGTCCCTACATGGTAGTTGGAGTATCCCTTTGCTTAGCTCCTTCCGCCTCAACTGCATCGATTGCCTCGACTGATTCGACTGCCTCGATCGCCACAATCGCCTCGATCGCCACAATCGCTGATCGCTCGATCACGCACGATCGCTTCGATCGCTTCCCGCTTTTTCTCCGATCCGATGTCGCTGTTGCCGACGCCTTTACTCCTCTCTGATTTCCATACATTCCTTTTGTGGATGGTGATCGGCTAGTTGTGTTGTCCCGCTCTTGTTCAGGCATGCCAGATTTTGTGGCAGTTTCTACTGTATTTCTGAATTTGCAGTTTGTTCTTGTCTGATACTCTTCCTCTCTTTGCCTGATGTGTTCCCCTGATTCTGTGCCATTTTGCTATTCCTTTCTATTGCTATCCCACCTATTAACATCTTACTGTGCTCCTTGATTCCTTTGGATTTCATTTCCATTTCCATTTCTCTTGTGTTGAAAATCATCTTCCTTTTGCCAAACGTGCTTCCTTGGTGTTGATTCATACTGCTTATCCTTCCCCTTAGTGTCCATCCTTTTCCCAGTTTGTTGAGTTCCTTTGCCTTTTTGGTTTCCTGGACTGCGCATATACCTTGATGTATCTGTCTTTACTGCTTTCCTGCATGTCTTCCAGTTGTTGTTGTTTCTTCCTTTGTTCCTTATACCTCTTATTCCACGCAGTGGTTCTTTTCCAGTCCTGTTCCTTATCCCTTATGTGTTGTTTCATGCCTTCACTTATTCCATCTCCCTCTTCTTGATATCGCCCCACAACTCTAATATTGTTGTCAGGACCGTATATTATTATTTGTTTTCCCATGCTCTCCGCAGCCCCTGTGGTTGCCACTGGTGGTTGTCTGCATTCGTTCATTAGGCAGTTCCTTTGGTAGTGACCCATTTTTGTGCATCTGTTACAAAGTTTCAGACTTGATTCAAACTTGATATCCAAATCAATATCCGCACCATCTGGTAGGGTAACATCAATCTTCGCTGGCAGTTCCTTGGTGATATCCACTTCAACTAAAACTCTGGCATAGTTCACGTGTTCCCTTACCTTAGTGTATCTATCCATATATAGTGGCACGCCAACTTGCGAGGCAATTTTCCTTAACCCTGAGATAGACCAGCAGTCCAGCAGTAGTCCATGGATTTGCATCCACATGGGGATGTTGACATGGGTCTCCGTTCTGAAGGAAAAACATGCCGGTAGAATCTTGAGATACAGAGGACTCCCATACGCAATGTACGGTCCTCCAGTTAATACCGCATCACGCAAATCTTTGCTCGTAAATTTAAACACCATCCATAGCGAGTTGTGCGTAAGGAGCTTGTGTGGCGCCTTCCAACTCGTTGTGATTTCTTTCAGCGCTCTCCACCCTGGAAATCTTCCCAAGAATCTTCCAATCAGTGAAACCTCTGATTCCTCTATTGTCTCGGATCTTCAATTTCCGTTCTTTTGGAAATGCCTCAAAGTAGTGTCCAATGCACTTAGTCTATTCTTCTTGAAGAGATCAGCCCATAATCCTGCTCTTGGGGGTTGCTGTTCTTCATGTTGTTGGGTTGGCAGGGATGTTTTTTGTGGTTCCGTTGATGGTATTCTTGATCCCGGGGGCGCTTCCTGTCTTGGTCCTTCTGCTACATCTGGCTGCTAGGGGTGCCCCGTCTTCTTTGTTGCCACGCCCTCCTGTATTGAGCTTGCATATATCCGCGGTGAAGAGGAGGAGGCCATCAGGTTCCCGTTGACTGTTTCTATCTTGTCCAGTTGTAAGGCCTTCCAAGCTCGTTTCGCATTCTTCCCCATTCCTTCTCGTCAGAATGTGCCCTAAGTTAAACGGGTTAGCGGGTGTGGAAATAAATGAACTTAAGTGAACGGGTGGCCAGGTTCAGAGAAAACTAGGAGTAGTGGTCCCGGTTGCTGGATCCGAAATTTGAAACAGCAACGTTCCTTTTGTCTTCTATTGCGTGCCTTCCGATACGGCTTCTCTGCTCACCTACCACCGCCCTTGCTCTTCGCCTTTAGATACGGTTTCCCTTGCACTAGTCGAGCCGATCGCTGTTAGTGATTTGCGCACCGATCGATCACGAGGCACCGGCCGAGTACCCTCGCTCGCTCGCCTGTCTTGCCCCGACTTGAGGCGATGGTAGTTGTGCGCCTCGACTGGGTTGATTGGTGGTCTCGGGCGCAACTTCGATTCCCTAAGTCCAAAAATTTGAACAAAGAATCCTTTTGTCGCTCGCTGATCGCGCTTCTTCTCGATAAAGACGCTCGCCTACCGCTTCACCTACCACTGTCCTTGCCTTTCTTCTTCCTCCTTTCATCCACGAGTTGAAATCTTGAAACCCTATTCTTTGAAGCTAGGATTTCACGCGCCAGTGTCCTCAGAGGATTTAGGATCTTGCAATTCCTCGGTTGTGCGGCGCTTCTAGTCGTATCTGCACCTCCATCTTAAGAGCTTTGGGTTCTGCCGCTCCTGAAACTTGAGGGGTTCCGGCGCTCCCCTATTTCGCCTCAGTTTGTTCTTCACCTCGCTCCTCCGCAATTGCTAGCAGTTTCCCGTTCTTGCCTGTAATATTGTTTTCGTTACACTTACATACCTTGTATTCTGCTGCTGCGGTTTCCTTCCGTATCCTTGCTCAATGGTTGTTGGTTGCACGGTGTAGCCACGACCCCCGTCAGTCCCAGGTGCTCTCTTTGGGTTGATGTTTCCCTTCCCGTGCTTGTCGCCGTCCCGGCAGCCACAGCCTTCACCGCCTCCTGCAGCACGAGGTGTTGTCATTATTGTCCCGACCTTTCAAAACCACCTCAAACGCCGAGATCCCACAAAGGTTAGAGAGAAGCCTCATTCCTAACAATTGGTATTAGAGCGGGTTTCTCTTGACCGGCTTCACATCCGAGGGAGCAAGCTAGAGGGAAGATGGAATTTGAAGAACAATTGGGTTGGGACATCAACACCCCAATTTCATATGCCTTCTATGGACAAGAAGGGTTCGAGCAATAGAAGGCACGAATGGAGAACTCTTTCATGATGGATTTCGAAGATTGGATGATCCTAGTGAGGGGATTTGAATTTCCAAGAGGTCCAAAAGGTGGATACCTCAAGAAGAAAAGATGGACCGAAGAGCAAGTCCAAGCCTTCGAGAGAAATGATAAGGTAATGCAATTGATATTAAATTCATTACCTAATGATATTGTGTCTAGGTTAGGTGAATGTCTAGATGCCAAGAAGCTATGGGAAAAGTAGCTAAGCTCCATGAAGATCCATCACCGCCTCAAGAAGAGGAGGAGCCCGAAGATGAAGAAAGCTCATCCTCACAAGAAAGTTAGGATTTGGAAGTTGAAGAGGAATCGACATCCTGATCGGTGGAAGAGGAGGTTGAAGAAGTAGAAGAAGTCTTCACCTCTAGGATTGAAGGGGAGGAGAGATTTTCTACTCCAGAGCATCAATAAGAAGAGCCATCCACCTCCGGGAGAGAAGAAGAACTCACTTCGGCCACCACCATTGACCTAGGTAACTCAAGCATGTCGATTAATAACAAAAATCACATAATATGTTTTGAGTGTAGGGAATCCGGACACTACAAGAGTAAGTGTCCTAAACGGGTCAAGAAGACTCTCTGGCACCAAAAGTCAACGAAAAAGTCAAGGATACAGGTGTCCTCACCAAGAAGAGCAAGAAGCAAGTGATTTTCTTCAAATGCCGACAACTAGGACATTACCGGAGTCAATGCCCAAAGGGGGAGAAGAAGACTAAAAAGGGAGCTACACATGTAGGGGGAGCCTCTAAGGCAAACCCTAAGGTAACTTCTAATTTTGCTCCTTCTTTAATTAATAGGCAAAAGCATGATTGGAATAATCTTGCTATTTATCATAAAGAGCATGCTAGAAATAGGTTTTATTGTTTAGGAGATAAGAGTGTCCATTTTAGCAATAAGAAGAAATTTGAGACTAATTTCCCTAGAAAAACCTTACCTAGGAAATCTATTAGGAAAATTGAATAACACCTAGGCCCTAATCCAAAGAATTCTAGACATATGCCTAGGAATGGCAAAAACGATCAAATAAACAATGGACCCACCAAATTAAAGAAATTGGAGTTGGAGAACCAAGCCTTGAGGTCAAGGCTTGAGAAATTAGAAAAGACGCTTATGAATATACAAAATAAATTTAAAGGGTCAAATAGTCAAAGCCTAGGGTCTAGAAGTCAAATTCAAAGACCTAAAAACAAGAACTATCCAAGGGCAAGCCTAAGCCCAAAAAGACCTATCACAATGTTCCATTTGATTATGGAACTCAAACTAAGTCTAGGAAGACCAAGGTTACTAGGGAACTCATTCCTAAGGGTAACCAAGGTATATACCTAGTGGCTAGAGTTTCAAAGAAACCTAGGGAAGCCACTAAGAAGGTTACAAGGAGTTACCCTAGAGTTAACCTAGGCAAGACCCAAATGACCAAGGCTTCTAAGCCTAGGAGGGTCATTATAAGGGTATCTAGGGAGGTTATCCCTAAGGAATACCTAATTAACCCAAGGAGCTCCAATAGGTTTTAGGTTCCTAGGAGCGTGATCGATTCACGCTAAATGGGTTTAGGTGTGCCAACCTTGAATGAATAGGTAGTTAACCTAACTATGGTGATGGTGGCACTTTAGGTTATTTTCAAGGTTATAGATACCTTTGAAATAGGTTTTAATTAATAATCCTAAAAGATTTTAGGATGTGCTAATATACTTTGAAGATTATGAAAAATCAATTAAATTGGCACAATTTAGGTTTAGAGGTTGAAGTGTGTCATTTTGGTTTTTTGGCACACTTTGGAGATAATTGACAATATGACAAAATGAGATTAAAAATAACAAATGACAACAAATACTAAAATTTAGGTATTATATACCTTATATTTTATTTGTCATGCTTGATTTGTCATATAACATGTCATGACATCATATCTACTTTCAATCATTTAATATGTCATGATCATGTTTAGGATTAGGGTTAAATGTCATGTATGCTTAGATTCCATCTTATGCCATGACATCATGATTATGAGCATGTGTTTATTTATATCATCATTAATGCCACAATCATTCATGCATTAATAAAAATTGAGTTAAGGACAATAACATGACTTGAAATCCCATTTGTAAGGCAATCAAGTAGTGTTGTCTTAGAAAATGCATGAGGCCTTAGTTTAAGATAAACAAAAACTCACATCTCACATTACACTGACATGTATATAGATACACCCTAGATACATGTGAGATAATAGAATGAGTTAAGTTCAAGGTGTATAGTTTTGGCATCTAGATGAAGTAAAACTCATCTTATATGATTTGTGGATCATTGAGAAAGCTTATGTTCAAGCGATTTACATTAAGCCCAAAGAATATGATCCAATATAGGTTTTCAAAAATATTTTAAAATCAATTTAGAAAACCTTAGTGAAGTCTATCTTTTGATAGCAATCACTATTGATGAAGTTGATACAAAGTGAGCTAAAACATTGAAGTTTTTCTTCACTTTTGAACTTTGTGTCAATTTCACTATTTTATGAGTAAAATATTTTTAAAACATTTTTCACCCATTGTATTGGTCATAAGTATTATACGTATGAAATTTCATGATTTTTCGAATTACGTATAATTATTTATAAATTTCCAAAATTCGATTCTGATAATTGAAAATTGGATTTTTCAGTTATCAATCGATTGCCCTTGTTGGCAGTCGACTGACACTACAAACAAAATTCGAATAGACAAAGGTGAAAAATCGTTGTCATTGATCCAAAAAATCCGTGTTAAATCGACCCGTTGTGAAAAGTGAGGCGCTCAAAGACAACGGTTAAAAACTGTTGTCGATTTAAAGAAAAGACAACGATTTTTAACTGTTGTCTTTGAGCGTCCCACTTTTCACAATGGGTCGATTTACCACGGATTTTTTGAATCAAAGACAACAATTTTTCACCGTTGTCTTTCAACTAAATTTATAACGGATTATAACTGTTGTCTTTGAGCATCCTATTTTTCTTAACGCATGGATTTATTATAATTTTTGAGGCATAGACAACGATTGTTAACCGATATCATTTGTATTGTCATTGTTATTTTAATCATTGTCATTTCTCAATGGTTACTCTAAAGAACAATAAACCATTGTCGATTTATAATGTTGTATTTTTAATATAAATCATACAACTACATCAAAAAGAATTATAGAAAATACATATACACTCGCACTTGTAGCAATGTAAAGTAAAAGTTCACATCATCCCATTTTAAATGATCACTCTTAAAAACATATATAAAAAAGTACTTGTAGCAAAACAACTACAAATCATATGCTTAGTACTGCACCAAAAGTATTATGCATAATAACCAAAACACTTATAGATTACCACATCTAACCAAAAGAGGTATGTACACTTAAATTTTCTAATCATCAGATATGTGATCTTGTATGCATTCAGCCCACTCCGAACGTACTTCATAAATTCCCTTTGCAGTTATCACAGATTTTGCGAACTGCATGTAAATAAATGAATGAAAATGTAAACACTCTAGTAGTATGTAATAATTAATTGCAAAAATCATTTTACAAATATATATCAATAAGAAAATTTGAAAATATATCTAATATTACTATTGACCATAGGGAAGGCTTGTCAATAGATGTGGCGCCTTCAATTATATCTCTTATATATCGCAAAACGAAATAACTGCATTGAGCTCCATCCAATTGAAGGGGAACCTGTGATGAAAAAAATTATAATAATTATGCGAAAATTTTCACAAAGCTTTTCTCAACGAGGAAAAACACAAGAAAGTATATATAAAAGAATTATGCATCTTCAATATTTCCAAGCTATTTCTCACCATCTCTTCACAAATTCTTTTCTTATTTGGTTCCTCTTGTTTTTTATGCAAGGGTGAGAATGCCTCCGCTGATTACAGTTTCAAGATATTTTTAACCTCATCCTAGCAAAAAACACCATTTATTCCTTCCATAGGTTGCAGTAATTGAAAGATCATTCCATAAGATTCATGTACAAATGATGAGTGTTAGGTCATCAGAGGATGTGATTATTGACTCATCTGCCTCTCCTCCCAAACTTATAGATGATGAAGGATTTCATATAGAAGGTGTGACTCAAAATATGCTTTTGGCTAGGGGGAGTGCGAGAAGCATATTAGAGAAAAGTGAAATTGCAGGCCAGGTTCAGCTTGTTGGAGCTATCACTTCACTCCTGAGGGATGTAGAACAAATAAATTATTGTACACACACAGACGTAATACGGAGGAATGGTATAATCTTGCCTACTAATAAATTGTTTTAAGATTAAATTTTAAACTTGCACTTAGGCACTAGACACCTTCTGATGAAATATATATCTATCTACTCATATTAGCACAAAATTGTAAACAAACTAGGAAGATAAAAAACTGAACAAGTTTTTCAAATGATGATAAATAAAAATTCTTTAAAGTTATAAAAATCAACCTGGTTAACTGAAAACCAAAAAAAAAAGCTCCACTAATTATTATCAACATCTTCAACAATCATATAAAGGAAAAAAGAGTACAAGCATAGCTAAGAGTGAAATGCTAATACCTTCCACATATCCAAATGGAGTGTTTACATCTTCAAGACCTACAAGAACATGTATGAATTAATGAAAAATGATGATAGAAGATAAAGCAACAAGGTCAGAAAGGCAAATCATTCAAAGTAAGCTGTTTATGATTCCTGACCATTAAATAATCATGCATCCTAAAGAATCATGCAAAACTCAATCGGGTAATCCTAAACATAAATGTATGAGTACAAAATAATTTATGCAACACATTCAATAAATAAATATATAAAAAAGAGAGAGCAATACAGTAACACCTGCCCAGATAAAATGCGGCAAAAAGAGGGGGAAACAACACTCGAAAGTAACACAGCAGACGAGCATCCCGCGGAAGTGTTTGGAAGCAGACAAACAACATTCAAAGTAAAACATATTTGTACGAAGACAAATGAATGTATATCGAGCTTCGTGGCCTGCAACATGATTCATGAATCTACAGGTGCTGGCCTGGGGCGACGGGAGCTGTTCGTGCAGGGTTATGTTTATTGACAAGCAGAGGTGTGGGTGTTTTGACTACAATGCTCATGTTGGGCCTGAACTCTGCTTCGTATTGCACACAGAGCTGCCACAGCAGTGAACTGCAAAAATAGTAGCGATTTCATCAGCATTTGCCTCTTAGAACATGCAAATACATTGAGCAAAAAACATAAGCAGAAGTTGATGACGATTATTCGCAGTAGACCTTGGCTATTGCTTTTGGTGGATAATCTCCGTTCGGTCTTGGATCCACACATTGTTTGACTTTATCCTCACTCAATCTAGGAGTTGCCTGCATCAAGATGAGAAGAAACATGTTACTAGATTGGTTGTTCAAGAAAAATTTCAAAAGTTAAGATAGCCATGTTACTGTAGGAGATTTGAAGCCGCTAGAGGAGGAGTGAATAGCGTGTGACCTTACGATGATGGAATTCGTTCACGTTGCTTGTCTACAATCTTGTTAGTACGCAGCGGAATAAACAATAACAAATACAAACACAAGATATAATCACAACACACACGATATAACGTGGTTCGGAACCGAAACGGTTCCTACTCCACAGATTGGGTGCGTACGAACCCTAGCGATGGCACAAACACCACTAAGCAATAAAACTCCTTCTCGACTGATACTACTAGTACCTTTTCTATATACTCCAGATAGAAGGGTTAGCATGTAACACATGATCCGAGCCAAAATATTCGGCTCAGCGAAGGGAGAAAAGGAAGAATGGTTCGGGCGCAAATAGCAAAAGCAATTGGCACGGGAGAATTAGCAGAAGCAATTGACATGACAAAGAAGAGACGGAAGGCACTTCACTAAGGGCGGAATAGGAATTGGTTCAGCTAGATAATCCCGTATGTATGGGATGGATAAAGGGTCGACTCAACCTGATCGATCCGAAGGAAGTTTGGCACGGGAAAAAGAGGAATTGGTTCGGGTTGATCATGAGCCCTAAGGCTAGGTCACTTGTGGGCCATAGGCCTAAGTTAACTTCACCTAAAGCGGATGGTTGAGGGAGACAGTCTAACCTAGTTACCCGAAAAGTAGAAAAAGAGGCATTATACAACAGCTTAGGAGGCCCCACACAATATTCCAAGGAGCCTTCGTTCCTCATATCTAATGAATTATTCTCGGTAGAGGTGGTAGCCACGTGTATGATAGAGAACCACGACTTCACGATGGAGAAAAAGGAAGATAAAGGGAGGAAGTAAAGGAGAAGAGGAGATCCGCAATCATTCCAACTCCAAAGAAGAGAGAGGAAGACGCAAGAGGAAGAAGGGAGATAGAGATATGTTGTTGTTACATCTCTTGTATTTTTCTCGTCTTGTGATATCACATCAGAAGAGGTTTTTCTCCTCCACCTCGAAACTTCTTTTCCGTATGGGAGGACCTTCATAGTGAAAGTGCTTAGGCCGCACCGGTGAGAAAGCTCACCTCCGTGGAGTAGGAATCCTTATTTCGAACCATGTTACATCTTGTGTCTGAGTTTCGATTGCTAGTGCTGGTTTTTGCGTTTCATCTACTTCATCTTCTTATTCTCTACTGATTGCGGCCTGTGAGAACCCTCTGAGATCTCCCTCAATGCTTCACTGCATTGAAAAGAAGTGAATAGATTTTTCTCGCTGCTGGCGTCAGAGGAACATTGAGCTGGACGTCGAGATGCAACTTGAAGAGGTACAACAACCCGCTACCTCTGCAGCAAAGGAGCGCCCCATCACCCTTCTACCATCACAGCTGAAGGCCCTGATGGATGACACTATTACAGAGGCCCTTGCTAGGGAAAGGAGAAGGACCGGATATCTGCATCCGCATTCCGGTGAACCTTCTTCCCGAGGCCCACCCCTAGAAATGCCTCCCCCATCTCGTATAGCCGTTAATGTGGAAATATTGTCTGGAGGGGAACTTGGGGGAAGAACACCTCAGAACACTATGCCCTTCACCCAAACGCGCAGGGAAGAACAAGGCGAAAGTCAATAAACCAGACCTCCGGAAGTATATGAGCCCAGTCCCTTTACAATGGGCATTCTCTCTGAAGTCCCTCCGTCCTACTTCCGGAATCCTCAGATCGATAAGTATGATGGTTCGACGGATCCCGAAGAGCACATATCTCAATTTGACAGAGCAGCCTCGCTCCATTTGTTATCGATGCTCAATGCCGAGTTTTGACCACCTTAACTCAGGCCAAAGTGGTTTAATACTGCCCAGATCCATCACTTGTTTATTGATTTCGAATGTTTAGTCGAGTTTGCCAGTTGCAAGGCGTATAAACATGATGCCTCCATATTAATGCATATCACCCAGGGACCCTCAGAATCCCTTAGAGGGTATCTCCATCGATTCACTCTACGGTAGGGAATCCCTCCTGCGGATCAGAAGCTTTCAGAGGCACTATTCAGCACGGGCTGAAGGAGGGCCCCTTCCTCAGTTCTTTGTTAAGACAACCTGCGGACAGTTATGAGGAGTTACTAAGCCGTGCGGAGCAATTTATCCGCGAAGAGGAAGGATTAAAGGTGAGAGTGAGCGGGCTTCAGCAGATCCCAATCGAAGAGCTCGTCCCACGCTCCCCAGCGCCCCCTCGGCGGAATATGTGCGACCTTTTTCGACAGAGGCTCAGGCCTCGGCCCAATGTTGCAGGTGTTCGCCGCACTGCCGTACAATTCATGGCCGCTGAAGCACTTCCTCCTGCGAGAACTTGGAAGGAACGGGAGATGGAATTTTATGACCAACAGGGTCTGCTGCAACAACCCTTAGGATACAGGGGGATCCCAGGTAACCCCCGCCCCCCACCCCATTCTTCTGCAAATATCATACGGAATATGGCCACACTAGTGGCTGATGTTTCAAGTTACAGGAGGAATTGGATCGCCTCCACACCGCATATCCGCAAGTGTGGTTTCAGGCGGGAGGACCGGCACGGTGAGGTCCCCGACCCAATATAGCCCATCCAGGGCCGTATAATCAACAACCTCAAGTCACTTTCCCCCAAACGTCGTCCCAAGAGGTTGTCTCTCAAGAGGGCCCATCGGGTGAGGGCCGCTCGTCCAATCTAGATAATGCTCCCACACGGGGAGTTATTCATGTTATAGCTGGAGGGCCTACTGACGGGGACTCTAACCGGGCGCGGAATTCATACGCCCGTCTCATGGAGAGTTTGGCCATCGTCACCGACCAAACTATTCAAATTGCACTGCCCGTTTCATTCGGGCCGGAGGATCTACAAGGTGTCCTACTGCCCCACATGGACGCCTTGGTTATTCGTATATCCTTGGCCAATTATGAAGTAGCCAGGGTGTTGGTCGATTCGGGAAGCTCCGTCAATATCCTTTTCCAGGAAGCTTTCGGATAGATGCAGCTGAAAATTGCCCAGCTAGAAGATGTGACCACCCCCCTCTTTGGATTCGCGGGGCATGTGGTCCACCCTACAGGGTAGATTTCATTGCCTCTGACTCTGGGTGTAAAGCCCAGCCAAAAAACCAGTATAATCCCTTTCCTTATCGTGGATGCTCTGTCCACTTATAATGCTATTCTTGGGCGTCCTTTCCTTACCCTTTTTTAGGCGGTAGCTTCCCCGTACCACAAGAAGCTGAAATTTCCAGTGGGACAATTAGTGGGAGAAGTTCATGGAGAACAGAAGGCCTCCAGGACCTGCTATGTACAAATGGTTCGGGATGATCAAAATAAAGCTCGAACCGATGACCTCAAAGGCAAAGCTATCATCATTTCGGACGTCTGCGTCCTGGAAGAATCCCCCTCCCCCCAAGGCTGACAAAATAGAGGAAGGAGAGCTGGTGAAAATCGCTCCGGGAAAGGCTACACGGATAGCACAACAGCTGGAAACCAAGGAAGAGCTGGTGGCTTGCTTGACGGAGAATGAAGACATCTTTGCGAGAGATGTGCATGATCTTACTGGGATCAACCCTCGAGTGGTTGAACACCATCTCAATATCACTAGAGGAGCCCGACCCGTCCAACAGAAGAGGTGACATTTTGGACCGGAAAAGGACAAGGTCATAGCCGAAGAGGTGGAAAAACTGCTAAAAGTGGGTCATGTAAAGGAAATCCAGTTTTCCGAGTGGGTTTCCAATATAGTCTTGGTCCCCAAGCCCTCGGGGCAGTGGAGGATGTGTATCGATTTTCATGATTTGAATAAAGCGTGCCCTAAAGACTTCTACCCCTTGCCTCGTAGTGATCAATTAGTAGATTATACTGTGGCATATGAAGTGGTGTCCCTAATGGATGCATATCAAGAATATCACCAAATACCTTTGGCCAAAGAAGATCAAAAGAGGGTTAGCTTTGTGACTGCAGGAGGGTTATACGCTTATGTGGTAATGCCGTTCGGATTAAAGAACGCAGGGGCCACCTATCAGCGCCTTATGGACAAGATCTTTGCAGAACATAAAGGGAAAAATGTGGAAGTCTACGTGGATGACATATTAGTCAAATCGAAGACCACTCGAGATTTAATCAAGGACTTAAATGAAACCTTCGCTACATTGAGACGGTTTAATATGAAGTTAAACCCTAACAAATGCCTGTTCGGGGTAAAAAGCGGCAAGTTCTTGGGGTACATAGTGACTGAGAAGGGGTTGCAAGCCAACCCTGAGAAGGTGCAGGCACTATGCAACATGAAATCACCCGCTAATCTGCGAGAAACCCAGAAGTTGGTGGGCAGGATTGTTTCTTTATCCCGATTCATAGCTAGATCGACGGACAAAGGGCTGCCTTTCTTCAAGATCCTGCGCAAGGCTACTAAATTTCAGTGGGACGATCAATGTGAATAGGCTTTCCAGGAGTTGAAGAAATATTTGGCTGGACTCCCACTGCTAGCCAAACCAATAGCCGGAGAACCATTATGGATGTATCTGGCCGTCTCGGAAGGAGCTATTAGTTCGGTTTTATTGAAACAAGAAGGCTCTCACCAGCAGCCTATTTATTATACCAGCCATATCCTGAAGGGGGCTGAATTCCGTTATACAGAGCTAGAGAAGCTGGCATATATCCTAGTGTTAACTGCCCACAAATTGAGGCCGTACTTTTTGGCTCATCCCATCACCGTTCTAACTCACAGCGAATTGGGCAAGGTCGTCACTAAGCCTAATTTCTCCGGAAGATTGGCCAAATGGGTGGTAGAACTAAGTGAGTATGATATTCACTACCAACCCCGAACGATTATTAAGGCCCAAGCGCTCGCTGATTTTCTAGCAGAGGTACCTTGCGTCCCGTAAGATGGTTCGTCAGCAAAAGAGGAGGGATAAGATGCATGGAATATATTCGTAGACGGTTCTTCAGGATCTACGAGCAGCGGCGTCGGTGTTCTATTAATTTCCTCTGATAAGGAAGAAACTCGCATAGTCGTTAGCCTGGGATATCGGGCATCCAATAATGAGGCGGAATATGAAGCCATTCTAGCGGGATTTAAGGCTGCTAAAGCGGTAGGGGCTTATTCAATTGTAATCCATTCGGATTCCCAGTTGGTAATATCTCAACTTCAAGGTTCTTTCGCGGTTCAGGAGGAAAGGCTGCATAAGTACTTGAAGGCTGTTGAGAAAGAAAAAGCTCAATTCCATCAAGTCCTCTTAAAGAAAATCCCGCGGGAGAATAACGGGAAGGCAGATGAATTGGCTTGGATGGCTAGTGCTATGAAAGGAGTGAGGTCCTTGGAAACGGTCCATGCGGAAATCCATACTTCCTTAGCAATATGCAACGTGGAGGAAGACGCACCCGAATCAAGCCTAATTCCTGATTGGAGGACTGATATTATAACTTATTTACGGCACGGAAAGGTCCATGAAGAAAAAGCAGCGGCATCTGCTTTAATAAGCCGAGCCAAATGGTTTACCCTCTTAAATGGAGACTTGTACAAGATTTCTTTTGGACGACCCTTATTGAAATGCTTGGGAAGTGAGGATGCGGAATGGGTACTCCGGGAGATTCATGAAAGTTGCTGCAGCAATCATTTAGGAGGGAGAGCTTTAGCAAGGAAGGCCCTATTAGCAGGATATTTTTGGCCTACTCTCCAGCAAGATGCTGCTCGTATAGTGCAAGCTTGCCCCGCTTGTCAGAAGCATAGCAACCGTTCCGAACGGTCGACTGAGTTAATGAAAGTCGTGGTCTCTTCATGTCCTTTCGATCAATGGGGAACGGATATAGTGGGTCCGATGCTAGTGACACCTTTACAGAAGAAGTTTTTGTTGGTGGTCGTAGATTATTTCTCCAAATGGGTGGAGGCAGAGCCCCTAGCTAAAATTACTGAGAATGCTGTGATACAGTTCTTATGGAGGAATATTGTTTGTCGATATGGTATTCCTCGGAAAATAGTCAGTGACAATGGACGACAGTTCCAAGGGAAAAAGATCAAAGAGTGGTGCCAAAGTCTCAACATTCAGCAGGCTTTCACTTCAGTAGCTCACCCTCAAGCTAATGGGCAAGTGGAAGTGACTAACAGAATTCTCATTCAAGGATTAAAGACCAAATTGGGGGCTCAGAGGGGAAACTGGGTAGAAGAATTACCAGGAGTCCTGTGGGCCTACCGAACTACACCAAAGACTGCAACAGGGGAAACTCCCTTCAGTTTAGTGTACGGGACGGAAGCTGTTATTCCGGTCGAAGTTCTCTTAAGTAGCGCCCGGATAAAGGCGTACGAACCAAATCAGAACCAACTTACCCGAAGCACTGAATTGGACTTGGTGGAGGAAAAGCGGGAGATGGCACGGAGGCGAGCGGAATTTTACAAGCAAAGAGTGCAGCGAGCCTTTAATAAGAAAGTGATGCCTCGAAGATTTCAAGAGGGGGATTGGGTTTTGCGTAAAGTTAATCCCGCTGGAGACCCTGGAAAGCTAGCTCCGAACTGGGAAGGACCCTATGAAGTAACGCGCCGCGTAGCGGGGTCAGCATATTATCTGAAAGATGACCAAGGCAAAGAACTTCCACGACCTTGGAATGCCATTCATTTAAAACTTTTTCACACTGTATGAGAAGTGGGGAATAGAAGAAGAGGAATTATGAGACTAAGCTTTGACAGATTAATTAGACGCAAAGTACCCCCAAAATTTCATTAATGAGTCTTTTACAAGTGCTATTCTGTACTTTTAATAAATCTTGAAAAAGAGAAAGAAGATGGAGAGGAAGTTCCTATTTTGAAACAATATATTAAATCGGGAGGATAATGTAAAGCCAGCCTCCCAATTTAAAGAGAATGAAGGATAAGTTGGAGGAGGTAATCCTTGATCAGCGTATTGTCGAACTGCTTCACTAAATCCGTCCTGATAAGTGGCGCGCAGCAAAATGATGAGTCGCTCCTGGCGGTTCGGGCGGTCAGGACTCCGATCCCGATGAAGCCTATGGAATTTTTCTTGTTGTTCTTAAAGCTTTCGGCGTACGTCAACATAGCGTCGTGACACCTCCATAATAGCATCGGCTCGGATGGAAACATCGTCGGCTCAGAAATTTTGGTCCTGCTGTACAGGGTGCGTCATCTCCATCATATTTTGACGCATTGAAGCTGAAATTCCCTCCACTGCTTCAGAATAAGATCTGGTTCGGGCGAGTTCAGTGTTCAGCCTTTGGAGGGAAGTCTCTTGCCTACGTAGACGGGCGTGAGCATACGCCCTGGAATTTATGAGGGATGAGTTTTCTTGTATCTCCTTGCATAAGCGGGTGCGGAGGTCTCCTATTTTATCCTGTGCTTGCCGGTGTTGAACTTGAAGACGAGCGATGGTGTCAGAGTTTTGTTGCTTCCCCTCGAGGAGCTCTGCTACCTGCCCTTGAAGACGTATTAACTCTCGAGCAGAGGAAGACCCCTCATCAAGAGCAGCCGGTTGGACTTCTCGCTGGGGAATGGGTGGCTCCACACCCACTCGCTGGTGTTCCCGTAATGCTGCAATGGTATCAGCATCCTTTCGAATTTGTTGGCGAGCTTCGGCTAATTGCTCCTGGCACAGGTGCAGTTGTTGCAACAGGAGCCGTTCTTGATTCCGAGCATTCACCAAATCTTCCCGTTGTTGCCGCTCCCATTTCAGAGCTTGAGCTCGATATTGATGAAGGGAGCGATCCAACTCTTGATGGTTGGTCAGGGCCTGCATGCCGGTCGTAGAAAAGAAATTGGTTAGTAAAATAAAGCTAAGGAAGCTAATTGAGAAAACATATCAAATCCAGAGCATGGCGTATGCCTTCCATGTGAGGAACCACTTCCTCTAAGTTCAGGATCCGAAGACTCCTGGGAGAAAGGGAAGAAGATGGGACGGATGATACTTGGGTGGGAAGTTCGTTTATAATGGGGGGAGTGGGGGTGATATCTATGGGGGGAGAAGGGCTCTTCAGGCGACGAGAGGAGGGGGAAGTTGGCAGTGAGGGGATATCAATCGCCATGGGTTCGGAGGAGGAATAGTATTCAGGGGAAAGAGAAGGCAGGGGTGAGCCAGCCTCTTTCATCGGCGGACATGGAAGTACATCCTCCCCAGGTTCATCCTCAGGTTGTAGGGAAGGAGAAGGCGACTTTCGAACATTGGTGGCAGAAGGAGAAAAAGTAGGAGAGCTAGGGTTTGTAAATGTCGGAGGAAGTGAGGAAGGACTAATTACCCCAGTTTCCTCCGGGGTGGAGATAACAAGGGTTGCAGGAGGAGGAGAGGAAGAAAGATGAGATGAAGCAGGTGTGGTGGTGATCAGGGAAGGTGAAGAGGAAGACGAAGCTGACGGCTGACCGACACCCCTCTTGCGGTGAGGATAACGGCCAACTATCTCTTGGAAGAAGGTAGAATGCATTTTGAGGGTCTGAGAATAAGGAAAAAGGGCTGAAAAAAGGGATTGAGGCAACGAAGTGTGGCGGCGGAGGAACGAATAGGCAAAGAAGAAGGAGACGAAAAGGCGAAAGGATGAAGATAGCAAAAGAGATGAAGATAAAGGATCCCCTATAAAAGGAGGGAAGAATGGGCTTATTGTTAGTTAAAGCCCTAGAACCAATCATGTGATGGTTGAATAGGGAACATTTTGTATCATATTCTATAAAGGCAAAGGATTGGTTATTATATTTACATCTTGCTTGTGCCAGCTAATTTAAATATAATAATGCCCTAGAAAAGTAGGTTCTTATCTACAGCACATCAATTGGCAGAATTGATTATGAGAGGCTGTAGAGAACACTTTCCTAAATGTTCCTAGTCGAGTATTAATATGCAAGGGCAATATTAATACATAAAGACTAGCATGTAGGTCAATTGATGACTTGATCTCACAAGTCATGGATATATGATATCAAGTTGACACATGGGTATATATTGGAGAATATATACTGAACTGACCCGCCATGAGAAAGTTTCATGGATCGTTATATGAGTGTCATAAACTTTCTCATGTGACTATTGGTATGAATAGTCCTTAGACCTGAAGTCACTACGGTTCCCTACATAAGGAGTTATGTACTTTGGTATCACAAACGTCACCCGTAGGTGGACCATAAAGGCGACATCGGGTATATAACAAATTATGCGGAGGGATGTGAGTGATGTAGATGGGATCTATCCCTCTCATATGACGAGAGTGATATCGGTGGGCCCCTTGATTGAGTAGAACTACTAAAACGCATGGCCATGCACGAATGAGTAAATATGAGATATTGAGCTCATTTGTTTGAGTTAGTTTACTCAGGGATCAAGAAATACATAGATTGATCGAGGATGACACGGTCTATGCCTCATTGATCAATCTGATATCAAGGATAGAAGGACACGGTCATATATTATAGTAGTCACGGAAAGGTTAGTCGTATCTTGACTTATCTCGTAACTTGGGTAGCAATGATGTATTGCTAGATGCCGCTCATTGCTTGTGTATCTAAAAGAGTTTAGGTCCACTGCCAACGTTATGAGAGTCTATTGGGTCACACACAAAGAGCATGATAATTAGAGGAATTAGAGTATTCTAGTTTGACTAGAATAATTTGGGAATAAGCTTAAGTACAAAATGGTTTTTGGACTTTAAGCTTAATGAGAATTTTAGCTAATTGATTTAATGAGATTAATTCAATATGTTACCTTATTGAATTAATAAGATTAATTCAATATGATAACATAAGCTTAATTGAATTAATAAGATTAATTCAATATGATAACATAAGCTTAATTGAATTAATAAGATTAATTCAACATGCATGAATGCCACATAAGCATGCCACATAAGCATGCCACCTAAGCATCCACCTAAGCTAGATAAGGTGGAAGGGGACAAAATGGTTTTTGTCTCCTTAAGTGGCCGGCCAAAACAAAAGGGGTCTCAATGCAATGGATTGCATTAAATTGTAGGAGGTGAAAGGGTTTTGCCAACCCTATAAAAGGCCCCATGGAGTGGCCGGCCAAAGGATGATTTGGATTGAGTTTTTGGTGTTGTGGTTGTGAGAAAGCTTGGTGGAAGCTTTAGTTGTGTGGGTTTGTGAGTGTAGGCTAGCAAGAAGAGGAGTCTTCTTCTTCCTTTCTCCTTTTCCCTCTCTTCCTCTCCTTTAGGGACTTCTCTAGCAAGAAGTAAAGGAGAGCTCTTCTACTTTTCCTTTTGTGAGACAAGAGCGTGCTCGTGTGGATACGTATAGAGGCACGGACACTTGAACGTGCTAAAGATCCAACAAACCGAAAGGAAAAGCGGGATTGCAAAGGGCACGCAACAAAGGTAGAACTCTCCTATAAGATAGGCTTGGTTTAGAGAAATTTATTTTATACGAGTTTGCTTTCGCATGGATCACTTGGAAGGGATCCTAATTTTTCCGTTGCGCATATGCCATTTGGCATACGAGATTTCCCTACAGTGGTATCAGAGCCACTTGCGAAAGATCGTATAAAATAGGTTTTCTCTATTTTATATGTGATATAGAAGTAGGATAAATTTTATTATGAGTTGATAATTGCATTAGCAAATTTTCAAACATAATAAAATATCCAATGTCTTTTAAAAGTTAAAATGACATGGTGCATGGTTATGGCCTAGTCCCAAAAAGTTTGTGATTGTGTGTTGTAATTCTTAATACGGCCTGTATGTCGTGCCTTTCTCCTAATATTCTTGTTGTAAAATTAGTTTTAGACTCGAATGTAACTCGAGTATTTCTCCTTTTGTAATGTACAAAACAAGGATGGAGGGTCCATTGGAAGATGAGGTTACAAGGAGGAAGTCAACACACAAGACAACCAAAAGGAAGCACTTAGGAGAAGATGCTATCCCTAGGTTGACCAATCAATCTTTTCATTGGCTTGAGAAGATTGTAGAATAAGGGCCATAACCATGACACGTTAGTTTAATATGTATGTGATGCATGTTAGTTTAGCTTGTATGTGATGCATGATTAGTTTAGCTTATATGTGATGTATGCTAATATGTATATGATACATGTTTATTTCTTAATAAGTCTAAACGATATGCCTACCAAAGTTGTACTCACTACTTCTCGATCATTTGTTATTGGGTTTACAAAGCAAAGCAATGCATTTTATCTTGAAGAGTGCGAGTGGACAATCGTGATGTCCCGCTATCAAACCTTGGTTAAGACTTAATTAAGTGTTTTCTTAATTGGTTAAGAAAGTAGAGGCATATATTAGCTTTGAACATAAGTGTTAACATTAGTTTTGTGTGATTCAACATCACTTTGTCTTAGAAGTGGTCGTTGTCTGATATCCAAGAAGGCCTCGTGCCTCGCCACACCGAAGCCGGTTTAGGAATAAACACTAAACTAATCTAAAACTTAACCAAAGCTATTAAAGAGTTACATCAGATGTAATTGGCAAAAGATTGCCTACCTAATTATACTACGCCTCGGGCGATTAGCCAAAGCTAACTCAAGACTAATTATGATGTGGATCTTTATCCCATATAAATTTATAGCTAAATAGTAGCTATGAGAATTTAGTGGGAGCCTCATTTAATTAAAGGCCTAATTAAATGATTTAGGTATGATACTTAACTTTGCATTTTAATGTTGTAGATCACCATGACATCTAACACGACACACCCCTCAATCTTGCGATCTGTCCTGAGAAGGACAAGCTCAATGGAGCAAACTTTCTTGATCGTATAGGAACTTGAGGATTATCCTCAAGCAAGAACGCAAACTATATGTCCTAGAGCATCTACCCTCAAATACCCGCCATGCGGCCACTGCGTGAAAAAGGATGCTTATAAGAAGCATCAAGATGACGATTAGATGTGTCATGCCTTATGCTTGCCACCATGAACTCGAGCTTCGTAAGCAACATGAGAACATGGATGCCTATGATATGGTTGAGCATTTGAAACAACTATATCAAGGACAAGCTAGGCACGAGCATTTGAAGTGTCTAAGGCTCTTTTGCATGCAAGATGCAAGAAGGAACACTGTAGGAACTCACGACTCAAAATGATTGGGTACGCTGAGAACCTTGAAAGACTAGGTTTTCCATCGAGCCAAGAATTGGCAATCGATGTTATCCTCGCAATCGCTGCCGAAGCATACAATCAATTCGCCATGAATTATAACATGAATGAAATTGATAAACCTTTGCTCGAGATTCTCAAAGATGTTAAGAATCACGAACCAAATCTCAAGAAGAAAGTTAGTAATGTACTAATGGTCAAGAAGGACAAAGGTAAGCGCAAAGGCAAGGGTAAGACCCAAGCCAAAGGCAAGGCCAATTCATCCACTTCAAAGGGTAAAGGTAAAGTACCTAAGGAAGGGCCGCTTCCATTGCGTGAGATCGACACCGAAGGAATCGCAAAGTCTACCTTGAGGAAGTAAAGAACAAAGAAGTGGGACTTCGCCTGTATACACGCTATAGAAGTTAATCTATCTATTTCTTCTACATGGGTATTAGATACGGATGTGCATCTCACATTTGTACTAATGTGCAGTGGATCGAGAAATAGTAGAATAATGGCAAAGGGCGAAGTGGACCTACGAGTAGGCAATGGCGCAAAGTCGCCAGAGTCAGTAGGAACATATTCTTTGTCTTTGCCCAATCGGGCTTATCTTAGAACTAGAGGAGTGCTTATATGTACCGCATTGACAAAGAACATAATTTCAGATCTTGTTTAGACAAGAAAAACTTTTCTTTTATAATAAAGGACAAATGTTGTTCCATTTATTTAAATGAAATGTTCTATTGTAATGCACCACTTATGAATGGTCTCTATGTTCTAGATTTAGATAACCCAATACCAAACGGTTCAAATCGAATGATTTGAACTAAACATATCTCTCGCATCTCGCCAGGTCACATAAATGAAAAACGATATCCCAACTCCATAAAGATGGATTATTGACTCATTTGATTTTGAATCATATGAGGTATGCGAGTCTTGTCTTTAGGAAAGATGACTAAAACTCCATTTAGTGGACATGGCGAGAGAGCGACGGACTTGTTAGGACTCATACATACCGATGTATGTGGCCCTTTCAATGTCGGCCGAGGAGGCTATAAGTACTTTATTACTTTCACTGATGATATGAGTAGATTTGGCTACTTATATTTGATGAGACATAAGTCAGAATCCTTTGAAAAGTTCAAAGAATTCAAGAATGAAGTACAAAACCAACTTGGTAAGCGTATTAAGCTACTTCGATCAGATCGAGGTGGTGAATACCTTAGTCAAGAGTTTCGTGATCACCTGGCTGAGTGTGGATAATATCCCAACTCACTCCACCCGGAACACCACAATGGAATGGTGTATATGAGAGGAGAAATCGTACTCTATTAGATATGGTACGATCAATGATGAGCCAGACTGATCTACCTACTTCCTTTTGGGGTTTAGCTCTAGAGACAGCCGCTTTCACACTTAATCGCATCCCATCAAAAGCCGTAGAAAAGACACCATATACGTTATGGACTGGGAAGAGTCCCAAAATGTCTTTTATAAAGATTTGGGGTTGTGAAGCTTACGTTAGACGCCAAGTCTCGATAAACTAGGACCCAAATCGATAAGTGTTATTTTGTAGGATATCCCAAGGAAACTAAGGGATATTACTTTTACAATCCCACACTTGGCAAGGTGTTTGTTTGTAAATGTCTTTCTAGAAAGAGAATTTATTTCTAGAAATACTAGTGGGAGTAAAATTCATCTTGAAGAAGTTCAAGATGATGATAACACTAAGGCTTCGATGGAAAATGAACAGCACCACAAAGTGTTGTGGATGAGGAAATTTGTTGCCCAAAGAGTTGTGGAGCAAACACTGCTCAAGTAGACCAACCTCTTCGAGATCTAATAGGATCCGTCGTCAACCCGAGAGATATTCTTTTCTCTCGATCGACAACGGTGAAGTATTGCTTATCGATCTTGACGAGCCTACATCCTATCAAGAAGCTATGATGAGCCCAGATTCGAGAAATGGCTAGAGGCCATGAGATCCAAATGGAATCCATGTACACTAACCAAGTATGGACTTTGGTTGATCCACCAAGGGTAAAACCCATTGGGTGTAAGTGGGTCTTTAAAGTAAAGACCGACATGGATGGTAATAAGCATACCTATAAAGGTAGATTGGTGGCTAAAGGATTCAAACAAATTCATGGTATTGACTATGATGAAACCTTTTCACCAGCGTATGCTTAAATCCATTCGGATCATACTTGCTATCGCAGCCTACCATGATTATGAGATCCGGCAGATGGATGTCAAAACCGCTCAATGGAAAGCTACCGAGGATGTGTACATGACACAACCCGAGGGTTTTGAAGATCCAAAGCATCTGGAAAGGTATGCAAACCGCAAAGGTCCATTTATGGACTAAAGCAAGCCTCTCAAGCCGGAATCTTCGATTCGATGATGCAATCAAAGAGTTTGGTTTCATCAAGAATGAAGATGAGCCTTGTGTCTACAAGAGAAATAGTGGGAGCACAGCTTGTATTTCTTGTCTTGTATGTAGATGACATACTTCTCATCGGAAATGATATTCTCACCCACCTGTGAAGATGTGGTTAGGGAATTGTTTCTCGATGAAGGACTTAGTGAAGTCGCTTATATTCTAGGCATCAAGATCTATAGAGATAGATCTAGAAGATTACTTGGCCTAAGTCGAGTACATACATTGATAAAGTGCTAGATCGCTTTTGCTATGCAAAATTCTAAGAAAGGGTTTCGCTTTATCACATGGTGTGAGTCTTCAAGACTCAATGTCCTCTTCTAAGGAGGAGAGAGATCGCATGGATAAGATCCCTTATGCATCTGCTATAGGGTCTATCATGTACGCCATGCTTTGTACTGCTCCGACGCCTCGTGATGCTTTGAGCATGACGAGTAGATACTACTGATCCAGTGAAAGTCATGGATAGCAAAAAAAAATATTCTTAAGTACTTACGAAGAACGAAAGAATATTTCCGATATTCGAGGCAATGAGGAGCTAATCGTAAAGGGTTACGTGATGCAAGCTTCCAAATGCATAAGGATGACTATAGATCGTAACGGTACGTGTTTTGCTCCGAATGGTGGAGCCGTGAGTCGGAAGAGTTCGCAGACACGCTTGCCGATTCTACAAAGCCGGTATATTGCGATCCGATGCAAAAAGGAGGTGTTTGGCTCCGCAAGTTCATCGCTGAACTTGGGGTAGTTCCTTTGCAGCATCCAATAGACTCATTGTGACAACAATGGGGCTATTGCAGGCTAAGGAACCTCGATCACATCACGACCAAACACATATCAAGGCGCTCCATCTCATTCGAGAGATCATCGATAGAGGAGATGTGAGGATATGCAGAGTACCGACAGAAGCTAACATCGCAGATCCATTGACCAAGGCTTTGGCACAGAGGAAGCATGATGGTCACACTAGGTCACTAGGTATTAGATATCATAGTGATTGGTACTAGTGCTAGTGGGAGATTGTTAGTTAAAGCCCTAGAACCAATCATGTGATGGTTGAATAGGGAACATTTTGTATCATATTCTATAAAGGCAAAGGATTGGTTATTATATTTACATCTTGCTTGTGCTACCTAATTTAAATATAATAATGCCCTAGAAAAGTAGGTTCTTATCTACAGACATCAATTGCGTAATTGATTATGAGAGGTCAGAGAGAATACTTTCTAAATGTTCCTAGTCAAGTATTAATATGCAAGGGCAATATTAATACATAAAGACTAGCATGTAGGTCAATTGATGACTTGATCTCACAAGTCATGGATATATGATATCAAGTTGACACATGGGTATATATTCGAGAATATATACTGAACTGACCCGCCATGAGAAAGTTTCATGGATCGTTATATGAGTGTCATAAACTTTCTCATGTGACTATTGGTATGAATAGTCCTTAGACCTCAAGTCACTACTGGTTCCTACATAAGGAGTTATGTACTTTGGTATCACAAACGCCACCCGTAATAGGTGGACCATAAAGGCGACATCGGGTATATAACAAATTATGCGCGAGGGATGTGAGTGATGTAGATGGGATCTATCCCTCTCATATGACGCAGAGTGATATCGGTGGGCCCCTTGATTGAGTAGAACTACTAAAACGCATGGTTATGCTCGAATGAGTCAATATGAGATATTGAGCTCATTTGTTTGAGTTAGTTTACTCAGGATCAAGAAACACATAGATTGATCGAGGATGACACGGCCTATGCCTCATTGATCAACTGATATCAAGGATAGAAGGACACGGTCATATATTATAGTAGTCACGAAAGGTTAGTGGATCTTGACTTATCTCAGAACTTGGGTAGCAATGATGTATTGCTAGATGCCATTGCTTGTGTATCTAAAAGAGTTTAGGTCCACTGCCAACGTTATGAGAGCCTATAGGGTCACACACAAAGAGCATGATAATTAGAGGAATTAGAGTATTCTAGTTTGACTAGAATAATTTGGGAATAAGCTTAAGTACAAAATGGTTTTTGGACTTTAAGCTTAATGAGAATTTTAGCTAATTGATTTAATGAGATTAATTCAATATGTTACCTTATTGATTTAATAAGATTAATTCAATATGATAACATAAGCTTAATTGAATTAATAAGATTAATTCAATATGATAACATAAGCTTAATTGAATTAATAAGATTAATTCAACATGCATGAATGCCACATAAGCATGCCACATAAGCATGCCACCTAAGCATCCACCTAAGCTAGATAAGGTGGAAGGGGACAAAATGGTTTTTGTCTCCTTAAGTGGCCGGCCAAAACAAAGGATATGTCTCAATGCAATGGATTGCATTAAATTGTAGGAGGTGAAAGGGTTTTGCCAACCCTATAAAGGCCCCATGGAGTGGCGGCCAAAGGATGATTTTGGATTGAGTTTTGGTGTTAGTTGAGAGAGCTTGGTGGAAGCTTTAGTTGTGTGGGTTTGTGAGTGTAGGCTAGCAAGAAGAGGAGTCTTCTTCTTCCTTTCTCCTTTTCCCTCTCTTCCTCTCCTTTAGGGACTTCTCTAGCAAGAAGTAAAGGAGAGCTCTTCTACTTTTCCTTTTGTGAGACAAGAGGGTGCTCGTGTGGATACTATAGAGGCACGGACACTTGAACGTGCTAAAGATCCAACAAACCAAAAAGGAAAAGCGGATTAACAAGGGCACGCAACAAAGGTAGAACTCTCCTATAAGATAGGCTTGGTTTAGAGAAATTATATATATATAATTTTATGATATCCCCATGTGGTGCGGAAGAACCGAAATTTATTCGGTTATACTCAATTTTATCCCCACAGTGGAAGAAATCCCGTGTGGTGGGAAAAGATGAGATTCCTTTATATATTATATATAAATTTTTCATTGAGCGAATATCCCGTGTGGTGGTGGAAAGAAATCCCAAATTGGTGGAAGAAATCCGGTGGTATTAAATTATTATAAGATTCGCTATCCTTATATATAAATTTTTATCCGTGATGGTGGTGGAGCGGAAGAACCGAAATATATTCGGTTATACTCAATTTTTATCCATGAGCGAAGAAATCCCGTGTGGTGGCGGAGCGGAAGAACCGAGATTCCTATTATATATTATATATAAATTTTTATCTCGCAAAGCGGAAGATATCCCGTGTGTAGTGGAGCGGAAGAAGAATTTATTATACTCAATTTATTCGGATACCCAAAGATATCCCCATGACTTGGACTTTATTACTTGCCAAGACCCATGCTTGGACTTTCCTTGCCAACCCATGTTGGACTTTCCATGCCAAGACCCATGCTTGACTCTTAATCACATGGTCCCTAGTCAACCATCAAAGACTCCCTCGATTCAAAGTCAATTATAACCTAGGTTTATTGTATAAACAATCTCCCAAACCATTAACCGACATCAATGTCAAACATCAATGTCAAACATACTATGTCAAACATCAAAACATCAGAGTCAAACTCGAGTTTGGTCAATTATGATCTAGGCCGATTGCACCAAACAATCTCTCCTTTTTAATGTTTGACAAACAAACCTTGAGTTAGGCCCTAACTCAAATTTTCTTACCAATTATCCCAAATTGGTAATCTCAAACATTCTCCAAAATCTCCCCCTTTTGACTAACATCAAAAAGCTTATCTCTTCCATGGAGGTCAATGTCTCATGTCCCAATGAGATCTTACAATCCTCCTTTGGTCCAAAAATACATAGGATGCCTACCATTTTCCTAGTGTTAAGTTCTATATCAAGAGGCAATCCTATACTTTCTCCCAATTTCCAAATTGGGTTTCTCAATATCCCATCAAATTTTCCAATTGATGATACTTTCCCAATAACTTCTCCCCCTTCAAGAAGAGAACGACATCCATCATCCCAAGATGCATAACTCCTCCTAAAGGCTTGCTCCCCCTTGACCATTGTACCAACAATGTCCTTGGGAAGTCCCTAAGCCAATAGGAACTCTAAACCATTAAAATTAAGGCTCAAAGTTCAAACATGAACTCTCCCCACCTTAAATTTGATATATTACCCTAACATCTCTCCTAATCCATATCCAATGGATTTTCACTCTTTCTAATGCTTCCCAAAGCATATCCTAGGGTTAGGAGTGATTAGGAACCTTTACCATAGCTGAACACGGGCTAAACAATCTTGTTTTTCCCGAAATCAGCTTGGCAGTCGACTACTTACGATGTCGATCATTGCCACTCTATCGATCGCCACCAAGGCGGTGATAATGAAATTCTCAATTATGAATTTTAAAAAGTCATAAGTAATTCTACGTAAAACTCTAAATCATGAAATTTGATACGTATATTACTTATAGTCAATACAATGGGTGAAAAATATTTGAAAATTTTTTTACCCATAAAATATCGAAATTAATACAAAAATCAAAAGTGAAGAAAA
Organism: Wurfbainia villosa; assembly: GCA_025175895.1. Taxonomy (NCBI): domain Eukaryota; kingdom Viridiplantae; phylum Streptophyta; class Magnoliopsida; order Zingiberales; family Zingiberaceae; genus Wurfbainia; species Wurfbainia villosa. The sequence goes on from CM045990.1 coordinate 97,112,723, forward strand.
CCTTCAAAGTTTTAGCTCACTTTGTATCAATCTCATCAATGGTGATTACTATCAAAAGATAGGCTTCACCAAGGTTTTCTAAAAGAATTTTAAATTTTTTTTTAAAACCTATATTGGATCATATCCCTTGGGCTCTATGTACATGACTTGTACAAAAGCTTTCCCAAAGATCCACCATTGAAATTAGATGAGTTTTAGTTCATCTACATGCAAAAACTATGCACCTTGAACTTAACTCGTATCCTAACATCTCACATGTATCTAGGGTGTATAAAATACACATACATGTCAATGTAATGTGAGATGTGAGTTTTGTTCTCCCTAAACTAGGATTTCATGCATTTTTCTAAGGCAACTCTACTTGATTCCCTTATAAATGGAACTCCAAATCATGTCATTGTCCTTAAATCAATTTTAATCAATTAAATACATGAAATGATCATGGCATAATAATAGCAAAAATAAATAAATCATGGCCAATGATCATGATGTCATGGCATATGATATAAAAATAAAGTACATGACATTTATCCTAACCCTAAGCATGATCATGACATATAAAAGATTAAAGATAAGTATGATGTCATTGTTGGGTTTCCGGCACCGCGGCGTGTGTGTGTTCGATCACGTTTCGTAAACATGAACACAGTGGAAGCAAAAAAAATAATAAATCTACATTTATTACAACACACACAACACACGCATGCATATTACAACAAGTGTAGACATAACCGTAAATTTAAATTTGCAATAAAAGAAAATTTATCTACGTTATACCTTTCGTATGATGTGTAGCGGGAACGGCATCAACCGGAACGATCCTTGCTAGAATCGTCTCTATCCGTATCCACGTCGAGTTCCTCAGGATGACTTCGCTAAGACACGAGCTTCATTCTCGTACGGGTTACTAGCCTCGTGTCGAAGACGACGTGATCGAGAGATGATCACGATCCGAATCCAAATTCGGATCCTAATACGAGTCCTCAAAACTCGCTTCTCCGGAGAGGTATTCGTCAACCAATTGACGAATCCTTCGTCCTCCACCTCAGAGGATTACCGGAGATCGAATCCCCGGTAAGTTAGCCGCTGTCGGAGCTCTAACCGTCGTCAAAACGACGCTCCGACGAGAGGAGAACAAGCTGTCCAGAAAACTGGACAGCTTTTGTGGAGGTGATAGGCGCCGGCCAACCAAGGGAGATAGAGCTCACCTTGATGCCAAACTTGAAGGAGATCACCGGAGCACTAACCGGCAGCAGCTCGACGCCGGCGAGGGAAGGAAGCAGCCTTACGGACACGGTTGGAGCCTCAAGGTGGGCGGCCAGGAGGAGGAGAGTTAGCTCGAATTTCTCCAAGGAGAGGTGGCGGCAACTTAGGGTTGTGGATTAGGGCTTAAACCATCCCTTAAGCCCTCTTTTATAGAGAACTAATTCTCTTAATGGTTATTGGATCATAACCATTAGGCCCGTTAACCCGCTCCATTAAGATAAGTTAAAATAAACCAAACCATGATGGTTTATTTTAAGATAAAACGAACCGAACCAACTTTTGGTTCATTCGTTTAAAATAAACCAAACCCTTTGGTTTATTCTCCTCCATTGGATTAGAACCAAACCATTTTGGTTCATCCATTACTTCTTCATAAGACTCGGCCCATCCACGCTTCCATTGCGACTGAAACGATTTCATGCTCGCTTTATGTTTGGTCCAACCAAACCTATTTTCTCTCGGTCTGAGAATCTCATTCTCAAGCTCATTTTAAATCCTTCGGATTACGCTCGTTGTGCGTGTGACCAAATAGGTTCTCGGTTTATGTTGGTCGTCTATAATTAACCATTAATTATAGAACGATCATGAGTGTCACCTAGTAGTACATCATGATCCCCAATTAACCGAAAAGATCAACGGTTGATCCAGAACTATTTCTGAAACCCTTCAGCAGCTCGAATGATTCGTGCCCCATTCCCTTCACTCATCTTATACCCACTTGGTTCAGGACATGATCTATAGTGTCAGCCCCCACTAGGCTGACTACGTCACACCTAGCCCAAGCATCATTTCCTCGTCCTACGGATTCTAGTTACTGCACATGTATCGAAGAGTACCTTACTCTAAACATGTAATGCTTTGGCCAAAGACTTTAGTAACAATCCGACGAGAGGCCATGGGTATACATCTCCTCGCAAGGAGTGGTGAATCCTTTATAGGCTATTCAAACACCTTCGATCACTTCGACTTATACCCAATCATCCCGGGTCCACATCTCCTTAGAGATGTTTGCTTAAAATGTCAAAGCATAAGTCTCCATGATCAAGATGACTTGAATACCGCAAGTCAAAGGAACATCGCACTTAAGCTACAGTAAGAACTTCATTGACATATCTATATATGCAGAGAACCATATGAAGTCTTACGGCTGATCACTCCAATGAACTAGTTACCATAACTAGCATCCACGATCAACTCCGGACATCACAATGTCTCCAGCCAGTGAGAATCAGCTGCTTGGATACACCAAGGAGTATACCTCGTGCTAGTCTCGGATTGATGGTGTCCAAATCCATCAATTCATCGACTAGGGATAATTCCGATACATCACAATTACACATGTAGAGATACTCACTAGTTGTGATCCAATCACAAATTCTCTCATGCTGTGAATCGTATCGTGGACATTCAGTAAATGAGTTTGAGATCCAATCAAATACATAAAACATGTATACTCAAATAGTGAATCTTCATTTATCATATAAATGGTTCATACATAAGGCGATTGCCTTAGGACATCTCTCATATATTACTAACAGACTCCCACTTGGCCTAATGCCAATCGCTACGGTATCCAATACCATAAGCTCTAACATGACCCTCAAACTTATTTTGAGGTAATGCCTTAGTCAAAGGATCCGCTAAGTTCCTTTCGGGAAATTTTCTCGATTTGTATTACATTCCTCATGATCTCTCTCGATAAGATGATAGCGGGAAGCACATGTTTGGATCATTGATGAGACCACATCAAGTTCGTAGATGAACTTCTTGATCCAAAGTCGCAATGTATTCTGCCTTAGTGGCTCAAGGTTGGAACCTTTCCAACTTATTGCACCTCCATTCCGGTGAATACATACTCGGTGAGACATGGAATCATCCTTATGCATGCAGAAGCCGCATCCCTATACCCGCGTATCACCATGTCCCCTTCTCCATATATTAGGAACACATCCTTAGTTCTTCTTAAGTACTTAAGGATTGTCTTAACAGCCACCCAATGATCCATTCCTGGATCAGACTGGTATCTGCTCGTGACACTCAGAGCATACGATACATCGGGCCTTGTACATAACATAGCATACATGATTAGATCCTATTGCGGATGCATAGGGAATCTTACTCATGCAAATCCTCTCGTCTTCTGTGCGCGGACACATAGACTTCGAAAGGTGTACCCCATGCCTGATGGGTAGGAAACCTTTCTTGGATTCCGACATGCTAAACCTCTTTAGCACTCGGTCTATATATGTAGACTACGAAAGACCAAGCAACCGTTTCGATCTATCTCTATAGATCTTAATCCCGAGGATGTAGGTTGCTTCTCCCAGGTCTTTCATGGAGAATGTCTTGGATAACCAAACCTTAACTGACTGTAAGATTGAAACATCGTTTCCTATAAGTAATATGTCATCGACATATAATACTAGGAACACGACTGCATTCCCACTAACCTTCTTGTACACACAAGGATCGTCTGGATTTTGGGAGAAATCAAACTTTTTGATTGTCTCATCAAAACGGATATTCCAGCTCCTGGATGCTTGATTCAATCCATAAATGGACCGTCACAATTTGCATACCTTGGTTATATCAACCGATGTGAAACCCTCAGGCTGTATCATATACACGTCCTCGAGCAGGTTTCCATTAAGGAAAGCTGTTTTCACATCCATCTGCCATATCTCATTATCATAATGATCCGCTATGGCAAGGAGCATCCGAATGGATTTAAGCATAGCTATAGGCGAATAGGTTTCATCATAATCAACACCTTGCTTTTGACAATATCCTTTTGCCACCAATCTAGCCTTATAGGTAATCACATTACCATCCATGTCGGTTTTCTTCTTGAAAACCCACTTGCACCCTATAGGCTTTATGCCTTCAGGTGGGTCAACCAAGTTCCAAACTTTGTTTTCATACATGGAATCCATTTCCGACTTCATGGCACCAAGCCACTTATCCCTTTCTGAACTTGTCAGCACTTCTTCATAACTGGTAGGCTCCTCATCATCAATGAGTAACACGTCGTTCGATTCACTTACGAGAAATCCATATCTCTCAGGAATATTGCGTGTTCTACCAGATCTACGAAGATATGGTGTTACAATAGGTCCAGCCGATTGCTCATCACTATGAGTTGTCGGCTGTTGTGCTTCACCAGGTATCTCATCAATGTCTATTTGAGTCTCTCGAGCCTCCTCAAGCTCGACACTCCCATCGCTTTTCTTGCAAGAGAAACTCTTTCTCTAGAAACACAAAGATGCCTTGAAACAAACACCTTTTGTTCCACAGGATGATAGAATTGGTAACCCCTTGTTTCCTTAGGGTATCCAATAAATAGACATTTATTAGACTTAGCATCCAATTTGTCTGATACAGTCCGCTTCACATAAGTAGGACAATCCCATATCTTCAAGTAAGATACATGAGGTTTCTTACTATTCCATATCTCATATGGAGTAGTTGAGACTACCTTGGTAGGCATTCTGTTTAACAAGTAAACAGCTGTCTGAAGTGCATAGCCCCAAAAGGACTTGGGAAGAGTCGCATGATTCATCATTGACCTGACCATGTCCAACAAGGTCCGGTTACACCTCTCAGATACACCATTATGCTGTGGTGTATATGGCAGAGTCCATTGAGACAATATAGCATTGTCTCTTAGATAATCAAGAAACTCTTGACTTAAGTATTCACCACCTCGATCCGATCGAAGTATTTTAATACTCTTGTCATGTTGTTTCTCTACTTCATTTCTGAATTCTTTGAACCTTTCAAAGGCTTTAGACTTGTGTTTCATCAAGAACACATACCCAAACCGTGAGTGATCATCGGTGAAGGTAATGAAGTAGCTATAGCCTCCTAATGCTTGAGTTGACATAGGTCCACATACATCAGTATGTATTAGACCTAGTAACTCTCCCACTCGTTCACCTTTTCCAGTAAAAGGTAACTTAGTCATCTTGCCTTTTAAGCATGATTCGCATATATCGTATGAATCCAATTCAAACGATTCTAGAATTCCACATCGGTGTAATTCGTACATGCGTTTCTTGCTTACATGGCCAAGACGACAATACCATATGTAGGAGTCTAATTGATTATCTTTTCGAGCAAGCTTGTTGCTCGCTTCGATATTGAAAACGTCACTGGATACGTCCAACGTATAAATACCATTGCTTAAAGTTCCTGTCCCATAAAGAACTCCATTCAAAGTTATGTAACAACAATTGTTACTAAAAGTCAAATGGTACCCATTTCTATTTAAACAAGAAATAGAAATGATGTTCTTTATCAACGAAGGAACATAAAAGCAATTGTCCAGTTCTAAGACAAGTCCTCGTAGGGGGTTTCAACAAATACGCCGATGGCGAGTGCAGCAACCTTTGCTCCATTCCCAACATGTAAATTTGACTCTCCCTTGACTAGTCTTCTTCTATTCCTTAGCCCATGTATGTCATTACATATATGTGAGCCACACCCAGTATCTTATACCCAAGTGTTTGAGGAAATAGAATGACAATCAATAACGAAGATATCTGAAGAAGATGGGGCATCCGATGCCTTATTCTTCTTCACGGACTCTAGATAAATCTTGCACTTTCTTCACAAATGGCTCTCCTTGCCATAATGATGACAAGTTTCCTTTTGTGCTAGTTCTACTTTCTTAGCCCTTCTCTTCTTTTTCTTCTGTTGTTCCTTTGACTTCCTCTTAGAACCTTTCTTCAAGGAATCAACTAACAACATCGTCCCCTGCTCATGCTTATCAGAAGACTCCATAGTCTTCAGCATGTTGAGCAGCACCACAGATGAACCTTCTTGCATCTCAGAGGTGAAGAGGAGCGTGGAGAATTCGAACCTTTCGAATCTCTCTTGCTCATCAACCAACTCACAAAGATGAAGGACTACGATATGAGCATCCATATGCTCATGCCGCTTTCGTAGCTTGGGTTCCATCGCGGCTAGCATGATGCAACTTGGCAGTTCAGAATCAGTCACATGTTTCTGATAGACCAACAATTGGTCCGGAGTTGCATCGTCACTAGGATGGGCGGGAAGAGGCGCTTCGAGGACATACGCAAGCTTTTCAACTTGAGAACAATTCTCAAGTTTCTAAGCTAGTCCAAGAATTTCGGCCCAGTCAATTTATTCGAATCCAAAATGGAACGCAAATTAAAAGACAACATGATCAATTTTAGAAATACAAAACAAGCATATATGAGAAAGATGATTTTTAAAATGCATCAATATACATTTATAAATCCCATTCATTTTTCAAATTTCAAAAAACCCTTGAAATCAATTCGGGAGATCGTAGGTCAATCTCCGAATGGGCTGATATCCAATATAGATAAGAACAACCTTGGAGTGAGTTCAACAAGCCATTCTTAGCTATGATGGTGGGTATCAAGTATACCGATTACATATCATGTATGTAAGGGATCGTTTGAAGGCTAGAGGGGGGGGGGGGGTGAATAGCTCTTTTCGTTTCTACAAAAATAATTAGCGGAAGCAAACACAAGTAATATATGTAAAAACAAAAACCAATGCTAACAAAGCCTTTACGTGGTTCGGAGATGACGCTCCTACTCCACGGCGATCCTTAAGGTGGATCAACCCAAGCAATTTCACTATGAAGCTTTCTCTTTACAAAGACCTCCTCTTCTTACAAAAGATGACAATGAAGATTTGAGAGGAGAAAGGAGATTAATATACTTAGAAAGATTGGAAAACTTGTAGGAGCTTAGAAGAAAGATCAGAATATAAGCATTAGGCTCTTCTTGCTCCCCTTGGGCTCTTTATAGGAAAGAGCCTCTTTTCCCGTTGAGGTCTATCGACCGATGACTTTCATCGACCGCCGATTCTAACGACGGATTCGCGGGATTTGCCGTCGTCATCGCCAACGGGAAGACTATCACGCCGCCAACTTCGATGATCTTGCAGCCGCCGATCGGCTATGGGTCATCGCCAATGATGCCGATCATTGCTGAGTCGATCGATCATCGGTTCGCCGGATAACCCCATCGATCGATAACACCTTCCAAACTCTAATGCTATATTTTAAGGGCCCGGCCCGACACCATGTTCAATGATCGGCACACTCAAGTATGACTAATTCATACTTGAAAACATAACCTAAGCCTAGACTTAACCTTCTAGCTTCTCCATCGACCTTGCGCCTCTAGGATTTCTCTCGAGTCCACGACTCCATCCATGCGCTTGCCTTCAAAGCTTCCTTTGGTTTCGTCATGCTTTAGGTTTCTTCTTTGCCAAAGTACGCTTGGACTTTACGCCGCCAAGACTACATGCTTGGACTTATGCCGCCAAGACTTTCCTTTGGTCTTCCTTTTCCAAGGACTGCTTGGACTTTACGCCGCCAAGACTACATGCTTGGACTTATGCTGCCAAGACCTTTCCTTGACTTCTCTTTGCCAAGATCACACTTGGACTTGTCTTTTACCAAGTCTTCATACTTGGATTTTCCTGTCACTTAAACATGTATACAATTAGATCACAAAACATTGCCTAACTTAGATGATTATCCAAACATCAAAATATATATAAATGCTTGGGGCATTGTTGCACCAACAATCTCCCCCTTTTTGATGTTTGGCAATCATTTAAGTTAGATCTTTAATACATAAACATATTTCAATAAGAATTCTAACTTTAATGTCCCTTCTCCCCCTTTGACATACAACAAAAAGGGAAGAGGTTATTCAATAAGTGCAGGAAAGAATTATAATTAACACATCTTGAACAAAGGTATAAAATTGATATGAAGCTCCCCCTAAATCCAAGACATGTTTCATGATAAACAAAACATAAGCAATAGGCAAATATGTCCTAGTCTTGCACCAACAATTATATAAATAAGGGATTTAGCTCCCCCTAAACCTGTGCACCAAGAAAATCCTTTCCATACAAGGTATCATATATATATTGTGGAAATTGTATAATGTCCAAAATTGAACCTTTTAACCGATGAAAAAACCACTTTTCATTCCAAAGCATTTGGAATAGCGTGATCACGATCGCGATATCGAATGAATTTGAGTTTTGATCAAAGTTTGAAAAACGTGGGTGTCCAAAATCACGAAACTTGGCATACACATTCTATTAGACTAGTATAACATATGAAAATATTAGGCGAAAAACATGTTCATCAGTTAATGGATTGATACGATATTTAAAACAACAAAATTATGACACAAAAGTGTAATTGTATCGTATCAACATTCAAAACTTCGTACTATATTCTCAACTTCTAAACTTGATAAACAACAAATTGTAGGCACTAATAGAAGTGAATAAAAACAATTTCATATCATCAATCAAATGTCATTACATAAGTAGGAGTTTATGCATAAAAAGAAAATAACAAAGAAAACAAGCGATCTAACGATCGTAGTCCTCGGCATCCATCGGTGCGATGGCCGAACCATCGTGAGGTGGGTGTCCAGTGCAGAGGCGAAGAATCGCCAAGATGTCCTGCTTCGCTGAAATGCACTCTCTCACGAGGAGAGCTCTGATGCTCTAGGCGCGACTCCTCAAGGCGTGTGTCCACCCGCTCATAAAGCATCGGCGGGCGCAGGGGATGTGTCGGTAGAATAGTATCGCTGCGGCCCGGTCCCCTCAAGAACACCTCAAGACCACCTCGGCTACTCCTGCGGCACCATCTCAAACCTTCCGCAGCGGCACCCTCGTGCGGGCGACACCTACCGCCGTCTTTGGGTCCCAGAAGGCGGATCCTCCCTTCTCGCAATGAGAAACTCAGTCAGTCCGATCATATTTCCTATTCATGATTTTAATGACTCTATATTCACATCAATGCCTACTGGTGAGCCATTGAGTGAGGATATTTCCAAATGGTATGTGAATCTTCCCATTGTTTGGTCTTATGAAATGAATGATGCATTGGAAGGTATTTAGACCAATGTTAATGTCTAAGTATTGACGAAAGAACTGCATGAGAAGTAGGTGTGGAGGCGAACCAAGGCCAAACCACGGGTAACAATGGGAAGAAGACAATGAGCAATGACCTTATAAAGGACATTGTCGCGACATTCTTGTGATTGAAATAAATTGGTGTTTAAAGGTCGAGGATAGTGATAGAAGGTATCATGAAGGGAATCTAAAGAAATCTCCTCAAAGGGAGATGGAAGAGGTTCACTCCAAGATGGATATAGAGTGAAATCACTCTCGGAAGGAAGACATCCGAGAAAATCGGTTCAGACAGATTTGAAATCCAGATCGCTTGAGCAACCGCACAGTATCTCGGCCCATCTCCAACCGGTCGTAGGTTGTTGAAAAATTCAGAGAGGAGGGTGATGTTTACGTGATGTTCACGAAAACCAACGACTCAAGGTTGTAATGTTGGATGATTTGAACAATGTCGAAATAAAAGTCTTTAAGAAACTTGGAATCCATTGACCTAGGTGGAATAAGTTGGAATTTGTTTTTATGAAACGCACTTTCAAGGGCGGAATTTGGAAATCTAGGATCAACAGAGGTTGAGGTTTGGAGGCCCTCATTCGGAGGTGCAGTGCGCTTAGTAGCAACATGCTTAATTCTAAATGGGCGAAAAAATGCACAATGTAGGTTGATGATGCATGAGCAAGATAAGCATGGGTTAGTGAAAATCATAGGAACAAAACAAAACATTGATCATGAAAGAAAATATACCTAGGTGGCATGGTGAACAAGGATTAGTGCCGGACCACGAAACCCTAGCCAAGTGTCTGGACCCTAGAACGCGACCGGAGGGACACGAGAAGTTTCTCGAGTTGGAGAGCGATTACGTGTCGATGAAGTCGCGAGGAAAACAAAGGAACGGCAAAGAGGTGCGTGGGCGTCGTCGGAAGAGGAAAGAAAGAGAGAAGTCGAGAGGTTACGCGAGTCGAACCTGGAAAGCCCTAAAAGCGACACGATCATTGCCGATTCGTCGCGGTCGAGCGATGGAGATCGATCAGCCCGACGATCGCATACGAACCATTACATGCCGCGATCGGTCATTTACTGCCATAAATGTCGGTCGAGCCCGATGGTGATCGGTCGCCGACCGATCGCCTCTGAACCATTACATGCAGCGTCGATCGGCCCGCCATAAATGGCGGTCGGTGATGGTGATCGATCGGCCCGACGATCGCATACGAACCATTCAGATGCAGCGTCGATCGACGCCATAAATGGCATCGGACCGATAACGAACCGGGTGAGCTGGTTCGATATTAGTATATCGATCGGCGTTAGGTACGGTCGGTGATATCGATCTGATAGCAATTTTGGCGATTTAAAAATTCATAATTAATTCAATAAAGATCAAAAAATCACCAAATTTCGTGGGTAATATTGATAGATCATTTCCTATAAAGGAAAAATTATATTAAAGGTATAATAACTATATATTTTTATATTGACACAATCTTGAGATTTTGCAAAAGTTATGATATCTTTGCAAAACTTTGTATCACTTTGGCTTATCAATAGGAATTTGTTTCTCAAGGTTTGATAGACATAGTTTATATTTTATTTTATTTGACATTTCCAATCATATTCTTGGAGCTATATGCACATTAATCGTACATAGGCCTTCCCAATGATTGGTCCAATGAAGGATTAATGTTTCTAGATGACACTTTGGTTCATAGTAATGCATCATAACAAGCATGATGAACCAAGTGCATCTCCCTAACATCTCACATGTTGTCTAGGTGGCTCAATACAAAAATCATGGTTTCCTAAGTGTTTTGTGAGATGGTTAAAGGTATAAATCCTAGTATTTCTATAGAATCATGCAAAAACTGTTAGTGCATATAAGATCCACATATCTCCACAATGGTATGATATTGTCCACTTTGGGCCCAAGCCCTCATGGTTTTGTTTTTGGGCTTTACCCAAAAGGCCTCATTCCAATGGAGATATCTTTTTTCTTATAAGCACATGATCTTTTCCATGTCTTACCAATGTGGGACTTTGATTGTATTCCCCATACTCCCAACAATCCCCCCTCAAACGAAGGACCACATTGGGCCCCCCCTCAAGCCTATCCCTCCTCGAAGGATTTTCTCTGCTTGATGTCCGATCTTCAACCCACCAGGACTTCCTGCCAGTTGTTCGGTCCCCCCGACCCAACTAGACTTCCTTCCTGATGTCTGGTTCTCTTGATCCGGACGTGGGAGCTCAACTTCCTTCGTTCGAGGTTCATGGCTTGACATGGACCATGGCTCTGATACCAATTGTTAGTGCATATAAGATCCACATATCTCCACAATGGTATGATATTGTCCACTTTGGGCCCAAGCCCTCATGGTTTTGTTTTTGGGCTTTACCCAAAAGGCCTCATTCCAATGGAGATATCTTTTTTCTTATAAGCACATGATCTTTTCCATGTCTTACCAATGTGGGACTTTGATTGTATTCCCCATACTCCCAACAAAAACTACACTTCTATTCTACAAAGCACATCCCAAGTTCTCTCCTAAGTGATGAAAATTCTAGTTCGGGGAGAGGCTTGGTAAAGATGTCGGCTAGGTTGGACTTAGATTCAATGTAATTAAGCTCAATGTCCCCCTTAGCCACATGGTCTCTAATGAAGTGATGTTTCACTTCAATGTGCTTGGTCCTAGAGTGATGCACCGGATTTTTGGTCAAGTTAATGGTGCTCACATTATCACAAAGTACTTTTATGTTGGAGTAAGTTAGCTCATAATCTCCTAAGGTATGTTTCATCCATAATAGTTGAGCTACACAACCACCCATAGCAACATATTCGGCTTCGGTGGTTGATAAAGCAACACAAAGTTGCTTCTGTTAGTAATATATGAGAGATGTCCTAAGGCAATCGCCTTATGTATGAACCATTTATATGATAAATGAAGATTCACTATTTGAGTATACATGTTTAATGTATTTGATTGGATCTTAAACTCATTTATCAATGTCCACGATACGATTCACAAAGATGAGAGAATTTGTGATTGGATCACAACTAGTGAGTATCTCTACATGTGTAATTGTGATGTATCAATTATCCTAGTCGATGAATTGATGGATTTGGACACCATCAATTCATCGAGACTAGCCAGGTATACTCCTTGGTGTATCCAAGCGGTGATTCTCACCATTGGAGACATAGTGATGTCCGAGTTGATCGTGGATGCTAGTTATGGTAACTAGTTCATTGGAGTGACCAGCCGTAAGACTTCATATGGTTCTCTGCATATATAGATATGTCAATGAAGTTCTTACTGTAGCTTAAGTGCGATGTTCCTTTGACTTGCGGTATTCAAGTCATCTTGTTCATGGAGACTTATGCTTTGACATCTTAAGCAAACATCTCTAAGGAGATGTGGACCCGGGATGATTGGGTATAAGTCGAAGTGATCGAAGGTGTTTGAATAGCCTATAAAGGATTCACCACTCCTTGCAAGGAGATGTATACCCATGGCCTCTCGTCGGATTGTTACTAAAGTCTTTGGCCAAAGCAATACATGTTTAGAGTAAGGTACTCTTCGATACATGTGGAGTAACTAGAATCCGTAGGACGAGGAAATGATACTTGGGCTAGGTGTGGCGTGAGTCTTAGTGGGGTGACACAATAGACCATGTCCCTGAACCAAGTGGGTATAAGATGAGTGAAGGGAATGGGGCACGATTCATTCGAGTCTGAAGGGTTTGAAAATAGTTCGGATCAACTGCTTGATCTTTTGGTTAATTGGGGATCATGATGTACTACTAGGTGCCACTCATGATCGTTCTATAATTAATGGTTAATTATAGACGGCCAACATAAACCGAGAACCTATTTGGTCACACGCACAACGAGTGTAATCCAAAGGATTTAAAACGAGCTAGAGAATGGGATTCTCAGACCGAGAGAAACTATGTTTGGTTGGACCAAACATAAAGCGAGCATGAAATTGTTTCAGTCGCAATGGAAGCGTGGATGGCAGTGTCTTATGAAGACATAATGGATGGACCAAAATGGTTTGGTTCTAATCCAATGGATGAGAATAAACCAAAGGGTTTGGTTTATATTAAACGAATGAACCAAAGGTTGGTTAGGTTCGTTTTAACTTAAAATAAACCATCATGGTTTGGTTTATTTTAACTTATCTTAATGGAGCGGGTTAACGGGCTTTATGGATATGATCCATTAACCATTAAGAGAATTAGTTCTCTATAAAATAGGGCTTAAACCCTAACCCTAACACCCTAATCATCAAGTTGCCGCCCAACACCTAGTTGCCGCCCAATCTATTGTGGCCGCCCAACATCTTGTTGCCGCCCAGCTTGGTGCAGCCTTCCAACTTGTTGCCGGCGACCAAGCTTCAGCCGGTGAACCTCCGGCGACCCTCCGGTGATCCCCTAAAAGGTTCGGCATCAAGGTGAGCTTTTGTCTCCTTGTTTTGGCCGGCGCCTATCTCCTCCACCAAGCTGTCCAGTTTTCTGGACAGCTTCTTCTCCTCTCGTCGGAGCGTCGTTTGGACGACGGTTAGTGCTCCGACAGCGGCTAACTTACCGGGGATTTGATCTTCGGTAATCCTCTGAGGTGGAGGACGAAGGATTCGTCAATCGGTTGACGAATACCTCTCCGGAGAAGCAAGTCTTGAGGACTTGTTTTAGGTCCGAATTTGGATTCGGATCGTGATCATCTCTCGATCACGTCGTCTTCAACACGAGGCTAGTAACCCGTACGAAGACGAAGCTCGTGACTTAGCGAAGTCATCCCGAGGAGCTCGGCGTGGATACGGATAGAGACGATTCTTACGAGGATCGTTCCGGTTGATGCCGGTCCCGCTACACGTCATACGAAAGGTATAACGTAGTTTAATTTCCTTTTATTGCAATTTTAATTTACGGTTATGTCTACACTTGTTGTAATAGCATGCGTGTGTTGTGTGTGTTGTAATAAATAGGAGTATTTATTATTTTTAATTGCTTCCGCTGTGCTCATGTTTACGAAACATGATCGAACACACACACGCCGCGGTGCCGGAAACCCAACAGTGGTATCAGAGCCAGGTTGTGTTTCGACATAATCGTAAAATGGTTTTGCGATAGTCATAATGTATTTCTGGAAATTTTCTAAATTTTGGAAATTTAGAAGTATTTATGTAAATTTTTCAATTTTGGAAAGTCTAGAAGTATTTATGTAAATCTTCCACTTTTGGAAAGTTGGAAGTATTTATGGAAATTTATATTTTCCATAAATAAAATATTTGATTAGATTCTGGAAATTTGTTTCCTAATTTAATCATGATTTGATTTGGGAAATCAAATCTTAAAATATTTAATTTCCATAAGTAGTTTTAAAGATTTAGGAAATTGGTTTCCTAAATAGATTTTCCTTAATCAAATAATTCCATGAATGAAATATGTGATTAGATTTGGAAATTTGTTTCCTAATTTAATTATGATTTGATTTGGAGAATCAAATCTTAAACATATTTTATTTCCATAAATAGTTATGACATATAAGGAAATATAGACATGACATAATTGTATGCCATGTAATTGCATTAGATGCATAACATTATGCCATGCGTGTCGTGACATGTAGATGTATGCCATGTATGCCATGCCATGTAGATAATAGTTATTTGCATGCAAAGAGGATGAGATTTAAAAACCCTTAATCAATATTAAAGCCTACACCTTCCATTAATATGGTTAGAACCAGAGTTCTGTTTCTTGTTTGGGTTGTTGGACTCTCTCCAAGCCCGGCTCGAACCCTAACATGTTCAAACCATGGAATAGTTTAATACTAATATGGTAAGAGTCAGAGGTCAATCGTTAGCTTTGGTTGTTGGACTCTCTCCAAGCTAGGCTAATTGGTTGATTGCGCTCTAACCATATTAAAACTATTTCCCGATTAATGGGTTGGCTTTAACCTGGAGCATCGGCTTGTTGGACTCTCTCCAAGGTCGATGTAAAGGGAGGTGAAGTTGGGTGCTATGCATATGATGCATACTTGTTAATGTGTTAACAACCCGATGTATGTGTGAACATTCAATTAGTTGATAGCACATTGTGATAGTTGCATATACGTGATATGCAATCGGTATAGTTGATACCTACCGTCGTAGTTATGAATGGCTTGTTGGACTCTCTCCAAGGTTGTTCATAACTATGATGGATATCAGCCCATTCGGAGATGGACCTACAATCTCCCGAAGTGATTTTGGGGTTTTTGAAATTCGAAAAATGAATGGGATTTATAAATGTATATTGATGCATTTTAAAATCATTTTCTCATATATGCTCGTTTTGTATTTCTAAGTTAATATATTGATCATGATGTGTTTGAATTTGCGTTCCATTTTGGATTCAAATAAATTGACTGGGCCAAACTTCTTGGACTAGCTTAGAAACTTGAGAATTGTTCTCAAGGTGGAAAAGCTTGCGTATGTCCTCGAAGCGCCTCTTTCCGCCCATCCTAGTGACAATGCAACTCTGGACCAATTGTTGGCCTATCAGAAACATGTGAGTGATTCTGAACAAATGAGTTGCATCATGCTAGCCATGATGGAACCCAAGCTACGATAACAGCATGAGCATATGGATGCTCATATCGTAGTCCTTCATCTTTGTGAGTTGGTTGATGAGCAAGTGAGATTCGAAAGGTTCGAAGTCTCAAAGCTCCTCTTCACCTCTGAGATGCTAGGAGGTTCATCTGTGGTATCGCCAATATCAAGACTGTGGAGTCTTCTGAGAAGCATGAGCAGGGGACGGTGCTGTTAGTTGATTCCTCAAAGAAAGGTTCTAAGAGGAAGTCAAAGGAACAGCAGAAGGGAAAGAAGAGAAGGGCTAAGAAGGTAGAACTAGCACAAAAGGAAACTTGCCATCATTATGGCAAGGAGAGACATTTGCGAAGAAAGTGCAAGATTTATCTTGAGTCCATGAAGAAGGATAAGGCATCGGATGCCCCATCTTCTTCAGAAATCTTCTTTATTGATTGTCATTCTATTTCCTTAGACACTTAGGTATTGATCTTGGGTGTGGCTCACATATATGTAATGACATACATGGGCTAAGGAATAGAAGAAGACTTGTCGAAGGGAGAGTCAAATTTACGTGTTGGGAATGGAGCAAAGGTTCTTGCACTTTCGCCATCGGAGCGTATTTGTTGAAACTCCTGTGGACTTGTCTTAGAACTGGACAATTTCTTTTATATTCCTTTGTTGATAAAGAACATCATTTCTATTTCTTGTTTAAATAGAAATGGTTTCCATTTGACGTTTAGTAACTATTGTTGTTACATAACTTTGAATGGGGTTCTTTATGGGACTGGAACTTTAAGCAATGGTGTTTATACGTTGGACGTATCCAGTGACATTTGCAATATCGAAGCGAGCAACAAGAGTGCTCGAAAGGATAATCAAATAGACTCCTATATGTGGCATTGTCGTCTTGCCCATATAAGCAAGAAATGCATGTCCGAATTACACCGATGTGGAATTCTGGAATCGTTTGAATTGGATTCATATGATACATGCGAATCATGCTTAAAAGGCAAGATGACTAAGTTACCTTTTACAGGAAAAGGTGAACGAGTGGGAGAGTTACTAGGTCTAATACATACTGATGTGTGGACCTATGTCAACTCAAGCATTAGGAGGCTATAGCTACTTCATTACCTTCACCGATGATCACTCACGGTTTGGGTATGTGTTCTTGATGAAACACAAGTCTGAAGCCTTTGAAAGGTTCAAAGAATTCATGAAGTAGAGAAACAACATGACAAGAGTATTAAAATACTTCGATCGGATCGAGGTGGTGAATACTTAAGTCAAGAGTTTCTTGATTATCTAAGAGACAATGGCATATTGTCTCAATGGACTCCGCCATATACACCACAGCATAATGGTGTATCTGAGGGGCGTAATCGGACCTTGTTGGACATGGTCAGGTCAATGATGAATCATGCAACTCTTCCCAAGTCCTTTTGGGGTTATGCACTTCAGACAGCTGTTTACTTGTTAAACAGAATGCCTACCAAGGTAGTCTCAACTACTCCATATGAGATATGGAATAGTAAGAAACCTCATGTATCTTACTTGAAGATATGGGGTTGTCCACCTTATGTAGAATTTGTATCGGACAAATTGGATGCTAAGTCGATAAATGTCTATTTATTGGATACCCTAAGGAAACAAGGGGTTACCAATTCTATCATCTGTGGAACAAAAGGTGTTTGTTTGAGGCATCTTTGTGTTTCTAGAGAAGAGTTTCTCTTGCAAGAAAGCGATGGAGTGTCGTCGAGCTTGAGGAGGCTCGAGAGACTCAAATAGACATTAATGAGATACAGTGAAACCTGTGAGAACTCATAGTGATGAGCAATCATTTGGACCTATTGTAACACCACATCTTCGTAGATCTGGTAGAACACGCAATATTCCTGAGAGATATGGATTTCTCGTAAGTGAATCGAACGACGTGTTACTCATTGATGATGAGGAGCCTACCAGTTATGAAGAAGTGATGACAAGTTCAGAAAGGGATAAGTGGCTTGGTGCCATGAAGTCGGAAATGGATTCCATGTACGAAAACCAAGTTTGGAACTTGGTTGACCCACCTGAAGGCATAAAGCCTATAGGGTGCAAGTGGGTTTTCAAGAAGAAAACCGACATGGATGGTAATGTGATTACCTATAAGGCTAGATTGGTGGCGAAGGATATCGTCAAAAGCAAGGTGTTGATTATGACGAAACCTATTCGCCTGTAGCTATGCTTAAATCCATTCGGATGCTCCTGGCCATAGCGGCTCATTATGATTATGAGATATGGCAGATGGATGTGAAAACAACTTTCCTTAATGGAAACCTGCTCGAGGACGTGTATATGATACAGCCTGAGGGTTTCACATCGGTTGATAAAACCAAGGTATGCAAATTGCGATGATCCATTTATGGATTGAAGCAAGCATCCGAGGCTGGAATATCCGTTTTGATGAGACGATCAAAAGTTTGATTTCTCACAAAATCGAGAACCTTGTGTGTACAAGAAGGTTAGTGGGAGTGCGATCGTGTTCCTAGTATTGTATGTCGATGACATATTACTTATAGGAAGCGATGTGTCCATCTTCTGATCGATTAAGGTTTGGTTATCAAGACATTCTCCATGAAAGACACAGGAGAAGCAACCTACATCCTTGGGATTAAGATCTATAGAGATAGATCGAAATGGTTGCTTGGTCTTTCGATCTACATATATAGGCCAGTGCTAAAGAGGTTTAGCATGTCGGAATCCAAGAAAGGTTATCTACCCATCGGGCATGGGTACACCTTTCGAAGTCTGTGTCCGCGCCACGAAGGCGAGAGGATTTGCATGAGTAAGATTCCCTATGCATCCGCAATAGGATCTATCATGTATGCTATGTTGTACGAGGCCCGATGTATCGTATGCTCTACGAGTGTCACGGCGGATACGATCGATCGAGAATGGATCATTGGGTGGTATTAAGGCGATCCTTAAGTACTTGAGAAGAACTAAGGATGTGTTCCTAATATATGGAGAAGGGACATGGTGATACGCGGGTATCTGGATGCGGCTTCGTGACGGACAAGGATGATTCAGTCTCGATGCGGATACGTGTTCACCTTGAATGGGGCGCGATGAGTTGGAAAAGTTCCAAACAAGAGGATGCGGATTCTACCACTGAGGCGAGAATATATTGCGGCAGGCAAGCAAAGAGGCGGTTTGGATCGAAGTTCGTTCATGAACTTGGTGTGATTCGGCCATTGTTGAAGCAATACCGGTCTCTGCGACAACAATGGAGCAATTGCACGAAAGAGCCAAGGTCTCATCAACGATCCAAACATGTGCCGCGCTATCATCTTATCGGAGAGATCATAAGTAGGAGCGAAATACAAATCGAGAAAATTCCCCTTTGAAAGGAACTTAGCGGATCCTTTGACTAAAGCATTACCTCAAAGTAAGTTTGAGGTCATGTTAGAGCTTATGGTATTGGATACCGTAGCGATTGGCATTAGGCCAAGTGGAGTCTGTTAGTAATATATGAGAGATGTCCTAAGGCAATCGCCTTATGTATGAACCATTTATATGATAAATGAAGATTCACTATTTGAGTATACATGTTTAATGTATTTGATTGGATCTTAAACTCATTTCTTGAATGTCACGATCGATTCACGGCATGAGAGAATTTGTGATTGGATCACAACTAGTGAGTATCTCTACATGTGTAATTGTGATGTATCGAATTATCCTAGTCGATGAATTGATGGATTTGGACACCATCAATTACAGCCGAGACACAGTATACTCCTTGGTGTATCCAAGCGGTGATTCTCCGAGACATAGTGATGTCGGAGTTGATCGTGGATGCTAGTTATGGTAACTAGTTCATTGGAGTGACCGGTAGTAAGACTTCATATGGTTCTCTGCATATATAGATATGTCAATGAAGTTCTTCTCTTGTGGCTTAAGTCGATGTTCCTTTGACTTGCGGTATTCAAGTCATCTTGATCATGGAGACTTATGCTTTGACATCTTAAGCAAACATCTCTAAGGAGATGTGGACCGGGATGATTGGGTATAAGTCGAAGTGATCGAAGGTGTTTGAATAGCCTATAAAGGATTCACCACTCCTTGCGAGGAGATGTATACCCATGGCCTCTCGTCGGATTGTTACTAAAGTCTTTGGCCAAAGCAATACATGTTTAGAGTAAGGTACTCTTCGATACATGTGGAGTAACTAGAATCCGTAGGACGAGGAAATGATACTTGGGCTAGGTGTGACGTAGTCAGCCTAGTGGGGACTGACACAATAGACCATGTCCTGAACCAAGTGGGTATAAGATGAGTGAAGGAATGGGGCACGATTCATTCGAGCTGCTGAAGGGTTTGAAATAGTTACGGATCAACCGTTGATCTTTTGGTTAATTGGGGATCATGATGTACTACTAGGTGCCACTCATGATCGTTCTATAATTAATGGTTAATTATAGACGGCCAACATAAACCGAGAACCTATTTGGTCACACGCACAACGAGTGTAATCCAAAGGATTTAAAACGAGCTTGAGAATGGGATTCTCAGACCGAGAGAAACTATGTGTGGTTGGACCAAACATAAAGCGAGCATGAAATTGTTTCAGTCGCAATGGAAGCGTGGATGGGCAGTGTCTTATGAAGACATAATGGATGGACCAAAATGGTTTGGTTCTAATCCAATGGATAAGAATAAACCAAAGGGTTTGGTTTATTTTAAACGAATGAACCAAAAGTTGGTTCGGTTCGTTTTAACTTAAAATAAACCATCATGGTTTGGTTTATTTTAACTTATCTTAATGGAGCGGGTTAACGGGCTTTATGGATATGATCCATTAACCATTAAGAGAATTAGTTCTCTATAAAATAGGGCTTAAACCTAACCCTAAACCTAATCATCTAGTTGCCGCCCAACACCTAGTTGCCGCCCAATCTATTGTGGCCGCCCAACATCTTGTTGCCGCCCAGCTTGGTGCAGCCTTCCAACTTGTTGCCGGCGACCAAGCTTCAGCCGGTGAACCTCCGGCGACCCTCCGGTGATCCCCTAAAGGTTCGGCATCAAGGTGAGCTTTTGTCTCCTTGTTTTGGCGGCGCCTATCCTCCACCAAGCTGTCCAGTTTTCTGGACAGCTTCTTCTCCTCTCGTCGGAGCGTCGTTTGGACGACGGTTAGTGCTCCGACAGCGGCTAACATACCGGGGATTTGATCTCCGGTAATCCTCTGAGGTGGAGGACGAAGGAGTCGTCAAACGGTTGACGAATACCTCTCCGGAGAAGCGAGTTTTGAGAACTCGTTTTGGATCCGAATTTGGATTCGGATCGTGATCATCTCTCGATCACGTCGTCTTCAACACGAGGCTAGTAACCCGTACGAAGACGAAGCTCGTGGCTTGGCGAAGTCATCCCGAGGAGCTCGGCGTGGATACGGATAGAGACGATTCTTACGAGGATCGTTCCGGTTGATGCCGTTCCCGCTACACGTCATACGAAAGGTATAACGTAGTTTAATTTCCTTTTATTGCAATTTTAATTTACGGTTATATCTACACTTGTTGTAATAGCATGCGTGTGTTGTGTGTGTTGTAATAAATAGGAGTATTTATTATTTTTAATTGCTTCCGCTGTGCTCATGTTTACGAAACATGATCGAACACACACACGCCGCGGTGCCGGAAACCCAACAGCTTCCTACTACTCCAACTAACTAGGGAGGACCCAAGAAATTGGCATCCACCACTAGTACTTTTCCTATCCAATTTGCACCCGGCATAATCGGAATCGGTATACCCAAGTAATTCAAATGACCTAGTCCTAGGGTACCATAGACCTACATTTAGTGTGCCCTTGACATATCTTAAAATTCTTTTAACGGCAACTAAATGAGATTCCTTAGCACATGATTGATACCTAGCACACATACCAACCGCAAATAATATGTCGGGTCTACTAGCGGTTAAATACAAGAGGCTACCAATCATGCTCCTATAAAGGGTAAGATCTATTTGTTTTCCTTCACTATCACTATCTATTTTGGCATTGGTTGCCATTGGAGTTGACACTACCTTAGCATTTTCCAAACCAAATTTCTTAATCATTTCCTTAGCATATTTGGTTTGATAAATGTAAATTCCTTCACTAGTTTGTTTAACTTGCAAACCTAGGAAGAAATTTAATTCTCCAACTAGACTCATCTCAAACTCTTTTTCCATATTTTGAATAAAGTCTTCAAGAAGCTCATCATTTGTTGACCCAAGATAATGTCATCAACATACACTTGGGCTACAAAAATGTCCTTAGATGTTGACTTTATAAAGAGAGTTTGATCTATACTACCCCTTCTGAAATCCTTGGAGATTAGGAAAGTTGACAATCTTTCATACCAAGCCCGGGGAGCTTGTTTCAAACCATATAAGGCTTTCCTAAGTTTGTATACATGGTTTGGGTAGTCCATATTTTCAAACCCGGGAGGTTGTTCTACATACACCTCTTCCTTAATAAACCCATTTAGGAATGCCGATTTGACATCCATTTGATGGAGTTTGAAACCCATATAGGAGGCATATGCTAAAAGTATTCTAATGGACTCTAATCTAGCAACCGGGGCATATGTTTCATCATAATCAAGTCCTTCAACTTGATTAAAACCCCTTGCAACTAATCGTGCTTTATTTCTAGTGATATTCCCTTGGTCATCTAGTTTGTTCCTAAAGACCCATCTTGTAGTAATAATAGTGTTTTCACTTGGTCTAGGAATTAACTCCCACACTTGACTCCTATCAAATTGAGCCAATTCATCTTGCATTGCTAAGATCCAATCCGGATCAAGCAATGCATCTTTAATGTTTTTGGGCTCAATTTGAGAAATTAGAGCTATATGACTAGTGGGGTCCCTATGGAATGACCTAGTCCTAACTCCTTGAGATAATTCACCCACAATTTGATCTAATGGGTGACTTTGATGAACTCTTATGGTTCTAGGAGGTGTATCAAGTTGAGTTTGATCATGATCTACTTCAATTCTATGTTCATTATCGGAATCATCCCTTACTTCCCTTGATCCAATCCTCCCTTGATTATTACCCCCTAAGTTTAAATCTTGAAATTGTTTGGTAATTTCTTGATTTTCATTATTTATGTCATCATCAATAGGGGATTTTCTAGGGTATGTATTTGAAGTTTCATCAAATTGAACATTTGAAGATTCATCAATCTTTTGAGTCCTTTTATTGTAGACTCTATATCCTACACTAGTGGATGAGTATCCAACTAGGATTCCCTCATCCGCTTTGGACTCAAATTTACTTAGGTTGTCTTTGGTATTTAAGATATAGACTTTACATCCAAAGACCTTAAAATAATGAATTGTTGGAATTGTACCATTCCACAATTCAAATGGAGTTTTTCCTAAAAACCTATGAATTAATACCCTATTTTGGATATAGCAAGCGGTATTAACACTTCGCCCTAAGTAGCTAGGTAAGGAATATGCATTAAGCATTGTCCTAGCCGCTTCTTGTAGGACACAATTTTTTCTTTCCACAACCCCATTTTGTTGTGGTGTTCTAGGACAAGAAAATTCGTACTTGTACCCTTCTTCTAAGCAAAAAGTTGAAAAGTTAGAATTCTCAAACTCTCCACCATGATCACTACGAATCCGGTTGATTTTGAGTTTTCTTTCATTTTCTACTCTTTTGCTAAATCCTATGATTATTTCTAATGTTTCATCCTTATTTTTCAAGAAAAACACCCAAGTAAACCTAGAAAAATCATCTACTATTACCAAGCAATATTTACTACCAATTATAGATGGGGTACTATGGCAATCAAATAAATCCATATGTAGCAATTCTAATGGTAAAGCGGTACTAAGTAAGTTTTTACCTTTGTGTGATGTTTTTGATTGTTTCCCTTCTTGACAAGCATCACACATCTTGTCCTTGAGATATTTGACTTTAGGCAATCCTTTGACTAGCTTCAATTTTGCTATTTTGGCTATATTCTTCATGTTTATGTGACCTAGTCTCCTATGCCAAAGCCAACTTTCTTCCTCTTTTGCAATAAGACACTTAGTGGAAGGATTAGTAGCATAAGATAAATCAACATAATATATATTTGATTTTCTAAAGCCTACTAACATGCAATCATTTATAGTTTTGTGTCTTATAACGCATTTTGAGAATCAAACTTAACATCAAAATTTGCATCACATAATTGGCTTACACTAAGTAAGTTAAATTTCATATTTTTAACTAATAGAACTCTATGAATAGCAAGATTGGGAGATACCTCAATGGTGCCCTTTCCTAAGATTTTAAGTTTGCCGCTATTACCAAAGACACTTTTCCTTGGCTAGTGTGGTTGATAGTGGAGAATTTTCTCTCATCCCGGTCATATGCTTTGAGCACCCACTATCAACTATCCACAAGCTTGGATCTTCTACCTATGTCACATGAAAAACACAATCCTTAGGTACCCAAATCTTAGGACCACTAGCATTAGTTATAAATTTCTTTGGTACCCATGCTTTTCTCCCCTTACTTTTAATCATGGATTTTCTACTAACTAGGGATGCAAATGCTACCTCTTTCTCCTTAGGTTTATATCCTAAACCGGCCTTATTGTAAATTGCCCTTTGGTCCTTGATAATCATATCTAGATATTTGGAACCATTAGTGAACTTTTCTAGGCATGTTCTTAATTTACTTATTTCTTTTCTTAACTCATCATTTTCATCCCTAAGAGTACACTTATCATCACTAGATGATTTATCACATGATGCATCTATATTCTTAAATGATTTGATTTCTAATTTTAGATCCTTAATACTAGTTTTTGATCTATTTAAAGCATTTTGTAAACATGCAATAGTCTTATAAAGTAAATCTACTTTGGGTGAGTCATTTACCTCATCATCATCACTTGATGATGATTCATCACTTGAAGAGGAAGAAGACTCCTCGCTTGAGCTTCCGGTTTCTTCCAATGCCATGAGGGCTAAGTTCCGGGTTGAATGACAAACTTCTTCACCGTCGGTAGACTCCTCCATACTTAGAGTGTCCCACGTTTGTG
Source organism: Wurfbainia villosa (assembly GCA_025175895.1). Taxonomy (NCBI): domain Eukaryota; kingdom Viridiplantae; phylum Streptophyta; class Magnoliopsida; order Zingiberales; family Zingiberaceae; genus Wurfbainia; species Wurfbainia villosa. The sequence goes on from CM045990.1 coordinate 97,137,574, forward strand.
CCAACATCGCCTCCTTCTTCTTCTTTTCCTTCTTCTTCTTATCCTTCTCCTCCTTTTTCTTTAGTTCCGGGCAATTGGGCTTTATATGCCCTTTCTTGTTGCAACCAAAACACATCACGTTAGAGATAGAATTTGAATTGTTAGAAGATTTACCTCTTGAGGATTGAAACATCCTCTTCACATCCTTCTTGGTGAGCCTCCTTGACTTCCCACCAAATTTCTTGACGTAGTGTGCTACCTCACTTGCCGACAACTCATCCTCACTACTTGATGAGTCCTCCTCGGATTCGGATGAGGAAGACACCTCCTTCTTTTCCTTTTTCTTCTTCTCCTTCTTTCCTACAACAAGAGCTATACCCTTCTCTTTGGATGAAGTGTTAGCTTGTTCATGCAATTGAAATTCACAAAATAACTCATCTAATTTAACTAATGAAAGATCCTTAGAGACCTTATAGGCATCTACCATTGAGGCCCATAAGGTGGTCCTAGGAAGGCTTGTAGTACATACCTCACAAGGTCTCGGTTGTCGACCTTTTCACCTATAGCGTGTAGTCCGTTGACTACCTCCTTGAAGCGCCATGCATTTGGCTCACCGTTTCATTTGTCTTCATAGTGAAGCTTTGGAGTTGGCCAATCAAAAGATCCTCTTAGCCCTTCTTGTCTCTTTGGATCCTTCGTTGAGTTCGATGAGCTTCTCCCAAAGCTCCTTTGCGGAGTTGAATGGCCCGACCTTAGATAGTTGCTCCTTGGATAGACCACATTGAAGTGTGGTCGTTGCTTTTGCATTCGCTTGTGCTTTCTTGGCCATCTCTCTTGTCCAATCCTTTGTTGGTAGTGGTGCTCCGAATTCGTCGACCGGCTTCTCAAAACCATCTACAATGCTAAACCAATTTTCAATATCGTTCATTAAATAATACTCCATCCTACCTTTCCAATATCCAAAATCGTTGCCGTCGAAGAACGGAGGCCTCGCCGTGCTATACCCCTCTTGAAATGCCATCTTTGCTCCGGTTGATTGCTAGATCTTCCGATGCGATCCAGGCTCTGATACCACTTGTAAGGGATCGTTTGAAGGCTAGAGGGGGGGTGAATAGCTCTTTTCATTTCTACAAAAATAATTAGCGAAAGCAAACACAAGTAATATATGTAAAAACAAAAACCAATGCTAACAAAGCCTTTACGTGGTTCGGAGATGACGCTCCTACTCCACGGCGATCCTTAAGGTGGATCAACCCAAGCAATTTCACTATGAAGCTTTCTCTTTACAAAGACCTCCTCTTCTTACAAAAGATGACAATGAAGATTTGAGAGGAGAAAGGAGATTAATATACTTAGAAAGATTGGAAAACTTGTAGGAGCTTAGAAGAAAGATCGTAATATAAGCATTAGGCTCTTCTTGCTCCCCTTGGGCTCTTTTATAGGAAAGAGCCTCTTTTTCCGTTGAGGTCTATCGATCTGATGACTTTCATCGATCGCTTGCCGCGATTCGCGGCCACGAACACCGGATTGCGGGATTTGCGTCGTCATCGCCAGCGGGAAGACCTATCGATCGGCCAATGTGATTCGGATCGCTAAATGGCCGAAAGCGATCGACTACGCCATGTGTAATGTGATCGGCCAATGATGGCGATCATTGCCCGGCTTGTAGATCAGTCCCTAAGCCTAGACTTAACCTTCTAGCTTCTCCATCACCTTGCGCCTCTAGGAATTCTCGAGTCCACGACTCCATCCATGCGCTTTCCTTCAAAAAGCTTCCTTGGTTTCGTCATGCTTTAGGTTTCTTCTTTGCCAAATGCGCTTGGACTTTACGCCCGCCAAGACTACATGCTTGGACTTATGCATGAGACTTTCCTTTGGTCTTCCTTTTCCAAGGATCGCTTGGACTTTCTGCCGCCAAGACTACATGCTTGGACTTATCTTGCCAAGACCTTTCCTTGACTTCTCTTTGCCAAGATCACACTTGGACTTGTCTTTTACCAAGTCTTCATACTTGGATTTTCCTGTCACTTAAACATGTATACAATTAGATCACAAAACATTGCCTAACTTAGATGATTATCCAAACATCAAAATATATATAAATGCTTGGGGCATTGTTGCACCAACAATGTATATGTAACTATCACAATGTGCTATCAACTAATTGAATGTTTACACATACATTGGGTTGTTAACACATTAACAAGTATGCATCATATGCATAGCACCCAACTTCACCTCTCTTCACATCAACCTTGGAGTGAGTCCAACAAATCGATGCTCCAAGTTAGAGCCGACCCATTAATCGCGAAATAGTTTTAATATGGTTAGAGCGCATTCAACCAATTAGCCAGGCTTGGAGTGAGTCCAACAACCCAAACTAACAATTGACCTCTGACTCTTACCATATTAGAGTTAAACTATTCCAATGATTTGAACATGTTCAGGTTCGAGCCGGGCTTGGAGTGAGTCCAACAACCCAAACAAGAAACAGAACTCTGGTTCTAACCATATTAATGGAAGGTGTAGGCTTTAATATTGTTTAAGGGTTTTTATGTCTCATCCTCTTTGCATGCAAATAACTATTATCTATATGGCATGGCATACATGACATACATCTACATGTCACGACACGCATGGCATAATGTTATGCATCTAATGCAATTACATGGCATACAATTATGTCATGTATATATTTCCTTATATGTCATAACTATTTATGGAAATAAAATATGTTTAAGATTTGATTCTCCAAATCAAATCATAATTAAATTAGGAAACAAATTTCCAAATCTAATCACATATTTTATTTATGGAATTATTTGATCAAGGAAAATCTATTTAGGAAACCAATTTCCTAAATCATTAAAACTACATATGGAAATAAAATATTTTAAGATTTGATTTCCCAAATCAAATCATTATTAAATTAGGAAACAAATTTCCAGAATCTAATCAAATATTTTATTTATGGAAAATATCAATTTCCATAAATACTTCCAACTTTCCAAAAGTGGAAGATTTCCATAAACACTTCTAGACTTTCCAAAATTGAAAAATTTCCATAAATACTTCTAAATTTCAAAAATTAGAAAATTTCCAGAAATAATATTATGACTATCGCAAAACCATTTTACGATTATGTCGAAACACAACCTGGGCTCATACCTTTGTTGGGTTTACGCATCATGGCGCGTGTGTGTTCGATCACGCGTTTGTAAACATGAACACAGTGAAGCAATAAAAATAATAAATCTACATTTATTACAACACACACAACACACGCATGCATATTACAACAAGTGTAGACATAACCGTAAATTTAAATTTGCAATAAAAGGAAATTTATCTCGTTATACCTTTCAGTATGGCGTGTAGCGGAACGGCATCAACCGAACGATCCTTGCTAGAATCGTCTCTATCCGTATCCACGCCGAGTTCCTCGGGATGACTTCGCTAAGACACGAGCTTCGTCCTCGTACGGGTTACTAGCCTCGCGTCGAAGACGACGTGATCGAGAGATGATCACGATCCGAATCCAAATTCGGATCCTAATACGAGTCCTCAAAACTCGCTTCTACGGAGAGGTATTCGTCAACCAATTGACGAATCCTTCATCCTCCACCTCAGAGGATTACCGGAGATCGAATCCCCGGTAAGTTAGCCGCTGTCGGAGCTCTAACCGTCGTCCAAACGACGCTCCGACGAGAGGAGAACAAGCTGTCCAGAAAACTGGACAGCTTTGGTGGAGGTGATAGGCGCCGGCCAACCAAGGGAGATAGAGCTCACCTTGATGTGAAACTTGAAAGAGATCAGCGGAGAACTAACCGGCAGCAGCTCGATGCCGGCGAGGGGGAAGGAAGCAGCCTTCTGGACGCCGGTTGGAGCCTCAAGGTGGGCGGCGGCAAGGAGGAGGAGAGTTAGCTCCGAATTTCTCCAAGGAGAGGTGGACGGCAACTTAGGGTTGTGGATTAGGGCTTAAACCATCCCTTAAGCCCTCTTTTATAGAGAATTAATTCTCTTAATGGTTATTGGATCATAACCATTAGGCCCGTTAACCTGCTCCATTAAGATAAGTTAAAATAAACCAAACCATGATGGTTTATTTTAAGTTAAAACGAACCGAACCAACTTTTGGTTCATTCATTTAAAATAAACCAAACCCTTTGGTTTATTCTCCTCCATTGGATTATAACCAAACCATTTTGGTTCATCCATTACTTCTTCATATGACTCGGCCCATCCACGCTTCCATTGCGACTAAAACGATTTCATGCTCGCTTTATGTTTGGTCAAACCAAACCTAGTTTCTCTCGATCTGAGAATCCCATTCTCAAGCTCGTTTTAAATCCTTCGGATTACGCTCGTTGTGCGTGTGACCAAATAAGTTCTCGGTTTATGTTGGCCGTCTATAATTAACCATTAATTATAGAACGATCATGAGTGGCACCTAGTAGTACATCATGATCCCCAATTAACCGAAAAGATCAACGGTTGATCCAGAACTATTTCTGAAACCCTTCAGCAGCTCGAATGATTCGTGCCCCATTCCCTTCACTCATCTTATACCCACTTGGTTCAGGACATGGTCTATAGTGTCAGCCCCCACTAGGCTGACTACGTCACACCTAGCCCAAGCATCATTTCCTCGTCCTACGGATTCTAGTTACTGCACATGTATCGAAGAGTACTTTACTCTAAACATGTAATGCTTTGGCCAAAGACTTTAGTAACAATCCGACGAGAGGCCATGGGTATACATCTCCTCGCAAGGAGTGGTGAATCCTTTATAGGCTATTCAAACACCTTTGATCACTTCGACTTATACCCAATCATCCCGGGTCCACATCTCCTTAGAGATGTTTGCTTAAGATGTCAAAGCATAAGTCTCCATGATCAAGATGACTTAAATACCGCAAGTCAAAGGAACATCACACTTAAGCCACAGTAAGAACTTCATTGACATATCTATATATGCAGAGAACCATATGAAGTCTTACGACTGGTCACTCCAATGAACTAGTTACCATAACTAGCATCCACGATCAACTTCGGACATCACAATGTCTCCAGCCAGTGAGAATCAGCTGCTTGGATACACCAAGGAGTATACCTCGTGCTAGTCTCGACATAATTGATGGTGTCCAAATCCATCAATTCATCGACTAGGGATAATTTCAATACATCACAATTACACATGTGGAGATACTCACTAGTTGTGATCCAATCACAAATTCTCTCATGCTGTGAATCGTATCGTGGTCATTCAGTAAATGAGTTTAAGATCCAATCAAATACATAAAACATGTATACTCAAATAGTGAATCTTCATTTATCATATAAATGGTTCATACATAAGGCGATTGCCTTAGGACATCTCTCATATATTACTAACAGTCATGACATGACATATGACAAATCAAGGCATGACAAATAAAAAGTATAGGTATAATAATACCTAAATTATAATATTAATTGCTTTTTGAGATAATTAAGTATATTTTTGCCATATTCCTATTAATCTCCCAAGTGTGCCAAAAAAAAAACCAAAAAGACACACTATAACTCTAAACCCTACGTTGTGCCAATTTGATTGATTTATCAAACTTCATAATTAGTATTGACACATCCTAAAATCTTTTAGGATTAAAGCTCAAATGTATTTCCAAGGTAACCATAACCTTGAAAATAATCTAAAATGCCACCTTTACCATTGTTGAGTTAACTACCCATCTAATCAAGGTTGGCACACCCTAAATCCACCTAACGTGGATCAATCACGCTCTTAGGAACCCAAAATCTATTTGAGCTCCTAGGGTTAATTAGGTATTCCTTAGAGATGACCTCCCTAGATACCTTCCTAATGACCCTCCTAGGCTTTGTAGCCTTGGTCATTTTGGTCTTACCTAGGTTGACTCTAGGGGTAACTCCCCTTGCAACCTTCTCAGTGGCTTCCCTAGGTTTCCTAGGCACACACCTTGGTCAACTCTAGGGATGACTTCCTTATTGACCTTGGTCTTCCTAGACCTAGTTTGTATTCCATAATCAAATGAAACACTATGATAAGCCACCTTAGGCTTAGGTTTGTGACCTAAACCTTGCTTGCCCTTGGTTGACTTTTGACTCTTAGGTCCTAGGTGTTGACTTTGACTTTTGGACCCTTAACTTAGACCACTAGACCCTTGAACTTGATTTTGTATATTCCTAAAGGTCTTTTCTAGTTTTTCAAGCCTTGACCTCAAGGCTTGGTTTTCCAACTATAATTTCCCAATTTTAATGTCTCATTTGGTCCTTGGGCATTACCATTTCCTCTAAGCATATGCCTAGTCCATTTAGGATTAAGGCCTAGGTGTTCTCCTATTTTCTTGATAGATTCCCTAGGTAAAATATTTTTAGGGACATTAGTCCCAAATTTCTCCTTAGTTTCAAAATGGACACTCTTAGCTCCTAAACAATAATATTTATTGTTCCTAGCATGCTTTTCATGATGAATTGCGAGAGAATTAAAAGCATGCTTTTTAGCATTAAACCTAGAAGAATGAGCATTATTGAAATGATATACCTTAGGGTTTGCCTTAGTAGCTCCCCCTACTTGTGATGCTCCTTCTTGGGTCTTTTTGCTCCCCCTAGGACATTGATTCCTATAATGTCCTTTTGAATTGCACTTGAAGCATATGATGTGCTCCTTGCCTTTAGGTGTTGGGAACCAGCATCCTTGACTTTTGGTGCCTGAGGAGTTTTCCTAAACTTCTTTTGACACTTGCTTTTGTAGTGCCCAGTTTCCCTACACTCAAAATATATTATATGCATTTTATTATTAACACATATGCTTGAGTTACCTTGGGTGGTTGTGGTGATTGGAGTGGATTCTTCATTCTTCCCGGAGGTTGAGGTTTCTTCTTTGTTTTGTTCCGGCTCCGGTGAGGATGGTCTCTCCCCCTCAATCATAGAAGTGGATGCTTCTTCCACCTCTTCTACTTCCTTCTCCGATCCGGAAGTTGACTCCTCACTTTCTTGTGAGGATGATGAAGCTTCCTCTTCGATCTCCTCCTCTTCCAAATCTTCTTAGACCGATTCGGGATTGTCGTAGAACTTGACCAACTTGTTCTACAATTCCTTTGCATCCCTATAGCTTCCTAATCTAGACAAAATGTCGTTAGGTATCAAATTAACTAACATTTTTGTTACCTTAACGGTTGTCTTGAATTTTTCCCGTTGCTCCTCGGTCCATCGCTTCTTTTTGAGGATTTCGCTGTTCTCTCCTCTTGGAGCATCAAAACCTATAATCACGGCAAACCAATTTTCTATATCCGACATTAGAAAATATTCCATCCTACCTTTCCAATATGTGAAATCTTCGCGGTCAAAGGCAGGTGGAGTCGCTATGTCATCACCCCATCTTTCTTGAAGATCCATTGTCTTCCTTCTAGCTTCTTTAGCTCCCGACGGTTAATCCGTAGATGAACCCCGGGCTCTGATACCAATTGTAGGAGATTTGAGGCTGCTAGAGGGGGGGGGGGGGAATAGCTTGTGACCTTACGATGATGGAATTCGTTCACGTTGCTTGTCTACAATCTTGTTAGTACGCAGCAGAATAAACAATAACAAATACAAACACAAGATACAATCACAAAACGCACGATATAACGTGGTTCGGAACCGAAACGGTTCCTACTCCACGGATTGGGTTCGTACGAACCCTAGCGATGCCACAAACACCACTAAGCAATAAAACTCCTTCTCGACAACAAGTCGGAGGTGGAGAAGCCTCGTATAATGAATTACAACAAGTAATACAAAGTAAACAAGCAAATACAAGTGAAAATGTAAAGAATACTTTACAAACTAGGGTTTTGAGCGCTTGCTTGTCGGTTGCTTGGATGAGCTTGAAAGACCCTGAAATGCACCTGCAAATCGCCTCACCAAAGCCCTCAAAAAACTGATGATGAAATCCTCCACGAGCTCCCCTTTTTATCTTGCGTCGATTTACGCTGGCAATCGATCGCCATAAGTCCCGATCATTGCCGCCAACATGGCGTGAGACAACGGCTCAATCCACGTTGGACAAGTTCCAACGGGACTCTTGGCAGTCGACTGCCAACACCCGTAGTCGACTGCCCAGTCGGCTACGGAGTGTTCTATGCTCGCAACTCAACAGACAGTCGACTGCTAGAGAAATTTCAACTCTTAAACGGCAATCGAACTCAAGTCGACTCACGGCAGTCGAACCAGCCATAATGTCAATCGACTGTCAACCTTAAAAATGAGGTTTAAATCCATGTATGATTCCCCCATACTTGCTAGACCACCCTTAGCCTAGACCTAAGTCTTCTAGCCACCTCCATCAGCCTTATGCCTCTTGGATCCCTCCAAGTCATCCATGACTTATTCATCCATCGCGTTAGCCTTCAGGTGCTTCCATCGGCTATGTCATGCTAACGGTGTCTACACCGCCAAGGCACATTGGACTTATGCCGCCAAGATTCCGCTTGGACTTTACGCCGCCAATATCAAACTACTTGAACTTCTCAAATGCCAAGACTCAAGCTTGGACTTTCCCTTGCCAACCCATGTTGGACTTTCCATGCCAAGACCCATGCTTGGACTTTCCCTTGCCAACCCATGTTGGACTTTCCATGCCAAGACCCATGCTTGGACTTTCCATGCCAAGACCCATTCTTGGACTTTCCTTGTGCCAAGTACTCAAGACTTGGACTTTCCCAAATGCCAAGTGTCCCACTTGGACTTTCCATGCCAAGTCCCTATGACTTGGACTTTACCTTGCCAAGACCTATGCTTGGACTTTCCCTTGCCAACCCATGTTGGACTTTCCATGCCAAGACCCATGCTTGGACTTTCCCTTAGTCACATGGTCAATCCCTAGTCAACCATCAAAGACTCCCTCGAGTCAAACTCGAGTCTGGTCAATTATAACCTAGGTTGATTGTATAAACAATCTCCCCAAACTATTAACCGACATCAATGTCAAACATTAATGTCAAACATACTACGTCAAATATCAAAACATTACTCGAGTCAAACTCGAGTCTGGTCAATTATGACCTGGGCCGATTGCACCACTAGTTACAACAACTACTAGATGCAATTTGTATAGGAGAGTTAAAGAATAAACAATTAAAAATGTCAAACATTAATGTCAAACATACTCGTCAAATATCAAAACATTACTCGAGTCAAACTCGAGTCTGGTCAATTATGACCTGGGCCGATTGCACCACTAGTTACAACAACTACTAGATGCAATTTGTATAGGAGAGTTAAAGAATAAACAATTAAATGTTTGACTGTAATACAACTAAAAACAAATCATTAAGTCATCCAACACAAGAATAAAAAGAAGAAAGAATCCCTATCATGAGCAGAACATAAAATTCAAATGATAGCAAAGCATTGTTGTGTAGCAGCTTAACAAAATTGTAAGTGAACAAGGTGCTTCCAACCAAATTATCAGTTCCATGAATAAAATTACTAGCCATAATTTTTATAGAATAATTAAGAAATAGGTGCTGAGAAGAAAATATCTTCTTAGTGATCACTCTAGCATTAAGTGGATTCCTCCTTACTAGAATATACATTGGCTTATTAAATTATGATTCTGAAATAGAAAAAAAATCATCATTAAACAATACAAAGTAATGTAACGAATAAAATACCTCATCTTATTTTCTTTATCACTTATGTTTAATCTTAGTTGTTTAGAATGTCACTATATATTTCTTATATTGCGAACCAAACTGAATGGAAAAGATAGCATTTGGCAGTGGGACTTGAGCACCACCACGCACACTGTCCTCCATTGGCACAGTTGCCAAATTGGCGGCGAGGAACACCACGTGGCCCTGCTCTTCCCCGCTGCTGCCTTGGTGCAACGTGCCTTTGTGCTGGGGGAATGCTGATTCCATGATTCATCTTCTGGTTCATAACTTCATCCTCTGTTCCTTCATATTAGCAAAGATTGCATCCAAGGTCTGAGGCCACTGCTTGGCAACCACCTTATCCTGACATTGCATTAGAATGATGTTAGAAGTAAATTACAAAAAATGCTATGCCAAGATCCACTATCTCGAGAGGAAAAAAACACTATCAGAAGTTCCTGGTAGAATTCTTTAGCTAAAACAAGCATAAAGACCATTAGTTCTTTATCATAAACAAAGAAATAACTATTTATGTTCATAAAAAATTACCATACGAATAGAGCTCCCATCAGCAAGTTTTCTCTGAACTCCAGTAGCCTTGGTCCTGTATAAGTAACTAAATGTTAAAAAAAAACAGCGGTTACAGACTTAAAAAGTTCGACACATACTGTTTTTTTGGCCAGTGGAATATAGCAATGATGAAATATGAAAGAACTTACCATTCTCTCTTAAAAGCAATTGCATTTAAATAACTATTCAAAACAAAAATGATACTGAACAATTAACTGTCAATGCATTGACAAACTCTTCCTCAACTTTCATATATCAGCTCTACAATATCCTTGTTTGGCCGTTGTCATGCTTTAGAGAAATTGAGGTAGAGTGGAATTTCCGAACACAAACACATCATCTTTCATAACTAAGCAGCAAAATGGAAGGACACTGAAATTCGTTGAAACACCAAATAGCCCTTGTCCTGATAGAAGTACCTCATAACAAAAGAATTTTGAGAACATTATAATGCTTATATCATAAAGTAAGCCCGTTCTTAATGGATCCCATATCTACTAAGCCATTAAGATTAGGATGCTCAAGAGATGGCAACAAGTTTTTCAACCTAGAACACCATTTATATTTACTGTGCAAAACTTGGAGACAGCAGAAAGCCTGACTTCAGCATAAATGTTACTGAATCAAATGTCCACAAAGATCATGAAGATAAGTAGAGATTCAGGTCGTGATAACAAGAAAAAAGCACCTTTATCAAGAAACTAAAGGTATGTGTCACCCTTTGACACCGAAGAGCTCTTGAAGTTGGCTTTCTTGCTCCTCTCTTTGAGCAACTCTTCCAACCCCGAGACCAATGGGGCGCGGTAAGGAGAGGGGTGGCAGAGCGGCATTCGACCGCAAGAAGGAGAGGGACGATGACGACACTGCTCGCAGCAGAGGAACCTTCGACTGAGGGAGGAGAGGGCGGCGGTTGTTGCTCTTAATGGAGGTAGGTGACAGAAGGGAAGCGGGAGGTTCGTGACGGTGAAGGGAGGAGAGGAGCGGCGGTGAGAAGAAAGGGTTCGGGAGAAATGAGGGGAGATAACTTTAGGTTTAAGTTGTGTTTGGTAGGACGTAATATAATCCAAGTTGTAATGGAATGCAATGTAATCTTGATTACATTACTATGTTTGGATAAAAATTTTATGTAATCTTAGATTACAAAGGTCATTATATTATTTTGTTTGGTGTCTATTACAAACACGATAGGAATGAATCGACGGCGATGACGTAGACAACGACAACGATGACGATGGCGGCCAACTGGCGATCGACGGGTCAGCCGGCGATCAATCGATGATTGGCTGTCGGTCGTCGGATGGTCACCAACCGATCTCCGCTGATCGTCGACGGTCGGCCATTGCCAGTCGTCAGTCGGTCACCCGTCAGTCACCGCCGATCACCGGCGGTCGGCCGTCGTCGTCGCCCGATCGGCCGCCGATCATCGATCGCGGGCGGCCATCTCAATCGTCGTCGACCGTCGCGGCCGTCGTATCACGCTCCGGGGAAGTCCCCGCCTAATGAAAATTCGACAGCATCTCCCTTGTACGGGTGACAATACGAATCTTGTATACAAGGCACACACAGCCCACTATACATCAGTCAATACGACCGGAACAAAAACCACACATACAGATCATATATAGGCCTCAGGCCAACAACCAAAGTAAATAACAAAAGTCTACAATATCTAGACTTACCTCTTCTGCCATCTGAGCAGGAATACACCACCAAAACGAATAAAAAAAAATCCATAAGAACATATCAAGTACCACCAAAAACATCCACGAGTATATAACCAAAACACAAGTCCTACACATTTCTTATATTAAAAACCCGAAACTATAAGACAAACAAAAAAAACAAATCCATTACGACGAGGGGGGTTGGCAGCTGGACTTCCTGGCAGTTTCAACATGAAATAGATATAAAACAACGGGGTAAGATCAACGAACTAAGCGGGTATCAAGTTAACATGCATAGTAAGATATATCTAACAATAATAATCATGCCAGTACAGTCTCCTGATCAATAATAGAAAAATGCAAGGAAGAGATGCGGAAAGATTGTACATACCTGAATCTCCTATCCTGACATAGGAGTGAGTATGAGTCATACTAGCAGAAATAAGGTCATCAGACCAAATATATAATGTATCCTATATGTATGTCAATCATATACAACAACCAAGGAAGCAACCAAAATGCAGCAAACACAAACAAATGTCATCCATACAATATGCATGCGATGCAAATGACAAGGTCACCCCTGACGCCAGTCAGCCGGCTCACACGCGATGGTGAAGCCGAGTGGGTAGGACTATGACAACTGTGCACTCTTCTATCACTGCTCCTGAGTGACCGAGTAGATAGGATGTTGTCGGAGTACACTTATCCTCTTACCCCAAATAGAGTGAGGGAGCAAAGCTCTCATCTCTTGGTGTCATAGACCAAAGGAGAGATCCTCGTCACTTACTACGACTCATCTGCTACCCATGAGCGACTCAATGGAGCTCGACAGAGAACTCTTGCACACCTCCTCGATGTACCACTAACCCATGAGTGATTGTGTGTGCAGATCTCAGAACTAGTCATGCGGCTCAACTACAAAGGAACCCCGACCAGCTAGCATGCAATCATGCAAATTGATGCATGACACTAAAACATGTAACACCAACTAAAATATGTCTCCAAATAATATGCACAAACAAAAATGAGTACATATCAATGACCTAGATATACAGGAAAAGTATATCTAAAAGCTAATCAAGTGCATGTCACAACTCCCAAAATAAGTACACATGGCAGGTATCAAGATAATACCGACTAAAATAGAAATGCATGCATCAGGTATGGCACAGTGACATATAATGGCAGATAAGACATAAAAATTACTGCGAGCTATATCAAACTAAGCATATCAACATGACAATATCTAAAAGATAAGTCAAAGTACCCGCCTGATCTGTAGAATGTCGATTGTCTTTGCATCAGAGAATCTACCTCCATCAAAAGCCTACAGGTAAAATATAATTATTACCAAGTTCTATAATAAGTCCAACGAGGGTAATAAATCGAACATAAATCCATATCTTGAATCTCCTAATCGAACAATCTAACCCTATTCATTAATTACCAATCAATTTCACATGATTAATCAGATTCGATCCACTTATAATCCATAAATAACCTTGTTGCAACAACCTACTGCATAGCTAACACATATCCAAGTTGAAGCTTACCAACTTGAGTTTCTTGATCTCAAATCTGTCGGGGACCTTAGCTAGGTTTGAACGTAGCAATCGATCATCTGCTGCTTGCATTGGGACATCAGAGACTGCAATGACGGCGAAGTTCCACGACCGACGAGATCAGGGAATGGTAGAGGTCCACACTGAGAAATGCTCACCAACGGAGTAACAACAACACTTTAACCCAAAAAGGAATAGTCGTCGACTCCATCTCCGATCTGCTCAGTGAGGGCAGCAATGGGCGATGGTGCCAGAGAGTGTTCGGATGAGGCGAGGGATGGCGAGGTGCGCGCGCGGCGTAAGACGAAGTCGGGGAAATCGAAGGGGAGGACCATGAGGTTAAATGGCACGCGCATCACCGAGGTGAGGTGGGGTCCCGCGAAGACAATCCGTGATGTCTTGAGGTTGAGATCGTGGTAGAGAAAGTGGAGCAGGATGGGTTCGGGGAAAGTGATGGCAATGGTGTCACGTGCAGGCGGCTGCGGTCGCGACTGGCCGGAAGGCCGACACTGGCTGCGGTGTGTGTTGCGATGACGACGATGAAAGGGGGCAATAGGAAGTGGTAGTAGGCGTGTGCTCACGGGGAGAAGGTGGTAGCGGCGGTGGCTTGCCCACCGATGCGTGCGGCTCAGGCGAGAAACAGCGGAGAGGGGGTGCGCGTGGAGAAGGCGATGGCAGAGGGTGTCGGTGTGGCTGCAGACGAGAGGAGAAGAAGAGAAATTGGTGCGGCGGAGAAAGAGGGGTCGGGCAAATAGAAATAGTAACCTAGGTTTATAACTTAGGTTAATTAAGCCTATTAAATAATCTAAACAGACCCGTTCAAAGTCTGTTTTTCTTATCCCTGTAAATATCCCGTACAAGCCCCGTTTAATTCCAGAAAAATTTCTAAAAATTCTTGAAAAATTACCTAAGATATTTTCTCAATTAATAATGGGTATTTTTATTTTCTGGTATCTCACATTCTCCCCCACTAATAAAAATTTGGTCCCCAAATTTCCCACTTCAATGTATAATGAGTAAGAGATACACACTCAAGTAGCACAAGTACTGAAAGTATATTTCACATACCTTAAGTAAACAGATGAGGGTACCAAGCTCACATAATATCTTCTCGCTCCCATGTAGCCTCCTCATTAGTATGATGCTGCTATCCAACCTTTATGTGTCGGATGGTTTTGTTTTGCAACTATTGCTCCTTGCGACCAAGAATTCGTACCGGAACCTCTTGTTAAGTAGCATCGGGTTGTATGGAACCTGACACATCAGACAGAATATGTGTAGGGTCTGGCACATACTTCCTAAGCATGGACACATGAAACACATCATGAATACCCACCAAGGACGGTGGTAGTGCTAGGTGGTAAGCGACTGCTCTGATCCTTTCCAAAATCTTGAAAGGCCCAATGTACCTTGGAGCTAACTTACCACGGAGGCCAAATCTCTTCACCCCTTTCGTGGGTGAGACTTGAAAGAGTACATGGTCACCAATAGAGAACTCCAAAGGTCTCCATCTCCAATCGGCATAACTCTTCTGATGATCCTACGCCTCTGTCATCCTTTCGTCTGATAGTACGGACCAACTCTGCCTAATGCTGAGCTCCCCGGGGTCCTAGCAACTGGGCCTCCCCAACCTCCTCCCAAAGGGTGGGTGTATGACACTGTTTACCATATAATGCTTCAAATGGGGCCATTTGGATAACCGAATGATAGCTGCTGTATTAGGCAAATTTCACTAATGGCAAGTGGTCCTCCCAGCTGCCCCCGAAATCTATAATGATATGCTTCCACTTCCATTCCGAAATTAGAATTTCCTGAAGCATCTCTTCCTTAAACTAATGCAACTCCGAAAACCACTATCCTCCTCGAAGTCAGAGACGGGAAATTATCTTTTCACAAGAGAAGTTCATCTACCATCCAAAATCCACTCCACCACACACCCTGTAAGTGCATGGGAGGCTATAGCGACCAAACTCCTTTGTTACAACCGTTCATGTTCCAGCTACTCTATAGTAGTAGCTATCCAGTAGCTAGCTAAAATCCCATGAGCATTCCTGCTCCATATATCTTCAAATCAAGATAATAACTACTAAAGTCATGTCATGTATATGACAACCCATCTCGTAGTTCCTCAATTGACATAAACATGGGATACATCTCAATCAACTACATCAGAATCACTCCATTCTCTGAAACAATGCATCCAGCGATAATACCCTTCCATCCACATAGGAAGGATTAACTAACACCGATGCAAAAGTCAACCATCGCTCGAGCCACGAACACTAGTTTCACAAGCTTCTAACTAAGTAAATTCCATCACCTTCTTGGTTAAATAAGTATGTGGTATAGTAATGCTAAAAATCCACATTTACGGTAATAACCAAAATCATACAAGGAAACCATTATCTACGGAGGTCGAGTGAGCAACTCCAACTATCTCCATCAACAGTGGTCAAGTTACGCAATTCCAACAACCATAATTGATCCAATCGTATCCCAAATACACGATTTCTCAAATCCATGGATGACTAAATCATTAAATAGTCTAACAACAAAATCATAAGCTCATACAATTCATACCAATTATGAAATTGTCGTCTCTACACACCTGCATCCTCTTTACTCTAGGCTGATGATATATCAGTCATTACAACGACAATGATAATTGTATGACACCATGTCACTACAATATCAACACACCAGTCGTATATCAACCCTAGAGTATACACAAGTGTCCTTAGCTGATCTAAACAGATCATCTATCCACAATGAAGGATATTCATTTCCATCAACTACTGCATTCCATCATCGATAATCGATGCATAACCTCAAAGGTCCATCTCTCTTTTAACAAAGAGTTCCAGATCTTCTCTAGAAGAAATATTGAGACAGACAAATATCCCATCCAACACCTCCTATAATAAGGTAAAATGTTTTTTCATCGTCTTGGCCAGTGTAGGTATACACGCATTATCCATAACCAAATCACTAATAGTAGGGACTGATATTCTCTGAGGGTTTACTCCTTGACCTTCAAATGGGTAGCTAGCAGGCCAAATCCCTAGCTTCCTGATTCAACATCAGTCGACACCTCTAAAGAGTCCATACTTCTGAAATCATCGTTAGGTTCCGCAAGGTCAATATGTTTTTCGGCCCGTCACGACCATGAGTAGGGGCAATTTCACTAAGTAGCATTTCCTACAATGAGTAAGTATCTAACAAGAACATAATGATAACTTCCTATTACATAAGAAAAGTATAGTAACAATTAAAGACAATACTTTTCCTATAGCTCAGAGATATCCTTCAGCTTGCCTAGTCCCAAAACACGAAAAATCCCAAAAATCCAAGTAAAAGAAAATCCTCGAAACACAAAACCTACAAATCAAAATCGTAAAACAATAAAATTGTCACGTCCCGAGGGCATATCCGTCATTCAAATGATGGAGGAGCCCCTTAGTGACAATATTCAGAAATACATGGACCAGATCTGGTAAAAACCTTGAAATAATAATAGAAATACAAGTATTTTATTAACTGCATGCATGCACGACTAAATATAAATCAATTAAAGTAAAATAGTTTTATGACACCAAATCAAATTACGATAAAATCCAAAATGTATAAACAAAATGCAATACCGAATAAGTAAATAAAGCGGCATTTCGACGATGCAGTGGGACAAGCATGCCAAGGGACTCTCTGAGCGACACGAAGGTAGATCAACAGGACACGCCCTCCATCAGCTAACCTAGAGGATAAGTGAGGAGGGGGTGAGTACAACCACTCAGTGGATGGATAGACAATAGTGCATAATCATAATGCAAATAATGGAAGTCAAAGGAAACAAAGTAACGTAACCCAACCCTCAGAGTACCAATATCAGTCTGCAAATAACCTGGTCAGTAGTACAACAAATATACCCGCAACATACACAACCACTACAATCTACAAGCAATGCACATCCATATACCATGACAAAGCCTCGTGGCTCTCGAGGTAATACAAAAGGAACTATCTATGAGCTACCACGAACGGAACTCGTGGGTCGACAATCAATATACTAAGCACTGTCTACGCGTAACTACATGCTACCACGAATGGGACTCGTGGATAGACAGGCAGTAGAAAGACTCAATGTCTGCGAGCAACGACATGCTACCACGAATGGGTCTCATGGGCAGACAACGTATACAGATATCTAGTTATTCGAAAGCAACAAAGATGCTACCACTAGTGAATCGCGCGGGCTCGATTATCCTAGGTTGTTAAGCCTAGGGTTATCCAATACATCTAGCATAGAACTATCAAAGTCGATAAAGATCATCGATCTACAATTAAGCCCATTGAGGCAGTCAAACGAGGGTTTTAACACCTCTAATACGAAATGTTTACCAAAGTCGGTAAGGATCATCGGCTTATAAATAAATATGTTGAGATGGTTAATCATAGGGTTTCATCCTAGCTAACGAAATGCCTATCAAGGCCAATAAGGACAACAAATCTACTAACAAGCACGACAATATAGTTAAGCCTAAATTATACCATTTCTACGATTCAATCATGCATGCTACAACATGCTACCACAAACAGATCTCATGGGTAATTAAGATGTAAAGTAGCTATCTAGCTACAGACGTCATACGAATCCGATTATCACCAACTCCGAACGGATAACGCAAGAGTATAACTTTACAGTAGATTATCTCAACCATGCTTGGGAGGTATGATTGAACACAAATATACAAAGCACCTATAGGGAAACTCTACTATAAACTTTCTCAACCATGAATGGGTGATAAAGTTGGCAGCCGATAGATATGAACAACGTTATATACCCTCTAAGGATTAATCACATCCTAATCATACGACCTCTACTAGTCCGATCACCATATCAACTGAAATAGTAAATGGATAAACATATACTAATAAGCACATCCGGGTTATTACGCCTAGGGTTCCAACACCTAGGGTTTTACTAATGTTTCATTCTTGAGATCCACTCCTACGGAATAACCTCATCTAAGTTATTCTATCTCTACTAGTCTCAATCATGGTATCCACCGCAATAATACATAATCAAATAAACACATAACAACGATAACTAATAAACGAAAGCATAGTCATACTAATGGAAATCAATGACTGAAATTAATTAGGGTATAACTAAAGGGGGTCATGCCAGTACAAAGTTAAAGCAAAATGCTATAGAGCATCAAGTGCAAATATACCCTAAACCACATAAGCAACGTAATCATATCATCATGCACTACATCTAGAGAATTTATCTCTAGAATTTATTCACCTGTTAGCCGTCTAGAGATGCCCTGTCACCGCCAAGTCCTCAATACAATCTTGTCGATAATACCTCGAAATTTCGAAACATAAAAATCATCGAAAATTCGTACAAAATCCAAACATGCACAGGTTGACCTGCCAAATGTGGCGAACTCCGAAAATCCAAAACCCTTAGGAACTCAAAAACCTAGGCACTCTGATACCAAATAAATTGTCAGCCCCGGGGAAGTCCCCGCCAGACGAAAATCCGGCAACGTCTCCCTTGTACGAGTGACAATACGAATCTTGTATACAAGACACACATGACCCACTATACATCGGTCAATACGACCGGAACAAAAACCACACATACAGATCATATATAGGCCTCAGGTCAACAAACAAAGTAAATAACAAAAGTCTACAATATCTAGACTTACCTCTTCTGCCATTTGAGCAGGAATACACCACCAAAACGAATCGAATAAAAGTCCACAAGAACATATCAAGTACCACCAAAAACATCCACGATTACATAACCAAAACACAAGTCCTACACATTTCTTCTAGTAAAAAATGGAAACCATAAGACCAACAAAAAAAACAAATCCATTACGACGAGGGGGATTGACAGCTGGACTCTCCTAGCAGTTTCAACCTGAAATAGATATAAAGCAATAGGGTAAGTTCAACGAACTCAGCGGGTATCAAGTCGACATGTATAGTAAGATATATCTAACAATAATAATCATGCCAGTACAGTGCCCTGATCAATAATAGAAAAATGCAAGGAAGAGAGGCGGAAAGACTGTACATACCTGAATCTCCTATCCTGACATAGGAGTATGAGCCATACTAGCAGAAATAAGATCGCTGATTTAAATACATAGTGTATCTTGTATGCATGTCAATCATATGCAACAACCAAAGCAGCGACCAGAATGCAGCAAACACAAACAAATGCCATCCATGCAATATGCATGCGTTGCAAATGACATGGTCACCCCTGACGCCAGTCAGCCGCCTCACACGCGATGGAAAAGTCGAGTGGGTAGAGCTATGACAACTGTGAACTCTGCTATCACTGCTCCTGAGTGACCGAATGGACAGGATACTATCGAAGTACACCTATCCTCCTACTCCAAACAGAGTGGGGGAGCAAAGCTCTCATCTCCTGGTGTCATAGACCAAAGGAGGGATCCATGTCCGCTACCACGCTGCCTCACTGCTACCCATGAGCGGACCAACGGATCCTGACAGAGCTATTGCACACACCCTCCTGATGTACCACAAACTCAGTGTGCAGATCTCAGAATCGGTGCGGGCTCAACTACAAAGGATCCCTGACCAGCCAACATGCAATCATGCAAAATGGTGCATGACACTAAAGCATGTAACACCAATCAAAATACGTCTCCAAATAATATGCACAAACAAAAATGAGTACATATCAATGACCTAGATATACAGGGAAAATATATCTAAAAGCTAATCAAGTGCATGTCACAACTCCCAAAATAAGTACACATGGTAGGTGTCAAGATAATACCGACTAAAATAGAAATGCATGCATCAGGTATGACACAGTAACATACAAATGCAGATAAGACATAAAAATTACTGTGAGCTATAGCAAACTAAGCATATCAACATGACAATATCTAAAAGATTAGTTAAAGTACCCACCTGATCTGTAGAATGTCGATTTTCTTTGCATCAGAGAATCTACCTCCATCAAAAGCCTACAGGTAAAATATAATTATTACCAAGTTCTATGATAAGTCCAACGAGGGTAATAAATCGAACTTAAATCCATATCTTGAATCTCCTAACTGAACAATCTAACCCTATTCATTAATTACTGATCAATTTCACATGATTAATTAGATTTGATCTACTATATAATCCATAAATAACCTTGTTGCAACAACCTACTGCATAGCTAACACATATCCAAGTTGAAGCTTACCAACTCGAGCTTCTTGATCTCAAATTTGTCAGGGACCTTGGCTAGGTTTGAACGTAGCAATCAATCATTTGCTGCTTGCATTGGGACATCAGATACTGCAACGATAGTGAAGTTCCACGACCGTTGAGGTCAGGGAATGGTAGAGGTCCACACCGAGAAATGCTCACCAACGGAGTAACAACAACACTTTAACCCAAAAAGGAATAGTCATCGACTCTGTCTTCGATCTGTTTAGTGAAAGCAGCAATGGGCGATGGTGCCAGAGAGCATTCGAATGAGGCGAGGGATAGCGAGGTGTGCGCACGACGAAAGATGAAGCCGGGGAAATCGAAGGGGAGGACCATGAGGTTAAATGGCACGCGCATCGTGGGGGTGAGGTGGGGTCCCGCGAAGACGATCTGCGACATCTCAAGGTTGAGATCGCGGTAGAGAAGGCAGAGCGGCATGGGTTCGGGGAAGGCGGCGGTAAGGGTGTCGCATGTAGGCAGCTGCGATCGTGACTGGCCGAAAGGCCAACGCTGGTTGCGGTGTGTATTGCGATGACAACGATGAAAGGGGGCAACGGGCAGTGGAAGTAGGCGCACGTACAGGGGGAGAAGGTGGCAGCGGCGGTGGTTTGCCTGCCGACGCATGCAGCTCGGGCGAGCAGCAGCGGAGAGGGGGTGCACGCGGAGAAGGCGATTACAGAGGGCATCGGTGTGGCTGCAGACACGAGGAGAAGTGTTGGATCGAAGCGGATCGCTAGAGAGGGGGTGAATAGCGATAAAAACTTTTCTTTTAAAACGTTCGATAGACAATTAAACGCAGCGGAAATGTAAATAAAACCTAACTGAGACAAATAGTTTTTTTACTTGGTTCGTAGACTTCGACTACTACTCCAAGGCCATAACGGTCCTAGACCGTATACAGAGGGCAATTCACTAAAACACTCCTCCTCATTGGAGGTAGGAGTTTTACTATTACAAAATCCTTCGAAGCAAAAAGATAGAGAGAAAAACCCTCTCTTCTATTAAAGTAAAATGCAACGAAAAAACCTCGATTGAAAAGAATTGCAGTATTGAAAGCAATAACAAATTAAGATTATACCAACAACTAAACAAAAGAAACTTTAAGCTAGTGTTGTTGTTGTAGAGTCGGAGAGTTTGAGGCTTTTGAGCACTTAGAATTGATTCCCAAACCCTAGGTTTGACCCTCCTTTTATAGCCTTTGAGCCCCTTTTCGAGAGGAACCCTAGCCAATCACAATTAAGCACCACTCCCCTTGAAATTTGGTGATAAACCTTGACTCGAGTGATCCTTTGACCATCGATCGATGGCCATCATCATGGCGACCGATCGATTGTGAGTCCTCCAAGATGGCAGTCGACTGATGCTTGCTACAGGTCAAAATTAGCTCAACAAAAACATAATTTCGATGGTCGTCGACCATTCGATCTCGACCTAGACCATCTATAAGATGTCTTTGGTCGGATCTACACTTAAGATTATCCCCGTAAAGAGGATACGACCTCACTTACGCTCGCACACACGAGCTTACCTCGATACTTACGTGTCGCTTTTGCTTCCAGCCTTCCACTTGGCTCCCTCCGAAGTCACTCAAGTGTCGCCCGACCACCGTGGCTTCCTCCGGGTGTCGCTAGCCTTCAGCTCCAGCTATAGCAATCTTCTGCACACTCGATTCAGCTCGTGAGAAAATGATATGATCTTAACTTTGTATCGTTTGCTATAATCAAAACTCAGGTTAGACTTAGGTGCCTACTGCACCAACAATCTCCCCCTTTTTGATTTATGGCAAACCCACATACAAAGTTAAGAAAATTAAGCGCATTGAGAAAAATGAACTAGAGATATGCATGAATGAGCAGAGTATATAAAACTCTTTTCAAGTGCTCCTAGAGGAATCCTCCCCCTTGACCGAGGGTGAGTACTTGAGAAAGGGTTTTAACTCTCCCCCTTGATATTTTCTACTAAAAAAGAATTAAGTGACCGAAATTACTTAATATTGGCCATAGTGTTTAAAATAAGTTTTAAGTTAAGAAAAAATTGATTTCTAAACACCCGCCTTTACTTCTATTTTGTTAACAAGTTAAGTAAATTACTTTTTGTTAACAAGTTAAGTAAGAGTTAAGTAAATTATTGTATTGTTAACGAAAACAAGTTAACTAAATGTGTTTAAGTTAAGAGTTCCCTTAACTTGTTTTGTTAACTTAAAGTTAAGTAAGCCTTGGCCATAAAAAAAAAATTGATCCCTTAACTTTGGCCTTTTTCTCCCCCTTTTGCCATATATCGAAAAGAGTGAGGATGTGTGTGGAATAAAAAATAAGTTTTAATTTTAAAGTCCAAGCATGTTCCACATTATTTTGAAAATAATATACTGAAAATAGGTTCATCTATAAAATGTTCGACTCATATTTGGCTTGATTGATATGAAAGATCAACCAATCTCTGAGTCGGTTAGTATGTATGATTATACTCCGTGGTTCATAGCGATGCACTAGCTCTACATCTGGAACCAAGAGTAAGGTCCTAACATCTCACGCCCATCTACGTGGCTAAGTACACAAACACATTAGTCCTATGTGTTGTGAGATGTACTGGCTCCTTAAATCTATAGGTGCATGATATCTAAGGTATGTCCTATGCTAGTTCCATTAAAGAAATAGTAGTAAGAACATATAATTTGCAAGTACCTATTCTATTACGCACATGCCCAATTTTCGTCTTAATAGACTAAATTCGGCTTCGGGTAGGGGTTTAGTAAATAGGTCTGCTAGGTTAGACTTCGATTCGACGTACTCGAGTTGTATGGCTCCGTTGGCCACATGTTCTCGAATGAAATGGTGTTTGACTTCTATATGTTTGGTCCTAGAGTGACATATTGGATTCTTTGTAAGATTAATTGAACTAATGTTATCTACGTGAAGTTTAGTATTCGTAAAGTCTAACTTAAAGTCGCGGAGGGTGTGCTTCATCCAAAGAAGCTGAGTGACACACTCACCCATCGCGATGTATTCGACTTCGGTGCTAGATAAGGCAACACAATGTTGCTTCCTACTGCACCAACTCACTAGACTCGAGCCGAGTAGTTGACAACAACCACTCGTGCTCTTTCTGTCGAGTTTACTACCGGCATAATCCGAATCGGAGTAGCCGATTAGTTCGAACTCGGTAGATCTAGGATACCAAATACCGACATTAAGTGTACCCTTTAGATATCTAAGGATACGCTTAACTAGGGTTAGGTGAGACTCCTTGGCACAGGTTTGAAACCTGGCGCACATACTTACTGCAAATAAGATATCAGGTCGGCTTGCAGTTAAGTAAAGGAGACTCCCTATTACGCTCCTATAGTATTTTAAGTCAATGGACTTACTTTCTAGGTCTTCTCCTATGTTAACATTAATCGTCATTGGGGTGTTTATTATCTTAGCGTCTTGCATTCCAAATCTTATAATTAACTCCTTGGTGTATTTTTGTTGATATAGGTATATGCCATCCTTAGTTTGTTTAATTTGTAGACCTAAAAAGAAACTTAACTCGCCTACCAAGTTCATTTCGAACTCACTTTCCATGAGTGAAACGAACTCGTTTAGTAAGGCTGAGTTAGAGGTTCCAAAAATTATATCGTCTACGTAAATTTGAGCTATGAATATTTCTTTACCTAAGGTTTTTACGAAGAGAGTTGGGTCAACTAAGCCTTGGTTAAACCCTTTTGACTTAAGATGAATTGAAAGTCTCTCGTACCAAGCTCGAGGAGCTTGTTTAAGTCCATAGAGAGCTTTCTTAAGTTTTAGAACATGGTCAGGTTTATCTAGATTTTCGAATCCGGGGGGTTGGCTAACATAAACTTCTTCTTTAATGTATCCACTTAGGAATGCCGACATAACATCCATTTGAAATAGCTTAAATCCTCGATGTGCGACATAAGCTAGCAACATTCGAATGGATTCGAGTCTAGCTACTGGGGCATAGGTTTCGTCATAATCTAAGCCTTCAACTTGACTAAACCCTTTGGCGACTAACCTAGCCTTGTTTCTAACTACTTCACCTTTATCATCAAGCTTATTTCGAAACACCCACCTTGTTCCAATTATCGTTTTGTCTTTAGGTGGTGGTACTAATTCCCACACTTCATTCCTAGTAAATTGAGCTAGCTCTTCTTGCATTGCAATAATCCAATCGGGATCAAGAAGAGCTTGTTCAATTGATTTGGGTCCTATCTTTGAAATTAAGGAAATTTGACTAAGGTTCCTATAGGATGCTCTAGTTCGAACTCCTAGATTAGGATCTCCTATCACTTGATCGATAGGGTGGTTAGTCTAAATCCTAGATTGGGTTGGGTTTGTGTCACCTAATGCTTGATTAATTGAGTGACTTGGTTGAACACTAGTTTGACTCGGATCACTTGTCACTTGGTCGACAAGAGAAGTTGGTTGATATGGATTAGACTCGATCTCAGGGTCGGAGACGAGTTTGGTATCAGTGGGCTCAACACTTGGGGTCATTAAGGGTTTTGTAGGTTCGGGTACTTCATCGAACACTACATTAATAGTCTCTTCGACTTTAAGGGTATCGTGGTTATATACCCTATAGGCCCTACTCGTGGTTGAGTATCCTAAGAAGATTCCGGTGGAGGTTTTGGATTTGAATTTCCCTAGGTGGTTCTTAGTGTTTAAGATATGTACTTTACATCCAAATACCCTAAAGTACTTGATGTTGGGTACATTATTGTGATAAATCTCGTACGAGGTCTTAAGGTGCCTCTTTACCATAAGGGTCCTATTCTGGACATAGCAAGCCGTGCTAACGTCTTCTGCCCAAAACCTATCAGGTAGGTCGTATTCGTTCAACATGGTCCTAGCGGCTTCTTGTAGAGTTCAGTTTTTTCGCTCCACTAGACCATTTTGTTGAGGGGTCCTAGGGCAAGAGAATTCATGGTGGTATCCGTTTAGGTTACAGAAGTCGGTGAACCTTTGATTTTCGAATTCACCACCATGATCGCTTCTAAGTCTTTTAACCTTAAGGTCTTTTTGATTCTCGATTAATTTGAATAGATTGATTAATTGATCTAGGGTATCAATTTTATGTTTGATGAACCTAACCCAGGTAAACCTGGAGTAGTCGTCAATTATGACTAAGCAATATTGACTTCTATTGAGTGACTTGGCTCCATGTGAATCGAATAGATCCATATGCAGGAGCTCAAGTACACTTGAGGTTCGTTCTTGGTTAGTTAACTTGTGTTATGTCCTAGGTTGTTTTCATTGTTGACAAGCATTACATATTTTATTAACCAAATTGTTGAGGTTGGGTAAGCCTCTGACTAAGCCACTCTGACTCATAGTAGTGACCGAGTCGCCGAGTGTTATTACAACCATGATTCCTCTTCCTGTGTCATAAGACATTTGGCTGAGGATTTGATTAAGTTAATTGTATAAATGTTATTTGTCCTAGTTCCTTTAAGTATTGTTTTAGCTGTTTTATTTGTTTTAATTACACATTCATTTTCTAAAAATACGACCTTATAGTTATTTTCACATAATTGGCTTACGCTAAGAAGGTTATATTCAAAATTTTCTACAAGTAATACATTTTTAATAACAAAATTCGAGTTAAGCTCGATATCACCTGATCTGATGATTTTGAGCTTGTTGTTATTCCCAAAGGCTACCGATCCTTGTCGTTTGAATCGTAGCTTTGTGAATTTGAGTTGATCCCCGGTCATGTGTCGGTAGCAACCGCTGTCCAACATCCATTGATCCTACACACAAGGTGGTTGGATTGGATGTTAGATTTTTTATAATTTTCTTTTTTTTAAAAAAAAAATGGTTGTAAGTTTTTAAACCTAGGTCATCACACCCGTGTCTATATGATCAAGCATGTTATACTTATGTGGTTTTTGTGAGATGACTTCCAATTAAGTTGATTAAGTGGATTTAGGTTCAAGTAATTTTATGTTAGATTTGGATTTGACCCTAGGCTTGTCAAGTTTACCTTTTCAAGATCATGGCTTCCAGGTCGTGGCGAGGCGCAGAGGCCTTCTTTTATCGGATCATCGACCACTTCCTTAGACAAAGCCATTTTCAAGAAAATGATGACTTGACTCACCTAAGACTATTTCCTAGTCTAACTGGTTATTTTTGAAAAGAGGCTCCCCGAGGCTCAATCTTTTCGAAGAATTTTAGTTGGTTATGTTTTTGAAAAGAGGCTCCCCGAGGCTCAATCTTTTCGAAGAATTTTAGTTGGTTATGTTCGTGTTCTAAGTGAGTTCATAAGTTTTAAAGCACAAACTTTCTAAGTTAAAGCATGCAATTTCTAAGTTAAGGCACAAACTTTCTAAGTTAAAACATGCAATTTCTAAGCTAAAGCACAAACTTTCTAAGTTAAAACATGCAATTTCTAAGTTAAAGCACAAACATGTTTTGTACTGGCTCCCCCTAGACCGTTGAATCGGTTCGGTCTATCCACATAGTGGATTTGGTCCCTGGGAATCCAGTACGGGTTGGATCCTAGAGTTGAAATCAAAAGGTTCTTAGGGACCCATGCTTGGACATGTTTCCTATGTCGACTTACAATCGACATATACGACCTATTAGTCGTGTTTGAGTTAAACCCTAGTCCAGCCTTGTTGTACACGACCCTTTGAGATCCAAGTAGGAGGTCAAGTCCTTTGATCCCGGCGAAACCTTTCCAACGTGTTCCTAAGATCTTCGACTTGACTTTTCAAGAGTGAGTTCTCAACTTCGAGTTTTTCAACCCGAGTTGAGTCCTTCTCTTGAACTCGACTAGTCGAAGAGGTTAGGGAGACCTTGTGTTTGAGGAGTTTGACCTCCTCAACCAGGGTCTCGACCTTGGACTCGGATTTAACTAATTTCCTAGACAAAAACCTAACCGTATTTTGTAAAGTATTAAATAAAGTTCGACTTACTTTAAGGGTATCTTTTGAACCGGATGCGTATCCGTGGCTTGACTTGAAGGTAGCTTCGTAGTCCGAGTCATCCTCAGGTTCTGACTCAAGTTTAGGTTCGATCTCCGTGTCTGACTCAATCGATTTCGCCATGAAGACGTGGTCTTCGTCTTCTTCAGATGACGCTTCTTCCCATGTCGCGTTGAGGGCCTTCTTGTGCTTAGGTGCTCGGTGGTTGAGCTAGGGGCACTCGGACTTGATATGTCCAAACCTGTTACACTCATAACACCTAATATTAGAACTTTTAGGCTTACCTTGGTTGGGTCGAGTCGTGGTTCGCTTTCGTCCCTTGGCTATCCTTCGAGCTAGGTTCATTAGTTCGGCAGTCAATTCCGGGTCAACTTCTTCTTCGGACTCGTCTTCCTCCTCGGTTGGTGGTGGCTTGCTTGCGATTTTCTTCTTCTTTGAACCTACAAACAAGGCTATACCCCTCTCGGGTTCCGAGTTGGACTGCTCATGTAATTCGAAATTGGAAAAGAGTTCATATAACCTAATTTTAGAAAGATCCTTGGAGACCTTGTAGGCATCGACCATGGATGCCCACAAGGTAGTCCTCGGAAACGAGTTTAGAACATACCTTATAAGGTCGCGGTTTTCGACCTTTTGCCCGATTGCATGTAGGTTGTTGACTATATCTTGGACACGGGCGTGGAGTTGCGTCGCGGACTCGTGTTCCTGCATTTTTAGTGTGTACAATTTATTGAACAACAAATTGTGTTTGCAAACCTTAGCTTGATTCGATCCTTCGTGTAACTCGATTAATTTTGTCCAAAGATCCTTTGCGCTTATGAAGGGACCGACGCGATTTAGCTCCTCCTTGTATAGGCCGCATTGGAGGATTTGTGTTGCCTTGGCGTCAGCTTCGACTTGTCATTTTGTCGCAATGGTCCATTGATCATAATCCAAGGAGTCACCCACTTCATTAGTCGGAAGTGTGAAACCCATTTGGATTATGATCCACATCTCGATTTGGGTTTTGAGAAAGTATTCCATCCGACCCTTCCAATAACGGAAGTCATCTCCATTGTAAAACGGAGGTCGGACGGTGCTAAAATCCTCGAGATGGGCCATTAGAACAAAAGACCGAAAGAGACGAAGACGAAAAAACTAGCAATGACAAAAACACGAAAACAAGTACCAAGACTCGCATCTTGGATTAGTAGTGCGAGAGAAAAACTTAACAAAGTGAAATAAATAAAAAAAAACAGAATTAAAAGAAAAATAAATCTGTAAAAAAGGCTAGATTGGAGGTTTCACCAAATCTTAGCAACCCCCGGCTCTGATACCAATTGTTGGATCGAAGCGGATCGCTAGAGGGGGGGGGGGGTGAATAGCGATAAAAACTTTTCTTTTAAAACGTTCGATAGACAATTAAACGCAGTGGAAATGTAAATAAAACCTAAATGAGACAAATAGTTTTTTTACTTGGTTCGTAGCCTTCGGCTACTACTCCAAGGCCCTAACGGTCCTAGACTGTGTACGGAGGGCAATTAACTAAAACACTCCTCCTCGTTGGAGGTAGGAGTTTTACGATTACAAAAGCCTTCGAAGCAAAAAGATAGAGAGACAAACCCTCTATTCTATTAAAGTAAAATGCAACGAAAAAACCTCGATTGAAAAGAATTGCAGTATTGAAAGCAATAACAAATTAAGATTATACCAACAACTAAACAAAAGAAACTTTAAGCTAGGGTTGTTGGCAGCACTTCGTTGTTGTAGAGTCATCGGAGAGTTGCAGCGTAACGGAGGCTTTTGAGCACTTAGAATTGATTCCCAAACCCTAGGTTTGGCCCTCCTTTTATAGCCTTTGAGCCCCTTTTCGAGAGGAACCCTAGACAATCACAATTGAGCACCACTCCCCTTGAAATTTGGTGATAAACCTTGACTCCTCGAGGCTGATCCTTTGACCATCACCGATGGCCATCATCTCGATCGATGGCAGATCATCGAGTGCCGACTTCCGATCGACGATTGACGATCGAGAGTCCTCCGGGCAATGATCGATGCTTGCCGCAGTCAAAATTAGCTCAACAAAACATAATTTCGATGGTCGTACCATCGATCTCGACTCTCGACCTAGACCATCTATAAGATGTCTTTGGTCGGATCTACGCTAAGATTATCCCCTAAAGAGGATACGACCTCACTTACGCCACACACACATGAGCTTACCTCGATACTTACGTGTCGCTTTGCTTCGGCCTTCCTTCCACTTGGCTCCCTCCGAAGTCACTCAAGTGTCGCCCGACCCCCGCGGCTTCCTCCGGGTGTCGCTAGCCTTCAGCTCTAGCTATAGCAATCTTCTGCACACTCGATTTAGCTCGTGAGAAAACGATATGATCTTAACTTTGTATCGTTTGCTATAATCAAAACTCAGGTTCGACTTAGGTGCCTACTACACCAACAAGAAGAAGAGAAATCGGCGCGCGCGGAGAAAGAGGGGTTGGGGAAATAGAAATAGTAACCTAGGTTTATAACTTCGGTTAATTAAACCTATTAAATAATCTAAACAAACCCGTTAAAAGCCTATTTTTCTTATCCCCATAAATATCTCGTACAAGCCCCATTTAATTCCAGAAAAAATTCTAAAAATTGCTGAAAAATTACCTAAGATAATTTCTCAATTAATAATGGGTATTTTTATTTTCCGATATCTCACATGTTGGCATCGATCGCCGGCCAATCAATCGCACAGACCACCATCGACCGGCGTCGCTTTGGCGATCGCCGTCGACCGTCCGATCGTCGTCGATCGTTCGATCATCGATCGACCACCGTCGTGCCAAATGCAGTTAAATCCTATTTGCATGCAATAAATCACATTTGCTTCCATGCAAATGTGATTTATTATATGCAAATGGGATTTAAGCTTGTAATGTAAGTTGGAGTACAGAGGTTTTGCTTTTTAATCCAGATTACAAAACTTTAGTGTCTTTTGTAATCTAGATTACATTACATTACAATTTTAAGACAAGAATAAACAAAGAAATCTACCTTGTAATGTAACTGGATTACATTAAAAGGCATATTACGCCATACCAAACGCAATTCTTAGTAGCTTAGGCTAATTAATTTTTTGTTTTATCAAAATTCAATTTAAATTTTAAAAATTTCTAAAATTATATAAATAATTACTTAATTAATAATTATTATTTTATTTTTTAGAGGAAAATATTTGAATCAAAAATTCGAATCATCTCAATTGTTAGATCAATAAATAATTTTGTATTTAAATTTTTATCAAATTTTTTTTTTCTTAACCCGTCATTAAAGATCTTGCAATAATGGTGGAAGGAAATATCGTCATTAAAAATATGACATTAACGACCAAAATAAAAAAAAATATCATTGATGAGAAAGTATTAACAACGAGATAAAATATCGTCATTAATGCATATACATTAACGATGGACACTAAATCTGGTCGCTATTGAACCACCAATAATGACAGTATTTGATACCATTATTAAAATTTCGTCTTTAAAAGTAACTTTTCTAGTAGTGGGTTACGCGATGAGGAAGGGTTATGCGATGATGAATGTGAGGAGGAGATGGCTTCGATCGAAATCGAACAAAGAAAGGACGACAGAATAGAAGAAATAGGGCTCGTGTGATTTGAGATGCAGAAATTGGGAGAAGAAAGGGAATTGGGAATGAGCATGAGTCGGGAGAAATGAGAGGAAATAAGAAACTTAGGTTTTGATATTAAACCAATGTTAATCGACATTATTAACCCATCATTAACAATGGTTTATAACCGTTGTATTATTATCACAACGACAATGGTTTTTGACTGTTGTACTAAACGTTGTGAAAGCATTCATTGACAACGGTTTATAACCATTGTATTATTATCACAATGACAACGATTTTTAACTGTTGTACTAAACGTTGTTAAAACATTCTTATTGACAACTGTTCATTTCACCGTTGTCCCAACTGTTATTAAGATAAAAAAAAAATTCATAAAGGCAATGGTTTTGGAAAACCATTGTAAAATATGTTGTTCATTTAAAAAAAATACGCTCAAATAACAACGGATAGTGTAAAATCGTTGTCTTTTGTATTATATGGGCACTCAAAGACAACAGTTTTGTTAAAAATCGTTGTCTTTTATCAAAATCACAACGGTTTCTCTTAAAACCATTGTCTTTATGGTGTTGTCTTTTAGCATTTTTATTGTAGTGTGTAATTGCTTTGATAAAGTCGACTGCCAACATTGATTTCGGGAAAACAAGGTATATTTAGCCCAATTTCAGCTATGTTAGAGTTTCCTAACAACTCTTAACCCTAGGATAAGCTTTGGGAAGCATTATAAAGGGTGAAAAACCATTGGATATGGATTAGGAGAGTTGTTAGGGTGATGTATCAATTTTAAGGTGTGGAAAAGTTCAATGTTGAACTTTTAACCTTATTTTTGATGGTTTAGAGTTCCTATTGGCTTATGGATTTCCCAAGGACATTGTTGGTGCAATGGTCAAGGGGGAGCAAGCCTTTAGGGGGAGGTATCTATCATGGGATGATGTATGTTATTTTTCTTCATGAGGGGGAGAAATGGGATTTTGAGATACCCAATTTGGAAATTGGGAGAGTGTGTAGGATTGCCTCTCTTGAGTGATATGAGACTTATCACTAGGAAGATTGTAGGTATCCTAGATGTTTTTGGACCAAAGGGGAGATTGTAAGATCTCATTGGATATGAGACATTGACCTCCTTGGGTGAACCTTTTTGATGTATGTCAAAAAGGGGGAGAATGTTGAAATTACCAATTTGGGATAATTGGTATGGGCATTTGAGTTAGGGGCCTAACTCAAGGGTGTTTTTGTCAAACATCAAAAAGAGGGAGATTGTTGGTGCAATCGGCCCAGGTCATGATTGATCGGACTCGAGTTTGACTCGAGTAAGTGTTTTGATGTTTGACATGGATGTCTGACATTGATGTCTAACATGTGTTAGGGAGATTGCTGATGCAATCGACTCAGGTTAGTATTTGTTGTTTGACGATGGTTTGATCATTGTCATAGTAAAAGTCTAAGTCTTGAGTTCTTGGCATGTAAAGTTCAAGCTTGGGTCTTGGCAAGGGGAAGTCCAACATGGGTCGGCAAAGGAAAGTCCAAGCATGGGTCTTGGCATGGAAAGTCTAACATGGGTTGGCAAGGGAAAGTCCAAGCTTGTGTCTTGGCATTTAGAAAGTCCAAGGGGAATATTGGCTGCGTAAAGTCCAAGGGTGAAGTCTTGGCAGCATAAGTCCAATGGTTGGCAGTGTAAAGTCCAAGCGGGAGTCTTGGCAGTGTAAGTCCAATGTGCCTTGGCAGTGTAGACACCATTGGCATGACAATAGCTGATAGAAGCATGTGAAGGCTAGCATATGGATGAACAAGTCATGGATGACTTGGAGGGATATGATAGGCGCGAGGCTGACGAAGGTGGCTAAAAGGCTTAGGTCTAGGCTACGGGTGGTCTAGCAAGTATAGGGGCTCCATACTTGAGTTAAAACCTCATGTTTGAGGTGTATCAGTCGACTGGGACCATGGGTCAGTCGACTGATGTGAGTCAACTAGGGTTTGACTGTGAGAAGTGCCCTAGCAGTCGACTGCCAGAGGTGGGTAGCCGACTGTTGGCATGAGCAGTCGACTGATCTTGTGATAAGTCAACTGATGGCCGGATTCTTGGGCACAGAAGTTTCTCCTGTCGAGTGATCGGCCCGACCACTCGACTGATTGGTATGATCAGTCGACTGATGGTGTATCCATTGGATTTTTCTAGCATGGATCTATCTGTTGTCTCACGACAACAATGGCACTAGTTGACTGATGGTCCCAAGCAATCGACTAATAGGCGAAATCCAGCCTAGGTAGTAGCTTTAAATGGAGCTCGTGGAGGGATTTGCTTTGATTTTCTTGGACAATTTGGAGAGATTTGCTGTTGCAAATCAGGGTCTTCAAGGCTAGTCCAAGACAATCAACAAGCAAGCATCCAAAAGATTGTTGTAAAGTGTTATTGGCTTTCTTTTGTTGTATTCATTTATATTTGCTTGTTGTTTACTTGTATTACTGTTGTAATATCTTGTAAGAGGTTTCTCCACCTCCGGATTGTTGCGAGAAGGATTTTATTGGATTAGTGGTGTGTGGTCGCATCGCTAGATCTCGTTTGAGCTTGATCCGTGGAGTAGGAACCATTTGGTTCCTAACCACGTTATATCCTTACATTGTGCTTGTGTTCTTGTTGTACTTGTTGTATTATTGTTTATTCCGCTGCATATAATAAGTTTTGTAGCAAGCACGTGATCGAATTCCATCGAGCGACGACAACACTATTCACCCCCCGTTCCTAACAGAGGCGGCAGCAACTTGGGCAGTAGCTCTTGGTTGGGAGGTAATTCCTCTTGGGTAGCAAGAAGCAAGGAGGAAGAGAAGGCTTGGGTGGCTAGGGTTTCAAATACAAAAGTTGATTATATTTCATAAAACCCTTAAGCCGTGTTTTTACAAAGAACACATTCTCCTAATGATTATTGGTTCATAACTAAAATCCGTTAATCCACTCCATTAACTTATGTTAAAATAAACTAAACTGCGTTGGTATATTTTAAGTTAAAATGAATCAACCAATTTTGGTTCATTCTTTTAAAACAAACCAAACACCTTTGGTTTAATTTCCACAGTAGGATTAAAACCAAATCGATTTAGTTCATCCATCACTTCTTCATAAGACTCGGCCCATCCATGCTTCCGATGCGATCAAACAATTTCATACTCGCTTTTGTTCGTCCAACCCAACAAAGTTTCTCTCGATCTGTGAATTCTATTCTCATGCTCATTTTAAATTTTTCGGATAACACTCGTTGTGCGTGTGACTAAATAGGTTCCCGGTTAATGTTGGCCATCTATAATTAACCATTAATTATAAAACAATCATGAGTGGCACCTAGTATTGTTGGTGCAGTAGGCACCTAAGTCGAACTTGAGTTTTGATTATACCAAATGATACAAAGTTAAGCTCATATTGTTATCTCATGAGCTAAATCGAGTGTGTAGAAAAGTGCCAATGCTAGAGATGAAAGCTAGCAACACCCGGAGGAAGCCGCAGTGGTTGGACGACACTCGAGTGATTTCGAAGGAAGCTAAAGGAATCGAGTGGAAGGTCGAAAGCGTTAGCGACAAAGTAAGTATCGAGGTAATCTCGTGTGTGTAAGCGTAAGTAAGGTCGTATCCTCCTTATGGGGATGATCTTAAACGTAGATCCGACCCAAGACATCCCATGGATAGTCTAGGTCGAGATCGGACGGTCGGAGGCCGTCGAAATTATGTTTTTGTTGAGCTAAATTTGACTTGCAGCTAGCATCAATCGACTGCCAGCTTGGAGGACTCGACTGTCATTCATCAATCGACTACCTGCGGTCAGCATTCGACTGATGCTTCCATCAGTCGACAGATGATGGCCATCAGTTGATTGATGGTCAAGGATCAGCTTCGAGGAGTCAAGGCTTATCACCTCATTTCAAGGTGATTGGTGCTCAAATCTCTTTGGCTGAAGTTCCTCTCGAAAAGGGACTCAAAGGCTATAAAAGGAGAGCCTCTTATAGGGTTTCATCATCAATTCTAAGCTTCCAAAAGCCTCCGCAATGCTACGACTCTTCGACGACGAAGTGCTACTACTCTGATGATCTATTTTTGAGTTCTCATTTTCTTATTCGTCGGTATAAGTTTAATTTAGCTTGTTTCTTTAATATTATTGTCTCAGAGCTTTCTTTTTATCGTAACAAGGAGAGGGGGAGTGTCCCTCCACCTCAAATTTTTGTTGTTTCTTGTATTCGATTAACTCCTACCTCCAACGAGGAGGAGTTCTTTAGTGCTTTGCCCTCCGTGCGTGGCCAAGGACCACTAGGGCCTTGGAGTAGTAGCCGAAGGCTACGAACCAAGTAAAAAATTCTCGTGTCTTATTTTTTTATTTGCATTTATCTTCCGCTGTGTTTAATTGTCTACTCGAATGAAAAAGTTTTATCGCTATTCACCCCCCTCTAGCGATCCGCTCAATCCAACAATTTGTATCAGAGCCGGGGTGCTAAGATTTGGTGAAACCACCAATCTAGATTTTCACAGAATTTTTTTATTTTTCTTTTTGTTTATTTCAAATTTTTTCATCTTTTTCATTCATTTAGTTGTTTTTTCTCCCGCACTACTAATCCAAGACACGAGTCTTGGGACATTTCGATCATTTGTGTTATTGTTAGGTTTATTTTCGCTTAATTTTCTTGTTTTTTATATCAATGACCCATCTCGAGGGTTTTAGCACCGTCCGACCTCCATTTTACAATGGAGATGACTTCCGTTATTGGAAGGGTCGGATGGAGTACTTAAGACCCAAATCGAGATGTGAATCATAATCCAAACGGGGTTCACACTTCCGACTAACGAAGTGTGTGAATCCTTGGATTATGACCAATGGACCAATGATACAAAAAGACAAGTCGAAGCCGACACCAAGGCAACTCAAATCCTCCAATGCGGCTTGTCCAAGGAGGAGCTTAATCGCGTCGACCCCTTCATCAGCGCAAAGGATCTTTGGACAAAACTAGTAGAGCTACACGAAGGGACCGATGAAGCCAAGGTATGTAAGCGCGATCTCTTGTTCAATAAGTTATATAACCTAAAAATGCAGGAACATGAGACGGCGACACAATTCCATGCTCGTGTTCATGATATATTCAACAACCTACACACAATCGGACAAAGGGTCGAAAACCATGACCTTATTAGGTCTGTACTAAACTCATTTCCTAGGAGTACCTTATGGGCATCCATGGTCAATGCCTACAAGGTCTCCAAGGATCTTTCAAAACTTAGATTAGATGAGTTGTTTTCCGATTTAGAACTCCATGAACAGTCTAACTCGGAACCCGAGAAGGGTATAGCACTTTTTGTAGGTTCGAAGAAGAAAACCGCGAGCAAGTAACCCCCGAAGGAGGAAGAAGATGAGTCCAATTCGGAAGTTGACCCGGAAATGAAGGCCGAACTAGTCAACTTAGTTCGTAGGATGGTCAAGGGCCGAAAGAGAACCGTCACTCGACCCAATGAAGGTAAGCCTAAAAGTTCTAATATTAGGTGTTACGAATGCAACAGGTTTGGACACATCAAGTCCGAATGTCCGAAGCTCAAGAGAAAAGCACCGAAACACAAAAAGACACTCAACATTATATGGGAAGAAGCGTTCGAGGAAGAAGATGATGATCGCGTCATCATGGCTAAACCGATTGAATTGGAGATGGAGTCAGAACCGGAACACGAATCTGAAACCGAAGACGAATCGGACTACGAAGCGCTATTCAAGACAAGCCACGAATACGCATCCGGTTCAAAAGATACACTCAAGGTAAGTCGATCCATTATTAGTACACTTTATAGTGCAATTAAATTATTAACTAGGAAATTAGCTAAGTCCGAGTCCAAGGTCGAGACCCTGGTTGAGGAGGTTAAACTCCTCAAACACGAGGTCTCCCTAACCTCTTCGACTAGTCAAGTTCAAGAGGAGGACTCAACTCGAGTTGAAAAGCTCAAAGTTGAGAACTCACTCTTGAAGAGTCAAGTCAAGATCTTAGGAACACGTTGGAAAGGTTTACTTTGGGATCCAAAGGACTTGACCTCCTACTTGGATCGCAGAACGGCCGTGTACAACAAGGCCATACTAGGGTTTAGCTCAAATACGACCAACAAGTCGTATATGTCGATTGTAAGTCGACATAAAAAACATGTCCAAGCATGGGTCCCTAAGACCACTTTGATTTCAAACTTAGAATCGAACCAAGATCGGGTTCCTATGACCAAATCCACTATGTGGAGAGACCGAACCGATTCAACGGTCCATGGAGAGACAGTACAAAACATGTTTGTGTTTTAACTTAGAAATTGCATGCTTAGGTTATTTATTTATTTTTCTTTTTCTTTTTAGAATGGTTAGATAGGACTATAACTCGTCAATACTTGGAAACATAGTACCAGGATGCAGCGAGATAATAGTATGCTAGGAAAGTGGAGTCTTGTGTATTCGGGCTAGATAAGGCGTATCTAGTTTGGTGCACTTGATCGACTGGAACTAGCTGAAGCTACCTCATCGTATCTTAGACTAGTTAGACCAGGAAGTGGTCTTAGGTGAGTCAAGTCTCTATTTTCTTGAAAATAGCTTTGTCTAAGGAAGTGGTCGTTTTTCCGATCAAAGAAGGCATCTGTGCCTCACCACGACCTGGAAGCCATGATCTTAAAAAGGTGACTTGATGAGCCTAAGGTCAAATCCGAATCTAACGCAAGGTTGACAAGTGTTCTAATCATTAAATTTAAATCAAGTAAAATTGGAAGTCATCTCATAATAACATATAAGGTTAACATGCTTGATCATGTAGACATGGGTGAGATGATTTAGGTTTAATAATTTTCAACCAACCTTCAATAATTCCAATATCTGATCAAACTACCTTTTGTGTAGGATCAATGGATGTTGGACAGTGATTGCTTCCGACACATGACCGGGGATCAACTCAAGTTTTCAAAGCTTGGATTCAAAGGACAAGGATCAGTAGCCTTCAAAAATAACGGCAAGCTCAAAATCATCGGATCAGGTGATATTGAGCTCAACTCTAACTTTATTATTCAAAATGTCTTATTGGTAGAAAATTTTCAATATAATTTACATAGTGTAAGCCAATTGTGTGATAATAACTATAAGGTCATATTTCTAGAAAATGAATATGTAATTAATACAAATGAAACCTCTAAAATAATTCTTAAAGGAACAAGAAATAACAACATTTATACTATCAATCTAACTAACTCCTCAACCAAGTGTCTTATGACACAGCAAGAGAAATCTTGGTTGTTGCACCGATGACTCGGTCACTCGCACCCAAGACTCATCCACAAGATGAGTCAGAGTGACTTAGTTAGAGGTTTGCCTAACCTCAACAACTTGGATAATAAAATATGTAATGCTTGTCAATAAGGTAAATAATCTAGGACACAACATCAACTAACTAATCAAGAATGAACCAAAAGTGTTCTTGAGCTCCTACACATGAATCTATTTGATTCACACGAAGCTAAGTTACTCAATGGGAGTCAATTCTACTTAGTTATAATTGATGACTTTTCTAGATTTACTTGGGTTAGGTTCATCAAACACAAAAGTGATACCCTAGATCAATTAATCAACCTATTTAAACTAATATAAAATCAACAAAACCTTAAAATCAAAAGACTTAGGAGTGATCATGGTGGTGAATTCGAGAACCACAGGTTTACAGAATTCTGTAACCTAAATGGATACCACCATGAGTTCTCATGTCCTAGAACTCCACAACAGAATGGCCTGGTAGAACGTAAAAATAGAAGCCTACAAGAAGCCGCTAGGACAATGTTAAACGAGTATAACCTACCCGATAGGTTTTGGGCGGAAGCCGTTAGTACGACATGCTATGTCCAAAATAGGATCCTTATGGTAAAGAGGAACCTTAAGACCTCGTACGAGATTTATCACGATAAAATACCTAACATCAAGTACTTTAGGGTATTTGGGTGTAAGGTACATATCCTAAACACTAAGGATTACCTGGGGAAATTTACATCCAAAACCTCGACCGAAATCTTTCTAGGATACTCGACTACGAGTAGAGCTTATAGAGTATATAACCAAGACACCCTTAGAGTCAAGGAGACTATCAATGTAGTGTTTGATGAAGGACATGAACCAACAAAACCCCCGGCAACCTCAATTAGCGAGTCGATTCATACCAGACTCAACTCCGATCCAGAGATCAAGTCTAGTATTAATCCTAACCTAAGTCAACCAAGCCACTCTATCGACCAAGTGGTAGATGACTCTAACCAAACTAGGACTCAAACGAGTCATCCTATCGACACAGTGATGGATGACTCTAACCCAAATCAAACTAGGACTCAAACAAATCATCCTATCGACCAAGTGATAGGTGATCCAAGCCTAGGAGTTCGAACTAGAGCCTCATACCGGAACCTTAGTCAAATCTCCTTGATTTCCAAAATTAAACCCAAAACTATTGACCAAGCTCCTCTTGATCCCGATTGGATTATTGCAATGTAAGAAGAGCTGGCTCAATTCACTAGGAATGAAGTATGGGAATTAGTACCACTACCTAAAGATAAAACAATTGTTGGAACAAGGTGGGTGTTTAGATATAAACTTGATGATAAAGGTGAAGTAGTTAGAAATAAAGCTAGATTAGTCTCTAAAGGATTTAGTCAAGTCGAAGGTTTAGATTACGACGAGACCTATGCCCCAGTAGCTAGATTAGAGTCCATTGAAATGTTATTAGCATATGTTGCACATCGAGGATTTAAGTTGTTCCAAATGGATGTAAAGTCAACATTCTTGAATGGATATATTAAAGAGGAGGTTTATGTTAGTCAACCCCCCGGTTTCGAAAGCCTAGATAAACCCGACCATGTCCTTAAGTTAAAGAAAGCTCTCTATGGACTTAAACAAGCTCCTCAAGCTTGGTACGAGAGGCTTTCGGTTTATCTTAAGTCCAAATGATTTAACCAAGGTGTAGTTGACCCAACCCTTTTCGTAAAAGCCATAGGTAAAGACATATTCATATCCCAAATCTACATAGATGATATCATCTTCGGAACCACCAACTCGATCCTACTAAATGAATTCATTACACTTATGGAAAGTGAATTTGAAATGAATTTAGTAGGTGAGTTGAGTTTCTTCTTAGGTCTACAAATTAAACAAACTAAAGATGGAATATATCTACACCAACGCAAATATACTAGGGAATTAATTAAATGCTTTGGGATGCAAGACGCTAAAATTATTAATACCCCAATGGCAACGAATGTAAATATAGAAGAAGATGTAACTGGAAATCCAATTGACTTAAAATACTATAGGAGCGTAATAGGTAGTCTCCTTTACTTAACTGCAAGCCGACCTGATATCTTATTTGCAGTAAGTATGTGCGCAAGGTTCCAAACTTGTGCCAAGGAATCTCACCTAACTCTAGTCAAGCATATCCTTAGATATCTAAAGGGTAGACTTAATGTTGGTATTTGGTACCCTAGATCTACCGAGTTCGAACTAACTAGCTACTCCGACTCGGACTATGCCGGTAGTAAGCTCGATAGAAAGAGTACGAGTGGTTGTTGTCAACTTCTCGGCTCGAGTCTAGTGAGTTGGTGCAGTAGGAAGCAACACTGTGTTGCCTTGTCTACCACCGAAGCCGAATACATCGCGATGGGTGAGTGTGTCACTCAGCTTCTTTGGATGAAGCACACTCTCTGAGATTTTAAGTTAGACTTTACGAACACTAAACTCCACGTAGATAACTTTAGCTCAATTAACCTAACTAAGAATCCAATATGTCATTCTAGGACCAAACATATAGAGGTCAAACACCATTTCATTCGAGAACATGTGGCCAACGGAGCCATACAACTCGAATACGTCGAATTGAAGTCCAACTTGGCAGACCTATTTACTAAACCCCTACCCGAAGTCGAATTCAGTCTATTAAGACGAAAAATGGGCATGTGCGTAGTAGAATAGGAATTTACAAATTATTTTTTATTATTATTACTTCTTACTTTTCATTTTCATGGAACTAGTATAAGACATACCTTAGATATCATGCACCTATAGACTTAAGGAGCCAATACATCTCACAACACATAGGACTAATGTGTTTGTGTACTTAGCCACGTAGATGGGCGTGAGATGTTAGGACCTTACTTCTGGTTCCAGATGTAGAGCTAGTGCATCGCCATGAACCACATATTATAATCATATATATTAATCGACTCTGACCAAGACTTGTTGACCTTTCATATCAATCAAGTCAAATAAGAGTCGAACATTTTATAGATGAGCTTATTTTCAATATATTATTTTCACAATAATATGGAACATGCTTGGACTTTAAATTTAATACCTATATTTTTTTTCAAACACCTCCACTCTTTTCGATATATGGCAAAAGGGGGAAAAAAAGGCCAAAGTTAAGGGATAAAAAAGGATCAAAATTTTTGATAACTTTACTCATTTCATACTTATTCACATGGCCAAAAGTTAAGTAAATGTTTACTTAACTTTAAGTTTTGAAAATTTACTTAACTTTAATTTGTGCATCTTAACTTGTTTGAGTTAACGAAAGGCCAAAGTTAACCAAACGTTAATGCTTTACTTAAGAAAGGGGGAGAAAGGGCCAAGTTAAGATGTCCTCTTAAACATTTTACTAAGGCCAACTTTAAGTAATGTTAATTACTTAAACTCTTCCTAAATAGCAACCATCAAGGGGGAGGATTAATGTTTTCTTTCAAGACTCACCCTCGGTCAAGGGGGAGGTTTCCTCAAGGGGGAGTACTTGAAGAAAATCCTTTCTACTCCTACTTAATCTTTATTATTTTTGTTTCTTCATGCATATTATCTTCTTAACTTTGTATGTGGGTTTGCCATAGATTAAAAAGGAAAAGATTGTTGGTGTAGTAGGCACCTAAGTTGAACCTGAGTTTTGATTATAGCAAACGATACAAAGTTAAGCTCATATTGTTATCTCACGAGCTAAATCGAGTGTGATAAAAAAAGTGCCAATGCTGGAGCTGAAGGCTAGCGACACCCGGAGGAAGCCGCTGTGGTCGAGCGACACTCGAGTGATTTCGGTGGAAGTCGAAGAAATCGAGTGGAAGGCCGAGGCAAAGCGGCTACGTATCGAGGTAAGCTCATGTGTGTAAGCGTAAGTGAGGTCGTATCCTCCTTACGGGGATGGTCTTAAGTGTAGATCTGACCCAAGACATCACATTGATGGTCTAGGTCGAGATCGGATGGTCGGAGGCCATCGAAATTATGTTTTTGTTGAGCTAAATTTGACTTGCAGCTAGCATCAATCAACTGCCAGCTTGGAGGAC
Source organism: Wurfbainia villosa (assembly GCA_025175895.1). NCBI lineage: Eukaryota > Viridiplantae > Streptophyta > Magnoliopsida > Zingiberales > Zingiberaceae > Wurfbainia > Wurfbainia villosa. The sequence goes on from CM045990.1 coordinate 97,180,151, forward strand.
TCGACTGCCGTTCATCAGTCGACTACCTGCGGTCGACATTCGGCCCGATGTCGCCATCGATCGGGATGATGGCCATCGATCGATGGTCAGGATCGACAGTCAAGGCTTATCACCTCATTTCAAGGGGATTGGTGCTCAAATCTCATTGGCTGAAGTTCCTCTCGAGAAGGGACTCAAAGGCTATAAAAGGAGAGCCTCTTCTAGAGTTTCATCATCAATTCTAAGCTTCCAAAAGCCTCTACAACGCTACGACTCTCTGATGACGAAGTGCTACTACTCTGACGATCTATTCTTGAGTTCTCATATTCTTATTCGTCGGTATAAGTTTGATTTAGCTTGTTTCTTTAATATTATTGTCTCGGAGCTTTCTTTTTATCGTAACGAGGAGAGGGGGGGGGGTGTCCCTCTACCTCAAGTTTTTGTGGTTTCTTGTATTCGATTAACTCCTACCTCCAACGAGGAGGACTTCTTTAGTGTTTTGCCCTCCGTGGGTGGTCAAGGACCAGTAGGGCCTTGGATTAGTAGCCGAAGGCTACGAACCAAGTAAAAAATTCTCGTGTCTTATTTATTTATTTGCATTTATCTTCCGTTGTATTTAATTGTCTACTCGAACGAATTCGAATGAATTCGAACGAAAAAGTTTTATCGCTATTCACCCCCATCTAGCGATCTGCTCGATCCAACAAGTAGTACATCATGATCCTCAATTAATCAAAAAATCAACGGTTGATCATAGAATACTTCTGAAACCCTTCAGCATCTACAGTAAATCGTGCTCCGCTCCCTTCACTCATCTTATACTCACTTGGTTCATGACCTGGTCTATTGTGTCAGTCCCCACTAGGCTGACCATGTCACACCTAGCCCAAGTATTGCTTCCTCATCCAACAGATTCTAGTTACTACACATGTATCCAAGAGTACCAGACTCTAAACATGTAATGCTTTGGCCAAAGACTTTAGTAATAATCCGACAAGAGACCATAGGGTATACATCTCCTTACAAGGAGTGGTGAATCCTTTGTAGTCTATTCAAACACATTCGACAACTTCGACTTATACCCAATCATCCTGGGTCCACATCTCCTCGAAGATGTTTGCTTAAGATGTCAAAGCATAAGTCTACATGACCAAGATGACTAGAATACTACAAGTCAAAGGAACATCGCACTTAAGTTGCAGTAAGAACTTCATTGACATATCCATATATGTAGAGAACCATACGAAGTCTTACAGCTAGTCACTCCAATGAACTAGTTACCATAACTAGCATCCACGATTAACTCCGAACATCCCAATGTCTCCAGCCAGTGAGGAACAGCTGCTTGGATAAACCAAAGAGTATAACTCGTGCTATTCTAAATAGAATTGATAGTGCCCGAATACATCAATTCATCGACTAGGGATAATTCTAATACATCACAATTACACATGTAGAGATACTCACTAGTTGTGATCCAATCACAAATTCTCTCATATTGTAAATCATATTGCGAACATTCAGTAAATGAGTTTAAGATCCAATCAAAAACCTGAAAACATGTATACTCAAATAGTGAATCTTTATTTATCAAATAAATGGTACAACAATAAGGCAATTGCCTTAGAACATCTCTCATATATCACTAACAAGATCCCACTTGGCCTAATGTCAATCGCCATGGTATCCAATACCTTAAGCTCTAACATGACCCTCAAACTTACTTTGAGGTAAGACCTTAGTTAAAGGATCCACTAACTTCCTTTCAGTGGGAATCTTCTTGATTTGTATTTCCTTCCTACTTATGATATCTTTGATCAAATGATAGAGGCAAAGCACATGTTTAGCTCGTTGATGAGACCACATCAAGTTCAGAGATGAACTTCTTGATCCAAACCGCTTCCTTTTACTGCTCCGGACAATATATTCTGCCTCAGTGGTAGAATCCGCTACAGTGTCTTGCTTGGAACTTTTCCAACTTATTGTAGCTCCATTCAAGGTGAATATGTACCCAGACTGAGACATGAAATTATCACTGTCTGTTTGGAAGTTGACATCCATATATCCGCGTATTACCATATCACCCTCTCCATATATTAGGAACACATCCTTAGTTCTTCTTAAGTACTTAAGGATTGTCTTAACAAGTGCCCAATGATCCATTCCTAGATCAGATTGGTATCTGCTCATGACACTCGTGAGCATACGATACATCGGACTGCGTACATAACATAACATACATGATAAATCCTATTGCGGATGCATAGGGAATCTTACTCATGCAAATCCTCTCATCTTTTGTGCGCGAACACATAGACTTCGAAAGGTGTATCCCATGCCTGATTAGAAGGAACCCTTTTTTGGATTCTGACATGGTAAACCTCTTTAGCACTCGGTCTATATATGTAGACTGCAAAAGACCAAACAACTGTTTTGATCTATCTCTATAGATCTTGATCCCGAGGATGTAGGTCACTTCTCTCAGGTCTTTCATGGAGAATGTTTTGGATAATCAAATTTTAATTGACTGTAAAATAGATATATTGTTTCATATAAGTAATTTTTCATCGATATACAACACTAGGAACATGACTGCACTCACACTAATCTTCTTGTACACACAGGGTTCGTTTGGATTTTGTGAGAAATCAAACCTTTTGATTGTCTCATCAAAATGGATATTCCAGCTCCTGGATGCTTGTTTCAGTCCATAAATAGACCGTCTAAGTTTGCATACCTTGATTTTATCAACCAATATGAAACCCTCAGGTTGTATCAAATACACATCCTCGAGGAGGTTTCTATTAAGGAAAGTCATTTTAACATCCATTTGTCATATCTCATAATCACAATGAGCCTCTATGGCCAGGAGAATCCGAATGGATTTAAGCATAGCTACTGGTGAATAGGTCTCGTCATAATCATCACCTTACTTTTAACGATAGCCTTTCACCACTAATATTGCCTTAAAGGTAATCACATTATCATCCATGTCGGTCTTCTTCTTGAAAACCCACTTGCACCGTATAGGCTTAATGCCTTCAAGTGGGTCCACCAAGTTCCAAACTTGATTTTGATACATGGAATCCATTTCTGACTTCAAGCCATTTGTCCCTTTCTAAATTTTTCAGAACTTCTTCATAACTGGTAGGCTCCTCATCGTCAATGAGTAAAACGTCGTTTGATTCTCTTATAAGAAATCCATATCACTCAGGAATGTTGTGTGTCCTACTAGATCTACGATGATTTGGTGTCACAATAGGTTCTTTCGATGTCTCATCACTATGAGTTATCGGTTAAGGTGCTTGACCAGGTATCTCCTCAATGTCTACTGGAATCTCTTGAACCTCCTCAAGTTCAATGACACTCCCACTATTTTCTTACAAGAGAAACTCTTTCTCTAGAAACACAACATGCCTTGAAACAAACACCTTTTGTTCCATAGGATGATAGAATTGGTAACCCCTCGTTTCCTTAGGGTATCCAATAAATAGACATTTATCAGACTTAGCATCTAGTTTGTCTGACACAGTTCACTTCACATAAGTAGGACAACCCCATATCTTCAAGTAAGATAAATAAGGTTTCTTACTATTTCATATCTCATATGGAGTAGTAGAGACTACCTTGGTCGGAACTCTATTTAGCAAGTAAATAACAGTCTGAAGTGCAAAGCCCCAAAAGGACTTGGGAAAATTCACGTGATTCATCATCGACCATACCATGTCCAACAAGGTCCGATTTCACCTCTCAGATACACCATTAAGTTGTGGTGTATATGACAGAGTCCATTGAGACAATATACCATTATCCCTCAGATAATCTAGAAACTCTTGACTCAAGTATTGACAACCTTGATCCAATCAAAGTATTTTAATACTCTTGCCAAGTTGTTTCTCTACTTCATTTCTAAATTCTTTAAACCTTTCAAAGGCTTCAGACTTGTGTCTCATCAAGAACACATACCCAAACCGTGAGTGATCATCGGTGAAGGTAATAAAGTAGCTATAGCCTCCTAGAGCTTGAGTTGACATAAGTCCTCATACATTACTATGTATTAGACTAAGCAACTCTGCCATGGGTTCACCTTTTCCAGTAAAAGGTAACATGGTCATCTTGCCCTTTAAGCATGATTCACATGTATCATATGAATCAAATTCAAACGATTCCATAATTCGACTTCGGTGTCATTCGGACATGCGTTTCTTGCTCACATGGCCAAGACGACAATGACACATGTAGCAGTCTAATTAATTATCTTTTTGAGCACACTTGTTGCTCTTTTCGATATTGAAAATGTTAGTGGATACGTCCAATGTATAAATACCATTGCTTAAAGTTCCAGTCCCATAAAGAATGTCATTCAAAGTTATGTGACAACAATTGTTACTAAAAGTTAAATGAGACCCATTTCTATTTAAACAAGAAATAGAAATGATGTTCTTTATCAACGAAGGAATATAAAAGCAATTGTCCAGTTATAAGACAAGTCGAGTTTCAACAAATACGTTCCGATGGTGAGTGCAACAACCTTTGCTCCATTCCCAACCCATAAATTTGGCTCTCCCTTGACGAGTCTTCTTCTATTCCTTAGCCTTGTATGTTATTACATATATGTGAACCACACCCGGTATCCAATGCCCAAGTGTCTAAGGAAATAGAATGACAATAAATAATGAAGATATTTGAAGAAGATGGGGCATCAGATGCCTTATTCTTCTTCACGAACTCAAGATAAATCTTGCAGTTTCTTCGCCAATGGCCTTCCTTGCCACAATGATGGCAAGTTCCCTTTTGAGCTAGTTCTGCCTTTTTAGCCCTTTTCTTCTTCCTCTTATGCTGTTCTTTTGACTTCCTCTTATAACTTTTCTTCGAGGAATCAACTAACAACACTATCCCCTGCTCATGCTTCACAGAAGGCTCCAAAGTCTTCAGCATGTTGAGTAGTACCACAGATGAACCTTCTTGCATCTTAGAGGTGAAGAGAAGCTTAGAGACTTCGAACCTTTCGGATCTCACTTGCTCATCAAACAACTCATAAAGATGAAAGACTATGGTATGAGCATCTATATGCTCATGCTACTTCTGTAGCTCGGGTACCATCACGGCTAGCATGATGCAACTCACTAGTTCATAATCACTCACATATTTTTGATGGGCCAATAGTTGGTCTGGAGTTGCGTCATCACTAGGATGGCCGGGTGTTGGATCGATTTGAGCGCTAGAGGGGGGGGGTGAATAGCGCAAAACAAAATCTTCTTTTTCGTTCGATAACGACACGAGTTTAGTGCAACGAAAAGTAAAGTAAGACACAAGAAATTTACTTGGTTCACAACCTACGCCTACTAATCTAAGGCCCTAACGGTCCTAGACCATGTACGGAGAGCAATAAACTTTAATACTCCTCCTCGTTAGAGGTAGGAGTGAATGAGTACAAGAAGATACAAACACCTTGAGGTAGAGGGACACTCCCCCTCTCCTCTTTATGATTAAAACTCCGGAAATATAAACTTTAAAAAGAATATACTATGTAGATGACTTTAAGTATTACTGACGACTTGAGGAGTTGAAGCTTGAGCTTGGGTCGTCGGTGTTTCGGTAGTGCTTCATCGTCGTAGAGTTGTTGGAGAGTCACGATGTTATGGGAGAAATTTGGAGCACTTAGAATTAATAAAATGGTGAGTAATGGACCTTATTTTATAGCCCTAGAAGTCCCCTCCTCGAGCACATCAAGATCCTACATCAATGGCACCTCACCCTTGAAGAAAAAGATGAGTTTTGACTCTCCTCGAAGCTGATCCTTGACCAGCGGTTGAACTGATTCATTGGCCGATTGAACTAATGGCCTAGCAGTTGAAATGATCCTTGGCTGATTGAACTGATGGACAACAATTGAACTGATTCTTGGCCAGTTGAACTGATGGCTAGAATTTTTGACTGCAATAAAGAGTTAGCTCGAAATATAAGTGAATTCGATGGCCACCTTCTGTCCGATCTCGATATAGACCTTCCATGGGAAGTCTTGGTTGGATCATCGCCTAAGGACATCCCAGTACGAAGGACACGACCTCACTTTACCTTACTCACTCGAGCTTACCTCAACATTTACCTTTGAAGCCTTGCTTCCGGTCTCCACCTGAGGTCTTCGGCTCCCTTCGAAGTCCTCCCGATGTCGCTCGACCACCATGGTTCCCTCCGGGTGTCGCTGACCTTCAGCTCTAGCTTTAGCACTTTCTGCACACTTGATTTAGCTTATGAGATAATAAAATTAGCTTAACTTTGTATCGTTTGTTATAATCAAAACTCAGATTTGACTTAGGTGCCTACTGCACCAACAATCTCCCCCTTTTTGATCTATCGCAAACCCATACAAAGTTAAGGAAATAATATGCATTATCATGAAATTGAAATGAAGAATTTAATTTGAAAATTAAGTAGGAGTAATAGAGACTCTTTTTCAAGACTCCCCCTTGAGGAAACCTCCCCCTTGACCGAGGGTGAGTTTTTTGAAAGAAGGTCTTAACCCTCCCCCTTGATGTTTGCTACTTAGGAAGAGTTTAAGTAATTAACAATTACTTAAAGTTGGCCTTAGTACTAAAAATAAGTTTAAGTTAAAAGGATTTCTTAACTTGGCCTTTCTCCTCCTTTTTCAACTAATAGAATTAAGTTTTCAAAAATTAAGTTAAGTAAACATTAACTTTTGGCCATGAGAATATAGATTATGTTACTAAGTTAAGTTTTAAAAAAAATGATCCCTTAACTTTGGCCTTTTCTCCCCCTTTTTCCATAAATTGGAAAGAGTAGCGGGTTGTAAGAAACATAAAATTATAATTTTAAGTTTTAGTTCCAAGTCCAAGAATGTTCCACATAATTTTGAAAATAATATATTAAAAATAAGCTCATCTATTTGTATGTTCAACTCTTTTTGACTTGATTGATATGAAATGATCAATAAGTCCTGATCAGAGTCGGTTAATATAGATGATTATACTCCATGGTTCATGGCGATGTACTAGCTCTACATCTGGAATCATGAGTAAGGTCCTAACATCTCACGCCATCTACGTGGCTAAGTACACAAACACATTGATCCTATGTATTGTGAGATGTGTTGGCTCTTAAATCTATAGGTACATGATATCTATGGTAAGCCCTAAGCTAATTCCATTAACAAGAAAAGTAAATAATAGAGTTATAAGAAGTTATGATTTGTAAATCCTAATCTATTACGCACATGCCCAATTTTCGTCTTAATAGACTAAATTCGGCTTCGGGTAGGGGTTTAGTAAAAAGATCGGCTAGGTTTGACTTGGATTCCATATATTCGAGTTGTATGGTTCCATTAGCTACATGCTCTCGAATAAAGTGGTGTTTGACTTCTATATGTTTAGTCCTAAAGTGGCATATAGGATTTTTGGTTAAGTTGATTGAGCTAATATTATCTAGTGAGTTTTAATATTGTTGAAGTTTAGGCTAAAGTCTTGTTGGAAGTGTGCTTCATCCAAGAAGATGAGCCACACACTCACCCATTGTGATGTATTCGGCTTCGGTGGTAGATAAGGCAACACAGTGTTGCTTCCAACTGCACCAACTCACTAGACTTGAGTCGAGAAGTTGAAAACAACCACTTGTGTACTTTCTATCGAGTTTACTAATGGCATAGTTCGAGTCGGAGTAGCCAATTAGTTCGAACTCGGTAGATCTAGGGTACCAAATACCTACGCTTAGTGTGCCCTTTAGATATCTAAGGATATGCTTCACTAGGGTTAGGTGAGACTCCTTGGCACAGATTTGAAACCTTGCGCACATACTTACTGTGAATAAAATGTCGGGTCGACTCGCAGTTAAGTATAGAAGATTCCCTATCACACTCCTATAGTATTTTAGGTCGATGGCCTTTCCTTCTAAGTCCTCTCCTATATTGACATTAGTTGTCATGGGTGTATTGATGGTTTTAGCGTCTTGCATTCCAAAACGTTTAATTAATTCCCTAGTATATTTTTGTTGATGTAAATATATTCCATCCTTAGTTTGTTTAATTTGTAGTCCTAGAAAGAAAGTCAATTCACCTACTAAATTCATTTTAAATTCACTTTCCATAAGTGAAATGAACTCATTTAGTAGGATCGAATTGGTTGTTCCAAAAATGATATCGCTCACGAGATTTGGGCTATAAAGATTTCCTTACCTATGGTTTTTACGAAAAGGATCGGATCGACTAGGCCTTGGTTAAACCCTTTTAACTTAAGATAAATTGAAAGCCTCTCGTACCAAGCTCGAGAATCTTGTTTGAGTCCATATAAAGCTTTCTTGAGTTTAAACACATGGTCGGGTTTATCTAAGCTTTCGAATCCTGGGGATTTACTAACGTACACTTCTTCCTTAATAAGTCCATTCAAAAATGCTGATTTGACATCCATTTGAAACAATTTAAATCCTCGATGTGCAGCGTATGCCATCAACATTCAGATGGATTCTAATCTAGCTACGGGGGCATAGGTTTCATTGTAATCTAACCCTTCTACTTGACTAAACCCTTCCGTGACCAATCTCGCTTTGTTTCTAACTACTTCACCTTTGCCATCAAATTTGTTTCGGAAGACCCACCTTGTTCCAATAATTGATTTATCTTTAGGTGGTGGTACTAATTCCCAAACTTCGTTCCTAGTAAATTGAGTTAGCTCTTCTTGCATTGCAATAATCCAATTGGGATCAAGAAGAGCTTGTTCAATGGTTTTGGGTTCGATTTTTAAAATTAGGAGATTTGGCTAAGATTTCGGTATGAAGCTCTAGTTTGAACACCTAGACTAGGATCACCTATTACTTGGTCGATAGGATGATTCGTTTGAATCCTAATTTGACTTGGGTTAGGGTCACCTATCACTTGGTCGATAGGATGACTCATTGGACTTGGGTTAGGATTAATACTAGAATCGATCTCAACGTCGGAGTCGAGTCTGGTATGAATCTGTTCGCTAGTTGGTGTTACTATGGGTTTTGTAGGAGGTCTGTGTTCTTCATCGAACACTACATTAATGGTTTCTTCAACTCTAAGGGTGTCATGGTTATATACCCTATAGGCTCTACTTGTAGTCGAGTATCCTAAGAAGATTCCGGTAGAGGTTTTAGAGGTGAACTTTCCTAGGTAATCTTTAGTGATCAGGATATGTACCTTACATCCAAATACCCTAAAGTACTTGATGTTAGGTACTTTGTCGTGATAGATTTTGTACGAGGTCTTAAGGTGCCTCTTTACAATAAGGATCCTATTTTGGACATAGCAAGCCGTACTAACGACTTCTGCCCAAAACCTATCAGGTAGGTTATATTCATTTAGCATTGTGCTAACGACTTCTTGTACGATTCTATTTTTACGTTCGACTAGGCTGTTTTGTTGTGGGGTCCTAGAAAATGAGAATTCATGGTGGTATCTGTTTAGGTTACAGAAATCTATAAACTTGTGGTTTTCGAATTCACCACCATGATCGCTCCTAAGTCTTTTAATTTTAAGGTTCTTTTGATTTTCGATTAGTTTAAACAAACTGATTAGTTGATCTAGGGTATCACTTTTGTATTTGATGAACCTAACCCAGGTAAATCTAGAATAGTCATCATTTATGACTAAGAAAAATTGACTTCCATTAAGTGACTTGGCTCCATGATAATCGAATAGATCCAAATGAATGAGATCAAGCACACTTTTGGTTCGTTCTTAATTAGTTAGTTGATGTTGTGTCCTAGATTGTTTACCTTGTTGACAAGCATTACAAATTTTATTGCAGAAGTTGCTGAGGTTAGGAAAACCTTTTGTTGGGTTTCCAGCACCACGGCGAGTGTGTGTTCGAATATGTTTCGTAAACATATGCACAGTGGAATAAATAAAAAGCAATAAATCTAATTTATTACATCACACACTGTAACGCCCGCCCTTCCCGTCCTCCTAACACACATCCTATAGACAGGCGGCGGCGCTACGTGATCATATATTCATGCATATAACATCGGAAGCATTTAAAAAAACTTTACAACTTTTAACTCTAATTACATTAACTCAATCAACCTAACAATTTAATCATGGCAAAAGGTCTTAGCAATTTATTTAACTAAACATGTATTAACCATTTCAAGGTTCATAAAAATAAACATGAGTAACCACCATAGAAAGCATTAACGTCTCCTAACAGTTTACACATAAACTGAAAATCATGCATAAGTCCGTATATGAAAAATGATCTCGTCCACCATGCCACTGCCACACACATCTTTGCCCCTCCTGATGTTCCCTTTAATTATCCATTCCTTGCCCTTTTCTGCAGTACAAGGAAAGTAAAGTGTAAGCACATAGGCTTAGTAAGGTCCTTTCCTACTCACAAAAACATACATCATGAATTAAACGTAAAGTAATGACATGTTCGTTTAAACAACATATGAGCACAACATTTATTTAAAGTAGATACATGATCAATTTAGGAAAAGAACATAAACTTAGCATTTTCATCGCAATAGTACATTGTCTCTAAACATGATAATTCGATGAACATAAAATGGTATATGCAGGATGCTCTTTGAAAACATATAGTTTATATACTTAAACATAATCTCAACATATTGGGCCCATCATTGTACCACATACATCATTTGCACGCATCCTAAATAGATCCGAGGTAGCTAATCCCGAACCTACTAGGTTACTAGGTCCGTACTATGTCCATCGACCTAGGGTCAACCTTGGAGCCCATCCCGTGGACCTTGTTACCGTCCGGTACAAGCCATGCATAAAGTAAAATAACATACATGTTCTTTATCCTAAAGAGTGTTCTTGTCCCCACTCTTAGGGAAACATTTCTTAGACATTTCATATACGTGAGTCATGCCTAACATGGGTGAAAACATAAGCATGTAGCATAGCATAAATCGGCATGAGTACAATTTAACATGACATAAGGTAGTGACATAAGGAAAATTAAGCTAACATAAATATAAATCATCATCTAACATGCATAACGTGGATGAATTTCAACAAGAATAATTTCTCTAATCCTATTAGCCAAACCTTCTACACATAGTTCTAGATTCTTTCGTTCAAAATCAAGCATACAACATTACATCGTAAGCACTTATACTGCAAGTGAGGGGATACTTACATCCTACGCTTTTTCACCAATTTATACCGTTATATTTCATAAATAAAAGATCTCCTTCGTATTCCTTTGCTTTAGCATGATCCTCTACCAAGTTCTTAAGGAGATCCCTCTTGAAAATTTCCTCTTGAATTATTTTATGGTGGAGAAATTATAGAAGCTCTCCCTTTTTTTTTCTTTTGTTTTCATCGGTGGAGAGAGGATCGACGTTTGGAAAAAAAACGAGAGAGAGATGAGAGGCGGTGGGAGAGAAGAGGAGGTGTGGGTGTTGGTCGGCGTTGGGAGAGAAAAGGAGGAGAGAGAGCATGGGTGGGCGGTTGGAAAAAGAAACGAGTGAGAAAAAATAAAAGAAATCTATATATATAAATTAGGATTTTTCTTAACCTAATTATCCCTTTAAATAATTAGTCAAATTAAGTAATCTCTTCTTTTTTTTTGCCTATAGATATATTTTGTTATATTCTACTCATTGGTAATCTTATGACTTAGTGGTGGGAAGCCTATTCCCCCAAATCAACGGTTCATGGTTCAAGCCTCGACTACAAACTATTTATTCATCTTTTTTTTATTCTTATTTCTATATATATATATATATATATATATATATATATATATATATATATATATATTTCCTTTAAATAAAAATATAGTAACTAAAATTTGGGATGTTACAATCCCTTATACCTTATAAAAGTTTTGTCCTCGAAACTTAGAACAACTCGGGGTACTTTTGCTTCATGTCATCCTCACATTCCCAGGTGGCTTCTTCGTATCGTTGACTTTTCCATAGGACCTTCACTAAGGGTACTTCTTTATTTCTTAGTCATTTGACTTCTCGGTCTAGTATCCGGATAGGTCGACTTTCATAGCTCAGGTCCTCTTGAATTTGCACTTTCTATGGCTCGACCACTTGGTCGGTACTGGAAATGCACTTCTTAAGCATCGAGACATGGAACACGTTGTGAATAGTAGACATCTCCTAAGGTAGTCCTAGCTCGTAAGCTACCTTGCCAACTCTTTTCAGGATCTTGTACGGTCCTACGTATCATGGACTTAACTTTCCTTTCTTCCCGAATCTCATTATTCCTTTCATAGGAGCTACCCGGAGAAATACCAAATCTCTGACATTGAATTCCAAAGGTCTACGTCACTGATCTGCATAGTTCTTCTACCGGCTCTGAGCAGTCTCTATTCTTTGGTGGATATTCTGTAATGCTCGGGGTGGTGTCATCGATGAAATCCATCTGAAGTCCCATCTCTTTCTTCTCACCACCTTAGTACCAACAGATCGGAGACCTACATCTCCTCCCATATAATGCTTCATAAGGTGCCATTCCGATGGTAGCTTGGTAGCTATTATTGTAAGTGAATTCCGCTAAACATAAGTATCGGCACCAACTCCCTTTGAAAATCCAAGGCACAAGCTCGTAACATGTCTTCCAGTACTTGGTTCACTCTTTCTGTTTGCCCATCTATCTGAGGATGAAAGGCGGTACTGAAACGCAGCTTCGTGCCAAGTGCCTTATGAACGCATCCCCAAAACTGTGAAGTGAAGCGACCATCCCTATCTGAAATGATGGTCTTGGGAATACCATGGAGTCTGATGATTTACTTAGCATATAATTGAGCCAGTTGCTCAATCGAATATGTCATCTTGATCGCTAGGAAATGAGCTGACTTTATCAATCTGTCAACGATAACCCATATAGCGTCATATCCGTTCGTAGTCCTGGGAAGACCTGAAATGAAATCCATAGAGATATCTTTCCATTTCTACTCCGAAATTTGGATCGGTTGCAGAACTCCTCCAGGCCTCTGGTGTTCTGCTTTAACTTGCTAGCGTGGTGTGGTCTATCGACGCGTCTTTGAGCTACGTCCCTCTTCATACAGGACCACCATAACTTCTCTTTCAGGTCCTGATACATTTTGGTGGATCCCGGATGCATATAATAGGGGGTTCTGTGAGCCTCCTCTAATATCTTTTTGCGTAGTTCCGGATCGTTAGGGATACATAACTGATCCCAAAGGTATAATACTCCATTATTGGCGATACGGAAACCCTCGCCTTTTCCTTCTAGGATCTCCGGCTTGATCCTTTGGAGACTTGGATCATCACATTGTTTTGCTAATATGTCATCGAATAGTGCTGGTATTATTGCCATGGTCGAAAGCTGCCCGGAAATAACCTCGATTCAATAGCGCATAATTTCCTTCTCCAGCGGTCGAGACAATACCGATAAGGACATCAGGGTGGCACTGAACTTCCTGCTGAGTGCATCAGCCACTTTGTTTGCCTTGCTAGGATGGTAAAAGATCTCATAGTCATAGTCCTTCACGAGCTCCAGCCATCTGCGTTGTCTCATATTGAGGTCCTTCTGAGTGAAGAAATACCGCAAACTCCGGTGATCCGTATAAATCTTGCACTGTGCTCCATACAGATAGTGCCTCCATACCTTGAGAGCGAAGACCACAGCTGCTAGCTCTAAATCGTGAGTGGGATAGTCTTTTCATGTTCCTTGAGTTGCCTAGAGGCATAGGCAATAACTTTACCCCTCTGCATAAGTACAGCTCCGAGTTCCAATCCGGAGGCATCGCTGTACATGTCAAAGCTCTTGTCATTCTCTGGGAGAGTAAGGATTGGAGCACTTGTAAGTCTCCTTTTCATCTCCAAGAAACTCTTCTCACATTCCTCCGTCCATACATACTTCTTGTTCTTCCGAGTGAGAACTGTCATAGGTGCTGCTATTCTGGCAAAGTCTTCTACGAATTTCCGATAATAGCCCGCTAATTTGAGAACACTCCTCACTTCGCTAGCATTCTTTGTCCTGCTCCAGTTACTCATAGCTTCAATCTTTCTTGGGTCTACCATAACTCCGTCTTTGGATATAATATGACCCAGAAAAGATACTTGATCGAGCCAGAATTCACATTTGGAGAACTTGGCATATAGTTGCTTTTCTCGAAGAATCTGTAATACCATCTTCAGGTGTTCGGCATGCTCTTCTTGATTTCTCGAATAGATGAGGATATCGTCAATGAAGACAATCATGAACTTGTCAAGAAACGCCGAGAATACCCGATTCATCAGGTCCATGAACATAGTAGGAGCATTCATCACTCCGAAAGGCATGACTACGAACTCATAATGTCCGTATCTCGTTCGTAAAGTTGTCTTCGGTATATCATCTAGTTTCACTTTCACTTGATGATAGCCAGATCTGAGGTCAATCTTTGAAAAGACGGTGGCACCTTTTAACTGGTCGAACATATCGTCAATCCATGGTAAAGGGTACCTATTCTTGATCGTCACATTATTTAGTGCTCGGTAGTCTATGCACAGGCGCATAGTCCCATCCTTCTTCTTTATGAATAGTACCGGAGCTCCCCATGGAGAGTGACTAGGGAGAATAAAACCCTTGTCGAGTAACTCCTGTAGTTGTCCCTGAAGTTCCTTCAATTTGGTCAGCGCCATCCGGTAAGGTGCTTTAGAGATCGGGTGAGTACCAGGAATTAATTCGATCTCAAATTCAATTTCCCTATTAGGGGCTAACCCTGGTAGTTCATCAGGAAATACCTCTGGGTAGTGACATACCACTCTGACATCTTCTAGCTTCTGGTCCTCGGCTTGACTTATATCAACCACATGTGCTAGAAACCCAGTGCATCCCCTGTCTAAGATCTTGCGTGCCTTTAGAGCTGATAAGAATGTATAGGTTATGTTCCTTGGCTCTCCAATGAATTCAAACATAGGTTCTGCCTCAGGCTGAAAGACCACTTTTCTCTTACGACACTCGATCGAAGCACCGTACTTGCTTAAGAAATCCATGCCCAATATGACATTATAATCCTGCATGCCGAGCACTATCAGATCACAGTAGAGTTCTCTGTCTGCAATTCTGATGGGTGTGACTCGTACATATGAGTAGAAGGCATCACTTCTTTCGAGGGCAGGGTCGTTAAGAACTCGCAATCCAAAACATGCGGGGGTATGTCAATCTTCTTTGTGAAAGGCATAGAGACAAACGAGTGTGTTGCACCAGTATCAAATAATACAGTAGCATGCTGACAGAAAATAATTATCTGACCTGTGACAATAGTAGAATCGTTCGCCACGTCTTTCTTAGTGAGAGAGAAAACCCTAGCATTCATCGCAACTGGTGGGGCTTCCAATCTCCCTTGGCTTATCCGGGTACCTTCTATTGCAGCTTGCACCTGGTGTAGCTATGAAGGAGCACCCCTATCCTGGGCATACTGCCGAGGAGGTGCCTGAACCTGGGTAGGGCAGTCCTTGACTCTGTGTCCTTCCAGTCCACAGTGGTAGCATCTATTCATGCCCTTGTAGCACACCCCGGTATGTGGTTTCCCACATGTAGTACATTGGGGAATCTTGGCTTGTTTGTTCGCTGGACCACCTTTAGAGTCGTTCCATTGTTTCCTCTTGCCAGTGTGGTTTCCTTTCCAGTTACCCTGAGCTTTCTGACCTCCTGGCTGGCCTTGACTCTTGCCAACATAAGTTTATCATCCTTACTTATATTCATTCATACCCAACTAAAACCATTTCTTAGAGTATATATATCATACATGAAATAAATAGAGTAGGCATAGAATGTCTTACTTGGAGCGGCAGGATGGAAGCTTGATGTGTGTGTAGTGGAAAGGCAGAATTGGGCTATGATACCACCTGTAACGCCCGCCCTTCCCGTCCTCCTAACACACATCCTATAGATGGGCGGCGATGCTACGCGATCATACATTCATGCATATAACAGCAGAAGCATTTAAAAACTTTACAACTTTTAACTCTAATTACATTAACCCAATCAACCTAACAATTTAATCATGACAAAAGGTCTTAGCAATTTATTTAACTAAACATGTATTAACCATTTCAAGGTTCATAAAAATAAACATAAGTAACCACAATAGAAAGCATTAACGTCTCCTAACAGTTTACACATAAACTGAAAATCATGCATAAGTCCGTATATGAAAAATGATCTCGTCCACCATGCCACTGCCACACACATCTTTGCCCCTCCTGCTGCTCCCTTTAATTTATCCATTCCTTGCCCTTTTCTGCAGTACAAGGAAAGTAAATTGTAAGCACATAGGTTTAGTAAGGTCCTTTTCTACTCACAAAAATATACATCATGAATTAAACGTAAAGTAATGACATGTTCGTTTAAACAACATATGAACACAACATTTATTTAAAGTAGAGATATGATCAATTTAGGAAAAGAACATAAACTTAGCATTTTCATCGCAATAGTACATTGTCTCTAAACATGATAATTCGATGAACATAAAATGATATATGCAGGATGCTCTTTGAAAACATATAGTTTATATACTTAAACATAATCTCAACATATTGGGCTCGACATTGTACCACATACATCATTCGCACGCATCCTAAATAGATCCGAGGTAGCTAATCCCGAACCTACTAGATTACTAGGTCCGTACTATGTCCGTCGACTTAGGGGCAACCTTGGAGCCCATCCCGTGGACCTTGTTAGGGTCCGGTACAAGCCATGCATAAAGTAAAATAACATACATGTTCTTTGTCCTAAAGAGTGTTCTTGTCCACACTCTTAGGGAAACATTTCTTAGACATTTCATATACGTGAGTCATGCCTAACATGGGTGAAAACATAAGCATGTAGCATAGCATAAATCGGCATGAGTACAATTTAATATGACATAAGGTAGTGACATAAGGAAAATTAAGCTAACATAAATAGAAATCATCATCTAACATGCATAACTTGGAAGAATTTCAACAAGAATAATTTCTCTAATCTTATTAGTCGAACCTTCTACACATAGTTCTAGATTCTTTCGTTCAAAATCAAGCATATAACATTACATCGTAAGCACTTATATTGCAGGTGAGGGGATACTTACATCCTACGCTTTTTCACCAATTTATACCGTTAGATTTCATAAAGAAAAGATCTCCTTCGTATTCCTTTGCTTTAGCGTGATCCTCTACCAAGTTCTTAAGGAGATCCCTCTTGAAAATTTCCTCTTGAATTATTTTACGGTAGAGAAATTATAGAAGCTCTCCCTTTTTTTTTCTTTTGTTTTCGTCGGTGGAGAGAGGATCGACGTTTGGAAAAAAAAAACGAGAGAGAGAGATGAGAGGCAGTGGGAGAGAAGAGGAGGTGTGGGTGTTCGTCGACGTTGGGAGAGAAGAGGAGGAGAGACAGCATGGGTGGGCGGCTGGAAAAAGAAACGAGAGAGAAAAAATAAAAGAAATCTATATATATAAATTAGGATTTTTCTTAACCTAATTACCCCTTTAAATAATTAGTCAAATTAACTAATCTCTTATTTTTTTTCGCCTATAGATATATTTTGTTATATTCTATTCATTGGTAATCTTATGACTTAGTGGTGGGAAGCCTATTCCCCCAAATCAACGGTTCATGGTTCAAGCCTCGACTACGAACTATTTATTCATTTTTTTTCATTCTTATTTCTATATATATATATATATATATATATTTCCTTTAAATAAAAATATAGTAACTAATTTGGGGTGTTACACACACACCACACACATGCATAGTACAACATGTGTAGACATAACCGTAAATTCAAATTTTTCAATAAAAGAAAATTATTCTATGTATACCTAACGTATCACGTGTAGCGGGAAATGCATCAACCGGAGCGACCCTCGCTAGAATTGCCTTTATCCGTATCCATGCCAAGTATCTTCGGGATGACTTCACAAAGTCACGAGCCTCGTCTTTGTACGAGTTACTAGCCTCGGGTCAAAGATGATGTGATCGAGAGAAGATCACAATCCGAATCAAAATTCGGATTCAAAACTGAGTCCCCAAAACTCGCTTCTCCGAAGAGGTATTCGTCAACCGTTTGACGAATTCTTCATCCTCCACCTATGAGGATTACCGGAGATCGAATCCCCGGCAAGGTAGCCGCTGTTGGAGCTCCAAACGTCGCTCCTACAAGAAGGAAACTAGCTGTCCAGAAAACTGGACAGCTTTGGTGGAGAACTTGCGCCGGTCAAATAAGGAAAGCTAGATGCTCACCTTGTTGCCGGATCCAAGGAAGATCACCGGAGGGTCGCCGGAGGATTGTCGGCAAGATCTTGGACGCCGGCAAAAACTTGGAGGGTGGCACAAGGGCTGGGTGGCGACAAGGGGTTGGGCGCCGCCTACACAAGGAGAAGAGGGAGAGGGGGCGGCAAGATTAGGGTTGGGGCTTTCTCAAAACCCTTAAGCCTTATTTTATAGAGAACAAATTCTCCTAATGGTTATTGGTTCATAATAAAAAACCCGTTAACACGCTCCATTAATTTAGGTTAAAATAAACCAAACCAATTTGGTCTATTTTAAGTTAAAATGAACCGAACCAACTTTGGTTCATTCGTTTAAAACAAACCAAACCCTTTTGGTTTATTCTTCACCATTGGATTAGAACCAAACCAATTTGATTCATCCATTATGTCTTCGTAAGACAGGGCCCATCCACGCTTCCATTGCGACTAAAACGATTTCATGCTCGCTCCTTGTTTGGTCCAACCAAACCTAATTTCTCTCGGTCTGAGAATCTCATTCTCAAGCTCGTTTTAAATCCTTCGGATTACGCTCGTTATGCATGTGACCAAATAGGTTCTCGGTTTATGTTGGACGTCTATAATTAACCATTAATTATAGAACGATCATGAGTGGCACCTAGTAGTACATCATGATCCCCAATTAATCGAAAAGATCAACGATTGATCCAGAACTATTTCTGAAACCCTTCAGCAGCTACAATGAATCGTGCCCCATTCCTTTCACTCATCTTGTACCCACTTGGTTCAGGACATGGTCAATAGTGTCAATCCCCACTAGGTTGACTATGTCACACCTAGCCCAAGTATTATTTCTTCATCCTACGGATTCTAGTTACTGCTCATGTATGCAAGGGTACCTTACTCTAAACATGTAATGCTTTGGCCAAAGACTTTAGTAACAATCCGACGAGAGGCCAAGGGTATACATCTCCTCGCAAGGAGTGGTGAATCCTTTATATGCTATTCAAACACCTTCGATCACTTCGACTTATACCCAATCATCCCGGGTCCACATCTCCTCAGAGATGCTTGCTTAAGATGTCAAAGCATATGTCTTCATGATCAAGATGACTTGAATACCACAAGTCAAAGGAACAACGCACTTAAGCTGCAGTAAGAACTTCATTGACATATCTATATATGCAGAGAATCATATGAAGTCTTACAGCTAGTAACTCTAATGAACTAGTTACCATAACTAGCATCCACGATTAACTCCGGACATCACAATGTCTCTAGCCAGTGAGAATCAGCTGTTTTGATACACCAAGGAGTATACCTCTTGCTAGTCTCGACAGAATTGATGGTGTCCAAATCCATAAATTCATCGACTAGGAATAATTCTGATACATCACAATGAAACACTCACTAGTTATGATCCAATCACAAATTCTCTCATGCTGTGAATTGTATCGTAGACATTCAGTAAATGAGTTTAAGATCTAATCAAATACATGAAAACATGTATACTCAAATAGTGAATCTTCATTTATTATATAAATGGTTCAAACATAAGACGATTGCCTTAGGTCATCTCTCATATATTACTAACAAACTCCCACTTGGCTTAATGCCAATCGCTACGGTATCCAATACCATAAGCTCTAACATGACCCTCAAACTTACTTTAAGATAATGCCTTAGTCAAAGGATCCGCTAAGTTCCTTTCAGTGGGGATTTTCTCGATTTGTATTTCCTTCCTACTAATGATCTCTCTGATCAAATGATAGTGGCGAAGCACATGTTTGGATCGTTGATGAGTCCTTGTCTCTTTCGCCTATGTAATTGCTCCATTGTTGTCGCAGTAGATCGGTATTGCTTCAACAATGGCTGGAACCACACCAAGTTCATAAATGAACTTCTTGATCCAAACCACTTCCTTTGCTGATTTCGAAGCTGCAATGTATTCTATCTCAGTGGTAGAATCTACTACAGTATCTTGTTTGGAACTTTTCCAACTCACTGCGACCCCATTCAAGGTGAACACATACCCAGACTGAGACCTGGAATCATCCTTGTCTGTCTGGAAGCTGGCATCCATATACCCGTGTATCACCATGTCCCCTTCTCCATATATTAGGAACACATCCTTAGTTCTTCTTAAGTACTTGCGGATCGTCTTAACATCCGCCCAATGATCCATTCCTGGATCAGATTGGTATCTACTAGTGACACTCAGAGCATACGATACACCGAGCCTCGTACATAACATAGCATACATGATAGATCCTATTGCGGATGCATAGGGAATCTTACTCATGCAAATCCTCTCGTCTTCTGTGCACGGATACATAGACTTCGAAATGTGTATCCCATGCTTGATGGGTAGGAAACCTTTCTTGGATTCCCACATGATAAACCACTTTAGCACTCAGTCTATATATGTAGACTGCGAAAGACCAAGCAACCGTTTCGATCTATCTCTATAGATCTTAATCCCGAGGATGTAGGTTGCTTCTCCCAGGTCTTTCATGGAGAATGTCTTGGACAACCAAATCTTAACTAACTGTAAGACTGAAACATCGTTTCCTATAAGTAATATGTCATCGACATACAATACTAGGAACATGACTGTACTCCCACTAACCTTCTTGTACACACAAGGTTCGTCTAGATTTTGTGAGAAATCAAACTTTTTGATTGTCTCATCAAAACGGATATTCCAGCTCTTGGATGCTTGCTTCAATCTATATATGGACCGTCGTAATTTGCATACTTTGGTTTTATCAACCGATGTGAAACCATCAGGCTGTATCATATACACGTCCTTGAGCAGGTTTCCATTAAGGAAAGCTATTTTCACATCCATCTTCCATATCTCATAATCATAATGAGCCACTATGGCCAGGAGTATCCGAATGGATTTAACCATAGCAACAGGCGAATAGGTTTCGTCATAATCAACACCTTGCTTTTGACGATATTCTTTCGCCACCAATCTAGCCTTATAGGTAATCACATTACCATCCATGTCGGTTTTCTTCTTGAAAACCCACTTGCACCCTATAGGCTTTATGACTTCACGTGGGTCAACCAAGTTCCAAACTTGGTTTTCATACATGGAATCCATTTCTGACTTCGTGGCTTCAAGACACTTATCCCTTTCTGAACTTGTTAGAACTTCTTCATAACTGGTAGGCTCCTCATCATCAATGAGTAACACGTCATTCGATTCACTTACGAGAAATCCATATATCTCAGAAATATTGCGTGTTCTACAAGATCTACGAAGATGTGGTGTCTCAATAGGTCTAGCTAATTGCTCATCACTATGAGTTATTGGCTGTTGTGCTTCACTAGGTATCTCATCAATTTCTATTTGAGTCTCTCGAGCCTCCTCAAGCTTGACGACACTCCCACTGTTTTCTTGCAAGAGAAACTCTTTCTCTAGAAACATAGCATGCCTTGAAACAAACACCTTTTGTTCCACATAATGATAGAATTGCTAACCCTTGTTTCCATAGGGTATCCAATAAATAGATATTTATTAGACTTAGAATCCAATTTGTCTAATACAGTCCGCTTCACATAAGCAGGACAACACCATATCTTCAAGTAAGATACATGAGGTTTCTTACTATTCCATATCTCATATGGAGTAGTAGAGACTACCTTTGTTGGCATTCTGTTTAACAAGTAAATAGTTGTCTGAAGTGCATAGCCTCAAAAGGAAATGGGAAGATTTGCATGATTCATCATTGACCTGTCCATGTCCAACAAGGTCTGGTTACGCCTCTCAGATACACCATTATGTTGTGGTGTATATGGCGGAGTCCATTGAGACAATATACCATTGTCTCTTAGATAATCTAGAAACTCTTGACTTAAGTATTCACCACTTCGATCCGATCGAAGTATTTTAATACTCTTGTCATTTTGTTTCTCTACTTCATTTCTAAATTCTTTGAACCTTTCAAAGGCTTCAGACTTGTGTTTCATCAAGAACACATACCCAAACCGTGAGTGATCATCGGTGAAGGTAATGAAGTAGCTATAGCCTCCCAAAGCTTGAGTTGACATAGGTCCACATACATCAATATGTATTAGACCTAGCAACTCTCCCACTCATTCACCTTTTCCTGTAAAAGGTAACTTAGTCATCTTGCCTTTTAAGCATGATTCGCATGTATCGTATGAATCCAATTCAAACGATTCCAGAATTCCACATCGATGTAATTCGGATATGTGTTTCTTGCTTGTATGGCTAAGACGACAATACCACATGTAGGAGTCTAATTGATTATCCTTTTGAGCATGCTTGTTGCTCACTTTGATATTGAAAATGTCACTGGATACGTTCAACGTAAAAATACCATTGCTCAAGGTTTCAGTCCCATAAAGTACGCCATTCAAAGTTATATAACAACAATTGTTACTAAACGTCAAATGGTAATTATTTCTATTTAAGCAGGAAATAGAAACAATATTCTTTATTAGAGAAGGAACACAATTTCAATTGTCTAGTTCTAAGACTTGTCCACTAGGGAGCTTCAGCAAATAAGTTCTGATGGCGACCGTAGCAACCTTTGCTCAATTGCCAACTCACAAATTTGACACCCCTCTGACGAGTCTTCTTTTATTCCTTAGACCCTATATGTAATTACATATATGAAGGTAGGAAACTTTGCTTCCCACTTCAACTTGGTTACTTGTTCATGGCGATGCCGTCTTCGTCCCCGGATAAAAAAAATGGATCCATGACATTTAGGGATTACCCAAGCTACCGTTCCATCATCGTGCTATTCAATTAGAGTGGTCACTTGAACAAACTTGTTGTTCAAGCAACCAGCCTCTATTCTTCGAATAGCCGCGGAATAGACGATTTACGGATCGTCGATTTTTGTGTTAGTATTCGGGGTCCAAGTAAATTTAGCCACATACCATACATATAATACACAAAGAAACAAAAGGAAAGCAAAACAAGATTTACACCTCTTGTTTACCTCAATGTCTTCCATCGTATGTCCTTCCTCCTTTTGGACGTCGTGTGGGCGACGATCTTCCAAAAGTCAAAGCCTCCTAGAACACGTTCTTCCCTTCCTTGCTCGCTCCGAACAAAGGGAAGAATGAAATGAAACTCCTCTTCCTTTCTAAAACTGGCCACCAAGTCAAAGGACTTGATGTTGCCTCCGGCCAAGGAATGGGTGATGGAGCGCTGGCTAACCTTGAAGAAGGGTTGTCGTCGGCCTCAAGGAGTGGAGAGGACGCCGGCCAAGGAAGAATAAAGAGAGGGGATGGGCGCCGGCCAAGGATGAGAGGGTGATGATGGGCGCCGGCCAAGGATGAGAGGGTGATGATGGGCACCGGCCAACTCTTGAAGAAGAGAAAGGAAACAAACCTCAACCTTCCAGCTTATTGCCGCCCAAGCCAAAACCCTAACCCTAGCTGCCCAAAGCTTGCTGCCCCAACCCTAATCTCTCTTCAATGTTCTTACCGCCCACCCCTTAAGCCTCTTTTTATAGAGTTGGCTAAAGCCTCCTTTTAATCTCCACCGTCAGTTCTAGGGATTTAATCTCAACCGTCAGATCTAGATATTTAATCTCAATCATCGGACCTAGAGATTTAATCTCCACCGTCGGATCTAAAGATGTAATCTCCACCGTTGGATCTAGAGATTTAATCTCCACCGTCAGATCTAGATATTTAATCTCCATTGTCGGATCTAGAGTTTCATTTTCCATCATTGGATCTAGGCTTCATGAGGGTTTTAATAGGCTACGATAGGGACCATGAGGAGGAGTTGGATCTTGACCACCCAATGGATCAAGCCCACATAAAGTCTGATCCATTAATGATAATTCATTCCACTAGAGGATTATCATTGATCTACCTCACCAACCCCCATAAGTTAATATAGGCTCCATATATTATTTGTACATATATCTCTCCGTGTTTAAGATCTCGAATATCCGTCGATTAATTAATTAACTAACAATTAATTAATCAACATCTAACTCCATGAGTAGTACCACTCAACCTTATCATAATGCCGGACCAAGTCCATCTGCAGGGTTTACATGATGAACCTTATGAGCTCCTCAAGGGGACATCATCATCCTAATATATAGGACACAGTTTCCTCCTATAATCAACGACACACTATATAAATAATATCATTTCCCAACTTACCGAGCCTGTCGATTTACTCTATTAATCTCGCCCATTGGTAAATCAAAGAAATGAATACTAAGTATATGTGTCCGTTATTATATTGGGATTAAGAGCATGTACAATATAATATCTGAGGTCCGATTCGATTATGTAGTCAGCAATAAATCGAATCACCTCTAAGTCAGTCATACTCAATACACACAAAGTGTACTAGTGTAATTCAATAGCCAAGACAAACCAATACCAAATCACACTACAACCATTTCAATGGTTTGTCCATAACCATCTAGGCTGTGAGCCTTTACTTATACTTTACAAGGAACTGATAACATGATCTCCCATGTGACACCACACACTATGTTATCTACAATGTAATGTATTAGACAATATGCATAACCATAAATATGCAAAAAATGATCATGTGATTCTTATTTCAAAATAAAGATGTTCATACAAAAGATAGACTTTTCAGTATACATCCCAACAATCTCCCACTTATACTAAAAGACTATGCTGTCCTCAAACTGTCATACATCTGATTCCCATTCCCTCCACATGCCTATCAAAAGCTCTCGCTGGAAGGGCCTTAGTGAAAGGATCTGCCAGGTTATCCTCCGATGCAATCTTGGCCACAACAACTTCTCCTCTCTTTATAATTTCTCGTATCATGTGGTACTTGCATTCTATGTGTTTACTTGCCATATGGGCTCGTGGTTCCTTCGAGTTTGCAACTGCACCACTGTTATCACAATAATTTGTGATAGTTCTGGGCAAACCAGAAATCACATCCATGTCCATCAAGAAGTTCCTGAGCCATACAACTTCTTTGGCTACCTCAGAGGCTGCCACATACTCAGCTTCCATGGTGGAGTCTGCCAAGTATTTCTACTTGACATTCCTCCATGCAATGGCTCCACCTCCCAAAGTAAGCACAAAACCAGAGGTAGACTTACTGTTATCCCTATCTGATTGGAAGTCGGAATCTATGTAACCCACAGGGAGTAATTGATCTGCATGGTAAACTAGCATATAATCCCTAGTCCTTCCCTGGTACTTCAATATATGCTTTACCGCAGTCCAATGCCCTCGGATTACTCTCGAGTATCCGCTAACCATGCCCAACGACAAAGCGTATATCTGCTCGTATATAGCATATAGCATACATGAGGCTTCCTACTGCCGAAGCATAAGGAACCGCCTTCATCTCCTCTATCTCCTCAGATGTTCTAGGACACATCTCCTTAGATAAAGGAACTATATGCCTGGAAGGTAGAAAACCCTTCTTGGAGTTTTGCATGCTAAAACGAGCTAAAATGGTGTCTATGTATGAAGCTTGAGATAAGCACAACATTCTTTTCCTGCGATCCCTTATAACCTTGATCCCAAGGATGTGTCCCACTTCTCCCAAGTCCTTCATATCAAACTGTTTGGACAACCATACCCTTACGTCCGATAACACCTTGACATTGTTGCCAATTAACAAAATGTCATCTACGTATAGTACAAGAAATACCACTACGTTTCCGTCACATATCTTGTATACACAAGACTCATCCAGACTTTGAATAAATCTATAAGACAGGATTACCTCATCAAAGCAGATGTTCCAAGACCTTGAAGCTTGCTTCAATCAATAAATGGACTAATTATGCTTACACACAAGATGCTCTTTGTCCTTTGCAATGAATCCTTCTAGTTGCTTCATATAGATGTTTTCCTCAAGACTTCTATTAAGGAAAGTTATCTTGACATCCATCTGTCATACCTCATAATCTATATGAGCAACAATACATAAGAGAATTTAGATAGACTTAAGCATGGCAACCGGCAAAAAGGTCTCCTCATAATCGATTCCCTCTTTCTGAGTATACCCCTTTGCAACAAGTCTTGCTTTGAAGGTCTCAACCTTCTCGTCTATTCCTCTTTTTCTTTTGTAGATCCGCTTGCATCCAATGGTTTTTACACCATTGGGTGGTTCTACTAGCTCCTAGACTTGATTTGAATCCATAGATTCAATCTCAGTATTCATTGCAATTTGCCAAGATACTGCATCTTTATCTTGGATTGCCTCGTCATATGTCTAGGGATCAGGTTCATGTTCGCCAGGGACCAAATTAGAAGATTCTCCCAAGAACATGAGTCTATCAGGCTGTCTAACAACCCTCCCACTACGATGAGGTATCACCTATGTATCCTCGATGACACGCGGTGAAGTGACTTATGGTATATCCTCTTGTACCGATGGTACTGAAGTATTGACTTCACCTCTCAATTCCTCCAGAACAGTCTTACTCATGGACTTGTGGTTTATCACATAGTCTTCCTCTAGAAATCTAGCATTCGTGCTAACGATCACCCTCTGATCTCTAAGACTATAAAACAAACCACCTTTCGTTCCTCTAGGATAGCCAACGAACATGCGCACTTCTGTACGAGGTTCCAACTTACCAGCATTTGCCTTCATCACATGTGCTGGACTCCCCAAATCTGAATATGTATCATAGTAGGCTTTCGCCCAGTCCACAATTCTGTGGGGGTAGAAGGCACTGATTTAGATGGAACCAAGTTCAGAATATACACCGCCGTATCCAGAGCATACCCCCAGAATGAATCTGGCAACTTAGAATAACTCATCATCGATCTAACCATCTCCATAAGAGTCCTATTCCTTCGCTCTGCTACACCATTCTGCTGGGGTGTGTGATAGTCGCATTTTTATCGTGTGATTTTTATTCACATTTGGGGATTTTAGGCTCTTTGATTTGGGTAATTATGGTTTTTCATGACGTCTTTTGCATGTTGTATTTAATTGAAATTAATTGTTTATTCCCTACAATTTCAGTATTATTTTTCACGGGTGAATGTGATTTTTTTTAGGGAACATGAAAGAGCCAAATCGGAGCAATGATAGCCGTTGATCAAGATCAAATTCATCTCAGCCGTTGGATTGAATGGATCAGCCCTTTAATTGAAGTCAATTAACCTAGATGCATTTGAGCAGATGAGATCAGAACTGGCACAATCGGATGGCTGAGAAAATTGGAGATAAAATCCAACTTCTTCCCAGCTGCGTTCGAAGTGCGCGACACAGAGAATAGTAGCAGCGTCATCTTCCTCTCGCGAGCATGGCGACAACTCCACTGTAGCACTCCGGCGACAATTCCAACAATCCCAGGGTCTTCCCCAGTCCATTCCATCCAGCATACTTTTCCCTCTTCGGTCAGGCAGAACGCAGCAGCATTTGGGCAGCGGCAACCCATAGACCGAGCAGGGGAGTTCGTCCGTCTTCACCGGCGATTTTCCGATCCATTACCACCGGAGCTGAGCCTTCCAGCTGGACGTGGTCGCAGAAGGCTGGAGGTGATTTGCTACTGCAATAGTAGCGGCAGAATATATTCCCAGTTTCGGCGGCATCACTTCTTCCGATCCAATGGCGGTCTTCAATGGTTCCAGCCGGTGGCGATGATACCTTTTGTTCCCAGTTCCAATCCTATCCACAATAGCGGCCGTGATTCGCGTCGTGCCATCTCCGCAGAGCCATTCAACCGGTTGCCATGGTAGTGGTATCATCGCATCCATCATCGGAGCTGTGGATTATCGAATCGATCCACCTCTCGTCGGGTTCTGACGAGAGATCCACATCCTGAGACCCTTGGAGTGTTCGGTATTGTCCTAGGTCACCGGAGAGGGTGGTACCTTTCCGGTGTTTGTGGATGACTGTTGATTTACTTTATTGATTTAATGTTAATTCAGTACTGTGTTTCTTATTGTTTACTGCATTGTTCACTTTTGGTATTTTAGTATTTTTACATTGTTGGCTTCCTAATGTG
Source organism: Wurfbainia villosa (assembly GCA_025175895.1). Classification (NCBI taxonomy): domain Eukaryota; kingdom Viridiplantae; phylum Streptophyta; class Magnoliopsida; order Zingiberales; family Zingiberaceae; genus Wurfbainia; species Wurfbainia villosa. Next base: position 97,208,305 of record CM045990.1, read on the forward strand.
CACTATATTTTATCAGTATTGTTCTAGTATTGATTTCTTAGTGTGCAGTAGTGTTCCACTGATGGTTAGTCATATCATGTCTGTGTGGTAGTTAGTTGATAGTTTAGTGAGTCTTGTTATTCATTTACAGTGTTTACCTAGTGGTTAGATTTATCTCCTTCAGTGTAATTGTTCTTTCCTGTTTTAGTTGATTTTCAGCTAGTGTGCCGTATAGTGATAGTGCGGTGCATGGTTGAATTGCTTTCATTTATTGCATTTCGTTTACTGCAGTTTTTAGTGACTGTTTGACTACTGTACCGTATAGTGACAGTGCGGTGCATGGTTGAATTGTTCACATTTGTTTGATCATTGTACTGTATAGTGATAGTGCGGTGCTTGGTCGCTTTCTTTTCTGTTTGTTAGTTTAGTTTTTCAGTGACTATTTGATCATTGCGTTGTATAGTGACAGTGCGGTGCTTGATTGAATTGTTCACCTTTATTTGATCATTGTACCGTATAGTGACAGTGCGGTGCGTGATCACTTACTTTTGCGCATTAGGATAGTTGCTTGTTACTTTTTGCATTTGTTCTTGCATTAGGTTAGCTTCCCGGGAATTAATAATTGGTGGTTAGGTTTACTTTTTGCTTGTTTAATTCTCATGTTTGCATTTGATTTTGCATTTTAATTGTTTTGATAATTATAAAAAGTTTACTTAAAAACAAACGTATTAGGTTCAAGTAGAGATGACCATCCTATACTGCATTAGTGTAGTTAGGGGGTTCGGTAAATAATTTGGGAACGATATTGCGATAGTTAAAAATTGTTCGATCAAAATTTTGGCGCCGTTGCCGGGGAACTTTAATGGGTTCGTTTGTCTTTAAACTGTAGTTTGTTTGTTTGTTTTCTTTTTCTTTTTGTTATTATTGTCTTTCTTGTCATCTATATTTGTTTTTCATTGTAGTTGTTTGTGATAATGACCAGGTCTCAGGTGAAAAATTACTGGAGCTAGATCCTGAGATTGATATGACTTTTCACGCACTATAGAGAGCACAGGGCAGGTCAGCTGATACTTCGGATTACAGTCCATCAGAGTTACAAATAGTCATGACAGATTACAACAGGACTCTGAAGGAGCTTGCAGCCCCTGATGCAACATACAAGTATTCTTGCATTAGCTACCCAGCTTTAGAGGAGGATTTTAAGCTCAGATCAGGTACAGTTCATTTGCTTCCTAAGTTTCATGGATTGTCTGGAGAAGATCCCAACAGGCACTTGCACGAGTTCCATGTTGTATGCTCTACTATGAAGCCACAGGGCATTTCAGAGGAAGATATAAAATTGAGAGCTTTTCCATTTTCACTGGCTGGAGCAGCTAAGGATTGGTTATACTATCTTCTACCAGGATGTATCAACAGTTGGCTTGAATTGAAGAAAGCATTCTTGGAAAAGTTATTCCCAGCATCTAGAACTGCTACCATCAGGAAAAGCATCTACAGTATCCAGTAGTCTACTGGAGAGACGTTGTATGATTACTGGGAGAGATTCAAGAAACTATGTTCCAGGTGCCCCCAGCATCAGATCAGTGACCAGTTGCTTGTTCAGTACTTCTATGAGGGACTGCTTCCTATGGATAGGAGTATGATAGATGCAGCTAGTAGAGGGGCATTAGTGAACAAGACCCCTAGGGAGGCCAGAGAACTTATTGCAAATATGGCAGAGAACTCACATCAGTTTGGGAGCAGAGCTATAGTGACTAGAGGAGTGAGTGAGGCTCACCTGGCTTATACTGATTAGGCGGAGATGAAGAAATCTATACAGGAGCTCACATCCTTAGTTAGGCAATTGGCACTGAACCAGGCAAGCCAATCTTCTATAGTGCCTATGCAGCCTATGTAGCCTATGCAACCTATGAGAGTTTGTGGTATTTGTTCGAGTCCAGAGCATCCTTCTGATTCATGTCCTTCACTCCAGCAAGATGAAATAGTAGCGGCGGCTAATCAATTTCCTTCCAGACCTCAGTATCATCCTCCATATCAGCATCAGCAGCATCAGCAGCATCAGTATCAGCCTCAGTATCAGCAACAACATTCCAGATATGATCCGATGTCTGCCACTTATAATCCAGGATGGAGAGATCATCCAAATCTGAGGTATGGGAATTCCTTTTATCAATAGTCGTTTCAGCCAGAACTAGCATTTCAGAGACCCCTAGCCATCCAGAGTAACCCAGTACAGGTCAGACCTTCTGTTCAGCCAGTTAGAGCTGAGTCTTTCCTGTTCAAGTTCAAATTTAAAGATGGAGGATCTTGTGCAGCAGTTTTTGGTATAGCAGCAGCAATTTCAGCAGAAGACGGATGCATCTATTCAGAACATAGAGAGACAGCTTAGCCAGCTTGCATCCAACATTAACGAGCTGCAGTCACAGGGATCTAGTCAACTATGTTAGGGTAATCTCTTGCCATGATAAGGTTTTGATGTGTGTGGCAAAGGGTTTAAGTTAGGTTGGTATTGTGATTTGATATGTGCGTTGGAGTCTTGCAGGGCTTAGTAATTCGCACATGGAGCCTTGGCGGGTTCACCACTCACAACCTTGTGCCTAAGTTGGAGAAAACGCATTGCAGAGCCGTGCGCTTGATGCTGCTGAGGGACCGCCGGACGAGATGACTTGAAGTGAAGCCAAGGAAGCAGACTTCGGAGGTAAGAGACGCGAAGGAGCATTGCAGAGCCGTGCGCCTAATGCTGCCGAGGGACGTGGCCGCGGACGAAGAGAGCTTCGGCGAGGGACTTCGAGTGAGATGAGAGAATGAGTGAAATGTAAGTAGCTCATTAGGTGAACTTGGCCAAATGGCTGAGTGTCGGAAACTTGACCGCAAGGGTTAAGGTTTACCCGACCACCGGAAGCTCAAACTAATGTTAAGTCCGATCGCCATGAAATGGCGATCGATCGCTTCTTAGTCGATTGGGTTCGACTGGTGTATGACTCATGGGCATTTTGCCCAGCTGATCGGCCCATGGATCGGCAATGATCAGCCGACATCGCTGATCGCATGTTGCAAAGGATGGCGATGCCGATCGATGGCACTGTGCACGGGCACATAATGGAGTCGACCTCATTGAGGACTTGACTGATCGAGCATCAGTCGACTGATGGTAATATCAGTCGACTAATGCCAGTACCGTTGGAAGAAATCCAACGTGGAAAGCGGCCATTATTGGCAGCGCCAGTGACGGCCGATCGATTGGGACATCGATCATTCTGTGTCAACGGGAAGAAACCCTCTTCCTCTATAAAGAGGAAGGGGATGGGGCTTTGGGAGGCTAATGTTCATGCTCCAATCTTTTCCCAAAGTGCCCTAAAGCTTTCCATCCTCTTACTTGAGCTTATTTCCTTTGTATTTCTAAGAGGAGATTCTTGTGTAAATGTTACCTCCACCTAGCTTAGTACAAAGGAGAGACCAATAGTGATTGGCTTTGGAGGAGTGATTCACCTTGGACGAATCGGACCGTGGATTAGTGGCGTAGCTGTGAACCACGTTATACCATCGTGTTAGCGTTTGTTTTTATTGTTTATCTTTTGCTTTGTCTATTTGTATTTGTATATTCTGCTTGCGCTAATCTTTTGTAGATGAGCAATTTACTCCATCCTTCGTAAGAGGGCTATTCACCCCCCTCTAGCCGGCCAATCAATCCCCCAACAAGTAGTATCAGAGTGAGGTTGCTTGTCACTGGACTAACCGCCGCAACAAGCTCTTCATCAAAAGATGGCTGGCTCGAACATTCATCCGCCGAAGTTCGAAGGGGAATTCGCTTGGTGGAAGAAGCGAATGGAGGTATTCTTCGAGACCGATTTTGATATTATGCTTATAATGGAAAATGGTTTCGAGTTGCCTAGGGATGAAAGGGGCGAACCAATTGAAAAATCACGATGGACTAAGAAGCAAAGAGAAGAGCACCTTGCAAACTCAAAGGCAAAACATCATCTTCTCAATGTGTTCCCTCAACAAGAGATCAACCGGATCGGAGAATGTACTAGCGCCAAAGAGATGTGGGAGAAGCTTATAGAGCTCCATGAAGGCACATCCGAGGCCAAGCTCGCAAGGAGAGATGTCTTCCGCTCCCAACTCAACAACATTAAACTAGAAAAGGGAGAAAAGGTATTTTTCTTACATTCCCGTTTCAAGGAAATTATAACCGGTTTGTCAAGTGTAGGTGAGAAGTGTTGGTGGGTCGCTTCGAAGGCTCATTGGCTCCCATGTCCCCGGATTAAAATTTTCACTGATGAAAGGATTAATCCGGATGAGATGAGCTTCCTTAGCAACACCATTTCGTCGTCGTGCTAACAACTTGAGTGGTCGCTCGAACAAACTAGTTGTTCAAGCAACTCTACTCTTCTAGTTGATTAGCCGCGGAAGAGACGACGGACGGATCGCCGGTTTTTGTGTTTGTCTTCGGTGTCCATGATTATACAATATATTTGCACACACACACATGCATAATCAAAACAAATAAAAACATCCTCAGATCTGTACATAAAGTTAAAATAACTTTATACCTTACGATCTTCTACCGTATGTCCTATCCTTCTCGTGGACGACGTGTGGACGAAGATCCTCCACGAGTTGAAGCCTTCTAGATCGAGTTCTCCTCTACCTTGTCCGCTGCGAACAAAGAGAAAAATGAACAAAACCTTTCCTATCTAGAACCGGCCACCAAGCTAGAGAGTTTGATGCAACCGCCGGCCAAGGAACAAAAGGATGAAGCGCCGGCCACCAATTCAATGGGAACCGCCGGCCACCTTGGAGAAAGGAGAAGCGCCGGCCACCAAGTCTTGGAGAGCCGCCGGCCACCAGGGAGCAAGGGAGGAGGAAGATGAGAACCGGCTAAGGACGAGTATAGGAAGATGGGCGCCGGCCAAAACCCTAGGGAGAACAAGTGCCGCCCAACTTCTAGCCGCCCAACAACCCTAGCCGCCTCCTTGAAGAAGAGCCAAAACCCTAATTTCAAATCAATCTTATTGCCGCCCAACCCTTAGCCATCTATATATAGAGTTGGGCCTAAACCTCCTTTAATCTCCACCGTCGGATCTAGGGATTTAATCTCTACCGTCGGATCTAGGGTTTTATCCCAACCATCGGATCTAGGATTTAATCCCAACCGTCGGATCTAGGATTTCATCCCAATCGTCGGATATAGGATTTCATCTCAACCGTCGGATCTAGGGTTTTATCCCAACCGTCAGATCTAGGGATTTAATCCTAACCGTCGATTCTAGGGTTTCATCCTAACCATCGGATCTTAGGGATTTAATCCCAACCGTTGGTTCTAGGGTTTCATCCTAACCATTGGATCTAGGGATCTAATCCCAACCGTTGGTTCTAGGTTTTGTTTTTTTGGATCTAGACTTCACAAGGATTATATTAGGCTACGATAGGGACCATAAGGAGGAGTTGGATCTTGGCCACCCGATGGATCGGAACCACACAAACTTGATCCATCAATGATGTTCCATTCCACTAGAGGATCATCATCGAACTACCTCACCGTATTTAATCAATATGGGCTCCATATATTATTTGTACATTAATCTCCCCGTGTTTAAGATATCGAATGTCCGTCAATTAATTGATTTACTGACCATCAATTAATTAACATCTAATTCCTCGAGTAGTACCACTCAACCTTATCATCATGTTGACTAATTCAACCAGCTGGGTTTACATGATGAACCTTATGAGCTCCTCAAGGGGACATCATCAACCTAATATATAGGACACGGTTTCCTCCTATAATCAACGACACACCATGTAAATAATATTATTTCCCAACTTACCGGGCATATTGATTTAATCCATCTAAATCTCACCCACTGGTAAATCAAAGAAATAAATACTAAGTACATGTGCCCGTTATTATATCGGGATTAAGAGCATGTACAACATAATATCCGAGGTCCGATTCAATTATGTAGTCAGTACTAAATTGAATCACCTCTATGTCGGTCCTACTCAATACACCTAAGTGTACTAGTGTAACTCTATGTTCAAGATAAAACAATACCAAGCTACACTACAACCATGCCAATGGTTTGTCCAAAATCATCTTGGTTGTGAGCCTTTACTTATATTTTACAAGGTACTGATAACATGATCTTCTGTGCCATACCAAGCACCATGTTATCTACAATGTAAAATATTAGACAATATGCACACATATATAATGAATATATAAAATGCAAGCAATGATCATGTGATTCTTATTTCAAAATAAAATGTTCATACAAAAAGAGCTAGGCTTTCAGTATACATTCCAACAAGAAGCTATCAAACCGGGATATGGTTATGAAGGCTATAGATGCCTTTCCGTGATCTTCAAAGTGGAGCTCCATGGTGGACTCCTTCTATATTTCGAAGAATTTAGAAGTGAGCACTTTGGAGGAGTTCTTCTCAACAATGGAGCTCCATGAAACGAGGCTTGAAGGAATACAAGAAGAGCCAAGAATCCAACCTTCAAGAGGAGTAGCATTATTGGCCAACAAGGGGAATAAGAAGATGGAAATCTCCTCCTCCTCCGATGATGAAGCATCCTCATCCTCCTCCATGGATAGAACGGAAGAAGCATATATGGTAAGGAGGGTAAGACGTGCTTTAAAAGGTTTTCAATTTAATAAATCTCATGATAGGAGAAGAAGACCTAGGGGGAAGGTCATTTGCTACAATTGTCAAGGGGAAGGACATATAAGAGACAATTGTCCTCTCCTAAACAAGAGCAAAGAAGAAAGGAAAAAGAAGGAAGAAAAGAAGAAGAAGAAGGGGAGCAAGAAGAAAAAGGAAAAAGAAAAGAAGACCAAGGAAAAGGGGGAGGCCAAAGCATTCAAAGCCAAGACATGGGATGATCTTTCTTCCTCATCCTCATCTGAAGAAGAGGAACACGTCTATTCCAACCTTGCATTGATGGCCTTCGATGACTTGGATTGCTCCTTCACCGAAAATGAAGAATCAAGCTCAAGTGAAGGGGGAGCCTCCTCTACTTCCTCATCCGAAGAAGAAGAAGACATGGAAGCTATGGTAACAAATCTAACTCCCAAGAAAATAGTTTCCATGGTTTCTAGTTTAACTAGGGATTTGTTTAGAGAAAAGAAGAAAAATAAATGCATGCTTGAACAAATTAAGGACTTAGAAGAGAAGTTAGAAAAAGCATGCTTAAATGATGATATTTCTATATGCCTTTGATGTGTGATGCATGCATAGAGGAAAATTGGGCTTTAAGGGAAAAGGTAGACTATTTGACAAAAGCACTAGAAAAATTCACTATAGGCTCCAACACCTTGAACATGATCATAGGGAGCCAAAGAGCTAGCTTCAACAAAAAAGGCCTAGGTTATAAAGAAAACAAAAATGAAAAGGCCTATAAATGCCTAATTGCTAGGGGACAAGATAAGAAGAAAGTAATTGCTAGGAAATGGATTCCTAAGGAATTTCTAATGAACCCCATAGGCAAGAATTTGTATTGGGTTCTAAAATCCATCCTTAAGGGTTAGAAAAACCCTAGGATACTCAACCATATGGACTTGACCTATATCATATCTTTGGTTGACTTAGGATGTTGGGACACATTTTTGAAATAGTGTTAGGTGATGATAACGTGCCTATAAATTGGTAATAATGCTTAAATCATGATGATTAATGTAATTGCTATGTATATTTGCAATCATGATTTATGATATTGATATTTGGCACATAATCATGAGAAATAGGTTTAAATCATGCTTTAGGTAACATTTGCTTATTATCATGATATAATACCTAATTCATGATAACAATTCAATGAATACATTTGTTTCATGATCATAATGTGAAATTAGTTCATATATGTCTTTATGATCATGAGGATTGTTAGGTTGATACTTAACCTTGATAAGAATTGCATGAATATAATAGTTAAGTATATACAAATACTCTCTAGGATGCATCTCACACTCACTATAGGCTACCTTGATTGAAAACTTAGCATGAGTGAGATGTTAGGATGATACAAATGTCCACTAATGCCTATGACATTTAGATGGTCATTCAAGGTATCAAAATAGCAATAATAGACCAATCATGGAGAAGGCTTATGTTTAATTCATAGACATATTTCCCAAAGATCATGGTTGGATATTTCATATGTTTTCAAAACAATTTCTTACCCTAAAATCTATGTATTTATGTTTTGAAACAATTGGATACAAAACTAGGTAGTAAACTTGATACTAGAATGATCAAAAACCTAGGGTTTTTAAAGCTTATGGATTTTTAGCAAATCTTTGAAAATATAATAATTTTTCATGAAAAACTATTTTTCTTTGATAGATATACTTAAAAGAAATGTGTTCCCCAAATTTCATGATTTTTCGAATTTTTTGGAATTTTTAATGCATTTTTGAAATTCGGTCCGAAAATCAGGAATTCCTGAAACCTTGTGCGGTCATTGAGTAATCAACTACGATCATTGGTGGAAAATCAGAATAGTGAAGGCCGAATTCAGGTTTTAATTCAATTTTTGGTATTTTCCTTCTATTATACTTGATGTCATGATTTTATAACTTAGTGTTAATCTTTTTGATGGTGTCAAAGGGGGAGAAATGATTATGTTTAAGTTAATTATGATAGGGGGAGAAATTTGTTTGGGGAGTTTCATGGATTAAGGGGGAGTTGCATGTTGCTATATCATGTTTATGTTTACATGATTTCTTACCTTAAAAATTTATATCAAATGTTTTTACCTAACTTAAACGGATTGCCACACATCAAAAAGGGCGAGATTGTTAGGGTAATCTCTTGCCATGATAAGGTTTTGATGTGTGTGGCAAAGGGTTCAAGTTAGGTTGGTATTGTGATTTGATATGTGCGTTGAAGTCTTGCAGGGCTTAGTAATTCACACATGGAGCCTTGGTGGGTTCACCACTCACAACCTCGTGACTGAGTCAGAGAAGGAGCATTGCAGAGCCGTGCGCTTGATGCTGTCGAGGGACCGTCGGACGAGATGACTTGAAGTGAAGCCAAGGAAGCAGACTTCGGAGGTAAGAGACGCGAAGGAGCATTGCAGGCGTTGAGATGAGAGAATGAGTGAAATGTATGTAGCTCATTAGGTGAACTTGGGCGAATGGCTGAGTGTCGGAAATTTTACCGCAAGGGTTAAGGTTTACCCGACCGCCGGAAGCTCAAACTAATGTTAAGTTTGAGTTTCATCGACACGAACCGATCGCCATGAAATGGCAATGATCGCTTCAGTCGATTGGGTTCGACCGGGTGTCGACTCATGGGCATTTAGCTGGCGATCGCTTGTCATGGGCACGGTCGGCTTGACATCATCGATCCGCTGCCAAGGGCTGATCGATCGATGGCACGTGCACGAGCCTGCGAATGGAGTCGACCTCGTTGAGGACTCGACTGATCGAGCATCACCAACGATGGTAATATCGATCGATCGATGCGATCGTTGGATGAAATCCAGCGTGAAAGCCCGTTATTGGGCATGGCTCTGAGACCGATCCAGATTGGGACATCACATCGCTTCCTATGTTAACGGGAAGAAACCCTCTTCCTCTACAAAGAGGAAGGGTTTGGGGCTTTGGGAGGTTAATGTTCATGCTCCAATCTTCTCCCAAAGTGCCCTAAAGCTTTCCATCCTCTTACTTGACCTTATTTCCATTGTATTTGTAAGAGGAGACTTCTTGTGTAAAGGTTACCTCCACCTAGCTTAGTGCAAAGGAGAGACCAATAGTGATTGGCTTTGGAGGAGTGATTCACCTTGGACGAATCGGACCGTGGATTAGCGGCGTAGTTGTGAACCACGTTATACCATCGTGTTAGCATTTGTTTTATTGTTTATCTTTTGCTTTGTCTATTTGTATTTGTATATTCCGCTTGCGCTAATCTTTTGTAGACGAGCAATTTACTCCATCCTTCGTAAGAGGGCTATTCACCCCTCTCTAGCCGGCCAATCGATCCCCAACAAGCTACCATCTCAGACCATCCTGAATCCTAAAGGAAACATTAGTTCGATTACACTGCGGAGTGGTAGAGTTACTTCAGACCCCCAGGCTTCAGACCCTGTACCAGATCCAGTTGCTGATTCGAGTAGTTTAGATCAATGCAGAGCAGAGCAGGATCCACAACCGCGACGATCGGAGTCGCCATTTCCATTACCTTTCCCTCAGAGGCCAGTACAACCTAGGAAGGGGGTTAGTGAAGAAAAGGCTAGGGAATTTCAAGAGCTTGTGGATTTGTTCAGTAAGGTGGAAGTTAATGTCCCTTTATTGACAATGATCGAGCAGATTCCCAAGTATGCCAAGTTTCTGAAAGAATTGTGTGTGCATAAGAGGAAGCTGAAAGGAAATGAGTTAATTAGAGTTGGAAAGAATGTTTCAGCACTTATTCAGCCTTTGCCCCAGAAGTGCGAGGATCCAGGAGTTTTCACTGTACCTTGTGTGATTGGGAGCCAGGTGTTCGAGGATGCTATGCTAGATCTAGGAGCTTCCATTAATGTGATGCCAAGGTCAGTTTTTTGTTCACTAGGTATTAGGCACTTGCAGTCGACAGGTGTAGTGATTTAGTTAGCCAATCGTAGTCAGACTCACCCAGCCGGGGTGATCGAGGATGTGTTGGTTAAGGTGAGAGAGCTGATAATTCCTGCAGATTTCTACATTCTTGACATGGAGGGTGATTCACAGAGAGGTAGAGCTCCGCTTATTCTGGGCAGACCTTTCCTCAAGACTGCCAAGACCAAGAATGATGTGCATGCAGGTACACTTTCCATGGAGGTAGGAGATACTGTAGTTCAGTTCAGGATTTTGGACGCGATGAAGCATCCGATGGTGGATCATTCTATTCTTAGCATGGATTTAGAGTATGAGCTGGATTGCATGGGTTTCATTTACAGTCAGTTTTGATTGGATATCTCTATACCTTACATTTTGTGTCGATTTTAGTGAATCATCGATTACGATGTATTGATGATATGATAGGACCTATCTGTGGGCCCTTTGATTTGGACAGGGACATGGAATGTGTAGGGACTTACGATCTTCAGGCAACACCCCAAGAATCACTCCCATCAGATGCGCAACCACAGAAGCTTGAATTGAAACCTCTTTCGGAGCATTTGAAGTATGTGTATTTGGATAAGGACGAGCAACAACTCGTTATTATTGCTCGAGATCTAGAGTCAGATCAGGAGTACAGATTAGTAGATCTTCTGAGGCAGCACAGGAAAGCTATTGGGTGGACGCTTGCAGATATTTCTAGTATCAGTCCTTCGATATGTATGCACAAAATTCACTTGAAAAAGGATGTGAAACCAGTCAGACAACCACAGCGACGACTTAACCCACTTATTCTCGATGGTAAAGAAGGAGGTGACAAGGCTTTTACAGGCTGGCATCATCTATCCTATTTCAGACAGCAAATGGGTAAGTCCTGTTCAGGTGGTTCCGAAGAAGTCTGGTATTACAGTGGTTGCCAATGCAGATAATGAGTTGATGCCCACCAGAGTTTAGAACTCTTGGAGAGTTTGTGTAGATTACAGAAAGCTTAATCAGGCCAGCAGGAAAGACCACTACCCCCTACCTTTTAATTATCAGATGCTAGAGAGGTTGGCAGGCAAGTAACACTATTGCTTCCTAGATGGTTACACTGGGTATTTCCAGATCAGTATTGCTCCAGAGGATCAGTAGAAGACCACTTTTACCTGTCCTTTCGAGACGTATGCATATCGGCGTATGCCTTTCGGACTTTGCAATGCTCCCGGGACATTCCAGCGATATATGGTTAGTTTTTTTGGTGATTTATTAGAACATTGCATGGAGGTTTTTATGGACGATTTTTCTGTGTATGGTTCTTCTTTTGATTCATGTCTGGATAGTTTGTCGAGAGTTTTACAGAGATGCATTGATACAGATTTGGTTTTGAATTTCGAAAAATGTCATTTCATGGTCAGGCATGGGATAGTTTTAGGTCATATTATCTCTGTGCATGGTATTGAAGTAGATCCTGCTAAAATTCATGCTATTTCTTCCCTATCTTACCCCGCTTCTGTGCGGGAAGTACGTGCTTTTCTGGGACATGTAGGTTTTTACAGACGTTTCATCAGAGATTTCAGTAGGATTTCCCTACCCCTGACCAACTTGCTATAGAAGGAGGTGATATTTCAGTTTGATCAGAGGTGCAAGGAGTCTTTTGACCAGCTCAGGCATGCTTTGACATCAGCACTGATCCTTAGACCACCGGATTGGACTCTCCCGTTCGAGTTGATGTGTGATGCCTCGAACTACGCGGTGGGAGCAATCTTGGCACAGGGAGTAGATAGAGCGTCTCATGTGATCTGCTACGCCTCGAGGACATTGGATGCTGCACAATCCAACTACACCACCATAGAAAAAGAGCTTTTAGCTATTGTTTTTTGCTTTGGATAAATTCAGATCTTATTTGCTATGTTCTCATGTGGTTATTTTTTCTGATCATGCAGCTTTGAAATTCCTCCTGAAGAAGCCTGATGCAAAACCGAGACTGATTAGATGGATGCTTCTGCTTCAAGAATTCGACGTAGAGATACGCGATAGGAGCGGGAGAGAACACAGCAGCGGAGACCTGAGCAGGATTGTGACGGAGATAGATTCCACCCCCATAGCAGATTCTTTTCCAGATGAGTAGCTTTTTCACCTGCAGGGTAAGACACCATGGTATGCAGATCTTGCTAACTATTTAGTTGCCCGTGTTGTACCTTCATTTTTTTCTCATGCACAAGTCCAGACATTGAAAAGTGATGCCAAGTATTATGTATGGGATGATCCTTACCTTTGGAAGTTTTGTAGTGATCAGATTATTAGGAGATGTGTTCCTGATTATGAGTTTCATTCCATACTTACCTTTTGTCATACTCTGGCTTGTGGGGGGCATTTTGGACCCCAAAGGACTGCTAGGAAAGTTTTAGAGTCTGGTTTGTATTGGCCCACCTTATTTCGTGATGCCTATGAATTTTATAAGTCTTGTGAGCAATGTCAACGAACAGGGAACATAGGACGTAGAAACGAAATGCCTCAGCAACCTTTGTTATTCTGTGAGATTTTTGATGTTTGGGGTATTGATTTTATGGGTCCATTTCCTGTATCTTTCGTATTTTTATATATTCTATTGGCTGTTGATTATGTTTCCAAATGGGTGGAGTCCATCCCCACCAGGACTGATGATTCTCTAGTTGTTGTGAATTTTGTCAGGTCTAACATATTTTGCAGATTTAGGGTACCCAGGGCGATCATCAGTGATCAAGGGTCTCACTTTTGCAACAGACGCATGAAAGCTATGTTAAGCAAGTATGGGGTGTGCCATAAGATTTCTACTCCATATCACCCTCAGACAAATGGACAGGATGAAGTGTCGAACAGAGAGATAAAATCAATACTAGAGAAGACAGTGGGGCCAGACAGGAAAGATTGGAGCAAAAGATTGGAAGATGCTCTGTTGTCCTACAGGACTGCATATAAGACTCCCATAGGCATGTCTCCATATAGATTGGTTTATGGCAAAGCATGTCACTTGCCGGTGGAGATTGAGCACAGAGCTTACTAGGCAGTGAAAGATTGCAACATGGACGCTTACATAGCTGGGAGAGAGAGAAAGCTCCAACTTCAGGAACTTGAGGAGACAAGGTTAGAAGCCTATGAGAACTCCCACATTTACAAGGAGAAGACTAAACATTTTCAAGTATAAGAGGCTTGTTAAGAAAGAGTTCCATATGGGAGATAGAGTTTTAGTGTACCAGTCTCGACTCAGGTTGATTAAAGGTAAGTTGAGATCCAGGTGGGACGGTCCTTTCCTTGTTACTAACGTTTTTCCCTATGGTGTTGTAGAGGTGCAGGAACCTTCTTCAGGGAACACTTACAGAGTGAATGGACACTGTCTCAAAATATTTCACGAGGGGGCGATCGATGCCTTTGTAGAGGAAGTGCACTTTGCCGATGTTTCTTCTCCAACATGAAAGGGGAGTGTGTTCCTTTCCTTATTGTATTTCCTTCTTTCCTTGCATGTTCGGATTTAGTAATGTTGGTTGTTTATTTGCCTGATGACTTAGGTTATTTGTTTGTTAGGTTATTTGTTTGTTCAGTTGTTATTTAGTCCAATAATATTCCCTATGCATGCTTTTGTATCATTTCAGAGATAGTAAAAATTAGTTAAGTTTGATCATCGAATTATGGATTCTTTTGGTGTATGTTAAGAAACTTCACTTGCATGCGGTCACTTGTTATGATGGTGAACTTTTTATTGATAGACCAAGCTTGATTTTTATTCACCTAGTGAGGTTTAAGCCATTTTCATCATTTACCCACTTTGGTGTGATACACATATGATACTTGTTACTCCAGAACTTGCTTTGAGTCTTTTCACGACTGCAATAACATTTAATTGCATGAATATGATGAAGGATTTCACTCTTGATTCTTTTCCTTACTTGTATTGCTTGTCTAATCCACTTGATCCTTCCATGTTGTCTTACATGTCATATTTTTACATTTCCATTTATTGTCTTTGTTATCTACTCCACCGAGGATTATCTTCTCTCGTAGCTTTTGTTCCCATATTGGAAGAATAACTTGTTAAATTGTTTGTCCGAGACGGACAAAATTCTTAAGTGTGGGGGAGGATATCTTCGTTTGCGTAAATTTGCTATATAGCTTGGCCATTCAGAACTTAATCGACCTACAACTCTGAAAATGGTAGTGAAATTGAGAGATTGGAACTACTGCTGGAAATACTGGTGGTTGAAGCTATGAACTGATCTAGATGGATTGCACTGGAAATGGAAGCATTATCAGAATTGTGCCAGTACCAATAGCATCCTTAACTATACGTGCAACCCAATTTCAACCTCAACAAGGGTGCAACAGCTCCAGTTGCTGTGAAATTCCGATAAGCTGGTAGATTACAAGGCCAACAAGTTAAAATTCTACTTATGGAGTCAGAACTTAGGAATGGATTGAATGCGTTTGGTTGTATCAGATTTTCAGGAGTTGTACGTGCAAGATCTGGATTGAATTGGGTTGAATCTGAAATTGGCATCCACTATTCTGAATCTGAAAATTCAGAAACAGCAACTTAATTACAGAAATAGTAGTCCATTGATGCAACAGCTTTGAGCTCAGCTGTTAATTGGATACAAAGGTTGAAAGTGCAACTGGAAAATAGTTAAGTCAGAAATTTATCGAAGAAAGCACAAGTGATGCATGAATTGGAATTGGAAATTCTGGAATGATCTAAGGAAATTTTTGAATTGAAGGGAAGTGGTATCACCTGGAAATTGTCCACAACATTAGCTTCAAATAAGAGCAAAGTTATCCCTTCACAGCCAACTGGACAGCAACAATTTCAGCATCCCAGCAATTCTCAATTCGTGCAGCAACAACAACAAACTCAAAATTCTCAACTGCAACAACATGACAACTATACAAATCAGCAAAATAATATTCAAGGTTCTTCGAATTCAATGCAGGCACCTATTGTGTAAGGCCTGCAACATGGTTCTGTGCCATGATCAACATAATTGGGTGTTACATCTCAATGGAATATCTCAAATGCATTACAGACTGGATCTACATTTGACAATGTCCAAGGAAATTCTTTTAGTTCATTGCAGCTAGGAGCACTTGTTCCCATGCAACAAGGTGCACTTTCAACCTTCTACTCCACCGAGGAATTGTTATGGGCAGTTCAAGAAGAGGCAAGATGATTTAAGTTCAACCGGCAGAGCAGCTTGCAAAATAAATCTGAGCAGGAGTATCAGCAGGAAATTGGAGTATGCTAAGGAGGAAATTAACTTGATAAATTGAGAATGCTTAATCAACAACCCAGGCATCAAAATGCTGAAGCTGATAATTTGTAACTGCCACATGAATTCAAATTATATTTTCTTAGAACCACAATTCTCCTTACCTGCAGAATGTGTTTATGAAGGAAACGAATGAGCCAAGTATCTATAGTCATAGATCACAGATTCAGCAAAATTCCAATTATCTCTTGAGGCAAACTGCTGCAAAACATGTGGAGGAAGGATTTGCTACCCATGGAGCTAGAGTAATTACATATCCACTTGATAAAGATCTGCAGGATGGCAAAGGTACTGGAAAGAAAAGTTTCACCTACGGATTTTAACTTTTCATTGAGAGGAAAGAAGCAAAAGGTGAACTCAAAAGCACCCTCTACTGAGTGTGAGACATGTAGGGAAATCTGCATTCAGAGATAAAATGTTGCAATTTAGAGATTGGGTAGAGCAGAGTTCACACTAAGCCATGGAATTCTGGATGTGTATTTGGTTGAAAATTTGTTACTGCAGCTGGACAGGTTTTACCACAGAGTTATCAAAAGATGATGGTGTTCTTATAATCTTCCAAAGCTCCTTTCAAAAGCTGAAACTTCAAATGAAATGTAGGTCTGAACATTTCTGCAATGTTCAGATTTGCAGAATTGGAATTACCTGAGATTTAAATTGGAAAAAGATTTGTAGGGTTCTTGTTTACCTATTGTGATACACTGAAATCTCAAGCTTAGATAGCTAGATACGGTCTGGATAAGAGGCTTGGATCTATGTTGTTCACAAACCTTGAAGTAATTGCTGTAAAACTAGTGGAAGCTAATAAGAAATTTGTAAATTGCTGCTCAACCATGGATAGCAATGTCTCAGGAATTGGCAGAGGCTGTGATATGGAAGGTCTGATTCAGAGTTTCTGCATCTCTATGGAGATGTTTATATCTGCAATTAATTTGTGCACTTAAATTGGAGCTAGCGTTGCAATTTCTGAATCACCGACTGCAGAATGTTCTGAGCAGTAAATTTCTGAAAGCACCAGAAACATACTTGTCGTGATCTTGTTTGCTTGCCTTTGAAGCTGAATGTGCAAGCTTGAGTATCCTTTACGGTATGGACAAGATGAGAGGATTAAAGTCACTTATTGCTTGAAGTGCTCCAGTAGGAGCTGATGCCTTTGAATCTGATTGTAAAGGATTTAAATGTGTGGTCTATTATTCATGTTTACTACAGTTTCAGATTTGAGATATTCTCAATTTGGTGATTACCCCAGCTAGCTAAAGTTGTGGCTTATGGAAATAGAATGGAGATGTTGTGAGTGTTATGTCCTTGGATAGTTATTGGAATATATCCCTCCACACTCCTACATGCAATTTATCAGGTTTATTCTTCCAATTCTTCTATTGTTGCTCTTTTCCTTATATCTTTTGGTATGTTTCTTTTGCAATTCACTTCTGATCTTATTTGATTTCGATAAATCCTTTTGATTCATGTATGGAATGTATTGATAGCGGTGGAGAAGTAGATGATAAGCAAGCATATGGTAGGACAATATTACATAGTGTTTTGAGGGTACCCCACTCCTACGATCATTATGTTAGCATGAGTACATGTTGACTACTATATGAGTTGGATCTTTTGACTACCCTAGATCCAGACCTATTTGGTGATCCTAAGTAACTTATTTTTTCTATCTCTGAATTATTGATCAGGGTATTGTTTGGGGAATGAGTGATTGAGTCAGTGTTTTCTTTATTTTTAGTATTGCTCGGGACGCGCAAAAATAAGTGTGGGGGAATTTGATAGTCGCATTTTTATCGCGTGATTTTTATTCACATTTGGGGATTTTAGGCTCTTTGATTTGGGTAATTATGGTTTTTCATGACGTCTTTTGCATGTTGTATTTAATTGAAATTAATTGTTTATTCCCTACAATTTCAGTATTATTTTTCACGGGTGAATGTGATTTTTTTTAGGGAACATGAAAGAGCCAAATTGGAGCAATGATAGTCGTTGATCAAGATCAAATTCATCTCAGCCGTCAGATTGAATGGATCATCCCTTTAATTGAAGTCAATTAACCTAGATGCATTTGGGCGGCTGAGATCAAAACTGGCACAATCGGACGGCTGAGAAAATTGGAGATAAAATCTAACTTCTTCCCAGCTGCGTTCAAAGCGCGTGACACAGAGAATAGTAGCGACGTCGTCTTCCTCTCGCGAGCGTGGCGATACCACCGCAAAGACTCTGCGCAATTCCAAAGAATCCGTGGTCTTCCTCACCCATTCCATCCGATTTTTCCCTCTTCTGGCCAAAGTGAGCTCGCAGCAAAGATTTGGCGCAGCCATCGATCGAGCAGGAGTTTGTCCGCCTTCACCGCGATTTTCGATCCATTACCACGGGTGAGCCTTCCACCGGACGTGGTCGCATATCGGAGGTGATTTGCTACTGCCGTGGTAGTGGCAGAATATATTCCCAGTTCCGACGACATCACTTCTTCCGATCCAATGGCGGTCTTCAATGGTTCCAGCCGGTGGCGATGATACCCTTTGTTCCCAGTTCCGATCCCATCCACAATAGCATCCGTGATTCGCGTCGTGCCATCTCCGCAGAGCCATTCAACCAGTTGCCATGGTAGCGGTACCATCGCATCCATCATCGGAGCTGTGGATTACCGAATCGATCCACCTCTCATCAGGTTCTGACGAGAGATCCGCATCCTGAGACCCTTGGAGTGTTCGGTATTGTCGTAGGTCACCGGAGAGGGTGGTACCTTTCCGGTGTTTGTGGATGACTGTTGATTTACTGTTAATTCAGTACTGTGTTTCTTATTGTTTACTGCATTGTTCACTTTGGGTATTTTAGTATTTTTACATTGTTGGCTCCCTAATGTGCACTATATTTTATCAGTATTGTTCTAGTATTGATTTCTTAGTGTGCGGTAGTGTTCCACTGATGGTTAGTCGTATCATGTCTGTGTGGTAGTTAGTTGATAGTTTAGTGAGTCTTGTTATTCGTTCACAATGTTTATCTAGTGGATAGATTTATCTCCTTCAGTGTAGTTGTTCTTTCCTGTTTTAGTTGATTTTCAGCCAGTGTGTCGTATAGTGACAGTGCGGTGCATGGTTGAATTGCTTTCGTTTATTACAGTTTTTAGTGACTGTTTGACTACTGTACTGTATAGTGATAGTGCGGTGCATGGTTGAATTGTTCACATTTATTTGATCATTGTACCGTATAGTGACAGTGCGGTGCTTGGTCGCTTTATTTTCTTTTTGTTAGTTTAGTTTTTCAGTGACTGTTTGATCACTGCGTCGTATAGTGACAGTGCGGTGCTTGGTTGAATTGTTCACCTTTGTTTGATCATTGTACCGTATAGTGACAGTGCGGTGCGTGATCACTTACTTTTGCGCATTAGGATAGTTGCTTGTTACTTTTTGCATTTGTTCTTGCATTAGGTTAGCTTCTCGGGAATTAATAATTGGTAGTCAGGTTTACTTTTTGCATGTTTAATTCTCATTTTTGCATTTGATTTTGCATTTTAATTGTTTTGATAATTATAAAACCCCCCAGTGTTTACTTCTGTTTAAAAACAAATGTCCAGCCATTAGGTTCGTTGGGAGATGACCCGAGTCAGTCCTATACTGCATTTGTGTAGTTAGGGGGTTCGATAAATAATTTGGGAACGGTATTGCGACAGTTAAAAATCGTTCGATCAGTGTGTCAGGTGCAGACAATTGGGATTGAATCCCTGCCTCTGATAAGTAATTCCTAAAATCTCCCAAGAGGTACTCCCAACCACGATCAGATCGTAGTATCTTGATACTTTTACCTTGATGTTTCTCCACATCAGCCTTTAATTCTTTGAACTTGTCAAAACATTTAGACTTGCAGCGCATCAAGTAAATGTATCCATATATCAAATAATCATCTACGAAAGTGACAAAATACTCAAAACCACCTTTTGCCTAGATAGTCATAGGACCATACAAATCAGAATGAACCAATTCCAACACATCTTTGGCTCTATACCCCTTGGCCTTGAAAGGCCTCTTGGTCATTTACCTTCCAAGGAAGACTCGCAGGTTGGAAAGTCTTCCACCACTAATGAACTCAGAGGTCCATCAACTATCAACCTTTGAATCCTGCTTAGGTTAATATGACCAAGCCTTAGATGCCAAAGACATGTTTGGTTCATCTTTGAAGGTTCTTTTCTCTTATTGGAATTAGAAGATGAGTTATTAACTTCTATTTGCATCGTGGGAGCTTTTGGTTCAAGTGTATATAAATTTACTATCAATGCATAAGAACAGAAAATCTCCCTATTCCTTTTTATAACAACTCTGTCATTAAAAGAAATAGAATATCAATCCATAAACAATTTAGAAACTGAAATCAAATTATTTCTAAATAAAGGTACATAAAGGCAATTTTTAAGAACCAAAACTTTATTCCTCTCAAAAGACAAATAAACATCTCACACTACAATAGCCGCCACCTTCGTGGCATCGCCCAAGTATACGGTAATCTCCCCCTCAGTCAGTCGTCTGGTTTCCTGAAACCCTTGCAAAGTATTACAGACATGATCAGTGACTCCCATTTCTACACACCAGGTGTTGGTAGATAACACCGCTAAACATGTTTCAACGACTAGACCAAAAGATATACCTTTGTTTTGCTTCCGGTTGGGGCATTTCTTCTTCCAGTGTCCAGTCTGCTTCAAAGTGAAGCACTTGCCTTTCGGCTTCTTCACTCCTCCTTGAGTTCCTCCCACCGCCTTTGCCCCAGCTTGTTTCTTCTTCTTCTTGCCTTTCGGCTTAGAAGTAGAAACCTTTTGGGAAACCATGGCCTATGCCTGAGCACTATGACAAAAAAGCCCCTCTGCCGCCTGGTGTTCTGTCAGAAGCTCCTCCAACGAATACAACCTCTGGTTCATATTGTAGTTCAGGCGAAATTGCTCAAAACTCCTAGGTAGAGACTGGAGAATGATATCGACCTGGGTTTCCCCATCGATCTTAGTTCCGATGACTTCCAACTCATTTAAATGAGCCATCATCTTGAGAACATGATCCCTCATGGGTGTTCCCTCGACATTGGTGGTCATCATCAAGTTCCTCATGGCTTCCTGCCTTGCAGCCCGATTCTGGTGTCCGAAAAGCTCTTTGAGATTGAGCATCATGTCATAAGCAGTGGGCATGGCTTGATGTTGATGTTGCAGTACATTTGACATAGATGCCAAAATGAAACATCACGCCATCTCATCAGCCTTAATCCACTTCTTATAACTCTCCTTCTCCTTTTCCCGAGAATCATCCGCAGGCTTAGGAGGACACTCTTCGAAGAGTACATATTTATACTCCTCAGCAGTTAAGACAATATCAAGATTCCTCTTCCAATCAACATAATTGGGTCCAGTAAGTTTATTTTCTTTCAAAATCAAGCAAGTGGCTTGAAAGACATTTTGAAAAACCTAAGAATCATATAGATCAAAACATTAGATTTCAAAAAAAATTATTGATTCCTCAAACAATAAAATTTTAAAATCAACCAAGACCTCAAAACATCGAGAATATCATATTTCACGATAGTGTGGACGCATACGAATTCTACATTTATAAGAGGAGGTTTTACCCATTAATTTTACTATCTTGTCAACCTAACTTTTTGACAAATAAAATTAATAGTTGGTTTCTCTTTGGCCTTACAAATAAAAGCAGTGACTTCGATGGGGAGGATACTCCTATTTGCATCTAAGTGTTCGCCATTACTTTGTACCAAGGTAATTATCTCGGGTTATGTGCCTTCTGATGGCGAAGTACACACGCTCCTTAATAATTTCTTATAACCATATTCGACCCTGTGATCCGCAAACAAACTCATCCGATGGAGAGGAAGGCACTCAGAGCCGATGCGCAAGTTTGTTTGCATCACATGTCAAATCGTAATGGAGGCCATGAGAATTTATAAAAATATCCCTCTCCCACTTAGTAATTTAGAATTGAGGATTTTTCCTAGCCTACGACATGCATATCAAACAAAAAGCAATAAATATGAAAAAAATATTTTCCACCTATTATGGATTTTGTCTCTAATATGCCTCCCGTCGTGTCGCCATCTCGTCTGCTCCTCCCTATGCCATGTACAAGTCATCCGAAGATCCGAGCCGAGAATAATTATTTTAATTTACATCCATCGATCCTATACTCCACGAAGGAGTGTACATGAAATCTAGATTGAAAGTAAACTAAAATAAAAGAGTGATCAAACAATATCGTACTTAATTACAAAAAATTAAATACTAACCTCATCAACCCCGAGGATTCAAACAATATCGTACTTAATTACAAAAAATTAAATACTAACCTCATCAACCCCGAGGATTCAAACAATATTACACACATGAAATCACATACACACATATAGCCATAATAGTTGGATCTTATGCCTGTAACCAAAGAGTTAGCCTACACACATCCTACTATCATCTGACACATACAATATATGATAAGTGCATAAAATAACCGAATCCTAAACACACTAAACCGGAAACCGTGGCTCTGATACCACTTGAAGGTAGGAAACTTTGCTTCCCACTTCAACTCGGTTGCTTGTTCATGGCAATCCCGTCTTCGTCCCCGGATAAAAAAAATTAATCCATGACAATTAGGGATTACCCAAGCTACCGTTCCATCATCGTGCTATTCGATTAGAGTGGTCACTTGAACAAAATTGTTGTTCAAGCAACCAGCCTTTATTCTTCGAATAATCGCAGAATAGACGATGTATGGATCTCCGGTTTTTGTGTTCATATTCGGGGTCCAAGTAAATTTAGCCACATACCATACATACAATATACAAAGAAACAAAAGGAAAGCAAAACAAGATTTATACCTCTTGTTTACCTCAAGGTCTTCTATCGTATGTCCTTCCTCCTTTTGGACGTCGTGTGGGTGACGATCTTCCAAAAGTCGAAGCCTCCTAGAACACGTTCTTCCCTTCCTTGCTCGCTCTGAAAAAAGGGAAGAATGAAATGAAACTCCTCTTCCTTTCTAAAACCGGCCACAAAGTCAAAGGACTTGATGTTGCCGCTGGCCAAGGAATGGGTGATGGAGCGCCGGCCAACCTTGAAGAAGGGTTGCTGCCGGCCTCAAGGAGTGGATAGGATGCCGGCCAAGGATGAGAGGGTGATGATGGGCGCCGGCCAACTCTTGAAGAAGAGAAAGGAAACAAACCTCAACCTTCCACCTTGTTGTCGCCCAAGCTAAAACCCTAACCCTAGCCGACCAAAGCTTGCTGCCTCAACCCTAATCTCTCTTAAATGTTCTTGTCGCCCACCCCTTAAGCCTCCTTTTATAGATATATGCTTAAGCCTCCTTTTAATCTCCAATGTCGGTTCTAGGGATTTAATCTCAACCGTCGGATCTAGAGATTTAATATCAACCGTCGGACCTAGAGATTTAATCTCCACCGTTGAATCTAAAGATTTAATCTCCAACGTCGGATCTATAGATTTAATCTCCACTGTCGGATCTAGAGATTTAATCTCCATCGTCGGATCTAGAGTTTCATTTTCCATCATCGGATCATGGCTCCATGAGGGTTTTAATAGAATATGATAGGGACCATGAGGAGGAGTTGGATCTTGGCCACCCAATGGATCAAGCCCACATAAAGTCCGATCCATTAATGATAATCCATTCCACTAGAGGATTATCATTGATCTACCTCACCAACCCCCATAAGTTAATATGGGCTCCATATATTATTTGTACATATATCTCCCTGTGTTTAAGATCTCGAATGTCCGTCGATTAATTAATTTACTGATAATTAATTAATCAACATCTAACTCTATAAGTAGTACCACTCAACCTTATCATCATGCCGGACCAAGTCCACCTACAGGGTTTACATGATGAACCTTATGAGCTCCCCAAGGGGATATCATCATCCTAATATATAGGACACGGTTTTCTCCTATAATCAACGTCACACCATATAAATAATATCATTTCCCAACTTACCAAGCCTATCGATTTACTCTATAAATCTCGTCCATTGGTAAATCAAAGAAATGAATACTAAGTATATGTGCCCGTTATTATATCGGGATTAAGAGCATGTACAACATAATATCTGAGGTCCGATTCGATTATGTAGTCAGCAATAAATCGAATCACCTCTAAGTCGATCTTGCTCAATACACACAAAGTGTACTAGTGTAATTCAATGGCCATGACAAACCAATACCAAATCACACTACAACCATTCCAATGATTTGTCCATAACCATCTAGGTTGTGAGCCTTTACTTATACTTTACAAGGAACTAATAAGATGATCTCCCGTGTAACACTACACACCATGTTATCTACAATGTAATGTATTAGACAATATGCATAACCATAAATATGCAAACAATGATCATGTGATTCTTATTTCAAAATAAAGATGTTCATACAAAAGATAGACTTTTCAGTATACATCCCAACAATATATGTGAGCCACACCCAGTATCCAATACTCAAGTGTCAAAGGAAATAGAATGACAATCAATAACGAAGATACCTGAAGAGGATGGGGCATTGGATGCCTTCTTCTTCTTCATGCACTCAAGATAAATCTTGCAGTTTCTTCGCCAGTGGCCTTCCTTGCCACAATGATGGCAAGTGCTCTTTTGTGCTGGTTCTACCTTCTTAGCCTTCTTATTCTTCCCTTTCTTCTATTCCTTTGTCTTTCTCTTAGAACCTTTCTTCGAGGAATCAACTAACAAAACCGCCTTCTCCTCATGCTTCACAGAAGGCTCCACAGTTTTCAGCATATTGAGGAGCTCAGGAATAGTGGATTCTAATTTGTTCATCTGATAGTTCATCACAAATTGTGAGAAACTCTTGGGCAAACAATGCAGAATTAAGTGAATACTTATTCATGATCCATCACAAACCCGAGGGTGGCCAGCCGCTCGATGTACCCATTCATCTTTAGCACAAACTGCACTACAGACAAACCTTCTTGCATCTTAGAGGTGAAGAGGAGCCTGGAGACTTTGAACCTTTCAGATCTCGCTTGCTCATCAAACAACTCATGAAGATGGAAGACTATAGTATTAGCATCCATATGCTCATGCTGCTTTTGCAGCTCAGGTACCATCGAGGCTAGCATGATGCAACTCGCTACTTCAGAATCTGCCACATATTTCTGATAGGCCAACAATTGGTCTGGAGTTGCATCGTCCGTAGGACGGTTGGGAAGAGGCTTTTCATGGACATATGTGAGCTTTTCTGCCTTGAGAATAATTCTCAAGTTTCTAAGTTAGTTCAGGAAGTTAGGCCTAGTCAATTTGTTTGAATCCAAAATAGTGCGCAAATTCAAAGATGTCATGATCAATCGATTAACCTAGAAATACAAAACGAGCATATATGAGAAAGATGATTTAAAATGCATCAATATACATTCATAAATCCCATTCATTTTTCGAATTTCAAAAACCCCAAAATCCCTTCGGGAGATCGTAGGTCCATCTCTGAATGGGCTGATATGCAACATAGATATGAACAACCTTGGAGAGAGTCCAACAAGTCATTCATAGCTACGATGGTAGGTATCAAATATACCGATTGCATATCACATATATGCAACTATCACAATGTGCTATCAACTAATTGAATATTCACAAATACATCGGTTTGTTAACTCATTAACAAGTATGCATCACATGCATAGCACCCAACTTCACCTCCGTTCACATTGACCATGGAGAGAGTCCAACAAGCCGATGCTCTTGGTTAAAGCCAACCCATTAATCGAGAAATAATTTTAATATGGTTAGAACACATTCAACAAATTAGCCCGGCTTGGAGAGAGTCCAACAACCAAAGCTAATGATTGACCTCTGACTCTTACCATATTAGTATTAAACTATTTCATGGTTTGAACATGTTCAGGTTCGAGCCGGGCTTGGAGAGAGTCCAACAACCCAAACAGGAAATAGAACATTAGTTCTAACCATATTAATGGAAGGTGTAGGCTTTAATATTGTGTTAGGGTTTTTATGTTTCATCCTCTTTGCATGCAAATAACTATTATCTACATGTCATGGCATACATGACATACATTTACATGTCACGACATGCATGACATAATGATATGCATCTAATGCAATTACATGACATACAATTATACCATGTACAAAATTTCCTTATATATCATAACTATTTATTGAAATAAAATATGTTTAAGATTTGATTCTCAAAATCAAATCATGATTAAATTAGAAAACAAATTTTCAAATCTAATCACATATTTTATTTATGGAATGTCTCAATTAAGGAAAGTCAATTTTTAATTTAGGAAACAAATTTCCTAAATTGTCAAAACTATTTATGGAAATAAAATATATTTTAGATTTGATTTCCCAAATCAAATCATGATTAAATTAGAAAACAAATTTCCAAATCTAATCAAATATTTTATTTATGAAAAATATTAATTTCCATAAATACTTCTAACTTTTCAAAAGTAGAAGATTTCCATAAATACTTCTAGACTTTCCAAAATTAGAAAATTTCCATAAATACTTCTAACTTTCCAAAAGTAAAAAATTTCCATAAATACAATTACGACTATCGCAAAATAATTTTATGATTATGTCAAAACACAACCTGGGCTCTGATACCACTATTGGGTTTCTGACACCGCGACTAGTGTGTGTTCGAACATGTTTCGTAAACATGTGCGCAGCGGAATAAATTAAAAGCAATAAATCTAATTTATTACATCACACACACCACACGCATGTATAGTACAACATGTGTAGACATAACCATACATTCAAATTTTGTAATAAAAGAAAATTATTCTACGTATACCTGATGTATCACGTGTAGCGGGAAAGGCATCAACCGGAGCGAACCTCACTAGAATCGCCTCTATCCGTATCCACGTCGTGTATCTTCAGGATGACTTCACAAAGTCACGAGCCTCATCTTCATACGAGTTACTAGCCTTGTGTTGAAGACGATGTGATCGAGAGAAGATCACAATCCAAATCAAAATTCGGATTCAAAACCGAGTCCCCAAAACTCTCTTCTCCGGAGAGGTATTCGTCAACCGTTTGACGAATCCTTCGTCCTCCACCTATGAGGATTACCGAAGATCAAATCCCCAGCAAGATAGCCACTGTCGGAGCTCCAAACGTTGTCCAAACGACGCTCCGACAAGAAAGAAACAAGCTGTCTAGAAAACTGGACAGCTTTGGTGGAGAACTTACGTGGTCAAATAAGGAAAGCTAGATGCTCACCTTGTCGCTGGAGCCAAGGAAGATCATAGGAGGGCCGCCAGAGGATCGCCGGAAGGAGCTTGGACGCTGACAATAACTTGGATGGTGGCACAAGGGCTGCGCGGCGGCAAGGGGTTGGGCGCCAGCTACACAAGGAGAAGAGGGAGAGGGGGCAGCAAGATTAGGGTTGAGGCTTTCTCAAAACCCTTAAGCCCTATTTTATAGAGAACAAATTCTCCTAATGGTTATTGGTTCATAACCAAAAACCCGTTAACCCGCTCCATTAATTTAAGTTAAAATAAACCAAACCGATTTGGTCTATTTTAAGTTAAAACGAACCGAACCAACTTTTGTTCATTGGTTTAAAACAAACCAAACCCTTATGGTTTATTCTTCACCATTGGATTAGAACCAAACCAATTTGATTCATCCATTATGTCTTCGTAAGACACGACCCATCCACGCTTCCATTACGACTAAAACGATTTCATGCTCGCTACTTTTTTGGTCCAACCAAACCTAGTTTCTCTCGGTCTGAGAATCTCATTCTTAAGCTCGTTTTAAATCCTTCAGATTACGCTCATTGTGCATGTGACCAAATAGGTTCTCAATTTACGTTGGCTATCTATAATTAACCATTAATTATAGAACGATCATGATTGGCACCTAGTAGTACATCATGATCACCAATTAATCAAAAAGATCAACGGTTGATCCATAACTATTTCTGAAACCCTTCAGTAGCTACAATGAATCGTGCCCCATTCCTTTCACTCATCTTATACCCACTTGGTTAAGGACATGGTCTATAGTGTCAGTCTGCACTAGGTTGACTACGACACACCTAGCTCAAGTATCATTTCCTCGTCATACGGATTCTAGTTACTGCTCATGTATCCAAGAGTACCTTACTCTAAACATGTAATGCTTTGGCCAAAGACTTTAGTAACAATCCGACGAGAGGCCATGGGTATACATCTCCTTGCAAGGAGTGGTGAATCCTTTATAGGCTATTCAAACACCTTCGATCACTTCGACTTATACCCAATCATGCCGGGTCCACATCTCCTCAGAGATGCTTGCTTAAGATGTCAAAGCATAAGTCTTCTTGATCAAGATGACTTGAAAACCTCAAGTTAAAGAAACATCGCACTTAAGCTACAGTAAGAACTTCATTGACATATCTATATATGCAGAGAACCATATGAAGTCTTACAGTTGGTCACTCCAATGAACTAGTTACCATAATTAGCATCCTTGATTAACTCCGGACTTCACAATGTCTCCATCCAGTGAGAATCAGCTGTTTGGATACACCAAGGAGTATATCTCGTACTAGTCTCGACAGAATTGATAGTGTCCAAATCAATCAATTCATCAACTAGAGATAATTCCGATATATCACAATGACACATGTAGAGATACTAACTAGTTGTGATCCAATCAAAAATTCTCTCATGCTGTAAATCGTATCATGGACATTCAGTAAATGAGTTTAAGATCTAATCAAATACATGAAAACATGTATACTCAAATAGTGAATCTTCATTTATCATATAAATGGTTCAAACATAAGGCGATTGCCTTAGGACATCTCTCATATATTATTAACACCTTTAACTAAGCCACTCTGACTCATCTTTTGGACGAGTCTTGGGTGCGAGTGACCAAGTCATCAGTGCCACAACCAAGGTTCCTCTTGCTGTGTCATAAGACACATGGTTAAGGAGTTACGTAGATTAATAGTATAGATGTTGCTATTCCTAATTCCTTTAAGGATTGTTTTAATTAGGCATTCATTTTTTAGAGATATGACCTTATAGTTATTATCACACAACTGACTTACGCTAATTAAATTATATTTGAAATTTTCAACTAGTAAAACATTTTGAATGACAAAGTTTGAGTTGAGCTGAATATCACGTGATCCGATGATTTTGAGCTTATCGTTGTTTCCAAAAGCTACCGATCCTTGTCGTTTGAATTGATGTTTCGAAAACATAAGTTGATCCTCGGTCATGTGTCAGGAGCAACCACTGTCCAACATCCATTGATCCTACAAACAAGATAGTTGGATTGGATATTGGAATTTTAAGATTTAGTTGTCAATTATTAGACCTAGATCATCTCACCCATTTCTACATCATCAAATACATTATCCTTATGTGTTCTTGTGAGATGCCTCCAATTTTACTTGATTTAAATTTAATGATTTGAAATTATTCAACCTTGCGTTAGATTTGGATTTGGCCCTAAGCTCATTAAGTCACCTTTTCAAGATCTTGGCCTCCAGGTCGTGGCGAGGCACAGAGGCCTTCTTTGATCGGAAAAATGATAACTTCCTTAGACAAAGCCAATTTCGAGAAACTAGTAACTTGAATCACCTAAGACTACTTTCTGGTCTAACTAGTCTAGGATATGACGAAGTAGCTTCAGCTAGTTTCACTCGGTCAAGTGAAGCAAACTAGATATGCCTTATCTAGCTCGAGTACCCAAGATTTCGCTTTCCTAGTGTACTATCATCTCGCCGTATCCTAGTACTATGTTATCAAGTATTGACAAGTTATAGTCCCTATCTAACCATTCTAAAAATAAAAAAGAAAAAAAACCTAAGCATGCAATTTCTAAGTAATAGCACAAACAAATTTTGTACTGGCTCCCCCTGGACCATTGAATCGGTTTGGTCTTTACACATAGTGGATTTGGTCCTTGGGAACCCAGTATTGGTTAGACCCTAATTGAGAAATCAAAGTGGTCTTAGGGACCCATGCTTGGAAAAGTTTTTTATGTCGACTTACAATCGACATATACTACTTGTTAGTCGTATTTGAGCTAAACCAGAACCCGACCTTGTTGTACACGACCCTTTGTAATCCAAGTAGGAGGTCAAGTCCCTTGGATCCCAAAGTGAACCTTTCCAATGTGTTCCTAAGATCTTTGACTTGATTTTTCAAATGTGAGTTCTCAACTTCGAGATTTTCAATTTGAGTTGAGTCTGTTAGTAATATATGAGAGGTGTCCTAAGACAATCACCTTATGGTTGTACCATTTATTTGATAAATGAAGATTCACTATTTGAGTATACATGTTTTCATGTATTTAATTGGATCTTAAACTCATTTACTGAATGTCCGCAATACGATTCACAACAAGAGAGAATTTGTGATTGGATCAAAACTAGTAAGTATCTCTACATGTGTAATTGTGATGTATTGGAATTATCCCTAGTCGATGAATTGATGGATTTGGACACCATCAATTCTGTCGAGACTAAAACGAGGTATACTCATTGGTATATCCAAGAAGCTGATTATCACTAGATGGAGACATTGTGATGTCCGGAGATAATCGTGGATGCTAGTTATGGTAACTAGTTCATTGGAGTAACCAGCTATAAGATTTCATATGGTTCTCTGTATATATGGATATGTCAATGAAGTTCTTACTATAGCTTAAGTGCGATGTTCCTTTGACTTGCGGTATTCAAGTCGTCATGGTTATGAAGACTAATGCTTTGACATCTTAAGCAAGCATCTTTGAGGAGATGTGAACCCGGGATGATTGGGTATAAGTCGAAGTGGCCGAAGGTGTTTGAATAGCCTATAAAGGATTCACCACTCCTTGCGAGGAGATGTATAACCATGGACTCTCGTCGGATCGTTACTAAAGTCTTAGGACCAAATCATTACATGTTTAGAGTAAGGTACTCTTGGATACATGTGCAGAAACAAGAATCTGTAGGACGATAAAATAATACTTGGGCTAGGTGTGACGTAGTCAACCTAGTGGGGACTGACACTATAGACCATGTCCTGAACCAAGTGGGTATAAGATGCGTGAAGGGAACAGAGCACGATTCATTGTAGTTGCTGAAGCGTATCAGAAATGGTTCTGGATCAACCGTTGATTTTTCGGTTAATTGGGGATCATGATGTACTACTAGGTGTCACTCATGATCGTTCTATAATTAATCATTAATTATAGATGACCAACATAAACCGAGAACCTATTTGGTCACACACACAACGAGCGTAATCCGAAGGATTTAAAATGAGCTTGAGAATGAGATTCTTAGATCGAGAGAAACTAGGTTTGGTTGCAATCAAACAAGGAGCGAGCGTGAAATCATTTCAGTCGCAATGGAAGCATGGATGGGCCGTGTCTTATGAAGACATGATAGATGAACCAAATTGGTTTGGTTCTAATCCAATGGTGAAGAATAAACCAAAGGGGTTTGGTTTGTTTTAAACGAATGAACCAAAGTTGGTTTGGTTCGTTTTAACATAAAATAGACCAACTCGGTTCGGTTTATTTTAACTTAAGTTGTTGGAGCGGGTTAACAGATTTTGGTTATGAACAAATAACTCTAAGGAGAAGTTTTCTTAATGGTTAAGAAACACGGGCTCTATAAAAATGCGGTTAGGTTTTTGGAGAGTCCTAAGTTTTATTTTGGGAAATAATCTTCTTCTCCTCTCCCTCTCTTCTCCTTGTCGTCGCCCAAGGAGTTCACGCCGCCAGCCACCTTGTGCCGCCGTCCACCCTACTATCGGTGTCCAAGCTGCTACCGGCCATCCTCCTGCGACCCTCCGATGACTCACCTTGGTTCCGGTGACCAAGGGTTGGCCGACCATCCTCTTTGGCTGGCGCAAATCCTCCACCAAGCTGTCTAGTTTTCTAGAGAGCTTGTTTCATTTCATGTCGGAGCGTCATTTGGATGACGTTTGGAGCTCCGATAGTGGCTACCTTTCCGGGGATTCGATCTCCGATAATCCTCATAGGTGGAGGACCAAGGATTCGTCAAATGGTTGATGAATACCTCTCCGGAGAAGAGAGTTTTGGGGACTCATTTTCGAATCCGAATTTTGATTCGGATTGTGATCTTCTTTCGATCACATCATCTTCGACACGAGGCTAGTGACTTCTATGAAGATGAGGCACGTGGCTTTGTGAATCCATCCCGATGATACTCGACGTGGATATGGAAAGAGGCAATTCTAGCAAGAGTCGCTCCGGTTGATGTCATTCCCGCTACACGTGATACGTCAGGTATAACTAGAGTAATTTCCTTTTATTGCAAAATTTGAATTTACGATTATGTCTACACATGTTGTACTATGCATGTGTGCGATGTGTGTGTTGTAATAAATTATATTTATTTCTATTTAATTCTTCCGTTGTGCACATGTTTACGAAATATGTACGAACACACACTCGCCGCGGTGCCAGAAACCCAACAGTGGTATCAGAGCCCAGATTGTGTTTCGACATAATCATAAAATTATTTTGTGATAGTCGTAATTGCATTTATGAAAATTTTATACTTTTGGAAAGTTTTAGAAGTATTTATGGAAATTTTCTAATTTTAAAATGTTTAGAAGTATTTATGTATATCTTCTACTTTTGGAAAGTTTAGAAGTATTTATGGAAATTAACACATTCCATAAATAAAATATTTTATTAGATTTGGAAATTTATTTCGTAATTTAATCATGATTTCATTTGGGGAATCAAATCTAAAATATATTTTATTTCTATAAATAGTTTTGACAATTTAGGAAATTTATTTCCTAAATTAAATTTGACTTTCCTTAATTAAGAATTTCTATAAATAAAATATGTAATTAGATTTGGAAATTTATTTCCTAATTTAATCATGATTTGATTTGGGTAATCAAATCTCAAATATATTTTATTTCCATAAATAGCTATGACATATAAGGAAATTTTGTACATGTCATAATTGTATGTCATGTAATTGCATTAGATGCATATCATTATGTCATGCGTCTCGTGACATGTAGATATATGTCATGCCATGTAGATAATAGTTATTTACATGCAAAGAGGATAAGACATAAAAACCCTTACATAATATTAAAGCCTACACCTTCCATTAATATGGTTAAAACTAGAGTTCTATTTCTTGTTTGGGTTATTGGACTCTCTCCAAGCCCGACTCGAACCTGAACATGTTCAAACCATAGAATAGTTTAATACTAATATGGTAAGAGTCAGAGATCAATCGTTAGCTTTGGTTGTTGGACTCTCTCCAAGTCGGGCTAATTAGTTAAATGCGCTCTAACGATATTAAAACTATGTCTTGATTTGGGTTGGCTTTAACCTGGAGCATTAGCTTGTTGGACTCTCTCCAAGGTCGATGTGAAGGGAGGTGAAGTTGGGTGCTATGCATATGATGCATATTTGTTAATGAGTTACCAACCCGATGTATGTGTGAACATTCAATTAGTTGATAGCACATTGTGATAGTTGTATATATGTGATATGCAATCAGTATACTTGATACATAACATTGTAGCTATGAATGGCTTGTTGGACTCTCTCCAAGGTTGTTCATATCTATGTTGGATATCAGCCCATTCGGAGATGGATCTACGATCTCCCGAAGTGATTTTGGGGTTTTTAAAATTCGAAAAATGAATGGGATTTATGAATGTATGTTGATGTATTTTAAATCATCTTTCTCATATATGCTCATTTTGTATTTCTAGGTTAATCGATTGATCATGACGTCTTTGAATTTACGCACTATTTTGGATTCAAACAAATGGACTCGGCCTAACTTCTTGGACTGGCTTAGAAACTTGAGAATTGTTCTCAATGCAGAAAAGCTTGCGTATGTCCTCGAAGAGCCTCTTCCCAACCGTCCTAGGGACGATGCAACTCCAGACCAATTGTTGGCCTATCAGAAACATGTGGCAGATTCTGAACTAGCGAGTTGCATCATGCTAGCCGCGATGGTACCCAAGCTGCAAAAGCAGCATGAGCATATGGATGCTAATACCATAGTCTTCCATCTTAATGAGTTGTTTGATGAGCAAGCGAGATCCGAAAGGTTCGAAGTCTCCAGGCTCCTCTTCACCTCTAAGATGCAAGAATGTTCATCTGTAGTACAGTTTGTGCTAAAGATGAATGGGTACATCGAGCAGCTAGCCACCCTCGAGTTTGTGTTGGATCATGAATTAAGTATTGACTTATTTCTGCATTGTTTGCCCAAGAGTTTCTCACAATTTGTGATGAACTACTGGATGAACAAACTTGAATCCACTATTCCTGAGCTCCTCAATATGCTGAAGACTGTGAAGCATGAGGAGAAGGTTGTCTTGTTAGTTGATTCCTTAAAGAAAGGTTCTAAGAGGAAGTCAAAGGAACAGAAGAAAGGGAAGAACAAAAAGGCTAAGAAGGCAGAACCAACATAAAAGAGCACTTGCCATCATTGTGGAAAGGAGGGCCACTAGCGAAGAAACTTCAAAATTTATCTTGAGTCCGTGAAGAAGAAGAAGGCATCCGATGCCCCATCTGTTGGACATTCCGAGTCACAAAAACCCCTTTTTGCGTTGCGGAAACCTCGGAAGCCCGACCACGGATCCGTGCGAAGATATATAAAACTAAATTCATGTATGTGTTTATAAAACCCTAGATCTACCTTAGATCTAGAAGGTGATAGCATTACCCTCGTAGCGATGCCCTTCGCTTATCCCGCTAGAAGGAGAGCTAGGAAGAAGATGATGAAGTTACAAACCAAAAAATGAATTCACCCCATCAAATGAAAGTGGTCGGCTACTTATTGTTGGGTGGGGGGGGGCCGGGGTTACATGCATGCATGTAACTCCAAGAGCCTATGACTCTTTGTCTCTCTCATGAGGTGGCACCACATGATAAGTCCATGATGATGTGGAACACCATCATTGGCCGGCCCCCATGCCAAGTCACCATGACATGATAAATGGTCAAGTCAAAATTGACCATTCATCTTCCCTCTCAAGTCAAGTCAAACTTGACGTCTTATCTCCCATGGTTGATCAAATCTAACTACTTGATTCAAGTCAATTTGATTTAATGAATCCCTATTCATTAATTTAAATTGACCCAATGAATCAAATCTAAATTAGACTCATTCAACACTTGAATCGAATTGAGTCTAACTCAATTAGTCTAATTTGGATTACTCTTAATTCAATTTGGTTCATCCCATGAACCTAATCCTCATGGTTCATCATATAAACCTAATCTCCATCTAATTGTCCTTTGTGTGTGACCCTATAGGTTCTTGTAACATTGCAAATGCTCCTAAATTGATTTAGGAACATAAGCAATGAGCGGTATCTAGCAACACATCATTGCTACCCAAGTTACAAGAATGTTGAGCTCCAACATCACCTTTGTGACTACTAATTGTGACTCTCACAATATGTGACAATGTCCCTCTATCCTTGACATCTAGATTGACCAATTGAGGCATAGACCGTGTCATCCTCGGTACAATCTATATCTTGAACTCCAAGTAGACTCACTCTAATCAAATGAGCTCAATATCTCATATTGACTCATTTGGGCATGACCATGCACTTCGTGGTCTCACTCTATCAAGAATAACGATGTCACTCCCGTCATATTAGAGGGATAGATCCCATCTACATCACTCACATCCCTCCGCATAATTTGTTACATACCCAGTAATCGCCTTTATAGTCCACCCATTTATGGGTGACATTTGACGAAGCCAAAGTATGCAACTCCTTATGTAGGGAACCATGGTGACTTCAGGTCTAAGGACTAATAGTCATACTAATAGCCACATGAGAAAGTATATGACACTCATATAATGATCCATGATACTTTCTCATGGCGGGTCATTCAGTATACATTCTCCAATGCATACCCATGTGTCAACTTGATATCTCATATCCATGACCCTTGAGATCAAGTCATCGTGTTGACCTACATGATAGTCTCTACGCATTAACATTGTCCCTGAATGTTAATACTTGACTAGGAATGATTAAGAGTAGTGTTCTCTATATCATCTTATTATCGATTCAACCAATCGATTGATATAGATAAGAACCTACTACTCAAGGAAATTATTATACTTAGTTATTTGGCAACAATACAAGTAAATATAATAACCATACCTTTATAAATAGGAATATGATACAATAAAGTCCATACAACAATCATCACATGATTGGCTCTCGGGCTTTCACTAACACCATCCTCTTTAGGTATCTTTGTTATTGATTGTCATTCTATTTTCTTAGACACTTGGGTATTGGATACTGGGTGTGGCTCACATATATGTAATGATATACAGGGGCTAAGGAATAGAAGAAGACTCATCAGAGGGGAGTCAAATTTGCGAGTTGGGAATGGAGCAAAGGTTGCTGCAGTCACCATCGAAACTTGTTTGCTGAAGCTCCCTAGTGGACTAGTCTTAAAACTGGATAATTGCTATTATGTTCCTTCTCTAAAAAAGAACATTATTTCTATTTCCTGCTTAAATAGAAATGGTTACCATTTGACATTTAGTAACAATTGTTGTTATATAACTTTGAATGACGTACTTTATGGGACTGGAACTTTGAGCAATGGTATTTATACGTTGGACGTATCCAGTGACATTTTTAATATCGATGCAAGCAACAAGCATGCTCGAAAGGATAATCAATTAGACTCCTACATGTGACATTGTCGTCTTGGCCATGCAAGCAAGAAACACATGTCCGAATTACACCGATGTAGAATTCTAGAATCGTTTGAATTGGATTCATACAATACATGCGAATCATGCTTAAAAGGCAAGATGCCTAAGTTACCTTTTACAGGAAAAGGTGAATGGGTGGGAGAGTTGCTTTGACTAATATAAAATGATGTATGTAGACCTATGTCAACTCAAGCTCTAGGAGGCTATAGCTACTTCACTACCTTCACCAATGACCACTCACAGTTTGGGTATGTGTTCTTGATGAACACAAGTCTGAAGCCTTTGAAAGGTTCAAAGAATTCAGAAATAAAATAGAGAAACAACATGACAAGAGTATTAAAATAATTCGATCGGATCGACGTGGTGAATACTTAAGTCAAGAGTTTCTAGATTATCTAAAAGACAATGGTATATTGTCTCAATGGACTCCACCATATACACCGCAGCATAATGGTGTATCTAAGAGGCGTAATCGGACCTTGTTGGACATGGTCAGGTCGATGATGAATCATGCAAATCTTCCCAAGTCCTTTTGGGGCTATGCACTTCAGAAAGATATTTACTTGTTAAACAGAATGTCAAACAAGGTAGTCTCTACTACTCCATATGAGATATGGAATAGTAAGAAACCTCATGTATCTTACTTGAAGATATGGGGTTGTCCTGCTTATGTGAAGTGGACTGTATCAGAAAAATTTGATGCTAAGTATGATAAATATCTATTTATTGGATACCCTAAGGAAACAAGGGGTTACCAATTATATCATCTTGTGGAACAAAAGGTGTTTGTTTTAAGGCATGCTGTGTTTCTAGAGAAAGAGTTTCTCTTGCAAGAAAACAGTGGGAGTGTCATTGAGCTTGAGGAGGCTCGAGAGACTCAAATAGACATTGATGAGATACCTGGTGAAGCACCACAACCGATAACTCATAGTGATGAGCCATCGAATGGACCTATTGCGACACCACATCTTCGTATATCTGGTAGAACATGTAACATTCCTGAGAGATATGGATTTCTCGTAAGTGAATCGAACAACATGTTACTCATTGATGATGAGGAGCCTACCAGTTATGAAGAAGTTCTGAAAAGTTAAGAAAGGGATAAGTGGCTTAACTCCATGAAGTCGGAAATGGATTCTATGTATGAAAATCAAGTTTGGAACTTGGTTGAACCACATGAAGGCATAAAGCCTATAGGGTACAAGTGGGTTTTCAAGAAAAAAACCGACATAGATGGTAATGTGATTACCTATAAGGCTAGATTGGTGGCGAAAGTGTATCGTCAAAAGCAAGATGTTGATTATGATGAAACCTATTCACCTGTTGCTATGCTTAAATCTACAGATGCTTCTGGCCATAGTGGCTCATTACGATTATGAGATATGGCAGATGGATGTGAAAATAGATTTCCTTAATGGAAACCTACTCGAGGACGTGTATATGATACAGCCTGAGGGTTTCACATCGATTGATAAAACCAAGATATGCAAATTGCGACGGTCCATATATGGACTGAAGCAAGCATCCAGGAGTTGAAATATCCATTTTGATGAGACAATCAAAAAGTTTGATTTCTCACAAAATCCGGACGAACCTTGTGTGTACAAGAAGGTTAGTGGGAGTGCAGTCGTGTTCCTAGTATTGTATGTCGATGACATATTACTTATAGGAAACTATGTTTCAATTTTACAGTCAGTTAAAATTTGGTTTTCCAAGACATTCTCCATGAAAGACCTGGGAGAAGCAACCTACATCCTCGGGATTAAGATCTATAGGGATAGATCGAAATAGTTGCTTGGTCTTTCGCAGTCTACATATATAGATCGAGTGCTAAAGAGGTTTAGCATTTCGGAATCCAAGAAAGGTTACCTTCCCATCATGCATGGGATACACCTTCCGAAGTCTATGTGTCTGCACACAGAAGATGAGAGGATTTGCATGAGTAAGATTCTCTATGCATCCGCAATAGGATCTATCATGTATGCTATGTTATGTAGGAGGCCCGATTTATCGTATGCTCTGAGTGTCATGAGCAGTTACCAGTCTGATCCAGGAATGGATCATTGGGTGGATGTTAAGATGATCCTTAAGTACTTAAGAAGATCTAAGGATGTGTTCCTAATATATGGAGAAGGGGACATGGTGATACCCGGGTATACGGATGTCAGCTTCCAGATAGAGAAGGATGATTCCAGGTCTCAGTCTTGGTACATGTTCACATTGAATGGGGGTGTAGTGACTTGGAAAAGTTCCAAACAAGATACTGTAGCAGATTCTACCACAAAGGCAGAATACATTGCAGCTTCGGAAGAAACAAAGGAAGCGGTTTGGATCAAGAAGTTCATTTATGAACTTGGTGTGGTTCAAGCCATTGTTGAAGCAATATCGGTTTACTGCGACAACAATGGAGCAATTGCACCAGCGAAAGAGCCAAGGTCTCATCAATGATCCAAACATGTGCTTCGCCGCTATCATATGATCAGAGAGATAATTAGTAGGAAGGAAATACAAATCGAGAAGATTCCTACTGAAAGGAACTTAGCGGATCTTTTAACTAAGGAATTACCTCAAAGTAAGTTTGAGGGTCATGTTAGAGCTTATGGTATTAAATACCGTGGCGATTGACATTAGGCCAAGTGGGAGTTTGTTAGTAATATATGAGAGGTGTCCTAAGGTAATCACCTTATGGTTGTACAATTTTTTTGATAAATGAAGATTCACTATTTGAGTATACATATTTTCATGTATTTGATTGGATCTTAAACTCATTTACTGAATGTCCACAATGCGATTCACAGCATGAGAGAATTTGTGATTGGATCACAACTAGTGAGTATCTCTACATGTGTAATTGTGATGTATTGGAATATCCCTAGTCGATGAATTGATGGATTTGGACACCATCAATTCTGTCGAGACTAGCATGAGGTATACTCCTTGGTATATCTAAGCAGCTGATTCTCACTGGCTGGAGAAATTGTGATGTTCGAAGATAATAATGGATGCTAGTTATGGTAACTAGTTCATTAGAGTGACCAGCTGTAAGACTTCATATGGTTCTCTACATAATTGGATATGTCAATGAAGTTCTTACTGCAGCTTAAGTGCGATGTTCCTTTGACTTGCGGTATTCAAGTCGTCTTGGTCATGAAGACTGATGCTTTGACATCTTAAGCAAGCATCTCTGAGGAGATGTGGACCCGGGATGATTGGGTATAAGTCGAAGTGGTCGAAGGTGTTTGAATAGCCTATAAAGGATTCACCTCTCCTTGCTATGAGATATATACCCATGGCCTCTCGTCGGATTGTTACTAAAGTCTTTGGCCAAAGCATTACATGTTTAGAGTAAGGTACTCTTTGATACATGTACAGTAACTAGAATCCGTAGGACGAGGAAATAATACTTGGGCTAGGTGTGACATAGTCAACCTAGTGGGGACTGAGACAATAGACCATGTCCGGAATCAAGTGGGTATTGTTGGTTTTCCGGCACTGCGGAGAGTGTGTGTCCGATCATGTTTCGTAAATATGTGCACAGCGGAAGAAATAAAAATCAATAAATCTAATTTATTACACCACACACACCACACACATGCATAGTACAACATGTGTAGACATAATCGTAGTTTTAAATTTTTCAATAAAAAAAAATTACTCTACGTATACCGGACGTATCACGTGTAGCGGAAAGGCATCAACCGGAGCGACTCTCGCTAGAATCGCCTCAATCCATATCCACGTCGAGTATCGTCGGGATGACTTCACAAAGCCATGAGTCTCATCTTCGTATGAGTCACTAGCCTCGTGTCGAAGACGATGTGATCGAGAGAAGATCACAATCCGAATCAAAATTCGGATTCAAAAATGAGTCCCCAAAACTCGCTTCTCCGGAGAGGTATTCATCAACTGTTTGATGAATCCTTCGTTCTACACCTATGAGGATTAACGGAGATCAAATCCACGGCAAGGTATCCACTGTCAGAGCTTCAAACGTCATCCAAATGGTGCTCGTACACGAAGGGAGGAAGCTGTCCAGAAATCTGGACAGCTTGCTGGAGGGGTTACGCCGACCCAAAGAGGATGGCCGGTTGCACCTTGGTCACCTGAGCCTAGGGAAGTCGCCGGAGGATCGCCGGCAGGAGCTTGGACGCCGGATGCACGGTGGACGGTGACACAAGGCTGGCAGCGTGGAGGCTTGGGCAGCGGCAAGGAGAAGAGAGGGAGAGGGGTTAGGCGGCTAGGTTTTCCAACACATGAGTTATCCACGAAAAACCCTTAAGCCATGTTTTTATAGAGAACACATTCTCCTAACGGTTATTGGTTCATAACCAAAATCCGTTAACCCGGCCCAATAACTTAAGTTAAAATCAACTAAACCACATTGGTCTATTTTAAGTTAAAACGAACCGAACCAACTTTGGTTCATTCGTTTAAAACAAACCAAACCCCTTTGGTTTATTCTTCACCATTGGATTAGAACCAAACCAATTTGGATCATCCATCATGTCTTCATAAGACACGACCCATCTACACTTCCATTTCCATTGAAACGATTTCATGCTCGATCCTTATTTGGTCCAACCAAACTTAGTTTCTCTTGGTCTGAGAATCTCATTCTCAAGCATGTTTTAAATCCTTCAGATTACGCTCATTGTGCGTGTGACCAAATAGGTTCTCGATTTATGTTGGCCGTCTATAATTAACCATTAATTATAGAATGATAATGAGTGGCACCTAGTAGTACATCATGATCTCCAATTAACCGAAAGATCACTATTTCTGAAACCCTTCAGTAGATATAATGAATCGTGCCTCGTTCCCTTCACGCATCTTATACCCACTTGGTTTAGGAAATGATCTATAGTGTCAGTCCCCACTAGGTTAACTATGTCACACCTAGCCCAAGTATCATTTCCTCGTCCTACATATTCTAGTTACTGCACATGTATCTAAGAGTACCTTACTCTAAACATGTAATGCTTTAGCCAAAGACTTTAGTAACAATCTGACGAGAGGCCATGGGTATACATCTCCTCGCAAGGAGTGGTGAATCCTTTATAGGCTATTCAAACACCTTCGATCACTTCGACTTATGCCCAATCATCCCGGATCCACATCTCCTCAAAGATACTTGCTTAAGATGTCAAAGCATAAGTCTTCATGACCAAGATGACTTGAATACCGCAAGTCGAAGGAACATCGCACTTAAGCTGTAGTAAGGACTTCATTGACATATCTATATATGCAGAGAACCATATGAAGTTTTATAGCTGGTCACTCCAATGAACTATTTATCATAACTAGCATCCACAATTAACTCCGGACTCACAATGTCTCCAGCCAATGAGAATCAGCTGCTTGGATACACCAAGGAGTATACCTCGTGCTAGTCTCGACAGAATTGATGGTGTCCAAATCCATCAATTCATTGACTAGGGATAATTCTGATACATCACAATGACACATGTAGAGATACTCACTAGTTGTGATCCAATCACAAATTCTATCATGTTGTGAATCGTATCGTGGACATTCACTAAATGAGTTTAAGATCCAATCAAATACATGAAAACATGTATACTCAATTAGTAAATCTTCATTTATCATATAAATGGTTCAATCATAAGTCAATTGCCTTAGGAAATCTCTCATATATTACTAACAAACTCCCACTTGGCCTAATGTCAATCGCCACTGTATCCATTACCATAAGCTCTAACATGATCCTCA
The DNA here is from genome assembly GCA_025175895.1 of Wurfbainia villosa. Taxonomy (NCBI): domain Eukaryota; kingdom Viridiplantae; phylum Streptophyta; class Magnoliopsida; order Zingiberales; family Zingiberaceae; genus Wurfbainia; species Wurfbainia villosa. Next base: position 97,250,631 of record CM045990.1, read on the forward strand.
AAATTACTTTGACGTAAGATCTTAGTTAAATGATCTGCTAAGTTCCTTTCAGTGGGAATCTTCTCGATTTGTATTTCCTTCCTACTTATGATCTCTATGATCAGATGATAACGGTGAAGCACATGTTTGGATCATTGATGAGACCACATCAAGTTCATAAATTAACTTCTTAATCCAAACCGCTTTGTTTCCTGCTTCTGAAGCTACAATGTATTCTGCCTTAGTGGCAGAATCCGCTACAGTGTCAAACTTGGAACCTTTCCAACTTATTGTGCCTCCATTCAAGGTGAACATGTACCCAGACTGAGACCTAGAATCATCCTTGTCTGTCTGGAAGCTGGCATCCGTATACCCGCGTATCACCATGTCTCCTTCTCCATATATTTGGAACACATCCTTAGTTCTTCTTAAGTACTTAAGGATCGTCTTAACAGTCGCCCAATGATCCATTCCTTGATCAGACTAGTATCTGCTCATGACACTCAGAGCATACGATATATCGGGCTCGTACATAACATAACATACATGATAGATCCTATTGCGGATGCATAGGTAATCTTACTCATGCAAATCCTCTCATCTACTGTGCGCGGACACATAGACTTCGAAAGGTGTATCCCATGCCTGATGGGTTGGAAACCTTTCCTGAATTCTGACATGCTAAACCTCTTTAGCACTCGATCTATAAATGAAGACTATGAAAGACCAAGAAATCATTTTGATCTATCCCTATAGATCTTAATTTCAAGGATGTAGGTTGCTTCTCCCAAGTCTTTCATGGAGAATGTCTTGGAAAACCAAATCTTAACTGTCAGTAAGACAGAAACATCATTTTCTATAATTAATATGTCATCAAGATACAATACTAGGACACGACTACACTCCCACTAACCTTCTTGTACACACAAGGTTCGTTCGAATTTTGTGGGAAATCAAACTTTTTTATTGCCTCAACAAAACGGATATTCCAGCTCCTGGATGCTTGCTTCAGTCCATATATGGACCTTCGCAATTTGCATACCTTGGTTTTATCAACCAATGTGAAACCCTCAGGTTGTATCATATACACATCCTCGAATAGGTTTCCATTAAGGAAAGCTATTTTCACATCCATCTGCCATATCTCATAATCATAATGAGCCGCTATGGCCATGAGCATCCGAATGGATTTAAGCATAGTAACAGGTGAATAGGTTTCATCATAATCAATACCTTGCTTTTGACGATATCCTTTCGCCACCAATATAGCCTTATAGGTAATCACATTACCATCCATGTTGATTTTCTTCTTGAAAACCCACTTGCACCCTATAGGCTTTATGCCTTCAGGTGGGTCAACTAAGTTCCAAACTTTATTTTCATCCATGGAATTCATTTTCGACTTCATGGCGTTAAGCCACTTATCCCTTGCTAAATTTTTCAAAACTTCTTCATAACTGGTAGACTCCTCATCATCAATGAGTAACACGTCGTTCGATTCACTTACGAGAAATCCATATCTCTCAGGAATGTTGCATGTTCTACCAGATCTTCGAAGATGTGGTGTCACAATAGGTCAAGCCGATCACTCATCACTATGAGTTATCGGTTGTGGTGCTTCACTAGGTATCTCATTAATGTCTATTTGAGTCTCTTGAGCCACCTCAAGCTCAACGACACTCCTACTCTTTTCTTGAAAGAGAAACTCTTTCTCTAGAAATACAGCATGCCTTGAAACAAACACCTTTTGTTCCACAGGATGATAGAATTGGTAACCCCTTGTTTCCTTAGGGTATCCAATAAATAGATATTTATCAGACTTAGCATCCAATTTGTCTGATATAGTCCGCTTCACATAAGAAGGACAACCCCATATCTTTAAGTAAGATACATGAGGTTTCTTACTATTCTATATCTCAAATGGAGTAGTTGAGACTACCTTGGTTGGCATTCTATTTAACAAGTAAACAACTGTCTGAAGTGCATAGCCCCAAAAAGACTTGGGAAGATTCGTATGATTCATCATTGACCTAACCTTGTCCAACAAGGTCCGATTATACCTCACAGATACACCATTATGTTGCGGTGTATATGGCGGAGTCCATTGAGACAATATACCATTGTCTCTTAGATAATCAAGAAACTCTTGACTTAAGTATTAACCACCTCGATCCGATCAAAGTATTTTAATACTCTTGTCATATTGTTTCTCTACTTCATTTCTAAATTCTTTGAACCTTTCAAAGGCTTCAGACTTGTTTTTCATCAAGAATACATACCCAAACCGTGAGTGATCATCGGTGAAGGTAATGAAGTAGCTATAGCCTCCTAAAGCTTGAGTTAACATAGGTCCACATACATCAGTATGTATTAGACCTAGCAACTCTTCCACCTATTCACCTTTTCCAGTAAAAGATAACTTAGTCATCTTGCCTTTTAAGCATGATTTGCATGTATCGTATGAATCCAATTCAAATGATTCAAGAATTCCACATCGATGTAATTCAGACATGCATTTCTTGCTTGCATGGCCAAGACGATAATGCCACATATAGAAGTCTAATTTATTATCCTTTCAAGCACGCTTGTTGCTCGCTTCGATATTGAAAATGTCACTGGATATGTCCAACGTATAAATACTATTGCTTAAAGTTCCAGTTCCATAAAGAATGATATTCAAAGTTATGTAACAATAATTGTTACTAAAAGTTAAATGGTACCCATTTCTATTTAAACAAGAAATAGAAATGATGTTCTTTATCATCGAAGGAACATAAAAGCAATTGTCCAGTTCTAAGAAAAGTCCTGTAGGGAGTCTCAACAAATACGTTCTAATGGCGAGTGCAACAACCTTTGCTCCATTCCCAACACATAAATTTGACTCTCCCTTGACGAGTCTTCTTCTATTCCTTAGCCCATGTATGTCATTACATATATGTGAGCAACTCCCAGTATCCAATACCCAAGTGTCTAAGGAAATAGAATGACAATCAATAACGAAGATATCTGAAGAAGATGGGGCATCTGATGCCTTATTCTTCTTCACGAACTCAAGATAAATCTTGTAGTTTCTTCGCCAATGACCCTCCTTTCCATAATGATGGCAAATGCCTTTTTGAGCTGGTTATGCCTTTTTAGCCTTTTTCTTCCCCTTTGTTGTTCCTTTGACTTCCTCTTAGAACCTTTCTTTGAGGAATCAACTAACAACACTGTCCCATGCTCATGCTTCACAGAAGGCTCCACAGTCTTCAGCATGTTGAGCAGTACCATAGATGAACCTTCTTGCATCTCAGAGGTGAAGAGGAGCTTAGAGACTTCGAACCTTTCGAATCACTCTTGCTCATCAAACAACTCATAAAGATGAAAGACTATGGTATGAGCATCCATATGCTCATACTGCTTCCACAGCTTAGGTACCATTGCGGCTAGCATGATGCAACTAGCCATTTCAGAATCAGTTACATGTTTCTGATAGGCCAACAATTGGTCCGGAGATGCATTGTCCCTAGGATGGGTGGGAAGAGGTGCTTCGAGGACATTCGCAAGCTTTTCAACCTTGAGAACAATTCTCAGGTTGAATCCAAAAGTCAGTTTAAGAAGTTTGACCCAGTAAATTTATTTGAATCCAAAATAGAGTGCAAATTCAAAGACATCGTGACCAATAAATTAACCTAGAAATACAAATCAAGCATATATTAGAAAATGATTTAAATGCATCAACATACATTTATTAGTCCCATTCATTTTTCGAATTTAAAAACCCCAAAATCACTTCGGGAGATCGTAGGTCTATCTCCGAATGGGCTGATATCCAACATAGATATGAACAACCTTGGAGAGAGTCCAACAAGCCATTCATAGCTACGATGGTAGTAATCAAATATACCGATTTCATATCACATATATGCAACTATCATAATGTGCTATCAACTAATTGAATGTTCACACATACATCGGGTTGTTAACTCATTAACAAGTATGCATCATATGCATAACACCCAACTTCACCTCCCTTCACATTGACCTTGGGGAGAGTCCAACAAGCCGATGCTCCAGGTTAAAGTCGACCCATTAATCGAGAAATAATTTTATTATGGTTAGAGCGCATTCAACCAATTAGCCCGGCTTGGAGAGAGTCCAACAACCAAAGCTAACGATTGACCTCTGACTCTTATCATATTAGTATTAAACTATTTCATGGTTTGAACATGTTCAGGTTCGAGCTGGACTTGGAGAGAGTTCAACAACCCAAATAGGAAATAGAACTCTAGTTCTAACCATATTAATGGAAGATGTAGGCTTTAATATTGAGTAAGGGTTTTTATGTCTCATCCTCTTTGCATGCAAATAACTATTATCTACATGACATCACATACATGACATACATCTATATGTCATGACATGCATGACATAATGATATGCATCTAATGCAATTACATGACATACAATTATGGCATGTACAAAAATTTCCGTATATGTCATAACTATTTATGGAAATAAAATATGTTTGAGATTTGATTCTCCAAATCAAATCATGATTAAGTTAGGAAATAAATTTCCAAATCTAATCACATATTTTATTTATGGAAAAATGTTAATTAAGGAAAGCCAAATTTAATTTAGGAAACAAATTTTTTAAATTGTCAAAACTATTTATGGAATTAAAATATATTTTAGATTTGATTCCCCAAATCAAATTATGATTAAATTTGGAAACAAATTTCTTAATCTAAACATATATTTTTATTTATGGAAAGTGACAATTTCCATAAATACTTCTAAACTTTCCAAAAGTAGAAGATTTCCATAAATACTTCTAGACTTTCCAAAATTAGAAAATTTCCATAATACTTCTAAACTTTCAAAAAATAGAAAATTTCCATAAATATAATTATGACTATCGCAAAACAATTTTACGATTATGTCAAAACACAACCAGATCTCTGATACTACTGTTGGGTTTCCGGCACTGCGGCGAGTGTGTGTTCGAACATGTTTAGTAAACATGTGCGCAGCGAAAGAAATAAAAAGTAATAAATCTTATTTATTACAACACACACACACCACACGCATGCATAGTACAACATGTGTAGACATAATCGTAGTTTCAAATTTTGCAATAAAAAGAAATTACTTTGCGTATACCTGACGTATCACGTGTAGCGGAAAGGCATCAATCGGAGCGACTCTCGCTAGAATCGCCTCTATCCTTATCCACGCCGAGTATCATCGGGATGACTTCACAAAGCCATGAGCCTCGTCTTCGTACGAGTCACTATCCTCGTGTCGAAGATGATGTGATCGAGAGAAGATCACAATCCAAATCAAAATTCGGATTCAAAAATGAGTCCCCAAAACTCGCTTCTTCAGAGAGGTATTCATCAACCGTTTGACGAATCCTTCGTCCTCCACCTATGAGGATTACCGGAGATTGAATCCCCGGTAAGGTAGCCGCTGTCGAAGCTCCAAATGTCATCCAAATGACGCTCTGACACGAAGGGAGGAAGCTGTCCAGAAATCTGGACAGCTTGGTGGAGTGGTTGCGCCGGCCCAAAGAGGATGGTCGGCTGCACCTTGGTCACCTGAGCCAAGGAAAGTCGTCGGAGGGTCGCCGGAGGATCGCCGGGAGGAGCTTGGACACCGGAATCAAGGTGGACGGTGGCACAAGGCTGGTGGCGTGGAGGCTTGGGCGGCGGCAAGGAGAAGAGAGGGAGAGGGGTTGGGCGGCTAGGTTTTCCAACACATGAGTTATCCACGAAAAACCCTTAAGCCATGTATTTATAGAGAACACATTCTCCTAACGGTTATTGGTTCATAACCAAAACCCGTTAACCCAGTCTAATAACTAAAGTTAAAATGAATCAAACCACATTCGTCTATTTTAAGTTAAAACGAACCGAACTAACTTTGGTTCATTCGTTTAAAACAAACCAAACCCCTTTGGTTTATTCTTCACCATTGGATTAGAACTAAACCAATTTGGTTCATCCATCATGTCTTCATAAGACATGACCCATCCACACTTCCATTGTGACTGAAATGATTTCATGCTCGATCCTTGTTTGGTCCAACCAAACTTAGTTTCTCTAGGTCTGAGAATCTCATTCTCAAGCTCGTTTTAAATCCTTCGGATTACACTCGTTGTGCGTGTGACCAAATAGGTTCTCGATTTATGTTGGTCGTCTATAATTAACCATTAATTATAGAATGATCATGAGTGGCACCTAGTAGTAAATCATGATCCCCAAATAATCGAAAGATCAATGGTTGATCTAGAACTATTTCCGAAATCCTTCAACAGCTACAATGAATCGTGCCACATTCCTTTCACTCATCTTATACCCACTTGGTTCAGGACATAGTCTATAGTGTCAGTCCCCACTAGGTTGACTACGTCACACCTAGCCCAAGTATCATTTCCTCGTCCTACAGATTCTAGTTACTACACATGTATCCAAGAGTACCTTACTCTAAACATGTAATGCTTTGGCCAAAGACTTTAGTAACAATCCGATGAGAGGCCATGGGTATACATCTCCTCGCAAGGAGTGGTGAATCCTTTGTAGGGATGTATACTGAAAAGTCTATCTTTTGTATGAACATATTTATTTTGGAATAAGAATCACATGATCATTGTTTGCATATTTTTATGGTTATGCAATATTGTCTAATACTTTACATTGTAGATAACATAGTGTGTGGTGTCACACAGGAGACCATGTTATCGGCCCCTTGAAAAGTATAAGCAAAGGCTCACAACCGAGATGGCTTTGGACAAACCATCGGAATGGTTGTAGTGTGGTTTGGTATTGGTTTGTGTTGACCATAGAATCACACTAGTGCACTTTGTGTGTATTGAGTAGGACCGACTTAGAGGTGATTCGATTTATTGTTGACTACATAATCGAATCGGACCTCAGATATTATTTAGTACATGATCTTAATCCCGATATAATAACGGGCACATATACTTAGTACTCATCTCTTTGATTTACCAATGGGCGAGATTTATAGATTAAATCGATAGGCTCAGTAAGTTGGGAGATGATATTATTTATATGGTGTGTCATTGATTATAGGAGGAAACCGTGTCCTATATATTAGGATGATAATGTCCCCTTGAGAAGCTCATAAGGTTCATCATGTAAACCCTGCAGGTGGACTTGGTCCGACATGATGAAAAGGTTGAGTGGTACTACTCAAGGAGTTAGATGTTGATTAATTAATGGTCAGTAAATTAATTAATCGACGGACATTCGAGATCTTAAACACGGGAGAAAATGTACAAATAATATATGGAGCTCATATTATCATATGGGGGTTGGTGAGGTAGATCAATGATGAATCTTTAGTGGATTGGATCATCATTAGTGGATCGGACTTTATGTGGGCTTGATCCATGGGTGGCCAAGACCCAACTCCTCCTCATTGTCCCTAATGTAGCCTATTAACACCTCATGATGCTTAGATCCAATGGATTGAAATAAAACTCTAAGATCCATTGGTAGAGATTAAATCTCTAAGATCCGACGGTTGAGATTAAATCTCTAGATCCGACAGTTGAGATTAAATCCCTAGAACCAATGGATGAGATTAAATCATTTCTTGAGCCCAACTCTATAAATAGAGTCATGAAGTGGGGGCCAAGAATAAGATTGGATGAGGGGATTAGCTTAGGCGGCAACCAATCCTAATTGGATTAGGATTGGGGGTGGTGGCTAGGGTTAGGGTTTTGGGAGCTAGGGGTGGGCGGCAACTCAAGGAGGTATTCCTTCTTCTTCCAAAGGTTGGTCGTCCTCTATTCTTCTCCTCTCTACCTTGGCATGTGCTCATCCTATTCTTCTTCCCCTCTTCCATGGCCGGCCATAAGGAAAGCTAGGATTAGGGTTTGGAGGCTTAGGGTTTAGGAGGTTTGGGTGGCACCAAATAAGGAAAGTTTTGTTTCGTCTTCCTCCTTTGGTGGCCGGCGCCCACAGTGTTGGGTTTCCGGCACCGCGGCGTGTGTGTGTTCGATCATGTTTCGTAAACATGAGCACAGCGGAAGCAATAAAAATAATAAATACTCCTATTTATTACACGACACACAACACACGCATGCTATTACAACAAGTGTAGACATAACCGTAAATTAAAATTGCGATAAAAGGAAATTAAACTACGTTATACCTTCCGTATGACGTGTAGCGGGAACGGCATCAACCGGAACGATCCTCGTAAGAATCGTCTCTATCCGTATCCACGCCGAGCTCCTCGGGATGACTTCGCTAAGTCACGAGCTTCGTCTTCGTACGGGTTACTAGCCTCGTGTTGAAGACGACGTGATCGAGAGATGATCACGATCCGAATCCAAATTCGGATCCAAAACGAGTTCTCAAAACTCGCTTCTCCGGAGAGGTATTCGTCAACCGTTTGACGAATCCTTCGTCCTCCACCTCAGAGGATTACCGGAGATCAAATCCCCGGTATGTTAGCCGCTGTCGGAGCACTAACCGTCGTCCAAACGACGCTCCGACGAGAGGAGAAGAAGCTGTCCAGAAAACTGGACAGCTTGGTGGAGGAGATAGGCGCCGGCCAACAAAGGAAGCCAAGTGCTTACCTTGATGCCAAACCTAAGGAGGATCGCCGGAACTCTTCCGGCAGCAGCTCGACGCCGGCGAGGAGGAAGGAAGCCGCCTTCTGGACGCCGGTTGGAGGAGCTGTGGGCTGGGCGGCAACACAAGCTGGGCGGCAACTTCACCAAGGAGGTTGGCGGCAACTCTTGATGTTGGGCGGCCAAAAATAGATTAGGTTTAGGGTTAGGGTTTAATCCCTATTTTATAGAGAACTAATTCTCTTAATGGTTAATGGATCATATCCATAAAGCCCGTTAACCCGCTCCATTAAGATAAGTTAAAATAAACCAAACCATGATGGTTTATTTTAAGTCAAAATGAACCGAACCAACCTTTGGTTCATTCGTTTAATATAAACCAAACCCTTTGGTTTATTCTCATCCATTGGATTAGGACCAAACCATTTTGGTCCATCCATTATGTCTTCATAAGACACTGCCCATCCACACTTCCATTGCGACTGAAACAATTTCATGCTCGCTTTATGTTTGGTCCAACCAAACATAGTTTCTCTCGGTCTGAGAATCCCATTCTCAAGCTCGTTTTAAATCCTTTGGATTACACTCGTTGTGCGTGTGACCAAATAGGTTCTCGGTTTATGTTGGCCGTCTATAATTAACCATTAATTATAGAACGATCATGAGTGGCACCTAGTAGTACATCATGATCCCCAATTAACCGAAAAGATCAACGGTTGATCCGTAACTATTTCAAACCCTTCAAGAGCTCGAATGAATCGTGCCCCATTCCCTTCACTCATCTTATACCCACTTGGTTCTGTGACATGGTCTATTGTGTCAGTCCCCACTAGGCTGACTACGTCACACCTAGCCCAAGTATCATTTCCTCGTCCTACGGATTCTAGTTACTCCACATGTATCGAAGAGTACCTTACTCTAAACATGTATTGCTTTGGCCAAAGACTTTAGTAACAATCCGACGAGAGGCCATGGGTATACATCTCCTCGCAAGGAGTGGTGAATCCTTTATAGGCTATTCAAACACCTTTGATCACTGACTTATACCCAATCATCCGGGTCCACATCTCCTTAGAGATGTTTGCTTAAGATGTCAAAGCATAAGTCTCCATGATCAAGATGACTTGAATACCGCAAGTCAAAGGAACATCGCACTTAAGCCACAAAGAAGAACTTCATTGACATATCTATATATGCAGAGAACCATATGAAGTCTTACTACTGGTCACTCCAATGAACTAGTTACCATAACTAGCATCCACGATCAACTCCGACATCACTATGTCTCCACCAAAGGAGAATCACCGCTTGGATACACCAAGGAGTATACCTTGTGTCTCGGGTAACTGATGGGGTCCAAATCCATCAATTCATCGACTAGGGATAATTCCGATACATCACAATTACACATGTAGAGATACTCACTAGTTGTGATCCAATCACAAATTCTCTCATGCTGTGAATCGTATCGTGGACATTCAGTAAATGAGTTTAAGATCCAATCAAATACATTAAACATGTATACTCAAATAGTGAATCTTCATTTATCATATAAATGGTTCATACATAAGGCGATTGCCTTAGGACATCTCTCATATATTACTAACAGACTCCCACTTGGCCTAATGCCAATCGCTACGGTATCCAATACCATAAGCACCAACATGACCCTCAAACTTACTTTGAGGTAATGCTTTAGTCAAAGGGTCCGCTAAGTTCCTTTCAGTGGGAATTTTCTCGATTTGTATTTCATTCCTACTGATGATCTCTCTGATAAGATGATAGCGGCGAAGCACATGTTTGGATCATTGATGAGACCACATCAAGTTCATAGATGAACTTATTGATCCAAACCGCTTCCTTTGTCGCCTAAAGCCGCAATGTATTCTGCCTTAGTGGCAGAATCCGCTATAGTGTCAAGCTTGGAACCTTTCCAACTTATTGCGCCTCCATTCTAGGTGAATACATACCCAGACTAAGACATGGAATCATCCTTGTCTGTCTGGATCTGGCATCCGTATACCCACGTATCACCATGTACCCTTCTCCATATATTAGGAACACATCCTTAGTTCTTCTTAAGTACTTAAGGATCGTCTTAACAGCCACCCAATGATCCATTCTCGATCGATCGTATCCGCCATGACACTCAGAGCATACGATACATCGGGCCTCGTACATAACATAGCATACATGATAGATCCTATTGCGAATGCATAGGGAATCTTACTCATGCAAATCCTCTCGTCTTCTGTGCGCGGACACATAGACTTTGAAAGGTGTACCCCATGCCTGATGGGCAGATAACCTTTCTTGGATTCCGACATGCTAAACCTCTTTAGCACTCGGTCTATATATGTAGACTGCGAAAGACCAAGCAACCGTTTCGATCTATCTCTATAGATCTTAATCCCAAGGATGTAGGTTGCTTCTCCTGTGTCTTTCATGGAGAATGTCTTGGATAACCAAACCTTCACCGATCGTAAGATTGAAACATCGCTTTCCTATAAGTAGTATGTCATCGACATACAATACTAGGAACACGACTGCACTCCCACTAACCTTCTTGTACACACAAGGTTCGTCTGGATTTTGTGAGAAATCAAACTTTTGATTGTCTCATCAAAACGGATATTCCAGCTCCTGGATGCTTGCTTCAATCCATAAATAGACCGTCGCAATTTGCATACCTTGGTTTTATCAACCGATGTGAAACCCTCAGGCTGTATCATATACACGTCCTCGAGCAGGTTTCCATTAAGGAAAGCTGTTTTCACATCCATCTGCCATATCTCATAATCATAATGAGCCGCTATGGCCATGAGCATCCGAATGGATTTAAGCATAGCTACAGGCGAATAGGTTTCGTCATAATCAACACCTTGCTTTTGACGATATCCTTTCGCCACCAATCTAGCCTTATAGGTAATCACATTACCATCCATGTCGGTTTTCTTCTTGAAAACCCACTTGCACCCTATAGGATTTATGCCTTCAGGTGGGTCAACCAAGTTCCAAACTTGGTTTTCATACATGGAATCCATTTCCGACTTCATGGCACCAAGCCACTTATCCCTTTCTGAACTTGTCAGCACTTCTTCATAACTGGTAGGCTCCTCATCATCAATGAGTAACACGTCGTTCGATTCGCTTACGAGAAATCCATATCTCTCAGGAATGTTGCGTGTTCTACCAGATCTACGAAGATGTGGTGTTACAATAGGTCCAGCCGATTGCTCATCACTATGAGTTGTTAGTCATTGTTGTGCTTCACTGTATCTCATTAATGTCTATTTGAGTCTCTCGAGCCTCCTCAAGCTCGACGACACTCCCACTGTTTTCTTGCAAGAGAAACTCTTTCTCTAGAAACACAGCATGCCTTGAAACAAACACCTTTTGTTCCACAGGATGATAGTATTGGTAACCCCTTGTTTCCTTAGGGTATCCAATAAATAGACATTTATCAGACTTAGCATCCAGTTTGTCTGATACAGTCCGCTTCACATAAGCAGGACAACCCCATATCTTCAAGTAAGATACATGAGGTTTCTTACCATTCCATATCTCATATGGAGTAGTTGAGACTACCTTGGTAGGCATTCTGTTTAACAAGTAAACAGCTGTCTGAAGTGCATAACCCCAAAAGGACTTGGGAAGAGTCGCATGATTCATCATTGACCTGACCATGTCCAACAAGGTCCGGTTACACCTCTCAGATACACCATTATGTTGTGGTGTATAGGGCGGAGTCCATTGAGACAATATGCCATTGTTTCTTAGATAATCAAGAAACTCTTGACTTAAGTATTCGCCACCTCGATCCGATCGAAGTATTTTAATACTTTTGTCATGTTGCTTCTCTACTTCATTTCTGAATTCTTTGAACCTTTCAAAGGTTTCAGACTTGTGTTTCATCAAGAACACATACCCAAACCGTGAGTTATCATCGGTGAAGGTAATGAAGTAGCTATAGCCTCCTAATGCTTGAGTTGACATAGGTCCACATACATCAGTATGTATTAGACCTAGTAACTCTCCCACTCGTTCACCCTTTCCAGTAAAAGGTAACTTAGTCATCTTGCCTTTTAAGCATGATTCGCATGTATCGTATGAATCTAATTCAAACGATTCCAGAATTCCACATCGGTGTAATTCGGACATGCGTTTCTTGCTTATATGGCCAAGACGACAATGCCACATATAGGAGTCTATTTGATTATCCTTTCGAGCACGCGTGTTGCTCGCTTCGATATTGAAATCGTCACTGGATACGTCCAACATATAAACACCATTGCTTAAAGTTCAAATCCCATAAAGAACTCCATTCAAAGTTATGTAACAACAATTGTTACTAAAAGTCAAATGGAACCCATTTCTATTTAGACAAGAAATAGAAATGATGTTCTTTATCAACGAAGGAACATAAAAGTAATTGTCCAGTTCTAAGACAAGTCCTACAGGGAGTTCCAAGAAATACGTTCCGATGGCGAGTGCAGCAACCGTTGCTCCATTCCCAACACGTAAATTTGACTCTCCCCTTGACGAGTCTTCTTCTATTCCTTAGCCCATGTATGTCATTACATATATGTGAGCCACACCCAGTATCAAATACCCAAGTGTCTGAGGAAATAGAATGACAATCAATAAAGAAGATTTCTGAAGAAGATGGGGCATCCGATGCCTTATCCTTCTTCACGGACTCAAGATAAATCTTGCACTTTCTTCGCAAATGGCTCTCCTTGTCATAATGATGGCAAGTTTCCTTTTGTGCTAGTTCTACTTTCTTAGCCTTTCTCTTCTTTCCCTTCTGCTATTCCTTTGACTTCCTCTTAGAACCTTTCTTCGAGGAATCAACTAATAGCATCGTCCCCTACTCATGCTTCTCAGAAGACTCCACAGTCTTCAGATAAGCGATCACAGATGAACCTTCTAGCATCTCGTGAGGTGAAGAGGAGCTGAGACTTCGAACCTTTCAATCTCACTTGCTCATCAACCAACTCACAAAGATGAAGGATCACGATATGAGCATCCATATGCTCATGCCGCCAGTAGTTTGGGTTCCATCGCTGCTAGCATGATGCAACTCATTTGTTCGTAATCACTCACATGTTTCGATAGGCCAACAATTGGTCCAGAGTTGCATCGTCACCAGACGGCGGGAAGAGGTGCTTCGAGGACATTTGCAAGCTTTTCAACCTTGAAAACAATTCTCAAGCTTCTAAGCCAGTCCATGAAACTCGGCCCAGTCAATTTATTTGAATCCAAAATGGAACGCAAATTCAAACACATCATGATCAATATATTAATTTAGAAATACAAAACGAGCATATATGAGAAAGATGATTTTAAAAATGCATCAATATACATTTATAAATCCCATTCATTTTTTGAATTTCAAAACCCCAAAATCACTGAGATTGTAGGTCCATCTCCGAATGGGCTGATATCCATCATAGTTATGAACAACCTTGGAGAGAGTCCAACAAGCCATTCATAACTATGACGGTAGGTATCATCTATACCGATTGCATATCCCGTATATGCAACTATCACAATGTGCTATCAACTAATTGAATGTTCACACATACATCGGGTTGTTAACACATTAACAAGTATGCATCATATGCATAGCACCCAACTTCACCTCCCTTTACATCGACCTTGAGAGAGTCCAACAAACCGATGCTCCAGTTAAAGCCAACCCATTAATCAGACATAGTTTTAATATGGTTAGAGCGCATTCAACCAATTAGCCCAGCTTGGAGAGAGTCCAACAACCAAAGCTAACGATTGACCTCGACTCTTACCATATTAGTATTAAACTATTCCATGGTTTGAACATATTGAGTTGAGGGCTTGGAGAGAGTCAACAACCCAAACAAGAAGCAAAACTGGTTCTAACCATATTAATGGAAGGTGTAGGCTTTAATATTGATTAAGGGTTTTTATGTCTCATCCTCTTTGCATGCAAATAACTATTATCTACATGGCATAGCATACATGACATATATCTACATGTCACGACACGCATGGCATAATGTTGCATCTAATGCAATTACATGGCATACAATTATGTCATGTATATAATTTCCTTATATGTCATAACTATTTATGGAAATAAAATATGTTTAAGATTTGATTCTCCAAATCAAATCATAATTAAATTAGGAAACAAATTTCCAAATCTAATCACATATTTTATTCATGGAATTATTTGATTAAGGAAAATCTATTTAGGAAACCAATTTCCTAAATCTTTAAAACTACTTATGGAAATTAAAATATTTTAAGATTTGATTTCCCAAATCAAATCATGATTAAATTAGGAAACAAATTTCCAGAATCTAATCAAATATTTTATTTATGGAAAATATAAATTTCCATAAATACTTCCAACTTTACAAAAGTGGAAGATTTCCATAAATACTTCTAGACTTTCCAAAATTGAAAAATTTCCATAAATACTTCTAAATTTCCAAAATTTAGAAAACTTCCAGAAATACATTATGACTATCGCAAAACCATTTTTACGATTATGTCGAAACACAACCTGGGCTCTGATACCCCTGTTGGGTTTCCGGCACCGCGGCGTGTGTGTGTTCGATCATGTTTCGTAAACATGAGCACAACGGAAGCAATAAAAATAATAAATACTCCTATTTATTACAACACACACAACACACGCATGCTATTACAACAAGTGTAGACATAACCGTAAATTAAAATTTTGCAATAAAAGGAAATTAAACTACGTTATACCTTCCGTATGACGTGTAGCGGGAACGGCATCAACCGGAACGATCCTCGTAAGAATCGTCTCTATCCGTATCACGCCGAGCTCCTCGGGATGACTTCGCTAAGTCACGAGCCGTCTTCGTGCGGGTTACTAGCCTCGTGTTGAAGGCGGCGTGATCGAGAGATGATCACGATCCGAATCCAAATTCGGATCCAAAACGAGTTCTCAAGACTTGCTTCTCCGGAGAGGTATTCGTCAACCGATTGACGAATCCTTCGTCCTCCACCTCAGAGGATTACCGGAGATCGAATCCCCGGTAAGTTAGCCGCTGTCGGAGCACTAACCGTCGTCCACACGACGCTCCGACGAGAGGAGAAGAAGCTGTCCAGAAAACTGGACAGCTTGGTGGAGGAGATAGGCGCCGGCCAACAAAGGAAGCCAAGTGCTTACCTTGATGCCAAACCTAAGGAGGATAGACGGAACTCTTACGGATGCAGCTCGACGCCGGCTAGGAGGAAGGAAGCCGCCTCGACGCCGGTTGGAGGAGCTGGGTCGGGCGGCAACACAAGCCGGGCAACTTCACTCAAGGAGGTTGGCGGCAACTCTTGATGTTGGGCGCCAAAATTAGATTAGATTTTAGGGTTAGGGTTTAATCCCTCTTTTATAGAGAACTAATTCTCTTAATGGTTAATGGATCATATCCATAAAGCCCGTTAACCCGCTCCATTAAGATAAGTTAAAATAAACCAAACCATGATGGTTTATTTTAAGTCAAAACGAACCGAACCAACCTTTGGTTCATTCGTTTAATATAAACCAAACCCTTTGGTTTATTCTTATCCATTGGATTAGAACCAAACCAATTTGGTCAATCCATTATGTCTTCATAAGACACGCCCATCCACGCTTCCATTGCGATCGAAACAATTTCATGCTCGCTTTATGTTTGGTCCAACCAAACATAGTTTCTCTCGATGCGAGAATCCCATTCTCAAGCTCGTTTTAAATCCTTTGGATTACACTCGTTGTCGTGTGACCAAATAGGTTCTCGGTTTATGTTGGCCGTCTATAATTAACCATTAATTATAGAAGCGATCATGAGTGGCACCTAGTAGTACATCATGATCCCCAATTAACCAAAAGATCAGCGGTTGATCCAAAACTATTTTACGAAACCCTTGATGGCTCGAATGAATCGTGCCCCATTCCCTTCACTCATCTTATACCCACTTGGTTCAGACATGGTCTATTGTGTCATCCCACTAGTGACTCGTCGCCACACCTAGCCCAAGTATCATTTCCTCGTCCTCACAGTTCTAGTTACTCCACATGTATCGAAGAGTACCTTACTCTAAACATGTATTGCTTTGGCCAAAGACTTTAGTAACAATCCGACGAGAGGCCATGGGTATACATCTCCTCGCAAGGAGTGGTGAATCCTTTATAGGCTATTCAAACACCTTCGATCACTTCGACTTATACCCAATCATCCCGGGTCCACATCTCCTTAGAGATGTTTGCTTAAGATGTCAAAGCATAAGTCTCCATGATCAAGATGACTTGAATACCGCAAGTCAAAGGAACATCGCACTTAAGCCATAGTAAGAACTTCATTGACATATCTATATATGCAGAGAACCATATGAAGTCTTACGGCTGGTCACTCCAATGAACTAGTTACCATAACTAGCATCCACGATCAACTCCGGACATCACTATGTCTCCAGCCAGTGAGAATCAGCTGCTTGGATACACCAAGGAGTATACCTCGTGCTAGTCTCGACAGAATTGATGGTGTCCAAATCCATCAATTCATCGACTAGGGATAATTCCGATACATCACAATTACACATGTAGAGATACTCACTAGTTGTGATCCAATCACAAATTCTCTCATGCTGTGAATCGTATCGTGGACATTCAGTAAATGAGTTTAAGATTCAATCAAATACATTAAACATGTATACTCAAATAGTGAATCTTCATTTATCATATAAATGGTTCATACATAAGGCGATTGCCTTAGGACATCTCTCATATATTACTAACACACAGCCCTATCCCAGCCCTTGGGCAGCATCCAAAGACCTCTTTTCCTTCTCCTTAGGTGGTGGAAACAAGATATAGGGCTTTCCCTTGGTGTCTTGACTGGTTTCCACCATTATCTCCTTCTCCTTGTTGGCCGGCGGCAAACATTTCTTTTGTTGCATGTTGGTTGGCCATAGGAAGGAGAAGGGCTTTGTTTCTATTCTTCCTCTTGCTTTGGATGAGCAAGGAAGGAAGATTTGCGATCTAAGAGCTTCGACTTTTGGTAGAGCATCACCCACACGACGTCCAAAAGGAGGAAATTCATACATTAGAAGATCGAGAGGTATACCTATTCTACTTTCTTCTTTTGTTTATTGCTTGTATTTGTTTTTCAATTATAAGCATGTTATAAATCTATAAATGGCTAAATAATACTTGGATCCCGAGTATAAACATGAAAATCGGCGATCCGGACATCATCTATTCCGTGGCTACTCGTAGAGTAGAGGATGGTCGCTTGAACAAATAGTTTGTTCAAGCGACCTCTCTAAACGAATAGCACGATGATGACTTGGTTGCTTTGGCAATCCCTTTTGTCTAGGATTAAATTTTTTTAATCCGGGGACATCGAAGGGATCGCCATGGACAAGCTACTGAGGTGAAGTGGGAAGCGAAGTTTCCTCTCATGGACTCGATAAGCAAAACCCTACAATTGGTATCAGAGCTTTCGGGAAAAACCTTCATCCTTTATAGGCTATTCAAACACCTTCGATCACTTTGACTTATGCCCAATAATCCCGGATCCACATATCCTCAGAGATACTTGCTTAAGATGTCAAAGCATAAGTCTTCATGACCAAGATGACTTGAATACCGCAAGTCGAAGGAACATTGCACTTAAGCTGTAGTAAGGACTTCATTGACATATCTATATATGCAGAGAACCATATGAAGTTTTACAGCTGGTCACTCCAATGAACTAGTTACCATAACTAGCATCTACTATTAACTCCAAACATCACAATGTCTCCAGCCAGTGAGAATCATCTGCTTGGATACACCAAAGAGTATACCACATGCTAGTCTCGACAGAATTGATGGTGTCTAATTCCATCAATTCATCGACTAGGGATAATTCTAACACATCACAATTACACATGTAGAGATACTCACTAGTTGTGATCCAATCACAAATTCTCTCATTATGTGAATCACATCGTGGACATTCAGTAAATGAGTTTAAGATCCAATCAAATATATGAAAACATATATACTAAAATAGTGAATCTTCATTTATCATATAAATGGTTCAAACATAAGGCGATTGCCTTAGGACATCTCTCATATATTACTAACAGGTATAAGATACGTGAAGGGAACAGGGCATGATTCATTGTAGCCGTTGAAGGGTTTCAGAAATGGTTCTGGATCAACCGTTGATTTTTCGATTAAGTGGAGATCATGATGTACTACTAGGTGCCACTCATGATCATTCTATAATTAATGATTAATTAGACGACCAACATAAACCGAGAACGTATTTGGTCACACACACAACGAGCATAATCCGAAGAATTTAAAACAAGCTTGAGAATGAGATTCTTAGATCAAGAGAAACTAGGTTTGATTGGACCAAACAAGGAGCGAGCATGAAATCGTTTCAGTCGCAATGGAAGCATGGATGGGCCGTGTCTTATGAAGACATGATGGATGAACCAAATTGGTTTGGTTTTAATCCAATGGTGAAGAATAAACTAAAGGGGGTTGGTTTGTTTTAAAAAAATGAACCAAAGTTGGTTCGGTTTGTTTTAACTTAAAATAGACCAACTCGGTTCGATTTATTTTAACTTAAGTTATTGGAGCGGATTAACGGGTTTTGGTTATGAACCAATAACTCTAAGGGGAAGTTTTCTTAATGGTTAATAAACACGAGCTCTATAAAAATGCGGTTAGGTTTTTAGAGAGCCCTAAGTTTTATTTTGGAAAATAATCTTCTTTTCCTCTCCCTCTTTTCTCCTTGCCGCCGCCCAAGGAGTTCACGCCGCTAGCCACCTTGTGCCGCGCTCCACCCTGTTGCCGGCGTCCAAGCTACTGTCGGCCATCCTCCGGCGACCCTTTGGTAACTCACCTTGGTTCCAGAGACCAAGGGTTGGCCGACCATCCTCTGGCGACCCTCCAGTAACTCACCTTGGTTCCTGAGACGAAGGGTTGGCCGGCCATCCTCTTTGGTTGGCGCAAATCCTCCACCAAGCTGTCTAGTTTTCTGGACAGCTTGTTTCCTTTCGTGTCAGAGCATCGTTTGGATGACATTTGGAGCTCTGATAGTAGCTACCTTGCCGGGGATTCGATCTCCGGTAATCCTCATAGGTGGAGGACCAAGGATCCGTCAAACGATTGACGAATACCTCTCCGGAGAAGCGAGTTTTGGGGACTTGTTTTCGAATCCAAATTTTGATTCGGATTGTGATCTTTTCTTGATCACATCGTCTTCAACACGAGGCTAGTGACTCCTACAAAGATGAGGCATGTGGCTTTGTGAAGCCATCCCGACGATACTCAGCGTGGATATGGATAGAGGCAATTCTAGCGAGAGTCGCTCCGGTTGATTCCATTCCCGTTGCACGTGATACATCAGGTATAACTAGAGTAATTTCCTTTTATTGCAAAATTTGAATTTACAATAATGTCTACACATGTTGTACTATGCATGTGTGTTATGTGTGTGTTGTAATAAATTAGATTTATTGCTTTTTAATTCTTCCGTTGTGCACATGTTTACGAAAAATGTACGAACACACACTCGCCGTGGTTCCAGAAACCCAACACAGTCCTCCTCTTGAACTTGACTAGTCGAAGAGGTTAGGGAGACCTCGAGTTTAACCTCCTCAACCAGGGTCTCGACCTTGGACTCGGATTTAACTAACTTCCTAGTTAGAAACTTAATTGCATTATATAAAGTACTAATGAGGGACCGACTTACCTTGAGTGTATCTCTTGAATCGGATGCAGATCTGTGGCTTGTCTTGAATAGCGATTCATAGTCCGACTCGTCCTCGGGTTCAGATTCTTGCTCAGGTTCAGACTCTGGCTCCGATTCAATTTGTTTACCCATGAAGATGAGGTCATTGTCTTCTTCCTCCGATGCCTCTTCCCATGTATCGTTGAGCGCCTTCTTGAACTTCGGTGCTTTGTTCTTGAGCTTCGGACATTCTGACTTGATGTGTTTGAACCTGTTGCATTCATAGAACCTAATGTTAGAACTAGCCTTAGATTTACCTTCCTTCGATTGAGTGACGGGTCGTCTTCGACTCTTAATCATCCTCCAAACTAGATTGACTTGTTCGGTCTCCATCTCCGGATCGACCTCCGACTCGTACTCATCTTCTTCCTTCGGGGGTGGCTTACTTGCGGGCTTCTTCTTTGGACCTGCAAAAAGGGCTATACCTTTCTCAGGTCCCGAATTAGACTATTCATGGAGTTCAAATTCTGAAAATAATTCATCTAACTTAATTTTTGATAAGTCCTTAGAAACCTTGTAGGCATCGACCATGGATGCCCACAAGGTAGTCCTAGGAAATGAATTCAAAACATACCTTATGAGGTCGCAGTTTTCGACTTTTGTCTGATGGCTTACAAATTGTTGACGATGTCTTGTACACGGGCATGTAGTTGAGTCACAGTCTCATGTTCCTACATTTTTAAATTATATAATTTATTGAAAAGAAGGTCCCATTTGCATACCTTAGCTTCGTCGGTTCCTTCGTGTAGTTCAACTAACTTGGTCCACAAGTCCTTCGCACTGATAAAGGGGCCTACGCGATTGAGCTCCTCCTTGGACAAGCCGCATTGGAGGATTTGAGTCACCTTGGCATAGGCTTCGACTTATCTTTTTGTAGCATTGGTCCATTGGTCATAATCCAAGGATTCACCCACTTCATTAGTCGAAAGTGTGAATCCTATTTGGATTATGATCCACATCTCGATTTGGGTCTTAAGGAAGCACTCCATCCGACCCTTCCAATAACGGAAGTCATCTCCATTGTAAAACGGAAGTCGAACGGTGCTAAAACGCTCGATATGGGCCATTGACAAAAAAAACAAGTGAAGAGAAAGAATCTAGCAACGACAAAAATAACGAAATTTTCCAAGACTTGAGTCTTGATTAGTAGTGCGGTAAAAAATTTAAACAAACAAAAAAAACTCATAAAATTCAAAAAAAATCTGTAAAAAGGCTAGATTGGTGGTTACACCAAATCTTAGTGCCCCCAGCTCTGATAGCAATTGTTGGATCGATTTGAGCGCTAGATGGGGGGTGAATAGCACAAAACAAATTCTTCTTTTTCGTTCGATAAAGACACGAGTTTATTGCAGCGGAAAGTAAAGTAAGACACAAGGAATTTACTTGGTTCACAACCTATGCCTGCTAATCCAAGGCTCTAACGATCCTAGACCGTGTACGGAGGACAATCAACTATAATACTCCTCCTCATTAGAGGTAGGAGTGAATGAGTACAAGAAGATACAAAATCCTTCAGGTAGAGGGACACTCCCCCTCTCCTCTTTACGATTAAAGCTCCGGAAATATAAACTTTAAAAATAATATACTAAGTAGATGACTTTAAGTATTACCGATGACTTAAGGAGTTGAAGCTTGAGCTTGGGTCGTCGGTGTTTCAACAACGCTTCGTCGTCATAGAGTTGTTGGAGAGTCGCGATGTTATGGGAGTAATTTGGAGCACTTAGAATTAATAAAATGGTGAGGAATGGACCTTATTTTATAGCCCTAGAAGTCCCCTCTCAAGCACATCAAGATCCTACATCAATCGCCACCTCACCCTTGAAGAAAGGGATGAGTTTTGACTCTCCTCGAAGCTGATCCTTGACTAGCAGTTGAACTGATTCATTGGATAGTTGAACTGATGGCCCAGCAGTTGAACTGATCCTTGGTCGGTTGAACTAATGGACAACAATTGAACTGATCCTTGGTCGGTTGAACTGATGGCCATAATTTTTGACTGAAATAAAGAGTTAGCTTGAAATATAAGTGAATTCGATGGCCACTTGTTGTCCGATCTCGACATAGACCTTCCTGTTGGGAGATCGAACGACCGACTAGAGGGGGGTGAATAGCCCTTCTACGATGGATGTCGGAATTTAATCGTTTTTCTTGCATTGCTTGTCTACGATTGTTGTTAGCGCAGCGGAATAACAATAATAATGAAGCTAACAATACACAATCACACAACACAAGATATACGTGGTTCGGAACCGAATGGTTCCTACTCCACGGGCGAGCTCACCGAGCTCTAGTTATGCGCACGACACTAACTATAACACTCCTTCTCGACAACACGTCGGAGGTGGAGAAACCTCTCACAAGCAATTACAATGTAATATAGAAATACAAGCAAATACACAAATACAATACACAATAAAACTTTCACCGATTGCTTTGATCGCTTTGCTTGTTGCTTGCTTTGATTGGCTCTTGAAGGACTGGAATGCAGCAGCAATTCCCCTCCAATAGCTCCACAAAAACCTGGGCAAAAACCTCCATCTCGAGCTCCTTTTATAACCTGCATCGAGCTGTTTTCGCGCCTAGCAATCGACTGCCAAAAGGCCCCAGTCGACTGCTCCTGTAGCCGTTGTCTCCCAACGGCCAGATCCACGTCAGACAAGTTCCAACGGATCACCTACCAGTCGACTGATGATGCCCATCAGTCGACTGGTGACCTAGTAGTCGACTGCACAGTCGGCTACGGAGCATTCTATGCTCGCGATACTCCCATCAGTCAACTGCCATCCCTCGGCAATCGACTGCTGTCGACATCAGTCGACTGCCAAGCACAAAACCTTAGCCTTACACCAGTCGAACCCTAGTCGACTTGGACCAAATAACCGCACCTATGCTACGACCGACGCCGGCAAAACCTCAAACACCAAGTTGTTTGAGCATCCGATCCGGTAAACCTCAAACATCAAGTTTGAGCCTCCGACACTCGGGCCTTAGCCACTTGGCCAAGTCCACCTTATCCTCATGGAGTTCCCACCAAGCTCTCTTCCTCGCCTACGTCCCTCGGATGCGCCAAGCGCACGGCTTCGCAACGCCATCCTTCGCGTCTCATACCCTAGAAGTATGCTTCCCTTTGGGCTCACTCCATTCGCTCCCCGTCCGGCGGTCCCTCGGATGCACCAAGCGCACGACTTCGCAATGCTATCTTTCACTGACTCAAGGACCCCGAGCCTAGTGAACTTACCAAGTCCTTAAGACTTCCCATATGCACCAAGCGCACGGCTTCGCAATCCCTTTCTCATCAAGCACCAAGCGCACGACTTCGCAATGCTTTGGATTTCCCATGCCAACCCCATGTTGGACTTTCCCACACCAAGCTCCATGCTTGGATTTTCCATGCCAACACCATGTTGGACTTTCCCATGACAATCCCATGTCATGAGTTTTGTCTATCATCAAAATACCATCAAGGTACTGCTAGGCCGATTGCACCAACAATCTCCCCCTTTTTGATGATTGACAAAACTACCATCTCAAGTCTACCAATTCTCCCATATTGACAATTCTCATATCCCAATGAGAATTCCAACGAACCCTAATTGGTAACTTGGTAACTTCTTCCCCTTTTTGACATTACATCAAAAAGGTCCTCCCCAAGGGTATGAATGTCTCATATCCCAATGAGATCTTACAATCTCTCCCTTGGAGGAACATATGCCTACAATCTTTCTAGTGATCCCATATCACTTAAAGAGAGGCAACCCAATTTTCCTCCCATGAGGAAATACACATCCATCTTCCCAAGATGGATACCTCCCCCTAGAGGCTTGCTCCCCCTTGACCATTGCACCAACAATGTCCTTGGAGAGTCCCTTAGCCAATAGGAATATTAACCAAATCAAAATTAAGGCAAAGTTCAACAATGAACTCTCTTCCACCTTAAAATTGATACTCACCCTCAACCCAACTCCTAATCCATATCCAATGGATTTCCACCCTCTCTAATGCTCTCCCAAGCATATCCTAGGGTTAGGAGTGGTTAGGGGACCAAAACATGGCTAAACATGGGCCTAACTATCAAGTTTACACTCCATCGAGATACGGTCATCGGACTTACCATCGATCCGATCGCCATTACAGCAATGATCGATAATCGTGATTTTGTAGTTTTTCAGTTTCAGAAAATGGATTTTCGAAATCCATAAGTAAATATACGTAATTTTAAAAATCTTGAAAATGCATACGTATAATACTTATCCTAAACACTATGGGTGAAAAATATTGAAAAATTATTTTATCCATTAAATTAGGAGATTGATACAAAGTCCAAAGTTTAAGAAAAGCTTCAATAAAGAGCCCTCTTTGTATCATCCCTTTCAATGGTGATAGCTATCAAAAGATAGGCTTCACCAAGGTTTTTCAAAAAGTTTTCAAAAAGTTTTCAAAACCTTTAATTTCTTTTTCCTAAACATCTCACCAATATCTATATGTGTAAAACATATACAAGTCAAGTTTTTAGTGAGATGTGGGTTTTGTTTTCTTTATGTTCTCATGCATATTTCTAAGGCAATATTATTTGATTCCTTTCAAATTATGCCATAGTCCTTAACTCCATTTTAATTCATGCATGATATGATTATGGAATAGATATGATATAGATAAAAACATATGCCAATATCATGATGTCATGGCATGTGAATGAACCTTAAGCATACTTGACATCTATGTTGGGTTTCCGGCACCGCGGGGTGTGTGTGTTCGATCATGTTTCGTAAACATGAGCACAGCGGAAGCAATAAAATTAATAAATCTATATTTATTACAACACACACATCACACGCATGCATAGTACAACATGTGTAGACATAACCGTAAATTTAAATTTTGCAATAAAGGAAATTTAACTACGTTATACCTTTCGTATCATGTGTAGCGGGAACGGCATCAACCGGAACGATCCTCACTAGAATCGTCTCTATCCGTATCCACGCCGAGTATCCTTAGGATGACTTCGCTAAGCCACGAGCTTCGTCTTCGTACGGGTTACTAGCCTCGTGTTGAAGACGACGTGATCGAGAGATGATCACGATCCGAATCCAAATTCGGATCCAAAAACGAGTCCTCAAAACTCGCTTCTCCGGAGAGGTATTCGTCAACCGATTGACGAATCCTTCGTCCTCCACCTCAGAGGATTACCGGAGATCGAATCCCCGGTAAGTTAGCTGCTGTCGGAGCTCTAACCTGTTGGAAGATTGTTGGTGCAATCGTCCCAGGTAGACTCCCGATGGTATTTTGATGATAGACAAAACTCATGACATGGGATTGTCATGGGAAGTCCAAAGCATTGCGGAGCCGTGCGCTCGGTGCTTGGCATGGGAAGTCCAAAGCATTGCGGAGCCGTGCGCTCGGTGCTTGGTGAGAAATGCATTGCGAAGCCGTGCACTTGGTGCATTTGGGAAGTCTTGAGGACTTGGTAAGTTCACTAGGCTCGGGGTCCTTGAGTCGGTGAAGGATGGCATTGCGAAGCCGTGCGCTTGGTGCATCCGAGGGACCGCCGGACGGAAGCGGAGTGAGCCCAAAGGAAGCATACTTCTAGGGCATGAGGCGTGAAGGATGGCGTTGCGGCCGTGCGCTTGGCGATCCAGGGACGAGGCCGAGGGAAGAGAGCTTCGTGGGGAACTCCGTGGACTTGGCCAAGTGGCTAAGAGAATGTCGGAGGAGGCTCAAACATGGTAATGTTTGAGGTTTTAGCCGACATCCGATCGGTAGATAGGTGCCGATCGCTTGCTAGTCGAATAGGTTCGACCGGTGTGTTCGATCGAACCGTAGATCGGAACGTGATCGATCGCCGAGAGGGCAATGATCGATGGATGACTCATCCGACCGCCAAGGGACGGCAATGATCGGATGACACTGCGCAGACGCGAGAATGGAGTCGAGTTGCGGCCTCGATGGTAGATCGATCGGTGATGGGTGCCATCGGTCGGGATGATGAGTGATCCGTTGGAAACTTGCCAACGTGGATCTTGCCGTTGTGAGACATGGCTCGAGGATCGATCCGACCGATGGTCACGATCGATCGATGGCAAAACAGCTTGATGCAGGTTATAAAAGGAGCACGAGTTGGAGGATTTCGCCATGGTTTTTGTGGAGCTATTGGAGGGGAATTGCTGCTGCATTCCAGTCCTTCAAGAGCCAAACAAAGCAAGCAACAAACAAGTGATCAAAAGCAATCGGTGAAAAGTGTTTCTTTTGTATTGTATTTGTATTCTTGTTTGTATTTGTATATTACTGTTGTAATTGCTTGTGAGAGGTTTCTCCACCTCCGACGTGTAGTCGATAAGGAGTTTGAGTATTGCCGTGTGCATCTCTAGAGCTCGAGGAGCTCGCCCGTGGAGTAGGAACCATTCGGTTCCGAACCACGTATATGCTTGCGTATTTGGTGTGCTTGTATTGTTGTTAGTATTATTGTTATTTCTATTGTTATTCCGCTGCGTATATTAACGACAATTGTAGACGAGCACACGAGAACGAACAAAATACGACATCCAACGGAAGAGGGCTATTCACCCCCCTCTAGCCGGTCAACCGATCCTCCCAACATAACCGTCCTCCAAACGATGCTCCGACGAGAGGAGAACAAGCTGTCCAGAAAACTGGACAGCTTTGGTGGAGGAGATAGGCGCCGGCCAACCAAGGGAAGATAAAGCTCACCTTGATGCCAAACCTAAAGGAGATCACCGGAGGGTCACCGGAGGATCACCGGCCGAAGCTTGAAGGTCGGCAACAACTTGAACGGCGGCACAAGAGGTTGGGCGGCAATGGAGGTTGGCGCCAACTCTTAGAGGGGATGAGGTGGGCGGCAATGGAGCTAGGGTTTTTGGATTAGGGCTTAATTATCCCTTAAGCCCTCTTTTATAGAGAACTAATTCTCTTAATGGTTATTGGATCATAACCATTAGGCCCGTTAACCCGCTCCATTAAGATAAGTTAAAATAAACCAAACCATGATGGGTTATTTTAAGTTAAAACGAACCGAACCAACTTTTGGTTCATTCATTTAAAATAAACCAAACCCTTTGGTTTATTCTCCTCCATTGGATTAGAACCAAACCATTTTGGTTCATCCATTATGTCTTCATAAGACACGGCCCATCCACGCTTCCATTGCGACTGAAACGATTTCATGCTCGCTTCATGTTTGGTCCAACCAAACCTAGTTTCTCTCGGTCTGAGAATCCCATTCTCAAGCTCGTTTTAAATCCTTTGGATTACGCTCGTTGTGCGTGTGACCAAATAGGTTCTCAGTTTATGTTGGCCGTCTATAATTAACCATTAATTATAGAACGATCATGAGTGGCACCTAGTAGTACATCATGATCCCCAATTAACCGAAAAGATCAACGGTTGATCCAGAACTATTTCTGAAACCCTTCAAAGACTCGAATAATGAATCGTGCCCCATTCCTTCACTCATCTTATACCCACTTGGTTCGTGATATGGTCTATAGTGTCAGTCCCCACTAGGCTGACTACGTCACACCTAGCCCAAGTATCATTTCCTCGTCCTACGGATTCTAGTTACTGCACATGTATCGAAGAGTACCTTACTCTAAACATGTAATGCTTTTGCCAAAGACTTTAGTAACAATCCGACGAGAGACCATGGGTATACATCTCCTCGCAAGGAGTGGTGAATCCTTTATAGGCTATTCAAACACCTTGGATCACTTCGACTTATACCCAATCATCCCGGGTCCACATCTCCTTAGAAATGCTTGCTTAAGATGTCAAAGCATAAGTCTCCATGATCAAGATGACTTGAATACCGCAAGTCAAAGGAACATCGCACTTAAGCTACAGTAATACTTCATTGACATATCTATATATGCAGAGAACCATATGAAGTCTTACGACTGGTCACTCCAATGAACTAGTTACCATAACTAGCATCCACGATCAACTCCGGACATCACAATGTCTCTAGCCAGTGAGAATAAGCTGCTTGGATACACCAAGGAGTATACCTCGTGCTAGTCTCGACAGAATTGATGGTGTCCAAATCCATCAATTCATCGACTAGGGATAATTCCGATACATCACAATTACACATGTAGAGATACTCACTAGTTGTGATCCAATCACAAATTCTCTCATGCCGTGAATCGATCGTGGACATTGATAAATGAGTTTAAGATCCAATCAAATACATGAAACATGTATACTCAAATAGTGAATCTTCATTTATCATATAAATGGTTCATACATAAGGCGATTGCCTTAGGACATCTCTCATATATTACTAACAGACTCCCACTTGGCCTAATGCCAATCGCTACGGTATCCAATACCATAAGCACTAACATGACCCTCAAACTTACTTTGAGGTAATGCTTTAGTCAAAGGATCCGCTAAGTTCCTTTCAGTGGGAATTTTCTCGATTTATATTTCGTTCCTACTGATGATCTCTCTGATAAGATGATAGCGGCGAAGCACATGTTTGGATCATTGATGAGACCACATCAAGTTCAGAGATGAACTTCTTGATCCAAACCGCTTCCTTTGCTGCTTCCAAAGCTGCAATGTATTCTGCCTTAGTGGCAGAATCCGCTATAGTGTTAAGCTTGGAACCTTTCCAACTTATTGCGCCTCCATTCCAGGTGAATACATACCCAGACTTAGACATTGAATCATCCTTGTCTATCTAGAGTTGGCATCCTTATACCCACGTATCATCATGTACCCCTCTCCATATATTAGGAACACATCCTTAGTTCTTCTTAAGTACTTAAGGAATATCTTAACAGCCACCCAATGATCCATTCCTGGATCAGACTGGTATCTGCTCGTGACACTCAGAGCATACGATACATCGGGCCTCGTACATAACATAGCATACATGATAGATCCTATTGCGGATGCATAGGGAATCTTACTCATGCAAATCCTCTCGTCTTCTGTGCGCGGACACATAGACTTCGAAAGGTGTACCCCATGCCTGATGGGTAAGTAAACCTTTCTTGGATTCCGACATGCTAAACCTCTTTAGCACTCGGTCTATATATGTAGACTGCGAAAGACCAAGCAACCGTTTCGATCTATCTCTATAGATGTTAATCCCGAGGATGTAGGTTGCTTCTCCCAGGTCTTTCATGGAGAATGCCTTGGATAACCAAACCTTAACTGACTGTAAGACTGAAACATCGTTTCCTTTAAGTAATATGTCATCGACATATAATACTAGGAACACGATTGCACTCCCACTAACCTTCTTGTACACACAAGGTTCGTCTAGATTTTGTGATAAATCAAACTTTTTGATTGTCTCATCAAAACGGATATTCCAGCTCCTGGATGCTTGCTTCAATCCATAAATAGATCGTCGCAATTTGCATACCTTGGTTTTATCAACCGATGTGAAACCCTCAGGCTGTATCATATACACGTCCTCGAGCAAGTTTCCATTAAGGAAAGCTGTTTTCACATCCATCTGCCATATCTCATAATCATAATGAGCCGCTATGGCCAGGAGCATCCGAATGGATTTAAGCATAGCTACAGGCGAATAGGTTTCATCATAATCAACACCTTGCTTTTGACGATATCCTTTCGCCACCAATCTAGCCTTATAGGTAATCACATTACCATCCATGTCGGTTTTCTTCTTGAAAACCCACTTGCACCCTATAGGCTTTATGCCTTCAGGTGGGTCAACCAAGTTCCAAACTTGGTTTTCATACATGGAATCCATTTCCGACTTCATGGCACCAAGCCACTTATCCCTTTTTGAACTTGTCAGCACTTCTTCATAACTGATAGGCTCCTCATCATCAATGAGTAACACGTCGTTCGATTCACTTACGAGAAATCCATATCTCTCAGGAATGTTGCGTGTTCTACCAGATCTACGAAGATGTGGTGTTACAATAGGTCCAGCCGATTGCTCATCACTATGAGTTGTCGGTTGTTGTGCTTCACCAGGTATCTCATCAATGTCTATTTGAGTCTCTCGAGCCTCCTCAAGCTCGATGACACTCCCACTGTTTTCTTGCAAGAGAAACTCTTTCTCTAGAAACACAACATGCCTTGAAACAAACACCTTTTGTTCCACAGGATGATAGAATTGGCAACCCCTTATTTCCTTAGGGTCTCCAATAAATAGACATTTATCAGACTTAGCATCCAATTTGTCTGATGCAGTCCTCATCACATAAGCAGGACAACCCCATATCTTCAAGTAAGATACATGAGGTTTCTTACTATTCGATATCTCATATGGAGTAGTAGAGACTACCTTGGTTGGCATTCTGTTTAACAAGTAAACCGCTGTCTGAAGTGCATAGCCCCAAAAGGACTTGGGAAGATTCGCATGATTCATCATTGACCTGACCATGTCCAACAAGGTCCGGTTACGCCTCTCAGATACACCATTATATTGTGGTGTATATGGCGGAGTCCATTGAGACAATATGCCATTGTCTCTTAGATAATCAAGAAACTCTTGACTTAAGTATTCACAACCTTGATCCGATCGAAGTATTTTAATACTCTTGTCATGTTGTTTCTCTACTTCATTTCTGAATTCTTTGAACCTTTCAAAGGCTTCAGACTTGTGTTTCATCAAGAACACATACCCAAACCGTGAGTGATCATCGGTGAAGGTAATGAAGTAGCTATAGCCTCCTAAAGCTTGAGTTGACATAGGTCCACATACATCAGTATGTACTAGACCTAGTAACTCTCCCACTCATTCACCTTTTCCAATAAAAGGTAACTTAGTCATCTTGCCTTTTAAGCATGATTCGCATGTATCGTTTGAATCTAATTCAAACGATTCCAGAATTCCACATCGGTGTAATTCGGACATGCATTTCTTGCTTCCATGGCCAAGACGACAATGCCACATATAGGAGTCTAATTGATTACCCTTTCGACCAAGTGTGTTGCTCGCTTCGATATTGAAAATGTCACTGGATACGTCCAACTTATAAATGCTATTGCTCAAAATTCCAGTCCCATAAAGAACTCCATTCAAAGTTATGTACCAACAATTGTTACTAAAAGTCAAATGGTACCCATTTCTATTTAAACAAGAAATAGAAATGATGTTCTTTATCAACGAAGGAACATAAAAGCAATTGTCCAATTCTAAGACAAGTCTTGTAGGGAGTTTCAACAAATACGTTCCGATGGCGAGTGCATCACCTTTGCTTCATTCCCAACACGTAAATTTGGCTCTCCCTTGATGAGTCTTCTTCTATTCCTTAGCCTATGTATGTCATTACATATATGTAAGCCACACCCAGTATCCAATACCCAAGTGTTTAAGGAAATAGAATGACAATCAATAACTAAAATATCTGAAGAAGATGGGGCATCCGATGCCTTATTCTTCTTCACGGACTCAAGATAAATCTTGCAATTTCTTCGCCAATGGCCCCTCCTTGCCATAATGATGGCAAGTGCCCTTTTGAGTTGGTTCTGCCTTTTTAGCCTTTTTATTCTTCCCCTTCTGTTGTTCCTTTGACTCCCTCTTAGAACCTTTCTTTGAGGAATCCACTAACAACACCGTCCCCTGCTCATGCTTCTCAGAAGGCTCCACAGTCTTCAGCATGTTGAGCAGTACCACTGATGAACCTTCTTGCATCTCAGAGGTGAAGAGGAGCTTGGAGACTTCGAACCTTTCGAATCTCACTTGCTTATCAAACAACTCATAAAGATGAAGGACTACGATATGAGCATCCATATGCTCATGCTGCTTCCGTAGCTTGGGTTCCATCATGGCTAGCATGATGCAACTCATTTGTTCAGCATCACTCACATGTTTCTGATAGGCCAACAATTGGTCCATAGTTGCAATGTCACTAGGACGAGCGGGAAGAGGCGCTTCGAGGACATTTGCAAGCTTTTCAACCTTGAGAACAATTCTTAAGTTTCTAAGCCAGTCCAAGAAGTTCAGCCCAGTCAATTTATTCGAATCCAAAATGGAATACAAATTCAAAGACATCATGATCAATCTTAGAAATACAAAACGAGCATATATGAGAAAGATGATTTTAAAATGCATCATTATACATTCAAAAATCCCATTCATTTTTTGAATTTCAAAAACCCCAAAATCACTTCGGGAGATCGTAGGTCCATCTCTGAATGGGCTGATATCCATCATAGATATGAACAACCTTAGAGAGAGTCCAACAAGTCATTCATAACTAAGACGGTAGGTATCAACTATACCGATTCCATATCACGTATATGCAACTATCACAATGTGCTATCAACTAATTGAATGTTCACACATACATCGGGTTGTTAACACATTGACAAGTATGCATCATATGCATAGCACCCAACTTCACCTCCCTTTACATCGACCTTGGAGAGAGTCAAACAAGCCGATGCTCCAGGTTAAAGCCAACCCATTAATCGAGAAATAGTTTTAATATGGTTAGAGCACATTCAACCAATTAGCCCAGCTTGGAGAGAGTCCAACAACCAAAGCTAACGATTGACCTCTGACTCTTACCATATTAGTATTAAACTATTCCATGGTTTGAACATGTTCGGGTTCGAGCCGGGCTTGGAGAGAGTCCAACAACCCAAACAAGAAATGGAACTCTGGTTCTAACCATATTAATGGAAGGTGTAGGCTTTAATATTGTTTAAGGATTTTTATGTCTCATCCTCTTTGCATGCAAATAACTATTATCTACATAGCATGCCATACATGGCATACATTTACATGTCACGACACGCATGGCATAATGTTATGCATCTAATGCAATTACATGACATACAATTATGTCATGTATATAATTTCCTTATATATCATAACTATTTATCGAAATAAAATATGTTTAAGATTTGATTCTCCAAATCAAATCATAATTAAATTAGGAAACAAATTTCTAAATATAATCACATATTTTAGTTATGGAATTATTTGATTAAGGAAAATCTATTTAGGAAACCAATTTCCTAAATCATTAAAACTACTTATGGAAATAAAATATTTTAAGATTTGATTTTCCAAATCAAATCAAGATTAATTTAGGAAACAAATTTCCAAAATCTAATCAAATATTTTATTTATGGAAGAAATCAATTTCCATAAAATACTTCCAACTTTCCAAAAGTGGAAGATTTCCATAAATACTTCTAGACTTTCCAAAATTGAAAAATTTCCATAAATACTTCTAAATTTCCAAAATTAGAAAATTTCCAAAAATAACATTATGACTATCGCAAAACCATTTTACGATTATGTCGAAACACAACCTGGGCTCTGATACCACTGTTGGGTTTCCGGCACCGCGACGTGTGTGTGTTCGATCATGTTTCGTAAACATGAGTACAGCGGAAGCAATAAAATTAATAAATCTACATTTATTACAACACACACATCACACGCATGCATAATACAACATGTGTAGACATAACCGTAAATTTAAATTTTGCAATAAAGGAAATTTAACTACGTTATACCTTTCGTATCACGTGTAGCGGGAACGGCATCAACCGGAACGATCCTCGCTAGAATCGTCTCTATCCGTATCCACGCCGAGTATCCTTAGGATGACTTCGCTAAGCCACGAGCTTTGTCTTCGTACGGGTTACTAGCCTCGTGTTGAAGACGACGTGATCGAGAGATGATCACGATCCGAATCCAAATTCGGATCCAAAAACGAGTCCTCAAAACTCGCTTCTCCGGAGAGGTATTCGTCAACCGATTGAGGAATCCTTCATCCTCCACCTCAGAGGATTACCGGAGATCGAATCCCCGGTAAGTTAGCCGCTGTCGGAGCTCTAACCGTCGTCCAAACGATGCTCCGACGAGAGGAGAACAAGCTGTCCAGAAAACTGGACAGCTTTGGTGGAGGAGATAGGCGCCGGCCAACCAAGGGAAGATAAAGCTCACCTTGATGCCAAACCTAAAGGAGATCACCGGAGGGTCGCCGGAGGATCACCGGCCGAATCTTGGAAGCCGGCAACAACTTGAACGGCGGCACAAGAGGTTGGGCGGCAATAGAGGTTGGCGCCAACTCTTAGAGGGGATGAGGTGGGCGGCAATGGAGCTAGGGTTTTTGGATTAGGGCTTAATTATCCCTTAAGCCCTCTTTTATAGAGAACTAATTCTCTTAATGGTTATTGGATCATAACCATTAGGCCCGTTAACCCGCTCCATTAAGATAAGTTAAAATAAACCAAACCATGATGGTTTATTTTAAGTTAAAACGAACCGAACCAACTTTTGGTTCATTCATTTAAAATAAACCAAACCCTTTGGTTTATTCTCCTCCATTGGATTAGAACCAAACCATTTTGGTTCATCCATTATGTCTTCATAAGACACAGCCCATCCACGCTTCCATTGCGACTGAAACGATTTCATGCTCGCTTCATGTTTGGTCCCACCAAACCTAGTTTCTCTCGGTCTGAGAATCCCATTCTCAAGCTCGTTTTAAATCCTTTGGATTACGCTCGTTGTGCGTGTGACCAAATAGGTTCTCAGTTTATGTTGGCCGTCTATAATTAACCATTAATTATAGAACGATCATGAGTGGCACCTAGTAGTACATCATGATCCCCAATTAACCGAAAAGATCAACGGTTGATCCAGAACTATTTCTGAAACCCTTCAGCAGCTCGAATGAATCGTGCCCCATTCCCTTCACTCATCTTATACCCACTTGGTTCAGGACATGGTCTATAGTGTCAGTCCCCACTAGGCTGACTATGTTGTTGGTTCAACAGTGCCCCAAGCATTTATATTTTGATGTTTGGATAATCATCTAAGTTAGGCAAAGTTTTGTGATCTAATTGTAAACATGTTTAAGTGACAGGAAAATCCATGTATGAAGACTTGGTAAAAGACAAGTCCAAGTGTGATCTTGGCAAAGGAAAGACCAAAGGAAAGTCTTGGCGGCATAAGTCCAAGCATGTAGTCTTGGCGGCGTAAAGTCCAAGCGTACTTTGGCAAAGAAGAAAACCAAAGCATGACGAAACCGAAGGAAGCTTTTGAAGGCAAGCGCATGGATGGAGTCGTGGACTCAAAGAAATCCTGGAGGCGCAAGGCTGATGGAGAAGCTAGAAGGTTAAGTCTAGGCTTAGGTTATGTTTTCAAGTATGAATTAGTCATACTTGATGAGGTTGGAAGACTTTATCGGTTCGGATACAGCGATCGACTACCATTATTGGCGATCGGCGCCAAAGCGAATAACCCGTAGTGGCCGATCGCGGTCGGCTGGCGATATCGATCGCCACCACTGTTGGCAGTCGATTGATAATCTTCCCGTTGCCGATGACGCCTGCAAATCCCGGAAATCCGGCTGTTCAGAAGTCGTTAGAATCGGCGGCAGTCGACTGATGTAAGTCATCAGTCGACTGATAGACCTCCAACGGGAAAAAGAGGCTCTTTCCTATAAAAAGAGCCCAAGGGGAGCAAGAAGGGGCTAATGCATATATTCTGATCATTCTTCTAAGCTCCCACAAGTTTTCCAAGCTTTCTAAGTGTATTAATCTCCCTCCTCCTCTCAAATCTTCATTGTCATCTTTTGTAAGAAGAGGAGGTCTTTGTAAAGAGAAAGCTTCTTAGTGAAATTGCTTGGATTGATCCACCTTAAGGATCACCGTGGAGTAGGAGCGTTATCTCCGAACCACGTAAAGGCCTTATTAGCATTGTTTTTGTGTTTTTACATATATTATTTGTGCTTGCTTCCGCTAATCATTTTTGTAGAAACCGAAAAGCGCTATTCACCCCCCCTCTAGCTTCCAAACGATCACCAACAAGTGGTATCAGAGCCCAGATCGCATCGGAAGATCTAACCATCAACCGGAGCATGGCATTTCAAGAGGGATATAGCACGGCAAGGCCTCCGTTTTTCGACGGCAATGACTTCGCCTATTGGAAAGGTAGGATGGAATACTATCTCATGAATGACATAGAAAATTGGTTTAGTATTGTAGATGGATTCGAAAAGTCGGTCGACGAATTCGGAGCACCACTACCGACAAAGGATTGGACAAGAGAGATGGCCAAGAAAGCACAAGCAAATGCAAAAGCAACGACCACACTTCAATGTGGTCTATCCAAGGAGCAACTTTCTAAGGTCGGGCCATTCAATTCCGCAAAAGAGCTTTGGGAGAAGCTCATCGAACTCAATGAAGGATCCAAAGAGACAAGAAGGGCCAAGAGGGACCTTTTGATTGGCCAACTCCAAAGCTTCACTATGAAGACAAACGAAACCGTGAGCCAAATGCACAGGCGCTTCAAGGAAGTAGTCAACGGACTACACGTTATAGGTGAAAAGGTCGACAACCGAGACCTTGTGAGGTATGTACTACAAGCCTTCCCTAGGACCACCTTATGGGCCTCAATGGTAGATGCCTATAAGGTCTCTAGGGATCTTTCATTAGTTAAATTAGATGAGTTATTTTGTGAATTTCAATTGCATGAACAAGCTAACACTTCATCCAAAGAGAAGGGTATAGCTCTTTTTGTAGGAAAGAAGGAGAAGAAGAAAAAGGAAAAGAAGGAGGTGTCTTCCTCATCCGAATCCGAGGAGGACTCATCAATTAGTGAGGATGAGTTGTCGGCAAGTGAGGTAGCACACTACGTCAAGAAATTTGGTGGGAAGTCAAGGAGGCTCACCAAGAAAGATGTGAAGAGGATGTTTCAATCCTCAAGAGGTAAATCTTCTAACAATTCAAATTCTATTTCTAACGTGATGTGTTTTGGTTGCAACAAGAAAGGGCACATAAAGCCAAATTGCCCAGAACTAAAGAAAAAGGAGGAGAAGGATAAGAAGAAGAAGGAAAAGAAGGAAAAGAAGAAGAAGAAGGCGATGATGGCACAAACGTGGGATACTCTAAGTATGGAGGAGTCTTCCGACGATGAAGAAGTTTGCCATACAACCCGGAACTTAACCCTCATGGCATTGGAAGAAACCGGAAGCTCAAGCGAGGAGTCTTCTTCCTCTTCAAGCGATGAATCATCATCAAGTGATGATGATGAGGTAAATGACTCACCCAAAGTAGATTTACTATATAAGACTATTGCATGCTTACAAAATGCTTTAAATAGATCAAAAACTAGGATTAAGGATCTAAAATTAGAGATCAAATCATTTAAGATTATAGATGCATCATGTGATAAACCATCTAGTGATGATGATTGTACTCTTAGGGATGAAAATGATGAGTTAAGAAAAGAAATAAATAAATTAACAACATGCCTAGAAAAGTTCACTAATGGTTCTAAATATCTAGATATGATTATTAAGGACCAAAGGGCAATTTACAATAAGGCCGGTTTAGGATATAGACCTAAGGAGAAAGAGGTAGCATTTGCATCCCTAGTTAGTAGAAAATCCATGATTAAAAGCAAGGGGAGAAAAGCATGGGTACCTAAAAAATTTATAATTGATGCTAGTGGTCCTAAGATTTGGGTACCTAAGGATTGTGTTTTTCATGTGATATAGGTAGAAGAACCAAGCTTATGGATAGTTGATAGTGGGTGCTCAAAGCATATGACCGGGGATGAGAGAAAATTCTCCACTATCAACCATACTAGCAAAGGAAAAGTGTCATTTGGTAATAGCGGTAAACTTAAAATTCTAGGAAAGGGCACCATTGAGGTATCTCCCAATCTTGCTATTCATAAAGTTCTATTAGTTAAAAATATGAAATTTAACTTACTT
Source organism: Wurfbainia villosa (assembly GCA_025175895.1). Taxonomy (NCBI): domain Eukaryota; kingdom Viridiplantae; phylum Streptophyta; class Magnoliopsida; order Zingiberales; family Zingiberaceae; genus Wurfbainia; species Wurfbainia villosa. The sequence continues at coordinate 97,288,676 of CM045990.1, forward strand.
AGTGTAAGTCAATTATGTGATGCAAATTTTGATGTTAAATTTGATTCCTCAAAATGCTTTATAAGACACAAAACTATAAATGATTGCATGTTAGTAGGCTTTAGAAAATCAAATATATATTATGTTGATTTATCTTATGCTACTAATCCTTCCACTAAGTGTCTTATTGCAAAAGAGGAAGAAAGTTGGCTTTGGCATAGGAGACTAGGTCACATAAACATGAAGAATATAGCCAAAATAGCAAAATTGAAGCTAGTCAAAGGATTGCCTAGAGTCAAATATCTCAAGGACAAGATGTGTGATGCTTGTCAAGAAGGGAAACAATCAAAAACATCACACAAAGGTAAAAATTTACTTAGTACCGCTTTACCATTAGAATTACTACATATGGATTTATTTGATTGCCATAGTACCCCATCTATAATTGGTAGTAAATATTGCTTGGTAAAAGTAGATGATTTCTCTAGGTTTACTTGGGTGTTTTTCTTGAAAAATAAGGATGAAACCTTAGAAATAATCATAGGATTTAGAAAAAGAGTAGAAAATGAAAGAAAACTCAAAATCAACCGGATCCGTAGTGATCATGGTGGAGAGTTTGAGAATTCTAACTTTTCAACTTTTTGCTTAGAACAAGGGTACAAGCATGAATTTTCTTGTCCTAGAACACCCCAACATAATGGGGTTGTGGAAAGAAAAAATTGTGCCCTACAAGAAGCGGCTAGGACAATGCTTAATGCATATTCCTTACCTAGCTACTTGTGGGCGGAAGCGATTAATACCGCTTGCTATATCCAAAATAGGGTATTGATTCATAGGTTTTTAGGAAAAACTCCATTTGAATTGTGGAATGGTACAATTCCAACAATTCATTATTTTAAGGTCTTTGGATGTAAAGTCTATATCTTAAATACCAAAGACAACCTAAGTAAGTTTGAGTCCAAAGCGGATGAGGAAATCCTAGTTGGTTACTCATCCACTAGTGTAGGATATAGAGTTTACAATAAAAGGACTCAAAAGATTGAAGAATCTTCAAATGTTCAATTTGATGAAACTTCAAGTACATACCCTAGAAAATCCCCTATTGATGATGACATAAATAATGAAAATCAAGAAATTACCAAACAATTTCAAGATTTAAACTTAGGAGGTATTAATCAAGGGGGAGGATTGGATCAAGGGGGAGTAAGGGATGACTCCGATGATGAACATAGGATTGAAGTTAATCATGATCAAACTCAACTTGATACACCTCCTAGAACCATAAGAGTTCATCAAAGTCACCCATTAGATCAAATTGTGGGTGAATTATCTCAAGGAGTTAGGACTAGGTCATTCCATAGGGACCCCACTAGTCATATGCTCTAATTTCTCAAATTGAGCCCAAAAACATTAAAGATGCATTACTTGATCCAGATTGGATCTTAGCAATGCAAGATGAATTGGCTCAATTTGATAGGAGTCAAGTGTGGGAGTTAGTTCCTAGACCAAGTGAAAACACTATTATTACTACAAGATGGGTCTTTAGGAACAAACTAGATGACCAAGGGAATATCACTAGAAATAAAGCACGATTAGTTGCAAGGGGTTTTAATCAAGTTGAAGGACTTGATTATGATGAAACATATGCCCCGGTTGCTAGATTAGAGTCCATTAGAATACTTTTAGCATATGCCTCCTATATGGGTTTCAAACTCCATCAAATGGATGTCAAATCAGCATTCCTAAATGGGTTTATTAAGGAAGAGGTGTATGTAGAACAACCTCCCGGGTTTGAAAATATGGACTACCCAAACCATGTATACAAGCTTAGGAAAGCCTTATATGGTTTGAAACAAGCTCCCCGGGCTTGGTATGAAAGATTTTCAACTTTCCTAATCTCTAAGGATTTCAAAAGGGGTAGTATAGATCAAACTCTCTTTATAAAGTCAACATCTAAGGACATCTTTGTAGCCCAAGTGTATGTTGATGACATTATCTTTGGCTCAACAAATGATGAGCTTCTTCAAGACTTTATTCAAAATATGGAAAAAGAGTTTGAGATGAGTCTAGTTGGAGAATTAAATTTCTTCCTAGGTTTGCAAGTTAAACAAACTAGTGAAGGAATTTACATTTATCAAACCAAATATGCTAAGGAAATGATTAAAAAATTTGGTTTAGAAAATGCTAAGGTAGTGTAAACTCCAATGGCAACTAATACCAAAATAGATAGTGATAGTGAAGGAAAACAAATAGATCTTACCCTTTATAGGAGCATGATTGGTAGCCTCTTGTATTTAACCGCTAGTAGACCCGACATATTATTTGCGGTTGGTATGTGTGCTAGGTATCAATAATGTGCTAAGGAATCTCATTTAGTTGCCGTTAAAAGAATTTTAAGATATGTTAAAGGCACACTAAATGTAGGTCTATGGTACCCTAGGACTAGGTCCTTTGATTTGGTTGAGTACACCAATTCCGATTATGCCGGTTGCAAATTGGATCGGAAGAGTACTAGTGGTGGATGTCAATTCCTTGGGTCCTCCCTAGTGAGTTGGAGTAGTAGGAAGCAACCTTGTGTTGCTTTATCCACCACCGAGGCCGAATATGTGGCTATGGGTGGTTGTGTAGCTCAACTATTATGGATGAAACATACCTTAGAAGATTATGAGCTATCTTACACCAACATGAAAGTATTTTGTGATAATTTGAGCACCATTAATTTGACCAAGAATCCAGTGCATCACTCTAGGACCAAGCACATTGAAGTGAAACATCACTTCATTAGAGACCATGTGGCTAAGGGGGACATTGAGCTTAATTACATTGAATCTAAGTCCAACCTAGCCGACATCTTTACCAAGCCTCTCCCCGAAATAGAATTTTCATCACTTAGTAGAGAACTTGGAATGTGCTTTGTAGAATAGAAATGTAGGTTTGCATGATCCTATAGAAATACTAGGATTTATACCTATAACCATCTCACAAAATACTTAGGAAACCATGATTTTTGTATTGAGCCACCTAGACAACATGTGAGATGTTAGGAAGATGCACTTGGATCATCATGCTTGTTATGATGCATTACTATGAACCAAAGTGTCATCTAGAGACATTAATCCTTCATTGGACCAATCATTGGGAAGGCCTATGTACGATTAATGTGCATATAGCTCCAAGAATATGATTGGAAATGTCAAATAAAATAAAATTTAAACTATGTCTATCAAATCTTGAGAAACAATTTCCTATTGATAAGCCAAAGTGATACAAAGTTTTGCAAAAATATCATAACTTTTGCAAAATCTCAAGATTGTGTCAATATCAAAATCTAGAGGTGATATAATTTTAAAATAATTTTTCCTTGATAGGAAATGTTCTAAAAATATTACCCACAAAATTTCGTGATTTTTTTTATCTTTATTGAATTAATTGCTTACGGTTCGTTATCATTCGGCCGCATTTATCGGTGATCGACTTCCACTACGAAATCACGTATCACGATCGTGATTCGACCGCCATTTATGGCGATCGATCGACGATATCTGAATAATCATTCGTATGCGATCGCGTGGTTCGATCGATCCCCATCGATTCATTGCCGACTAACGGCCGATCGGCCCGATGTCGCATTTTTTAGGGCTTTCCACCGGTTCGACTCGCCAAACCATCCCGATTTTCTCTCCTCTTCCTCTTCCGACGAACCTCCACCGCGCCATTTAGCCGTTCTTCCTCGCTTTTCCGGCGTCTTCACCGACCGGTGCTCCCGTTTGGAGTGCTCTCCAACTCGAGGACCTTCTCTTGTCACTCCGTTCGTGCTCTAGTTTCCAGTCACTCGGCTAGGGTTCCGTGGTCCGGCACTGTTCTTTGTTCACCATGCCGCCTAGGTATATTTTCATTCCTGATCAATGTTTGTTTGTTCCTATGATTGTATTTCACTAACCACTGCTCTTTGTTGTCTCTGTCCATGCATCATCAACCTACATTGTGCATATTTTTCTTGTGTTGTCTTTTCACACATTTAGACTTAAGCACTTTGCCACTAAGCGTACTCGGGCACCTCCGACCAACGAGGGCCCGTCAAACCCTCGACCCCCTGTCGATCCTCGATTTCCAAACTCCGCACTTGAAAGTGCTTTCAATAAAAACAAATTCCAACTTATTCCTCCTAGATCAATGGATCCCAATTTTCTTAAAGACTACTGTTTTGACATTGTTCAAATCATTCAACATTACAAACTTGAGTCTTTAGTCTTTTGTGAACATCATGTTAATATCACTCTTCTCTCTGAATTTTTCAACAACCTACGATCGGCTGGAGATGGGAGATACTACGTCCTCGGTAAGCGATCTGGATTTCAGTCCCCAGATCTGGATTAATTTTCTCGGTTGTCTCTCTTCCGAGAATGATTTCATCTTATATCCATCTTGGAGTGAACCTCTTCCACCTCCTTTTGAGGAGATTTCTTTGGATTCCCTTCACACTACCTTCTATCATTCTCCTCGACCTTTGAACACTAATCTATTTCAATCACAAGAACTTTCTGCCTCTGACAATGTCCTTTATAAGGTCATTGCTCATTGTCTTCTCCCTATAGTTACTCATGGTTTGGCTTTGGTTCGCCCTCCACACTTACTTCTCATGCATCTCTTTCGTTCATACTTAGACATCAATATTGGCCTCAATACCTTCCATTGCATCACTCATTTCATAAGGCCAAACAGTGGGAAGGTTCATATTCCTTTTGGAAATGTCCTTACTCAATGGCTCAGCTCCGTAGGCATTGATGTCAATATAGGAATCATTAAGGTCATGAATAGAAAATATGATCAGATGACTCGACGGAGTTTCTCCTTGGCGGGCCTGAAAGCCGACAGAGGATCCATTTTCTGGGACCCAGCACGAGGGCTAGCAGGTGGTGCTCCGGCACCAGAGGATGCCGCTGCAGAAGGAGTTGCAGAAGGAGTTGCAGAAGGAGTTGCTGAAGGTGTTGCTGAGGGAGCAGATGCGGGGGAGACTGCTGCAGGCGATACTGTTATGCCAGATCCATCCTTCGTTGCCCGTTTCGATGCTTTTGCGGAGCGGGTAGACACACGCTTTGAGGAGCTGCGCTTAGAGCATTAGGAGCTTTGCCGAGAGCATCAGGAGCTCCTCTCCCTTGTGAGAGGGGTGCATCTGCAGCAGCAGGACATCTTGGCAATTCTCCGCCCTACTACACCTGGACACCCACCTCACGATGGATCGTCCTCTGCACCGATGGATGCTGAGGACGACGATCGTTAGCTCGCTTGTTTTTTTTATTTTTCTTTTTGGCCGTATGTACGGCATAAACTCCTACTTGTGTCATAACTTTTGATTAATGAAATGAAATTGTGTCCTTGTTTTAATTCATTTCTATTCGTGTTTACAACTTGTTATTTGTCAAGTTTAGAAGTTGAGCATATAGTACGAAGTTATGAATACTTATACGATACAATTACAATTTTTGTGTCATAATTTTGTTATTTTGAATATCGTATCAATCCATTAATCTGAAGAGAATATTTTTCGTCTAATATTTTTCATATGTTATATTAGTCGAATAAAATGTGTATGACGAGTTTCGTGATTTTTGGACACCCACGGAATTTTCTACACATTTTCAAACCTTGACTGAAAAATTCGATTTTCAGTTTTGTATGATATCGATCATTGGGTTATTGGCGATCGATTGAAGATTGGTGATCGATGCCTATTCGGTCGAACCGGTGACCTTTGTTTTTGGAATAGAAAATGATTTTTCATCGGTTAAAAGGTTCAATTTTGGACATTATATGATTTCCACAGTATATACATGATAACTTGTATGGAAAGGCAGATTTTCTTGGTGCACTGGTTTAGGGGGAGCTACATCCCTAATTTCTATAATTGTCGGTGCAAGGCTAGGACATATTTGCTTATTCTATTGCCTTGCTTCACATGTTATTTCCCCATCATGAAACATGTCTTGGATTTAGGGGGAGCTTCATATCAATTTTATACCTTTGTTAAAGATATGTCAATTCTTCCTGCACTTATTGGATAAACTCCTCTTTTTGTTGTATGTTAAAGAGGGAGAAGGGATATTTAAGTTAGAATTCATATTGAAATATGTTTATATGTATGTGTTAAAGACCTAACTTAAATGATTGCCAAATATCAAAAAGGGGGAGATTGTTTGTGCAACAATGCCCCAAGCATTTATATTTTGATGTTTGGATAATCATCTAAGTTAGGCAAAGTTTTGTGATCTAATTGTAAACATGTTTAAGTGACAGGAAAATCCAAGTATGAAGACTTGGTAAAAGACAAGTCCAAGTGTGATCTTGGCAAAGGAAAGACCAAAGGAAAGTCTTGGCGGCATAAGTCCAAGCATGTAGTCTTGGCGGCGTAAAGTCCAAGCGTACTTTGGAAAAGAAGAAAACCAAAGCATGACAAAACTGAAGGAAGCTTTTGAAGGCAAGCGCATGGATGGAGTCGTGGACTCAAAGAAATCCTGGAGGCGCAAGGCTGATGGAGAAGCTAGAAGGTTAAGTCTAGGCTTAGGTTATGTTTTCAAGTATGAATTAGTCATACTTGGGATGTGCCAGTCGACTGGAACATGGTGTCGGTCGAACTGGCCCTTACAATGCAGCAATAGAGGTTGGAAGAGTGTTAGCGATCATTGGGGTTAATCGAGCGGTGATCGACAGAACCATTGCCGGATAGCGGCCGATCATTATTGGCGCGATCGTATCACAAGCAGAATGGCGTGGTAGCGATCGCGGTCTATCTGGCGATGTCGATCGCGCCGCTGTTGGCGATCGATCGATAATCTTCCGTTCTGCCGATGGCGCGCAAATCCTACGAATTGGCTTGAAGCCGTTAGAATCGGTGATCGACTGATGTAAGTCATCAGTCGACTGATAGACCTCCAACGGGAAAAAGAGGCTCTTTCCTATAAAAAGAGCCCAAGGGGAGCAAGAAGGGGCTAATGCATATATTCTGATCATTCTTCTAAGCTCCCATAAGTTTTCCAAGCTTTCTAAGTGTATTAATCTCCCTCCTCCTCTCAAATCTTCATTGTCATCTTTTGTAAGAAGAGGAGGTCTTTGTAAAGAGAAAGCTTCTTAGTGAAATTGCTTGGATTGATCCACCTTAAGGATCGCCGTGGAGTAGGAGCGTTATCTCCGAACCACGTAAAGGCCTTGTTAGCATTGTTTTTGTGTTTTTACATATATTATTTGTGCTTGCTTCCGCTAATCATTTTTGTAGAAACCGAAAAGCGCTATTCACCCCCCTCTAGCTTCCAAACGATCACCAACATATGTCACACCTAGCCCAAGTATCATTTCCTCGTCCTACGGATTCTAGTTACTGCACATGTATCGAAGAGTACCTTACTCTAAACATGTAATGCTTTGGCCAAAGACTTTAGTAACAATCTGACGAGAGGCCATGGGTATACATCTCCTCGCAAGGAGTGGTGAATCCTTTATAGGCTATTCAAACACCTTCGATCACTTCGACTTATACCCAATCATCCCGGGTCCACATCTCCTTAGAGATGCTTGCTTAAGATGTCAAAGCATAAGTCTCCATGATCAAGATGACTTGAATACCACAAGTCAAAGGAACATCGCACTTAAGCTATAGTAAGAACTTCATTGACATATCTATATATGCAGAGAACCATATGAAGTCTTACGGCTGGTCACTCCAATGAACTAGTTACCATAACTAGCATCCACGATCAACTCCGGACATCACAATTTCTCCAGCCAGTGAGAATCAGCTGCTTGGATACACCAAGGAGTATACCTCGTGCTAGTCTCGACAGAATTGATGGTGTCCAAATCCATCAATTCATCGACTAGGAATAATTCCGATACATCACAATTACACATGTAGAGATACTCACTAGTTGTGATCCAATCACAAATTCTCTCATGCTGTGAATCGTATAGTGGACATTCAGTAAATGAGTTTAAGATCCAATCAAATACATGAAACATGTATACTCAAATAGTGAATCTTCATTTATCATATAAATAGTTCATACATAAGGCGATTGCCTTAGGACATCTCTCATATATTACTAACAATCGAAACATAAATCTAAACATGATCATGACATTTTTATAGATGAAAATGAGAATGATGTCATGACATGGCAAGGCAAATAAAGCATGGCAAGTAAAATATACTAAGATATAGAATACCTAAGTGTTAAAATTAATTCTCCATTTCTAGGAATTAAATTCATTTTGCCTTAATGCCATTGATTTCCCTAGTGTGCCAAAAACCCAAAATGGCACACCAATACCTCTAAGACCTAATTGTGCCAATTTAATCATTTTTAGACTTCTCAAACACATTGGCACATCCTAATGTGTCAACTCTACTATGGTTAGGTTAACTACCCATCCATTTAGGGTTGACACACCCTAACCCATCTAGCGTGAATCAATCACGCTTTTAGGAACCCAATACCTATTGGAGCTCCTTGGGTTAACAAGTTATTCCCTAGGGATAACTTCCCTAGATACCTTTCTAATGACCCATTTTGGCTTTGACGCCTTAGTCAAATGGGTCTTACTTGGGTCAACTCTAGAGGTGACTCCTCCATTGGCCTTCTTAGTGGCTACATTTGATTTCTTTGAGGTGTTAGCCACTAAACACATACCATGGCTAGACTTAGGGATGGCTTCCCTATTAGCCTTGGTTTTCCTAGACCTAGATGTGGTTCCATAATTAAATGGAACATTATGGTAGGACATAGGTTTGTGACCCAAACCCTTCTTGACCTTAGACATTTCTTGTTTTCTAGGTCTTGACTTTTGTACATTAGACCCCTTAACCGAATTTGATATTATTGCTAGGGTCTTTTCCAATTTTTCTAGCATTGACCTCAAGGCTTGGTTTTCTAACTCTAATTTTCCCAATTTTGAATTTTCATTTATCTTTTGGGAAATGTTTTTCCTTTTAGGCATATGCCTAGATTTCTTGGGATTAACACCCAAGTTTTCTTCAATTCTCCTAATTGACTCCCTAGGTAAAATAGATCTAGTGTTTTGAGTCCTAGGTTTGTCCTTAGAGAAACTAACATTTTTAGGACCTAGACAATACACCTTATTATTTCTCTTAGCATGCTTTTTGACTTTAGGAATTAAAGGTGCATTAAGTAAATTTACCTTAGGGTTAGCTTTAGGAGCTCCCCTACATGAGTTGCACCTTCTTGCCCTTTCTTCCTTCCCCTAGGGCATTGGCTTCGATAGTGTCCCTTTTGGTTGCATTTAAAGCACACAATGTGCTCTTTGCTCTTGATTTTGGGAACACCGGCATCCTTTGACTTTGGATTGACTTTTGGTGTTGATGCCTTTTCCTTAGCCAATTTAGGGCATTTGCTCTTGTAATGCCCTTTCTCCCTACACTCAAAGCATATTATGTGATTTTTATTTAAAATAATAACACTTGAGTTACCTAGGGAGGTGGTGGAGGCCTCTTCACTTCTTCCGGAGGTAGAAGCTTCATTTTGATCTTGCTCCAAAATTGAAATCCTTTCCTCCCCCTCAACGCTAGAGGTGGAGGTCTCCACCAAATCATCCACATCTTCAAAAGTAGATGGTGATTCTTCTTCGGCATTCTCCTCTACTTGTGCCGATTGGGAACTTTCTTGGAATTTCATTACTTTATCCCATAATTCTTTTGCATCCCTAAAATTTCCCAACCTAGACCAAATGTTGTTAGGAATCAAATCACTAAGCAATTCGAATACCTTGTGATTTGTCTCAAAGTCTTTGATTTGGTCTTGGGTCCACCTTGACTTCTCAATTTGCCTATTTCTTTCATCCCTAGGCAATTCGAAACCGTTTTCTAAAATTAGCATAAAATCAAAATCGGTTTCTAAGTATACCTCCATTTTTCTTCTCCACCATAGTAAATCTCCTTCGAATTTTGGTGGTTGGAGGTTGTAGCCGGCCATCTTGTAGTGCTCTCACGGCGGTTAGTCCTTGAAGAGCGACCTCGGCTCTGATACCACTTGTTGGGAGATCGAACGACCGACTAGAGGGGGGTGAATAGCCCTTCTACGATGGATGTCAGAATTTACTCGTTCTTCTTGCGTTGCTTGTCTATGATTGTTGTTAGCACAGCGGAATAACAATAATAATGAAGCTAACAATACACAATCACACAACACAAGATATACGTGGTTCGGAACCGAATGGTTCCAACTCCACGGGCGAGCTCACCGAGCTCTAGTTATGCGCATGACACTAACTATAACACTCCTTCTCGACAACACGTCGGAGGTGGAGAAACCTCTCACAAGCAATTACAATGTAATATAGAAATACAAGCAAATACACAAATACAATACACAAGAAAACTTTCACCGATTGCTTTGATCGCTTTGCTTGTTGCTTGCTTTGATTGGCTCTTGAAGGACTGGAATGCAGCAGCAATTCCCCTCCAATAGCTCCACAAAAACCTGGGCAAAAACCTCCATCTCGAGCTCCTTTTATAACCTGCATCGAGCTATTTTCTCACCTAGCGTTCATTGCCAAAGGCCCCGATCACATAGCCGTTGTTTCTAGCGGCGGATCCATGTCAGACAAGTTCCAAGGGATAACCTACCAGTCGACTGATGATGCCCATCACCAATCGCGGTGACTTAATAATCATCGCGATCGACTCACGGCGTCTGTGCTCGCGACACTCCCATCATTGCCATCCCGCCCGGCCATTGCCATCCATGGCGGTCATCGCCAAGCACAAAACCTTAGCCTTACACCAGTCGAACCCTAGTCGACTTGGACCAGTCGAACCGGCACCTATGCCAGTCGACTGACGTCGGGCAAAACCTCAAACACACAGTTGTTTGAGCATCCGACCGTCGGGTAAACCCTCAAACATCAAGTTTGAGCCTCCAACACTCAGTCTTAGTCACTTGGCCAAGTCCACCTTATCCCTCATGGAGATCCCCACCGAAGCTCTCTTCCCTCGGCCTACGTCCCTCGGATGCGCCAAGCGAACGCCTTCGCAACGCCATCCTTCGCATCTCATACCCTAGAAGTATGCTTCCCTTTGGGCTCACTCCATTCGCTCCCCGTCCGGCGGTCCCTCGGATGCACCAAGCGCACGGCTTCGCAATGCCATCCTTCACCGACTCAAGGACCCCGAGCCTAGTGAACTTACCAAGTCCTTAAGACTTCCCATATGCACCAAGCGCACGACTTCGCAATGCATTTCTCACCAAGCACCAAGTGCACGACTTCGCAATGCTTTGGATTTCCCATGCCAACCCCATGTTGGACTTTCCCACACCAAGCTCTATGCTTGGATTTTCCATGCCAACACCATGTCGGACTTTCCCATGACAATCCCATGTCATGAGTTTTGTCTATCATCAAAATACCATCAAGGTACTGCTGGGCCGATTGCACCAACACTTCCATGGGAAGTCTTGGTCGGATCGTCGCCTATGGATGTCCCCATATGAAGGACACGACCTCACTTCACTTTACTCACTCAAGCTTACCTCAACATTTACCTTTGAAGCCTTGCTTCCAGTCTACCCCTGAGGTCTTCGGTTCCCTTCGAAGTCCTCCTGATGTCGCCCGACCACCACGATTCCCTCCGGGTGTCGCTGACCTTCAGCTGTAGCTTTAGCACTTTATTCACACTTGATTTAGCTCGTGAGATAACAAAATGGACTTAACTTTGTATCATTTTCTATAATCAAAACTCAGGTTCGACTTAGGTGCCTACTGCACCAACAGCGGGAAGAGGCACTTCGTGTAGGGAATTCTTTATGCAAAATGGCATATGCGCAACGGAAAAAATTAGGATCCCTTCCAAGTGATCCATGCGAAAGCAAACTCGTATAAAATAAATTTCTCTAAATCAAGCCTATCTTATAGGAGAGGATTACCTTTGTTGCGTGCCCTTGTTAATCCCGCTTCTTCCTTTTGTTTGTTGGATCTTTAGCATGTTCAAGTGTCCGTGCCTCTATATGTATCCACACGAGCAAGCTCTTGTCTCACAAAAGAAAAACTAGAGGAGCTCTCCTTTACTTCTTGCTAGAGAAGTCCCTAAAGGAGAGGAAGAGAGGGAAAAGGAGAAAGGAAGAAGAAGACTCCTCTTCTTGCTAGCCTACACTCACAAACCCACACAACCAAAGCTTCCACCAAGCTCTCTCACAACCACAACAACACTTACTTTGGCCGGCCACTTCATGGGGTCTTTTATAGGGTTGGAAAAACCCTTTCACCTCCACACATTCAATGCAATCCATTGCATTGGGACACAAGTTTGGCCGACCACTTAAGGAGACAAAACCATTTTGTTTCCTTCCACCTTATCTAGCTTAGGTGGATGCTTAGGTGGCATGCTTATGTGGCATGCTTATGTGGCATTCTTATGTGGCATTCATGCATGTTGAATTAATCTTATTAATTCAATTAAGCTTATGTTATCATGTTGAATTAATCTTATTAATTCAATCATATTGAATTAATCTTATTAATTCAATTAAGCTTATGTTATCATATTGAATTAATCTTATTAAATCAATAAGGTAATATATTGAATTAATCTCATTAAATCAATTAGCTAAAATTCTCATTAAGCTTAAAGTCCAAAAACCATTTTGTACTTAAGCTTATTCCCAAATTATTCTAGTCAAACTAGAATACTCTAATTCCTCTAATTATCATGCTCTTTGTGTGTGACCCTATAGGCTCTCATAACGTTGGCAGTGGACCTAAACTCTTTTAGATACACAAGCAATGAGCGGCATCTAGCAATACATCATTGCTACCCAAGTTACGAGATAAGTCAAGATCCGACTAACCTTTCCGTGACTACTATAATATATGACCGTGTCCTTCTATCCTTGATATCAGATTGATCAATGAGGCATAGACCGTGTCATCCTCGATCAATCTATGTGTTTCTTGATCCCTGAGTAAACTAACTCAAACAAATGAGCTCAATATCTCATATTGACTCATTCGAGCATGGCCATGCATTTTAATAGTTCTACTCAATCAAGGGGCCCACCGATATCACTCTCGTCATATGAGAGGGATAGATCCCATCTACATCACTCACATCCCTCCGCATAATTTGTTATATACCCAGTAATCGCCTTTATGGTCCACCCTGTTACGGGTGACGTTTGAAGATACCAAAGTACATAACTCCTTATGTAGGGAACCGTAGTGACTTCAGGTCTGAGGACTATTCATACCAATAGTCACATGAGAAAGTTTATGACACTCATATAACGATCCATGAAACTTTCTCATGGCGGATCAGTTCAGTATATATTCTCTAATATATACCCATGTGTCAACTTGATATCATATATCCATGACTTGTGAGATCAAGTCATCAATTGACCTACATGCTAGTCTTTATGTATTAATACTGCCCTTGCATATTAATATTTGACTAGGAACATTTAGAAAGTGTTCTCTACAGCCTCTCATAATCAATTCTGCCAATTGATGTGCTGTAGATAAGAACCTACTTTTCTAGGGCATTACTATATTTAATTTAGCTGGCACAAGCAAAACTTAAATATAATAACCATTCCTTTGCCTTTATAGAATATGATACAAAATGTTCCCTATTCAACCATCACATGATTGGTTCTTAGGGCTATAACTAACAATCTCCCACTAGCACTAGTACCAATCACTATGATATCTAATACCTAGTGACCTAGTGTGACCATCATGCTTCCTCTGTGCCAAAGCCTTGGTCAATGGATCTGCGATGTTAGCTTCTGTCGGTACTCTGCATATCCTCACATCTCCTCTATCGATGATCTCTCGAATGAGATGGAAGCGCCCTTGATATGTGTTTGGTCCGCTGATGTGATCGAGGTTCCTTAGCCTGTGCAATAGCCCCATTGTTGTCACAATAGAGGTCTATTGGATCTGCAATGCTAGGAACTACCCCAAGTTCACTGATGAACTTACAGAGCCAACGACCTCCTTTCTTTGCATCGTATGCGACAATATATACTCCATTGTAGAATCGACAATGTGTCTGCTTTGAACTCTTCGACTCCACGGCTCCACCATTCGAGCAAAACACGATTACCGATTGCGATCTATAGTCATCCTTGCATTTGGAAGCTTGCATCACTATAACCCTTCTGACTAGCTCCTCATTGCCTCGAAATATCGGAAATATTCTTTCGTTCTTCGTAAGTATTTAAGAATATTTTTGGTGCTATCCGATGACTTTCACCAGATCCAGGGTATCTACTCGTCATGCTCAAAGCATCACGAGAGGCGTCGGAGTACAAAGCATGGCGTACATGATAGACCCTATGGCGGAGCGCATAAGGGATCTTATCCATGCGATCTCTCTCCTCCTTAGAAGAGGACATTGAGTCTTGAAAGACTCACACCATGTGATAAAGGCGAATCCCTTCTTGGAATTTTGCATAGCAAAGCGATCTAGCACTTTATCAATGTATGTACTCGACTTAGGCCAAGTAATCTTTTAGATCTATCTCTATAGATCTTGATGCCTAGAATATAGGCGGCTTCACCTAAGTCTTTCATCGAGAAACAATTCCCTAACCACATCTTCACATGGAGTGAGGGAATATCATTTCCGATGAAGTATGTCATCTACATACAAGACAAGAAATACAAGCTGTGCTCCCACTATTTCTCTTGTAGACACAAGGTTCATCTTCATTCTTGATGAAACCAAACTCCTTGATTGCATCATCGAATCGAAGATTCCGGCCGAGGCTTGCTTTAGTCCATAAATGGACCTTTGCGGTTTGCATACCTTTCCGGGATGCTTTGGATCTTCAAAACCCTCGGTGTGTCATGTACACATCCTCGAGTAGCTTTCCATTCGAGCGGTTTTGACATCCATCTGCCAGATCTCATAATCGTGGTAGGTGCAATAGCAAGTATGATCCGAATGGATTTAAGCATCATAAGGTGAAAAGGTTTCATCATAGTCAATACCATGAATTTGTTTGAATCCTTTAGCCACCAATCTACCTTTATAGGTATGCTTATTACCATCCATGGGTCTTTACTTTAAAGACCCACTTACACCCAATGGGTTTTACCCTTGGTGGATCAACCAAGGTCCATACTTGGTTAGTGTACATGGATTCCATTTGGATCTCATGGCCTCTAGCCATTTCTCGGAATCTGGGCTCATCATAGCTTCTTGATAGGATGTAGGCTCGTCAAGATCGACAAGCAATACCTCACCGTTGTCGATCAAGAGAAAAGAATATCTCTCGGGTTGACGAATCCTATCAGATCTACGAAGAGGTTGGTCTTGAGCAGTGTTTGCTCCACAACTCTTTGGGCAACAATTTCCTCATCCACAACACTTTGTGGTTCTGTTCATTTTCCATGAAGCCTTAGTGTTATCGTCATCTTGAACTTCTTCAAGATGAATTTTACTCCCACTAGTTTTTCTAGAAATAAATTCTCTTTCTAGAAAGACAAACATTTCTGCAACAAACACCTTGCCAAGTGTGGGATTGTAAAGTAATATCCTTAGTTTCCTTGGGATATCCAAAAATAACACTTATCGATTTGGGTCCTAGTTTATTTGAGACTTGACGTCTTACATAAGATTCACAACCCCAAATCTTTATAAAAGACATTTTGGGACTCTTCCGATCCATATCGTATATGGTGTCTTTTCTCGGCTTTGATGGGGCGCGATTAAGTGTGAAAGCGGTGTCTCTAGAGCTAGTCCCCAAAGGAAGTAGGTAGATCGATCTGGCTCATCATTGATCGTACCATATCTAATAGAGTACGATTTCTCCTCTCGGATACACCATTCCATTGTGGTGTTCGAGTGAGTTGGGATATTATCCACACTCGGCCAGTGATCACGAAACTCTTGACTAAGGTATTCACCACCTCGATCTGATCGAAGTAGCTTAATATGCTTACCAAGTTGGTTTTGTACTTCATTCTTGAATGCTTTGAACTTTTCAAAGGATTCTGACTTATGTATCATCAAATATAAGTAGCCAAATCTACTCATATCATCAGTGAAAGTAATAAAGTACTTATAGCCTCCTCTGGCTTCGACATTGAAAGGCCCACATACATCAGTATGTAAGAGTCCTAAAAAGTCTTTAGCTCTCTCTCCATGTCCACTAAAAGTAGGTTTAGACATCTTTCCAAAAAGGCAAGATTCGCATACCTCATATGATTCAAAATCAAATGAGTCCAATAATCCATCTTTATGGAGTTGGGATATGCGTTTTTCATTTATGTGACCTAGGCGACAGTGCCAGAGATATGTTTGGTTCGAATCATTCGATTTGAACCGCTTGGTATTTACATTATAAATTGGGTTTTCTAAATCTAGAACATAGAGACCATTCATAAGTGGTGCATTACAATAGAACATTTCATTCAAATAAATGGAACAACATTTGTCCTTTATTATAAAAGAAAAGTTTTTCTTGTCTAAACAAGATACAGAAATTATGTTCTTTGTCAATGCAGGTACATATAAGCACTCCTCTAGTTATAAGATAAGCCCAGTGGGCAAAGACAAAGAATATGTTCCTACAGCTACAGCAGCAACTTTTGCGCCATTGCCTACTCGTAGGTCTACTTCGCCTTTTGCCATTTGTCTACTATTTCTCAGTCCCTGCACATTATTACAAATGTGAGATGCACATCCGGTATCTAATACCCATGTAGAAGAAATAGATAGATTAACTTCTATAACGTGTATACCTGAGGCAGAAGTCCCACTTCTTTTATTCTTTACTTCCTCAAGGTAGACTTTGCAGTTCCGCTTCCAGTGTCCAGTCTCACCGCAATGGAAGCAGTCTCCTTCCTTAGGTACTTTACCTTTACCCTTTGAAGTGGATGAATTGGCCTTGCCTTTGGCTTGGGTCTTACCCTTGCCTTTGCGCTTACCTTTGCCCTTCTTGACCATTAGTACGTTGCTAACTTTCTTTTTGAGATTGGTTGTGATTCTTAACATCTTTGAGAATCTCGAGCAAAGGTTTATCAATTTCATTCATGTTATAATTCATGACGAATTGATTATATGCTTCAACAACGATTGCGAGGATAACATCGGTTGCCAATTCTTGGCTCGATGGAAAACCTAGTCTTCAAGGTTTTCAACGTACTAATCATTTTAGTACGTGAGTTCCTACAGGTGTTCCTTCTTGCATCTTGCATGCAAAAAGAGCCTTAGACACTTCAAAACGCTCGTGCCTAGCTTGTCCTTGATATAGTTGTTTCAAATGCTCAACCATATCATAGGCATCCATGTTCTCATGTTGCTTCTGAAGCTCAGAGTTCATGGTGGCAAGCATAAGACATGACACATCTAATCGTCATCTTGATGCTTCTTATAAGCATCCTTTTACGACAGTGGCGCATAGGCGGTGTGTTTGAGGGTATTTGCTCTAGGACATACTGCTTGAGGATAATCCTCAAGTTCCTATACCAGTCAAGAAAGTTCGCTCCATTAAGCTTGTCCTTCTCAAGGACAGATCGCAAGTTGAGGGGGTGTGTCGTGTTAGATGTCATGGTGATCTACAACATTAAAATGCAAAGTTAAGTATCATACCTAAATCATTTAATTAGGCCTTTAATTAAATGAGGCTCCCACTAAATTCTCATAGCTACTATTTAGCTATAAATTTATATGGGATAAAGATCCACATTATAATTCGTCTTGAGTTAGCTTTGGCTAATCGCCCAAGACGTAGTATAATTAGGTAGGCAATCTTTTTCCAATTACATCTGATGTAACTCTTTAATAGCTTTGGTTAAGTTTTAGATTAGTTTAGTGTTTATTCCTAAACCAGCTTCGGTGTGGCGAGAGGCAGGCGCCTTCTTGGATATCGGAGCAACGACCACTTCTAAGACAAAGCTGATGTTCGGAAATCACATAAAACTAATTTTAAAACTTATGTTCAAAGCTAATATATGCCTCTACTTTCTTAACTAATTAAGAAAACTTAATTAAGTCTTAACCAAGTTTGATAGCGGGACATCACGATTGTCCACTCGCACTCTTCCAAGATAAAATGCATTGCTTTGCTTTGGCAAACCCAATAACAAATGATCGAGGAAGTAGTGAGTACCAAGCTTTGGTAGGCATATCGTTTTTGACTTATTAAGAAATAAACATATATCATATACATATTAGCATACATCACATATAAGCTAAACTAATCATGCATCACATACAAGCTAAACTAACATGCATCACATACATATTAAACTAAGCGTGTCATGGTTATGGCCCTTATTCTACAATCTTCTCAAGCCAATGAAAAGATTGATTGGTCAACCTAGGGACAACATCTTCTCCTAAGTGCTTCCTTTTGGTTGTCTTGTGTGTTGACTTCCTCCTTGTAACCTCTTCTTCCAATGGACCCTCCATCTTTGTTTTGTACATTACAAAAGGAGAAATACTCGAGTTACATTCGAGTCTAAAACTAATTTTACAACAAGAATTTTAGGAGGAAGGCACGACACGCAGGCCGTATTTAAAAATTACAACACACACACATTCACAAATCTTTTGGGACTAGGCCATAACCATGCACCATGTCATTTTAACTTTTAAAAGACATTGGATATTTTATTATGTTTGACAATTGCTAATACAATTATCAACTCATAATAAAATTTATCCTACTTCTATATCACATATAGAATAGAGAAAACTTATTTTATACGATCTTTACTTAAGTGGCTCTGATACCCTTTGTAGAATTCTTTATGCCAAATGGCATATGCGCAACGGAAAAAATTAGGATCCCTTCCAAGTGATCCATGCGAAAGCAAACTCGTATAAAATAAATTTCTCTAAATCAAGCCTATCTTATAGGAGAGGATTACCTTTGTTGCGTGCCCTTGTTAATCCCGCTTCTTCCTTTTGTTTGTTGGATCTTTAGCACGTTCAAGTGTCCGTGCCTCTATATGTATCCACACGAGCAAGCTCTTGTCTCACAAAAGAAAAACTAGAGGAGCTCTCCTTTACTTCTTGCTAGAGAAGTCCCTAAAGGAGAGGAAGAGAGGGAAAAGGAGAAAGGAAGAAGAAGACTCCTCTTCTTGCTAGCCTACACTCACAAACCCACACAACCAAAGCTTCCACCAAGCTCTCTCACAACCACAACAACACTTACTTTGGCCGGCCACTTCATGGGGTCTTTTATAGGGTTGGAAAAACCCTTTCACCTCCACACATTCAATGCAATCCATTGCATTGGGACACAAGTTTGGCCGGCCACTTAAGGAGACAAAACCATTTTGTTTCCTTCCACCTTATGTAGCTTAAGTGGATGCTTAGGTGGCATGCTTATGTGGCATGCTTATGTGGCATTCTTATGTGGCATTCATGCATGTTGAATTAATCTTATTAATTCAATTAAGCTTATGTTATCATATTGAATTAATCTTATTAATTCAATCATATTGAATTAATCTTATTAATTCAATTAAGCTTATGTTATCATATTGAATTAATCTTATTAAATCAATAAGGTAACATATTGAATTAATCTCATTAAATCAATTAGCTAAAATTCTCATTAAGCTTAAAGTCCAAAATCCATTTTGTACTTAAGCTTATTCCCAAATTATTCTAGTCAAACTAGAATACTCTAATTCCTCTAATTATCATGCTCTTTGTGTGTGACCCTATAGGCTCTCATAACGTTGGCAGTGGACCTAAACTCTTTTAGATACACAAGCAATGAGCGGCATCTAGCAATACATCATTGCTACCCAAGTTACGAGATAAGTCAAGATCCGACTAACCTTTCCGTGACTACTATAATATATGACCGTGTCCTTCTATCCTTGATATCAGATTGATCAATGAGGCATAGACCGTGTCATCCTCGATCAATCTATGTGTTTCTTGATCCCTGAGTAAACTAACTCAAACAAATGAGCTCAATATCTCATATTGACTCATTCGAGCATGGCCATGCATTTTAGTAGTTCTACTCAATCAAGGGGCCCACCGATATCACTCTCGTCATATGAGAGGGATAGATCCCATCTACATCACTCACATCCCTCCGCATAATTTGTTATATACCCAGTAATCGCTTTTATGGTCCACCTATTCACGGGTGACGTTTGTGATACCAAAGTACATAACTCCTTATGTAGGGAACCGTAGTGACTTAGTCCGAGGACTATTCATACCAATAGTCACATGAGAAAGTTTATGACACTCATATAACGATCCATGAAACTTTCTCATGGCGGGTCAGTTCAGTATATATTCTCTAATATATACCCATGTGTCAACTTGATATCATATATCCATGACTTGTGAGATCAAGTCATCAATTGACCTACATGCTAGTCTTTATGTATTAATACTGCCCTTGCATATTAATATTTGACTAGGAACATTTAGAAAGTGTTCTCTACAGCCTCTCATAATCAATTCTGCCAATTGATGTGCTGTAGATAAGAACCTACTTTTCTAGGGCATTACTATATTTAATTTAGCTGGCACAAGCAAAACTTAAATATAATAACCATTCCTTTGCCTTTATAGAATATGATACAAAATGTTCCCTATTCAACCATCACATGATTGGTTCTTAGGGCTATAACTAACACTTCGAGGACATACGCGAGCTTTTCCGCCTTGAGAACAATTCTCAGGTTTCTAAGCTAGTCTAAGAAGTTCGACCCAGTCAATTATTCGAATCCAAAATAGATCGCAAACTCAAAGACATCATGGTTAAGCGATTAACCTAGAAAAACAAATCGAGCATATATGAGAAAATGATTTTAAAATGCATCAACATACATTTATAAATCCCATTCTTTTTTTGAAATAAAAAACCCTCAAAATCAATTCGGGAGATCGTAGGTCCATCTCTGAATGGGTTGATATCCAACATAGATAAGAACAACCTTGGAGAGAGTCCAATAAGTCATTCTTAGCTACGATGGTAGGTATCATATATACCAATTACATATCACGTATATATAACTATCACAATGTGCTATCAACTAATTGAATGTACACACATACATTAATTTGTTAACACATTAACAAGTATGCATCATATGCATAACACCCAACTTCACCTCCCTTCACATCGACCATGGAGAGAGTCCAATAAATCGATGCTCCAAGTTAAAGTCGACCCATTAATCACGAAATAGTTTTAATATGGTTAGAGCGCATTCAACCAATTAGCCAGGCTTGGAGAGAGTCCAACAACCCAAACTAACGATTGACCTCTGACTCTTACCATATTAGTAACAAACTATTCCAATGGTTTGAACATGTTCAAGTTTGAGCCGGGCTTGGAGAGACTCTAACAACCCAAACAAAAAATGGAACTCTTGTTCTAACCATATTAATGGAAGGTGTAGGCTTTAATATTGTCTAAGGGATTTAAGGTCTCATCCTCTTTGCATGCAAATAACTATTATCTATATGACATGACACACATGACATACATCTACATGTCACGACACGGATGACATAATGAAATGCATCTAATGCAATTAGATGACATACAATTATGACATGTACAAATAGTTTCCATATTGTCATAATTAATTTTGGAAATAAAATATGTTTGTGATTTGATTTCCCAAATCAAATACCGATTAAATTAGGAAATAAATTTCCAAATTTAATCACATATTTTATTTATGGAAAATATTAATTAAGAAAATTCAAATTTAATTTAGGAAATAAATTTCCTAATTACATTAGAAAATTTCCAATTTGAATTTCTTTACTAATTAAAATTTCCATAATTATTTCTAAACTTTCCAAAAGTAGAAAATTTCCAAAAATACAATTATGACTATCGCAAAATAATTTTACAATTATGTCGAAACACAGTCGGGCTCTGATACCACTATTGGGTTTCCTCGGCACCGACATGGGTGTGTGTTCGAACATGTTTCATAAACATGCACACAGCGGAAGCAAAAATAAGTAATAAACTAATTTTTTACAACACACACACCACACGCATGCAAGGATAGATCAAGTGTAGATATAATCGCTATTTCAAATTTTACAATAAAAAAACTAATCTAGGTATACCTGACGAATCACGTGTAGCGGGAATGATATCGACCATAGTGACTCTCGCTAGAATCACCTCTATCCATGTCCATTCGAGTATCGTCGGAATAGCTTCACAAAGCTATGAGCCCCGTCCTCGCAAGAGTCACTAAACTCGTGTCGAAGTCATTGTGATCCAAGAGACAATCACAATCCGAATCAAATTCGGATCCCAAAAATGAGTTTCGCAAACTCGCTTCTCGGAAGTGATTTTCATCAACTAGTTGACGAAAACTTAACCCTCCATCTATGAGGATTGTCGGAGATCCAATCCCTGGCAAGTAGTCGCTGTCGGAGCAAAAAACGTCGACCAAACGACCTCTCCAACAAGAGGAGAACAAGCTGTCCAGAAACTGGACAGCTTGTTTGGTGGAAGAGATGGTCGACCAATTAATTGGCCGGTTGCTCCTTGGTTGCCGGTGACCAAGGGAGGATGGTCGGAGGTGTTTCCGGTGGCTGGCTGGGTGCTGGTTGGCAGCAAGGAGAAAGAGGCAGCAACAACTTGGGCAACAACTCTTGGTTGGGCGGCAAGAAGCAAGGAGGAAGAGAAGGCTTTTGCGGCTAGGGTTTCCAACACGAAAGTTGATCATATTTCACAAAACCATCAAGCCGTGTTTTTATAGAGAACACATTCTCCTAACGGTTATTGGTTCATAACCAAAATCCGTTAACCCGCTCCATTAACTTAAGTTAAAATAAACCAAACCGCGTTGGCCTATTTTAAGTTAAAACAAACCGAATCAATTTCGGTTCATTCAATTAAAACAAACCAAACCCCTTTGGTTTATTTTCCACCATAGGATTAGAACCAAACCGATTTGGTTCATCCATCACGTCTTCATAACACTCGACCCATCAATGCTTCCGATGCAACTGAAACAATTTCATACACGCTCTTTGTTTTGTCCAACCAAACCAAATCTCTCTCGATATGAGAATCCTATTCTCAAGCTTGTTTTAAATCCTTCGGATAACACTCATTGTATGTGTGACCAAATAGGTTCCCAGTTTATGTTGGTCGTCTATAATTAACGATTAATTATAGAATGATCATGAGTAGCATTTAGTAGTACATCATGATCCTCAATTAATCGGAAATTCAACGGCTGATCCCAGAACGCTTTTGAAACCATTCAGCAGCTATAGTAAATCATGCCCCGTTCCCTTCACTCATCTTATATCCACTTGGTTCAGGACATGGTATATTGTGTCAGTCCCCACTAGGCTAACCATGTCACACCTAGCCCAATTATTACTTCCTCGTCCTACGGATTCTAGTTACTGCACATGTATCCAAGAGTATCATACTCTAAACATGTAATGCTTTTGTCAAAGACTTTAGTAACAATCCGACGAGAGGCCATAGGGTATACATCTCCTCACAAGGAGTGGTGAATCCTCTATAGGTTATTCAAACACCTTCGACCATTTCGACTTATACCCAATCATCCCGGGTCCACATCTCCTCGGAGATGTTTTCTTAAGATGTCAAAGCATAATTCTACATGACCAAGATGACTCTAATACCGCAAGTCGAAGGAACATCGCACTTAAGCTACAGTAAGAACTTCATTGACATATCTATATATGCATAGAACCATTTGAAGTCTTACAGCTAGTCACTCCAATGAACTAATTACCATAACTAGCATCCACGATTAACTCCGGACATCCTAATGTCTCCAGCCAGTGAGGAACAGCTGCTTGGATAAACCAAGGAGTATAACTCATGCTAGTCTCAACAGAATTGATGGTGCATGAATACATCAATTCATCGCCAAGGGATAATTCCAATACATTGTTGGGGAATTGATCGTCGCTAGAGGGGGGT
Source organism: Wurfbainia villosa (assembly GCA_025175895.1). Classification (NCBI taxonomy): domain Eukaryota; kingdom Viridiplantae; phylum Streptophyta; class Magnoliopsida; order Zingiberales; family Zingiberaceae; genus Wurfbainia; species Wurfbainia villosa. The sequence goes on from CM045990.1 coordinate 97,312,594, forward strand.
GAATAGCATGTCGCCGTTGCTTGATGGAATTTGATTGTGCTTGTCTATAATCGTTATTAGAGCAGCGGAAATACAAAATAGCAATAACGAAATACAACATAGAACAACAATACACAATGACATGCCAATATAATGAGGTTCGGAACCTTAGGGTTGCAACTCCACGGATTGGGCTCGAATGAGCCCTAGAGATGCAAAATACACCACGAAGCAATAATACTCCTTCTCGACAACAAGTCAAAGACGGAGAAACCTCTTACAATGATTAAAAAAGTAATACGCAACAAATATAAGCAAATATACTAAAATGCAAGTAAATAAAACATTACAAAGAGATTTTGATTGTTTGATCTTTGGTTGCTTGAGAAGAGCCTTGAAGGTCTGGATTGCAGCAGAAAATCCCCTCTAAATCACCTCAAAGAACCTTGGCCAAATCCTGCTCCATGAGTTGCTTTTATAACTTGCATTCGGGCTTGATTTTGCCTAGAAGTCAACTGATCGAGACCATCAGTCGACTGCTCCTGTAGTCGTTGTGAGAGAATGACTTAATCCATGTTGGATAATTACGAACGGATACACTGACAGTTGACTGCCATAACCCAACAGTCGACTACCAAGTGTTAGTAATATATGAGAGATGTCCTAAGGCAATTGCCTTATGTATGAACCATTTATATGATAAATGAAGATTCACTATTTGAGTATACATGTTTTATGTATTTGATTGGATCTTAAACTCATTTACTGAATGTCCACGATACGATTCACAGCATGAGAGAATTTGTGATTGGATCACAACTAGTGAGTATCTCTACATGTGTAATTGTGATGTATCGGAATTATCCCTAGTCGATGAATTGATGGATCTGGACACCATCAATTCTGTTGAGACTAGCACGAGGTATACTCCTTGGTGTATCCAAGCAGCTGATTCTCACTGGCTGGAGACATAGTGATGTCCGGAGTTAATCGTGGATGCTAGTTATGGTAACTAGTTCATTGGAGTGACCAGCCGTAAGACTTCATATGGTTCTCTGCATATAAAGATATGTCAATGAAGTTCTTACTGTGGCTTAAGTGAGATATTCCTTTGACTTGCGGTATTCAAGTCATCTTGATCATGGAGACTTATGCTTTGACATCTTAAGCAAACATCTCTAAGGAGATGTGGACCCGAGATGATTGGGTATAAGTCGAAGTGATCGAAGGTGTTTGAATAGCCTATAAAGGATTCACCACTCCTTGCGAGGAGATGTATACCCATGGCCTCTCGTCGGATTGTTACTAAAGTCTTTGGCCAAAGCATTACATGTTTAGAGTAAGGTACTCTTGATACATGTGGAGTAACTAGAATCGTGGGGCGAGGAAATGATACTTGGGCTAGGTGTGGCGTGAGTCGACTAGTGGGACTGACACAATAGACCATGTCCTGAACCAAGTGGGTATAAGATGAGTGAAGGGAATGGGGCACGATTCATTCGAGCTACTGAAGGGTTTCAGAAATAGTTCTGGATCAACCGTTGATCTTTTCGGTTAATTGGGGATCATGATGTACTACTAGGTGCCACTCATGATCGATCTATAATTAATGGTTAATTATAGACGGCCAACATAAACCGAGAACCTATTTGGTCACACGCACAACGAGTGTAATCCAAAGGATTTAAAACGAGCTTGAGAATGGGATTCTCGAGAAACTATGTTTGGTTGGACCAAACATAAAGCGAGCATGAAATTGTTTGATCGCAGAGGAAGCGTGGATGGGCCGTGTCTTATGAAGACATAATGGATGGACAAAATGGTTGGTTCTAATCCAATGGATGAGAATAAACCAAAGGGTTTGGTTTATTTTAAGCGAATGAACCAAAGTTGGTTGGTTCGTTTTAACTTAAAATAAACCATCATGGTTTGGTTTATTTTAACTTATCTTAATGGAGGCGGGTTAACGGGCTTTATGGATATGATCCATTAACCATTAAGAGAATTAGTTCTCTATAAAAGGGGCTTAAGGGATATTAAAGCCCTAATCATCCAAACCCTAGCCCTTGAGTTGCCGCCCACCCTCCTTGGAGTTGCGCCAACCCTAAATGCCGCCGCCCAGCTTTGTGCGCCGTCCAAGACCCTTGCCAAGCTCCAGCGGTGAACCTCCGGCGACCCTCGGTGATCTCCTATAGGTTCGGCATCAAGGTGAGCTTTTTCTCTCCTTGTTTTGGCCGGCGCCTACTCCTCCACCAAGCTGTCCAGTTTTCTGGACAGCTTCTTCTCCTCTCGTCGGAGCGTCGTTTGGACGACGGTTAGTGCTCCGACAGCGGCTAACTTACGGGATTTGATCTCCGGTAATCCTCTGAGTGGAGGGCGAAGATTTGTCAAGCGGTTGAAGAATACCTCTCGGAGAAGCGAGTTTTGAGAACTCATTTTAGGATCGAATTTGGATTGGATCGTGATCATCTCTCGATCCGTCGTCTTCAACACGAGGCTAGTAACCCGTCACGAAGGCGAAGCTCGTGGCTTAGCGAAGTCATCGAGGCTCGGCGTGGATACGGATAGAGACGATTCTTACGAGGATCGTTCCGGTTGATGCCGTTCCCGCTACACGTCATACGAAAGGTATAACGTAGTTTAATTTCCTTTTATTGCTAATTTTAATTTACGGTTATGTCTACACTTGTTGTAATAGCATGCGTGTGTTGTGTGTGTTGTAATAAATATAGATTTATTATTTTAATTGCTTCCGCTGTGCTCATGTTTACGAAACATGATCGAACACACACACGCCGCGGTGCCGGAAACCCAACAGTGGTATCAGAGCCCAGGTTGTGTTTCGACATAATCATAAAAATGGTTTTGCGATAGTCATAATGTATTTCTGGAAGTTTTCTAAATTTTGGAAATTTAGAAGTATTTATGGAAATTTTTCAATTTTGGAAAGTCTAGAAGTATTTATGGAAATCTTCCACTTTTGGAAAGTTGGAAGTATTTATGGAAATTTATATTTTCCATAAATAAAATATTTGATTAGATTCTGGAAATTTGTTTCCTAATTTAATCATGATTTGATTTGGGAAATAAAATCTTAAAATATTTAATTTCCATAAGTAGTTTTAAAGATTTAGGAAATTGGTTTCCTAAATAGATTTTCCTTAATCAAATAATTCCATGAATAAAATATGTGATTAGATTTGGAAATTTGTTTCCTAATTTAATTATGATTTGATTTGGAGAATCAAATCTTAAACATATTTTATTTCCATAAATAGTTATGACATATAAGGAAATTACATACATGACATAATTGTATGCCATGTAATTGCATTAGATGCATAACATTATGCCATGCGTGTCGTGACATGTAGATGTATGCCATGTATGCCATGCCATGTAGATAATAGTTATTTGCATGCAAAGAGGATGAGACATAAAAACCCTTAATCAATATTAAAGCCTACACCTTCCATTAATATGGTTAGAACCAGAGTTCTGTTTCTTGTTTGGGTTGTTGGACTCTCTCCAAGCCCGGCTCGAACCTGAATATGTTCAAACCAAGGAATAGTTTAATACTAATATGGTAAGAGTCAGAGGTCAATCGTTAGCTTTGGTTGTTGGACTCTCTCCAAGCTGGGCTAATTGGTTGAATGCGCTCTAACCATATTCAAACTATGTCCTGATTAATGGGTTGGCTTTAACCTGGAGCATCGGTTTGTTGGACTCTCTCCAAGGTCGATGTAAAGGGAGGTGAAGTTGGGTGCTATGCATATGATGCATACTTGTTAATGTGTTAACAACCCGATGTATGTGTGAACATTCAATTAGTTGATAGCACATTGTGATAGTTGCATATACGGGATATGCAATCGGTATAGATGATACTTACCGTCGTAGTTATGAATGGCTTGTTGGACTCTCTCCAAGGTTGTTCATAACTATGATGGATATCAGCCCATTCGGAGATGGACCTACGATCTCCCGAAGTGATTTTGGGGTTTTTGAAATTCGAAAAATGAATGGGATTTATAAATGTATATTGATGCATTTTAAAATCATCTTTCTCATATATGCTCGTTTTGTATTTCTAAGTTAATATATTGATCATGATGTGTTTGAATTTGCGTTCCATTTTGGATTCAAATAAATTGACTGGGCCGAACTTCTTGGACTGGCTTAGAAACTTGAGAATTGTTCTCAAGGTGAAAAGCTTGTGTATGTCCTCGAAGAGCCTCTTCCCGCCCGTCCTAGTGACGATGCAACTCTGGACCAATTGTTGGTCTATCAGAAACATGTGAGTGATTCTGAACAAATGAGTTGCATCATGCTAGCCACGATAGAACCCAAGCTACGAAAGCAGCATGAGCATATGGATGCTCATATCGTAGTCCTTCATCTTTGTGAGTTGGTTGATGAGCATGTGAGATTCGAAAGGTTCGAAGTCTCAAAGCTCCTCTTCACCTCTGAGATGCTAGGAGGTTCATCTGTGGTACTGCTCAATATGCTGAAAACTGTGGAGTCTTCTGAGAAGCATGAGCAGGGGACGATGCTGTTAGTTGATTCCTCGAAGAAAGGTTCTAAGAGGAAGTCAAAGGAACAGCAGAAGGGAAAGAAGAGAAGGGCTAAGAAGGTAGAACTAGCACAAAAGGAAACTTGCCATCATTATGGCAAGGAGAGCCATTTGCGAAGAAAGTGCAAGATTTATCTTGAGTCCGTAAAGAAGGATATGGCATCGGATGCCCCATCTTCTTCAGAAATCTTCTTTATTGATTGTCATTCTATTTCCTCAGACACTTGGGTATTTGATACTGGGTGTGGCTCACATATATGTAATGATATACATGGGCTAAGGAATAGAAGAAGACTCGTCAAGGGGAGAGTCAAATTTACGTGTTGGGAATGGAGCAACGATTGCTGCACTCGCCATCGGAACGTATTTGTTGGAACTCCCTGTAGGACTTGTCTTAGAACTGGACAATTGCTTTTATGTTCCTTCGTTGATAAAGAACATCATTTCTATTTCTTGTTTAAATAGAAATGGTTTCCATTTGACGTTTAGTAACAATTGTTGTTACATAACTTTGAATGGGGTTCTTTATGGGACTGGAACTTTAAGCAATGGTGTTTATACGTTGGACATATCCAATGACATCTTCAATATCGAAGCGAGCAACACGTGTGCTCGAAAGGATAATCAAATGGACTCCTATATGTGGCATTGTCGTCTTGGCCATATAAGCAAGAAACGCATGTCCGAATTACACCGATGTGGAATTCTGGAATCGTTTGAATTGGATTCATACGATACATGCGAATCATGCTTAAAAGGCAAGATGACTAAGTTACCTTTTCGGAAAGGTGAGCAGTGGGAGAGTTACTAGGTCTAATACATCGATGTATGTGGACCTATGTCAACTCAAGCTTTAGGAGGCTATAGCTACTTCATTACCTTCGATGATCACTCACGGTTTGGGTATGTGTTCTTGATGAAACACAAGTCCAAGCCTTTGAAAGGTTCAAAGAATTCAGAAATGAAGTAGAGAAACAACATGACAAGAGTATTAAAATACTTCGATCGGATCGAGGTGGTGAATACTTAAGTCAAGAGTTTCTTGATTATCTAAGAGACAATGGCATATTGTCTCAATGGACTCCGCCATATACACCACAGCATAATGGTGTATCTAAGAGGCGTAACCGGACCTTGTTGGACATGGTCAGGTCAATGATGAATCATGCGACTCTTCCCAAGTCCTTTTGGGGTTATGCACTTCAGACAGCTGTTTACTTGTTAAACAGAATGCCTACCAAGGTAGTCTCAACTACTCCATATGAGATATGGAATAGTAAGAAACCTCATGTATCTTACTTGAAGATATGGGGTTGTCCTGCTTATGTGAGAAGCGGGGACAAATTGGATGCTAAGTCGATAAATGTCTATTTATTGGATACCCTAAGGAAACAAGGGGTTACCAATTCTATCATCTGTGGAACAAAAGGTGTTTGTTTCAAGGCATCTTGTGTTTCTAGAGAAAGAGTTTCTCTTGCAAGAAAGCGATTGGGAGTGTCATCGAGCTTGAGGAGGCTCGAGAGACTCAAATAGACATTAATGAGATACACGGTGAAGCTGGTAGGCAACTCATAGTGATGAGCAATCAATTTGGACCTATTGTAACACCACATCTTCGTAGATCTGGTAGAACACGCAATATTCACGAGAGATATGGATTTCGTGGCGAATCGAGCAGACGTGTTACCCATTGATGATGAGAGCCTACCGATTCTGAAGAAGTCTTGACAAGTTGAGAAAGGGATAAGTGGCTTGGTGCCATGAAGTGAAATGGATTCCATGTATGAAAACCAAGTTTGGAACTTGGTTGACCCACTGAAGGCATAAAGCCTATAGGGTGCAAGTGGGTTTTCAAGAAGAAAACCGACATGGATGGTAATGTGATTACCTATAAGGCTAGATTGGTGGCGAAGGATATCGTCAAAAGCAAGGTGTTGATTATGGCGAAACCTATTACTTTAGCTATCTTAAATCCATTCGGATGCTCCTTGCCATAGCAGCTCATTATGATTATGAGATATGGCAGATGGATGTGAAAACAGCTTTCCTTAATGGAAACTTGCTCGAGGACGTGTATATGATACAGCCTGAGGGTTTCACATCGGTTGATAAAACCAAGGTATGCAAGTTGCGACGGTCCATTTATGGATTGAAGCAAGCATCCAGGAGCTGGAATATCCGTTTTGATGAGACGATCAAAAAGTTTGATTTCTCACAAAATCCAGACGAACCTTGTGTGTACAAGAAGGTTAGTGGGAGTGCAGTCGTGTTCCTAGTATTGTATGTCGATGACATATTACTTATAGGAAATGATGTGTCAATCTTACAGTCAGTTAAGGTTTGGTTATCCAAGACATTCTCCATGAAAGACCTGGGAGAAGCAACCTACATCCTTGGGATTAAGATCTATAGAGATAGATCGAAACGGTTGCTTGGTCTTTCGCAGTCTACATATATAGGCCGAGTGCTAAAGAGGTTTAGCATGTCGGAATCCAAGAAAGGTTATCTGCCCATCGGGCATAGGGTACACCTTTGAAGTCTATGTGTCGCGCCTGCGAGAAGGCGAGAGGATTTGCATGAGTAAGATTCCCTATGCATCCGCAATAGGATCTATCATGTATGCTATGTTATGTACGAGGCCCGATGTATCGTATGCTCGAGTGTCACGAGCATATACCGGTCCCGATCGAGGAATGGATCATTTGGTTGTTAAGGCGATCCTTAAGTACTTAAGAAGAACTAAGGATGTGTTCCTAATATATGGAGAAGGGACATGGTGATACGCGGGTATCACGGATGCGGCTTCGGGCGGACAAGGATGATTCGAGTCTCGATGCGGATCGTGTTCACCTTGAATGAAGCGCGATGAGTTGGAAAAGTTCCAAACAAGAGGCGTAGCGGATTCTACCACTGAGGCGAATATATTGCGGCGGAGGCAGGAAGGCGGTTTGGATCAAGAAGTTCGTTCATGAACTTGGTGTGATTCCGGCCATTGTTGAAGCAATACCGGTCTACTGCGACAACAATGGAGCAATTATACAGGCGAAAGAGCCAAGGTCTCATCAACGATCCAAACATGTGCTTCGCCGCTATCATCTTATCAGAGAGATCATCAGTAGGAACGAAATACAAATCGAGAAAATTCCCACTGAAAGGAACTTAGCGGATCCTTTGACTAAAGCATTACCTCAAAGTAAGTTTGAGGGTCATGTTGGTGCTTATGGTATTGGATACCGTAGCGATTGGCATTAGGCCAAGTGGGAGTCTTTTAGTAATATATGAGAGATGTCCTAAGGCAATCACCTTATGTATGAACCATTTATATGATAAATGAAGATTCACTATTTGAGTATACATGTTTTATGTATTTGATTGGATCTTAAACTCATTTACTGAATGTCCACGATACGATTCACAGCATGAGAGAATTTGTGATTGGATCACAACTAGTGAGTATCTCTACATGTGTAATTGTGATGTATCGGAATTATCCCTAGTCGATGAATTGATGGATCTGGACACCATCAATTCTGTTGAGACTAGCACGAGGTATACTCCTTGGTGTATCCAAGCAGCTGATTCTCACTGGCTGGAGACATAGTGATGTCCGGAGTTAATCGTGGATGCTAGTTATGGTAACTAGTTCATTGGAGTGACCAGCCGTAAGACTTCATATGGTTCTCTGCATATAAAGATATGTCAATGAAGTTCTTACTGTGGCTTAAGTGCGATGTTCCTTTGACTTGCGGTATTCAAGTCATCTTGATCATGGAGACTTATGCTTTGACATCTTAAGCAAACATCTCTAAGGAGATGTGGACCCGGAGATGATTGGGTATAAGTCGAAGTGATCGAAGGTGTTTGAATAGCCTATAAAGGATTCACCACTCCTTGCGAGGAGATGTATACCCATGGCCTCGTCGGATTGTTACTAAAGTCTTTGGCCAAAGCATTACATGTTTAGAGTAAGGTACTCTTGATACATGTGGAGTAACTAGAATCAGTAGGGCGAGGAAATGATACTTGGGCTAGGTGTGGCGTGAGTCGACCTAGTGAGGTGACACAATAGACCATGTCTGAACCAAGTGGGTATAAGATGAGTGAAGGGAATGGGGCACGATTCATTCGAAGCTCTTTGAAGGGTTTGAGAAATAGTTTTTGATCAGCGTTGATCTTTTCGATTAATTGGGGATCATGATGTACTACTAGGTGCCACTCATGATCGATCTATAATTAATGGTTAATTATAGACGGCCAACATAAACCGAGAACCTATTTGGTCACATGCACAACGAGTGTAATCCAAAGGATTTAAAACGAGCTTGAGAATGGGATTCTCAGACCGAGAGAAACTATGTTTGGTTGGACCAAACATAAAGCGAGCATGATATTGTTTCAGTCGCAATGGAAGCGTGGATGGGCCGTGTCTTATGAAGACATAATGGATGGACCAAAATGGTTTGGTTCTAATCCAATGGATGAGAATAAACCAAAGGGTTTGGTTTATATTAAACGAATGAACCAAAGGTTGGTTCGGTTCGTTTTAACTTAAAATAAACCATCATGGTTTGGTTTATTTTAACTTATCTTAATGGAGCGGGTTAACGGGCTTTATGGATATGATCCATTAACCATTAAGAGAATTAGTTCTCTATAAAAATGGGCTTAAGGGATTGTTAAACCCTAACTAATCCAAACCCTAGCCCCCCCTTGAGTTGCCGCCCACTCCTTGGAGGAGTTAATCGGCGCCAACCCTAAAGCTGCCGCCGCCCAGCTTTGTGCCGCCGTCCAAGACCCTTGCCGGCGTCCAAGCTCCAGCCGGTGAACCTCCGGCGACCCTCCGGTGATCTCCTATAGGTTCGGCATCAAGGTGAGCTTTTTCTCTCCTTGTTTTGGCCGGCGCCTACTCCTCCACCAAGCTGTCCAGTTTTCTGGACAGCTTCTCCTCTCGTCGGAGCGTCGTTTGGACGACGGTTAGTGCTCCGACAGTGGCTAGCTTACCGGGGATTTGATCTCCGGTAATCCTCTGAGGTGGAGGACGAAGGATTCGTCAAACGGTTGAAGAATACCTCTCCGGAGAAGCGAGTTTTGAGAACTCGTTTTAGGATCCGAATTTGGATTCGGATCGTGATCATCTCTCGATCACGTCGTCTTCAACACGAGGCTAGTAACCCGTACGAAGACGAAGCTCGTGGCTTGGCGAAGTCATCCCGAGGAGCTCGGCGTGGATACGGATAGAGATGATTCTTACGAGGATCATTCCGGTTGATGCCGTTCCCGCTACACGTCATACGAAAGGTATAACGTAGTTTAATTTCCTTTTATTGCTAATTTTAATTTACGGTTATGTCTACACTTGTTGTAATAGCATGCGTGTGTTGTGTGTGTTGTAATAAATATAGATTTATTATTTTAATTGCTTCCGCTGTGCTCATGTTTACGAAACATGATCGAACACACACACGCCGCGGTGCCGAAAACCCAACACCAAGGCCATAGCCGACTGACCAATTAGCTACCAAGCATTCTGTGCTCATAACCCTGACCATCAGTCAACTACCAATCCATGGCAGTCGACTGCTCAAGCCATCAGTCGACTGCCCAATGCTGGCAGTCAACTAATAGGCTATTTCCTCCAGTCGAACACTAGTCGACTTTAAGCAGTTCGACATGCCATAATCCCAATCGACTGATGCAAGTCGACTCGGCGGCCAAGAGTCAAAACACTTAACCAATCGACTAGTCCAAAGTCTCAGTCGACTAATAACCTCAAACATGAGGTTTTACCCCAAGTATGTGTTGGGAATTGCTTCGGAGGCTCGTCGACTCCCATGTCCCCGGATTAAAATTTTCACTAATGAAAACTAATCCGGATGGGATGAGTTTCCTAAGTACAACCAATTCATCATCGTGCTAATGACTTGAGCGATCGCTTGAACAAACTAGTTGTTCAAGCAACAATACTCTTTTAGACGGTTAGCCGCGGAAGAGACGACGGACGGATCGTCGGTTTTTGTGTTTATCTTCGGGGTCCATGATTATACAAATACATATGGATATAGACATGTATAATCAACACATACTAACATATAAATAAGAACATGCAAAGATCAATAATAAAACTTGTAAAAGTTTTATACCTCTCGATCTTCTATCGTATGTCCTAACCTCCTTGTAGACTTCGTGTGGGCGAAGATCCTCCACAAGTTGAAGCTTCCTAGATCTTCTTCAATCGAAAGAAAGAAGAACTCTCCTTCCCTTCTTGCTTGAGCCAACCACCAATCCACAAAGGATTTATGCCGCCGGCCCCAAGAATGGAAAGAACAAGATGGCCAACCAAGGAACCGAACTAGGGAACAATCCCTAGCTCCTTTGTGCCGCCGGCCAAGAGGAAAAGAAGAGGAGAAGAGGAAATCGGTTGAGCCCCGACCAAGGTAGAAGGAAGAAGAGGTAGGAGCTGGCCACCCCTTAGGAAGAAGAAGAACACCTCTCCTATAGTTTCCGCCCTCCTTAGCTTCCAAACCCTAGCCGCCCAACCTCCTAACCTTCTAGGGTTTCTTGCCGCCCAACAAAAGATAGGCAAAACCCTAATCCTCCTAGGGTTTCTTGCCGCCCAACAAAAGATAGGCAAAATCCTAATCCTCCTAGGGTTTCTTGCCGCCCAACCTTTTGATTGGCAAACCCTAATCTCCCTCAAAAACCAACCCCCTCTTGCCGCCCACCCCAAGCCACCCTTTTATAGAGTTAGGGATAAGCCTTGGTTTAATCTCCTTCGTTGGTTGTAGGAATTTAATCTCAACCGTCGGATCTAGAGATTTAATCTCAATAGTCGGATATAGAGATTTAATCTCAACCATCAGATCTAAAGATTTAATCTCAACCGTCGGTTCTAGGGATTTAATCTCAACCGTTGATTCTAGAGATTTAATCTCAACCGTCGGATCTAGGGATTTAATCTCAACCGTCAGTTCTAGAGATTTAATCTCAACCGTCGGTTCTAGAGATTTAATCTCAACCGTCGGTTCTAGAGATTTAATCTCAACCGTCGGATCTAGAGATTTAATCTCCACCGTCGGTTCTAGAGATTTAATCTCAACTGTCGGTTCTAGAGATTTGTTTTCCATCATTGGATCTAGACTTCATGAGGATTATATTAGGCTACGATAGGGACCATGAGGAGGAGTTGGATCTCGGCCACCCGATGGATCGGAACCACACAAACTTGATCCATCAATGATGTTCCATTCCACTAGAGGATCATTATTGAATTACCTCACCAACCCCCATAAATTAATATGGGCTCCATATATTATTTGTACATCCATCTCCCCCTGTTTAAGATATCGAATGTCCGTCAATTAATTGATTTACTGACCATAAATCAATTAACATCTAACTCCTCGAGTAGTACCACTCAACCTTATCATCATGTTGACTAAGTCAACCTGCAGGATTTACATGATGAACCTTATGAGCTCCTCAAGGGGACATCATCAACCTAATATATAGGACACGGTTTCCTCCTATAATCAATGGCACACCATGTAAATAATATCATTTCCCAACTTACCGGGCATATTGATTTAATCCATAGAAATCTCACCCTTTGGTAAATCAAAGAAATAAATACTAAGTACATGTGCCCGTTATTATATCGGGATTAAGAGCATGTACAACATAATATCCGAGGTACGATTCAATTATGTAGTCAGCAATAAATTGAATCACCTCTATGTCGGTACTGCTCAATACACCTAAGTGTACTAGTGTAACTCTATTGGCAAGACAAACCAATACCAAGCTACACTACAACCATGCCAATGGTTTGTCCAAAACCATCTTGGTTGTGAGCCTCTACTTATATTCTACAAGGGACTGACAACATGATCTTCTGTGTCACACCAAGCACCATGTTATCTACAATGTAGAGTATTAGACAATATGCACACATATAATAAATATAAAGTGCAAACAATGATCATGTGATTCTTATTTCAAAATAAAATGTTCATACAAAAAGAGCTAGGCTTTCAATATACATCCCAACAATCTCCCACTTATACTAAAAGACTATGCTGTCATTACACTGCCATACATCTGATTCCCTTTCCCTCCACATGCCTATCAAAGCTCTCGCTAGAAGGGCCTTAGTGAAAGGGTCTACCAGGTCATCCTCTGATTCAATCTAGGCGACAGCAACTTCTACCTCCTTTACGATTTCTCGTATCAGGTGGTACTTGCGCTCTATGAATTTACTTACCTTATGAGCTCGTTGTTCCTTCGAGTTTGCAACTGCACCATTATTATCACAATAAATTGTGATATTTCTGGGCAAACCAGGAATCACATCCAAGTCCATTAGGAAGTTCCAGAGCCACACAGCTTCTTTGGCCGCCTAAGGGCTGCCACATACTCAGCTTCCATGGTGGAGTCCGTCACGCATTTCTGCTGGACACTCCTCCATACAATGGCTCCACCTCCAAAAGTAAATACAAAACCCGAGGTAGACTTACTGTTATCCCTATCAGATTGGAAATCGGAATCTGTGTAACCCACAGGGACTAATTGGTCTGCCCGGTAAACTAGCATATAATCCCTAGTCCTTCTCAGACACTACAATATATGCTTTACCGCAGTCCAATGTCCCTGTCCTGGATTACTCTGATATCTGCTGACCATGCCCACGGCATAGCAGATATCGGGTCTCGTACATAGCATCGTATACATGAGGCTTCCTACTGCCGAAGCATAAAGAACCGCCTTCATCTCCTCTATCTCCTCAGATGATCTAGGACACATCTCCTTAGATAAAGGAACTCCATGCCTGAAAGGTAGAAAACCTTTCTTGGAGTTTTGCATGCTAAAACAATCCATAATCGTGTCTATGTATGAAGCTTGGGATTAGCACACTAACCTTGATCCCAAGGATGTGTACCACTTCTCCCAAGTCCTTCAAAACTGTTTGGACAACCATACCCTTACGTCCGATAACACTCTGATATTGTTGCCAACTAACAAAATGTCATCTATGTATAGTACAAGAAATACCACTACGTTTCTGTCGCGTCTCTTGTATACACAAGACTCATCCGGACTTTGAATAAATCCATATATCTGGATTTACCTCATCAAAGCGGATGTTCCAATACCTCGAAGCTTGTTTCAATCCATAAATGGACCGATTAAGCTTACATACAAGATGCTCTTTGCCCTTAGCAATGAATCCCTCTTGTTGCTTCATATATATGTTCTCCTCAAGACTTCCACTAAGGAAAGTTGTCTTGACATCCATCTGTCACACCTCATAATCCACATGAGCTGCTATGCATAAGAGCTCCCAGACCTGATTTGAATCCATAGATTCAATCTCAGTATTCATTGCACTTTGCAAAGATGCTACATCTTTATCTTGGATTGCCTCGTCATATGTCCAGGGATCAGGTTCATGTTCGCCAAGGACCAAATCGGAAGATTCTGCCAAGAACATGAATCTATCAGGCTGTCTCACAACCCTCCCACTACGACGAGGTATCACCTGTGTATCCTCTATGACACGTGGTGCAGTGACATGTGGTATATCCTCTTGTACCGGTGGTACTGAAGTCGGTACTTCCCCTGTCAACTCCTCAAGAACAATCCTACTCATGGGCTTGTGGTTCATCACATAGTCCTCCTCTAGAAATCTGACATTTGTAATAACGATCACCCTCTGATCTCTAGGACTATAAAACAAACCACCCTTCGTTCCCCTAGTATAACCAACAAACAAGCGCACTTCTGTACGAGGTTCCAACTTACCAGCATCAGCCTTCGGCACATGTGCTGGACTCCCCCATATCCGAATATGTCATAGACTAGGCTTTCGCCCAGTCCACAACTCTATTGGAGTAGAAGGCATTGATTTAGATGGAACCAAGTTCAGAATGTACATCGTCGTATCTAGAGCATATCCCCAGAATGAATCTGGCAAGTCAGAATAACTCATCATCGATTTAGCCATCTCCATAAGATGCCTATTCCTTTGCTCTGCTACACCGTTCTGCAGGGGTGTGCCAGGTGCAGACAATTGGGATTGAATCCCAACCTCTGATAAGTAGTTCCTAAACTCTCCCAAGAGGTACTTACCACCACGATCAGATCGTGGTGTCATGCATATCTTGAATAATCATCTATGAAAGAGACGAAATATTCGAGACTACCTTTTGCCTAGATAGTCATAGGACCACACAAATCAGAATGAACCATTCCTAACACATCTTTGGCTCTATACCCCTTGGCCTAAAAAGGCATCTCGGTCATTTTACCTTCCAAGCAAGATTCACAGGTTGGGAGATCCTCCACCACTAATGAACCCAAAGGTCCATCAGCTATCAACCTTTGAATTCTACTCAGGTTAATATGAGCAAGCCTTAGATGCCAAAGATATGTTTGGTTCATCTTCGAAGGTTCTTTTCTCTTATTAGAATTAGAAGATGAGTTATAAACTTCAATTTGCATCGTGGGAGGTTTTTGGTTCAAGTGTTTACAAATTTCCTATCAATGTACCTGAACAGATATTTTCCCTATTCCTTTTATAACAACTCTGTCATTAAAAGAAATAGAATATCCATCCATAAACAATTTAGAAACCAAATCAAATTCTTTCTAAATAAAGGTACATAAAGAAATTTTAAGAACCAAAACTTTATTTTTCTTAAGAGATAAATAAAACATCTCCCATCGCAATAGCCGCCATCCTTCATGGCATTGCCCAAGTAAATGGTAATCTTTAGCTAGTCGTCGGGTTTCTCGAACCCCGCAAAGTGTGTTGCGTACATGATTAGTGGCTCTCGTATCTACACACCAGTGCCAGATAATGCCTCTAACCATGTTTCAACGACTAGACCAAAAGGATATACATTTGTTCTTGCTTGGATTGGGATAATCCTTCTTCATGTCCATCCGCTAGTAAGTGAAGTACTTGCCTTTCGGCTTCTTCACTCCTCCCTGAGATCCTCCCACCACCTTTGCTCCACCATGTTTCTCCTTCTTCTTGCCTTTCGGCTTAGAAGTAGAAACCTTTTTGAGCAACCATGGCTTGAGGACACTCTTTGAAGAGTGCATACTTGTACTTCTTAGCAGATAAGACAATATCTAGATTCTTTTCCAATCAACATTATTTGGGTACAGTAAGTTTATTTCCTTTAGTACCATAGTAAGTGGACTGAAAGTCATTTTTAAAAATCCTAAGAATCACATTGATCAAAATATTAGATTTCAAATATTATTGATTCCTCAAAATAATAAAATTCCGAAATCAACCAACACCTCAAAACACCGAGAATATCGCATGCCACGATAGTGTGGACTTATACGAATTCTACATTTTTAAGAGGAGGTTTTACCCATTAATTTTACTATCTTGTCAACCTTACTTTTTGACAAGTAAAATTAATAGTTGGTTTCTCTTTGGCCCTACAAATAAAAACAGTGACTCCGATGGGGAGGATACTTTTTATTTGCATCTAAGTGTGCACCATTACACGATACTAAGGGAATTATCTCAGATTATGTGCCTTACCGATGTGGAAGTACACACGCTCCTAAATAATTTCCTATAACCATTATTTGGTCTAGTGATCCACAAACAAACTCATCCGATGGGGAGGAAGGCACTCAAAGTCGACACGCAAGTTTGTTGCATCACACGTCAAATTGTAATGGAGGCCGCGAGAATTAATTAAAATATCCCTCTCCCACTTAGTAAATTGAAAATGAGGAATTTTCAAGCACACACAACATGCATATAAAACAAATCAGCAATAAATATGGAAAAAATCAGAATTTTTCCAACTATTATGGCTTTGTTCTCCAATATGCGTCCCGTCGTGTTGCCACCTCATCCGCTCCATCTCTTCCCGCACGCAAGTCACCAAAGAGATCCGAGCCGAGATATATCATTTTAATTTATATCCATCGATCCTATACTCCACGAAGGAGTGTACAAACTATCTAGATCGAAAGTAACTAAAATGATCGGCTAAACAATGCCGTATTTAATTACAAAAATTAAATACTAATCTAGCCTCGTCAACCCCGAGGATTTAAATAATATACATACAATCACACACAAACAATCACATACACACATATAGCCATAATAGTCGGATCTTATGCAAGCAACCAAAAAGTTAGCCTACGCACATCCTACTATTATCCGGCATACTCAATATATGATAAGTGCGTGAAAGTAACCGAATCAAAAACACACAAAACCGAAAATCGTGGCTCTGATACCATTTGTTGGGAATTGCTTCGGAGGCTCGTCGGCTCCCATGTCCCCGGATTAAAATTTTCACTAATGAAAACTAATCCGGATGGGATGAGTTTTCTAAGCACAACCAATTCGTCGTCGTGCTAATGACTTGAGCAATCGCTTGAACAAACTAGTTGTTCAAGCAACAATACTCTTCTAGTCGGTTAGCCGCGGAAGAGACGACGGACGGATCGCCGGTTTTTGTGTTTATCTTCGGGGTCCATGATTATACAAATACATATGAATATAGACATGTATAATCAACACATACTAACATATAAATAAGAACATGAAAAGATCAATAATAAAACTTATAAAAGTTTTATACCACTCGATCTTCTATCGTATGTCCTAACCTCCTTGTAGACTTTGTGTGGGCGAAGATCCTCCACAAGTTGAAGCTTCCTAGATCTTCTTCAATCGAAAGAAAGAAGAACTCTCCTTCCCTTCTTGCTTGAGCCAACCACCAATCCACAAAGGATTGATGCCGCCGGCCCCAAGAATGGAGAGAACAAGATGGCCAACCAAGGAACCGAACTAGGAACAATCCCTAGCTCCTTAGTGCCTCCGGCCAAGAGGAAAAGAAGAGGAGAAGAGGAAATCGGTTGAGGCCCGACCAAGGTAGAAGGAAGAAGAGGTAGGAGCCGGCCACCCCTTAGGAAGAAGAAGAACACCTCTCCTATAGTTGCCACCCACCTTAGCTTCCAAACCCTAGCTGCCCAACCTCCTAACCTTCTAGGGTTTCTTGTCGCCCAACAAAAGATAGGCAAAACCCTAATCCTCCTAGGGTTTCTTGCCACCCAACCTTTTGATTGGAAAACCCTAATCTCCCTCAAAAACCAACCCCCTCTTGTCGCCCACCCTAAGCCACCCTTTTATAGAGTTAGGGATAAACCTTGGTTTAATCTCCACCGTTGGTTCTAGTGATTTAATCTCAACCATCAGATCTAGTGATTTAATCTCAACCGTCGGTTCTAGGGATTTAATCTCAACCGTCGGTTCTAGAGATTTAATTTCAACCGTCTTATCTAGGGAATTAATCTCAACCGTCGGTTGTAGAGATTTAATCTCAACCGTCGGTTCTAGAGATTTAATCTCAATCGTCGGATCTAGAGATTTAATCTCCACCGTCGGTTCTAGAGATTTAATCTCAACCGTCGGTTCTAGAGATTTGTTTTCTATCATTGGATCTAGACTTCATGAGGATTATATTAGGCTACGATAGGGACCATGAGGAGGAGTTGGATCTTGGCCACCCGATTGATCGGAACCACACAAACTTGATCCATCAATGATGTTCCATTCCACTAGAGGATCATCATTGAATTACCTCACCAACCCCCATAAATTAATATGGGCTCCATATATTATTTATACATCCATCTCCCCGTGATTAAGATATCGAATGTCCGTCAATTAATTGATTTACTAACCATCAATCAATTAACATCTAACTCCTCAAGTAGTACCACTCAACCTTATTATCATGTTGACTAAGTCAACCTGCAGGGTTTACATGATGAACCTTATGAGCTCTTCAATGGGACATCATCAACCTAATATATAGGACACGGTTTCCTCCTATAATCAACGACACACCATGTAAATAATATCATTTCCCAACTTACCGGGCATATTGATTTAATCCATAGAAATCTCACCCTTTGGTAAATCAAAGAAATAAATACTAAGTACACATGCCAGTTATTATATCGGGATTAAGAGCATGTACAACATAATATCCGAGGTCCGATTCAATTATGTAGTCAGCAATAAATTGAATCACCTCTATGTCGGTCCTTCTCAATACACCTAAGTGTACTAGTGTAACTCTATGGTCAAGACAATCCAATACCAAGCTACACTACAACCATGCCAATGGTTTGTCCAAAACCATCTTGGTTGTGAGCCTCTACTTATATTCTACAAGGGAATGACAACATGATCTTCTGTGCCACACCAAGCACCATGTTATCTAGAATGTAGAGTATTAGACAATATGCACACATATAATAAATATAAAGTGCAAACAATGATCATGTGATTCTTATTTCAATATAAAATGTTCATACAAAAAGAGCTAGGCTTTCAGTATACATCCCAACAGTATGATGCCCTCATACTTGCTAGACCACCCTTAGCCTAGACCTAAGCCTTCTAGCCTCCTCCGTTAGCCTCATGCCTATCGTATCCCTCCAAGTAATCCATGACTTATTCATCCATATGCTAGCCTTCTGGTGCTTCTATCGGCTATTGTCATGCTAAGCTGGTCTACACTGCAAGGCACATTCGACTTACGCTGCCAAGACTCCTGCTTGGACTTTACGTCGCCAACCATTGGACTTATGCTACCAAGACTCCACTCTTGGACTTTACACTGCCAATATCATCCCTTGGACTTTCCTTGCCAATCATATTTGACTTTCCATTTGTCAAGACTCAAGCTTGGACTTTCCCTTACCAAGACCCATGGTTGGACTTTCTTTCCAACCCATGTTGGACTTTCCAATTGTCAAGTGTCCCACTTGGACTTTCCATGCCAAGTACACAAGACTTGGACTTCTCCATCATATGGTCAATCCCATGTTAACCATATAGTCAAATAATGGTCAAACCATCTTCAAACATCAAAATACCCCGTGAGTCAAACTCGAGTCCGGTCAATCATGACCCAGGTCGATTGCACCAACAATCTCCCCAAAACATTATCAAACATCAAAACACTACTCGAGTCAAACTTGAGTCTGGTCAATCATGACCTGGGCTGATTGCACCAATAATCTCCCATTTTTTGATGTTTGACAACAACCAAACACCTTTGAGTTAGGTCCCATAACTCAAATCTCCTTACCATTTCTCCCAGATTGGCAATCCTATAAATTTTTTGTTGGTGCAGGGGAACCAGATAATCGAACCTGTGTTTTGATTATGGAAAAGACACAAAGTTAAGTTTACATCGTTATCTCATGAGCTAAATCGAGTATGCAAAAAAGTACTAAAGCTAGAGCTGAAGGCTAGCGACACCCGGAGGAAGCTGTGGTGGTCGGGCGACACTCAAGTGACTTCGGAGGGAGCCGAAGGAATCGAGTGGAAGGCCGGAAGCGAAAGCGACATAGTAAGTATCGAGGTAAGCTCATGTGAGTGAGAGATGGTAAGGTCGTGTCCTCTGTACGGGGACAACCATAGGCGGCGATCCGACTAAGACTTCTTGTGGAAGGTCTAGGTCGAGATCGGACGGTTAGAAACCGTCGTATTTGTCATTTTCCCAGCTAACCTCTCATTGCATGGAAGTGGCTAGGCTGGCAGTCGACTGTTGTACATTGGGCAGTCGACTGATGCTCATTAGTCGACTGATGGGAGTCATCAGTCGACTGATGGCAACGAATCAGCCTTTGCGCTAGGTCAAAACGGATAAGGTTTGACGCGGCTACTTCATGATAAAATTTATTACAACTTCGTGATATGTTCCGAAAAAAGAGGAGACATATTCAGAGGCCAAAATCTATAAAAGGAGGGGTGGATTCCAACTCCAAATATCATCAAGTTTATTCATCAAGTGCTCCTACAACACCAACGCTTCAACACCGTCATAACGCCGACACGACAATAAGTTCAGATCTTCTTCGTTGGCAGCAGCATCTAGTAATATATTTTGATATTGTATTCGTTGTTTTTATTTGTAACAAGATGAGGTAGGCTTGTTTCCTCGTCCTCGTACTTTCGGTTTTGTGATCGTTGTCTCCTACCTCCAACGAGGAGGATACGTTATAGTGCTTTGCCCTCCGTACATGGTTTAGGACCGATAGGGCCTTGAAGTAGCAACCACTGGGTTGTGAACCAAGTAAAAATAAACGTGTCTCTTTATTTTCCACTGCTCTTACTCATTTAATTATCTACTCGAACGAAACATCGAAAAGATTTACGGTCGCTATTCACCCCCCCCCCTCTAGCGACGCTTCTCGATCCAACAATTGGTATCAGAGCGGGGGCGCTAAGATTTGGTGAAACCACCGATCTAGCACGTTTTGATTTTCTGTTCGTATTTTTCGATTCGCATTTTTTTTGGTCTTTTTCCTCCTGCACTACTAATCCAAGACGAAGTCTTGGTACATTTCTTTTGGTTGTGTTCTTGCAAGTTTTCTCTCTTGGAGTAGCCGATGGTAAAACGACCATAACTTTTCGCACAAGTGGACTCACATAACGATCTACCTACCAAATCGAAGCTCTCTGAGAGATCTACATTTCTTATGAGGGTTTACCCTCGTAACTAGTTGTTTCCAGACCCAAAATCCAACGTCTAGTACCCTTTCGGGGACATCGAAGGTCGTAAGTTGTTAGTTTTTGTTAGTTTCTTATTTTTCTCATTTAATTCTGTTTATTTCTTATTTATTTCCCGCATTACTAATCCAAGACCAAGTCTTGGAATTCCCTTTGGTTTTTATTCGTGTTTTGCAAGATACTTAATGGCTCACATTGAGGAGTATAGCACCACCCGACCTCCTTTCTTTAATGGAGATGATTTCTGTTATTGGAAATGTCGGATGGAGTGTTTCTTGAAAACACAAGACGAGACTTGGATAATAATCCAAACCGGCTTTGCTCTACCCACCAATGATCAAGGAGAGCCCTTGGATTTCAACAAGTGGACTAACGCAACCAAGAGGCAAATTGAAGCCGATGCAAGAGCAACTCAAATATTGCAATGCGGGTTGTCCAAAGAGGAACTCAACCGCATCAGACCATTCATTAGCGCCAAGGACCTATGGAACAAATTAATCGAGCTACATGAAGGAACGTCCGATGCTAAGGTATGTAAACGTGACCTTCTTTTCAATAAGTTGTATAGCCTTAAGATGCAGGAACACGAGACGGCGACGCAACTACACGCCCGTGTCCAGGACATTGTCAACGGCTTGCACACGATCGAACACAAGGTCGAAAACCGCGACCTACTAAGGTACGTTCTTAATTCATTTCGTAGGACTACCTTGTGGGCATCCATGGTCGATGCCTACAAGGTCTCTAAGGACCTTTCGAAGCTTAGGATAGACGAATTATTTTCCGAGTTTGAACTTCACGAGCAAACTAACATGGTCCGGGCCGAGAGAGGTATTGCTCCACTCGCAGGACAAAGAAGCAAGCCACCCACTAGCCAAGAAGATGGACTCGAACCCGAAGACGAATCAGAGTCCGAATCCGAAAAGGCGGAAGCAATAGTGAATGTAGTGCGGAAGATCGTTCCGAGGGAAAGGAGGCTACTAAAGAATCAAAAGATGGCACAATTCAAATCAAATCAAAAGAAGGCTTTTCATGCAACATGGGACAACGAAGAAGGCGGTGGCATAGCATGCATGGCAAGACCCGAAGAGTCTGAGTCAGAGTTCGAATCCGAATCCAATTACAACACCGACTCCGAACTCGAGGACTACTTCGAGAAGCAACTCAAAGCCGGACCAAAAGAGAAAATTAAGGTTAGCCGCTCACTAATTCATACGCTTTACAATACAATTAAAATTCTTAATAGGAAATTAACTAAGTCCGAGTCTAGGGTTGAGTCGTTACTTGAGGAGGTTGAAACCCTCAAGAAAGAGGCTACTCTAACCTCTTCAACTGGTCAAGTTCAAGAGGGAAACTCAACCCAAATTAAAAAACTTGAGGAGGAGAATTCTCTCTTGAAAGACCGAGTTCAAGAGGTTGAGTCTACGTTGGAAAGGTTCACGTTGGGATCTAAGAATCTTAACCGACTACTTGGAACCCAAAGAGCCGTGTACAATAAAGTCGGACTCGGATTTAGGTCAATGACTACAAATAGGTCATATATGTCTATCGTAAATCGTAGTCATCAAAGAGTCCAAGCATGGGTCCCAAAGGTTTTATTGAATTCACATATAAGGACTAATAAGTTTTGGATTCCCCAGGATCAAATTCATTATTTGAATAGACCATATTGGTTCAATGGTCCAGGGGGAGCTAACACTAAAATAGTATACCCGCTTACTTAGCAAAACCATTGAATATTTTACTTTAATTTGTAGAACGGCTAGATAGAAAAAATAGTTAGTCAACTCTTGAAAACATAGTATCAGGACCCGGCTAGATGATAGTACATTAGGGAAACAAAGTCTCGTGTGTTCGAGCTAGATAAGGCGTATCTAGCTTGGTGCACTTGACCGAGTGGAACTAGCTGAAGCTACCTCGTCGTATCCTAAAATAGTTAGACCAGGAAGTAACCCTAAGTGACTTAAGTGATATTTTTTTGAATTTGGCTTTGTCTAAGGAAGTGGTCGTTGTTCCGATCAAAGAAGGCCTCTGTACCTCGCCATGACCTGGAAGCCAATTTCTCGAAAAGTTACTTAACGATCTAAAGGTAAAATCCGAATCTATCCCAAGGTTGACTATCTTTAATCAATTTAAAATCATCTCACAAAACATATAAAGTGAATAAATTTTGAGACACATAAAATGGGTGAGATGTTAAGGATAATTGAAATATAACCTCTTCAAAATACTACTTATTTTCCCAACTATTGTACTTAACAACTCTTAGGCAAAAGTTTAGCGCCCCCTACATCTCTTATACTTCATATATTTGACTAAGGGGGAAAGCAAACTAACCCTAAGGGTTATATTACAAACCTTTAGATTATTGGTGCAGAGAGACACACCTCGAACCAATCTATCTAATTATTGCTAGATGCATGCTTGGACTCATAGTTGATTTATCTTGATACATGCATATACCATATTATTTTTAAACCCCTATTTTATATAACAAACTTCAATTTTACATAACAAACCCCAACATTTGTTTTGATTTATGGCAAAAGGAGGAGAAGAGCGAAAGTTAAGGGGGAGTAACACAAAATTTATTTAATTTTGAAAACTAAAGTATAAGAGCGAAAGTAAAGGGGGAGTAACACAAAATTTATTTAATTTTTAAAACTAAAGTATCTCTTTCAAAACTCACTTAGGGTTAAGGGGGAGTTTTGGTTAAGGGGGAGTTTTTGAAAATGACATTCATCATTTACTATACTTGTTTTATGCTTTAATTTCCCTTAACTTTGTGTTGGTTTGCCATAGATCAAAAAGGGGGAGATTGTTGGTGCAGGGGCACTAGATAATCGAACATGTGTTTTTATTATGGCAAAGACACAAAGTTAAGTTTATATCGTTATCTCACGAGCTAAATCGAGTATGCAGAAAAGTACTAAAGCTAGAGCTGAAGGTTAGCGACACCCGGAGGAAGCTGCGGTGGTCGGGCGACACTCGAGTGACTTCGGAGGGAGCCGAAGGAATCGAGTGGAAGGCCGGAAGCGAAAGCGACATAGTAAGTATCGAGGTAAGCTCGTGTGAGTGAGAGATGGTAAGGTAGTGTCCTCTGTACGGGAACGACCATAGGCGGCGATCCGACTAATACTTCTTGTGGAAGGTCTAGGTCGAGATTGAACGGTTAGAAACCATCGTATTTGTCATTTTCCGAGCTAACCTCTCACTGCAAGGAAGTGGCAAGGCTGGCAGTCGACTGCTGGACATTGGGCAGTCGACTGATGCTCATCAATCGACTGATGGGAGTCATAAGTCGACTGATGGCGATGAATCAGCCTTTGCGCTAGGTCAAAATGGATAAGGTTTGACGCGGCCACTTCGCAATAAAATTTATTACAACTTCGTGATCTGTTCCGAAAAAAGAGGAGACATATTCAGAGGTCAAAATCTATAAAAGGAGGGGTGGATTCCAACTCCAAATATCATCAAGTTTATTCATCAAGTGCTCCTACAACGCCAACGCTTCAACACCGTCATAATGCCGACACGACAACAAGTTCAGATCTTCTTCGTCAGCAGCAGCATCTAGTAATATATTTTGATATTGTATTCATTGTTTTTATTCGTAACGAGGTGAGGTAGGTTTGTTGCCTCATTCTCGTACTTTCGGTTTTGTGATTGTTGTCTCCTACCTCCAACGAGCAGGAGACGTTATAGTGTTTTTCCCTCCGTACGTGATCTAGGACCAATAGGGCCTTGGAGTAGCAACCGCTGGGTTGTGAACCAAGTAAAAATAAACGTGTCTCTTTATTTTTCGCTGCTCTTATTCATTTAATTATCTACTCGAACAAAACGTCGAAAAGATTTACGGTCGCTATTCACCCCCCCCCCCCTCTAGCGACGCTTCTCGATCCAACATTCTTCCCCTTTTTGACATACATAAAAAAGGTTCTCCTCAATGAGGTCAATGTCTCATATCCCAATGAGATCTTACAATCTCCCCCTTTGTCCAAAAACATCTAGGATGCCTTCACTCTTCCTAATGATAAGTCTCATATCACTCAATAGAAGCTTCCTATAAACTCTCCCAATTTCCTAATTCGGCAAAAAACATTCTCCCAAAATTCTCCCCCTTATGAGGAAGAACACATCCATCATCTTATGATGGATACCTCCCCCGAAAGGCTTGCTCCCCCTTGACCATTGCACCAACAAAGTCCTTGGAGAGTGTCTAAGCCTATAGGAACACTAAACCACCAAAATTAAGGTTAAAAGTTCAAACATGAACTCTCACACACCTTAAAATTGACACATTACCCTAACAACTCTTCTAATCCATATCCAATGGATTTTCACCCTTTCTAATGCTTTCCAAAGCATTTCCTAGGGTTAGGAGTAGTTAGGGTAACCTAACATAGATGAAATATGGGCTAAACATCCTTGTCTATCCGAAATCAGCTATGGTAGTCGACTCTTACAGTCACCAGTCGACTGCCTTATGCATCAGTTGTTGGGTTTCCCCGCCACCGCGGCGAGTGTGTGTTCGAACATATTTCGCAAACATGTGCATAGCGGAATAATTAAAAGAAATAAATCTAATTTATTACAACACACACACCACATGCATGCAAGATACAACATGTGTAGATATAATCGCAGTTTCAACTTTTACAATAAAAGAAAATTATGCTAGTTATACCTAACATATCACGTGCAGCAAGAATGGCATCAACTAGAGCAACTCACGCTAGAGTTGGCTCTATCTGTATCCACGCCGAGTACCGTTGGGATAGCTTCGCCAAGCTATGAGCCTAGTCTTCGTAGGAGTCACTAGCCACGTGTCGAAGACGATGTGATCGAGAGAATATCACAATCCGAATCAAAATTCGGATGCAAAAATGAGTCCCCAAAACTCGCTTCTTCGAAGAGGTATTCGTCAACCAATTGACGAATCCTTGGTCCTCCACCTACGAGGATAACCGGAGATCCAATCCTTGACAAGGAAGTCACTATCGGAGCTCCTTACACCGTCCAAATGATGCTCCGACAAGAAGGAAACAAGCTGTCCAAAAACTTGACAGCTTGGTGGAGGACTTGGTGCTAGACAAAGGAGGTGGTTGGCCAATCCTTGGTCACCGAAGCCAAGGTGGATCGCTGGAGGGGTGGCCGGCAACAGCTGGACGTCAGTGGCACAAAGGGGTAGTGGCTAAAGAGCTGGGCATGGATCCTCTTGGGCGGCGGCAAGGAGAAGAGAGGGAGAGGAGAGGAAGAGAAGTTTCCAAAAATAAACTTAGGACTCTCCAAACCTCTAGCTGCACTTTTATAGAGCACGTGTTTCTTAACCATCAAGAAACCTTCTCGGTAGAGTTATTGGTTCATAGCCAAACGTTAACCCACTCCAATAACTTAAGTTAAAATAAACTGAATTGAGTTGGTCTATTTTAAGTTAAAACGAATCGAACCAACTTTGGTTCATTCGTTTAAAACAAACAAAACCACTTTGATTTATTTTCCACCATTGGATTAGAACCAAACCAATTTGGTTTATCCATCATGTCTTTATAAGACTCGACCCATCCATACTTCTATTGTGACTAAAACGATTTTATGCTCGCTCATTGTTTTGTCCAACCAAACCTAGTTTCTCTCGATCTGACAATCTCATTCTCAAGCTCGTTTTAAATCATTCAGATTATGCTCGTTGTGCGTTTGACCAAATAGGTTCCCGATTTATGTTGACCATCTATAATTAACCATTAATTATAGAACGATCATGAGTGACACTTTGTAGTACATCATGATCCCCAATTAACCAAAAATCCAATGGTAGATTCCATAAGCATTTCTGAAACCCTTCAGCAGCTACAATGAATCTTGTCCCGTTCACTTCACTCATCTTATACCCACTTGGTTCAGGACATGGTCTATAGTGTGAGTCCACATTAGGCTGACTATATCACACCTAGCCCAAGTATCATTTCCTCGTCCTACAGATTCTAGTTACTGCACATGTATCCAAGAGTACCTTACTCTAAACATGTAATGCTTTAGCCAAAGACTTTAGTAACAATACGACAAGTGGCCATGGGTATCCATCTCCTCACAAGAAGTGGTGAATTCATTATAGGCTATTCAAACACCTTCGGTCACTTTGACTTATATCCAATCATCCCGGGTCCACATCTCCTCAGAGATGCTTGCTTAAGATGTCAAAGCATAAGTCTTCATGACTAAGATGACTTGAATACCACAAGTCAAAGGAGATCACACTTAGGTTGCAGTAATAACTTCAATGTCATATCATTATATGCAGAGAACCATATGAAGTCTTATAGCTGGTCACTCCAATGAACTAGTTACCATAACTAGCATCCACGATTAACTCCAGAATTCACAATGTCTCCAGCGAGTGAGAATCAGCTACTTGGATACACCAAAGAGTATACCTCGTGCTAGTCTCGACATAATTGATGGTGTCCAAATCCTTCAATTCATCGACTAGGGATAATTCCAATACATAAAAATTACACATGTAGAGATACTCACTAGTTGTGATCCAATCACAAATTCTCTCATGCTGTGAATCGTAATGTGGACATTCAGTAAATGAGTTTAAGATCTAATCAAATACATAAAAATATGTATACTCAAATAGTGAATCTTCATTTATCATATAAATCATTTAAACATAAGGCGATTGTCTTAGGACACCTCTCATATATTACTAACAAACTCCCACTTGGCCTAATGCCAATAATCACCACGGTATTCAATCCCATAAGCTCAAATATGACCGTCAAACTTACTTTAAGGTAAGGCCTTAGTTAAAGGATCCGCTAAGTTCTTTTCAGTGGGAATCTTCTCGATTTGAATTTCTTTCCTATTGATAATCTCTCTGATCAGATCATAGCGACGAAGCATATGTTTGGATCGTTGATGAGACCTTTGCTCGTTTGCCTATGCAATTGCTTCATTGTTGACATAATAAATCGGTATTGCTTGAACAATGGTTGGAATGACACCAAGTTCATAAATAAAATTCTAGATCCAAACCCCTTCCTTTGCTTCTTCCGAAACTACAATGTATTTTGCATCTGTGGTAGAATCTGCTACAGTGTCTTGTTTAGAACTTTTTTAACTCACTGTGCCCCCATTCAAGGTGAACACATACCCAAACTGAGACCTGGAATCATCCTTGTATGTCTGGAAGCTGGCATCCGTATACCCGCGTATCACCATGTCCCCTTCTCCATATATTAGGAACACATCCTTAGTTTTTCTTAAGTACTTAAGGATCATCTTAAGATCCGCCCAATGATCCATTCTTGGATCAGACTGGTATCTACTCGTGACACTCAGAGCCTAAGATACATCGGGCCTCGTACATACATAGCATACATAATAGATCCTATTGCGGATGCATAGGGTGTTGGAATGTATACTGAAAGCCTAGCTCTTTTTGTATGAACATTTTATTTTGAAATAAAAATCACATGATCATTGTTTGCACTTTATATATTTATTATATGTGTGCATATTGTTTAATATTTTACATAGTAGATAACATGGTGCTTGGTGGGGCACAGAAGATTATGTTATCAGTTCCTTGTAAAATATAAGTAGAGGCACACAACCAAGATGGTTTTGGACAAACCATTGGCATGGTTGTAGTGTAGCTTGGTATTGTTTTGTCTTGAACATAGAGTTACACTAGTACACTTAGGTGTATTGAGCAGGACCGACATAGAGGTGATTCAATTTAGTACTAACTACATAATTGAATCGGACCTCGGATATTATGTTGTACATGCTCTTAATCCCGATATAATAACGGGCACATGTACTTAGTATTTATTTCTTTGATTTACCAGTGGGTGAGATTTAGATGGATTAAATCAATATGCCTGGTAAGTTGGAAAATAATATTATTTACATGGTGTGCCGTTGATTATAGGAGGAAACCGTGTCCTATATATTAGGTTGATGATGTCCCCTTGAGGAGCTCATAAGGTTCATCATGTAAATCCAGCTGATTGACTTAGTCAACATGATGATAAGGTTGAGTGGTACTACTCGAGGAATTAGATGTTAATTAATTGATGGTCAGTAAATCAATTAATTGACGGACATTCGATATCTTAAACACGGGGAGATGAATGTACAAATAATATATGGAGCCCATATTGATTTATGGGGGTTGGTGAGGTAGTTCAATGATGATCCTCTAGTGGAATGGAACATCATTGATGGATCAAGTTTGTGTGGTTCCGATCCATCGGGTGGCCAAGATCCAACTCCTCCTTATGGTCCCTATCGTAGCCTAATATAATCCTTGTGAAGTCTAGATCCAAGAATGTAAACAAAACCTAGAACCAACGGTTGAGATTAAATCCCTAGATCCGATGGTTAGGATGAAACCCTAGAACCAACTGTTGGGATTAAATCCCTAGATCCGATGGTTAGGATGAATCCCTAGAATCGACGGTTGGGATTAAATCCCTAGATCCGACGGTTGGGATAAAACCCTAGATCCGACGGTTGGGATGAAACCCTAGATCCAACGGTTGGGATGAAATCCTAGATCCGACGGTTGGGATGAAACCCTAGATCTGATGGTTGGGATAAAACCCTAGATCCGACGGTGGAGATTAAATACCTAGATCCAACGGTGGAGATTAAAGGAGGCTTAAGCCTAACTCTATAAAAGGAAAGCTTAGGGTTGGGCGGCAAGGATCAATAGGATAGGGAGTTAGGGTTTGGCTCTTCTCAAAGTGGGCGGCTAGGGTTTGGAGCAAAGGCTTGGGTGGCAACCATCTTCCTTCTCCTAGTTGCCAGCGCCCATCTTCCTCCATCTAGACTTGGCCGGCGCCCATTCTCAAGGCCTCTCTCTTATTCCTTGGCCGACGCTTCTCCTTCCATTAGTGGCCGGTGCTCTTTCTCCTCCCTTTCTCCTTGGTGGCCAGCGGCAACCCCTCTTCAAGTTGGCCGGCGCTTCATCCACTTGCTCCTTGGTTGGCGGTTGCACCAAATTCCCTAATTTGGTGGCCGATTCTAGAAAGGATAGGTATTTGTTGGTTCTTCTCTTTGTTCGCAGCGGACAAGAAAGGGAAGAACGCGATCTAGAAGGCTTCTACTCGTGGAGGATCTTCGTCCACACATCGTCCACGAGAAGGATAGGACATACGGTAGAAGATCGTAAGATATAAAGTTTTTTAACTTCATTTACAGATCTGAGCATGTTCTTTTATGTTTTGATTATACATGTATGCGTATGAATATATATTGTATAATCATGGACCCCGAAGACAAACACAAAAACCGGCGATCCGTCCGTCGTCTCTTCCGCGGCTAACCAACTAGAAGAGTTGTGTTGCTTGAACAACTAGTTTGTTCAAGCGACCACTCAAGTTGTTAGCACGATGACGAAATGGTTGTGCTAAAGAAGCTCATCCCATCCGGATTAATTCTTTCATTAGTGAAAATTTTAATCCGGGGACATGGGAGCCAATGAGCCTCCGAAGCGACTCCCAATAAGTGGTATCAGAGCCACGGTTTCCAGTTTTGTGTGTTTTGGATTCGGTTACTTTCATGCACATTTCATATATTGAGTATGCCGGATAATAGTAGGATGTACGTAGGCTAACTTTTTGGTTGCAGGCATAAGATCCGACTATTATGGCTATTTGGTTGTATGTGATGGTATTGTGTGTGATTGTATGTATATTATTTGAATCCTCGGGGTTGACGAGGCTAGATTAGTATTTAATTTTTGTAATTAAATATGGCATTGTTTAGCCATTCATTTTAGTTAACTTTCGATATAGATTATTTGTACACTTCTTTGTGGAGTATAGGATCGATGAATGTAAATTAAAATGATTTATCTCGGCTCGGATCTCTTTGGTGACTTGCGCACGGGAAAAGATGGAGCGGACGAGGTGGCGACACGACGGGATGCATATTGGAGGACAATGCCATAATAGTTGAAAAAATTTTGTTTTTTCCATATTTATTGCTTATTTGTGTTATATGCATGTTGTGTATGTTTTAAAATTCCTCATTTTCAATTAACTAAGTGGGAGAGGGACATTTTAATTAATTTCCGCGGCCTCCATTACAATTTGACGTGTGATGCAACAAACTTGTGTGTTGGCTCTGAGTGCCTTCCTCCCTGTGGACGGGTTTGTTTGTGGGTCACTAGGTCAAATAATGGTTATAGGAAATTATCTAAGAGCATGTGTACTTCCACAGCGGTAAGGCACATAATCCGAAATAATTCCCTTAGTATCGTGTAATGGTGCACACTTAGATGCAAATAAAAGTATCCTCCCCATTGGAGTCACTGCTTTTATTTGTAGGGCCAAAGAGGAACCAACTATTAATTTTATTTGTCAATAAGTAAGGTTGACAAGATAATAAAATTAATGGGTAAAACCTCCTCTTACAAATGTAGAATTCGTATACGTCCACACAACGTGGCATGCGATATTCTCGGTGATTTGAGGTGTTGGTTAATTTCGGGATTTTATTGTTTTGAGGAATCAATAATATTTGAAATCTAATATTTTGATCATTGTGATTCTTAGGATTTTCAAATGGCTTTCAACCCACTTACTATGATGCTAAAGGAAACAAACTTACTGTACCCAAATAATAATGATTGGAAAAGAAATTTGGATAGTGTCTTAACTGTCGATGAGTGTCCTCCTAGGCCTGCAGATGATTCTGGGGAAAAGGAACTTTTCGGATACCAGAATCGATCTGCTAGGCAAGAAGCCATGGTTGCTCAGAAGGTTTCTACTTCTAAGCCGAAAGGCAAGAAGAAGAAAAACAAGGTAGAGCAAAGGTGGTGGGAGGATCTCAGGGAGTGAAGAAGCCGAAAGGCAAGTGCTTCACTTGTAGACAGACTAGACATGGGAAGAAAGACTTCCCCTTCCTAAAGAAGAACAAAGGTATATCTTCTGCCTTAGTCGTTGAAACATGTTTAGTGGGTGCACGGTGTGTAGTAGATACGGAGCCACCGATCATGTCTGCAATTCTTTGCGGGGTTCCAGAAACCCGAGATGACTAGCTGAAGGAGAAATTACCGTCTACATGGGCAATGCTACAAAGGTAGCGGCTATTACAGTGGGAGACGTTTATTTATCGTTTGATAGAAATAAAATTTTGGTTTTGAGAAATTGTCTTTATGTACCTACATTTAGAAAGAATTTGATTTCGGTTTCTAAATTGTTTATGGATGGATATTCTGTTTCTTTTAATGACAGAATTGTTATAAAAAGAAATAGAGAGATTATCTCTTCAGGTACATTGGTTGGCAATTTGTATACTCTTGAACCAAAAGCTCCCACGATGCATATAGAAGTGAATAACTCATTTTCTAAGTCTAATAAGAGAAAAGAACCTTCGGAAATGAACCAAACATATCTTTGGCATCTAAGACTTGGTCATATTAACCTAAGCAGAATTCAAAGGTTGATAGCTGATGGACCTTTAGGTTCATTAGTGGTGGAGGATCTCCCAACCTGCGAATCTTGCTTGGAAGGTAAAATGACCAAGAGGCGTTTCAAGGCCAAGGGGTATAGAGCCAAAGATGTGTTAGAATTGGTTCATTCTGATTTGTGCGGTCCTATGTCTATCCAGGCAAGAGGTGGTTTTGAATATTTTGTCTCTTTTATAGACGATTATTCAAGATATGGATACATTTACTTGATGCACCGCAAGTCTGAATGCTTTGACAGGTTCAAAGAATTCAAGGCTGATGTGGAGAACCGTCAAGGAAAAAGTATCAAGACATTACGATCTGATCATGGTGGCGAGTACCTCTTTGGAGAGTTTAGGAATTACTTATCAGAGGCTGGGATTCAATCCCAATTGTCTGCACCTGGCACACCCCAGCAGAATGGTGTAGCGGAGCTAAGGAATAGGACTCTTATGGAGATGGTTAGATCGATGATGAGTTATTCTGAGTTACCTGTTTCGTTCTGGGGGTATGCACTGGATACGACAATGTATACTCTGAACTTGGTTCCATCCAAATCAGTACCTTCTACCCCTGTAGAATTGTGGACTGGGTGAAAGCCTAGTCTAAGACATATTCAGATATGGGGGAGTCCAGCACATGTATTGAAGGCTGATGCTGGTAAGTTGGAACCTCGTACAGAAGTATGCATGTTTGTTGCCTACCCTAAGGGAACGAAAGGTGGTTTGTTTTATAATCCTAGAGATCAGAGGGTGATCATTAGCACGAACGCTAGATTTCTAGAGGAGGATTATGTAATGAACCATAAGCCCACGAGTAGGATTGTTCTTGAGGAGTTAACGAAGTCCGACTTGATACCACTGCCGCAAGAGGAGACACCACAAGTCAGTGTACCGCGTGTCACAGAGCATACACAGCAGGCACCTCATCGTAGTGGGAGGGTTGTTAGACAACCCGAGAGATTCATGTTTTTGGGAGAGTCTTCGGACTTAGTCCCTGGTGAACATGAATCGGATCCCTGGACATATGACGAGGCACTCCAAGATCGAGATGCGGTATCTTGGCAAAGTGCGATGAATTTAGAGATAGAATCTATGGATTCTAATCAGGTCTGGGAGCTAGTAGAGCCACCCGATGGTGTAAAAACCATTGGATGCAAGTTGATCTACAAGAGAAAGAGAGGAGTACACGGGAAGGTTGAGACCTTTAAAGCTAGGCTTGTTGCGAAATGGTATACTCAGAAAGAGGGTATCGATTATGAGGAGACCTTTTCGCCGGTAGCTATGCTTAAGTCTATCCGGATTCTCTTATCTATAGCTGCTCATATGCATTATGAGATTTGGCATATGGATGTCAAGACAACTTTCCTTAATGGAAGTCTTGAGAAGAACATCTATATGCGGCAACCAGAGGGATTCATTGCTAAAGGCAAAGAACATCTTGTATGTAAGCTTAATCAGTCCATTTATGGATTGAAGCAAGCTTCTAGATCTTGGAACATCTGCTTTGATGAGGTAATCTAGTCATATGGATTTATTCAAAGTCGGGATGAACCTTGTGTATACAAGAGATGTGACGGAAACGTAGTGGTGTTTCTTGTATTATACGTAGATGACATTTTGTTAGTTGGCAACAATATAAAAGTGTTATCAGACGTAAGGGTATGGTTGTCCAAACAGTTTGACATGAAGGACTTGAGAGAAGTGGGACACATCCTTGGGATCAAAGTAATAAGGGATCGCAAGAAAAGGATGTTGTGCTTATCTCAAGCTTCATACATTGACACTATCCTTGCTCGTTTTAGCATGCAGAACTCCAAGAAAGGTTTTCTACCTTTTAGGCATGGAGTTCCTTTATCTAAAGAGATGTGTGCCAAAACATCAAAGGAGATAGAGGACATTAAGGCGGTTCCTTATGCTTCGGCAGTAGGAAGCCTTATGTATGCTATGCTATGTACGAGAGGATATACTCTGCTGCAGTAGGCATGGTTAGTAGATATCGAGTAATCTGAGCAGGAGACATTGGGTGATAAAGCATATATTGAAGTACACGAGAAGGACTAGGGATTATATCTTTGGTTTCAAGGCGGATCAATTAGTCACATGGAGTTACAGTTGATTTCCAATCGGATAGGGACAAAGTAAGTCTACCTCGGGGTTTGTGTTTACTTTTGGAGGTGGAGCCATAGTATGGAGGAGTGTCAGCGAAATGCGTGGCGGACTCTACCATGTAAGCTGAGTATGTGGCGACCTCTAAAGCGACCAAGGAAGCTGTATGGCTCAGGAACTTCTTGATGGACTTGGATGTGATTCCTGGTTTGCCCAGAACTATCACAATTTATTGTGATAACAGTGGTGCAGTTGCAAACTCGAAGGAACCACGAGCCCATAAGGCGAGTAAACACATAGAGTGCAAGTACCACCTATCGAGAGATCGTAAGCGAGGAGAAGTTCTTGTCGCCAAGATTGCATCAAGGATAACTGGCGGATCCATTCACTAAGGCCCTTCAGTAGCGTTTGATAGGCATGTGGAGGACATGGGGATCGGATGTATGGCGAGTGATGGCGCATAGTCTTTTAGTATAAGTGAGAGATTGTTGGAATGTATACTGAAAGCCTAGCTCTTTCTGTATGAACATTTTATTTTGAAATAAGAATCACATGATCATTGTTTGCACTTTATATATTTATTATATGTGTGCATATTGTCTAATATTTTACATTGTAGATAACATGGTGCTTGGTGTGGCACAGAAGATCATGTTATCAGTTCCTTGTAAAATATAAGTAGAGGCTCACAACCAAGATGGTTTTGGACAAACCATTGGCATGGTTGTAGTGTAGCTTGGTATTGTTTTGTCTTGAACATAGAGTTACACTAGTAGACTTAGGTGTATTGAGCAGGACCGACATAGAGGTGATTCAATTTAGTACTGACTACATAATTGAATTGGACCTCGGATATTATGTTGTACATGCTCTTAATCCCGATATAATAACGGGCACATGTACTTAGTATTTATTTCTTTGATTTACCAGTGGGTGAGATTTTGATGGATTAAATCAATATGCCCGGTAAGTTGGGAAATAATATTACTTACATGGTGTGCCATTGATTATAGGAGGAAACCATGTCCTATATATTAGGTTGATGATGTCCCCTTGAGGAGCTCATAAGGTTCATCATGTAAACCCAGCTGGTTGACTTAGTTAACATGATGATAAGGTTGAGTGGTACTACTCGAAGAATTAGATGTTAATTAATTGTTGGTCAGTAAATCAATTAATTGACGGACATTCGATATCTTAAACACGGGGAGATGAATGTACAAATAATATATGGAGCCCATATTGATTTATGGGGGTTGGTGAGGTAGTTCAATGATGATCCTCTAGTGGAATGGAACATCATTGATGGATCAAGTTTGTGTGGTTCCGATCCATCCAACTCCTCCTTATGGTCCCTATCGTAGCCTAATATAATCCTTGTGAAGTCTAGATCCAAGAATGTAAAACAAAACCTAGAACCAACGGTTGGGATTAAATCCCTAGATCCGATGGTTAGGATGAAACCCTAGAACCAACGGTTGGGATTAAATCCCTAGATCCGATGGTTAGGATGAATCCCTAGAATCGACGGTTGGGATTAAATCACTAGATCCGATGGTTGGGATAAAACCCTAGATCCGACGGTTGGGATGAAACCCTAGATCCGATGGTTGGGATGAAATCCTAGATCCGACGGTTGGGATGAAACCCTAGATTCGACGGTTGGGATAAAACCCTAGATCCGACGGTGGAGATTAAATCCCTAGATCCGACGGTGGAGATTAAAGGAGGCTTAAGCCTAACTCTATAAAAGGAAAGCTTAGGGTTGGGCGGCAAGGATCAATAGGATAGGGAGTTAGGGTTTGGCTCTTCTCAAAGTGGGCGGCTAGGGTTTGGAGCAAAGGATTGGGCGGCAACCATCTTCCTTCTCCTTGTTGCCGGTGCCCATCTTCATCCATCTAGACTTGGCCAGTGCCCATTCTCAAGGCCTCTCTCTTATTCCTTGGCCGGCGGTTCTCCTTCCATTGGTGGCCATGCTCTTCCTCCTCCCTTTCTCCTTGGTGGCCGGTGGCAACCCCTCTTCAAGTTGGCCGGCGCTTCATCCACTTGCTCCTTGGCCGGCGGTTGCACCAAATTCCCTAATTTGGTGGCCGATTCTAGAAAGGATAGGTATTTGTTGGTTCTTCTCTTTGTTCGCAGCGGACAAGGAAGGGAAGAACGTGATCTAGAAGGCTTCTACTCATGGAGGATCTTCGTCCACACGTCGTCCACGAGAAGGATAGGACATACAGTAGAATATCGTAAGGTATAAAATTTTTCAACTTCATTTACAGATCTGAGCATGTTCTTTTATGTTTTGATTATACATGTATGCGTATTAATATATATTGTATAATCATGGACCCCGAAGACAAACACAAAAACCGGCGATCCGTCCGTCGTCTCTTCCGCGGCTAACCAACTAGAAGAGTTGTGTTGCTTGAACAACTAGTTTGTTCGAGCGACCACTCAAGTTGTTAGCATGACGACGAAATGGTTGTGCTAAGGAAGCTCATCCCATCCGGATTAATTCTTTCATTAGTGAAAATTTTAATCGGGGGACATGGGAGCCAATGATCCTCCGAAGCGACTTCCAATATAGGGAATCTCACTCGTGCAAATCCTTTCGTCTTCTATGCGCGGACACATAGACTTTGAAAGGTGTATCCCATGCCTGATGGGACGGAAACCTTTCTTGGATTCCGACATGATAAACCTCTTTAACACTCGGTTTATATATGTATACTGTGAAAGACCAAGCAAACAATTTGATCTATCCCTACAGATCTTAATCACGAGGATGTAGGTTACTTCTCCTAGGTCTTTCATGAAGAATGTCTTGGACAACTAAATTTTAACTGACTATAAGACAGAAACATCGTTTCCTATAAGTAATATATCATCGACACACAATACTAGGAACACGACTGCACTCCCACTAACGTTCTTGTACACACAAGGTTCGTCCGAATTTTGTGAGAAATCAAACATTTTGATTGTCTCATCAAAATGAATATTCCATCTCCTGGATGCTTGCTTCAGTCCATATATGGACGGTCACAGTTTGTATACCTTGATTTTATCAACCGATGTGAAACCTTCAGGTTGTGTCATATACAGATCCTCGAGTAGGTTTCCATTAAGGAAAGCACATCCATTTGTCTTATTTCATAATCATAATGAGCCGCTATGACCAGGAACATCCGAATGGATTTAAGCATAACAACAGGTGAATATGTCTCGTCATAATCAACACCTTGCTTTTGACAATATCCTTTCGCCACCAGTATAGCCTTATAGGTAATCACATTACCATCCATGTTAGTTTTCTTCTTGAAAACCCACTTGCAACCTATAGACTTTATGCCTTCAGGTGGGTCAACCAAGTTTAAACTTGATTTTCATACATGGAATCTATTTTCGACTTCATGGCTTTAAGCCATTTATTCCTTTCTTAACTTTTTAGAACTTCTTTGTAATTGGTAGGCTCCTCATCATCAATGAGTAACATGTCGTTCGATTCACTTACGAGAAATCCATATCTCTCAGGAATGTTGCGTGTTCTACCAGATATACAAAGATGTGGTGTCACAATTGGTCCAACCAATGGTTCATCACTATGAGTTATCGATTGTGGTGCTTCACCAAGTATCTAATCAATGTCTATTGGAGTCTCTTGAGCCTCCTCAAGCTCAACGACACTCCCACTGTTTTCTTGCAAGAGAAACTCATTCTCTAGAAATACAGCATGCCTTGAAACAAACACCTTTTGTTCCACAGGATGATAGAATTGATAACCCCTCGTTTCCTTAGGGTATCCAATAAATAGACATTTATCAGACTTAGCATCCAGTTTGTCTGATATAGTACGCTTCACATAAGCAGGACAACCCTATATCTCCAAGTAAGATAAATGAGGTTTCTTACTATTTCATATCTCATATGGAGTAGTTGAGACTCCCTTGGTTGGCATTTTGTTTAACAAGTAAACATCTGTCTGAAGTGCATATCCCCAAAAGGACTTTGGAAGATTCGCATGATTCATCATCGACCTGACCTTGTCCAACAAGATCCGATTATGCCTCTCAGATCACCATTATGCTGCGGTGTATACGACGGAGTCCATTGAGACAATATACTATTGTCCCTTAGATAATCTAGAAACTCTTGACTCAAGTATTCACCACCTCGATCCAATCGAAGTATTTTAATACACTTGCCAAGTTATTTCTCTACTTCACTTCTGAATTCTTTGAACCTTCAAAGGATTCAAACTTGTGTTTCATTAAGAACACATACCCAAACCATGAGTGATCATCGGTGAAGGTAATAAAGTAGCTATAGCCTCCTAGAGCATGAGTTGTCATAGGTCCGCATACATCAATATGTATTAGAACAAGTAACTCACCCACCGGTTAACCTTTTCCAGTAAAAGGTAACCTGGTCATCTTGTCTTTTAAGCATGATTCATATGTATCAAATGAATCAGATTCAAACAATTCTAGAATTCCACATCGGTGTAATTCTGACATGCGTTTCTTGCTTGCATGGCCAAGACTACAATGCAACATGTAGGAGTCTAATTGATTATCCTTTCGAGCACGCATGTTGCTTGCTTCAATATTGAAAATTTCACTGGATATGTTTAACGTATAAATACCATTGCTTAAAGTTCCAGTCCCATAAAGTATGTCATTCAAGGTTATATAACAACAATTGTTACTAAACGTCAAATGGTAACCATTTCTATTTAAGCAGGAAATAAAAACAATGTTCTTTATTAGAGAAGGAAAATAAAAGAAATTGTACAGTTCTAAGACAAGTCCTATAGGGAGTCTCAACAAATATATTCCGATGGCGAGTGCAGCAACCTTTGCTCCATTCCCACTACGTAAATTTGACTCGCCCTTGATGAGTCTTCTTCTATTCCTTAGCCCATGTATGCCATTACATATATGTGAGCCACACCCAATATCCAATACCCAAGTGTTTGAGGAAATAGAATGACAATCAATAACGAATATATCTGAAGAAGATGGGGCATCTAATGCCTTATTCTTCTTCACGGACTCAAGATAAATTTTGCAGTTTCTTCGCCAATGGCCCTCCTTGCCACAATGATGGCAAGTGCCCTTTTGAGCTAGTTTTGCCTTTTTAGCCTTTTTTTTCTTCCCCTTCTGCTGTTCCTTTAACTTCCTCTTAGAACCTTTCATCGAGGAATCAACTAACAGCACCGTCCCCTACTCATGCTTTACAAAAGGCTCAACAGTCTTTAGCATGTTGAGCAGCACCACAAATGAACCTTCTTGCATCTCAGAGGTGAAGAGGAGCTTGGAGACTTCGAACCTTTCGAATCTCACTTGCTCATCAAACAACTCATAAAGATGAAAGACTATGGTACGAGCATCCATATGCTCATGCTGGTTCCGCGGCTCGGGTACCATCGCGGCTTGAATGATGCAACTCACTAGTTCAGAATCACTCACATGTTTCTAATAGGCCAACAATTGATCCAGAGTTGCGTCATCACTAGGATGGGCGAGAAGAGGCTCTTCGAGGACATACGCAAGCTTTTTCGCTTTGAGAACAATTCTCAAGTTTCTAAGCCAGTCCAAGAAGTTTGACCCAGTCAATTTGTTCGAATTCAAAATAGAGCGCAAATTCAAAGACATCATGATCAAGCGATTAATCTAGAAATACAAATCAAGCATATATGAGAGAATGATTTTAAAATGCATCAAAATATATTTACAAAATCCCATTCATTTTTCGAATTTCAAAACCCCAAAATCACTTCGGGAGATCGTAGGTCCATCTCCGAATGGGCTGATATCCAATATAGATATGAACAACCTTGGAGAGAGTCCAACAAGCCATTCATAGCTACAATGGTAGCTATCAAGTATACCGATTGCATATCACATATATGCAACTATCACAATGTACTATCAACTAATTGAATGTTCACACATACATCGGATTATTAACTCATTAACAAGTATGCATCATATGCATAGCACCCAACTTCACCTCACTTCACATCGACCTTGGAGAGAGTCCAACAAGCCGATGCTCCAGGTTAAAGCCAACCCATTAATCGAGCCGGGCTTGGAGAGAGTCCAACAACCCAAACAAGAAATAGAACTCTGGTTCCAACCATATTAATGAAAGGTGTAGGCTTTAATATTGTATAAGGGTTTTAATGTCTCATCCTCTTTGCATGCAAATAACTATTATCTACATGTCATACATCTACATGTCACGACACGCATGACATAATGATATGCATCTAATGCAATTACATGACATATAATTATGGCATGTACAAAATTTCCTTATATGTCATAACTATTTATGGAAATAAAATATGTTTGAGATTTGATTCCCCAAATCAAATCATGATTAAATTAGGAAACAAATTTCCAAATCTAATCACATATTTTATTTATAGAAAGGTATTAATTAAGGAAAGTCAAATTTAATTTCATAAATAAATTTTCTAAATTGTCAAAACTATTTATAGAAATAAAATATGTTTTAGATTTGATTCCCCAAATCAAATCATGATTAAATTAGAAAACAAATTTCCAAATCTATTCACATCTTTTATTTATGGAAAGTGTTAATTTCCATAAATACTTATAAACTTTTCAAAATTAGAAAATTTCCATAAATACTTTTAAACTTTCCAAAAGTAGAAAATTTCTATAAATACAATTATGACTATCGCAAAATAATTTTATGATTATGTGGAAACACAACCTGACCCTAATACCACTATTGGGTTTCCCCGGCACCGCGGTTAGTGTGTGTTTGAACATGTTTCACAAAACATGTGCACAGTGGAAGAATTAATTAAAAGCAATAAATCTAATTTATTACAACACAAACACCACATGCATGCAAGATACATTATGTGTAGACATAATCACAATTTCAAATTTTGCAATAAAAATAAATTATGCTAGTTATACTTGACTTATCACATGCAGCAGGAATGACATCAACCGGAGCAACTCACGCTACAGCTGCCTCTATCTGTATCCATGCTGAGTACCGCTAGGATAGCTTCTCTTAGCTATGAACCTTGTCTTTATAGGAGTCACTAGCTTCGTGTCGAAGACGATGTGATCGAGAGAATATCACAATCCAAATCAAAATTCAGATGCAAAAATGAGTCCCCAAAACTCGCTTCTCCGAAGA
Organism: Wurfbainia villosa; assembly: GCA_025175895.1. NCBI lineage: Eukaryota > Viridiplantae > Streptophyta > Magnoliopsida > Zingiberales > Zingiberaceae > Wurfbainia > Wurfbainia villosa. Next base: position 97,354,479 of record CM045990.1, read on the forward strand.
GGTATTCGTCAATCGATTGATGAATCCTTGGTCCTCCACCTATGAGGATTACTGAAGATCCAATCCTTGGCAAGGAAGTCACTTTCGGAGCTCCAAACGTTGTCCAACCGATGCTCCGACAAGAAGGAAACAAGCTGTCCAAAAACTGGACAGCTTGGTGGAGGACTTGGCACTGACCAAAGGAGGTGGCCAGCTAATCCTTGGTCACCGGAGCCAAGGTGTATCGCCGGAGGGGTGGCCGACAGTAGCTGGACAACGGCGGCACAAAGGGGCAGTGGCTCAAGAGTTTGGCGTGGATCCTCTTGGGCGGCAGTAAGGAGAAGAGAGGGAGAGGAGAAGAAGAAAAGTTTCCAAAAATAAACTTAAGGCTCTCCAAACCTCTAGCCACGCTTTTATAGAGCACGTGTTTCTTAACCATCAAGAAACCTTCTCCTTAGAGTTTTTGGTTCATAACCAAAACCCGTTAACCCACTCCAATAACTTAAGTTAAAATAAACCGAACCGAGTAGGTCTATTTTAAGTTAAAAGGAAGCGAACCAACTTTAGTCCATTCATTTAAAACAAACCAAACCACTTTGGTTTATTTTTGCACTATTGGATTAGAACCAAACCAATTTTGTTTATCCATCATGTCATCATAAGACTCGACCTATCCATGCTTCCGTTGTGACTGAAATGATTTCATGCTCGCTCCTTGTTTGGTCTAACCAAACCTAGTTTTTCTCGATCTAAGAATCTCATTCTCAAGCTCGTTTTAAATCCTTCAGATTACGCTCATTGTGCATGTGACCAAAAATATTCCCGATTTATGTTGGCCGTCTATAACTAACCATTATTATAGAACGATCATAAGTGGCACCCAGTAGTACATCATGATCCCCAATTAACCGAAAAATCAATGGTTGATTCTAGAACCATTTCTGAAACACTTCAGCAGCTATATTGAATCGTACCCCAATCCCTTCACTCATCTTATACCCACATGGTTCAGGATATGGTCTATAGTGTCAGTCCCCACTAGGTTGACTATGTCACACCTAGCCCATGTAGGGTTTTGCTTATCGAGTCCGTGAGGGGAAACTTCGCTTCCCACTTCACCTCGGTAGCTTGTCCATGGCGATCCATTCGATGTCCCCAGATTAAAAAAATTTAATCCTAGACAAAAGGGATTGCCAAAGCAACCAAGTCATCGTCGTGCTATTCGTTTAGAGAGGTCACTTGAACAAACTAGTTGTTCAAGCGACCATCCTCTATTCTACGAGTAGCCGCGGAATAGACGATGTCCGGATCGCCGGTTTTTGTGTTTATGCTCGGGATCCAAGTATTATTTAGCCATTTACAGATTTATAACATGCTTATAATTGAAAAACAAAAACAAGCAACAAACAAAAGAAGAAAGTAGAATAGGTATACCTCTCGATCTTCTAATGTATGACCTTCCTCATTTTGGACGTCGTGTGGGCGACGATCCACCAAAAGTCGAAGCTCCTAGATGCCAAATCTTCCTTCCTTGCTCTTCCAAAGCAAGAGGAAGAATAGAAACAAGGTTTTTCTCTTCACTAGAAACAACCAACAAGGAACCAAACTTATCCTTGTCGCCGGCCAACTAGATGAAGGCGAAGATGGTGGAAAACAACCAAGACACCAAGGGAAGCCCTATATCTTGTTTCCACCACCTAAGGAGAGGGAAAAATAAGCTTTTGGGTGCCGGCCAAGGATGGAAAAGAGCTGGGAAGGGTGCTGGACGTTGGCCAAAAGAGGAAGAAGAAGAGAGAAAGAACCTTCCTTATTTGGTGCCACCCTTGCCTCCAAACCCTAATCCTAATCCTATCTCAACTAGGATTCCTTCTTGCCGCCCAAACCCTAGCTCTACTTCAATGTAGTTCACGCCAAATCCCTTTTCCATACTTTTATAGAGTTAGGGATATTTCTGTTGGGATGTATACTGAAAGCCTAGCTCTTTTGTATGAACATCTTTATTTTGAAATAAGAATCACATGATCATTGTTTGCACGTTATATTTATATGTGTGCATATTGTCTAATATTTTACATTGTAGATAACATGGTGCCTGGGTGCGGCACAGAAGATCATGTTATCAGTCCCTTGTAGAATATAAGTAGAGGCTCACAACCAAGATGGTTTTGGACAAACCATTGGCATGGTTATAGTGTAGCTTGGTATTGTTTTATCTTGAACCTAGAGTTACACTAGTACACCTCGGTGTATTGAGCAGGACCGACATAGAGGTGATTCAATTTATTGGTGACTACATAATTGAATCGGACCTCGGATATTATGTTGTACATGCTCTTAATTCCGATATAATAACGAGCACATGTACTTAGTATTTATTTCTTTGATTTACCAGAGGGTGAGATTTCTATGGATTAAATCAATATGCCTGGTAAGTTGGGAAGTGATATTATTTACATGGTGTGTCGTTGATTATAGGAGGAATCCGTGTCCTATATATTAGGTTGATGATGTCCCCTTGAGGAGCTCATAAGGTTCATCATGTAAACCCTGCAGGTTGACTTAGTCAACATGATGATAAGGTTGAGTGGTACTACTCGAGGAGTTAGATATTAATTAATTGATGGTCAGTAAATCAATTAATTGACGGACATTCGATATCTTAAACATGGGGAGATGGATGTACAAATAATATATGGAGCCCATATTAATTTATGGGGGTTGGTGAGGTAGTTCGATGATGATCCTCTAGTGGAATGGAACATCATTAATGGATCAAGTTTGTGTGGTTCCGATCCATCGGGTGGCCAAGACCCAACTCCTCCTCATGGTCCCTATCGTAGCCTTATATAAACCTCATGAAGTCTAGATCAAATGATGGAAAACAAATCTCTAGATCGGTTAGGATTGAATCCCTAGAACAAGCGGTGGAGATTAGATCTCTAGATCCAACAGTTGGGATTAAATAGAACCGACGTTTGAGATTAAATCTCTAGATCCGACGGTTGGGATTATTTCCTAGAACCGACGGTTGAGATTAAATCTCTAAATCCGACGGTTGAGATTAAAACCCTAGAACCGACGGTGGAGATTAAACCAAGGCCTAAACCTAACTCTATATAAAAGGGAGAGGAAAGGTTGGATAAGGTGGGTGGCAAGAAAATTGGGAATTAGTTCCTATATTTTTGGCTACCTCATCAATAACCAATTTTCTCCTAAGTTCTATATAAGGGAGCATGGGTTGGGCGGCAACTAAGTTTTTTGGATGGTTCATGATGGATGCTAAGGAAATTAGGGTTTTGCCTAGCATTACTTGGGCGGCAAGCAACCTCAAGGAGGAAACCCTAATTAGGGTTTTGGCTCCTTAGGTTGGGCGGCCAAGGTGGTGGAGCTAGAGGGGGTGACAACCAATGGATGAGCTTGTCTTCTTCCTTGGAGGTGGCTAGCTCCTAGATCTCTCCTCTCCACCATGCTTAGGCGGCAAGAAACCTATGGAGGAAACCCTAATTAGATTAGGGTTTGGCTCTTTGGATTAGGCGGCTAGGTTTGGAAGTTATGGTTGGGCGGCAACTATAGGGGAAGGGCTCATCTTCTTCCTTCTAAGGGTTGGCCGGCCACTACCTTCTCTTCCTCTACCTTGGGCGGCAAGAAATCCAAAGGAAGCTTGGTTGTGCGGCTAGGGTTTGGAAGGTAAGGTAGGTGGCAACTATAGGGGAAGTGTTCTTCTTCTTCCTAGGGTGTTGGCCGGTTCCTATCCTTTTTCCTATACCTTTGGTGGTGCCCAACCTATTCCTCTTTTCCCTTTGTTTTCCTCTTGGCGTGCACTAGGAGCTAGGGTTTGTCCCTAGTTGGTTGTAGTTGTTTCCATTATGTTCTCTCTATTCTTGGGGCCGGCGGCATCAATCCTTTGTGGATTGGTGGTTGGCTCAAGCAAGAAGTGAAAGAGAGTTCTTCATTCTTTGGATTGAAGAAGATCTAAGAAGCTTCAACTTGTGGAGGATCTTCGCCCACACGAAGTCTACAAGGAGGTTAGGACATACGATAGAAGATCAAGAGGTATAAATGTTTTATAACTTTTATTTATGATCTTTGCATGTTTCTATTCTTAATTGATATGCTAGCTTAAGTTCTTTAGGTTAGTATATGTTGATTATACTAGTTTGCATTTGCATGTATTTGTATAATCATGGACCCCGAATAAGAAACACAAAAACCGGCGATCCGTCCGTCGTCTCTTCCGCGGCTAACTGACTAGAAGAGTTGTGTTGCTTGAACAACTAGTTTGTTCAAGCGATCGCTCGAGTCGTTAGCACGATGACGAATTGGTTGTGCTTAGGAAACTCATCCCATCCGAATTAGTTTTCATTAGTGAAAATTTTAATCCGGGGACATGGGAGCCTATGAGCATTCCGAGAAATAGCACGGTTGCCAACAATTGGTATCAGAGCCACGGTTTTCGGTTTTGTGTGTTTTGGATTCGGTTACTTTCATGCACTTATCATATATTGTGTATGCCGGATAATAGTAGGATGTGCGTAGGCTAACTTTTTGGTTGCAGGCATATGATCCAACTATTATGGCTATATATGTGTGTATGTGATTGCATGTGTGTGTGATTGTATATTATTTGAGTCCTCGGGGTTGACGAGGCTAGATTAGTATTTAATTTTTGTAATTAAATACGACATTGTTTAGCCGCTCATTTTAGTTTACTTTCGATCTAGATTATTTGTACACTCCTTCGTGGAGTATAGGATCGATGGATGTAAATTAAAATGTTTTATCTCGGCTCGGAACTCTTTGGTGACTTGCGCACGGGAAAAGATGGAGCGGACGAGGTGGCGACACGACGGAACGCATATTGGAGAACAATGCCATAATAGTTGGAAAAATTCTGTTTTTTCCATATTTATTGCTGAATTGTTTTATATGCATGTTGTGTGTGCTTGAAAATTCCTCATTTGCAATTTACTAAGTGGGAGAGGGACATTTTAATTAATTCCCGCGGCCTCCATTACAATTTGACGTGTGATGCAACAAACTTGCGTGTCGGCTCTGAGTGCCTTCCTCCCCATCGGATGAGTTTGTTTGCGGATCACTAGGTCAAATAATGGTTATAGAAATTATCTAGGAGCGTGTGTACTTCCACAGCGGTAAGGCACATAATCCGAAATAATTCCCTTAGTATCGTGTAATGGTGCACACTTAGATGCAAATTAAAAGTATCCTCCCCATCGGAGTCACTGCTTTTATTTGTAGGGCCAAAGAGGAACCAACTATTAATTTTATTTGTCAAAAAGTAAGGTTGACAAGATAATAAAATTAATGGATAAAACCTCCTCTTACAAATGAAGAATTCGTATACGTCCACACTATCGTGGCATGCGATATTCTCGGTGTTTTGAGGTGTTGGTTGATTTCGGAATTTTATTGTTTTGAGGAATCAATAAAATTTGAAATCTAAAGTTTTGATCATTGTGATTCTTAGGATTTTCAAAATAGACTTTCAGTTCACTTCTTGTGATACTAAAGGAAATAAACTTACTGTACTCAAATAATGTTGATTGGAAAAGAATGCAGATATTGTCTTATCTGCTAGGAAGTATAGTATGCACTCTTCGAAAAGTATCCTCAAGCCATGGTTGCTCAAAAAGGTTTCTACTTCTAAGTAAAGGCAAGAAGAAGGAGAAACAAGGTGGAGCAAAATGTGGTGGGAGGATCTCAGGAGGAGTGAAGAAGCAAAAGGCAAGTACTTCACTTACAAGCGGGATGGACATTGGAAGGAGGACTGCCCCTATCCAAAAGCAGAACAAAGTATATCTTTGGTCTAGTCGTTGTAACATAGTTAGCGGTGTTATCTCGGCACTGGTGTGTAGATACGAGAGCCACTAATCATGTCTGCAATACTTTGCGGGGTTCGAAACCCGACGACTAGCTAAAGGGAATATTACCATTTACTTGGGCAATGCCATGAAGATGGTGGCTATTGCAGTGGGAGATGTTTTATTTATCTTTTGAGAAAAATAAAGGTTTTGGTTCTTAAGAATTTCCTTTTTGTACCCTTATTTAGAAAGAATTGATTTCGGTTTCTAAATAGTTTTTGGATGGATAATCTATTTCTTTTCATGTGATTTGTTATAAAGGAATAGGGACATTATCTATTCAGGTACATAGATAGGAAATTTATAACTTGAACCACAAGCTCCCACGATGCAAATAGAAGTTAATAACTCATCTTCTAATTCCAATAAGAGAAAAGAACCTTCGAAGATGAACCAAACATATCTTTGGCTTCTTAGGCTTGGTCACATTAACCTAAGAAAAATTCAAAGGTTGATAGCTGATGGACCTTTGGGTTCATTAGTGGTGGAGGATCTCCCAACCTACGAATCTTGCTTGGAGGGTAAGATGACCAAGAGGCCATTTTAAGGCCAAGGGGTATAGAGCCAAAGATTTGTTAGAAATGGTTCATTCTGATTTGTGAGGTCCTATGACTATCTAGGCAAGAGGTGGTCTTGAATATTTCGTCTCTTTTATAGATAATTATTCAAGATAAGGATGACACTACGATCTGATCGTCGTGGTCAGAACCTCTTGGGAGAGTATAGGAACTACTTATCAGAGGTTGGGATTCAATCCCAATAGATCGCTGTACACCCAGAGAATGGTGTAGCGGAGCGAAGGAATATGACTCTTATGGAGATGGTTAGATCGATGATGAGTTATTCTGACTTGTTTTATAGTCCTAGAGATCAGAGGGTGATCGTTAACACGAATGCCAGATTTCTAGAGGAAGACTATGTGATAAGCCACAAGCCCAAGGGTAAAATTGTTCTGAAGGAGTTAAAAAGGGAAGTCACTTCTTTAGTACCACCGGTACAAGAGGACATACCACATGTCACTGCACCGCGTGTCACAGAGGATACACAGAAGATACCTCGTCGTAGTGGGAGGGTTGTTAGACAACCTCTTAGATTCATGTTTTTGGACAAATCTTCTGATTTGGTCCCTAGCAAACATGAACCTGATCCCTAGACATACGACGAGGCAATCCAAGATATAAATACAACATCTTTGCAAAGTGCAATGAATACTGAGATTGAATCTATGGATTCAAGTCAGGTCTGGGAGCTCTTATGCATTGCAGCTCATATGGATTATGAGGTGTGATAGATGGATGTCAAGACAGCTTTCCTTAATGGAAGTCTTGAGGAAAACATCTATTTGAAGCAACCAGAGGGATTCATTGCTAAGGGCAAAGAGCGTATTGTTTATAAGCTTAATCGGTCCGTTGATGGACTGAAGCAAGCTTTGAAGTCTTGGGACATCCGCTTTGAGGAAGAAAATCCAGTCTTATGGATTTATTCAAAGTTCGGATGGGTCTTGTGTATATCAGAGATGTGACGGAAACGTAGTGGTATTTTTGTACTATACGTAGATGACATTTTGGTGGTTGGCGACAACATCGAAGTGTTATCAGACGTAAGGGTATGGTTGTCCAAACAATATGATATGAAGGACTTGGGAGAAGTGGGTCACAACCTTGGGGATCAAGGTTGTTGTGCTTATCCCAAGCTTCATACATAGACATGGTTTTGGATCGTTTTAGCATGCAATACTCCAAGAAGGGTTTTCTACCTTTCAGGTATGGAGTTCCTTTATCAAAGGAGATGTATCCTAGATCATCTGAGGAGATAGAGGAGATGAAGGCGGTCCCTTATGCTTCAGCAGTAGGAAGCCTCATGTATGCGATGCTCTGTACGAGACCAGATATCTGCTTTGTCGTGGGCATGGTCAGCAGATATCAAAGTAATCTAGGACAGGGACATTGGACTGCGGTAAAAGCATATATTGTAGTGCCTGAGAAGGACTAGGGATTATATGCTAGTTTACCAGGCAGACCAATTACTCCCTGTGGGTTGCACGGATTCTGATTTCCAATCTGATAGGGATAACAGTAAGTCTACCTCAGGTTTTGTGTTTACTTTGGGAGGTGGAGCCATTGTATGGAAGAGTGTCAAGCAGAAATGCGTGGTGGACTCTACCATGGAAGGGATTGTATGGCGACCTCTAAGGCCGCCAAAGAAGGGTGGCTCAGAATTTCCTAGTGGACTTGATGTGATTCTGGTTTGCGGAACTATCACAATTTATTGTGATAATAATGATGCGATTAAACTCAAGGAACCACGAGCCCATAAGGTTAGTAAACACATAGAGTGCAAGTACCACGATCGAGAAATCGTTAAGGAGGTAGAAGTTCTTGTCGCCAAGATTGCATCGAGGATGACCTAGTAGACCCTTTCACTAAGGCCCATACGGAGAGAGCTTTGATAGGCATGTGGAGGAAGGGAATCGGATGTATGGCGATAAGAAGAGGACGATAGTCTTTTAGTATAAGTGGGAGATTGTTGGGATGTATACTGAAAGCCTAGCTCTTTTGTATGAACATCTTTATTTTGAAATAAGAATCACATGATCATTGTTTGCACGTTATATTTATATGTGTGCATATTGTCTAATATTTTACATTCTAGATAACATGGTGCCTGGGTGCGGCACAGAAGATCATGTTATCAGTCCCTTGTAGAATATAAGTAGAGGCTCACAACCAAGATGGTTTTTGACAAACCATTGGCATGGTTGTAGTGTAGCTTGGTATTGTTTTATCTTGAACATAGAGTTACACTAGTACACCTCGGTGTATTGAGCAGGACCGACATAGAGGTGATTCAATTTATTGCTGACTACATAATTGAATCGGACCTCGGATATTATGTTGTACATGCTCTTAATCCCGATATAATAACGAGCACATGTACTTAGTATTTATTTCTTTGATTTACCAGAGGGTGAGATTTCTATGGATTAAATCAATATGCCCGGTAAGTTGGGAAGTGATATTATTTACATGGTGTGCCGTTGATTATAGGAGGAATCCGTGTCCTATATATTAGGTTGATGATGTCCCCTTGAGGAGCTCATAAGGTTCATCATGTAAACCCTGCAGGTTGACTTAGTCAACATGATGATAAGGTTGAGTGGTACTACTCGAGGAGTTAGATGTTAATTAATTGATGGTCAGTAAATCAATTAATTGTTGGACATTCGATATCTTAAACACGGGGAGATGGATGTACAAATAATATATGGAGCCCATATTAATTTATGGGGGTTGGTGAGGTAGTTCGATGATGATCCTCTAGTGGAATGGAACATCATTGATGGATCAAGTTTGTGTGGTTCCGATCCATCGGGTGGCCAAGACCCAACTCCTCCTCATGGTCCCTATCGTAGCCTTATATAAACCTCATGAAGTCTAGATCAAATGATGGAAAACAAATCTCTAGATCCGACGGTTAGGATTGAATCCCTAGAACCGACGGTGGAGATTAGATCTCTAGATCCGACGGTTGGGATTAAATTCCTAGAACCGACGGTTGAGATTAAATCTCTAGATCCGACGGTTGGAATTAAATTCCTAGAACCGACGGTTGAGATTAAATCTCTAGATCCGACGGTTGGGATTATTTCCTAGAACCGACGGTTGAGATTAAATCTCTAAATCCGACGATTGAGATTAAAACCGTAGAACCGACGGTGGAGATTAAACCAAGGCCTAAACCTAACTCTATATAAAAGGGAGAGGAAAGGTTGGATAAGGTGGGTGGCAAGAAAATTGGGAATTAGTTCCTATATTTTTGGCAACCTCATCAATAACCAATTTTCTCCTAAGTTCTATATAAGGGAGCATGGGTTGGGCGGCAACTAAGTTTTTTGGATGGTTCATGATGGATGCTAAGGAAATTAGGGTTTTGCCTAGCATTACTTGGGCGGCAAGCAACCTCAAGGAGGAAACCCTAATTAGGGTTTTGGCTCCTTAGGTTGGGCGGCCAAGGTGGTGGAGCTAGAGGGGGCGGCAACCTATGGATGAGCTTGTCTTCTTCCTTGGAGGTGGCTAGCTCCTAGATCTCTCCTCTCCACCATGCTTAGGCGGCAAGAAACCTATGGAGGAAACCCTAATTAGATTAGGGTTTGGCTCTTTGGATTAGGCGGCTAGGTTTGGAAGTTATGGTTGGGCGGCAACTATAGGGGAAGGGCTCATCTTCTTCCTTCTAAGGGTTGGCCGACCACTACCTTCTCTTCCTCTACCTTGGGCGGCAAGAAATCCAAAGGAAGCTTGGTTGGGCGGCTAGGGTTTGGAAGGTAAGGTAGGTGGCAACTATAGGGGAAGTGTTCTTCTTCTTCCTAGGGTGTTGGCCGGTTCCTATCCTTTTTCCTATACCTTTGGTGGTGCCCAACCTATTGCTCTTTTCCCTTTGTTTTCCTCTTGGCCGGCGGCACTAGGAGCTAGGGTTTGTCCCTAGTTCGGTTGCTTGGTTGTTTCCATTATGTTCTCTCTATTCTTGGGGCCGGCGGCATCAATCCTTTGTGGATTGGTGGTTGGCTCAAACAAGAAGGGAAAGAGAGTTCTTCATTATTTGGATTGAAGAAGATCTAAGAAGCTTCAACTTGTGGAGGATCTTCGCCCACACGAAGTCTACAAGGAGGTTAGGACATACGATAGAAGATCAAGAGGTATAAAAGTTTTATAAATTTTATTTATGATCTTTGCATGTTTCTATTTTTAATTGATATGCTAGCTTAAGTTCTTTAGGTTAGTATATGTTGATTATACTAGTTTGCATTTGCATGTATTTGTATAATCATGGACCCCGAATAAGAAACACAAAAACCGGCGATTCGTCCGTCGTCTCTTCTGCGGCTAACCGACTAGAAGAGTTGTGTTGCTTGAACAACTAGTTTGTTCAAGCGATCGCTCGAGTCGTTAGCACGACGACGAATTGGTTGTGCTTAGGAAACTCATCCCATCCGGATTAGTTTTCATTAGTGAAAATTTTAATCCGGGGACATGGGAGCCTATGAGCATTCTGAGAAATAGCACGGTTGCCAACAATTTCATGAATTAATATCCTCCATTGGTTCTAGGGATTTAATCTCAACCGTCGGATCTAGAGATTTAATCTCAACCGTCGATTCTTAGAGATTTAATCTCTACCAATGGATCTTTGAGTTTTGTTTCTATCCTTTGGATCTAAGCATCATGAGGTATTAATAGGCTACATTAGGGACCATGAGGAGGAGTTGGGTCTTGGCCACCCATGGATCAAGCCCACATAAAGTCCGATCCACTAATGATGATCCAATCCACTAAAGGTTCATCATTGATCTACCTCACCAACCCCCATATGATAATATGGGCTCCTTATATTATTTTTACATTTTATCCCCGTGTTTAAGATCTCGAATGTCCGTCGATTAATTAATTTATTGACCATTAATTAATCAACATCTAACTCCTTGAGTAGTACCACTCAACCTTTTCATCATGCCGGACCAAGTCCACCTGCAAGGTTTACATGATGAACCTTATGAGCTCCTCAAGGGGACATCATCATCCTAATATATAGGACACGGTTTCCTCCTATAATCAACGACACACTATATAAATAATATCATCTCCCAACTTATCGAGCCTATCGATTTAATCTATAAATCTTGCCCATTGGTAAATCAAAGAGATGAGTACTAAGTATATGTGTCCGTTATTATATCGGGATTAAGGGCATGTACTAAATAATATCTGAGGTCCGATTCGATTATGTAGTCAGCAATAAATCGAATCACCTCTAAGTCGGTCCTACTTAAAACACACAAAGTGCAATAGTGTGATTCTATGGTCAAGACAAACCAACACCAAATCACACTACAACCATTCCGATGGTTTGTCCAAAGTCATCTCGGTTGTGAGCCTTTACTTATACTTTACAAGAAGCCGATAACATGATCTCCCGTGTGACACCACACACTATGTTATCTACAATGTAACGTATTAGACAATATGCATAAAAATATACAAACAATGATCATGTGATTCTTATTTCAAAAGTAAAGATGTTCATAGAAAAGATAGACTTTTCAGTATACATCTCTAAAATCTCCCACTTATACTAAAAGACTATGCTGTCCTCATACTGTCATACATCTGATTCCCCTTCCCTCCACATGCCTATCAAAGCTCTCGCTAGAAGGGCCTTAGTTAAAGGGTCTACCAGGTCATCCTCTGATGCAATCTAGGCGACATCAACTTCTACCTCCTTTACGATTTCTCGTATCAGGTGGTACTTGCACTCTATGTGTTTACTAGCCTTATGGGCTCGTGGTTCCTTTGAGTTTGCAACTGCACCATTATTATCACAATAAATTGTGATAGTTCTGGGTAAACCAGGAATCACATCCAAGTCCATCAGGAAGTTTCTGAGCCATACAGCTTCTTTGGCCGCCTCAGAGGCCGCCACATACTCAGCTTCCATGGTGGAGTCCGCCACGCACTTCTGCTTGACACTCCTCCATATAATGGCTCCACCTCCCAAAGTAAACACAAAACCTGAGGTAGACTTACTATTATCTCTATCTAATTGGAAGTCGCAATCCATGTAACCCACAGGGAGTAATTGGTCTGACTGGTAAACTAGCATATAATCCCTAGTTCTTCTGAGACACTTCAATATATGCTTTACCACAGTCCAATGTTTTGGATTATCAATTTAATCTATAAATCTTGCCCATTGGTAAATCAAAGAGATGAGTACTAAGTATATGTGCCCGTTATTATATCGGGATTAAGAGCATGTACTAAATAATATCTGAGGTCCGATTCGATTATGTAGTCAACAATAAATCGAATCACCTCTAAGTCGGTCCTACTTAAAACACACAAAGTGCAATAGTGTGATTCTATGGTCAAGACAAACCAACACCAAATCACACTACAACCATTCCGATGGTTTGTCCAAAGTCATCTCGGTTGTGAGCCTTTACTTATACTTTACAAGAAACCGATAACATGATCTCCCGTGTGACACCACACACTATGTTATCTACAATGTAATGTATTAGACAATATGCATAAAAATATACAAACAATGATCATGTGATTCTTATTTCAAAAATAAAGATGTTCATAGAAAAGATAGACTTTTCAGTATACATCTCTAAAATCTCCCACTTATACTAAAAGACTATGCTGTCCTCATACTGTCATACATCTGATTTGTTGGGTTTTTCCGAGCCGCAAAAACCGCTTTTTGTGTTGCGGAAACCTCGGAAGCCCCCGGCCACGGATCCGTGCGAAGAAGTATTAAAATAAAACATGTATGTGCTTGTATAAAAAAACCCTAGATCTACCTTAGATCTAAGAGATAAGAACGTTACCCTCGATGCGATGCCCTTCGCAAATCCCGCTCGTCCAAAAGTCCGCCGGAACTCGAGAGTGTCAAGTGAACACTCCTCTATGGTATCCACACAAGCAATAGGTGGAAGAAAAACACACTTGAGTGTGCTAGCACTCCTAGGGTGTCTCGGCAAGATGAGGAAGGAGAGGGAGAGAGCTTGAGAGGAAAAGTTCCAAGGTTGAAGATGAAGTAATTGTGAGTAACTCATCAAGTGAATTCACCTAATGAAACCCCTAACACCAAAGTGGCCGGCCACTTCATGGAAGGGGGGGTTACATGCATGCATGTAACTCCCATGACCCTTGGTCTCCCTCATGATGTGGCACCAATTGACTAAGTCAATGATGATGTGGAGCATCATCATTGGCCGGCCATGCCTAGTCATCATCATGACATGGCATTTGGTCAAGTCAAACTTGACCTTTCATCTTCCCTCTCAAGTCAAGTCAAACTTGACCTCTAATCTCCCATGGTTGATCAAATCTAACAACTTGACTCAAGTCAATTTAATATAATGAATCTCTATTGATTAATTTAAATTGATTTGATGAATCAAATCTCAATTAGACTCATTCAACACTTGAATCAACTTGAGTCTAACTCAATTAGTCTAATTTGGATTACTCTTAATCCAATTTGGTTCATCCCATGAACCTAATCCTCATGGTTCATCATATGAACCTAATCTCCATCTAATTGCCCTTATGTGTGTGACCCTATAGGTTCTTGTAACGTTGGCAATGTCCCTAAACCGATTTAGGAACATAAGCAATGAGCGGTATCTAGCAACACATCATTGCTACCCAAGTTACAAGAATGTTGAGCTCCAACATCACCTTTGTGACTACTAATTGTGACTCTCACAATATGTGACAATGTCCCTCTATCCTTGACATCTAGATTGACCAATCGAGGCATAGACCGTGTCATCCTCGGTACAATCTAAATCTTGAACTCCAAGTAGACTCACTCTAATCAAATGAGCTCAATATCTCATATTGACTCATTTGGGCATGGCCATGCACTTCGTGGTCTCACTCTATCAAGAATATCGATGTCACCACCGTCATATAGGAGGGATAGATCCCATCTACATCACTCACATCCCTCCGCATAATTTGTTACATACCCGATGTCGCTTTATAGTCCACCCATTTACGGGTGACGTTTGTAAAGCCAAAGTATGCAATTCATTATGTAGGGAACCATGGTGACTTCAGGTCTAAGGACTAATAGTCATACTAATAGCCACATGAGAAAGTATATGACACTCATATAATGATCCATGATACTTTCTCATGGCGGGTCATTCAGTATACATTCTCCAATGCATACCCATGTGTCAACTTGATATCTCATATCCATGACTTGTGAGATCAAGTCATCTTGTTGACCTACATGCTAGTCTCTACGCATTAACATTGTCCCTGAATGTTAATACTCGACTAGGAATGATTAAGAGTAGTGTTCTCTATATCATCTCATTATCGATTCAACCAATCGATTGATATAGATAAGAACCTACTACTCAAGGACATTATTATATTTAGTTATTTGGCACCAATACAAGTAAATATAATAACCATGCCTTAATAAATAGGAATATGATACAATAAAGTCCATACAACAATCATCATATGATTGGCTCTAGGGCTTTCACTAACATGATTCCCCTTCCCTCCACATGCCTATCAAAGCTCTCGCTAGAAGGGCCTTAGTTAAAGGGTCTACCAGGTCATCCTCTGATGCAATCTAGGCGACATCAACTTCTACCTCCTTTACGATTTCTCGTATTAGGTGGTACTTGCGCTCTATGTGTTTACTAGCCTTATGGGCTCGTGGTTCCTTTGAGTTTGCAACTGCACCATTATTATCACAATAAATTTTGATAGTTCTCGTTAAACCTGAGGTAGACTTACTATTATCCCTATCTAATTGGAAGTCGCAATCCATGTAACCCACATGGAGTAATTGGTCTGACTGGTAAACTAGCATATAATCCCTAGTTCTTCTGAGGCACTTCAATATATGCTTTACCACAGTCCAATGTCCCTGTCCTGGATTACTCTGATATCTGCTGAGTATGCCCACGGCAAAACAGATATATGGTCTCGTACAGAGCATCGCATACATGAGGCTTCCTACTGCCGAAGCATAAGGAACCACCTTCATCTCCTCTATCTCCTCAGATGATCTAGGACACATCTCCTTAGATAAAGGAACTCCAAGCCTGAAAGGTAGAAAACCTTTCTTGGAGTTTTGCATGCTAAAACAATCCATTATCGTGTCTATGTATGAAGCTTCGGATATGTTCAACATCTTTTTCCTGCGATCCCTTATAACCTTGATCACAAGGATGTGTCCCACCTCTCCCAAGTCCTTCATATCAAACTGTTTGGAAAACCATACCCTTACGTTCGATAACACCTTGATATTGCTGCCAATCATCAAAATGTCATCTACGTATAGTACAAGAAATACCACTACGTTTCCGTCACATCTCTTGTATACACAAGACTCATCCGAACTTTGAATAAATTCATAAGACTGGATCACCTCATCAAACCGGATGTTCCAAGACCTCGAAGCTTGTTTCAATCCATAAATGTGTAGGGAAATCTCGTATGCCAAATGGCATATGCGCAACGGAAAATAGGATCCATTCCAAGTGATCCATGCGAAAGCAAACTCGTATAAAATAAATTTCTCTAAACCAAACCTATCTTATAGGAGAGGATTACCTTTGTTGCGTGCCCTTGTTAATCCCGCTTTTCCTTTCGGTTTGTTGGATCTTTAGCACGTTCAAGTGTCCGTGCCTCTATACGTATCCACACGAGCAAGCTCTTGTCTCACAAGAGAAACTAGAAGAGCTCTCCTTTACTTCTTGCTAGAGAAGTCCCTAAAGGAGAGGAATCTAGGGAAGAAGAGAAAGGAGGAAGAAGACTACTCTTCTTGCTAGCCTACACTCACAAAGCCACACAACCAAAGCTTCCACCAAGCTTCTCAAGCTCTCTCTCACAACCACACCACAATCACAATCCAAAATGATACTTTGGCCGGCCACTCCATGGGGCCTTTTATAGGGTTAGCAAAACCCTTTCACCTCCTACAATTTAATGCAATCCATTGCATTGAGACCCCTTTGTTTTCGCCACTTAAGGAGACAAAAACCATTTTGTCCCTTCCACCTTATCTAGCTTAGGTGGATGCTTAGTGCATGCTTATGTGGCATTCATGCATGTTGAAT
Source organism: Wurfbainia villosa (assembly GCA_025175895.1). Classification (NCBI taxonomy): domain Eukaryota; kingdom Viridiplantae; phylum Streptophyta; class Magnoliopsida; order Zingiberales; family Zingiberaceae; genus Wurfbainia; species Wurfbainia villosa. The sequence continues at coordinate 97,370,994 of CM045990.1, forward strand.
TAATCTTATTAATTCAATTAGAAACTATGTTATCATATTGAATTAATCTTATTAATTCAATTAAGCTTATGTTATCATATTGAATTAATCTTATTAAATCAATAAGGTAACATATTGAATTAATCTCATTAAATCAATTAGCTAAAATTCTCATTAAGCTTAAAGTCCAAAAACCATTTTGTACTTAAGCTTATTCCCAAATTATTCTAGTCAAACTAGAATACTCTAATTCCTCTAATTATCATGCTCTTTGTGTGTGACCCTATAGGCTCTCATAACGTTGGCAGTGGATCTAAACTCTTTTAGATACACAAGCAATGGCTGACATCTAGCAATACATCATTGCTACCCAAGTTACTGAGATAAGTCAAGATCCGACTAACCTTTCCGTGACTACTATAATATATGACCGTGTCCTTCTATCCTTGATATCAGTTGATCGATGAGGCATAGGCCGTGTCATCCTCGATCAATCTATGTGTTTCTTGATCCCTGAGTAAACTAACTCAAACAAATGAGCTCAATATCTCATATTGACTCATTCGAGCATGGCCATGCGTTTTAGTAGTTCTACTCAATCAAGGGGCCCACCGATATCACTCCCGTCATATGGAAGGGATAAATCCCATCTACATCACTCACATCCCTCCGCATAATTTGTTACATACCCAGTAATCGCCTTTATGGTCCACCCTGTTACGGGTGACGTTTGACGATACCAAAGTACATAACTCCTTATGTAGGGAACCGTAGTGACTTCAGGTCTGAGGACTATTCATACCAATAGTCACATGAGAAAGTTTATGACACTCATATAACGATCCATGAAACTTTCTCATGGCGGGTCAGTTCAGTATATATTCTCCAATATATACCCATGTGTCAACTTGATATCATATATCCATGACTTGTGAGATCAAGTCATCAATTGACCTACATGCTAGTCTTTATGTATTAATATTGCCCTTGCATATTAATACTCGACTAGAAACATTTAGGAAAGTGTTCTCTACAGCCTCTCATAATCAATTCTGCCAATTGATGTGCTGTAGATAAGAACCTACTTTTCTAGGGCATTATTATATTTAAATTAGCTGGCACAAGCAAGATGTAAATATAATAACCAATCCTTTGCCTTTATAGAATATGATACAAAATGTTCCCTATTCAACCATCACATGATTGGTTCTAGGGCTTTAACTAACAAAATGGACCGATTAAACTTACATACAAGATGCTCTTTTCCCTTAGCAATAAACCCCTCTGGTTGCTTCATGTAGATGTTTTCCTCAAGACTTCCATTAAGGAAAGTTGTCTTGACATCCATCTGCCACACCTCATAATCCATATGAGCTGCTATGCATAAGAGAATCCGGATAGACTTAAGCATGGCTACCGGCGAAAAGGTCTCCTCATAATCGATACCCTCTTTCTGAGTATACCCCTTCGCAACAAGCCTTGCTTTGAAGGTCTCAACATTCCCATCTATTCCTCTCTTTCTCTTGTAGATCCACTTGCATCCAATGGTTTTTACCCCATCGGGTTGTTCTACTAGCTCCCAGACCTGATTTAAATCCATAGATTCAATCTCAGCATTCATTGCACTTTGCTAAGATATTGCATCTTTATCTTGGATTGCCTCGTCATATGTCCAGGGATCAGGTTCATGTTCGCCAGGGATGAAATCAGAAGATTCTTCCAAGAACATGAATCTATCAGGCTGTCTCACAACCCTGCCACTACGACAAGGTATCACCTGTGTGTCCTCTGTGACATGCGGTGCAGTGACATGTGGTATATCCTCTTGTACCGGTGGTACTAAAGAAGTGACTTCCCCTTTTAACTCCTCCAGAACAATTTTACTCTTGGGCTTGTGGCTCATCACATAGTCTTCCTCTAGAAATCTAGCGTTCATGCTAACGATCACCCTCTGATCTCTAGGACTATAAAACAATCCATCGTTCGTTCCCCTGGGATAGCCAACGAACAAGCGTACTTCTGTACGAGGTTCAACTTACCAGCATCTACCTTCAGCACATTTGCTGGACTACACCATATCCGAATATGTCTTAGACTAGGCTTTCGCCCAGTCCATAACTCTGTGGGAGTAGAAGACACTGATTTAGATGGTACCAAGTTCAGAATGTACACCGCCGTATCTAGAGCATATCCCCAGAACGAATCTGACAAGTCAGAATAACTCATCATCGATCTAACCATCTCCATAAGAGTCCTATTCCTTCGCTCTGCTACACCGTTCTGCTGGGGTGTGCCAGGTGTAGTCAATTGGGATTGAATCCCAGTCTCTGATAAGTAGTTCCTAAACTCTCCCAAGAGGTACTCACCGCCACGATCAGATCGTAGTGTCTTGATACTTTTACCTTGATGTTTCTCCACATCAGCCTTGAATTCTTTGAACTTGTCAAAGCATTCAGACTTGCGGCGCATCAGGTAAATGTATCCATATCTTGAGTAATCGTCTATAAAAGAGACAAAATACTCAAAACCACCTCTATCCTGGATAGACATAGGACCAAAAAAATCATAGTGAACAAATTTTAACACATCTTTGCCTCTATACCCCTTAGCCTTAAAAGGCCTCTTGGTCATCTTACCCTCCAAGCAAGATTCACAAGTTGGGAGATCCTCTACCACTAATGAACCCAAAGGTCCATCAGCTATCAACCTTTGAATTCTGCTTAGGTTAATGTGACCAAGCCTAAGATGCCAAAGATATGTTTGGTTCATCTTCGAAGGTTATTTTCTCTTATTGGAATTAGAAGATGAGTTATTAACTTCAATTTGCATCGTGGGAGGTTTTGGTTCAAGTGTATACAAATTTCCTATCAATGCACCCGAACAGATAATGTCCCTATTCCTTCTTATAACAACTCTCTCATCAAAAGAAATAGATTATTCATCCATAAATAATTTAGAAACCGAAATTAAATTCTTTGTAAATAAGGGTACATAAAGGAAATTCTTAAGAACCAAAAGTTTATTTTTCTCAAAAGATAAATGAACATCTCCCACTGCAACAGCCGCCACCTTCGTGGCATCGCCCAAGTATATGGTAATCTCCTCCTCAGCCAGTCGTCTGGTTTCCTGGAACCCCTGCAAAGTATTGCAGACATGATCAGTGGCTCCCGTATCTACACACCAGGTGCCGGTAGATAACACCACTAAACATGTTTCAACGACTAGACCAAAAGATATACCTTTGTTCTTGCGGTTGGGGCAGTCCTTCTTCCATTGTCCATCCTGCTTGCAAGTACTTGCCTTTCGGCTTCTTCACTCCTCCCTGAGATCCTCCCACCACCTTTTCTCTACCTTGTTTCTCCTTCTTCTTGCCTTTCGGCTTAGAAGTAGAAACCTTTTTGAGCAACCATGCCTTGAGGACACTCTTCGAAGAGTGCATACTTGTACTCCTTACCAGATAAGATAATATCTAGATTCTTTTCTAATGATCATTATCTGGGTAAAGTAAGTTTATTTCCTTTAGTATCATAGTAAGTGGACTGAAAGTCATTTTTGAAAATCCTAAGAATCACATAGATGTTTACTATAGATTTCAAAAAATTATTGATTCCTCAAACAATAAAATTTTAAAATAAACTAACACCTCTAAACATCGAGAATATCGCATGCCACGATCGTGTGGATGTATACGAATTCTACATTTGTAAGAGGAGGTTTTACCCATTAATTTTACTATCTTGTCAACCTAACTTTTTGACAAGTAAAATTAATAGTTGGTTTCTCTTCGGCCCTACAAATAAAAGTAGTGACTCCGATGGGGAGGATACTTATTGTAACGCCCGTAAAATTCCTAGCAAATTTACAAGAATTTTTGGCTTGATGATCATGGGCTTTATGTGGGTTTTTTTTCCAAAAATAAAAGAAATAAGCCAAAAAGGGGTGCAAGGCCTAGGAATTGAACCCCAAACCTCTAGAGATAGCCAAACCCTATAGATGCACCCACTAACCAGAAGCCCAATAGGACTACATCATTAGATGAAGGGGGGGGGGGGATTATAGAAAAGTGAGATAAAGGTAAATGAAGAGGCATGGAAGAAGAGAAGAGAAACTTCTCTTCCTCCCTTTATAAAGAAGAGGGAAGGTTCTAATTTGCCCCTTACTCGGTTCTTGTTCTTCTTATCACCAATTCTAGCTCCTCTCCACCTTTGGCGAACCCTATCCAAGCAAGAGAAGGCTAGGTTTTGATCTTCCTTAGGTCATCTTCCCCACCCAAAGCAAAGCGAAGGATGTAAGTATCCTCAAATTTGCATACTGAGTAGCTTCGCTTTGATGTTTTATAAAAGAAATCTATATGTTATATTCGGCCAAGCTATGATTTTAGGTTTCCATGAAGTTATATGCTATGTTTTAGTAACTAGATGATGATGTAGGATGGAAAAAGGGTTTAGGTTAAAAGCTAACCCTAATGGCCACCAAGACCCATTCGGCCAAACCATGCTTTTAGGGTTTCAATGAAGTTTCATGCTATGTTTTGGTGACTATATGATGATGTTAGGAGTTAAAATGAATTAGGACAAAAGCTAACCCTAATGGCCACCAAGACCCATTCGGCCAAGCCATGCTTTTAGGGTTTCAATGAAGTTTCATGCTATGTTTTGGTAACTATATGATGATGTTAGGAGTTAAAATGAATTAGGACAAAAGCTAACCCTAATGGCCACCAAGACCCATTCGGCCAAGCCATGCTTTTAGGGTTTCAATGAAGTTTCATGCTATGTTTTGGTAACTATATGATGATATTAGGAGTTGAAATGAATTAGGTTAAAAGATAACCCTAGAAAACCCTATGGACCATTCGGCCACCATGAACCTTGGATGATTAAATGAAGTCTAATCCAAGTTTTATGTGCATATGAAGTTGTTGTTAAGTTAAATGAATAGGTTAACATGTGTTTTAAGTTGGGTGAATTCATGCTGACTTGTGATATTAAATAATGCTAGATGAAGATAACATGCCTTAGGTTAGTGTTTACTTACTTTGATGGCATGCCTTATGCCATGTCTATGTGTATGCGATATTTGAAATATGTTATGAAATGAAGTATGCTATGCTATGTTAATGCAATGAAGCATGATGTGTTATGAAATGAAGTATGCTATGCTATGTTAATGCAATGAAGCATGATGTGTTATGAAATGAAGTATGCTATGCTATGTTAATGAAATGAAGCATGTTGTGTTATGAAATGAAGTATGCTATGCTATGTTAATGAAATGAAGCATGATGTGTTATGAAATGAAGTATGCTATGCTATGTTAAGGAAATGAAGCATGATGTGTTATGAAATGAAGTATGCTATGCTATGTTAATGAAATGAAGCATGATGTGTTATGAAATGAAGTATGCCATGCTATGTTAATGAAATAAGCTATGTTGTACAAATAAGCATATAAGTATTTTACCTTCTGCATGACTTGTACCAAGACCTTAACAAGGTCCAAGAAGGGATGGGCTCCTAAGATGCCCTAGGTCGATGGAATAAGACTCGGGCCTAGGATGGGCTTCTATGTATGATTGCCCCTTGGTCGATGGAATAAGATTCGGGCCTAGTACAGGATGGGCTCCAAGATGCCTTAGGTCGATGGAGTAAGACTCGGGCCTAGGATGGGCTTCTACGCTATGACGATTGCCCCTAGGTCGATGGAATAAGACTCGGGCCTAGAAACCTATTAGGTTCAAGACTTGCTACCTCGGGCCTATTTAGGGATACGCGCTATGATAATGAAGAAGTGGTACAATGTCGGGCCCAAATATGTTGATATTTATGTTTACGTACCTAAAATATATGTTTTCAAAACATCCTGCATATGTTTACCTGTTGATTGTTATGTTTACATGCTTATGTTAGATACGTTACATGTTATGTTTGATGATATGATATGATGCTATGTTTACATGTTATGTTTGATGATACGATATGATGTCTATGTTTACATGTTATGCTTGATGATATGATATGATGTCTATGTTTACATGCTTATGTTATATATGTTTACATGTTATGTTTGATGATATGTTAGGAATGTTTACATGCTTATGTTATATACGTTACCTATTATGTTTGAGGATATGCTATGATGTTTATGTTACTAAGTTACATACGATGCATGTTATGTTGGTTAAGCATATATTCATGTTATGCCGCTAAGTTATGGATGATACATGTTATATTTACTTATGTTACTTATGCTACATGTTAAGTTGATGATGCCATGTATGTTACACATTATATTGCTTATATGTTATGAATGCTACATGCCATGATTAATGTCGATGTATGGTTTTTGTGAGTAGGACAGGATCTTACTAAGCCTATGTGCTTATAGTTTATCTTTCCTCCATCGCAGAAGGGTAAGGGATGGATAAACTAATGGGAGCAGCAGGAGGGGCCAAATGTGTGTGGTAGTGGCATGGTGGAGAAGATCCGTTAGGTCTACATATATATGTGTTTACCTATGATGATGATGTCTATGGATGTCCTTATTATGCCTGCTTATGATGGTGTCGTTTAAGAACTTGAACTAAGCACCAAGTACCTATCTATGTTATGATGCATGTTCTATGCTAATAAGAAGAAGTAAAGAAGAAGTAAGAAGAAGTATCTATATATGCTATGATGCATGCTCTATGTGAAGAAGAAGAAATATATATATATATATATATATATATATATATATATATGTCAATGCATGTTTATGTTTTAAAAAGGAAAAAAAATGTCTAAAGTCTTCCGCTGTAAGAATTAAGAAGTATGCATAAAGTCTTCCGCTGTATGTAATGTAAGTATGTAATGTAGTCACACATGCGCCTCCGGACATTTAGGGTCTGGAAAAGGGCGGGCGTTACAGGTGGTATCAGAGCGGATCTGCCTTACCACTACACACACATCAAGCTCTAAATCTTGCCTCTCCAAGTAATAATTCTATGTCTACTCTAACTTTGTTAATTTTGTTCATGTATGACATAAAATGCCTTTAGCTTATTTTGTTCATGTATGATATGAAATGCCTTTAGCTTATTTTGTTCATGTATGACATAAAATGCCTTTAGCTTATTTTGTTCATGTATGATATGAAATGCCTTTAGCTTATTTTGTTCATGTATGACATAAAATGCCTTTAGCTTATTTTGTTCGTATATGATGTTAAATGCCTTAAGATTAAATATGCATGAATTCATGTAGGATAAACTTATGCTAGCCTTATTATAATATATGAAGATAAGTGTATGATAAAGAATGTGTCTAGCTAAATATGCATGAAAATATGTAAATGACTTTATGCTAGCTTTAGTCTAATTATGCGTAGGTCAACGAACGAAAACTTATACTAGCTTTACCTTAATATATGAAGATAAACATGTCTGGAAGACGCAGTAGTAGAGCTGATGAGCTAGCACCCCCGCATGACCTTACACACGTAGTCACAGAACTCCAACGACAAGTCACAGAACAACAACAAGTGATAAATACCCTAATGAATCAGCGAGGAAACCCTACTGCCCCACCAACGGGCCCCGGCCCGATGGTTCGACAGGAAGCTTACCTGATCCAGTGGCAGAGACTAAAGCCGGAAAATTTCTCTGGTACTGGTGAGCCATGGGATGCCCAGGCCTGGTTCAAGACGGTGGAAAGCATCGTGGAGCTACTGGACTGGCCCGAATGCGAGAAGATTAAGTGTGCATCATTCTGCCTTTCGGGAGATGCTCGGATGTGGTGGGAACGGGTTAAAGCAAAGAGACAAGTAAATCAGATGAGATGGACAGATTTCGAGTACGAGTTCTTCGAAGAATTCTTCCACATGAGGGTGACCAACAAGCATTACGACGAGCCCATATTAATTTATGGGGGTTGGTGAGGTAGTTCAATGATGATCCTCTAGTGGAATGGAACATCATTGATGGATCAAGTCTGTGTGGTTCCGATCCATCGGGTGGCCAAGACCCAACTCCTCCTTATGGTCCCTATCGTAGCCTAATATAATCCTTGTGAAGTCTAGATCCAAGAATGTAAAACAAAACCTAGAACCAACGGTTAGGATTAAATCCCTAAGATCCGATGGTTAGGATGAAACCCTAGAACCAACGGTTGGGATTAAATCCCTAAGATCCGATGGTTAGGATGAAACCCTAGAATCGACGGTTGAGATCAAATCCCTTGATCCGACGGTTGGGATAAAACCCTAGATCCGACGGTTGGGATGAAATCCTAGATCCGACGATTAGGATGAAATCCTAGATCCGACGGTTGAGATGAAACCCTAGATCCGACGGTTGGGATAAAACCCTAGATCCGACGGTGGAGGTTAAATCCCTAGATACGACGGATGAGATTAAAGGAGCCTTAAGCCCTATTCTATAAATAGATGCTTCGGGTTGGGCGGCAAGGATGATCAAGATAATTCAAATTTGGATTAGGGTTTGGAAAGAGTTGGGCGGCTAGGGTTTGGAGTAAGGTTGGGCGGCAACCATCTTCATCCAAAATTGTTGCCGGCGCCCGCCTCCTTCAAGCATTCCTTGGCCGGCGCCCTTCACATTAGCCACTCTCTTCTTCCTTTGCTTGCGGTTCTCTTCCCATTGGTGGCCGGCAAGATCATCTTCCTCCTATTTCCAAGGTGGCCGGCGGTTCCCTTTGTATTGGTGGTCGGCACCTCATCTATTCATTCCTTGGCCGGCGGTTGCATCAAACTTCCTAGCTTGGTGGCCGGTTCTAGATAGGAAAGGTATTTGTGGTTCTTCTCTTTGTTCGCAGCGGACAAGGAAGAGGAGAACTCGATCTAGAAGGCTTCTACTCGTGGAGGATCTTCGTCCACACGTCGTCCACGAGAAGGAAAGGACATACGATAGAAGATCGTAAGGTATAAAGTTATTTTAACTTTATGTACAGATCTGAGCATGTTCTTATTTGTTTTGATTATGCATGTGTGTGTGTGGAAATATATTGTATAATCATGGACCCCGAAGAAAAACAAAAAAACCGGCGATCCATCCGTCGTCTCTTCCGCGGCTAACCAACTAGAAGAGTTGTGTTGCTTGAACAACTAGTTTGTTCAAGCGACCACTCAAGTTGTTAGCACGATGACGAATAGGTTGTGCTAAGGAAGCTCATCCCATCCGGATTAAATCTTTCATTAGTGAAAATTTTAATCCAGGGACATGGGAGCCAATGAGCCTCCGATAGCGAACACCCTACAATTTGTATCAGAGCCACGGTTTTCGGTTTTGTGTGTTTTGGATTCGGTTAACTTTTTATGCATTTTTCATATATTATATGTGCCGGATAATAGTAGGATATGGGTAGTTTAAATTTTTGGTTGCAGGCATAAGATCCGACTATTATGGCCATGTGTGTGTATGTGAATGGATGTGTGTAAATAAATTTATTATTTGAATCCTCGGGGTTGACGAGGCTAGATTAGTATTTAATTTTTTTAATTAAATACGGCATTGTTTAGCCGCTCATTTTAGTTTACTTTCGATCTAGATTATTTGTACACTCCTTCGTGGAGTATAGGATCGATGGATGTAAATTAAAATGTTTTATCTCGGCTCGGAACTCTTTGGTGACTTGCGCACGGGAAAAGATGGAGCGGACGAGGTGGCCACACGACGGGATGCATATTGGAGGACAATGCCATAATAGTTGGAAAAATTCTATTTTTTCCATATTTATTTCTTATTTGTTTTATATGCATGTTGTGTGTGATTCAAAATTCCTCATTTGCAATTTACTAAGTGGGAGAGGGACATTTTAATTAATTCCCGCGGCCTCCATTACAATTTGACGTGTGATGCGAACAAACTTGTGTGTTGGCTCTGAGTGCCTTCCTCCCTGTGGATGGGTTTGTTTGCGGATCACTAGGTCAAATAATGGTTATAGAAAATTATCTAGGAGCATGTGTACTTCCACAGCGGTAAGACACATAATCCGAAATAATTCCCTTAGTATCGTGTAATGGTGCACACTTAGATGCAAATGAAAGTATCCTCTCCATCGGAGTCACTGCTTTTATTTGTAGGGCCAAAGAGGAACCAACTATTAATTTTATTTGTCAAAAAGTAAGGTTGACAAGATAATAAAATTAATGGGTAAAACCTCCTCTTACAAATGTAGGTTTCGTATACGTCCACACTATCGTGGCATGCGATATTCTCGGTGTTTTGAGGGGTTGGTTGATTTCGGACTTTTATTGTTTTGAGGAATCAATAATATTTGAAATCTAATATTTTGATCATTGTGATTTTTAGGATTTTCAAATGGCTTTCAACCCACTTGCTGTGATTTTAAAAGAAAACAAACTTACTGGTCCAAACTACATTGATTGGAAAAGAAACACGGATATTGTCTTAAGCTGGAGGAGTACAAATTTGTACTCTTGAGTGTCATCCTCCTAAGCCCTCCAATGACTCTGATGAAAAGGAGAAAGAACATTATAAGAAATGGGTTAAGGCAGATGAGATGGCGCGGTCTTACATTTTGGCATCTATGTCAAATGTGCTGCAACATCAGCATCAGGCCATAGCCACAGCTTATGACATGATGTTCAATCTCAAGGAACTTTTCGGACATCAGAGTAGGGCGGCTAGGCAGGAGGCAATGAGAAACTTGATGGCGACTACCATGGTCGAGGAACACCGTTAGGGACCATGTTCTCAAGATGATGGCTCATCTTAATGAGATGGAAGTCCTCGAGCTGAGATCGATGGGGAAACCCAGTCGATATCATTCTCCAGATCTCTGCCTAGGAGTTTTGGCGATTCCACCTCAACTACATATGAACAAGAGGTTGTATTCGTTGGCGGAGCTTCGTGAGAACTCTAGCGAGAGGGCTTTTTAAGTCAGTTCTCAAGCCATGGTCGCTCAGAAGGTTTCTTCCTCTAAATCGAAAGGTAAGAAGAAGAAGAAGCAAGGTGGAGCGAAGAAAGTGGCAGGAGGACCTCAGGCAGGAGTGAAGAAGCCGAAAGGCAAGTGCTTCACTTTGCAGATGGACATTGGAAGGCGGACTATCCTCGCGAAAGAATAAAGGTATATCTTCTTGTTTAGTTGTTGAAACATGTTTAGCGGTGTTATCTACGATTGCACGGTGTGTGATATCTGAGATCCACTGATCATGTCTGCAATACTTTGCAGGGTTCGAAAACCCGAGCGACTAGGTGAGGAGAAATCACAGTCTTCATGGGCAATGCTTAAATTGTGTCAGCTATTGCTGTGTGAGAATTTTATTTATCTTTTGATAGGTATTAATTTTTGGTGTTGAGTAATTGTCTTTATGTACCTACTTTTAGAAAGAATTTAATTTGAGTTTCTAAATTGTTTTGGATGGATATTCATTTCTTTTAATGACAAGGTGGTTATAAAAAGGAATAGGGAGATTATCTGTTCTGGTACATTGGTTGGAAATTTATATACTCTTGAACCAAAAACTCCCACGATGCATATAGAAGTAAATAACTCATCTTCTAAATCTAATAAGAGAAAAGAACCTTCATGAATGAACCAAACATATCTTTGGCATCTAAGGCTTGGTCATATTAACCTAAGTAGAATTCAAAGGTTGATAGCTGATGGACCTTTGGGTTCATTAGTGGTGGAGGATCTCCCAACCTGCGAATCTTGCTTGGAAGGTAAAATGACCAAGAGGCCTTTCAAGGCCAAGGGGTATAGAGCCAAAGATGTGTTGGAAATGGTTCATTCTGATTTGTGCGGTCCTATGTCTATCCAGGCAAGAGGTGGCTTTGAATACTTCGTCTCTTTTATAGACGATTATTCAAGGTATGGATACATTTACTTGATGCGTCGCAAGTCTGAATGCTTTGACAAGTTCAAAGAATTCAAGGCTGATGTGGAGAACCGTCAAGGTAAAAGTATCAAGACATTACGATCTGATCGTGGTGGCGAGTACCTCTTGGGAGAGTTTAGGAGTTACTTATCAGAGGCTGGGATTCAATCCCAATTATGCACTGGCACACCCAGTGAATGGTGTAGCGGAGCGAAGGAATAGGACTCTTATGGAGATGGTCAGATCGATGATGAGTTATTCTGAGTTACCTGTTTCGTTCTGGGGGTATGCACTGGATACGACAATGTATACTCTGAACTTGGTTCCATCTAAATCAGTACCTTCTACCCCTGTAGAATTGTGGACTGGGCAAAAGCCTAGTCTGAGACATATTCGGATATGGGGGAGTCCAGCACATGTGCTGAAGGCTGATGCTGGTAAGTTGGAACCTCGTACAGAAGTATGCGTGTTTGTTGGCTACCCTAAGGGAACGAAAGGAGGTTTGTTTTATAATCCTAGAGATCAGAGGGTGATCGTTAGCACGAACGCGTGATTTCTAGAGGAGGATTATGTAATGAACCACAAGCCCAAGAGTAGGATTGTCATTGAGGAGTTGGCAGGGGAAGTTCCGACTTTAGTACCACCGGTACAAGAGGATACCCCACAAGTCACTGCACCGCGTGTCACAGAGCATACACGGGAGGTACCTCGTCGTAGTGGGAGGGTTGTTAGACAACCCGATAGATTCATGTTTTTGGGAGAGTCTTCGGACTTAGTCCCTGGTGAACATGAACCTGATCCCTGGACATATGACGAGGCAATCCAAGATAGAGATGTAGTATCTTGGCAAAAAGCGATGAATTCAGAGATAGAATCTATGGATTCTAATCAGGTCTGGGAGCTAGTAGACCCACCCGATGGTGTAAAAACCATTGGATGCAAGTGGATCTACAAGAGAAAGAGAGGAGTAGACGGGAAGGTTGAGACCTTCAAAGCTAGGCTTGTTGCGAAAGGGTATACTCAGAAAGAGGGTATCGATTATGAGGAGACCTTTTCGCCGGTAGCTATGCTTAAGTCTATCCAGATTCTCTTATCTATAGCTGCTCATATGGATTATGAGATTTGGCAGATGGATGTCAAGACAGCTTTCCTTAACGGAAGTCTTGAGGAGAACATCTATATGCGGCAACCAGAGGGATTCATTGCTAAAGGCAAAGAGCATCTTGTATGTAAGCTTAATCGGTCCATTTATGGATTGAAGCAAGCTTCTAGATCTTGGAACATCCACTTTGATGAGGTAATCCAATCATATGGATTTATTCAAAGTCCGGATGAGCCTTGTGTATACAAGAGATGTGACGGAAACCTAGTGGTGTTTCTTGTAGTATACGTAGATGACATTTTGTTAGTTGGCAACAATATCAAAGTGTTATCAGACGTAAGGGTATGGTTGTCCAAACAGTTTGATATGAAGGACTTGGGAGAAGTGGGACACATCCTTGGGATCAAAGTTATAAGGGATCGCAAGAAAAGGATGTTGTGCTTGTCTCAAGCTTCATACATTGACACTATCCTTGCTCGTTTTAGCATGCAAAACTCCAAGAAAGGTTTTCTACCTTTTAGGCATGGAGTTCCTTTATCTAAAGAGATGTGTCCCAAAACATCAAAGGAGATAGAGGACATGAAGGCGGTTCCTTATGCTTCGGCAGTAGGAAGCCTTATGTATGCTATGCTATGTACGAGACCGGATATCTGCTTTGCTGTGGGCATGGTTAGCAGATATCAGAGTAATCCTGGACAGGGACATTGGACTGCGATAAAGCATATATTGAAGTACCTGAGAAGGACTAGGGATTATATGCTAGTTTACCGGGCAGATCAATTAGTCCCTGTGGGTTACACGGATTCGGATTTCCAATCAGATAGGGACAAGAGTAAGTCTACCTCGGGGTTTGTGTTTACTTTTGGAGGTGGAGCCATAGTATGGAGGAGTGTCAAGCAGAAATGCGTGGTGGACTCTACCATGGAAGCTGAGTATGTGGTAGCCTCTGAGGCAGCCAAGGAAGCTGTATGGCTCAGGAACTTCTTGATGGACTTGGATGTGATTCCTGGTTTGCCCAGAACTATCACAATTTATTGTGATAACAGTGGTGCAGTTGCAAACTCGAAGGAACCACGAGCCCATAAGGCAAGTAAACACATAGAGCGCAAGTACCACCTCATACGAGAAATCGTAAAGCGAGGAGAAGTTGCTGTCGCCAAGATTGCATCAGAGGATAACCTGGCGGATCCATTCACTAAGGCCCTTCCAGTGAAAGCGTTTGATAGGCATGTGGAGGACATGGGGATCAGATGTATGGCAGAGTGATGACGGCATAGTCTTTTAGTATAAGTGGGAGATTGTTGGAATGTATACTGAAAGCCTAGCTCTTTTCTGTATGAATATTTTATTTTGAAATAAGAATCACATGATCATTGTTTGCATTTTATATATTCATTATATATGTGTGCATATTGTCTAATATTTTACATTGTAGATAACATGGTGCTTGGTGTGGCACAGAAGATCATGTTATCAGTACCTTGTAGAATATAAGTAGAGGCTCACAACCAAGATGGTTTTGGACAAACCATTGGCATGGTTGTAGTGTAGCTTGGTATTGTTTTGTCTTGAACATAGAGTTACACTAGTACACTTAGGTGTATTGAGTAGGACCGACATAGAGGTGATTGATTTAATCGACTACACAATTAAATCGGACCTCGGATATTATGTTGTACATGCTCTTAATCCCGATATAATAACGGGCACATGTACTTAGTATTTATTTCTTTAATTTAACAGTGGGTGAGATTTAGATGGATTAAATCAATATGCCCGGTAAGTTGGGAAATAATATTATTTACATGGTGTCTTAGTTGATTATAGGAGGAAACCGTGTCCTATATATTAGGTTGATGATGTCCCCTTGAGGAGCTCATAAGGTTCATCATGTAAACCCAGCTGGTTGACTTAGTCAACATGATGATAAGGTTGAGTGGTACTACTCGAGGAATTAGATGTTAATTAATTGATGGTCAGTAAATCAATTAATTGATGGACATTCGATATCTTAAACACGGGGAGATTAATGTACAAATAATATATGGAGCCCATATTAATTTATGGGGGTTGGTGAGGTAGTTCAATGATGATCCTCTAGTGGAATGGAACATCATTGATGGATCAAGTATGTGTGGTTCCGATCCATCGGGTGGCCAAGACCCAACTCCTCCTTATGGTCCCTATCGTAGCCTAATATAATCCTTGTGAAGTCTAGATCCAAGAATGTATAACAAAACCTAGAACCAACGGTTAGGATTAAATCCCTAAGATCCGATGGTTAGGATGAAACTTTAGAACCAACGGTTGGGATTAAATCCCTAAGATCCGATGGTTAGGATGAAACCCTAGAATCGACGGTTGAGATCAAATCCGTAGATCCGACGGTTGGGATAAAACCCTAGATCCGACGGTTGGGATGAAATCCTAGATCCGACGGTTGAGATGAAACCCTAGATCCGACGGTTGGGATAAAACCCTAGATCCGACGGTGGAGGTTAAATCCCTAGATACGACGGATGAGATTAAAGGAGGCTTAAGCCCTATTCTATAAATAGATGCTTAGGGTTGGGCAGCAAGGATCATCAAGATAATTCAAATTGGGATTAGGGTTTGGAAAGAGTTGGGCGGCTAGGGTTTGGAGTAAGGTTGGGCGGCAACCATCTTCATCCAAAATTGTTGTCGGCGCCCACCTCCTTCAAGCATTCCTTGGCCGGCGCCCTTCACATTAGCCACTCTCTTCTTCCTTTTCCAGCGGTTCTCCTCCCATTGGTGGCCGGCAAGATCATCTTCCTCCTATTTCAAAGGTGGCCGGCGGTTCCCTTTGTATTGGTGGTCGGCGCATCATCTATTCATTCCTTGGCCGGCGGTTGCATCAAACTTCCTAGCTTGGTGGCCGGTTCTAGATAGGAAAGGTATTTGTGGTTCTTCTCTTTGTTCACAGTGGACAAGGAAGAGGAGAACTCGATCTAGAAGGCTTCTACTCGTGGAGGATCTTCGTCCACACGTCGTCCACGAGAAGGAAAGGACATACGATAGAAGATCGTAAGGTATAAAGTTATTTTAACTTTATGTACAGATCTGAGCATGTTCTTATTTGTTTTGATTATGCATGTGTGTGTGTGGAAATATATTGTATAATGATGGACCCCGAAGACAAACACAAAAACCGGCGATCCATCCATCGTCTCTTCCGCGGCTAACCAACTAGAAGAGTTGTGTGGCTTGAACAACTAGTTTGTTCAAGCGACCACTCAAGTTATTAGCACGCCGACGAATAGGTTGTGCTAAAGAAGCTCATCCCATCCGGATTAAATCTTTCATTAGTGAAAATTTTAATCCGAGGACATGGGAGCCAATGAGCCTCCGATAGCGAACACCCTACAGGTTTGCCCCAGATAGAGAAGTTGAATTTGAGATCGAGTTGATTCCTGGTACTAAACCGATCTCTAAAGCACCTTACCGTATGGCGCCGGCTGAATTAAAGGAACTTCAGGGACAACTACAGGAGTTACTCGACAAGCGACTTATTTGCCCAAGTCGCTCTCCATGGGGGGCTCCAGTGTTGTTGGTGAAGAAGAAAGATGGGTCTATGTGAATGTGCATAGACTACCGAGCGCTGAACAATGTGACGATCAAGAACCGGTATCCTTTACCGCGGATTGATGACCTGTTCGACCAACTAAAAGGTGCCGCCGTCTTCTCTAAGATTGACCTGAGGTCCGGCTATCATCAAGTAAAAGTAAAACCAGATGATATCCCAAAGACGGCCTTCCGTACAAGGTATGGACATTACGAGTTCGTAGTTATGCCCTTCGGAGTGACGAATGCACCTGCCCTGTTTATGGATTTGATGAATCGAGTATTCTCGGCATTCCTCGACAAGTTTGTGATCGTCTTCATCGACGACATACTAATATATTCGAGAACCCCCGAGGAGCACGCAGAACACTTGAATGTGGTATTGCAGATTCTTGGAAAAGCGACTATTCGCAAAGTTCTCCAAATGCGAGTTCTGGCTTGAACAAGTATCATTTTTGGGTCACGTGATATCCAAGCACGGAGTGATGGTAGACCCAATAAAGATTGAAGCCGTGAGTAACTGGAACCGACCAAAGAATGCCAGCGAAATCAGAAGCTTTCTTGGGCTAGCAAGCTACTACCGAAAGTTTGTAGAGAACTTCTCCAGGATTGCCGCCCCTATGACAGTCCTCACCAGGAAGAACAAGAAATATGAGTGGACGAACGCCTGCGAGAGGAGTTTCACAGAATTAAAAAGGAGACTGACCAGTGCTCCAATCCTTACTCTTCCGGACAGTAATGAAGGCTTTGACATGTACAGTGACGCTTCCAAGTTGGGACTCGGGGTGTACTTATCTGAAATGGCAAGGTCATTGCCTACGCCTCTAGGCAACTCAAGGAACACGAAAGGAATTATCCCACCCACGATTTAGAGCTAGCGGCCGTGGTCTTTGCTCTCAAAACATGGAGGCATTATCTCTATGAAGCTCAGTGTAGGATCTATACAGACCACCAGAGTCTGAAATATTTCTTCACACAGAAGGACCTGAACATGAGACAGCGTAGATGGCTCGAGCTCAATCGAGGATTATGGCGAGATTCTCTACCACCCGGGAAAGCTAACAAGGTGGTGATGCACTCGAAGAAGTCTGCGCCACCTTGATGTCTCTATCGAGGTTATCTCGGCCCTTAGGAAAGAGATTATGCGTTCACGGGGTTGAAATCATCTCGGACAGCTCTCAACCATGGCGATAACATCGACCTGTTCGATGATATACCGGAAAAGCAAGCCCGTGACCCAAGCCTTGGAGGATCAAGCAAGAGGTCTTAGAAGGAAAGGGCGGCGGGTTTCGGATCTCTGATAGTGGAGTACTCTACCTCAGGGATCGCTTGTGTATTCCCAACGATCCAGAATTACGGAAGGAGATATTTGAGGAAGCTCACGGAACTCCTTACACGATGCATCCTGGAACCACCTAGATGTACCAAGACCTGAAACGAAAGTTCTGGTGGTCTGGAATGAAAATAGATGTGGCTCAGTATGTCGACTGCACGACTGCCCAGAGGGTTAAGGCGAGAACACGAGAGACACGGAGGGACACCTGCGGTGATCCAGATTCGAATGGAAATGGGAGGACATTTCTATGGATTTCATCTCGGATTGCCCAAGGCGACAAATGGTTATGATGCTATATGGGTAATTGTGGGCCAGATTGAGAAGTCCGACCATTTCTTAGCAATCAAGATGACTATTGAGCAATTGGCTCAGTTATATGCTAAGGAAATTATTAGACTACATGGAATTCCTAAGACCATCATTTCTGACAGAGATGGTCGCTTTATTTCCCATTTCTGGGAATGTGTTCAGAAAGCCCTAGGCACGAAGCTATTGTTCAGTACTGCCTTCCATCCCCAGACGGACGGACAGACCGAAAGGGTGAATCAAGTACTGGAGGATATGTTACGAGCCTGTGCCCTGGATTTCAAAGGTAGCTGGTGCCGATACTTATGTTTGGCAGAATTCGCCTACAACAATAGCTATCAAGCTACTATTGGGATGGCACCCTACGAGGCTCTATACGGGAGGAAATGTAGATCTCCATATCTTTGATGAGGTGGTGAAAAGAAGAGGATGGGACTCGACGGACTTCATCGACAACACCACCCGAGCTATCGTAACATCCGTCAGAGAATTGAAGTGCTCGGAGCCGGCAAAAGAGCTATGCGGATATGCGGCGTGCCGTTAGAATTCGAAGTTGGGGACCTAGTATTCCTCAAAGTGGCTCCTATGAAAGGAGTGATGAGATTCGGAAGGAAGGGTAAACTGAGTCCACGCTACGTGGGACCGTATCCGATATTGCAGAGGATTGGCAAGGTAGCTTACAAGCTAGAGCTGCCTCAAGAGATGTCGGCTATTCTAGCGTGTTCCATGTCTCTGTACTCAAGAAATGCATTTCCAAAGCGGACCAAGTGATCGAGCCACAAACAGTACAAGTTCAAGAGGACCTGAGTATCGAAAGTCGGCCAATCCAAATATTAGACCGAGGAGTCAAGAGACTAAGGAACAAAGAGGTGCCCTTAGTAAAGGTCCTGTGGCAGAATCAACGGTACGAGGAAGCTACCTAGGAACGCGAAGAGGACATGAAGCAGAAGTACCCAGAATTGTTCTAAAGTTTCGAGGACGAAACTTTTAAAAGGTATGAAGGATTGTAACGCCCGTAAAATTCCTAGCAATTTTACAAGAATTTTTGGCTTGATGATCATGGGCTTTATGTGGGTTTTTTTCCAAAAATAAAAGAAATAAGCCAAAAAGAGGTGCAAGGCCTAGGAATTGAACCCCAAACCTCTAGAGATAGCCAAACCCTATAGATGCACCCACTAACCAGAAGCCCAATAGGACTACATCATTAGATGAAGGGGGGGGGGGGATTATAGATAAGTGAGATAAAGGTAAATGAAGAGGCATGGAAGAAGAGAAGAGAAACTTCTCTTCCTCCCTTTATAAAGAAGAGGGAAGGTTCTAGTTTGCCACTTCCTCTCTTCTTCTTCTTCTTCTCACCGAATTCTTGCTCCCTCTCCACCTTTGGCCGAACCCTATCCAAGCAAGAGAAGCCTAGGTTTTGATCTTCCTTAGGTCATCTTCCCCACCCAAAGCAAAGCGAAGGATGTAAGTATCCCTCACCTGCATACGAGTAGCGTTTGATGTTTTATAAAAGAAATCTATATGTTATATTAGCTATGATTTTAGGTTTCCATGAAGTTATATGCTATGTTTTAGTAACTAGATGATGATGTAGGATGGAAAAAGGGTTTAGGTTAAAAGCTAACCCTAATGGCCACCAAGACCCATTCGGCCAAACCATGCTTTTAGGGTTTCAATGAAGTTTCATGCTATGTTTTGGTAACTATATGATGATGTTAGGAGTTAAAATGAATTAGGACAAAAGCTAACCCTAATGGCCACCAAGACCCATTCGGCCAACCCATGCTTTTAGGGTTTCAATGAAGTTTCATGCTATGTTTTGGTAACTATATGATGATGTTAGGAGTTAAAATGAATTAGGACAAAGCTAACCCTAATGGCCACAAGACCCATTCGCCAAGCCATGCTTTTAGGGTTTCAATGAAGTTTCATGCTATGTTTTGGTAACTATATGATGATGTTAGGAGTTAAAATGAATTAGGACAAAAGCTAACCCTAATGGCCACCAAGACCCATTCGGCCAAGCCATGCTTTTAGGGTTTCAATGAAGTTTCATGCTATGTTTTGGTAACTATATGATGATGTTAGGAGTTGAAATGAATTAGGTTAAAAGATAACCCTAGAAAACCCTATGGACCATTCGGCCACCATGAACCTTGGATGATTAAATGAAGTCTAATCCAAGTTTTATGTGCATATGAAGTTGTTGTTAAGTTAAATGAATAGGTTAACATGTGTTTTAAGTTGGGTGAATTCATGCTGACTTGTGATATTAAATAATGCTAGATGAAGATAACATGCCTTAGGTTAGTGTTTACTTACTTTGATGTCATGTCTTATGCCATGTCTATGTGTATGCGATATTTGAAATATGTTATGAAATGAAGTATGCTATGCTATGTTAATGCAATGAAGCATGATGTGTTATGAAATGAAGTATGCTATGCTATGTTAATGAAATGAAGCATGATGTGTTATGAAATGAAGTATGCTATGCTATGTTAATGCAATGAAGCATGATGTGTTATGAAATGAAGTATGCTATGCTATGTTAATGAAATGAAGCATGATGTGTTATGAAATGAAGTATGCTATGCTATGTTAATGAAATGAAGCATGATGTGTTATGAAATGAAGTATGCTATGCTATGTTAAGGAAATGAAGCATGATGTGTTATGAAATGAAGTATGCTATGCTATGTTAATGAAATGAAGCATGATGTGTTATGAAATGAAGTATGCCATGCTATGTTAATGAAATAAGCTATGTTGTACAAATAAGCATATAAGTATTTTACCTTCTGCATGGCTTGTACCAAGACCTTAACAAGGTCCAAGAAGGGATGGGCTCCTAAGATGCCCTAGGTCGATGGAATAAGACTCGGGCCTAGGATGGGCTTCTATGTATGATTGCCCCTAGGTCGATGGAATAAGATTCGGGCCTAGTACGGGATGGGATCCAAGATGCCTTAGGTCGATGGAGTAAGACTCGGGCCTAGGATGGGCTTCTACGCTATGACGATTGCCCCTAGGTCGATGGAATAAGACTTGGGCCTAGAAACCTATTAGGTTCGAGACTTGCTACCTCGGGCCTATTTAGGGATGCGCGCTATGATAATGAAGAAGTGGTACAATGCCGGGCCCAAATATGTTGAGATTTATGTTTACGTACCTAAAATATATGTTTTCAAAACATCCTGCATATGTTTACCTGCTGATTGTTATGTTTACATGCTTATGTTAGATACGTTACATGTTATGTTTGATGATATGATATGATGCTATGTTTACATGTTATGTTTGATGATACGATATGATGTCTATGTTTACATGTTATGCTTGATGATATGATATGATGTCTATGTTTACATGCTTATGTTATATATGTTTACATGTTATGTTTGATGATATGTTAGGAATGTTTACATGTTTATGTTATATACGTTACCTGTTATGTTTGAGGATATGCTATGATGTTTATGTTACTAAGTTACATACGATGCATGTTATGTTGGTTAAGCATATATTCATGTTATGCCGCTAAGTTATGGATGATACATGTTATATTTACTTATGTTACTTATGCTACATGTTAAGTTGATGATGCCATGTATGCTACACATTATATTGCTTATATGTTATGAATGCTACATGCCATGTTTAATGTTGATGTATGGTTTTTGTGAGTAGGACAGGATCTTACTAAGCCTATGTGCTTATAGTTTATCTTTCCCTCGTACTGTAGATAAGGGTAAGGGATGGATAAACTGATGGGAACAGCAGGAGGGGCCAAATGTGTGTGGTAGTGGCATGGTGGAGAAGATCCGTTAGGTCTACATATATATGTGTTTACCTATGATGATGATGTCTATGGATGTCCTTATTATGCCTGCTTATGATGGTGTCATTTAAGAACTTGAACTGAGCACCAAGTACCTATCTATGTTATGATGCATGTTCTATGCTAATAAGAAGAAGTAAAGAAGAAGTAAGAAGAAGTATCTATATATGCTATGATGCATGCTCTATGTGAAGAAGAAGAAGTATATATATATATATGTCAATGAATGTTTATGTTTTAAAAAGGAAAAAAAAATGTCTAAAGTCTTCCGCTGTAAGAATTAAGAAGTATGCATAAAGTCTTCCGCTGTATGTAATGTAAGTATGTACGGTCGTGTCACGCGCCGCCTCTCCGGACATTCAGGGTCTGGAAAAGAGCGGGCGTTACACTTATATTTGTATCTAAGTGTTCACCATTACTTGGTACAAAGGTAATTATCTCGGATTATGTGGCTTACGATGGGCAAGTATACACGCTCCTTAATAATTTTCTATAACCATATTCGACCTTGTGATCCGCAAACAAACTCATCCGATGGGGAGGAAGGCACTCAGAGCCGACGCGCAAGTTTTTTTGCATCACATGTCAAATCGTAATGGAGGCCGTGGGAATTTATAAAAATATCCCTCTCCCACTTAATAATTTAAAAATGAGGAATTTTCTAGCCTACGACATGCATATCAAACAAAAAGCAATAAATATGAAAAATAAATTATTTTCCAACTATTATGGCTTTTGTCTTCAATATGTCTCCCGTCGCATCGCCATCTCGTCCGCTCCTCCTACGCCATGTACGAGCCATCCGGAGATCCGAGCCGAGACTAAAACCTATTTTAATTTACATCCATCGATCCTATACTCCACGAGGGAGTGTACATGAAATCTAGATCGAAAGTAAAATAAAATAAAGAGCGGATAAACAATGTCGTATTTAATTTACCAAAAACTAATTACTAGCCTCGTCAACCCCGAGGATTCAACAAAATAAATATTTACACACATACAATCACATACACACATATGGCCATAATAGTCGGATCTTATGCCTGCAACCAAAGAGTTAAACTACGGATATCCTACTATTACCCGGTACATATAATATATGAAAAGTGCATAAAAATTAACCGAATCCTAAACACATAAAACCGGAAACCTTGGCTCTGATACCAATTGAAGGTTTTGCCCAGAAGCTCTGATACCAATTGTAGGGTTTTGCTTATCGAGTCCGTGAGGGGAAACTTTGCTTCCCACTTCACCTCGGTATCTTGTCCATGGCGATCCCTTCGATGTCCCCGGATTAAAAATTTTAAATCCTAGACAAAAGGAATTGCGAAAGCAACCAAATCATCGTCGTGCTATTCGTTTAGAGAGGTCACTTGAACAAACTAGTTGTTCAAGCGACCATCCTCTATTCTACGAGTAGCCGCGGAATAGACGATGTCCGGATCGCCGGTTTTTGTGTTTATGCTCGGGATCCAAGTATTATTTATCCATTTACAGATTTATAACATGCTTATAATTAAAAAACAAAAACAAGAAACAAACAAAAGAAGAAAGTAGAATAGGTATACCTATCGATCTTCTAATGTATGACCTTCCTCCTTTTGGACGTCGTGTGGGCGACGATCCACCAAAAGTCGAAGCTCCTAGATGCCAAATCTTCCTTCCTTGCTCTTCCAAAGAAAGAGGAAGAATAGAAACAAGGTTTTTCTCCTCACTAGAAACAACCAACAAGGAACCAAACTTATCCTTGCCGCCGGCCAACTAGATGAAGGAGAAGATGGTGGAAAACAACCAAGACACCAAGGGAAGCCCTATATCTTGTTTCCACCACCTAAGGAGAGGGAAAAAGAAGCTTTTGGGTGCTGGCCAAGGCTGGAAAAGAGCTGGGAAGGGTGCTGGACGTTGGCCAAAAGAGGAAGAAGAAGAGAGAAAGAACCTTCCTTTTTTGGTGCCACCCTTGCCTCCAAACCCTAATCCTAATCCTATCTCAACTAGGATTCCTTCTTGCCGGCCAAACCCTAGCTCTCCTTCAATGTAGTTCATGCCAAATCCCTTTGCCATCCTTTTATAGAGTTAGGGATAAGTCATGAATTAATCTCCTCCATTGGTTCTAGGGATTTAATCTCAACCGTCGGATCTAGAGATTTAATCTCAACCGTTGGTTCTTAGAGATTTAATCTCTACCAATGGATCTTTGAGTTTTGTTTCTATCCTTTGGATCTAAGCATCATGAGGTGTTAATAGGCTACATTAGGGACCATGAGGAGGAGTTGGGCCTTGGCCACCCATGGATCAAGCCCACATAAAGTCCGATCCACTAATAATGATCCAATCCACTAAAGGTTCATCATTGATCTACCTCACCAACCCCCATATGATAATATGGGCTCCATATATTATTTGTATATTTTCTCCCCGTTTTTAAGATCTCGAATGTCCGTCGATTAATTAATTTACTGACCATTAATTAATCAACATCTAACTCCTTGAGTAGTACCACTCAACCTTTTCATCAAGTCGGACCAAGTCCACCTGCAGGGTTTACATGATGAACCTTATGAGCTCCTCAAGGGGACATCATCATCCTAATATATAGGACACGGTTTCCTCCTATAATCAACGACACACCATATAAATAATATCATCTCCCAACTTACCGAGCCTCTCGATTTAATCTATAAATCTCGCCCATTGGTAAATCAAAGAGATGAGTACTAAGTATATGTGCCCGTTATTATATCGGGATTAAGAGCATGTACTAAATAATATCTGAGGTCCGATTCGATTATGTAGTCAGCAATAAATCGAATCACCTCTAAGTCGGTCCTGCTCAATACACACAAAGTGCACTAGTGTGATTCTATGGTCAAGACAAACCAACACCAAATCACACTGCAACCATTCCGATGGCTTGTCCAAAGCCATCTCGGTTGTGAGCCTTTACTTATACTTTTCAAGGGGTTGATAACATGATCTCCCGTGTGACACCACACACCATGTTATCTACAATGTAATGTATTAGACAATATGCATAGCAATAAAAATATGCAAACAATGATCATGTGATTCTTTTTTCAAAATAAAGATGTTCATACAAAAGATAGACTTTTCAGTATACATCCCAACATTCTACACCTGTGAACAACACGCAAGCATAAGAACATATAATCAAATGAAATAAGAAACCTAGTCCATCCTATACTATAACATGACACTGATAAAATGTGTGCAACAGTATGAACCAACTCATACACTAATGCTCGACACACAACAGTATAAAGTATGCAAACACCATGTACAATGATGAACAAACATATGCGACAATCACAGCTCAATACAAATGCAACATCTCACAGATATATATATATATATATATATATATATATATATATATATATATATATGCCATCACATATGACAATGCATATGCATGGTCATGCCTGCACACCCCGCTCGCTACCACGACCCTAGTGTGGCCTAGGTGGTACGATATGATAACTATCCCAACTCCAACTACCACTACTCTCGAGTGGCCGAATTGGTAGTATGAGTAAGTAGCTAGCCACGAGAGCTATAAGCTATACAATGGGGGTCCCTGCTGCTGACCACTCCAACTGTCACTATCCATGAGTGATCGAGGGCCGCACGCAAAACAAACTGCACACAACTCCAACTCCCACCATCTATAGTGTCCGAGTGTGCAACTCCAACTACCACCATCAACAGTGGCCAAGTAACGCAACTCCACAACCACTATCCACAGTGGTCGAGTATGGCACTACAGATGAACTGCACTCAACCTAGCTACCACTACCCTGAGTGGCCGAGGAGGTAGGATGATTGGTGACCCATCTCATGTAGGGATGTATACTGAAAAGTCTATCTTTTGTATGAACATCTTTATTTTGAAATAAGAATCACATGATCATTGTTTGCATATATTTATGCATATTGTCTAATACGTTACATTGTAGATAACATGGTGTGTGGTGTCACATGGGAGATCATGTTATCAGCTCCTTGTAAAGTATAAGTAAAGGCTCACAACCGAGATGACTTTGGACAAACCATCGGAATGGTTGTAGTGTGATTTGGTATTGGTTTGTCTTGACCATAGAATCACACTAGTGCACTTTGTGTGTATTGAGCAGGACCGACACAGAGGTGATTCGATTTATTGCTGAATACATAATTGAATCAGACCTCAGATATTATTTAGTACATGCTCTTAATCCCGATATAATAACGGGCACATATACTTGGTACTCATCTCTTTGATTTACCAATGGGCGAGATTTATAGATTAAATCGATAGACTCGGTTAGTTGGGAGATGATATTATTTATATGGTGTGCCGTTGATTATAGGAGGAAACCGTGTCCTATATATTAGGATGATGATGTCCCCTTGAGGAGCTCATAAGGTTCATCATGTAAACCCTGCAGGTGGACTTGGTCCGGCATGATGAAAAGGTTGAGTGGTACTAC
Organism: Wurfbainia villosa; assembly: GCA_025175895.1. Taxonomy (NCBI): domain Eukaryota; kingdom Viridiplantae; phylum Streptophyta; class Magnoliopsida; order Zingiberales; family Zingiberaceae; genus Wurfbainia; species Wurfbainia villosa. Next base: position 97,397,468 of record CM045990.1, read on the forward strand.
TCAAGGAGTTAGATGTTGATTAATTAATGGTTAGTAAATTAATTATTCGATGGACATTCGAGATCTTAAACACGGGGAGAAAATGTACAAATAATATATGGAGCCCATATTATCATATGGGGGTTGGTGAGGTAGATCAATGATGGACCTTTAGTGGATTGGACCATCATTAGTGGATCGGACTTTATGTGGGCTTGATCCATGGGTGGCCAAGACCCAACTCCTCCTCATGGTCCCTAATGTAGCCCATTAACACCTCAAGATGCTTAGATCCAATGGATAGAAACAAAACACTAAGATCCATTGGTAGAGATCAAATCTCTAAGATCCGACGGTTGAGATTAAATCTCTAGATCCGACGGTTGAGATTAAATCCCTAGAACCACTGGAGGAGATTAATTCATGACTTATCCCTAACTCTATAAAAGGAGGGCATGGGGAGTGGTCGTGGATGACATGATGAACAAGAGGAGAGCTAGGGTTTGGGTGGCAAGGAGCAATCCTATTTGAGATAGGATTGGGATTAGGGTTTTGAGGCTAGGGTGGCACCAAATAAGGAAGGTTCTTTCTCTCTTCTTCTTCCTCTTTGTGCCAACGTCCAGAAGCCTTTTCCATCTCTTTTCCAGCTTTGTCCGGTGCCCAAGGTCCCCTTCTTCTTCTCCTTAGGTGGTGGAAACAAGATATAGGGTTTCCCTTGGTGTCTTGGTAGTTTTCCAACATCTCCTTCTCCTTCTAGTTGGCCGGCGGCAAGGACTTTCATAGCTCCTTGTTGGTTGAGTTTTGGAAGGAGAAAAACATTGTTTCTCTTCTTCCTCTTGCTTGGGAAAAGCAAGGAAGGAAGTTTTGCGATCTAGGAGCTTCGACTTTTGGTGGATCGTTGCCCACACGACGTCCAAAAGGAGGAAGGTCATACATTAGAAGACCAAGAGGTATAACTATTCTTCTATCTCTTTTATTCATTGCTTGTGTTTGTTTTTCAAAATATAAGCATCTTATATTTCTGTAAATAGGCTAAATAATACTTGGATTCCGAGTATAAACACAAAAACCGGTGATCCGGACATCGTCTATTCCGCGGCTACTCGTAGAATAGAGAATGGTCGCTTGAACAACTAGTTTGTTCAAGTGACCTCTCTAAACGAATAGCACGACGATGACTTGGTTGCTTTGGGAATCCCTTTTGTCTAGGATTAAATTTTTTAATCCGGGGACATCGAAGGGATCACCATGGTCAAGCAACCGAGGTGAAGGGGAAGCGAAGTTTCCCTCACCGGACTCGACAAGAAATCCCTTCAATTGGTATCGAGCTTAGGCAAAACCATCAATTGGTATCAGAGCCAAGGTTTCCAGTTTTATGTGTTTAGGATTCGGTTAATTTTTATGCACTTTTTCATATATTATATGTGTCGGATAATAGTAGGATATGCGTAGTTTAACTCTTTGGTTGCAGGCATAAGATTCGACTATTATGGCATGTGTGTGTATGTGATTGTATGTGTGTAAATGTTTATTTTGTTGAATCCTCGGGGTTGACGAGGCTAGTATTTAGTTTTTGTAAATTAAATACGGTATTATTTAGCCGCTTTTTATTTTATTTTACTTTCGATCTAGATTTCATGTACACTCCCTCGTGGAGTATAGGATCGATGGATGTAAATTAAAATAGGATTTAGTCACGGCTCGGATCTCCGGATGGCTCGTACATGGCGTAGGAGGAGCGGACGAGATGGCGATGTGACAGGAGTCATATTGAAGACAAAAGCCATAATAGTTGGAAAATAATTTATTTTTCATATTTATTGCTTTTTGTTTGATATGCATGTCGTAGGCTAGGAAAATTCCTCAATTTCAAATTACTAAGTGGGAGAGGGATATTTTTATAAATTCCCACGGCCTCCATTACGATTTGACAAGTGATGCAAACAAACTTGCGCGTCGGCTCTGAGTGCCTTCCTCCCCATCGGATGAGTTTGTTTGCGGATCACAAGGTCGAATATGGTTATAGGAAATTATCAAGGAGCGTGTGTACTTGACCATCGCAAGGCACATAACCCGAGATAATTACTTGGGTACCGAGTAATGGTGAACACTTAGATACAAATATAAGTATCCTCCCCATCGGAGTCACTGCTTTTATTTGTAGGGTCGAAGAGAAACCAACTATTAATTTTACTTGTCAAAAGTTAGGTTGACAAGATAATAAAATTAATGGGTTAAACCTCCTCTTACAAATGTAGAATTCGTATACGTCCACACTATCGTGGCATGCGATATTCTCGGTGTTTGAGGTGTTGGTTGATTTCAAAATTTTATTGTTTGAGGAATCAATAATTTTTATTGAAATCTACAGTAATAATAATCATGTTGTGTGTGCTTGAAAATTCCTCATTTTCAATTTACTAAGTGGGAGAGGGATATTTTAATTAATTCCCGCGGCCTCCATTACAATTTGACATGTGATGCAACAAACTTGCGCCTGGCTGAGTGCCTTCCTCCCCATCGGATGAGTTTGTTTGCGGATCACTAGGTCAAATAATGGTTATAGGAAATTATTTAGGAGCGTGTGTACTTCCCCATCGGTAAGGCACATAATCCGAAATAATTCCCTTAGTACCGTGTAATGGTGCACACTTAAATGCAAATAAAAAGTATCCTCCCCATCGGAGTCACTGCTTTTATTTGTAGGGCCAAAGAGGAACCAACTATTAATTTTATTTGTCAAAAAGTAAGGTTGACAAGATAATAAAATTAATGGGTAAAACCTCCTCTTACAAATGTAGAATTCGTATACGTCCACACTATCGTGGCATGCGATATTCTCGGTGATTTGAGGTGTTGGTTGATTTCGAAATTTTATTGTTTGAGGAATCAATAATTTTTTGAAATCTAAAGTAATGATCTATGTGATTCTTAGGATTTTTAAAAATGACTTTCAGTCCACTTACTATGATACAAAAAGAAATAAACTTACTGTACCCAAATAATGTTGATTGGAAAAGAATCTAGATATTGTCTTATCTGCTAGTATGCACTCTTCGAAGAGTGTCCTCAAGCCATCATTGCTCAAAAGAGTTTCTACTTCTAAGCCGAAAGGCAAGAAGAAGAAGAAACAAGGTGAAGCAAAGATGGTGGGAGGATCTCAGGGAAGAGTGAAGAAGCCGAAAGGCAAGTACTTCACTTGCAAGCAGGATGGACATTTGAAGAAGGACTGTCCCAATCCAAAACAGAACATAGGTATATCTTTTGGACTAGTCATTGAAACATGATTAGCGGTGATATCTACCAGCACCTGGTGAGTAGATCACGAGTCACTAATCATGTCCGCAGCAATTTGCGGGGTTCGAAACCCGATGACTAGTTGAAGGGGAGATTACCATTTACTTGGGCAATGCCATGATGGTGGTGGCTATTGCAGTGGGAGAAGTTTTATTTATCTCTTGAAAATAATAAAACTTTGGTTCTGGAAAATTCCCTTTATGTACCTTTATTTAGAAAGAATTTAGTTTCAGTTTCTAAATTATTATGGATGGATATTCTATTTCTTTTAATGAAAGAGTTGTTATAAAAAGGAATAGGGAGAATATCTATTCAGGTACATTGAAAGGAAATTTGAACCAAAATCTCCCACGATGCAAATTGAAGTTAATAACTCATCTTCTAATTCCAATAAGAGAAAAGAACCTTCGAAGATGAACCAAATATATCTTTGTCTTCTTAGGCTTGGTCACATTAACCTAAGCAGAATTCAAAGGTTGATAGCTGATGGACCTTTGGGTTCATTAGTGGTGGAGGATCTCCCAACCTACGAATCTTGCTTGGAGGGTAAGATGACCAAGAGGCCTTTTTAAGGCCAAGGGGTATAGAGCCAAAGATGTGTTAGAAATGGTTCATTCTGATTTGTGTGGTCCTATGGCTATCTAGGCAAGAGGTAATCTTGAATATTTCGTCTCTTTTGTAGATGATTATTCAAGATGTGGATGACACTACGATCTGATCATGGTGGTGACAACCTCTTGGGTGAGTTTAGGAACTACTTATCAGAGATTGGGATTCAATCCCAATTGACTGCACCTGGCACACCCCAGCAGAACGGTGTAGCAGAGCGAAGGAATAGGACTCTTATGGAGATGGTTAGATCGATGATGAGTTATTCTGACTTGTTTTATAGATCAGAGGGTGATCGTTAGCATGAACACCAGATTTCTAGAGGAAGACTATGTGATGAGCCACAAACCCAAGAGTAAAATTGTTCTGGAGGAGTTAAAAGGGGAAGTCACTTCTTTAGTACCACTGATACAAGAGGATATACCACATGTCACTGCACCGCGTGTCACAGAGGATACACAGGTGATACCTCGTCGTAGTGGGAGGGTTGTGAGACAGCCTGATAGATTCATGTTCTTGGGAGAATCTTCTGATTTGGTCCCTGGCGAACATGAACCTGATCCCTGGACATATGATGAGGCAATCCAAGATAAAGATGCAGTATCTTGGCAGAGTGCAATGAATGCTGAGATTGAATCTATGGATTCAAATTAGGTCTAGGAGCTAGTAGAACCACCCAATGGTGTAAAAACCATTGGATGCAAGTGGATCTACAAGAGAAAAAGAGGAATAGATGGGAAGGTTGAGACCTTCAAAGCGAGGCTTGTTGCGAAGGGGTATACTCAGAAAGAGGGTATCGATTATGAGGAGACCTTTTCACCGGTAGCCATGCTTAAATCTATCCGGATTCTCTTATGCATAGCGGCTCATATGGATTATGAGGTGTGGCAGATGGATGTCAAGACAACTTTCCTTAAATGGAAGTCTTGAGGAAAACATCTACATGAAGCAACCAGAGGGATTCATTGCTAAGGGCAAAGAGCATCTTGTATGTAAGCTTAATCGGTCCATTTATGGATTGAACCAAGCTTCGAGATCTTGGAACATCCAGTTTGATGAAATGATCCAGTCTTATGGATTTATTCAAAGTTCGAATGGGTCTTGTGTATATCAGAGATGTGACGGAAATGTAGTGGTATTTTTTGTACTATACGTAGATGACATTTTGGTGGTTGGCGACAACATCGAAGTGTTATCAGACGTAAGGGTATGGTTGTCCAAACAGTTTGATATGAAGAACTTAGGAGAGGTGGGACACATCCTTGGGATCAAGGTTATAAGGGATCGCAGGAAAAGGATGTTGTGCTTATCCCAAGCTTCATACATAGACACGATTATGGAGCGTTTTAGCATGCAGAACTCCAAGAAGGGTTTTCTACCTTTCAGGCATGGAGTTCCTTTATCTAAGGAGATGTGTCCTAGAACATCTGAGGAGATAGAGGAGATGAAGGCGGTTCCTTATGCTTCGGCAGTAGGAAGCCTCATGTATGTATGCTATGTACGAGACAAGATATCTGCTTTGCCGTGGGCATGGTTAGCAGATATCAGAGTAATCCAGGACAGGGACATTGGACTGCGGTAAAAGCATATATTGTAGTGCCTGAGAAGGACTAAGGATTATATGCTAGTTTACCGTGCATACCAATTACTCCCTGTGGGTTGCATGGATTGCGATTTCCAATCAGATAGGGATAACAGTAAGTCTACCTCAGGTTTTGTGTTTACTTTAGGAGGTGGAGCCATTGTATGGAGGAGTGCCCAGTAAATCGTGGCGGACTCCACCATGGAAGCCCGAGTATCTGGCGAGCGGCCGGAACTTCTGATGGACTTGGATGTGATTCTGGTTTACCGAACTATCACAATTTATTGTGATAATAGTGTCTTGATTGCAAACTCGAAGGAACCACGAGCCCATAAGGCTAGTAAACACATAGAGTGCAAGTACCACCTGATACGAGAAATCGTAAAGGAGGTAGAAGTTGCTGTCGCCTAGATTGCATCAGAGGATGACCTAGTAGACCCTTTCACTAAGGCCTTTCTGGCGAGAGCTTTGATAGGCATGTGGAAGGAAGGGGAATCAGATGTATGGCAGTATAAGGACAGCATAGTCTTTTAGTATAAGTGGGAGATTGTAGGGATGTATACTGAAAAGTCTATCTTTTGTATGAACATCTTTATTTTGAAATAAGAATCACATGATCATTGTTTGCATATATTTATGCATATTGTCTAATACGTTACATTGTAGATAACATGGTGTGTGGTGTCACACGGGAGATCATGTTATCGGCTCCTTGTAAAGTATAAGTAAAGGCTCACAACCGAGATGACTTTGGACAAACCATCGGAATGGTTGTAGTGTGATTTGGTATTGGTTTATCTTGACCATAGAATCACACTAGTGCACTTTGTGTGTATTGAGCAGGACCGACACAGAGGTGATTCGATTTATTGCTGACTACATAATCGAATCGGACCTCATATATTATTTAGTACATGCTCTTAATCCCGATATAATAACGGGCACATATACTTGGTACTCATCTCTTTGATTTACCAATGGGCGAGATTTATAGATTAAATCGATAGACTCGGTAAGTTGGGAGATGATATTATTTATATGGTGTGCCGTTGATTATAGGAGGAAACCGTGTCCTATATATTAGGATGATGATGTCCCCTTGAGGAGCTCATAAGGTTCATCATGTAAACCCTGCAGGTGGACTTGGTCCGGCATGATGAAAAGGTTGAGTGGTACTACTCAAGGAGTTAGATGTTGATTAATTAATGGTTAGTAAATTAATTAATCGACGGACATTCGAGATCTTAAACACGGGGAGAAAATGTACAAATAATATATGGAGCCCATATTATCATATGGGGGTTGGTGAGGTAGATCAATGATGGACCTTTAGTGGATTGGACCATCATTAGTGGATCGGACTTTATGTGGGCTTGATCCATGGGTGGCCAAGACCCAACTTCTCCTCATGGTCCCTAATGTAGCCCATTAACACCTCAAGATGCTTAGATCCAATGGATAGAAACAAAACACTAAGATCCATTGGTAGAGATCAAATCTCTAAGATCCGACGGTTGAGATTAAATCTCTAGATCTGACGGTTGAGATTAAATCCCTAGAACCAATGGAGGAGATTAATTCATGACTTATCCCTAACTCTATAAAAGGAGGGCATGGGGAGTGGTCGTGGATGACATGATGAACAAGAGGAGAGCTAGGGTTTGGGCGGCAAGGAGCAATCCTATTTGAGATAGGATTGGGATTAGGGTTTTGAGGCTAGGGTGGCACCAAATAAGGAAGGTTCTTTCTCTCTTCTTCTTCCTCTTTGTGCCAACGTCCAGCAGCCTTTTCCATCTCTTTTCCAGCTTTGGCCGGCGCCCAAGGTCCCCTTCTTCTTCTCCTTAGGTGGTGGAAACAAGATATAGGGTTTCCCTTGGTGTCTTGGTAGTTTTCCACCATCTCCTTCTCCTTCTAGTTGGCCGGCGGCAAGGACTTTCATAGCTCCTTGTTGGTTGAGTTTTGGAAGGAGAAAAACATTGTTTCTCTTCTTCCTCTTGCTTGGGAAAAGCAAGGAAGGAAGTTTTGCGATCTAGGAGCTTCGACTTTTGGTGGATCGTCGCCCACACGACGTCCAAAATGAGGAAGGTCATACATTAGAAGACCAAGAGGTATAACTATTCTTCTATCTCTTTTATTCATTGCTTGTGTTTGTTTTTCAAAATATAAGCATGTTATATTTCTGTAAATAGGCTAAATAATACTTGGATCCCGAGTATAAACACAAAAACCGGCGATCCGGACATCGTCTATTCCGCGGCTACTCGTAGAATAGAGAATGGTCGCTTGAACAACTAGTTTGTTCAAGTGACCTCTCTAAACGAATAGCACGACGATGACTTGGTTGCTTTGGGAATCCCTTTTGTCTAGGATTAAATTTTTTAATCCGGGGACATCGAAGGGATCACCATGGTCAAGCAACCGAGGTGAAGGGGAAGCGAAGTTTCCCCTCACGGACTCGACAAGGGAAATCCCTTCAATTGGTATCAGAGCTTCCGGGCAAAACCATCATCTCAAGCACAAGGGAGACACAATCGACAGCATGCATGCAATGTAATGATGCATAACTCGACACACATAAGTTCACAACACACTCTCTATCTCACTTATAACCGTGATGAACAAAACTTTCACCTCGCCTCAACAATAGAAGACATGATCCACAATAGGTTCACAACGTAAATGAATATGACACAACAATCAACTCCACATTTCGCACTATCACCTACCCCAGTGATATAACACAATGACCCAATCCAAGTTTACAACTGTGCCCAGTTACATGAACTTAATTAAACATCTATAGGTCAAACATACAATAGAGCCTGTAATCCACAATAGTGATGAATAAACTATAAAGATAACAATAGAGCATCTCAAAGTTCAAAGGCAAAGCATTAAGCACATGAATAAATAAGAGTAGAGTCAAGGTAATGATACTATCATCATCATCATACAGTTCATGCCATAAGATCAACAATCTACCTGACCAAAGTAGGAATCACCCACCTGGTATGTAGATCATGCTGATGGCCCTCACATCCATGAATCTTCCTCGAATCAAATACATATAATAAAGAATAGAACATATAACCAAGTTTTAACATACACTCAGTAATAAAGTCAATACCTAACTCCTATCAATGATATACATTCATAAACATCCAAATTTGGACATACCTAACATTGTTTCACTCTTCCATAGCTTCCTCATCTTTTTAAGGAAATCTAATATGAATCAAACCATTGGACTGAAGGCAACACCAAACTCCCAAATCAAGCTTACCTTACAATGCTTCATAGCCCACAACCTATCCAGAAAATCAACGCACTATCAATCACATGCATAGTATACAAATTTATCTTTGATCTCCCAATTGCTAACCAAAATCTCTAAGAAAAGATTAAATCTTACTATAACTTGAAGGTATCATCCATAACACACCCTCCTCCCCCAAATCTATCGATCGACATATTCAGACCATCACGAGCTACAGTTGTGTCATGCTTCCCGATCATAATGGCAGTGCAACTGTACCCCCACAAATCACAGATCACTAGTTCTATTTCTTGGAGTAGCAATCAATTCGGGAAAACAATGACAACTCCGAATATGGAAGATCTTACTCTTAGCCTCAAGGTCATCTTACGAAGCAGCAATGCTCCAGATCAAAACTCATCGTCAAGTAGAAAGCGGATAAGAGAAACAGATCAAGATGGTGGTGCACAGTATCGTGTCTTCGTTGAGAATGCTAGGTTGCCAGCTCCTCTTGGATGGTAGGTTGTCCCAAGCCGATGATGAGGAGTGACGCTCACTCGGAATGGTCAAGCAGCGATGCGAGCAGAGATCTCTACGTGGTCAATTGGACCGACTCATCAAGAAGTGGTCGATCGCAATGTCGATTGGCACAGCGACAGCATCGCCGAGATGAACTCGCGTGAAGAAGAAAGATGGAGAACTAAGCTCGAAGAAGGGAAATCGAGTGAGGGCAACGAAAATCGAGCCAAAAAGGGAAATGGGGATGAGGAGGGCTGCAGAGAAAAATGAGGAAAGATTAATAATACTTAAACCTAGGTTTTGATATTTATATCATTTAGGTTAATCAAACCCATTAACACCTCACATGATAATCCAAATAGGCATTGTAAAAGCTATTAAATTTCCCCCCACAAAATGCAACAGAAACTCTATTTAATTCCAAGAAAATTTCTAATAATCTTGAAAATTTTCATAAGATAATTTCTTAATTAAAAAGGAGTATTTTATTTTAATTTTATTTTCTGGTATCTTACACCGACTCCATCATAAGTTCTCCCTCTTTAGTAAAATTGAAGAGTGAAGTCGAGTGAAGTTTTATAAGTAAGGAGATCGGGAATTATATAGACTGTTCTGCCCAACAACACTTCTGAATATAGTTACTTTGTTTACCCCTACTCTGCTCGGGCACCCCATATACTACTCAAGAATTACATATACTTCTCGAAAATTGCATACATTGTTCTGCCAATACCCAAATTACTCTGCCAAGATAGTTACTCCTTAGTCATCACTTATACTGCTCGAGAACAAAAACTTCTCTGCCCTGGCCTCGAACAACAAAAAATTTACTACTTTAGCTGTAAATACCAAAAGACTTCATTGCCTTAGCTGAAAACCCCACACCCATCATAAGTTCCCCCTCTTTAGTGAAACTGAAGAGCAAGGTCGAGTGAAGTTTCACAAGTGTTCACTGATATAGATTATGCCATAAACCATAGGTGTCACAGTAAGCACAAGTCTTTAACCTCTCACATTATGCACAGGGCCTTAAACTCTCATGATAGGTGCTGGGCCTTAAACTATCATGGAAGGCATTGAGCCTCGTTAGCATTTACCTACCCATTATAGCTGGCGTTATAGTTCCCTATGGGGGAAGGTATCTACATAGCCCATAGGTTGTTATAAGAGGTGTAAAGGCCTTAAGAACATTTTACATATGTCATATAGTGGTGTTATAGTCCCTGTGAGAGAATATAGCTTTCTAGCACATAGGTTGTTATAGTAGGCACAGAGCTTTAAGAACATTTTATATACACCATATAGCGGCATTATAGTCCCCATGGGAGAATGTAGCTATCTATCCCATAGGCTATTATAGTAGGCGTAGAGCCTGAGTTAGTTTTCAACACTTAGAAAAAATACTACTAATCTATTCAAGAAAATTATAACAAATTTGTCATACCTTAGAAAAAATACCACTGAAATAAGAAAGATGAAATTTCCAATTAAGCACAGAAAACCTTAGCATAAATGTCCTTAACAACCGCTAGAAAGAATTTGAGTGGATACCACAAACCCTAGAAATAACAATAACCCTTTGTACAAGAGTTTTAGTTAATTCTGCTCTATACCAGCCATACAATACCTTTAGAAAAACTTGATAGCCTTCAAATTTTGCCCGAGATAAAAAATGCCTTAGAAAAAATTATATAGCCCTTTGCCAAAAAACATTAGATAGCCTAAAACCCTTAAGCGTAAAATGCTTTAGAAACATTGATAACCCTTCCTTGAAAAAGAACATTAGAAACCTTGGAATTATGTATTAAGCTCAAGATGCCATAGGAAAAAATACTTATAACCCCTGCAAGAAAACAAATTCCTTAAGAAAAATATTAGGGTTTATAAAAATTCTGAATCACATTTTCTCAACATCCCACCCATCATACTTATTCCCTATTTCCTTCTTAAAAGCCACTGCCCTCATTAACACTTTACCGTTCAACCTCTATTTGCCCTTGAAACCCTAGATTCCTCTTTCCCCGACACCTTCAAACTCCCTACAACCAACTCTTCTCCATGGCTTCCTCTTCCTCCACCATTCCTTGGTACGAAACAACGCCCAACCACCTATCCCTCAATAATTCATTCTTCCTCTGTGAACCCAAATACATCTCTGAGGGTTTCACCGCTATCATCCCTACTCGTGACCAATGCCCTCACCGTCCTCCGCCTGGCACCAACACCCTCTTCACAGGGCAGCTAGAAGGAGGTCTTCGCCTTCCTGTCCCAAAGCCTCTCTTTCACTTTCTCACCTATTACGACCTTCCTATCTACCAATTGACCCCCAACTCCATCCGCATCCTAGTCAACACCATAATTGTGTTCTAGCATCTCGACTCCCATAAATCCCTCACATATTCCATTGCCTTTACCAACTAAAAATGGTTGACTCATGCATGTTTTATTTCATGGCACGCCAAGGTTACCAATTCTTGACTAATATGCCAACTTCCCAAAAGGGATGGAAAGAATTATACTTCTTTATCCCCATGGATCCCATCCTTCAATTCTCCTCCTCCTGGAAAACCACACTTAAAAATCTTCCTAACCATAAAATGGTTAAAGCTGCCATCAACTTTCCCTCTATCGAAGCAAAACTCAAAAACAAACACTTCAGTATCAATGAACTTCTACAAAAACCTATCCTATCTTACTATGGACTATCACCCATTCTATCACCAAATGCGCATCCAATTGGTAAATTTGCTTTACTGCATTTATCTTTATACATATAATAAAATTGTATTTTGTTTCTGCATATTAACACCATACCCTGCTTATTTACCTACTAACTTGGAAACTCATATTAATACTTCATTCTCCATATCTAAAAAATATACTGATGTCTTGTTTTATATACCTACTATATTTACTTTTGCACACCAACCAATCTTTTGACTTGCAGCAACACTAAACTGATACTGTCACTCCGTGACAAATGTTGGAACGTCGATGGCCGGCTAGAGGGGGGTGAATAGCCCTCTTTCGCGCATGGTCGAATTCACTTGTCAATTACTCATCTACAAAGTCGTTAGCGCAGCGGAATAACAAAAACTAAAGACAATTTGTAAGATACGAAGAAAAAAAAATTATATGAGTTAACCCTATAATTAATTGGGTTTAATTAGTAGATTAATTGAGGTTAATTAGTGGATTAATTGGGCTCAATAAGTGGACTAATTGGGCTAAAATCTGTTGGGCTGGAATTGGGCTTGAACCGGATTGGGCTAAATCAGATTGGATTAGACTTGGGTTGGTCTAACCGAATCGCTCGAACGACTTTTAAAAGCTGTCGAACGAACCGATCCATTTCACTCACAATTCCATTTCTTTCCTCTCCCCATCGTTATTTCTTTCACTCCGCGCGATTCTCGTCGCCCGATCTCTGTTGGAATGTATACTGAAAGCTTAGCTCTTTTTGTATGAACATTTTTATTTTGAAATAAGAATCACATGATCATTGTTTGCACTTTATATTTATTATATGTGTGCATATTGTCTAATATTTTACATTGTAGATAACATGGTGCTTGGTGTGGCACAGAAGATCATGTTATCAGTCCCTTGTATAATATAAGTAGAGGCTCACAACCAAGATGATTTTGGACAAACCATTGGCATGGTTGTAGTGTAGCTTGGTATTGTTTTGTCTTGAACATAGAGTTACACCAGTACACTTAGGTGTATTGAGCAGGACCGACATAGAGGTGATTCAATTAATTGCTGACTACATAACTGAATCGAACCTCGGATATTATGTTGTACATGCTCTTAATCCCGATATAATAACGGGCACATGTACTTAGTATTTATTTCTTTGATTTACCATAGGGTGAGATTTAGATGGATTAAATCAATATGCCCGGTAAGTTGTGAAATAATATTATTTACATGGTGTGCCATTGATTATAGGAGGAAATAGTGTCCTATATATTAGGTTGATGATGTCCCCTTGAGGAGTTCATAAGGTTCATCATGTAAACCCAGCTGGTTGACGTAGTCAACATGATGATAAGGTTGAGTGGTACTACTTGAGGAGTTAGATGTTAATTGATTGATGGTCAGTAAATCAATTAATTAACGGACATTCGATAACTTAAACACGGGGAGATGGATGTACAAATAATATATGGAGCCCATATTAATTTATGGGGGTTGGTGAGGTAGTTCAATGATGATTCTCTAGTGGAATGGAACATCATTGATGGATCAAGTTTGTGTGGTTCCGATCCATCGGGTGGCCAAGATCCAACTCCTCCTCATGGTCCCTATCGTAGACTAATATAATCCTCAAGAAGTCTAGATCCAAGAATGTAAAACAAAACCCTAGATCCGACTGTTGGGATGAAACCCTAGATCCGACGGTTGGGATACGACGGTTGGGATGAAACCCTAGATCTGACGGTTGGGATGAAACCCTAAATCCGAAGGTTGGGATGAAACCCTAGATCCGACGGTTGGGATAAAACCCTAGATCCGACGGTGGAGATTAAATCCCTAGATCCAACGGTGGAGATTAAAGGAGGCTTAAGCCCAATTCTATAAATAGAGGGCTAAGGCTTGGGCGGCAAGAATGGTTTTTGGATTAGGGTTTTGCCTCTCAAGAGTTTAGGCGGCTAGGGTTTGGTTTGTGGTTTGGGCGGCAACAAGGAAGGAGATTAGGGTTTCCTCCTTTTCTCCTTGGTGGTCGGCGCTCACTCCATCTTCCTCCTTGCTTTGGCCAGCCCTCTTCCTCCTCCTTTTCTCCTTGGTGGCCAGCGGTTCTCCAATCCATTGGTGGCCGACGCTTCTCCCATTCCTTGGTGGCCGGCAGCATCATTGTTACAAAGGTTGGTCGGCGTTCAACCATCTACTCCTTGGCCGGCGGTTATATCAAGCTCCTTGGTTTGGTAGCCAGTTCTAGAAAGGAGAAGGAGTTTTGTTTGGTTCTTCTCTTTGTTCGGAGCGAGCAAGGAAGGGAATAACGTGACCTAGAAGGCTTCTGCTCGTGGAGGATCTTCGCCCACACGACGTCCACGAGGAGGATAGGACATACGGTAGAAGATCAAGAGGTTAAAAAGTTTTACAACTTTATTTTTCTGATCTTAACATGTTCTTTATGTGTTGATTATACTAGTTTGCATTTGTATGTATTTTGTATAATCATGGACCCCGAAGACAAACACAAAAATCGGCGATCCGTCCATCGTCTCTTCCACGGCTAACCAACTAGAAGAGTTGTGTTGCTTGAACAACTAGTTTGTTCAAGCGATCTCTCAAGTTGTTAGAACGACGACGAAATGGTTGTGCTAAGAAAACTCATCCCATCCGGATTAGTTTTTTTATTAGTGAAAATTTAATCCGGGGACATGGGAACCAATGAGCCTCCGAAGCAATTACCAACAATCTCATCAGCGTTCCGGTGAGAGCAATTGACGGCATCGGCACCTTGGTCGATCTTCGGTGGAGGATTTGGTTTCTCGCCTGGGGGGATCTCGGCAGTATTTACGGCGGACGGGCGATGCTGTTGCCGCGGTAGCAAGCTGTCGATCAAGGTACATTGGTGGTCTAGGGCTGGATTTCACTGTCGTTTTCCTTATATTTAGTGGTGGATGGTGTATCTTAGCTCAAATCGGTGGTTGGCAGTGATTTGGGGCTGAGTTCGTCGGTGGAAAAGGGGGCTGCCGGTGGAGCGCTGAGCTTGTGATTGGAGATTGGATTGGTTCGGTGAAGCAGGGAATAGGGGAGGAGCAGCGTTGGAGGATCTACGGTATTGGTAAGTTTCGATTATTTTTTTCTTCTTTCCCCTGTGCTGTGTGAAATTTCTAAGGATTGTTGGTGGTTTGTCAATTAATGCATTGAATTTGGAATTCAAGTTGTTATGTTCTGATGGTTAGGAATTACAGCTGTGATTTGGAAGTTAATATGTGATTTGAGTGGTATTGTTGATTTCGTGTAGATCTATGTTTGTTATTTCGAATTTGTTATGCCGATGGGTTGGTTGGGAGTTTGGATTGATTGATGGAGCAATCGGCTGGGGTTGTTTGGGATGATTGGCGACTATAATCAGTAGGTGTAATTTGTGATGGTGGTTGTTGTGGCTTTGAGGTTGTGTTGCAACGGTGAAATGTATTGGTATAATCTCTGTTTGTTTTCTAACCGATCTGTCCACAATTCTCATAACGAGGATGCTGTGAGAAGGGTATGGACGTGTGTTTGAGGTAAGGATGGATAGGTTCCTGTTTGATTTACGCTATGGAGTTGTTGATCTGTGTGGGATGTTGGTGGTGGATGTCGATAGATTGTTGCTAACTGATTAGGGATAGTCAGAGTTGTTAACACGTATTCAGGGAAGAATGTGAATATAGAAATGATATAATAATTAGTTCGTATAATTATCGGAGATTTGTACTTAACCATAATTCATTACTATTGTGCAGGTTTGGGATACGAAGTAGGTTTCGGCCTTGAAGATTATTCGAGCATTGTATCAGGTGGGTAATATCTACCTGGTCCGGTAGTTTTGATCAAATTCCAGTGCATCAATTTGGATATATGTTTATACTTGTTTACCTTAAATCCACTCATGTTTAATCATATGCTTGTACTACCTTTGACCTTTGAGATATATTGTTGTTATTTCATTGATTATCTATCATGGATATGAACTATAAACCCTATTATGTGTTAGCTGATAGATGTTCAGTAAGTACATGTGGTTAGGTTTATCTTTGTGACCTCAGATTGGGTTACTGGGTTACATCACTAGGGTTAGGTGATGGATTGGATTATAGAGCCGATTGTTATATCATACCCATATTAGTGGTGCATATATGGTGGATCTAGTTGTATGTGCATAAATAAGTGTGTGGTTGTCAGTATGTGGCCATGGACTAGAGGTCCTAGCGTGATGGTATATCCACTATGGATCGTATATCTGTGTATGGTTATATGGATTGTCGATAGTATCTCGCTACTGACTAGAGGTCTTCGCGTGGTTGATTGTCAGATATGTATGACTCTTTGTGTGATAGAGAGAGTTTTGTCGATTCTAGTCCTTGCATTGTTGACTTTTGGTTGACCCAGACTCCCCGTGAGATAGGGAGTGTGGAGAGGATACATGTATGGAGCTATGCATCATTACATTTTATGCATGCTGTTGACTGGGTCTCCCTTGTGGTTGAGACGGGTCGTCAGTCTTCCTGCCTCCCCGGCCACTCGGGGTAGTGGTAGCAGGGTTGAGGGTAGAGCATTGTTGTGCGTGTTGTTCTCGGCCACTATGGATGGTAGTAGCTGGAGATGCGCACCTGGCCACTGTATGGAGTGGTTAGCAGACTCACTCACTATAGACGGTGGTCGTGTGATGTGTAGTTGTCCTAGGTGCGGTGCTCATCTACTCATAGGTAGGGACGGAGCGGCTAGCAGAAGGGACCCCTGTGTGAGTAGCATATAGCTCTATGGCGGCTAGCTACTATTTCATACTACCCAACTCGGTCACTCGATAGTGGTGGCGGCTGGAGTCGGGATAGTAGTCATGTCGTGCCACCCGGGCCATACTGGGGGCGTGGTTGGAAGGGTCCACAGACATGGCCATGCATATGCATTGCTGATATATATATGTATGCATGTATTTGATATATGTTTTACATATGCCTGTGAGATGCTGCATTTGTTTGTTGCATATGTTTGTACTCATAATGCATGCCATTTGCTTATTATATACTGCTGTGTGTTGAGCATGATATATGTGTTGTTCTAGACTGTTGTATGCATTTGGTTAGCATCATGACATAGTGTGGTATGGACCGAGATGTTATTACATGTGATTATATACTGTGCATATGTCTGAGTGTTGGTCAGGTATGGGATTGACTTTGTACGTTATATGGGTTATCTTATTGTATATATGTTCAGAATGATATAGCTTATGGTGTTGCAGACCGTCAAGTACGTTGGTACATTACTTCATGTTCAGTTGATCAGTTTAGTATATACATTGAGTATGACATTCCTGTGGTTACTTGTTATTAGATTTGGATAGGACTGTATGTCTATTGGACTTTTGATGTATACCTGTAGATCTTCACATGTATACTTGTAGATCTCTATATTCTTATATGTTGTTCATGCACTTTCTACATATTACCTCTGAGTTTATACTCACCACCCGGGACCCTGGGTTTCCTGTCGCCCAAGTAATAGGTAGAAGATTCCTTGGACGTTCAGAGCTCCGCCAGTTGATCCCATCTCACACGGGACGGATGGATACTTAATCCGTATCGTTGTATTTGTGTGGATTGTTGTTTTGAGGTTTTATCCTGTATTGTTTTCGTATTTGTGATATACGGATGTATTGTATGTATTTGGCCTTTGATGTGGTTTCTATTATGATTCTTGTTGTGTCAAGTCACTCCGGAGTGCACAGTTGGGTTTTTGTATCTTGTTTTATCTGTCAGTATGTTTCCGCTGTATTTGGTATGTTGATATCTTTATATTATATTGTTGTTGTGGGCCTACGGGCCTTGTATTAACCCGATATGTTGCCACGTACAGGGGAGATGTCATTCGTTTGCTTTTCGCCACGGCATACTCTCGGGGCGTGACAATTTTATTAGTATCAGAGCCCTAGGTTGCGAAGTCCATTTTCGGATTTTATTTTGTTCGGACATCGAGTTTTCCTTTACTCGGTTTTGGTTTTGTGAGTTCTGGGATCTGGCTGTTGCGGGACATCTCCGAGCTGCAAGGGTTAAGGTATGTTAACTGTTATTACATATCCTTCTATTGGCTATGCATTTAGTTGCTTATAACGGGGATGACTTGTAGGGTGTTGGTTAGTATTCGTAACTGTGGTTTGAGTTGACCACGAGAACGACATGTTGAGGTTAGTAGACATGTACCTACTATCGAAAAGGTAATTACCTTTGAGAGCCGACTGATACCGAGTCAGAAAAAAGGGATTAGGTAGTCACATTTCTTGTAGAGATAAGAGATTACAGTCTTAGGGATTTTCACTAATTATGCTAGTCAGATCATTACCTATGGGGTAATGGACAAGCGAGTATACTACTGCTGATGCAGATAGTAGAGAATTAGTTTGGAGATATTCATAGGGATTTTGATCCCTGGGTATGTCATTTTAGGTTGTATAACTTTGAGAGTACTTTTTAGTACTTGACTCGTATTATACGAAGATAGTGGAGTTGGCTGCATACCATTATCGGGATCAAGTCGATACTTGGTGGAAGAGATAGGAAATAACCTTCGGGAAATCACACATCACTTGGACACAGTGTAGTGATGTTGTGAGAGAGTATTTCCCCACGTCATCTTCTTTGACTCATCGTCTGGGAATTCTTGAGCTTCAGGTTGGGTGATCGTTTGGTAACGAAGGTACCATGCAAAGTCGTTAGATTTGCGAGGGTTACGACCACCTAATAGCTCGAGAATGTGATCGACATGTCTTAAGTCACCCATGGTTTATTGGCTGACATCTTGATCAGGATGTTTGGATCTCCTACTAGATCCTACCAGAAGTCCTTAGACCGAGTCATGTGTATAGAAATGACTCCGTAGCAAGTGTTTTAAGAGTTGGAGATTTGATAAGCATATATTGCAAGTCAAATTATTGGAATTCGAAGTCTCCAAATGTTGGATAAAAGGAGTGAGATTGGAGTTATGAGTCATGAGCTACTATTGGAGATTTTTTCGACCATAGAAGATCGACTGCAGATCGACAGCATTTTCTCATGTTTATCAGTGAAATCAGAGGAAAAACTCCGAAGGGAGATTATGTGTGTACAGTGTGGGTCACGACGAGACGCAGAGTCAGATTATCCGATGGATTATGTTATTTTCTTCTACTATAAGCAACCGATATCTACGAGAAGAGTATGTACTTTGAAGACTCATTTGAAGACTTTGGATGAAGCTTTCGAGAGGACGATCCACAACCTCAAAAGCTGAGATCATTACAGAAGATTAGATTATCACATTAGCAGCGATCTTATCTCAGACATAGTGGAGTTCTTTGATACTTCCAGCCAGGAGAAGCAATTTACTCAGCAGTATCGGCAGAAGACATCTCAGAAGATTCAGACATCCAGATGACAACAACTGTTATCTTCCCAGGCGTGGTTATGATTTGTATGGAGGAGAGAGAGTGTACGATGATGGTCGTATATATGCGGTATTCTCCAGTTGCAGTTATATCTTTCACAAAGTTAGAACGTGCTACGATGTTGACAATTCTTCAGTACTTTACAGTTGGATGTGTACCCTTTGCCAGTACAACAGTGTTTACCATCACAATTGCAGACATTTTGGGTATTATATCTCAGTTCAGCAGTTGATTTCAGTTCCTCCATGGCAGACTTTTACATCTACATGAACTCAGCCGTCAAGAACAGATGTTGGACGAGTTTACATGATTACATGAGAAGAGGTATAGAAGACCGAAGAATTGATCATGTGGGGTATTATTTTAGATTATCCTATTTGTTGATATATCGAGAGATACTGGTAGTTACAGGTATCTTTATCTTGAACGTTCTTAGATAGGATTAGAAGGGTTCTTGTACATCGACTTGTGGGTTGGTGGTGTCTCTATCATCAGATGAGATGTTGATCAATAATCGAGAAGTCAAGGGATGCCCTTAGACTTTGATAGGCATATCCTTATGGATAGTTAAATTGTTGAAATGGGGGTAAAATTTGTGTCTCATATGTGCATATAATCCGAGAGTATTCGGATGTAGTTTTGGATGAACTCTCGGGTTTGCTACTGCATGGACAAGTAGGAATATGCGATTGGGGTGATTTCGAGAATAGTTGTGATATTGGAGACCTCATACCGGGAGATGATTTTATTGGTATTATTGTTGCTAAACACTGGAAATCGGAAGAACGTAAGTTGCGATTATAGGAGGTATTTGACAGGAGATTTATCTTTCCTAGTGTTTCTTCTTGAAAAGACTGGAAACTCTTTGTTAAAAGAGAGACATACCTTTGAGGTTATGCATCGATTATCAATGATTGGAATGCATTAATTGAGAATAAATATCCTTCATTATGGATAGATGATCTATTTAGATCAGCTTAAAGAACACCTATGTATACTCTAGGGTTGATTTATAATTGGAGTGTAGATATTGTAGTGACTTGATGTCATACAATTACCCTTGTGGGTGTGATGATTGAGATATCATTTTCTTGGAGTAAAGAGAATGTGGGTGTATAGAAGACGACATTTCATACTTGGTATGAATTTTATGAGTTGTTGATAATGTTGTTAGACTTATCGACGATTTAGTCATTCACAGATTTGAGGAATCAAGTACTCTTGGAGTATTTGAGATTGATTGTCATCATATCTGTGGATGATATATTTTTGGGATAGATGCAACTGGGGAGATTGATCATTACGATCTCCCAATCACTTATAGTGCTGCGTGATAGAGTGAATTTTGGACATTAGATTAATTTCTCTTGTGAGAATAATTCTCCGTCTCTGGGAAGGATAGTGGTTCCCAGAGTTGCATTCGATTTACGAAGAGTTGTTTCAGGAGACTCTTCATTCGAGAGTGATGATTTATTTGGAGTGTATCAAAAAATAGTGAGTATTGAGACGTTCATGTTAGTGGAACGATATATGAGACATGGTTGATTTCGTAGTTTAATGTTGGGCATGCCATCAAGCAAAGGTGGAATATTAGTGACCAGTAGAGTTACGTACTGTGATGGAAGTGGTAGCCTAGTACGATGGACAACGTTGGGAGATTATCTAGAATTCGGAAAGGACTTGATAGGATTTGGGTAATCGATGATCGATTAGCTAGGTCCACTCATTTTCTTCCGAGCCATAAGATGGTTTTCGTTGGATCACTGGATGGAATTATATCCATGGAGTATCCTTGAGTATCATTTCTGATAGTGATTCATGATTCACCTTACGATTCTGGAAAAGTTTCCCACCGGTTATGGATATAGAGCTCTACCTTGGTACAGTGATTTACCTTGTAATAGTCGGTTGAGAGTGTATATAAGAGCTGGAATATAATATTCGAGCTCAGTACCCCACTTAGTCACTTGAGGTGTGACTTTGCCCTGGAAACTTGAGATGGTTGTTGTGACATCTCATACTCGTACATGAGTCGGAAATTTAGGGACCAAATTTTTATTAGTGGTGGAGAATGTAAGATACGAAGAAAAAAAAATTATATGAATTAACCCTTTAATTAATTGGGTTTAATTAGTAGACTAATTGTGGTTAATTAGTGGATTAATTGGGCTCCATAAGTGGACTAATTGGCTAAAATCTGTTGGGCTGGAAATGGGCTTGAACCGGATTGGGCTAAATCAGATTGGATTAGACTTTGGTTGGTCTAACCGAATCGCTCGAATGGCTTTTAAAAGCTGGCGAACGAACCGATCCATTTCACTTCCGATTCCGTTTCTTTCCTCTCCCCATTGTTGTTTCTTTCGCTCCGCGCGATTCCCGTCGCCCGATCTCATCGGTGTTCCGGTGAGAGCAATCGATGGCACCACCACCTTGGTCGATCTTCGGTGGAGGATTTGGGTTCTCGCCTGGGGGGATCTCGACGGTATTTGCGGCGGACGGGCGGTGTTGTTGTCTCGGCAGCAAGCTGTCGATCAAGGTACGTCAGTGGTCTAGGGCTGGATTTCACCATCGTTTTCCTTAGATTTAGTTGTGGATGGTGTATCTTAGCTCAAATCGGTGGTTGGCAGTGATTTGGGGCTGAGTTCGCCGGTGGAAAAGGGGGCTGTCGGTGGAGCGCTGAGCTTGTGATTGGAGATTGGATTGGTTCGGTGAAGCAGGGGATAGGGGAGGAGCAGCATCGGAGGATCTATGGTATTGGTAAGTTTCGATTCTTTTTTTCTTCTTTCCGCTATGCTGTGTAAAATTTCTATGGATTTGTGGTGGTTTGTCGATTAATACAATGAATTGGGAATTCAAGTTGTTGTGTTCTGATGGATAGGAATTGCAGCTGTGATTTGGAAGTTAATCTGTGATTTGAGTGGTATTGTTGATTTGGTGTAGATCTATGTTTGTTATTTCGAATTTGTTCTGCCGATGGGTTGGTTGGGTGTATGGATTGATCGGTGGAGCAAGCGGCTGGGGTTGTTTGGGAAGATTGGCGGCTGTAATCAGTAGGTGTAATTTGTGATGGTGGTTGTAGTGGCTTTGAGATTGTATTGCAACGGTGAAATGTATTGGTATAATCTCTGTTTGTTTTCTAACCGATCTGTCCATAGTGCTCAGAACGGGGATGTTGTGAGAAGGGTATGGACGTGTGTTTGAGGTAAGGATGGATAGGTTCCTGTTTGATGTACGATGTGGAGTTGTTGATCTATGTGGGATGTTGGTGGTGGATGTCGATCGATTGTTGCTAACTGATTAGGGATAGTCGGAGTTGTTAACACATTTTCGGGGAAGAATGTGAATATAGAAATGATATAATAATTAGTTCGTATAATTATCAGAGATTTGTACTTAACCATAATTCGTTATTATTGTGCAGGTTTGGGATACGAAGCAGGTCCGCGGCTGTGAGGATTATTCGAGCTTTGTATCTGGTGGGTAATATCTACCTGGTCCGGTAGTTTTGATCAAATTCCAGTGCATGAATTTGGATATATGTTTATACATGTTTACCTTAAATCCACTCATGTTTAATCATATGCTTGTACTGCCTTTGACCTTTGAGATATATTGATGTTATTTCATTGATTATCTATCGTGGATATGAACTATAAACCCTATTATGTGTTAGCTGATAGATGTTTAGTAAGTACATGTGGTTAGAGTTATCTTTGTGACCTCAGATTGGGTTACTGGGTTACATTACTAGGGTTAGGTGATGGATTGGATTATGGAGTCGATTGTTATATCATACCCGTATTAGTGGTGCATCTATAGTGGATCTAGTTGTCTGTGCATAGATAAGTGTGTGGTTGTCAATATGTGGTCATGGACTAGAGGTCCTAACGTGATGGTATATCCATTATGGATCGTATATATGTTTATGGTTATATGGATTGTCGATAATATCTCGCTACTAACTAGAGGTCTTAGCGTGGTTGATTGTCAGATGTGTATGACTCTTTGTGTAATAGAGAGAGTCTTGTGGATTCTAGTCCTTGCATAGTTGACTTTTGGTTGACCAGGACTCCCCGTGGGATAGGAAATGTGGCGAGGATACATGTATGGAGCTATGCATACTTACATTGCATGCATGCGGTTGACTGGGTCTCCCTTGTGATTTAGACAGGTCATCAGTCATCCTGGCTCCCCGGTCACTCGGGGTAATGGTAACAGGGTTGAGGGCAGAGCATTGTTGTGTGTGCCGTTC
This sequence comes from Wurfbainia villosa, assembly GCA_025175895.1. NCBI lineage: Eukaryota > Viridiplantae > Streptophyta > Magnoliopsida > Zingiberales > Zingiberaceae > Wurfbainia > Wurfbainia villosa. The sequence goes on from CM045990.1 coordinate 97,421,100, forward strand.
CTGGCCACTAAGGATGGTGGTAGCTGGAGATGCGCACTTGGTCACTGTGCGGAGTGGTAGTTAGCTCACTCACCCACTATAGATGGTGGTCGTGTGATGTGCTATTGTCCTAGGTGCGGTGCTCGTCTACTCATGGGTAGTGACGGAGCGGCTAGCAGCAGGGACCCCCATGTGAGTAGCATATAGCTCTATGGCGGCTAGCTACTGTTTCATACTACCCAACTCGGTCACTCGAGAGTGGTGGCGGCTGGAGTCGGGATAGTAGTCATGTCGTGCCACCCGGGTCATACTGGGGTCATAGTTGGACAGGTCCGCAGACATGGCCATGCATATGTATTGCTGATATATATATATGTAAGCATGTATTTGATATATGTTTTACATATGCCTATGAGATGCTGCATTTGTTTGTTGCATATGTTTGTACATCATGATGCATGCCATTTGTATATTATATACTGTTGTGTGTTGAGCATGATATATGTGTTGGTCTAGATTGTTGTATGCATTTGATTAGCGTCATGACATAGTGTGGTATGGACCAGGATGTTATCACATGTGATTATATACTGTGCATATGTCTGAGTGTTGGTCAGGTATGAGATTGACTTTGTACGTTATATGGTTTAAGTTATTGTATACCTGTTCAAGATGATATAGCTTATGGTGTTGTAGACCATCAGGTACATTGGTACATTACTTCATGTTCAGTTGATCAGTTTAGTATATACATTGAGTATGACTTTCCTGTGGTTACTTGTTATTAGATTTGGATAGGATTGTATGTCTATTGGACTCATGTTGTATACCTGTAGATCTTCAGATGTATACTTGTAGATCTCTATATCTTTATATGTTGTTCGTGCACTTTCTACATATTACCCCTGAGTTTATATTCACCACCCCGGGACCCTGGGTTTCCTGTCGCCCAGGTAATAGGTAGAAGATTCCTTGGACATTCGGAGCTCCGCCAGCTAATCCCATCTCACACAGGACAGATGGATATTTAATCCGTATTGTTGTATTTGTGTGGATTGTCGTTTTGAGGTTTTAGCCTGTATTGTTTCCGTATTTGTGATATACGGATGTATTGTATGTATTTGGCCTTTGATGTGGTTTCTATTATAATTCTTGTTGTGTCAAGTCACTCCGGAGTGCACAATTGGGTCTTTGTATCTTGTTTTATCTGTCAGTATGTTTCCGCTGTGTTTGGTATGTTGATATCTTTATATTATATTATTGTTGTGGGCCTATGGGTCTTGTATTAACCCGATATGTTGCCACATATAGGGGAGATGTCGTCCGTTTACTTTTCGGCACGGCATACTCTCGGGGCGTGACACAATTACAAGTGACAAGAAAACAAACGCTAACACCAAGATGTAACATGGTTCATGACCTTGCCACTAATCCACGGACCGATTCGTCCCAGGTGAATCATGCCTAAACCTTCACTAGTCTCTCATTTGCACAAAGCTAGGTGGAGGTAATCTCTTTACAACAATGCACTTGTTCTTACAATAAGATTGAAGTAAGAACAAGAAGAAGGAGAAAAGCTTGTGTAGGGCACTTAGGGAATAGTTTGAAGCATGAAGATTACAATCCCAAAGCCCACACCCTCTCTTTTTATAGAGAAGGTTGATTTCTTCCCGTTGGACGACAATCAGTCGACTGCTGCCTTTGGTAGTCGACTGCCGTCGTTGCAACGACTTTTAAATACATCAGATCCCGACCGTTATAGTCCAACGAGAGACTTGGTAGTCGACTGATATATCCATCAGTCAACTAATGCCTCCATAGCTGACTTATCAATCAGCTAGGGGAGGTTATGTGCCCGCGACTACCTTCATCAGTCGACTGTCATCCTTGGCAGTCGACTGATGGTCTGGCAGTCGATTGTCATTCCTTGGCAGTCGATTACTGGGCCAGAAACCCACCAGTCGGACACCAGTCAAACCCATTCGACTTGGAGCAATCGACTGCAATATCATGGCAGTCGACTGTAGTCGAGAAAACCTATCCGACACTTAGCCAATTTTCCAAGATTACCTAAGAGCTACCCCGTCCCCGGGTTACAATCGCTCACTCTCATTCCCTTGGAGTCTCTCACCTTGAAGTTATCTTCGTCAGGCCACGTCCCTCGGATGCACCAAGCGCACGGCTTCGCAGTGCCATCCTTCACGTCTCGTCCTGAAGTCTACTTCCTCCGGCTTCACTCCAATGCTCCTCGTCTGGCGATCCCTCAGATGCACCAAGTGCATGGCTTTCGCAATGCATCTTTCACCGACTCAAGGACTGAGTCATGAGAGGTGAATCTTGCCAATGCTATCGTCATCCATGTGTGAATTACTAAGTCCTGCATGACTTCAACGCACGTATCAAATCCATATCAAACCTAACTTAAACCCTTTGCCACACACATCAAAACCACATCACATGGGTTGATTGCTCTAACAATCTCCCCCTTTTTGATGTGTAGCAATCCGTTTAAGTTAGGTAAAAACAATACCATAAAAACATAAGGCAAGAAACCATCTAAATAACATGAGTATAAAAACTCCCCCTTAAGACATGCTAACTTTTCCCCCCTAGCATGATTAACTTAAACCATTAACATTCTCCCCCTTTGACACCATCAAAAACATTATCCAAATGTTATACATGCATGGCATCAAGTCAAATTGAAGAAAATACCAAAATCAAACTTAAAACCTATCAAAATAGGTTACTATGCTCGTGCATAGTCTAACAGTTGACTGCTATCAGCATGGCAGTCGACTGGCACAAGTAAAATCAGTTTTTCTAATTTTCACGATGAAATTCAGAAATGTACTAAAAATTCTAGAAAATTTGAAAAATCATGAAAATTTGAAAACACATTTCTTGTGGATGCCTTTATCAATGAAAAATAAGTTTTCATGAAAATTCATTCAATTTTCAATCTTTTGACAAAAACTCAAAAGTTGCAAAAACCTTCAATCATGCATCAATTTTAAGAACTAGCTTTGCCTTGAAATGATTTACAACATGAATACACATATTATAAAACAAGAAATGGTTTTGAAAGCATTTGAAATATCCAACCATGATCTTTGGGCAATATGTCTATGAATTAAACATATACTTTCTCCATCATTGGTCTATGATTGCTCTATTGATACACTTAATGACCCATCTAAATGTCATAAGCATTAGTGAACCATTTGTATCATCCTATCATCTCACCCATTGCTATGTTCTCAATCAAGTTAGCCTTATAGTGGGATGTGAGATGTATCTAAAGGTATTTATACTTAACCAAAATTTCATAGAATTCTACCCATGGTTAAGTATCATCCTAAGAACCCAATCATGAACATGCATCAAGAATTATGAATCATGATCATAAATCATCAATTACATATCATGATCATAAAATATAAAATTAAGCATGAATCATGATTCAAGCATTCAATTTACGGGTTATACATTATCATCACTTAACACTATATTAAAAATTTATAACCCACACCATCCTAAGTCAACCATTCAATATGATATAAGTAAAGTCCACTCATGGTTTACTATCCTAAGGTTTTCCTAACCCTTAAGGATGGATTTGAGAACCCAATATAAATTCTTCCCAATAGGGTTCACCAAAAATTCCTTAGGGATCCATTTTCTAGCTATTATTTTATTTTTGTCTTGACCCCTAGCAATTAGCAATTATAAGCCTTTTCATTTTTATTTCCTTTATAACCTAGGCCTTTCTTATTAAAGCTTGCTCTTTGGCTCCCTATGATCATGTTCAATGTGTTGGAGCTTATAGTGAATTTCTCTAGGGCCTTAGTTAAATGGTCTACTTTTTCTCTTAAAACCCTATTCTCCTCAATACATGCATCATTAACATTAAAAGCCATGTAATCATCATATGAGCATGCATTATTGATACTAGAAGAAACATTATCATTCACATTTAAAAATGATTTTTCTAGCTTTACTTCTAGGGCCTTAATTTCATCAAGCATGCTCTTATTTTTCTTTTTAGCCCTAAATAAGTCCCTAGTAAGGCTAGAAATCATAGAAATTACTTCATGGGAAGGTAATTTTGTTACCTTACTTACCCAATCCCCTTCCGATGATGAGGATGAAGATGAGGACGCTCTCCCTTCACTCAAGCTCTCCTTCTCGCTAGTGCTTCTTTCTTCTTCCTCGGAGGAGGTGGTGTCCAAGTAATCTATCCCCATTAGAGCAAGGTTTGTGAAGGCCTCTTCTTCTTCCGATAAGGATAAAGGATCATCCCATGTGGCCTTATGTGCCTTAGCTTTCCCTTTTTCTTTGGCCTTCTTTTCATCCTCCTTCTTCTTGTTCCCTTTCTTCTTTTCTTCTTTCTTCCTCCTTTCTTCTTTGCTCTTGTTCAAGAGGGGACAATCATCTCTTATATGTCACTCTCCTTGGCAATTATAGCAAATTATCTTCCTCCTTGGCCTTCTCCTCCTATCATTAGATTTGTTAAATTTAAAATTTTTAAGTGTACATCTTACCTTCCTTACCATGTATGCTTCTTTCGTGCTATCCATGGAGGAGGAGGAGGAGTCTTCATCGGACGAGGAGGGTTAAGTCTTCTTCTTCTTCTTTCCCTTCTCGGCTATTAGTGCCACTCCCCTTGGTTGACTCCTTGGCTCTTCTACTATTCCTTCAAGTCGTGTTTCGTGAAGTTTCATAGTAGAGAAAAATTCATCTAGAGTACTTACCTCTAGATTCTTGGAGATGTAGAATGAATCTACCAAAGAACTCCATTTTGAGGATTGGAGAAAGGCGTCTATGGGGTTTCATGATCATATTGCGGTTTGTAAGCTTCTCCCCTACACTTGTCAAACCGTTAATTATCTCCTTAAAGCGAAAATGAAGAGATATTACCTTCTCCCCTTTATCTAGCTTGATGTTGTTCAATTGTGAGCGGAGGAGATCCCTTCTTGCTAATTTTGCCTCGGAGGTGCCTTCATGAAGCTCAATCAATCTCTCCCACATATCTTTGGCACTATCATATTCTCCTATTCGATTGACTTCTTGTTGAGGGAGTACGTTGAATAGATGATGCTTGGCCTTTGAATTCGCCAAGTACTCCTCTTTTTGCCTCTTTGTCCATTTCGATTTTTTCAATGGCTCCCCTTCCTCATCCCTAGGTATCTCAAAACCATTCTCCATTATTAGCATAATTTCAAAATCGGTTTCAAAGAATACCTCCATACGCTTCTTCCACCTTGCGAATTCTCCTTCAAACTTCGGCAGATGAATGTTGGAGCCGGCCATCTCTTATTTGTGCTTGTTGCGGCGGTTAGTCCAGTGACAAGCAACTTGGCTCTGATACCACTTGTTCGAACATCGATAGTCGGCTAGAGGAGGTGAATAACCCTCTTTCGCGTACGGTGGAATTCGCTTGTCGATTACTCGTCTACAAAGTTGTTAGCGCAGCAGAATAACAAAAATTAAAGACAATTATGAGTGATAAGAAAACAAACGCTAACACCAAGATGTAACGTGGTTCACAGCCTTGCTGCTAATCCATGGACCGATTCGTCCCAGGTGAATCATGCCTAAACCTTCACAAGTCTCTCCTTTGCACAAAGCTAGGTGGAGGTAACCTCTTTACAACAATGCACTACTTCTTACAATAAGATTAATGTAAGAACAAGAAGAAGGAGTAAAGCTTATGTAGAGCACTGAGCGAATAGTTTGGAGCATGAAGATTAACCATCCCAAAGCCCCACCCTCTATTTTTATAGAGAAGGTTGATTTATTCCTGTTGGCCGCCCATCAGTCGACTACTGCCTATGGCAGTCGACTGCTGCCATTGCAATGACTTCTGAACACATCAGATCCCGACCGTTATAGTCCAACGGGAGACTTGGCAGTCGACTGATGTATCCATCAGTCGACTGATGCCTCCGTAGCCAACTAATCAGTCGGTTACGAAAGGTTTTGTGCCTGCGATTGCCTTCATCAATCGACTGTCGTCCTTGGCAGTCGACTAATGGTCTGGCAGTCGACTGATGGTCTGACAGTCAACTACCATTCCTTGGCAGTCTACTACTGAGCCAGAAACCCACCAGTCGGACACCAGTCCAACCAATTCGACTTGTAGCAGTCGACTACTATATCATGGCAATCGAATGATGTCGAGAAAACTCATCCGACACTTGGCCAATTGTCCAAGATTACCTAAGAGCTACCCCATCCCCAGGTTATAATCGCTCACTCTCATTCCCTTGGAGTCCCTCACCTTGAAGTTCTCTTCGTCCGGCCACGTCCCTCAGATGCGCCAAGCGCACGACTTCGCAGCGCCATCCTTCATGTCTCTCCCTGAAGTATACTTCCTTCGGCTTCACTCCAATTCTCCTCGTCTGGTAGTCCCTCGGATGCATCATGCACACGACTTCCACAATGCATCTTTCACCGACTCAAGGATCGAGTCATGAGAGGTGAATCTTACCAATGCTATCATCATCCATGTGTGAATTACTAAGTCCTGCATGACTTCAAGGCACATATCAAATCCATATCAATCCTAACTTAAACCCTTTGCCACACACATCAAAACCACATCACATGGGTTGATTGCTCTAACAACAAATAGCTACCATTTCTGCTTTCCAATATATACCAATACTATATTTCGCATACTTATTGATTTTACTTTAAAATGTTCACCAATATTCTTTTTTGTAGAGGATATGATGAGTGTAGCTATTTCCAGGACTCTAGCCAAATAGAAAAAGAAAAGGAAAAGAACAAAACTGGCAGCTACTTCCTTTTCCATGCCCGAGCTACCCACTCCAATAACTAATCCTTACTCTTCCATTACTGCTTACTTTGAATTTCTTGATTCAATTCATGAAAGAATAACTTATACTTTTATATCATAGGTTCCCCTCGAACTCCCTCAAGTCCCTATTATAACCATTGCCAAACCAAACCAACTGACTCTTACCTTTGCCAATACCCATCTACTTCCTCCACTAGAACCAATTCCCAAACTCTTTCCTTTTCTTACCACCTCCTCTTTCTCATAACCATCTTCCTCAACTCCTCCATCAGAATCTCTGCCCCCTTCCTGTTGGGATGTATACTGAAAAGTCTATCTTTTGTATGAACATCTTTATTTTTGAAATAAGAATCACATGATGATTGTTTGCATATTTATGGTTATGCAATATTGTCTAATACATTACATTGTAGATAACATGGTGTGTGGTGTCACACGGGAGATCATGTTATCGGCTCCTTATATAGTATAAGTAAATGCTCACAACTGAGATGGTTTTGGATAAACCATTGGTATGGTTGTAGTGTGATTTGGTATTGGTTTGTCTTGACCATAGAATCACACTAGTGCACTTTGTGTGTATTGAGCAGGACCGACTTAGAGGTGATTCGATTTATTGCTGACTACATAATCGAATCGGACCTCGGATATTATATTGTATATTCTCTTAATCCCGATATAATAATGGGCATATATACTTAATATTCATTTCTTTGATTTACCAATGGGTGAGATTTATAGATTAAATCGATAGGCTCGGTAAGTTGGGAGATGATATTATTTATATGGTGTGTCGTTGATTATAGGAGGAAACTGTGTCCTATATATTAGGATGATGATGTCCCCTTGAGGAGCTCATAAGGTTCATCATGTAAACCCTGCAGGTGGACTTGGTCCGGCATGATGAAAAGGTTGAGTGGTACTACTCATGGAGTAAGATATTGATTAATTAATGGTCAGTAAATAAATTAATCGATGGACATTCGAGATCTTAAACACGGGGAGAAAATGTACATATAAAATATGGAGCCCATATTAACTTATGGGGGTTGGTGATGTAGATCAATGATAATCCTTTAGTGGATTGGATTATCATTTATGGATCGGACTTTATGTGGGCTTGATCCATGGGTGGCCAAGATCCAACTCCTCCTCATGGTCCCTATTGTAGCCTATTAACACCTCATGAATCTTAGATCCAATGGATGAAAACAAAACTCTAGATCCAAAGGCAGAGATTAAATCTCTAGATCCCATGGTTGAGATTAAATCTCTAGATCCGACGATTGAGATTAAATCCCTAGAACCAATGGTGGAGATTAAATCAAGCCTTAAGCCTAACTCTATAAATATGGGCTTGAGGGTAGGCGGCAAGAATTAACAAGAAAAAAGGGGGCTAGGGTTTTGGGCGGCAAGGGCAAGGGAGGCTTAGGGTTTTGGGTGGCCACAATTAAGGAAAGATGTTTTCTTCTTCTTCTTCCTTGAGGTGGCCGGCGCCCTTCTTCTCTATTCTCTCCTTGGATTGGTTGGTGTCCAACCTTCTCCCCTTCATCTATGGCTTAGGAGATTAGGGTTTGCTTCCTTGGGTGGCAATGAATCCTAATTAAGATAGGATTTAAGTTGGGCGGCTAGGGTTCGAGAGGGTGCTTGGGCGGCAACTATGGAGGGTTTTCTTTCTTCCTCCTAAAGAGATTGTTGGTGCCCATAATTCTCCTCTTTACCTTGGCCGGAGCTCAATCTATTCCTCTTCTTCTCCTTGACCAGTGGAAACAAGAGCTAGGGATTCTTTCCTTGAAACTTTTAGCCGGCGCCCACACTTCTAATCTTCATCTCTTTGGGCCGACGGCAAGCATCAAGCTTGGAGCTTGATGGTTGGTCCTAGATAAGAGAAGAGTTTAGTTTTTATGATCTTCCTCTTGCTCAGAACGAGCAAGGAAGGAAGATTGGCGATCTAGGAGCTTCAACTTTTGGATGATCGTCGCCCACACGACGTCCAAAAGGAGGAAGGACATACAATAGAAGATCAAGAGGTATAACAAGAGGTATAATCTTGTTTATTTTGATTAGTGTTCTTTTGTATTATGTTTATAATTTCTTTTCAATTATATGCATGTTTTGTGTGGATGTTTACTTTATATTTGTGGCTAAATAATACTTGGATCCCCAACATAAACACGAAAGCCAGCGATCCGGATATCGTCTATTCCGTGGCTACTCGTAGAATAGAGGTTGGTCGCTTGAACAAAAAGTTTGTTCAAGAGACCTCTCTAAACGAATAACACGACGATGACTTGGTTGTTTGAGCAATCCCTTTTGTCTAGGATTAAATTTTTTTTTTAATCTGGGGACATCGATGGGATAACCATGAACAAACAACCGAGGTGAAGTGGGAAGCGGAGTTTCCCCTCACGGATCAATGAAACCAAACCCCTTCAATTGGTATCAGAGCAAGGTTTCCGATTTTGTGTGTTTAAGGATTCGATTACTCTTATGATTTTTTCATATATTATATGTGTCGGATAATAGTAGGATATGCATAGTTTAACTCTTTGGTTGCAAGCATAAGATCCGACTATTATGGCCATATGTGTGTATGTGATTGTATGTGTGTAATAGTATATTTTGTTGAATCCTCGGGGTTGACGAGCCTAGTATTTAATTTTTTGTAAATTAGATACGACATTGTTTAGCTACTCTTTTTATTTTAGTTTACTTTCGATATAGATTTCATGTACACTCCCTCGTGGAGTATAGGATCGATGGATGTAAATTAAAATAGATTTTAGTCTCGGCTCGGATCTCCGGATGACTCATACATGGCGTAGGAGGAGCGGACAAGAAGGCGATGCGACAGGAAACATATTGAAGACAAAAGTCATAATAGTTGAAAAATAATTTATTTTTCATATTTATTGCTTATTGTTTGATATGCATGTTGCTAGAAAATTCCTCATTTTCAAATTACTAAGTGGGAGAGGGATATTTTTATAAATTTCCCATGGCCTCCATTACGATTTGACAAGTGATGCAAACAAACTTGCGCGTCAGCTCTGAGTGTCTTCTTCCCCATCGGATGGGTTTGTTTGCAGATCACAAGGCCAAATATGGTTATATGAAATTATTAAGGAGAATGTGTACTTCTCCATCGTAAGGCACATAACCCGAGATAATTACCTTGGTACCAAGTAATGGTGAACACTTAGATACAAATATAAGTATTCTCCCCATCGGAGTCACTACTTTTATTTGTAGGGCCGAAGAGAAACCAACTATTAATTTTACTTGTCAAAAAGTTAGGTTGACAAGATAGTAAAATTAATGGGTAAAACCTCCTCTTACAAATGTAGAATTCGTATACGTCCACACTATCGTGGCATACGATATTCTCGGTGTTTTGAGGTGTTGGTTGATTTTAAAATTTTATTGTTTGAGGAATCAATAATTTTTTGGAATCCAAAGTAATGATCTATGTGATTCTTAGGATTTTCAAAATTACTTTCAGTCCACTTGCTATGATACTAAAGGAAAATAAACTTACTGTACCCAAATAATGTTGATTGGAAAAGAATCTAGATATTGTCTTAACTGCTAAGGAGTACAAGTATGTACTCTTCGAACAGTGTCCTCCTAAGCCCACAAATGAGCTAGAAGTCCTTGGAGCTGAAATCGATGGGGAAACCCAGGTCGATGTCATTCTCCAGTCGACAGAAAGGCTTGCTCAGGCTCAGGCCATGGTTTCTCAGAAGGTTTCTACTTCTAAGCCGAAAGGCAAGAAGAAGAAGAACAAACAAGGTGGCGCAAAGGTGGTGCGAGGATCTCAGGGAGGAGTGAAGAAACCGAAAGGCGAGTACTTCACTTGCAAGCAGGATGGACATTGGAAGAAGGATTGTCCCAATCCGAAGCAGAACAAAGGTATATCCTTTGGTCTAGTCATTGAAACATGATTAGCGGTGTTATCTACAAACACCTGGTGTGTAGATATGGGAGCCACTGATCATATTTGCAATACTTTGCAGGGGTTCCATGAAACCCGACGACTAGCCAATGGGGAGATTACCATTTACTTTGGCAATGCCATGAAGATGGCAACTATTGCAGTGGGAGATGTTTTATTTTTTGAGAAAAATAAAACATTGGTTCTGGAGAATTTACTTTATGTACCTTTATTTAGAAAGAATTTAATTTCGGTTTCTAAATTGTTTATGGATGGATATTCTATTACTTTTAATGACAGAGTTGTTATAAAAAGGAATAGGGAGAATATCTGTTCAGGTACATTGATAGGAAATTTTTATACACTCGAACCAAAAGCTCCCACGATGCAAATAAAAGTTAATAACTCATCTTCTAATTCCAATAAGAGAAAAGAACCTTCGAAGATGTACCAAACATATCTTTGGCATCTTAGGCTTGGTCATATTAACCTAAGCAGAATTTAAAGGTTGATAGCTGATGGACCTTTGGGTTCATTAGTGGTGGAAGATTTCCCAACCTACGAATCTTGCTTGGAGGGTAAAATGACCAAGAGGCCTTTTAAGGCCAAGGGGTATAGAGCCAAAGATGTGTTAGAATTGGTTTATTCTAATTTGTGTGGTCCTATGTCTATCCAGGCAAGAAGTGGTTTTGAATATTTCATCTTTTTCATAGAATAGACGATTATTCAAGATATGGATGACACTACGATCTGATCGTGGTGGTGAGTACCTCTTGGGAGAGTTTAGGAATTACTTATCAGAGGCTGGGATTCAATCCCAATTGTCTGCACCTGGCACACTCCAGCAGAACACTGTAGCAGAACGAAGGAATAGGACTCTTATGGAGATGGTTAGATCGATGATGAGTTATTCTAAGATTGCCAGATTCGTTCTGGGGATATGCTCTAGATATGGCGGTGTACATTTTAAACTTGGTTCTATCTAAATCAGTGCCTTCTACTCCCACAGAGTTGTGGACTGGGCGAAAGCCTAGTCTAAGATATATTCGGATATGGGGGAGTCCATCACATGTGCTGAAGGCAGATACTGGTAAGTTGTAACCTCGTACAGAAGTACGCATGTTTGTTGGCTATCCTAGAGGAACGAAGGGTGGTTTGTTTTATAGTCCTAGAGATCAGAGGGTGATCGTTAGCACAAACGCCAGATTTCTAGAGGAAGACTTTGTGATGAGCCACAAGCCCAAGAGTAAAATTGTTCTGGAGGAATTAAAAGGAGAAGTCACTTCTTCAGTACCACCGGTACAAGAGGATATACCATAAGTCACTGCACTGCGTGTCATAGAGGATACACAGGAGATACCTCATCGTAGTGGGAGAGTTGTTAGACAGCCTGATAGATTCATGTTCTTAGGAGAATCTTCTGATTTGATCCCTGGCGAACATGAACCTGATCCCTGGACAAATGAAGAGGCAATCAAAGATAAAGTTGCAATATCTTGGCAAAGTGCAATGAATGCTGAGATTGAATCTATGGATTCAAATCAGGTCTGGGAGCTAGTAGAACCACCCGATGGTGTAAAAACCATTGGATACAAGTGGATCTACAAGAGAAAGAGAGGAATAGATGGGAAGGTTGATACGTTCAAAGCAAGGCTTGTTGCGAAAGGGTATACTCAGAAAGAGGGTATCGATTATGAGGAGACTTTTTCGCCGGTAGCCATGCTTAAGTCTATCCGGATTCTCTTATGCATAGAAACTCATATGTATTATGAGGTGTGGTAGATGGATGTCAAGACAGCTTTCCTGAATGGAAGTCTTGAGGAAGACATCTATATGAAGCAACCAGAGGGATTCATTGCGAAGGGCAAAGAGCATCTTGTATGTAAGCATAATCGGTCCATTTATGGATTGAAGCAAGCTTCCAGGTCTTGAAACATCCGGTTTGATGAGGTAATCCAGTCTTATTGATTTTTTCAAAGTCCAGATGAGTCTTGTGTATACAAGAGATGTGACAGAAACGTAGTGGTATTTCTTGTACTATACGTAGATAACATTTTGGTGATTGGCAACAATATCAAGGTGTTATCGGATGTAAGGGTATGGTTGTCCAAACAGTTTGATATGAAGGACTTGGGAGAGGTGGGACACATCCTTGGGATCAAGGTTATAAGGGATCGCAGGAAAAGGATGTTGTGCTTATCCTAAGCTTCATACATAGACACGAATATGGATTGTTTTAGCATGTAGAACTCCAAGAAGAGTTTTCTACCTTTCAAGCATGGAGTTCCTTTATCTAAGAAGATTTGTCCTAGATCATCTGAGGAGATAGAGGAGATAAAGGCGGTTCCTTATGCTTCGGCAGTAGGAAGCCTCATGTATGCGATGTTATGTACGAGACCAGATATCTACTATGCTGTGGGCATGATCAATAGATATCATAGTAATCCAGGACAGGGACATTGGACTTCGGTAAAGCATATATTGAAGTACATGAGAAGGACTAGGGATTATATGCTTGTTTACCGGGAAGACCAATTACTCCCTGTGAGTTACACGGATTCCGACTTCCAATCTGATAGGGATAACAGTAAGTCTACCTCAGGTTTTGTGTTTACTTTAGGAGGTCGAGCCATTGTATGGAGGAGTGTCAAGCAGAAATGCGTGGCGGACTCCGCCATGGAAGCTGAGTATATGGCAACTTCTGAGGCGGCCAAAGAAGTTGTCTGGCACAGGAACTTCCTGATGGACTTGGATGCGATTCCTGGTTTGCCCAGAACTATCAAAATTTATTGTGATAATAATGGTGCAGTTGCATACTCGAAGGAACCACGAGCTCATAAGGCAAGTAAACACATAGAGCGCAAATACCACCTGATACGAGAAATCATAAAGGAGGTAGAAGTTGTTGTCGCCTAGATTGCATTAGAGGATGACCTGGTAGACCCTTTTCACTAAGGCCCTTCTAGCGAGAGCTTTGATAGGCATGTGGAGGGAAGGGGAATCAGATGTATGGAAGTATGAGGACAACATAGTCTTTTAGTATAAGTGGGAGATTGTTGGGATGTATAATGAAAAGTCTATCTTTTGTATGAACATCTTTATTTTTAAAATAAGAATCACATGATCATTGTTTGCATATTTATGGTTATGCAATATTTTCTAATACATTACATTGTAGATAACATGGTGTGTGGTGTCACACGGGAGATCATGTTATCGACTCCTTGTAAAGTATAAGTAAAGGCTCACAACCGAGATGGTTTTGGACAAACCATTGGTATGGTTGTAGTGTGATTTGGTATTGGTTTGTCTTGACCATAGAATCACACTAGTGAACTTTGTGTGTATTGAGCAGGACCGACATAGAAGTGATTCGATTTATTGCTGACTACGTAATCGAATTGGACCTCGGATATTATATTGTACATGCTTTTAATCCCAATATAATAATAGGCACATATACTTAATATTCATTTCTTTGATTTAGCAATGGGCGAGATTTATAGATTAAATCAATAGGCTCGGTAAGTTGGAAGATGATATTATTTATAAGGTGTGTCGTTTATTATAGGAGGAAACTGTGTCCTATATATTAGGATGATGATGTCCCCTTGAGGAGCTCATAAAGTTCATCATGTAAACCCTGCAGGTGGACTTGGTCCGGCATGATGAAAAGGTTGAGTGGTACTACTCATGGAGTTAGATGTTGATTAATTAATAGTCAGTAAATTAATTAATCGATGGACATTCGAGATCTTAAACACGGGGAGAAAATTTACATATAAAATATGGAGCCCATATTAACTTATGGGGGTTGGTGAGGTAGATCAATGATAATCCTTCAGTGGATTGGATTATCATTTATGGATCGGACTTTATGTGAGCTTGATCCATGGGTGGCCAAGATCCAACTCCTTCTCATGGTCCCTATTGTATCCTATTAACACCTCATGAAGCTTAGATCCAATGGATGAAAATAAAACTCTAGATCCAAAGGTAGAGATTAAATCTCTAGATTCGATGGTTGAGATTAAATCTCTAGATCCGACGGTTGAGATTAAATCCCTAGAACCAATGGAGGAGATTAAATCAAGCCTTAAGCCTAACTCTATAAGTATGTGATTGAGGGTGGGCGGCAAGAATTAACAAGAAAAAATGGGTCTAGGGTTTTGGGCAGCAAGGGCAAGGGAGGCTTAGGGTTTTGGGTGGCCACAATTAAGGAAAGATGTTTTCTTCTTCTTCTTCCTTGAGGTGGTCGGCGCCCTTCTTCCCTATTCTCTCCTTGGTTTGGCCGGCGTCCAACCTTCTCCCCTTCATCTATGGCTTAGGAGATTAGGGTTTGCTTCCTTGGGTGGCAATGAATCCTAATTGAGATAGGATTTAGGTTGGGCAGCTAGGGTTTGAGAGGGTGCTTGGGCGGCAACAATGGTGGGTTTTCTTTCTTCCTCCTAAGGAGATTGCCGGTGCCCATAATTCTCCTCTTTACCTTGGCCGGAGCTCAATCTATTCCTCTTCTTCTCCTTGGCCGGTGGAAACAAGAGCTAGGGATTCTTTCCTTGAAGCTTTTGGCCGGCACCCACACTTCTAATCTTCATCTCTTTGGGCCGACAACAAGCATCAAGCTTGGAGCTTGATGGTTGGTCCTAGATAAGAGAAGAGTTTAGTTTTTATGATCTTCCTCTTTCTCAGAACGAGCAAGGAACGAAGATTGGTGATCTAGGAGCTTCGACTTTTGGAAGATCGTCGCCCACACGACGTCCAAAAGGAGGAAGGACATACAATAGAAGATCAAGAGATATTACAAGAGGTATAATCTTGTTTATTTTGATTAGTGTTCTTTTGTATTATGTTTATAATTGCTTTTCAATTATATGCATGTTTTGTGTGGATGTTTACTTTATGTTTTTGGCTAAATAATACTTGGATCCCGAACATAAACACGAAAGCCGGCGATCCGGACATCGTCTATTCTGCGGCTACTCGTAGAATAGAGGTTGGTCGCTTGAACAACAAGTTTGTTCAAGAGACCTCTCTAAACGAATAGCACGACGATGACTTGGTTGTTTGAGCAATCCCTTTTGTCTAGGATTAAATTTTTTTTAATCCGGGGACATCGATGGGATCGCCATGAACAAACAACTGAGGTGAAGTGGGAAGCGAAGTTTCCCCTCACGGATCAATGAAACCAAACCCCTTCACTTCTTACACACTTGTCCATATTCCTCCTACTGATACCCTCAATGAAACTATTGAACTCTCCTCCTCTCCTTCCCCTTCTTTCTCCGCAGATGACCTTCCCTTAGCCTCCTTATTTCCCACCAAACAACCAAAACCCATACCTTCTTCTGACCCAATAGCTCCAGCATCCCCAACCTCTTCACCTTTTGACCTGCTGGTACAAGCTGTATCAGACTCCTATCCTAGTCATCTTCTTTCTTCTCTTCATGTAATGCCTACATCTCCCTATATTTCATATTCTCTTCCCATACTTCACCTTCAGTTACATGTTGCTAGAAGCGGCGAGGGTGTAGGTTGGCATTGGGAACTTCCTCTCCCAGGATGTAGACCTACCTCCATTCTTACAAGAACTACAAGAAAGCCTCCACACAGTTTCCTTATTTACTAATTATTTCCCTATACAAATAATTTATCTCATACTACTTTCAATAAAATTTTAGAGTACTTCCAAGCTTCAATCCTTTGGTCAGTGGTTATCTAAATACCAGAGCCGACAATGCAGACCATCTACATCATACACAGAGCCACCACAAACCCTCTATAATGTAGACCATCTACATCCTTCGGTGTATAAGGCGTTTGAAGGAGATATTTTGAATCGAAGTGGGAAAAGCTATTACAAGGGACAACTTGGCAAATGGAATTCAAGTAAATTCATCCCTAGGAGAAGGCAGGATGCACCATCTATAAAAGGGATGGAGGAGGAAAGGACAGGGAGGGTTGTTTCTTCGCTATTTGGTACCTCATAGATCTTCTTCTCACTTCTTCTTCATTTTCACTGCATTACTATTCCTCTTCATACTTTAATTTACTAGAGCGTCGGAGTGGCCGCACTGGAAAGAAGACCCATCTCAAACACTCCTTCTCATAAAGTGGTAGATCTAGCTCCATTCCAAGGATCTGAGGTGAATCAAAAGGCAGATATCTTTTTATCTCATCATTAACCTTCTCTGGTGACAGATCTAGCAATTCACAAAAAGAGGGAGGGAGATCTTGGCAGGGCAAAGAAGTTAACACCATTAAATTGGTGTCGTCTGTGGGAATCTAAACAAAATGTCATGATGGTGAACACTAGAAGGACATGGAAGGATCCGGTGGAGGAGGAGAAATTTGTCTCCAATACTTCTAAAGGAGGCACCAGCAAAAGACATCGTGAGTCCTTGTATAGGGAGGACCTTATGCAAATAATGGCTGAGATGATGGATCAAATGTCACAAAGGGCCACCCCAAAGAAGATTAAGGAGGAGGATGTATCTGATGATGATTCTGAAGAAGAGGTGGTCAGAGTCTCTCATCTGAAGATTAATTCTTCTCAGGTCTATAAACAAGAAAAGGGGAAGAAAAAGAAATGTATAGCTCCTCTGGAGAGTGCACAACCTGAGGGGGATGTGCCTGTTGTAAGCATCATTGTAAAAATAGAAGAGTCAAGCCCCTTTACTAAGGATATATTGAACGAAGAATTGCCCCGACATTTTTGGATGCCTCAAATGCCTAAATTTGTTGGTTCTTCTGATCCTAAGGATCATTTAAGTAGATTTGAAAAATCATCTTTGTTGTACCATTATACTGATGGAATTAAGTGTTGGGTGTTCCTTACTACATTAATAGGGTCAACACAACAATGGTTTAGTGATTTGAAGCCATAGAGTTTTAAGGCTACATTAAGGATTTTTCAATATTATTTTTATGGAATTTTTCTAGTTCTAAAAAATATTTGCCTCGACCGCTAAGTCTTTTTGATCTTAAACAAAGAGAATAAGAAAGATTGTGACAATATGTGCAGAGATTTACACAGGCAGCACGGAAAATTCCTGCTATGGTATCTGGTATGATGGTAGGAGCCTTCACTCAGGGGCTTAGAGAGGGGGACTTCTTTAAATCTTTGTCTAAAAGGCCTCCTACAAGCTTTGATGATCTATTATCTCGGGCTATGGAGTTTATTAATCTTGAAGATGTTCAAAAGTCTCGGCAAACATCTCGAGATTTCAGAATGGTAGAAATGCCAGAACGGAGAATTGAAAGGGTAAGATCTGCTTGACCCTCAGAGGGAAGATCTCTATATGCTCCTCAGTTATGATTTTCTAAGGAGAGAGCTATGAATATTTGTATAGAACAACAGTTATTAAGATGACCCTTTAGAGCCGACAGAGGGCCTAGGAGATTGTCGACTCCTACTTTCTGTGCTTATCATCAAGAGTATGAGCATAATACTTAGAATTGTCAGCAGTTAGACTTTGAGTTGCAAAGAATTATGGGGGCTTATCCCCATGTTCGGAATCTGATATTGAATCGAGCTCCCTACCAGCAATTGGAAGGAAGAAATTTTGGTAGAGGAAATCTAGGGAGACCTCTTATAAACCAACCTATACAGTCTACTCAACTAAGGAAGATAGCTCCTGACTGGGTAGGGCCTGCTAATCAGCCTCCTATGAGTGGTTCTATTAATATGATTTCCGGTGGTTCCACTAATAGAGATTCTAATATAGCACGGAAGAGACACAGTAGAGAAGAATGTGCAGTTGTTACCATTCTTCCTAGAGCAAGAAGACCCATGTTACGTTTTGATTCTAATGACTTAGAGAGAGTAATGACCCCCTAATACTGAAGCCCTAGTTATTCGAGCTCTTATTGCCAATTTTGATGTGGGAAGAGTTTTTGTAGACCCCGGTAGTTCAATGGATATTCTTTATTGGTCAACCTTATAGCAAATGGGAGTTAATATCACTGATTTACAATCATTCGACACTTATTTATTTTGGTTTTTTAGTGATGAGGTGCAGCCAATGGGCCAAATTAAATTACCTTTATCTTTAGGAGAAGAACTAAGGAGAAGAACAGTACTTATTAATTTTATAATAGTTGATATGCCTTCTTCTTATAATACTATTCTTAGCAGTTTACAGACTGTAGCTTCTCCTTATCATTAGAAAATTAAGTTTCCTGTCAAAAATGAAGTAGGAGAGGTTAAGGGTGATCAACAGCTCTCTCGGAGATGTTATATAGATGCTATCCGAACTGGATAGAAGGAAAAATTTGTTAATAAGGCTTTTCAGAAGTTTAAGTATGGAGACACAGTGTGTATTATTCAGAAGGGGGGTGCTGAAGAAATAGGAAAACCTGATAAGGAATCAATCGTATTTGATGATAAGTGTGCTAAATATGTTACATTTATAGCTCAGGACCTTCCTTTATAGCTTAAAGCTAATTTAATACAATGCCTTATTAAAAAAATATATTTTTTTGCATGGTCACTACAGGACTTATCAGGAATTAATCCAACTATCATGGAGCATAATTGTATATTTTACCTACTATAGCTCCAATAAAATAGAAACATCGACACTTTAGAGCCGGAAAGGATTCTATTATTAAAGAAGAAGTATATAAGTTGTTGAAAGTAGGACATATTAGAGAAGTACAATATCCGACCTAGTTATCTAATGTGGTGGTAGTACCTAAGCCATTGGGAAAATGGAGAATGTGTGTGGACTTCAGAGATCTCAACAAAGTGTGTCCCAAAGATTGTTATCCTTTGCCTCATATTGATCAGCTAGTAGATTCCACTGTAGGGCATCAATTTATCTCAATGATGAATGCTTATTAGGGGTTCCATCAAATACCATTAGCTTTGGAAGATCAGAATAAAGTTAGTTTTATTACTATAGGAGAGACTTTATGTTATGTGGTTATGCCCTTGGGGTTAAAAAATATTGGGGCTACTTATCAAAGACTAATGGATAAAATTTTTGAGAAGCAGTTAGGGAGGAATGTAGAAGTATATGTGGATTGTAGGGATCGTGATGTCCGCTAGAGGGGGGAGGTGAATAGCGATTCGATGTTGCATGATGGAATTCGTTTGCGTACTTGCCTATTATTGTTAGTATGCAGTGAAATATAGAAATGATACAACAAATATACAACACAAGCACAACACGCAAATATAACGTGGTTCGAAACCTTAAGGTTCCTACTCCACGGGGTGAGCTCAAATGAGCTCTAGCGATGCAATCAACACCACTAAACAATAATACTCCTTCTCAACAACAAGTCGGAGGCGGAGAAACCTCGTACAAATGATTACACTAAGTAATACAATAGATACAAGCAAATACAAATATGAAATGCAATATAAGTAAAGAAAAACACTTTACAAGGAGCTTTTGATTGCTTGATCTTTGATTGCCTTGGACTAGCCTTGAAGGACTGGAAAACACCAACTATTCCCCTTTAAATTGCCCAAGAGAACCATTGCCAAATCCCTCTCCATGAGCTGCTTTTATAACCTATATTCGAGTTGGATTTTGCCTAGCAATCGACTGATCGAGACCATTAGTCGACTGCTTCTGTAGTTGTTGTTTCACAATGGCCCGAGCCACATTGGATAAGTTCCAACAGATAGACCATAAGTCGACTGATCATACCCATCAGTCGATTGATCGAGCCATTACCCGACTGCCAACCCCTAGTAGTCATCTCGGGAATCTTCCGTGTTGGTGCAGAGGCACCTGATAATCAAACCTAGGTTTTGATTATGGCAAAGATCCAAAGCTAAGGTCATATTGTTATCTCATGAGCTGAATTAAGTGTGCAGGAAATGGTTAAGCTAAGCCGAAGGTCAGCGACACCCGGAGAATCCCGAGTCGAGAAACCGTGGTGGTCAGGTGACACTGAGAGAACTTAGTGGGAGTCAAAGAACTCAGGTGAAGACTGGAAGCAAAGTGATAGGTCATAAAGGACTAGAGGTAAGCACGAATGCGAAGAGAGATGGTAAGGTCGTGTCCTTTGTACGGGGACAATCGTAGGTGACGATCCGACTAAGACTTCTAGTGGAAGGTCTAGGTTGAGATCGAACGGTAAGGAGCCATCATATTTACCATTTTCCATGCTAACCTCTTACTGTAGGGTAGTGGCCAGGTTGGCAATCGACTGCTACACATCAGTCGATTGATGAAGGGCATCAGTCGACTAATGGAGACGAATCAGCCTTTTACGCTAGGTCAAACAGGATAATGTTTGACGCCGCCACTTCACGATAAGATAAGGTGTCACCTCGTGACAAGTTCCAAAAGTTGAGGATCTACATCTAGACTTATTCCAAGGCACAAATCTATAAAAGGAGGGGAGGACTCCAACCCAAAGATCATCCGTCTTGCTCTCAAAAGTGCTCCCACAATGCCAAAGCTCTAACATCGTAACGTCATCATAATGCCGAGGCAACACTAAGTTTAGAATCTCTTCATCGGTAGCAAGTATTGTTTTTATTTATTGTATTCATAGTTTTAATCGTAACGAGGTGAAGTAGGTTTGTTGTCTCATCCTCGAGTTTTCAATTTTTGTGATCGTTGTCTCCTACCTCAAACGAGGAGGAGACTCTATAGTAGATTATGTTGGTGCAGCAGGCACCTAAGTCGAACCTGAGTTTTGATTATAGCAAACGATACAAAGTTAAGCTCATGTCGTTATCTCACGAGCTGAATCAAGTGTACAGAAGATTGCTATAGCTGGAGCTGAAGGCTAGCGACACCCGGAGGAAGCCGCGGTGGTCGGGCGACACTCGAGTGATTTCGGAGGGAGCCGATGGAATCGAGTGGAAGGCCGGAAGCAAAAGCAACACGTAAGTATCGAGGTAATCTCGTGTGTGTGAGCGTAAGTGAGGTCGTATCCTCTTTACGGGGATGATCTTAAGCGTAGATCCGACCCAAGACATCTCATAGGTGGTCTAGGTCGAGATCGGACGGCCAAGACCGCCGAAGTATGTTTTGTTGAGCTAACTTTGACTTGCGAAGCATCACCGACCGCTACTTGAGGACTCGACCGCGTGTATCACCGACCGATCGCCGAAGGTCATCAATCGATCGATGTCGCCATCACGATCGATGATGGCCATCACCGATCGATGGTCAATGATCAGATTCGAGGAGTCAAGGCTTATCACTCCACCTCAAAGCGGTTTGGTGTCCATTTGTGATTGGGTGAAGACCCACTCGAAAAGGGGCTCAAAGGCTATAAAAGGAGGGCCAAACCTAGGGTTTGAACAACAATTCTAAGCCTCCAAAAGTCTCCACATACGCAAATCTCCGACAACGAAGTCCTTCCATTCCGACGCCTAGGTTTAACTCTTATTATTCTTGTACGGTATTAGATTAGTTTTCTTGTCATTTACATTTCCGGAGCTTTTATCATATACGAGGAGAGGGGGAGTGTCCCTCTACCTCAAGTTTTTGTGGTTCCTTCTTGTATCGATTAACTCCTACCTCTAACGAGGAGGAGTTCCTTTAGTGCTTTTGCCCTCCGTACGTGGTCAAGGACCACTAGGGCCTTGGAGTAGTAGCCTTCGGCTACGAACCAAGTAAAACCCTTGTGTCGATTGTCTCTTTTATTTTATATTTACATTTCCGCTGCAATTAATTTATTATCTCTCGAGTTTTAACGAACGAAAGAAAAAGAAAAGGTTTTTCGCTATTCACCCCCCCCTCTAGCGAACCGCATCGATCCAACAATTGGTATCAGAGCCGGGGGCGCTTAGATTTGGTGAAACCACCAATCTAACATTTTTTTTTACAGATTTGTTTTTCGTTCGTTTAAATTTTTTCTCCCGCACTACTAATCCAAGATGAAGTCTTGGTACTCTTCGTTTGATTTTGTTTTGCAAGTATTCGCTTTTGGAGTAGCCGACGGTCAAACGGGCATAACTTTTTGTACAAGTTGACCCGGGGTTTACCCCCGTAACAAGTTGTTTTCATCCTCAAAAATCAACGTTTAGTAGCCTTTCGGGGACATCGAAGGTTGTGAGTACTTACTTTTTATTTAGTTTCTCATTTCTTTGCTTAACTTTCTATTTTTCGTTTGTTTCTTTTTATTTCCCACACTACTAATCCAAGACGCAAGTCTTGGTACTTTCGTGTGTTTTTTTTTGTTGCTAGGTCGTCTTTTTAGTCTCCTTGTTTTTTGTTCTAATGGCCCATCTCGAGGGTTTTAGCACCGTCCGACCTCCGTTTTACAACGGAGATGATTTCCGTTACTGGAAAGGTCGGATGGAATGCTTTCTCAAAACCCAAATCGAGATGTGGATCATAATCCAAACGGGTTTCACACTTCCGACTAATGAAGTGGGTGACTCCTTGGATTATGATCAATGGACCGTTGCAACAAAATGACAAGTCGAAGCCGATGCCAAGGCAACACAAATCCTCCAATGCGGCTTGTCCAAGGAGGAGCTAAATCGCGTCGGCCCCTTCATAAGCGCAAAGGATCTTTGGACAAAACTAATCGAGTTACACGAAGGATCGGATCAAGCTAAGGTTTGCAAACGTGATTTGTTATTCAATAAATTGTACACACTAAAAATGCAGGAACACGAGTCCGCGACGCAACTCCACGCCCGTGTCCAAGACATAGTCAACAACCTACACGCAATCGGGCAAAAGGTCGAAAACCGCGACCTTATAAGGTATGTCCTAAACTCTTTTCCGAGGACTACCTTATGGGCATCCATGGTTGATGCCTATAAGGTCTACAAGGATCTTTCTAAAATTAGGTTAGATGAACTCTTTTCCGATTTCGAATTACATTAACAATCCAACTCGGAACCCTAGAGGGGTATAGCCTTGTTTGCATGTTCAAAGAAGAAGAAAATCGCAAGCAAGCCACCACCAACCGAGGAGGAAGATGAGTCCAAGAAGAAGTTGACCCGAGTTGATCACGAACTAATGAACCTAGCTCAAGGATAGCCAAGGGACGAAGCGAACCACGACTCGACCCAACCAAGGTAAGCCTAAAAGTTCTAACATTAGGTGTTATGAGTGCCACAGGTTTGGACATATCAAGTTTGAGTGCCCCAAGCTCAACCACCAAGCACCTAAGCATAAGAAGGCCTCAACGCGACATGGGAAGAAGCGTCATCCAAGAAGACGAAGATCACGCCTCATGGCAAAATCAATTTAGTCGACACGGAGACCGAACTTGAGTCGTAACCTCGAGGATGACTTGGACTACGAAGCTACCGTCAAGTCAAGCCACGGATACGCATCCGGTTCAAAAGATACCCTTAAGGTGAGTCGAACCTTATTTAATACTTTACATAATACGGTTAGGTTTTTGTCTAGGAAGTTAGCTAAGTCCGAGTCCAAGGTCGAGACCCAGTTGAGGAAGTTAAACTCCTCAAACACAAGGTCTCCTAACCTCTTCGACTAGTCGAGTTCAAGAGAAGGACTCCAACTCGGTTGAAAAACTCGGTTGAGAACTCACTCTTGAAAAGTCAAGTCAAGATCTTAGGAATACGTTGGAAAGGTTTACTTTGGGATCCAAAGGACTTGACCTCCTACTTGGATCTCGCAAAGGGTCCGTGTACAACAAGGCGGACTAGGGTTTAGCTCAAACACGACCAATAAGTCGATATGTCAATCGTAAGTAGACATAAAAAATGTGTCCAAGCATGGGTCCCTAAGACCACTTTGATTTCAACTCTAGGATCCAACTCGTACTGGGTTCCCAAGGACCAAATCCACTATGTGGATAGACCGAACCGATTCAACGGTCTAGGGGGAGCCAGTACAAAACATGTTTGGGTTTTAACTTAGAAATTGCATGCTTATATTTTTTTGTTTTTTTTCGTGAACTCACTTAGAACACGTAAATAACCAACTAAAAGCCTTCGAAAAGATTGAGCCTCGGGGAGCCTCTTTTCAAAAACATAACCAACTAAAATTCTTCGAAAAGATTGAGCCTCGGGGAGCCTCTTTTCAAAAATAACTAGTTAGATGAGGAAATATTTTTAGGTGAGTCAAGTCATCATTTTCTTGAAAATGGCTTTGTCTAAGGAAGTGGTCGATGATCCGATAAAAGAAGGCCCCTGTGCCTTGCCACGACCTGGAAGCCATGATCTTGAAAAGGTAAACTTGACAAGCCTAGGGTTAAATCCAAATCTAACATAAAATTACTTGAACCTAAATCCACTTAATCAACTTAATTGGAAGTCATCTAAAAAAAACACATAAGTATAACATGCTTGATCATATAGACTCCGGTGAGATGACCTAGGGTTAACAACTTACAACCAATTTTCTTAACAAAAATCTAACATCCAATCCAACCACCTTGTGTGTAGGATCAATGGATGTTGGACGGTTGCTCCCACACATGACCGGGATCAACTCAAATTCAAAGCTTCGATTCAAACAACAAGGATCGGTAGCCTTTGGGAATAACGGCAAGCTCAAAATCATCGGATCGTGTGATATCGAGCTTAACTCAAATTTTGTTATTAAAAATGTATTACTTGTAGAGAATTTTGAATATAACTTACTTAGTGTAAGCCAATTGTGTGATAATAACTATAAGGTTATATTTCTAGAAAATGAATGCGTAATTAATACCAACGAAACCGCTAAAACAATTCTTAAAGGAACTAGAAATAAAAACATTTATACGATCAACTTAACCAACTCCTCAACTAAGTGTCTTATGACACGGCAAGAGGAATCATGGTTGTGGCACCGACGACTTGGCCACTCACTGCACCCAAGACTCGCCCATAAGATGAGTCGAGTGGCTTAGTCGAGGCTTACCCAACCTCAACAATTTGGTTAATAAAATCATAATGCTTGTCAACAAGGAAAACAACCTAGGACACAAAACAAGTTAACTAACCAGAGCAGAACCTCATGTGTACTTGAGCTCCTGCATATGGATCTATTCGATTCACATGGAGCCAAGTCACTCAATAGAAGTCAATATTGCTTAGTCATAATTGACGACTACTCCAGGTTTACCTGGGTTAGGTTCATCAAACATAAAAATGATACCCTAGATCAATTAATCAATCTATTCAAATTAATCGAAAATCAAAAAGACCTTAAGGTTAAAAGACTTAGAAGCGATCATGGTGGTGAATTCGAAAATCAAAGGTTCACCGACGTAACCTAAGCGGATACCACCATGAATTCTCTTGCCCTAGGACCCCTCAACAAAATGGCCTAGTGGAGCGGAAAAACCGAACTCTACAAGAAGCGCTAGGACCATGTTGAATGAATACGACCTACGATAGATTTTGGGCGAAGCGTTAGCGGCTTGCTATGTCCAAAATAGGATCCTTATGGTAAAGAGGCACCTTAAGACCTCGTACGAGATTTATCACGATAAAATACCTAACATCAAGTACTTTAGGGTATTTGGGTGTAAGGTACATATCCTAAATACTAAGGATTACCTAGGGAAATTTACTTCAAAACCACGCAGGAATCTTTTTCTAGGATACTCAGCCATAAGTAGAGCTTATAGAGTATATAACCACGACACCCTTAGAGTCGAGGAGACTATCAATGTAGTATTTGATGAAGGACATGAACCTACAAAACCCCCAGCAACCCCAATTAGCGAGCCGATTCATACTAGACCTAACTCTGATCCGGAGATCAGGTCTAGTGTTAATCCTAACCTAGGTCAACCTAGTCACTCTATTGATCAAGTGATAGATGACTCCAACCAAACTAGTGTTCAACCAAGTCACCCCATTGATCAAGCATTAGGTGACACAAACCCAACCCAATCTAGGATTCAGACTAACCACCCTATCGATCAAGTGATAGGAGATCCTAATCTAGGAGTTCGAACTAGAGCATCCTATAGGAACCTTAGTCAAATTTCCTTAATTTCAAAGATAGAACCCAAATCAATTGAACAAGCTCTTCTTGATCCCGATTGGATTATTGCAATGCAAGAAGAGCTAGCTCAATTTACTAGGAATGAAGTGTGGGAATTAGTACCACAACCTAAAGACAAAATGATAATTGGAACAAGGTGGGTGTTTCGAAATAAGCTTGATGATAAAGGTGAAGTAGTTAGAAACAAGGCTCGGTTAGTCACCAAAGGATTTAGCCAAGTCGAAGGCTTAGATTATGATGAAACCTATGCCCCAGTAGCTAGACTCGAATCCATTCGAATGTTGCTAGCTTATGCCGCACATCGAGGATTTAAGCTGTTTCAAATGGATGTTAAGTCGACATTCCTAAATGGATACATTAAAGAAGAAGTTTATGTTAGCCAACCCCCCGGATTCGAAAATCTAGATAAACCCGACCATGTTCTAAAACTTAAGAAAGCTCTCTATGGACTTAAACAAGCTCCTCGAGCTTGGTACGAGAGACTTTCAATCCATCTTAAGTCAAAAGGGTTTAACCAAGGCTTAGTTGACCCAACTCTCTTTGTAAAAACCTTAGGTAAAGAAATATTCATAGCTCAAATTTACGTAGACGATATAATTTTTGGAACCTCTAACTCACCTTACTAAAGCGAGTTCGTTTCACTCATGGAAAGTGAGTTCGAAATGAACTTGGTAGGCGAGTTAAGTTTCTTTTTAGGTCTACAAATTAAACAAACTAAGGATGGTATATACCTATATCAACAAAAATACACTAAGGAGTTAATTAAAGGATTTGGAATGCAAGACGCTAAGGTAATAAACACCTCAATGGTGATAAATGTTAACATAGGAGAAGACCTAGAAAGTAAGTCCATTGACTTAAAGTACTATAGGAGCGCAATAGGAAGTCTTCTATACTTAACTGCGAGTCGACCCGACATCCTATTCGCAGTAAGTATGTGCGCCAGGTTTCAAACCTGTGCTAAGGAGTCTCACCTAACCCTAGTTAAGCGTATCCTTAGATATCTAAAGGGTACACTTAATGTCGGTATTTGGTATCCTTGATCTACCGAGTTCAAACTAATCGGCTACTCCGATTCTGATTATGCCGGTAGTAAACTTGATAGAAAGAGCACGAGTGGTTGTTGTCAACTACTCAGCTCGAGTCTAGTGAGTTGGTGCAGTAGGAAGCAACATTGTGTTGCCTTATCTACCACCGAAGCCGAATACATCGCGATGGGTGAGTGTGTCACTCAACTTCTTTGGATGAAGCACACTCTCCGCGACTTTAAGTTAGACTTTACGAATACTAAACTTCACGTAGATAACATTAGTTCAATTAATCTTACCAAGAATCCAATATGTCACTCTAGGACCAAACATATAGAAGTCAAACACCATTTCATTCGAGAACATGTGGCCAACGGAGCCATACAACTCGAGTACGTCGAATCAAAATCTAACCTAGCAGACCTATACCTTAGATATCATGCACCTATAGATTTAAGGAGCCAGTACATCTCACAATACATAGGACTAATGTGTTTGTGTACTTAGCCACGTAGATGGGCGTGAGATGTTAGGACCCTACTCCAGGTTCCAAGATGTAGATCAAGTGCGTCAATATGAACCTCGGAGTATAAATATGCAACTAATATTAACCAACTCTAATCAGGACTTGTTGATAATATCATTTCAATCAAGTCAAACTAGAGTTGAACATTTAGATGAATTATTTTCACATACTATTTTCAAAATCATCATGCTTGGACTTAAGGTTTTCTTAAAACCCCCCCACTTTTTCCTGATTTATGTCAAAAGGGGGAGAAAGAGCCAAAGTTAAGGGCCAAAGTTAGGGTTCAATTTCAAATTTTAACTTTGATTCTGGCCTAAGTTAAGGGGGAGTAAGGTTTAGGTTTCAACTCTTCGGAATTGAAAACTTTAAAGGCCTAAGTTAAGTAATGCCATTTACTTAACTCGTTATCTTTTGTGTTTGGAGTTAAGTAATGCCATTACCTTTTGTGTTTGGAGAACTAAAAGTCTTTTTCAAGTACTCACCCTCGGTCAAGGGGGAGGTTTCCTCAAGGGGGAGTACTTGAAGAAAATGGGGAATACTTGAAGAAAATCCTTACTACTCCAACTTAATCTTCGTTTGTTTCTAATGCACATTATTCTTTATGCTTGCTATTTACTTAACTTTGTATGTGGGTTTGCCATAAATCAAAAAGGGGGAGATTGATGGTGCAGCAGGCACCTAAGTCGAACCTGAGTTTTGATTATAGCAAACGATATAAAGTTAAGCTCATGTCGTTATCTCACGAGCTGAATCAAGTGTGCAGAAGATTGCTATAGCTGGAGCTGAAGGCTAGCGACACCCGGAGGAAGCCGCGGTGGTCGGGCGACACTCGAGTGATTTCAGAGGGAGCCGATGGAATCGAGTGGAAGGCCGGAAGCAAAAGCAACACGTAAGTATCGAGGTAAGCTCGTGTGTGTGAGCGTAAGTGAGGTCGTATCCTCTTTACGGGAATGATCTTAAGCGTAGATCCGACCCAAGACATCTCATAGGTGGTCTAGGTCGAGATCGGACAATTGAAGACCGTCGAAAGTATGTTTTTGTTGAGCTAACTTTGACTTGCAGCAAGCATCGATCATTTCGCCGGCTTGGAGGACTCAGCCCGGTGTATCGATCGGCTGAAGGTCATCAATCGGCGATGTCGCCATCGATCGATCGATGATGGCCATCGATCGATGGTCAATGATCAGATTCGAGGAGTCAAGACTTATCACTCCACCTCAAAGCGGTTTGGTGTCCATTTGTGATTGGTTGAAGACCCACTCGAAAAGGGGCTCAAAAGCTATAAAAGGAGGGCCAAACCTAGGGTTTGAACAACAATTCTAAGCCTCCAAAAAGTCTCCGTTACGCTGCAACTCTCCGACAATGAAGTCCTTCCATTACGACGTCTAGGTTTAACTCTTACTATTCTTGTACGTCGGTATTAGTTTTTCTTGTCATTTACATTTCCGGAGCTTTTATCGTATACGAGGAGAGGGGGAGTGTCCCTCTACCTCAAGTTTTTGTGGTTCCTTCTTGTATCGATTAACTCCTACCTCTAACGAGGAGGAGTTCCTTTAGTGCTTTTGCCCTCCGTACGTGGTCAAGGACCACTAGGGCCTTGGAGTAGTAGCCTTCGGCTACGAACCAAGTAAAACCCTTGTGTCGATTGTCTCTTTTATTTTATATTTACATTTCCGCTGCAATTAATTTATTATCTCTCGAGTTTTATCGAACGAAAGAAAAAGAAAAGGTTTTTCGCTATTCACCCCCCCCCTCTAGCGAACCGCATCGATCCAACAGATTACCCATTCGTACGCGGTCAAGGATCGCGGGACCTTGGGGTAGCAACCATTGGGTTGTGAACCAAGTAAAAATAAATTGTCTACTTATTTTATTGTCTTTATTTCCGCTGTGCTTGCTCTTATTTTAACGTCGAGAAGAAAGTTTCATGCTCGCTATTCACCCCCCCCCTCTAGCGCGCTTTCGATCCAACAATTGGTATCAACGCGGGGGCACTAAGATTTGGTGTAACCACCAATCTAGCACTTTTTGGATTTCTTTTGGTATTTTTTGATTTGTGAATTATTTCTATTATTTCTCCCGCACAACTAATCCAAGACGAAGTCTTGGTACCCTTTTTTGGTTGTGTATTTGCAAGTATCGATCGAACTATTCGCTTTTGGAGTAGTTGACAGTAAAATGGACATAACTTTTCACACAAGTGGACCCACAAAACGTGCTACCCACCAAATCACATCTCTCTAAGAGATCTACGCTTCTTACGAGGGTTTACCCTCATAACTAGTTGTTTTCATCCCCAAAAACCAACGTTTATTACCCTTTCGGGGACATCAAAGGTTGTAAGTGCGTAGTTTTTTTTTGTTTAGCCTTTTGTCTCTCGTTTATTCGTTATTATTTCCTGCATCACTAAGCCAAGACCAAGTCTTGGAATTCCTTTTGGTTTTTATTCATGTTTTGCAAGATAATTAATGGCCCACATTGAGGGGTGTAGCACCACCCGACCTTCGTTCTTTAACGGAAATGATTTCCGTTATTGGAAAGGTCGGATGGAGTGTTTCTTGAAAACACAAGTCGAGACTTGGATAATAATCTAAACCGGCTTTCCTCTACCCACCAATGATCAAGGGAAGCCTTTAGATTTCGACAAATGGACCAACTCAACCAAGAGGCAAATCGAAGTCGATGCAAAAGCAACCCAAATGTCGCAATGCTCCTTGTCCAAGGAGGACCTCAACCGAATTGGACCGTTCATTAGCGCCAAAGACCTTTGGAACAAGTTAATCGAGCTACACGAAGGGACATCTATTGCTAAGTATGAAAAAGAGATTTACTATTCAATAAATTTTATAATCTAAACATGGAGGATCACGAGACCGCTTCACAACTCCATGCGCGAAACCAAGACATCTTGAACGGTCTACATGCCATCGGACAAAAGGTAGACAATCGGGATATAATAAGGTACACTCTTAATGCTTTTCCTAGGACCACCTTGTGGGCATCCATGGTTGATGCCTATAAGGTTTCTAAGGACCTTTCTAAGATTAGATTTGATGAGGTCTTTTCTGAATTCAAAATTCACAAACAAACTAACACGATCCGGGCCGAGAGAGGTATTGCATTCCATGTAGGTCAAAGAAAAAAGGAGAAGAGCAAGCCACCTCCTGAGCAAGAAGAAGGATCTAAAACCGAGGATGAACCCGAGTCTGAATCTGAAGAGGAGGTCGCAATAGTGAACATGGTGAGGAGAATAATTCGAAAAGAAAGTGGGCAATCAAAGAACAAAAAGAAGGG
The DNA here is from genome assembly GCA_025175895.1 of Wurfbainia villosa. NCBI lineage: Eukaryota > Viridiplantae > Streptophyta > Magnoliopsida > Zingiberales > Zingiberaceae > Wurfbainia > Wurfbainia villosa. The sequence goes on from CM045990.1 coordinate 97,452,586, forward strand.
TCAATTCAACCCAAATGAAAAGGGAGCAAAGAAGGCTTTTCATGCAATTTGGGACAATAAAGATCAAGAAGATGACTTAGCATTCATGGTAAAGCCGGTAGAGTCTGAGTTTGAGTCTGAAGCCAAATATGAATCCAACTCCGACTCTGACTCCGAAGATGAATTTGAGTCAAGACTCAAAGCCGGATAAAAAGAAAAGATTAAGGTATGTCGTTCATTAATTGCAAACTTATATCTTGCAATTAAGTTGCTAAATAGGAAATTGACTAAGTCTGAGTTTATGGTTGAGTCGTTACTTGAGGAAGTTGAAACCCTCAAGCAAGAGGCTACTCTAACCTCTTCAACTAGTCAAGTTCAAGAGGGAAACTCAACTCAAGTTGAAAAACTTGAGGAGGAGAATTCTCTTTTGAAAGGACGAGTTCAAGATGTTGAGGCTAGGTTGGAAAGGTTCACGTTGGGATCCAAATATCTTAACCGACTACTTGGAACTCAAAGAGCCGTGTACAACAAAGGCGGACTCGGATTTAGGTCAAGGACTACGAATAGATCTTATATGTCTATCGTAAATCATAGTCATCAACGAGTCCAAGCATGGGTCCCAAAGGTTTTATTGAACTCACATATAAGGACCAATAAGTTTTGGATTTCCTAGGATCAAGTCCACTTTGTGGATAGACCATATTGGTTCAATGGTCTAGGGGGAGCTAACGCTAAAATAATATACCCACTTTCTTAGCAAAATCATTACATGATTAGTTATTAGAATAGCTAGATAGGACAAATAGTTAATCAACTTTGACAACATAGTATCAAGACACGACGAGATGATAGTATGTTAGGGAAACAATGTCTCATGAATTCGAGCTAGATAAGGCGTATCTAGCTTGGTGCACTTAGCTGAGTTGAACAAGCTGAAGCTACCTCGCCGCATCCTAAACTAGTTAGACTAGGAAGTAACCCTAATTCAATTAAGTGATATTTTCTTGAATTTGGATTTGTCTTAGGAAGTGGTCATTCTTCTGATCAAAGAAGGCTCCTGTGCCTCGCCATGACCTGGAACCCAGTTTCTCGAAAAGTTACTTAACGATCTAAGGGTAAGTTGGGAAATGATATTATTTATATGGCGTGTCGTTGATTATTGGAGGAAATCGTGTTCTATATATTAGGATGATGATGTCCCCTTGAGGAGCTCATAAGGTTCATCATGTAAACCCTGCATGTGGACTTGGTCCGGCATGATGATAAGGTTGAGTGGTACTACTCATGGAGTTAGATGTTGATTAATTAATTGTCAGTAAATTAATTAATCGATGGGAATTCGAGATCTTAAACACGGGGAGAAAAATATACAAATAATATATGGAGCCCATATTAACTTATGGGGGTCGGTGAGGTAGATCAATGATAATCCTCTAGTTGATTGGATTATCATTAATGGATCGGACTTTATGTGGGCTTGATCCATTGGGTGGCCAAGATCCAACTCCTCCTCATGGTCCCTATTGTAGCCTATTAAAACCTCAAGAAGCCTAGATCCAATGAATGAAAACAAAACTCTAGATCCAACGGTAGAGATTAAATCTCTAGATCCGACAGTTGAGATTAAATCCCTAGAACCAATAGTGGAGATTAAAACAAGGCTTATCCCTAACTCTATAAAAGGAGAGATTAGGGTGGGTGGCAAGAGAAATTAGAAGCAAGATAGGATTAGGTTTGGGCAGTAAGGAGCTTGGAGGCTAGGGTTTGGAGTTTGGGCGGCCACAATTAAAGAAATATTTTCCTTTCTTCTCTTCTTCCTTAAGGTGGTCGACACCCATCATCTTCTTCCCTTTCTTGGCCGACGTCCAAAGCTCCTCCTTCTCTTCTCCTTGCCAGTGGAAACAAAGCTTAGGGTCTTCCCTTGAAGCTCTTGGTCGGCGTCCAATTATCCTTGTTCTTCTTCTTGGTCGGTGGCAAGCACCAAGCTTGGAGCTTGGTGGTTGGTTGAAAGAAGAAGAAGTGTTTTGTTTCTATACTTCCTTTTGTTCGAAGCGATCAAGGAAGGAAGATTAGTGATCTAGGAGCTTCGACTTTTGGAAGATCGTCGCCCACACGACGTCCAAAAGGAGGAAGGACATACAATAGAAGATCGAGAGGTATAACGCTTGTCTATTTTCTTTTGTAACATCTCTATAATGGTTTTTCAATCATATACATGTTGTGTATTCTATTTTTATGGTTAAATATACTTTGACCCCAAATACAAATGCAAAAACCGGCGATTCGTACATCGTATATTCCGCGACTATTCAAAGAATAGAGGCAGGTTGCTTGAACAACAAGTTTGTTCAAGTGACCACTCTAATCGAATAGCACGACGATGAAATGGTAGCTTGGGTAATCCCTCTTGTCAAGGATAAATTTTTTTATCCGGGGACATAGAAGGGATCCATGAACAAGCGACCGAGTTGAAGTGGGAAGCAAAGTTTCCTACCTTCAAAGACAACTTTCCTTAATGGAAGTCTTGAGGAAAACATTTACATGAAGCAACCAGAGGGATTCATTGCAAAGGGCAAAGAGCATCTTGTGTTCAAGCTTAATCGATCCATTTATGGATTGAAGCAAGCTTCGAGATCTTGGAACATCCGCTTTGATGAGGTAATCTAGTCTTATGGATTTATTCAAAGTCCGGATGAGTCTTGTGTATACAAGAGATGTGACAGAAACGTAGTGGTATTTCATGTACTATACATAGATGAGATTTTGTTAATTGGCAACAATGTCAAGATGTTATCGGACGTAAGGGTATGGTTGTCCAAACAGTTTGATATGAAGGACTTGGGAGAAGTGGGACACATCCTTGGGATCAAGGTTATAAGGGATCGCAGGAAAAGAATGTTGTTCTTATCTCAAGCTTCATACATAGACACCATTTTGGCTCGCTTTAGCATGCAGAACTCCAAGAAAGGTTTTCTACCTTTCAGGCATGGAGTTCCTTTATCTAAAGAGATGTGTCCTAGAACATCTGAGGAGATAGAGGAGATGAAGGCGGTTCCTTATGCTTCGCTAGTAAGAAGCCTCATGTATGCTATGTTGTGTATGAGACCGAATATCTGCTTTGCCATTGGCATGGTTAGAAGATATCAGAGTAATCCAAGACAGGGACATTGGACTGCGGTAAAGCGTATATTAAAGTACCTGAGAAGGACTAGGGATTATATGCTAGTTTACTAGGAAGATCAATTACTCCCTGTGGGTTACACAGATTCTGACTTCCAATCAGAGAGGGATAACAGTAAGTCTACCTCTAGTTTTGTGTTTACTTTGTGAGGTGGAGCCATTGTATAAAGGAGTGTCAAGCAGAAATGTGTGGCAGACTCCACCATAGAACCTGAGTATGTGGCAGCCTTTGAGGCAGCCAAAGAAGCAGTATGGCTCAGGAACTTCTTGATGGACTTGGATGTGATTTCTGGTTTGCCCAGAACTATCACAATTTATTGTCATAATAGTGGTGCAATTGCAAACTTGAAGGAACCACGAGCCCATAAGGCAAGTAAACACATAGAGCACAAGTACCACCTGATACGAGAAATCGTAAAGAGAGGAGAAGTTGTTATGGCCATGATTGCATCGGAGGATAACCTGGCAGATCCTTTCACTAAGGCCCTTCCAGCGAGAGCTTTTGATAGGCATGTGGAGGGAATGAGAATCAGATGTATGGCAGTTTAAGGACAGCATAGTCTTTTAGTATAAGTGAGAGATTGTTGGGATGTATATTGAAAAGTCTATCTTTTGTATGAACATCTTTATTTTGAAATAAAAATAACATGATCATTGTTTGTATATTTATGGTTTTGCATTTTGTCTAATACATTACATTGTAGATAACATGGTGTGTAGTGTCACACGGGAGATCATGTTATCAGTTCCTTGTAAAGTATAAGTAAAGGCTCACAACCGAGATGGTTTTGGACAAACCATTGCCATGGTTGTAGTGTGATTTGGTATTGGTTTGTCTTGACCAGAGAATTGCACTAGTACACTTTGTGTGTGTTGAGCAAAACCGACTTAGAGGTGATTCGATTTATTGCTGACTACATAATCGAATCGGACCTCAGATATTATGTTGTACATGCTCTTAATCCCAATATAATAATGGGCACATATACTTAGTATTCATTTCTTTGATTTACCAATGGGCAAGATTTATAGAGTAAATCGATAGGCTCGGTAAGTTGGGAAATGATATTATTTATATGATGTGTCGTTGATTATAGGGGGAAACCATGTGCTATATGTTAGGATGATGATGTCCCTTTGAGGAGCTCATAAGGTTCATCATGTAAACCCTGCAGGTGGACTTGGTCCGGCATGATGATAAGGTTGAATGGTACTACTCATGGAGTTAGATGTTGATTAATTAATTGTTAGTAAATTAATTAATCGATGGACATTCGAGATCTTAAACACGGGGAGATATATGTATAAATAATATATGGAGTGTTGGGTTTCCGGCACCGCAGCGTGTGTGTGTTCGATCATGTTTCGCAAACATGAGAACAACGGAAGCAATTAAAAATAATAAATCTATATTTATTACAATACACACAACACACGCATGCATATTACAACAAGTGTAGACATAACCGTAAATTAAAATTTGCAATAAAAGGAAATTTATCTACGTTATACCTTTTGTATGACGTGTAGCGGGAACGGCATCAACCGGAACGATCCTCGTAAGAATCGTCTCTATCTGTATCCACGCCGAGCTCCTCGGGATGACTTCGCTAAGTCACGAGCTTCGTCTTCGTACGGGTTACTAGCCTCGTGTTGAAGATGACGTGATCGAGAGATGATCACGATCCGAATCCAAATTCGGATCCTAAAACGAGTTCTCAAAACTCGCTTCTCCGGAGAGGTATTCGTCAACCGTTTGACGAATCCTTCGTCCTCCACCTCAGAGGATTACCGGAGATCAAATCCCCGGTAAGTTAGCCGCTGTCGGAGCACTAACCGTCGTCCAAACGACGCTCCGACAACAAAGAAACAAGCTGTCCAGAAAAACTGGACAGCTTTTGGTGGAGGAATAGAGGCCGGCCAAAGGAGATGTGGAGCTCACCTTATCACCGAACCCACAAGAGATCACCGGAGGGTCGCCGGAGCATCGCCGGCTGAAGCTTGGATGCCGGCGGCAAGGAGGTGGCAGCAGCTCCATGAAGTTGGCGGCAACACCATGTTGGGCGGCAACAACAAAAGGAGGCTAGGGTTGGGCGGCCAAAACTTCATTAGCTTTAGGGTTAGGGTTTAAGCCCTATTTTATAGAGAACTAATTCTCTTAATGGTTAATGGATCATATCCATAAAGCCCGTTAACCCGCACCATTAGGATAAGTTAAAATAAACCAAACCATGATGGTTTATTTTAAGTTAAAACGAACCGAAACAACTTTTGGTTCATTCGTTTAAAATAAACCAAACCCTTTGGTTTATTCTCATCCATTGGATTAGAACCAAACCATTTTGGTCCATCCATTATGTCTTCATATGACACGGCCCATCCATGCTTCCATTGCGACTGAAACAATTTCATGCTCGCTTTATGTTTGGTCCAACCAAACATAGTTTCTCTCGGTCTGAGAATCCCATTCTCAAGCTCGTTTTAAATCCTTTGGATTACACTCGTTGTGCGTGTGACCAAATAGGTTCTCGGTTTATGTTGGCCGTCTATAATTAACCATTAATTATAGAACGATCATGAGTGGCACTTAGTAGTACATCATGATCCCCAATTAACCGAAAAGATCAACGGTTGATCCAGAACTATTTCTGAAACCCTTCAGTAGCTCGAATGAATCGTGCCCCATTCCCTTCACTCATCTTATACCCACTTGGTTCAGGACATGGTCTATAGTGTCAGCCCTCACTAGGTCGACTACGCCACACCTAGCCCAAGTATCATTTCCTCGTCCCTACGGATTCTAGTTACTCCACATGTATCGAAGAGTACCTTACTCTAAACATGTAATGCTTTGGCCAAAGACTTTAGTAACAATCCGACGAGAGGCCATGGGTATACATCTCCTCGCAAGGAGTGGTGAATCCTTTATAGGCTATTCAAACACCTTCGATCACTTCGACTTATACCCAATCATCCCGGGTCCACATCTCCTTAGAGATGTTTGCTTAAGATGTCAAAGCATAAGTCTACATGATCAAGATGACTTGAATACCGCAAGTCAAAGGAACATCGCACTTAAGCCACAGTAAGAACTCATTGACATATCTATATATGCAGAGAACCATATGAAGTCTTACGGCTGGTCACTCCAATGAACTAGTTACCATAACTAGCATCCACGATTAACTCCGGACATCACAATGTCTCCAGCCAGTGAGAATCAGCTGCTTGGATACACCAAGGAGTATACCTCGTGCTAGTCTCGACAGAATTAATGGTGTCCAAATCCATCAATTCATCGACTAGGGATAATTCCGATACATCACAATTACACATGTAGAGATACTCACTAGTTGTGATCCAATCACAAATTCTCTCATGCTGTGAATCGTATCGTGGACATCCAGTAAATGAGTTTAAGATCCAATCAAATACATGAAACATGTATACTCAAATAGTGAATCTTCATTTATCATATAAATGGTTCATACATAAGGCGATTGCCTTAGGACATCTCTCATATATTACTAATAGACTCCCACTTTGCCTAATGCCAATCGCTACGGTATCCAATACCATAAGCTCTAACATGACCCTCAAACTTACTTTGAGGTAATGCTTTAGTCAAAGGATCTGCTAAGTTCCTTTCAGTGGGAATTTTCTCGATTTGTATTTCGTTCCTACTGATGATCTCTCTGATAAGATGATAGCGGCGAAGCACATGTTTGGATCATTGATGAGACCACATCAAGTTCAGAGATGAACTTCTTGATCCAAACCGCTTCCTTTGCTGCTTCCAAAGCTGCAATGTATTCTGCCTTAGTGGCAGAATCCTCTATAGTGTCAAGCTTGGAACCTTTCCAACTTATTGCGCCTCCATTCCAGGTGAATACATACTCAAACTGAGACATGGAATCATCCTTGTCTGTCTGGAGCTGGCATCCGTATACCCACGTATCACCATGTACCCTTCTCCATATATTAGGAACACATCCTTAGTTCTTCTTAAGTACTTAAGGATCTTCTTAACAGCCGCCCAATGATCCATTCCTGGATCGGACTGGTATCTGCTCGTGACACTCAGAGCGTACGATACATCGGGCCTTGTACATAACATAGCATACATGATAGATCCTATTGCGGATGCATAGGGAATCTTACTCATGCAAATTCTCTCATCTTCTGTGCGCGGACACATAGACTTCGAAAGGTGTACCCCATGCCTGATGGGTAAGAAACTTTTCTTGGATTCCGAAATGCTAAACCTCTTTAGCACTCGGTCTATATATGTAGACTGCGAAAGACCAAGCAACCGTTTCGATCTATCTCTATAGATCTTAATCCCGAGGATGTAGGTTGCTTCTCCCAGGTCTTTCATGGAGAATGTCTTGGATAACCAAACCTTCACTGACTGTAAGATTGAAACATCATTTCCTATAAGTAGTATGTCATCGACATACAATACTAGGAATACGACTGCACTCCCACTAACCTTCTTGTACACACAAGGTTCATCTGGATTTTTGTGAGAAATCAAACTTTTTGATTGTCTCATCAAAACGGATATTCCAGCTCCTGGATGCTTGCTTCAATCCATAAATGGATCGTCGCAATTTGCATACCTTGGTTTTATCAACCGATGTGAAACCCTCAGACTGTATCATATACACGTCCTCGAGCAGGTTTCCATTAAGGAAAGTTGTTTTCACATCCATCTGCCATATCTCATAATCATAATGAGCCGCTATGGCCAGGAGCATCCGAATGGATTTAAGCATAGCTACAGGCGAATAGGTTTCGTCATAATCAATACCTTGTTTTTGACGATATCCTTTCGCCACCAATCTAGCCTTATAGGTAATCACATTACCATCCATGTCGGTTTTTCTTCTTGAAAACCCACTTCCCTTTAGGCTTTATCCCTTCAGGTGGGTCAACCAAGTTCCAAACTTGGTTTTCATACATGGAATCCATTTCCGACTTCATGGCACCAAGCCACTTATCCCTTTCTGAACTTGTCAGCACTTCTTCATAACTGGTAGGCTCCTCATCATCAATGAGTAACACGTCATTCGATTCGCTTACGAGAAATCCATATCTCTCAAGAATATTGCGTGTTCTACCAGATCTACGAAGATGTGGTGTTACAATAGGTCCAGCCGATTGCTCATCACTATGAGTTGTCGGCTGTTGTGCTTCACCAGGTATCTCATTAATGTCTATTTGAGTCTCTCAAGCCTCCTCAAGCTCGACGACACTCCCACTGTTTTCTTGCAAGAGAAACTCTTTCTCTAGAAACACAGCATGCCTTGAAACAAACACCTTTTGTTCCACAGGATGATAGAATTGGTAACCCCTTGTTTCCTTAGGGTATCCAATAAATAGACATTTATCAGACTTAGCATCCAATTTGTCTGATACAGTCCGCTTCACATAAGCAGGACAACCCCATATCTTCAAATAAGATACATGAGGTTTCTTACTATTCCATATCTCATATGGAGTAGTTGAGACTACCTTGGTAGGCATTCTGTTTAACAAGTAAACAGCTGTCTGAAGTGCATAGCTCCAAAAGGACTTGGGAAGAGATGCATGATTCATCATTGACCTGACCATGTCCAACAAGGTCCGGTTACGCCTCTCAGATACACCATTGTGCTATGGTGTATAGGGCGGAGTCCATTGAGACAATATACCATTGTCTCTTAGATAATCAAGAAACTCTTGACTTAAGTATTCACCACCTCGATCCGATCGAAGTATTTTAATACTCTTGTCATGTTGTTTCTCTACTTCATTTATGAATTCTTTGAACCTTTCAAAGGCTTCAGACTTGTGTTTCATCAAGAACACATACCCAAACCATGAGTGATCATCGGTGAAGGTAATGAAGTAGCTATAGCCTCCTAAAGCTTGAGTTGACATAGGTCCACATACATCAGTATGTATTAGACCTAGTAACTCTCCCACTCGTTCACCTTTTCCAGTAAAAGGTAACTTAGTCATCTTGTCTTTTAAGCATGATTCGCATGTATCGTATGAATCCAATTCAAACGATTCCAGAATTCCACATCGGTGTAATTCGGACATGCGTTTCTTGCTTACATGGCCAAGACGACAATGCCACATATAGGAGTCTATTTGATTATCCTTTTCGAGCACACTTGTTGCTCGCTTCGATATTGCAAATTTCACTGGATACGTCCAACGTATAAACACCATTGCTTAAAGTTCCAGTCCCATAAAGAACTCCATTTAAAGTTATGTAACAACAATTGTTACTAAAAGTCAAATGGTACCCATTTCTATTTAAACAAGAAATAGAAATGATGTTCTTCATCAATCGAAGGAATATAAATGCAATTGTCCAGTTCTAAGACAAGTCCTGTAGGGAGTTTCAACAAATGCGCTCCAATGGCGACTGCAGCAACCTTTGCTCCATTCCCAACACGCAAATTTGACTCTCCCTTGACGAGTCTTCTTCTATTCCTTAGCCCATGTATGTCATTACATATATGTGAGCCACACCCAGTATCCAATACCCAAGTGTTTGAGGAAATAGAATGACAATCAATAACGAAGATATCTGAAGAAGATGGGGCATCCGATGCCTTATTCTTCTTTACGGACTCAAGATAAATCTTGCACTTTCTTCGCAAATGGCTCTCCTTGCCATAATGATGGCAAGTTTCCTTTTGTGCTAGTTCTACCTTCTTAGCCTTTCTCTTCTTTCCCTTCTGCTGTTCCTTTGACTTCCTTTTAGAACCGTTCTTCAAGGAATCAAATAACAACACCGTCCCCTGCTCATGCTTCTCAGAAGACTCCACAGTCTTCAGCATATTGAGCAGTACCACAGATGAACCTTCTAGCATCTCAGAGGTGAAGAGGAGCTTTGAGACTTCGAACCTTTCGAATCTCACTTGCTCATCAACCAACTCACAAAGATGAAGAACTACGATATGAGCATCCATATGCTCATGCTGCTTTCGTAGCTTGGGTTCCATTGCGGCTAGCATGATGCAACTCATTTGTTCAGAATCACTCATATGTTTCTGATAGGCCAACAATTGGTCCAGAGTTGCATCGTCACTAGGACGGGCGGGAAAAGGCGCTTCGAGGACATTTGCAAGCTTTTCAACCTTGAGAACAATTCTCAAGCTTCTAAGCCAGTCCATGAAGCTCGGCCCAGTCAATTTATTTGAATCCAAAATGGAACGCAAATTCAAACACATCATGATCAATATATTAACTTAGAAATACAAAACGAGCATATATGAGAAAGATGATTTTAAAAATGCATCAATATACATTTATAAATCCCATTCATTTTTCGAATTTCAAAAACCCCAAAATCACTTCGGGAGATTGTAGGTCCATCTTCGAATGGGCTGATATCCATCATAGTTATGAACAACCATAGAGAGAGTCCAACAAGCCATTCATAACTACGACGGTAGGTATCATCTATACCGATTGCATATCCCGTATATGCAACTATCACAATGTGCTATCAACTAATTGAATGTTCACACATACATCAGGTTGTTAACACATTAACAAGTATGCATCATATGCATAGCACCCAACTTCACCTCCCTTTACATCGACCTTGGAGAGAGTCCAACAAGCCGATGCTCCAGGTTAAAGCCAACCCATTAATCAAGACATAGTTTTAATATGGTTAGCGCATTCAACCAATTAGCCCAGCTTGGAGAGAGTCCAACAACCAAAGCTAACGATTGACCTCTGACTCTTACCATATTAGTATTAAACTATTCCATGGTTTGAACATATTCAGGTTCGAGCCGGGCTTGGAGAGAGTCCAACAACCCAAACAAGAAATAGAACTCTGGTTCTAACCATATTAATGGAAGGTGTAGGCTTTAATATTGATTAAGGGTTTTTATGTCTCATCCTCTTTGCATGCAAATAACTATTATCTACATGGCATGGCATACATGGCATACATCTACATGTCACGACACGCATGGCATAATGTTATGCATCTAATGCAATTACATGGCATACAATTATGTCATGTATATAATTTCCTTATATGTCATAACTATTTATGGAAATAAAATATGTTTAAGATTTGATTCTCCAAATCAAATTATAATTAAATTAGGAAACAAATTTCCAAATCTAATCACATATTTTATTCATGGAATTATTTGATTAAGGAAAATCTATTTAGGAAACCAATTTCCTAAATCATTGAAACTACTTATGGAAATAAAATATTTTTAAGATTTGATTTCCCAAATCAAATCATGATTAAATTAGGAAAAAAATTTCCAGAATCTAATCAAATATTTTATTTATGGAAAATATCAATTTCCATAAATACTTCCAACTTTTCAAAAGTGGAAGATTTCCATAAATACTTCTAGACTTTCCAAAATTGAAAAATTTCCATAAAAACTTCTAAATTTCCAAAATTTAGAAAATTTCCAGAAATACATTATGACTATCGCAAAACCATTTTTACGATTATGTCGAAACACAACCTGGGCTCTGATACCACTGTTGGGTTTCCGGCAACGCGGCGTGTGTGTGTTCGATCATGTTTCGCAAACATGAGCACAGCGGAAGCAATTAAAAATAATAAATCTATATTTATTACAACACACACAACACACGCATGCATATTACAACAAGTGTAGACATAACTGTAAATTAAAATTTGCAATAAAAGGAAATTTATCTATGTTATACCTTTCGTATGATGTGTAGCGGGAACGGCATCAACCGGAACGATCCTCGTAAGAATCGTCTCTATCCGTATCCACGCCGAGCTCCACGGGATGACTTCGCTAAGTCACGAGCTTCGTCTTCGTAAGGGTTACTAGCCTCGTGTTGAAGACGACGTGATCGAGAGATGATCACGATCCGAATCCAAATTCGGATCCTAAAACGAGTTCTCAAAACTCGCTTCTCCGGAGAGGTATTCGTCAACCGTTTGACGAATCCTTCGTCCTCCACCTCAGAGGATTACCGGAGATCAAATCCCGTAGTTAGCCGCTGTCGGAGCACTAACCGTCGTCCAAACGACGCTCCGACAACAAAGAAACAAGCTGTCCAGAAAAACTGGACAGCTTTTGGTGGAGGAATAGAGGCCGGCCAAAGGAGATGTGGAGCTCACCTTATCACCGAACCCACAAGAGATCACCGGAGGGTCGCCGGAGCATCGCCGGCTGAAGCTTGGATGCCGGCGGCAAGGAGGTGGCAGCAGCTCCATGAAGTTGGCGGCAACACCATGTTGGGCGGCAACAACAAAAGGAGGCTAGGGTTGGGCGGCCAAAACTTCATTAGCTTTAGGGTTAGGGTTTAAGCCCTATTTTATAGAGAACTAATTCTCTTAATGGTTAATGGATCATATCCATAAAGCCCGTTAACCCGCTCCATTAGGATAAGTTAAAATAAACCAAACCATGATGGTTTATTTTAAGTTAAAATGAACCGAACCAACTTTTGGTTCATTTGTTTAAAATAAACCAAACCCTTTGGTTTATTCTCATCCTTTGGATTAGAACCAAACCATTTTGGTCCATCCATTATGTCTTCATAAGACACGGCCCATCCACGCTTCCATTGCGACTGAAACAATTTCATGCTCGCTTTATGTTTGGTCCAACCAAACATAGTTTCTCTCGGTCTGAGAATCCCATTCTCAAGCTCGTTTTAAATCCTTTGGATTACACTCGTTGTGCGTGTGACCAAATAGGTTCTCGGTTTATGTTGGCCATCTATAATTAACCATTAATTATAGAACGATCATGAGTGGCACCTAGTAGTACATCATGATCCCCAATTAACCGAAAAGATCAACGGTTGATCCATAACTATTTCTGAAACCCTTCAGTAGCTCGAATGAATCGTGCCCCATTCCCTTCACTCATCTTATACCCACTTGGTTCAGGACATGGTCTATAGTGTCAGTCCCCACTAGGCTGACTACGTCACACCTAGCCCAAGTATCATTTCCTCGTCCCTACGGATTCTAGTTACTCCACATGTATCGAAGAGTACCTTACTCTAAACATGTAATGCTTTGGCCAAAGACTTTAGTAACAATCCGACGAGAGGCCATGGGTATACATCTCCTCGCAAGGAGTGGTGAATCCTTTATAGGCTATTCAAACACCTTCGATCACTTCGACTTATACCCAATCATCCCGGGTCCACATCTCCTTAGAGATGTTTGCTTAAGATGTCAAAGCTTAAGTCTCCATGATCAAGATGACTTGAATACCGCAAGTCAAAGGAATATTGCACTTAAGCCACAGTAAGAACTTCATTGACATATCTATATATGCAGAGAACCATATGAAGTCTTACGGCTGGTCACTCCAATGAACTAGTTACCATAACTAGCATCCACGATTAACTCCGGACATCACAATGTCTCCAGCCAGTGAGAATCAGCTGCTTGGATACACCAAGGAGTATACCTCGTGCTAGTCTCGACAGAATTGATGGTGTCCAAATCCATCAATTCATCGACTAGGGATAATTCCGATACATCATAATTACACATGTAGAGATACTCACTAGTTGTGATCCAATCACAAATTCTCTCATGTTGTGAATCGTATCGTGGACATCCAGTAAATGAGTTTAAGATCCAATCAAATACATGAAACATGTATACTCAAATAGTGAATCTTCATTTATCATATAAATGGTTCATACATAAGGCGATTGCCTTAGGACATCTCTCATATATTACTAACATGGAGCTCATATTAACTTATGGGGGTTGGTGAGGTAGATCAATGATAATCCTCTTGTGGAATGGATTATCATTAATGGATCAGACTTTATGTGGGCTTGATCCATTGGGTGGTCAAGATCCAACTCCTCCTCATGGTCCCTATTGTAGCCTATTAAAACTCTCATGAAGCCTAGATCAGATGGTGGAGAATGGAACTCTAGATCCGATGGCGGAGAATAAAACTCTAGATCCAATGTTGGGGATTAAATCTCTAGATCCGACGATGGAGTTTAAATCTTTAGATCCGATGGTGGAGATTAAATCTCAAGATCCGACGATTGAGATTAAATCCCTAGATCCGACGGTTGAGATTAAATCCCAAGATTCGACGGTGGAGATTGAAAGGAGGCTTAAACCCAACTCTATAAATAAGGCTTATAGGGTGGGCAACAAGAATCCACAAGGGAGATTAGGGTTTTGGGCGGCTAGGGCTTGGAGAGGCATTGGGCGGCTAGGGTTTGCTCTCCTCCTTGGGCGGCAAGGCTCTCTCTTCTTCCTTGGGTTTTGGCCGATGCCTCCCTTCTTGTTCTCATCCTTTCCCGACGTCCCAATTCTCTTTCTCTCCTCCTTGGCCGGTGGTAAGAGCTAGGGTCTCTTCCCTTGCAGCTTTTGGCCGGCGCCCATACACCTTGTTCTCCTCCTTGGCCGGCGGCAACATCAAGTCCAATCACTTGGTGACCGGTCCTAGATAGGAAGAAGATCTTTGTTCAATACTTCCTCTTGTTCGGAGCGATCAAGGAAAGGAAGATCGTGATCTAGGAGGCTTCATCTCATGGAGGATCGTTGCCCACACAACGTCCAAGAGGAGGATAGGGCATACGATAGAAGACCTTGAGGTAAACAAGAGGTATAAATCTTGTTTTGCTTTCCTTTTGTTTCTTTGTATATTGTATGTATGGTATGTGGCTTAATTTACTTAGACCCCGAATACAAACATAAAAACCAGCGATCCATACATCGTCAATTTTGCGGCTATTCGAATAATAGAGGTAGGTTGCTTGAAAAACAAGTTTGTTCAAGTGACCACTCTAATCGGATAGCACGATGATGGAACGGTAGCTTGGGTAATCCCTAATTATCATGGATTAATTTTTTTTTAATCCGGGGACGAAGACGGGATCACCATGAACAAGCAACTGAGTTGAAGTGCGAAGCGAAGTTTCCTACCTTCACACGGATCGTAGGGCCTTGGATTAGCAACCATTGGGTTGTGAACCAAGTAAAAACAAATTGTCTACTTATTTTATTGTCATTATTTCCACTGTGCTTTCTCTTATTTTAATGTCGAGAAGAAAGTTTCACGCTCACTATTCACCCCCCCCCCTCTAATGCGCTTTCGATCCAACATTACATTCGAAAAACCCGACCATCGGGCCGACCGACCATCGATCGATCGCACAATCTTGGCAATGATTGTCAAGCCATTCCTGCAGTCGAACACTAGTCGACTAACATCAGTCGACTGATAATCATGCCAGTCGACTGATAAACCTCATCCATGAGGTTTAACACCAAGTATGATGCCCTCATAATTTCTAGACCACCCATAGCCTAGACCTAAGCCTTCTAGCCACCTCCGTCAGCCTCATGCCTATTGTATCCCTCCAAGTCTTCCATGACTTGTTCATCCATACGCTAGTCTTCAGGTGCTTCCATCAGCTATTGTTATGCTACCATGGTCTATACCGCCAAGGCACATTGGCCTTACGGTGCCAAGACTCCCGCTTGGACTTTACGCCGTCAACCATTGGACTTATGCTGCCAAGACTCCACCCTTGGACTTTACACCACCAATATCACCCTATGGACTTCCCTTGCCAAAAAATGTTGGACTTTCCATTTGCCAAAACTCACGCTTGGACATTCCCTTGCCAATACCCATGCTTGGACTTTCCTTGCCAACCCATGTTGGACTTTCCAATTGCCAAGTACCCATGACTGGACTTTCCCTTGCCAAGTGTCACACTTGGACTTTCCATGCCAAGTACCCTTGACTTGGACTTTTCCATCATATAGTCAATCTTATGCCAACCATATAGTCAAACAATCGTCAAACCATCGTCAAACATCAAAATACCCCTCGAGTCAAACTTGAGTCTGGTCAATCATGACCCCGGTCGATTGTACCAACAATCTCCCCAAAACATTGTCAAACATCAAAACACTACTCGAGTCGAACTCGAGTTTGATCAATCACGACCTGGGTCGATTGCACCAACATGGATGATATCTTCGTTAAAACTTTATGTCCCGAGCAGTTAATATCAGATTTAGCAGAAACTTTTAATACTTTGCGCAAATATAAAATGAAGTTGAATCCAAAAAAATGTAACAACCCAAATTTTTGATTCTTATACTTTTATTTTATTTATAATTTAGTTCTTATACTTTATATTCAGAGGAAAATAGAAATAAGAAAAAAAATCGAATAAATGGTTCGTTAGCCGGGGCTCAAACCATGAACCATTGGTTTGGGGGAATAGGCTTCCTACCACTAAGTCATAAGATTACCAATGAGTAGGATATAATAGAATATATCTATAGGCAGAAAAAAGGGAGAAGTTGGTTAATTTGGCAAATCATTTAAAGGGGTAATTAATATAAGGAAACCCTAGTTGATATATATTTTTTTTCTCTTATCTCCTTTCCCTAAATTTCTTGTGTCGCCCTCTCTCTCCCTCTCCTCTTAAAATGCCGACCATGCCCCCTCTCTCTCCTTCTTCTCTCGAAGGGCCGACCAACCCTTCCCCTTCCTCTCCCCTTCCATTTTCCATCTGTCGAAGTGAGGAAGAAGATTGTCTTCTCTTTGGATAATTCAAGAGGGGATTTTTCAGGAGGGATCTCCTCAAGAACTTGGTAGAGGATCACGTTAAAGCAAAGGAACACATAGGAGGTCTTCTCTTTACGAAATATAAGGTATAATTGGTGAAAAAACGTAGGAAGTAAGTATTGTTCACCTACAATATAAGCAGTTATCGTATGTCATTGATATGTTTTTATGTGTATGTTATTTCCAGTTATATGGTTGAGCAGTTTATACGCATGTATATGAGCCAGTTATGCATGGTGTTTTTAGTTACATGATTTTTCCCGTTATGTCGTGGTTAATTCAGTATCATGTTTAGATCCAAGATAAGAATGTGATTTATCTTCATGCATGTTGTAGATAAGTTGTAGCTTACAATTATATGCATGGTGTAGAGTAAGATCTAAAAATATTTCCTTTATAAAGAAAATTTAAATATGCTTCCTGTTTGAATTGAGGATTAAGAGCACAACGACCTTAAGTATGCTCCCCATTTCAGTTTAGAGGGTCAAGAGCATAATGATCTTTATGGTGCTACCCATTCGTGGTTTAGGAGATTAAGAGCATTTTTTTCAGTATGTATAAGAATATAAGTATAAAGGAAGTATTTTACTTTTGAAAAAGGTATGCACCGGGCATCAGTTTCGCCCACGGGCTAAGTCCCTCAGTTTCAGTTACCCTAGTAGGTTCGGTGGTTGGCCACCCCGGCCTATTAGGAAAGCGCACATTGGTACTATGTCGGGCCCATATTCAAGATAATTATTAATTTGAAGTATCAGTATAATTACAAATAAAAGTTTTCCAGGTTAATTATTCCAGTTCAGATACACTGTTTATAAGTGTTAAAATACTTAAGAGAATGGTTTATACAAGAGACATGCATTCAGAGTTATGATTTCCATTTATGCTTACATGTGTATCATTGTATCAAGGGTAAGAGAACTAGTTGCATGATTTCATACGTTGCATATTTTTGTGAGCATAGAAAGTACTTACTAAGAGTTATTGCTTACTGTTTTGCATTTCCTTATACTGCAGATAAAGGTAAAGAAAAGCTTCGGTAAAGTGGCATAGCAGATGAAGTGCTTGGAGTGTGTGGTGACGGAACAGTGGAAATAAAAGATCCTAAGTGCAGATGTCTAAACCAGATTTTAAGTTTCTGATTTTTTTTTTTATATTGTTGAAGTTCAACTGGATTGCTTATGGTTGAGACCAAAGAATGCTAGAGTCATGTTGGGTTAGTCTTAATACTTGAATGTTATGTGAAGATCTTGAATTGGTTATTGTTTAAGTGATGTCATGGTCCTTATGATCATTTTAGTTGTTATCATATTGCATTAGTATATTGCATAAATTTTGGAATGATAGTAACATGGTGTTATGATTAAAGTATAACATTAGAGTAAGAGTAGAAAGTAAAAAATCTCTAATGATCTCTCTCTTATGGGAGGGGTGGTACAGTTGGTGTCAGAGTAAGATAAGGAAGAATTAAAGAAATAGACAGTAAAGTAGTGACATCTCCTCTAGTAGAGAGTGGAAAGACTAGGGGGGTGTTACAAAAAGTGTGTATTTGGGGTTACTCAAGGTCCTTTCTTGGGGTATGTTGTTACTGAGCAAGGTATAAAAGCTAATCCTATTAAGATTGATGTTATTCAGCAGATGCAACCTCCAAGAAATTTAAAAGAAGTATAGAGGTTATTCGGTAGAATTACTGCTTTATCTCTGTTCATATCCCAGTCAGCAAATAGAAGTCTACCCTTCTTTAAGATCCTAAAGAGGGCCACTCGGTTTCAGTGGGATGAGCACTATGATAGGGTTTTTCAATCTCTATAGGAGTACTTAGCAAAACCACCTTTTTTAGCTAAGCCTTAGCTTGGAGAAATGTTATGGAAATATTTAGCTCTTTCTGAAGTTGTTGTGAGCTCATTATTGGTCCTAGAGGATAAGGGTCAATAACATCAAATTTAATATATCAGTTATCTGTTAAAGGAGCTTGAAATTCGGTATACTAATTTAGAGAAGTTAACTTGGGGATTTGTTCTAACTGCTCGAAGACTATGACTCTATTTTCTATCGTATTCCTTGGTAGTACTCACTAATACTTCATTTGGGTAGAATACTTACTCATGTAGAAGCTACGAGAAAGCTTATTAAATGGGCTATTAAGCTTAGTGAATATGATAGTGCTTATCAGCCTCGTACCTCTATTAAAGCTAAGGCATTAGCTGATTTTCTAGTAGAGGTTGTGCATAAGGAAGAGTCTAAGCCATGGATGATATATGTAGATGGGTCTCCTAAAAGGGAAGGTTGTGGAGTAGGGATAATTCTAATGTCACCACAAGGAGAAGAGATTAAGTTGACAGTTAGATTACATTTCAGGGCCTCTAATAATAAAGTTGAATATGAAGCTCTACTTATTGCTTTGCAAGCTACTAAAAATTTACGTCAGAGTAAGAGTAGAAAGTACAAAATCTGTAACGATCTCTCCCTTATGGGAGGGGTGGTACAGTTGGTGTCAGAGTAAGATAAGGAAGAATTAAAGAAACAGACAGTAAAGTTGTGACATCTCCCCTAGTAGAGAGTGGAAAGACTGTGGGGAGGGGGGGTGTTACAAGATGGTATCAGAGCGGGTTCCACCCTTCCGTCACACACACATCGAGCATCAGTCCTGCCGCCTCCAAGTAAGCAAGTATTTATCTGCTTTATTTACTTTATGAGTAGTAAGAAATGCTTCTTTTAAGTTAAACATGCTCACCTAGAATGTTTTCTTTGAGTTAAACATGCTTGCATATATATATATATGAAGATGATAGACAGTAAGTAATAGAGCATACCTAGATATGTATGTGAAGATGAAAAAAAATAGTGATAATAGCTTGATAGTGGTTTCACTTTATCATCTTATGAAGAGTAGGAAATGCCTCGAGAAAGACCCCGTGGAGGATAAGAAATGAATGAAGAAGTATCACCACCTGCCTGGATGCAGATAGTCACTTAGCTTCAACAGCAAGTGGCTGAGCAGCAGAAGGTCATCAATACCTTGATGACGAATCAATGAGAAAATCCTGTTACTCAGCCAGGGACTCAGAATTCCATTCCAACTGCATCTTCTGCCCCACCAGACCCACCAGCAGGTCCAGTGGGAGGGGTGAGACAAGAAGCCTATCTGATTCAATGTAAAAAGCTGAAGCCAGAGAGTTTTGCCGGTGCCAGTGAACCATGGGATGCTCAGGCATGGTTCAAGATAGTAGAGAGCATAGTGGAACTGTTGGACTAGTCTGAGAATGAGAAAGTTAAGTGTGCCTTGTTCTATTTGATCGGAGATGCCAGAATGTCGTGGGAGCGAGTAAAGGGAAAGAGGGTGGTGAACCAAATGTCATGGACTGACTTTGAGATGGAGTTCTTCGAGGAGTTCTTCCATATGCGAGTCACCAACAAGCTTTATGATGAGTTCACGGAGTTCCGACATGGGGATTTATCAGTAGATGAAGCGGTAAAGAAGTTTAATAGGTTGGCTCACCTATGTCCAGAACTGGTCAGTACTAAGAAGGAAAGAGTTAGGTTGATGCTAAAGATGTTGACATCGGAGATAGATCTGAATGTGGCTGGTGGAATTAATAGACCACAGACCACTGAAGAGATAATCAGCAGTGCACTAATCACGGAGCATTACATGAATAGTATCAAGCACCAGAAGCTAGCCTCGACAGAAAACAAAAGCCAGGGAAGTTCAGGAGGTCAGAAACCTCAGAGCGGTAATTCAAACTGGAAGCGAAACAACAATGGCAAGAGGAAATAATGGAATAATGCAAAGGGAGGTTCAGCTAGTAAGCAGCCTACATATCCTACATGTTCTAAGTGTGGGAGGAAGCATCCAGGAGTTTTCCGCCAGGGTGTGAGTGGGTGTTATATATGTGGAGTAGAGGGACACTTCGCCAAACAGTGCCCCACCAAGACCAATCTACCTTCGCCACAGTCTACTCAGTATGGAGGTAGACCATGTTGGGTTTCCGGTACCGCTGCGAGTGTGTTTGAACATGTTTCGTAAACATGTGCACAGCGGAAGGAATAAAATAATAAATCTACATTTATTACAACACACACATCACACGCATGCATAGTACAACATGTGTAGACATAACCGTAAATTTAAATTTTGCAATAGAAGGAAATTTAAATACGTATACCTTACGTATCACGTGTAGCGGAAACGCCATCAACCGGAACGATCCTCGCTAGAATCGTCTCTATCCGTTTCCACGTCGAGTATCTTCGGGATGACTTCGCTAAGTCACGAGCCTCGTCTTCATACGGGTTACTAGCCTCGTATTGAAGACGATGTGATCGAGAGAAGATCACGATCCGAATCCAAATTCAGATCCAAAGACGAGTCCACAAAACTCACTTCTCCGGAGAGGTATTCGTCAACCGTTTGACGAATCCTTCGTACTCCACCTATGAGGATTACTGGAGATCGAATCCCCGGTATGTAAGGCCCTGTCGGAGCTCCAAACGTCGTCCACACGACGCTCCGACGAGAAGGAAACAAGCTGTCCAGAAAACTGGACAGCTTTTGGTGGAGGAGTAGGGGCCGGCCAAAGGAAAGGTGGAAGCTCACCTTATTACCGAACCCAAGGGAGATCACCGGAGCTCCTCCGGCAGCAGCTCGTCGCCGGCAAGTCGAGGAAACGGCAGCAACTGGTCACCATTTGGAGGAGATGGGCGGTGGCCTAGGGTTAGCGCCGACTCCTTCAATGAGGTGGGCGGCAACTCTAGGTTAGGGGTTTTTGGATTAGGGCTTAACAACACCTTAAGCCCTCTTTTATAGAGAACTAATTCTCTTAATGGTTATTGGATCATAACCATAAGGCACGTTAACCCGCTCCATTAATATAAGTTAAAATAAACCAAACCATGATGGTTTATTTTAAGTTAAAATGAACCGAACCAACTTTTGGTTCATTCGTTTAAAATAAACCAAACCCTTTGGTTTATTCTCCTCCATTGGATTAGAACCAAACCATTTCGGTTCATCCATTATGTCTTCATAAGACACGGCCCATCCACGTATCCATTGCGACTGAAAAGATTTCATGCTCGCTTCTTGTTTGGTCCAACCAAACCTAGTTTCTCTCGGTCTGAGAATCCCATTCTCAAGCTCGTTTTAAATCCTTCGGATTACGCTCGTTGTGCGTGTGACCAAATAGGTTCTCGGTTTATGTTGGACGTCTATAATTAACCATTAATTATAGAACGATCATGAGTGGCACCTAGTAGTACATCATGATCCCCAATTAACCGAAAAGATCAACGGTTGATCCAGAACTATTTCTGAAACCCTTCAGCAGCTCGAATGAATCGTGCCCCATTCCTTCACTCATCTTATACCCACTTGGTTCAGGACATGGTCTATTGTGTCCCTCACTAGGTCGACTCACGCCACACCTAGCCCAAGTATCATTTCCTCATCCTACTGATTCTAGTTATCGCACATGTATCGAAGAGTACCTTACTCTAAACATGTAATGCTTTGGCCAAAGACTTTAGTAACAATCCGACGAGAGGCCATGGGTATACATCTCCTCGCAAGGAGTGGTGAATCCTTTATAGGCTATTCAAACACCTTCGATCACTTCGACTTATACCCAATCATCCCGGGTCTACATCTCCACAGAGATGCTTGCTTAAGATGTCAAAGCATAAGTCTTTATGATCAAGATGACTTGAATACCGCAAGTCAAAGGAACATCGCACTTAAGCTACAGTAAGAACTTCATTGACATATCTATATATGCAGAGAACCATATGAAGTCTTACTACTGGTCACTCCAATGAACTAGTTACCATAACTAGCATCCACGATTAACTCCGGACATCACAATGTCTCTAGCTGAGAATCATCCGCTTGGATACACCAAGGAGTATACCGCGTAGTCTCGATGTAATTGATGGTGTCCAAATCCATCAATTCATCGACTAGGGATAATTCCGATACATCACAATTACACATGTAGAGATACTCACTAGTTGTGATCCAATCACAAATTCTCTCATGCTGTGAATCGTATCGTGGACATTCAGTAAATGAGTTTAAGATCCAATCAAATACATGAAAACATGTATACTCAAATAGTAAATCTTCATTTATCATATAAATGGTTCATACATAAGGCGATTGCCTTAGGACATCTCTCATATATTACTAACAGACCAACTCAGCTACATCAGATGCAAGGAGCACTGGAGGGTACTCACATCGGCCAAGGAAGATTGGAGGCTCCATCAGTTACACCTAATTGCCTGGATCTTCTTCCTCACCAAGGAAGAGGTAGAAAATGCTTATACGGTAGTCACTGGTCAAATACTTATCCTTAGTCAGCATGCTACCGTACTGTTTGATACTGGGGCAACCCATTCTTTCATGTCTATGGAATTTGCTATGAAGATAGATATAACTCCGGATATCTTAGATATTCAGTTTTTAACGACCCTACCTTCGGGTGAAATAATGACATCTACACATTGGTTGCGTGCTATGCTGGTCAGAATTTCAAACAGAGAGCTTTATAGTGATATGGTCTTGCTGGACATGCATGACTATGATGTCATCTTTGGAATGGACTTTCTGAGCAAGTATGGTGCTTCCATTGAGTGTCGTAAGCGAAGAGTAGTATTCCAACCCGAGACTGAGGCCAAATTTGAGTTTATGGGAGAACCAAGGAAGAAGGCTAAGAAGTTCTTGTCTACCATGGAAGCTCAGAAGATGTTAGCTGGTGGATGCACTTGGTATTTAGCACATATAGTTGATACTAAGCAAGAAAGAAGCCAAAAGATGGAATATGTCCCAATTTTATGTGACTACCTGAGAATATTTCCTGATGAGCTACCAGGACTAGCACCTAGAAGGGAAGTTGAGTTTGAGATCGAGCTTATTTCTGGTACCCACCCAATCTCAAAAGCACCCTATTGTATGGCTCTAGGTGAATTGAAAGAGCTTTGGAAACAATTACGGGAGTTGCTAGACAAGGGATTCATCCTCCCTAGTCATTCCCCGTGGGGAGCTCCGGTGTTGTTCGTGAAAAAGAAAGATGGATCTATGAGGATGTTCATAGACTATCGAGCCTTGAATCAAGTGATGATCAAGAATAGGTATCCTCTGCCAAGGATAGAGGATTTATTTGATCAATTGAGGGGAGTCACAGTCTTCTCCAAGATTGACTTGCGATCCAATTATCATCAAGTAAGAGTTAAAGAGGATGATATACCGAAAATAGCCTTCCGAACGAGGTATGGACACTATGAGTTCGTGGTCATGCCCTTCGGAGTGACAAATGCACCTGCTATGTTTATGGACACGATGAATCGAGTATTTAAGGAGTTCCTTGACAAGTTTATGGTCGTCTTCATTGACGACATCCTTATCTACTTGAGAACCCAGGAGGAACATGTCGAACACTTGAAGAGAGTCTTGCAGACCCTTCAGCAAAGACAGTTATATGCAAAGTTCTCCAAGTGTGAGTTTTGGATTGATCAAATGTCATTTCTCGGTCATGTTATTTCAAAAGATGGAGTTATGGTAGACCCGACAAAGATAGAAGCGGTCAGTAATTGGGGTCAACCAAAGAATGCCAGTGAAGTCAGAAGTTTCCTCGGATTAGCAGGGTACTACCGGAAGTTTGTGGAAAACTTCTCAAGGATAACTTCACCATTGATGGTTCTTACCAGAAAGAACAAGAAGTTCGAATGGATTGAAGATTGTGAAAAGAGCTTCTTTGAATTAAAGAGGAGACTCAATAGTGCTCCAGTGCTTACCCTTCCAAAAAGTAATGAGGGATTTGACATGTATAGTGATGCATCCAAGATGGGACTCGGAGAAGTACTTATGTAGAAGGGTAAAGTCATTGCTTATGCATCCAAGCAACTCAAGGACTACGAAAAGAATTACCCCACTCATGATGTTGAGTTGGCAACAGTGGTCTTTGCTCTGAAAGTTTGGAGACATTACCTATATGGAGTCCAATGCAAGATTTACACAGATCACCAGAGTCTGAAGTATTTCTTCACTCAGAAGGATTTGAATATGCGATAGAGCAGATGGCTTGAACTAGTAAAGAACTATGACTATGAAATTCACTATTATCCTGGAAAGGCAAACAAAGTAGCAGACGCACTATCAGAGAATTTTGGGGTTGAGATCATTTCTGGATAGCTCTACACCTTGACCATAGTACCTACACTATTTGGGGATATATTAGCAAGACAGGACAAAGATCCTAGCATCCAAAGGATCAAGCAAGAGATCCAAGAAGAAAAGGACGAAGGATTCTGTGTCTCTGACAGTGGGGTATTATATTTAGGTGAACACCTATGTATCCCCAAGGATGTAGACTTAAGAAAGAAGTTCCTAGAAGAAGCTCATGGGACCCCATATTCGATGCATCCTGGATCCACCAAGATGTATCAAGATATGAAAGGGAAATTCTGGTGGCTTGATATGAAGAGGGATGTGGCTAAGTATGTTAGCACTTGTCTGACATGTCAGAGAGTGAAAGCAGACCACCAGAGACCAGGAGGAGTTCTACATCCTATCCAGATTTCAGAATGGAAGTGGGAGGAAATAGCCATGGATTTCATTGTAGGACTACCTAAAACAACCAATGGCTACGATTCTATTTGGGTAGTTGTCAATAGATTGACAAAGTCTGCTCACTTCATGCCTATCAGAATATCATACTCCATGGAACAGTTAGCCTAGTTATATGTTAAGGAAGTGATTAGACTGCATGGAGTACCTAAGACCAATATCTCTGATAGAGACAGTCGCTTCACTTCACACTAAGCTACGATTTAGCACTGCATTTTATCCTCAGATAGATGGGCAAACAGAAAGAGTGAATCAGATTTTGGAGGATATGCTAAGAGCTTGTGCCTTAGATTTTAAAGGAAGCTGGTGCAAATATTTATGTTTGGCAGAGTTTGCCTATAATAATAGTTATCAAACCATGATTGGAATGACACCTTATGAAGCCTTATATGGAAGGAGATGCAGATCACCTATATATTGGTATGAGGGTGGCGAAAAAAAAGAAATGGGGCTCAAGACTGATTTTATAGATGACGCCACCAAAGCTATAAAGAACATTCGCCAAAGGATAGAGACTGCCCAGAGTCAGCAGAAGAGTTACGTCGATGTCCGATGCAAACCCCTAGAGTTCCAAGTCGGCGATTCGGTGTTCATTAAGGTAGCTCCTATGAAAGGGGTAATGAGGTTTGGGAAGAAAGGCAAGTTAAGTCCCAGATATGTAGGCCCTTACCTGATCACCAAGAGAGTTGGTAAAGTAGCTTATGAGATAGAGCTACCATAGGAGATTGTCAGCTATCCACAATGTATTTCATGTTTCAATGCTTAAGAAGAACGTCCTAGATACAAACCAAGTGATTGAGCCACAGACGGTACATATTCAAATAGATCTAACTTATGAAAGTCGACCTATTCAGATAATAGATCGAGCAGTCAAGAAACTAAGAAATAAAGAAGTACCGTTAGTAAAAGTCTTATGGCAAAGTCAAAGGCTTGAAGAAGCAACCTAGGAATGTGAGGAGGACATGAAGCAAAAGTATCCAGAGTTGTTCTAAGTTTCGAGGATGAAATTTTTATAAGGTATAAGGGATTGTAACAACCCAATTTTTTGGTTCTTATACTTTTATTTTATTTATAATTTTAGTTCTTATACTTTCTATTTAGAGGAAAATAGAAATAAGAAAAAAAAATTGAATAAATGGTTCGTTAGCCGGAGCTCGAACCATGAACCCTTGGTTTGCGGGAATAGGCTTCCTACTACTAAGTTATAAGATTATCAATGAGTAGGATATAATAGAATATATCTATAGGCAGGAAAAAGGGAGAAGTTGGTTAATTTGGCTAATCATTTAAAGGGGTAATTAAGTTAAGGAAACCCTAGTTTATATTTTTTTTTCTCTTCTCTCCTTTCCCTAAATTTCTTGCACCGCCCTCTCTCTCCCTCTTCTCTCTAAATGTTGACCCCGCCCCGTCTCTCTCCTTCTTCTCTCCAAGTGCATACCAACCCTTCCCCTTCCTCTCCCCTTCCGATTTCCAGCCGTCGAAGTGAGGAAGAAGATTGTCTTCTCTTTGGATAATTCAAGAGGGGATTTTTCAAGAGGGATCTCCTCAAGTACTTGGTAGAGGATCACGCTAAAGCAAAGGAACACGTAGGAGGTCTTCTCTTTACGAAATCTAACGGTATAAATTGGTGAAAAAGCGTAGGAAGTAAGTATTGCTCACCTGCAGTATAAGTTGTTATCGTATGTCATTGATATATTTTTATATTCATGTTATTTCCAGTTATATGATTGAGCAGTTTATACGCATGTATATGAGCCAGTTATGCATGGTGTTTTTAGTTACATGATTTTTCTTATTATGTCGTGGTTAATTCAGTATCCTATTTAGATCCATGATAAGAATGTGATTTATGATCATGCATGTTGTAGATAAGTTGTAACTTACAATTATATGCATGATATAGAGTAAGATATAAAAATATTTCCTTTATAAAGAAAATTTAAAGATGCTCCCTGTTCGAATTGGAGATTAAGAGCACAATGACCTTCAGTATGCTCCCCATTTTAGTTTTGGGGGTCAAGAGCATAATGATCTTTATAGTGCTCCCCATTCGTGGTTTAGGCGATTAAGAGCATTTCTTTTTAGTATGTATAAGAATATAAGTATAAATGAAGTATTTTACTTTTGAAAAAGGCATGCACCGGGCATCAGTTTTGCCCATGGGCCAAGGCCCTTAGTTTCAGTTACCCTAGTAGGTTCGGTGGTTGGCCACCCCGGCCTATTAGGAAAGCGTGCATTGGTACTATGTCGGGCCCATATTCAGAATGATTATTAATTTGAAGTATTAGTATAAGTATAAGTATAAGTTTTCCAAGTTAATTATTCCAGTTCAGATACAATTTTTACAAGTGTTAAAATACTTAAGAGCATGGTTTATACAAGAGACATGCATTCAGAGTTATGATTTCCAGTTATGCTTACATGTGTATCAATGTATCAAGGGTAAGAGAACTAGTTACATGATTTCATACGTTGCATATTTTTGTGAGCATAGAAAGTACTTACTAAGCGTTATTGCTTACAGTTTGCATTTCCTTATACTACAAATAAAGGTAAAGAAAAGCTTCAGTAAGGTGGCATAGTGGATGAAGTGTTTGGAGTGTGTGGCGATGGAACAGTAGAAATAAAAGATGCTAAGTGCAGATGTCTAAACAAGATTTTAAGTTTCTAATTGTTTTTTTTTATATTGTTGAGGTTCAACTGGATTGCTTATGGTTGAGACCAAAGAATGCTAGAGTCATGTTGGGTTAGTCTTTATACTTGCATGTTATATGAAGATCTTGAATTGGTTATTGTTTAAGTGATGTCAAGGTCCTTATGATCATTTTAGTTGTTAGCATATTGCGTTAGTATATTGCATGAATTTTGGAATGATAGAAACATGGTGTGATGATTAGAGTATAGCATCAGAGTAAGAGTAGAAAGTACAAAATCTGTAACGATCTCTCCCTTATGGGAGGGGTGGTACAGTTGGTGTCAGAGGTAGATAAAGAAGAACTAAAGAAACAGACAGTAAAGTAGTGACATCTCTCCTAGTAGAGTGGAAAGACTGGGGGGTGCTACAAAAAGTCTGTATTTTGGGTTACTCAAGGTCGTTTCTTGGGGTATGTTGTTACTAAGCAAGTTATAAAAGCTAATCCTATTAAGATTGATGTTATTCAGCAGATGTAATCTCAACGAAATGTAAAATAAGTATAGGGGTTATTAGGTAGAATTACTGCTTTATTTCGGTTCATATCCCGGTCAGCAAATAGAAGTCTACCCTTCTTTAAGATCCTGAAGAGGGCCACTCGGTTTCAGTGGGATGAGCACTGTGATAGGGCTTTTCAATCTCTAAAGGAGTACTTAGCCGAGCCACCTTTTCTACCTAAGCCTTATCTTGGAGAAATGTTATGGATATATTTAGCTCTTTCTAAAGTTATAGTGAGCTCAGTATTGGTCCTAGAGGATAAGGGTCAACAACATCAAATTTACTATATCAATCATCTATTAAAGGGGCTTGAAATTCAGTATACTAATTTAGAGAAGTTAACTTGGGGATTTGTTCTAACTGCTAGGAGACTACAACCCTATTTTCTATCGCATCCCTTGGTAGTACTCACTGATACTTCATTTGGGTAGAATACTTACTCATCTAGAAGCTACGAGAAAGCTTATTAAATGGGCTATTAAGCTTAGTGAATATGATAGTGCTTATCATCCTCGTACCTCTATTAAAGCTCAGGCATTAGTTGATTTTTTAGTAGAGACTATGCATAAGGAGGAGTCTAAGCCATTGATGATATATGCAGATGGGTCTCCTAAAAAGGAAGGTTGTGGAGTCGGGAAAATTCTGATGTCACCACAAGGAGAAGAGGTTAAGTTGCCAGTTAGATTACATTTCAGGGCCTCTAATAATGAAGCTAAATATGAAGCTCTACTTATTGCTTTGCAAGCTGCTAAAAATATAGGAGCCGAGCAAGTGAGAGAACATATGGAAACTCAATTACTACTATAATAGATCAGAGGAGGTTTTAAGGTTAAGGATGATAATTGTAGAAGTTATTGTGAGTTAGTAAAGAAGGCTAAGGGAGATTTCTCAGAGGTATTGATAAAAAAGATTACTAGAACAGAAAATCAGAAGGTTGATAATTTGGCTCAACTAGCTAGCTCTTTGGGAAATTGGGGCACTAGGGAGGTGATTGCACAAATTGAATTATTGCCTCAAGGGGAAAGAGTAGTAGAATTAATAGAGGATGATTGGAGAAAGGAGTTAGTCTCATTCTTTTAAGACAAGAAGATGTCGAGTAATCCTATAAGGGATCGGCAATTTAAATAGCAAGTAGTTCATTTATGTATGATAAAGGGAATTCTATATAAAATAACTTGTGTCGGACCTTAATTTTGTTGTCTAGGAAAAATAGAAGCAAGCTATGTTCTGAAGGAGGTACATGAAGGAGCCTATGGAAGTCATATAGGAGGTCGGTCATTGGCTCGAAAGGTGTTGTTAACTTGATATTTTTGGCCTACCTTAATGAAATATTCTATAAAGTTGGTTCAACAATGTGAATCTTGTCAAAGGCATCATAATTGGCAGCATCAGCCAACCAAATATATGAAGGCAGTAGTATCGGCTTGTCCTTTTGATCAGTGGGGTATGGTTATAGTTGGGTCATTTCCAGTCGAGACAGGTCAAAAGAAGTTCTTACTAGTAGACATTGATTATTTTTCTAAGTTGGTGGAGGTTGAGTCTTTAGCTCGTATTACTGAGCAAACGGTATTGAAGTTTTTATGGAAAAATATTGTATGATGTTTTGGTATTCCTAGGAGGTTGATATCTTATAATGGTCGGCAGTTTCAAGGTAAGAAGTTAGCAGAATGGTGTCGAGACTTTAAGATTGAACAAGTATTTACATCAGTAGCCTACCCTCAAAGTAATGGACATAGTGAGGTAACCAAGAGAGAATTATTACATGGACTAAAAACTAAGTTGGAGCATGTGGGAGGTAGATGGGTAGAGGAGTTACCTAGTGTACTCTAGTCTTTCCGAACTACTCCTAGAAGGGCTACAGGAGAAACTCCCTTTAGTATGGTGTATGGCTTAGAAGAAGTACTGCCTGTGGAGGTGGGAGTGGAGTCTACTCGAGTGATGACCTATTTCCCGAGTGATAACAATGTGGCTCAACATATAGAATTAGACTTAATTCAAGAAAGGAGGGAGGTTGCTTTATATAATGCTGAAAGTTATAGATTGCAAGTAATTAAATATTATAATAAGAAGGTACTGCCTCGTTCTTCTCAGGTGGGAGACTTAGTGTTAAGGAAAGTGCTGCCTGAGAGGTCTAAGGGTAAGCTCGGGCCCAAATGGGAAGGACCCTTCCATGTGGAGAGTCGAGTGGGAATCGGAGCTTATTACTTGAAGTATGCTCAGGGGAGGCTTTTAGCAAGACCTTAGAATGTGTATCACTTGCGTCCTTATTTTAGTGGATAAAACATTGTAACGTCTATATTTTATTCTTTTAAATAGTATAATGTAGAAAAAATCATGTATTGTATTGCAAATGTGATGATAAATACAAGTTACATTTTTTCAGTATTAGAAGGGAAAGAAAAAGATAGTAAATCAGGAGGAGTACGGTCAATTGTATTGCTAATATCCAAAAAGCTGGTAGAGTGCCCAAGAGGTGGATGGCCAGCTACTTTGAATTGGTTGATACAATCTTGGAAGCACCATTGAAGGAAGGTAAAGCCTCTGTCTAGGAACATGTTTTTTATAGCAGCTGAGTTTCAAGAATTTTCTTAAGAAGTACTGGTTCATGCTTGAAGAGGTCGGGCTTTTAAAATATCTAGACTGTTTTGTAAGTAAGAAGTCTGGAAATGAAGAGCTGATATTTCTGCTCGTTCGGCTTGTGCCTTTATATTGGAGGCTTGTAATTCTCGTTCAAGTGTTCGATAGGCTTGTTGTAATGCTAATTCTCTAGTTTGACATTCTTGTAATTCTTTTTTGAGATTATTAGTGTATTGTGCCCATTGGTTGTTTAAGTGAGTTATTCTTGTGATACCCTATATAAATAGATGTTAGTATTGAGAAAAATAGGTAAAATAAATTGTATGCTGACCTCGTTAATACTGAATAGTAAGGAATCTGAAAGATCAGGTGTTAAGAAGGAAGGGAGAGGGGTTTATAGAGTTTGATGAGTAGGTAAGGGTTGGAAGAAAAGTGTTGGCTATCGGGGATGGAGTTGAATAGGATTTATACGAGAAGGTGGTGGAGTATGTGACTTTCCATGCCAAGTACCCATGACTTGGACTTCTCCATCATATGGTCAATCTCATGTCAACCATATAGTCAAACAATCATCAAACCATAATCAAACATCAAAATACCCCTTGAGTCAAACTTGAGTCCGGTCAATCATGACCCGGGTCGATTATACCAACAATCTCCCCAAAACATTGTCAAACATCAAAACTCTACACGAGTCTGGTCAATCGTGACCTGGGTCGATTGCACCAACATGGATGATATCTTCGTTAAAACTTTATGTCCCGAGCAGTTAATATCAAATTTAGCAGAAACTTTTAGCACTTTGTGCAAACATAAAATGAAGTTGAATCTTGAAAAGTGAGTATTTGGGGTTACTCAAGGTCGTTTCTTGGGGTATGTTGTTACTAAGCAAGGTATAAAAGCTAATCCAATTAATATTGATGTTATTCAAAAGATTCAACCTTAAAGAAATTTAAAAGAAGTATAGAGGTTATTAGGCAGAATTACTGCTTTATCTCGGTTCAGATCCCGATCAGCAAATAGAAGTCTACCCTTCTTTAAGATCCTGAAGAGGGCCACTCGGTTTCAGTGGGATGAGCACTGTGATAGGGCTTTTCAATCTCTAAAGGAGTACTTAGCCGAGCCACCTTTTTTTAGGTAAGCCTTAGCTTGGAGAAATGTTATGGATATATTTAGCTCTTTTTGAAGTTGTTGTGAGCTCAGTATTGGTCCTAGAGGATAAGGGTCAACAGCATCAAATTTACTATATCAGTTATCTGTTAAAGGAGCTTAAAATTTGGTATACTAATTTAGAGAAGTTAACTTGGGGATTTGTTCTAACTGCTCGGAGACTACGACCCTATTTTCTATCGCATCCCTTCGTAGTACTCACTGATACTTCATTTGGGTAGAACACTTACTCATCTAGAAGCTACGAGAAAGCTTATTAAATGGGCTATTAAGCTTAGTAAATATGATAGAGCTTATCAACCTCGTACCTCTATTAAAGCTCAGGCATTAGCTGATTTTTTAATAGAGACTGTGCATAAGAAGGAGTCTAAGCCATGGATGATATATGCAGATGGGTCTCCTAAAAAGGAAGGTTGTGGAGTAGGGATAATTCTGATGTCACCACAAGGAGAAGAGGTTAAGTTGGCTCTTAGATTACATTTCAGGGCCTCTAATAATGAAGCTGAATATGAAGATCTACTTATTGCTTTGCATGCTACTAAAAATATAGGAGCCGAGTGGGTGACAGTACTTATGGAAACTCAATTATTACTACAATAGATCGGAGGAGGTTTTAAGGTTAAGGATGATAAATGTAGAAGTTATTGTGAGTTAGTAGAGAAGGCTAAGGGAGATTTCTC
This sequence comes from Wurfbainia villosa, assembly GCA_025175895.1. Classification (NCBI taxonomy): domain Eukaryota; kingdom Viridiplantae; phylum Streptophyta; class Magnoliopsida; order Zingiberales; family Zingiberaceae; genus Wurfbainia; species Wurfbainia villosa. The sequence goes on from CM045990.1 coordinate 97,485,589, forward strand.
AGAGGTATTGATAAAAAAGATTACTAGAGTAGAAAATTAGAAGGTTGATTAGTTGGCTCAACTAGCTATGTCTTTCGGAAATTAGGGTACTCGGGAGGTGATTGCACAAATTGAATTCTTGCCTCAAGGGGAAAGAGTAGGAGAATTAATAGAGGATGATTGGAGAAAGGAATTAGTCTCATTCTTTTAAGACAAGAAGATGTCGAGGAATCCTGTAAAGGCTTGACAATTTAAATAGCAGGTAATTCATTTATGTATGATAAAGGGAATTCTATAAATAATAACTTGTGTCGGACCTTAATTGTGTTGTCCAGGAAAAGCAGAAGCAAGCTATGTTCTGAAGGAGGTGCATGAAGGAGTTTGTGGAAGTCATATAGGAGGTCGGGCATTGGCTCGGAAAGTGTTGTTAACTTGATATTTTTGGCCTACCTTAATGAAAGATTCTTTACAGTTGGTTCAGCAATGTGAAAGTTTTCAAAGGCATCATAATTGGCATCATTAGCCAGCCAAATATATGAAGGCAGTAGTATCGGCTTGTCCTTTAATCAGTGGGGTATGGTTATAGTTGGGTCATTTCTGGTCGAGACAGGTCAAAAGAAGTTCTTACTAGTAGCCATTGATTATTTTTATAATTGGGTGGAGGCTAAGTCTTTAGCTCGTACTACTGAGCAAATGGTATTGATGTTTTTATTGAAAAATATTGTGTGATGTTTTGGTATTCCTAGGAGGTTGATATCTTATAATGGTCGACAGTTTCAGGGTAAGAAGTTAGCAGAATAGTGTCAAGACTTTAAGATTGAACAAGTATTTACATCAGTAGCCTACCCTCAAAGTAATGGACAGACTGAGGTAACCAAGAGAGAATTATTACATGGACAAAAAACTAATTTGGAGCATGTGGGAGGTAGCTGGGTAGAGGAGTTACCTAGTGTACTCTGGTCTTTCCGAACTACTCCTAGAAGGGCTATGGGAGAAACTCCCTTTAGTATGGTGTATGGCTATGAAGAAGTACTACTTGTGGAGGTGGGAGTGGAGTCTGCTCGAGTGATGACCTATTTCCCGAGTGATAACATTGTGGCTCAGCATATGGAATTAGACTTAATTCATGAAAGGAGGGACGCTGCTTTATATAATGTCGAAAGGTATAGATTGCAAGTAATTAAATCTTATAATAAGAAGGTAGTGCCTCGTTCTTTTCAGGTGGGAGACTTAGTGCTAAGGAAAGTGCTGCCCGAGAGGTCTAAGGGTAAGCTCAGGCCCAAATGGGAAGGACACTTCCATGTGGAGAGTCGAGTGGGAATGAGAGCTTATTACTTGAAGGATGCTCAGGGGAGGCTTTTAGCAAGACCGTAGAATGTGTATCACTTGCGTCCTTATTTTAGTAGATAAAACATTGTAATGTCTATATTTTATTCTTTTAAATAGTATAATGTAGAAAAAATCGTGTATTGTATTGCAAATGTTTTGATAAATACAAGTTACATTTTTTCAGTATTAGAATGGAAAGAAAAAGATAGTAAATCAGGAGGAGTACGGTCAATTGTATTGCCAATATCCAAAAAGCTGGTAGAGTGCCCGGGAGGTGGATAGTCAGCTGCTTTGAATTGGTTGATACAATCTTGGAAGCACCATTGAAGGAAGGCAAAGCCTCTGTCTAGGAACATGTTGCTTCTAGCAGCTGAGGTCAAGGAATTTTCATAAGAAGTACTAGTTCCTTCTTGAAGAGGTCGGGCTTTTAAAATATCTAGAGTGTTTTGTAAGTAAGAAGCCTAGAAATAGAGGGCTGATATTTCTGCTTGGTCGGCTTGTGCATTTATATAGGAGGCTTGTAATTCTCGTTCAAGTCTTTGATAGCCTTTTTGTAATGCTAATTCTCTAGTTTGACATTCTTGTAATTCTTTTTTGAGATTATTAGTGTATTGTGCCCATTGGTTGTTTAAGTGACTTATGCTTGGGATACCCTACGGAAATATATGTTAGTATTGAGATAAATAGGTAAAAGAAATTGTATGTTGACATCGTTAATACTGAATAGTAAGGAATCTGGCAGATCAGGTGTTGAGAAGGAAGGGAGAGGGGTTTGTGAAGTTTGATGAGTAGGTAAGGGTTGGAAGAAAAGTGTTGGCTATCGGGGATGGAGTTGAATAGGATTTATACGAGAAGGTGGTGGAGTATGTGACTTCCAGTAATAATGATTCTAAAAAAGAAACTAGTAAAAATTTACATAGGTCATAACAGTATACAGAGATATAGTCAGAAGCATTAGTTACCAAGCGTGCAAGTCGACTGCTGTGGATAGTTGGTCCTGATTAATGACAGTGTTGTTCTGGTCAATCACTGGTTCAAGTTGAATCATTCTTCTGATAACAATAGGGTCATCATCTGATACTCTTCATTATCTCGGTATGAGCCTAGGGAAGGGCGACGAGGAAGAGTGGTTAACCATGTAGAGGAAAAAGGAAAGGGAGAGGGAGAGTGTACAAAGAAGTAATGTTCCTTCCATCCTTTGTGTAAGGAAGGGATGTCAGTATGGAATTGAAAGTTTGACCGAGCTTGGAAGTAAAAGATGCCTATTTTTGATGATTTTATTTGGAAAAAGTAGTGGAAAAGGAAGGTCGAAGGAGTAATTGATAAAAAGGAGGTGATAAGATAAAATCCTAACGGAAAGAGTTGGGGATTAGTTGATTTAAAGGGATAGAAAAATATTCAGAAACTTCTAAAAGGAAAGGATGAATAGAAAAAAATAGGCGAGCTTCTATTTGCTTTGAGAAAAAAGCTTTGGTGCGACCAGGAGGTAGATCAGGATGCTCGGTGGAGTTAGTTGCAATCATATGAAATCCTACAGGAAGTTGTAGTTAAGAAGAAAGAGACCGACAGTGTTCTCCTATCATTTTGGAATGGATAGAGGCAAACCATGGACGGGGAATTGAACAGAAGGGTTGCATTTTCTTGAAGGTATAGAGGAAGAGATTTTGAAGAGTTTCTTTTCATCTTAAAGAAAAATGGAATGATTCTGTATTTATAGGAGGGAAAGGGGCTGAATAGGAGGGAAATGATAACTTTTCTCACTTAGTTTTGGAGTGGGATTGTGGAATCGTATGATATAAATTTGTTAGGGTATAAATGATGAGTAAGCGAAGATTTTAGCTTGTAGAATATCAGTTTCTGTTAGGGAAGGAGTAGTATGGGTCATTTCTGATACGATAGAATATGTATCATTTTTTGAGAATTTCATTATGGGGCATATATGCATATTATGAGATAAAGTTTTGAAAAGTGAAGGGTCATTTGTGGTAGAGGATAATTATAAAAGAAATTTTTTAGTGTGTGCAGGCTCAGAAGAGACCTGTGCAAGTTGTGTTGTGGGAATACAGAAATAGTTTTGACAAGATATTAATAGAATATGAAAGTGAATTTTAGTTGCAGAATGATATATAAGCAGACATAGTGCAAATTTGAATGTAATTAAAGAAGCATCTATTGCATAATATGTTTGAGTACATGTAATGTTTACAGGAGAAGTAGTTCTTCAATACAAGTCATTAGGAATTACAGATTGCCTTATGCAATAGTTACTGCTCTGAATCAGTGTGAGAGTCAGTATTGAAAGCCTCAAGGGGGAACTTCTTATAGGCTTCCTCTATGATGAGTTCATGGTTCGATAGCCCAAGTAGGAATAATTTCTTTTCATTGGCTACCTATAGAGCACCTTCGAATCCTCTTTGAAAGTATCTGCTGTATTTCATGGTTGTTCAGGTTAGGATTCTAGTTTGTTCAGTAGCCCATCTTTCGGATTCTATTTCTTTAAGTTGGGGCAAGTCCTATTTAAGATGACTGGCTCGGACAGCTTGTTCATTTGCAGTATTGGATAGGGCCTAAAAATGATGCATCAATATATGAAAGTGAAATTGGAACTGATCTAGGCTATTGAAGGTTATGTCTTTGAGTTCGATAAAAGCATCTATGAGATCTTCCATAGGCTGGAAGCACTTGCTTGACTGGAGATGTCAGTCACTTTCCTTTTGTTCCTGATGATGTTTACTTCTTGGACCTACTAAGATCTCCCTCCCCCTTCTTACGAACAGTTGGATCTTGGATCTTGGAAGTAGAGTTAGATCTGCTGCTTGGAGAAGGAATGTTAGATATGGGTCGGCTTTTCGGCGCTGCCACTCCGACGATCAAGTCAGTAAGAGTATGAAGAAAATAACAACACGAATGAAATGGAGAAGAAGAAATGAGAAAGAGATCTTTGAGGTACCGAATAGCGAAGAAACAATCATCCCTTACTTCATCCTCCTCTGCCCCTTTTATAGATGAGTCAACTGCCTCCTCTCTAATATCTTCCAAGCTGTCATTTCCTTTAATGCCTTTTCCAAGCTGTCATTGTAACCATTTTTCCCGCTTCAATTCAAAATATCGTCTTATATCTTCCTGCCACATATTAATTTAAAATATAAATGCAGTTATATTAGATTAACCATCCTCAACTTCCCCCTACTACTTCCCATCCCCTGGCATAGTCCCTTTTCTTGATTCCACCACATTCAGAAAGAAAGGCTAAAATTCCTAAATGGCTCGAGAAATGAATATACTGCTCGAGAAATAAATATACTACTCGAGAAATGAATATACGACTCAGGAAATGAATACGCTGCTCGGGAAATATAATAACTGCCTGGGAAACACATAGATTGCTCTGCTAATACTGATACTTACACAACTCCGCACTGCTCTTCCTTTCTGAGATCAGGACTCACATCCACTGCTCGGGAAATATACTAACTGCCCGGGAAACACATAGACTACTCTGCCAACACTGATACTTACACAACACCGCACTGCTTTTCTTTTCTGAGATAGGGACTCACATCTACTGCTCGACAAATATACTAATTGTTCAGGAAACACATAGACTGCTCTGCCAACACAAATACTTAAACAACTGCACAACTCTTCTTTTATGAGATCGAGACTCATATCTACTGCTTGGGAAATATACTAACTATCCGGAAAACACTTAGACTGCTCTGCCAACACTGATACTTAGACAACTTCATTGCTCTTGTTTTCTGAGATCGGGACTCATATCTACTGCTCAGGAAATATACAAACTATCCAGAAAACACATAGACTGCTCTGCCAACACTGATATTTAAACAACTGCACTTCTCTTCTTTTCTGAGATCGGGACTCACACCTACTATTCGGGAAATATACTAACTGTCCGAGAAACACATAGACTGCTCTGCCAACACTAATACATAAACAACTGCACTGGTCTTCTTTTTTGAGATTGGGACTCACATCTACTGCTCGGGATCTATACTAACTGTCCGGGAAACACATAGACTGCTCTGCCAACACTGATACTAAGAAAATTTCACTACTCTTCTTTTCTGAGATCGAGACTCATATCTACTGCTCGGGAAATATACTAATTGCCAAGGAATAACATGAACTACTCTGCCAACATTGATACTTAAACAACTACACATAGACTGGTCTGCCAACACAGATACTTAAACAACTACTCTGCTCTTCTTTTCTGAGATCGAGACTCACATATACTGCTCGAGAAACATACTAACTATCCAGAAAACACTTAAACTACTCTGCCAACACTAATACTTAGACAACTGCACTGCTCTTATTTTTTGAGATCAAGACTCATATCTAATGCTCGAGAAATATACTAACTATCCGGGAAACACATAGACTGCTCTGCCAATACTGATACTTAAACAACTGCACTGCTCTTCTTTTTTGAGATCGAGACTCACACCTACTACTCGGGAAATATACTAACTTTCCGAGAAACACATATACTGCTCTGCCAAAATTGATACTAAGACAACTGCACTGCTCTTCTTTTCTGAGATCGGGACTCATATCTACTGCTCAGGAAATAGTACTTTCCGGGAAACACATAGACTGCTCTGCCAACATTGATACTTAAACAACTATACATAGACTGCTATACCAACACTGACACTTAAACAACTGCACTGCTCTTCTTTTCTGAGATCGGGGTTTACATCTACTTCTCGAGAAATGTACTAACTGCCTGGGAAAAATATAGACTGCTCTGCCAATATTGATACTTAAACAACTACACTGCTCCTATTTTCTGAGATCAAGAACCACATTCACCACCCAAGAAATAAACAAACTACACTAGCAAAAGATCACCCCGATCAGACAAAACCCCGACCCCATCATAAGTTCCTCCTCTTTAGTAAAACTAAAGAGAAAGTCGAGTGATGTTCTACAAGTATTTTATAACAAAAAATTTCACTGTCTTAGCTGAAAAAGACCCCACACCCATCATAAGTTTCCCCACTTTAGTAAATCTGAAGAGCAAAATTGAGTGAAGTTTTTCAAGTTTTTTATAACAAAAAAATTTCTCTATCTTAGATGAAAAAGACCCCACACCCATCAGTTCCCATCTTTGAATTTTTTATCGTTGGTATGTTATCGTCCGATTTGATATTTCAACATTTTCTTTTAGCAATCTGATATCAAAGTTCTCGAGGGAAATTTCTTTTTTCATAGCCTACAGGTCTTGTTTATGTTGAGCAAACATCTTCTTATTCTCTTCTAGTAGTTGGTCCCGATCGGCAGATAGAGTTTCTACTTGAAGTTGTAGCCATTGTATTTTTTGTTAAAGTTCAATTTCTTTTGTTGATCGATCAGGAGAAGTAAGAAGGCTGGTCTGTGTGCCCAGGCTAAATATTTTGGATTCTTAAGGGTAGTTTGGGTGCCTGTGGTGGAGGTTGAAGGAACAGATGGCATTGTTGAGGGTTGTAGTGGTTTTGAATGGGAGGCGGATGGTGTGTATTGTTGACTTTGATGTTCAGATAACCACTGTGCAAAGTATTGTAGTTTGGAGGTACTCCAAAAAATATAGGGAAGTACTATAAAATGAATTGTTTGTACAAGGAAATAATTAATGGGTAAAGAAACTTGATGTCCGAAGGCTCTCTTGCAATTCTTGAATGATGTGAGGGGTATCAGTGGAAGGGGGATGAAAGTAGGATGCGATAGGGCAAAATTTGATACGGTGGGAAGAGTATTAGAAGGGATGATAGGTGTAGGAAGTGTAGGAAGAGAATTTGAAATGGGCATAACAAGAAGGGAAGAAAGGAGATGGCTGGGGTAAGATTCTGACATTGCTTATACCAGAAATTCTAAAGGGGGAGGATGTTATATGTTCTGGGTTTTTTAGACTAGAAGGAGGTGTGGGCTGTTGTTGTCTGGTGAGGAATAAGGATGCTAAGGGAAGGTCATCTGTGGAGGAAGAAGGGGAAGAAGATGAGGAGAGTTCAATATGTTCATGAGGGGTATTAGTAGGAGGACTGTAGACAAGTGTGTCAAAAGGAGGTAGAGGTTATGATGGAGGAGTTGAGGAAGATGGTTCTGAGAAAGAGGAATTTGTAAGGAAAGGAATGAGGTTAGGAATCCGTGATAATGGAGGAGGGATAAGGTCAGAAGCTACTAAGGTAAGGGTTGGCTAATTCGGTTTAGTGATAATGGTGATTGGGGTTGCAAGGTGTTCAAGGCAAACCTGTGATAGAGAAGTATAAGTTATTTTTGTTGAAATTGAATCAAGATATTTAAAATAAGATATAGTGGAGAGGGAAGGGTTAGTTGCTAAAGCGGGTGGCTTGGGAATTGATGTAGAAGTAGTTGCTGGATCGGTTCTTTTTCTTTTCGTTTACTGTTTGGCCAGAGTCCTAGCAAAAGCTACAGTCATCATATCTTCTGCAAAACAAAATATTGGCAAACATTTTAAAGTGAAATCAGTAAGTATGCATAGTATTGGTATATGTTGGAAAGCAGAAAGGGTAACTATTTGGCATGGAGTGACAATATTAGATCAGTGTTTGTGTAGGTTAGATGATTAAGTAAGTATATTGGATATCTAAATCAAGACATCAGTATATTTCATAGAGTGGTATGAGGTATTAATATATGTTTCAGATCAGTACAGTAAATGAGCAGGGTATGGGGCTAATATGCAGATTATAAGGAGCAAAGTCCAGTATTGTTATATATATATATATATATATATATATATATATATAGACAATTGCAGTAAATGAAACTTACCAATGGGGTGTGCATCTAGTGATTGAACTAGTGATAGTCCATAATAGGACAAGATAGGTTCTTGGAGTAGTTCATTGATGCTGAAATGTTTGTTCTTAAGTTTGGCTTCGATGGAAGGGAAGTTAATGGTAGCTTTGACAGTCTTAAGGTCAGGAAGATATTTAAGGGTGGTTCTCCAACGGTAGGAAAATTAAAAGGGGGATCCATGGGGATAAAGAAATATAATTCCTTCTAGCCCTTATGGGAAGTGGGCATATCGATCAGGAATTGATAATCTTGGCATGCCATGAAATAGAACACGCTTGAGTTAGCCATTTTTAGTTGATAAAGGCAATGGAATATGTGAGGAATTTGGGGAATTTCGAGGTGTTGAAATATGATGATGGTTCCGACGAGAATGCGGATGGAGTTTGGGGTTAATTGGTTGATCGAGAGGTCGTAGTAGGTGAGGAAGTGAAAGAGAGGTTTTGGGATAGGAAGGAGGAGACTTCCTTCTATCTACCCTATGAAAAGGGTACTGGTGTCGGGCGGAGGAAGATGAAGGTGTTGATCGTAATTGGGGATGATAGCGGTGAAATCCTCGGGGATGTATTTGGTTTCACGAAGGAAGAACGAGTTGTTGAGGGTTAGGTTGCTGGGCGTGGTTTCATACCGGAGAACGATGGAGGAGGAGGAGGCCATGGAGAAGAGTTGGTCTCAGAAAGCTTGAAGATGTCGAAAAAGGAGGGATCTAGGGTTTCAAGCACAAGTGGAAGTTGAACGGTGTGTTAATGAGGGCATGGGTTTTTAAGGAAAAATTAGAGAATAAGTATGATGGTTGGGGAATTGGAAGAATGAAGTTAGGAATTTTTATTAACCCTAATACTGTTTTTAAGAAATTTTGTCTCTTGCAGGAGTACATCAAAAAATTTCTATGGCACTTTGCGCCTATTATAGAGTTCTTTGGATATCTTGTGTTCTTTAGCAAAAGGTTGTATGATTTTTTCTAAGGTATTCTATGTTTCATGTAAACTAACTCAGGCTTTTACACCTCCTATAACAACCGATGAGTTAGATAGTTATTTTCCCCCACAGAGAACTATAATGCCACTATATTGCATATATAAAATTTTCAAGGCTCCACGCCTACTATAATAGCCTATGGCCTAGGTAGTTATTTTCCCTCACGGAAAATATAACACCACTATATGGCATATGTAAAATGTTCTTAAGACTATTACGCCTCTTATAATAGCCTATGGGCTATGTAGCTACCTTCCCCCATGGAGAGCTATAACGCCAGCTATAGTGGGCAGATAAATTCCTAACATGGCTTAACGCCTCATACATTATTCAAATCTTGATGTTTCATATAATATTTAAGGCTAAAAGCCCCATACACTCACTATCTAAGGCTCGGTGCCTCATGCAATGTTTAAGGTATAGTCCCTGATATGGTAGTATGATAGGTTTGAGTGTTTAAGTTTGGTGTGGCAGTGTCTGTGCATTCAAAAGAACTTGTAAAACGTCACTCGACTTTGCTCTTCAGTTTTACTAAAGAGGAGGAACTTATGATGGGTGTAGGATTTTTTTGTTGGGGATCCTTGGAAGGCTAGAGGAGGTGAATAGCCTCTCTTGAATTCTTCAATTATGATTAGCGAAAGAAAAAACAAATACTAAAGAAAACAAGAGATAAAAATGCAAGCGCTAACAAGAAATATTTAACGTGGTTCAGAGATTATGCCCCTACTCCACGGCGATCCGTAAGATGGATCAATCCAAGCAAATCTTCCACTAAAATCCTTCTTTTACACAACACTCCACTTCTTACAAATGATAGAGATGAAGATTAGAGAAGAGGAGGTTTGAAAACAATAGAAAGCTTAAGAAGATGTGGGGAGCATGAGAGTATTGTTAGGAAAGAGAGCACTAGCCATCCCAAGCCCCCCAAGGTCCCTTTTTATAGAGAAGGGGTTGATTTTCCCATTGAGCCTGAAGTAGTCGACTGATCGAGCCATCAGTTGACTGCTGTTGTAGCCAACCTCATCCAATGGCTTATGACGAGCCGGATCTGCGGTCATCACATCCCAATGGCACTCCGATCAGTCGAATGATCATATCATCAATCGACTGATTGAGTCATCAATCGACTGTTCCATGAAATCAATCGACTCAAATCCTCTCTTTGCCCGTGTCCACTTATAACAGTCGACTGGTAGAGTATAGCAGTTGACTGATGGTAAACCAGTCTATAAGGGATCGATTGGAAGCTAGAGGGGGGTGAATAGCGTGTTTTCGTTTCTACAAAAATGATTAGCGGAAGCACAACAAAAATAATAATAACACAAATGAAAAACAATGCTAACACAATTCTTTACGTGGTTCGGAGATAGCGCTCCTACTCCACGATGATCCTTGAGGTGGATCAACCCTAATCAATATCACTATGAAACTTTCCTTTACAACAACCCTCCTCTTCTTACAAAGGATGAAGATGGAGCTTATAGAGGAGGAGGGAATTTAAAATTCTAGAAAGCTTGGAAAACTCGTGGAGGCTTGAGAGTATGATCAGAGAATAAGCATTAATCCTCAAAACCACCACAAGCCCTCTTTTTATAGAGAGAGGGTTGATTTTCTCATTGGAGCACCATCAGTCGATTGATGTACAACATCAGTCAATGCCACCGTGGTTAACGGCTTCTGAATAGCCAGATTCGTGGGATTCAGAGTCGTTACCTCCAACGATACTTTCATCAGTCGACTGATCCATCCATCAGTCAACTAATGGATTGATCAGTCAAGTGATCGCGGGTCGCAGTCGACGAGACTCCATTCTGTGCCCGTGTTTAACTTGATCAGTCGACTGCCACTGTTTGACAGTCGACTGATCGCAATATCAGTCGATTGCCACAACCAAGCAGTCGACTAATCGTCAGGGTTTCATCCTGACTCAGTCGAGCACCTGACCAGTCGACTGATACATAGTATCAGTCGACTGATACTCATCAAGTATGAATAATTCATACTTGATTTTACCTAGTAGACCTAGACTCAACCTTCTAGCTCTTCCTTAAGCCTTGCCCCTCCAGGATCCCTCCGAGTCCGCGACTTGTTCATCCTTTGCGCTTTGCTTCCAAGAGCTTCCTTCGGTTTTGTCATGTCTTGGGTTTTCCTTTGCCAAAGCGTGCTTGGACTTTACGCCGCCAAGTCTACATGCTTGGACTTATGCTGCCAAGACTTACCTTTGGACTTCCTTTTCCAAGGTCCGTTTGGACTTAATGCCGCCAAGACAACATGCTTGGTCTTATGTCACCAAACATTTTCCTTGGACTTCTCTTGCCAAGATCATACTTGGACTTTGCCTTTACCAAGTCTTCATACTTGGATTTTCCTGTCACTTGAACAGGTTCACAATTAGATCACAAATTGTTGCCTAACTTAGATGGTTATCCAAACATCAAACCATATAAATGTTTGGGGCATTATTGCACCAACAATCTCCCCCTTTTTGATGTTTGACAATCATTTAAGTTAGGTATTTTAAAATACACACATTACTATATTTCCAAATCACATAATCATATTTCAAATTCTAACTTAAACATTTCTTCTCCCCCTTTGACATACATCAAAAAGAGAAGAAGTCATATATTTCATAAAAGAATTGAATGTGTTGTAATCTTGAACTAAGGTATAGAATTGAAATTTAGCTCCCCCTTAATCTAAGATATAGTTCATGATGAGTAAAAGACATGTGGAGCAAAAACCTAACAAACAATTGAAGGTTAAATCCAAACTTTGCACCAACAATGTAAGTTTGGGGATGAAAAAGATATATTTTATGAAACTCCTCCTAAAACATCGCATAGATCAGTCCTACAAACTTCATTATAATGAATATTATCATACCATAGCATTAGGACATACACAGATACATTCAAATACAAGAAATAGAGCTTTTTATCAGAAAACACTATGAATTAGTCGACTGGTTTATGACACAGTCGACTGATATGCCTAAAATCTGAATTTCAGCCTTTTCAGCCCAACTTCAGAAATGCGTTAGAAATTGTAGAAATATTGAAAAATCACAAAATTTTGTGTACACATTTATAAAATAATTTTATATCAAGGAAAAATAATTTGAAAAATATATGTTTTCCAGATTTTAAGATTGATATAAACTTGGAAACTAACAAAAGTTCTAATATTTTTGCAAACTTTGTATCACTTTTGTGGTCCACTTGAAAACTATTTTTTCAAAATGTGATAAAGATAGTTTAAAATATATTTTATTTGACATTTCCAATCATGTTCTTGGAGCTATATGCACATCAATTGTGTATAAGCCTTCCTAATGATTGGTCCAATGAAGGATTAATGTCTCTAGATGACACTTTGGTCCATAGTAATGCATCATAACAAGCATGATGAACCAAGTGCATCTTTCTAACATCTCACATGTTGTCTAAGTGGCTCAATACAAAAATCATTGTTTCTTAGGTATTTTGTGAGATGTTTAAAGGTATAAAACCTAGGATTTCTATATGATCATGCAAACCTACACCTTTATTCAACCAAGCACATCCCAAGTTCTCTCCTAAGTGATGAAAATTCTACCTCGGGGAGAGTCTTGGTAAATATGTCGGCTAGTTTGGACTTGGATTCAATGTAATTAAGCTCAATGTCCCCCTTAGCCACATGATCTCTAATGAAGTGATGTTTCACTTCAATGTGCTTGGTCCTAGACTGATACACCGGATTTTTGGTCAAATTTATGGTGCTCACATTATCACAAAATACTTTCATGTTGGAGTAAGATAGCTCATAATCCTCTAAGGTATGTTTCATCCATAGTAGTTGAGCTACACAACCACCCATAGCCACATACTCGGCCTCGATGGTGGATAGGGCAACACAAGGTTGCTTCCTACTATTCCAACTAACTAGGGAGGACCCAAGGAATTGGCATCCACCACTAGTACTCTTCCGATCCAATTTGCAACCGCCATAATCGGAATCGGTGTACCCAACCAAATCAAAAGACCTAGTCCTAGGTTACCATAGTCCTACATTTAGTGTGCCTTTAATATATCTTAAGATTCTCTTAACGGCAACTAAATGAGATTCTTTTGTACATGATTGATACCTAGCACACATACCAACCGCAAATAATATGTCGGGTCTACTAGCGGTAAGGTACAAAATGTTGGTGCAATCGGCCTAGGTCATGATTGACTAGGACTCGAGTTTGACTCGAGTGATGTTTTGATGTTTCGACAAAAACATATGACAATGTAATTGTCATGGGAAAGTACAAGTCTTGTGTACTTGGCATGGAAAGTCCAAGTGGAACACTTGGCATTTGGTAAAGTCCAAGTCTTGAGTACTTGGCATGAAAAGTCCAAGTGGGACACTTGGCACATGAAAAGTCCAAGCATGGGTCTTGGCAATGTAAAAGTCCAACATGGGTTGGCAAGGGAAAGTCCAAGCATGGTCTTGGCATTTGAGAAGTCCAACATGGGTTGGCAAGGGAAAAGTCCAAGCATGGGTCTTCGCAATGTAAAAGTCCAACATGGGTTGGCAAGGGAAAGTCCAAGCTTGAGTCTTGGCATGAGAAGTCCAAGGGGTTTGATATTGGCTGCATAAAGTCCAAGTGGGAGTCTTGGCAGCATAAGTCCAATGGTTGGCGGCGTAAAGTCCAAGTGGAGTCTTGGCGGCGTAAGTCCAATGTGCCTTGGCGGTGTAGACACCGTTAGCATGACAGAGCCGACGGAAGCACCTAGAGGCTAGCGCGATGGATGAACAAGTCATGGATGACTTGGAGGGATCCGAGATGCGTGAGGCTGATGGAGGTGGCTAGAAGGCTTAGGTATAGGCTAAGGGTGGTCTAGCAAGTATGGGGGAACCATACTTGGGTTAAAACCTCATTATTGAGGTTGGCAGTCGACTGGCATTTTGGCCGGTTCGACTGCTGTGAGTCGACTTGAGTTCGACTACCGATTTAGAGTGAAATGATCCGCAATGATCGCCACAATGTCGAGCACGAGCGCTCGTGAGCCGATCGCCTGGCGATAGCTACGATCGCCAATGTTAGCAATCATCGCCAAGAGATCCGCTGAGTTTTTCCAGTGGATCGAGTCGTTGTCTCACGACAACGATGGCATCGATCGGGTGACTTATCGGCGATCGGGTGGAAATCAGTGTCGCGCAAGGATAAAAGAAGCTCGATTGGAGGGTTTTTGGCATCAGTTCTTAAGGGTTTTCTTGGGCGATTTGAAGGGGAATTGTTGGTGCTCTTCCAGTCCTTCAAGGCTAGTCCAAGGCAACCAAAGATCAAGCAACCAAAGTGCTCTTGTAAAGTAGTTTTCTTTACTTGCATTATATTTCATTGTTGTAATTGCTTGTATCTATTTCTTATTGATGTAAGAATAGTTTGTAAGAGGTTTCTCCACCTCTGACTTGTGTCGAGAAGGAGTATTTGTGGTTAGTGATTGCATTGGCATCGCTAGAGCTCTTTAGAGCTCGATCCGTGGAGTAGGAACCGGTTCGGTTCCGAACCACGTTATATCCTTGCATTTGTGTGTTTGTGTTTTCGTTATTGCTTTATTATCTTTGTTTCCGCTGCGCTAACGAAAATTGTAGACAAGCACGCGAACATTTTCCATCTACGATCGGTCAACCGCTATTCACCCCGCCTCTAGCGGCGCCCAATTCCCAACAAGTGGTATCAGAGCCCGGGGCTCTTCTACGGACTAACCACCGGGAGCTAAGACAAAGAGGCTAGAGGTTGAAGATGGAAGAACCATTGGGATGAGACATCAACACCTCAATTCCCTATTCCTTCTATGGACGAGAAGGTTTCAATTCTTGGAAGCCGAGAATTGAAGATTTTTTGATGATGAGAGACCTTGAGGATTGGTCCGCATTGATGGAAGGATTTGAATATCCTAAGGGACCAAAAGGAGGGTTTCTCAAGAAGAAGAAGTGGAGTGAGGAGCAACTCCAACAATTCGAGAAAAATAAGAAGGTAATCAAATTCATTTTTGATTTAATTCCTAATGACCTCTTGTGTAGTCTAGGTGACTATGTGGATGCCAAGGAGATATGGAGCGATTTGGCCAAGCTCCATGAAAACCCTCAACTGGTCCAAGAAGAAGAAGAAGATGTAGAATGCTCATCGGTTCAATCGGAAGAGGCCGAAGAAGCAAGCTCCTCCTCACAAGCAAGTGAGGATTCAGAAGTTGAAGAAGAGTCAACATCCGGGGCAAGAGGAGAGTGTGAAGAATTGGAGGTTGAGGGGCCATCAATCTCCAAGGAGGTGGAGGAAGTGGAAGAAGCATCCACCTCAAGGATTGAGGGGGAGGAGATAACTTCCACACCGGAACATCAAGAAGAAGCTTCGACATCCGGTCAAGATGAAGAAGCCCAAAGTCTAATTCCGATCTCCATTAACCTAGGTAACTCAAACATATGTGTTAATAATAAAATGCATATAATATGTTTTGAGTGTAGGGAAATCGGGCACTATAAAAGCAAGTGCCCAAAGAAGAATAGGAAAGCTCCACCGGCTCCAAAGGTCAAGGATGTCGGTCCCTCAACGCAAAAGAGCAAAGAACAAGTAATTTGCTTCAAGTGCCGACAACCGGGACATTTCCGGAGTCAATGCAAGAAGGGGGACAAGAAGACTCAAAATGGAGCATCATATGTAGGGGCAGCTAAGGCAAACCCTAGGGTAACTTCTAATTTTGCTGCTCCTTCAATTTACAAGCAAAAGCATGCTAGGGATTTCAATTCACTTGCAATTTATGAAAAGCATGCTAATAGGAACAAGTATTTTTGCTTAGGAGCTAAGAATGTCTACTTAGATAATAGGGAGAAATTTAGGACTAATGTCCCTAAAAACAATTTACCTAAGGACAAACCTAGGTCAAATAACTCAAGATCAATTTTACCTAGGGAGACAATTAGAAAGGTGCAAGAGCACCTAGGTTTCAATCCTAAATGGACTAGGCATATGCCTAAAGAAAATGGTAATGCCCAAAAACTTAATCAACATTCTAAAATTAGGCAACTAGAATTAGAGAACCAAGCCTTGAGATCAAGGCTTGAGAAATTAGAAAAGACCCTCAAAATTATGCAAAATCAAATGCAAGGGTCTAGTGGTCAAAATCAAGGGTCCAAAAGTCAATGTCAAAGGTCTAGGACTCAAAGTCAACACCTAGGAGCTCAAAGACAAAAGTCAACCAAGGGCAAGCAAGGTTTGGGTCACAAACCTAAGTCTAAGGTGGCTTACCATAGTGTCCCATTTGACTATGGAACACAAACTAGGTCTAGGAAGAACAAGGTCAATAGGGAAGTCATTCCTAAGGTTGATCAAAGGTTGTGCCTAGTGGCTAGGGTTTCTAGGAAACCTAGGGTGGCCACTAAGAAGGTTGCAAGGGGAGTTACCCCTAGAGTCAACATAGGTAAGACCCAAATGACCAAGGCCAACAAGCCTAGGAGGGTCATTAGGAAGGTATCTTGGGAGGTTATCCCTAAGGAATACCTAATTAACCCTAGGAGCTCAAATCGGTTTTGGGTTCCTAAGAGCGTGATTGATTCACGCTAAGATGGGTTTATGGTGTGCCAACCTTGATTGGATGGGTAGTTAACTCAACCATTGTAAAGGTGGCACTTTAGGATATTTTCAAGGTTATGGTTACCTTGGAAATAGATTTGAATCAATATCCTAAAATATTTTAGGACGTGCCAATGCACTTTTGAAATTAAGAAAAATCAATTAAATTGACACAATTTAGGTTTAGAGGTTAGTGTGCCATTTTGGGTTTTTGGCACACTAGGGAGATTAGGTTAATATGGAAAAATATGATTAATCCCAACAAATGGCAATTAATATTAAAATTTAGGTATTATTATACCTATATATTTTATATGTCATGCTTTGTTTGCCATATAACATGCCATGACATCATGCTTATTTTTAATCATTTTATATGTCATGTTCATGTTTTAGGATTAAGGTTTTAACTATCATGTGTTTTTAGATTTCATCTTATGCCATGACATCATGATTATGAGCATATGCTTATTTATATCATCATTAATGCCATAATCATTCATGCATTTAAGACAATTGGTTGAAATTGATTTAAGGACTATGGCTTGACTTGAAGTCCC
This sequence comes from Wurfbainia villosa, assembly GCA_025175895.1. Taxonomy (NCBI): domain Eukaryota; kingdom Viridiplantae; phylum Streptophyta; class Magnoliopsida; order Zingiberales; family Zingiberaceae; genus Wurfbainia; species Wurfbainia villosa. The sequence continues at coordinate 97,502,857 of CM045990.1, forward strand.
ATTTATAAGGGAATCAAGTAGGGTTGCCTAGGAAATGCATGAAACCCTAGATAAAATGAATCAAAACCCACATCTCACATCTAATTGACATGTATGTGTATTTATACACCCTAGATGCATGTGAGATGCTAAGATATGAGTTAAGTTCAAGGTACATAGTTTTTGCATCTAGATGAACTAAAACTCATCTAATTTCAATTAGTGGATCATTGGGAGAGCATGTGTACAAGTCATGTACATAGAGCCCAAGGAATATGATCCAAAACAAGGTTTTGAAAACATTTTAAAATCATTTTCAAAAACCTTGGTGAAGTCTATCTTTTGATAGCAATCACCATTGATAGAGGTGATACAAAATAGGGCCAAAACATTGAAAATTTCAATGGTTTTGAGTTTTGTATCAAACTCACTATTTTATGGGTAAAATAATTTTCAAATATTTTTCACCCATTGTAATGACTATAAGTAATATACGTATCAAATTTTATGAATTTTCAAATTACGTATAATTACTTATGCTTTTCCAAATCTCGATTCTATTAGCTGAAATTCAGAAATTTCAGCTATCACCGATCGCTTTGGTGGCAATGATCGATAGAGGGTGGCAATGACCGACATCGCGGGAGTCGATCACGAGTCTGATTTCGGGTTAACAAGGTTTGTTTAGCTCGTGTTCAGCTATGGAAAAGGTTTCTAATCACTCCTAACCATAGGATATGCTTTAGGAAGCATTATAAAGGGTGAAAATCCATTGGATATGGATTAGGAGCTGTGTTAGGTCAAAGTATCAAATTTAGGGTGAGTGAAAGTTCTATGTTGAACTTAAAACCTTAATTTTGATGGTTTAGAGTTCGTATTGGCTTAAGGGCTTCCCAAGGACATTGTTGGTGCAATGGTCAAGGGGAAGCAAGCCTTTAGGGGGAGGTATCCATCTTGGGATGATGGATGTGTTTTTCTCCTTGAAGAGGAGAAGTTATTGGGAGAGTATCATCAATTGGAAAAATTGATGGGTTTTTGATACCCAATTTGGAAATTGGGAGAGACTATAGGATTGCCTCTTTTGAGTGATATGTGAATTATCACTAGGAAGATGGTAGGCATCCTAGGTATTTACTTTTGGATCAAGGGGGAGATTGTAAGATCTCATTGGGACATGAGACATTGACCTACTTGGAGAGAAAACCTTTTTGATGTTAGTCAAAAAGGGGGAGAATGTTTGGGGGAGAACATTTGGAGAGTGTACCAATTTGGGATAATTGGTAAGGGATTTGAGTTAGTGGTCTAACTCAAATGATTTGTTTGGTTTTTGTCAAACATCAAAAAGGGGGAGATTGTTGGTCCAATCGGCCCAGGTCACGATTGACCAGGACTCGAGTTTGACTCGAGTGATGTTTTGATGTTTCGACAAAAACATATGACAATGTAATTGTCATGGGAAAGTCCAAGTCTTGTGTACTTGGCATGGAAAGTCCAAGTGGAACACTTGGCATTTGGTAAAGTCCAAGTCTTGAGTACTTGGCATGAAAAGTCCAAGTGGGACACTTGGCACATGAAAAGTCCAAGCATGGGTCTTGGCAATGTAAAAGTCCAACATGGGTTGGCAAGGGAAAGTCCAAGCATGGTCTTGGCATTTGAGAAGTCCAACATGGGTTGGCAAGGGAAAAGTCCAAGCATGGGTCTTGGCAATGTAAAAGTCCAACATGGGTTGGAAAGAGAAAGTCCAAGCTTGAGTCTTGGCATGAGAAGTCCAAGGGGTTTGATATTGGTTGCGTAAAGTCCAAGCGGGAGTCTTGGCAGCATAAGTCCAATGGTTGGCGGCGTAAAGTCCAAGCAGAGTCTTGGTGGCGTATGTACAATGTGCCTTAGCGGTGTAGACACCGTTAGCATGACATAGCCGACGGAAGCACCTAGAGGCTAGCGTGATGGATGAACAAGTCATGGATGACTTGGAGGGATCCGAGATGTGTGAGGCTGATGGAGGTGGCTAGAAGGCTTAGGTCTAGGCTAAGGGTGGTCTAGCAAGTATGGGGGCACCATACTTGGGTTAAAACCTCATGTTTGAGGTTGGCGGTAGACATTATGGCGGTTCGACCGGAGTCGACGAGTTCGTTATTGCCATTTAGAGTTGAAATGATTCGCATTGATCGCTCATTGGAAGCGATCGGTGGTGTCAACGATCGCTAAGTCGGCGATCATTGATCGTCTAATGTCGAGCAAGAGAATGCTCCGTGAGCCGATCGCCCGGCGATCGGCTCTGCGCCGGCAGCGATCGCGCCAATGTTGGCGATGATGCCAAGAGATCCGTTGGAGTTTTTCCAACGTGGATGGAGCCGTTGTCTCACGACAATAGTGGCATCAGTCGATTGGTGACTTATGGCAGTCGACTGATGGGCGGAAATCCAGGTCGCGCGCAAGGATAAAAGAATCTCGACGGGAGGGTTTTTGGCATCAGTTCTTAAGGGTTTTCTTGGGCAATTTGAAGGGGAATTGTTGGTGCTCTTCCAGTCCTTCCAGGCTAGTCCAAGGCAACCAAAGATCAACCAACCAAAGTGCTCTTGTAAAGTAGTTTTCTTTACTTGCATTATATTTCATTGTTGTAATTGCTTGTATCTATTTATTATTGTTGTAAGAATAGTTTGTAAGAGGTTTCTCCACCTCCGACTTGTGTCGAGAAGGAGTATTTGTGGTTAGTGATTGCATTTGCATCGCTAGAGCTCTTTAGAGCTCGATCCGTGGAGTAGGAACCGGTTCGGTTCCGAACCACATTATATCCTTGCGTTTGTGTGTTTGTGTTTTCGTTATTGCTTTATTATCTTTGTTTCTGCTGCGCTAACGAAAATTGTAGACAAGCACGTGAACGTTTTCCATCTACGAGCGGTCAACCGCTATTCACCCCCCTCTAGCGGCGCCCAATTCCCAACACAAAAGGCTACCAATCATGCTCCTATAGAGTGTAAGATCAATTTGTTTTCCTTCATTATCACTATCTATTTTTGTATTGGTTGTCATTGAAGTTGAAACTACCTTAGCATTTTCCAAACTAAATTTCTTAATCATTTCCTTAGCATATTTGGTTTGGTAAATATAAATTCCTTCACTTATTTGTTTGACTTGTAATCCTAGGAAGAAATTTAATTCCCCAACTAAACTCATTTCAATCTCTTTTTCCATATTCTTAATAAAGTCTTGAAGAAGTTCATCATTTGTTGACCCAAAGATAATGTCATCAACATATACTTGGGCTACAAAAATGTCCTTTGATGTTGACTTTATAAATAGAGTTTGATCTACACTACCCCTTTTAAAGTCCTTAGAAATTAAGAAAGATGATAATCTTTCATACCAAGCCCGGGGAGCTTGTTTCAAACCATACAAAGCTTTCCTAAGCTTGTATACATGGTTTGGATAGTCCATATTCTCAAACCCAGGAGGTTGTTCTACATATACCTCTTCCTTAATAAACCCATTTAGGAATGCCGATTTAACATCCATTTGATGGAGTTTGAAACCCATATAAGAGGCATACCCTAATAGTATTCTAATAAACTCTAATCTAGGAACCGGGGCATATGTTTCATCATAGTCAAGTCCTTCAACTTGATTAAAGCCCCTTGCAACTAATCTTTCTTTATTCCTAGTAATATTCCCTTGGTCATCTAGTTTGTTCCTAAAAACCCATCTTGTAGTAATAATGGTGTTTTCATTTGGTCTAGGAACTAACTCTCATACTTGACTCCTTTCAAATTGAGTCAATTCATCTTGCATTGCTAAGATCCAATCCAGATCAAGTAATGCATCTTTGATTGTTTTGGGCTCAATTTGAGAAATTAGAGCTATAAGACTAGTGGGATCCCTATGAAATGACCTAGTCCTAACACCTTGAGACAATTCACCCACAATTTGATCTAAGAGATGATTTTGATAACTCTTATGGTTCTAGGAGGTGTATTAATTTGAGTTTGATCATAATTAATCTCAATCCTTTGCTCATCATCGGAATCACCTCTTACACTCCCTTGATTCAAACCTCCCCCTTGATCATTACCCCCTAAGGTTAAATCTTGAAATTGTTGGATAATTTCTTGATTTTCATTATTAATATCACCATCAATAGGGGATTTCCTAGGGTATGTATTGGAAGTTTCATCAAATTGGACATTTAAAGATTCCTCAATCTTTTGAGTTCTTTTATTATAAACTCTATATCCTACACTAGTGGATGAGTATCCAACTAGGATTCCCTCATCCTCTTTGGACTCAAATTTACTTAGGTTGTCTTTGGTATTTAAAATGTAAACTCTGCATCCAAAAACCTTAAAATAATGAATTGTTGGAATTGTACCATTCCACAATTCAAATGGGGTTTCTCCTAAAAATCTATGAATTAACACCCTATTTTGGATATAGCAAGCGGTATTAACCGCTTCCACCCATAAGTAGCTAGGTAAGGAATATGTATTTAGAATAGTCCTAGCCGCTTCTTGTAGGGCATGATTTTTTTCCTTTCCACAACCCCATTTTGTTGGGATGTTCTAGAACAAGAAAACTCATGCTTGTACCCTTGTTCTAAGCAAAAGGTTGAGAAATTAGAATTCTCAAATTCTCCACCATGATCACTACTGATCCGGTTGATTTTGAGTTTTCTTTCATTCTTTACTCTCTTGCTAAATCCTATGATTATTCCTAGGGTTTCATCTTTATTTTTCATGAAAAATACCCAAGTAAATATAGAGAAATCATCTACTATTACTAAGCAATATCTACTACCAATCATAGAAGGGGTACTATGACAATCAAATAAGTCCATATGTAAAAGTTCTAAAGGTAAAGCGGTACTAAGTAAAGTTTTACCATTGTGTGATGTTTTTGATTGTTTCCCTTCTTGGCATGCATCACACATTTTGTCCTTGAAAAATTTGACTTTAGGCAACCCTTTGACTAACTTCATTTTTGCTATTTTGGCTACGTTCTTCATTTTTATGTGTCCTAGCCTCCTATACCAAAGCCAACTCTCCTCTTCTTTTGCAATAAGACACTTAGTAGAGGCATTAGTAGCATAGGATAGATCAACATAATATATGTTTGATTTCCTAAAACCTACTAGCATGCAATCATTTAAAGTTTTGTGTTTAATAAAACATTTTGAAGAGTCAAATTTAACATCAAAATTTGCATCACATAGTTGGCTTACACTAAGTAAATTAAATTTCATATCCTTAACTAATAACACTTTATGAATGGCAAGGTTGGAGGATACCTCAATTGTGCCCTTTCCTAGAATCTTAAGTTTGACATTATTACCAAATGATACCTTTCCCTTGCTAGTGTGGTTGATAGTGGAGAATTTTCTCTCATCACCGGTCATGTGTTTTGAACACCCACTATCAACAATCCACAAGCTTGGTTCTTCTACCTATATCACATGAAAAATACAATCCTTAGGTACCCAAATTTTAGGAACACTAGCATCAATTAGAAATTTCTTAGGCCTTTCTACCCTTGCTTCTAATTATGGATTTTCTACTAACAAGAGATGTAAATGCTACCTCCTTTTCCTTAGGCCTATATCCTAGTCCGGCCTTGTTGTAAATAGTCCTTTGATCATTAATTATCATGTCTAGGTATTTAGAGTCATTAGTAAATTTTTCCAAACATGCTCTTAAGTTACCTATTTCTTTTCTCAATTCATCATTTTCATCTCTAAGGGTACATGCATCATCACAAGATAATTTATCACAAGATGGTTCTACATTCTTAAGTGATTTAATCTCTACTTTTAAGTCCTTAATCCTAGTTTTCGATCTATTCAATGCATTTTGAAGGCATGCAATTGTCTTGTAAAGTAAATCTACCCTAGGGGAGTTGTTTACCTCATCATCATCACTTGATGATGATTCGTCGCTTGAAGAAGAGGATGAAGACTCCTCACTTGAGCTCCCGGCTTCTTCCTCCAAGGCCATGAGGGCTAGATTCCAGGTGGCATGACACACTTCTTCATCACCGGAAGAGTCCTCCATGCTTTGTCTCCTTCTTTTTCTTCTCCTTCTTTTCTTTCTTTTTCTTTTCCTTCTCCACCTTCTTCTTTAGTTCCGGGCAATTTGGCTTGATATGCCCTTTCTTGTTGCAACCATAGCAAGTTACGTTAGGTGTAGAATTTGAACTATTTGAAGACTTACCTCTTGAGGATTGGAGCATCCTCACATCTTTCTTGGTGAGTTTCCTTGACTTCCCACCAAACTTCTTGACATAATGAGCTACCTCGCTTGCCGATAGCTCATCTTCACTACTAGATGAATCTTCCTCAGATTCGGATGAGGAGGACACTTCTTTCTTCTCCTTCTTCTTTTTGTCCTTCTTTCCTACAAAAAGAGCTATACCCTTCTCTTTGGATGAAGTTTTAGCTTGTTCATGCAATTTAAATTCACAAAATAACTCATCTAACTTAACCAAAGAGAGATCCCTAGAGACCTTATAGTCATCTACCATTGAAGCCCATAAGGTTGTTCTAGGAAAAGCTTGGAGCACATACTTTACAAGGTCTCGGTTGTCGACCTTCTCACCTATTACATGTAGTCTGTTGACAACTTCTTTGAAGCGACCGTGCATTTGGCTCACGGTCTCATTGGTCTTCATGGAGAAACATTGAAGTTGGCCAATTAGGAGATCTCTCTTGGCTCTTCTTGTTTCCTTGGATCCCTCGTTGAGCTCTATCAACTTCTCCCAAAGATCCTTTGCCGATTCAAATGGCCCCACCTTGCTTAGTTGCTCTTTTGACAACCCACATTGAAGTGTGGTTGTTGCCTTGGCGTTGGCTTGAGCCTTCTTGGCCATGTCTCTCGTCCAATCCTTGGTTAGTATGGGCGCTCCGTGTTCATCGACCGGCTTCTCGAAACCATCTACAATGCTAAACCAATTTTCAATATCATTCATTAGATAATACTCCATCCTACCTTTCTAGTAGCCGAAGTCGTTGTCGTCAAAGAACGGAGGCCTCGTCGTGCTATACCCCTCTTGGAAAGCCATCTTGCTCCGGTTGATTGTTAGATCTTCCGATGCGATCCGGGCTCTGATACCACTTGTAGGAGATCGATTGGAAGCTAGAGGGGGGTGAATAGTGCATTTTCATTTCTACAAGAATGATTAGCGGAAGCACAACAAAAATAATAATAACACAAATGAAAAACAATGCTAACACAATTCCTTTACGTGGTTCAGAGATAGCGCTCCTACTCCACGGTGATCCTTGAGGTGGATCAACCCTAATCAATATCACTATGAAGTTTTCCTTTACAATAACCCTCGTCTTCTTACAAAGGATGAAGATGGAGCTTAGAGAGGAGGAGGGAATTTAAAAACACTAGAAAGCTTGGAAAACTCGTGGAGGCTTGAGAGTATGATCAGAGAATAAGCATTAACCCTCAAAACCACAACAAGCCCTCTTTTTATAGAGAGAGGGTTGATTTTCCCGTTGGAGCACCATCAGTCGACTGATGTACAACATCAGTCGACTGCCGACGTGGTTAACGACTTTTGAATAGCCAGATTCACGGGATTCAGAGTTGTTACCTCCAACGGTACTTTCATTAGTCGACTGATTCATCCATCAGTCGACTGATGAAGTGATCAGTCGAGTGATCAGGGGACGCAGTCGAGCGAGACTCTATTCTGTGCCCGTGTTTAACTTGATCAGTCGACTGCTACTGTTTGGCAATCGATTGATCGCAATATCAGTCGACTACCACGACCAAGCAGTCGACTGATCATTAGGGTTTCATCCTGACTCAGTCGAGCACCTGACCAGTCGACTGATACATAGTATCAGTCGACTGATACTCATCAAGTATGAATAATTCATACTTGATTTTACCCCCTAGACCTAGACTCAACCTTCTAGCTCTTCCTTAAGCCTTGCGCCTCCAGGATCCCTCCGAGTCCGCGATTTGTTCATCCTTTGCGCTTTGCTTCCAAGAGTTTCCTTTAGTTTTGTCATGTCTTGGGTTTCCCTTTGCCAAAGCATGCTTGGACTTTACACCGCCAAGTCTACATGCTTGGACCTACGCTACCAAGACTTGCCTTTGGACTTCCTTTGCCAAGGTCCGTTTGGACTTAATGCCGCCAAGACAACATGCTTGGTCTTATGCTGTTAAACCTTTTCCTTGGACTTCTCTTGCCAAGATCATACTTGGATTTTTCCTTTACCAAGTATTCGTACTTGGATTTTCCTATCACTTGAACATGTTCACAATTAGATCACAAATTATTGCCTAACTTAGATGATTATCCAAACATCAAAACATATAAATCTTGGAGCAAACCCTAGCGATCATTGTTGGACCACATACCTCGATCTTCGTCTTGATCGGTGATCAGTCGACTTGGACGGAGCCTCATTCGACTGACACACTTCAAGTATGTTCAAATCATACTTAAAATAAACTCCCTAGACCTAGACTCAATCTTCTAGCTCTTCCTTCAGCCTTGCACCTCCAGGATTCCTCCGAGTCCGTGACTCCTTCATCTTTGCGCTTGCTTCCAAGAGCTTTGTTTGAACATAGGTGGTTGGCTAGAGGGGGTGAATAGCCCTCTATCGTCGTACGGTGGAATTTACTCGTTGATTAATTATCTACAAACAATATTAGCGCAATGGAAATAAACAATTAAGAAAAAGTAAAGAAAGAATAGATGCAAACGCTAACACCAAGTCATAACGTGGTTCACAACCCTTGACGCTAATCCACGACCCGATTCATTCCAAGGCGAATCACGCCTAAAGCTTTCCACTATTCTCTCCTTTGCACCAAGTTAGGTGGAGGTAACCTTTCTTACACAAGAATCACTCCTCTTACAATATGATTAAAATAAGCTCAAGGAAGAGGATTGAAAACATTTGGGCACTTGAGAAGATGTTTAGAGTAGAAGAATTTTGCCTCTCCAAGTGTCCAATGGCCCCTTCTTATAGGGAAGAGCATCACCGATCGATCCTCGTAGATCGCTGCCTTATAACGACTTCTTCCACATTGGATTTCATCCAACGGCTCCCACATCAGTTGACTGATAGTCCCATCAGTCGACTAATGGAGCCAACAGTTGAGTGCCAGAAGCGAGCACTCGACTGATCAACATTCTGTGCTCAAAACCCTTGCAACTAGTCGACCGATTCCATCATCAGTCAACTGGTGGTTATGTCAATCGACTGCCAATCATTGATAGTCGACTGATGGGACACAGACCAAACTCGAACACCAGTCAAGTCAACAGTCGACTTGGAGCAGTCGACTGCCATGACATGGCAATCGACTGATGTCGGGAAATCCTATCCGACACTTAGCCAAATTGGCCAAGATCACCTAGGAGCTAGCCCGTCCCGGGTTACAATCGGTCACTCTCATTCCCTTGGAGTCCCTCGCCTTTGAAGTTGTCTTCGTCCGGCCACGTCCCTCGGATGCGCCAAGCGCACGACTTCGCAGTGCCATCCATTGCATCTCACCCTGAAGTCTACTTCCTCCTGCTTCACTCCAATGGTCCTCGTCCGGCGATCCCTGGGATGCACCAAGCACACGGCTTCCACAATACATCTTTCATCGACTCAAAGACCGAGTCATGAAAGGTGAAACTTGCCAATGGTCCATATGTGAATTACTAAGTCCTGCATGACTTCAATGCACACATTAATGTTAGGGCAATCTCTTGCCATGATAAGGTTTTGATGTGTGTGGCAAAGGGTTTAAGTTAGATTGTTATTATGATTTGATATGTGCGTTGGAGTCTTGCAGGGCTTAGTAATTTGCACATGGAGCCTTGACGAGTTTCACTTCTCATGAGTCGATCCTTGAGTCGGTGAAGGATGGATTTGCAGAAGTCGTGCGCTTGGAGCATCTGAGGGACTGCCGGATGAGGAGCTTGGAGTGAAGCCGGAGGAAGTAGACTTCAGGGCGAGACGAGAAGGATGGCGCTGCAGAGCCGTGCGCTTGGCGCATCCGAGGGACGTGGCCGGACGAAGATAACTTCAAAGGCGAGGGACTCCGAGGGATGAGAGTGAGCGAATATAACCCGGGAAAGGGGTAGCGCTCTTAGGTGAAACTTGGCCATTTGACTAAGTGTCAGATGGGATTTCCCGACATCAGTTAACTACCATGTTATGGTAGTCGACTACTCTAAGTCGACGGTGACTCGACTAGTGTTCGAGTCCGCTCATGCTAACAATGATCCGCCATGGATTGGCAATGATCGCGAGACCCCAATGACCGTCGCAAGTGTTTCGGGCATAGAATGGAGTCGATCTTGTGAGCACTCGACTAATCGAGCATCAGTCGACTAATGGCAATATCAGTCGATTGATGTCGGTACCGTTGGATGAAATCTTATGTGGAAAGCAGCCGTTATTGGGCAATGACTACAGGACCAGTTGACTGATAGGGACATCAGTCAACTGCTCCTGTGTCAACAGGAAGAAACCCTCTTCCTCTATAAAGAGGAAGGGTGTGGGGCTTTGGGGGCCTAATGTTCATGCTCTAATCTTCTCCCAAAGTGCCCTAAAGTATTCCCACTCTTCTTACTTGCTATTATTCCATTCTATTGTAAGAAGAGGGATTGTAAAGAGGTTACCTCCACCTAGCTTGGAGCAAAGGAGAGATCTAGTTGATTTGGAAAAGGAGTGATTCACCTTGGACAAATTGGGATAATGGATTAGCAGCGTAGTCATGAACCATGTTATGACTTGGTGTTAGCATTGGTTTTATTCTTGTTGCTTTGATTTTCTTGTTTAGTTTTGTTTTCCGTTGCGCTAATTTCTTTGTAGACGAGCAAATTACGTCATCGAACGATTGAGGGCTATTCACTCCCCCTCTAGCCGCTCACATCCACACCATATCGATCCTACAAGTGGTATCAGAGCCAAGGAAAGCTTGTCGAGAACTAACCGCCACAACAAGCACATTCAAGAATGGCCGGCTCCAACATTCACCCACCAAAATTTGAAGGCGAATTCTCTTGGTGGAAAAAGAGAATGGAGGTATTCTTCGAAACCGACTTTGAAATTTTATTAATTATGGAAAACGGTTTCGAGATGCCTAGGAATGAAGAAGGGGAGCTATTGGAGAAATGAAGATGGAGTAAAAGACAAAGAGAGGAGTATTTGGCGAATTCAAAAGTCAAGCACCACCTCTACAATGTACTCCCTCAACAAGAAGTGAATAGGATAGGGGAGTGTGCAAGTGCCAAGGAGATGTGGGAGAAGCTAGTAGAGTTTCATGAAGGCACTTCCGAGGCCAAGCTTGCAAGAAGAGATCTCCTCCGCTCCCAACTATCAAATATCAAGCTTGAAAAGGGAGAAAAGGTAACCTCCTTACATTCTAGATTCAAAGAAATTTTGATTAGGCTAACGAGTGTAGGAGAAAGACTTTCGAACCGGGATATGCTCATGAAAGCAATTGATGCTTTTCCCCAGTCATCGAAATGTAGCTCAATGGTGGACTCCTTCTACATGTCCAAGAATTTAGAAGTGAGCACCTTGGAGGAGTTATTCTCAACCATGGAACTCCACGAAATAAGACTTGAAGGAATAATAGAAGATCCAAGATTTCAACCTTCAAGAGGAGTAGCACTTTTGGCCAACAAGGGGAAGAAGAAGATGGAGATCCCCTCCTCCTCCGATGAAGCATCTTCCTCCTCCTCCATGGATAGCACGGAAAAAGCCTATATGGTAAGGAGGGTAAGACGTGCATTAAAAGGTTTTAAATTTAATAAATCTAATGATAGGAGTAGAAGACCAAGGGGGAAGATTATTTGCTACAATTGCCAAGGAGAGGGACACATAAGGGACAATTGTCCACTCTTGAACAAGAGCAAAGTGGAGAAGAGAAAGAAGGAAGAAAAGAAGCAGAAAAAGGGGAGCAAGAGGAAAGAAGAAGAGAAGAAAGCCAAAGAAAAGGGAAAGACAAAGGCACTAAAGGCAAGAACTTGGGATGACCCCTCCTCATCATCTTCATCATCATCGGAAGAGGAGAATGCCTTTGTCACCAACTTAGCCCTAATGGCCTTTGACGACCTAGATTTCTCCTCCTCCGAAAATGAAGGATCAAGCACGAGTGAGGAGAGCTCTAGTGAAGGGGGAGCTTCTTCACCATCCTCATCCGAAGAAGAAGAAGACATGGAAGCTATGGTAACAAACCTAACTCCTAATAAAATAGTTTCCATGGTTTCTAGATTAACTAGGGATCTATTTAGAGCTAAAAAGAAAAATAAAAGCATGATAGATCAAATTAAGGATTTAGAAAATAAGCTAGAAAAAGAATGCTTAAATGATAATGATAATATTTCTTCCAGCTTAAATGATGCATGCTCACATGAATATATGTCTTTTAATGTTAGTGATGCATGTATGGATGAAAATAGGGCTCTAAGGGAAAAGGTAGACTATTTGACCAAGGCTCTAGAAAAATTTACAATTGGCTCAAATACATTGAACATGATCATAGGGAGCCAAAGAGCAAGTTTCAATAAGAAAGGCCTAGGATATAAGGAAAAGAAAAATGAAAAGGCCTATAAATGTCTAATTGCTAGGGGTCAAGATAAAAAGAAGGTAATAGCTAGAAAATGGATCCCTAAAGAATTTTTAGTGAACCCCATAGTCAAGAACCTATTTTGGGTTCCAAAATCCATCCTTAAGGGTTAGGAAAACCCTAGGATAGTCAACCATATGGACTTTACCTATATCATATTTTTGGTTAACCTAGGATGTCGGGACAACATTTTTGAAATAGTGTTAGGTGATGATAATGCACCTATAAATAGATAAATCATGCTTTAGGTAATATTTGCCTTATTATCATGATGTAATACCTAATGCATGATCACAATTTGATGAATACATTTGTTTCATGATCATACTATGAAATTCATATATATATATGTCTTTATGATCATGTGGATTGTTAGGATGATACTTAACCTTGATAGAATTGCATGAAAATAATGGTTAAGTATAAACAAATACCTTTAGGATGCATCTCACACTCACCATAGGCTACCTCGATTAAAAACTTAGCATGAGTGAGATGTTAGGATGATACAAATGTCCACTAATGCCTATGGCATTTAGATGGTCATTTAAGGTATCAAAATAGCAATAATAGACCAATCATGGGGAAGGCTTATGTTTAATTCATAGACATTTTGCCCAAAATTCATGGTTGGATATTTTATATGTTTTCAAAACAAATTCCTACTTTAAAATCTGTGTGTTCATGTTTTGAAATAATTTAAAGAAAAACTAGGTGTTAAACTTGATACTGACTTGATCAAAAACCTAGTTACTTTTGAAACTTTTGGATTTTTGGCAAATACTTGAAAATATAATCATCTTTCATGGACAACCATTTTTCATTGATAAATATACTTACAAGAAATATGTTCCCCAAATTTCATGATTTTTCGAATTTTATAGATTTTCTAATGCATTTCTGAAATCCACCCTGAAAACCTGAAAAACCCGAAATGCATGTGCCAGTCGACTGGTAGTCTGAACCAGTTGACTGGTAGCCTGATAACATGCCCAGTAATTTATTTTATCCACTTTTAAGGCATGTTTTGGTTTTTGTTTCTCTCTAGACTTGATGTCATGCTGTATAAACTTTGTTAATTATTTTTGATGGTGTCAAAGGGGGAGAAATATATTTGTTTAAGTAAGGGGGAATATATTTAGGGGGAGTTTCATATATTAAGGGGGAGAGTTGCTAATCATGTTATTTACATGCTTTCTTTCCTTAATAGTTTATCAAATGTTTTACCTAACTTAAACAGATTGCCACACATCAAAAAGGGGGAGATTGTTAGGGCAATCTCTTGCCATGATAAGGTTTTGATGTGTGTGGCAAAGGATTTAAGTTAGATTGTTATTATGATTTGATATGTGCGTTGGAGTCTTGCAGGGCTTAGTAATTCGCACATGGAGCCTTGGCGAGTTTCACTTCTCATGACTCGGTCCTTGAGTCAGTGAAGGATGGCTTTGCGAAAGCCGTGCGCTTGGAGCATCCGAGGGACTGCCGGACGAGGAGCTTGGAGTGAAGCCGGAGGAAGTAGACTTCAGGGCGAGACGTGAAAGATGACGCTGCAGAGTCGTGCGCTTGGCGCATCCGAGGGACATGGTAGGATGAGAGTGAGCGAATGTAACCCGGGAAAGGGGTAGCGCTCTTAGGTGAAACTTGGCCATTTGGCTAAGTGTCGGATGGGATTTCCCGACATCAGTTGACTACCATGTTATGGTAGTTGACTACTCTAAGTCGACGGTGACTCGACTAGTGTTCGAGTCCGTTCAGTGTTAATAGTCATCGCCATGGATTGGCAAATGATCGCGAGACCACCAGTCGATTGATGAAGGCATCAGTCGAGTGGTCGCAAGTGTTTTGGGCACAGAATGGAGTCGAACTCGCAAGCACTCGACTGATCGAGCATCAGTCGACTGATGGCAATATTAGTCGACTGATGTCGGTACCGTTGGATGAAATCCAACGTGGAAAGCAGCCGTTATTGGGCAACGGCTATAGGACCAGTCGACTGATAGGGACATCAGTCGACTGCTCCTGTGTCAACGGGAAGAAACCCTCTTCCTTTATAAAGAGGAAGGGTGTGGGGCTTTGGGGGCCTAATGGTCATGCTCTAATCTTCTCCCAAAGTGCCCTAAAGTATTCCCACTCTTCTTACTTGCTATTATTCCATTCTATTGTAAGAAGAGGGATTGTAAAGAGGTTACCTCCACCTAGCTTGGTGCAAAGGAGAGATCTAGTGGATTTGGCAAAGGAGTGATTCACCTTGGACGAATCGGGATCATGGATTAGCGGCGTAGCCGTGAACCATGTTACGACTTGGTGTTAGCATTGATTTTATTCTTGTTGCTTTGATTTTCTTGTTTAGTTTTGTTTTCCGTTGCGCTAATTTCTTTATAGACGAGCAAATTACGTCATCAAACGATTGAGGGCTATTCACCCCCCCCCCCTCTAGCCGGCCACATCCACACCATATCAATCCTACAATTAAATCCATGTCAATCCTAACTTAAACCCTTTGCCACACACATCAAAACCATATCACATGGGTTGATTGCCTTAACAATCTCCCCCTTTTTTATATGTGGCAATCCGTTTAAGTTAGGTAAAAACAATAACATAAAACATAAGGCAAGAAAGCATGTAAGTAAAAACATGAGTATCAAACTCCCCCTTAAACATGCAACTCCGCCTTAAGACATGCTAAATTTTCCCTTTTAGAATGATTAACTTAAACCTATCAATTCTCCCACTTTGACACCATCAAAAACATTATGCAAATGTTATATACGTATGGCATCAACTCTAATGGAAGAATATACCAAAATCCACTCAAAACCTGATAAAAATAGGATATTGTGCTCGTGCACAGTACATCAGTCGACTGAATTAGAGGATCAGTCGAGTGGCACGCAAATTTCAGGTTTTCTGATTTTCGAACTCCAATTTCAGAAATGCATTAAAAATTCTAGGAAATTCAAAAAATCATGAAATTTTTATTACATATTTCTTGTGAGTTCCTATATCAGTGAAAAATAATATTTCATAAAAATTCATTTTATTTTTGCAAGTTAGGCAAAAACTCAAAAGTTGTAAAAAGTCTAAGGTTTGTATCAACTTTAAAGTCTAGTTTTGCCTTGAAGTTTTTCAAAACATGAACTCACTATTTATGAAACATAAAATGGTTTTAAAATCATTTGAAATATCCAACCATGATCTTTGGGCAATATGTCTATGAATTAAACATATGCTATCCCCATGATTGGTCTATTATTGCTCTATTGATACACTTAATGACCCATCTAAATGCCATAGGCATTAGTGAACCATTTGTATCATCCTATCATCTCACCCATTGCTAAGTTCTCAATCAAGTTAGCCTTATAGTGGGATGTGAGATGTTCCTAATGGTATTTACACTTAACCAAAATTTTATGCATTTCTACCCATGGTTAAGTATCATTCTAAAAACTCAATCATGAACATGCATCAAGAATTATCAATCATGATCATAAATCATCAATCATTGCATATCATGATTATAAATTATAAAATTGAGCATGAATCATGATTTAAACATTCAATTTATGGGTTATGCATTATCATCACCCAACACTATGTTCAAAATTTATAACCCACACCATCTTAAGTCAACCATTAAATATGATATAAGTAAAATCCTCATGGCTGTCTATCCGAGGGTTTTCCTAACCCTTAAGGATGGATTTGGGAACCCAATACAAGTTCTTTCCTATAGGGTTCACCAAATATTCTTTAGGGATCCATTTTCTAGATATTGTTTTATTTTTGGCTTGACCCCTAGCAATTAGGCATTGATAGGCCTTTTCATTTTTATTCCCCTTGTAACCTAGGCCTTTCCTATTGAAGCTTGCCCTTTGGCTCCCTATGATTATGTTCAATGTGTTGGAGCCTATAGTGAATTTTTCTAGGGCTTTAGTTAGGTGATCTACCTTTTCCCTTAAAGTCTTATTTTCCTCAATGCATGCATCATTCACATCAAAAGGAATATAATCATTAACATTAACGCATGCATTTTCTAGTTTTTCCTCTAGGGCCTTAATTTCATTTTTCATGCTTTTGTTTTCCTTTTTAACCCTAAATAATTCCTTAGTTAAGCTAGAAATCATAGACATAATTTTTTTGGGAGGGAGATTTGTTACCTCACTTACCAAATCCCCTTCCGATGATGAGGATGAAGACGCTCTCCCTTCACTCGAGCTCTCCTCCTCGCTAGTGCTTCTTTCTTCTTCCTCGGAGGAGGTGGAGTCCAAATCATCTATCCCCATTAAAGCAAGATTTGTGAAGGCCTCTTCTTCTTCGGATGAGGATGAAGGATCATCCGATGTGGCCTTGTGTGCCTTTGCCTTCCCTTTCTCCTTGGCTTTCTTCTCTTCTTCCTTCTTCTTGCTCCCCTTCTTCTTTTCTTCTTTTCTCCTCCTTTCTTCTTTACTCTTGTTCAAGAGGGGACAATCATCTCTTATATGTCCCTTTCCTTGGCAATTGTAAAAAATTATCTTCCTCCTTGGCCTTCTCCTCCTATCATTAGATTTGTTAAATTTAAAATTTTTCAAAGCACGTCTTACCTTCCATACCATGTATGCTTCTTCCGTGCTATCCATGGAGGAGGAGGAGTCTTCATCGGATGAAGAAGGTGGCATCTCCTTCTTCTTCTTCCCCTTGCTTGCTACTAGTGCCACTCCCCTTGATGGCTTGATGCTTGGTTCTTCACTTATTCCCTCAAGCCTTGTTTCATGTAGCTCCATGGTGGAGAAGAATTCTTCTAGGGTGCTCACTTCTAGATTCTTCGAAATGTAAGAGTCCACCATGGAGCTCCACTTTGAGGACCGGGGAAAGGCATCTATAGCCTTCATTACCATATCCCGGTTGGAGAGCTTCTCCCCTACACTTGTTAGACCATTAAGAATTTCCTTAAAGCGAGAATGTAAGAATGTTACCTTCTCCCCTTTATCGAGTTTGATGTTATTGAGTTGGGAGCGTAGGACATCTCTTCCTGCAAGCTTCGCCTCGGAAGTGCCTTCATGAAGCTCTACCAATCTTTCCCACATCTCCTTGGCACTCGAGCACTCCCCAATCCGGTTGATCTCTTGTTGGGGAAGCACATTGAATAAATAGTGCTTGGCCTTTGAATTTGCCAAGTGCTCCTCCCTTTGCTTCTTGGTCCATCTCGATTTCTCTAGTGGCTCCCCCTCTTCATCCCTGGGAACTTCAAAACTATTTTCCATAGTAAGCATAATGTCAAAGTCTGTCTCGAAGAATACCTCCATTCTCTTTCTCCACCAAGAGAATTCGCCTTCAACCTTTGGCGAATAGATGTTAGAGTCGGCGATCATTGTTGTTGTGCTTGTTGCGGCGGTTAGTCTGCTGACAAGTGACTTAGCTCTGATACCACTTGTTGGAACATAGGTGGCCGGTTAGAGGGGGGTGAATAGCCCTCTATCGTCATACGATGGAATTTACTTATTGATTACTTGTCTACAAACAATATTAGCGCAACGGAAACAAACAATTAAGACAAAGTAAAGAAAGAATAGATGCAAACGCTAACACCAAGTCGTAACGTGGTTCACGACCCTTGCCTCTAATCCACGACCCGATTCATTCAAAGGTGAATCACGCCTAAAGCTTTCCACTATTCTCTCCTTTTCACCAAGCTAGGTGGAGGTAACATTTCTTACACAAGAATCACTCCTCTTATAATATGATTGAAATAAGCTCAAGGAAGAGGATTGAAAACGTTTGTGCACTTGAGAAGATGTTTAGAGTAGAAGAATTTTGCCTCCCCAAGTGTCCAATGGCCCCTTCTTATAGGGAAGAGCTCATTCTTCCCGTTGGGCGCCTGGCAGTCAACTGATGCCCCGATCAGTCGACTGATCCTGTAGCCATTGCCCTATAACGGCTTCTTCCACATTTGATTTCATCCAACGTCTCCCACATCAGTCGACTAATAGTCCCATCAATCGACTGATAGAGCCAACAGTCGAGTGACGGAAGCGAGCACTCAACTGATCAACATTCTGTGCTCGAAACCCTTGCACCCAGTCGACTGATTCCATCATCAATCGACTGGTGGTTTCATCAGTCGACTGTCAATCCTTGGCAGTCGACTGATGGGACATAGACCAGACTCGAACACCAGTCGAGTCAACAGTCGACTTGGAGCAGTTGATTGCCATGATATGGCAATCGACTGATGTCGGGAAATCTCATCTGACACTTAGCCAAATTGGCCAAGATCACCTAGGAGCTACCCCATCCCGGGTTACAATCGCTCACTCTCATTCCCTTGGAGTCCCTCGCCTTTGAAGTTGTCATCGTCCGACAACGTCCCTTGGATGCGCTAAGCGCACGGCTTTGTAGCGCCATCCTTCGCATCTCGCCCTGAAGTCTACTTCCTCCAGCTTCACTCCAATGCTCCTCGTCCGGCGGCCCCTCGGATGCACCAAGTGCACGGCTTCCATAATGCATCTTTCACCGACTTAATGACCGAGTCATGAGAGGTGAAACTTGCCAATGCTCCATGTGTGAATTACTAAGTCCTGTATGACTTCAACGCACACATTAAATCCATATCAATGCTAACTTAAATTCTTTGCCACACACATCAAAACCATATCACATGGGTTGATTGCCCTAACAAACTTCTCTCGGTCTTGTCATGTCTTGGGTTTCTCTTTTGCCAAAGTCTGCTTGTACTTTATGTCGCCAAGACTGCATGCTTGGACTTACGCTGCCAAGACCTTGCCTTTGGACTTTCTTTGCCAAGGTTCGCTTGGACTTTACGCTGCTAAGACTTTATGCTTGGTCTTATGCCACCAAGACCTTCTCTTAGACTTCCCTTGCCAAGATCACTTGGACTTTCCTTTACCAAGTCTTCATACTTGGATTTTCCTCTCACTTAACACATTCTCGATTAGATCACAATTAATTCCTAACTATAAATGATTATCCAAACGTCAAATGACATAAATGCTTGGGGCATTTTTGCACCAACAATCTCCCCCTTTTTGATGTTTGATAATCATTTAAGTTAGGTCTTGAAATATGCACATAATGAAAATATCATATATCCAATATGAATTCTAACTTAAAGTACCCTTCTCCCCCTTTGGCACACATCAAAAAAAGAAGGACTTATGAAAAATAAATTTATGAATGAATTTGATTAAGCCCTGAATTAAGGTTTAAGATAGATATGGGGCTCCCCCTTAATCCAAGACATGGTTTATGATGTGCAAACAACATATTGAGCAAAGAATAATAATATAAAAATATGTCCTAACTTTGCACCAACAATATAGATTTTGGGGATGAAAAGATTGCATAATGAAACTCCACTTAACATAATGCATCAATCAGTCCTACACCCTCTTATTTGTTGAGATTATCATACCATAGGGTTAGGACACCTAAGATTGAACATAAGAAATAGAAATAAGGCTGATTTGCAGAAATATCAGCGTGGCAGTCGACTGAATACTGCAATCGACTGCCAAGCTTGAAACGCCAATTTCAGGAATTCAACCAAACTTCATAAATTTGCCAAAAATTCAAGAAACATCAAAACCTCACCAAATTTTGTGGACACATTTATGAAATCATTATTTATCATGGAAAAATAATATAAAAAATATATCTTCTTCAAATCTTGAAAATGATACAAATTTGAAAACATGCAAAAGCTTTAAGGTTTTTGAAGTCTTTGTATCATTTTTGCTTTTCAAGTTAAAACTATTTTTCAAAATATGATAAACATAGTTTAAAATATATTTTTTTTGATATTTCCAATCATGTTCTTAGAGCTATATGTACATCAATTGTACACAAGCCTTCCCAATGATTGGTCCAATTTAGGATCAATGTCTCTAGATGACACTTTGGTTCATAGTAATGCATCATAACAAGTATGATTAACCAAATGCATCTTCCTAACATCTCACATGATGTCTAAGTGGCTCAATACAAAAATTATGGTTTCTTATTTGTTTTGTGAGATGCTATAGAGGTATAGTTTTAGATTTTCTATAGGATCATGCAAACCTAGACCTTTATTCTACTAAGAAAATTCCAAGTTCTCTCCTAAGTGATTAATAATCCACTTCGGGGAGAGCCTTGGTGAAAATATCAGCAAGGTTGGACTTAGATTCTATGTAGTTGAGTTCAATGTCCCCCTTTGCCACATGATCTCTAATGAATTAATGCTTCACTTCAATGTGCTTTGTCCTAGAGTGATATACCGGATTTTTTTGTCAAATTAATGATACTCGCATTGTCACAATAAAATTTAATGTTGGAGTATTGTAGCTCATAATCCTCTAGAGTGTGCCTCATCCAAAGTAATTGAGCTACACAACCACCCATGGCTACATACTCAGCCTCGGTGGTGGATAGAGCAATACAAGGTTGCTTCCTACTACTCCAACTAATTAGGGAGGATCCAAGAAATTTACATCCACCACTAGTACTCTTCCGATCCAACTTGCAACCCGCATAGTCGGAATCGGTGTACCCAACCAAGTCAAAAGACCTAGTCCTAGAGTACCAAAGTCTTACTTTTAGTGTGCCTTTAATATATCTTAAAATCCTTTTAACGACCACTAAATGAGACTCTTTGGCACATGATTGGTATCTAGCACACATACCTACCGCAAATAATATATCAGATCTACTAGAGGTTAGGTAGAGTAGGCTACCAATCATACTCCTATAAAGTTTTAGATCAATTGATTTACTTCATTATCATTGTCTATTTTTGGTGTTAGTTGCCATTGGGGTTGATACTACCTTGGCATTTTCCAAACCAAATTTCATGATCATTTCTTTGGCATATTTGGTTTGGTATATGAAGATTCCTTCATTTGTTTGTTTGACTTGTAAATCTAAGAAGAAATTTAATTCTCCAACTAGACTCATTTCAAAATCATTCTCCATATTTTTGATGAAGTCTTGAAGGAGTTCATTATTTGTTGACCCAAAAATGATGTCATCTACATATACTTGGGTGACAAGGATATCCTTTGACTTTGACTTAATGAAGAGAGTTTAATCTACATGACCCCTTCTAAAACCCTTAGAAACTAAGAAAGATGATAATCTTTCATACCAAGCCCGGGAGCTTGTTTTAACCCGTATAAAGCTTTTCTAATCTTGTATACATGGTTTGGATAGTCTATATTCTCAAACCTGGGAGGTTGTTCTACATATACTTCTTCCTTAATGCACCCATTTAGGAATGTCGATTTTAAATCCATTTGATGGAGTTTAAACCATGTAAGAGGCATATCCTAATAGGATTCTAATTGATTCTAACCTAGCAACCGGGGCATAAGTTTCATCATAGTCAAGTCCTTCCACTTGATTAAAGCCCCTTGCAACTAACCTAGTTTTGTTTCTAGTTATATTTCCTTGATCATCTAATTTATTTCTAAAGACTCATCTTGTAGTAACAATGGTGCAATCATTGGGTCTAGGGACTAACTCCCACACTTGACTTCTCTCAAATTTAGCTAATTCTTCTTGCATTGCTAATATCCAATCCTAATCAAGTAGTACATCATTGATTGATTTTGGCTCAATTTAGGAGATTAGGGTTACTTGACTAATAGGAACTCTATGAAAAGACCTAGTCCTAACTCCTTGAGATAGTTCTCCTACAACTTGGTCTAGGGGATGATTTTGATGAATTCTTATTGTTCTAGGTGGTGTATCAAATTGATCTCGATCATGATTATCCTCATTCCTCCTCTCATCATTGGAATCTCCTCTTCCTCCCCCTTGATCATTACTTCATAATTCTCCCCCTTGATCATTACCCCCTAAGGTCAAGGTTTGAAGTTTTTGGGTAATCTCTTGATTATTGTCATTGATATCCTTATCAATGGGAGATTTCCTAGGGTAAGTGTTTGAGGTCTCATCAAATTGAACATTTGAGGATTCCTCAACCTTTTGGGTCCTCTTGTTGTAGATCCTATATCCTCTACTAGTGGATGAGTATCCAACTAGGATTTCCTCATCCGCTTTGGACTCAAATTTTCCTAAATTGTCTTTGGTGTTTAAGATGTAAACTTTGCATCCAAAGACTTTGAAGTAATGAATTGTAGAAATTGTGTCATTCCATAATTCAAAGGGTGTTTTTCCAAAAAAACCTATGGATTAAGACCCTATTTTGGATATATCAAGCAGTATTAACCGCTTCCTCCCACAAGTAGCTAGGAAGTGAATATGCATTAAGCATAGCTCTAGTCGCCTCTTGTAGGGCACGATTTCTCCTTTCTGCCACCCCATTTTATTGGGGTGTTCTAGGACAAGAGAATCATGCTTGTACCCTTGTTCTAAGCAAAATTTTGAGAAATTAGAATTCTCAAATTCTCCACCATGATCACTACGGATCCGATTGATTTTGAGATTTCTTTCATTCTCTACTCTTTTGCTAAAACCTATGATTATTCCTAGGGTATCATCCTTATGTTTCATTAAATAGACCCATGTATATCTAGAAAAATCATCTACTATAACTAAGCAATATTTACTACCATTCAAAGAAGGAATGCTATGACAATCAAATAAATCTAAGTGTAAAAGCTGTAACGGTAAAGAAGTATTAATTAAAGTTTTACCCTTGTGTGATGACTTTGATTGTTTTCCTTCTTGGCATGCATCACACATCTTATCCTTGATGTACTTTACTTTTGGCAACCCTTTGACTGGATCCATCTTGGCTATCTTGGTAATATTCTTCATGTTGGTGTGCTCAAGCCTCCTATGTCATAACCAACTTTCTTCTTCTTTTGCCATAAGACACTTAGGGGAAATGTTAGAAGTATAGGATAAATCAACATAATAAATATTAGATTTCTTATATCCTACTAACATGCAATCATTTAATTTCTTGTGTCTTATAAAGCATTTAGTAGAATTAAATTCAATATTAAAATCGGTATCACATAATTGGCTAACACTAAGCAAGTTGAATTTCATATTTTTGACTAAAAATACTTTATGAATAGCAAGTTTTGGGGATACCTCAATTGTGCCTTTTCCTAGATTTTTGAGTTTACCACTATTATCAAATGACACGGTTCCCTTGCTAAAGTGGTTGATTGTGGAAAATTTGCTCGTATCTCCGGTCATATGTCTTGAGCAACCACTATCAACAATCCACATTCTTGGGCCTTCTAACTAAACAACATGAAAAATACAAGCCTTAAGCACCCAAATTTTTGGACCGGTAGCATCAACTACAAAACTCTTGGGAACCCATACCTTTTTACCATTGCTCCTAAGTGTTGATTTTCTACTAATGAGAGAGGTAAGAGCTACTTCCTTCTCCTTAGGCCTATATGCTATCCCGACCTTGTTGTAAATAGCCCTTTGGTCCATAAGTATCATGTCTATATATTTAGATCCATTTATGAATTTCTCTAAACATGCTCTTAATTCACCTATTTCCTTTTTAAGTTCATCATTTTCATCCTTAAATGAGCATGCATCATTACATGAAAGTTCTACATTCCTAAATTCCTTAATTTCTACTTCAAAATCCTTAATCCTAGATTTAGATTTATCTAAGGCATTTTTAAGATATGCAATAGTCTCATAAAGTAATTCCACCCTAGGGGAGTCTCTTACCTCATCGTCACTAGAGGATGATTCGTCGCTTGATAATGATGATGACTCTTCACTTGAGCTTTCGATTTCATCTTCCAAAGCCATGAGTGCCACATGTCTTGTGATGTGGCATAGATCCTCGTCATCGGATGAATCTTCTAGGCTTTGGGCTTTGTGTGTCCCAAGTTTGTGCTACCATGGCCTCCTTCTTCTTCTTTTCCTTCTTATCCTTCTTCTTCTTTTCCTTCTTCTTCTTCTTTAGGTCCGGACAATTTAGCTTGATATGCCCTTTCTTATTACATCCATAACAAATCACATTAGTGTTAGAAACTGAACTACTAGAAGATTTACTTTTTGAGGATTGAAACATCCTCCTCACATCCTTCTTGGTGAGCTTCCTTGATCTTCCTCTAAATGTCTTCACATAATGGGCCACCTCGCTAGACGAAATTCTTCATCGCTACTAGATGATTCATCCTCCGACTCGGATGATGAGGAAACCTCCTTCTTCTCCTTCTTTTTCTTCTCCTTTTTACCTACAATAAGAGGTAAACCTTTCTCCTTCGATGAAGTGTTAGCTTGCTCATGTAACTCAAATTCACAAAATAGTTCATCTAATCTAACTAAAGAAAGGCCCCTAGTGTAGGGAATTCTTTATGCCAAATGGCATATGCGCAACGGAAAATAGGATCCCTTCCAAGTGATCCATGCGAAAGCAAACTCGTATAAAATAAATTTCTCTAAACTAAACCTATCTTATAGGAGAGGATTACCTTTGTTGCGTGCCCTTGTTAATCCCGCTTTTCCTTTAGGTTTGTTGGATCTTTAGCACGTTCAAGTGTCCGTGCCTCTATACGTATCCACACGAGCACGCTCTTGTCTCACAAAAGGAAAACTAGAAGAGCTCTCCTTTACTTCTTGCTAGAGAAGTCCCTAAAGGAGAGGAAGAGAGGGAAAAGGAGAAAGGAAGAAGAAGACTCCTCTTCTTGCTAGCCTACACTCACAAACCCACACAACCAAAGCTTCCACCAAGCTTTCTCACCACTAACACAACCAAAGCTTCCACCAACAACAAAGCCAATCCCCCATTTGGCCGGCCACTTAGGGTGTCTTTTATAGGGTTGGAAAAACCCTTTCACCTCCACACATTCAATGCAATCCATTGCATTGAGACATATCCTTGTTTGGCCGGCCACTTAAGGAGACAAAACCATTTTGTTTCCTTCCACCTTAACTAGCTTAGGTGGATGCTTAGGTGGCATGCTTATGTGGCATGCTTATGTGGCATTCTTATGTGGCATTCATGCATGTTGAATTAATCTTATTAATTCAATTAAGCTTATGTTATCATATTGAATTAATCTTATTAATTCAATTAAGCTTATGTTATCATATTGAATTAATCTTATTAAATCAATAAGGTAACATATTGAATTAATCTCATTAAATCAATTAGCTAAAATTCTCATTAAGCTTAAAGTCCAAAACCATTTTGTACTTAAGCTTATTCCCATATTATTCTAGTCAAACTAGAATACTCTAATTCCTCTAATTATCATGCTCTTTGTGTGTGACCCTATAGGCTCTCATAACGTTGGCAGTGGATCTAAACTCTTTTAGATACACAAGCAATGAGCGGCATCTAGCAATACATCATTGCTACCCAAGTTACGAGATAAGTCAAGATCCGACTAACCTTTCCGTGACTACTATAATATATGACAGTGTCCTTCTATCCTTGATATCAGATTGATCAATGAGGCATAGACCGTGTCATCCTCGATCAATCTATGTGTTTCTTGATCCCTGAGTAAACTAACTCAAACAAATGAGCTCAATATCTCATATTGACTCATTCGAGCATGGCCATGCGTTTTAGTAGTTCTACTCAATCAAGGGGCCCACCGATATCACTCCCGTCATATGGAAGGGATAGATCCCATCTACATCACTCACATCCCTCCGCATAATTTGTTACATACCCAGTAATCGCCTTTATGGTCCACCCTGTTACGGGTGACGTTTGACGATACCAAAGTACATAACTCCTTATGTAGGGAACCATAGTGACTTCAGGTCTAAGGACTATTCATACCAATAGTCACATGAGAAAGTTTATGACACTCATATAACGATCCATGAAACTTTCTCATGGCGGGTCAGTTCAGTATATATTCTCCAATATATACCCATGTGTCAACTTGATATCATATATCCATGACTTGTGAGATCAAGTCATCAATTGACCTACATGCTAGTCTTTATGTATTAATATTGCCCTTGCATATTAATACTCGACTAGGAACATTTAGGAAAGTGTTCTCTACAGCCTCTCATAATCAATTCTGCCAATTGATGTGCTGTAGATAAGAACCTACTTTTCTAGGGCATTATTATATTTAAATTAGCTGGCACAAGCAAGATGTAAATATAATAACCAATCCTTTGCCTTTATAGAATATGATACAAAATGTTCCCTATTCAACCATTGTTAGTGCTTATAAGCTCCACATATTTCCACAATGGCATGATATTGTCCACTTTGGGTCTAAGCCCTCATGGTTTTATTTTTGGGCTTTACCCAAAAGGCCTCAACCAATGGAGATATCTTTTTTCTTATAAGCACATGATCTTTTCCATGTCTTACCAATGTGGGACTTTGATTGTATTCCTCATACTCCCAACAATCCCCCCCTCAAACGAAGGACCACATTGGGCCCCCCCTCAAGCCTATCCCTCCTCGAAGGATTTTCTCTGCTTGATGTCCGATCTTCAACCCACCAGGACTTCCTGCCAGTTGTTCGGTCCCCCCGACCCAACTAGACTTCCTTCCTGATGTCTGGTTCTCTTGATCCGGACGTGGGAGCTCAACTTCCTTCGTTCGAGGTTCATGGCTTGACATGGACCATGGCTCTGATACCAATTGTTAGTGCATATAAGATCCACATATCTCCACAATGGTATGATATTGTCCACTTTGGGCCCAAGCCCTCATGGTTTTGTTTTTGGGCTTTACCCAAAAGGCCTCAACCAATGGAGATATCTTTTTTCTTATAAGCACATGATCTTTTCCATGTCTTACCAATGTGGGACTTTGATTGTATTCCTCATACTCCCAACAACCATCACATGATTGGTTCTAGGGCTTTAACTAACACCTAGAAACCTTATAAGCATCTACCATTGATGCCCATAGAGTTGTTCTAGAGAAGGCTTGAAGAACATACCTTACGAGGTCTCAATTTTCAACCTTCTCACCTATTACATGTAGTCCGTTGACTACCTCCTTGAATCGACCGTGCATTTGGCTCACGGTCTCTTTGGTCTTCAAGCTAAAGCTTTGGAGTTGACCTAACAATAGGTCCCTTTTGGCTCTCCTTGTCTCCTTTGATCCTTCATTTAGTTCGATGAGCTTCTCCCAAAGCTCTTTTGAGGAGTTGAAGTGGTCGACCTTAGATAATTGCTCCTTGGATAGATGATGTGAGCAAAACATATAGGGTTTTAGGAGTAGTTTTCGCTCACATCTCATCTCATTTTATGTTGGTTTCATGCAAATTTTACTTTGTTTTCCATACATTTCCTATTTTCTAGTTCGGAGATCTGCTTTGTATACTTTTGTGTGCAGGATAGCATTTCATGGGGATAATGGTGTACTTTCGGAGCAAAAAAGAAGACATTTGGCAGCTGGATGCAGAAGGGAACACAGCCAGGCCGTGTGCCTACACACGGCCGTGTTCAGGAGGCAAAAATGGTCGCCACAGCCTGACACATGGCCAGGTCATGTGGCGGCCAAGCGATTTGATGCAACCAGATTTTTTTTTCCAGATTTCGCAGCGATCCGACCTAATGTCTATATAAGGAAAGCTATGCCCCAAACCCTTGGGAGGGCATGTCGGTCGAGATGGCACTCCGAAGCCCTAAAAAGCTTTGGGAACTCGTATCAGGGAAGGAGAGAGTCGCTCGAGGATCAAGATCTGCACCACAACGCCAGAGGGAAGAGCTGCAATTATATTATAATTCATATTTCTTGCACATTTATCATTATATTCATGAATTCCATAATGTATTGTGACTCTCTTCTCGTAATTGTTGGGATGTATACTGAAAGCCTAGCCTTTGTATGAACATCTTTATTTTGAAATAAAAATCACATAATTATTGTTTGCATTTTATATTTATGCATATTATCTAATACTTTACATTGTAGATAACATGGTATGTGGTGTCGTACAGAAGATCATGTTATCAGTTCCTTGTAGAGTATAAGTAGACGCTCATAACCAAGATGATTTTGGACAAACAATTGGCATGGTTGTAGTGTAATTTGGTATTCATTTATCTTGACCATAGAATTACACTAGTACACTTTGTGTGTATTGAGCAGGACCGATTCAGAGGTGATTCAATTTATACTGACTATATAATTAGATCAGACCTCAAATATTATGGTGTACATGCTCTTAATCCCGATATAATAATGGGCACATGTACATAGTATTTATTTCTTTGATTTACCAATGGGCGAGATTTATGCGTTAAATCGATAGGCCTGGTAAGTTGGGAAATAATATTATTTATATGGTGTGCCGTTAATTATAGGAGAAAATTGTGACCTATATACTAGGATGATGATGTCCCCTTGAGGAGCTCATAAAGTTCATCATGTAAATCCTGCAGGTGGACTTGGTCTAACATGATGATAAGGATGAGTGGTACTACTCATGGAGTTAGATATTAATTAATAAAATTTTTAGTAATTTAATTAATTAATGGTCATTAGATATCTTAAACACGTGGAGATATTCTGTACAAATAATATGTGGAGCTCATATTTAATTATGGGGGTTGGTGAGGTAGATCAATGATGATCCTCTAGTGGAATGGATCATCATTAATGGATCGGGTTATATGTGATTTGGATCCATTGGGTGGCCAAGATCCAACTCCTCCTCATGGTCCCTATTGTAGCCTATTATAAATACCTCATGAAGCCTAGACCTAAGTGATATTATGGGTTAGCGTTCAAGAGTCTTGGGTGGCAAGGGAGAAAGCGTGTGCTAGGGTTTTGCATCAGTTTGGCCGGCAACAACAAGGGTTAGGGTTTCTCCTCCTTCCTCCTTGGTTGGCACCTCCTTTCCCTTTTTTACAGTCGGCGGCACCTCTTCTCCCTTTCCAAGGGCCGGCGCCACCTTCTCCCTCTCCTAGGGTCGGCGACAACACAAGGAGGAAGGCTCTCTTCCTCAATCTCCTCTCTTATCCTAGGGCCAGCGGACACCACCGCTTGGAGTCTTGGTGGTCGACACAAGCAAGGAGATGAGGAGGTTTTGTGTTTGCCACGAGATAGGAGAAGAAGGGAGGGTTTTCTTTCCTTGTTCGGAGCAAGCAAGGAAGGGAAGATACGTGGTCTAGGAGGCTTCAATTCTTGGAAGATTATCGCCCACACGACGTCCAAGAAGAGGATAGGAATACAATAGAAGATCAAGAGGTAAAACAAGAGGTATAATCTTGTTTAATTTTTATTCTTGTTCTTTTGTATTTTGTAAGTTATTGATTGACATGGACCCCGATGATAAACACAAAAATCGGCGATCTGTTCATCATCTATTCCGCGGCTAATCGAGGAAAAGGGTTAGCTTGCTTGTGTTGGAATGTATATTGAAAAGTCTATCTTTTGTATGAACATCTTTATTTTTGAAATAAGAATCACATGTTCATTGTTTGCATATTTATGGCTATGCATATTGTCTAATACATTACATTGTAGATAACATAGTGTGTAGTGTCACATGGGAGATCATGTTATCAGTTCCTTGTAAAGTATAAGTAAAGGCTCACAACTGAGATGGTTTTGGACAAACCATTGGAATGGTTGTAGTGTGATTTGGTATTGGTTTGTCTTGACCATAGAATTACACTATTACACTTTGTGTGTATTTGTTGGTGCAGTAGGCACCTAAGTCGAACCTGAGTTTTGATTATAGCAAGCAATACAAAGTTAAGCTCATGTCATTATCTCACGAGCTGAATCAAGTATGCAGAAATGCTAAGCTAAGTCGAAGGCCAGCGACACTCGGAGAGAACCGTAGTGGTCGGGCGACACTGGGAGGACTTCGGAGAGAGCTGAAGGAATCAGGTGGAGACCGAAAGTAAGGCTTCAAAAGTAAATGTTGAGGTAAGCTCATGTGAGTGAGCGTAAGTAAGGTCGAGTCCTTCATACGGGGACATCCTTAGGCGACGATCTGACCAAGACTTCCCATGGAAGGTCTATGTTGAGATCGGACGGCAAGTGGTCGTCGAATTCACTTATATTTTGAGCTAACTCTTTATTACAATCAAAAAGTCTGGAAATCAGTTCAACCGGCCAAGGATCAGTTCAACTATTGAGCCATCAGTTCAACCGGCCAAGGATCAGTTCAATTGCTGAGCCATCAGTTCAACCGGCCAAGAAATCAGTTCAACCGATGGTCAATAATCAACCTCGAGGAGTCAAGCTTTATCACCATTTTTCAAGGAGTCTTGTGCACAATTCCTATTGGTTGAAGACCCATTCAAAAAGGGGCTCAAGGGATATAAAAGGAGGGACTCTCCTGGGGTTTTTCATCAATCTCTAAGTGCTCAAAAGTCTCCACAACGCTACGACTCTCCGACGACTCTACAACGAGAAAGTGCTGCAAACAACCCTAGCTTAATTTATATTTTCTAGTTGTTGGTATAATTTTATTTTGTCATCTCTTTTATACTGCAATTCTTTATTGAGGTTTTCTATCGTTGCATTTTACATTAATAGAAGAGAGAGTGTGTCTCTCTATCTTTTGCTTTCGAAGGTTTTTGTAATCGTCTAACTCCTACCTCCAACAAGGAGGAGTGTTTTAGTGTTTTGCCCTCCGTGCGTGGTCAAGGACCACTAGGGCCTTGGAGTAGTAGCCGAAGGCTACGAACCAAGTAAAAATATTTGTCTCCTTTATTTATTGCTTATCTTTCTGCTGCAATTAATTATCTACTCGGGTTTTAACGAACGAACAAAAAAAAGGTTTTATCGCTATTCACCCCTCTAATCCGGGCCTGATCCAACAATTGGTATCGAGGGGGCGCTTAGATTTGGTGAAACCACCAATCTAGCATTTTTTACAGATTTGTTTTTCGATTCGCTTAAATTTTTCTCCCAAGACTACTAATCCAAGACGAAGTCTTGGTACTCTTCGTTTGGTTTTGTTTTGCAAGTATTCGCTTTTGGAGTAGCCGACGGTAAAACGGGCATAACTTTTCGTACAAGTTGACCCACGAAACGGGCTACCTACCAAAACGAAGCTCTCTGAGAGATCTACACTTCGGGCAAGACCTCGTAACAAGCTGTATTCATCCCCAAAAACCATCATTTAGTACCATTTTTGGGACATCGAAGGTTGTAAGTGCTCATCTTTTATTTTAGTTGGTTATTTCTCATTTATTTCTTTTGTTTCTTTTCATTTCCTACATTACTATTCCAAGGCAAAGTCTTGGAACCTTTTTTGTGTTTTTTTTTGGTATTTTTTGTGCAAGGTTTCCCTTCCAAATGGCCCATCTCGAGGGGTTTAGCACCGTTCGACCTCCGTTTTACAACGGAGATGATTTCCGTTACTGGAAAGGTCGGATGGAACGCTTTCTCAAAACCCAAATTGAGATGTGGATCATAATCCAAATGAGATTCACACTTCCGACTAACGATGTGGGTGAATCCTTGGATTATGACCAATGGACCATTGCGACAAAATGACAAGTCGAAGCCGACGCTAAGGCAACTCAAATCCTTCAATGCGGCTTGTCCAAGGAGGAGCTAAATCGTATCGGCCCCTTCATAAGCGCAAAGGACCTTTGGACAAAGCTAGTGGAGCTACACGAAGGGACCGATGAAGCTAAGGTATGTAAGCGTGATCTTTTATTTAATAAACTATATAATCTAAAAATGCAGGAACACAAGTCCGCGATGCAACTTCATGCCCGCGTCCAAGACATAGTCAACAATCTACACGCGATCGGGCAAAAGGTCGAAAACCGCGACCTTATAAGGTATGTCCTAAACTCCTTTCCGAGGACTACCTTGTGGGCATCCATGGTTGATGCCTACAAGGTCTCCAAGGATCTTTCGAAACTTAGGTTAGATGAACTATTTTCTGATTTTGAACTTCATGAGTAGTCTAACTCGGAACCCGAGAAGGGTATAGCACTTTTTGCAGGTTCAAGGAAGAAAACCGCAAGCAAGCCACCCCCGAAGGAAGAAGAGGATGAGTCCGATTTGGAGGTCGACTCGGAAATAGAGGCCGAACTAGTCAACCTAGTTCGGAGGATAGTCAAGGGCCGAAAATGAACCGTCACTCGACCCAACTAAGGTAAGCCTAAAAGTTCAAATATTAGATGTTATGAATGCAACAGGTTTGGACATATCAAGTCTGAATGCCCAAAACTCAAGAGCAAAGCACCAAAACACAAAAAGGCACTCAACGCTACTTGGGAAGAAGCATCCAAGGAAGAAGATAATGATCGTGTTCTCATGGCTAAACCGGTGGAATCGGAGACGGAGTCGAAACCGAACTCAATCAAAACCAAGACGAGCCTGATCACAAGCACTATTCAAGACAAGCCACGGATACACATCCAGTTCAAAAGATACACTCAAGGTAAGTCGGTCTCTCATTAGTACACTTTATAGTGCAATTAAGTTTTTAACTAGAAAGTTAACTAAGTCCGAGTCCAAGGTCGAGACCCTGGTTGAGGAAGTTAAACTCCTCAAACACGAGGTCTCCCTAACCTCTTCGACTAGTCGAGTTCAAGAGGAGGACTCAACTCGGGTTGAAAAACTCGAAGTTGAGAACTCACTCTTGAAGAGTCAAGTCGAAGATCATAGGAATATGGTGGAAAGGTTTACTTTGGGATCCAAACGACTTGACCTCCTACTTGGGTCGCAAAGGGTCATGTACAACAAGGTCGGGCTAGGGTTTAGCTCAAATACGACCAACAAGTCGTATATGTCGATTGTAAGTCGACATAAAAAACATGTCCAAGCATGGGTCCCTAAGACCACCTTAATTTCAAACTTAGGATCGAACCAGTACTAGGTTCCCAAGGACCAAATCCTCTATGTTGAGAGACCAAATCGATTCAACGGTCTAGGGGGAGCTAGTACGAAACTTGTTTGTGTTTTAACCTAGAAATTGCATGCTTAGGTTTTTATTTAGTTTGATTTTCCTTTTTAGAATGGTTAGATAGGACTATAACTCGTCAATACTTGATAAAATAGTACCAGGACGCGGCGAGATGATAGTACGCTAGGAAAGCAGAGTCTTGTGTATTCGGGCTAGATAAGGTGTATCTAGTTCGGTGCACTTGACCGAGTGGAACTAGCTGAAGCTACCTCGCCGTGTCCTAGACTAGTTAGACCAGGAAGTGGTCTTAGGTGAGTCAAGTTATTATTTTCTTGAAAATGGCTTTATCTAAGGAAGTGGTCGTTGTTCCGATCAAAGAAGGCCTCTATGCCTCGCCACGACCTGGAAGCCATGATCTTGAAAAGGTGAGTTGATGAGCCTAAGGTCAAATCCGAATCTAACGCAAGGTTGACAAGTGTTTAAGTCATTAAATTTAAATGAAATAAAATTGGAAGTCATCTCACAAGAACATATAGGGTTAACGTGTTTGATCATGTAGACATGGGTGAGATGATTTAGGTTAATAATTTTCAACCAATCTTTAATAAATCCAATATACGATCCAACTACCTTGCATGTAGGATCAATGGATGTTGGACAGTGGTTGCTCCCGACACATGACCGGGGATCAACTCAAGTTTTCGAAGCTTCGATTCAAACGACAAGGATCGGTAGCCTTCGGAAATAACGGCAAGCTCAAAATCATCGGATCAGGTGATATTGAGCTTAACTCATATTTTGTTATTCAAAATGTTTTATTAGTAGAAAATTTTCAATATAATTTACTTAGTGTAAGACAATTGTGTGATAATAACTATAAGGTCATATTTCTAGAAAATGAATGCGTAATTAATACAAATAAAACTTCTAAAACAATTCTTAAGGGAACTAGAAATAACAATATTTACACTATTAACTTAACTAACTCCTCAACTAAGTGTCTTATGACACAGCAAGAGGAATCATGGTTGTGGCACCGACGACTCGGTCACTCACACCCAAGACTCATCCACAAGATGAGTCAGAGTGACTTAGTCAGAGGTTTGCCTAACCTCAATAACTTGGATAATAAAATATGTAATGCTTGTCAACAAGGTAAACAATCTAGGACACAACATCAACTAACTAATCAAGAACGAACCAAAAGTGTGCTTGAGCTCCTACACATGGATCTATTTGATTCACACAGAGCTAAGTCACTTAATGGAAGTAAATTCTGCTTAGTCATAATTGATGACTATTCTAGATTTACTTGGGTTAGGTTCATCAAACACAAAAGTGATACCCTAGATCAATTAATCAATCTATTTAAATTAATAGAAAATCAACAAAGCATTAAAATCAAAAGACTTAGGACTGATCATGGTGGTGAATTCGAGAACCATAGGTTTACAGAATTCTGTAACCTAAATGGATACCACCATGAGTTCTCTTGCCCTAGAACTCCACAACAAAATGGCCTAGTAGAACGCAAAAATAGAACCCTACAAGAAGCCGCTAGGACAATGTTAAACGAGTATAACCTACCCGATAGGTTTTGGGCGGAAGCCGTGAGTACGACATGCTATGTCCAAAATAGGATCCTTATGGTAAAGAGGCACCTTAAGACCTCATACGAGATTTATCACGATAAAATTCCTAACATAAAGTACTTTAGGGTATTTGGGTGTAAGGTACATATCCTAAACACTAAGGATTACCTAGGGAAATTTACATCCAAAACCACGACCGGAATCTTTCTAGGATACTCGACTACGAGTAGAGCTTATAGAGTATATAACCATGACACCCTTAGAGTCGAAGAGACTATTAATGTAGTATTTGATGAAGGACACGAACCTACAAAACCCCCGGCAACCCCAATTAACGAGCCGATTCATACTAGACCTAACTATGATCCGGAAATCAGGTCTAGTGTTAATCCTAATCTAAGTCAACCAAGTCACTCTAATGACCAAGTGATAGATGACTCTAACCAAACTAGAACTCAAACGAGTCATCCTATTGATCAAGTTGTAGACTCAAACCCAAATCCAACTAGGACTCAAACAAATCATCCTATCGACCAAGTGATAGGTGATCCAAGTCTAGGAGTTCGAACTAGAGCCTCATAAGAAACCTTAGTCAAATCTCCTTAATTTCCAAAATTGAACCCAAGACTATTGACCAAGCTCTTCTTGATCCCGATTGGATTATTGCAATGGAAGAAGAGTTGGCTCAATTCACTAGGAACGAAGTATGGGAATTAGTACCACCACCTAAAGATAAAACAATCATTGGAACAAGGTGGGTGTTTAGAAATAAACTTGATGATAAAGGTGAAGTGGTTAGAAATAAAGTTAGACTAGTCGCTAAAGGGTTTAGTCAAGTCGAAGGTTTATATTACGACGAGACCTATGCCCCAGTAGCTAGATTAGAGTCCATTCGAATGCTATTAGCGTATGCAGCACATCGAGGATTTAAGTTGTTTCAAATGGATGTGAAATCTGCATTCTTAAATGGATACATTAAAGAAGAATTTTATGTTAGTCAACCCCCTAGTTTCGAAAGTTTAGACAAACCTGACCATGTCCTTAGGTTAAAGAAAGCTCTCTATGGACTTAAACAAGATCCTTGGGCTTGGTACGAGAGACTTTCGATTTATCTTAAGTCCAAAGGTTTTAACCAAGGTGTAGTTGACCCAACTCTTTTCGTAAAAACCTTAGGTAAAGACATATTCATAGCCCAAATCTACCTAGATGATATTATTTTCGGAACCACCAACTCAATCCTACTAAATGAGTTCATTTCACTTATGAAAAGTGAATTTGAAATGAATTTAGTAGGCGAGTTAAGCTTCTTTTTAGGTCTACAAATTAAACAAACTAAAGATGGAATATACCTACATCAATGCAAATATACTAGGGAATTAATTAAACGCTTTGGAATGCAAGACGCTAAATTTATTAATACCCCAATGGCAACTAATGTGAATATAGAAGAAGATGTAATCGGAAATTCAATTGATTTGAAATACTATAAGAGCGTAATAGGGAGTCTCCTTTACTTAACTGCAAGTCGACCCGATATCTTATTTGCAGTAAGTATGTGCGCAAGGTTCCAAACCTGTGCCAAGGAGTCTCACCTAACTCTAGTCAAGCGTATCCTTAGATATCTAAAGGGTACACTTTGTTGGGTTTCCGGCACCACGGCGTGTGTGTGTTCGATCACGTTTCGTAAACATGAACACAACAGAAGCAATAAAAATAATAAATCTACATTTATTACAACACACACAACACACGCATGCATATTACAACAAGTGTAGACATAACCGTAAATTTAAATTTGCAATAAAAGTAAATTTATCTACGTTATACCTTTCGTATGACGTGTAGCGGGAACGGCATCAACCGGAACGATCCTCGCTAGAATCGTCTCTATCCGTATCCACGCCGAGTTCCTCGGGATGACTTTGCTAAGCCACGAGCTTCGTCTTCGTACGGGTTACTAGCCTCATGTTGAAGACGACGTGATAGAGAGATGATCACGATCCGAATCCAAATTCGGATCCTAATACGAGTTCTCAAAACTCGCTTCTCCGGAGAGGTATTCGTCAACCAATTGACGAATCCTTCATCCTCCACCTCAGAGGATTACCGGAGATCGAATCCCCGGTAAGTTAGCCGCTGTCGGAGCTCTAACCGTCGTCCAAACGACGCTCCGACGAGAGGAGAAGAAGCTGTCCAGAAAACTGGACAGCTTGGTGGAGGAGTAGGCGCCGGCCAAAACAAGGAAGCCAAGTGCTCACCTTTTCACCGAGGCCTAGGAAGATCACCGGAGGGTCGCCGGAGGGTTCACCGGCTGATGCTTGACGCCAGGACGGACGGCACAAAAGCTGGGCGGCGGCACAAGGGGGTTGGGCGCCGAAATCTCCAAGGATGAGGTGGGCGGCAACCTTAGGGCAAGGGTTTTTGGATTAGGGCTTAATTATCCCTTAAGCCCTCTTTTATAGAGAACTAATTCTCTTAATGGTTATTGGATCATAACCATTAGGCCCGTTAACCCGCTCCATTAAGATAAGTTAAAATAAACCAAACCATGATGGTTTATTTTAAGTTAAAACGAACCGAACAAACTTTTGGTTCATTCGTTTAAAATAAACCAAACCCTTTGGTTTATTCTCCTCCATTGGATTAGAACCAAACCATTTTGGTTCATCCATTATGTCTTCATAAGACACGGCCCATCCACGCTCCATTGCGATCAAACGATTTCATGCTCGCTTTATGTTTGGTCCAACCAAACCTAGTTTCTCTCGATCTGAGAATCCCATTCTCAAGCTCGTTTTAAATCCTTTGGATTACGCTCGTTGTGCGTGTGACCAAATAGGTTCTCGGTTTATGTTGGCCGTCTATAATTAACCATTAATTATAGAACGATCATGAGTGGCACCTAGTAGTACATCATGATCCCCAATTAACCGAAAAGATCAACGCTGATCCGTAACTATTTCAAACCCTTCAGCAGCTCGAATGATTCGTGCCCCATTCCCTTCACTCATCTTATACCCACTTGGTTCAGGACATGGTCTATAGTGTCAGTCCCCACTAGGCTGACTACGTCACACCTAGCCCAAGTATCATTTCCTCATCCCATGGATTCTAGTTACTCCACATGTATCGAAGAGTACCTTACTCTAAACATGTAATGCTTTGGCCAAAGACTTTAGTAACAATCCGACGAGAGGCCATGGGTACACATCTCCTCGCAAGGAGTGGTGAACTTTATAGGCTATTCAAACACCTTCGATCACTCGACTTATACCCAATCATCGGGTCCACATCTCCTTAGAGATGTTTGCTTAAGATGTCAAAGCATAAGTCTCATGATCAAGATGACTTGAATACCGCAAGTCAAAGGAACATCGCACTTAAGCTACAGTAAGAACTTCATTGACATATCTATATATGCAGAGAACCATATGAAGTCTTACTACTGGTCACTCCAATGAACTAGTTACCATAACTAGCATCCACGATTAACTCGACATCTATGTCTCCACCAAAGGAGAATCACCGCTGATACACCAAGGAGTATACCTGTTATCTCGATGTAATCGATGGTGTCCAAATCCATCAATTCATCGACTAGGATAATTCCGATACATCACAATTACACATGTAGAGATACTCACTAGTTGTGATCCAATCACAAATTCTCTCATGCCGTGAATCGATCGTGGACATTCAAGAAATGAGTTTAAGATCCAATCAAATACATAAAACATGTATACTCAAATAGTGAATCTTCATTTATCATATAAATGGTTCATACATAAGGCGATTGCCTTAGGACATCTCTCATATATTACTAACAGACTCCCACTTGGCCTAATGCCAATCGCTACAGATCCAATACCATAAGCTCTAACATGACCTCAAACTTATTTTGAGGTAATGCCTTAGTCAAAGGATCCGCTAAGTTCCTTTCAAAGGGGAATTTTCTCGATTTGTATTTCATTCCTCATCCGATGATCTCTCGATAAGATGATAGCTACACACATGTTTGGATCATCGATGAGACCACATCAAGTTCAAAGATGAACTTCTTGATCCAAACCGCCTTTGCCGCCTAAAGCCGCAATGTATTCTCGCCTTAGTGGCGTAATCCGCTTATAGTGTCAAGCTTGGAACCTTTCCAACTTATTGCGCCTCCATTCCGTGAATACATACCTGCATCGAGACATGGAATCATCCTTATCTCGTCTCGAGTCGCATCCGTATACCCACGTATCACCATGTACCCTTCTCCATATATTAGAACACATCCTTAGTTCTTAAGTACTTAAGGATCGCCTTAATACCACCCAATGATCCATTCCTCGATCGGACTGCATATCCGCCGTGACACTCAGAGCATACGATACATCGGGCCTCGTGACATAACATAGCATACATGATAGATCCTATTATGGATGCATAGGAATCTTACTCATGCAAATCCTCTCGCCTTCGGCGCGGACACATAGACTTTCGAAAGGTGTACCCATGCCCGATGGGTAAAGAAACCTTTCTTGGATTCCGACATGCTAAACCTCTTTAGCACTCTGGCCTATATATGTAGATCGCGAAAGACCAAGCAAACCGCTTCGATCTATCTCTATAGATCTTAATCGAGGATGTAGGTTGCTTCTCCTGTGTCTTTCATGGAGAATGTCTTGGATAACCAAACCTTAATCGATCAGAAGATTGAAAACATCGCTTCCTATAAGTAATATGTCATCAACATATAATACTAGGAACACGATCGCACTCCCACTAACCTTCTTGTACACACACAAGGTTCACCGATTTTGTGAGAAATCAAACTTTGATTGTCTCATCAAAACGGATATTCCAGCCTTCGGATGCTTGCTTCAATCCATAAATGGACTGGCCGCAATTTGCATACCTTGGTTTTATCAACCGATGTGAAACCCTCAGTTGTATCATATACACGCCCTCGAAAGGTTTCCATTAAGGAAAGCTTTTCACATCCATCCGCCATATCTCATAATCATAATGAGCCGCTATGGCCAGGAGCATCCGAATGGATTTAAGCATAGCTACAGGCGAATAGGTTTCGTCATAATCAACACCTTGTTTTTGACGATATCCTTTCGCCACCAATCTAGCCTTATAGGTAATCACATTACCATCCATGTCGGTTTTCTTCTTGAAAACCCACTTGCACCCTATAGGCTTTATTCCTTCAGGTGGGTCAACCAAGTTCCAAACTTGGTTTTCATACATGGAATCCATTTCCGACTTCATGGCACCAAGCCACTTATCCCTTTCTGAACTTGTCAGCACTTCTTCATAATTGGTAGGCTCCTCATCATCAATGAGTAACACGTCGTTCGATTCACTTACGAGAAATCCATATCTCTCAAGAATATTGTGTGTTCTACCAGATCTACGAAGATGTGGTGTTACAATAGGTCCAGCCGATTGCTCATCACTATGAGTTGTCGGCTGTTGTGCTTCACCAGGTATCTCATCAATGTCTATTTGAGTCTCTCGAGCCTCCTCAAGCTCAACGACACTCCCACTGTTTTCTTGCAAGAGAAACTCTTTCTCTAGAAACACAGCATGCCTTGAAACAAACACCTTTTGTTCCACAGGATGATAGAATTGGTAACCCCTTGTTTCCTTAGGGTATCCAATAAATAGACATTTATCAGACTTAGCATCCAGTTTGTCTGATACAGTCCGCTTCACATAAGTAGGACAACCCCATATCTTCAAGTAAGATACATGAGGTTTCTTACCATTCCATATCTCATATGGAGTAGTTGAGACTACCTTGGTAGGCATTCTGTTTAACAAGTAAACAGCTGTCTGAAGTGCATAGCCTCGAAAGGACTTGGGAAGAGTCGCATGATTCATCATTGACCTGACCATGTCCAACAAGGTCCGGTTACGCCTCTCAGATACACCATTATACCTTGGTGTATATGGCGGAGTCCATTGAGACAATATACCATTGTCTCTTAGATAATCAAGAAACTCTTGACTTAAGTCTTCACCACCTCGATCCGATCGAAGTATTTTAATAATCTTATCATGTTGTTTCTCTACTTCATTTCTGAATTCTTTGAACCTTGCAAAGGCTTCAGACTTGTGTTTCATCAAGAACACATACCCAAACCGTGAGTGATCATCGGTGAAGGTAATGAAGTAGCTATAGCCTCCTAAAGCTTGAGTTGACATAGGTCCACATACATCGCATGTATTAGACCTAGTAACTCTCCCACTCGTTCACCTTTTCCAGTAAAAGGTAACTTAGTCATCTTGCCTTTTAAGCATGATTCGCATGTATCGTATGAATCCAATTCAAATGATTCCAGAATTCCACATCGGTGTAATTCAGACATGCGTTTCTTGCTTATATGGCCAAGATGACAATGCCACATATAGGAGTCTATG
The DNA here is from genome assembly GCA_025175895.1 of Wurfbainia villosa. NCBI lineage: Eukaryota > Viridiplantae > Streptophyta > Magnoliopsida > Zingiberales > Zingiberaceae > Wurfbainia > Wurfbainia villosa. The sequence continues at coordinate 97,544,173 of CM045990.1, forward strand.
TGATTATCCTTTCGAGCACGCGTGTTGCTCGCTTCGATATTGAAAATGTCACTGGATACGTCCAACGTATAAATGCCATTACTCAAAGTTCCAATTCCATAAAGTACGCCATTCAAAGTTATATAACAACAATTGTTACTAAACGTCAAATGGAAACCATTTCTATTTAAGCAGGAAATAGAAACAATGTTCTTTATTAGAGAAGGAACATAATAGCAATTGTTCAGTTCCAAGACAAGTCCTGTAGGGAGTTTCAATAAATACGTTCCGATGGCGAGTGCAGCAACCTTTGCTCCATTGTCAACTCGCTAATTTGACTCCCCTCTGACGAGTCTTCTTCTATTCCTTAGCCCCTGTATGTCATTACATATATGTGAGCCACACCCAGTATCCAATACCCAAGTGTCTAAGGAAATAGAATGACAATCAATAACGAAGATACCTGAAGAGGATGGGGCATCGAATGCCTTCTTCTTCTTCATGGACTCAAGGCCTTCCTCTAGAACCTTTGAGGAATCAACTGAATGGTGGATTCCAATTTGTTCATCCGTAGTTCATCACAAATTGAGAAACTCTTGGCAAACAATGCAGAATTAAGTCAATACTTAACTCATGATCCATCACAAAATCGAGGGTAGCTAGCCGCTGATGTACCCATTCATCTATAGCACAAACCGCACAGATGAACCTTCTTGCATCTTCGTGGTGAAGAGGAGCCTAGAGACCTCAACCTTTCGATCTCGCTTGCTCATGAACAACTCATGAAGATGGAAGACCATAGTATTAGCATCCATATGCTCATGTCGCAGCACTGTACCATCGCTTAGCATGATGATGCAACTCGCCACCAGACCGCCACATGCTTCGATAGACCAACATTTGGTCTGGAGTTGCATCGTCCTTAGGACGGTCAGGAAGAGGCTCTTCAAGGACATATGCAAGCTTTTCCGCCTTGAGAACAATTCTCAGGTTTCTAAGCCAGTCCAGGAAGTTAGGCCCAGTCAGTTAGTTCTAATCCAAAATAGTGCGCAAATTCAAAGACGTCATGATCAATTTATTGACCTAGAAATACAAAATGAGCATATATGAGAAAATGATTTTAAAAATGCATCAATATACATTTATAAATCCCATTCATTTTTTGAATTTCAAAAATCCCAAAATCACTTCGGGAGATCGTAGGTCCATCTCCGAATGGGCAGATATCCATCATAGTTATGAACAACCTTGGAGAGAGTCCAACAAGCCATTCATAACTACGACGGTAGGTATCAACTATACCGATTGCATATCACGTATATGCAACTATCACAATGTGCTATCAACTAATTGAATGTTCACACATACATCGGGTTGTTAACACATTAACAAGTATGCATCATATGCATAGCACCCAACTTCACCTCCCTTTACATCGACCTTGGAGAGAGTCCAACAAGCCGATGCTCCAGGTTAAAGCCAACCCATTAATCGGGAAATAGTTTTAATATGGTTAGAGCGCATTCAACCAATTAGCCCAGCTTGGAGAGAGTCCAACAACCAAAGCTAACGATTGACCTCTGACTCTTACCATATTAGTATTAAACTATTCCATGGTTTGAACATGTTCGGGTTCGAGCCGGGCTTGGAGAGAGTCCAACAACCCAAACAAGAAACGGAACTCTGGTTCTAACCATATTAATGGAAGGTGTAGACTTTAATATTGTTTAAGGGTTTTTATGTCTCATCCTCTTTGCATGCAAATAACTATTATCTACATGGCAATGCATACATGGCATACATCTACATGTCACGACACGCATGGCATAATGTTATGCATCTAATGCAATTACATGGCATACAATTATGTCATGTATATATTTCCTTATATGTCATAACTATTTATGGAAATAAAATATGTTTAAGATTTGATTCTCCAAATCAAATCATAATTAAATTAGGAAACAAATTTCCAAATCTAATCACATATTTTATTCATGGAATTATTTGATTAAGGAAAATCTATTTAGGAAACCAAATTTCCTAAATCATTAAAACTACTTATGGAAATAAAATATTTTAAGATTTGATTTCAAATCAAATCATGATTAAATTAGGAAACAAATTTCCAGAATCTAATCAAATATTTTATTTATGGAAAATATCAATTTCCATAAATACTTCCAACTTTCCAAAAGTGGAAGATTTCCATAAATACTTCTAGACTTTCCAAAATTGAAAAATTTCCATAAATACTTCTAAATTTCCAAAATTAGAAAATTTCCAGAAATACATTATGACTATCGCAAAACCATTTTTACGATTATGTCGAAACACAACCTGGCTCTGATACCACTGTTGGGTTTCCTGCACCGCGGCGTGTGTGTGTTCGATCATGTTTCGTAAACATGAACACAGCGGAAGCAATAAAAATAATAAATCTACATTTATTACAACACACACAACACACGCATGCATATTACAACAAGTGTAGACATAACCGTAAATTTAAATTTGCAATAAAAGGAAATTTATCTACTTTATACCTTTCGTATGACGTGTAGCGGGAACGGCATCAACCGGAACGATCCTCGCTAGAATCGTCTCTATCCGTATCCACGCCGAGTTCCTCGGGATGACTTCGCTAAGCCACGAGCTTCGTCTTCGTACGGGTTACTAGCCTCGTGTTGAAGACGACGTGATCGAGAGATGATCACGATCCGAATCCAAATTCGGATCCTAATACGAGTTCTCAAAACTCGCTTCTCCGGAGAGGTATTCGTCAACCAATTGATGAATCCTTCGTCCCCCACCTCAGAGGTTTACCGGAGATCGAATTCCCGGTAAGTTAGCCGCTGTCGGAACTCTAACCATCGTCCAAACGACGCTCCGACGAGAGGAGAAGAAGCTGTCCAGAAAACTGGACAGCTTGGTTGAGGAGTAGGCGCCGGCCAAAACAAGGAAGCCAAGTGCTCACCTTTTCACCGAGGCCTAGGAAGATCACCGGAGGGTCGCCGGAGGGTTCACCGGTTGAAGCTTGGATGCCGGCGAGGACTTGGACGGCGGCACAAAAGCTGGGCGGCGGCACAAGGGGGTTGGGCACTGAAATCTCCAAGGATGAGGTGGACGGCAACCTTAGGGCAAGGGTTTTTGGATTAGGGCTTAATTATCCCTTAAGCCCTCTTTTATAGAGAACTAATTCTCTTAAAGGTTATTGGATCATAACCATTAGGCCCGTTAACCCGCTCCATTAAGATAAGTTAAAATAAACCAAACCATGATGGTTTATTTTAAGTTAAAACGAACCAAACCATCTTTTGGTTCATTCGTTTAAAATAAACCAAACCCTTTGGTTTATTCTCCTCCATTGGATTAGAACCAAACCATTTTAGTTCATCCATTACGTCTTTATAAGACACGGCCCATCCACGCTTCCATTGCGACTGAAACGATTTCATGCTCGCTTTATGTTTGGTCCAACCAAACCTAATTTCTCTCGGTCTGAGAATCTCATTCTCAAGCTCGTTTTAAATCCTTCAGATTATGCTCGTTGTGCGTGTGACCAAATAGGTTCTCGGTTTATGTTGGCCGTCTATAATTAACCATTAATTATAGAACGATCATGAGTGGCACCTAGTAGTACATCATGATCCCCAATTAACCGAAAAGATCAACGGTTGATCCGTAACTATTTCAAAACCCTTCAAGACTTCGAATGATTCGTGCCCCATTCCCTTCACTCATCTTATACCCACTTGGTTCGTGACATGGTCTATTGTGTCCCTCACTAGGTCGACTACGTCACACCTAGCCCAAGTATCATTTCCTCGCCCACGATTCTAGTTACTCCACATGTATCAAGAGTACCTTACTCTAAACATGTAATGCTTTGGCCAAAGACTTTAGTAACAATGACGAGAGGCCATGGGTATACATCTCCTCGCAAGGAGTGGTGAATCCTTTATAGGCTATTCAAACACCTTCGATCACTTCGACTTATACCCAATCATCCCGGGTCCACATCTCCTTAGAGATGCTTGCTTAAGATGTCAAAGCATAAGTCTCTATGATCAAGATGACTTGAATACCGCAAGTCAAAGGAACATCGCACTTAAGCCACAGTAAGAACTTCATTGACATATCTATATATACAGAGAACCATATGAAGTCTTACGGCTGGTCACTCCAATGAACTAGTTACCATAACTAGCATCCACGATTAACTCCGGACATCACTATGTCTCCAGCCAGTGAGAATCAGCTGCTTGGATACACCAAGGAGTATACCTCGTGCCAGTCTCGACAGAATTGATGGTGTCCAAATCCATCAATTCATCGACTAGGGATAATTCCGATACATCACAATTACACATGTAGAGATACTCACTAGTTGTGATCCAATCACAAATTCTCTCATGCTGTGAATCGTATCGTGGATATTCAGTAAATGAGTTTAAGATCCAATCAAATACATAAAACATGTATACTCAAATAGTGAATCTTCATTTATCATATAAATGGTTCATACATAAGGCGATTGCCTTAGGACATCTCTCATATATTACTAACACACTTAATGTCGGTATTTGGTACCCTAGATCTACCGAGTTTGAACTAATCGGCTACTCCGATTTGGACTATGCCGGTAGTAAGCTCGATAGAAAGAGTACGAGTGGTTGTTGTCAACTTCTCGGCTCGAGTCTAGTGAGTTGGTGCAGTAGGAAGCAACACTGTGTTGCCTTATCTACCACCGAAGCCGAATACATCGCGATGGGTGAGTGTGTCACTCAGCTTCTTTGGATGAAGCACACTCTCCGCGATTTTAAGTTAGACTTTACGAACACAAAACTCCACGTAGATAACATTAGTTCAATTAACCTTACTAAGAATCCGATATGTCACTCTAGGACAAAACATATAGAGGTCAAACACCATTTCATTCGAGAACATGTGGCCAACCGAGCCATACAACTCGAATACGTCGAATCGAAGTCTAACTTGGCAGACCTATTTACTAAACCCCTACCCGAAGTCGAATTCAGTCTATTAAGATGAAAATTGGGCATGTCCATAGTAGAATAGGAACTTACAAATTATATTTTCATACTACTATTTCTTACTTTTCATTTTAATGGAACTAGCATAGGACATACCTTAGATATCATGCACCTATAGATTTAAGGAGCCAGCACATCTCACAACACATAGGACTAATGTGTTTGTGTACTTAGCCACGTAGATGGGCATGAGATGTTAGGACCTTACTCCTGGTTCCAGATGTAGAGCTAGTGCATCGCTATGAACCACGGAGTATAATCATACATACTAACCGACTCTGACCAGGGTTGGTTGATCTTTCATATCAATCAAGCCAAATATGAGTCAAACATTTTATAGATGAACTTATTTTCAGTATATGATTTTCAAAATAATGTGGAACATGCTTGGACTTTAAAATTAATACTTATTTTTTATTCCACACACACCCTCACTCTTTTCGATATATGGCAAAAGGGGGAGAAAAGGCCAAAGTTAAGGGATCAATTTTTTTTATGGCCAAGGCTTACTTAACTTTAAGTTAACAAAACAAGTTAAGAGAATTCTTAACTTAAACACATTTAGTTAACTTGTTAATAAAAAAAGTAATTTACTTAACTTTAAGTTAACTTACATTTAGTTAACTTATATTTAGTTAACTTGTTAAAAAAAAAGTAATTTACTTAACTTTAAGTTAACTTGTTAACAAAACGGAAGTAAAGGCCAAGAAATCAATTTTTTGATTTCTTAACTTAAAACTTATTTTAAACACTATGGCCAATATTAAGTAATTTTGATTACTTAAATTCTTTTTTAGTAGCAAACATCAAGAGGAAGAGTTAAAACTCTTTCTCAAGTACTCACCCTCGGTCAAGGGGGAGGATTCCTCAAGGGAGAGCACTTGAAAAAGAGTTTTTATATACTCTTGCTCATTCTTGCGTATCTCATACTCATTTTGCTTAATGCACTTAATTTATTTTTCTTAACTTTGTATGTGGGTTTGCCATAAATCAAAAAGGGGGAGATTGTTGGTGCATTAGGCACCTAAGTCGAACCTAAGTTTTGATTATAGCAAACGATACAAAGTTAAGCTCATGTCATTATCTCACGAGCTGAATCAAGTATGCAGAAATGCTAAGCTAAGTCGAAGGCCAGCGACACTCGGAGAGAACCATAGTGGTCGGGCGACACCGGGAGGACTTCGGAGGGAGCCGGAGAAATCAGGTGGAGATCGAAAGCAGGTCTTCAAAGGTAAATGTTGATGTAAGCTCGTGTGAGTGAGCGTAAGTAAGGTCGAGTTCTTCATACGGGGACATCCTTAGGCGACGATCCGACCAAGACTTCCCATGGAAGGTCTATGTTGAGATCGGAGACAAGTGGCCATCGAATTCACTTATATTTCGAGCTAACTCTTAATTACAGTCGAAAAGTCTGGAAATCAGTTCAACCGGCCAAGGATCAATTCAACTGCTGAGCCATCAGTTCAACCGGCCAAGGATCAGTTCAACTACTGAGCCATCAGTTCAACCGGCCAAGAAATCAGTTCAACCAATGGTCAATAATCAGCCTCGAGGAGTCAAGCTTTATCACCATTTTTCAAGGAGTCTTGTGCCCAATTCCTATTGGTTGAAGACCCATTCGAAAAGGGGCTCAAGGGCTATAAAAGGAGGGACTCTCCTAGGGTTTTTCATCAATCTCTAAGTGCTCAAAATCCTCCGCAACGCTATGACTCTCCAACGACTCTACAACGACGAAGTGCTACCAACAACCCTAGCTTAATTTATATTTCCTAGTTGTTGGTATAATTTTATTTTGTCATCTCTTTTATACTGCAATTCTTTATTGAGGTTTTCTATCGTTGCATTTTACATTAATAGAAGAGAGGGTGTGTCTCTCTATCTTTTGCTTTCGAAGGTTTTTGTAATCGTCTAACTCCTACCTCCAAAGAGGAGAAGTGTTTTAGTGTTTTGCCCTCCGTGCGTGGTCAAGGACCACTAGGGCCTTGGAGTAGTAGCCGAAGGCTACAAACCAAGTAAAAATATTTGTCTCCTTTATTTATTGCTTATCTTTCGGCTGCAATTAATTTTCTACTCGGGTTTTAACGAACAAACAAAAAAAAGGTTTTATCGCTATTCACCCCCCCCCTCTACCGATCCACTTCGATCCAACAATATTGAGCAGGACCGACTTAGAGGTGATTCGATTTATTGCTTACTACATAATTAAATCGGACCTCAGAAATTATGTTGTACATGATCTTAATCCCGATATAATAACGGTCGCATATACTTAGTATTCATTTCTTTGATTTACCAATGGGCGAGATTTATAGAGTAAATCGATAGGCTCGGTAAGTTGGGAAATGATATTATTTATATAGTGTGTCGTTGATTATAGGAGGAAACCGTGTCCTATATATTAGGATGATGATGTCCCCTTAAGGAGCTCATAAGATTCATCATGTAAACTCTGCAGGTGGACTTGGTCCGGCATGATGATAAGGTTGAGTGGTACTACTCATGAAGTTAGATGTTGATTAATTAATTGTCAGTAAATTAATTAATCGACGGACATTCGAGATCTTAAACACGGGGAGATAAATGTACAAATAATATATGGATCACACATTAACTTATGGGAGTTGTTGAGGTAGATTAATGATAATCCTCTAGTGGAATGGTTTATCATTAATGGATCGGACTTTATGTGGGCTTGATCCATTGGGTGGCCAAGATCCAACTCCTCCTCATGGTCCCTATTGTAGCCTATTAAAACCTCATGGAGCCTAGATCCAATGATGGATAATAAAACTCTAGATCCAACGGTAGAGATTAAATCTCTAAATTCGACAGTTGAGATTAAATCTCTAGATCCGACGGTTGAGATTAAATCCCTAGAACCGATGGTGGAGATTAAAACAAGGCTTAAGCCTAACTCTATAAAAGGAGAGATTAGGGTGGGTGGCAAAAAAAAAAAGGAATAGGAGGCAAAGGGGATTAGGGCTTTTAAGCGGCAAAGGATAGGAGGCTTGGGCGGCCACAAACTTGGAAAGTTTTTCCTTCTTCTTCCTTAAATGGTCGGCGCCCATCCTCTCCTCTCCTCTCCTTGGCCGACATCCAAAGCTCTTCCTTCTCTTCTCCTTGGCCAGTGGAAATAAGGGTTAGGGTGATTCCTTGGAGCTCTTGTCCGACACCCACCTTCCCCTCTCTTTAGGCCAGCAGCAAGCTTCTAGTTGGGAGCTTGTTTGTTGGTCCTAGATAGAGGAGAGTTTTGTTTCATATTCTTCCTTTTGATCGGAGCAAGCAAAGAAAGGAAGATTGGTGATCTAGGAGGCTTCGACTTTTGGAAGATCGTCGCCCACACGACGTCCAAAAGAAGGAAGGACATACAATAGAAGATCGAGAGGTATAATGCTTATTTATATTCTTTTGTATTATGTCTATAATTGTTTTTCAATTATATGCATGTTGTATGTTTTGTTTTGTGGCTGAATTAACTTGGACCCCCAATACAAACACAAAAGCCGACAATCTGTACATCGTCTATTCCGCGGCTATTCGAAGAATAGAGGTAGGTTGCTTGAACAACAAGTTTGTTCAAGTGACCACTCTAATCGAATAGCACGATGATGGAACGGTTGCTTGGGTAATCCATCTTTGTCAAGGATAAATTTTTTTTATCCGGGGACGTAGAAGGGATCACCATGAACAAGCGACCGAGATGAAGTGGGAAGCGATGTTTCCTACCTTCAAGTGGTATCAGAGCTTCAGTTCCGCAAAACCTTCAAGTGGTATCAGAGCCACAGTTTTCGGTTTTGTGTGTTTAGGATTCGGTTACTTTTATGCACTTTTTATATATTATATGTGCCGAATAATAGTAGGATGTGCATAGGTTAACTTTTTGGTTGCAGGCATAGGATCCAACTATTATGGCCATATGTGTGTATGTGATTGTATGTGTGTAATTGTTTATTTGTTGAATCCTCGGGGTTGACGAGGCTAGTATTTAATTTTTGTATTTAAATACGGCATTGTTTAGCCACACTTTTTATTTAAGTTTACTTTCGATCTAGATTTCATGTACACTCCCTCGTGGAGTATAGGATCGATGGATGTAAATTAAAATAGTTTTTCTCAGCTCGAATCTCCGGAAGGCTTGTACATGGCGTAGGGAGGAGCGGACGAGATGGTGATACGACAGGAGGCATATTGTAGACAAAAGTCATAATAGTTGGAAAATATTTCTTTTTCATATTTATTGATTATTGTTTGATATGCATGTCGTACGCTAGAAAATTTCTCAATTTTAAATTACTAAGTGGGAGAGGGATATTTTTATAAATTCTCACAACCTCCATTACGATTTGACATGTGATGTAAACAAACTTGCCCATCGGCTCTGAGTGCCTTCCTCCACATCGGATGAGTTTGTTTACAGAACACAGGGTCGAATATGGTTATTGAAAATTATTAAGGAGCGTGTGTACTTCCCCATCGGAAGGCACATAACCTGAGATAATTACCTTGGTACCGAGTAATGGTGAACACTTAGATACAAATATAAGTATCCTCCCCATCGAAGTCACTACTTTTATTTGTAGGTCCAAAAAGGAACCAACTATTAATTTTATTTGTCAAAAAGTTAGGTTGACAAGATAGTAAAATTTATCGGTAAAACCTTCTCTTATAAATGTAGATTTCGTATACGTCCACACTATCGTGGCATACGATATTCTCGGTGTTTTCAGGTGTTGGTTGATTTTAAAATTGTATTGTTTGAGGAATCAATAATTTTTTGAAATCTAAAGTAATGATCTATGTGATTCTTAGGTTTTTCAAAAATGACTTTCAACCCGCTTGCTATGATACTAAAATAGAATAAACTTACTGGACCCAATTATGTTGATTGGAAAAGAAATCTTGATATTGTATTGACTTCTGAGGAGTACAAGTATGTACTGTTCGAAGAGTGTCCTCCTAAGCCTGAGGATGATTCTGGGGAAAAGGAGAAGGAGAGGAATAAGAAGTGGGTCAAGGCTGATGAGATGAAATGGTGTTACATTTTGGCATCTATGTCAAATATACTGCAACATCAGCATCAAGCCATGCTCACTACTTATGGCATGATGCTCAATCTCAAAGAGCTTTTCGGACACCAGAATTGGGCTTCCAGGAAGGAAGCCATGAGGAACTTGATGATGACCACCATGATCGAGGGAACACCCGTGAGGGATCATGTTCTCAAGATGATGGCTCATTTGAATGAGATGGAAGTCCTCGGAGCTGAGATCGATGGGGAAACCCAAGTCGATATCATTCTCCAATCTCTACCTAGGAGTTTTGAGCAGTTTCGCTTGAACTACAACATGAACAAGAGGTTGTATTCGTTGGCAGAACTTCTGATAGAACTCCAGGCGGCAGAGGGGCTTTTCATCAGAGTGCTCAGGCGCAAGCCATGGTTGCCCAAAAGGTTTCTACTTCTAAGTCGAAAGGCAAGAAGAAGAAGAAACAAGCTAGGGCAAACGCAGTGGGAGGAACTCAGAGAGGAGTGAAGAAGCCAAAAGGCAAGTGCTTCACTTGTAAGCAGACAGGACACTGGAAGAAGGACTGCGCCAACTGGAAGTAGAACAAAGGTATATCTTTTGGTCTAGTCGTTGAAACATGTTTAGCGGTGTTATCTACTGGCACCCAGTGTGTAGATACGGGAGCCACTGATCATGTATGCAATACTTTGCAGGGGTTCTAGGAAAACATATGACTGGCTGAGGGGGAGATTACCATATACTTGGGAGATGTCACGAAGGTGGCGGTTGTTGCAGTGGGAGATGTTTATTTGTCTTTTGAGAAAAATAAAGTTTTGGTTCTTAAGAATTGCCTTTATGTACCTTTATTTAGAAAGAATTTGATTTCGGTTTCTAAATTGTTTATGGATGGATATTCTATTTCTTTTAATGACAGAGTTGTTATAAAACGGAATAGGGAGATTATCTGTTCTGGTGCATTGATAAGAAATTTATATACACTTGAACCAAAAGCTCCCACGATGCAAATAGAAGTTAATAACTCATCTTCTAATTCCAATAAGAGAAAAGAACCTTTGAAGATGAACCAAACATATCTTTGAAATCTAAGACTTGGTCATATTAACCTAAGCAGAATTCAAAGGTCGGTAGATGATGGACCTCTGGGTTCATTAGTGGTGGAAGATTTCCCAACCTACGAATCTTGCATGGAGGGTAAAATGACCAAGAGGCCTTTTAAGGCCAAGGGGTATAGAACCAAAGATGTGTTGGAGTTGGTTCATTCTGATTTGTGTGATACTATGTCTATCTAGGCAAGAGGTGGTTTTGAATATTTTGTCTCCTTTATAGACGATTATTCGAGATATGGATACATTTACTTGATGCACCGCAAGTCTGAATGCTTTGACAAGTTCAAAGAATTCAAGGCTGATGTGGAGAAACGTCAAGGTAAAAGTATCAAGACACTATGATCTGATCGTGGTGGTGAGTACCTCTTGGGAGAGTTTAGGAATTACTTATTAGAGGCTGGGATTCAATCCCAATTGTCTGCACCAGGCACACTCCAGTAGAATGGTGTAGTAGAGCGAAGGAATAGGACTCTTATGGAGATGGTTAGATCGATGATGAGTTATTTTGATTTGCCAGATTCGTTCTAGGAATATGCTCTAGATACGACAGTGTATATTCTGAACTTGGTACCATCTAAATCAGTGCCTTCTACTCCCACAGAATTGTGGACTGGGCGAAAGCCTAGTCTAAGACATATTCGAATTTGGGGGAGTCCAACACATGTGCTGAAGGCAGATGCTGGTAAGTTGGAACCTCGTACAGAAGTGCGCATGTTCGTTGGCTATCCTAGAGGAATGAAAAGTGGTTTGTTTTATAGTCCTAGAGATCAGAGGGTGATCGTTAGCATGAATGCCAGATTTCTAGAGAAAGACTATATGATGAACCACAAGCCCATGAGTAAGATTGTTCTGGAGGAATTGAAAGGGGAAGTCACTACTTCAGTACCACTGGTACAAGAGGATATACCATAAGTCACTGCACCACATGTCACAGAGGATACATAGGTGATACCTCATCGTAGTAGGAGGGTTGTGAGACAGCCTAATAGATTCATGTTCTTGGGAGAATCTTCTGATTTGGTCTCTGGCGAACATGAACCTGATCCCTGAATATATGACGAGGCAATCCAAGATAACGATGCGGTATCTTGGCAAAGTGCAATGAATGCTGAGATTGAATCTATGGATTCAAATCAGGTCCGAAAGCTAGTAGAACCACCCAATGGTGTAAAAGCCATTAGATGCAAGTGGATCTACAAAAGAAATAGAGGAATAGACGGGAAGGTTGAGACCTTCAAAGCAAGGCTTATTGCGAAGGGGTATACTCAGAAAGAGGGTATCGATTATGAGGAGACCTTTTTACCGGTAGTCATGCTTAAGTCTATCCGAATTCTCTTATGCATTGCTGCTCATATGGATTATAAGATATGGCAGATGGATGTCAAGACAGCTTTCCTTAATGGGAGTCTTGATGAAAACATCTATATGAAGCAACCAGAGGGATTCATTGCAAAGGTCAAAGAGCATATTGTGTGTAAGCTTAATCGGTCCATTTATGGATTGAAGCAAGCTTCGAGGTCTTGGAACATCCGCTTTGATGAGGTAATCCAGTCTTATGGATTTATTCAAAGTCCGGATGAGTCTTGTGTATACAAGAGATGTGACAGAAATGTAGTGGTATTTCTTGTACTATACGTAGATGACATTTTGTTAATTGGCAACAATGTCAAGGTATTATCAGACATAAGGGTATGGTTGTCCAAACAGTTTGATATGAAGGACTTGGGAGAAGTGGGACACATCCTTGGGATCAAGGTTATAAGGGATCACAGGAAAAGGATGTTGTGCTTATCTCAAGCTTTATACATAGACACTATTTTGGCTCGTTTTAGCATACAGAACTCCAAGAAGGGTTTTCTACCTTTCAGGCATGGAGTTCCTTTATCTAAGGAGATGTGTCCTAGAACATCTGAGGAGATAGAGGAGATGAAGGTGGTTCCTTATGCTTCAGCAGTAGGAAGCCTCATGTATGCTATGCTGTGTACGAGACCGGATATCTGCTTTGTAGTCGGCATGGTTAGCAGATATCAGAGTAATCCAGGACAGGGACATTAGACTGCGGTAAAGCATATATTGAAGTACCTGAGAAGGACTATGGATTATATGCTAGTTTACCAGGCAGACCAATTACTCCCTATGGGATACATAGATTTTAACTTCCAATCAGACAGGGATAATAGTAAGTCTATCTCAGGTTTTGTGTTTACTTTGGGAGGTGGAGCCATTGTAATGAGGAGTGTCAAGCAGAAATGTGTGACGGACTCCACCATGGAAGCTGAGTATGTGGTAGCCTCTGAGGCGGCCAAAGAAGGTGAGTGGCTCAGGAACTTCTTGATGGACTTGTATGTGATTCCTGGTTTGCCCAGAATAATCACAATTTATTGTGATAATAGTGGTGCAGTTTCAAACTTGAAGGAACCACGAGCTCATAAGGCAAGTAAACACATAGAGCGCAAGTACCACCTGATACGAGAAATCGTAAAGCGAGGAGAAGTTGTTGTGGCCAAGATTGTATCAGAGGATAACCTGGCAGACCCTTTCACTAAGGCCCTTCCAGCGAGAGCTTTTGATAGGCATGTGGAGGAAATGAGAATCAAATGTATGGCAATTTGGGGACAGCATAGTCTTTTAGTATAAGTGGGAGATTGTTGGGATGTATACTGAAAGTCTATCTTTTGTATGAACATCTTTATTTTTGAAATAAGAATCACATGATCATTGTTTGCATATTTATGGCTATCCATATTGTCTAATACATTACATTGTAGATAACATGGTGTGTAGTGTCACACGGGAGATCATATTATCAGTTCCTTGTAAAGTGTAAGTAAAGGCTCACAACCGAGATGGTTTTGGACAAACCATTGAAATGGTTGTAGTGTGATTTGGTATTGGTTTGTCTTGACCATAGAATTATACTAGTACACTTTATGTGTATTTAGCAGGACCGACTTAGAGGTGATTCGATTTATTGCTGACTACATAATCGAATTGGACCTCAGATATTATGTTGTACATGATCTTAATCCCGATATAATAACGGGCACATATACTTAGTATTCATTTCTTTGATTTACCAATGGCCGAGATTTATAGAGTAAATTGATAGGCTCGGTAAGTTGGGAAATGATATTATTTATATGGTGTGTCGTTGATTATAGGAGGAAACCGTGTCCTATATATTAGGATGATGATGTCTCCTTGAGGAGCTCATAAGGTTCATCATGTAAACCCTGCAGGTGGACTTGGTCGAGCATGATGATAAGGTTGAGTGGTACTACTAATGGAGTTAGATGTTGATTAATTAATTGTCAGTAAATTAATTAATTGACGGACATTCGAGATCTTAAAAACGGGGAGATAAATGTACAAATAATATATGGAGCCCATATTAACTTATGGGGGTTGGTGAGGTAGATCAATGATAATCCTCACGTGGAATGGATTATCATTAATGGATCGGACTTTTTGTGGGCTTGATCCATTGGGTGGCTAAGATCCAACTCCTCCTCATGGTCCCTATTGTAGCCTATTAAAACCTCTTGGAGCCTAGATCCGATGATGGAAAATAAAACTCTAGATCCAACGGTAGAGATTAAATCTCTAGATCCGACGGTTGAGATTAAATCTCTAGATCCGACGGTTGAGATTAAATCCCTAGAACCGATGGTGGAGATTAAAATAAGGCTTAAGCCTAACTCTATAAAAGGAGGGATTAGGGTGGGCGGCAAAAAAAAAAAGGAATAGGAGGCAAAGGGGATTAGGGTTTTTGTGAGGCAAGGGATAGGAGGCTTGGCCGACCACAAACTTGGAAAGTTTTTCCTTCTTCTTCCTTAGGTGGCTGGTGCCCATCCTATCCACTCCTCTCCTTGGCCGGCGTCCAAAGCTCTTCCTTCTCTTCTCCTTGGCCGGTGGAAACAAGGGTTTGGGTGATTCCTTGGAGCTCTTGGTCGGCGCCCACCTTCCCCTCTCTTTAGGTCGGCGGCAAGCTTCAAGTTGGGACCTTGTTGGTTGGTCCTAGATAGAGGAGAGTTTTGTTTCATATTCTTTTTTTTATCAGAGCGAGCAAAGAAAGGAAGATTGTTGATCTAGGAGGATTCGACTTTTGGAAGATTGTCGCCCACACGACGTCCAAAAGGAGGAAGGACATACAATAAAAGATCGAGAGGTATAACGCTTGTTTATATTCTTTTGTATTATGTCTATAATTGTTTTTCAATTATATGCATGTTGTATGTTTTGTTTTGTGGCTGAATTAACTTGGACCCCCAATACAAACACAAAAGCCGGCAATCCGTACATCGTCTATTCCGCGGCTATTCGAAGAATAGAGGTAGGTTGCTTGAACAATAAGTTTGTTCAAGTGACCACTCTAATTGAATAGCACGATGATGGAATGGTTGCTTGGGTAATCCATCTTTGTCAAGGATAAATTTTTTTTTATCCGGGGACGTAGAATGGATCGCCATGAACAAATGACCGAGTTGAAGTGGGAAACGAAGTTTCCTACCTTTAAGTGGTATCAGAGCTTCGGTTCCGCAAAATCTTCAGCTTGAACAAGTTTGTTCAAGCAACCACTCAAATTGAATAGCACGATGATGAATCGGTTGCTTGGGTAATTCATCTCTGTCCGGATTAGTTTTAATTAATGAAATTTTAATCCGGGGACGTGAGACTGGATCGCCATACACAAGCAACCAAAGCGAAGAAGCGAAATGCGACTTTCCCTTCAAGTGGTATCAGAGCCACGATTTCCGATTTTGTGTGTTTTGGATTCGGTTACTTTCATGCATTTATCATATATTGTTTATGTCAAATAATAGTAGGATGTGCGTAGGCTAACTTTTTGCTTGCAGGCATAAGAGCCAACTATTATGGCTATGTGGATATATGTGATTGTGTGTGTGTGAGTGTAATTAATTGTTTGAATCCTCGAGGTTGAAGAGGCTAATTAGTATTTAATTTTTGTAATTAAATACGACACTATTTAGCCGCTCATTTTAATTTACTTTCGATCTAGATTTGTTGTACACTCCTTCGTGGAGTATTGGATCGATGGATGTAAATTAAAATAGTTTATCTCGGCTTGGATCCCCTTGTGGCTTTCGCATGGTAAAGGGAGGAGCAGACAAGGTGGCGACATGATGGGAAGCATATTGGAAAACAAAGGCCATAATAGTTGGATTTTTTTTTCATATTTATTGCTTTTTGTTTGATATGCATGTTGTGTGTGTTTGAAAATTCCTTAATTTTAAATTACTAAGTGGGAGAGGGATATTTTTTAATTCCCGAGCCTCCATTACAATTTGACATATGAGGCGAACAAACTTGCACGTTGGCTCTGAGTGTCTTCCTCCATATCGGATGAGTTTGTTTCGTGGATCACTAGGTCAAATATGGTTATAGAAAATTATTTAGGAGTGTGTGTACTTTCCCATCGGAAGGCACATAATCCGAGATAATTGCCTTAGTACCGGGTAATGGTAAACACTTAGATGCAAATAAAAGTATCCTCCCCATCAGAGTCACTGCTTTTATTTGTAGGGACAAAGAAGAACCAAGTATTAATTTTATTTGTCAAAAAGTAAGGTTGATAGGATAATAAAAATAATGAGTAAAACCTCCTCTTACAAATGTAGAATTCGTATACGTCCACACTATCGTGGCATACAATATTCTCGATGTTTTGAGGTGTTGGTTGATTTTAGAATTTTATTGTTTGAGAAATCAATAAATTTTTGAAATCTAATGTTTTGATCATTGTGATTCATAGGTTTTTCAAAATGGCTTTCAACCCACTTGCTGTGATTCTGAAAGAAAACAAACTTACTGGACCTAACTATGTTGATTAGAAACGAAATCTGGACATTGTCTTGACTACTAAGGAGTACAAATATGTACTCTTCGAAGAATGTCCTCCTAAGCCTATAGATGATTCTAGTGAAAAAGAGAAAGAGAGTTATAGGAAGTGGATCAAGGTAGATGAGATGGTGTGGTGTTACATTTTAGCTTCTATGTCAAATGTTTTGCAACATCAGTATCAGGCCATGACTATTGCCTATGACATGATGCTTAATCTCAAGGAACTTTTTGGACACCAGAATCGGGCTGCTAGGCAGGAAGCTATGAGGAACTTGATGACAACCACTTGATTGAGGGAACACCCATGAGGGATCATGTTCTCAAGATGATGGCTCATTTGAATGAGCTGGAAGTCCTTGGAGTGGAGATCGATGGGGAAACCCAGGTCAATATCATTCTCCAATCTCTACCTAGAAGTTTTGAGCAGTTTCGCCTGAACTACAACATGAATAAGAGGTTGTATTCGTTGGAGGAGCTTCTGACAGAACTCCAGATGGCAGAGGGGCTTTTTCCTCAGAGTGCTCAGGTTATGGTTGCTCAAAAGGTTTCTACTTCTAAGCCGAAAGGCAAGAAGAAGAAGAAGAAGAAAGGTGTAGCAAAGATGGGGGTAAGATCTCAGGTAGGAACAAAGAAGCTGAAAGGCAAGTGCTTCACTTGCAAGCAGACTGGACATTGAAAGGCAGACTGTCCTAACTGGAAACAGAACAAAGGTATATCTCTTAGTTTAGTCGTTAAAATATATTTAGCGGTGTTATCTACCAGTACCTGGTGTGTAGATACAGGAGTCACTGATCATGTCTGCAATTCTTTACAGGGGTTCCAGGAAACCAGATGACTAGCTGAGGGAGATATTACCATCTACATGGGCAATGCTACGAAGGTGGCGGCTATTGCAATGGGAGATGTTTATTTATCTTTTGATAGAAATAACACTTTGGTTATGAGAAATTGCCTTTATGTACCTACATTTACAAAGAATTTGATTTCAGTTTCTAAATTGTTTATGGATGGGTATTCTATTTATTTTAATGACAAAGTTGTTATAAAAAGGAATAGGGAGATTATCTGTTCTGGTGCGTTGGTAGGAAATTTATACACTCTTGAACCAAAAACTCCCACGATGCAAATAGAAATAAATAACTCATCTTCTAAATCTAATAAGAGAGAGGAACCTTCGAAAATGAACCAAACATATCTTTGGCATCTAAGGTTAGGTCATATTAACTTGAGTAGAATTCAAAGGTTGATAGCTGATCAACCTTTGGGTTCATTGGTGGTGGAAGATTTCCAACCTAAAAATCTTGCTTGGAAGGTAAAATGACCAAGAGGCCTTTTAAGGCCAAGGGGTATAAAGACAAAGATGTGTTGGAATTGGTTCATTCTGATTTGTGTGGTCCTATGTCTATCCAAGCTAGAGGTGGTTTTGAATATTTTGTCACTTTTATAGACGATTATTCAAGATATGGATACATTTACTTGATGCACCACAAGTCTGAATGCTTTGACAGGTTCAAAGAATTCAAGGCTGATGTGGAGAAACATCAAAGTAAAAGTATCAAGACACTATGATCTGATCGTGGTGGTGAGTACCTCTTGGGAGAGTTTAGGAGTTACTTATCAGAGGCTGGGATTTAATCCCAACTGTCTGCACCTGGTTCACCCCAGCATAATGGTGTGGCGGAGCGAAGGAATAGGACTCTTATGGAGATGGTTAGATCGATGATGAGTTATTCTGAGTTACCAAATTCATTCTGGGGGTATGCTTTGGAAACGATAGTGTATATTCTGAACTTGGTACCATCTAAATCAGTACCTTCTACTCCCACAAAATTATGGACTGGGTGAATATTTGGATTTGGGGTAGTCTAGCACATCTGCTAAAGGGAGATGCTAGTAAGTTGGAATCTCGTACAGAAGTGTGCTTATTCGCAGGCTATTCCAGAGGAACGAAAGGTGGTTTGTTCTATAGTCCTAGAGATCAGAGGGTGATCGTTAGCACGAACACCTGATTTTTAGAGGAAGATTATGTGATGGACCACAAGCCCATGAGAAAGATTGTTCTGGAGGAATTAAGAGGGGAAGTCACTACTTCAGTACCAATGATACAAGAGGACATATCACAAGTGACTGCACCGCGTGTTACAGAGGATACACAGGTGATACCTCATCGTAGTGGGAGGGTTGTTAGACAACCTGATAGATTTATGTTCTTTGAAGAATCTTCTGATTTGGTCCCTAGTGAACATGAACCTGATCCTTAGACATGATGAGGCAATCCAAGATAGAGATGCGGTATCTTGGCAAAGGGTGATGAATTCTGAGATAGAATCTATGGATTCAAATCTAGTTTGAGAGCTAGTAGAACCATCCAATGGTGTAAAAGCCATTGGATGTAAGTGGATCTACAAAAGAAAGAGAGGATCAGAGAGGAAGGTAGAGACCTTCAAAGCAAGGCTTGTTGCGAAAGGGTATACTCAGAAAGAGGGTATTGATTATGAGGAGACCTTTTCGCCGATAGCTATGCTTAAGTGTATCCGGATTCTCTTGTCTATTGCTACTCATATGGATTATGAGATTTGGCAGATGGATGTCAATACAACTTTCCTCAATGGAAGTCTTGAAGAAAGCATCTATATGGAGCAACCAGAGGGATTCATTGCAAAGGGTAAAGAGCATCTTGTGTGCAAGCTTAATCGGTCCATTTATGGATTGAAGCAAGCTTCGAGATCTTGGAACATCCGCTTTGATGAGGTAATCCAGTCATATGGATTTATTCAAATTCCGGATGAGTCTTGTGTATACAAGAGATGTGACGGAAACGTAGTGGTATTTTTTGTACTATACGTAGATGACATTTTGCTCATTGGCAATAATGTCAAAGTGTTATCAGACGTATGTAGGATATTTGACGCCGCTAGAGGGGGGGTGAATAGCGTTTGACCATTCGTAGATGGAATTCGATCTTGTTCATGTCTATAATTTTGTTAGCGCAGCGGAATATAGATAATGATAACAATAACGAAATACGCAAACACAACAAGAACACAAGTATGTAACGTGGTTCGGAACCGCACGGTTCCTACTCCACGGATCGAGCTCTACAAGCTCTAGTGATGCACACGCAACCACTAATAAACACTCCTTCTTGGAACAATCCGGAGGTGGAGAAATCTCGTACAATAATCAAATAGATACAAGCAAATACAATGAAATACAAATGCAAGTAAAGGAAAAAACACTTTACAAGAGCTTTGGATTGCTTGATCTTTGATTGCCTTGAACTAGCTTTGAAGGACTGGAAAGCACCAACTTCCCCCTTCAATTTTGCTCAAGAAAATCGCTATCCTTTCCTCCATCACGAGCTCCTTTTATAGCTTCAACCTGTGCTGGAAAAGGTCGATCAGTCGACTGCTCGGGCCCATCAGTCGACTGATCACACTGTTACTATTAGACAACGGTGTAATCCACGCTGGAAAAATCCAACGGCTAGGTCATCAGTCGACTGATCATGAGCATCAGTCTACTGATGATCCATCACCCGACTGCTCGTTGCAGCGGTCGAGTGAGACTCCATTCTGTGGCCGAAAATCCGAGCACCAGTCGACTGATCACACGATCAGTCGACTGCTGGAGACATTAGTCGACTGCCCACCTCTGGCAGTCGACTGCTAGACCACTTCCCGCAGTCAAACCCTAGTTGACTCGATCCAGTCGACTGCCACATGGCACCAGTCGACTGGCACACCTCAAACATGAGGTTTTAGCCCAAGTATGGTGCCCCCATACTTGCTAGACCACCCTTAGCCTAGACCTAAGCCTTCTAGCCACCTCCATCAGCCTCACGCCTCTCGGATCCCTCTAAGTTATTCATGACTTGTTCATCCATCGCATTAGCCTTCAGGTGCTTCCATCGGCTATGTCATGCTAACGGTGTCTACATCGCCAAGGCACATTGGACTTACGCCGCCAAGACTCCGCTTGGACTTTACGCCGCCAACCATTGGACTTATGCTACCAAGACTCCCGCTTGGACTTCACGCCGCCAATATCAAACCCTTGGACTTCTCAAATGCCAAGACTCAAGCTTGGACTTTCCCTTGCCAACCCATGTTGGACTTTCCATGCCAAGACCATGCTTGGACTTTCCTTGCCAACCCATGTTGGACTTTTCATGCCAAGACCATGCTTGGACTTTCCTTGCCAACCCATGTTGGACTTTTCATGCCAAGACCATGCTTGGACTTTCCTTGCCAACCCATGTTGGACTTTACATTGCCAAGACCCATGCTTGGACTTTTCCCAATGCCAAGTGTCCCACTTGGACTTTCCATGCCAAGTACTCAAGACTTGGACTTTACCAAATGACAATTACATTGTCATATATTTTTGTCGAAACATCAAAACATCACTCGAGTCAAACTTGAGTCCTGGTCAATCGTGACCTGGGCCGATTGCACCAACACATCTCACATGTATCTAGGGTGTATAAATACACATACATGTCAATGTGATGTGAGATGTGGGTTTTGATTCATTTTATCTAGGGTTTCATGCATTTCCTAGGCAACCCTACTTGATTCCCTTATAAATGAGACTTCAAGTCATGTCATTTTCCTTAAATCAATGTTCAATCAAATTAGTGCAAAAAAAATGATCATGGCATAGTGATAGCAAAATAAAAACATGACCAATGATCATGATGTCATGGCATTTGATGAAATTTAAAAAAAAACACATGACATTTAAAGTAATCACAACCAATGACATGACATGTTATATAATAAGATGAAATTTCATTTCATGTCATGATATAGCAATTTTCATAAACAAATACATTAATACAAATACACACTCAAACACACATGATTTTCACAAACAGAAATTTCATTCAATTTAAAAGGATTTCAGTTTTTACATTCAAAATCGAGATTTGATATACTCAATCTCACTACAAAACTGAGAAACAAAAAAATCTAACATCCTCTAAATCTAGTCGTCTGCAGGAGGTGGCGGTGGAGGAGGCTGCTGGCTCAAAGTCCAAGCCCGCATCATCTCATACATATCGAACTGACGCTGCTTGATACGACTCTGGGACTCTGCCATCTGCATGTATCTCTCCTCCATCTGACCAAGACATGTGCCCATGGATGCTTGCCCTACTAAGAGCTCCCTAGAGTCGACCGCCCATCGATAGTCCCGAATTTGACTCACCGCCAAGACGATCCGATGGACCACCCGATGCATCTGGCCGCAAATGATCCTCCTCAACACGCAGCACCTCATAGTCCTCTGCCACCTCTCTGGGTACCAGAGGAGGCTCTCTGCGTTCCCTGGGTGGTGGTCGAGGTGCCAACTCCATCTGCCCAGGCCCCATCCGCAGCTTCGCTAACGAGAAGTTGCGAATCGATATGCAGTCGTACACCTCAGAGAGCGCTCTCAGAGAACCCCTGTGAATGTTGATACCTACTGACTCTAGCCATGCTGTGATAATGTGACCATATGGCATATGCACTTTCCTCAGACAGGGAAATGAAATGCACTATGCAATGAAACATATTTAATGCAATGTTAATGTCTAATCTATTACGCATGGCGAGAGTAGAAAGAGATGGGGAGGCCGACCGCCGCACTCGAGTGACGATCGGAAGAAAGCACCCAACAATGACCTTGTAGAGTACATTGTCAGGTGCAGATAACTCAGTAATAGGAAATAAATTTTGGGCTGGTGGACGAGGATAACAAAAAATATGCTCATGCATAGAGTCCAAAGAAATATGGTAAAATGGCTAGGGTAAAGGAGCATCAAAAGTGGGGTAAAAAATGAAGGTGTCATCCGAGGGCTTACACTCAAGAAACTCCTGTAGTATCGCAGGAGTGAACTCTAAATCGCGTTTTGCAACGCGAGTAGTGTAGGTAGGGCCA
This sequence comes from Wurfbainia villosa, assembly GCA_025175895.1. Taxonomy (NCBI): domain Eukaryota; kingdom Viridiplantae; phylum Streptophyta; class Magnoliopsida; order Zingiberales; family Zingiberaceae; genus Wurfbainia; species Wurfbainia villosa. The sequence continues at coordinate 97,567,123 of CM045990.1, forward strand.
TCGTCTACCTTCTTTAGGTTCTGATAAAACTCCTTAAGGAGGTCATCGTTAATGGAATGTGTGCATAAGAAAATTTTCATGAGATGATAGTATGCAAATAAGTCCATGACATCACTACAATAGCGATGAAAAAAGTCCCTATCGATGTACCTAACCAACATAGGTTGGTACAATCGAGATTCACCCTCGGGTGGATCATTCCTACGGGCTCTCCTATTATTAATGCAATGTAATGATATGACATGCAAGGACACCAATACACGATTAGATAAAAATAAATTACAATGGAAAGGAAAATTAGGGTTTTGGGTAAGAAAAATTTTACTTCGGTGCCATTTGGAGGTGTGACGAGGGGATGCTCGGATATTGCTGAGGGGGTCATCGGAAAGTTCGTCGGAGGACTCAGACGCCGGAACCCTAATCGAAAATAGGGAAACAAACCCTAGAACGAGTGAACTAAGGCTTGAGATAAGTGAAAAACACAAGAAGAGAGGCTTAGCTATCAAACCTAAAAGCTTGGGCAGCTGGCACGGCCAGAAAGACTGGTCGGAGAAGAGGATGGCGATCGGAGAGGAGAGGAAAACGAAAGAGCTTCACGTGAGGACGCTGAACCCTAGCGGTTCGGTGTTATAAAATCGCGGCGCCAATTGACTGATGTGCAGCATCAGTCGACTGATCGTGGCTTATTAGCGGGTTTACCGAACCGATAATCGATCGCCCGGCCAGAATCGATCGCTGAGTCTTCGTGATGTGTTATAAGAATATCACGATCGCGTTTGTCACCACTGACCGATGAGCGAGCACTCGATCGATGACCTCACCTCGGTGAGATATCATCGATCGATGTATCCCATCACGATCGATGTTCAAGCGAGAGTCCAGGAGCCAAAGACTGATCAGCTGATGCATCGTATCGCGCTACAAGATGATCGCTGGAATGATAATCAGATCGATCGATATCGATTTCGCTCAAATTCAAAATCTTGATTTCTTCATCTAAATTATTCCATTTTATCATGTTTAATATTTTATATTGAACATATTGATGTTACACTTATATTCATGTATTCGTTAATGTATTTTAATGTTTTATTCTATTTTGGCAAACATTAACATCCAATTATTTCTAAATCCTAACATCTCACCCTTTCTAAGTGTTGAAATACACAATCAAGGTAAAAGACTTGTTTTGTGAGATGCAATCCATCCTAGACATTCCTTCCATGCAAACACATGGTGAAACATATGAAGCATTGTAAGTACAAGACATCAAGTTGTGTGGCACTTGAGTATCACTCTTGATGTTACTTTTACATCTTAAATATACTTCTCTTGATACATGAACTTCTAAAGTGTGCCAACAATCAAAGTTACACACTATGACCTCTAAATCTCGATTGTGCCAATTTTATTGATTTTTATGTTTTCAAAAATATATTGACACATCCTAAAATCTTTTAGGATTAAGGCTCAAATGTATTTCCAAGGTAACGATAACCTTGAAAATAACCTAAAGTGTCACCTTTACCATGGTTGAGTTAACTACTCATCCAATCATGGTTGGCACATTTTAACCCATTTAACGTGAATCAATCACACTCTTTGGAACCAAAAATCTATTTGAGCTCATTGAATTAATTAGGTATTCCTTAGGGATAACCTCCCTAGATACCTTCCTAATGACCCTCCTAGGCTTGTTAGCCTTGGTCATTGTGGTCTTACCTAGGTTGACTCTAGAGGTAACTCCCCTTGCAACCTTGGTCTTCCTAGACCTAGTTTGTGTTCCATAGTCAAATGGAACACAATGATAAGTCACCTTAGGCTTAGGTTTGTGACCCAAACCTTTCTTGCCCTTGGTTGACTTTTGTCTTTTGGGTCCTAGATGCTGACTTTGAGATCTTGACCCTTGACTTTGACCATTAGACCCTTGAAATTGATTTTGTAGCTTTTTTAGGGTCTTTTCTAGTTTTTCAAGCCTTGACCTTAAGGCTTGGTTCTCTAATTCTAATTGGCCAAATGATTTTTGATTAGGTTTTTGGGCATTACCATTTACCTTAGACATATGTTTACCCTTATTGGAATTGATACCTAAATGGTTTTCGATTTTCTTAATTGCTTTCTTAGGAATGACATTTCTAGGGACATTAGTCTCAAATTTCTCCTTCTTTGAAATAGATCTAGAGTTATCATTCCTAGCATGCTTCGATTTATGAGTAATAGCAAAGTTATTTGAATTAATTCTAGCATGCTTTTCTTAGAATTTAAGGAATGAGCATTATGAAAATATACCTTAGGGTTTGCCTTAGTAGCTCCCCCTACTTGTGATACTCTTTCTTGGATCTTCTTGCTCCCCCTATGACATTGATTTCGGTAATGTCCCGATTGCCGACATTTGAAGCAAATGATATGCTCCTTGTCTTTAGATGATGAGGAACCGGCATCCTTTGACTTTTGTTGACTTTTAGGCGCCAGAGGAGTCTTATTATCCTTCTTTGGGCACTTGCTCTTATAGTGCCCAGTTTCCCTACACTCAAAACATATTATATGTGTCACGCCCGCCCTTCCGGGACCCTAAATGTCCGGAGAGGCGGCGCGTGACGCGACCGTACATACATTTCATACAGCAGAAGACTTTATATATATACTTCTTATTTCTTACAGCGGAAGACTTAAGACCTAAATACTTTTTTTTTCTTTTAAATATAGATATGCATTAACACTTCTTCTTAACATAGAGTATGTTTCATAGCATAGCATGCATAGATACTTCTTCTTACTTCTTCTTTACTTCTTCTTATCAACATAAAGCATGCATCATATATATATATATATATACTTAGGGCTTAGTAGGTTCATATCATCATCGTCATAGGGAGACATAAGTAAGGACATCCATAGACATCATCATTATAGGTAATACATGTATAAGTAGACTTAACGGATCTTCTCCACCATGCCACTACCACACACATTGACCCCTCCTGCTGCTCCCTTTAGTTTATCCATCCCTTACCCTTATCTCGACGAGGAAAATAAACTATAAGCACATAGGCTTAGTAAGATCCTGTCCTACTCACAAAAACCATACATCATCATTAATCATGACTTGTAGCATTTATAACATATAATCAATATATCATGTAACATACATGGCATCATCAACTTAACTTGTAGCTTAAGTAACATGAGATAATATAGCATGGATCATCCCTAACTTAGCAGCATAACATGAAATATATATATATATATTCTTAATCAGCATAATATGCATCATATGTAACTTAGTAACCTAACATCATAGCGTACCATCGTTAACATCATGGCATATCATCTAACATAACATGTAACTTAAACATTATGGCATATCATCTAACATAACATGTAACTTAAACATTATGGCATATCATCTAACATAACACGTAACTTAAACATTATGGCATATCATCTAGCATAACACGTAACTTAAACATTATGGCATATCATCTAACATAACACGTAACTTAAACATTATGGCATATCATCTAACATAACACGTAACTTAAACATTATGGCATATCATCTAACATAACATGTAACTTAAACATTATGGCATATCACCTAACATAACAGGTAACTTAAACATTAACATGCAAACATATGCAAGATGCTTTTGAAAACATATATGTTAGGTACGTAAATATAGATCTCAACATATTTGGGCCCGGCATTGTACCACTTCTTCATTATCATAGCGCGCATCCCTAAATAGGCCCGAGGTAGCAAGTCTCGAACCTAATAGGTTCCTAGGCCCGAGTCTTATTCCATCGACCTAGGGGCAATCGTCATAGCGTAGAAGCCCATCCTAGGCCCGAGTCTTACTCCATCGACCTAAGGCATCTTGGAGCCCATCCCGTACTAGGCCCGAATCTTATTCCATCGACCTAGGGGCAATCATACATAGAAGCCCATCCTAGGCCCGAGTCTTATTCCATCGACCTAGGGCATCTTAGGAGCCCATCCCTTCTTGGACCTTGTTAAGGTCTTGGTACAAGCCATGCAGAAAGTAAAATACTTATATGCTTATTTTACAACATAGCTTATTTCTTTAACATAGCATAGCATACTTCATTTCATACACATCATGCTTCATTTCATTAACATAGCATAGCATACTTCATTTCATAACACATCATGCTTCATTTCATTAACATAGCATAGCATACTTCATTTCATAACAACATAGCTTATTTCATTAACATAGCATAGCATACTTCATTTCATACACATCATGCTTCATTTCATTAACATAGCATAGCATACTTCATTTCATAACACATCATGCTTCATTTCATTAACATAGCATAGCATACTTCATTTCATAACAACATAGCTTATTTCATTAACATAGCATAGCATACTTCATGGTATGAACTTCATTGTAACCTAAAGAGATCAAAGGTGGCCGAATGGCCCTTATAGGCTTTTTAGGGTTTAGACTTTTAACCTAATTCAAGTAACATACATAGGCATACAAATTCCATAAATTTTATGGTATGAACTTCATTGTGACTTAAAGGACCAAAGGTGGCCGAATGGCCCTTAAAGGCTTTTTAGGGTTTAGACTTTTAACCTAATTCAAGTAACATACATATGCATACAAATTCCATAAATTTCATGGTATGAACTTCATTGTAACCTAAAAGACCAAAGGTGGCCGAATGGCCCTTAAAGGCTTTTTAGGGTTTAGACTTTTAACCTAATTCAAGTAACATACATATGCATACAATTTCCATAAAATTCATGGTATGAACTTCATTGTGACTTAAAGGACCAAAGGTGGCCGAATGGCCCTTAAAGGCTTTTTAGGGTTTAGACTTTTAACCTAATTCAAGTAACATACATATGCATACAAATTCCATAAATTTCATGGTATGAACTTCATTGTAACCTAAAAGACCAAAGGTGCTAAAGGCTTTTAGGGTTTAGACTTTTAACCTAATTCAAGTAACATACATATGCATACAATTTCCATAAAATTCATGGTATGAACTTCATTGTAACCTAAAAGACCAAAGGTGGCGAATGGCTATAGGCTTTTAGGGTTTAGACTTTTAACCTAATTCAAGTAACATACATATGCATACACTTCATGGTGTAAACTTCATTGAAACACACAAAGAAAAGAAACAACCAATGGTGGCCGAATGGCCCTTTTAGGCTTCTTAGGGTTCTTGTCACCCAACATTCATTCATGAGCATTATAACCTAGCATAGCATTATTAGGGACATTTTCATGCAACCCTAACCCTAATTCCCTAGGGTGGCCTAAACACATAAGGGGCTAAACTATGTTTCTTGTTACCCAACATTCATTCATGAGCCTTATAACCTAGCATAGCATCATTAGGGACATTTTCATGCAACCCTAACCCTAATTCCCTAGGGTGGCCGAAACACATAAGGGCTCAACTAGGGTTAGCTTTTGGTCCTAATCCATTTTTAAATCTTAACTACATCATATAGTGAATAAAACATAGCATGTAACTTCATGTAAAACCCCAATCCTAGCTTGGCCGAATAGGTCTTGGTGGCCATTAGGGCTAGCTTTTTAACCAAACCTCTTTTCCCATCTTAGCATCATATACTTCCTAACATAGATTACAAACACAGATTACCACTTCATTGATAAACCAAAACATGCTTGGTGGATCTAACATATAGGTTGTTAAAACATTCAATCGAAACTACTCGTATGCAGGTGAGGGATACTTACATCCTTCGCGTTGCTTTTTGGTGGAAGGAAAACCTAAGGAAGAACCAACCCTAGCCTTCTCTTGCTTGGATGAGATTCGGCCAAAGGTGGAGAAGAGGCTAGAATTCGGTGAGGAGAAGAAGAAGAAGAGTGGAAGTGACCAAATCCAATCTTCCCTCTTCTTTATAAAGGGGGGAGGAAGAGAAGTTCCTCTTTTCTTTTCCATGCCTCTTCATTTACTCCTAGTCCCACTTATCTAGAGTTTCCCCCTCTTCCTTAATCATATAATCCTATTGGGCTTCTGGTTAGTGGGTGCATCTATAAGGCTTGGCTATCTCTAGAGGTTTGGGGTTCAATTCTTAGGCCTTGCACCCCTTTTTGGCTTATTTTCTTTTATTTTTGAAAAGGCCCACATAAAGCCCATGATCATCAAGCCAAAAATTTCTGTAGAATTGCTAGGAATTTTATGGGCGTTACAATATGCATTTTATTATTAACACATATGTTTGAGTTACCTAGGTTAATGGAGACCGGAATTGGACTTTGGGCTTCTTCATCTTGATCGGATGTCGAAACTTCTTCTTGATGTTCCGATGTGGAAGTTCTCTCCTACCCCTCAATCCTTGAGGTGGATGCTTCATCCACTACCTCCACCTTTTCTGATCCGGATGTTGATTCCCTATCAACCTCCGAATCCTCACTTCCTTGTGAGGATGATGCATTAGCCTCTTTGGTCTCTTCCTCTTGGACCGTTGATGGGCTATCATGAAGCTTGGCCACTTGGCTCCATAGCTCGTTTTCATCTACATAATTACCTAACATACACAAGATATTGTTAGGTATTAAATCAATTAAAAACTTCATTACCTTCTCATTTTTCTCGAAGGCTTGAACTTGTTCTTCGGTCCATCTTTTTTTCTTGAGGAATCCACCTTTTGGTCCTCTTGGATAGCTATATCCTTCCATTAAAATGGACCATTCTTTGAGATCCCTCATCATTAGGAAGTCCTCAATTCTCGCCTTCCATTGTCTAAATCCTTCTTGTCCATAGAAGGAATAGGGAATTGGGGTGTTGATATCCCATCCCAATGTTTCTTCCATCTTCACCCTCTAGCTTCTTTATCTTAGCTCCCGGCGGTTAGTCCGTAGAAGAGCCCCGGGGTCTGATACCAATTGTAGGATATTTGACGCTGCTAGAGGGGGGGTGAATAGCGTTTGACCGTTCATAGATGGAATTCGATCTCGTTCGTGTCTACAATTTCGTTAGCGCAGCAGAATATAGATAATGATAACAATAACGAAATACGCAAACACAACAAGAACACGAGTATGTAACGTGGTTCGGAACCGCACGGTTCCTACTCCACGAATCGAGCTCTAGTAATGCACACGCAACCTTTAATAAACACTCCTTCTCGTAACAATCCGGAGGCGGAGAAACCTCGTACAATAATGATTACAACAATAATCAAATAGATACAAGCAAATACAATGAAATACAAATGCAAGTAAAGGAAAAAACACTTTACAAGAGCTTTGGATTGCTTGATCTTTGATTGCCTTGAACTAGCTTTGAAGAACTGGAAAGCACCAACTTCCCCCTTCAATTTCGCTCAAGAAAATTGCTATCTTTTCCTCCATCACGAGCTCCTTTTATAGCTTCAACCTGTGCTGGAAAAGGTCGATCAGTCGACTTCTCGGGACCATCAGTCGACTGATCACACTGTTGCTGTGAGACAACGGTGTAATCCATGCTGGAAAAATCTAATGGCTAGGACATCAGTCGACTAATCATGAGCATCAGTCGACTGATGAGCCATCACTCGACTGCTCGTCGCAGCGGTCGAGTGAGATTCCATTCTGTGGCAGAAAATCAAAGCACCCGATCGATCACACGATCGATCGGCCGCCGAGACATCGACCATTGCCCACCTCTGGCGGTTGATCGCTAGACCACTTCCGCTGATCAAACCCTAGTTGACGGTCGGTCGCCACATGGCCACATGGCCGACCGCACACCTCAAACATGAGGTTTTAGCCCAAGTATGGTGCCCCCATACTTGCTAGACCACCCTTAGCCTAGACCTAAGCCTTCTAGCCACCTCCATCAGCCTCACGCCTCTCAGATCCCTCCAAGTCATCCATGACTTGTTCATCCATCGCGTTAGCCTTCAGATGCTTCCATCGGCTATGTCATGCTAACGTTGTCTACACCGCCAAGGAACATTGGACTTACACCACCAAGACTCCGCTTGGACTTTACGCTGCCAATATTAAACCCCTTGGACTTCTCATGCCAAGTCTCAAGCTTGGACTTTCCCTTTCCAACCCATGTTGGACTTTTACATTGCTGACCCATGCTTGGACTTTTCATGCCAAGTACTCAAGACTTGGACTTTACCAAATGCCAAGTGTTCCACTTGGACTTTCCATGCCAAGTACCCATGACTTGGACTTTACCTTGACAATTACATTGTCATATATTTTTGTCGAACATCAAAACATCATTCGAGTCAAACTCGAGTCCTGGTCAATCGTGACCTGGGCCGATTGCACCAACAAATTAAGGGTATGGTTGTCCAAATAATTGATATGAAGAACTTGGGAGAAGTGGGACACATCCTTGGGATCAAGGTTATAAGGGATCGCAAGAAAAGGATGTTGTGCTTATCTCAAGCTTCATACATAGACACTATTCTAGCTCGCTTTAGCATGCAGAACTCCAAGAAAGGTTTTCTACCTTTTCAGCATGGAGTATCTTTATCTAAAGAGATGTGTCCTAGAAGGCTCATGTATGCTATTTTATGTACGAGACCGGATATTTGATTTGTCATGGGCATGGTTAGCAGATATCAGAGTAATCTAGGATAGGGACAATAGACTATGGTAAAGCATATATTAAAGTACCTGAGAAGGACTAGGGATTATATGATGGTATACCAGGCAGATCAATTACTCCCTGTGGATTACACAAATTCTGACTTCCAATCAGATAGGGATAACAGTAAGTGTTCCTCGAGTTTTGTGTTTACTTTGGGAGGTGGAGCCATTATATGGAGGAGTGTCAAGCAGAAATGCGTGGCAGACTCTACCATGGAAGCTGAGTATGTGACAATCTCTGAGGCAGCCAAAGAAGTTGTATGGCTCAGGAACTTCTTGATGGACTTGGATGTGATTTCTGATTTGCCTAGAACTATCACAATTTATTGTGATAACTGTGGTACAGTTGCAAACTCGAAGGAACCACGAGCCCATAAGGCAAGTAAACACACAGAGTGCAAGTACCATCTGATACGAGAGATCATAAAGTGAGGAGAAGTTTTTGTCTCCAAGATTGCATCAGAGGATAACCTGACAAATCCTTAGAATAAGGCCCTTCCAGCAAGAGCTTTTGATAGGCATGTGGAGAGAATGGGAATCAGATGTATGCCAGTTTGATGGCAGCGTAGTCTTTTAGTATAAGTAGAAGATTGTTAGGATGTATAATGAAAGCCTAGCCTTTATATGAACATCTTTATTTTGAAATAAGAATCACATGATCATTGTTTGCATTTTATATTTATGCACATTGTCTGATACTTTACATTGTAGATAACATGGTGTGTGGTGTCACACAAAAGATCATGTTATTAGTTCCTTGTAGAGTATAAGTAGAGGCTCACAACCAAGATGGTTTTGGACAAACCATTGGCATGGTTGTAGTGTAATTTTGTATTGGTTTATCTTGACCATAGAATTATACTAGTACACTTTGTGTGTATTGAGCAGGACCGATTCAGAGGTGATTCAATTTATACTGATGATATAATTTAATCAGACCTCAGATATTATGGTGTACATGCTCTTAATCCCGATATAATAATGGGCACATATACTTAGTATTTTTTTATTTACATGATGTGTCATTGATTATATGAGGAAACCATATCCTATATATTAGGATGATCATGTCCCCTTGAGGAGCTCATAAAATTTATCATGTAAATCCTTCAGGTGGACTTGGTCCAAGATGATGATAAGGATGAGTGATATTACTCATGGAGTTAGATATTAATTAATTAAATTGTCAGTAATTTAATTAATTAATGGACATTCAATATCTTAAACATGGGAAGATATTTTGTACAAATAATATGTGGAGCCCATATTTAATTATGGGAGTTGGAGAGATAGATCAATGATGATCCTCTAGTTGAATTGATCATCATTAATGGATCGGGTTATATGTGGTTCAGATCCATTGGTTGGCCAAGATCCAACTCCTCCTCATGGTCCTTATTGTAGCCTATTATAAATACCTCATGAAGCCTAGACCTAAGTGATATTATTGGTTGGCGTTGGAGAGGCTTGGGCAGCAAGGGAGAAAGGGTGTGCTAGGGTTTTGCATCACTTTGGTCGGCGACAACAAGGGCTAGGGTTTCTCCTCTTTCCTCCTTGGCTAGCGGCTCCTTTCCCTTTCCTATAGCCGACGGCGCCTCTTCTCCCTTTCCAAGGGTCGGCGCCACCTTCTCCCTCTCCTAGGGCCGACGACAACATAAGGAGGAAGGCTCTCTTCTTCAATCTCCTCTCTTATCCTAGGGCCAGCGGACACCACCTCTTGGAGTCTTGGTGGTCGGCACAAGCAAGGAGAAGAGGAGGTTTTGTGTTCGCCACGAGATAGGAGAAGAAGGGAGGGTTTTCTTCCCTTGTTTGGAGTGAGCAAGGAAGGGAAGATACGTGGTCTAGGAGGCATCGATTCTTGAAAGATCGTCGCCCACACGACTTCCAAGAAGAGGATAGGAATACAATAGAAGATCAAGAGGTAAAACAAGAGGTATAATCTTGTTTAATTTTGATTCTTGTTCTTTTATATTTTGTATGTTATTGATTGACATGGACCCCGATGATAAACACAAAAACTGGCGATTTGTCATCATCTATTCCGCGGCTAATCGAGGAAAAGGGTTAGGTTGCTTCAACAAGTTTGTTCAAGCGACCACTCAAATCGAATAGCACGATGATGAATCGGTTGCTTGGGTAATCCATCTCCGTCCGGATTAGTTTTAATTAATGAAATTTTAATCCGGGGACGTGAGACAGGATCGCCATGCACAAGTGACCGAAGCAAAGAAGCAAAACATGACTTTCCCTTCAATATTCATGGAGTAGATTCTCCAATTCTAGGATTAGAGAGTAGTTTGTGTTGAGTAGAACATTGCTATTTCAAATATATTTCCGTTCTTGAAATTGTATTTGCAATTGAATCATTTTTTAGATCTATAGCTTTGTGTTTTTGTTTTTTATCTTCTGTTCGTAGATTATACGAGGAGTGACAGTCCTCGTATCTAAAATTTAGGGGATTTTAGAAGGAACCTAAAGGTTGGCCTCATCACCTGCAACTTTGGATAGAAGGATACGATAGAGTTGGTAATGTGTCTCGTTTTTGGCTTGTCGCAGGGATCGATTCAGCATCCTCGTACCATAGTGTATGATTTCCTTTCCACAAAACCCTAGCTAGAAAATTTGGATACATTCAATTGATAGCATGTTCTGCGACACACAAACGAAACCGAAGTCCTAGAATCCAATCCAAATCCTCGTAGCAACCTTTCTCTTCTTCCGTTTGACACTGTACTGAGTTTGGACCACCGACGACCTCTCATTCGTGAACCCTAGGATTACCAATCCAAACAACAACACATCCACTAGATAAATCGATATTCGAAATCTCAGTCCCTGTGGGATCGATATTCTTTATTACTTGACGACATCCATGCACTTGCCGGCATTGAGCACGAGCGTGCACTTCGAGTCCTCGACAGTCTCCATCATGAGATTTTAGGTTATGTTTGTGTGCATCAAATTTTTGGCGCCGTTGCCGGGGACTGATTGATTCGATATCGAAGCAAGAAGTGGATAATTGAATCGGACCTAGGCTAGATTTACTTTTCTTGTTTTATTTTATTTTATTTTATTTTATTTCAGTTTTGTTTATTCATTTACTCTTTCCTTATTTATAATTTCCTGCATATAATGATGCATGCTTTTACTCATGATTTTGGTCAATTTAATGCTGAGTTTCAGTAACATTTATTGTGAGCATTGTGGTGAAACATGGCATACCATAAACGATTATCCGAATATATTTCAACCTTCACAATTTGAACAAGATGATGTCACCTACAATTACAACCAGTGGGCACAAGATGATTACTATTCATATAGTTATGTCCCTGGCTATTTAAACCCTCAATATTGTCCGCCTAAATCTCGACTAAAGCAAATGATAGAAAGCTTTTTTCAGATGCAACAAGAGGTGAACGCTAAATTTTAGCAGCGGCATTCGTAGACAGAAACAATGATTGAAGAATTAAGGTCATTTGTGAATGACATTGCTAGCCGACAAAAGAAGCTGGAGATTCAGATAGCACAGATCGCCAGTCAGTTTGCTAGAACACCGAGTCAATTACTAGGAAGTGAAGAAGCACAATCCATTCAATCACCACTAGAAGGAGAACTTGAGGATTTTATAATTGATACTTTAATCGAGGAGTGCATTGCTTCAATCACAACAACTCCTAACCTCAAGGATCTAAAAGAGTCTACCTTAACCCTCACCAAAACTTTAGTTACCAATAACGAAGCCCATCTAGTGATTTGTGATGATAAAATTTCATTCAACCTAAAAGCATCTACTAATCAATCTTTTGGTGAGAATATTTATGGCGAGTTACATTATTTACAACATATGGATGAAACAGAATATCATGATCAAACTCCTAATGATTCTTTAAAGATAAGCATGTTCACTCGCGAACCAAGGAAGGCAGCCAATAAATATCTTGCCCCTCCACAAGCAAGATTTAAGAGATATGGTGATAAGGGACGACAAAGGAGGAGGCATAAGGTGAGCAAATATTTTGCTCCCCCACGAGCAAGATTCAAATGCCTCAAATGAAATGTAGGAATAAGGTCGAGCTAAAAGATCTTAAACAAAGCGCTTCTTGGGAGGCAACCCAAGTTTAGATTTTGTGTTTATTTCTTATTAGTTTGTTGCATTCGTTTGTTTTGAACTTTGATTTATATTCATTTAGCATGTTGCATTTAAATTAGGACTAGAAAGGACTTGCTAGTTAGAAACAAAAATCATTTTGAACCTACACGACTGAGCGTGTAAGACAAATTCGGACCATTGTGCAGCATGAGAGAGAAATAGGGGGCACACGGCCTAGCCGTATGTTTTCACACGGCCCAGCCGTGTGTTTTTATATGGTCGTGCCCCACATTCCAGCAGCGCACATGACCTGGCCGTGTGTTTTCACACGGTCGTGTTGCGCAAGGGATAAAGGGGCACCGCACCATACATTTCGCCCCTGTACATCACTCTCCCTCTAGTCCACACATGTATAGGAGCCCACCTAGTCCACATCGACATGAGCCTGCACCTCCACCACCACCTTTTTCTACTTTTGAGCAGGATGCAGGTACATCTTCCTATGATTTTTCAGAGTTCCAATCGCGCCTCAACGACATATATACTGAGTAGTGTAGGAACGATGAAGTGTAGATGTGGGTCGACTAGAGGGGGTGAATAGCCCTCAATCGTTTGATGGTGGAATTCGCTTGTCTACAAATATGATTAGCGCAACGGAAATAAAACTAAACAAGAAAATAAACAATGCAAAGATAAAAACAATGCTAACAAGAGAATATAACGTGGTCCACGGCTACGCCGCTAATCCACGATCCTGATTCGTCCAAGGTGAATCACTCCTTTGCCAAATCCACTAGATCTCTCCTTTGCACCAAGCTAGGTGGAGGTAACCTCTTTACAATCCCTCTTCTTACAATAGAATGAAATAATAGAAAGTAAGAAGAGTGGGAATTCTTTAGGGCACTTTGGGAGAAGGTTAGAGCATAAGCATTAGCCTCCCAAAGCCCAACACCCTCTCTTTTTATAGAGAGGGTTGATTTCTTCTCGTTGGCCGCCACCAGTCGATTGCTGCCCTTGGCAATCGACTGCCGCCACTACAACGGCCTCTGAACACATCAGATCCTGACCGTTGCAGTCCAACGGAACCCTTAGCGATCGGCCCGATGTATCCATCGATCCGATCGATGCCTCATAGTCGATCGCGCTACGGCTACGAGCGATTCTTTGGCTCAAACCCTCTTGACTAATCGATCCGCATCAGATAATCGCGATGAATCTTGGCAAGATCGCCAAGATATGGCAGTCGACTACTGGCCCAAAAACCACTCAGTCGGATACTAGTCGAACCCGTTTGACTCATAGTAGTCGACTGCCATTCCATGGCAGTCGACTGATGTCGAGAAAACTCATCCGACACTTAGCCAAATGGCCAACTTTAACCTAGAAGCACTACCCTTTCCCGAGTTACATTCGCTCACTCTCATCTCTCGGAGTCCCTCGCCTTTGAAGTTATCTTCGTTCGGCCATGTCCCTCGGATGTGCCAAGCACACGGTTCTGCAGCGCCATCCTTCGTGTCTCGCCCTGAAGTCTACTTCCTCCGGCTTCACTCCAAGCTCCTTGTCCGACGGTCCCTCGGATGCTCCAAGCGCACGACTTCCGTAAAGTCATCCTTCACCGACTCAAGGACCGAGTCATGAGAGGTGAAACTCGCCAAGGCTCCATGTGCGAATTACTAAGTCCTGCAAGACTCCAACGCACATATCAAATCACAATAACAACCTAACTTAAGCCCTTTGCCACACACATCAAAACCATATCAAGGATTGATTGCACTAACAATCTCCCCCTTTTTGATGTGTGGAAATCCATTTAAGTTAGGTAAAAAACATTTGATAAAATATTAAGAAAGTAAAGCATGTAAATAACATGATTAGCAACTCTCCCCCTTAATACATGAAACTCCACCAAAATATAATTCCCCCTTACTTAAACATATATATTTCTCCCCCTTTGACACCATCAAAAATAATTAACAAAGTTTATACAGCATGGCATCAAGTCTAGAGAGAAACATAAACCAAAAACATGCCTTAAAATCGTGTATCAAAAGTTGCTGGGCAATTTTTCAGGTGAGCAGTCGACTGCTATCAGTATGGCAGTTGACTGGCACAATGAAATCCAAATTTCTGATTTTCTGGACGAATTTTAGAAATGCACTATAAATTCCAAAAAATTTGAAAAATAGTGAAATTTGGGGAACATATTTCTTGTAAGTATATTTATCAATGAAAAATATTTGTTCGTGAAAAATTATTATATTTTCAAAGATTCGCCAAAAATCTAAAAGCTTTAAAAACAACTAGGTTTTTGATCAAGTTAGTATCAAGTTTAACACCTAGTTTTGCTTTAAATTGTTTCAAAACATTAACACACAGATTTTATAGTAAGAAATTGTTTTGAAAACATATGAAATATCCAACCATGATCTTTGGGCAATATGTCTATGAATTAAACATAAGTCTTCCCCATGATTGGTCTATTATTGCTATTTTGATACTTTAAATGACCATCTAAATGTCATAGGCATTAGTGGACATTTGTATCATCCTATCATCTCACCCATGCTAAGTTTTCAATCATGGTAGCCTATGGTGAGTGTGAGATGTATCCTAAAGGTATTTGTATACACTTAACCATTATTTTCATGCAATTCTATCAAGGTTAAGTATCATCCTATCATTCCACATGATCATAAAGACATATATGGATAAATTTCTCATTATGATCATGAAACAAATGTATTTATCAAATTGTGATCATGCATTAGGTATTACGTCATGATAATAAAGCAATTATCACCTAAAGCATGATTTATCTATTTATAGGTGATTATCATCACCTAACACTATTTCAAAAATATTGTCCCGCCATCCTAAGTCAACCAAAAATATGATATAGGTGAAATCCTTATGGTTGACTATCCTAGGGTTTTCCTAACCCTTTAGGATGGATTTAGGAACCCAAAACAAGTTCTTTCCTATTGGGTTCACTAAAAATTCCTTAGGGATCCATTTTCTAGCTATTGTTTTCTTTTTATCTTGACCCCTAGCAATTAAACATTTATAGGCCTTTTCATTTTTATTTTCTTTATATCCTAGGCCTTTCTTGTTGAATCTTGCTCTTTGGCTCCCTATGATCATGTTAAGGGTGTTGGAGCCTATAGTGAATTTTTCTACGGCCTTGGTCAAGTGGTCTACCTTTTCCCATAGAGCCCTATTTTCTTCTATGCATGCATCATTTACATCAAATGGCATATAAAGATCATGTGAGCATGCATCATTTAGGCTAGAAGAAATATCATCATTAATACTTAAGCATGCTTTTTCTAGTTTTTCTTCTAATTCCTTAATTTGATCTAGCATGCTCTTATTTTTCTTTTTGGCCCTAAATAGATCCTTAGTAAGACTATAAATAATTGACATAACTTTCTTGGGGGAAAGATTTTATACCTTACTTACCAAATCCTCTTCCGATGATGAGGATGTAGAAGAAGCTCCCCCTTCACTCGAGCTCTCCTCACTTGAGCTTGCTTCTTCATTTTCGGAGGAGGAAGAGTCTAGGTCATCAAACGCCATCAAAGCGAGGTTGGAGTAGACATGTTCTTCCTCTTCGGATGATGATGATGAAGAGGGATCATCCCATGTCCTTGCTTTGAGTGCTTTTGCCTTCCCTTTCTCCTTGGCTTTCTTCTCTTCTTCCTTCTTTTTGCTCCCCTTTTTCTTCTTCTTTTCTTCCTTCTTTCTCTTCTCCTCTTTACTCTTGTTTAGGAGGGGATAATTATCCCTTATATGTCCCTCTCCTTGGCAATTGTAGCAAATCACCTTCCCCCTTGGTCTTCTCCTCCTATCATTAGATTTATTAAATTTGAAATCTTTTAATGCACGCCTTACCCTCCTTACCATATAGACTTCTTCCGTGCTATCCATGGAGGAGGAGGAGGATGCTTCATCATCGGAGGAGGTGGGAAACTCTATCTTTTTCTTCCCCTTGTTGGCTACCAATGCCACTCCTCTTGAAGGTTGAATTCTTGGCTCTTCATTTATTCCTTCAAGCCTTGTTTCGTGGAGCTCCATAGTTGAGAAGAACTCCTCTAAGGTGCTCACTTCCAAATTCTTCGAGATGTAGAAGGAGTCCACCATAGAGCTCCATCTTGAGGACCGGGGAAAGGCATCTATGGCCTTCATTACCATATCCCGGTTGGAGAGTTTTTCACCTACACTTGTCAAACTGGTTAGAATTTCCTTAAATCTAGAGTGTAGGGATTTTACCTTCTCTCCCTTTCCGAGTTTGATATTGGATAATTGGGAGCGAAGGACATCTCTCCTTGCTAGCTTCGCCTCGGATGTGCCTTCATGAATCTCTATTAGTTTCTCCCACATGTCCTTGGCACTAGCGCATTCTCCTATGCGGTTGACTTCTTGTTGGGGGAGTACATTGTAGAGGTGATGTTTGGCTTTAGAGTTTGCCAAGTACTCCTCCCTTTGCCTCTTGCTCCATCTTGATTTTTCCAATGGCTCCCCTTCTTCATCCCTAGGCATTTCGAAACAGTTTTCCATAATTAAAAGAATTTCAAAGTCGGTTTCGAAAAATACCTCTATTCTCTTTTTCCACCAGGAGAATTCTCCTTTAAACTTTGGTGGGTGAATGTTGGAGCCGACCATCTTTTGATGAAGTGCTTGTTGCGGCGGTTAGTCCTCGACAAGCGACTTGGCTCTGATACCACTTGTAGGAACGATGAAGTGTAGATGTGGGCCGGCTAGAGGGGGGTGAATAGCCCTCAATCGTTCGATGGTGGAATTCGCTTGTCTACAAATATGATTAGCGCAACAGAAACAAAACTAAACAAGCAAATAAACAATTCTAACAAGAGAATATAATGTGGTTCACGGCTACGTCGCTAATCCACGATCCCGATTCGTCCAAGGTGAATCACTCCTTTGCCAAATCCACTAGATCTCTTCTTTGCACCAAGCTAGGTGGAGGTAACCTCTTTACAATCCCTCTTCTTACAATAGAATGAAATAATAGCAAGTAAGAAGAGTGGGAATTCTTTAAGGCACTTTGGGAGAAGGTTAGAGCATAAGCATTAGCCTCCCAAAGCCCAACACCCTCTCTTTTTATAGAGAGGGCTGATTTTTTCCCGTTGATCGCCACCAGTCGACTGTTGCCCTTGGCAGTCGACTACCGCTACTACAATGGCCTCTGAACACATCAGATCCCGACCGTTGTAGTTCAGCTTGGCAATGACGATCGATGTATCCATCACCGGTGATGCCTCGTGAGTTGATCGCCGATCGGCTACGAGCGGTTCAGGGCCCAAACCCTCTTGACGATCGACTCACGCCGCCGTGATCGACCGATAGTCTTAAGTCAACGCCAACATATGGCAATGATCACGCCCAAAACCACTCAGTCGGATACCAGTCGAACCCGTTCGACTCAGAGCAATCGACTGTCATTCCATGGCAGTCGACTAATATCGAGAAAACTCATCCGACACTTAGCCAAATGGCCAAGTTTCACCTAGGAGCACTACCCCTTCCCGGAGTCCCTCGCCTTTGAAGTTATCTTCGTCCGGCCACATCCCTCGGATGAGCCAAGTGCACGGCTCTACAGTGCCATCCTTCGCATCTCGCCCTGAAGTCTACTTCCTCCGGCTTCACTCCAAGCTCCTCGTCCGGAGGTCCCTCGGATGCTCCAAGCGCACGGCTTCCACAAAGCCATCCTTCACCGACTCAAGGACCGAGTCATGAGAGGTGAAACTCGCCAAGGCTCCATGTACGAATTACTAAGTCCTGCAAGACTCCAACGCATATATCAAATCACAATAACAACCTAACTTAAACCCTTTACCACACACATCAAAACCATATCAAGGATTGATTGCACTAACAAGTAGAAGATGCAGAGGCAGCAATGGGAGGAGAAGAGCGCCTACACTCAGGTAGAGTTTCAGGGCTTTTGTGAGCACTTCCAGCGAGCCAAGGAGTTCTACGACAAGGCCCGTATTTATTTCCAGGAGGAGGCCGCCTACCACCAAAAGATGCAGCAGCATATGTGAGCTCAGTAGGCACAGTGGGCTAGGGAGGAGGAGCACCAAGTAGTCGCTGCATCCATCAGCTCTCAGATCGACCACATGTACTTGTGGCATCAGCGGCTCAACAGCAGATTCTCCCAGGTTCCCGAGATGCCGAGGCTACCAGACTTTCCACCTCGTCCACCATACTAGAGATATGCTTCACTTAAGTCTGGGGGGGAGATCCCAAGTTTTGTTTTGTTTCTAGTAGTAGTTTCATTCATAATGTTTGCATTTTAGTTAGCATTCATTTATTCATGCATTAGTTGTTTTAGTTTTTTTCAACACTTAGTTTTTGCTACCTATAAGCTGGCTCAGTAGTATTTTTAAAAGTTTTCTTCATGAGTTGTTTACATAAGTAGTGTAACTTCATTTGCCTCGTGGTATTTTATTTTATTGGCTCTTAATGAATGTTCTAGACTTACACTAGTTAGCTTCTATTCTACACATACACATGATGAACTTTCTGAAAGGGAGAGTCTAGTACATACCTAGTTATGATTCATCTCAGTAGTCTAGTACTTTGGAATCCACAGGTAACCCTAAGGTTAGCATTTTAGTTACTAGAG
This sequence comes from Wurfbainia villosa, assembly GCA_025175895.1. Taxonomy (NCBI): domain Eukaryota; kingdom Viridiplantae; phylum Streptophyta; class Magnoliopsida; order Zingiberales; family Zingiberaceae; genus Wurfbainia; species Wurfbainia villosa. The sequence continues at coordinate 97,586,473 of CM045990.1, forward strand.
ATGCTCGGATTGTATAAGCCCATTCGGAAAAATCAAAATCCCAGTGAGCCGAAATAATAAAAGAAAGAAAAGAAAAAGAAAAAAAAAGAGAGAAAAAAAGAAAAGGAAAAGGAAAAGGAGATTATGAGGGATAAAAAAATAGTTGTCATGGGTGGAAATGGTTAGGTGCCCCTTTGAAACTGAGTTAGGTTACTGGAGAAACACCTACCAATTTCTCTCAATACCGAGTACCCCTTTGAGACTTTGTGCTAGATCTAGGGAACGACCCCTGCTTTGGGCAGGTATGTGCCTAAGATATGGAGACCTTACGAAAGCTATAGGATGACAATTTAACTTACCATAGAACGAGTATCTCCTAAGAAGATTCGCTTAGCACGAGCACGAGGAGCTAACTTAGTGAATTTCTAAAACATATCTATTTTGCTTTGATTGTAAATACCACTTGATAAATCTAGTTAACATGCTAAGTATGGAACAATACATTTTTAAAATTTCATGGCACTGAGGATTGCTTGAGGACAAGCAAAGATCTAAGTTTGAGGGAATTGATGTGAGCAAAATATATAGGGTTTTAGGAGTAGTTTTCGCTCACATCTCATCTCATTTTATGTTTGTTTCATGCATATTTTACTTTGTTTTCCATGCATTTCTTGTTTTCTGGTCGTAGATCTGCTATGTATACTTTTGTGTGCAGGATAGCGTTTCGTGGGGATAATGGCGCACTTTCGGAGCAAAAAGAAGACATTTGGCAGCTGGACGCAGAAGGGAACATAGCCAGGGCATGTGCCTACACACGGCCGTATTTAGGAGGCAAAAACGGCCGCCACAGCCTGACACATGGCCAGGTCATGTGTTTTCACACGACTAAGCCATGTGTTTTCACATGGTCGTGTGGCAACCAAGCGATTTGACGCAACCAAGGTTTTTTCTAGATTTCGCAGTGATCTGGCACGATGTCTATATAAGGAAAGCTATGCCCCAAATCCTAGGGGGGGCACGCCGGTCAGGACGGTACTCCGAAGCCCTAAAAAGCTACAGAAACTCGCATCGGGGTAGGAGAGAGCTGCTCGAGGATCAAGATCTGCAACACAACGCCAAAGGGAAGAGCTGCACTTACATTGTAATTCATATTTCTTGTATGTTTATCATTATATTCATGAATTCCATAATGTATAGTGACTCTCTTCTCGTATTCATGGAGTAGATTCTCCAATTCTAGGATTAGGGAGTAGTTTGTGTTGAGTAGAACATTTCCATTTCAAATATATTTCCATTCTTAAAATCGTATTTGCAATTGAATGATTGTTTAGATCTATAGCTTTTTGTTTTGGTTTTCTATCTTCTGTGCGTAGACGATACGAGGAGTGACAGTCCTCATATCTAAGATTTAAAGAATATTAGGAGGAACCTAGAGGTTGGCCTCATCGCCTACAACTGTGGATAGAAGAATGCGATAGAGTCGGTAATGTGTCTCATTTCTGGTTCGTCGCAGGGATCGATTCGACATCCTCGTACCATAGTGTGTGATGTCCTTTCCACAAAACCCTAGCTAGAAAATCTGGATACATTCAATTGATAGCATGTTCTGCGACACACAAACAAAACCAAAGTCCTAGAATCCAATCCAAATCCTCATAGCAACCTTTCTCTTCTTTTGTGTGACACCGTACTAAGTTCGGACCATTGACGACCTCTCATTCGTGAACCTTAGGATTACCAATCCAAACAACAACACATCCACTAGATAAACCGATACTCAAAATTTCAGTCCCTGTTGGATCGATATTCTTTATTACTTGACGATATCCATGCACATGCCGGCGTTGAGCTCGAGCATGCACTTCAAGTCCTCGACGGTCTCCATCGCGAGATTTGAGGTCCCGTTTGCTTGCATTAATATACCACATTGAAGTGTGGTCGTTGCTTTTGCGTTGGCTTGAGCCTTCTTCGTCATCTCCCTTGTCTAATCCATTGTTGGTATTGGCACTCCAAATTCGTCGACCGACTTCTCGAACCCATCTACAATACTAAACAAATTATCAATATCTTTCATTAAGTAGTATTCCATCCTACCTTTCCAATAGCTGAAGTCATTGTCGTCGAAGAAAGGAGGCCGCACCATGCTATATCTCTCTTGAAATGCCATCGTGCTCCGGTTGATTGTTAGATCCTCCGATGTGATCCAAGCTCTGATACCACTTGTTGGGAATCCTTGGAAGGCTAGAGTGGGGTGAATAGCCTCCCTTGAATTCTACAATTATGATTAGCTGAAGAAAAAAAAATACTAAAGAAAACAAGAGATAAAAATGCAAGCGCTAACAAAAAAGATTTAACGTGGTTTGGAGATTATGGTCCTACTTCATGGCGATCCGTAAGGTGGATCAATCCAAGCAAATCATCCACTAAAAACCTTCTTTTACACAACACTCCTCTTCTTACAAATGTTAGAGATGAAGATTAGAGAAGAGGAGGTTTGAAAACAATAGAAAGCTTAAAAAGACGTGGGGAGCTTGAGATTATTGTTAGGAATGAGAGCACTAGCTATCCTAAGCCTCCCAAGGTCCCTTTTTATATAGAAGGGGTTGATTTTCCCATTAGGGTTGAAGCAGTCGACTGATCGAGCCATCAGTCAACTACTGCTGTAGCTGACCTCATCCAATGGTTTCTGATGAGCCAGATCTATGGTTGTCACATCCCAATGGCACTCCGATCAGTTGACTTATCATACCATCAGTCGACTGATTGATTCATCAATTGACTACTCCGAGCAATCAATTGACTCAAATCCTTTTTGTGCCCATGTCCACTTATAAAAGTTAAGTGCTAGAGTATAGCAGTCGACTAATGGTGGACTAGTTGACTGCCAATCCCTAGCAGACGACTGTTGGACCACAGACCTCAGCTGTCTTCAGTCGACTTGGATGGAGCCTCAGTCGACTGACACACTTCAAGTATGATCAAATCATACTTGAAATCAACTCCCTAGACCTAGACTCAACCTTTTAGCTCTTCCTTTAGCCTTGCGCCTCCAGGATCCCGCCGAGTCCGCGACTCCTTCATCCTTGCACTTGCTTCCAAGAGCTTCCCTCGGTCTCTTCATGTCTTGGGTTTCTCTTTTGTCAAAGTCCGCTTGGACTTTATGCCGCCAAGACTACATGCTTGGACTTATGCTGCCAAGACCTTGCCTTTGAACTTTCTTTGCCAAGGTCTGCTTGGACTTTACGCCGCCAAGACTATATGCTTGGACTTACGCCGCCAAGACCTTCCCTTTGGCTTCCCTTGCCAAGATCACTTGGACTTTCTTTTACCAAGTCTTCATACTTGGATTTTCCTCTCACTTAAAACATTCTTGATTAGATCACAATTAATGCCTAACTATAAATGATTATCCAAAATCAAAAGACATAAATGCTTGGGGCATTGTTGTACCAACATTTTTCAGTTAAGGCAGAGAAAATTTTTTGTTATAAGCACTTGTAAAACTTCACTCGACTTCGTTCTTCAATTTTACTAAAGAGGGGGAACTTATGATGGGTCGGGGTTTTTTATGGTCGTGGTTAAGTTTTTCCCGAGCAGTTTATGTGTAAGCCTGAGCGGTTAGTGTATTTTTCGAGTCATTTGTTCATTACATGAGCAGTATATGTGTTTACCGGGCATTATATATGATTCTTGAGCACAGTGGGGGTGAGTTGGTCAATATTTTTCAGAGGTAAAGTATGGTATTAACAGAGTAGTAAGTACTTTTTTTAGCAGTATATGTGTTTCCCAGGAAGTATGTATGATTCCCGAGTAGTGTATTTGTTTTCTGAGCAGTATGTATGATCCCCAAGTGTAGTAGGGGTGAGCAGGGAAGTGTTGTTCAGTGACTAAGTATGGTGCTAACAGATCAATCTTTGGGAAATCCCGAGCTATTAGTGTGTATCCCGAGTAGTATGTTTATTTCCCGAGAAGTGTGTTCATTCCCCAAGCAGTATGTTTATTTCTCGAGCAGTGTGTTCATTCCCTGTGCAATATGTTTATTTCCCGTGCAATGTGTTCATTTCCTGAGCAGTATCTTTATTTCCTTAGCAGTGTGTTCATTCCCTAAGCTGTATGTTTATTTCCTATGTAGTGTGTTCATTTTCCGAGCAGTATGTTTATTTCCCATGCAGTTTGTTCATTACCTGAGCAGTATGTTCATTTCCTAAGCCACCTATGGGTTTCAGGGTTTCTTTCTGAATTGGCGAAATAAGGAGGAAAGGGTATGCCGAAGTATGGGAAGAGGTAGGATGAGGTTGAAGATGATTAGTTTAATATATTTAATCATTTATTTCTATAATTTGTATAATTAATAACAGGGAAGCATATGGTGTATAGCATTTGAAGGACATATTTTGAATTGAAGCGAGAAAAGTGGTTACAAGGGACAACTTGGCAAATGGCATTAAAGTAAATTCATCCCAAGGAGAAGGCGGGATGCACCATTTATAAAAGGGACGGACGAGGAAAGGACAGGGAGGGTTGTTTCTTCTCTATTTGGTACCTCAAAGATATTCTTCTCACTTATTCTTCATTTTCTCTGCACTACTATTCCTCTTCATACTCTTACTGACTTGAGCATCGGAGTGGCCGCACCGAGAAGTCGGCCCGTCTCTAACACTCCTTCTCATAAAGTGGCAGATCTAGCTCCATTCCAAGGATCCGAGGTGAATCAAAAGGCATATATCTTTTTATCTCATCATTAACCTGTTGGGGATCGATTGGCCGGCTAAAGGGGGGTGAATAGCCCTCGTTCGTTGGACGTCGTATTTTGCTCGTCTACAAGGCGTTAGCGCAAGCGGAATATACAAATGTAAATAAAGACAAGCAAAATATAAGCAAGCAATACAAACACCGAGATGTAACGTGGTTCACGGCTACGCCGCTAATCCACGGTCCGATTCGTCCATAGTGAATCACTCCGAAACCCAATCACTATTGGTCTCTCCTTTGCACCAAGCTAGGTGGAGGTAACCTTTACAAACACTCCTCTTACAAATAGAATGGAAATAAGCATGAGTAAGAGGATGGAAAGCTTTAGGGAACTTTGGGAGAGTATTAGAGCATAAGCATTAGCCTCCCAAAGCCCTACCCCCTTCCTTTTTATAGAGGAAGAGGGTTTCTTCCCGTTGACACAGGATCAGTCGACTGATGGCACCCATCAGTCGACTGGTGCTGTAGCCGTTGCCCAATAACGGCCGCTTTCCACGTTGGATACTATCCAACGGCACTGACATCAGTCGATTGATGGCACCCATCAGTCGACTGATGTCAACCAGTCGAGTCCTCAACGAGGTCGACTCCATTCGCGTCTGCGCATGCGATATCACCGATCGCCATCCTCATCGGCCGATCGCATCACCGACCGCCCATCGGGCAAATCGATCGATCAACTTGATTCACCACATTATACCACCGATCGACCCATCATCTGAGCGATCCGCCATGACATGGCAATGACCGGTGTCGAAAACTCATCCGACACTTGGCCAAATGGCCAAGTTTCACCTAAGAGCTACCCATCCCGGGTTACAATCGCCACTCATCCCTGAGTCCCTCGCCTTCGAAGTTCTTCGCTTCGCACGCCCGTCTAAGAAGATCAGCGCATGGCTCTGCAATGCTCCTTCGCGTCTCTTGCCTCAAAGTCTACTTCCTCCGGCTTCACTCCAAGCTTCTCGTCCGGCGGTCCCTCGGATGCTCCAAGCGCACGGCTTCCGCAAAGTAATCCTTCACCGACTCAAGGCCCGAGTGATGAGTTGGTGAAACTCGCCATGGCTCCATGTGCGAATTACTAAGTCCTGCACGACTTCAACGCACATATCAAATCAACATATCAAACTAACTTAAACCCTTTGCCACACCATCAAAACCATATTACGGCAAGAGATTGCCCTAACATAACCTTCTCTAGTGACAGATCCAGCAATTCACAAAAAGGGAGAGGAAGATCTTGGTTGGCCGAAAAAGTGAACAACATCATTGAACTTCAACAAAAAATACAATGGCTACAACTTCAAGTAGAAACTCTATCTGTCGATCGGGACCAACTACTAGCAGAGAAGAAGATGTCTGCTAAACATAAACAAGACATGCAAGCTATGAAAAAAGAAATTTTCCTCTAGAATACCGATATCAGATTGCTAAGAGAACGTGCTGAAGTATCAAATCTAACCATAACCTTCCAACAATAAAAAATTCAGAAATGGTAACAAAAGGAAAGTAACTGGCATCTCCAGTCAGGCGAGTGCTTCCAGCCTATGGAAGATCTCATGAATGCCTTTATTGAACTCAAAGACACAACCTTCCACAACCTTGATGAGTTCCATTTCCATTTTTGATGTATTAAAACAACATTTTCATACACTGGCCAATACTACAAATGAGCAAGATGTCCGAGCCAGTCATCTTAACCAGGAGCTTTCCCAATTAAAAGAGATAGAAGTCGAAAGATCGACAAATGAACAAACTAGAATTTTAACTAAAACAGCCAAGAAGTATAGTAAATACTTCTAGAGAAGGTTCGAGGGTGCACTACAAGTAGCGAATGAAAGAAAATATTTCATAATAGGTCTTCCCAACAACAAACTCAGCATAGAGAAAGCCTATAAGAAGTTCCCCCTGGAGGCTTTCAATACTGACTCGAAACTGATTCCGAGCAGTAGTCCTTGTAAAAAACATCCTATAATTCATGAATATATGTAATGAAAAATTACTTTTGTAACACTTACTATTTCTGAACATATTTTGCAATGATTGTCTTAGCTTTTCCATATTTGCAATAAATGTCTTGGTTTCATATCACCCTGTAATGCCTATCTTACTTCTCCATATCCTTCTTGAATCTGCCCTGCACATACTGCACATAATTTCTCAAGTTATCTCTTATCTGTAATAAATGTCTTACTTCCAAATTTATACTATGATCATTTATTTTCCAAATTTCTCCCTATAATTTGCATATTTTCCTTATAATGAAATTCACAAAAACTAATACCTCATCTGTCGTTTCAAAAACTACGCACACTACTCATTCCTTAACAGAAACTGATATACCCCAATCTCCCCTTACTAAAAACTAAATTCATTACTTACCCACCATTTCACCCTAACAAACTTATGTCATATGACTCCATAATCCCACTTCTCTAAGATTGAGCGGGAAAAGTTGTTATTTCTTTCTTTTTCAGCCCCCTTTTCCACTATAAATATAGAAGAAATCCCTTCCTTTTCCAAATGAAAAAGAAACTCTTCAAGATTGACCATCATCCTATACCTTCAAGAAAATGCAACCCCTTTCTTCAATTCCTGATCCATGGTTTGCCTCCACCGACTCCAAAATGACAGGAGAACATTGCCGATCACTTTCTTCTCAACTTCAACTTCCTGCAGGATTTCATATGATTGCAGCTAACTCCACCGAGCGTCCTCATCTACCCCCTGGACGCACCAAAGCCTTTTTCTTAGAGCAAACAGAAGCTGGCCTATTCTTCCCTATTCATCCTGTCCTTTTAGAAGCCTCTGAATATTTTTCTATCTCTTTAAATCAACTCAGCTCCAACTCCTTCCATTTCATGCTAGGATTCTATCTTATTACATCCTTCTTATCAATTACTCCCTCGGCCTTCTTTTTCCACTATTTTTTCCAAGTAAAATCATCAGAAATAAGAATTTTTATTTCCAAGCTTGGTCAGACTTTCAATTCCTTACCGGCATCCCTTCCTCCCATAAAGGATGGAAGGAGCATTACTTCTTTGTGCATTCTCCCTCTCCTTTTCCTTTTTCCTCTACATGGTTAACTATTCTTTCTCCTCACCTCCTTAGGCTCTTACCGAGATAATGAAGAGTATCAAATGATCACATTATTATTATCAGAGGAATGCTTCAACTTGAACCAACTATTGACAAGATCAGCTCTATCATTAATCAGGACCAATCACCCTCTGCAGTCTACTTGCGTGCTCGGTAACAATCGCCTCTGACTGTACCTCTGCATACTTGTTATGACACATGTAAGTTTTTACTTGCTTCTTTTTCAGAATCATTATTACTATAGGCTGTCGAGCATACTCCACCACCTTTTTGTATAAATCTTATTCAACTCCATCCTCGACAACCAACACTTTCCATCCAACCTTTACCCACTTATCAAACTCCACAAATCCCTCTCTCTTCCTTCTCAACACCCGATCTGGCAAACTTTTTATTATCCAGTATTAATGAGGTCAGCATACAATTTTTTTTCACTTATTTTTCTCAACACTGACATCTATTTCTATAGGGTATCACGAGCATAACTCACTTAAAAAATCAATGGGTGCATTACACTAATAATCTCAAAAAATAATTATAAGAATGTCAAACCAGGTAATTTGCATTACAACAAGCTTATCAAAAACTTGAACGAAAACTGCAAGCTTCCTATATAAAAGCACAAGCAAGCAGAACTATCAACCCTTCATTTCCAGACTTCTTACTTATAGAACACTTTAGAAATTTTAAAAGCCTAACCTCTTCAAGAAGGAACCAGTACTTCTCACTAAAACTCCTGGACTTCAGCTACTATAAACGACATGTTCTCAGACAGAGGTTTTGCCTTCCTTCAATGGGGCTTCCAAGATTGTATCAATCAATTCAAAGCAGCTGGCTATCCACCTCCCAAGCACTCTTCTAGCTTTTTAGACATTGGCAATACAATAGACCACACACCTCCTGATTTACTATCTTTTCCTTTCCCCTCGAATGATAAAAAAAACATAACTTGTATTTACCATAACATTTGAAATACCATACATGACTTTTTCTACATTGTACTATTAAAAGAACAAAAAACATAGAGTTTACAATGTCTTATCCACTAAAATAAGTGTGCAAGTGATACACATTCCAGGGTCTTGCTAAAAGCCTCCCTTGAACATCCCTCAAGTAATAAGCTCCTGTTCCTGCACGGCTCTCCAAATGGAAGGGTCCTTCCCATTTGGGTCTCACTCGGCTCTCCACATGAAAGGGTCCTTCCCATTTGGGTCCTTCACTCGAGCAGATTCCACTCCCACCTCCACAGGCAGTACTTCTTCTGAGTCGTACACCATACTAAAGGGATTTGCTCCCATAGCCCTCCTAGGAGTAGTTTGGAAAGACTAGGGTACACTAGGTAACTCTTCTACCCAGCTACCTCTCACATGCTTCAACATAGCTTTTAGTCCATGTACTAATTCTCTATTGGTTACCTCAATCTGTCCATTACTTTGAGGGTAAGCTATTTATGTAAATATTTGTTCAATCTTAAAGTCTTGACACCATTCTGCTAACTTCTTACCCTGAAACTGTCGACCATTATCAGATATCAACCCCCTTGGAATACTAAAATGACAGACAATATGTTTCTATAAAAATTTCAATACCATCAGCTCAGTAATATGAGCCAAAGGCTCAACTTCCACCCATTTAGAAAAATAGTCAATGACTACTAGCAAATACTTCATTTGACCTATCCCAACCAGAAATGGCCCGACTATATCCATACCCCATTGATCAAAAGGACAAGCCGATACTACTGCTTTCATATACTTGGCTAGCTGATTCTGCCAATTTTGATGCCTTTGACAACTTTCACATTGTTGAATCAACTATATGGAATCTTTCGTTAAGGTAGGCCAAAAATATCCAGCTAACAACACCTTCTGAGCCAATGCTCAACCTCATATATGACTTCCACAGGCTCCTTCATGCACTTCTTTCAGAACATAGCTTGCTTTTGCTTTCCCCAAACAACACAACAGAGGTCCGACACAATTTCTTTTATATAGAATTCCCTTTAACATACAAATTTGATCCACCTGCTGCTTAAATTGTCGAGCCCTTACAAAATCACTTGGCATTTTCTTATCTTGAAAAAATGAAAATAACTTTTTCCTCCAATCATCTTCTATTAACTCTTCTGACATTTCTCTTTGAGGCAGTAATTCAATCTGCACAATCACCTCATGAGTATTCCAATTTCCCAAAGAGCTAACCAATTGAGTCAATTCATCAACCTTCTGATTTTCCATTCGAGCAATCTTTTTTATCAATATTTCTGAGAAATTCCCCATGGCCTTCTCTACCAATTCACAATAACTTCTACACTTATCATCTTTAACTTTAAATCCTCCTCCAGTCTATTGTACCACCAACTGAGAATCCATATGCACTACTACCCGCTCAACTCCTATGTTCTTAGTAGCCTGCAAAGCTATAAGTAAGGCTTCATATTCAGCTCCATTATTAGAGGCCCGAAAATGCAATCTAATAGCTAACTTAACCTCTTCTCCTTGCAGTGAAATCAAAATTACCCCTACTCCACAACCTTCCTTTTTAGAATACCCATTTGCGTATATCATCCATGGCTCAGACTCCACCTTATGTATAGTCTCTACTAAAAAATCAGCTAATGCCTGAGCTTTAATAGAGATACGAGACTGATAAGTAATATCATATTCACTAAGTTCAGTGGGCCACTTAATAAGCTTTCCCGTAGCCTCTGGATGAGTAAGTATTCTACCCAAAGGGGTATCAGTGAGTGCCACCAAAGGATGTGATAGGAAATAAGGTTGTAGTCTCTGAGCAGTCAAAACCAATCCCTAAGTTAACTTTTCCAAATTAGTATAATGAATTTCAAGCCCCTTCAACAGATAGCTAACATAATAAATTGGATGTTGCTGACCCTTATCCTCTCGGACTAACACTGAGCTTATAGAAACCTCAGAAAGAGCTAAATATATCCATAACATTACTCCAAGTTGAGTTTTAGCTAAGAAAGGTGGCTCAACTAAGCATTCTTTCAAAAATTGAAAAGCTTTATCATAGTGTTTATTCCATTGAAATCGAGTGGCTCTCTTTAAAATCTTAAAGGAAGGAAGACTTCTATCTGTCAATCGGGATATTAATTGAGATAGAGCAATAATTCTACCCAATAACCGCTATACTTCCTTCAAATTTTTTGGAGGTTGCATTTGCTAAATAGCATCAATTTTAAGAGGATTAGCTTTTATACCCTGCTCAGTAACAACATATCCCAAGAAACGACCCTGAGTTATAGCAAATACACACTTTTCTGAATTTAACTTCATTCTATACTTAGGCAAAGTGCCAAAAGTTTCCTCCATATCAGATATTAACTGCTCGGGATATAAAGTTTTGACTAATATATCATCCATATATACTTCTACATTCCTCCCCAACTGCTTCTCAAAAAATTTATCCATTAATCTCTGATAAGTAGCCCTAGCATTTTTTAACCCAAAAGGCATAACCACATAACAGAAAGTCCCTTCTGCAGTAATAAAACTAACTTTATTCTGATCCTCCACAGCTAATGGTATCTGATTATACCCTTGATAAGCATCCATCATTGAAATAAATTGATGGCCTACAATGGAATCTACTAATTGATCAATGCAAGGCAGATGATAACAATCATTAGGACAAGCCTTGTTGAGATCTTTGAAGTCTACACACATTCTCTATTTTCTCGATGACTTAGGTACTAGCACCACATTAGATAACCAGGTCGGATACTGTACTTCTCTGATATGTCCTGCTTTCAACAACTTATATACTTCCTCTTTAATAATAGCATCCTTCCCAGCTCTAAAGTGTCGACATTTCTATTACAAGAGCTACAGTAGGTAAAATATACAGTTTATGCTCCATGATAGTAGGATCAATTCCTGATAAATCTTGCAGTAACCATGCAAAAATATCAACATTTTTAATAAGGCATGGTATTAAATTAGCTTTAAGCTATAGAGGAAGGTCCCAAGCTATAAATGTAACATGTTCAACACACTTATCATCTAATACGATTGATTCTTTATCAGATTCTCCTATTTCTTCACCGCCTCCCTTCTGAATGATACACACTATGTCTCCATACTTAGACTTCTAAAAAGACTTATTAACAAATTTTCCTTTCTGTCCTGTTCCGATAGCATCTACATAACATCTCTGAGAGAGCTGTTGATCACCCTTAACCTCCCCTACTTTGTTTCTGACATGGAACTTAATTTTTTGATGATAAGGAGAAGCTACAGCCTGTACACTGCTTAGAACAGGTCTGCCTAAAATAGTATTATAAGAAGAAGGCATATCAACTACTGTAAAATTAATAAGTACTATTCATCTCCTTGGCTCTTCTCCTAAAGATAAAGGTAATTTGATTTAGCCCATTGGATGCACCTCATGACCAGAAAATCCAAATAAAGAAGTGTTAACCGATTGTAAATCAGTGATATTAACTCCCATTTGCTCTAAGGTTGACCAATACAGAATATCCACTGAACTGCCCGGGTCTACATAAACTCTTCTCACATCAAAATTAGCAATAAGAGCTCAGATAACTAAGGCATCAGTATAAGTGGTCATTACTCCCTCTAAGTCATTAGAATAAAAACCTAACATGGGTCCTCTTATTCTAGGAAGAGTGGTAACATCTGCACATTCTTCTCTGATATGTCTCTTCCACGCTCTATTAGAATCTCCATTAGTGGAACCACTAAAAATCATATTAATAGAACCTCTCATAGGAGGCTGATTAGCAGGCACTACCTGGTCAGGAGCTATCTCTCTTAGCTAAGCAGACTGTATAGGTCAGTATATAATAGGTCTCCCCGGATTTCCTCTACCATAATTTCTTCCTCCAAATCCCCGCTGATAGGGAGCCGGATTCATAACAAGACTCCGAATGTGGGGATGAGCCCTCATAATTCTCTATAGCTCAAAGTCTAACTACTGACAATTCTGAGTATTATGCGCATACTCCTGATGATAAACACAGAAAGTAGGAGCTGGTAATCTCCTAGGCCCTATGTCATCTCCAAAGGGTCTTCTCAATAACTATTGTTCTATACAAATATTCATAGCTCTCTCCTTAAAATATCGTAATTGAGGAGCATGCAGAGAGTTGTCCTCTGAAAGTTGAGCAAGTCTTATCCATTCAATCCTCCTTTCTGGCATTTTTACTATTTTGAAATCCTGAAAAGTTTGTCGAGACTTCTGAGCATCCTCAAGATTAATATACTTCTCTGCTCGGGATAACAAATCATCAAAATTTGTAGGAAAATTTTTGGCTAAAGATTTAAAGAAATCCCCCTCTCTGAGCCCTTGAGTGAAAGCTCCTGCCATCATAAAAGACTCCATAGCAGGAATTTCTTGCACGGTCTGTGTGAATCTCTGCACATATTGCTGCAAACTTTTTTGCTCTCTCTGCTTAAGATAAAAAAAAGACTTAGTGGTTGAGGCAAATATTTTTTAGAGCTAGAAAAATTTCTTAACAATAATGTTGAAAAATCCTTAAATGACGCAATACTTTGTGACTTCAAATCACTAAACAATTGTTGTGTCGGTCCTACTAATGTAGTAAGGAACACTTGACATTTAACCCCATCAGTATAGCGGTACAATAAAGATGAATTTTCAAATCTACTTAAATGATCCTTAGGATCGGAAGAACCAGTGTATTCAGGCATCTGGGGCATTCGGAAGTGCTAGGGCAACTCTTCGCTCAATATATCTTCAGTAAAGGTGTTTGACTCGTCTATCTTTACAATAGTACTTACAAAGGGAACATCCCCCTTAGGTTGTGCACTCTCGAGAGGAACAACATACTTCTCTTTCCCCTTTGCTTGCTTACAGACAAGAGAGGAACCTTTCTTTGGTCGAGAAACTCTGACCACCTCTTCATCAGACACATCATCCTCCTTCACCTTCTTCAGGGTGACCCTCTGTTGCGATATATGATCCATCATAGTAACCACTACCTACATAAGATATTCCCTATATACAGGCTCACGGCGCCTTCGGTTGGTGCCCCCTTTAGAAGTACTGTAGACAGATTTCTCTTCTTCCCCTGGTTCTTTCAATAACCTCCTAGTGTTCACCATCATGACTTTTTGTTTAGATTCCCAGAGACATGACCAATTTGATGGTGTTCAATTCTTTGTCTTGCCAAGATCCCCATCCCCCTTCTTGTGAATTGCTGGATTTGCCACCAAAGAAGGTTAAAGATGTGAAAGAGATATCTTCCTCTCGAATCACCTCGGATCCTTGGTATAGAGCTAGATCTACCACTTTGTGAGAAGGAGTGTTAGAGATGGGTCGGCTTCCCAGCGCGGCCACTCCAATGCTCAAGTCAGTAAGAGTATTAAGAAAAATATTAATTCAGAAAGAATGAAGAAGAAGAAGTGAGAAGAAGATCATTGAGGTACCGAATAGCGAAGAAACAATCATCCCTGCTTCCTTCCACCTCTACCCTTTTTATAGATGGTTTGCCCCACCTTCTCCTTGGGGTGAATTTACTTTAATACCCTTTGCCAAGCTGTCGCTTGTAACTGCTTTTCCTACTTCAATTCAAAATATCTTCTTCAAATGCTTCATACACCTTATGTTTTCCTGCCACATAGTAATTAAATAAAATATAGAAATAAATGATTAAATATATTAAACCAATCATCTTCAACCTCCTCCGATCACTTCCCACACTCCAGAATACCCATGTCCCCCTTATTTCACCATATTCAGAAAGAAACCCCGAAACCCATAGATGGCTCGGGAAATGAACATACTACTCAAGAAATATACTAACCGCTCGGGATTTCACATAGACTAACTTGTCAATGTCATACTAAGCACTGATCAACATTGCCCCTGCTCACCCCTATAGAGCTCGAAAAATACATACACTGCTCAAGAAACACAAACACTGTTGGGGAAACACATACACTTCTCGAGAAAAGCACTTACTGCCCCGTCAACACCATACTTCACTTATGAACAACACTGCACTATTCTTCCTTACTGGGCTCGGGAATCCCATATACTGCTGGGGAAACACATACACTATTCGGAAAACACATATACTGCTCGAGAAACACATATACTGCTCGGGAAAAGCACTTACTATCCTGTTAACACCATACTTCACTTCTGAACAACACTGCACTATTCTTCCTTATTGGGCTCGGAAATCCCATATACTGCTTGGGAAACACATACACTGCTCAAGAAACACATACACTTCTCGGGAAAAGACTTATTGCCCTGTCAACACCATACTTCACTTCTGAACAACATTGCACTACTCTTCCTTACTGGGCTCGGGAATCTCATACACTTCTCGGGAAGTAAACTTACTGCTCGAAAATCACCTAAACTATGCGGGAAAATCTTTAATCTGATTAGAACAAAACCCAGACCCCATCAAGTACTATAGATCGAAAAAATTTCTCAACAATGAGAATATCTTCTATCTTGTCACCAAGGATTTGCATTTTATTGATGATTGTCATCATTCTTGAAAAATAATTTGTAACTGATTCTCCTAATTTCATTCAGAGCATCTGAATGAGGTACTTAAAGCTGCTTACTTTTACCTTTTGTTGTATCTTGGTACTTTTTCTTTATGTAATCCCAAATATTTTTTACGGTATTTTTGTAAAAAATGATTTTCAAGATTGGACGATCAATAGTTTGGGAGAGAAAATTCTTTTCTTTACGATCCTTCAATTTCAATGCTTCATACTCCATCTTCTACAAATCTATTAGCTCAACATTTTCGGTTGGTTTTGCTACTTCAGAAATCACAATAGTCCAATATTCTTTGGACCTTAAAAGATTCTCCATGAAAATGATGCAAAGGTTATAGTAACCATCGAACTGAGGAATAACTAGCTGTACAAAACTTTTAAAAGTTATGACTCCACTCAAAATTTGACTTTGATGTGACTATTAAAAAAATAATAAAGGATTTTATACAATAGTAGAACAATAGAAGATCAATAATAGATAAGGAGGATATAAAATTTTCTCAATGCATTTCGTTGATAAATAAATTAGTTTTTTAAAGATTAATACATAACATATATACTCACTAATCCATTAACTCTACTAACTCCTTATTCACTAACCACTTATTCTACCTTGCAATTATTGTCTCATTACCTCTCATCCTCTAATCCACAACATGGGAAAAAAATTAAGTCATCAATTTTTACCCCTAATTAAAATATGATAATTTTCTTTATCAACTCATCGAGCCACTAGCTCATCAATTAAATCAACATTAATGTTTACATTAAATTTTATCAACATTTCTCTCCTCTATCTGTAAGTGATATATGCTATAAATTGTCCTACAACAAGAATGATCACCGCACAAGGAGCATTGTGTAACTGATGGAAAAGGAGAAGACGAGGAGAAGTTAGGAAGCCAAATTGTATTTTGATTGTAGAAACAAGAGTGACATGAATGAGTACTACATATGAATGGTCAAGCCATTGTGGCATGCCAGTGAGGAATGGTCAATGCCCATGGCAGTGGCAGTATGGCACATGCCCTTCAGGCGTCACCACATGACCGACACACTCTTCCCCTTTTTCTGATAAATCATGAGCTTTTTGCAAGTTGTCTCTACCTTTTCTAAATACGATAGCTCATTGTGAGCATCCTTTGTATATATATATTTATATTAAGGTTTTCTAATGAGCCTCACCTCCCTAAATTCTCCTACTGTGCCTCGGTTTCTTAGACTTCCTAGCCTTATACCAGCACAGGTCTTACTAGTAGATCTAAGGAGTTATCTCCTACCGAGAAGAAGGACTGAAGAACAAGCCTAATATTCAAAGGGAAATGGAATACATATACATGCTTGAAACAAAAGAAAACTTAGACATGCTTAACAAAAACACGCACACTTAGACATGCTTGAAATGAAAGACTTACAGGACACAAAGAGGGAACTGCACAGAAATCACACACTACTCGCACTTAGAGAACTAGACTTAGAGGGATATGTGTCTTCGAAGGGATGCCCCTTTGAGGAAGAGTGGTTCTCCTTTTATAGTCGTAGTTGCTTAGAGGAGAAGCATCCTTTTCCTGAGTGGAGATTACATTATTATTTCTTTTGTAGGGTATCTTGGTAGTGGAGCTTGAGTGGAGTTTGCTTTTTCTGCTTTTTCTTTTACTTTGTCCTTTTTGAGCTGTAAAGATGCTTTTGAGTTGTCTAACTTTCCATCATGTTGTCCAAGTTTCTGTCCTATGTAGATGTGGTAGAACTGGGTGTATCTTGTGCTGGAGGAATGCCTTGTGGTTGTGGGGTTGCCATGTATGTTGCCATATTATTTCTGTATTCTCTTACTATAATTTGACTAGATTTTTTGAGGATCCATTTAAAATGGATTCTTTTGTAATGTTCTACTAGTTCTATATTCTTTGTATAATATTTAAATAGGAAAAACTAATTTCCCATATGTACTGGCCAGTATATTTTTTCAGTGAGAGTTTCCACGATGAGTGTGTATTCGAAATTGTCTCTTGCTTCATCCCAAAGCTAGGAGGTGCCTTGTATTGAAGCTCTTCAGTTGTTGACTTGTTCGAGTAGAGGGGTTGCTGCTCCCCAATGCTCGTCTGGATCATTTGGGAAAACATCTTCAATTGCCTTGGGTTTATAGATGATTTCCTTTGTTCTTAATTTGATAACGTGCCTAGCAGGTTCAATTTTGTGATCTATCCATTATGGTGGTGTGATTTGGATAGAACATGCCATGTAACTTTCGAAAGACTCCATTTCAAGGAGCATTTGGATTGCATTTCCCAGTTTATAAGGAAATGCATCAGTAACTTCATTTGTCTGGACCCATAGTTCATTTAGAAGGCCATGGTCCAGTAAGATGAAAGGTGTTATTTCGATTCCTCGAAATTTTTGTATTTGATAGACATTGAGGTTGATACTTTCCTTTCTTATGGCATATAAGAGCTGACATTTGTATCTATGTTTTTCAAGGATGCAGTCCTTGAATTTGTTCTGGCAACAAGCCTTGAAATTCTATTCTGCATCATAGAGGATTGTGATGCCAAGTTGGGGATCAACTTGAAACCTTTGTAAAGCTTCTTGTAAAATGTGAAAAGTTCTCCATTCGGCCTATTCTGCTATTTGTCTCATATATACTGCCAAGTCTACTAGCAGATTATTGAATCGACACATATCGATTTTGGTGCTTTTTGGACTGGGGGTTTGTTTAGGAGACTTACCTTTGTCAATAACTTTTTCGGCATATGTCTGTTGTGGAGTCACCTTGAGGAGATGTTTATTTTTGATAGTTGTGCTAAGAAAGTAGTTTGGTCCTACTTCTTTCCGGATAGCTTCAAGAGGTAATTCAAGAGAGTTAGATCCTCCCATTTCTTCTCCTTTGGCTTCACCTAGAATGAGTTCCTTGGCTTCTTCCCATGTATATAGTCCCGCATGAAGCCCTGTCATAATGCCATAATATGTATATCGTCCTGTTTTGTTGGACGGACTATGTATGTCATTGAGATGTAGGAAGTAATAAATGATGTCATTTATGACTCCCAATTTATAGTGTGTTACTCCCGGAATGGTTGGGATGTTCCATATATTGTCAATAATTATTGTTTGGATTTGTTCCAATTGAGCTCGGTGTTCTATTCGAAACTATTCTTCAATTCGAGAATACAGGCAAAGCTCTTGTGGTCCACTTTTTGTATTTTTGGGTTGACCCCAAGCTCGGCTAGAGGAGTTGTTTGTCATTGTTTCTGTGGTTTTTCCATCTGCAAGAATATCATGTAAATAATCTAGAACGGGTGTCAGCAAGGGAATTGTTACTTCCCTTAATATGTTCTCATTGTATTTTCATACCTTTATTGATAATTGTATCTGCGAACTTTATCCATCGCTTAGCAGAAAGGGTTCATTTTTTACTTTTGCTTTATTCTAATGTTTTACTATAGCTTAACAATCGGTGCGAACTGTGATTTCTTTTTTATCACATATAAATAAATAGAAAGTTCTAGGCAATAGATAACATCAAGTATTTCAAAATCCAGGGATGTTAGATGAATTTTTTCAAGAAATTTTCCAGAAGCATATCGACATATACTTTCTTGGGTTTTGATATCATATTTTAGATTTTTAGATTAGTATCCCATCCCATCCTATTTCGCATCCATCTGTTTCAATAATTAGGTAGTCCGTGTCTAATGGTAGTGATAATGTGGGAAGGTTTTTTACCTTTTCTTTTATTGTCCTTACAAACTTAATGTCTTGTTGGTTGAAATGTCTTTGTCCCTTGGTGCTGGTTTTGTTATACAAAGGTCTGCTAATTTTTCCTATGTCTTTAATGTACTGTCTTGCATAATTTAATAGTCATAGGAAAGCTCGCAATTATTTTATATTTTCTATCTTGTCAGGGAAATTTAGTATTTTTGTTGTAATATGAGATTGTAGTGATATTTTCCCCTTTCCTATTTCAGTTCCCAAAAATTCTATATGTTTGGTTGCCAACTACATTTTCTTTTTAGAGATTATCAGGTCATTAGCTTCTATGAGGGTAAATACCATGTGTAGATGAGCAAAATGTTCTTGTTTGATTTTTGAAAATATCAGGTCATCATCTATGTAGACACACGTAAATTTTTGGTCTTCTTTAAAAATGTCATCCATTTTCATTGGAATATTTGAGGTGCTACTTTTATGTCGAAGGGCATTACTAGCCACTCAAAATGTCCTTTTGTACAAGTAAATGTAGTCCATTCAATGGAATCTGAGTACATTTTAACTTGCCAGAAACCTGACTTCATGTCAAATTTCGAATACCATTCTGGGTCTTGTATTTTATTAATAAGTGCTTCCTTATCTGGGATTTTATAGCCATCATCATGGTAGTTATTATTTATTCTTTTTTACTATGAAGGTTAGGCTTCTGTGTCTAGAGGTAGATCTTCGTATGAGATGCATTTTTAACATTTGTTGTATGTGAAGTTTACATTCTTCAACTTCACAATTAGCGTATTTATGTTCTTGTGCTTTTATGATTATGTCTGGGTTGATGATCTTTAGTTTACATTATGTCTTGTTTTGGTCACAATGTTTGATTGGGTTGTCTCCTATAATATCTATTTTTTCTAATTTGGATACTATAGTGTCTAAATCTTCTACAATATTTAATTGCTTGATCATATATGATATGTTTATGAACTTAGGGGTTTCCATATCTAGTTCCATGTCTCGTTCTTCTCCTAGGTCTTCATATTCATCTTTTTCATTATCGTCTTCAGATTCTTCTTCTACGGAGTGGTTGTGGCTATCTTGTTCCTCTTGGTTTGTTTAGGTATTAGAACAACTACATGTTTGTTCTTTATCTGGACAGGTACATTGGTGTATGTTTTGTTCTGGAGCATTGAAAGATGAAGGATATTCTGATAGAACTGGAGAGATTATAGGGTTTGATAAGAGAAACACATAGTTTGGTGAAAGAAAAAGGGCTCTATCTTTTGCGAGGAGGAATTGAAGACCTAAAATTAGTTGGAGATCTAGGTGGTTTAAGGATCTCACCCACACATGGGGTACAGGTATCGATTGGCTGTATTGTCCACAATTATTGTAGATTTTGATATGAGCATTTTTTATGAAGGTGTGGCAAACTATGTGTTGACCATCAAATTGGGTACTGAACATTGGTTCTGAGGTGTATTTTATTAGATTCTTGGGGAGTACATTTTGTATGACCTTTAAGTCTAGTGTGGAGCTGGTTACTCCGTGTCTAATAGGGCATGGAGTTTGAATTCATGTCCTTGTATGTTTATTATACATTGTACTCTTAGGTCTATAGATTTTCCCATGTTACACATACTTGGGGTTTTGATGAAGACCATATTAGTTTCAGTAGGTTGTGCTGGTTTGCTTGTTCTTCTTCGAAACCTTCAAAATTCTGGTTTTGTATAGTCTGTCTTAGAAGCTCTATGTCATTTTCTAGAATGTTAATCCTTGTTTCTAACATAGATATTCTAGTTTCTAATAGTGTGGTTTTAATCGTACTTTTCTTAGGGGATGATTCTGGTATGCTTATATGGTGTTGTTGAAACAAACAATAATTACATAGTTGTTGCCTGCATACTCTACATGTTCCTCTCTTGTCTAAGGATGGGAAGTATCCACAAACAGAGCAGGGAATGTGATACGCTCCATATTTTAATTCCCAAATGTGCGAACAGGTTGATGGGGCTAAGTTTTGTCTAAACATATAATTGTGTTCATGAATGCCTAGTGGGTCAAATCCTGTTTATTTAAAATCTAAATTGTTAGTTCCAAAATGGTCAGTGGGATATCATCCAGGTTGATTATTTTCGAGAAATGAATTCACTAAAGAGTAATCAGTTTTTTGGGGAATTTCTTCTAGGTCAAGGATCGTGATGACTGAGAATATTGAAGAGGTGTCAGAAACGTCTATATGGATTTTTACTAGGTCTTCATTTATGCATGCCACTAAAGTTGCTTCTCTAGTAAATAGGTTCTTCCTATTAGGACAGGCTGATGAAAGATGTCCTTGTTGATTACAGGCATAACATGTTATGAGATTTGAATCGGTTTTCTTTGGATTAAATTTTCAGACATGTATTTTTTTATTTAAATAGGGCTTTCTTGCCTTGCTCCTTCTTAGATAATACGTTTGTTTGGGTCATTTTTTAGGTTTTGGACTTATCCTCTCTCTTTGCGGATTAGCTCCATATTGTTGGGGTGTATATATTTGTTTACAAAATTCATATTGTTGGTTTTTGAGTTGTTTTTGGATTTATATGTAGGTGCATTTTTCTTTGAGTTTGTTTATTATGTGTTGTATTCTTAACCCTATGTTATTATATTCTTCTGGAACTTGCATATCTGTCCAGGACTTATGTATTTCCTTTCCTAGTTCTCTTGGTAGTTTGCTAAAAATTCTTTCTCCTACATATGTATTGTAATAATTGCCTGAGATAGAGGCTAGATGTAGGAAATCATTACTAAATTTCTTTTTCATGGACCAATCAAACAATTGTATTTGTTCTAAATCTCTTATTGCTTCCTTCTGTCTAATGTCTAAGCCAATGTTAGCATCTTTGGTCGTTAAGATTTTATGTATGGCATAACAAAAATTCAGTATGTTATTTCACCTATTTACCAGCTTTGTTACTTCTTCAGGGATTTTCTTTTTGTATGCTTCCCAAGATAATCGGGTTATTTCTCCTAGATAGTTTTCTCCTATCCGGATCATGGCTTCTCCAGTTTCTACATCTAGCTCATGTTTTGTAAGATAGTCTCCCTATACTGAAACCATCCATTGTTCTAGGTAGGTGTCATATAATTGTGGATCACATTCAGTTATATTCAATAACACTGCTCCTGTTCCAAAAAATGTTACTTTTGTAGGTTGTCTCCTTACTAGTGTTCTCAAGAACGGGTTGTTATTCATATAAGGAGGAGATGCTCTTCATGGGGGGTTACCTTGTCCGTAATCTAATGTACCCATGGTAGTCTCTGGATAAGTCTAGGGTCTTGAGATAGTAGTGGACTCTGTATTCATAAAATTTGTATGTTTGTTATTGTGGGTTTTTTGGGTTGTGAAGGCTAAGATGTTTCCGTCCTCTTCAAAAAGAAGTGTTTCATGGGCTTTAAATTTTCCCTTAAACTTTTCTTGTTTCTCTAGACTTTTGATTTCTTGTTGTGTCACGTTGTTGTTTTACTCACTGGGTATGTACACATATTCCCCTATGTCATCAAATATGCCTTTTATTTTAGCTTCTCTATTCATCAGATTTTTTCCTGTCCTTTTCTTTGTCATCTCAAGATGTTTTCACCCTAGTATTCGGAGCATTCTTGGATAGTCTACCTCTTTGTTTATAAGGTTGGTTTCTTGTAAATCATCTTTATCTTCTGTGTTTGTTAGTTATCCTGAGAATCTTACACTTAGCTCACCTCATCTATTTTTGTACATGATGGATTGCATAAGTTTTGTTATCTGTGTTTCTTCTTCTAGCTTTATGGTCCATTATAAGCTAGCTAGCTCTTCTGATCTATATTCTTTCGGTTTGAGGAAATTTGTTCCTTTAGAACTAAGGGCTTCTATCATACCATTAATTTGAATCTTAAAATCATTACTTATGTAATTCATAGTTTTTCCTAGGAATACTATGTCTAGTTGGACATTTTTTCCTTGAAAGTTTGCATATCCTTTTCCTTGTATGATTATTTTGATATGTTTGACAAAATCTCTTATTGTCATGTTAAAATTAGGACATATGTATGTTATTCTGCTGTTGTTGTTCATGTCAACTTCTATAAGTTCGATGATATATTTTTCTTTATCTGAAAATCTGGAGCCATATAGGACCAGTAGTACTTTCATTCCTACTTTGATCCTAGTAAGTCCTTGATAACTACCATTTTATCGTATTATTTTGGTCCTTAATATCAATGTTTTATTCCTCTCGAGTGATTAATTGTTAATTATTTGCATGTTTTATGAGTTGGATCTATTTTTGGACCTTATTATAAATTCTCCTAAATTTTGGACTTATATGCGAATTTTATCTTTGTCTGTAGGAGATCGAGATGAGCCAATGGTCTAGCCTCAAGTTGGATCAAATATGGTTTCATCTAAGGGCATAAAGGACATTTTAAGCTGGAAGAATCTGGACCTTTCATCAAGATCAGAAGCAGTTTAATCAAAAGACCATATCTGAGCAATATGGACCGTCTGAGGAAAGCGGTTGATTCTGAGCCATCTATCCAGGTCTGGAGAGATCCAGTCCATACATTTAGATATGGACATTAGAGCCCTTTATCCAGATTCGACCGATCGTAATTATCCCTTCAAATTGATCAAATCTGTGCATTCAAAATCGAAGAAATTTGAGTCATTGGATGCCTAGCTAGCTTAATCGATTAATCAAGGCAATTAAACCCTATCTTAATGGACGACTAGGATTAAATGGGGCTACGATCGGACGGTCACAGAAATTGCCCTTTAAAACCAACATTTCTCACCGCAGAAAGGATCATGCAGAATCCCTTCTTCCATCGCGCAACGCTAGCGGTTTCTCCACCTCATCCGCACGAAGCACCTCCGGCCTTCCACTTCCTCCGCCAAGACCAGTGGTGGTCCCCTCCGTTATCACCTCCGCCTTCTTCACCAGCACCTCCGACAGCCAGTTTCCCCCTTCGATTGCGTGACAGAGGAGCGGATTCACCCTTTCATGTGTCGATCGCCCGCCGCGCTCTCCCCTTCCCCGCCGATCGTCGAAGAGGAAAGGGGATTCCCTCCTTCTTCGGTGACCGGTGCCATTCCACAGCTCCAGCAGCCACCGGTGCCATTCCACAGCTCCGCCTTCTTCATCCCCACTGACCAATCGGAGTGGGGAATCCCCTCTGATCGGTCTAACCACCACCACAGCCACTGAAGTGGGGATTCCCCTCCGTTATCGCTCCGACCACTAGCAGCTTTGGCAGTCAATCCACAACTCCGGCAGCGCTCCACTTTTGCGGCCAGCACCTTCACGGCAGCGCCGATTGCATCTTCCATCCAACGACAATTCCAGTTTCAATTTCAGATTCCATACAAGCTGTGTTTGATTGCTTTTCATGTTTACTTCTTGGTTATAATTAAAATTCCTTCCATGTTTTGAATTGCATGTATTTAGTTTAATTTGTTTAATGCTTACGTAGTGTTTGATAAAATGCTTCTTAGAGTAATTAGGTTGTAGTTGATTATGTTAGATTTAGTTTCATGTTTTACTTTACTATCATGTTATTCTGTATATTTAAATTCCTGCACTTTCATATTTGAATGCTTAGTTTAAGTTTCTTTTAATTTCATCGCACTCATAGCTTAGTTAGATTAGAGTTTGATTACTTGCATTGTCTTTTCGTTCGGTAGGATTAGTCTTTTAAAACTCAAACCCCCGTCTTCAATAGAAAATACAAAGCAATAATTATAAATCCTAAGTTTACTATTCTATCGATTACACTCAATGAGAAACGATCCGGGTCATTCACTATGCTATATTAGGGTAGAGAGGATTTGGTAATTAATTTGTAATGGTACCACGACACAAAATACTCATTATCAAATTTTAGTGTCGTTGGCGGGGAGTGTAATGATGCTTAGTAGACTTAGGATTGTTTGTCTATTTTTCTAAAAAAAAAATCAAAATTCAAAAACTTTTGTTGAGGGTTTAATTCTTTTATGTCTTGTATATTCATATGTTATATTTTGCTTGTTTTCTGTATTTTTTGATTTTGGTTACCAGTGTTTCAGGATAAAAATAGGAAATTTCTTTGATCATGAATCCCTATTATCAGAGATTAGGAGGATTTCATCAGGCTTATATTTCAGGGATTAGCAAAATTGTCAGGGAACTCACCGCACCAGATGTTGCTTGTCAATCTTTTTGCATTCAGTTTCCTGAATTAAATGTGGATGATGAACTCTTTGAAATTGTACATTTGCTTCCAAAATTCCATGGTCATGCTAGCAAAGATCCAATTAGGCACTTGCAAGAATTTTATATGGTATGCTCAGCAATGAAACCACAGGGTGTATCACAGGAGGATATTATGCTCAGAGTATTCTTATTCTCTTTATCAGACTTGGCAAAGGATTGAATCTATTATCTTCCTCCTGGCTCTATTACATGTTGAAGTTAAATGAAGAAAGACTTTTTGGAAAAGTTTTTCCCTGCATCTAAGACCATAGAATTTCGGAAGAGCATTTGTGTTATTGAGCAAATGATAGGAGAGACTCTATATGAGTATTGAGAGAGATTCAAAAGATTGTGTGCTAGTTGCCCCTATCACCAAATTAGTGATCACCTACTCATCCTGCACTTCTATGATGGATTATTTCCTATGGACAAGTGTATGCTTGATGTAGCTAGTGGAGGGGCCCTAGTCAACAAGACTCCTTCTCAGGCTAGAGAAATTATTGAGGTCATGGATGCAAATTCACAACATTCTTATCAACCTCCACCAACATTTCAGAGGTTGGTGCCTGAGTTCCAAATTAATCCAATGTTTAATAGCCCACAGAAGATGCAAGCACAAGGATTTATTCAGCCTTCGTCAGAGAACATTTCTCTGGATATCGATGCGCTAGAGGAGATGGATTGTGGAGTACGCGATAGTCGACTTTGTGATTCTACTACTCTACAGGACTCCGATATTTCTATGTGCTATGATAATGAAGTTGTGGATGATGTGGATGTTATTGTTGATAAGAGTGCAGATATTATTGTAGATAATATTGTTACTCCTGATATTGTTAATGTTGCACATGATATTTCAAATGTAGCAAATATTATTACTTATATTGAGGTTGATGATGTTGTAAAGGAGACAGTGTCTACAGAATTGTTATGTTCAGATGTGCAACTACCTGATAAGCCTAACCAGAATTGCTTTGAATATATCAAGACGATTTCTATAGGAGTGATGGATAGCTGGAGAGCCCCAGACTGGACACTCCTATTGCAGCCTAAGACTCCAATATTTCTGCTTAACAAGGCCCCAACACCAAATATAGTAGTCCAGCTTCCAAACTGGTTGCTCCAAATAAATCATCTCCGACCGCCTTAAGATAACCTTTAAGAAGATGATAGTGAAAGGAGTGGAGTTCATCTTAGCTCTTATTATTCTACTTCTGGGTTGGATTTTACACTGGAATTATTCTCATCCACCTAGAAGAACCTTCACGAAGATGATGATGGAGGGAGCTAGACTTTACAACATAGACCACATGAAGAAGACGCTCACTTCCACTCGATCCACTCCACTCCTAGCCTGGCTACGACTCCTGAACCGCCTCTAACGACCAGGACCACAGGGGAGTTCATTCCTTTTCCCATCCCTTTTCTTTGTCTTTGTATATATACACTTTCTTGCTTTTGTTGTTCTTGTTTTAGTTGGTTATTTTTGTTGTCAAGTTTTTAGTGTTGAGTTTTTGTTTTATCGGGTTTTGAGATAAATTTCCTATACATTCCTTTATATCATCTTAGAAGTCGTGAAAGCTAGTTAAATTTGATTGTCGAATTTTGGGATTTATTGACTTGAATGGATTATTTGATTGCATGTGGTTACTACTTGATGATAGATTCTGTGTTGATAGACTGAGTTGATTATTTTTGCGTACCTAGTGAGGATTGAGCCTATTTTTATTGTTTGTGTGTGGTGCACCTGTGGTTATTGTAACTCTAGAACTTGCTTTGATTCTTTTGAGACCACACAACCATAGGTTTGCATAATTACTATGAAGGCTATCTCACTTGTTTCCCTTTACTACTTTTGTTGTCTCATGCTACTCAAATAATTTTCTTATCATACGCTATGCCATTTTCATTAGTCATTCTACTATCTTTCTATGCTTTCATCATGTCATTTCTTTCTATTTCCATTTTGTTGGATGTGGAATATTGGATGTTTCATGAAGAGTGTTTTGTCCAAGATGGACACAAATTTAAGTGTGGGGGAGAGGAGTAGCTCAAGAAAATTCAGTATAAGCATAGGTAAGTCGTGCTTGATCACCATGAGCTAGATATTCTCTTTATCATTTTAGCTGAGCTTGATGTTGGAGCATAGGGAAGTGCACTACATGTCGAAAAAAAAAAGTTTGAAAAAAAAAGCTGAAAAAAAAGAAGTTGAAAAGAATAAACATTTGGGTGCCCATGAAATAAATAAATAAATAAATAAGTATTGTGAAAATTTTGACATGTGCCATTTTTTATCTATCTGTGATAGTATTTTTGTTAACGACATCCCTTGTTACAATCATTGAGAGATTTATTGTATATCATGAGTAGATTTGTATTAAAGAATGTAATAAGGGTTACTTACATGTTTATTGAGTTGGAAGAAAAAAAATTAGGGCAATTCTTTCTTATACTCGCCTATGTAGCATTCCAGTATTTCCATATCTTCTTACATTTCTTTAGCTATTTCATTTCTTATCTTTCTTTCCTTTCGTACATATTGTCATTTTTCATTTATTCATGTTTCTCTTATATTTTTAATAAGCCTTCAGTGATTGTGTATTCTTATGTGTATATAGTGGTGAAGGTAGAAGAAAAGCAAGCATATGGTAGTTTATAAACCATGAGTAGCTTGAGTGAACTCCACTATTACATGCTCATGAGAGCGAGAGAAACCACCACTTACCTTGTGAGGCTTAATCATTCTTAGTCTATTCATGATGAATTGAAGTCACCATGTTTGTTAACCTGTATAAGATTTGAATCCATAATTTCTTGAGTCTTTGAGATTTGACAATCCTATGTAACTTTCTTTCACGATCTTCTATGTATGCTTGGGAATTGCTACGGAAATATATCTTCAGTTTACTTTTAGTTTTCTTTACTTGCTCGGGACGTGCAAGAATAAGTGTGGGGGAATTGATAACTACCATTTTGTCGTATTATTTTGGTCCTTAATATCACTGTTTTAATCCTCCCAAGTGATTAATTGTTGATTATTTGCATGTTTTATGAGTTGGATCTATTTTTGGATCTTATTATAAATTCTCCTAAATTTTGGACTTATATGCGAATTTTATCTTTGTCTGTAGGAGATCGAGATGAGCCAATGGTCTAGCCTCAAGTTGGATCAAATATGGTTTCATCTAAGGGCATAAAGGACATTTTAAGCTGGAAGAATCTGGACCTTTCATCAAGATCAGAAGCAGTTTAATCAAAAGACCATATCTGAGCAATATGGACCGTCTGAGGAAAGCGGTTGATTCTGAGCGATCTATCCAGGTCTGGAGAGATACAGTCCATACATTTAGATATGGACATTAGAGCCCTTTATCCAGATTCGATCGATCGTAATTATCCCTTCAAATTGATCAAATCTGTGCATTCAAAATCGAAGAAATTTGAGTCATTGGATGCCTAGCTAGCTTAATCGATTAATCTAGGCAATTAAACCCTATCTTAATGGACGACTAGGATTAAATGGGGCTACGATCGGACGGTCACAGAAATTGCCCTTTAAAACCAACATTTCTCACCGCAGAAAGGATCATGCAGAATCCTTTCTTCCATCGCGCAACGCTAGCGGTTTCTCCACCTCATCCGCACGAAGCACCTCCGGCCTTCCACTTCCTCCGCCAAGACCAGTGGTGGTCCCCTCCGTTATCACCTCCGCCTTCTTCACCAGCACCTCCGACAGCCAGTTTCCCCCTTCGATTGCGTGACAGAGGAGCGGATTCACCCTTTCATGTGTCGATCGCCCGCCGCGCTCTCCCCTTCCCCGCCGATCGCCGAAGAGGAAAGGGGATTCCCTCCTTCTCCGGTGACCGGTGCCATTCCACAGCTCCAGCAGCCACCGGTGCCATTCCACAGCTCCGCCTTCTTCATCCCCACCGACCAATCGGAGTGGGGAATACCCTCTGATCGGTCTAACCACCACCACAGCCACCGAAGTGGGGATTCCCCTCCGTTATCACTCCGACCACTAGCAGCTTTGGCAGTCAATCCACAACTCCGGCAGCGCTCCACTTTTGCGGCCAGCACCTTCACGGCAGCGCCGATTGCATCTTCCATCCAACGACAATTCCAGTTTCAATTTCAAATTCCATACAAGATGTGTTTGATTGCTTTTCATGTTTACTTCTTGGTTATAATTAAAATTCCTTCCATGTTTTGAATTGCATGTATTTAGTTTAATTTGTTTAATGCTTACGTAGTGTTTGATAAAATGCTTCTTAGAGTAATTAGGTTGTAGTTGATTATGTTAGATTTAGTTTTATGTTTTACTTTACTATCATGTTATTCTGTATATTTAAATTCCTGCACTTTCATATTTGAATGCTTAGTTTAAGTTTCTTTTAATTTCATCGCACTCATAGCTTAGTTAGATTAGAGTTTGATTACTTGCATTGTCTTTTCGTTCGGTAGGATTAGTCTTTTAAAACTCAAACCCCCGTCTTCAATAGAAAATACAAAGCAATAATTATAAATCCTAAGTTTACTATTCTATCGATTACACTCAATGAGAAACGATTCGGGTCATTCACTATGCTATATTAGGGTAGAGAGGATTTGGTAATTAATTTGTAACGCTACCATGACACAAAATACTCATTATCAAATTTTAGCGTCGTTGGCGGGGAGTGTAATGATGCTTAGTAGACTTAGGATTGTTTGTCTATTTTTCTAAAAAAAAAATCAAAATTCAAAAACTTTTGTTGAGGGTTTAATTCTTTTATGTCTTGTATATTCATATGTTATATTTTGCTTGTTTTCTGTATTTTTTGATTTTGGTTACCAGTGTTTCAGGATAAAAATAGGAAATTTCTTTGATCATGAATCCCTATTATCAGAGATTAGGAGGATTTCATCAGGCTTATATTTCAGGGATTAGCAAAATTGTCAGGGAACTCACCGCACCAGATGTTGCTTGTCAATCTTTTTGCATTCAGTTTCCTGAATTAAATGTGGATGATGAACTCTTTGAAATTGTACATTTGCTTCCAAAATTCCATGGTCATGCTAGCAAAGATCCAATTAGGCACTTGCAAGAATTTTATATGGTATGCTCAGCAATGAAACCACAGGGTGTATCACAGGAGGATATTATGCTCAGAGTATTCTTATTCTCTTTATCAGACTTGGCAAAGGATTGAATCTATTATCTTCCTCCTGGCTCTATTACATGTTGAAGTTAAATGAAGAAAGACTTTTTGGAAAAGTTTTTCCCTGCATCTAAGACCATAGAATTTCGGAAGAGCATTTGTGGTATTGAGCAAATGATAGGAGAGACTCTATATGAGTATTGAGAGAGATTCAAAAGATTGTGTGCTAGTTGCCCCTATCACCAAATTAGCGATCACCTACTCATCCTGCACTTCTATGATAGATTATTTCCTATGGACAAGTGTATGCTTGATGTAGCTAGTGGAGGGGCCCTAGTCAACAAGACTCCTGCTCAGGCTAGAGAAATTATTGAGGTCATGGCTGCAAATTCACAACATTCTTATCAACCTCCACCAACATTTCAGAGGTTGGTGCCTGAGTTCCAAATTAATCCAATGTTTAATAGCCCACAGAAGATGCAAGCACAAGGATTTATTCAGCCTTCCTCAGAGAACATTTCTCTGGATATTGATGCGCTAGAGGAGATGGATTGTGGAGTACGCGATAGTTGACTTTATGATTCTACTACTCTACAGGACTCCGATATTTCTATGTGCTATGATAATGAAGTTGTGGATGATGTGGATGTTATTGTTGATAAGAGTGCAGATATTATTGTAGATAATATTGTTACTCCTGATATTGTTAATGTTGCACATGATATTTCAAATGTAGCAAATATTATTACTTATATTGAGGTTGATGATGTTGTAAAGGAGACAGTGTCTACAGAATTGTTATGTTCAGATGTGCAACTACCTGATAAGCCTAACCAGAATTGCTTTGAATATATCAAGACGATTTCTATAGGAGTGATGGATAGCTGGAGAACCCCAGACTGGACACTCCTATTGCAGCCTAAGACTCCAATATTTCTGCTTAACAAGGCCCCAACACCAAATATAGTAGTCCAGCTTCCAAACTAGTTGCTCCAAATAAATCATCTCCGACCACCTTAAGATAACCTTTAAGAAGATGATAGTGAAAGGAGTGGAGTTCATCTTAGCTCTTATTATTCTACTTCTGGGTTGGATTTTACACTGGAATTATTCTCATCCACCTAGAAGAACCGTCACGAAGATGATGATGGAGGGAGCTAGACTTTACAACATAGACCACATGAAGAAGACGCTCACTTCCACTCGATCCACTCCACTCCCAGCCTGGCTACGACTCCTGAACCGCCTCTAACGACCAGGACCACAGGGGAGTTCATTCCTTTTCCCATCCCTTTTCTTTGTCTTTGTATATATACACTTTCTTGCTTTTGTTGTTCTTGTTTTAGTTGGTTATTTTTGTTGTCAAGTTTTTAGTGTTGAGTTTTTGTTTTATCGGGTTTTGAGATAAATTTCCTATACATTCCTTTATATCATCTTAGAAGTCGTGAAAGCTAGTTAAATTTGATTGTCGAATTTTGGGATTTATTGACTTGAATGGATTATTTGATTGCATGTGGTTACTACTTGACGATAGATTCTGTGTTGATAGACTGAGTTGATTATTTTTGCGTACCTAGTGAGGATTGAGCCTATTTTTATTATTTGTGTGTGGTGCACCTGTGGTTATTGTAACTCTAGAACTTGCTTTGATTCTTTTGAGACCACACAACCATAGGTTTGCATAATTACTATGAAGGCTATCTCACTTGTTTCCCTTTACTACTTTTGTTGTCTCATGCTACTCAAATAATTTTCTTATCATACGCTATGTCATTTTCATTAGTCATTCTACTATCTTTCTATGCTTTCATCATGTCATTTCTTTCTATTTCCATTTTGTTGGATGTGGAATATTGGATGTTTCATGAAGAGTGTTTTGTCCAAGATGGACACAAATTTAAGTGTGGGGGAGAGGAGTAGCTCAAGAAAATTCAGTATAAGCACAGGTAAGTTGTGCTTGATCACCATGAGCTAGATATTCTCTTTATCATTTTAGCTGAGCTTGATGTTGGAGCATAGGGAAGTGCACTACATGTTGGAAAAAAAAAGTTTGAAAAAAAAAGCTGAAAAAAAAGAAGTTGAAAAGAATAAACATTTGGGTGCCCATGAAATAAATAAATAAATAAATAAGTATTGTGAAAATTTTGACATGTGTCATTTTTTTCTATATGTGATAGTATTTTTGTTAACGACATCCCTTGTTACAATCATTGAGAGATTTATTGTATATCATGAGTAGATTTGTATTAAAGAATGT
Source organism: Wurfbainia villosa (assembly GCA_025175895.1). Lineage (NCBI taxonomy): Eukaryota > Viridiplantae > Streptophyta > Magnoliopsida > Zingiberales > Zingiberaceae > Wurfbainia > Wurfbainia villosa. The sequence continues at coordinate 97,619,174 of CM045990.1, forward strand.
AATAAGGGTTACTTACATGTTTATTGAGTTGGAAGAAAAAAAATTAGGGCAATGCTTTCTTATACTCGCCTATGTAGCATTCCAGTATTTCCATATCTTCTTGCATTTCTTTAGCTATTTCATTTCTTATCTTTCTTTCCTTTCGTACATATTGTCATTTTTCTTTTATTCATGTTTCTCTTACATTTTTAATAAGCCTTCAGTGATTGTGTATTCTTATGTGTATATAGTGGTGAAGGTAGAAGAAAAGCAAGCATATGGTAGTTTATAAACCATGAGTAGCTTGAGTGAACTCCACTATTACATGCTAATGAGAGCGAGAGAAACCACCACTTACCTTGTGAGGCTTAATTATTCTTAGTCTATTCATGATGAATTGAAGTCACCATGTTTGTTAACCTGTATAAGATTTGAATCCATAATTTCTTGAGTCTTTGAGATTTGACAATCCTATGTAACTTTCTTTCACGATCTTCTATGTATGCTTGGGAATTGCTACGGAAATATATCTTCAGTTTACTTTTAGTTTTCTTTACTTGCTCGGGACGTGCAAGAATAAGTGTGGGGGAATTGATAACTACCATTTTGTCGTATTATTTTGATCCTTAATATCACTGTTTTAATCCTCCCAAGTGATTAATTGTTGATTATTTGCATGTTTTATGAGTTGGATCTATTTTTGGATCTTATTATAAATTCTCCTAAATTTTGGACTTATATACGAATTTTATCTTTGTTTGTAGGAGATCGAGATGAGCCAATGGTTTAGACTCAAGTTGGATCAAATATGGCTTCATCTAAGAGCATAAAGGACATTTGAAGCTGGAACAATCTGGACCTTTCATCAAGATCAGAAGCAGTTTAATCAAAGGACCAAATCTGAGCAATATTGACCATCCGAGGAAAGCGGTTGATTTTGAGCCATCTATCCAGGTCTGGAGAGATCCAGTCCATACATTTTGATCTGGACATCAGAGCCTTTCATCTAGATTTGACCGATCATAATTATCCCTTCAGATTGATCAGATCCGTGCATTCAAAATCAGAGGAATCTGAGCCATTGGATGCCTAGCCAGCTTAATCGATTAATCAAGGCAATTAAACCCTATCTTAATGGGCGGCTGGGATTAAATGGGGCTACGATCGGATGGTCATAGAAATTTCCCTTTAAAACCAACATTTTCTCACCGCAAAAAGGATCGCGCAGAATCCCTTCTTCCATCGCGCGATGGCGGCGGTTTCTCCACCTCATCCGCACGAAGCACCGCCGCCCGTCCACATCCTCCGCCAAGGTTAGCGGTGGACCCCTCCATTATCACCTCTTCCTTCTTTGCCAGCACCTCCGATAGCCAGTTTCCCCCTTCGATTGCATGACAAAGGAGTGGATTCGCCCTTTCACGTGCTGATCGCCCGTCGCGCTCTCCCCTTCCCTGTCGGTCGCCGGAGAGGAAAGGGCATTCCCTCCTTCTCCGATCACCGGTGTCATTCCACAGCTCCAGCAGCCACTAGTGCCATTCCACAGCTCCACCTTCTTCATCGCCGCCAACCAATCGGAGTGGGGATTCCCCTCCGATCGGTCCAGCCACCACCACAGCCGCCGGAGTGGGGATTCCCCTCCGTTATTGCTCCGACCACCAGCAGCTCCGACAGCCGATCCACAACTTCAACAGCGCTCTACTTTTGTGGCCATCACCTTCACGGCAGCGCCGATTGCATCTTCCATCCGATGGCAATTCCAGTTTCAATTTCAGATTCCATACAAGCTGTGTTTGATTGCTTTTCATGTTTATTTCTTGTTTGTAATCAAAATTCCTTCCATGTTTTGAATTGCATGTATTTAGTTTAATTTGTTTCATACTTATGTAGTGTTTGATAAAATACTTCTTAGAGTAATTTGGTTGTAGTTGATTATGTTAGATTTAGTTTCATGCTTTGCTTTACTCTAATGTTATTCTGTATATTTAAATTCTTGCACTTTTGTATTTGAATGCTTAGTTTAAGTTTCTTTTAATTTCATCGCACTCATAGCTTAGTTAGATTAGAGTTTGATTACTTGCATTGTCTTTTCGTTTGGTAGGATTAGTCTTTTAAAACCCAAACTCCCGTCTTCAATAGAAAACAAAAGGCAATAATTAGAAATCCTAAGTTTACTACTCTATCGAAAACACTCGTTGGGAAATGATCCAAGCCATTCACTATGTTATATTAGTGTATAGAGAGTTTGGTAATTAATTTGTAATGGTACCACGATACAAAATACTCGTTATCAGTCCTCTTATCCCAAAGACTATTAATCCTAGATGTATGTAATTGTGTTGTTTGGTTAGGAGTTGTTTTCCAGCTTCCTCAGTCATAAAGAGTGAGACGTTCTTCACCCCCATCAGGTAGGTGAAGGGCTTCACTTTGTGATGTCTATAGATAGAGTTTGAAAATGACAGCAGGTTATGTCCTTATAGTCTCCTAGGATTTAAGATACTTAGTTGTTCATTTGAAAATGTTTCTACTGTTTTGTCTATATCAATTATTTCTTCGATTCAGTGTTGGTTTCTATTGTGATGTTGTAAGTTGGCTAGCCATGTTAAACTGGAGGGTGGTTCAGAAATAGATCTTCTTCCGCCAATAGTCCTGGATGTTCCAGAGAATAAACTGGTTGTTGTTCTATTCATTGTTTTTCGTGGTATGTTATAAATGAATAAGATGAAGGTCTTCTTCTAATTATTCCTCCTGTTGATAATTTTGCAAGATCTTTACTAAGTGATTCGATAGACTGGTTCCAATTTTTTATATTACCTACGTCTACTGTATTTCGTTCTATGTGAAGGATTTTTGTTTCCAATATTGTGATCCTATGATGTAGTGATGTTAATAGTGTTATTATAGTATTGTTTTGTTGTATTTGGATATGCTATGCTTTCCCTAGAAGTTCTACCTAAATATAGTCATCTTCCCTAGTTTTCGTATGGTTCTGTGAATATTCTAAGGCTCCTTCATAATATGTGTTTTTAAAACTCAGTTTGTTCATTTAAGGAGAAGTTCCACTAATTGTTCTTGTAGTTCACTAAATTGGCACTCTATGGTTTTTAAGAATCTTTCAACTTTGGTCAAGAGATCATTGTTTTCAATTTCAAAATTTCTAGGTTGGTTTTCGTTTAGTACTTTAGTGAGGTTTAAGATGTCACTTCTTTTAGGTAGATTTATAAAGTTAACTTGACTTCCTTCCTATTTAAACTTTCTTGAGAATTGTTCAGATATTCAATATTCTGTTTTGATCTCGTTAAGTTGATTTTGATGCTTGTTTAGTGATGTTGTTATAAGGCTAATAATATGATGTAAGTATTGAAAATTTGGTATCACAGCTTTCGAATCTAGGGATGAATGATAAACAAGCTATAATATCTTGATCTAGCCACCTCACCTGTAAGAAAAATACAAACACAAGATTTCAGAAGTCATCATTGTTATTGTTGGAGTATTGGGAATACAATCAAAGTTCCACATTGGTAAGATATGAAAAAGATCATGTGCTTATAAGATGAAAATATATCTCCATTGGGATGAGGCCTTTTGGGTAAACCCCAAAAATAAAACCATGAGGGCTTAGGCCTAAAGTGGACAATATCATACCATTGTGGAGATATATGAATCTTATACATACTAACAATTGGTATCAGAGTTATGGTTCATGTCAAACTATGAACCTCGAACGAAGAAAGTTGAGCTCCCATGTCCGGATCAAGAGAATCATACATCAGGCAAGAAGTTCAGTTGGGTCTGGAGGACCGAACAACTGGCAGAAAGTCCAGTTGGGCCAAAAGGATTGGACAATTGGCAGGAAGTCCAGCTGGGTCAAGAGGACCAGACAGTTGGCAGAAAGTCCTGGTGGATTGAGGATCGGAAATCAAGCAGAGGATATCCTTCGAGGGCGGATAGGCATGAGGGGGGTCAATATGGTCCTTCGTTTGAGGGGAAATTATTGGAGTATTGAGAATACAATCAAAGTCCTACATTGGTAAGACATAGAAAAGATCATGTGCTTATAAGATGAAAATATATCTCCATTGGGATGAGGCCTTTTGGATAAAGCCCAAAAATAAAACCACGAGGACTTAGGCTCAAGGTGGACAATATCATATCATTATAGAAATATATAAATCTTATAGACACTAACAATTATCACAGATCTAAACAGACATCTCATTAAATACATTCAAAATACTCCCAACTAAATACAATAATATAAAGAATTAGAGTGACAATTATCAACTTGGATGAATAAGAAGATACAGCACGACCAATGTGATATGACATGATCCACTAGAGCAGCGTGGAGAAATATACGAGCTGTATCACTTATTAAAATCATCAAATATATATATTTGAAAAAGTTTAAAGGATTCTCAATGGGACATTTTATATTAAAAATACTTTTTACTTCAATACTATTATTATGGCAACCGTATTTTTTTTGCTCCAATTGTAATTTTTATTTTTGTATTCTTGATTTGTCCACGGGTCAATTTGGTCGATTCTTTGTACCAAATTTTGCTAGTAGCTATATTCCGATACATTCTCTTTTTTTTCGAGAGTTTTATAATTTGATGTTAAACTCATTTCATACGATAGTCGAAGTTGTCAAAGTATTAGACACTACTCTGCTATGAGATATTCATGGTGATGGTGATATCGTAAAAATTACTTTATTGGAAAATGGCGACAACACAATTACATTTTGTGTTATGTAAAAATTAGGAATATGTCCAACTAGCAGTCCATTGTCATCTGTTCCAGAGTTGTGATGAGAGGAAAGGTAAATCGCGGAGGGGACAGAGTCCCTTGACACGATGACAAGACAGAAGAGGAGTCATCTAACTACATTTTGTGTTGAATGGTGCATATGGTGGATAAATAAATAAATTCTATTCACATTCAATCTTGAATTATTTAATTATTTTGAAAGAAAATTCGGTGAAAATAGTTTGGAGTATTTCTAATCATTGTCAAAAAAATTTGAACATGAAGTTACTATAATATTTAAAAATAAATTATTTTTTAAAAAATTAACTTGATTAAAAATATTATAGATAAAGTATTTTTATATATATATAAAATTATTTATCGACTTGATCAATATTATTTAAACTTGATTAATATCACTTAAAAAAATCAAAATATTTATAGAATTATATGTAGCAGTCATTCCGTGGTTGCTAAGTTTTTAAAACAATTTTAACCAAGTTATTCAATAGTTTTCTTTCTATAAAAATACTCTAACATGTTGTTCAACAACGTTGGAATAAAAATATTTTCGGAATGAAAAATACCTTAGGGTGCTATTTTTGACTTTTTAAAATCAATGGGTATCCTTTTCACTTTGGGGCATAATTAAAGATGCTCTTTTAATTTTTACCCAAATAAATTTAATTAGTGTTCAATGCTTTCACTTAGAAAAGTATCCTCCTTTCCAACTCCACTAAAGGTGAGATCGTAAAAAAAATATTTTACAGAAGGATAGAACGATATAATTTAATCCTCTGCTAAGGAATATTTGATAGTGAATATAAAAAATTTATATTTGACGACCCTGAATCAAGTGGGTTGAATTAGAAATTTATCTTTACAGATAGAGTATTTTGACATTGAATAGTTTTATAGGGACAAAATAATTACAGAAGTCGAACTTCACCGTCGGACCATAAGTACTAGTGTACTATCCAAATTTACTTTGGTATCTCAATGGAAATTTTTCATAAAGCCAAATTGATCGCCCTCGGATTAGTCAAGCCGAAGACTCAGAAATTTAGTGCGAATAAAAATAATAATAATAAGGATCTTAATTTTATTCTCTAATAATGGAATACACAACCTAATAACTATGTGATTTGTTATCTATGATAAATTAAGATATTAGTGATAGCCAAGTTGGTGTCATTTTTTTTTGCCACCTATGATAAATTTAGATATTTATATAAATTTATAAAAATAATTTTATTTTGTCATGGCACTTTTCCTCTCATAGTGCCCCATGATAGCATTTTCTATGGCATTTAAATTTTATAATAAATTATATTGTCACTTAGACTTGATTGTGTTATCATTTTTAAATTTTCTATCGTGAGGTCATATCTAATATTGTTATCTTAGAATCATTTCTCCAATTCGCTACTAGATTTTGAAAGAACAAAAAGTAAATAAAAAATGACACAAGGTCATAAGTATATCATCGATTGAAATACGATTTGACTCTATGAAATCTCTAGATTTGGTAAAATTTAGTCGACCCTACGTTACTTAACTTGTTTGATATTTACCGTCACCTCAATTCCGAATACGGCCAGAGTCACACAAAGGTTGTGTCAAAAACAAAACAAAATAAAACAAACATGATCTTATCCTAATCACATATGTGACCATATTAATTACTACCTCACCTCGTAACTTCAATTCTCATCCCACACCTCATTATCTCACCCCACCACCCCACCACCATCAAAATGGTCCCAAACATGATCCATAAGAATGGGAGTCACTTTCTTCAAATATTTGATGCTTCACTCCCACTGCAAATTCACAGCTTAAAAGTAGGATCCTACTGCCATTCTCCCCAAGACAAATCGACTCTCTTTATCTTTGTCTTGTTTTGTTCGGTTCTATTTCATGACAGTAAAGTTCAAGTGCACTCTTCTGGTCCTGAAACTGTCAATGGCCATGCTACTTGCAACAAAGGCCTGCATTTGGATGGTGAGGCTCACGCGGTCATGAAAGCGATCTTGGCACGAGGCTGAAGACAGGACTAGCACCACCGTGCTTGGCGATTCCGGTATCGAGATGTGTTTATCTTTTTTGATAGAAGAAAGAATCTATGAGATTTGATCCTTGCAGTGCAGGTCTTACGGTGGTGGTGTATTGCTTCCCTATTTTAGCAGTGGCCAGTTTGGCTTTTGTCTTCTTGCACCTCATTTCGAAAACTGAGGAAAGTAGGTAATACTACTTCGCCCACAAAGAGTTGAATCAGTTAGGATGAACAAGGCATGGACCTAGTCGACTCTGATAGTTAGACTTTATGGCTTCTTGTTGCAGGAAGAGATGGTCAGTATTGACGATCAATTTGACAAACCCGATCACAGTGATGAGTGGCTCAATCAGGATAGTTTCCACTGCAGAACTCTTAACTGCAACCCTGTTCGTCATCTTTCTGGCATGGACATACTACTCCAATGTTTCCAGTTATTTCAAGGCAAAGACACCCTACAAGTCCCTCGAACTCAACGAGTAGCATTTAAACATACAAATGTTGCATTGATCAGTATCAATATTTGCTTCGCTAACTAATTTTGTTTCTGGTTAATTTTCGTTTAGATGGCAGCTAAAGATGATGTATGTGGTTGTTCGGATCGGTTCGATTAGCAAAGCATATAGCATGTTTGGTGCTCTTGTTCTTGCCAATTCTGAGAGGGATGGCAGTGTTTAGGGTGTTTGGAGTTCAGTTTGAAGCTTCTGTGAGGTATCATGTTTGGATAGGCAATTTAATAATACTCTTGTCACATTTACATGGCACCATTGTGATGTTCATATGGGGTGTTAAGAAAAGCCTGTTGAAGGAGGTGAGCAAAACCACTAATAACAAGTTTACAATTCTCTTAAATTTTTCCCTTTTAATAAGTTGACTATGACTTGTGCTTATGGTTGAACAACAGATCGTAAAATGGCAATCAGTAGGGTGTGTTAATATCGCGGGTGCAATTGCCTTGGCAACTGGTCTCATCATCTGGATTACATCACTTCCCCAAATAAGAAGGAAGCAGTTCCAGCTATTCTACTTGACTCACCATCTCTACATAGTCTTCATCATCTTTTTCTTGATTCACGTCGGAGATAAGCATTTCTATTTGGTGTTAGCGGGCGTTCTTCTCTTCATGCTCGATAAGTTGCTGCGAATAGTACAGTCAAGAGAACAACAGTGCCAATTTCTGCAAGCATTTTGCCCTGCAGAGAGCACTGAAACTTACTCTCTTGAAACATCCTTGTGAGCCATATTGTTTTTGATTCACGACCAATATACAAACAAGTATTCCATATTTTGTTTACTTTATAGGTATGAGCTACACTCCAACAAGCATCATCTTTGTTAAAGTTCTAAGGGTATCGAAGTTTCAGTGGCACCCTTTTAGCATTACTTCAAGTGCAACATGGACAATTTTGAGCTTTAAATCTTGATCAAGAACCATGGTCCGTGGACTACTGGCCTCTACAATTTGCTGAATTTAGTGATTGATACTGGCTCCAGTGACCATCTTAACAACATTCAAATAGCAGTCGAAGGACCTTACGGACCTGCAATGGTCGAATACCGAAGGTACTTGAAGTTGCTTGACAATTTAAATTTAAGCTTTTGAGTTATGTTGGAACTTAAATGAACACTATATACTGAAACTAGGTATAGGAGCCTAGTGTTAGTGGCCGGTGGTTCGGGGATATCTCCTTTTCTGAGCATTCTGCAAGATTTTGCTTCAAGAAACGGAGACATGAGCAAGAATCCGATCAAGGTGCAATTGATATATGCTGTGAAGAAGGTTGAAGACCTCATCATTCTGGCCGTGATTTCCCCCTTGTTGCTGAACCAATCCACCGAGCTCGGAACCTGAAGATGGAACTTTTTGTCACCCAAGAAAATAGTTGTTGGTGCAATCGGCCCAAGATTCGAGTTTGACTCGAATTGTATTTTGATGTTAGACAAAACGCATGACATGGAATTGTCATGGGAAGTCCAACATGGGTTGGTCACGTAAATCTAAGTGTGTAACCTTGGTGGTGAAAAATCCAAGCATGAGGCTTGGTGTTGGGAAAGTCCAAGCATGAAACTTGGCATGGAAAATCCAAGCATGATGCTTGGTGTGGGAAGTCTTGAGGACTTGCAAGTTCACTAGGCTCGGGGTCTTTGAGTCGATGAAAGATGACATTGCGAAGCCGTGCGTTTGGTGCATCCGAGGGCCCGTTGGACGGAGAGCGAATGGAGTGAGGCCCAAGGAAAGTATACTTCGAGGGCAAGAGATACGAAGGATGACATTGCGAAGTCGTGTGCTTGGTGCATCCGAGAGACGTAGGCCGAGGGAAGAGAGTTTCGGTAGGGAACTCCATGAGAGGATGAGGTGGACTTGGCCAAGTGGCTAAGACTGAGTATTGGAGACTCAAATATGGTGTTTGAGAGTTTATCCGACGGTCGAATGCTCAAACAACTTAGTGTTTGAGGTTTTACACGATATCAGTCGACTGGTATAGGTACCAGTCGACTGCTCTAGGTCGATTGGACTCGATCGGTGTTCGACTGACTAGGTTACGGCGAGCGATCATTATCAAGGGAGGGCGATTGATCGATGACGCCATCACGACTAATGATGGATATCGATTGGCGATTTAGGCGGTCGAGCAGAACACTTTCCAGTCGAGTGATGCGCCGAACACTCGACTGATGGAGTTACCAGTCGACTGATGGGTAGGATCAGTCAACTGATGATTATCTGTTGGGTTTTGGCAATTGTGGATTTGGCCATTGTGAGACAACGACTACAACATCAGTCGACTGGAGGTCACGAGCAGTCGACTGATCGGTGAGATATCAACCCGAGACAAGCATAAAAGGAGGAGCTTGGGAGAGGAATTCAATAAGGATTTTTGGGGCAATTTTGGAGGGAAATTGCTGCTGTATTCCAGTCCTTCAAGAGCAAACCAAAGCAAGCAATAAGCAAGTGATCAAAATAATTATGTAAAAGTTCTCTTTTGTATTGTCTTTGTATTTTGACTTGTATTTTTGTATTACTATTGTAATTGCTTGTACGAAGTTTCTCCACCTCCGACTTATAGTCGAGAAGGAGTTTGAGTATTGTCGTGTGCATCTCTAGAGCTCATTGAGCTCGCCCCGTAGAGTGGGAACCCTAAGGTTCCGAACCACGTATATTGTTGTCTCTTGTGCGCTTGTGTGTATTTGTATATCTTGTTAGTATTATTATTGTTATTCTGCTGCGCTAACAAGATTGTAGACGCAAGAACAATCGAATTCCATCGTACGACGATAAAGGGCTATTCACCCCCATCTAGCCGGCCACCGACGTTCCAACAAGTGGTATCAGAGTAGGTTGTTTGTCGAGGACTAACCGTCAACAAAAGCACGACAAGATGGTCGACTACAACATCCATCCACCGAAATTCGACGAAGATTTTCCTTGGTGGAAGAAAAGGATGGAGGTATATTTCGAAATCGATTTCGATATTATGCTAATCATGGAAAGCGGTTTTGAAGTGCCTAGGGGCGAAGAGGGAAAGCCAATGGAAAAATCAAAATGGACACAAGAGCAACGTCAAGAATTCAAGACAATGGTTAAGGTAACAAAAATGCTATTAGATTTAATACCTAACCATATCTTGTGTAAGCTAGGAGAATACCAGGATGCCAAAGATTTATGGGACAAATTAGTTAAATTCCATGAACATCCCGAACTGGCTCAATTGGAGAAGGAGGCCGAGGAAGAACGTCCATCAACATCCAAATCCGAGGATGTTGAAGAATCGCCATCTACATTCGAAGATGTAGATGACTTGGTGGAAACCTCCACCTCTAGCATTGAGGGGGAGGAGAGGCCTTCCATTTCGGAGCAAGGTCAAGATGAAGCATCTACCTCCGGAAGAAGTGATCAAGAGGCTTCCACCGTCCTAGGTAACTCAAGCAATGTAATTAATAATAAAAATCACATAATTTGCTTTGAGTGTAGGGAGAAAGGACATTACAAGAGTAAATGCTCAAAATTGGCTAAGAAGAAAACACCCACACCAAAATCAAAGGATGCCGGAGTCCTCACGAAGAGAAGCAAAGAGCACATTGTGTGCTTCAAATGCAAACAAAGAGGACACTACCATAGTCAATGGCCTAAGGAGAGAAAGAAAGGGCAAGAAGGGGCATCTCATGTAGGGGGAGCTTCCAAAGCTAACCCTAAGGTATATTTAAATTATGCACCTTCTAGTTCTATGACCAACAAGCATGCTAAAAACTATTTTAGTTCACTTGCTATTATTAATAAAAAGCATGCTAGTAGAAATAAATATTTTTGCCTATGTGCTAAGCATGTTAGTTTACCTAAGGACAAACCTAGACACCATAACTCTAGACCAATTCTACCTAGGGAGTCCATTAGGAGAATTGAAGAAAATTTGGACATTAATCCCAAGAAATCTAGGCATATGCCTAAGAAGAAAAATCATTTCCAAAAGAAAAATGAGAAATCAAAATTGGGAAGGTTAGAGGTGGAAAACCAAGCCTTGAGGTCAAGGCTTGAGAAACTTGAGAAGACCCTAGCAACAATTACAAATTCAATTAAAGGGTCAAATGTTCAAAATTCAAGGCCTAGGAAACAAGAAATGTCCAAGGGAAAGAAAGGTTTGAGTCACAAACCTAAGTCCTATCATGATGTTCCATTCAATTATGGAACTATTTCTAGGTATAGGAAAACCAAGGTTAGTAGGGAAGTTATCCCTAAGACTAGCCATGGTGTTTGTTTAGTGACTAAGGGCTTAAGAAAAACCAAGAAAGCCACTAAGAAGGTCAAAGGAGGAGTCACCTCTAAAGTTGACCAAGGAAAGACCCATTTGACTAAGGTGTCAAAACCAAAAAGGGTCATTAGGAAGGTATCTTGGAAAGTTATTCCTAATGAATACCTTGTTAGCCCAAGGAGTTCCAATAGGTTTTGGGTTTCTAGGAGCGTGATTGATTCACGCTAGATGGGTTAGGGTGTGTCAACCCTAAGTGGATGGGTAGTTAACCTAGTCATGGTGAGTTGACATATTAGGATGTGCCAATGTACTTTGAGAAGTTGAAAAATGACTAAATTGACACAATTAGGTCTTAGGAGTAATGATGTGCCATTTTGGATTTTTGGCACACTAGGGGGATTAATGGCATTAAGGCAAAAATGGATTTGATTTTAGAAATGAGATTTTGAGTTTAACACTTAGGTATTTTATACCTTAGTATCTTATAATTTTCATGCTTTTTTGCCTTGCCATGATATGACATCATGTTTATTTTTATCATATAAAATATTATGATTATATTTAGAGTTATTTTATATGTAATGTATGCTTATATTTCATTCACATGCCATGACATCATGATTTTGGTACATGTCCTTATCTTTGTATCATTTATGTCATAATCATCATTCATGCATAAATAAAATGGATTTAAGAACTAAGGCATGATTTGAAGGGAATCAAATATTGTTGCCTAGAGATATGCATGAAACCCTAAATGAACAAATCCCACATCTCACTATAAATTGACTAGTATGTGTTTCATACATCTAAATACAAGTGAGATGTTTAGAAAAATGAAATTAAAGGTTTTAAAAACATTTCAAAATCATTTTGAAAAACCTTGGTGAACTCTATCTTTGAATAGCAATCACCATTGAATGGAATGATACAAAGAGGGCTCAATATTGAAGCTTTTCTCAACTTTTGAACTTTGTATCAATCTCGCTATTTTATGGGTAAAATAATTTTCAAATATTTTTCACCCATAATGATTGTGATAAGTAATGTACGTACAAATTTTCATGATTTTTCAATGTATGTATATTTACTTATGAATTTCAGAACTTAGGTTCCGAAAATTGAAAATTGCATTTTGTAGTTATCAGTCGATTGCCATGGGTGACAGTCGACTAATGTGGGAAGGAGTCGACTGATCTCCGAGAGATTCGGTGATAATGCTTCAGTTACATGTTGCTATGGTCTTATGTGGCTGATAAGTCGTTTCCGGTCTTCAAACTTAGTACCATTATTAGGACATGCTTTGGAGAGCATTAGAAAGTGTGGAAATCCATTGGATATGGATTAGGAGAAGTGTTTAGGGTGAGTATCAATTTTAAGGTGTGTGAGAGTTCATTGTTGAACTTTGCCTTAAATTTTGATTGTTTAGCGTTCTTATTAGCTTAGGGACTCTCCAAGGACATTGTTGGTGCAATGGTCAAGGGGGAGCAAGCCTTTAGGGGGAGGTATCCATCATGGGAAGATGGATGTGTATTTTTCTTCATGGGAGGAAAATTGGGTTAGCTCTCTTAAGTGATATGTGACTTATCACTAGAAAGATTGTAGGCATGTGTGTTCCTCCAAGAGAGAGATTGTAAGATTTCATTGGGATATGAGACATTTATACCCTTGGGGAGGACCTTTTTGATGTATGTTAAAAAGGGGAAGAAGTTACCAATTTAGATAGTTGAAATTCTCATTGGGATGTGAGAATTTCCAATTGGGGATAATTGGTAGACTTGAGTCTGAGGTTTTGTCAAACATCAAAAAGGGGAAGATTGTTGGTGCAATCGGCCCAGGACTCGAGTTTGACTCGAACTGTATTTTGATGTTAGACAAAACGCATGACATGGGATTGCCATGGGAAGTCCAACATGGGTTGGTCACGTAAATCCAAGTATGTAGCCTTAGTGGTGAAAAGTCCAAGCATGAGGCTTGGTGTTGGGAAAGTCCAAGCATGGGGCTTGGCATGGAAAATCCAAGCATGAGGCTTGGTGTGGGAAGTCTTGAGGACTTGGCAAGTTTACTAGGCTCAGGGTCCTTGAGTGGGTGAAGGATGACATTGCAAAGTCGTACACTTGGTGCATCCGAGGGACCATCGGATAGGGAGCGAATGGAGTGAGGCCCAAGGGAAGCATACTTCGAGGGCAAGAGACACGAAAAATGACATTGCGAAGTCGTGAGTTTGGTGCATTTGAGGGACGTAGGCCGAGGGAAGAGAGCTTCGGTGGGGAACTCCATGAGAGGATGAGGTGGACTTGGCCAAGTGGCTACGACTGAGTGGCGGAGGCTCAAACATGGTGTTTGAGGGTTTATTCGACGGTCGAATACTTAAACAACTTGGTATTTGAGGTTTTACTAATCAGTCGACTAGTATTGGTACCATTCGACTCCTCTAGGTCGGTTGGACTTGACCGGTGTTCGATCAGTTCGGTGAGCGATCGGTTGAGGAGGAGATAATCGACTCGCCATCGATCGGCGTGATGATGGATATCGATCGGTGATTGGGGCAAATTCGACGCAGAACACTTTCGATCCAAGTGATCGCCGAGCACCGATCGATGGGGTTACCAATCGATGGGTAGGATCAGTCGATTGATGGTTATCCGTTGGGTTTTGCCAATGTGGATTTCGGTCATTGTGAGACACGGCTACAGAAGTCGGCGATCGTGATCGAAAATCAACGAGACAAGCATAAAAGGAGGTTCTTGGAAGAGGATTTCAGCAAGGATTTTTGGGGCGATTTTTGAAGGAAATTGCTGCTGCATTCCTGTCCTTCAAGAGTAAACCAAAGCAAGCACAAGCAAGTGATCAAAGCAATTGTGTAAAAGTTCTCTTTTGTATTGTCTTTATATTTTGGCTTGTATTTTTGTATTACTATTGTAATTGCTTGTATGAGGTTTCTCCACCTCCGACTTGTAGTCGAGAAGGAGTTTGAGTATTGCCGTGTGCATCTCTAGAGCTCGTTGAGCTCGCCTCGTGGAGTAGGAACCTTAAGGTTCCGAACCACGTATATTATTGTCTCTTGTGCACTTGTGTGTATTGTATATCTTGTTAGTATTATTATTGTTATTCCGCTATGCTAACAAGATTGTAGATGCAAGAACAATCGAATTCCACTGTACGAAGATAAATGGCTATTCACCCCCTCTAGGCGGCCACCGATGTTCAAACAATAGTCTACAAGACTTGTCTCTTCAGGTCAAGACAATTGCATCCAACAAAGGTTCCTTTAAAGGTGCTCTCTCAATGCCTCAAGGATTTTTATGGAAGGCACTGATCACAACAGTCTCTTTCACTATCTTTCTCACTTCTCTTATCATATTGAACCATATTTTCCTACACCAAGAAAGCAAATCCTCGAAGAAGCAAAAGAAGAATCCATCATGGATTGGGGATCTATTCGTTCTCTGCTCGATCGCTTACTATCACCGCGAGTTGCTGCACAGTGGATTCAATTATCTCAAGATGGAAGAAGTCAATGAGTGATGGCCAACAGCCATCTCACAAGCAAAGTGTGTGCCATGAAAATACATCTGCCAAAGTGCAAGGAACATTGAGACATGAAATAGAGTTTGGCATTTGGCCAAACTTAATAGTTAATGCTTTTTCTTTGCGTGACTTCATGTGAAATGTGTGTTATTGTAGTTCTTAATAATTCTTTTGTTTTTGTTTTTTTTTGTTTTTGGCAGAGATGCTCGATGAGATTGAATTTGGCATAGAAGAGGCAGAAATAGGCATCTTTGTGTGTGGTCCTTCCATGAATGAGTCAGTGGCTTCATTTTCTACAGCAAACAGACAATGCATGAAGAATCACAGAAATACTTTACAATAATGAATTTTTATTTTAAGTACTTTTGGTAATTTTAAATTGCCTCCTAAGATATAGGAATACAATAACATTCTCCTCAAAAACTTTCAAGAATTGGCATTCAACAAATAATTCAAATCTTCAATAAAATTTACTTTTATAATTAGTTTCAAGTCATGGTTGAAACCATCCAACAATCTACTATTAGCATCAGTAGTCGATTGTTCCATTATAAATTCAAACGTTACACCTATAGAATGACTCTTTTCAGTTCAGCATTAATCACAACAGTCGACTTCTCATTAACATTAATTAACGGTCATACTATCAGTCGAGTTCCAAGCATTCTATCTGCTCCAAAAGTAATAATGGTTGATTGTTCCTCTCCATTAATCGATTGATGACAATCAATCGAGTTCCAAACATTCTATTCACTCCACTGGCTACTAGTCCAAGGCATGCGATCTTTGATCACTTCAAATGGGTGATTCACTATTAATCACTTCAAGTGTAGGTAATTAACTGATAGATCATAGCACTCGATTGCTCATATCCTAAGCACCCTTAAACCCATCAAACCTTGAATTGATCGTTATTTCATTGCAATCGACTGATACTTCTATTTCAGTCTTACCAAGACTAAATTTTCACTTTACCAAGTATCTGGTAGATTTCATCCTACCAAGACTTTGTTGGGATGTATACTGAAAAGTCTATCTTTTGTATGAACATCTTTATTTTTGAAATAAGAATCACATGATCATTATTTGCATATTTATGGTTATGCATATTGTCTGATACATTACATTATAGATAACATGGTGTGTGGTGTCACATGGAAGATCATGTTATCAATTCCTTGTAGAGTAAAAGTAGAGGCTCACAACCGAGATGGTTTTGGACAAACCATTGGTATGGTTGTAGTGTAATTTGGTATTGGTTTGTCTTGACCAAAGAATTATACTAGTACACTTTGTGTGTATTGAGCAGGACCGACTTAGAGGCGATTCAATTTATTGCTGACTAGATAATTGAATCGGACCTCGAATATTATGGTGTTCATGCTCTTAATCCCGATATAATAACGGACATATATACTTAGTATTTATTTCTTTAATTTACCAATGGGTGAGATTTATAGATTAAATCGATAGGCTCGGTAAGTTGAGAAATAATATTATTTACATGGTGTGTCATTGATTATAAGAGGAAATCGTGTCCTATATATTAGGATGATGATATCCCCTTGAGGAGCTCATAAGGATCATCATATAGGGGATCGTTGGAATGCTAGAGGGGGGGGGGGGTGAATAGCGTCGTGCTATATGTGATGGAACTTGTTCGCGTGTTCGTCTACAAATTTTGTTAGCGCAGCGGAATATAGATAATAACAATAACGAAATAAGACAAACACAACAAGAACACAATCATATAACGTGGTTCGGAACCAAACTGTTCCTACTCTACGGATCGAGCTCTAAAGAGCTCTAGTGATGCACACACAATCACTAATCACAAATAACTCCTTCTCGACACAAGTCAGAGGTGGAGAAACCTCGTACAATGATTATACTAAGCAATACAAAAGATACAAGCTAATACAAATGAGAAATACAATGCAAGTAAATAAAAACACTTTACAAGAGCACTTTAGTTGCTTGATCTTTGATTGCCTTGGACTAGCCTTGAAGGACTGGAAAACACCAACTCTCCCTTTCAATTCGCCCAAGAAAATTGCTACCTTTTTCCTCCTCCACGAGCTCCTTTTAAAGCTTCTACCTGTGCTGGAAAAAGTCGATCAGTCGACTAATCGGGACCATCAGTCGACTGATGCCATTGTTGTCGTGAGACAACGGCTATATCTATGTTGGAAAAATCCAACGGATCCATCATCAGTCGACTGATCAAGCCATCACTCGACTGCTGACCGCAGCGGTCGAGTGAGACTCCATTCTGTGCTCCAAAACCCAAGCATCAGTCGACTGATCACAAGATCAGTCCACTTCTCGACCAATCAGTTGACTGCCCATCTCTGGCAGTTGACTGTTAGGCCAAATCCCGCAGTCAAACCCTAGTTGACTCAGGCCAGTCGACTGCCACATGACACCTGTCGACTGGCACACATCAAACATGAGGTTTTATCCCAAGTATGGTTCCCCCATACTTGCTAGACCACCCTTAGCCTAGACCTAAGCCTTCTAGCCACATCCATTAGCCTCACGCCTCTCGGATCCCTCCAAGTCATCCATGACTTGTTCATCCATCGCGCTAGCCTTCCGATGCTTCCATCGGCTGTGTCATGCTAATGGTGTCTACACCGCCAAGACACATTGGACTTACGCCGCCAAGACTTTGCTTGGACTTTACGTTGCCAACCATTGGACTTATGCTGCCAAGACTCACGCTTGGACTTTACGTTGCCAATATCAAACCCCTTGGACTTTTCAAATGCCAAGACTCAAGCTTGGACTTTCCCTTGCCAACCCATGTTGGATTTCCATGCCAAGACCCATGCTTGGACTTTTTCTTGCCAAGTGTCTCACTTGGACTTTCCATGACAAGACCCATGCTTGGACTTTACCAAAAATCACATGGTCAACCCTAGTCAACCATCAAAGTCTCCCTCGAGTCAAACTCGAGTCTAGTTAATCATAACCCGGGTCGATTGTATAAATAATCTCCCCAAAATATTAATCGACATCAATGTCAAACATCAATGTCAACTCACTTTGTCAAATATCAAAACATCACTCGAGTCAAACTCGAGTCTGGTCAATCGTGACCTGGGCCGATTGCACCAACAATCTCCCCCTTTTTGATGTTTGACAAAAATAATCTTGAGTTAGGCCCAAACTCAAATTCCCTTACCAATTTCATAAATTGGTAATCTTATATTCTCCCCCTTTTTGACATACATTAAAAAGGTTCACTCTCCAAGGAGGTCAATGTCTCATGTCCCAATGAGATCTTACAATATCCCCCTTGGTCCAAAGATACCTAGGATGCCTACCATCTTCCTAGTGATAAGTCCCATATCACTCAAGAGAGGCAATCCTATATACTCTCCCAATTTCCAAATTGGGTATCTCAAAATCCCATTTTCCCCCTCATGAGGAAAATTACAATCCATCATCCTATGATGGATACCTCCCCCTAAAGGCTTGCTCCCCCTTGACCATTGCACCAAGAATGTCCTTGGGAAGTTCCTAAGCCAATAGGAACTCTAAACCATCAAAATTAAGGTTCAAAGTTCAAACATGAACTTTTCCACCCTTAAATTTGATACATTGACCTAACACCTCTCCTAATCCATATCCAATGGATTTTCACCCTTTATAATGCTTCTCAAAGCATATCCTAGGGTTAGGAGTGGTTAGGAAACCTTACTGTAGCCAAAATCGGGTTAAACAACCTTGTTTTTCGTGAAATCAGCATTGACAGTTGACTCCGTCAGTTACCAATCGATTGTCGATCACATCAGTCGACTTCCACCCAAGGCAGTCGACTAATAACTGAAATTTAGAATTTCAGTTATCAGAAACAGATTTTGGAAAATCATAAATAATTATACGTATATTGAAAAATCATAAAAATTCATACGTATATTACTTATAGTCAATACAATGGGTGAAAAATATTTGAAAATTATTTTACGCATAAAATATCGAAATTGATACAAAATTCAAAACTGAAGAAAAACTTCAAAGTTTTAGCTCACTTTGTATCAATCTCATCAATGGTGATTGCTATCAAAATATAGACTTCACCAAGGTTTTTCAAAAAGATTTTAAAATGTTTCCAAAACCTTATTTTGGATCATATTCCTTGGGCTCAATGTACATGACTTGTACACAAGCTTTCCCAATGATCCACCTTTGAATTAAGATGAGTTTTAGTTCATCTAGATGTAAAAACTATGCACCTTGAACTTAACTCATATCCTAGCATCTCACATGTATCTAGGGTGTATAAATACACACACATGTCAATTTAGATGTGAGATGTGGATTTTGGTTACCTTAATCTAGGGTTTCATATATTTTTCTAAGGCAACCCTACTTGATTCCCTTATAAATGACACTCCAAGTCATGTCATTGTCCTTAAATCAATTTTAATCAATTTAAATAAATGAAATGATCATGGCATAAATAATAACATAAGTAAACATGGCCAATGATCATGATGTCATGGCATATGATATAAACTAAAAATACATAACATTTAATCCTTGATCCTAGACATGATCATGACATATAAATGATAAAAATAAACATGATGTCATGGCATGTTATATGACAAACAAAGCATGACATATAAAAAGTATAGGTATAATAATACCTAAATTTTAATATTCGTTGCCATTTGATATAATTAAGTTTATTTTTTCATATTATCATTTTTCTCCCTAGTGTGTCAAAAATCGAAAATGACACACTATGACCTCTAATTCTAAATTGTGCCAATTTAATTGATTTTTCATAATTCTAAAAATATATTGGTACATCCTAAATTCTTTTAGGATCATAATATCAGGTATCACGATCATTCGGTAATTGTTCCAATCCCTGTGGGATCGATATTTTTATTACTTGACGACAACCGTGCACTTGCGGAAAATAACACATCAAGTTTTTGTCATCGTAAGGGCGAGGGTCATCAATTTGAGCTCTTAGAAACTCAAAATCTATTTGAGCTCCTAGGGTTAATTAGGTATTCCTTAGGGATAACCTCCCTAGATACCTTCCTAATGACCCTCCTAGGTTTGGTAGCATTGATTATTGTGGTCTTGCCATGGTTAACCTTAGGGATTGCCTCCCTAGTAACCTTCTTAGTGGCCACCCTAGGTTTCCTTGAAACCCTAGCCACTAGGCACAAACCTTAGTCAACCATAGGGATGACTTCTCTATTGACCTTGGTCTTCCTAGACCTAGATTTTGTTCCATAATCAAATGGAACACTATGATAAGCCATCTTAGACTTAGGTTTGTGACCCAAACCCTTCTTGCCCTTGGATGACTTTTGTCTTTTAGGTCCTAAGTGTTGACTTTGAGATTTTGACCATTGACTTTGACCATTAGACCCTTGAAATTGACCATTAGACCCTTGAAATTGATTTTGTATCTTATTTAGGGTCCTTTTCAATTTCTCAAGCCTTGACCTCAAAGCTTGATTTTCAAACTCTAATTGTCCAATTTTAGAATTTTGATTTGATCTTTGGGCATTGTCCTTTCAAGGCATATGCCTAGTCCATTTAGGATTAAAACCTAGGTGCTCTTGTATTTTCTTAATAGATTCCCTAGGTAAAACTTTTCTAGGGACATTAGTCCCAAATTTCTCCTTATTTTCAAAATGAAAATTCTTAGCTCCTAAACAAAAGTACTTGTGCCTATTAGCATACTTTTCATAAATTGCAAGAGAATTAAAATTCCTAGTATGCTTTTGTCTATTAACTAAAGAAGGAGCATTACAATATACCTTAGGGTTTGCCTTAGAGGCTCCCCCTACTTGTGAGGCTCTCCTTTGAGTCTTCTTCTCCTCCTTTGGGCATTGATTCTGGTAGTATCCCGATTGCCGACATTTAAAGCAAATCACTAGCTCCTTGCTTTTTGTTGTTGGGGGACCGGTATCCTTTGATTTTACTTGAGGTTGTGGTGCCGGAGGAGTCTTCTTAACTCTTTTCGGACACTTACTCTTGTAGTGTCCGGATTCCTTATACTCAAAGCATATTATATGATTTTTATTTACAATTGACATGCTTGAGTTACCGATGGTGGTGGTAGGTGCCGGAATTGGAGCTTCTTCATCTTGACCGGATGTCGAAGCTTCTTCTTGTTGCTCTGAAGTGGAAATTCTTTTCTCCCCCTCAATCCTAGAGGTGGAGGTTTCTTTTACTTCTTCCAACTCCTCTTCCACTGATCCGGAAGTTGACTCCTCTTCAACTTCTGATTCCTCACTTGCTCGTGAGGATGATGAACTCTCTTCATCCTCTTCCTTATCTTCTTCTACTTGTGCCAAGTGGGGCTTCTCATTGAACTTGGCCAATTTGTTCCATAGCTCCTTGGTGTCAAGATATTCACCTAGCCTAGACATAACATCATTAGATATCAAATCTTCTAAAAGTTTTGTTACCATAGCTTCGGTCTTGAATTTTTGCTGTTGCTCTTGGGTCCATTTCTTCAACTTGAGGACTTGTCACTTCTTATCTCTAGAAGGTTCAAAGCCTTCTACGAGGATGAACCAATCCTCTATGTCCATCATCAAGAATGTTTCCATTCTTGCTCTCCATGCCAAAAAGTCTTCTCGATCATATGGTGGTGGAGTGTTGATGTCTCATCTGTTGGGTTTCTGGCACCGTGGCGAGTGTGTGTTCGAACATGTTTCATAAACATGTGCACAGCAGAAGGAATAAAATAATAAATCTAATTTATTACAACACACACATCACACGCATGCATAGTACAACATGTGTAGACATAACTGTAAATTTAAATTTTGCAATAAAAGGAAATTTAACTACGTATACCATACGTATCACGTGTAGCGGGAAAGGCATCAACCGGAACGATCATCGCTAGAATCGTCTCTATCCATATCAACGCTGAGTATCTTCGGGATGACTTCACCAAGTCACGAGCCTCGTCCTCGTACGGGTTACTAGCCTCGTGTTGAAGACGATGTGATCGAGAGAAGATCACGATCCGAATCCAAATTCCGATCCAAAAATGAGTCCTCAAAACTCGCTTCTCCGGAGAGGTATTCATCAACTGTTTGATGAATCCTTCTTCCTCCACCTATGAGGATTACCGGAGATTGAATCCCCGACAAGGCTACCGCTGTCGGAGCTCCAAACGTCATCCAAACGACGCTCCGACAAGAAGGAAACAAGCTGTCCAGAAAATTGGACAACTTTGGTGGAGGAGTAGGGGCCGGCCAAAAAGGGTAGGATGAAGCTAACCTTGATGCCGAACCCAAAGGAGATCACTGGAGAGTTGCCGGAGGATCACCGACAGAAGCTTGGACGCCGGCAACAATTTGGACGGCAGCACAAGGGGTTGGGCGGCGGCAATGGATGTTGGCGCCGACTTCTCCAAGGAGAGGAAGTGGGCGGCAACAACTAGGTTAAGGGAATTGGATTAGGGCTTAACAAACCCTTAAGCCCTCTTTTATAGAGAACTAATTTTCTTAATGGTTATTGGATCATAACCATAAGGCCCGTTAACCCGCTCCATTAATATAAGTTAAAATAAACCAAACCATGATGGTTTATTTTAAGTTAAAACGAACTGAACCAACTTTGGTTCATTCGTTTAAAATAAACCAAACCCTTTGGTTTATTCTCCTCCATTGAATTAGAACCAAACCATTTTGGTTCATCCATTATGTCTTCATAAGACACGGCCCATCCACGCTTCAATTGTGACTGAAATGATTTCATCCTCGCTTCTTATTTGGTCCAACCAAACTTAGTTTCTCTCGGTATGAGAATCTCATTCTCAAGCTCGTTTTAAATCCTTCGGATTACGCTCGTTGTGCGTGTGACCAAATAGGTTCTTGGTTTATGTTGGTCATCTATAATTAACCATTAATTATAGAACGATCATGAGTGACACCTAGTAGTACATCATAATCCTCAATTAACCGAAAAGATCAACGGTTGATCCAGAACTATTTCTGAAACCCTTCAGCAGTTCGAATGAATCGTGCCCCATTCCCTTCACTCATCTTATACCCACTTGGTTCAGGACATGGTCTGTAGTGTCAGTCCCCACTAGGCTGACTACGTCACACCTAGCCCAAGTATCATTTCCTCATCCTACAGATTCTAGTTACTGCACATGTATCGAAGAGTACCTTTACTCTAAACATGTAATGCTTTGGCTAAAGACTTTAGTAACAATCCGACGAGAGGCCATGGGTATACATCTCCTCGCAAGGAGTGGTGAATCCTTTATAGGCTATTCAAACACCTTCGATCACTTCGACTTATACCCAATCATCCCGGGTCCACATCTCCTCAGAGATGCTTGCTTAAGATGTCAAAGCATAAGTCTTTATGATCAAGATGACTTGAATACCGCAAGTCAAAGGAACATCGCACTTAAGCTACAGTAAGAACTTCATTGACATATCTATATATGAAGAGAACCATATGAAGTCTTATGGTTGGTCACTCCAATGAACTAGTTACCATAACTAGCATTCACGATTAACTCCGGACATCACAATGTCTCCAGCCAGTGAGAATCAGTTGCTTGGATACACCAAGGAGTATACCTCGTGCTAGTCTCGACAGAATTGATGGTGTCCAAATCCATCAATTCATCGACTAGGGATAATTCCGATACATCACAATTACACATGTAGAGATACTCATTAGTTGTGATCCAATCACAAATTCTCTCATGCTGTGAGTCGTATCGCGGACATTCAGTAAATGAGTTTAAGATCCAATCAAATACATGAAACCATGTATACTCAAATAGTGAATCTTCATTTATCATATAAATGGTTCATACATAATGTGATTGCCTTAGGACATCTCTCATATATTACTAACAGACTCCCACTTGGCCTAATGCCAATCGCTACGGTATCCAATACCATAAGCTATAACATGACCCTCAAACTTACTTTGAGGTAATGCCTTAGTCAAAGGATCCGCTAAGTTTCTTTCAGTGGGGATTTTCTCGATTTGTATTTCTTTCCTACTGATGATCTCTCTGATAAGATGATAGCGGTGAAGCACATGTTTGGATCGTTGATGAGACCTTGGCTCTTTCGCCTGTGCAATTGCTCGATTGTTGTCACAGTAGACCGGTATTGCTTCAACATTGGTTGGAATCACACCAAGTTCATAAATGAACTTCTTGATCCAAACCGCTTCCTTTGCTGCTTCCGAAGCTGCAATGTATTCTGCCTTAGTGGTAGAATCCGCTACAGTATTTTATTTGGAACTTTTCCAACTCACTGCGCCCCCATTCAAGGTGAACACGTATCCAGACTGAGACCTAGAATCATCTTTGTTTGTCTGGAAGCTGACATCCGTATACCCGCGTATCACCATCTCCCCTTCTCCATATATTAGGAACACATCCTTAGTTCTTCTAAAGTATTTAAGGATCGTCTTAACAGTGACCCAATGATCCATTCCTGGATCAGACTGGTATCTGCTCGTGACACTCAGAGCATACGATACATCGGGCCTCGTATATAACATAACATACATGATATATCCTATTGCGGATGCATAGGGAATCTTACTCATGCAAATCCTCTCGTCTTCTGTGCGTGGACACATAGACTTCACAAGGTGTACCCCATGCCTGATGGGTAGGAAACCTTTCTTGGATTCCGATATGCTAAACCTCTTTAGCACTCGGTCTATATATGTAGACTGCGAAAGACTAAGCAACCGTTTTGATCTATCTCTATAGATCTTAATCCCGAGGATGTAGGTTGCTTCTCCCAGGTCTTTCATGGAGAATGTCTTGGATAACCAAACCTTAACTGACTGTAAGATTGAAACATCGTTTCCTATAAGTAATATGTCATCAACATACAATACTAGGAACACGACTGCACTCCCACTAACCTTCTTGTACACACAAGGTTCGTCTGGATTTTGTGAGAAATCAAACTTTTTGATTGTCTCATCAAAATGGATATTCCAGCTCCTGGATGCTTGCTTCAATCCATATATGGACCATCGCAATTTGCATACCTTGGTTTTATCAACCGATGTGAAACCCTCAGGCTGTATCATATACACGTCCTCGAGTAAGTTTCCATTAAGGAAAGCTATTTTCACATCCATCTGCTGTAAGGGATCGTTTGAAAGCTAGTGGGGGGGTGAATAGCTCTTTTTGTTTCTACAAAAGTAATTAGCGGAAGCAAACACAAGTAATATATGTAAAAACAAAAAACCAATGCTAACAAAGCCTTTACGTTGTTCGGAGATAACGCTCATACTCCACGGCGATCCTTAAGGTGGATCAACCCAAGCAATTTCACTATGAAGCTTTCTCTTTACAAAGACCTCCTCTTCTTACAAAAGATGACAATGAAGATTTGAGAGGAGAAAGGAGATTAATACACTTAGAAAGCTTGGAAAACTTGTAGGAGCTTAGAAGAAAGATCAGAATATAAGCATTAGGCTCTTCTTGCTCCCCTTGGGCTCTTTTTATAGGAAAGAGCCTCTTTTTCCCGTTGGAGGTCTATCAGTCGACTGATGACTTTCATCAGTCGAGTGCCGCCGATTCTAACGGCTTCTGAACAGCCGGATTTGCGGGATTTGCCGTCGTCATCGCCAACGGGAAGACTATCAATCGTATACGATGCGATTCGGTGATCTTTGCTCAATGCCGTAGCCGGATCGGCTCACGAATGTCTGTTCATGGCGATCGCCCGCCAATAATGGCGATCATTGCCCGGCTTATAGGCTGCGATCAGTCGGGTCGATCACCGGTTCGGATAACCGCTTGATCGTGATGCGACCTTCCAAACTCTAATGCTATATTTTAAGGGCCAGTTCGACCGACACCATGTTCCAGTCGACTGGCACACTCCAAGTATGACTAATTCATACTTGAAAACATAACCTAAGCCTAGACTTAACCTTCTAGCTTCTCCATCAGCCTTGCGCCTCTAGGATTTCTCTGAGTCCACGACTCCATCCATGCGCTTGCCTTAGCTTCCTTCGGTTTCGTCATGCTTTGGGTTTCTTCTTTGCCAAAGTGCGCTTGGACTTTATGCGCCAAAGACTACATGCTTGGACTTATGCCGCCAAGACTTTCCTTTGGTCTTCCTTTTCCAAGGATCTGCTTGACTTTACGCCGCCAAGACTACATGCTTGGACTTATGCTGCCAAGACCTTTCCTTGACTTCTCTTTGCCAAGATCACACTTGGACTTGTCTTTTACCAAGTCTTCATACTTGGATTTTCCTGTCACTTAAACATGTATACAATTAGATCACAAAACATTGCCTAACTTAGATGATTATCCAAACATCAAAATATATATAAATGCTTAGGGCATTGTTGCACCAACAATCTCCCCCTTTTTGATGTTTGGCAATCATTTAAGTTAGATCTTTAACACATAAACATATTTCAATATGAATTCTAACTTCAATGTCCCTTCTCCCCCTTTGACATACAACAAAAGGGAAGAGGTTATTCAATAAGTGGAAAGAATTATAATTAACACATCTTGAACAAAGGTATAAAATTGATATGAAGCTCCCCCTAAATCCAAGACATGTTTCATGATAAACAAAACATAAGCAATAGGCAAATATGTCCTAGTCTTGCACCAACAATTATATAAATAAGGGATGTAGCTCCCCCTAAACCAGTGCACCAAGAAAATCCACCTTTCCATACAAGGTATCATATATATATTGTGGAAATTGTATAATGTCCAAAATTGAACCTTTTAACCATGAAAAACCACTTTGGAATATGACGATCAGCTAGCTGACCATATCGATCGCCAATAACGATCGACTGATATCAGACAAATCTGAATTTCGAGTTTTTCAGTCAAGGTTTAAAAATGCATAGAAAATTACGTGGGTGTCCAAAAATCACGAAACTTGGCATACACATTTTATTCGACTAATATAACATATGAAAAATATTAGACGAAAAACATGTTCACCAGATTAATGGATTGATACGATATTTAAAACAACAGAAATTATGACACAAAAAGTGTAATTGTATCGTATCAATATTCATAACTTCGTACTATATGCTTAACTTCTAAACTTGATAAACAACAAATTGTAGGCACTAATAGAAGTGAATAATAAAAAACAATTTCATATCATCAATCAAAAGTCATTACATAAGTAGGAGTTTATGCCGTACATACGGCCAAAAAGAAAATAACAAAGAAAACAAGCGATCTAACGATCGTCGTCCTCAGCATCCATCGGTGCCGATGACGAACCATCGTGAGGTGGGTGTCCAGGGGCAGCAGGGCGGAGAATCGCCAAGATGTCCTGCTGCTGCCGATGCACCTCTCTCACGAGGGAGAGGAGCTCCTGATGCTCTAGGCGCATCTCCTCAAGACGTGTGTCCACCCGCTCCGCAAAAGCATCGAAGCGGGCACCGAGGGATGTGTCTGGTAGAACGACGCTCGCAGCAGCCTCCCTGCTCAGCCCTCGAACACACGCAACACCACCCTCAGCTACTCCTGCAGCACCATCCTCAGCAACACCTTCCGCAGCGGCATCCTCTGGTGCCGGAGCGGCACCTGCTACCCGCCGTGCTGGGTCCCAGAAGACGGATCCTCTGTCGGCCTTCAGGCCCGCCAATGAGAAACTCCGTCGAGTCATCTGATCATATTTCCTATTCATGATTTTAATGACTCCTATATTCACATCAATGCCTACAGAGCTGAGCCATTGAGTGAGGACATTTCCAAATGGTATGTGAATCTTCCCATTGTTTGGTCTTATGAAATGAATGATGCATTGGAAGGTATTGAGACCAATGTTAATGTCTAAGTATTGACGAAAGAAATGCATGAGAAGTAGGTGTGGAGGACGAACCAAGGCCAAACCACGGGTAACAATGGGAAGAAGACAATGAGCAATGACCTTATAAAGGACATTGTCAGAAGCAGACAGTTCTTATGATTGAAATAAATTGGTGTTCAAAGGTCGAGGATAGTGATAGAAGGTATCATGAAGGGAATCTAAAGAAATCTCCTCAAAGGGAGATGGAAGAGGTTCACTCCAAGATGGATATAGAGTGAAATCACTCTCGGAAGGAAGACATCCGAGAAAATCGGTCCAGATTTGGGGACTGAAATCTAGATCGCGTTGAGCAACGCGAGTCCGGTATCTCAGCCCATCTCCAACCGATCGTAGGTTGTTGAAAAATTCAGAGAGGAGGGTGATGTTTACGTGATGTTCACAGAAAACCAACGACTCAAGGTTGTAATGTTGGATGATTTGAACAATGTCGAAACAAAAGTCTTTAAGAAACTTGGAATCCATTGACCTAGGTGGAATAAGTTGGAATTTGTTTTTATGAAAAGCACTTTCAAGGGCGGAATTTGGAAATCTAGGATCAACAGAGGGTTGAGGGTTTGACGGGCCCTCATTGGTCGGAGGTGCCCGGGTGCGCTTAGTGGCAACGTGCTTAATTCTAAATGAGCGACAAGACAACAACAAAATGCACAATGTAGGTTGATGATGCATGAACAAGATAAGCATGGGTTAGTGAAATACAATCATAGGAACAAAACAAAACATTGATCATGAAAGAAAATATACCTAGGTGGCATGGTGAACAAGGATCAGTGCCGGACCACGAAACCCTAGCCGAGTGACTGGACCCTAGAGCGCGACCGGAGGGACACGAGAAGTTTCTCGAGTTGGAGAGCACTGATTACGTGTCGATGAAGTCGCCGGAAAACAAAAGGGAACGGCTAAGAGGTGCGGTGGACGGTCGTCGGAAGAGGAAAGGAAGAGAGAAGTCGAGAGGTTCTGGCGAGTCGAACCGGTGGAAAGCCCTAAAAACCGCGACACCAGTCGACTGCCGTTAGTCGACGGGCCGAATCGATGGAGATCGGTCGAATCGACCGATCGATACGAACCGTGCATTTCAGATCATCGCCGATCGCTATAAATGGCGATCAACTGATGGTGATCGGTCGTGACGATCGCTGATACGAACCATTTCACATGCAGCTGGCCGATCGCTATAAATGGCGGGCCGAATCGATGGTGATCGATCCGACGATCGATACGAACCATTTCAGATACATGCGCGATCGCTATAAATGGCGCTGACCGATAACGAACCGGTGAGCTCGGTTCGATATGCGACGATCGAATCAAGGCGTTAGGTACATCGATATCAGTCTGATAGCAATTTTGGCCAGATTTAAAAATTCATAATTAATTCAATAAAGATCAAAAAATCACGAAATTTCGTGGGTAATATTGTTAGATCATTTCCTATCAAGGAAAAATTATTTTAAAGGTATATTACCTCTAGATTTTGATATTGACACAATCTTGAGATTTTGCAAAAGTTATGATATCTTTGCAAAACTTTGTATCACTTTGGCTTATCAATAGGAATTTGTTTCTCAAGGTTTGATAGACATAGTTTATATTTTATTTTATTTGACATTTCCAATCATATTCTTGGAGCAATATGCACATTAATCGTACATAGGCCTTCCCAATGATTGGTCTAATGAAGGATTAATGTTTTTAGATGACACTTTGGTTCATAGTAATGCATCATAACAAGCATGATGAACCAAGTGCATCTTCCTAACATCTCACATGTTGTCTAGGTGGCTCAATACAAAAATCATGGTTTCCTAAGTGTTTTGTGAGATGGTTAAAGGTATAAATCCTAGTATTTCTATAGAGTCATGCAAAAACTACACTTCTATTCTACAAAGCACATCCCAAGTTCTCTCCTAAGTGATGAAAACTCTAGTTCAGGGAGAGGCTTGGTAAAGATGTCGGCTAGGTTGGACTTAGATTCAATGTAATTAAGCTCAATGTCCCCCTTAGCCACATGGTCTCTAATGAAGTGATGTTTCACTTCAATGTGCTTGGTCCTAGAGTGATGCACCGGATTTTTGGTCAAGTTAATGGTGCTCACATTATCACAAAGTACTTTCATGTTCGAGTAAGTTAGCTCATAATCTTCTAAGGTATGTTTCATCCATAATAGTTGAGCTACACAACCACCCATAGCAACATATTCGGCCGTGGTTGATAAAGCAACACAAAGGTTGCTTCCTACTACTCCAACTAACTAGGGAGGACCCAAGAAATTGGCATCCACCACTAGTACTTTTCCTATCCAATTTGCAACCCGCATAATCGGAATCGTATACCCAAGTAATTCAAATGACCTAGTCCTAGGGTACCATAGACCTACATTTAGTGTGCCCTTGACATATCTTAAAATTCTTTTAACGGCAACTAAATGAGATTCTTAGCACATGATTGATACCTAGCACACATACCAACCGCAAATAATATGTCGGGTCTACTAGCAGTTAAATACAAGAGGCTACCAATCATGCTCCTATAAAGGGTAAGATCTATTTGTTTTCCTTCACTATCACTATCTATTTTGGCATTGGTTGCCATTGGAGTTGACACTACCTTAGCATTTTCTAAACCAAATTTCTTAATCATTTCCTTAGCATATTTGGTTTGATAAATGTAAATTCCTTCACTAGTTTGTTTAACTTGCAAACCTAGGAAGAAATTTAATTCTCCAACTAGACTCATCTCAAACTCTTTTTCCATATTTTGAATAAAGTCTTCAAGAAGCTCATCATTTGTTGACCCAAAGATAATGTCATCAACATACACTTGGGCTACAAAAATGTCCTTAGATGTTGACTTTATAAAGAGAGTTTGATCTATAATACCCTTCTAAAATCCTTAGAGATTAGGAAGGTTGACAATCTTTCATACCAAGCCCGGGGAGCTTGTTTCAAACCAGATAAGGCTTTCCTAAGTTTGTATACATGGTTTGGGTAGTCCATATTTTCAAACCCGGGAGGTTGTTCTACATACACCTCTTCCTTAATAAACCCATTTAGGAATGCCGATTTGACATCCATTTGATGGAGTTTGAAACCCATATAGGAGGCATATGCTAAAAGTATTCTAATGGACTCTAATCTAGCAACCGGGGCATATGTTTCATCATAATCAAGTCCTTCAACTTGATTAAAACCCCTTGCAACTAATCGTGCTTTATTTCTAGTGATATTCCCTTGGTCATCTAGTTTGTTCCTAAAGACCCATCTTGTAGTAATAATAGTGTTTTCACTTGGTCTAGGAACTAACTCCCACACTTGACTCCTATCAAATTGAGACAATTCATCTTGCATTACTAAGATCCAATCCGGATCAAGCAATGCATCTTTAATGTTTTTGGGCTCAATTTGAGAAATTAGAGCTATATGACTAGTGGGGTCCCTATGGAATGACCTAGTCCTAACTCCTTGAGATAATTCACCCACAATTTGATCTAATGGGTGACTTTGATGAACTCTTATGGTTCTAGGAGGTGTATCAAGTTGAGTTTGATCATGATCTACTTCAATTCTATGTTCATTATCGGAATCATCCCTTACTTCCCCTTGATCCAATCCTCCCCCTTGATTATTACCCCCTAAGTTTAAATCTTGAAATTGTTTGGTAATTTCTTGATTTTCATTATTTATGTCAT
Source organism: Wurfbainia villosa (assembly GCA_025175895.1). NCBI lineage: Eukaryota > Viridiplantae > Streptophyta > Magnoliopsida > Zingiberales > Zingiberaceae > Wurfbainia > Wurfbainia villosa. The sequence goes on from CM045990.1 coordinate 97,650,794, forward strand.
CATCAATAGGGGATTTTCTAGGGTATGTATTTGAAGTTTCATCAAATTGAACATTTGAAGATTCTTCAATCTTTTGAGTCCTTTTATTGTAGACTCTATATCCTACACTAGTGGATGAGTATCCAACTAGGATTCCCTCATCCGCTTTGGACTCAAATTTACTTAGGTTGTCTTTGGTATTTAAGATATAGACTTTACATCCAAAGACCTTAAAATAATGAATTGTTGGAATTGTACCATTCCACAATTCAAATGAAGTTTTTCCTAAAAACCTATGAATTAATACCTTATTTTGGATATAGCAAGCGGTATTAACCGCTTCCGCCCACAAGTAGCTAGGTAAGGAATATGCATTAAGCATTGTCCTAGCCGCTTCTTGTAGGGCACGATTTTTACTTTCCACAACCCCATTTTGTTGGGGTGTTCTAGGACACGAAAATTCGTGCTTGTACCCTTGTTCTAAGCAAAAAGTTGAAAAGTTAGAATTCTCAAACTCTCCACCATGATCACTACGGATCTGGTTGATTTTGAGTTTTCTTTCATTTTCTACTCTTTTGCTAAATCCTATGATTATTTCTAAGGTTTCATCCTTATTTTTCAAGAAAAACACCCAAGTAAACCTAGAAAAATCATCTACTATTACCAAGCAATATTTACTACCAATTATAGATGGGGTACTATGGCAATCAAATAAATCCATATGTAGCAATTCTAATGGTAAAGCGGTACTAAGTAAATTTTTACCTTTGTGTGATGTTTTTGATTGTTTCCCTTCTTGACAAGCATCACACATCTTGTCCTTGAGATATTTGACTCTAGGCAATCCTTTGACTAGCTTCAATTTTGCTATTTTGGCTATATTCTTCATGTTTATGTGACCTAGTCTCCTATGCCAAAGCCAACTTTCTTCCTCTTTTGCAATAAGACACTTAGTGGAAGGATTAGTAGCATAAGATAAATCAACATAATATATATTTGATTTTCTAAAGCCTACTAACATGCAATCATTTATAGTTTTGTGTCTTATAAAGCATTTTGAGGAATCAAACTTAACATCAAAATTTGCATCACATAATTGGCTTACACTAAGTAAGTTAAATTTCATATTTTTAACTAATAGAACTCTATGAATAGCAAGATTGGGAGATACCTCAATGGTGCCCTTTCCTAAGATTTTAAGTTTGCCGCTATTACCAAAAGACACTTTTCCTTGGCTAGTGTGGTTGATAGTGGAGAATTTTCTCTCATCCCCGGTCATATGCTTTGAGCACCCACTATCAACTATCCACAAGCTTGGATCTTCTACCTATGTCACATGAAAAACACAATCCTTAGGTACCCAAATCTTAGGACCACTAGCATCAGTTATAAATTTCTTTGGTACCCATGCTTTTCTCCCCTTACTTTTAATCATGGATTTTCTACTAACTAGGGATGCAAATGCTACCTCTTTCTCCTTAGGTTTATATCCTAAACCGGCCTTATTGTAAATTGCCCTTTGGTCCTTGATAATCATATCTAGATATTTGGAACCATTAGTGAACTTTTCTAGGCATGTTCTTAATTTACTTATTTCTTTTCTTAACTCATCATTTTCATCCCTAAGAGTACACTTATCATCACTAGATGATTTATCACATGATGCATCTATATTCTTAAATGATTTGATTTCTAATTTTAGATCCTTAATCCTAGTTTTTGATCTATTTAAAGCATTTTGTAAACATGAAATAGTCTTATAAAGTAAATCTACATTGGGTGAGTCATTTACCTCATCATCATCACTTGATGATGATTCATCACTTGAAGAGGAAGAAGACTCCTCGCTTGAGCTTCCGGTTTCTTCCAATGCCATGAGGGCTAAGTTCCGGGTTGAATGGCAAACTTCTTCACCGTAGACTCCTCCATACTTAGAGTGTCCCATGTTTGTGCCAACATCGCCTCCTTCTTCTTCTTCTTTTCCTTCTTCTTCTTATCCTTCTCCTCCTTTTCTTTAGTTCCGCAATTGGGCTTTATATGCCCTTTCTTGTTGCAACCAAAACACGTCACGTTAGAGATAGAATTTGAATTGTTAGAAGATTTACCTCTTGAGGATTGAAACATCCTCTTCACATCCTTCTTGGTGAGCCTCCTTGACTTCCCACCAAATTTCTTGACGTAGTGTGCTACCTCACTTGCCGACAACTCATCCTCACTACTTGATGAGTCCTCGGATTCGGATGAGGAAGACACCTCCTTCTTTTCCTTTTTCTTCTTCTCCTTCTTTCCTACAACAAGAGCTATACCCTTCTCTTTGGATGAAGTGTTAGCTTGTTCATGCAATTGAAATTCACAAAATAACTCATCTAATTTAACTAATGAAAGATCCCTAGAGACCTTATAGGCATCTACCATTGAGGCCCATAAGGTGGTCCTAGGGAAGGCTTGTAGTACATACCTCACAAGGTCTCGGTTGTCGACCTTTTCACCTATAACGTGTAGTCCATTGACTACCTCCTTGAAGCGCCTGCATTTGGCTCACCGTTTCATTTGTCTTCATAGTGAAGCTTTGAGTTGGCCAATCAAAAGATCCTCTTGGCCCTTCTTGTCTCTTTGGATCCTTCGTTGAGTTCGATGAGCTTCTCCAAAGCTCTTTGCGAGTTGAATGGCCCGACCTTAGATAGTTGCTCCTTGGATAGACCACATTGAAGTGTGGTCGTTGCTTTGCATTCGCCAGGCTTTTCTTGGCCATCTCTCTTGTCCAATCTTTGTCGGTAGTGGTGCTTCGAATTGGCCGACCGGCTTCTCAAAACCATCTACAATACTAAACCAATTTTCAATATCGCTCATTAAATAATACTCCATCCTACCTTTCCAATATCCAAAATCGCTGTGCCGAAGAACGGAGGCCTCGCTGCTATACCCTCTTGAAATGCCATCTTTGCTCCTGCTTGATTGCTAGATCTTCCGATGCGATCCGGCTCGATACCACTTGTAAGGGATCATTTGAAAGCTAGAGGGGGTGAATAGCTCTTTTCGCTTCTACAAAAGTAATTAGCGGAAGCAAACACAAGTAATATATGTAAAACAAAAACCAATGCTAACAAAGCCTTTACGTGGTTCTGAGATAACGCTCCTACTCCACGGGCGATCCTTAAGGTGGATCAACCCAAGCAATTTCACTATGAAGCTTTCTCTTTACAAAGACCTCCTCTTCTTACAAAAGATGACAATGAAGATTTGAGAGGAGAAAGGAGATTAATACACTTAGAAAGCTTAGAAAACTTGTAGGAGCTTAGAAGAAAGATCAATATAAGCATTAGGCTCTTCTTGTTCCCTTGGGCCTCTTTATAGGAAAGAGCCTCTTTTCCCGTTGAGGTCTATCACCGACGATGACTTTCATCACCACGCCGATTCTAACGGCTAACACCGGATTTGCAGGATTTGCCGCCGCCATCGCTAACGGAAGACTATCACGATCGCCAGGGCCGATCGATGCCGTAGCCGACGATCGCCACGGCCACGGGCCATTTCGGCGATCGCCGATCATAATACGGCAATGACCGCCACCAAGTCGCATGAAAGTCGAGTCGATCGTCACGGCTCGATCGAGGATAACCGCCACGATCCGATAACAGCCTTCCAAACTCTAATGCTATATTTTAAGGGCCAGTTCGACCGACACCATGTTCCAGTCGACTGGCACACTCCAAGTATGACTAATTCATACTTGAAAACATAACCTAAGCCTAGACTTAACCTTCTAGCTTCTCCATCAGCCTTGCGCCTCTAGGATTTCTCTGAGTCCACGACTCCATCCATGCGCTTGCCTTCAAAAGCTTCCTTCGGTTTCGTCATGCTTTGGGTTTCTTCTTTGCCAAAGTACGCTTGGACTTTATGCCGCCAAGACTACATGCTTGGACTTATGCCGCCAAGACTTTCCTTTGGTCTTCCTTTTCCAAGGACTGCTTGGACTTTACGCCGCCAAGACTACATGCTTGGACTTATGCTGCCAAGACCTTTCCTTGACTTCTCTTTGCCAAGATCACACTTGGACTTGTCTTTTACCAAGTCTTCATACTTGGATTTTCCTGTCACTTAAACATGTATACAATTAGATCACAAAACATTGCCTAACTTAGATGATTATCCAAACATCAAAATATATATAAATGCTTAGGGCATTGTTGCACCAACATCTGCCATATCTCATAATCATAATGAGCCGCTATGGCCAGGAGCATCCGAATGGATTTAAGCATAGCTACAGGCGAATAGGTTTCGTCAAAATCAACACATTATTTTTGACGATATCCTTTCTCCACTAATCTAGCTTTATAGGTAATCAAATTACCATCAATGTCGGTTTTCTTCTTGAAAACCGACTTTCACCCTATAGGCTTGATGCCTTCAGGTGGGTCAACCAAGTTCCAAACTTGGTTTTCATACATGGAATCCATTTCCGACTTCATGGCATCAAGCCACTTATCCCTTTCCAAACTTGTCAGCACTTCTTCATAACTGGTAGGCTCCTCATCATCAATGAGTAACACGTCATTCGATTAACTTACAAGAAATCCATATCTCTCAGGAATGTTGTGTGTTCTACCAGATCTACGAAGACGTGGTGTTACAGTAGGTCCAGCCGATTGCTCATCACTATGAGTTATCGGCTGTTGTACTTCACCAGGTATCTCATCAATGTCTATTTGAGTCTCTCGAGCCTCCTCAAGCTCGATGACACTCCCACTATTTTCTTGCAAGAGAAACTCTTTCTCTAGAAACACAGCATGCCTTAAAACAAACACCTTTTGTTCCTCAGGATGATAGAATTGGCAACCCCTTGTTTTCTTAGGGTATCCAATAAATAGACATTTATCAGACTTAACATCCAATTTGTCTGATATAGTCCGCTTCACATAAGTAGGACAACCCCATATCTTCAAGTAAGATATGTTAGGACCCTTGGAATGGCTAGAGGGGGGTGAATAGCGTAGATGAAATTCGCTCGCGTTTGTGTCTACAATTTCGTTAGTGCGCAGCGGAAATAGAAATAATAAAAGCAATAACGAAATAGACAACAAGCTAACACAATGATATAACGTGGTTCGGAACCGCACGGTTCCTACTCCACGGATCGAGCTCTAAAGAGCCCTAGTGATGCACACGCACTCACTAATGATAAACACTCCTTCTCGACACAAGTCGGAGGCGGAGAAACCCCTTACAATAGATCTTACAATAGTAAGAACGAAATACAAGCAATATACAATGTAAATATGAAATACAAGTAAAGAAAAGATTTTACAACACTTGTTTTGATTGCTTGAATGCTTGGTTGCTTGCTTGCACTTGGAGACCTGATTTGCACCAACAAATCGTCCTAATAATCCCTCAAGGATCGGTTAGTTTTTCCTCCATCACGAGCTCCATATATAGCTTCAACCTATGCTGGAAAAAGTCTATCAGTCGACTGATCGGGACCATCAGTCGACTGATGCCACTATTGTCGTGAGACAACGGCTAGTTCCACGTTGGATAAGTCCAACGGAACTACCATCAGTCGACTGATTGTGACCATCAGTCGACTGATGGAGTCCTCACTCGACCAGTCGAGTCTCAACTCCATTCTGTGGCCGAATTCTCGAGCACCCGGTCGGTGATCACACGATCGATCGATCGATCCATCGATCCGATGCAAACCTATGGCGATCATGCTAGGCCATAACCCGCAGTCAAACCCTAGTTGACTCGGTCCAGTCGACTGCCACATGGCACCAGTCGACTGGCACACCTCAAACATGAGGTTTTAACTTAAGTATGGTTCCCCCATACTTGCTAGACCACCCTTAGCCTAGACCTAAGCCTTCTAGTCACCTCCATCAGCCTCACGCCTCTCGGATCCCTCCAAGTCATCCATGACTTGTTCATCCATCGCGCTAGCCTTCAGGTGCTTCCGTCGGCTATGTCATGCTAACGGTGTCTATACCGCCAAGGCACATTGGACTTACGCCGCCAAGACTCCGCTTGGACTTTACGCCGCCAACCATTGGACTTGTGCTGCCAAGACTACCGCTTGGACTTTACGCCGCCAATATTAAACCCCTTGGACTTCAAATGCTAACCCATGTTAGACTTTCCATGCCAAGACCATGCTTGGACTTTCCTTGCCAACTCATGTTGGACTTTCCATTTGCCAAGACCCATGCTTGGACTTTCCTTGCCAACACATGTTGGACTTTCCATTTGCCAAGTACTCAGGACTTGGACTTTCCCAACTGCCAAGTGTCCAACTTGGACTTTCCATGACAATTATATTGTCATATGTTTTTGTCGAAACATCAAAACACATCAAAACATCACTCGAGCCAAACTCGAGTCCTGTCGTGACTGGGCCGATTACGCAACAATCTCCCCCTTTTTGATGTTTGACAAAAACCAAACAAATAATTGAGTTAGAATACTAACTCAAATCTTTTACCAATTATCCCAAATGTTCTCCCCCAAACATTCTCCCCCTTTTTGACTAACATCAAAAAGGTTTTCTCTCCAAGGAGGTCAATGTCTCATGTCCCAATGAGATCTTACAATCTCCCCCTTGATCCAACAATACTTAGGATGCCTACCATCTTCCTAATGATAAGTCCCATATCACTCAAGAGAGGCAATCCTATTCACTCTCCCAATTTCCAAATTGGGTTTCTAAAACTCCATCAATTTCCCAAATTGATAACATTCTCCCCTTCAAGGAGAAAAACACATCCATCATCCCAAGATGGATATCTCCCCCTAAAGGCTTGCTCCCCCTTGACCATTGCACCAACAATGTCCTTGGGAAGTCCCTAAGCCAATAGGAACTCTAAACCATCAAAATTAAGGTTAGAAATTCAACATTGAACTTTCCATACCTTAGAATTGATACAAACCCTAAACAACTCTCCTAATCCATATCCAATAGATTTTCACCCTTTATAATGCTTCCCAAAGCATATCCTAGGGTTAGGAGTGGTTAGGGACCTTTACCATGGCTGAACACGGAATAACCAAACCTAGTTTTCCCGAAATCAGGCTTGGCGAATGACTACACCTACGATCAGCCACACTCATCGATCGTATCACTCAGTAGTCGGTGATACTCAAAATTTCAATTTGATTATCAGAATCGAGTTTTGAAAAATCATAACTAAATATACGTATATCGAAAAATCACGAAATTTGATACGTATAATACTTATGACACATACAATGGGTGAAAAATATTTTAAAATTATTTTACCCATAAAATAGTGAGTTTGATACAAAACTCAAAACCATTGAAATTTTCAATGTTTTGGTCCTATTTTGTATCAACTTCATCAATGGTGATTGCTATCAAAAGATAGACTTCACCAAGGTTTTTCAAAAATGATTTTAAAATATTTTCAAAACCTTATTTTGGATCATATTCCTTGGGCTCTATGCACATGACTTGTACACAAGTTTTCCCAATGATCCACAAATAGAATTAGATGAGTTTTAGTTCATCTAGATGCAAAAACTATGCACCTTGAACTTAACTCATATCCTAGCATCTCACATGTATCTATGGTGTATAAATACACATACATGTCAATTAGATGTGAGATGTGAGTTTTGTTCTCCCTAAACTAGGGTTTCATGCATCTTCTAAAGCAACTCTACTTGATTCCCTTATAAATGGGACTTCAAGTCATGCCATAGTCCTTAAATCAATTTTAATCAAGTTAATGCATGAATGTATGATCATGGCAGAAATAATAGCATTATTAAAACATGACCAATGATCATGATGTCATGGCATATGATAAAATTTAAAAACACATGACATTTAAAACCTTAAACCTAAGCATAATCATGACATATAAAAATGATTAAAAAAAAATATGATGTCATGGCATATGACAATCAAGGCATGGCAAATAAAATATATAGGTATGGTAATACCTAAATTTTAATATTAATTTCCATTTGATATAATTAAGTATATTTTTCCATATTAACCTAAATTTTCCCAAGTGTGCCAAAAACCCAAAATGACACACTACGACCTCTAAACCTAAATTGTGCCAATTTGACCATTTTATCAAGCTTCTCAAATAATATTGGCACACCCTAAAATCTTTTAGGATGATAATTCAAATCTATTTCCAAGGTATCCATAACCTTGAAAATAACCTAAAGTGCCATCTTTGCCATGGTTGAGTTAACTACCCATCCATTTAAGGTTGACACACCCTAACCCATCTAGCGTGAATCAATCACGCTCTTAGGAACCCAAAACCGATTTGAGCTCCTAGGGTTAATTAGGTATTCCTTAGGGATAACCTCCCTAGATACCTTCCTAATGACCCTCCTAGGCTTGTTAGCCTTGGTCATTTGGGTCTTACCTAGGTTGACTCTGTTAGTTAAAGCCCTAGAACCAATCATGTGATGGTTGAATAGGGAACATTTTGTATCATATTCTATAAAGGCAAAGGATTGGTTATTATATTTACATCTTGCTTGTGCCAGCTAATTTAAATATAATAATGCCCTAGAAAAGTAGGTTCTTATCTACAGCACATCAATTGGCAGAATTGATTATGAGAGGCTGTAGAGAACACTTTCCTAAATGTTCCTAGTCGAGTATTAATATGCAAGGGCAATATTAATACATAAAGACTAGCATGTAGGTCAATTGATGACTTGATCTCACAAGTCATGGATATATGATATCAAGTTGACACATGGGTATATATTGGAGAATATATACTGAACTGACCCGCCATGAGAAAGTTTCATGGATCGTTATATGAGTGTCATAAACTTTCTCATGTGACTATTGGTATGAATAGTCCTTAGACCTGAAGTCACTAAGGTTCCCTACATAAGGAGTTATGTACTTTGGTATCGTCAAACGTCACCCGTAACAGGGTGGACCATAAAGGCGATTACTGGGTATGTAACAAATTATGCGGAGGGATGTGAGTGATGTAGATGGGATCTATCCCTTCCATATGACGAGAGTGATATCGGTGGGCCCCTTGATTGAGTAGAACTACTAAAACGCATGGCCATGCTCGAATGAGTCAATATGAGATATTGAGCTCATTTGTTTGAGTTAGTTTACTCGAGGATCAAGAAACACATAGATTGATCGAGGATGACACGGTCTATGCCTCATTGATCAATCTGATATCAAGGATAGAAGGACACGGTCATATATTATAGTAGTCACGGAAAGGTTAGTCGGATCTTGACTTATCTTGTAACTTGGGTAGCAATGATGTATTGCTAGATGCCGCTCATTGCTTGTGTATCTAAAAGAGTTTAGGTCCACTGCCAACGTTATGAGAGCCTATAGGGTCACACACAAAGAGCATGATAATTAGAGGAATTAGAGTATTCTAGTTTGACTAGAATAATATGGGAATAAGCTTAAGTACAAAATGGTTTTTGGACTTTAAGCTTAATGAGAATTTTAGCTAATTGATTTAATGAGATTAATTCAATATGTTACCTTATTGATTTAATAAGATTAATTCAATATGATAACATAAGCTTAATTGAATTAATAAGATTAATTCAATATGATAACATAAGCTTAATTGAATTAATAAGATTAATTCAACATGCATGAATGCCACATAAGCATGCCACATAAGCATGCCACCTAAGCATCCACCTAAGCTAGTTAAGGTGGAAGGAAACAAAATGGTTTTGTCTCCTTAAGTGGCCGGCCAAACAAGGATATGTCTCAATGCAATGGATTGCCTTGACTGTGTGGAGGTGAAAGGGTTTTTCCAACCCTATAAAAGACACCCTAAGTGGCCGGCCAAATGGGGGATTGGCTTTGTTGTTGGTGGAAGCTTTGGTTGTGTTAGTGGTGAGAAAGCTTGGTGGAAGCTTTGGTTGTGTGGGTTTGTGAGTGTAGGCTAGCAAGAAGAGGAGTCTTCTTCTTCCTTTCTCCTTTTCCCTCTCTTCCTCTCCTTTAGGGACTTCTCTAGCAAGAAGTAAAGGAGAGCTCTTCTAGTTTTCCTTTTGTGAGACAAGAGCGTGCTCGTGTGGATACGTATAGAGGCACGGACACTTGAACGTGCTAAAGATCCAACAAACCGAAAGGAAAAGCGGGATTAACAAGGGCACGCAACAAAGGTAATCCTCTCCTATAAGATAGGTTTAGTTTAGAGAAATTTATTTTATACGAGTTTGCTTTCGCATGGATCACTTGGAAGCGATCCTATTTTCCTTACAAGATATGCCATTTGGCATAAAGAATTCTCTACAGTGGTATCAGAGCCACTTGCGAAAGATCGTATAAAAATAGGTTTTCTCTATTTTATATGTGATATAGAAGTAGGATAAATTTTATTATGAGTTGATAATTGCATTAGCAAATTTTCAAACATAATAAAATATCCAATGTCTTTTAAAAGTTAAAATGACATGGTGCATGGTTATGGCCTAGTCCCAAAAAGTTTGTGATTGTGTGTTGTAATTCTTAATACGGCCTGCGTGTCGTGCCTTTCTCCTAATATTCTTGTTGTAAAATTAGTTTTAGACTCGAATGTAACTCAGTATTTCTCCTTTTGTAATGTACAAAACAAGGATGGAGGGTCCATTGGAAGATGAGGTTACAAGGAGGAAGTCAACACACAAGACAACCAAAAGGAAGCACTTAGGAGAAGATGCTATCCCTAGGTTGACCAATCAATCTTTTCATTGGCTTGAGAAGATTGTAGAATAAGGGCCATAACCATGACACGTTAGTTTAATATGTATGTGATGCATGTTAGTTTAGCTTGTATGTGATGCATGATTAGTTTAGCTTATATGTGATGTATGCTAATATGTATATGATACATGTTTATTTCTTAATAAGTCTAAACGATATGCCTACCAAAGTTGGTACTCACTACTTCCTCGATCATTTGTTATTGGGTTTGCCAAAGCAAAGCAATGCATTTTATCTTGGAGGGGTGCGAGTGGACAATCGTGATGTCCCGCTATCAATCTTGGTTAAGACTTAATTAAGTGTTTTCTTAATTGGTTAAGAAAGTAGAGGCATATATTAGCTTTGAACATAAGTGTTAACATTAGTTTTGTGTGATTTCCGAACATCAGATTTGTCTTAGAAGTGGTCGTTGCTCCGATATCCAAGAAGGCCCCTGTGCCTTGCCACAGCCTAGAAGCTGGTTTAGGAATAAACACTAAACTAATCTAAAACTTAACCAAAGCTATTAAAGAGTTACATCAGATGTAATTGGCAAAAGATTGCCTACCTAATTATACTACATCTTGGGCGATTAGCCAAAGCTAACTCAAGACGAATTATGATGTGTTAGGGCAATCTCTTGCCGTGATATGGTTTTGATGGTATGGCAAAGGGTTTAAGTTAGTTTGATATGTTGATTTGATATGTGCGTTGAAGTCGTGCAGGACTTAGTAATTCGCACATGGAGCCGTGGCGAGTTTCACATCTCATGACTCGTGCCTTGAGTCGGTGAAGGATAGCTTTGCGGAAGCCGTGCGCTTGGAGCATCCGAGGGACCACCGGACGAGAAGCTTGGAGTGAAGCCGGAGGAAGTAGACTTCGAGGCAAGAGACGCGAAGGAGCATTGCAGAGCCGTGCGCCTGATGCTGCCGAGGGACGTGGCCGAGAACGAAGAGAACTTCGAAGGCGAGGGACTCCGAGAAATGAGAGTGAGCGATTGTAACCCGGGGAAGGGTAGCTCTTAGGTGAAACTTGGCCATTTGGCCAAGTGTCGGATGGGTTTTCCCGACACCAGTCGACTGCCATGTCATGGCGGTGATCGCTTCCGAGTCGAGTGTAGCTCGACCGTATACGATCGACGGTTTAGGCGCAGAGCCGATCCATACGCTAAGGGGCCGATCGCCAGATTAGCACCGATCGTCAAGGCGCGAATGACCGGTCAATAGGGTTTTGCCAAGACCGCTTCAGCCGATCGCGGACGATTACGGTCGGAAATGATCGGTGAGGTCCAGAATGATCGCTAAGAGTTCCGCTGATTGGACAACGGCCGGCATCCGACGTGTTCGTGAGGCCGCTAGGATGTGAATGGGCACGATCGCCATGGGCGGTGCATCGATGGCGCCAACGGAAGAAGTTAGCCCTCTATAAAAAGAGAGGGTGTGAGCCTTTGAGAGGCTAATGCTTAAGTTCCAAACAATCTTCCTAGTGCCCCACAAGCTCTAAACTCTTCTTACTCGCTTTTACTCCATTCTATTTGTAAGAAGAGTGATCTTGGTTGTAAAGGTTACCTCCACCTAGCTTTGTGCAAAGGAGAGACCGATAGTGATTGGTTTTGGCGGAGTGAATCACAGTGGATTTAATCGGATGCGTGGATTAGCGGCGTAGCCGTGAACCACGCTTATATCTTGGTGTTTGTATTGCTTGTTTCTATTTTGCTTGTCTTTATTTATATTTGTATATTCGCTTGCGCTAACGCTTTTGTAGACGAGCAAAATACCGCCATCCAAACGCGAAAAGGGCTATTCACCCCCCTCTAGCCGGCCATCCGATCCCTTACAAGTGGTATCAGAGCCCAAGGTTGCTTGTCACCGGACTAACCGCCGCAACAAGCCCTACATCAAAAATGGCCGGCTCCAACATCCATCCTCCGAAGTTTGAAGGAGAATTCGCTTGGTGGAAGAAGCGAATGGAGGTATTTTTCGAAACGGATTTTGATATAATGATTACAATGGAATCCGGTTTCGTTTTGCCTAGGGATGAAGAAGGGAAGCCAATAGAGAAATCTAGGTGGACCAAGAGGCAAAGAGAGGAGCACCTTGCAAACTCAAAGCCAAGCATCATCTCTACAATGTGCTTCCTCAACAAGAAATCAACCGAATAGGAGAATGCCTAAGCGCCAAGGAGATGTGGGAGAAGCTAATTGAGCTTCATGAAGGCACATCCGAGGCAAAGCTAGCAAGGAGAGATCTCCTCCGCTCTCAACTATCCAACATCAAATTAGAAAAGGGAGAAAAGGTAATTTCTTTGCATTCTAGATTCAAAGAAATTTTAAATGGACTAACAAGTGTAGGTGAGAAGCTATCGAACCGGGACATGCTCATGAAGGCTATAGATGCCTTTCCCCGGTCCTCAAAGTGGAGCTCCATGGTGGACTCCTTCTACATGTCCAAGAACCTAGAAGTGAGTACCTTGGAGGAGTTCTTCTCAACGATGGAACTCCACGAAACGAGGCTTGAAGGAATTCAAGAAGAGCCAAGAATTCAACCCTCAAGAGGAGTAGCATTGTTGGCAAACAAGGGGAAGAAGAAGATGGAAGTCCCCTCCTCCTCCGATGATGAAGCCTCCTCCTCGAAGCCTACATGGTAAGGAAGGTGAGGCGTGTATTTAAGAATTTTAGATTTGATAAATCAAATGATAGGAATAGAAGACCGAGGGGGAAGGTGATATGCTACAATTGCCAAGGAGAGGGACACATAAGGGACAATTGTCCTCTCCTAAACAAAAGCAAGGAAGAGAGGAAAAAGAAAGAAGAAAAGAAGAAGAAAAAGGGGAGCAAGAAAAAGAAGGAAGAGGAGAAGAAGACAAAAGAAAAGGGGAAGGCCAAAGCATTCAAGGCCAAGACATGGGATGATCCTTCCTCATCCTCCTCCTCATCATCGGATGAGGAGAATGCCTTTGTCGCCAATTTGGCCTTGATGGCCTTTGACGTGTGCTTCGTTCAGTTACGTATTGCTATCCTAGTTCATACTCTTTCTGAGGTTGTAGGTTTGAAGGGAGCCTCCTCCACATCATCATCCTCCTCATCATCCGAAGAAGAAGAAGAGGACATGGAAACTATAGTAGCAAAGCCTCTCCTAGTAAAATAGTTTCCATGATTTCTAGTTTAACTAGGGATTTGTTTAGAGCAAAGAAGAAAAATAAATGCATGCTAGATCAAATTAAGGCATTAGAAAATAAGCTAGAAAATGCATGCTTAAATAATAATGATACTTCTTCTTGCCATGATGATGCATGCTCACATGATAATTATGTGCCTTTAGATGTTAGTGATGCATGCATAGAAGAAAATAGGGCATTAAGGGAAAAGGTAGATTATTTAACCAAAGCCCTAGGAAAATTCACAATTGGCTCCAACACTTTGAATATGATCATAGGGAGCCAAAGGGCAAGTTTTAACAAGAAAGGCCTAGGATATAAAGAGAAGAAAAATGAGAAGGCCTATAGATGCCTAATAGCTAGGGGACAAGACAAAAACAAAGTAATAGCTAAGAAATGGATCCCCAAGGAATTTCTAGTGAACCCCATAGGTAAAAATCTATTTTGGGTTCCAAAATCCATCCTTAAGGGTTAGAAAACCCTCTAGGGTAGTCAACCATATGAACTTGACCTATATCATATTTTGGTTGACTTAGGATGACGGGACAACATTTTTAGATAGTGTTGGGTGATGATAACGTGCCCATAAATAGGTAATAATGCTTAAATCATGATGATTAATGCAATTGCTATGTATATGCGTAATCATGATTTATGATTTTGATATTGGGCACATTATCATGAAAAATGTTTAAATCATGCTTTAGGTGACACTTTAGTTATTATCATCATATAATGCCTAATGCATGGTTATAATTTGATGAAAACATGTATTTCATGGTCATAATGTGAAATTAAATCATATATGTCATTATGATCATGTAGGTTGTTAGGTTGATACTTAACCATGATAGAATTGCTTGAATATATTGGTTAAGTATATATATACAAATACCCCCCTAGGATGCATCTCACACTCACTATAGGCTAACTTGATTGCAAACTTAGCATGGGTGAGATGTTAGGATGATACAAATGTCCACTAATGCCTATGGCATTTAGATGGTCATTTAAAGTATCAAAATATCAATAATAGACCAATCATGGGGAAGGCTTATGTTTAATTAATAGACATATTGCCCAAAGATCATGGTTGGATATTTCTAATGTTTTCAAAACAATTTCTTACCTTAAAATACATGTATTCATGTTTTGAAACAATTGGATGCAAAACTAGGTAGCTAACTTGATACTAACATGCTCAAAAACTAGTGGTTTTTCAAGTGTTTGGATTTTGGCAAATCTTGTAAAATATAATGATTTTCATGAAAAACTACTTTTCCTTGATAGATATACTTAAGAGAAATATGTTCCTCGAATTTCATGATTTTTAGAATTTTCTGGAATTTTTAATGCATTTCTGAATTTCATCCAGAAAATCAGAAATTCGGCTTCCTTTGTGCGATCGCCATTACATGATAGCATGATCGGTGGCCCAAATCAGAATATTGAAGGCGAATTCAGTTTATAAAACCTCCTACCAGTGGTAGAAATATACTTGATGCCTCCTCCCGTTTTTAAATCAACTTGACAGATTTTTTCCTCCATTATACTTGATGCCATGAGCTTATAACTTAGTGTTAATCTTTTTGATGGTGTCAAAGGGGGAGAAATAAGTATGTTTAAGTTAATCACATTAGGAGAAATATATGTAGGGGAGAAATACATGATAGGGGGAGAAAATTTGCATAGAGAATTTCATGGATTAAGGGGGAGTTGCATGTTGCTATATCATGTTTATCTTTACATGCTTTCTTACCTTAGAAATTATATCAAATGTTTTTACCTAACTTAAACGGATTGCCACACATCAAAAAGGGGGAGATTGTTAGGGCAATCTCTTGCCGTGATATGGTTTTGATGGTGTGGCAAAGGGTTTAAGTTAGTTTGATATGTTGATTTGATATGTGCGTTGAAGTCGTGCAGGACTTAGTAATTCGCACATGGAGCCGTGGCGAGTTTCACATCTCATGACTCGTGCCTTGAGTCGGTGAAGGATAGCTTTGCGGAAGCCGTGCGCTTGGAGCATCCGAGGACCGCGGACGAAGCTTGGAGTGAAGCCGGAGGAAGTAGACTTGAGGCAAGAGGCGCGAAGGAGCATTGCGAGCCGTCTCGCTGATCTTCAGGGGCGTGGCGAAGCGAAGAGAACTTGAGCGAGGACTCAGAAATGAGTGGCGGATTGTAACCCGGGAAGGGTAGCTCTTAGGTGAAACTTGGCCATTTGGCCAAGTGTCGGATAGGTTTTCACACGGTCAGCCATGTCATGGCGATCGGCCTCTGATCGATCCCAGTGATCGTAGCTCATTGGTATCGTGCCAGCGTTGTGGCGTGATCGTTTGCCATCGTTAGCGATCATTGCCAAGACATGATCGGCTGCGAAGCGTGATCGGTAGTCGATAGGGTTTTTGCGACGAGAAGCCGGTCGGCCAGGCCGGTCGATCGAGCCCTCTCTATAAAAAGAGAGGGTGTGAGCCTTTGAGAGGCTAATGCTTAAGTTCCAAACAATCTTCCTAGTGCCCCACAAGCTCTAAACTCTTCTTACTCGCTTTTACTCCATTCTATTTGTAAGAAGAGTGATCTTGGTTGTAAAGGTTACCTCCACCTAGCTTTGTGCAAAGGAGAGACCGATAGTGATTGGTTTTGGCGGAGTGATTCACCGTGGACGAATCAGACCGTGGATTAGCGGCGTAGCCGTGAACCACGTTATATCTTGGTGTTTGTATTGCTTGTTTCTATTTTGCTTGTCTTTATTTATATTTGTATATTCCGCTTGCGCTAACGTTTTGTAGACGAGCAAAATACCGCCATCCAAACGAAAAGGGCTATTCACCCCCCTCTAGCCGGCCATCCGATCCCTTACATGATGTGGATCTTTATCCCATATAAATTTATAGCTAAATAGTAGCTATGAGAATTTAGTGGGAGCCTCATTTAATTAAAGGCCTAATTAAATGATTTAGGTATGATACTTAACTTTGCATTTTAATGTTGTAGATCACCATGTCATCTAACACGACACACCCCCTCAACTTGCGATCTGTCCTTGAGAAGGACAAGCTCAATGGAGCAAACTTTCTTGACTGGTATAGGAACTTGAGGATTATCCTCAAGCAAGAACGCAAACTATATGTCCTAGAGCAGGCTACCCCTAAAATACCCTCCCCTACGACCACTCGTGCTGAAAAGGATGCTTATAAGAAGCATCAAGATGACGCATTAGATGTGTCATGTCTTATGCTTGCCACCATGAACTCTGAGCTTCAGAAGCAACATGAGAACATGGATGCCTATGATATGGTTGAGCACTTGAAACAACTATTTCAAGGACAAGCTAGGCACGAGCGTTTTGAAGTGTCTAAGGCTCTTTTTGCATGCAAGATGCAAGAAGGAACACCTGTAGGAACTCACGTACTCAAAATGATTGGGTACGTTGAGAACCTTGAAAGACTAGGTTTTCCAGCAGGCCAAGAATTGGCATCGATGTTATCCTGCAATCGCGTTAGGAAGCATACAATCAATTCGTCATGAATTATAACATGAATGAAATTGATAAACCTTTGCACGAGATTCTCGGCATGTTAAGAAGCTAGCGAACCAAATCTCAAGAAGAAAGTTAGTAATGTACTAATGGTCAAGAAGGACAAAGGTAAGCGCAAAGGCAAGGGTAAGACCCAAGCCAAAAGCAAGGCCAATTCATCCACTTCAAAGGGTAAAGGTAAAGTACCTAAGGAAGGGGACTGCTTCCATTGCGGTAAGACTGGACACTGGAAGCGGAATTGCAAAGTCTACCTTGAGGAAGTAAAGAACAAGAGAAGTGGGACTTCTGCCTCAGGTATACACGTTATAGAAGTTAATCTATCTATTTCTTCTACATGGGTATTAGATACCGGATGTGCATCTCACATTTGTACTAATGTGCGAGGGAGAAATAGTAGAATAATGGCAAAGGGCGAAGTGGACCTCTGAGTAGGCAATGGCATGAAAGTTGTTCTTCTTTAGTTGTAGGAACATATTCTTTGTCTTTGCCCACTGGGCTTATCTTAGAACTAGAGGAGTGCTTTTATGTACCTGCATTGACAAAGAACATAATCTCTGTATCTTGTTTAGACAAGAAAAACTTTTCTTTTATAATAAAGGACAAATGTTGTTCCATTTATTTAAATGAAATGTTCTATTGTAATGCACCACTTATGAATGGTCTCTATGTTCTAGATTTAGAAAACCCAATTTATAACGTAAATACTAACGTTCAAATCGAATGATTTGAACGGACATATCTCGCAACCTTGTCGCCTAGGTCACATAAATGAAAAACGCATATCCCAACTCCATAAAGATGGATTATTGGACTCATTTGATTTTGAATCATATGAGGTATGCGAGTCTTGTCTTTTAGGAAAGATGACTAAAACTCCATTTAGTGGACATGGCGAGAAAGTGACGGACTTGTTAGGACTCATACATACTGATGTATGTGGCCCTTTCAATGTCGAAGCCAGAGGAGGCTATAAGTACTTTATTACTTTCACTGATGATATGAGTAGATTTGGCTACTTATATTTGATGAGACATAAGTCGAGAATCCTTTGAAAAGTTCAAAGAATTCAAGAATGAAGTACAAAACCAACTTGGTAAGTGTATTAAGCTACTGATCGATCGATCGGTGAATACCTTAGTCAAGAGTTTCGTGATCACTGGTGAGTGTGGGATAATATCCCAACTCACTCCACCCGGAACACCACAATGGAATGGTGTATCGAGAGGAGAAATCGTACTCTATTAGATATGGGTACGATCAATGATGAGCGGTGATCTACCTACTTCCTTTTGGGGTTTAGCTCTAGAGAGTAGCTTTCACACTTAATCGCGTCCATCAAAAGCCGTAGAAAAGACACCATATGATATGGACCGAAGAGTCCCAAAATGTCTTTTATAAAGATTTGGGGTTGTGAAGCTTACGTTAGGCGTCAAGTCTCGGATAAACTAGGACCCAAATCGGATAAGTGTTATTTTGTAGGATATCCCAAGGAAACTAAGGGATATTACTTTTACAATCCCACACTTGGCAAGGTGTTTGTTGCGAAATTTGTCTTTCTAGAAAGAGAATTTATTTCTAGAAATACTAGTGGGAGTAAAATTCATCTTGAAGTTCAAGATGATGATAACACTAAGGCCGATGGAAAATGAGCAGGCACCACAAAGTGTTGTGGATGAGAATTTGTTGCCCAAAGAGTTGTGGAGCAAACACTGTTCAAGTAGACCAACCTCTTCGTAGATCTAATAGGATCCGTCGTCAACCCGAGAGATATTCTTTTCTCTTGGTGACAGCGGTGAAGTATTGCTTGTCGATCTTGGCGAGCCTACATCCTATCAGAAGCTATGATGAGCCAGTTCGAGAAATGGCTAGAGGCCATGAGATCATGGAATCCATGTACACTAACCAAGTATGGACTTTGGTTGATCCACTGAAGGGTAAAACCCATTGGGTGTAAGTGGGTCTTTAAAGTAAAGACTGACATGGATGGTAATAAGCATACCTATAAAGGTAGATTGGTGGCTAAAGGATTCAAACAAATTCATGGTATTGACTATGAAGAAACCTTTTCACCAGTTGCGATGCTTAAATCCATTCGGATCATACTTGCTATTGCAGCCTACCATGATTATGAGATCTGGCAGATGGATGTCAAAACCGTTTTTCTGAATGGAAAGCTACTCGAGGATGTGTACATGACACAACCTGAGGGTTTTGAAGATCCAAAGCATCCTGGAAAGGTATGCAAACTGCAAAGGTCCATTTATGGACTAAAGCAAGCCTCTCGAAGCTGTAATCTTCGATTCGATGATGCAATCAAAGAGTTTGGTTTCATCAAGAATGAAGATGAGCCTTGTGTCTACAAGAGAAATAGTGGGAGCACAGTTGTATTTCTTGTCTTGTATGTAGATGACATACTTCTCATCGGAAATGACATTCCCTCACTCCAGTCTGTGAAGATGTGGTTAGGGAATTGTTTCTCGATGAAGGACTTAGGTGAAGCTGCCTATATTCTAGGCATCAAGATCTATAGAGATAGATCTAGAAGATTACTTGGCCTAAGTCAGAGTACATACATTGATAAAGTGCTAGATCGTTTTGCTATGCAAAATTCTAAGAAAGGGTTTCTGCCTTTATCACATGGTGTGAGTCTTTCGAAGACTCAATGTCCCTCTTCTAAGGAGGAGAGAGATCGCATGGATAAGATCCCTTATGCATCTGCTATAGGGTCTATCATGTACGCCATGCTTTGTACTGCTCCGACGTCTCGTATGCTTTGAGCATGCGAGTAGATACGATCGGATCCGGTGAAAGTCATCGGATAGCGAAAATATTCTTAAGTACTTACAAAGCGAAAGAATATTTCACGATATTTGGAGGCAATGAGGAGCTAATGTAAAGGGTTACATGATGCAAGCTTCCAAAGCAGACAAGGATGACTATAGATCGCGCAATCAAGTACGTGTTTTGCTGAATGGAGTCGAAGAGTTCGGCAGACACGCTAAGCCGATTCTACAACAGTATTTGTGCATATTAAAAGATCTCGATGCAAAGAAAGGAGGTCGCTTTTGGCCCGCAAGTTCATCGCTGAACTTGGGGTAGTTCCTAGCATTGCAGATCCAATAGACCTCTATTGTGACAAACAACAATGGGGCTATTGCACGTGCGCTAAGGAACCTCGATCACATCAATGACCAAACACATATCAAGGCGCTCCATCTCATTCGAGAGATCATCGATAGAGGAGATGTGAGGATATGCAGAGTACCGATGTAAGCCAACATCGCAGATCCATCACCAAGGCTTCGCACAGAGGAAGCATGATGGTCACACTAGGTCACTAGGTATTAGATATCATAGTGATTGGTACTAGTGCTAGTGGGAGATTGTTAGTTATAGCCCTAGAACCAATCATGTGATGGTTGAATAGGGAACATTTTGTATCATATTCTATAAAGGCAAAGGATTGGTTATTATATTTACATCTTGCTTGTGCTGCCTAATTTAAATATAATAATGCCCTAGAAAAGTAGGTTCTTATCTACAAAGACATCAATCGCGTAATTGATTACGAGAGGTCAGAGAACACTTTCCTAAATGTTCCTAGTCAAGTATTAATATGCAAGGGCAATATTAATACATAAAGACTAGCATGTAGGTCAATTGATGACTTGATCTCACAAGTCATGGATATATGATATCAAGTTGACACATGGGTATATATTGAGAATATATACCGAATCAATTCCCGCCATGAGAAAGTTTCATGGATCGTTATATGAGTGTCATAAACTTTCTCATGTGACTATTGGTATGAATAGTCCTTAGACCAAGTCACTATGGTTCCCTACATAAGGAGTTATGTACTTTGGTATCACAAACGCCACCCGTGAATAGGTGGACCATAAAGGCGACATCGGGTATGTAACAAATTACGCGAGGGATGTGAGTGATGTAGATGGGATCTATCCTTCCATATGACGAGTGATATCGGTGGGCCCTTGATTGAGTAGAACTACTAAAACGCATGGCCATGCTCGAATGAGTCAATATGAGATATTGAGCTCATTTGTTTGAGTTAGTTTACTCGTGGATCAAGAAACACATAGATTGATCGAGGATGACACGCCTATGCCTCATTGATCAACTGATATCAAGGATAGAAGGACACGGCCATATATTATAGTAGTCACGAAAGGTTAGCCTGATCTTGACTTATCTCAGAATCTGGGTAGCAATGATGTATTGCTAGATGCCATCGCTTGTGTATCTAAAAGAGTTTAGATCCACCGCCAACGCTATGAGAGCCTATAGGGTCACACACAAAGAGCATGATAATTAGAGGAATTAGAGTATTCTAGTTTGACTAGAATAATATGGGAATAAGCTTAAGTACAAAATGGTTTTTGGACTTTAAGCTTAATGAGAATTTTAGCTAATTGATTTAATGAGATTAATTCAATATGTTACCTTATTGATTTAATAAGATTAATTCAATATGATAACATAAGCTTAATTGAATTAATAAGATTAATTCAATATGATAACATAAGCTTAATTGAATTAATAAGATTAATTCAACATGCATGAATGCCACATAAGAATGCCACATAAGCATGCCACATAAGCATGCCACCTAAGCATCCACCTAAGCTAGTTAAGGTGGAAGGAAACAAAATGGTTTTGTCTCCTTAAGTGGCCGGCCAAACAAGGATATGTCTCAATGCAATGGATTGCATTGAATGTGTGGAGGTGAAAGGGTTTTTCCAACCCTATAAAAGACACCCTAAGTGGCCGGCCAAATGGGGGATTGGCTTTGTTGTTGGTGGAAGCTTTGGTTGTGTTAGTGGTGAGAAAGCTTGGTGGAAGCTTTGGTTGTGTGGGTTTGTGAGTGTAGGCTAGCAAGAAGAGGAGTCTTCTTCTTCCTTTCTCCTTTTCCCTCTCTTCCTCTCCTTTAGGGACTTCTCTAGCAAGAAGTAAAGGAGAGCTCTTCTAGTTTTCCTTTTGTGAGACAAGAGCGTGCTCGTGTGGATACGTATAGAGGCACGGACACTTGAACGTGCTAAAGATCCAACAAACCGAAAGGAAAAGCGGGATTAACAAGGGCACGCAACAAAGGTAATCCTCTCCTATAAGATAGGTTTAGTTTAGAGAAATTTATTTTATACGAGTTTGCTTTCGCATGGATCACTTGGAAGGGATCCTATTTTCCGTTGCGCATATGCCATTTGGCATAAAGAATTCCCTACAGACTCTAGGGGTAACTCCCCTTGCAACCTTCTTAGTGGCTTCCCTAGGTTTCCTAGAAACCCTAGCCACTAGGAACACACCATGGTCAACTCTAGGGATGACTTCCCTATTGACCTTGGTCTTCCTAGACCTAGTTAGTGTTCCATAATCAAATGGAACACTATGGTAAGCCACCTTAGGCTTAGGTTTGTGACCCAAACCTTGCTTGCCCTTGGTTGACTTTTGACTCTTAGGTCCTGGGTGTTGACTTTGACTTTTGGACCTAGAAGTTTGACTAATTGACCCTTGCATTTGATTTTGCATAACCTTAAGGGTCTTTTCAAGTTTTTCAAGCCTTGATCTCAAGGCTTGATTTTCCTTTTCTAATATCTCAATTTTTGATTTTTCATTTTGTCTTGAGATATTTTTATTTCTAGAAATATGTCTAGATTTCTTAGCATTAAAGCCTAGATGTTCTCCTATTTTCTTAATGCTTTCCTTAGGTAATATATTTTTAGGGACATTAGTCCCAAATTTCTTCTTATTTCCTAAGTGAACACTCTTAGCTCCTAGGCAAATATATCTGCTTTTCATGCACAATAGCAAGACTATTAAAATTATTCCTAGCATGCTTCTTATCCCTAGAAATTGAAGGTGCATTAATAAATTTTACCTTAGGGTTTGCCTTGGAGGCTCCCCTTACTTGTGTTGCTCCTTCTTTCCCTTTCTTCTTTCCCCTTGGACATTGACTCCGATAATGTCCCTTTGAGTTGCACTTGAAGCATATGACATGCTCCTTGCTCTTTAGACTTGGAGAACCGGCGTCCGTTGACTTTTGTTGACTTTTAGGCGCCGGAGGAGCTTTCTTGATCCTCTTTGGGCATTTGCTCTTGTAATGCCCATACTCCCTACACTCAAAGCACATAATATGATTTTTATTTGAAAGTAAAGTGTTTGAGTTACCTAAGGTGGTGGTAGGTGCCGGAGTTGAATTTTGAGCTTCCTCATCTTGATCGGATGTTGGAAGCTCTTCTTGAGGTTGCTCCGGTGTAGAGGATGGTCTCTCCTCCTCAATCCTAGAAGTAGATGCTTCTTCCACCTCCTCTACTTCTTCTTTCTCCGATTCGGAAGTTGACTCCATCTCAACTTCCGATTCCTCACTTTCACTTGAGGATGAACTCTCCTCATGGTATCTTGCCAATTTTCTCCATAGCTCCTTGGCATACATGTAATCCCCTAGCTTGCACAAAACATCATTAGGAATTAAATCTTCCAAAAGTTTCGTTACCTTAACTTCGGTCTTGAGCTTTTGGCGTTGCTCTTAGGTCCACTTTTTCAATTTTAGGACATTCCCCTTCTTATCCCTAGGGGGTTCAAGGCCTTCAACGAGGATGAACCAATCCTCTATGTTCATCATCAAGAATGTTTCCATTCTTGCTCTCCATGCCGGAAAATCTTCTGGATCATATGGAGGTGGAGTGTTGATTTCCCATCCAAGCTTGTCTTGGAATTCCATCTTCACCCTCTAGCCTTTTGCCTTAGCTCTCGGTTGTTAATCCGTAGAAGAGCCCCGGGCTCTGATACCACTTGTTAGGACCCTTGGAATGGCTAGAGGGGGGGGTGAATAGCGTAGATGAAATTCGCTCGCGTTTGTGTCTACAATTTCGTTAGTGCGCAGCGGAAATAGAAATAATAAAAGCAATAACGAAATAGACAACAAGCTAACACAATGATATAACGTGGTTCGGAACCGCACGGTTCCTACTCCACGGATCGAGCTCTAAAGAGCCCTAGTGATGCACACACACTCACTAATGATAAACACTCCTTCTCGACACAAGTCGGAGGCGGAGAAACCCCTTACAATAGATCTTACAACAGTAAGAACGAAATACAAGCAATATACAATGTAAATATGAAATACAAGTAAAGAAAAGACTTTACAACACTTGTTTTGATTGCTTGAATGCTTGGTTGCTTGCTTGCACTTGGAGACCTGATTTGCACCAACAAATCGTCCCAATAGCCCTCAAGAACCGGTTAGTTTTTCCTCCATCACGAGCTCCATATATAGCTTCAACCTGTGCTGGAAAAAGTCTATCAGTCGACTGATCGGGACCATCAGTCGACTGATGCCACTGTTGTCGTGAGACAACGGCTAGTTCCACGTTGGATAAGTCCAACGGAACTACCATCACCGACCGACAGACCATCGCCGACCGATGGAGTCCTCACTGACCACCGAAGTCTCGACTCCATGCGGGCCGAATTCTCGAGCACCTCGACCGATCACACGATCCGATCGCTGATCCATCACCGATCGCAAACCCATGGCATCGCTAGGCCATAACCCACAGTCAAACCCTAGTTGACTCGGTCCAGTCGACTGCCACATGGCACCAGTCGACTGGCACACCTCAAACATGAGGTTTTAACTCAAGTATGGTTCCCCCATACTTGCTAGACCACCCTTAGCCTAGACCTAAGCCTTCTAGTCACCTCCATCAGCCTCACGCCTCTCGGATCCCTCCAAGTCATCCATGACTTGTTCATCCATCGCGCTAGCCTTCAGGTGCTTCTGGCTATATCATGCTAATCTGGTGTCACACCGCCAAGGCACATTGGACTTACGCCGCCAAGACTCCGCTTGGACTTTACGCCGCCAACCATTGGACTTGTGCTGCCAAGACTACCGCTTGGACTTTACGCCGCCAATATTAAACCCCTTGGACTTCAAATGCTAACCCATGTTAGACTTTCCATGCCAAGACCATGCTTGGACTTTCCTTGCCAACTCATGTTGGACTTTCCATTTGCCAAGACCCATGCTTGGACTTTCCTTGTCAACACATGTTGGACTTTCCATTTGCCAAGTACTCAGGACTTGGACTTTCCAAACTGCCAAGTGTCCAACTTGGACTTTCCATAACAATTATATTGTCATATGTTTTTGTCGAAACATCAAAACACATCAAAACATCACTCGAGCCAAACTCGAGTCCTGGTCAATCGTGACCTGGGCCGATTGCACCAACAAGATACATGAGGTATCTTACCATTCCATATCTCATATGGAGTTGTAGAGACTACCTTTGTTGACATTCTATTTAACAAGTAAATAGCTGTCTGAAGTGTATAGCCCCAAAAGGACATGGGATGATTCGTATGATTCATCATTGACCTGACCATGTCCAACAAGGTCCGGTTACGCCTCTCAGATACACCATTATGCCGTGGTGTATATGGCGGAGTCCATTGAGACAATATACCATTGTCTCTTAGATAATCAAGAAACTCTTGACTTAAGTATTCACCACCTCGATCCGATCGAAGTATTTTAATACTCTTGTCATGTTGTTTCTCTACTTCATTTCTGAATTCTTTGAACCTTTCAAAGGCATCAAACTTGTGTTTTATCAAGAACACATAGCCAAACCGTGAGTGATCATCGGTGAAGGTAATGAAGTAGCTATAGCCTCCTAAAGCTTGAGTTGACATAGGTCCACATACATCAGTATGTACTAGACCTAGCAACTCTCCCACTCGTTCACCTTTTCCCATAAAAGGTAACTTAGTCATCTTACCTTTTAAGCATGATTCGCATGTATCGTATGAATTCAATTCAAACGATTCCAGAATTCCACATTTGTGTAATTCGTACATGCATTTCTTGCTTGCATGGCCAAGACGACAATGCCACATCTAGGAGTCTAATTGATTATCCTTTCGAGCACGCTTGTTGCTCGCTTCGATATTGAAAATGTCACTGGATATGTCCAACGTATAATTACCATTGCTCAAAGTTCCAGTTCCATAAAGAACGCCATTCAAAGTTATGTAACAACAATTGTTACTAAAAGTTAAATGGTACCCATTTCTATTCAAATAGGAAATAGAAATGATGTTCTTTATCAATGAAGGAACATAAAAGCAATTGTCCAGTCCTAAGACAAGTCCTGTAGGGAGTTTCAATAAATACGTTCCCATGGCGAGTGCAGCAACCTTTGTTCCATTCACAACACGTAAATTTGACTCTCCCTTGACGAGTCTTCTTCTATTCCTTAGCCCATATATGTCATTACATATATGTGAGCCATACCCAGTATCCAATACCCAAGTGTCTGAGGAAATAGAATGACAATCAATAACGAAGATATCTGAAGAAGATGGGGCATCCGATGCCTTATTCTTCTTCTTGGACTCAAGATAAATCTTGCAATTTCTTCGCCAATGGGCCTCCTTGCCATAATGATGGCAAGTGCCCTTCTGAGCTTGTTCTGCCTTTTTAGCCTTTTTCTTCTTCCCCTTCTGCTGTTCCTTTGACTTCCTCTTAGAACCTTTCTTCGAGGAATCATCTAACAGCACCGTCCCCTGCTGATGCTTCTCAGAAGGCTCCACAGTCTTCAGCATGTGGAGCAGTATCACAGATGAACCATCTTGCATCTCAGAGGTGAAGAGAAGCTTGGAGACTTCGAACCTTTCAAATCTCACTTGCTTATCAAACATCTCATAAAGATGAAGGACTACGATATGAGCATCCATATGCTCATGCTGCTTTCGTAGCTAGGGTTCCATCATGGCTAGCATGATGCAACTCATTTGTTCAGAATCACTCACATATTTCTGATAGGCCAACAATTGGTCCAGAGTTGCATTGTCACTATGACGGGCGGGAAGAGGCGCTTCGAGGACATTTGCAAGCTTTTCAACCTTGAGAACAATTCTCAAGTTTCTAAGCCAGTCCAAGAAGTTTGGCCCAGTCAATTTATTCGAATCCAAAATGGAATGCAAATTCAAAGACATCATGATCAATCTTAGAAATACAAAACGAGCATACATGAGAAAGATGATTTTAAAATGCATCAATATACATTTATAAATCCCATTCATTTTTCGAATTTCAAAAACCCCAAAATCACTTCGGGAGATCGTAGGTCCATCTCCGAATGGGCTGATATCCATCATAGATATGAACAACCTTGGAGAGAGTCCAACAAGTCATTCATAACTACGACGGTAGGTATCAACTATACCGATTGCATATCACGTATATGCAACTATCACAATGTGCTATAAACTAATTGAATGTTCACACATACATTGGGTTGTTAACACATTAACAAGTATGCATCATATGCATAGCACCCAACTTCACCTCCATTTACATCGACCTTCAAGAGAGTCCAACAAGCCGATACTCCAGGTTAAAGCCGACCCATTAATCAAGAAATAGTTTTAAAATGGTTAGAGCATATTCAACCAATTAGCCTGGCTTGGAGAGAGTCCAACAACTAAAGCTAACGATTGACCTCTGACTCTTACCTTATTAGTATTAAACTATTCCATGGTTGGAACATGTTCGGGTTCGAGCCGGGCTTGGAGAGAGTCCAACAACCCGAATAAGAAATGGAACTCTGGTTCTAACCATATTAATGGAAGGTGTAGGCTTTAATATTGAGTTATGGTTTTTATGTCTCATCCTCTTTGCATGCAAATAACTATTATCTACATGGCATGGCATACATGGCATACATCTATATGTCACGACACGCATGACATAATGATATGCATCTAATGCAATTACATGACATACAATTATGTCATGTACAATATTTCCTTATATATCATAACTATTTATGGAAATAAAATATGTTTAAGATTTGATTCTCCAAATCAAATCATGAATAAATTAGGAAACAAATTTCCAAATCTAATCACATATTTTATTTGTGGAAATAGTTGATTAAGGAAAGTCAATTTAGGAAACCAATTTCCTAAATCATCAAAACTACTTATGCAAATAAAATATTTTAAGATTTGATTTCCCAAATCAAATCATGATTAAATTAGGAAAAAAGTTTCCAAAATCTAATCAAATATTTTATTTATGGAAAATATCAATTTCCATAAATACTTCCAACTTTCCAAAAGTGGAAGATTTCCATAAATACTTCTAGACTTTCCAAAATTGAAAAATTTCCATAAATACTTCTAACTTTTCAAAAGTAGAAAATTTCTAGAAATATCATTATGACTATCGCAAAATAATTTTACGATTATGTCGAAACACAACCTGGGCTCTGATACCACTGTTGGGTTCCGGCACCGCGGTGAGTGTGTGTTCGAACACGTTTCATAAACATATGCACAGCGGAAGGAATAAAATAATAAATCTAATTTATTACAACACACACATCACACACATGCATAGTACAACATGTGTAGACATAACCGTAAATTTAAATTTTGCAATAAAAGGAAATTTAACTACGTATACCTTACGTATCACGTGTAGCGGAAAAGGCATCAATCGGAACGATCCTCGCTAGAATCATCTCTATCCGTATCCACGTTGAGTATCTTCGGGATGACTTCACTAAGTCACGAGCCTCGTCCTTGTATGGGTTATTAGCCTCGTGTTGAAGACGATGTGATCGAGAGAAGATCACGATCCGAATCCAAATTCTGATCCAAAAATGAGTCCTCAAAACTCGCTTCTCCGGAGAGGTATTCGTCAACCGTTTGACAAATCCTTCGTCATCCACCTATGAGGATTACCGGAGATTGAATCCCCGGCAAGGCTACCGCTGTCGGAGCTCCAAACGTCGTCCAAACGACGCTCCGACAAGAAGGAAACAAGCTGTCCGGAAAACTGGACAGCTTTGGTGGAGGAGTAGGGGCCGGCCAAAAAGGGTGGGATGAAGCTCACCTTGATGCCGAACCCAAAGGAGATCACTGGAGAGTTGCCGGATGATCACCGGACGAAGCTTGGATGTCGGCAACAATTTGGACGACGGCACATGGGGTTGGGCGGCGGCAATGGATGTTGGCGCCGACTTCTCCAAGGAGAGGAAGGGGGCGGCAACAACTAGGTTAAGGGAATTGGATTAGGGCTTAACAAACCCTTAAGCCCTCTTTTATAGAGAACTAATTTTCTTAATGGTTATTGGATCATAACCATAAGGCCCGTAAACCCGCTCCATTAATATAAGTTAAAATAAACCAAACCATGATGGTTTATTTTAAGTTAAAACGAACCGAACCAACTTTGGTTAATTCGTTTAAAATAAACCAAACCCTTTGGTTTATTCTCCTCCATTGGATTAGAACCAAACCATTTTGGTTCATCCATTATGTCTTCATAAGACACGACCCATCCACGCTTCAATTGCGACTGAAACGATTTCATGCTCGCTTCTTATTTGGTCCAACCAAACTTAGTTTCTCTCGGTCTGAGAATCTCATTCTCAAGCTCGTTTTAAATCCTTCGGATTACGCTCGTTGTGCGTGTGACCAAATAGGTTCTCGGTTTATGTTGGCCGTCTATAATTAACCATTAATTATAGAACGATCATGAGTGGCACCTAGTAGTACATCATGATCCCCAATTAACCGAAAAGATCAACGGTTGATCCAGAACTATTTCTGAAACCCTTCAGTAGCTAGAATGAATCGTGCCCCATTCCCTTCACTCATCTTATACCCACTTGGTTCAGGACATGGTCTATAGTGTCAGTCCCCACTAGGCTGACTACGTCACACTTAGCCCAAGTATCATTTCCTCGTCCTACGGATTCTAGTTACTACACATGTATTGAAGAGTACCTTTACTCTAAACATGTAATGCTTTGGCCAAAGACTTTAGTAACAATCCGATGAGAGGCCATGGGTATACATCTCCTCGCAATGAGTGGTGAATCCTTTATAGGCTATTCAAACACCTTCGATCACTTCGACTTATACCCAATCATCCCGGGTCCACATCTCCTCAGAGATGCTTGCTTAAGATGTCAAAACATAAGTCTTTATGATCAAGATGACTTGAATACCGCAAGTCAAAGGAACATCGCACTTAAGCTACAATAAGAACTTCATTGACATATCTATATATGCAGAGAACCATATGAAGTCTTATGGTTCGTCACTCCAATGAACTAGTTACCATAACTAGCATCCACGATTAACTTCGGACATCACAATGTCTCCAGCCAGTGAGAATCAGTTGCTTGAATACACCAAGGAGTATACCTCGTGCTAGTCTCGACAGAATTGATGGTGTCCAAATCCATCAATTCATCGACTAGGGATAATTTCGATACATCACAATTACACATGTAGAGATACTCACTAGTTGTGATCCAATCACAAATTCTCTCATGCTGTGAGTCGTATCGCGGACATTCAGTAAATGAGTTTAAGGTCCAATCAAATACATGAAACCATGTATACTCAAATAGTGAATCTTTATTTATCATATAAATGGTTCATACATAAGGCGATTTCCTTAGGACATCTCTCATATATTACTAACAGACTCCCACTTGGCCTAATGCCAATCGCTACCGTATCCAATACCATAAGCTGTAACATGACCCTCAAACTTACTTTGAGGTAATGCCTTAGTCAAAGGATCCGCTAAGTTCCTTTCAGTGGGGATTTTCTCGATTTGTATTTCTTTCCTACTGATGATCTCTCTGATACGATGATAGCGGCGAAGCACATGTTTGGATCGTTGATGAGACCTTGGCTCTTTCGCCTGTGCAATTGCTCCATTGTTGTCACAGTAGACCGGTATTGCTTCAACAATGGTTGGAATCACACCAAGTTCATAAATGAACTTCTTGATCCAAACCGCTTCCTTTGCTGCTTCCGAAGCTGCAATGTATTTTGCCTCAGTGGTAGAATCCGCTACAGTGTTTTGTTTGGAACTTTTCCAACTCACTGCGCCCCCATTCAAGGTGAACACGTATCCAGACTGAGACCTTGAATCATCCTTGTTTGTCTGGAAGATGGCATCCGTATACCCGCGTATCACCATGTCCCCTTCTCCATATATTAGGAACACATCCTTAGTTCTTCTTAAGTATTTAAGGATCGTCTTAACAGCGACCCAATGATCCATTCCTGGATTAGACTGGTATCTGCTCGTGACACTCAGATCATATGATACATCGGGCCTCGTACATAACATAACATACATGATAGATCCTATTGCGGATGCATAGGGAATCTTACTCATGCAAATCCTCTCGTCTTCTGTGCGTGGACACATTGACTTCGCAAGGTGTACCCCATGCCTGATGGGTAGGAAACCTTTCTTGGATTCCGACATGCTAAACCTCTTTAGCACTCGGTCTATATATGTAGACTGCGAAAGACCAAGCAACCGTTTCGATCTATCTCTATAGATCTTAATCCCGAGGATGTAGGTTGCTTCTCCCTGGTCTTTCATGGAGAATGTCTTGGATAACCAAACCTTAACTGACTGTAAGATTGAAACATCGTTTCCTATAAGTAATATGTCATCGACATACAATACTAAGAATACGACTACACTCCCACTAACCTTCTGGTACACACAAGGTTCGTCTGGATTTTGTGAGAAATCAAACTTTTTGATTGTCTCATCAAAATGGATATTCCAGCTCCTGGATGCTTGCTTCAATCCATATATGGACCGTCGCAATTTGCATACCTTGGTTTTATCAACCGATGTGAAACCCTCAGGCTGTATCATATACACGTCCTCGAGTAAGTTTCCATTAAGGAAAGCTATTTTCACATCCATCTGCCATATCTCATAATCATAATGAGCCGCTATGTCCAGGAGCATCCGAATGGATTTAAGCATAGCTACAGGCGAATAGGTTTCGTCATAATCAACACATTGTTTTTGACGATATCCTTTCGCCACTAATCTAGCTTTATAGGTAATCACATTACCATCCATGTCGATTTTCTTCTTGAAAACCCACTTGCACCCTATAGGCTTGATGCCTTCAGGTGTGTCAACCAAGTTCCAAACTTGGTTTTCATACATGGAATCCATTTCCGACTTCATGGCATCATGCCACTTATCCCTTTCCGAACTTGTCAGCACTTCTTCAAAACTGGTAAGCTCCTCATCATCAATGAGTAACACATCGTTCGATTAACTTACAAGAAATCCATATCTCTCAAAAATGTTGCGTGTTCTACCAGATCTACGAAGATGTGGTGTTACAGTAGGTCCAGCCGATTGCTCATCACTATGAGTTATCGGCTGTTGTGCTTCACCAGGTATCTCATCAATGTCTTTTTGAGTCTCTCGAGCCTCCTCAAGCTCGACGACACTCCCACTATTTTCTTGCAAGAGAAACTCTTTCTCTAGAAACACAGCATGCGTTGAAACAAACACCTTTTGTTCCACAGGATGATAGAATTGGTAACCCCTTGTTTCCTTAGGGTATCCAATAAATAGACATTTATCAGACTTAGCATCCAATTTGTCTGATACAGTCCGATTCACATAAGTAGGACAACCCCATATCTTCAAGTAAGATACATGAGGTTTCTTACCATTCCATATCTCATATGGAGTAGTAGAGACTACCTTGGTTGGCATTCTATTTAACAAGTAAATAGTTGTCTGAAGTGTATAGCCCCAAAAGGAATTTGGAAGATTCATATGATTCATCATTGACCTGACCTTGTCCAACAAGGTCCGGTTACACCTCTCAGATACACCATTATGCTGTGGTGTTTATGGCAGAGTCCATTGAGACAATATACCATTGTCTCTTAGATAATCAAGAAACTCTTGACTTAAGTATTCACCACCTCGATCCGATCGAAGTATTTTAATACTCTTGTCATGTTGTTTCTCTACTTCATTTCTGAATTCTTTGAACCTTTCAAAGGCATCAGACTTGTGTTTTATCAAGAACACATAGCCAAACCGTGAGTGATCATCGGTGAAGGTAATGAAGTAGCTATAGCCTCCTAAAGCTTGAGTTGACATAGGTCCACATACATCAGTATGTACTAGACCTAGCAACTCTCCCACTCGTTCACCTTTTCCCGTAAAAGGTAATTTAGTCATCTTGCCTTTTAAGCATGATTCGCATGTATCGTATGAATTCAATTCAAACGATTCTAGAATTCCACACTGGTGTAATTCGGACATGCGTTTCTTGCTTGCATGGCCAAGACGACAATGCCACATCTAGGAGTCTAATTGATTATCCTTTCGAGCACGCTTGTTGCTCGCTTCGATATTGAAAATGTAACTGGATATGTCCAACATATAAATACCATTGCTCAAAGTTCCAGTTCCATAAAGAACGTCATTCAAAGTTATGTAACAACAATTGTTACTAAAAGTTAAATGGTACCCATTTCTATTCAAACAGGAAATAGAAATGATGCTCTTTATCAACGAAGGAACATAAGAGCAATTGTCCAGTTCTAAGACAAGTCATGTAGGGAGTTTTAATAAATACGTTCCCATGGCTAGTGCAGCAACCTTTGTTCCATTCCCAACACATAAATTTGACTCTCCCTTGACAAGTCTTCTTCTATTCCTTAGCCCATATATGTCATTACATATATGTGAGCCATACCCAGTATCCAATACCCATGTGTCTGAGGAAATAGAATGACAATCAATAACGAAGATATCTGAAGAAGATGGGGCATCCGATGCCTTATTCTTCTTCATGGACTCAAGATAAATCTTGCAATTTCTTCGCCAATGGGCCTCCTTGCCATAATGATGGCAAGTGCCCTTTTGAGCTTGTTCTGCCTTTTTAGCCTTTTTCATCTTCCCCTTCTGCTGTTCCTTTGACTTCCTCTTAGAACCTTTCTTCGAGGAATCAACTAACAGCACCGTCCCCTGCTCATGCTTCTCAGAAGGCTCCACAGTCTTTAGCATGTTGAGCAGTATCACAGATGAACCTTCTTGCATCTCAGAGGTGAAGAGAAGCTTGGAGACTTCGAACCTTTCGAATCTCACTTGCTTATCAAACAACTCATAAAGATGAAGGACTACGATATGAGCATCCATATGCTCATGCTGCTTTCGTAGCTAGGGTTCCATCATGGCTAGCATGATGCAACTCATTTGTTCAGAATCACTCACATGTTTCTGATAGGCCAACAATTGGTCCAGAGTTGCATTGTCACTAGGATGGGCGGGAAGAGGCGCTTCGAGGACATTTGCAAGATTTTCAACCTTGAGAATAATTCTCAAGTTTCTAAGCCAGTCCAAGAAGTTCGACCCAGTCAATTTATTCGAATCCAAAATGGAATGCAAATTCAAAGACATCATGATCAATCTTAGAAATACAAAACGAGCATACATGAGAAAGATGATTTTAAAATGCATCAATATACATTTATAAATCCCATTCATTTTTCGAATTTCAAAAACCCTAAAATCACTTCGGGAGATCGTAGGTCCATCTCCGAATGGGCTGATATCCATCATAGATATGAACAACCTTAGAGAGAGTCCAACAAGACATTCATAACTACGACGGTAGGTATCAACTATACCTATTGCATATCACGTATATGCAACTATCACAATGTGCTATCAACTAATTGAATGTTCACACATACATTGGGTTGTTAACACATTAACAAGTATGCATCATATGCATAGCACCCAACTTCACCTCCCTTTACATCGACCTTCGAGAGAGTCCAACAAGCCGATGCTCCAGGTTAAAGCCGACCCATTAATCAAGAAATAGTTTTAAAATGTTTAGAGCACATTCAACCAATTAGCCCGGCTTGGAGAGAGTCCAACAACCAAAGCTAACGATTGACCTCTGACTCTTACCATATTAGTATTAAACTATTCCATGGTTGGAACATGTTCGGGTTCGAGCCGGGCTTGGAGAGAGTCCAACAATCCGAACAAGAAACGAAACTCTGGTTCTAACCATATTAATGAAAGGTGTAGGCTTTAATATTGAGTTAGGGTTTTTATGTCTCATCCTCTTTGTATGCAAATAACTATTATCTACATGACATGACATACATGGCATACATCTACATGTCACGACACGCATGACATAATGATATGCATCTAATGCGATTACATGACATACAATTATGTGATGTACAATATTTCCTTATATGTCATAACTATTTATGGAAATAAAATATGTTTAAGATTTGATTCTCCAAATCAAATCATGATTAAATTAGGAAACAAATTTCCAAATCTAATCACATATTTTATTTGTGGAAATAGTTGATTAAGGAAAGTCAATTTAGGAAACCAATTTCCTTAATCATCAAAACTACTTATGCAAATAAAATATTTTAAGATTTGATTTCCCAAATAAAATCATGATTAAATTAGGAAAAAAATTTCCAAAATCTAATCAAATATTTTATTTATGGAAAATATCAATTTCCATAAATACTTCCAACTTTCCAAAAGTGGAAGATTTCCATAAATACTTCTAGACTTTCCAAAATTGAAAAATTTCCATAAATAGTTCTAACTTTTCAAAAGTAGAAAATTTCTAGAAATATCATTATGACTATCGGAAAACAATTTTACGATTATGTCGAAACACAACCTGGGCTCTGATACCACTGTTGGGTTTCCGGCACCGCGGCGAGTATGTGTTCGAACATGTTTCGTAAACATGTGCACAGCGGAAGGAATAAAATAATAAATCTAATTTATTACATCACACACATGCATAATACAACATGTGTAGACATAACCGTAAATTTAAATTTTGCAATAAAAGAAAATTTAATTACGTATACCTTAGGTATCACGTGTAGCGGGAAAGACATCAACCGGAATGATCCTCGCTAGAATCGTCTCTATCCGTATCCACGCCGAGTATCTTTGGGATGACTTTACTAAGTCACGAGCCACATCCTTGTACGGGTTACTAGCCTCGTGTTGAAGACGATGTGATCGAGAGAAGATCACGATCCGAATCCAAATTCGGATCCAAAAATGAGTCCTCAAAACTCGCTTCACCGGAGAGGTATTCGTCAACCATTTGACGAATCCTTCGTTCTCCACGTATGAGGATTACCGGAGATCGAATCCCCGGCAAGGCTACCGCTGTCGGAGCTCCAAACGTCGTCCAAACGACTCTCCGACTAGAAGGAAACAAGCTGTCTAGAAAACTGGACAGCTTTGGTGGAGGAGTAGGGGCCGGCCAAAAAGGGTAGGATGAAGCTCACCTTGATGCCGAACCCAAAGGAGATCACTGGAGAGTTGCCGGAGGATCACCGGCCGAAGCTTGGATGTCGGCAACAATTTGGAGGGCGACACAAGGGGTTGGGCGGTGGCAATGGATGTTGGCGTCGACTTCTCCAAGGAGAGGAAGGGGGCGGCAACAACTAGGTTAAGGGAATTAGATTAGGGCTTAACAAACCCTTAAGCCCTCTTTTATAGAGAACTAATTCTCTTAATGGTTATTAGATCATAACCATAAGGCCCGTTAACCCGCTCCATTAATATAAGTTAAAATAAACCAAACCATGATGGTTTATTTTAAGTTAAAACGAACCGAACCAACTTTGGTTCATTCGTTTAAAATAAACCAAACCCTTTGGTTTATTCTACTCCATTGGATTAGAACCAAACCATTTTGGTTCATCCATTATGTCTTCATAAGACACGGCCCATCCACGCTTCAATTGCGAATGAAACGATTTTATGCTCGCTTCTTGTTTGGTCCAACCAAACTTAGTTTCTCTCGGTCTGAGAATCTCATTCTCAAGCTCGTTTTAAATCCTTCGGATTACGCTTGTTGTGTGTGTGACCAAATAGGTTCTCAGTTTATGTTGGCCGTCTATAATTAACCATTAATTATAGAACGATCATGAGTGACACCTAGTAGTACATCATGATCCCCAATTAACCGAAAAGATCAACGGTTGATCCAGAACTATTTCTGAAACCCTTCAGCAGCTCGAATGAATCGTGCCCCATTCCCTTCACTCATCTTATACCCACTTGGTTCAGGACATGGTCTATAGTATCAGTCCCCACTAGGCTGACTACGTCACACCTTGCCCAAGTATCATTTTCTCGTCCTACGGATTCTAGTTACTGCACATGTATTGAAGAGTACCTTCACTCTAAACATGTAATGCTTTGGCCAAAGACTTTAGTAACAATCCGACGAGAGGCCATGGGTATACATCTCCTCGTAAGAAGTGGTGAATCCTTTATAGGCTATTCAAACACCTTCGACCACTTTGACTTATACCCAATCATCCCGGGTCCACATCTCCTCAGAGATGCTTGCTTAAGATGTCAAAGTATAAGTCTTTATGATCAAGATGACTTGAATACCGCAAGTCAAAGGAACATCGCACTTAAGCTACAGTATGAACTTCATTGACATATCTATATATGCAGAGAACCATATGAAGTCTTATAGTTGGTCACTCCAATGAACTAGTTACCATAACTAGCATCCACGATTAACTCCGGACATCACAATGTCTCTAGCTAGTGAGAATCAGCTGCTTGGATACACCAAGGAGTATACCTCGTGCTAGTCTCGACAGAATTTATGGTGTCCAAATCCATCACTTCATTGACTAGGAATAATTCCGATACATCACAATTACACATGTAGAGATACTCACTAGTTATGATCCAATCACAAATTCTCTCATGCTGTGAGTCATATCACGGACATTTAGTAAATGAGTTTAAGATCCAATCAATTACATGAAACCATGTATACTCAAATAGTGAATCTTCATTTATCATATAAATGGTTCATACATAAGGCAATTGCCTTAGAACATCTCTCCTATCTTACTAACACCATCTAAGCTTGTCTTGGAACTCCATCTTCACCCTCTTGCACTCTCCCTTAGTTGTTAAACCTTGAAGAGCGGCCTCACTCTGATACCACTTATAGGGGATCGTTGGAACTCTAGAGGGGGGTGAATAACATCGTGCTATATGTGATGGAACTCGTTCCTGTGTTCGTGTACAAATTTCGTTAGCGCAGTGGAATATAGATAATAACAATAATGAAATAAGACAAACACAACAAGAACATAATCATATAATGTGGTTCGGAACCAAATGGTTCATACTCCATGGATCGAGCTCTAAAGAACTCTAGTGATGCACACACAATCAGTAATCACAAATAACTCCTTCTCGACACAAGTCGAAGGTGGAGAAACCTCGTACAATGATTACAATAAGCAATACAAACGAAACAAGCTAATACAAATGAGAAATACAATGCAAGTAAACAAAAACACTTTACAAGAGCACTTTGGGTGCTTGATATTGTTGGCAACATGCTTCTCCGTAAGCTCGTCGGCTCCCATGTCCCCGGATTAAAATTTTCACTAATGAAAACTAATACCGATGGGATGAGTTTCCTAAGCTCGACCAATTCGTCGTCGTGCTAACGACTCGAGCGATCGCTTGAACAAACTAGTTGTTCAAGCAACCAAGCTCTTCTAGTCGATTAGCCACGGAAGAGATGACGCACGGATCGACGGTTTTTGTGTTTATCTTCGGGGTCCATGATTATACAAATACATATGAATATAGACATGTATAATCAACACATACATAAAGTAAACATCCACATAATACATGCATATAATTGAAAAGCAATTATAAACATAATACAAAAGAACATTTATCAAAATAAACAAGATTATACCTCTTGATCTTCTATTGTATGTCCAACCTCCTTTTGGACGTCGTGTGGGCGACAATCTACCAAAAGTTGAAGCCTTCTAGATCACCAATCTTCCTTTCCTTGTTCACTAGGAACAAAGGAAGATCCTAAAACAAAACTCATCTTCCTTTCTAGAACCGGCCACCAAGTCAATAAACTCGATGTTGCCACTGGCCAAGGAAGATAAAATGGAGTATTGAAACCAACCAAAAGAGAAACAACAAGGGCATGGGCGCCGGCCAACACTTGGAGAAGAAGAAAGAAAACACCCCTTCTCCTTGTTGCCGCCCAAACCCTAAACTAGGCTCTCCTTAATTTCCGGCTAAGGATGAAGGGAAGTAGAGTAGATTGAGCTTTGGCCAAGGTAGAGGGAAGAAGGAAGAGGGGCCGACCATCAAAGGAAAATGAAGAAGAATCTCCCTCTCCTTGTTGCCGCCCAACACCAACAACCAAACCCTAATCCTAGCCCCACTCCTATTCCTATCCCAACTAGAATTGGTTGCCGCCCATGGGAAGCAACCCTCATCTCATCCACCACAAGCCATAGATCAAGGGGAGAAGCTTGGGCGCCGACCAAACCAAGGAGGAAGGAGGAAGAAAGGGTGCTGGCCACCATTGGGAAGAAGAAGAATAAGATCCCTTTTTCTTGTTGCCGCCCAACACCATGAACCAAACCCTAACCCTAGCCTCCTCCTATTTCTTGCCGCCCAAGCCACCTTATCTCAATTAGGTTTTTTTCCCTTACTTGCCGCCCAATCCTAAGCCCATATATATAGAGTTAGGTTTAGGCCTTGGTTTAATCTCCTCCATTGGTTCTAGGGATTTAATCTCAACCGTCGGATCTAGAGATTTAATCTCAACCGTTGGATCTAGAGATTTAATCTCAACCATCGGATCTAGAGATTTAATCTCAACCGTTGGATCTAGAGATTTAATCTCAACCATCGGATCTAGGGATTCAATCTCAACCGTCGGATCTAGAGATTTAATCTCAACCGTCGGATCTAGAGTTTTGTTTTCCATCATTGGATCTAGACTTCATGAGGTGTTAATAGGCTACAATAGGGACCATGAGGAGGAGTTGGATCTTGGCCACCCGATGGATCAGAACCACACAAACTTGATCCATCAATGATGTTCCATTCCATCAGTGGATCATCATTGAATTACCTCACCAACCCCCATATGATAATATGGGCTCCTTATATTATTTGTACATCCA
Source organism: Wurfbainia villosa (assembly GCA_025175895.1). NCBI lineage: Eukaryota > Viridiplantae > Streptophyta > Magnoliopsida > Zingiberales > Zingiberaceae > Wurfbainia > Wurfbainia villosa. The sequence continues at coordinate 97,691,095 of CM045990.1, forward strand.
TCTCCCCGTGTTTAAGATATCGAATGTCCGTCAATTAATTGATTTACTGACCATTAATTAATTAACATCTAACTCCTCGAGTAGTACCACTCAACCTTATCATCATGTTGACTAAGTCAACCTGCAGGGTTTATATGATGAATCTTATGAGCTCCTCAAGGGGACATCATCAACCTAATATATAGGATACAGTTTCCTCCTATAATCAACGACACTCCATGTAAATAATATTATTTCCCAACTTACCGGGCATATTGATTTAATCCATCTAAATCTCACCCTTTGGTAAATCAAAGAAATAAATACTAAGTACATGTGCCCGTTATTATATCGGGATTAAGAGCATGTACAACATAATATCCGAGGTTCGATTCAATTATGTAGTCAGTAATAAATTGAATCACCTCTATGTCGGTCCTGCTCAATACACCTAAGTGTACTAGTGTAACTCTATGTTCAAGACAAAACAATACCAACCTACACTACAACCATGCCAATGGTTTGTCCAAAACCATCTTGGTTGTGAGCCTCTTACTTATATTCTACAAGGAACTGATAACATGATCTTCTGTGCCAAACCAAGCACCATGTTATCTACAATGTAAAGTATTAGACAATTTTGCATAACCATAAAATATGCAAACAATGATCATGTGATTCTTATTTCAAAATAAAGATGTTCATACAAAAGAGCTAGACTTTCAGAATACATCCCAACAATCTCCCACTTATACTAAAAGACTATGTTGTCGTCATACTGCAATACATCTGATTCCCCTTCCCTCCACATGCCTATCAAAGCTCTCGCCAGAAGGGCCTTAGTGAAAGGGTCTACTAGGTCATCCTCTGATGCAATCTAGGCGACAACAACTTCTACCTCCTTTACGATTTCTCGTATCAGGTGGTACTTACGCTCTATGTGTTTACTAGCCTTATGGGCTCGTGCTTCCTTCGAGTTTGCAACTGCACCATTATTATCACAATAAATTGTGATAGTTCTAGGTAAACCAGGAATCACATCCAAGTCCATCAGAAAGTTCCTAAGCCACACAGCTTCTTTGGCCGCCACAGGGGCTGCCACATACCCAGCTTCCATGGTAGAGTCTGCCACGCATTTCTGTTTGACACTCCTCCATTCAATGGCTCCACCTCCCAAAGTAAACACAAAACCTGAGGTAGACTTACTGTTATCCCTATCAGATTGGAAGTCAGAATCCGTGTAACCCACAGGGAATAATTGGTCTACCCGGTAAACCAGCATATAATCCCTAGTCCTTCTCAGGCACTACAATATATGCTTTACCACAGTCCAATATCCCTCTCCTAGATTACTCTAATATCTGCTGACCATACCCACGGCAAAGCAGATATCTGGTCTCGTATAGAGCATCGCATACATGAGACTTCCTACCGCCGAAGCATAAGGAACTGCCTATATCTCCTCTATCTCTTCAGATGATAAAGGACACATCTCCTTTGATAAAGGAACTCCATGCCTGAAAGGTAGAAAAACCCTTCTTGGAGTTTTGCATGCTAAAATGCTCCATAATCGTGTCTATGTATGAAGCTTGGGATAAGCACAACATCCTTTTCCTGCGATCCCTTATAACCTTGATCCCAAGGATGTGTCTCGCCTCTCCCAAGTCCTTCATATCAAACTGTTTGGACAACCATACCCTTACGTCCGATAACACTTCGATGTTGTTGCCAACCACCAAAATGTCATCTACGTATAGTACAAGAAATACCACTATGTTTCCGTCACATCTCTTGTATACACAAGACTCATCCGAACTTTGAATAAATCCATAAGACTGATTTACCTCCTCAAAGCGGATGTTCCAAGACCTCGAAGCTTGCTTCAATCCATAAATGGACCGATTAAGCTTACATACAAGATGCTCTTTTGCCCTTAGCAATGAATCCCTCTGGTCGCTTCATGTAGATGTTTTCCTCAAGACTTCCATCAAGGAAAGTTGTCTTGACATCCATATGCCACACCTCATAATCCATATGAGCTGCTATGCATAAGAGCTCTCCGACCTGACTTGAATCCATAGATTCAATCTCAGTATTCATTGCACTTTGCCAAGATGTTGCATCTATATCTTGGATTGTCTTGTCGTATTTTCAGGGATCAGGTTCATGTTCGCCAGGGACCAAATTAGAAGATTCTCCCAAGAACATGAATCTATCAGGCTGACTCACAACCCTCCCATTACGACGAGGTATCACCTGTGTATCCTCTGTGACACGCGGTGCAGTGACATGTGGTATGTCCTCTTGTACTGGTGGTACTAAAGAAGTGACTTCCCCTTTTAACTCCTCCAGAACAATTTTACTCTTGGGCTTGTGGCTCATCACATAGTCTTCCTCTAGAAATCTGGCGTTTATGCTAACGATCACCCTCTGATCTCTAGGACTATAAAACAATCCACCCTTCGTTCCCCTGGGATAGCCAACGAACATGCGTACTTCTGTACGAGGTTCCAACTTACCAGCATCTGCCTTCAGCACATGTGCTGAACTCCCCCATATCCCAATATGTCTTAGACTAGGCTTTCGCCCAGTCCACAACTCTGTGGGAGTAGAAGGCACTGATTTACATGGAACCAAGTTCAGAATGTACACCGTCGTATCTAGAGCATCTCCCCAGAATGAATCTGACAACTCAGAATAACTCATCATCGATCTAACCATCTCCATAAGAGTCCTATTCCTTCGCTCTGCTACACCATTTTGCTGGGGTGTGCCAGGTGCAGTTAATTGGGATTGAATCCCAACCTCTGATAGGTAACTCCTAAACTCTCCCAAGAGGTACTCGTCACCACGATCAGATCGTAGTGTCTTGATACTTTTACCTTGACGGTTCTCCACATCAGCCTTGAATTCGTTGAACCGGTCAAAGCATTTAGACTTGCGGTGCATCAAGTAAATGTATCCATACCTTGAATAATCGTCTATAAAAGAGACGAAATATTCAAAGCCACCTCTAGCCTGGATAAACATAGGACCACACAAATCAGAATGAACCAATTCTAACACATCTTTGCCTGTATACCCCTTGTCCTTGAAAGGCCTCTTGGTCATTTTACCTTCCAAGCAAGATTCGCAGGTTGGGAGATCCTCCACCATTAATGAACCCAAAGGTCCATCAGCTATTAACCTTTGAATTCTACTCAGGTTAATATGACCAAGCCTTAGATGCCAAAGATATGTTTGGTTCATCTTCGAAGGTTCTTTTCTCTTATTGGAATTAGAAGATGAGTTATTTACTTCTATTTGCATCGTGGGAGCTTGTGGTTCAACTTATAAATTTCCTATCTATGTACCTGAACAGATAATGTCCCTATTCCTTTTTATAACATCTCTGTCATTAAAAGAAATAGATTATCCATCCATAAATAATTTAGAAACTGAAAGCAATTCTTTCTAAATAAAGGTACATAAAGGAAATTCTTAAGGATCAAAACCTTTATTTTTCTCAAAAGATAAATAAAACATCTCCCACTGTAATAACCGCCATCTTTATGGCATTGCCCAAGTAAATAGTAATATCTCCCTTAGCTAATCATCGAGTTTCCTAGAACCCCATGTTTCAATGACAAGACCAAAGGATATACTTTTGTTCTGCTTTGGATTGGGACAGTCCTTCTTCCAATGTCCATCCTACTTGTAAGTGAAGTACTTGCCTTTCGACTTCTTCACTCCTCCCTGAGATCCTCCCACCATCTTTGCTCCACCTTGTTTCTTCTTCTTCTTGCCTTTCGACTTAGAAGTAGAAACCTTTTGGGCAAACATGATTTGAGGACACTCTTCGAAGAGTGCATACTTGTACTCCTTAGAAGATAAGACAATATCTGGATTCTTTTCCAATCAACATTATTTGGGCACAGTAAGTTTATTTCCTTTAGTATCACAACAAGTGGACTGAAAGTCATTTTGAAAATCCTAAGAATCACATAGATCATTACTTTAGATTTCAAATATTATTGATTCCTCAAAACAATAAAATTCTGAAATCAACCAACACCTCAAAACACCGAGAATATCGCATGCCACGCTGTGTGGACGTAAACGAATTCTACATTTGTAAGAGTAGGTTTTACCCATTAATTTTATTATCTTGTCAACCTTACTTTTTGACAAATAAAATTAATAGTTGGTTCCTCTTTGGCCCTACAAATAAAAGCAGTGACTCCGATGGGGAGGATACTTTTATTTGCATCTAAGTGTGCAACATTACACGATACTAAGGGAATTATTTCGGATTATGTGCCTTACCGCTGTGGAAGTACACACGCTCCTAGATAATTTCCTATAACCATTATTTGATCTAGTGATCCGCAAACAAACCCATCCGTTGGGGAGGAAGACACTCAGAGCCGACACGCAAGTTTGTTGCATCACACATCAAATTGTAATGGAGGCCGCGGGAATTAATTAAAATATCCCTCTCCCACTTAGTAAATTGAAAATGAGGAATTTTCAAGAACACACAACATGCATATAAAAAAAATCAGCAATAAATATGGGAAAAAATAGAATTTTCCCAACTATTATGGCATTGTTCTCCAATATGCGTTCCGTCGTGTCGCCACCTCGTCCGCTCCTCCTACGCCATGTACGAGCCATCCGGAGATCCGAGCCGAGACTAAAACCTATTTTAATTTACATCCATTGATCCTATACTCCACGAGGGAGTGTACATGAAATCTAGATCGAAAGTAAAATAAAATAAAGAGTGGCTAAACAATGTCGTATTTAATTATAAAAATTAAATACTAATTTAGCCTCGTCAACCCCGAGGATTCAACAAAATAAATATTTACACACATACAATCACATACACACATATGGCCATAATAGTCGGATCTTATGCCTGCAACCAAATAGTTAAACTACGCATATTCTACTATTATCCGACACATATAATATATGAAAAAATGCATAAAAATTAATCGAATCCTAAACACACAAAACCGGAAACCGTGGCTCTGATACCATTGTTGGCAACATGCTTCTTCGTAAGCTCGTCGGCTCCCATGTCCCCGGATTAAAATTTTCACTAATGAAAACTAATCCGGATGAGATGAGTTTTCTAAGCTCGACCAATTCGTCGTCGTGCTAACGACTCGAGCGATCGCTTGAACAAACTAGTTGTTCAAGCAACCAAGCTCTTCTAGTCGGTTAGCCGCGGAAGTGACGACGCACGGATCGGCAGTTTTTGTGTTTATCTTCGGGGTCCATGATTATACAAATACATATGAATATAGACATGTATAATCAACACATACATAAAGTAAACATCCACATAATACATGCATATAATTGAAAAGCAATTATAAACATAATACAAAAGAACATTAATCAAAATAAACAATATTATACCTCTTGTTATACCTCTTGATCTTCTATTGTATGTCCTCCCTCCTTTTGGACGTCGTGTGGGCAACGATCTACCAAAAGTTGAAGCCTCCTAGATCACCAATCTTCCTTTCCTTGTTCACTAAGAACAAAGGAAGATCCTAAAACAAAACTCATCTTCCTTTCTAGAACCGGCCACCAAGTCAATAAACTCTATGTTTCCGCCGGCCAAGGAAGATAAAATGGAGTATGGAAACCAACCAAAAGAGAAACAACAAGGGCATGGGCGCCGGCCAACACTTGGAGAAGAAGAAAGAAAACACCCCTTCTCCTTGTTGCCGCCCAAACCCTAAACTAGGCTCTCCTTAATTTCCGGCTAAGGATGAAGGGAAGTAGAATAGATTGAGCTTTGGCCAAGGTAGAGGGAAGAAGGAAGAGGGGCCGGCCATCAAAGAAAAATGAAGAAGAATCTCCCTCTCCTTGTTGCCGCCCAACACCAACAACCAAACCCTAACCCTAGCCCCACTCCTATTCCTATCCCAACTAGAATTGGTTGCCGCCCATGGGAAGCAACCCTCATCTCATCCACCACAAGCCATAGATCAAGGGGAGAAGCTTGGGCGCCGGCCAAACCAAGGAGGAAGGAGGAAGAAAGGGTGCCGGCCACCATTGGGAAGAAGAAGAAGAAGATCCATTCTCCTTGTTGCCGCCCAACACCATGAACCAAACCCTAACCCTAGCCTCCTCCTATTTCCTGCCGCCGAAGCCACCTTATCTCAATTAGGTTTTTTTTCCTTACTTGCCGCCCAAGCCTAAGCCCATATATATAGAGTTAGGTTTAGGCCTTGGTTTAATCTCCTCCATTGGTTCTAGGGATTTAATCTCAACCGTCGGATCTAGAGATTTAATCTCAACTGTCGGATCTAGGGATTCAATCTCAACCGTCGGATCTAGAGATTTAATCTCAACCGTCAGATCTAGAGATTTAATCTCAACCGTCAGATCTAGAGATTTAATCTCCACCATCGGATCTAGAGATTTAATCTCAACCGTCGGATCTAGAGTTTTGTTTTCCATCATTGGATCTAGACTTCATGAGGTGTTAATAGGCTACAATAGGGATCATGAGGAGGAGTTGGATCTTGGCCACCCGATGGATCGGAACCACACAAACTTGATCCATCAATGATGTTCCATTCCACTAGAGGATCATCATTGAATTACCTCACCAACCCCCATATGATAATATGGGCTCCTTATATTATTTGTACATCCATCTCCCCGTGTTTAAGATATCGAATGTCCGTCAATTAATTGATTTACTGACCATCAATTAATTAACATCTAACTCCTCGAGTAGTACCACTCAACCTTATCATCATGTTGACTAAGTCAACCTGCAGGGTTTATATGATGAACCTTATGAGCTCCTCAAGGGGACATCATCAACCTAATATATAGGACACAGTTTCCTCCTATAATCAACGTCACACGATGTAAATAATGTCATTTCCCAACTTACCGAGCATATTGATTTAATCCATCTAAATCTCACCCTTTGGTAAATCAAAGAAATAAATACTAAGTACATGTGCCCATTATTATATCGGGATTAAGAGCATGTACAACATAATATCCGAGGTCCGATTCAATTATGTAGTCAGCAATAAATTGAATCACCTCTATGTCGGTCCTGCTCAATACACCTAAGTGTATTAGTGTAACTCTATGTTCAAGACAAAACAATACCAAGCTACACTACAACCATGTCAATGGTTTGTCCAAAACCATCTTGGTTGTGAGCCTCTTACTTATATTCTACAAGGGACTGATAACATGATCTTCTATGCCACACCAACCACCATGTTATCTACAATGTAAAGTATTAGACAATTTTGCATAACCATAAAATATGCAAACAATGATCATGTGATTCTTATTTCAAAATAAAGATGTTCATACAAAAGAGCTAGACTTTCAGTATACATCCCAACAGATATTTGATTGTCTTGGACTAGCCTTGAAGGACTGGAAAGCACCAACTCTCCTCTTCAATTCACCCAAGAAAATTGCTACCTTTTTCCTCCTCCACAAGCTCCTTTTAAAGCTTCTACCTGTGCTAGAAAAAGTCGATCAGTCGACTGATCAGGACCATCAGTCGAATGATGTCACTGTTGTCATGAGACAACGGCTAGATCCACGCTGGAAAAATCCAACAGATCCATCATCAGTCGACTGATTATGACTATCAGTCGACTGATCAAGCCATCACTCGACTACTGACCGCAGCGGTCGAGTGAGACTCTAATCTATGCTCCAAAAGCCGAGCACCAGTCGATTGATCACAAGATCAATCGACTGCTCGGCCAATCAATCGACTGCCCACCTCTGGCAGTCGACTGCTAGGCTAAATCCCACAGTCAAATTCTAGTTGACTCAGACCAGTCGACTGCCACATGACACCAGTCGACTGACACACCTCAAACATGAGGTTTTAGCCCAAGTATGGTTCCCTTATACTTGCTAGACCACCCTTCGCCTAGACCTAAGCCTTCTAGCCACCTCCATCAGCCTCACGCCTCTTGGATCCCTCCAAGTCATCCATGACTTGTTCATCCATCACGCTAGCCTTCCAGTGCTTCCATCGGTTATATAATGCTAACGGTGTCTACACCGCCAAGGCACATTGGACTTACGCCACCAAGACTCCGCTTGGACTTTACACTGCCAATATCAAACCCCTTGGACTTCTCAAATGCCAAGACACAAGCTTGGACTTTCCCTTGGCAACCCATATTGGACTTTCCATGCCAAGACCCATGCTTGGACTTTTTCTTGCCAAGTGTCTCACTTGGACTTTCCATTCCAAGACCCATGCTTGGACTTTACCAATAATCACATGGTCAACCCTAGTCAACCATCAAAGTCTCCCTCAAGTCAAACTCGAGTCCGGTTAATCATTACCCGTGTCGATTGTATAAATAATCTCCCAAAAACATTAACTGACATCAATGTCAAACATTAATCTCAACTCACTTTGTCAAACATCAAAACATCACTCGAATCAAACTCGAGTCTGGTCAGTCATGACCTGGGCCGATTGCACCAACACATCATGTAAACCCTGCAGGTGGACTTGGTCCGACATGATGATAAGGTTGAGTGGTACTACTCATGGAGTGAGATGTTGATTAATTAATTATCAGTAAATTAATTAATTGACGGACATTCGATATCTTAAACACGGAAAGATATTTGTACAATTAATATATGGAGCCCATATTTATTTATGGGGGTTGGTGAGGTAGATCAATGATAATCCTGTAGTGGAATGGATTATCATTAATGGATCAGACTTTATGTGGGCTAGATCCATTGGGTGGCCAAGATCCAACTCCTCCTCATGGTCCCTATTGTAGCCTATTAAAAACCTCATGAAGCCTAGATCCAACGGACACTATTAAATGGAGGCTTGAGCGAAATCTATAAATAAGGGTTTCAAGGCTTGGGCGAGAGATTATGGTTTTGGCTTGGGCGGCAAGGAATAGAAGTGGTGCTAGGGTTTGTCTTCTTGGCCGGTGGCACAAGAGAGCATAGGGTTTGGTTTTTTCCTTCTTTCTCTCTAGGTCAGCACACCATCTTCTTCTCCTAGGGCCGACGACGCCACCCTCTCTTCTCTTTCTCCTTGTCCGGCGACAAGAGTTAGGGTTTCTTCCCTTGGAGCTCTTGGCCGGCGCCCTCTCCTCTCCCTCTCCTAGGGCCGTTGGCAACTTTTCTTTGTGATTAGTGGTCGACACAAGCAAGGAGAAGAAGGGAGTTTGTTCTTCCCTCGTTCGGAGCGAGTGAGGACGGGAAGACGCGATCTAGGAGGCTTCAACTCTTGGAGGATCGTTGCCCACACAATGTCCAAGAGGAGGATAGGTCATACAATAGAAGACCAAGAGGTAAACAAGAGGTATAATTCTTGTTTAAGTTTCTTTCTTGTTATATGCAATTTGTATGTGATGTATGTGACTAATTTACTTGGACCCCGAAGATAAACACAAAAATCGGTGATTCGTACATCATCTATTTTGCGGCTAATCGAGGAAAAGAGTTAGGTTGCTTGAATAATAAGTTTGTTCAAGAGACCACTCGAATCGAATAGCACGATGATGGATCAGTTGCTTGGGCAATCCGTCTTCGTCAAGGATTATTTTTTTTAATCCGGGGACGTAGATAGGATCTCCATGCACAAGCAACTGAGACGGGAAGTAATTCCCTTCAACTAGTATCAGAGCCATGATTTTCGATTTTGTGTGTTTAGGATTCGATTACTTTTATGCACTTATCATATATTGTATGTGCCGGATGATAGTAGGATGTGCGTAGACTAAATTTTTGGTTGTAGGCATAAGATCCAACTATTATGGCCATATGTGTGTGTTTGTGATTGGATGTGTGTAATTGTAATATTATTTGAATCCTCGGAGTTGACGAGACTAGTATTTAATTTTTGTAATTAAGTATGACATTGTTTAGCCACTCTTTTATTTTATTTTAGTTTACTTTCGATCTAGATTTCATGTACACTCCTTTGTGGAGTATAGGATCGATGGATATAAATTAAAATAATTATTCTCGGCTCGGATCTCCGGATGGCTTGTACATGGTGTATGGAGGAGTGGACGAGATGGCGACACGAGGGGAGACATATTAGAAAACAAAAGCCATAATAGCTGAATTTTTTTTTTTCATATTTATTGCTTCTTGTTTGATATGCATGTTGTGTGTTTAGAAAATTCCTCATTTTAAATTACTAAGTGGGAGAGGGATATTTTTTTAAATTCCCATGACCTCCATTACAATTTGATATGTGATGCAAACAAACTTGCGCGTCGGCTCTGAGTGCCTTCCTCCCCATCGGATGAGTTTGTTTTGCGGATCACTAGGTCAAATATAGTTATAGAAAATTATTTAGGAGTGTGTGTACTTCCCCATAAGAAGGCACATAATCCGAGATAATTGCCTTAGTATCGGATAATGGTGAACACTTAGATGCAAATAATAGTATCCTCCCCATCGGAGTCACTGCTTTTATTTGTAGGACCGAAGAGGAACCAACTATTAATTTTATTTGTCAAAAAGTAAGGTTGACGGGATAGTAAAATTAATGGGTAAAACCTTCTCTTACAAATGTAGAATTTGTATATGTCCACACTATCGTCACATACGATATTCTCGGTGTTGGTTGATTTTAAAATTTTATTGTTTGAGGAATCAATAATTTTTTGAAATCTAATGTTTTGATCTATGTGATTCTTAGGTTTTTCAAAAATGACTTTCAACCCACTTGTTGTGATACTAAAGGAAAATAAACTTACTGGACCTAACTATGTGGATTGGAAAAGGAATCTGGATATAGTCTTGATTGTTGAGGAGTACAAGTATGTACTTCTCGAAGAGTGTCCTCCTAAGCCTACGAATGATTCTGAGAAAAAGGAGAAAGAGAGTTAAAAAAAAGTGGATTAAGGCTGATGAGATGGCACGGTGTTACATTTTGGCTTCTATGTCAAATGTATTACAACATCAGCATCAAGCCATGCCCACTGCTTATGACATGATGCTCAATCTCAAGGAACTTTTTGGACACTAGAATCAGGATGCTAGGCAGGAAGCCATGAGGAACTTGATGACGACCACCATGATTGAGGGAACACCCATGAGAGATCATATTCTCAAGATGATGACTCATTTGAATGAGCTGGAAGTCCTTGGAGCAAAGATCGATGGGGAAACCCAGGTCAATATCATTCTCCAATCTCTACCTAGGAGTATTCAGCAGTTTCGCCTGAACTACAACATGAATAAGAGGTTGTATTCATTGGCGGAGCTTATGATAGAACTCCAGGTGGCAGAGAGACTTTTTCATCAGAGTGCTCAGGCTTAGGCCAAGGTTGCTTAGAAGGTTTCGACTTCTAAGCTGAAAGGCAAGAAGAAGAAGAAACAAGATGGAACAAAGGTGGCAGGAGGATCTCAGGGAGGAGTGAAGAAGTCGAAAGGCAAGTGCTTCACTTGCAAGCAAACTGGACATTGGAAGAAGGACTATCCCAACCGAAAGTAGAACAAAAGTATATCCTTTGGTTTAGTCGTTGAAACATGTTTAGCGGTGTTATCTACCAGCATCTGGTGTGTAGATACCAGAGCCACTGATCATGTCTACAATACTTTGTAGGGGTTCCAGGAAACCAGACGACTAGCTGAGGGGGAGATTACCATTTACTTAGGCAATGCTACGAAGGTGGCGGCTATTGCAGTGGGAGATGTTTATTTATCTTTTGATAAGAATAAAACTTTGGTTCTGAAAAATTACCTTTATGTACCTTTATTTAGAAAGAATTTGATTTCAGTTTCTAAATTATTTTTGGATAGATATTCTATTTCTTTTAATGACAGAGTTGTTATAAAAAGAAATATGGAGATTATCTGTTCTGGTGCATTGATAGGAAATTTATATACCCTTGAACCAAAAGCTCCCACGATGCAAATAGAAGTAAATAACTCATCTTCTAAATCTAATAAGAGAAAAGAACCTTCAAAAATGAACCAAATGTATCTTTGGCATCTAAGGTTAGGTTATATTAACCAGAGTAGAATTCAAAGGTTGATAGCTGATGGACCTTTGGGTTCATTAGTGGTGGAAGATTTCCCAACCTGCGAATCTTGCTTGGAAGGTAAAATGACCAAGAGGCCTTTTAAGGCCAAGGGGTATAGAGCCAAAGATGTGTTGGAATTGGTTCATTCTGATTTGTGTGATCCTATGTCTATCCAGGCTAGAGGTGGTTTTGAATATTTCGTCTCTTTTATAGACGATTATTCAAGATACATTTACTTGATGCGCAGCAAGTCTGAATGCTTTGACAGGTTCAAAGAATTCAAGGCTGATGTGGAGAAACGTCAAGGTAAAAGTATCAAGACACTACGATCTGATCGTGGTGGTGAGTACCTCTTGGGAGAGTTTAGGAATTACTTATCAGAGGCTGGGATTCAATCCCAATTGTCTGCACCTGGTACACCCCAGTAGAATGGTGTAGCGGATCGGAGCGAAGGAATATGACTCTTATGGAGATGGTTAGATCGATGATAAGTTATTCTGAGTTATTAGATTAATTATGGGGGTATGCTCAGGATACGACAGTCTATATTCTGAACTTGGTACCATCTAAATCAGTGCCTTCTATCCCACAGAATTGTGGACTGGGCGAAAGCCTAGTCTGAGACATATTCGGATTTGGGGGAGTCCAGCACATGTGCTGAAGGCAGATGCTGGCAAGTTGGAACCTCGTACAGAAGTGCGCATGTTCGTAGTCTATCCTAGAGGAATGAAAGGTGGTTTGTTCTATAGTTCTAGAGATCAGTGGGTGATCGGTAGCACGAAAGCCAGATTTTTAGAGGAAGACTATATGATGAACCACAAGCCCATGAGTAAGATTATTCTAGAGGAATTGAGAGGGGAAATCACTACTTCAGTACCACCGGTACAAGAGGATATACTATAAGTGACTGTACCGCGTGTCATAGAGGATACATAGGTGATACCTCATCATAGTGGAAGGGTTGTTTGACAGCCTGATAGATTTATGTTCTTGGGAGAATCTTCTGATTTGGTCCCTCGCAAACACGAACTTGATCCCTGGACATATGATGAGGCAATCCAAGATAAAGATGCGGTATCTTGCAAAGTGCAATGAATTCTGAGATAGAATCTATGGATTCAAATCAGGTCTGAGAGCTAGTAGAACACCTAATGGTATAAAAACCATTGGATGCAAGTGGATCTACAAAAGAAAGAGAGGAATAGACAGGAAGGTTGAGACCTTCAAAGCAAGGCTTGTTGCGAAAGGGTATACTTAGAAAGAGGGTATCGATACTTAGAGATGAAGTCTATCCGATTATGTAGGAGACCTTCAGGTGGTATGGCCATGTCTTAATCTATCGAAATTCTCTTATGTATTCTGCTCATATGGATTATAAAGGGTGTGGCGGGTAAAGAGCATGCTTGAAACAACTTAATCGATCCATTTATGGATCAAGTCTTGGAGGTCTTAAACACATGTATATGGAGCAAAGTTCGGATGAGTCATTGTGTATACAAGAGATGTGGTAAATATAGCATCTTGTGTAATGTGCAGTAAGTGATCCATTTATGGATTGAAGCAAGATCATGTGCTTATAAGAAAAAGATTCCATTGGAACAAAATGGGCTTTGATGAGGTAATCATCATATGATCTTATGCACTAACAATTGGTATGAGCCATGGTCCAGCCGCAAACTCGAACGAAGGAAGTGAGTATTTCTTGTACTATCGTAGGATGACATGTTTATTAAAGAACAATGTATCGTGGTACCTCGTAGAAAATCCTTCAGGATAGCTTGAGGGGATGTCAAACAGTTATATGAGAGGAATACTTAAAGGGAGACATTTTATTAATTGCAACAATGTGGGATCGACGTAAGGGTATGGTTGTCAAAACAGTTTGATATGAAGGACTTGGGAGAAGTGGGACACATCCTTGGGATCAAGGTTATATGGGATCGCAGAAAAAGGATGTTGTGCTTATCTCAAGCTTCATACATAGATACTATTTTGGCTCGTTTTAGCATGTAGAACTCCAAGAAAGGTTTTCTACCTTTTAGGCATGGAGTACCTTTATCTAAAAAGATGTGTCCTAGAACATCAAAGGAGATAGAGGAGATGAAAGCGGTTCCTTATGCTTCGGCAGTATGAAGCCTCATGAATGCTATGTTATGTACGAGGTCGGATATCTGCTTTGTCGTGGGCATGGTTAGCAGATATCAGAGTAATCTAGGACAGGGACATTGGACTACGGTAAAGCATATATTGAAGTACTTGAGAAGGACTAGGGATTATATGCTGGTATACCAGGTAGATCAATTACTCCCTGTGGGTTACACACATTCTGACTTCCAATCAGATAGGGATAACAGTAAGTCTACCTCGAGTTTTATGTTTTCTTTGGGAGGTGGAGCCATTGTATGGAGGAGTGTCAAGCAGAAATGCTTGGCGAACTCCACCATGGAAGCTGAGTATGTGGTAGCCTCTGAGGTAGCCAAAGAAGCTGTATGGCTCAGGAACTTCTTGATGGACTTGGATGTGATTCTTGGTTTGCCCAGAACTATCAAAATTTATTGTGATAATAGTGGTGCGGTTGCAAACTCGAAGGAACCACGAGCCCATAAGGCAAGTAAAAATATAGAGCGCAAATACCACCTGATATGAGAGATCGAAAGCCGAGTAGAAGTTATTGTCGCCAAGATTGCATCAGAGGATAACCTGGTAGATCCTTTCACTAAGGCCTTTCTAGCGAGAGGTTTTGATAGGCATGTGGAGGGAATGAGAATCAGATGTATGGTAGTATGAGGATAGCATAGTCTTTTAGTATAAGTGGGAGATTGTTGGGATGTATACTGAAAAGTCTATATTTTGTATGAACATCTTTATTTTTGAAATAAGAATCACATGATCATCGTTTGCATATTTATGGTTATGCATATTATCTGATACATTACATTGTAGATAACATGGTGTGTGATGTCACACGGAAGATCATGTTATCTGTTCTTTGTAGAGTATAAGTAAAGGCTCACAACTGAGATAGTTTTCGACAAAACCATTAGTATGGTTGTAGTGTAATTTTGTATTGGTTTGTCTTGACCATAGAATTACACTAGTACACTTTGTGTGTATTGAGCAGGATCGACTTAGAGGTGATTCAATTTATTGATGACTACATAATTGAATCGAACCTCAGATATTATGATGTACATGCTCTTAATCCCGATATAATAACGAACACAAGTACTTAGTATTTATTTCTTTGATTTACCAATGGGTGAGATTTATAGATTAAATCGACAGACTCGGTAAGTTAGGAAATGATATTATTTACTTGGTGTGTCGTTGATTATAGGAGGAAACTGTTAGGGCAATCTCTTGCCATGATAAGGTTTTGATGTGTGTGGCAAAGGGTTTAAGTTAGGTTGTTATTATGTTTTGATATGTGCGTTGGAGTCTTGCAGGACTTAGTAATTCGCACATGGAGTCTTGGCGGGTTCACCACTCATTACCTCGTGCTTGAGTCGGAGAAGGAGCATTGCAGAGTCGTGCGCTTGATGCTGCTGAGGAACCGCCGGACGAGATGACTTGAAACAAAGCCAAGGAAGCAGACTTCGGATGCAAGAGACGCAAAGGAGCATTGTAGAGCCGTGCGCCTGATGCTGCCAAGGGACGTGCCTGCGAACGAAGAGAGCTTCGGTGAGGGACTTCGAGTGAGATGAGAGAATGAGTGAAATGTAAGTAGCTCATTAGGTGAACTTGGCCGAATGGCTAAGTGTCGGATGAGTTTTCCCAACATCACCGATCCGCTATGAAATGTCGAACGGCTGAAAGCGGTGATCGATGACTTGTCGAAAGGGTTCGACTCGACGTAGGCGATGACTCGTCTCGTGATGATAGTGATCGGCGATCCGACCGCGTTCCCTTGAGGCCGCGTGTGATGGGTGTCATCCAGGGTAGCTTTAGTGCGGCTTTGAGAGGCTAATGCTTATGCTTTAAGTGATCATCCAAGTGCCCCACAAGATTTAAACTCTTCTTACTTGCTTTTACTTCATTTCTATTGTAAGAAGAGTGATCTTGATTTGTAAAGGTTACCTCCACTTAGCTTGGTGCAAAGGAGAGACCAATAGTGGATTGATTTTGGCTGAGTGATTCACCAAGGATGAATCGGGGACGGTAGATTAGCGGCGTAGCCGTGAACCACGTTATACTATCTTGTTAGCATTGTTTGTATTATTCTTTGTTCATTTGCTTGTCTTTATTAGTATTCCGCTTGCGCTAACAATTGTGTGGACGAGCAAATTCCACCATCCAACGACAAAGGGCTATTCACCCCCTCTAGCTGGCCGATCGATCCCCTACAAGTGGTATCAGAGCCAAGGAAAGCTTGTCGAGGACTAACCGCCACAACAAGCACATTCAAGGATGGCTGGCTCAAACATTCACCCACCAAAATTCGAAGGCGAATTCTCTTGGTGGAAAAACAGAATGGAGGTATTCTTTGAAACCGACTTTGAAATTTTATTAATTATGGAAAATGGTTTCGAGTTGCCTAGGAATGAAGATGGGGAGCCATTGGAGAAAGCAAGGTGGAGCAAGAGGCAAAGAGAAGAATACTTGACAAATTCAAAGGCCAAGCACCACCTCTACAATGTGCTTCCCCAACAAGAAGTGAAAAGGATAGGGGAATGCTCTAGTGCAAAGGAGATGTGGGAGAAGCTAGTAGAGCTTCATGAAGGTACCTCGGAGGCTAAACTTGCAAGAAGAGACCTTCTCCGCTCCCAACTATCCAACATAAAATTAGAAAAGGGAGAAAAGGTAACCTCCTTACATTCTAGATTTAAAGAGATTTTAATTGGGCTAACAAGTGTAGGAGAAAAACTTTCAAACCGGGACATGCTTATGAAAGCAATTGACGCTTTTCCTCGGTCATCAAAATGGAGCTCAATGGTGGACTCCTTCTATATGTCCAAGAACTTATAAGTAAGTACTTTGGAGGAGTTCTTCTCAACCATGGAGCTTCATGAAACAAGACTTGAAGGAATAATAGAAGAGCCAAGAATCCAACCTTCAAGAGGAGTAGCATTTTTGGCAAACAAAGGGAAGAAGAAGATAGAGATCCCCTCCTCCTCCGATGATGAAGCATCCTCCTCCTCCTCCATGGATAGCACGGAAGAAGCATATATGGTAAGGAGGGTAAGGCGTGCATTAAAAGGTTTTCAATTTAATAAATCTAATGATAGTAGGAGAAGACCAAGGGGGAAAGTCATTTGTTACAATTGCCAAGGAGAGGGACACATAAGGGACAATTGTCCCCTCTTGAACAAAAGCAAGGAGGAGAAGAGAAAGAAGGAATAAAAGAAGAAGAAAAAGGGGAGCAAGAAGAAAAAGGAAGAAGAGAAGAAGGCAAAGGAAAAGGGGAAGGCCAAAGCATTAAAAGCAAGGACTTGGGATGACCCTTCCTCCTCCTCATCATCATCATCCGAGGAAGAAAACACATTTGTCACCAACTTAGCATTGATGTCATTTGATGACTTGGATTGCTCCTCCTCCGAAAATGAAGGATCAAGTTGAAGTGAAGGGAGCTCAAGTGAAGGGGGATCCTCCTCTACCTCCTCATCCGAAGAAGAGGACATGGAAACTATGGTAACTAACCTTTCACCTAGTAAAATAGTTTCTATGATTTCTAGCCTCACTAAGGACCTATTTAGAGAAAAGAAAAAGAATAAAAACATGCTTGATCAAATTAAGGAATTAGAAGAAAAATTAGAAAAAGCATGTCTTAATGATGATAATGATGATGCATGCTTACATGATAATTATATGCCTTTGGATGTCAATGATGCATGCATAGAAGAAAATAGGGCTTTAAGGGAAAAGGTAGACTATTTGACCAAAGCCCTAGACAAGTTTACAATAGGCTCCAACACCTTGAACATGATCATAGGGAGCCAAAGGGAAAGCATCAACAAGAAAGGCCTAGGATATAAGGAAAAGAAAAATGAAAAGGCCTATAAATGTCTAATTGCTAGGGGTCAAGATAAAAAGAAGGTAATAGCTAGAAAATGAATCCCTAAGGAATTTTTAGTGAACCCCATAGGCAAGAATTTATATTGGGTTCTAAAATCCATCCTTAAGGGTTAGAAAAACCCTAGGATAGTCAACCATATGGACTTGACCAATATCATATTTTGGTTGGCTTAGGATGGCGGGACAACATTTTTTAAAATAGATGATAATGTGCCTATAAATAGATAATAATGCTTAAATCATGATAGTTAATGAAATTGCTATGTATGTTTGAAATCATGATTTATGATTTTGATATTTGGTACATAATCATGAGAAATAGGGTTTAAATCATGCTTTAGGTGATACTTGACTTATTATCATATTTAATACCTAATTCATGATTATTATTTGATGAATATATTTGTTTCATGATCATAATGTGAAATTAGTTCATATATGTCTTTATGATCATGAGGATTGATAGGATGATACTTAACCTTAATAGAATTGCATGAATACAATGGTTAAGTATATACAAATACCTTTAGGATGCATCTCACACTCACCATAGGCTACCTTGATTGAAAACTTAGCATGAGTGAGATGTTAGGATGATACAAATGTCCACTAATGCCTATGACATTTAGATGGTCGTTTAAGGTATCAAAATAGCAATAATAGACCAATCATAGGGAAGACTTATGTTTAATTCATAGACATATTTCCCAAAGATCATGGTTGGATATTTCATATGTTTTCAAAACAATTTCTTACTTTAAAATCTGTGTATTCATGTTTTGAAACAATCCAAAGCAATACTAGGTGTTAAAATGGATACTAACATGATAAAAAACCTAGTGGTTTTTAAAGCTTTTGGATTTTTGGCAAATACTAGAAAAATAATGTTTTTTCTTGAAAAACTATTTTTCATTGATAGATATACTTACAAGAAATGTGTTCCCCAAATTTCACTATTTTTCAAATTTTTTGGAATTAATAATGCATTTCTGAATTTCGTCCAGAAAATCAGAATTGTTGTTTTCTTTGTGCCAGTCGACTGCCATACTGATAGCAGTCGACTGCTCACCTGAAAAATAGCCCAGCAATTTCTGATACACGGTTTTAAGGCATATTCTTGGTTATATTTTCTTCTAGACTAAATGCCATACTGTATAAACTTTATTAATCTTTTTGATGGTGTCAAAGGGGGAGAAATGTATGTTTAAGTAAGGGGGAATATATTTAAGGGGAGAAATATGTATGGGGAGTTTCATGGATTAAGGGGGAGTTGCATGTTGCTATATCATGTTTATGTTCACATGCTTTCTTACCTTATAAATTTCTATCAAATATTTTTACCTAACTTAAACGGATTGCCACACATCAAAAAGGGGGAGATTGTTAGGGCAATCTCTTGCCATGATAAGGTTTTGATGTGTGTGGCAAAGGGTTTAAGTTAGGTTGTTATTATGTTTTGATATGTGCGTTGGAGTCTTGCAGGACTTAGTAATTCGCACATGGAGTCTTGGCGGGTTCACCACTCATTACCTCGTGCTTGAGTCGGAGAAGGAGCATTGCAGAGCCGTGCGCTTGATGCTGCCGAGGGACCGCCGGACGAGATGACTTGAAGCGAAGCCATGGAAGCAGACTTCAGAGGCAAGAGACGCGAAGGAGCATTGCAGAGCCGTGCGCCTGATGCTGCCGAGAGACGTGGCCGCGAACGAAGAGAGCTTCGGCGAGGGACTTCGAGTGAGATGAGAGAATGAGTGAAATGTAAGTAGCACATTAGGTGAACTTGGCCGAATGGCTAAGTGTCGGATGAGTTTTCTCGACATCAGTCGACTAGCATGAAATGTCAATCGACTGCTCTGAGTCGAACGTGGTTCGACTGGTATTCGACTGAGTGTTTTAAGGCCGTGATCATGCCAAGACCATCGATCATCGAAGCGAATGATCGGGTCGAAAGGGTTCGACCATAAAACTGCTCGTAGCCGACTGGGAAGTCGACTACGGAGGCAGCAGTCGACTGATGGGATCCACTAGTCGACTGCCAAGTGTTCCGTTGGACTACAACGGTCGGGATCCAATGTGTTCGGAGGCCATTGGAGTGGCGGAAGTCGACTGCCAAGGGCAGCAGTCGACTGGTGGCGGCCAACGGGAAGAAAAGCTTCCTCTCTATAAAAAGAGAGGGTGTGGGGCTTTGAGAGACTAATGCTTATGCTTTAAGTGATCATCCAAGTGCCCCATAAGCTTTAAACTCTTCTTACTTGCTTTTACTTCATTTCTATTGTAAGAAGAGTGATCTTGATTTGTAAAGGTTACCTCCACCTAGTTTGGTGCAAAGGAGAAACCAATAGTGGATTGGTTTTGGCGGAGTGATTCACCGGGGACGAATCGGGGATGGTGGATTAGCGGCGCAGCTGTGAACCACGTTATACTATCTTGTTAGCATTGTTTGTATTATTCTTTGTTCATTTGCTTGTCTTTATTAGTATTTCTCTTGCGCTAACAATTGTGTAGACAAGCAAATTCCACCATTCAAAGACAAAGGGCTATTCACCCCCCTCTAGCCGGCCGATCGATCCCCTACAGAAACTGTGTCTTATATATTAGGATGATGATGTCCCCTTGAGGAGCTCATAAGGATCATCATGTAAATCATGCAGGTGGACTTGGTCCGGCATGATGATAAGGTTGAGTGGTACTACTCATGGAGTGAGATGTTGATTAATTAATTGACGGACATTCGATATCTTAAACATGGGGAGATATTTGTATAATTAATATATGAAGCCCATATTTATTTATAGGGATTGGTGAGGTTGATCAATGATAATCTTCTAGTGGAATGGATTATCATTAATGGATCGGACTTTATTGTTGGGATCGAGGCTCGAGATTTGCTGTTCAGCTTCTTGCGTTGAAGATGGAGTTGTAGCACTTGCAAGAAGGTGATCGACAGCAGTTGTGAGCACTTGTTGGAGAGGAGGCGAGATGAGAGCAAGGCTTTTTCACTTCTTCTCCTTCAGAATGAATCACAGGAGGCTTGTCTAACTCAAATCGAAAACTGAAGCTCAAGAACTACTTCTCTTCTTCTTCAGCAAGCCTTTTATCTTCCTCCATTGGAACCCTAGAAGTCACGCCCGACCAAAACCTGACCACCTGAGCTTGTCCCCGTAACCACCTCCAACCTCTGGTGGTTTTCTAGGAAAGGAACCTGCTCCTCCAACCGAAAATTGGTGCATTTGAATCTTTACTCGAAAAGGAAGCATCCCATTGCCGCCTTCGCAGTCAAGCCCGCAGTTGAGTCTGACTCACATCTGTGCTTGAAAAACACCTGTCAGTCGAGCCCGCAATCAAGCCGGGCTCGGTTCTGTGACCGAATTCTATAACTACCAGTCGAGCCGCTACCAAATCGACTCGACTAGTATAGGGTTTAGAGTTTGGCGATCAGAGTATACATTCAAGCCTGCAATTGAGCTGGGCTCGATTCTGTGCTATTCCACATAGTGAGCAGTCGAGCTAGTAGTCAAGCCAGCTCAATTTTGTGCTATACCAAACGATAAGTAGTCGAGTTGGCAATCGAGCCAGCTCGATTCTATGCCTTTGTGTAAGAGTTCCAGTCGAGCTGACCCCTATGGTGGCTCGACTGATACGGTAAATATTTGAAGCACATGAGTATCTTTCCTAGTAAGTTGCCACTCCTAGATTTTCAAGCACCCTAGTAAGATACCAAGCACATTACGGTGCCTTCTCCAACTAATGAATGCTCTGAGTATCTTAGACAAAGACTGAGCGCGCTACGAAGCCCTCCTTGCCTAACGAGTACTCCATGTACCCTAGCCAAAGAATGAGCATGTTACGGTGCCCTCTTTGTCTAACGAGTACTCCCAGTACTCTAGCCAAAGAACGAGCATGTTACGGTACCCTCTTTGTCTAACGAGTATTGGGCCCATGTACCCTAGCCAAAGAACGAGCACGTTACGACGCCCTCTTTGTCTAACGAGTACTCCCAGTATCCTAGCCAAAGAACGAGCATGTTACGATGCCCTCTTTGTCTAATGAGTATTGGGCCCATGTACCCTAGTAAGAGAATGAGCACGTTACTGTGCCCTCTCTTACTAATGAGTACACTAGCTAGAGACCGAGCACTCCCTTGTGCCCTCTCTAACTCCAATGGAGAATGAGCACGTTACTATGCCCTCTCCATCACCAAGCTTCCGGACCTCCGACCAGCTTGTATTCTTCCCAATGGAGAACGAGCACGTTACTATGCTCTCTCCATCACCAAGCTTCTGGACCTCCGGCCATCTTGTACTCTTTCCAATGGAGAATGAGCACGTTACTATGCCCTCTCCATCACCAAGCTTCCGAACCTCCGGCTAGCTTGTACTCTTCCTCTACCAAGGTTCTCCTTTGAATTTCCATCCATACCAAGGCTTATCCTTGGATTTCTCCCAAGGTATAATGTCACTCTAAACATCTAACTTAGTGACCTTAGGTTTGTATCCGTCGAAGTAATGTCTTGACTATACTCTAGCTCAAACTAGATTTCTATTTCCTTGAAATAAACCTTGTTATTAAACATTGAAACATTAGATGTGCTTGATTGCACTAACAATCTCCCCCTTTTTGATATTTGACAACATGGTTTAAGTTTAGGTGATATAAATACAGTTCATCTCAATTTCTAAAATATATAATGAAATGTAGAAATATTTCAAATTAGAAATTTATCATGAAGTGCAGAAATATTTCATATCAGAAAAATAGCATGAAGTTGAAATTTATCATATCAGAAATTTAGCATTCATGCAATAGGGATGATATAACTTGGAGTGCAGAAATTTCACATGTAATAGAGATGCATAGAAATTTCAATTTAACTTAACTCCATTTGAATAATATCACAAATATCACAATAACTTGAACCCATACTCTCCCCCTTTTGCAAACAACAAAAAATCATGGGGAATAAGTTCCTCCCCCTAAAACTCACTTTCCCTAGGCTGTCAGTGCTTTTCCCGGGCTGATTGTGAATCAGAAGGCAGTCGAGTGAAGTGCTCATCAATCGACTGGCACCAAGCAAAGAATGACCGATAATCGCGCCGGCGCTTTTGCAAGGGCGCATCGTCGTGGTGGTTCCGCCAGGCGCTCACGTAGGTAGTTTTCATGCCGTGGTCGTTTCACGCCGAGGGCTTGGTTCTTTATCACCGATCGCCATCATAGTGATCGATAATCAAAACTCTATTTTTCAGTTATCAGATATCAACTTTGAAAATTGATAAGTAATCATACGTAACCTTAAAAATTGTGAAATTTAATACGTATAATACTTATGTCACAAACAATTGGTGAAAAATGTCAGAAAAAAATTTTACTCATTAAGATATCAAAAGGGTTGATACTTTACTTTGGTTGATACTTATGACATTAGGTTGATACTTCACTACACATTAGGGTATATGAACTGAAGAAAAATCCTCACACACTTTCTTAACACAAATGAGAATACCTAGAAATCTTTAAACACACTTAGATCTTTGCTAGGATTAGGGTATAAAATATAGGAAAGCTCCTACTAATACTGTGGACTTCCCAAACCGTAGCTCCCCCTCAAACACACATTCTTTTAGGGTTGATTAGGTGTACACTTAGTGATTGCTCTAACAATGGTGGGATGGAGTCAAGGCTTGGGTTGTTCGGGTGGCGCTAACACACAATAAGAAGTGTGATAGACATTAACCAACTCAACCACACACAACCAATAACAGATCACACAACAAAAATAGAATTAACAAAAAGTTGACATTTCAAAAGAAAACTGTTTCACAAAAATTGTTTCACAAGGACAACCATAGTTTGAAGTCTAAACATAAAGACAAATATCCATAGTGCAACCATCCTAGTTGGATTGACACAATTGGAGATCTTAACATGATTCTATTTGTCGGGGGCTGGTGTAGAAGGTTCCTCTGAGCTACTTGTCCAATTGATCAACATATTTTTGATTTCCATCTGCTCTCGAAGGATTTGATCTTGAGTGTCTTGGATTTGAGTCAATCACTGGTTGGTTTGTAGATGGAAATCTGATATTGTTGTGGTGACTGTATTCACAAAAGACTCATGGGCTTCACGAAGTTGAGATAATTGCTCCATGACAGTGGTCAAGTGTTCAGCTTGATTAAAAGCCAGGTGGTGTGGTTCTTCAGCAGGAAGAGTAGGTTCTTCCTCAACATCCATATGCTCCTCAACTTGATGGCCATCCTTCCACTGCATCTCTTCTGAAAGGGTGTGAATCATGCCGGCTAGAGATAAATTTCTCAAATGGATATAGTGTTAGTAATATATAAGAGATGTCCTAAGGCAATCGCCTTATGTATGAACCATTTATATGATAAATGAAGATTCACTATTTGAGTATACATGTTTAATGTATTTGATTGGATCTTAAACTCATTTACTGAATGTCCACGATACGATTCACAGCATGAGAGAATTTGTGATTGGATCACAACTAGTGAGTATCTCTACATGTGTAATTGTG
Organism: Wurfbainia villosa; assembly: GCA_025175895.1. Lineage (NCBI taxonomy): Eukaryota > Viridiplantae > Streptophyta > Magnoliopsida > Zingiberales > Zingiberaceae > Wurfbainia > Wurfbainia villosa. The sequence goes on from CM045990.1 coordinate 97,715,638, forward strand.
ATGTATCGGAATTATCCCTAGTCGATGAATTGATGGATTTGGTCACCATCAATTCTGTCGAGACTAGCACGAGGTATACTCCTTGGTGTATCCAAGCAGCTGATTCTCACTGGCTGGAGACATTGTGATGTCCGGAATTAATCGTGGATGCTAGTTATGGTAACTAGTTCATTGGAGTGACCAGCCGTAAGACTTCATATGGTTCTCTGCATATATAGATATGTCAATGAAGTTCTTACTGTGGCTTAAGTGCGATGTTCCTTTGACTTGCGGTATTCAAGTCATCTTGATCATGGAGACTTATGCTTTGACATCTTAAGCAAACATCTCCGAGGAGATGTGGACCCGGGATGATTGGGTATAAGTCGAAGTGATCGAAGGTGGTTGAATAGCCTATAAAGGATTCACCACTCCTTGCGAGGAGATGTATACCCATGGCCTCTCGTCGGATTGTTACTAAAGTCTTTGGCCAAAGCATTACATGTTTAGAGTAAAGTACTCTTCGATACATGTGGAGTAACTAGAATCCGTAGGACGAGGAAATGATACTTGGGCTAGGTGTGACGTAGTCAGCCTAGTGGGGACTGACACAATAGACCATGTCCTAAACCAAGTGGGTATAAGATGAGTGAAGGGAATGGGGCACGATTCATTCGAGCTACTGAAGAGTTTCAGAAATAGTTCTGGATCAACCGTTGATCTTTTCGGTTAATTGGGGTTCATGATGTACTACTAGGTGCCACTCATGATCGTTCTATAATTAATGGTTAATTATAGACGACCAACATAAACCGAGAACCTATTTGGTCACACGCACAACGAGTGTAATCCAAAGGATTTAAAACGAGCTTGAGAATGGGATTCTCAGACCGAGAGAAACTATGTTTGGTTGAACCAAACATAATGCGAGCATGAAATTGTTTCAGTCACAATGGAAGCGTGGATGGGCCGTGTCTTATGAAGACGTAATGGATGAACCAAAATGGTTTGGTTCTAATCCAATGGATGAGAATAAACCAAAGGGTTTGGTTTATATTAAACGAATGAACCAAAGGTTGGTTCGGTTCGTTTTAACTTAAAATAAACCATCATGGTTTGGTTTATTTTAACTTATCTTAATGGAGCGGGTTAACGGGCTTTATGGATATGATCCATTAACCATTAAGAGAATTAGTTCTCTATAAAATAGGGCTTAAACCCTAATCCTAAAACCCTAATTGGAGTTGCCGCCCAACCTTGTTGTGCCGCTCCCTCCATCATCTCATCTATTCGGCGCCCAACCCTAAAGTGCCACCATCCAGCTTTTGTGCAGCCGTCCAACTTGTTGCCGGCGACCAAGATACAGCCGGTGAACCCTCCGGTGATCCTCCGGTGATCCCCTATAGGTTTGGCATCAAGGTGAGCCTTTTCTTTCCTTGGTTGGCCGGCGCCTATATCCTCCACCAAGCTGTCCAGTTTTCTGGACAGCTTCTCCTCCTCTCGTCGGAGCGTCGTTTGGACGACGGTTAGTGCTCCGACAGCGGCTAACTTACCGGGGATATGATCTCCGGTAATCCTCTGAGGTGGGGGACGAAGGATTCGTCAAACGGTTGACGAATACCTCTCCGGAGAATCGAGTTTTGAGGACTCGGTTTTGGATCCGAATTTGGATTCGGATCGTGATCATCTCTCGATCACGTTGTCTTCAACACGAGGCTAGTAACCCGTACGAAGACGAAGCTCGTGACTTAGCGAAGTCATCCCGAGGAGCTCGGCGTGGATACGGATAGAGACGATTCTTACGAGGATCGTTCCGGTTGATGCCGTTCCCGCTACACGTCATACGAAAGGTATAACGTAGATAAATTTCTTTTATTGCAAATTTTAATTTATGGTTATGTCTACACTTGTTGTAATAGCATGCGTGTGTTGTGTGTGTTGTAATAAATATAGATTTATTATTTTTAATTGCTTCCGCTGTGCTCATGTTTACGAAACATGATCGAACACACACACGCCGCGGTGCCGGAAACCCAACAGTGGTATCAGAGCCCAGGTTGTGTTTCGATATAATCATAAAATGGTTTTGCGATAGTCGTAATGTATTTCTGGAAATTTTCTAATTTTGGAAATTTAGAAGTATTTATGGAAATTTTTCAATTTTGGAAAGTCTAGAAGTATTTATGGAAATCTTCCACTTTTGGAAAGTTGGAAGTATTTATGGAAATTGATATTTTCCATAAATAAAATATTTGATTAGATTCTGAAATTTGTTTCCTAATTTAATCATGATTTGATTTGGGAAATCAAATCTTAAAATATTTTATTTCCATAAGTAGTTTTAATGATTTAGGAAATTGGTTTCCTAAATAGATTTTCCTTAATCAAATAATTCCATGAATAAAATATGTGATTAGATTTGGAAATTTGTTTCCTAATTTAATTATGATTTGATTTGGAGAATCAAATCTTAAACATATTTTATTTCCATAAATAGTTATGACATATAAGGAAATTATATACATGACATAATTGTATGCCATGTAATTGCACTAGATGCATAAAATTATGCCATGCGTGTCGTGACATGTAGATGTATGCCATGTATGCCATGCCATGTAGATAATAGTTATTTGCATGCAAAGAGGATGAGACATAAAAACCCTAACTCAATATTAAATCCTACACCTTCCATTAATATGGTTAGAACCAGAGTTCTGTTTCTTGTTTGGGTTGTTGGACTCACTCCAAGCCCGGCTCGAACCTGAACATGTTCAAATCATTGGAATAGTTTAACTCTAATATGGTAAGAGTCAGAGGTCAATCGTTAGTTTGGGTTGTTGGACTCACTCCAAGCCTGGCTAATTGGTTGAATGCGCTCTAACCATATTAAAACTATTTCGCGATTAATGGGTCGGCTTTAACTTGGAGCATCGATTTGTTGGACTCACTCCAAGGTCGATGTGAAGAGAGGTAAAGTTGGGTGCTATGCATATGATGCATACTTGTTAATGTGTTAACAACCCAATGTATGTGTAAACATTCAATTAGTTGATAGCACATTGTGATAGTTACATATACATGATATGTAATCGGTATACTTGATACCCACCATCATAGCTAAGAATGGCTTGTTGGACTCACTCCAAGGTTGTTCTTATCTATGATGGATATCAGCCCATTCGGAGATGGACCTACGATCTCCCGAAGTGATTTTAAGGGTTTTTGAAATTCGAAAAATGAATGGGATTTATAAATGTATATTGATGCATTTTAAAATCATTTTCTCATATATGCTCGTTTTGTATTTCTAAGTTAATATATTGATCATGATGTGTTTGAATTTGTGTTCCATTTTGGATTCAAATAAATTGACTGGGCCGAACTTCTTGGACTGGCTTAGAAACTTGAGAATTGTTCTCAAGGTGAAAAGCTTGTGTATGTCCTCGAAGCGCCTCTTCCCGCTCGTCCTAGTGACGATGCAACTTTGGACCAATTGTTGGCCTATCAGAAACATGTGAGTGATTCTGAACAAATGAGTTGCATCATGCTAGCCGCGATGGAACCCAAGCTACGAAAGCAGCATGAGCATATGGATGCTCATATCGTAGTCCTTCATCTCTGTGAGTTGGTTGATGAGCAAGTGAGATTCGAAAGGTTCGAAGTCTCCAAGCTCCTCTTCACCTCTGAGATGCAAGGAGGTTCATCTGTGGTACTGCTCAACATGCTGAAGACTGTGGAGCCTTCTGAGAAGCATGAGTAGGGGACAGTGTTGTTAGTTGATTCCTCGAAGAAAGGTTCTAAGAGGGAGTCAAAGGAACAGCAGAAGGGAAAGAAGAGAAAGGCTAAGAAGGTAGAACTAGCACAAAAGGAAACTTGCCATCATTATGGCAAGGAGAGCCATTTGCGAAGAAAGTGCAAGATTTATCTTGAGTCCGTAAAGAAGAATAAGGCATCGGATGCCCCATCTTCTTTAGATATCTTCGTTATTGATTGTCATTCTATTTCCTCAAACACTTGGGTATTGGATACTGGGTGTGGCTCACATATATGTAATGACATACATGGGCTAAGGAATAGAAGAAGACTCATCAAGGGAGAGTCAAATTTGCGTGTTGGGAATGGAGCAAAGGTTGCTGCACTCGCCATCGGAACGTATTTGTTGAAACTCCCTGCAGGACTTGTCTTAGAACTGGACAATTGCTTTTATATTCCTTCGTTGATAAAGAACATCATTTCTATTTCTTGTTTAAATAGAAATGGTTTCCATTTGACGTTTAGTAATAATTGTTGTTACATAACTTTGAATGGGGTTCTTTATGGGACTGGAACTTTAAGCAATGGTGTTTATACGTTGGACGTATCCAGTGACATTTGCAATATCGAAGCGAGCAACAAGCGTGCTCGAAAGGATAATCAAATAGACTCCTACATGTGGCATTGTCATCTTGGCCATGTAAGCAAGAAATGCATGTCCGAATTACACCGATGTGGAATTCTGGAATCGTTTGAATTGGATTCATACGATACATGCGAATCATGCTTAAAAGGCAAGATGACTAAGTTACCTTTTACGGGAAAAGGTGAATGAGTGGGAGAGTTGCTAGGCCTAATACATAGTGATGTATATGGACCTATGTCAACTCTATCTTTAGGAGGCTATAGCTACTTCATTACCTTCACCGATGATCACTCACGGTTTGGGTATGTGTTCTTGATGAAACACAAGTCTGAAGCCTTTGAAAGTTTCAAAGAATTCAGAAATGAAGTAGAGAAACAACATGACAAAAGTATTAAAATACTTCGATCGGATCGAGGTGGTGAATACTTAAGTCAAGAGTTTCTTGATTATCTAAGAGACAATGGTATATTGTCTGGCCATATACACCACAAAGATAATGGTGTATCTGAGAGGCGTAACCGGACCTTGTTGGACATGGTCAGGTCAATGATGAATCATGCGACTCTTCCCAAGTCCTTTTGGGGCTATGCACTTCAGACAACTGTTTACTTGTTAAACAGAATGCCTACCAAGGTAGTCTCAACCACTCCATATGAGATATGGAATAGTAAGAAATCTCATGTATCTTACTTGAAGATATGGGGTTGTCCTGCTTATGTGAAGCGACGAAGATACAAATTGGATGCTAAGTCTGATAAATGTCTATTTATTGGATACCCTAAGGAAACAAGGGGTTACCAATTCTATCATCCTGTGGAACAAAAGGTGTTTGTTTCAAGGCATGCGGTGTTTCTAGAGAAAGAGTTTCTCTTGCAAGAAAACAGTGGGAGTGTCGTCGAGCTTGAGGAGGCTCGAGAGACTCAAATAGACATTGATGAGATACCTGGTGAATCACAACAAATGACAACTCATAGTGATGAGCAATCAATGGACCTATTGTAACACCACATCTTCAGTAGATCCGGTAGAACACGCAATATTCCCGAGAGATATGGATTTCGTAAGTGAATCGAACGACGCGTGTTACTCATTGATGATGAGGAGCCTACCAGTTATGAAGAAGTGCTGACAAGTTCAGAAAGGGATAAGTGGCTTGGTGCCATGAAGTCGGAAATGGATTCCATGTATAAAAACCAAGTTTGGAACTTGGTTGACCCACCTGAAGGCATAAAGCCTATAGGGTGCAAGTGGGTTTTCAAGAAGAAAACTGACATGGATGGTAATGTGATTACCTATAAGGCTAGATTGGTGGCGAAAGGATATCGTCAAAAGCAAGGTGTTGATTATGACGAAACCTATTCGCCTGTAGCTATGCTTAAATCCATTCGGATGCTCCTGGCCATAGCGGCTCATTATGATTATGAGATATGGCAGATGGATGTGAAAATAGCTTTCCTTAATGGAAACCTGCTCGAGGACGTGTATATGATACAGCCTGAGGGTTTCACATCGATTGATAAAACCAAGGTATGCAAATTGCGACGGTCCATTTATGGATTGAAGCAAGCATCCAGGAGCTGGAATATTCGTTTTGATGAGACGATCAAAAAGTTTGATTTCTTGCAAAATCCAGACGAACCTTGTGTGTACAAGAAGGTTAGTGGGAGTGCAGTCGTATTCCTAGTATTGTATGTCGATGACATACTACTTATAGGAAACGATGTTTCAATCTTCTGATCGATGAAGGTTTGGTTATCCAAGACATTCTCCATGAAAGACCTGGGAGAAGCAACCTACATCCTCGGGATTAAGATCTATAGAGATAGATCGAAACAGTTGCTTGGTCTTTCGCAGTCTACATATATAGACCGAGTGCTAAAGAGGTTTAGCATGTCGAAATCCAAGAAAGGTTTCCTACCCATCAGGCATGGGGTACACCTTTCGAAGTCTATGTGTCCGCGCACAGAAGACGAGAGGATTTGCATGAGTAAGATTCCCTATGCATCCGCAATAGGATCTATCATGTATGCTATGTTATGTACGAGGCCCGATGTATCGTATGCTCTGAGTGTCACGAGCAGATACCAGTCTGATCCAGGATTGGATCATTGGGTGACTGTTAAGACGATTCTTAAGTACTTAAGAAGAACTAAGGATACGTTCCTAATATATGGAGAAGGGTACATGGTGATACATGGGTATACGGATGCCAGCTCCAGACAGACAAGGATGATTCCATGACTTTGTCTGGGTATGTATTCACCTGGAATGGAGGCGCAATAAGTTGGAAAGGTTCCAAGCTTGACACTATAGCGGATTCTGCCACTAAGGCAGAATACATTGCAGCTTTGGAAGCAGCAAAGGAAGCGGTTTGGATCGAGAAGTTCATCTCTGAACTTGATGTGGTCTCATCAATGATCCAAACATGTGCTTCGCCGCTATCATCTTATCAGAGAGATCATCAGTAGGAACGAAATACAAATCGAGAAAATTCCCACTGAAAGGAACTTAGCGGATCCTTTGACTAAAGCATTACCTCAAAGTAAGTTTGAGGGTCATGTTAGAGCTTATGGTATTGGATACCGTAGCGATTGGCATTAGGCCAAGTGGGAGTCTGTTAGTAATATATGAGAGATGTCCTAAGGCAATCGCCTTATGTATGAACCATTTATATGATAAATGAAGATTCACTATTTGAGTATATATGTTTAATGTATTTGATTGGATCTTAAACTCATTTACTGAATGTCCACGATACGATTCACAGCATGAGAGAATTTGTGATTGGATCTCAACTAGTGAGTATCTCTACATGTGTAATTGTGATGTATCGGAATTATCCCTAGTCGATGAATTGATGGATTTGGACACCATCAATTCTGTCGAGACTAGCACGAGGTATACTCCTTGGTGTATCCAAGCAAATTGATTCTCACCGGGCCGAGACATTGTGATGTCCGAGTTAATCGTGGATGCTAGTTATGGTAACTAGTTCATTGAGTGACCAGTAGTAAGACTTCATATGGTTCTCTGCATATAGATATGTCAATGAAGTTCTTCTTGTGGCTTAAGTGCGATGTTCCTTTGACTTGCGGTATTCAAGTCATCTTGATCATGGAGACTTATGCTTTGACATCTTAAGCAAACATCTCCGAGGAGATGTGGACCCGGGATGATTGGGTATAAGTCGAAGTGATCGAAGGTGTTTGAATAGCCTATAAAGGATTCACCACTCCTTGCGAGGAGATGTATACCCATGGCCTCTCGTCGGATTGTTACTAAAGTCTTTGGCCAAAGCATTACATGTTTAGAGTAAAGTACTCTTCGATACATGTGGAGTAACTAGAATCCGTAGGACGAGGAAATGATACTTGGGCTAGGTGTGACGTAGTCAGCCTAGTGGGGATTGACACAATAGACCATGTCCTGAACCAAGTGGGTATAAGATGAGTGAAGGGAATGGGGCACGATTCATTCGAGCTACTGAAGGGTTTCAGAAATAGTTCTGGATCAACCGTTCATCTTTTCTGTTAATTGGGGATCATGATGTACTACTAGGTGCCACTCATGATTGTTCTATAATTAATGGTTAATTATAGACGGCCAACATAAACCGAGAACCTATTTGGTCACACGCACAACGAGTGTAATCCAAAGGATTTAAAACGAGCTTGAGAATGGGATTCTCAGACCGAGAGAAACTATGTTTGGTTGAACCAAACATAATGCGAGCATGAAATTGTTTCAGTCGCAATGGAAGCGTGGATGGGCCGTGTCTTATGAAGACGTAATGGATGAACCAAAATGGTTTGGTTCTAATCCAATGAATGAGAATAAACCAAAGGGTTTGGTTTATATTAAACGAATGAACCAAAGGTTGGTTCGGTTCGTTTTAACTTAAAATAAACCATCATGGTTTGGTTTATTTTAACTTATCTTAATGGAGCGGGTTAACGGGCTTTATGGATATGATCCATTAACCATTAAGAGAATTAGTTCTCTATAAAATAGGGCTTAAACCCTAATCCTAAAACCCTAATTGGAGTTGCCGCCCAACCTTGTTGTGCCGCCCCCTCCATCATCTCATCTATTCGGCGCCCAACCCTAAAGTGCCACCATCCAGCTTTTGTGCAGCCGTCCAACTTGTTGCCGGCGACCAAGCTACAGCTGGTGAACCCTCCGGTGATCCTCCGGTGATCCCCTATAGGTTTGGCATCAAGGTGAGCCTTTTCTTTCCTTGGTTGGCCGGCGCCTATATCCTCCACCAAGCTGTCCAGTTTTCTGGACAGCTTCTCCTCCTCTCGTCGGAGCGTCGTTTGGACGACGGTTAGTGCTCCGACAGCGGCTAACTTACCGGGGATTTGATCTCCGGTAATCCTCTGAGGTGGGGGACGAAGGATTCGTCAAACGGTTGACGAATACCTCTCCGGAGAATCGAGTTTTGAGGACTCGGTTTTGGATCCGAATTTGGATTCGGATCGTGATCATCTCTCGATCACGTTGTCTTCAACACGAGGCTAGTAACCCGTACGAAGACGAAGCTCGTGACTTAGCGAAGTCATCCCGAGGAGCTCGGCGTGGATACGGATAGAGACGATTCTTACGAGGATCGTTCCGGTTGATGCCGTTCCCGCTACACGTCATACGAAAGGTATAACGTAGATAAATTTCTTTTATTGCAAATTTTAATTTATGGTTATGTCTACACTTGTTGTAATAGCATGCGTGTGTTGTGTGTGTTGTAATAAATATAGATTTATTATTTTTAATTGCTTCCGCTGTGCTCATGTTTACGAAACATGATCGAACACACACACGCCGCGGTGCCGGAAACCCAACATATAGTCCATCCTTTTCACCTCCCTCACTTTTCCCATGGATGTGTTTATGCCTAGGGACTCTAACCAGAAAGTGAGGATGTGACCAAAAGGCATATAAACCTTTTTCTTGATTGGAATGGAGAAATGGAGAATGCACAGAAACATATTCAAAGCTATGTTAAAATCAAGGTGATTTTTGAGAAGGTGGAGAGCCAATAAATGATGTGGCCTAACTTTTGCTTGCCCTTTGGTGACTATGGGTAAAATGCATTCGACAATGACTTTGTATAAGATGTTGTCAGGAGTCGTTAGTGTCATGGCTGACACCAAATTAACTCCTTCATCTCTAGGACATCTAAATAAGGATTCTTGGATGAAATTGAGGTCAAATCCTACTAAATTTTCAGGAAGAGTTGGATAGCATTCTAGGTTAGAGGAGGACTCTCTACATCCTAGAAATGATCTCTAGATGGCTGGAGTAATAGTGATATCAGTTTTGGCTACCCTTGACTTATAGATAAGCCTATTTTCAGTGGGTTGTAGGTTGTTATAGAATTCAACAAGTAAATCTTCATTGATATCGTCATCGCAGTAGACTAACTTATTGAGTCTATAATGCTCGACCATCTCTCTAACATATGGTGTATTATTGGAGAAGAAATGACCATCTATGGACCAGATGCTTAAGAGTTCAAACTCGTGGGTCCTAAAGGTGTGCAAATGATACTCCGAGGGGAAACGATGATCCGAGCAAGGCCTCTCTCGTGAGGGCCTAGAGGTGGAGGACTCAGGTTCCTTTCTTTTTAGTCTAAAATGTCATGTGTCAAATATGTCATGCGCACAAGATTGACCCATGAATGAATGCAAGGAATGAAATGATGCATGTCAAGTGGGGAAAGTGATTAGCTGCTTAGAAATCCTCTAAAATCATAAGGAGAGTAAGGAAAAAGTCTTACTTGGGTGTCATAGAACCAAGAACAAGAGCTTGCTACAGAAGACGCATTGGAGCCCTAGTTGTGGTCGAGTGGTCAGAGTTTAGGGTTAGGGGGGGGGTTAGGGTTAAGAGGAAATGGCAAGGAAAAGGAAGAAGATCCTTACCCTAGACTAGAGAAGGCTTGTCTTGAGGTTGTAAAGCTTGGACGGAGATGTAGGGCTCAACTGGCGCTTGTCACAGTAGGGAGGGGATGATTGTGGGGAAGGAAAATGGCAGAATGAAGGGGTTCCTATTTAAATCTATGAGACATCAGTCGAGGCGATGAGTGGGTCGACTCGATTGGTAACATTAGTCGAGGCGACGATCGAGGCGCACTTGGTTCTGAGTGTGATCAGAATTGGCCAGTCGAGGCTCTAGTCGAAGCACACTCGGTTCTGAGTGTGATCGGAATTGGCCAGTCGAGGCTCCAATCGAAGCGCACTTAATTCTGAGTGTGATCGGAATTGGCCAGTCGAGGCTCCAGTCGAAGCACACTCGGTTCTTAGTACTGAAAACTCATACCAGTCGGGGCGCCGGTCGAGTCTGTCTCAGTTGATAGGCTTTAAAAAATTGGGTTTCAATATCTGAACACTCCAATTGAGTTTTGTGTAATTTCTAAGGCTTAGGTAAGTGTTAAAAACACTTGATATGATAACCTTACACAGTTTTTGATTGTTTTAAACAATTGGTATCTATGTTCTTGGTCTCAAAGGGGATCCAACCAATTTTACTTGGTTGGAATGTCTAGTTATGATCTTGGAACCACAAACACAAGAATGTGTAATGGTCTTCCCCATAACCAGTCACATTAGTGATTTTTGTCTCGTCAACCTCTCTATCTCAGAGATGCAATAAGCATGTGAAATTGAGTGGTTGATCCTATCATCTCACCCCATTTCTAGCAATACAAAAACATTTTTGTGATCCTTATCATTCTTGTGAGACTATCCCAGGTCTTCCCAATTTAAATTCCCATTTTTCTTGTTAAATGGATATTTTTTTTATATTTACCTAAGATCATGGAGGGGTCCTCCTTCATTGGGTAGCGTACTTGCCCAACTCTCTTCTCAAATGGCTAAACTCATTTTCGGGAAGAGGTTTTGTGAATATGATGGCTAGGTTAGACTTGGACTCAACATGGATGAGTTCAATGTCTCCCCTAGCTACATGATCTCTAATGAAGTGATGTCTCACTTCAATGTGCTTAGTCCTTGAGTGATGAACCGGATTTTTGGTGAGATGTATAGTACTAATGTTATCACATAGCACTTGTACATTCCTATAGGTCAGTCCATAATCTTATAAGGTGTGTGTTAGCCATAGTAATTGTGATACACATTCTCCCATAGCTACATATTCAGCTTCGGTTGTGGAAAGTGCTACACAGTGCTATTTACGACTTGACCAACTAACCAAGGCCGATCCTAAGAAATGATAGCCCCCACTAGTGCTTTTCTGATCCAACTTGCATCCGGCATAGTCGGAGTCAGTATAGCCAACTAAATCAAAAGATTCAGTCCAGGGGTACCACAATCCTACATTGATAGTGCCTTTTAAGTATCTCATAATTCTTTTTACAGCAATCATGTGAGACTCCTTAGCACAAGTTTGAAATCTATCACACATACCAACATCGAATGAAATATCTGGTCGACTCACTGTTAAGTACAATAAACTCCCTATGATACTCCTATAATTTTTCAAATCCACTGCCTTCCCTTTCTCATCACTATCTAAATGAGTATTGACAGCTATAGGTGTGCCTACTTCCTTAGCTTCCTCCATATGAAACTTTTTCAATAACTCAATTGCGTACTTAGATTGATATATAAAAATCCCTTCCTTCGTTTGCTTTATCTCAAGTCCTAGAAAGAAGGTTAATTCTCCTACTAGACTCATCTCAAATTCACTTTCCATGTGACCAATAAACTCTTTGAGATAATTCCTATTGTTTGAGCCATAGATTATGTCATCAACAAAAACCTGGGCTACAAATATGTATTCACCATCCCTTTTCAAGAATAGTGTGGGATCTATCTGTCCTCTCCTAAAATATTTCTCAATTAGGAAGGTTGACAACTACACATACCAAGCACGAGGTTCTTGTTTAAGTCCATAAAGAGCCTTTTTTAGTTTGTACACGTGGTCTGGGAATTGTGCATTCTCAAACCTTGGAGGTTGTTCAACATAGACTTCCTCCTTGATGACTCCATTCAAGAAGGCTGCCTTCACATCCATTTGATATAGTTTGAAGCCTTTGTATGCTGCATAAGCAAGCATTAGTCTTATGGATTCTAACCTTGCTACAGGGTATAAGTCTCATCATAGTCTAACCCCTCAATTTGGTTGTAGCCTTTGGCTACTAACCTTGCCTTATTTCTAACTATTTCTCCTCTACGATTTCTCTTATTCTTAAGCACCCATTTAGTCCCAATAATAGAGGTTTGACCAGGTCTAGGGATTAAATCCCAAATTTGATTTCTCTCAAACTGGCCTAACTCATCTTGCATTGCAATGATCCATTCTGGATCAAGCAAAGCTTCATCCACTAACTTGGGCTCAATCTAAAAAATCAAGGCAACTTCATTTCCTTCATTTCTGAAAAATGATCTAGTCCTCACCCCATGTTGGATGCCTCCAATAATTTGGTTTTGGGGATGACTAGTAGCATTCCTAGTAGATCTTGTTACTTGAGGTGGTTCGAGTACTACTGAAATTTGTTCAGATTCTCCAATCTCAAGTGATGACCCTTGATCTCTCACTCTATCTTCATCAGAATCCACTCTTGCTTCCCTTATAGGGTTGCTATCTTCCAATTCCAGCTTCCTCAATTCCAGCTCAAACTCCACCGATTTTCTGTCCAAATCAATATTCATCTCTTTTTCTTCAAGCACATCATTAGTTGACTCTTCTACTAGCTCAGTTCTATGGTTGTAGACTCTATAAGCTTTGCTAGTGAGGGAATATCCAACAAGGATACCCTCAACAGCTTTTGCAAATTTTCCTAAATGATCCTTGGTATTTAGGATATACACCATACAACCAAATACCTAAGGTTCTTGATTGTTGGTGGCTTTCCAAACCAAAGTTCATGTGGTGTTTTCCCTAATAATCTATGTATCAAAACCTGGTTTTGAACATAACACGCGGTGCTAACTGCTTCAGCCCATAGGAAGTTTGGTAATTGATATTTATTTAGCATACTCCTAGCTGCCTCTTGCAAGGCTCTATTTATCCTTTATACAACACCATTTTGCTGTGGTGTTCTAGGTGTGGAGAATTCATGTTTGTATCCTTTCACTAAACAAAAATCCTTAAGTTTAACATTTTCAAACTCTCCTCCATGATCACTTCTAATGATTTTAATTGTTGAGTTTTTCTCATTCTCAACTCTTCTACAAAAGAAAATGAAGGTTTCTACTATTTGGTCCTTATGCTTAAGAAAATAGGTCCAAGTATATCTAGTGTAATCATCCACAATAACCAAGCAATATCTACTACCATTGATAGATCTAATAGTGTTAGTATCAAACAAATCCATGTGTAGTAAATCTAATGCTTGTAAAGAACTTACAGAATTCTTCCCTTTGTGGGAAGATCTCACTTGCTTTCCTTTTTGGCACGCCCCACAAACGCTATCCTTCTCGTAGGTGATTGAGGGCAGTCCTCTTACAAGTTCCTTCTTGGCTAAATTCTTGATGTTCTTCATGTTGACATGGGCCAATCTCCTGTGCCATAACCAAGACTCTTCTTCCTTGGATATGTAACACTTAAAATACATGTTAGTAGCACTACTAAATCTAACTTGATAAATAATTTCCTTCCTAGATCCTATTAGCATGGTTTCATTGGTGTCATTGTGGATCACAAGGCATTGAGTTGAGTGAAACTCAACTCTATACCCTGCATCACACAATTGACTTACACTCAATAAGTTAAATGTCATCCCTTTAACTAACAATACATTTCTAATTACAAATTTTTCAGAAATGTTAATATTACCTACTCCTACAACCTTCAATTTACCATTATTACCAAAGGAAAATGTACCTCGGTCTTTGGCATGAATTGAGGAAAACAAAGAGTTCCTTGTCATATATTTGGAGCACCCGCTGTCTACAAACCATGTAATTGGATGCTCCCCATTGACGGGTCCCTGCTAAACATGGAAAATTTGGTCTTTTGGAACTCACAGGTTGGGTCCCTTTGCATCTACTACAAACTTCCTGAGAATCCAAGACTTAGAAGTTCCAATAACAAGTGATCTAGTAGAAATAAAACCAACAGTGATAGTTCTACCATTTCCAAATTTAGACCTAGCTATTTTTGCATTAACAGATTTTCCTTTAGCAGTTTTAGGTCCATCAATTCCACCAAAAGAAACTTTAGATCTAGATGCAGGTTTCCTAGTCACTAAGGACATATAACTAAATTTCTTTTGTTGAGAATTGAACCCTAGTCCAGCCTTGTTTTAGACTGCACGTTGGGCTCCTAAGATCATGTTTAATGTCTTTGATCCATTGGTGAATTTCTCAAGTGTGCACTTGAGATCTTCCACTTGTGCCTTCAAGGATGTATTCTCATCCTTAATCTCCTCCAAATGAGGATTTCTAGCACCATTGTCAGCAGACAGTGTATTAGTATTCTTAACTAATCTAATTCAGTTTTTAGTAAATTAACCTTAGTTTTGGATTTTTTTTCAGAGCATTTTTCAAGCAAGCGATAGTTTTATACAATTTATCTAGTTGGGGAGAGTTTAGTTGATCATCATCTGAAGATGATGAAGAGTCCGAATTTGATTGCTCCCCATCAGAATGCCTCAGCTCTCCATCCAAATCTGAATTTTCAGAATTCTCCAATGCCATGAGAGCCTTTTTCTTTGCTCCCTTCTCCTCATTTTCTTCTTCCGATGAGGAGGATGAGGATGAAGTATCATCCCAAGTAGCCTTCAATGCTTTCTTCCTCTTGGCCTTTTCTTCCTTCTTTTTGTACTTAGGACATTCACTTTTGAAGTGACCTTTCCTATGACAATGAAGCACTCTACATAAGCTTTATCCTGATTAATTTCAGAACTTTTACCTTTCTTTTTGTTGGTGAAGTATTTCTTCACATCCTTCTTGTTGTATTTTTGGCTTCTTCTCATCAATCTCCTCACAAAGTTAGCCATCTCGCTAGAGGATGATTCATCATCTCCATCTGAATCTGATGATGAAGAGGAGGAAGAAACCTCCTTCTTCTCCTTCTTCTTCTTGCTCTCCTTGCTGTGATCTTCTGCAATAAAAGCTAGACCCTTCTCTTTTGGGCTTCGATTAGCTTGTTCATGCAATTCCAATTCACAAAATAGTTTATTAATCTTAATTGTTGAAAGATCTCTTGATACTTTGTAGGCATCCATCATAGATGACCACAAAGTATTCCTAGGGAAAGATTTGAGTACATACCTAGCTAAATCCCTATTCTCAACAACCTCTCCAACCAAATGGAGGACATTGAGTATTTCTTTAAACCTACCATGCAGTTCACTTACAGTTTCAGTCTCCTTAATGCTGAAATTCTGAAGTTGGTTCAAGTAGAGATCCCTCTTTGCTATCCTTGAATCTTTGGATTATTGGGATGTATACTGAAAAGTCTATATTTTGTATGAACATCTTTATTTTTGAAATAAAAATCACATGATCATTGTTTGCATATTTATGGTTATGCATATTGTCTGATACATTACATTGTAAATAATATGGTGTGTAGTGTTACACGGGAGATCATGTTATCAGTTTCTTATAGAGTATAAGTAGAGGCTCACAACCGAGATGGTTTTGGACAAACCATTGGTATGGTTGTAGTGTGATTTGGTATTGGTTTGTCTTGACCATAGATTTACACTAGCACACTTTGTGTGTATTGAGTAGGATTGACTTAGAGGTGATTCGATTTATTGTTGACATAATTGAATCGGACCTTGGAGATTATGGTGTACATGCTCTTAATCCCGATATAATAACGGACACATGTACTTAATATTTATTTCTTTGATTTACCAATGGGAGAGATTTATAGATTAAATCGATATGCTCGGAAAGTTGGGAAATGATATTATTTACATGATGTGCCATTGATTATAGGAGGAAATCATGTCATATATATTAGGATGATGATGTCCCCTTGAGGAGCTCATAAGGATCATCATGTAAACCCTGCAGGTGGACTTGGTCCAGCATGATGATAAGGTTGAGTGGTACTACTCATGGAGTTAGATGTTGATTAATTAATTGTCAGTAAATTAATTAATTGATGGACATTTGAGATCTTAAACACGGGGAGATATTTGTATAATTAATATATGGAGCACATATTTATTTATGGGGGTTGGTGAGGTAGATCAATGATAATTCTCTAGTGGAATGGATTATCATTAATGGATCAAATTTTATGTAGGTCGGATCCATTGGGTGGCCAAGATCCAACTCCTCCTTATGGTCTCTATTGTAGCCTATTAAAACCCTCTTGAAGCCTAGATCTGATGGTGGAAAATGAAACCCTAGATCTGACGGTGGAGATTAAATCTCTAGATCCGACGGTGGAGATTGAAAGGAGGCTTAAGCCTAACTCTATAAAAGGAGGGCTAAGGGCTTGGGCGGTGAGATATCCAATAAGGGTTAGGGTTTTTGGAGTTGGCTTGAGAGAAGAGGCGGGCGGCAACCCTAGGTTGTTCTTCTTCCTATTGGGCGGCGGCAACCTTAGGTCTTGGCTCTTCTTGGCCTGCGGTGCCTCACCCTCTCTCTCTAGATTGGTCGGCAACTCCTCCCCCCCTCTCTCTCTCTTTGGCTGGCGGCAACCTTTCTTCAAGGTTGGCCGGCGCTCATTCATCCTCTCCTTTGTCGACAGCAACATCAAGTTCCTTGGCTTGGTGGTCGGTTCTAGATAGGAGAAGAATTTTTGTTTTATTCTTCCCTTTGTTTGGAGAGAGAAAGGAAGGAAAGAACGTGATCTAGGAGGCTTCGACTTTTGAAAGATCGTCGCCAACACGACGTCCAAAAGGAGGAAGGACATACAAAGAAGACCTAGAGGTAAACAAGAGGTATAATTCTTGTTTAAGTATGTTATCTTATTCTATGCAAATTGCATGTATTGTATGTGGCTAATTTACTTGGACCTCGAAGACAAACACAAAAACCGGCGATCCGTTCATCATCTATTCCGCGGCTAATCGAAGATAAGAGGTAGGTTGCTCGAACAATAAGTTTGTTCAAGTGACCACTCTATTCGAATAGCACGACGATGGATCGGTTGCTTGGCAATCTCTCTTTGTCAAGGATTATTTTTTTTAATCCGGAGACGTAGATGGGATCGCCATGCACTAGCGACCGAGGTGGGAAGCGAAGCTTTGGTTCCACACCCTACAAGTGGTATCAGAGCCACGGTTTTCGATTTTGTGTGTTTAGGATTCGGTTAATTTTATGCACTTATCATATAATGTATGTGTCGGATGATAGTAGGATGTGTGTAGGCTAATTTTTTGGTTGCAGGCATAAGATCCAACTATTATGGCCATATGTGTATGTATGTGATTGGATGTGTGTAATTGTTTTATTATTTGAATCCTCGGGGTTGACGAGGCTAGTATTTAATTTTTGTAATTAAGTATGGCATTGTTTATCCATTCTTTTATTTTAGTTTACTCTCGATCTAGATTTCATGTACACTCCTTCGTGGAGTATAGGATCGATGGATGTAAATTAAAATAATTTTTCTCGGCTCGGATCTCCGGATGACTTGTACATTGTGTAGGGAGGAGCGGACGAGATGGCGATACGACGGTAGGCATATTGGAGAACAAAAGCCATAATAGTTGGAAAATATTTTTTTTTCATATTTATTGCTTCTTTTTTGATATGCATGTCGTGTGCTTGGAAAATTCCTCAATTTTAAATTACTAAGTGGGAGAGGGATATTTTTTTATAAATTCTGACGGCCTCCATTACGATTTAACATGTGATGCAAACAAACTTGCGCGTCGACTCTAAGTGCCTTCCTCCCCATCAGATGAGTTTGTTTTACGGATCACAGGGTCAAATATGGTTATAGGAAATTATTTAGGAGCGTGTGTACTTCCCCATCAGAAGGCCCATAACCCGAGATAATTGCCTTGGTACCAAGTAATGGTGAACACTTAGATGCAAATAGGAGTATTCTCCCCATCGGAGTCACTACTTTTATTTGTAGAGCCGAAGAGGAACGAACTATTAATTTTATTTGTCAAAAAGTTAGGTTGACAGGATAATAAAATTAATGGGTAAAACCTCCTCTTACAAATGTAGAATTCATATATGTCCACACGATCGTGGCATATGATATTCTCGGTGTTTTGTGGTATTGGTTGATTTTAAAATTTTGTTGTTTGAGGAATCAATAATATTTTGAAATCTAATATTTTGATCTATGTGATTCTTAGGTTTTTCAAAAATGACTTTCAACCCGCTTGCTGTGATACTAAAAGAGAATAAACTTTCTGGACCCAATTATGTTGATTAGAAAAGGAATCTTGATATTGTCTTGATTGTTGAGGAGTACAAGTATGTACTCTTCGAAGAGTATCCTCCTAAGCCTACAGATGATTATGGGGAAAAGGAGAAGGAGAGTTATAAGAAGTGGATAAAGGCTGATGAGATGGCGGGGTGTTACATTTTGGCTTCTATGTCAAATGTATTACAACATCAGCATCAAGCCATGCCCACTGCTTATGACAATATGCTCAATTTCAAGGAGCTTTTCGGACACCAGAATCGGGCTGCTAGGCAAGAAGCCATGAGGAACTTGATGACGACCACCATGATCGAGGGAACACCCGTGAGGGATCATGTTCTCAAGATGATGACTCATTTGAATGAGTTGGAAGTCCTTGGAGCTGAGATCGATGGGGAAACCCAGGTCGATATCATTCTCCAGTCTCTACCTAGGAGTTTTGAGCAGTTTCGCCTGAACTACAACATGAATAAGAGGTTGTATTTGTTGGCGGAGCTTCTGACAGGACTCCAGGTGACAGAGGGGTTTTTCGTCAGAGTGCTCAAGCTCAGGCCATGGTTGCTCAGAAGGTTTCGACTTCTAAGCCGAAAGGCAAGAAGAAGAAGAAACAAGGTGGAGCAAAGGTGCCGGGAGGATCTCAGGGATGAGTGAAGAAGTTGAAAGGCAAGTGCTTCACTTGCAAGCAGACTAGACATTTAAAGAAGGACTGCCCCAACCGGAAGCAAAAAAAAGGTATATTTTTTGGTTTAGTCGTTGAAACATGTTTAGGTGTTGTCTACCGACCCCTGGTGTGTAGATACGGGAGCCAGTGATCATGTCTACAATACTTTGTAGGGGTTCCAGGAAACCAGATGACTAGTTGAAGGGGAGATTACCGTTTACTTGGGCGATGCTATGAAGGTGGCGGCTATTGCAGTGGGAGATGTTTATTTATCTTTTGATAGGATTAAAATTTTCGTTCTGAAAAATTGCCTTTATGTACCTTTATTTAGAAAGAATTTTATTTCGGTTTCTAAATTGTTTTTGGATGGATATTCTATTTCTTTTAATGACACACTTGTTATAAAAAGGAATAGAGAGATTATCTGTTCTGGTCCATTGATCGAAAATTTGTATACCCCTGAACCAAAAGCTCCCACGATGAAAATAGAAGTAAATAACTCATCTTCTAAATCTAATAAGAGAAAAGAACCTTCGAAAATGAACCAAACATATCTTTGACATCTAAGGTTAGGTTATATTAACCTAAGTAGAATGCAAAGGTTAATAGTTGATGGACCTCTGGGTTCATTAGTGGTGGAAGATTTCCCAACCTGTGAATCTTGCTTGGAAGGTAAAATGACCAAGAGGCCTTTTAAGGCCATAGGGTATAGAGCTAAAGATGTTTTGGAATTGGTTCATTCTGATTTGTGTGGTCCTAAGTCTATCCAGGCTAGAGGTAGTTTTGAATATTTCGTCTCTTTTATAGACGATTATTCAAGATATGGATACATTTACTTGATGTGCCGCAAGTCTGAATGCTTTGACAGGTTCAAAGAATTCAAGGCGGATGTGGAGAAACATCAAGGTAAAAGTATCAAGACACTACGATCTAATTGTGGTGGTTAGTACCTCTTGGGAGAGTTTAGGAATTACTTATTAGAGGCTGGGATTCAATCCCAATTGTGTGCACCTGGCACACCCCAGCAGAATGGTGTAGTGGAGCGAAGGAATAAGACTCTAATGGAGATGGTTAGATCGATGATGAGTTTTTCTGAGTTGCCAGATTCATTATGGGGGTATGCTCTGGATACGACAGTGTATATTCTGAATTTGGTACCATCTAAATCAGCACCTTCTACTCCCACAGAATTATGGACTGGGCGAAAGCCTAGTCTGAGACATATTCAAATTTGGGGGAGTCCAACACATGTACTGAAGGCAGATGCTTGTAAGTTGGAACCTTGTACAGAAGTGTGCATGTTCGTAGGCTATCGTAGAGGAATGAAAGGTGGTTTGTTCTATAGTCCTAGAGATTAAAGGGTGATCGTTAGCACGAACGTCAGATTTCTAGAGGAAGACTATGTGAAGAACCACAAGCCTATGAGTAAGATTGTTCTGAAGGAATTGAGAGGGGAATTGACTACTTCAGTACTACCGGTACAAGAGGATATACCACAAGTGGCTGCACCGCGTGTCACATAGGATACATAGGTGATACCTCATCGTAGCCTGATAGCTTTATGTTCTTGGGAGAATCTTCTAATTTGGTCCATGGCGAATATGAACCTGATCCCTGAACATATGACGAGGCAATCCAAGATAAAGATACGGTATCTTGGCAAAGTGCAATGAATTCTGAGATAGAATCTATGGATTCAGATCAGGTCTAGGAGCTAGTAGAACCACCCAATGGTGTAAATGTTGGGATGTATACTGAAAGCCTAGCTCTTTTGTATGAACATCTTTATTTTGAAATAAGAATCACATGATCATTGTTTGCATATTTTTATGGTTATACAATATTGTCTAATACCTTACATTGTAGATAACATGGTGTGTGGTGTCACACGGGAGATCATGTTATCGGCTCCTTGTAAAGTATAAGTAAAGGCTCACAACCGAGATGGCTTTGGACAAACCATCGGAATGGTTGTAGTGTGATTTGGTATTGGTTTGTCTTGACCATAGAATCACACTAGTGCACTTTGTGTGTATTGAGCAGACCGACATGCAGGTGATTCGATTTATTGCTGACTACATAATCGAATCGGACCTCAGATATTATTTAGTACATGCTCTTAATCCCGATATAATAACGGGCACATATACTTGGTACTCATCTCTTTGATTTACCAATGGGCGAGATTTATAGATTAAATCGATAGACTCGGTAAGTTGGGAGATGATATTATTTATATGGTGTGCCGTTGATTATAGGAGGAAACCGTGTCCTATATATTAGGATGATGATGTCCCCTTGAGGAGCTCATAAGGTTCATCATGTAAACCCTGCAGGTGGACTTGGTCCGACATGATGAAAAGGTTGAGTGGTACTACTCAAGGAGTTAGATGTTGATTAATTAATGGTTAGTAAATTAATTAATCGACGGACATTCGAGATCTTAAACAAGGGGAGAAAATGTACAAATAATATATGGAGCCCATATTATCATATGGGGGTTGGTGAGGTAGATCAATGATGGACCTTTAGTGGATTGGATCATCATTAGTGGATCGGACTTTATGTGGGCTTGATCCATGGGTGGCCAAGACCCAACTCCTCCTCATGGTCCCTAATGTAGCCTATTAACACCTCATGATGCTTAGATCCAATGGATAGAAACAAAACTCTAAGATCCATTGGTAGAGATTAAATCTCTAAGATCCAGCTGAGATTAAATCTCTAGATCCGATTGAGGTTAAATCCCTTGAACCAATGGTGGAGATTAAACCAAGACTTATCCCTAAACTCTATATAAGGGTGGATTAGGGATTGTTGGCATGGAGAACACAAGGGATGAGGGGATTAGGGTTTGCTTCCTTTGGTGGCTAGGAATCCTAGTTGGTTTAGGATTGGGTTTGGTGGCTAGGGTTTTGGAGCAAGGGTGGGCGGCAACTAATGGAGGTTGTTCTTCTTCTTCCTTGGGTTGGCGGCCACTATGCTGCTCCTATCTACCTTAGCTTGAACTTATCCTATTCTTCTTCCCTCTTCCATGGCGGATATAAGGTAAGTTAGGATTAGGGTTTGGGTGGCTAGGTTTTTGGGAGAAAAGGGTGGGAGGCAACTATAGGAGATGTTCTTCTTCTTCCTAAGGGTTGGCCGGCCACTATGGTTCTCCTCTTTACCTTGGCTTGAGCTCATCCTAATCTTTTTCCTCACTTCCATGGCCGACCACAAGGTGAGCTTGGATTAGGGTTTGGAATCTTAGGGTTTAGGAGGTTTGGGTGGCACCAAATAAGGAAAGTTTCTTCCTTTCTTCTTCATGGTTTGGTGGCCGGCGCCCATATCACCTTCTCCAACCCTTGGACAGCATCTAAAGACCCCTTCTCCCTCTCCTTGGGTGGTGGAAACAAGACTAAGGGGTTTCCCTTGATGTCTTGGTCGGTTTCACCATTATCTCCTTCTCCTTGTTGGCGCCAGCAAGCATTTCTTTTTGTTGCTTGTTGGTTGGCCATAGGAAGGAGATGAGCCTTGTTTCTATTCTTCCTCTTGCTTTGGATGAGTAAGGAAGGAAGATGTGTGATCTAGGAGCTTCGACTTTTGGTAGAGCGTCGCCCACACGACGTCCGAAAGGAGGAAGGACATACATTAGAAGATCGAGAGGTATATCGATTCTCTTATTTATATGTTACATGTTTGTATTTGTTTTTCATTTATGAGCATGATATATTTCTGTGAATGGCTAAATAATATTTGGATCCCGAGTATAAACACAAAAACCGGCGATCCGGACATCGTCTATTCATGGCTACTCAGTAGAATAGAGGATGGTCGCGAACAACTAGTTTGTTCAAGTGACCTCTCTAAACGAATAGCACGACGATGACTTGGTTGCTTTGGGAATCCCTTTTGTCTAGGATTAAATTTTTAATCCGGGGACATCGAAGGGATCACCATGGTCAAGCAACCGAGGCTAAGGGGAAGCGAAGTTTCCCCTCACGGATCGGACCCCAACAATTGGTATCAGAGCCAAGGTTTCCAGTTTTGTGTGTTTAGGATTCGGTTAATTTTTATGCACTTTTTCATATATTATATGTGTCGGATAATAGTAGGATATGCGTAGTTTAACTCTTTGGTTGCAGGCATAAGATCCGACTATTATGGCATGTGTGTGTATGTGATTGTATGTGTGTAAATGTTTATTTTGTTGAATCCTCGGGGTTGACGAGGCTAGTATTTAGTTTTTGTAAATTAAATACGGCATTGTTTAGCCGCTCTTTATTTTATTTTACTTTCGATCTAGATTTCATGTACACTCCCTCGTGGAGTATAGGATCGATGGATGTAAATTAAAATAGGATTTAGTCTCGGCTCGGATCTCCGGATGGCTCGTACATGGCGTAGGAGGAGCGGACGAGATGGCGATGCGACGGGAGCCATATTGAAGACAAAGGCCATAATAGTTGGAAAATAATTTATTTTTCATATTTATTGCTTTTTGTTTGATATGCATGTCGTAGGAAAATTCTGCATTTTTAATTTACTAAGTGGGAGAGGGATATTTTAATTAATTCCCGGCCTCCATTACAATTTGACGTGTGATGCAACAAACTTGCGTGTTGGCTCGAGTGCCTTCCTCCTGCGGATGAGTTTGTTTGCGGATCACTAGGTCAAATAATGGTTATAGGAAATTATCTAGGAGCGTGTGTACTTCCACATGTAAGGCACATAATCCAAAATAATTCCCTTAGTATCGTAATGGTGCACACTTAGATGCAAATAAAAGTATCCTCCCCATCGAGTCACTTGCTTTTATTTGTAGGGCCAAAGAGGAACCAACTATTAATTTTATTTGTCAAAAAGTAAGGTTGACAAGATAATAAAATTAATGGGTAAAACCTCCTCTTACAAATGTAGAATTCAGTATCGTCCACCTGCGTGGCATGCGATATTCTCGGTGTTTTGAGGTGTTGGTTGATATCAAAATTTTATTGTTTGAGGAATCAATAATTTTTGAAATCTAAAGTAATGATCTATGTGATTCTTAGGATTTTCAAAATGACTTTCAGTCCACTTGTTGTGATACTAAAAGAAATAAACTTCTGTACCCAAATAATGTTGATTGGAAATGAATCCAAATATTGTCTTATCTCTAGTATGCAATCTTCAAGAGTGTCCTCAAGCCATCATTGCTCAAAAGAGTTTCTACTTCTAGGCCGAAGGCAAGAAGAAGAAGAAACAAGGTGAAGCAAAGATGGTGCGAGGATCTCGAGGAAGAGTGAAGAAGCCAAAGGCAAGTACTTCACTTGCAGCGGATGGACATTGGAAGAAGGACTGTCCCAATCCAAAATAGAATATAGGTATATCTTTTGGACTAGTCATTGAAACATGATTAGCGGTGATATCTACCTAAGACTGGTGAGTAGATACAGAGCCACTAATCATGTCCGCAATAATTTAGGGGTTCCAGAAACCCGATGACTAGTTGAAGGGGAGATTACTATTTACTTAGGCAATGCCATGAAGATGGCACTATTGTAGTGGGAGATGTTTTATTTATCTTTTGAGAAAATAAAGGTTTTGGTTCTTAAGAATTTCCTTTATGTACCCTTATTTAGAAAGAATTGATTTGGTTTCTAAATAGTTTTTGGATGGATAATCTATTTCTTTTTATGACAGATTTGTTATAAAAGGAATAGGGACATTATCTATTCAGGTACATAGATAGGAAATTTATAACTTGAACCACAAGCTCCCACGATGCAAATAGAAGTTAATAACTCATCTTCTAATTCCAATAAGAGAAAAGAACCTTCGAAGATGAACCAAACATATCTTTGGCTTCTAGGCTTGGTCACATTAACCTAAGCTAATTCAAAGGTTGATAGTGATGGACCTTTGGGTTCATTAGTGGTGGAGGATCTCCCAACCTACGAATCTTGCTTGAGGGTAAGATGACCAAGAGGCCTTTCAAGGCCCAAGGGGTATAGAGCGAAGATGTGTTAGAAATGGTTCATTACGATTTGTGTAGTCTATGACTATCTAGGCAGAGGTAATCTTGAATATTTCGTCTCTTTTATAGACGATTATTCAAGATATGGATGACACTACGATCTGATCGTGGTGGTGACAACCTCGTGGGAGAGTTTAGGAACTACTTATCAGAGGTTGGGATTCAATCCCAATTGACTGCACTGGCACACCCACAGAATGGTGTAGCGATGCGAAGGAATAGGACTCTTATGAAGATGGTTAGATCGATGATGAGTTATTGACTTGTTTTATAGTCCTAGAGATCGGGAGGGTGATCGTTAACACGAATGCCGATTTCTAGAGGAAGACTATGTGATAAGCCACAAGCCCAAAGGTAAAATTGTTCGGAGGAGTTAAAGGGAAGTCACTTCTTTAGTACCAGCGTACAAGAGGACATACCACATGTCACTGCACCTAATGTGTCATGAGAGGATACACAGAAGATACCTCATCGTAGTGGGAGGGTTGTTAGACAACCTCTTAGATTCATGTTTTTGGACAAATCTTCTGATTTGGTCCCTAGCAAACATGAACCTGATCCCTAGACATACGACAAGGCAATCCAAGATATAAATACAGCATCTTTGCAAAGTGCAATGAATACTGAGATTGAATCTATGGATTCAAGACAGGTCTGGGAGCTCTTATGCATAGCAACTCATATGGATTATGAGGTGTGACAGATGGATATCAAGACAGCATTCCTTAGTGGAAGTCTTGAGGAATCCATCTACATGAAGCGACCAGAGGAATTCATTGCTAAAGGCAAAGAGCGTATTGTATGTAAGCTTAATCGGTCCGCTGATGGACTGAAGCAAGCTTTGAGGTCTTGGAACATCCGCTTTGATGAGGTAAATCCAGACTTATGGATTTATTCAAAGTCCGGATGAGTCTTGTGTATACAATAGATGTGACGGAAACGTAGTGGTATTTCTTGTACTATACGTAGATGACATTTTGGTAGTTGACAACAATATCAGAGTGTTATCAGACGTAAGGGTATGGTTGTCCAAACAGTTTTGAAGGACTTGAGAGAAGTGGGTCACAACCTTGGGATCAAGGTTGTTGTGCTTATCCCAAGCTTCATACATAGACATGATTTTGGATCATTTTAGCATGCAGAACTCCAAGAAGGGTTTTCTACTTTTCAGGTATGGAGTTACTTTATCTAAGGAGATGTGTCCTAGATCATCTGAGGTGATAAAGGAGCTGGAGGCGGTTCCTTATGCTTCGGCAGTAGGAAGCCTCATGCGATGCTCTGTATGAGACCAGATATCTATTTTGCCGTGGGCATGGTCAGCAGATATCAGAGTAATCCAGGACAGGGACATTGGACTGCGGTAAAGCATATGTTGAAGTACCTGAGAAGGACTAGGGATTATATCTTTGGTTTCTAGGCGGACCAATTACTCCTGTGGGTTACAGTTCCGATTTCAATCGATAGGGATAACAGTAAGTCTACCTCGGGTTTTGTGTTTACTTTGGGAGGTGGAGCCATTGTATGGAGGAGTGCCCAGTAATGCATGGCGGACTCCACCATGGAGGCTGAGTATGTGGCAGCCTATGAGGCGGCCAAAGAAGCTGTATGGCTCAGGAACTTCCTGATGGACTTGGATGTGATTCCTGGTTTGCCCAGAACTATCACAATTTATTGTGATAATAGTGGTGCAGTTGCATACTCGAAGGAACCACGAGCCCATAAGGCTAGTAAACACATAGAGCGCAAGTACCACCTGATACGAGAAATCGTAAAGGAGGTAGAAGTTGTTGTCGCCTAGATTGCATCAGAGGATGACCTGGTAGACCCTTTCACTAAGGCCCTTCTAGCGAGAGCTTTGATAGGCATGTGGAGGAAGGGGAATCGGATGTATGGCGCGATATAAGGACAGCATAGTCTTTTAGTATAAGTGGGAGATTGTTGGGATGTATACTGAAAGCCTAGCTCTTTTGTATGAACATCTTTATTTTGAAATAAGAATCACATGATCATTGTTTGCATATTTTTATGGTTATGCAATATTGTCTAATACCTTACATTGTAGATAACATGGTGTGTGGTGTCACACGGGAGATCATGTTATCGGCTCCTTGTAAAGTATAAGTAAAGGCTCACAACCGAGATGGCTTTGGACAAACCATCGGAATGGTTGTAGTGTGATTTGGTATTTGTTTGTCTTGACCATAGAATCACACTAGTGCACTTTGTGTGTATTGAGCAGGACCGACAGAGGTGATTGATTTATTCTTGACTACATAATCGAATCGGACCTCAGATATTATTTAGTACATGCTCTTAATCCCGATATAATAACGGGCACATATACTTGGTACTCATCTCTTTGATTTACCAATGGGCGAGATTTATAGATTAAATCGATAGACTCGGTAAGTTGGGAGATGATATTATTTATATGGTGTGCCGTTGATTATAGGAGGAAACCGTGTCCTATATATTAGGATGATGATGTCCCCTTGAGGAGCTCATAAGGTTCATCATGTAAACCCTGCAGGTGGACTTGGTCCGGCATGATGAAAAGGTTGAGTGGTACTACTCAAGGAGTTAGATGTTGATTAATTAATGGTTAGTAAATTAATTAATCGACGGACATTCGAGATCTTAAACACGGGGAGAAAATGTACAAATAATATATGGAGCCCATATTATCATATGGGGGTTGGTGAGGTAGATCAATGATGGACCTTTAGTGGATTGGATCATCATTAGTGGATCGGACTTTATGTGGGCTTGATCCATGGGTGGCCAAGACCCAACTCCTCCTCATGGTCCCTAATGTGGCCTATTAACACCTCATGATGCTTAGATCCAATGGATAGAAACAAAACTCTAAGATCCATTGGTAGAGATTAAATCTCTAAGATCCGACGGTTGAGATTAAATCTCTAGATCCGATGGTTGAGGTTAAATCCCTTGAACCAATGGTGGAGATTAAACCAAGAATTATCCCTAAACTCTATATAAGGGTGGATTAGGGATTGTTGGCGTGGAGAACACAAGGGATGAGGGGATTAGGGTTTGCTTCCTTTGGTGGCTAGGAATCCTAGTTGGTTTAGGATTGGGTTTGGTGGCTAGGGTTTTGGAGCAAGGGTGGGCGGCAACTAATGGAGGTTGTTCTTCTTCTTCCTTGGGTTGGCCGGCCACTATGCTGCTCCTATCTACCTTAGCTTGAACTTATCCTATTCTTCTTCCCCTCTTCCATGGCCGGATATAAGGTAAGTTAGGATTAGGGTTTGGGTGGCTAGGTTTTTAGGAGAAAAGGGTGGGCGGCAACTATAGGAGATGTTCTTCTTCTTCCTAAGGGTTGGCCGGCCACTATGGTTCTCCTCTTTACCTTGGCTTGAGCTCATCCTAATCTTTTTCCTCACTTCCATGGACGGCCACAAGGTGAGCTTGGATTAGGGTTTGGAAGCTTAGGGTTTAGGAGGTTTGGGTGGCACCAAATAAGGAAAGTTTCTTCCTTTATTCTTCATGGTTTGGTGGTCGGCGCCCATATCACCTTCTCCAACCCTTGGACAGCATCTAAAGACCCCTTCTCCCTCTCCTTGGGTGGTGGAAACAAGACTAAGGGGTTTCCCTTGATGTCTTGGTCGGTTTCCACCATTATCTCCTTCTCCTTGTTGGCCGACGGCAAGCATTTCTTTTGTTGCTTGTTGGTTGGCCATAGGAAGGAGATGAGCCTTGTTTCTATTCTTCCTCTTGCTTTGGATGAGTAAGGAAGGAAGATGTGTGATCTAGGAGCTTCGACTTTTGGTAGAGCGTCGCCCACACGACGTCCGAAAGGAGGAAGGACATACATTAGAAGATCGAGAGGTATATCGATTCTCTTATTTATATGTTACATGTTTGTATTTGTTTTTCATTTATGAGCATGATATATTTCTGTGAATGGCTAAATAATATTTGGATCCCGAGTATAAACACAAAAACCGGCGATCCGGACATCGTCTATTCCGCGGCTACTCGTAGAATAGAGGATGGTCGCTTGAACAACTAGTTTGTTCAAGTGACCTCTCTAAACGAATAGCACGACGATGACTTGGTTGCTTTGGGAATCCCTTTTGTCTAGGATTAAATTTTTAATCCGGGGACATCGAAGGGATCACCATGGTCAAGCAACCGAGGCGAAGGGGAAGCGAAGTTTCCCCTCACGGATCGGACCCCAACAGTAAAAACTATTGGATGCAAGTGGATCTACAAAAGAAAGATAGGAATAGATGGGAGGATTAAGACCTTCAAAGCAAGGCTTGTTGCAAAACAGTATACTCAGAAAGAGGGTATCGATTATGAGGAGACCTTTTCGCCGGTAGTCATGCTTAAGTCTATCCAGATTCTCTTATGTATTGCTGCTCATATGGATTATGAGGTGTGGCAGATGGATGTCAAGATAGCTTTCCTTAATGGAAGTCTTGAGGAAAACATATATATGAAGCAACTAGAGGGATTCATTGCAAAGGGCAAAGAGTATCTTGTGTGCAAGCTTAATCGGTCCATTTATGGATTGATGCAAGCTTCGAGGTCTTGGAACATCCGCTTTGATGAGGTAATCCATTCTTATGGATTTATTCAAAGTCCGGATGAGTCTTGTTAATACAAGAGATGTGACGGTATTTCTTGTACTATACATAGATAATATTTTATTAATTGGCAACAATGTCAAGGTGTTATCAGACTTAAGGGTATGGTTGTCCAAACAGTTTGATATGAATTACTTGGGAGAAGTGGGACACATCCTTGGGATCAAGGTTATAAGGGATCGTAGGAAAAGGTTGTTGTGCTTATCTCAAGCTTCATACCAAGACACCATTTTGGCTCGTTTTAGCATACATAACTCCAAGAAAGGTTTTCTACCTTTTAGGCATGGAGTACCTTTGTCTAAAGAGATGTGTCCTAGAACATCAAAGGAGATAGAGGAGATGAAGGTGGTTCCTTATACTTCGGCAGTAGAAAGCCTCATGTATGCTATGTTATGTACGAGGTCGGATATCTGCTTTGCCGTGGGCATGGTTACCAAATATCAGAGTAATCATGGACAGGGACATTGAACTGTGGTAAAGCATATATTGAAGTACCTGAAAAGGACTAGGGATTATATACTGGTATACCAGACAGATCAATTACTCCCTGTCAGTTACACAGATTTCAACTTCCAATTAGATATGGATAACAGTAAGTCTACCTTGGGTTTTGTGTTTACTTTGGGAGGTGGAGCCATTGTATAGAGGATTGTCAAGAAGAAATGTGTGGTGAACTCTACCATGGAAGCTGAGTATGTGGTAGCCTTTGAGGCGACCAAAGAAGCTGTATGGCTCAGGAACTTCTTGATGGACTTGGATGTGATTCCTGGTTTGCCCATAACTATCACAATTTATTGTGATAATAGTGGTGCCGTTGCAAATTCGAAGGAACCACGAGCGCATAAGACAAGTAAACACATAGAGTGCAACTACCACCTGATACGAGAGATCGTAAAGCAAGGAGAAGTTGATGTAGCCAAGATTGCATCAGAGGATAACCTGGCAGATCCTTTAACTAAGGTCCTTCCAGTGAGAGCTTTTGATAGGCATGTGGAGGGAATGGGAATTAGATGTATGGCTATATGAGGATAGCATAGTCTTTTAGTATAAGTGGGAGATTGTTGGGATGTATACTGAAAAGTCTATCTTTTGTATGAACATATTTATTTTTGAAATAAAATAACATGATCATTGTTTTCATATTTATGGTTATGCATATTGTCTCATACATTACATAGTAGATAACATGGTGTGTAGTGTCACACAGGAGATCATATTATCAGTTCCTTGTAGAGTATAAGTAGAGGCTCACAACCGAGATAGTTTTGGACAAACAATTAGTATGGTTGTAGTTTGATTTGGTATTGGTTTATCTTGACCATAGAATTACACTAGTACACTTTGTGTGTATTGAGCAGGACCGACTTAGAGGTGATTCGATTTATTGCTGACTACATAATTGAATCGGACCTCGGATATTATGGTGTACATGATCTTAATCCCGATATAATAATGGGCACATGTACTTAGTATTTATTTCTTTGAATTACCAATGGGAGAGATTTATATATTAAATCGATAGGCTCGGTAAGTTGGGAAATGATATTATTTACATGGTGTGCCGTTGATTATAGGAGGAAATCGTGTCCTATATATTAGGATGATGATGTCCCCTTGAGGAGCTCATAAAGATCATCATGTAAACCCTACAGGTCGACTTGGTCCGGCATGATGATAAGATTGAGTTGTACTACTCATGGAGTTAGATGTTGATAAATTAATTGTCAGTAAATTAATTAATTGACGGACATTCGAGATCTTAAATATGGAGAGATATTTGTACAATTAATATATGGAACCCATATTTATTTATGGGGCTTGGTGAGATAGATCAATGATAATCCTCTAGTAAAATGGATTATCATTAATGGATCGGATTTTATGTGGGTCAGATCCATTGGGTGGCCAAGATCCAACTCCTCCTCGTGGTCCCAATTGTAACCTATTAAAACCCTCTTGAAGCCTAGATCCGACGGTGGAAAATGAAATCCTAGATACGACGGTGGAGATTGAATCTTTAGATCCGATGGTGGAGATTGAAAGGAGGCTTAAGCCTAACTCTATAAAAGGAGGGCTAAGGGCTTGGGCGGTGAGATATCCAATTAGGGTTAGGGTTTTTGGAGTTGGCTTGAGAGAAGAGGCGGGCGGCAACCCTAGGTTGTTCTTCTTCCTATTGGGCGGCGGCAACCTTAGGTCTTGGCTCTTCTTGGCCGGCGGTGCCTCACCCTCTCTCTCTAGATTGGCTGGCAACTCCTCCCCGTCTCTCTCTCTCTCTTTGGCCGGTGACAACCTTTCTTCAAGGTTGGCCAGTGCTCATTCATCCTCTGCTTGGCCGGCGACAACATCAAGTTCCTTGGCTTGGTGGTCGGTTGTAGATAGGTGAAGAAGTTTTGTTTTATTCTTTCCTTTGTTCAGAGCGAGCAAGGAAGGGAAGAATGTAATCTAGGAGGCTTCGACTTTTGGAAGATCGTCGCCCACACGACGTCCAAAAGAAATTAGGACATACAATAGAAGACCTAGAGATAAACAAGAGGTATAATTCTTGTTTAAGTATGTTGTCTTATTCTATGCAAATTGCATGTATTGTATGTGGCTAATTTACTTGGACCCCGAATACAAACACAAAATTTGTTCATCGTCTATTCCGCGGCTAATCGAAGATAAGAGGTAGGTTGCTTGAACAACAAATTTGTTCAAGTGACCACTCTATTCGAATAGCACAATGATGGATCGATTGCTTGGCAATCTCTCTTTGTCAAGAATTATTATTTTTTAATCCGGAGACGTAGATGGGATCGCCATGCACTAACGATCGAGGTGGGAAGCGAAGCTTCGATTCCACACCCTACATGGTTCCTTCATGTAACTCCATCAACTTTCTCCAAAGTTCTTGAGCACTACTGAAGGGGCCAACTTTGTTGAGTTGGTCCTTGGCTACACTGCACTGCAAAGTTATGGTTGCTTTGGCATTGGCTTGAGCTCTTCTTCTCTGTTCTGCTGACCATAGAGAAGACACCAAAACCCTTCCTTTGTCATTGGTTTGTGGTGTGAATCCCTCTGAGACGGAGAACCACATATCCATGTCCATCATCAAGTAGTATTCCATCTGGCTCTTCCAATACTGAAAGTTTTGGCCGTCGAAATACGGGGGTCGAGTTGTGCTGAATCCCTCTTGTGCTGCCATTCCTTGATACTCTGGTGGAGGTGAATCCGGTGCAGAGCCCTTGCTCTGATACCACTTGTTGGGATCGAGGCTCAAGATTTGTTGTTCATCTTCTTGCGTTGAAGATGGAGTTGTAGCGCTTGCAAGAAGGTGATCGACAGCAGTTGTGAGCACTTGTTGGAGAGGAGACGAGATGAGAGCAAGGTTTTTTCACTTCTTCTCCTTCAGAATGAATCACAGGAGGCTTGTCTAACTCAAATCGAAAACTGAAGCTCAAGAACTACTTCTCTTCTTCTTCAGCAAGCCTTTTATCTTCCTCCATTGGAACCCTAGAAGTCACGCCCGACCAAAACCTAACCACCTGAGCTTGTCCCCGTAACCATCTCCAACCTCTGGTGGTTTACCAGGAAAGGAACCTGCTCCTCCAACCGGAAATCGGCGCGTTTGAATCTTTACTCGAAACGGAAGCATCTCGTTGCCGCCTTCGCAGTCGAGCCCGCAGTTGAGTCTGACTTGCGTCTGTGCTCGAAAAACACCTATCAGTTGAGCCCACAGTCAATCCGGGCTCAGTTCTGTGATCGAATTCTATAACTACCAGTCGAGTCGCTACCAAATTGACTCGATTGGTATAGGGTTAAGAGTTTGGCGATCAGAGTATACCGTCGAGCCCGCAGTTGAGCTGGGCTCGGTTATGTGCTATTCCACGTAGTGAGCAGTCGAGCTGGTTGTTGAGCTAGCTCAATTCTGTGTTATACCAAACGATAAGTAGTCGAGCTGGCAATCGAGCCAGCTCGATTCTATGCCTTTTTACAAGAGTGCCAATCGCGCTGACCCCCATGGTGGCTCGACTGATAGAGTAAATATTTGAAGCACATGAGTATCTTTCCTAGTAAGCTACCACTCCTAGATTTTCAAGCACCCTAGTAAGAGACCAAGCACATTACGATGCCTTCTCCAACTAACGAATGCTCTGAGTACCTTAGACAAAGACCGAGCATGCTACGATGCCCTCCTTGCCTAACGAGTACTCCATATACCCTAGCCAAAGAACGAGCACATTACGGTGCCCTCTTTGTCTAACGAGTACTCCCAGTACCCTAGCTAAAGAACGAGCACATTACGATGCCCTCTTTGTCTAACGAGTATTGGGCCCATGTACCCTAGCCAAATAACGAGCACGTTACAGTGCCCTCTTTGTCTAACGAGTACTCCCAGTACCCTAGCAAAAGAACGAGCACATTACGGTGCCCTCTTTGTCTAATGAGTATTGGGCCCATGTACCCTAGTAAGAGAATGAGTACGTTACTGTGCCCTCTCTTACTAATGAGTACACTAGCTAGAGACCGAGCACTCCCTTGTGCCCTCTCTAACTCTATTGGAGAATGAGCATGTTACTATGCCCTCTCCATCACCAAGCTTTCGGACCTCCGGCCAGCTTGTATTCTTCCCAATAGAGAACGAGCATGTTACTATGCCCTCTCCATCACCAAGCTTCCGGACCTCCGGCCAGCTTGTACTCTTTCCAATGGAGAACGAGCACGTTACTATGCCCTCTCTATCACCAAGCTTTCGGACCTCTGACCAGCTTGTACTCTTCCTCTACCAAGGTTCTCCTTTGAATTTCCATCCATACCAAGGCTTATCCTTGGATTTCTCCCAAGGTCTAATGTCACTCTAAACATCTAACTTAGTGACCTTAGGTTTGTATCCGTTGAAGTAATGTCTTGACTATACTCTAGCTCAAACTAGATATCTATTTACTTGACTTAAATCTTGTTGTTAAACATTGAAACATTAGATGGGCTTGATTGCACTAACATTTATGTGGGCTAGATCCATTGGGTGGCCAAGATCCAACTCCTCCTCATGGTCCCTATTGTAGCCTATTAAAAACCTCATGAAGCCTAGATCCAACGGACATGATTAAAAGGAGGATTGAGAGAAATCTATAAATAAGGGTTTAAAGGCTTGGGTGAGAGATTATGGTTTTGGAGATTAGGGTTTTGGCTAGGGCGGCAAGGAATAGAAGTGGTGCTAGGGTTTGTCTTCTTGGCCGGCAGCACAAGAGAGCATAGGGCTTGGTTTTTTCCTTCTTTCTCTCTAGGCCGGCACACTATCTTCTTCTCCTAGGGCCGACGGCACCACCCTCTCTTCTGTTTCTCCTTGGCCGGCGGCAAGAGTTAGGGTTTCTTCGCTTGGAGCTCTTGGCCGGCGGCAACTTTTCTTTGTGATTGGTGGTCGGGACAAGCAAGGAGAAGAAGGGAGTTTGTTCTTCCCTCGTTCAAAGTGAGCAAGGATGGGAAGATGCGATCTAGGAGGCTTCAACTCTTGGAGGATCATTGCCCACACAACGTCCAAGAGGAGGATAGGTCATACAATACAAGACCAAGAGGTAAACAAGAGATATAATTCTTGTTTAAGTTTCTTTCTTGTTCCATGCAATTTGTATGTGATTGTATGTGACTAATTTACTTGGACCCCAAAGATAAATACAAAAATCGGCGATCCGTAAATCATCTATTCCGCGGCTAATCGAGGAAAAGAGTTAGGTTGCTTGAACAACAAGTTTGTTCAAGAGACCACTCGAATCGAATAGCACGATGATGGATCGGTTGTTTGGGTAATCCGTCTTCGTCAAGGATTATTTTTTTTTTAATCTGGGGACATAGATAGGATCGCCATGCACAAGCGACTGAGATGGGAAGCAATTCCCTTCAGACTTCTTCCACTTAACATCCGATCAA
The DNA here is from genome assembly GCA_025175895.1 of Wurfbainia villosa. NCBI lineage: Eukaryota > Viridiplantae > Streptophyta > Magnoliopsida > Zingiberales > Zingiberaceae > Wurfbainia > Wurfbainia villosa. Next base: position 97,751,508 of record CM045990.1, read on the forward strand.
TCTTGATCTGTCAAGATTTTCACCTGCTCAATAGCTGATCAATTTTAACCCACCAGGTCATCACCATTGTAAACTGTAGGATTCAAATAAGTGCTAGACGGGGTGAATAACACTCGTTGCTTATTGGTTCAAAACATGTTTTTTAATATGAAGCGGAAGTATAAAACACAACATATAAAGATAGCTCGATTTTTTATTTGATTCACAATCATAGGTTGCTAGTCCAAGTCCCACGATCTTTGATCACTTCGAGTAGCCGATTCACTATTAATCTCTTTCTTCAAAGAGAAAGAAATTCATCTCTTTACAAAGAATAGGGTGTGGTAACAAGCTTAGTGCCCTTTAAAAATTAAAGCATAAAGAGGCAAAAAGAAATATAATGTTATCGACAAGATGGTTACTTGAAGTGAAGTTTGTTAGAGTAGCACACTATCATAAAAACTTTGGAATCGAAGATGTATATCAGTTGATTATTGATTTGATGATCTTTAATGTTCTAGTCTAGGCTATTTTTATAAACCTTTTCTAGTAGCCTAGAAGCACTTTTGGACATCCCCACTTGGCCTCGATGCAATCTGAGTCACTCGATCTTCATCCACTTTTGATTTCATAGAACCCTTTCGGGCACTCGAATGTTGACGTATCCAAGTCTAGTAGAACTTTGTTCCATTCAATTCAAATACGCCATATCTCTATCCAGTAACTTGGACTCCTTTCGATCACATGGAGTTGGCATGGCAGGCAGTGTGGCCAATCAATCTCCACGTGCCACATCTGAATCTGGACCAAATCTTGACTCGACCTAAATCTTGAATATGGTCACTGGGAACTAAAAGGGTCACTCAGATTCTTCTGATTAACACTAATCTCTTCATCATAGAGGTAACATGGAAATAATGTGATCAATATAGTTGGGCAGTCACTTAACTGTCCAATCTCGGCTTCAAAATCTGAGTGGACCTCTTAGTCAGATCATTTGGTGCAATCAATCTCAGGTCAAGATTGACCAAGCTCGAGTTGAGTTTCGATATTTGACAATATGGAAATAGGTTGATGGTGAGTGAAGGATGTTATGGGGCATCCAAAGGTTGTGTATGACAAAGGAGATTATTGGTGCAATCATCATTGGATTAGGTCAATCGATGATTCATGTAGGTCAAGGTTAAGCAAGAAGTCAAGTAGGTCAAGGTTGACTAGATACTTGACAAGTGAGAAATCTATGTGGTTCATGGAGAACTGAATACTTAGTAGTTAGAAGTCTAACAGGGAGTTGACAAGTGAGAAATCCAAGTGGATCATGGAGAATCGGACACTTGATAGTCGGAAGTCCAATAGGGAGTTGACAAGTGAGAAATCCAAGTAGGTCATGGAGGACCGGACACTTGGTGGTCAGAAGTCTAACAAGATGTTAGCAAGTGAGAAGACAAGTAGGTCAAGGTTGATCAAATACTTGGCAAATAAAAATATCCAGGTAGATCAGGAAGGACCAAATACTTGGTGGTCAAAAGTCTAACAGGGAGTTGGCAAGATGCAAAGACTAAGTGGATCACGGTTGACCGGACACTTGGCAAGAGATAGAAAGTCCAAATAGATCAAGGAAGATCGGATGTTTTGTGAAGTGAAGTCCTGGTAAGTCAAGGTGATTGAAGGCTAGGCAAGTGAAGTCCTGGTAGATCAAGGTTACTGGAGGCTTGACAAGTTAAACCCTGGCATGTCAAGGTGACCAGAGGCTAGGCAAGTGAAGTCCTGGTAGATCAAGATGACCAAAGGCTAGGCAAGTGAAGTCCTGGTATGTCAAGATGATTGAAGGCTAGGTAAGTGAAGTTCTGGTAGGTCAAAGTGACTGGAGGCTAGGCAAGTAAAGTCCTGGTAGGTCAAAGTGATAGGAAGCTAAGCAAGTGAAGTCATGATAGGACAAGGTGGTCGGAGGCTAAGTTAGTGAAGTCCCAACAAGTCATGGTGATTGGATGCTAAGCAAGTGAAGTCTCAATGAGTCAAGGTGACCAAATGCTAGGCAAGTAGAGTTCCGATAGATCAAGGTGATAGGATGCTAGACAGAAGAGGTTCTAGCTTGTTAAGGGTGATTGGGTTCTAGATGAAAAAGGTCCTGATAGGTTGAGGTCAATAAGATACTAGGGGAAGTGAGAGTTGGCTTGAAATGAGATTGAGACTAAGGCATCAGTTGACTAATACCTCGCAGGCTCCTCGGGTGCTCAAAAAGCTTTGTCGAGGCACTTAAAAATCTCACGATGGGTGCTCGGGTAGTCGACTGATGGTTGATCAGTTGATTGGTAATGGGTGCTTGAGAAGGAACTCGGGACTCAGGTGCTTGGGAAGCGGGTGTTAAGGAAGTACTCGGGGTCTAGTAGTTGATTGTCGTGGTGAGGCAATCGACTGGTGCTCAAGGACTTGAGCACTAGGCAAGCTTTGATGAGTGCTCGGGAAGGTGCTCGAGGCATAGGTGCTCGCGACAGTGCTTGGAAAAGTCAATGCTCAAGAGGTGCTCAGGTGATGAGCACTCAGGTTAGTGCTCGGTAAAGCTGACATAGGGGAACGAGGCATGAAGGTGCTTGGGAATCGTGTTAGTTATATATGAGAGGTGTCCTAAGGCAATCACCTTATGGTTGTACCATTTATTGGATAAATGAAGATTCACTATTTGAGTATACATATTTTCATGTATTTGATTGGATCTTAAACTCATTTACTGAATGTCCGCAATACGATTTACAACATGAGAGAATTTATGATTGGATCACAACTAGTGAGTATCTCTAAATGTGTAATTGTGATGTATTGGAATATCCCTAGTTGATGAATTGATGTATTACGAAACCATCAATTCAGTTGAGACTAGCTCGAGTTATACTTTTTGATTTATCCAAGTAGCTATTTCTCACTGGCTAGAGATATTGGGATGTCCGTAGTTAACCGTGGATGCTAGTTATAGTAACTATTTCATTGAAGTGACTAGCTGTAAGACTTCATATGGTTCTCTGCATATATGGATATGTCAATGAAGTTCTTACTGCAGCTTAGGTGCGATGTTCTTTTGCCTTGCGATATTCAAGTCATCTTCGTCGTAAAGATTTATGTTTTGACATCTTAAGCAAGCATCTCCGAGGAGATGTGGACCCGGGATGATTGGGTATAAGTTGAAGTGACCGAAGGTATTTGAATAGCCTACAAAAGATTCACCACTCATTTCGAGGAGAAGTATACCCTATGGGCTCTCGTCGAATTGTTACTAAAGTCTTTGGCCAAAGCATTACATGTTTGGAGTATGGTACTCTTGGATGCATGTGCAGTAACTAGAATTCGTAGGACGAAGAAGTAATACTTGGGGTAGGTGTGACGTTGTCAACCTAGTAGGAACTGACACAATAGACCATGTCCTGAACTAGGTGGGTATAAGATGAGTGAAGAGAACGGGGCATGACTCACTGTAGCTGCTGAAAGGATTTAGAAGTTGTTCTGGGGTCAACCGTTGATTTTTCGATTAATTGGGGATCATGATGTACTACTAGGTGCCACTCATGATCATTCTATAATTAATGGTTAATTATAGATGACCAACATAAACTGGGAACCTATTTGGTCACACATACTATGAGTGTTATACGAAAGATTTAAAATGACTTTGAGAATGGGATTGTCATATCGAGAGAGACTTAGTTTGGTTGGACCAAACATGGAGTGAGCATGAAATTGTTTCAGTTGCATCAGAAGCGAGGATGGGTCGAGTCTTATGAAGACATGATGGATGAACCAAATCAATTTGGTTCTAATCCAATGGTGGAAAATAAACCAAAGTGGTTTGGTTTGTTTTAAACGAATGAACCAAAATTGGTTCGATTCATTTTAACTTAAAATAGACCAACACGATTTGGTTTATTTTAACTTAAGTTATTGGAGAGGGTTAACGGGTTTTTGGTTATGAACCAATAACCGCTAGGAGAAGGTTTCTTGATGGTCAAGAAACACACTCTCTATAAGATAGTGGGTTAAGGGTTTTTCGCATATAACTTTGAGAATTGGAAACCTTAGCCTCCCAACCTCTTCTCCTTGTTCCTTGCCACCCAACCCCTTGGTACTGCCCAAGTTTGGTGTGCCACCACCTTCTCCTTGTTATCGGCCAACCACTAGTCGCCAGCAGTCCTCCGACCATCCTCAACCGCCGGCTAACCTCCCCTGGCCTCCGGTGACCAAGGAGCAGCCGACCAACTTGTTTGGCCGACCATCTCCTCCACCAAAACAAGTTGTCCAATTCTAGACAGCTTGTTGTCCTCTTCATGAAAAGGTTGTTTGGTCGACATTTTGCGCTCCGACAGTGACCTATTTGCTAGGGATTGGATCTCCGGCAATTCTCATAGGTGGAGGGTTGAGGTATCGTCAATTGGTTGACGAAAATCACTTTCGAGAAGCGAGTTTACGAAACTCATTTTTGGATTCGAATTGGATTCGAATTGTGATCGTCTCTCGGATCACAACGTGTTCGACGCGAGGCTAATTACTCTCGCAAAGATGGGGCTCGTAGCTTAGTGAAGTTATCCCGATGATACTCGGTGTGGATACAGATAGAGGTGATACTAGTGGGGGTCGTTTCGGTTGATGTCATTTTCGCTTCACATAATTCGTCAGGTATACCTAGTATAAGTTTCGTTTTATTGCAAAATTTGAAATGACAATTATGTATACACTTGTTGTATCCTTGCATGCATGTGGTGTGTGTCTTGTAATAAATTAGTTTATTGCTTGTTTTTGCTTCGCTGTGTGTATGTTTACGAAACGTTTTCGAACACACACCTATGTCAGTGCTGGGGAAACTCAACAGTGGTATCAGAGCCCGACCGTCTTCTGACATAATCATAAAATTGTTTTGTGATAGTCATAATTATATTTTTGGAAATTTTAATTAGTAAAGAAATTCAAATTGGAAATTTTTTAATGTGATTAGGAAATTACAATTTAGGAAATTTGAATTTCCTTAATTAATATTTTCCATAAATAAAATATGTGATTAGATTTGGAAATTTGTTTCCTAATTTAATCAAGATTTGATTTGAGAAATCAAATCCCAAACATATTTTATTTCCAAATTAGTTATGATAAATAAGGAAACTATTTGTACATTTCATAATTGTATGTCATGTAATTGTATTAGATGCATATCATTATGTCATACGTGTTGTGACATGTAGATGCATTAGTTGCACATATGTATGTCATGCATGTCATGCCATGTAGATAGTAGTTATTTGCATGAAAAAAAGGATGAGACCTTAAAACTCTTACACAATATTAAATCCTACACCTTCCATTAATATGGTTAGAACTGGAGTTCCGTTTCTTGTTTGGGTTGTTGGACTCTCTCCAAGCCCGACTCGAACCTAAACATGTTCAAACCATTATACCCTTCTTTGAATCGTCCCACCTTTGAATGAGAAAGATCCATAGTATTGTAAGGATTCATCCTTCCGGCTAGTCTTGATGCAGGGCCATATTGTGGAGGGCCCATGACTGAATCATCTGGTGGATTAAATGCAGATGTTGCTCCTGATGATGCTAGAATATTCCTTATTAAAGGATAATCCATTTCTACATCATCTAGCTGAGTGAAAACCACTTCTTCAGTATCCGATAATATCTCATCACCTTCATCTTCATCGTTCAATGTTGTTTTTGAAGAATAAAATGTTTCTTCTTCATCTTCTTGATCAGAATCTCCCCAAGATGGGGTAATAAGACTCATATCCCAATCATGCTTTGGTATTGTGTAGTTGACATAATAGTCAAATTTTCCACTGGGCTGCCCCAAAGTATCCCAGATTTATTCTTCTGTATTTTGAGAAGAATTTCTCTCTCCACCACCTTTCGCAAATGGATTAATCCATTCTTCATCCTGCAGTGTGAATAAAGCTTGTTCTTCAGAAATGGAGGGAGGGCATAATTTCTTCATAAGTTTGTCCCATGCTTATGTACCCATTTGAGTACTACTTTCCCCAAATCCTTGTTGTTGCCTTGTTGTGTCGGATAGCTGTTCCACTTGTTGGACTGGAATAATGCTGGCCTTCTCTAGGATAAGTTGAGCCAATACTTCTCCCTGTGATAATTTTAGAACCTCTGAAGTCATATTGAAAACCAAAATATATACCTGGCCTCGGTAATCATTATCAATTACTCCAGCTCCAATTTGAATGCCTTTCTTCCATGAAATCCCATATTTAGGCGCTATTCTTCCGTAGTGTCCTTCCGGAATAGCAAACGCTAATCCAGTTTCTATTAATGCTCTTCCTCCTGGTTGGATTTCATAATTATAGCATATTGAAAGGTCATACCCGATTGGTTGTTGGACTCTCTCCAAGCCTGGCTAATTGGTTGAATGCGCTCTAACCATATTAAAACTATTTCACGATTAATGGGTTGGCTTTAACTTGGAGCATCCATTTGTTGGACTCTCTCCAAGGTCGATGTGAAGGGAGGTGAAGTTGAATGCTATGCATATGATGCATACTTGTTAATGTGTTAACAACCCAATGTATGTGTGAACATTCAATTAGTTGATAGGACATTGTGATAGTTGCATAAATGTGATATGCAATTGGTACACTTGATACCTACCATCGTAGCTAAGAATGACTTGTTGGACTCTCTCCAAGGTTGTTCTTATCTATGATGGATATCAACCCATTCGGAGATGGACCTATGATCTCCCGAATTGATTTTGAGGGTTTTGATTTTCGAATACAAAAAATGAATGGGATTTATAAATGTATGTTGATGCATTTTAAATCATCATTCTCATATATTCTCTATTTGTATATCTAGGTTAATCGCTTGATCATGACGTCTATAAACTTGCACTCTATTTTGGATTTAAATAAGTTGACTGGACCAAACTTCTTGGACTGGCTTAGAAACCTGAGAATTATTCTCAAGGCAGAAAAGCTTGCGTATGTCATCGAAGAGCCTCTTCCCACCTGTCCTAAGGATGATGCAACTCCGGACTAATTGTTGGCCTATCAGAAACATGTAAATGATTCTGAACTAGCGAGTTGCATCATGCTAGCTACAATGGTACCCGAGCTTCAGACGTAGCACGAGCATATGGATGCTAATACCATAGTCTTCCATCTTCAAGAGTTGTTTGATGAGCAAGCGAGATTCGAAAGATTCAAAGTCTCCAAGCTCCTCTTCACCTCTAAGATGCAAGAAGATTCTTCTGTAGTATAATTAGTGCTAAAGATGAATGGGTACATCGAGCGATTAGCTACACTCGGGTTTGGGATGGATCATGAATTAAGTATTGACTTAATTCTACATTATTTGCCCAAGAGTTTCTCACAGTTTATGATGAACTACCGGTTGAACAAAATTAAAACCACCATTCCTGAACTCCTTAAGATGCCGAAGACTGTGGAGCCTTCTGTGAAGCATGAGAAGAAGACAACACTATTAGTTGATTCCTCAAAGAAAGGTTCTATTAGGAAATCAAAGGAACAACACAAGGGGAAGAAGAAGAAGGCTAAGAAGGCAGAACAAGCTCAAAAGGGTACTTGCCATCATTGTGGCAAGGAGGGTTATTGGCGAAGAAACTACAAGATTTATCTTGAGTCCATGAAGAAGAAGACATCCGATGCCCCATCCTCTTCAGGTATCTTCGTTATTGATTGCCATTCTATTTTCTCAGACACTTGGGTATTGGATACTAGGTGTGGCTCACATATATGTAATGACATACAGGGGCTAAGGAATAGAAGAAGATTCGTCAAGGGAGAATCAAATTTGTGAGTTGGCAATGGAGCAAAAGTTGCTGCGGTCCCCATCGGAACTTATTTGTTGAAGCTCCCTGTTAGGGCAATCAACCCATGTGATATGGTTTTGATGTGTGTGGCAAAGGGTTTAAGTTATGATGATTGGATTTGATGTGTGCGTTGGAGTCTTGCAGGACTTAGTAATTCACACATGGAGCTTTGGCAAGATCACCAACTCACAACCTCGTGCTTGAGTCGGCGAAGGAGCATTGCAGAGTCGTGCGCTTGATGCATCCGAGGGACCGCCGGACGAGATGACTTGAAGCGAAGCCAAGAAAGCAAACTTCGAGGGCAAGAGACACGAAAGGGCATTGCAGAGCCGTGCGCTTGATGCTGCCGAGGGATGTGGACGCAAACTAAGAGAGCTTCGACGAGGGACTTCAAGTGAGATGAGAGAATGAGTGAAATGTAAGTTGCTCATTAGGTGAACTTGGCCGAATGGCTAAGTGTCGGAGGCTCGACCGCTAGGGTTGAGGTTTACCTGACCTTCGGACGCTCAAACAAATGTTAAGTTTGAGGTTTACCCAACACCAGTCGACTGCCATAACATGGCAGTCGACTGCTCCAAGTTGATCGTCAATCGACTGGTGTGTGGATGATGAATCAAGTCGACATCAGTCGACTACTTAAGGGAAGCAGTCAACTGATCACACTGTGCATGGGCACAGAAGCGAGTCGTCACTCGACTGGAAGTCGACATTAGTCGACTGATGATATCATCAGTCGATTGATAATTTGACTATTGGAGAAGGTGGCCACGGATCCCACGAATCCAGCCTGGTCAGAAGTCGTTGGAGTCGACATCAGTCGACTGATGAAATCATCAATCGATTGATAGTGTCCAACGGGAAGATTTGCTTCCTCTCTATAAAAAGAGAGGGTGGGGGCTTTTAGATGGTTAATGCTCATGCTCTAAACATCCTACTAAGTGCCCCATAAAGCTGAAACTCCTTTTCTAGTTTTCGTTCACATCTATTGTAAAAGGAGTGTTCTCATTGTTGTAAAGGTTTACCTATACCTTGCTTGGCCTAAAGGGAGAGACCAATAGTGGATTGGTTTCGGAGTGATTCACCGGAGACGAATCGGACCGTGGATTAGCGGTGAGGCCGTGAACCATGTTATATTGTGTGGTAGCATTGATTTTATTTTTTCTTATCGTTATTGCTTGTTATTTTTGATATTTGTAGACAAGAAATTCCATCGTACGACAAAAGAGGGCTATTCATCCCCCCTCTAGCCGGCCACCAATGTTCCTACAAGTGGTATCAGAGCCAAGGAAGCTTGTCGAGGACTAACCGCCGTAACAAGCACTACATTAAGGATGGCCGGCTCTAACATTCACCCACCGAAATTTGAGGGAGAATTTGCGTGGTGGAAGAAATGCATGGAGGTATTCTTTGAAACCAATTTTAAAATTTTATTAATAATGGAAAATGGTTTCGAGATACCTAGGGATGAAGAAGGGAAGCCAATCGAGAAGGCTAGATGGACTAAAAGGCAAAGGGAGGAGTACTTGGCGAACTCAAAGGCAAAGCACCATCTCTACAATGTACCCCCCCCCCCCCCCCAAGAAGTAAATAGGATAGGGGAATGTGCAAGCGCCAAGGAAATGTGGGAGAAACTCATAGAACTCCATGAAGGAACTTCCGAGGCCAAGCTTGCAGGAGAGACCTTCTTCGCTCCCAACTAACAAATATCAAACTTGAAAAGGTAACCTCATTACATTCTAGGTTTAAAGAAATTTTAATTGGACTAACAAGTGTAGGAGAAAAGCTATCAAACCGGGACATGATAATGAAGGCTATAGATGCCTTTCCCCGGTCCTCGAAATGGAGCTCAATGGTGGACTCCTTCTACATCTCAAAAAATTTAGAAGTTAGCACCTTGGAGGAGTTTTTCTCAACCATGGAGCTCCATGAAACAAGGCTTGAAGGAATAAGTGAAGAATCAAGTATCAAGTCATCAAGAGGAGTAGCCTTAGTAGCCAACAAGGGGAAGAAGAAGTAGATAGAGACTCCCTCCTCATCCGATGAAGCATCCTCCTCATCTTCCATGAATAGCAATGAAGATGCTTATATGGTAAGAAGGTAAGGCGTGCCTTAAGAAATTTAAAATTTAACAAATCTTATGATAGGAGAAGGCACAAGAGGAAGATCATATGCTACAATTGTCAACAAGAGGGACATATAAGAAATGATTGTCCCCTCTTGAACAAGAGCAAAGAAGAAAGGAGGAGAAAAGAAGAAAAGAAGAAGGGGAGCAAGAAGAAGGAAGAAGAGAAGAAGGCCAAAGAAAAAGGGAAGGCCAAGGCAATAAAAGAAAGGACTTGGGATGACCCCTCCTCATCATCTTCATCATCATCGGAAGAGGAAAATGCTTTTGTCACAAACCTTGCATTGATGGCGTTTGATGATCTAGACTCTACTTCCTCCGAAGGTGAAAAATCAAGCACAAGTGAGGAGAGCTCTAGTGAAGGGGGAGGCTCATCATCATCCGAATCCAAATCTGAAGAAGAAGACATGGAAACTATGGTAACGAATCTAACTCCTAAGAAAATAGTTTCTATGATTTCAAGCTTAACTAGGGACTTATTTAGGGCCAAAAAGAAAAATAAGAGCATGCTAGATCAAATTAAGGCCCTAGAAAATAAATTAGAACAAGTATGTTTAAATGTTAATGATGATGATGCATGCTCACATGATAACTACATGCCTTTTGATGTAAATGATGCATGCATTGAAGAAAATAGGATCTTAAGGGAAAAGGTAGACCATTTGACCAAGGCCCTAGAAAAATTTACAATGGGCTCCAACACCCTTAATATGATTATTGGGAGCCAAAGAGAGCTTCAATAGAAAAGGCCTAGTTATAAGGGAAAAACAAATGAAAAGGCCTATAAATGTTTGATTGCTAGGGGTCAAGCCAAGAACAAGACAATTGCTAGAAAATGGATCCCTAAGGAATATTTAGTGAACCCTATAGAAAAGAACTTGTATTGGGTTCCTAAATCCATCCTTAAGGGTTAGGAAAACCCTAGGGTAGTCAACCATAAGGATTTTACTTATATCATATGTTTTAGTTGACTTAGGATGTTGGGACTAAATTTTTGAAATAGTGTTGGGTGATGATAATGCACCCATAAATAGTTTAAATCATGCTATAGGTGATACTTGTCTTATTATCATGTTTTTATACCTAATGCATGATTACAAATTGATTGATATATTTGTGTCATGATCATAATGAAAAATTAATGTATATATGTTTTTTATGATCATGTGGTATGTTAGAATAATACTTAACTATGGGTAGAATTGCATGAATTTGAAGGTTAAGTACATAAATACCTTTAGGAACATCTCACATTCACCATAAGGATAACTTTGATTGAAAACATAGTATGGGTTAGATGATAGGATGATACAAATGGTCCACTAATGCCTATGACATTTAGATGGTCATTTGAAGTATCAAAATAGCAATAATAGACCAATCATGGGAAAGACTTATGTTTAATTCATAGACATATTGCCCAAAGATCATGGTTGGATATTTCATATGTTTTTAAAACCATTTCTTACTTTAAAATCTGTGTTTTCATGTTTTGAAACAATCTAATGCAAAGCTAGGTGCTAAAATTTATACAAACTTGATCAAAACACTAGTTGTTTTTGAAACTTTTGGATTTTTGGCAAATCATTGAAAATATAAGTAATTTCCATGAAAACTCATTTTTCACTGATAAATCACTTTAAAAGAAATGTGTTTTTAAAATTTCATGATTTTTTGAATTTTTTGGAGTTTCTGGTGCATTTCTGAATTTCGGTCCGAAAATCAGAAATGACTGAAATGTTTGTGCCAGTCGACTGGTAGTCTGAACCAGTCTACTGATGTAATGTGCACGAGCATAGTAACTTGATTTTATCAGGTTTTGTTTGGTTTTTGGTATTTTTTCCTCCTTAGAGTTGATACCTTGGATTATAACATTTGGATAATGTTTTTGATGGTGTTAAAGGGGGAGAATTGATAGGTTTAAGTTAATCATGCTAAAAGGGAAATTTTAGCATGTCTTAAGGGGGAGTTGCATGTTTAAGGGGGAGTTGTTATACTCATGTTTTTACTTACATGCTTTCCTTGCTTATGGTTATTGTTATTTGTTTACCTAACTTAAACGAATTGCCACACATCAAAAAGGGGGAGATTGTTAGGGCAATCAACCCATGTGATACGGTTTTGATGTGTGTGACAAAGGGTTTAAGTTAGGATGATTGAATTTGATATGTGCGTTGGAGTCTTGCTGGACTTAGTAATTCGCACATGGAACTTTGGCAAGATCACCAACTCACAACCTCGTGCTTGAGTCGGCGAAGGAGCATTGCAGAGTCGTGCGCTTGATGCATCCGAGGGACCCCGGACGAGATGTCTTGAAGCGAAGCCAAGGAAGCAGACTTCGAGGGCAAGAGACGCGAAGGAGCATTGCAGAGCCGTGCGCTAGATGCTATCGAGGGATGTGGCCACGAACGAAGAGAGCTTCCATGAGGGACTTCAAGTGAGTTGAGAGAATGAGTGAAATGTAAGTAGCTCATTAGGTGAACTTGACCGAATGACTAAGTGTCGGAGGCTCGACCACAAGGGTTGAGGTTTACCCGACCGCCGGACGCTCAAACGGATGTTAAGTTTGAGGTTTACCCAGCACCAGTCGACTGTCATAACATGGCAGTTGACTGCTCCAAGTCGATCGTCAATCGACTGGTGTGTGGCTGATGAATCAAGTCGACATCAGTCAACTGCTTAAGGGAAATAGTCAACTGATCGCACTGTGCACGGGCACAGAAGTGAGTCGTCACTCGATTGGAAGTCGACATCAGTCGACTGATAATCTGACTATTCGAGAAGGCCACCATGGATCCCATGAATTCGGCCTGGTCAGAAGCCGTTGGGGTCGACTGATGAAATCATCAGTCGACTGATAGTGTCCAACGAGAAGATTTGCTTCCTCTCTATAAAAAGAGAGGGTGGGGGCTTTTAGATGGTTAATGCTCATGCTCTAAACATCCTACTAAGCGCCCCACAAAGCTGAAACTCCTTCTCTAGTTTTCTTTCACATATATTGTAAAATAAGGAGTGTTCTCATTGTTGTAAAGGTTTACCTCCACCTTGCTTGGGCTAAAGTGAGAGACCAATAGTGGATTGGTTTCGGAGTGATTCACCGGAGACGAATCGGATCGTGGATTAGCGGCGAGGCCGTGAACCACATTATATTGTGTGTTAGCATTGATTTTGTTTTTTCTTATCGTTATTGCTTGTTAGTTTTGTTTCTGTTGTGCTAATTATATTTGTAGACAAGCAATTTCATCGTACGACAAAAGAGGGCTATTCACCCCCCCTAGCTGGGCACCAACGTTCCTACACTCTCTACAGGACTTGTCTTAGAACTGAACAATTGCTATTATGTTCCTTCGTTAATAAAGAACATTATTTCTATTTCCTGCTTAAATAAAAATGAATATCATTTGACTTTTAGTAACAATTGTTGTTACATAACTTTGAATCACGAAGATGGGGCTCGTAGCTTGGTGAAGTTATCCCAATGATGCTCGGTGTGGATACAGATAGAGGCAATACTAGCGAGGGTCGTTTCGGTTGATGTCATTTCTGCTTCACTTAATTCGTCAGGTATACCTAGTATAAGTTTCTTTTTATTGCAAAATTTTAAATGGCGATTATGTCTACACTTGTTGTATCATTGCATGTGTGTGGTGTGTGTGTTGTAATAAATTAGTTTATTACTTGTTTTTGCTTCCGATGTGTGCATGTTTACAAAATGTGTTCGAACACACCCATGTCGATGCTGGGGAAACCCAACAAATCAGTGTTGGGGATATTTGGATGGCTAGAGGGGGGGGGTGAATAGCTTCTTTCGATTTCCTTCTACAAAATATTAGCGAAAGCAAAATATAATTGAAAACTAGAATTGAAATTACAATAGTAACAATGCTAACTCCGAGTTGTAATGTGGTTTGGAGATGAATCTCTTACTCCACGACAATCCTTAAGGTGGATCACCCCTTGCAAGCCTTCACTAAAACTCCTTTTGATGAGAACACCAAGGTGGAGAAGCCTTTTTTACAATGCAACCTCTTTCTTTTACAAGATGATGAAGAATGATCTTAGGAGGAAGAGATTGAGAGATCAAGAACTTGGAAGAAGGATTTGGAAGCTTAGGGAGTAAGTATTTCGTGCAAGATCATTAACCTCTTCAAGCCACCAAGCCTTTAATTTTATAGAGAAACGGGCATTTGATTGTTTCTGTCCATTGAGCCCGACGCCAATTAACTACTGCATACCAACAATTGACTTTGACTTGTGCTACTGTTGATCGAATTCAATGGCTTCTGACGAAGCTTGATTTCGATCGTCACCACTTAATGAACACTTGATCTGTCGATTGCTCATACCAACAGTTGACAGTTGACTGCTATAAGCTAGCAGTCAACTGCCAAACATTCTGTGCTTGTGTCCACTTAATTCAGTTGACTGCTAAACCCTAACAGTCAACTAATAGTGGTTAGTTGACTGGTCCAAATCACAAGTCGACTGCCAGAGTATAGTTAAGCAATTGGGCTGCAATCGACTGTATCATAATCTCAGTTGGCTGCTCGAGTCAATATGAGTTCTCGAGTGCTAAACACTCGAGATAAGTCGACTGGTTCAAGTATGACTATTTCATACTTGAAACCAACCCTAAGCCTAGACTAAACTTTCAAGCTCTTCCATCAACCTTGTGCCTACAGGATCCCTCTGAGTCCACGACTCTTTCATCCTTATGCTTGCCTTCAAAAGCCTCCTTCAATTTTGTCATGATTTAGGGTCTTCCTTTTCCAAGGTTCATTTGAACTTATGCTGCCAAAATCTTATCCTTGGACTTCCTTACCAATATCTACTTGGACTTACGCCTTCAAGACTACACACTTGGTCTTATGCCGTCAAGTTCTCACTCTTGGACTTTTCTTGCCAAGACTTCACACTTAAACTTTCCTTGTACTTGTCACTCAATATCCATATTAGATCACAATGATTTCCTAACTATAAATGATTATCCAAACATAAAAATATTAATACTTGGAGCATACTTGCACTAATAATCTTTTCCTTTTTGATGTTTGATAACCATTTAAGTTAGTTCTTTAAATATGCAATAAAAACATCATATGTCACAATATGAATTCTAACTTAAATCTTTCCCTCTCCCCCTTTGACACACATAAAAAAAAGATAGGTAATTTGTTAAGAAATCATCTGTGAGTAAGGTTTTTATGCTTTGAATTAAGGAATAACATATACTTAAGTCTCCCCCCTTAATCCAAGACACATTCTAACTTTAACATGTTGAGCAATACATTAAAACATAGATAAAGGTATTGTCCAATGTTGCACCAACAATTAAGCATATTCACATAGGTTTTGGGTATATTGATATAGTAAACCGCCCCCTTAACCATTGCATCAATTAGTCCTACTCCCCCTTAATCCCTAAACAATTATCATTTTAATGATGTGCTAATCGTATCATAGGATTAGGACTTCCTAGGACAAGTGATAAATGGTTAAATCAGGCTTAAGTAACAAAAATCAAAGTTATCATTCAACTCAGACAAATGTCAATTGACTGGTGCAAGACCAGTCGACTGGTATCTGAAGCAGTCGACTGCCGATAGCTATTGCCTGATACGTGCAGTTTAATTTTTCAGTTGAAAATTAGAAATGTATAAATAAATCTAGGGTGGTCGGTCAAAAATTCACAAAATTTTATAGACACATTAGTTAGTCTATTTTCTATCAAGGAAAAATATTTTGAAAAATATATTTCATCTAGATTTCACGATTTATATAAATTTTGAAACTAGCAAAAACTCTAATGGGGTTTTCAAACTTTGTACCTTTTTTGCTTAGCAACCAAAAACTATTTTGAAAAATACAATAAACACAATTTAAAAGTTATTTTATTTCACATTTACAACCATATTTTTAGAGTAATGTGCACATCAATTATACACAAGCATTCTCAATGATTGGTCCAATAGAGGATTCATGTCTCTAGATGTCACTTTGGTTCATAGTAATGCATCATAACAAGTATGATGAACCAAATGCATTTTCATAACATCTCACATGATGTCTAAGTGGCTAAATACAAAAATCATGGATTCTTAGATATTTTGTGAGATGTATCAAGGTATAATCCTAGATTTTAGCTATGGGATCATGCAAATCTATACCAACTACTCTACAAAGCACATTCCAAGTTCTCTCTTTAGTGATGTAAATTCCGCTTTAGGGAGAGCCTTAGTGAAAATGTTGACAAGATTGGACTTAGATTCAATGTAATTAAGTTTAATGTCTCCTCTTGCCACATGATCTCTAATGAAGTGATGCTTCACTTCAATGTGCTTTGTCCTAGAGTGATGTACTAGATTTTTAGTCAAATTGATGGTACTCACATTATCACAATAAATTTTGATTTTGGAGTAGTGTAGCTCATAATCTTCTAGCGTATGTCTCATCCAAAGTAATTGATTCACACAACCACCCATGGTCACATATTCGGTCTCGGTTTTACAAAAATCAACACAAGGTTGCTTTCTACTACTCCAACTCACTAAGGAAGATCCAAGAAATTAACATCCACCACTAGTGCTTTTCCGATCAAATTTGCAACCCTGATAATCGAAATCGGTGTACCCAATGAAATAAAAGGTTTGAGTCCTAGGGTACCTTAAACCTACATTAAGAGTGTCCTTGATATATCTTAAAATTATTTTGACCGCTACTAGATGGAACTCTTTGGCACAAGATTGGTATCATGCACACATACATTCCACAATTAATATATCGGGTCTACTAGCGATTAGGTATAGGTAGCTACCAATAACAATCCTATAAAGTTTTGAGTCTATTAATTTTCCATCTAGATCATTGTCTATTTTAGTGTTGGTTCCCGTAGGAGTAGATACTGCCTTAGCATTTTCTAAAATAAATTTCTTAATGATTTCTTTAGCATATTTGGTTTGATAAACATGGATTCCTTCACTAGTTTATTTGACTTGTAAGCCTAAAAAAAAAGTTCAATTCTCCAACTAGACTCATCTCAAATTCATTTTTCATTTTTTTGATGAAGTCTTGAAGAAGTTCATCATTTGTTGACCAAAATATAATGTCATCAACATACACTTGAGCAATAAAGATGTCTTTTTCTTAGACTTTAGGAATAATGTTTGGTCAACTTGACCTCTTCTAAAGTCCTTATAGATTAGTAAAGATGAGAGTCTTTCATACCAAGCCCGAGGAACTTGTTTTAACCCATATAAGGCTTTCTTAATCCTATAAACATGGTTTCGGTAATCTACAATCTCAAACCTGAGTGACTGCTCTATGTAAACCTCTTCCTTAATGAAGCCATTTGGAAATGCTGATTTCACATCCATTTGATAGAGTTTTGTTGGGATGTATACTGAAAAGTCTATCTTTTGTATGAACATCTTTATTTTGAAATAAGAATCACATGATCATTGTTTGCATATTTTTATGGTTATGCATATTGTCTAATACATTACATTGTAGATAACATGGTGTGTGGTGTCACACGGGAGATCATATTATTGACTCCTTGTAAAGTATAAGTGTAAGCTCACAACCAAGATGGCTTTGGACAAACCACTGGTATGGTTGTAATATGATTTGGTATTGGTTTGTCTTGACCATAGAATCACACTAGTACACTTTGTGTGTATTGAGCCGGACTGACTTAGAGGTGATTCGATTTATTGCTGACTATATAATCGAATCGGACCTCAGATATTATATTGTACATACTCTTAATCCTGATATAATAACAAGCACATATACTTAATATTCATTTCTTTGATTTACCAATGGGCGAGATTTATAGATTAAATCGATAGGCTCGGTAAGTTGGGAAATGATATTATTTATATGGTGTGCCGTTGATTATAGGAGGAAACCGTGTCATATATATTAGGATGATAATGTCCCCTTGAGGAGCTCATAAGGTTCATCATGTAAACCCTGCAGGTGGACTTGGTCCGGCATGATGAAAAGGTTGAGTGGTACTACTCATGGAGTTAGATGTTGATTAATTAATGGTCAGTAAATTAATTAATCGATGGACATTCGAGATCTTAAACACGGGGAGAAAATGTACATATAATATATGGAGCCCATATTAACTTATGGGGGTTGGTGAGGTAGATCAATGATAATCCTTTATGTTAGTAATATATGAGAGATGTCCTAAGGCAATCGCCTTATGTATGAACCATTTATATGATAAATGAAGATTCACTATTTGAGTATACATATTTTATGTATTTGATTGGATCTTAAACTCATTTACTGAATGTCCACGATACGATTCACAGCATGAGAGAATTTGTGATTGGATCACAACTAGTGAGTATCTCTACATGTGTAATTGTGATGTATCGGAATTATCCCTAGTCAATGAATTGATGGATTTGGACACCATCAATTCTGTCGAGACTAGCACGAGGTATACTCCTTGGTGTATCCAAGCAGCTGATTCTCACTGGCTGGAGACATAGTGATGTCCGGAGTTAATCGTGGATGCTAGTTATGGTAACTAGTTCATTGGAGTGACTAGCCGTAAGACTTCATATGGTTCTCTGCATATATAGATATGTCAATGAAGTTCTTACTGTGGCTTAAGTGCGATGTTCCTTTGACTTGCGGTATTCAAGTCATCTTGATCATAGAGACTTATGCTTTGACATCTTAAGCAAACATCTCTAAGGAGATGTGGACCCGGGATGATTGGGTATAAGTCGAAGTGATCGAAGGTGTTTGAATAGCCTATAAAGGATTCACCACTCCTTGCGAGGAGATGTATACCTATGGCCTCTCGTCGGATTGTTACTAAAGTCTTTGGCCAAAGCATTACATGTTTAGAGTAAGGTACTCTTCGATACATGTGGAGTAACTAGAATCCGTAGGACGAGGAAATGATACTTGGGCTAGGTGTGACGTAGTCAGCCTAGTGGGGACTGACACTATAGACCATGTCCTGAACCAAGTGGGTATAAGATGAGTGAAGGGAATGGGGCACGAATCATTCAAGCTACTGAAGGGTTTCAGAAATAGTTCTGGATCAACCGTTGATCTTTTCGATTAATTGGGGATCATGATGTACTACTAGGTGCCACTCATGATCGTTCTATAATTAATGGTTAATTATAGATGGCCAACATAAACCGAGAACCTATTTGGTCACACGCACAACGAGTGTAATCCAAAGGATTTAAAACGAGCTTGAGAATGAGATTCTCAGACCGAGAGAAACTAGGTTTGGTTGGACCAAACATAAAGCGAGCATGAAATCGTTTCAGTCGCAATGGAAGCGTGGATGGGCTGCGTCTTATGAAGACGTAATGGATGGACCAAAATGGTTTGGTTCTAATCCAATGGATAAGAATAAACCAAAGGGTTTGATTTATTTTAAACGAATGAACCAAAAGTTGGTTCGGTTTGTTTTAACTTAAAATAAACCATCTTGGTTTGGTTTATTTTAATTTATCTTAATGGAGCGGGTTAACGGGCCTAATGGTTATGATCCATTAACCATTAAGAGAATTAGTTCTCTATAAAAGAGGGCTTAAGGGTTTTTGTAAAAACCAAATTTTTGAGGCAACCCTAATTGGCGCCCACCTCTCTCCCTCTTGTTGTTGGCGTCAACAACAAGAGCAGCCCTTAACCTCATTGAGCTGCTGCCATCTCTTTGCCGGCGTCAAGCTTGGCCGGTGGACCTCGGCGACCCTCCGGTGATCTCCTGGGTTCGGTGTAAAGGTGAGCCTCCATCTCCTCTTTGGCGGCGCCTATATCCTCCACCAAGCTGTCCAGTTTTCTGGACAGCTTCTTCTCTCGTCGGGCGTCGTTTGGGCGGCGGTTAGTGCTCCGACAGTGGCTAACTTACCGGGATTTGATCTCCGGTAATCCTCTGAGTGGAGGGCGAAGGATTTCAATCGGTTGTGAATACCTCTCCGGAGAAGCGAGTTTTGAGAACTCGTTTTAGGATCCGAATTTGGATTCGGATCGTGATCATCTCTCGATCACGTCGTCTTCAACACGAGGCTAGTAACCCGTCTGAAGACGAAGCTCGTGACTTAGCGAAGTCATCCCGAGGAGCTCGGCGTGGATACGGATAGAGACGATTCTTACGAGGATCGTTCCGGTTGATGCCGTTCCCGCTACACGTCATACGGAAGGTATAACGTAGTTTAATTTCCTTATATTGCAAATTTTAATTTACAGTTATGTCTACACTTGTTGTAATAGCATGCGTGTGTTGTGTGTGTTGTAATAAATATATATTTATTATTTTTTAATTGCTTCCGCTGTGCTCATGTTTACGAAACATGATCGAACACACACACGCCGCGGTGCCGGAAACCCAACAGTGGTATCAGAGCCCAGGTTGTGTTTTGACATAATCGTAAAATTGGTTTTGCGATAGTCATAATGTATTTCTGGAAATTTTCTAAATTTTGGAAATTTAGAAGTATTTATGGAAATTTTTCAATTTTGGAAAGTCTAGAAGTATTTATGGAAATCTTCCACTTTTGGAAAGTTGGAAGTATTTATGGAAATTGATATTTTCCATAAATAAAATATTTGATTTGATTCTGGAAATTTGTTTCCTAATTTAATCATGATTTGATTTGAGAAATCAAATCTTAAAATATTTTATTTCCATAAGTAGTTTTGAAGATTTAGGAAATTGGTTTCCTAAATAGATTTTCCTTAATCAAATAATTCCATGAATAAAATATGTGATTAGATTTGGAAATTTGTTTCCTAATTTAATTATGATTTGATTTGGAGAATCAAATCTTAAACATATTTTATTTCCATAAATAGTTATGACATATAAGGAAATATTGTACATGACATAATTGTATGACATGTAGTTGCATTAGATGCATAACATAATGCCATGCGTGTCGTGACATGTAGATGTATGCCATGTATGCCATGCCATGTAGATAATAGTTATTTGCATGCAAAGAGGATGAGACATAAAAACCTTTAAACAATATTAAAGCCTACACCTTCCATTAATATGGTTTGAACTAGAGTTCCGTTTCTTGTTTGGGTTGTTGGACTCTCTCCAAGCCCGGCTCGAACACATGTTCAAACCATGGAATAGTTTAATACTAATATGGTAAGAGTCGAGGTCAATCGTTAGCTTTGGTTGTTGGACTCTCTCCAAGCTGGGCTAATTGGTTGAATGCTCTAACCATATTAAAACTATTCTTGATTAATGGGTTGACTTTAACCTGGAGCATCGGCTTGTTGGACTCTCTCCAAGGTCGATGTTAAGGGAGGTGAAGTTGGGTGCTATGCATAAGATGCATACTTGTTAATGTGTTAACAACCCAATGTATGTGTGAACATTCAATTAGTTGATAGCACATTGTGATAGTTGCATATACGTGATATGCAATCGGTATAGATGATACCTACCGTCGTAGCTATGAATGGCTTGTTGGACTCTCTCCAAGGTTGTTCATAACTATGATGGATATCAACACATTCGGAGATGAACCTACAATCTCAGTGATTTTGAGGTTTTGAAATTGAAAAATGAATGGGATTTATAAATGTATATTGATGCATTTTAAATCGTTTTCTCATATATGCTCGTTTGTATTTCTAGGTCAATAAATTGATCATGGCGTCTTTGAATTTCTATTTTGGATTGAACAAAGTGGAGGCCTAACTTCTGGGTGGCTTAGAAACACGAGAATTGTTCTCAAGGCGGAAAAGCTTGCATATGTCCTTGAAGAGCCTCTTCACATCTAAGGACAATGCAACTCGGACCAAATGTTGGTCTATCAGAAGCATGTGGCAGATTCTGAGCTGGCGAGTTGCATCATGCTGGCGGCGATGGTACCTGAGCTGCAAAAGCAGCATGAGCATATTGATGCTAATACTAGGGTCTTTCATCTTCATGAGTTGTTCGATGAAGCGACATCCGAAGGTTCGAGGTCTCTAGGCTCCTCTTCACCGAAGATGCAAGAAGGTTCGTCTGTAAATACGATTTGTGCTAAAGATGAGCGGGTACATCAGCGGCTAGCTACCCTCGGTTTTGTGATGGATCATGAGTTAAGTATTGACTTAATTGCATTGTTTGCCCAAGAGTTTCTCTGATTTGTGATGAACTATCGGATGAACAAATTGGAATCCACCATTCGAGCTCCTCATATCTTTGAAAATGGAGCCTTACATGAAGCATGAGGAGAAGGCGGTTCTGTTAGTTGATTCCTCAAAGAAAGGTTCTAAGAGGAAGGCAAAAGAATAGAAGAAAGGAAAGAAAAAGGCAAAGAAGGCGGAACCAGCGCAAAAGGGCACTTGCCATCACTGTGGCAAGGAAGGCCACTGGCGAAGAAACTGCAAGATTTATCTTGAGTCCATGAAGAAGAAGAAGGCATCCGATGCCCCATCCTCTTCAGGTATCTTCGTTATTGATTGTCATTCTATTTCCTTAGACACTTGGGTATTGGATCTTGGGTGTGGCTCACATATATGTAATGACATACATGGGCTAAGGAATAGAAGAAGACTTGTCGAGGAGTCAAATTTGCGAGATGTTGGGCAATGGAGCAAAGGTTCTTTCAACTTTTCGCCATCGTGGACTAGTCTTGGAACTGGACAATTGCTATTATGTTCCTTCTCTAATAAAAAACATTGTTTCTATTTCCTGCTTAAATAGAAATGGTTTCCATTTAACGTTTAGTAACAATTGTTGTTATATAACTTTGAATGACGTACTTTATGGAACTGGAACTTTGAGTAATGGCATTTATACATTGGACGTATCCAGTGACATCTTCAATATCGAAGCGAGCAACACGCGTGCTCGAAAGGATAATCACATAGACTCCTATATGTGGCATTGTCATCTTGGCCATATAAGCAAGAAACGCATGTCCGAATTACACCGATGTGGAATTCTGGAATCGTTTGAATTGGATTCATACGATACATGCGAATCATGCTTAAAAGGCAAGATGACTAAGTTACCTTTTACGGGAAAAGGTGAACGAGTGGGAGAGTTACTAGGTTTAGTACATACTTATGTATGTGGACCTATGTCAACTCAAGCATTAGGAGGCTATAGCTACTTCATTACCTTCACCGATGATCACTCACGGTTTGGGTATGTGTTCTTGATGAAACACAAGTCTGAAGCCTTTGAAAGGTTCAAAGAATTCAGAAATGAAGTAGAGAAACAACATGACAAAAGTATTAAAATACTTCGATCGGATCGAGGTGGTGAATACTTAAGTCAAGAGTTTCTTGATTATCTAAGAGACAATGGCATATTGTCTCAATGGACTCCGCCCTATACACCACATAATGGTGTATCCGAGGCGAACTTAGGACCTTGTTGGACATGGTCAGTCAATGATGAATCATGTCGACTCTTCCCAAGTCCTTTTGGGGTTATGCACTTGAATTTGTTTACTTGTTAAGCGAATGCCTACCAAGGTAGTCTCCTACTCCATATGAGATATGGAATGGTAAGAAACCTCATGTATCTTACTTGAAGATATGGGGTTGTCACCTTATGTGAAGCGGTTTATATCGGACAAATTGGATGCTAAGTCGATAAATGTCTATTTATTGGATACCCTAAGGAAACAAGGGGTTACCAATTCTATCATCTGTGGAACAAAAGGTGTTTGTTTCAAGGCATGCTGTGTTTCTAGAGAAAGAGTTTCTCTTGCAAGAAAACAGTGGGAGTGTCGTCGAGCTTGAGGAACCTCGAGATACTCAAATAGACATTGATGAGATACGGTGAAGCCTGAGTACATAACTCATAGTGATGAGCAATCAATTTGGACCTCTTGTAACACCACATCTTCGTAGATCGGTAGAACACGCAATATTCACGAGAGATATGGATTTCTCATAAGTGAATCGAACGACGTGTTACTCATTGATGATGAGGAGCCTACCAGTTATGAAGAAGTGCTGACAAGTTCAGAAAGGGATAAATGGCTTGATGCCATGAAGTCGGAAATGGATTCCATGTATGAAGACCAAGTTTGGAACTTGGTTGTCCCACCTGAAGGCATCAAGCCTATAGGGTGCAAGTGGGTTTTCAAGAGGAAAACCGACATGGATGGTAATGTGATTACCTATAAGGCTAGATTGGTGGCAAAAGGATATCGTCAAAAGCAAGGTGTTGATTATGGCCGAAACCTATTACTTTGTAGCTATGCTTAAATCCATTCGGATGCTCTGGCCATAGCGGCTCATTATGATTATGAGATATGGCGGATGGATGTGAAAACAACTTTCCTTAATGGAAACTGCTCGAGGGCGTGTATATGATACAACACGAGGGTTTCACATCGGTTGATAAAACCAAGGTATGCAAATTGCGGCGATCCATTTATGGATTGAAGCAAGCATCCGAGGCTTTGGAATATCCGTTTTGATGAGACGATCAAAAGTTTGATTTCTCACAAAATCGAGCGAACCTTGTGTGTACAAGAAGGTTAGTGAGTGCGATCGTGTTCTAGTATTGTATGTCGATGACATATTACTTATAGGAAGCGATGTGTCAATCTTACTGATCGGTGAAGGTTTGGTTATCCAAGACATTCTCCATGAAAGACCTGGGAGAAGCAACCTACATCCTTGGGATTAAGATCTATAGAGATAGATCGAAACAGTTGCTTGGTCTTTCGCAGTCTACATATATAGACCGAGTTCTAAAGAGGTTTAGCATGTCGGAATCCAAGAAAGGTTTCCTACCCATCAGGCATGGTGTACACCTTTCGAAGTCTATGTGTCCGCGCACAGAAGACGAGAGGATTTGCATGAGTAAGATTCCCTATGCATCCGCAATAGGATCTATCATGTATGCTATGTTATGTAAGAGGCCCGATGTATCGTATGCTCACGAGTGTCACGGCGGATACGATCGATCGAGAATGGATCATTGGGCGGTATTAAGGCGATCCTTAAGTACTTAAGAAGAACTAAGGATGTGTTCTAATATATGGAGAAGGGGACATGGTGATACAGCGGGTATCGGATGCGGCTTCGAGACAGACAAGGATGATTCCAGTCTCGATGCGGATCGTGTTCACCTTGAATGGGAAGCGCGATGAGTTGGAAAAGTTCAAACAAGAGGCATGCGGATTCTACCCGAGGCGGAATATATTGCGGCCGAAGCGTGAAAGGCGGTTTGGATCAAGAAGTTCGTTCATGAACTTGGTGTGATTCGGCCATTGTTAAAGCAATACCGGTCTCTGCGACAACAATGGAGCAATTGCCTGACGAAAGAGCCAAGGTCTCATCAACGATCCAAACATGCGCTATCATCTTATCGGAGAGATCATCGGTAGGACGAAATACAAATCGAGAAAATTCCCCTTTGAAAGGAACTTAGCGGATCCCTTGACTAAAGCATTACCTCAAAGCAAGTTTGAGGGTCATGTTAGAGACTATGGTATTGGATCGTGGCGATTGGCATTAGGCCAAGTGGGAGTCTGTTAGTAATATATGAGAGATGTCCTAAGGCAATGCCTTATGTATGAACCATTTATATGATAAATGAAGATTCACTATTTGAGTATACATGTTTATGTATTTGATTGGATCTTAAACTCATTTCTTGGAATGTCACGATACGATTCACGAGCATGAGAGAATTTGTGATTGGATCACAACTAGTGAGTATCTCTACATGTGTAATTGTGATGTATCGGAATTATCCTAGTCGATGAATTGATGGATTTGGACACCATCAGATTCTCGAGACTAACCAGTATACTCCTTGGTGTATCCAAGCAGCTGATTCTCACTGGCTGGAGACATAGTGATGTCCGGAGTTAATCGTGGATGCTAGTTATGGTAACTAGTTCATTGGAGTGACCAACCGTAAGACTTCATATGGTTTTCTGCATATATAGATATGTCAATGAAGTTCTTACTGTGGCTTAAGTGCGATGTTCCTTTGACTTGCGGTATTCAAGTCATCTTGATCATAGAGACTTATGCTTTGACATCTTAAGCAAACATCTCTAAGGAGATGTGGACCCGGGATGATTGGGTATAAGTCGAAGTGATCGAAGGTGTTTGAATAGCCTATAAAGGATTCACCACTCCTTGCGAGGAGATGTATACCTATGGCCTCTCGTCGGATTGTTACTAAAGTCTTTGGCCAAAGCATTACATGTTTAGAGTAAGGTACTCTTCGATACATGTGGAGTAACTAGAATCCGTAGGACGAGGAAATGATACTTGGGCTAGGTGTGGCGTAGTCGACCTAGTGAGGGGCCGACACTATAGACCATGTCTGAACCAAGTGGGTATAAGATGAGTGAAGGAATGGGGCGATTCATTTAAGCTCTTGAAGGGTTTGAGAAATAGTTACGGATCAACCGTTGATCTTTTTTAATTGGGGATCATGATGTACTACTAGGTGCCACTCATGATCGTTCTATAATTAATGGTTAATTATAGGCGGCCAACATAAACCGAGAACCTATTTGGTCACCGCGCTGTGAGTGTAATCAAAGGATTTAAAGCGAGCTTGAGAATGGGATTCTCGGACCGAGAGAAACTAGGTTTGGTTGGACCAAACATAAGCGAGCATGAAATCGTTTGATCGCAATGGAAGCGTGGATGGGATGCCTCTTATGAAGACGTAATGGATGGACCAAAATGGTTTGGTTCTAATCCATTGGATAAGAATAAACCAAAGGGTTTGGTTTATTTTAAACGAATGAACCAAAAGTTGGTTCGGTTCGTTTTAACTTAAAATAAACCATCATGGTTTGGTTTATTTTAACTTATCTTAATGGAGCCGGTTAACGGGCCTAATGGTTATGATTTAATAACCAATAAGACAATTGGTTCTCTATAAAAAAGGTCTAAAGGGTTTTTTTAAAAACCTAATTATTCAGTAAACCCTAATTGGCCGCCCACCCCTCTCTCCCTCTTGTTGTTGGCGTCAACAACAAGAGCAGCCGCCCAACCTCATTGAGCTGCTGCCATCTCTTTGCCGGCGTCCAAGCTTCGGCCGGTGGACCTCCGGCGACCCTCCGGTGATCTCCTTGGGTTCGGTGTAAAGGTTAGCCTCCATCTCCTCTTTAGCCGGCGCCTATATCCTCCACCAAGCTGTCCAGTTTTCTGGACAGCTTCTTCTCCTCTCGTCGGAGCGTCGTTTGGATGACGGTTAGTGCTCCGACAGCGGTTAACATACCGGGGATTTGATCTCCGGTAATCCTCTGAGGTGGAGGACGAAGGATTCGTCAATCGGTTGACGAATACCTCTCCGGAGAAGCAAGTCTTGAGGACTTGTTTTTAGGTCCGAATTTGGATTCGGATCGTGATCATCTCTCGATCACGTCGTCTTCAACACGAGGCTAGTAACCCGTACGAAGACGAAGCTCGTGACTTAGCGAAGTCATCCCGAGGAGCTCCGGTTACGTATTGCTCATAATTGACGGCGAGTGATTCGTAAGGATGTACTTCCTATTGAATCGGGCATACCACCTTATTAGCGTAGTTTAATTTCCTTATATTGCAAATTTTAATTTACGGTTATGTCTACACTTGTTGTAATAGCATGCGTGTGTTGTGTGTGTTGTAATAAATATAGATTTATTATTTTTTTTAATTGCTTCCGCTGTGCTCATGTTTACGAAACATGATCGAACACACACACGCCGCGGTGCCGGAAACCCAACACTTTAGTGGATTGGATTATCATTAATGGATCGGACTTTATGTGGGCTTGATCCATTGGGTGGCCAAGATCCAACCCCTCCTCATGGTCCCTATTGTAGCCTATTAATACCTCATGAAGCCTAGATCCAATGGATAGAAACAAAACTCTAGATCCAAAGGTAGAGATTAAATCTCTAGATCCGACGGTTGAGATTAAATCTCTAGATCCGATGGTTGAGATTAAATCCCTAGAACCAATGGTGGAGATTAAAACAAGGCTTATCCCAAACTCTATAAAAGGAGAGCAAGGGGTGGGCAGCAAGAAGAATCCAATTAGAGATAGGATTAGGGTTTTGGGCGGCAAGAGGCTTGGAGCTAGGGTTTGGAGTTGGCGGCACCAAATAAGGAAACTTATTCCTTATCTTATTCTTCCTCAAGGTGGCCGGTGTCCAGTAGCCCTTTCCAGCTTTTGGCCGGCATCCAATCCATCCCTTCTCCTTCTCCTTGGCTGGTGGAAACAAGATTTAGGGCCTTCCCTTGGAGTCTTGGTCGGTTTCCATCCTATTCTCCTCTTCCTTCTTGGCCGGCGGCAAGCATCAACCTTGTAGTTTGGTGGTTAGTTGAAAGAAGGAAAAGAGTCTTGTTTCTATTCTTCCTCTTGCTCGGGATGAGCAATGAAGGAAGATTGGTGATCTAGGAGCTTCAACTTTTGATAGAACGTCGCCCACACAACGTCCGAGAGGAGGAAAGTCATACAATAGAAGATCGAGAGGTATATCACTTATCTATCTTCATGTGTAACATGCTTATATTTGTTTTTCAATTAACAACAAGTTTGTTCAAGTGACTACTCTAATCGAATAGCACGACGATGACAAGGTTTCTTGGGCAATCCCTCTTGTCAAGGATAAATTTTTTTATCCGGGGACGTAGAAGGGATCGCCATGAACAAGCGACCGAGTTGAAGTGGTAAGCGAAGTTTCCCCTCCCTTCAAGTTTGAAGCCCATGTGAGTGACATACTCTAATAGGATTCAAATAGACTCTAATCTAGCTACCGGAGCATAGGTCTCATCATAATCAAGTCCTTTAATCTGATTAAACCCTCAGGCCACTAACCTAGCCTTGTTCCTAGTGATTTTTCCTAGATCATCCAACTTGTTCCTAAAAACCCATCTTGTGGTAACAATTGTGCTATTATTGGGCCTAGGAACTAGTTCCCAACTTGACTTCTCTCAAATTGAGCTAATTCTTCTTGCATTGCTAATATCCAATCTGGATCAAGCAAGACATCATTAATTGATTTTGGCTCAATTTGTGAGATTAGGGCAACATAGCTAGTAGGATCTCTATAGAAGGATCTAGTCTTTACTCCTTGGGAAAGTTCTCCTACTACTTGGTCTATAGGATGGTTTTGATGAATTCTTAGGGTCCTAGGAGGTGAATCACATTAATTTTGATTATCATCATTCTTCCTCCTTTTATCATCGGAATCTCCTTTTCCTCCCCCTTGATCATTACCCCCTAATGTCAAATTTTGAAGTCTTTGGGTAATATCTTAATTTTTGTCATTGATATCTTTATCAATGGAGGATTTCCTAGGGTATATACTAGTGGATTCATCAAACTCAACATTAGATAATCCTCAACCTTTTGAGTCCTCTTGTTGTATACCCTATAACCTCTACTAGTGGATGAGTATCCAATTAGGATTCCTTCATCCGCATTAGACTCAAATTTTCCTAGATTGTCTTTGGTATTTAAAATATAAACTATGCAACCAAAGACCTTAAAATAATGAATTGTTAGAATTGTGACATTCCATAATTCAAAGGGTGTTTTGCCTAAAAACCTATGAATTAAGACATGGTTTTGGATATAGAAAATGGTGTTAACTGCTTCCGCCCACAAATAGCGAGGTAAAGAATATGTATTAAGTATAGTACTAGCTACCTCTTGTAGGGCACAATTTCTCCTTTCCACCACCCTATTTTGTTGGAGTGTTCTAGGACAAGAGAACTCATGCTTGTATCCTTGTTCTAAGAAAAAAATTTGAAAGTTAGAATTCTCAAATTCTCCACCATAATCACTTCAGATCCAGTTGATTTTGAGATTCTTTTCATTTTCAACTCTGTTGGTAAAGCCTACGATTATTTCTAAGGTATCATCCTTATGTTTCATAAAATAAATCCAAGTATACCTAGAAGAATCACCAGCTATGACTAAGCAATATTTATTACCATCTAATGAGGGAGTACTATGACAATCAAAGAGATTTAGATGCAATAATTCTAATAGTAATGAAGTGCTAGTTACGATTTTATCTTTGTGTGATGACTTTGATTGTTTTCCTTCTTGGCATGCATCACACATTTTATTTTTGATGTATTTGACTTATTGTAATCTTTTCACTAGTTCCAACTTGACTATCTTGACAATGTTCTTCATATTGATGTGACCAAGTCACCTATGCCATAGTCAACCTTCTTCTTCTTTTGACATAAGACACTTAGTAGAAATGTTAGAAGCATAGGAAAGATCAACATAATAAATATTCATTTTCCTATATCCAACTAACATGCAATGTTCTAAGCTCTTATGTTTAATTAAACACTTAGTAGATTTAAACTCTACATTATACTTGACATCACAAAGTTGACTCACACTAAGTTAAATTTCATGCTCTTGACTAATAAAACTTTGTTAATGATGATTTTAGATGATACCTCAATTGTACCTCTACCTAAAATCTTGAGCTTTCAATTATTTCTAAATGACAAGGTCCCCTTCTTAACATAGTCGATTATAGAGAACTTGCTCACATCTCTGATCATGTGTCTTGAGAAACCGCTATCCACAATCCACATGCCTTGCTCACCTACCTAAATAACACAAAAAACAAATTCCTTTGGTACCCAAATATTTGAACCAGAAACATCATTTAAATATTTCTTTGGGACCCATGCCTTCTTTACCTTACCCTTAATGGTTGCCTTTCTATTTATTAGGAAAATGTAAGCAACATCCTTATCCTTAGACTTGTATCCTATACCGACCTTTTTATAAATGACCCTTTGGTCTCTAAGGGTCATATCAAGGTACTTTTGAGCCATTAGAAAACTTTTGTAAGCATGTCCTTAATTCAAGTACTCGGCTCTTAAGATTTTCATTTTCCTCCCTAAGAGTGCATGATTCACTAGATATGGATTCTTCATTTCTATTTGTTTTAATTTCTACGTTCAAATCCTTAACCTTGTCTTTTGACCTAACTAAAGCATTTTAAGACAAGTAATAGTTTTATAAAGGAGTTCTACATGAGGAGACTCTTTTACCTCATTGTCACTAGATGACGATTCGTCGCTAGATGAGGATTCTCCTTGAATTGAGCTTGATTCATTCGTGTCATTGTCCAAGGCCATGAATGTCATATGTCAGGTGATGTGGCAAAGCTCGTCATCCTCGGATGAGTCCTCAATGCTTTGAGTATCCCATGTGGCTTGTGTCACCATGGCCCTCCTTCTTCTTTTCCTTCTTTTATTTTCTCTTATTTTCCTTTTCTTCCTTCTTCTTCAACTCCAGGCAATTTGGCTTGATATGCCTCCTTTTGTTGCATTCATAGCAAGTAACATTAGTATTAAGATTTGAATTACTACTAGATTTACCTCTTGAAGATTTGAACATCTTCTTTACATCCTTCTTTGTAAATCTTATTGATTTCCCTGCCCACTACTTGACATAGTGAGTCATTTCATTAGCTGACAATAATTCTTCGTCGCTACTTGACTCATGCTTTGACTCAGATGATGAGGAAATTTCCTTCTTCTCCACCTTCTTTTCTACAAAATAAGCTAGACCTTTTTCTTTCGAAGACATGTTTGCTTTCTCATGTAACTCAAATTCACAAAACAATTCATTTAACTTAACCAAAGAAAGATCTTTAGAGACTTAATAAGCATCAACCATGGATGCTCATATAGTGGTTCTAATAGAGGATTAGAGAACATAATTGATAAGGTCTCAGTTCTCCACTTTTTCTCCAATTGAGTGGAGATCATTTAGAGTTCCTTGAATCTCCCATGTAGTTGATGTATCGTTTCTCCTCCCTTCATGGTAAAGTTTTGCAATTGATTGATGAGCAAATCTCTCTTGGCGATTCTGGAGACTTTTGTGCCTTCATTTACTTCAATAAGCTTGTCCCACAACTCCTTGGCACTTCGAAAGGGGCCAACCTTGTTCTATTGCCCCTCAGCAAGTCCGCATTTAAGTGTTACGATTGCCTTTGCATTGGACTATGCCTTCTTTCTTTGTTCAGCTGTCCAACCTCTAGACTCCAAAACATTCCCCTCCGCATCACTCAACGATGTGAATCCCTCTATCACCGTGAACAACATGTCGATGCCGGTCATCAAGTAATATTCCATGTGACTCTTCCACTAGATGAAGTTGTTTCCATTGAAGAGTGGTGGCATGCGGTGTTATGCCTTTCTTGAAATTTCATCTTGATGCTCTGGTTGATGATTGTAGGGACCGATATATACGCTAGAGGGGGGAGGGGGTAAATAGCGATTCGACAATTTCGTCATTTCGATTGCATTCATGCTTGTCTACAATTCATTAGCACAGTGAAATATACAAAATAGCATAAACGAAAACAAAGGCAAAACAAAATCACAATAAAAGAAGATTTAACGTGGTTCGAAACCCTAGTTCCTACTCCACGGGTTGAGCTCTAGTCGAGCTCCAGTGATGCACACCACCACTATCAAACTTCTCCTTCTCGAAAAATACACCGGAGGTGGAGAAACCTATTACAACAAGATTATAAAAGTAATACACCAAGAAAATACAAGTATACAAATGAAATGCAAAGAAAACATTACAAACTAGGGGTTTTTGATTGCTTGCTTATTGGTTGCTTTGGGAGAGCTTGAAGGACCCTGAAATGTTCCAGCACTTCACCTCAAATCTCCCATAGAATAGTTGTTGAAATCCTCCCCATCGAGCTCCTTTTATACCTCTGTGCAACCTGGATTATCACTTGGAAATCGATTGCCTACAGTGTCATTGTCCCACAATGGACTTAATCCACATTGGCATTCTAGCCAACGGATACACTAGCTGTCGATTGTCAATCAGTAGTTGACTGTCGATCAGTAGTCGACTGGCCTGTCGACTACCAGAGCTTCTGTGCTCGTGTTCACAAACATTAGTCGACTATCATTCATGGAAGTCGACTATCCAAGGCATGTCGTCTGCCCACAACTGGCAGTCAACTGCTAGAGCACAACTCGAGCAATCGAGCCTAAATCGACTAAACTACCAGTTAGATGGTCATAATCCCAGTCGACTGCTCTGAGTTAACTCGTCTCCCGAGTGTCAGAAACTTGGCCAATCGACTGTCTAATACCCGGTCGACTGATAAACCCCAAAAATTAGGTTTAACCTCAAGTATGTGTTGGTGCAGGGGCGCTAGATAATCTAACCCAGGTTTTGATTATGGAAAAGGTTCAAAGTTAAGTTCTTATTGTTATCTCATGAGCTATGTTGAGTGTACATGAAGTGTTTAAGCTAAGCCAAAGGTTGAGCAACCTCGGTGGAGACCAGGAGAACCTTGTGGTCGGGCGACACCAGGAGAACCTTGTGGAGTCGAGGAACCTCGGTGGAGACCGGAAGCTAAGTGCCAAGTCAGAGGTAAACACTGAGTGAAGAGTAATGGTGAGGTCGTGTCCTTCGTATGGGGACGAACTTAGGTGACGATCTAACTAAGACTTCCAGGGGAAGGTCTAGGTCGAGATCGGATGGTAAGTAGCCGTTGTGTTGACCATTACTTATTAGTTCTATGCTAACTCTTTGCTGTAGGTGAGTGACCAGTCCAATAGTCGACTCACAGCCATTGGCAGTCGACTAATCCTAGTATTAGTCGACTGCTATTCAAACTGGTTAGCTCGAAGAAAGTCAAGATAAGCTCCACCAAAAATGGAGGGATGAGGCTCTTTGACCCAGACCTGGATCTCAACGAACTAGGGTTTGGAGGGGTAAAAAAGAAGGGAGGTTTCACCCTTTTGTATGATCATTCTTTCTCCCAAAGTGCTCCTACGATGCCAAACTTCAATGACAACGCTACGCTGTCGTAACGCCGATGACACGCCAAGATTCCAAATCCATTCATCGGTAGTTTCATTATTGTTGTCTTACTTTACTTATAACATTTCTTGAACTCAAGCTTTTAATTGAAAAGAGGAGAGGTAGGCTTGTTTCCTCTCCCTCTATCTTTCTTTTCTTGTAACCGTTGTCTCCTACCTCGAATGAGGAGAAGACTTTTAGTGGATTGCCCCATCGTACGCGGTCTAGGATCGCGGGGCCTTGGAGTAGCAACCTTTCGGTTGTGAACAATGGAAAAACAAAGGTGCTCATCTTTATTTTATTGTCTTTACTTCCATTGCAATACTCGATTTTTCGATGAACGAAAAGAAAGTTTTACGATTGCTATTCACCCCCCCTCTAGCGATTCTCTCGATCCAACAATTGATATCGATTACGTATTGCTTGGCCTTCCAAAAGATTCGGTCTCCAGATCTAGCAAAAATTTTAGGTTTATTGTTTTAAGATTTTTTTCTCTCACACCACTAATCCAAGACCAAGTCTTGATACATTATTTTTTGATTGTGTGTTTGCAAGTATCAATCGAACTATTTGCTTTTGGAGTAGCTGACGGTAAAACGAGTATAACTTTTGATACAAGTAGACCCACAAAATGTGCTACCCACCAAATCGAAGTTCTCTCAGAGATCTACATTACCCCTGTAACAAGCTGTTTTCATTCCCAGAAAATGACGTTTAGTACTCTTTCGAGGACATCGAAGGTTGTAAGTGCTTAGTTTTGTTTTTGTTTAGCTTTTTATTTCTTGTTATTTCCTGCATTACTAATCCAAGACCAAGTCTTGGAATTCCTTTTGGTTTGTATTTTGTTTTGCAAGTTAATTGATGGCCCATCTCAAAGGGTTTAGCACCGCCCGACCTCTGTTTTACAATGGAGATGACTTCCATTATTGGAAGGGTAAGATGGAGTGTTATCTAAAAACCCAAGTCGAGATGTGGATAGTCATCCAGATCGGGTTCACCCTTTCAACCAATGACGATGGTGAACACTTCGATTGCGAGAAGTGCACAAATGCCATGAAGCATCAAGTGGAGGCCGATGCAAAGGCTACACAAATTCTACAATGCGGTCTCTCCATGGAAGAGCTTAACCGCGTCGGCCCTTTCATAAGTGTAAATGATCTATAGAATAAGATTATCGAGCTACACGAAGGAACCACCGACACTAAGATATGCAAAAGGGACCCTTTATTAAATAAGTTATTCAATTTAAAAATGCAGGATCACGAGATGCCAACTCAGCTCCACGCAAGGATCTAGGACATCATCAACGGTCTTCATTCAATCAGACAAAAGGTGGAGAATCGAGATGTCATAAGGTATACCTTGAATGCTTTTCCGAGGATCACCTTTGGGCATCCATGGTTGATGCCTACAAGGTGTCTAGAGATTTATCTAAAATTAGACTAGACAAGCTTTTTTTCGAATTTGAATTACTTGAACAATCTAACTCGGCCTAGGTCGAGAGAGGTGTTCCTTTGATTGCAGGTCAGAGGAGAAAGGGGAAGAGTAAGCCACCTCCCGAAGAAGAAGAGTCCAATTCTGAGGGTGAATCCGAGTCGGAATCGGAGGAAGAAATGGAGGTCGAACTAGTAACCAACTCCTTGGAACTCAAAGAGTCGTGTACAACAAGGCCAGACTAGGGTTTAGGACAAGTACTACGAGCAAGTCTTATATGTCAATTGTCAATCGTAGTAATCAAAGAGTCTAGGCATGGGTCCCTAAAATATTGTTGAATTCACGATTAGATACAACCAAGTATTGGATTCCCCAGGAGTAAGTCCACTATGTGGATAGACCATATTGGCTCAATGGTCTAGGGAGAGGTAGTACTAAAATCATATATCCAACTTCTTAGTATAACTTTACATGCTTATCTCTTAGTTTAATTTTTAGAATGGATAGATAAGACTAATAGTTAGTCAACCTTGATAACATAGTATCAGGACGTGGCGAGATGATAGTACGTTATGGAAACGAGGTCTTGTGTATCCGAGCTCGATAAGGTGTATCTAGCTTGGTGCACTCGACTAAGTTGAACTAGCTGAAGCTACCTCGCCACATCCTAAACTAGTTAGACCAGGAAGTGACCCTAAGTGACTTAAGTGAATATTTTCTTGAAATTGACTTTGTCTAAAGAAGTGGTCGTTGTTCCGATCAAAGAAGGCCCCTGTTCCTAGCCACGACCTGGAAGCCATTTTCCCGAAAGGTTCACTTAACGATCTAAAGGTTAAATCCAAATCTAACCCAATGTTGATTAATCTTCAAATCACTAAAGTTTAACTAAGTAAAAATTGAAATTGTCTCACAAAAACATATAAGGTTAACATGCCTTGAGACACATAGATTGGGTGAGATGCTAAGGACAATTAAAATAAACATAATATTCTCGAAATGTTTTCAAATGCTATAAAATAGTTATTTTCATAATTGTTCTTTAAGTATCTATAGTTACTCAATAATTGGGCAATACTAAACATATAATTCTTTAGGCCAAGTTCAACCCCCTAAACCTTCTAGATTCTATGCGATTGACTAAAGGGGGGAAACTAACCTTAAGGGTTATATTACAAACTCTTTAAGGCATTTTAAAAATGTACTTCTAGGTATTTTAAAATCAAAATTATGTTTTGAATAGTTTCAAAAACTTACTTTACCAAAACTAGTTATTATACACCTTTTCACAAAAATAAAACTAATTTTACGATTGTTGGTGCAGAGGGATAAACCTCAAATTGATCCTAGATCGTTAGTTACACCTAAGGTGCTATACAATTCGTAGAATTTAAATTAATAAACTTCAAAAGGGACACAAGCACAACTTATGTATATAACATTTTACACCCCTATCTTATATATAAACCCCCAAATATTTTTTATTTATGGAAAAAGGGGGAGAAGAGGGAAAAGTTAAGGGGGAGTAAAACAAAATATTTTTTCCAAAAAATATTAATTAATTTTAAATGTCTTTTTTAAAAAAACTCACCTAGGGTTAAGGGGGAGGTATCCTTGAGGGGGAGGTTTTTAAAAAGTGCTTAATCATGTTTACTACCTTTTTACTTAATGCTTAATTATTCTTAATTTTATCTTAACTTTGAATGGGTTTGCCATAGATCAAAAAGGGTGAGAGTGTTGGTGCAAGGGCACCAGATAATCGAACCAAGGTTTTGATTATGACAAAGATTCAAAGCTAATCTCTTATTGTTATCTCATGATCTATGTTGAGTGTGCAGGAAGTGTTTAAGCTAAGCCCAAGGTCGAGCTTGTTAGTAATATATGAGAGATGTCCTAAGGCAATCGCCTTATGTATGAACCATTTATATGATAAATGAAGATTCACTATTTGAGTATACATGTTTTATGTATTTGATTGGATCTTAAACTCATTTACTGAATGTCCACGATACGATTCACAGCATGAGAGAATTTGTGATTGGATCACAACTAGTGAGTATCTCTACATGTGTAATTGTGATGTATCGGAATTATCCCTAGTCGATGAATTGATGGATCTGGACACCATCAATTCTGTTGAGACTAGCACGAGGTATACTCCTTGGTGTATCCAAGCAGCTGATTCTCACTGGCTGGAGACATAGTGATGTCCGGAGTTAATCGTGGATGCTAGTTATGGTAACTAGTTCATTGGAGTGACCAGCCGTAAGACTTCATATGGTTCTCTGCATATATAGATATGTCGATGAAGTTCTTACTGTGGCTTAAGTGCGATGTTCCTTTGACTTGCGGTATTCAAGTCATCTTGATCATGGAGACTTATGCTTTGACATCTTAAGCAAACATCTCTAAGGAGATGTGGACCCGGGATGATTGGGTATAAGTCGAAGTGATCGAAGGTGTTTGAATAGCCTATAAAGGATTCACCACTCCTTGCGAGGAGATGTATACCCATGGCCTCTCGTCGGATTGTTACTAAAGTCTTTGGCCAAAGCAATACATGTTTAGAGTAAGGTACTCTTCAATACATGTGGAGTAACTAGAATCCGTAGGACGAGGAAATGATACTTGGGCTAGGTGTGACGTAGTCAGCCTAGTGGGGACTGACACAATAGACCATGTCCTGAACCAAGTGGGTATAAGATGAGTGAAGGGAATGGGGCACGATTCATTCAAGCTCTTGAAGGGTTTGAGAAATAGTTATTCGGGATCAATAGTTGATCTTTTTCGGTTAATTGGGGATCATGATGTACTACTAGGTGCCACTCATGATCGTTCTATAATTAATGGTTAATTATAGGCGGCCAACATAAACCGAGAACCTATTTGGTCACACGCACAACGAGTGTAATCCAAAGGATTTAAAACGAGCTTGAGAATGGGATTCTCGATCGAGAGAAACTATGTTTGGTTGGACCAAACATAAGCGAGCTTGAAATTGTTTGATCGCAATGGAAGCGTGGATGGGCGTGTCTTATGAAGACATAATGGATGGACCAAAATGGTTTGGTTCTAATCCAATGGATGAGAATAAACCAAAGGGTTTGGTTTATTTTAAACGAATGAACCAAAAGTTGGTTCGGTTCGTTTTAACTTAAAATAAACCATCATGGTTTGGTTTATTTTAACTTATCTTAATGGAGCGGGTTAACGGGCTTTATGGATATGATCCATTAACCACTAAGAGAATTAGTTCTCTATAAAATAGGGATTAAACCCTAACCCTAAACCTAATCCAATTAGTGGCCGCCCAACCCATCCTCCTTGTTGTTGGCGTCAACAACAAGGGCTGCCGCCCAACTTCATTGAGTGGCTGCCATCTCCTTGCCGGCGTCCAAGCTTCGGCCGGTGGACCTCCGGCGACCCTCCGGTGATCTCCCTTGGGTTCGGTGTAAAGGTGAGGCTCCATCTCTTCTTTAGCCGGCGCCTATTTCCTCCACCAAAGCTGTCCAGTTTTTCTGGACAGCTTCTTCTCTCCTTCGTCGGGCGTCGTTTGGTCGACTGTTAGTGCTCCAACAGCTGATTAAATAGCGTGGATTTGATCTCCGGTAATCCTCTGAGGTGGAGGACGAAGGATTCGTCAATCGGTTGACGAATACCTCTCCGGAGAAGCAAGTCTTGAGGACTTGTCTTTAGGTCCGAATTTGGATTCGGACCGTGATCATCTCTCGATCACGTCGTCTTCAACACGAGGCTAGTAACCCGTACGAAGACGAAGCTCGTGGCTTGGCGAAGTCATCCCGAGGAGCTCGGCGTGGATACGGATAGAGACGATTCTTACGAGAATCGTTCCGGTTGATGCCGTTCCCGCTACACGTCATACGGAAGGTATAACGTAGTTTAATTTCCTTTTATTGCAATTTTAATTTACGGTTATGTCTACACTTGTTGTAATAGCATGCGTGTGTTGTGTGTGTTGTAATAAATAGAAGTATTTATTATTTTTATTGCTTCCGCTGTGCTCATGTTTACGAAACATGATCGAACACACACTGCCTTGTGATGCGGAAACCTTGGTATCGAGCCCGGGTTGTGTTTGACATAATCGTAAAAATGGTTTTGCGATAGTCATAATGTATTTCTGGAAGTTTTCTAAATTTTGGAAATTTAGAAGTATTTATGGAAATTTTTCAATTTTGGAAAGTCTAGAAGTATTTATGGAAATCTTCCACTTTTGGAAAGTTGGAAGTATTTATAGAAATTTATATTTTCCATAAATAAAATATTTGATTAGATTCTGGAAATTTGTTTCCTAATTTAATCATGATTTGATTTGGGAAATCAAATCTTAAAATATTTAATTTCCATAAGTAGTTTTAAAGATTTAGGAAATTGGTTTCCTAAATAGATTTTCCTTAATCAAATAATTCCATGAATAAAATATGTGATTAGATTTGGAAATTTGTTTCCTAATTTAATTATGATTTGATTTGAAGAATCAAATCTTAAACATATTTTATTTCCATAAATAGTTATGACATATAAGGAAATTATAAACATGACATAATTGTATGCCATGTAATTGCATTAGATGCATAACATTATGCCATGCGTGTCGTGACATGTAGATGTATGCCATGTATGCCATGCCATGTAGATAATAGTTATTTGCATGCAAAGAGGATGAGACAAAAAAACCCTTAATCAATATTAAAGCCTACACCTTCCATTAATATGGTTAGAACAAGAGTTCTGTTTCTTGTTTGGGTTGTTGGACTCTCTCCAAGCCCGGCTCGAACCTGAATATGTTCAAACCATGGAATAGTTTAATACTAATATGGTAAGAGTCAGAGGTCAATCGTTAGCTTTGGTTGTTGGACTCTCTCCAAGCTGGGCTAATTGGTTGAATGCGCTCTAACCATATTAAAACTATGTCCTGATTAATGGGTTGGCTTTAAACTGTATCATCTGCTTGTTGGACTCTCTCCAAGGTCGATGCAAAGGGAGGTGAAGTTGGGTGCTATGCATATGATGCATACTTGTTAATGTGTTAACAACCCGATGTATGTGTGAACATTCAATTAGTTGATAGCACATTGTGATAGTTGCATATACGGTATATGCAATCGGTATAGATGATACCTACCGTCGTAGTTATGAATGGCTTGTTGGACTCTCTCCAAGGTTGTTCATAACTATGATGGATATCAGCCCATTCGGAGATGGACCTACAATCTCCCGAAGTGATTTTGGGGTTTTGAAATTCGAAAAATGAATGGGATTTATAAATGTATATTGATGCATTTTAAAATCATCTTTCTCATATATGCTCGTTTTGTATTTCTAAGTTAATA
Source organism: Wurfbainia villosa (assembly GCA_025175895.1). Classification (NCBI taxonomy): domain Eukaryota; kingdom Viridiplantae; phylum Streptophyta; class Magnoliopsida; order Zingiberales; family Zingiberaceae; genus Wurfbainia; species Wurfbainia villosa. The sequence goes on from CM045990.1 coordinate 97,792,013, forward strand.
TATTGATCATGATGTGTTTGAATTTGCGTTCCATTTTGGATTGAATAAATTAGTGGGCGAACTTCTTGGGTGGCTTAGAAACTTGAGAATTGTTCTCAAGGTGAAAAGCTTGTGTATGTCCTCGAGCGCCTCTTCACTTGATCCTAGTAGTGATGCAACTTTGGACCAATTGTTGGCCTATCGAAACATGTGAGTGATTACGAACAAATGAGTTGCATCATGCTAGCGATGGAACCCAAGCTACGAAAGCGGCATGAGCATATGGATGCTCATATCGTAGTCCTTCATCTTTGTGAGTTGGTTGATGAGCAAGTGAGATTGAAAGGTTGAAGTCTCAGCTCCTCTTCACCTCTGAGATGCTAGGAGGTTCATCTGAGTCTTGCTCGATATCTTTGAAGGTGGAGTCTTGAGAAGCATGGCGAGGGGCGGTGCTTTGTTAGTTGATTCCTCGAAGAAAGGTTCTAAGAGGAAGTCAAAGGAACAGAAGGGAAAGAAGAAAGGCTAAGAAGGTAGAACTAGCACAAAGGAAACTTGCCATCATTATGGCAAGGAGAGCCATTCTTGAAGAAAGTGCAAGATTTATCTTGAGTCATGAAGAAGGATAAGGCATCGGATGCCCCATCTTCTTGAATCTTCTTTATTGATTGTCATTCTATTTCCTTCGGACACTTGGGTATTGATCTTGGGTGTGGCTCACATATATGTAATGACATACATGGGCTAAGGAATAGAAGAAGACTCGTCGAGGAGAGTCAAATTTACGTGTTGGGAATGGAGCAACGGTTCTTTGCACTCGCCATCGGAGCGTATTTGTTGGAACTCCTGTAGGACTTGTCTTAGAAGGACAATTGCTTTTATATTCCTTCGTTGATAAAGAACATCATTTCTATTTCTTGTTTAAATAGAAATGGGTTTCCATTTGACGTTTAGTAACAATTGTTGTTACATAACTTTGAATGGAGTTCTTTATGGGAATTTGGAACTTTAAGCAATGGTGTTTATCGTTGGGCGTATCGATGACATTTGCAATATCGGCGAGCAACATGAGTGCTCGAAAAGGATAATCAAATAGACTCCTACATGTGGCATTGTCGTCTTGGCCATATAAGCAAAAGCGCATGTCGAATTACACCGATGTGGAATTGGAATCGTTGAATTGGATTCATACGATACATGCGAATCATGCTTAAAGGCAAGATGACTAAGTTACCTTTTGGAAAGGTGAGAGTGGGAGAGTTACTAGGTCTAGTACATCTTGATGTATGTGGACCTATGTCAACTCAAGCTTTAGGAGGCTATAGCTACTTCATTACCTTCACCGATGATCACTCACGGTTTGGGTATGTGTTCTTGATGAAACACAAGTCTGAAGCCTTTGAAAGGTTCAAAGAATTCAGAAATGAAGTAGAGAAACAACATGACAAAAGTATTAAAATACTTGATCGGATCGAGGTGGTGAATACTTAAGTCAAGAGTTTCTTGATTATCTAAGAGACAATGGCATATTGTCTCAATGGACTCCGCCCTATACACACAGCATAATGGTGTATCACGAGAGGCGTAACGGACCTTGTTGGACATGGTCAGTCAATGATGAATCATGCGACTCTTCCCAAGTCCTTTTGGGGTTATGCACTTGACATATTGTTTACTTGTTAAGCAGAATGCCTACCAAGGTAGTCTCTACTACTCCATATGAGATATGGAATAGTAAGAAACCTCATGTATCTTACTTGAAGATATGGGGTTGTCTGCTTATGTGAAGCGGTGCTATGTGCATAAATTGGATGCTAAGTCGATAAATGTCTATTTATTGGATACCCTAAGGAAACAAGGGGTTACCAATTCTATCATCTGTGGAACAAAAGGTGTTTGTTTTCAAGGCATCTTTGTGTTTCTAGAGAAAGAGTTTCTCTTGCAAGAAAGCAGTGGGAGTGTCGTCGAGCTTGAGGAGGCTCGAGAGACTCAAATAGACATTGATGAGATACAGTGAAGACCAGGACAACTCATAGTGATGAGCAATCAATTTGGACCTATTGTAACACCACATCTTCGTAGATCACGGTAGAACACGCAACATTCTGAGAGATATGGATTTCTCGTAAGTGAATCGAAGCGACGTGTTACTCATTGATGATGAGGAGCCTACCAGTTATGAAGAAGTGCTGACAAGTTCAGAAAGGGATAAGTGGCTTGGTGTCATGAAGTCGGAAATGGATTCCATGTATGAAAACCAAGTTTGGAACTTGGTTGACCCAGCTGAAGGCATAAAGCCTATAGGGTGCAAGTGGGTTTTCAAGAAGAAAACCGACATGGATGGTAATGTGATTACCTATAAGGCTAGATTGGTGGCGAAAGGATATCGTCAAAAGCAAGGTGTTGATTATGACGAAACCTATTACTGTAGCTATCTTAAATCCATTCGGATGCTCTGGCCATAGCGGCTCATTATGATTATGAGATATGGCAAATGGATGTGAAAACAACTTTCCTTAATGGAAACACCTTTCGAGGACGTGTATATGATACAGCCTGAGGGTTTCACATCGGTTGACAAAACCAAGGTATGCAAATTGCGACGATCCATTTATGGATTGAAGCAAGCATCCAGGAGCTGGAATATCCGTTTTGATGAGACAATCAAAAAGTTTGATTTCTCACAAAATCCAGACGAACCTTGTGTGTACAAGAAGGTTAGTAGAGTGCGATCGTGTTCTAGTATTGTATGTCGATGACATATTACTTATAGGAAATGATGTTTCAATCTTCTGATCGATTAAGGTTTGGTTATCCAAGACATTCTCCATGAAAGACACAGGAGAAGCAACCTACATCCTTGGGATTAAGATCTATAGAGATAGATCGAAGCAGTTTGTAGTCTTTCGCGATCTACATATATAGGCCGAGTGCTAAAGAGGTTTAGCATGTCGGAATCCAAGAAAGGTTATCCTACCCATCGGGGCATGGGGTACACCTTTGAAGTCTATGTCCGTCCGCGCCTGAGGCGAGAGGATTTGCATGAGTAAGATTCCCTATGCATCCATGATAGGATCTATCATGTATGCTATGTTATGTACGAGGCCCGATGTATCGTATGCTCACGAGTGTCACGAGCGGATACGGTCGATCGAGGAATGGATCATTGGGTGGTATTAGAGGCGATCCTTAAGTACTTGAGAAGAACTAAGGATATGTTCCTAATATATGGAGAAGGGTACATGGTGATACGTGGGTATACGGATGCGGATCCGATAGACAAGGATGATTCCATGTCTTAGTGCAGGTATGTATTCACCTAGAATGGAGCGCAATAAGTTGGAAAGGTTCCAAGCTTGACACTATAGCGGATTACGCCACTAAGGCGAGAATACGTTGCGGCTTTAGGCGCAAAGAGCGGTTTGGATCAAGTAGTTCATCTATGAACTTGATGTGGTCTCATCAATGATCCAAACATGTGCTTCAGCTATCATCTTATCGGAGAGATCATCGGTAGGAAGCGAAATACAAATCGAGAAAATTCCCCATGAAAGGAACTTAGCTGATACTTTGACTAATGCATTACCTCAAAATAAGTTTGAGGTCATGTTAGTGCTTATGGTATTGGAATCTGTAGCGATTGGCATTAGGCCAAGTGGGAGTCATTAGTAATATATGAGAGATGTCCTAAGGCAATCTTATGTATGAACCATTTATATGATAAATGAAGATTCACTATTTGAGTATACATGTTTTATGTATTTGATTGGATCTTAAACTCATTTCTTGAATGTCACGATACGATTCACGGCATGAGAGAATTTGTGATTGGATCACAACTAGTGAGTATCTCTACATGTGTAATTGTGATGTATCGGAATTATCCTAGTCGATGAATTGATGGATTTGGACACCATCAATTGAGACTAACCGCAGGTATACTCCTTGGTGTATCAAGCGGTGATTCTCCTTTGGTTTGGAGACATTGTGATGTCGGAGTTAATCGTGGATGCTAGTTATGGTAACTAGTTCATTGGAGTGACCGTAGTAAGACTTCATATGGTTCTCTGCATATATAGATATGTCGATGAAGTTCTTCTTGTGGCTTAAGTCGATGTTCCTTTGACTTGCGGTATTCAAGTCATCTTGATCATGGAGACTTATGCTTTGACATCTTAAGCAAACATCTCTAAGGAGATGTGGACCGGATGATTGGGTATAAGTCAGTGATCGAAGGTGTTTGAATAGCCTATAAAGGATTCACCACTCCTTGCGAGGAGATGTATACCCATGGCCTCGTCGGATTGTTACTAAAGTCTTTGGCCAAAGCATTACATGTTTAGAGTAAGGTACTCTTGATACATGTGGAGTAACTAGAATCCGTAGGGACGAGGAAATGATACTTGGGCTAGGTGTGGCGTGAGTCGACCTAGTGAGGATGACACAATAGACCATGTCTGAACCAAGTGGGTATAAGATGAGTGAAGGGAATGGGGCCGCGAATCATTGAGCTCTTGAAGGGTTTCAGAAATAGTTCTGGATCAACCGTTGATCTTTTGGTTAATTGGGGATCATGATGTACTACTAGGTGCCACTCATGATCGTTCTATAATTAATGGTTAATTATAGACGGCCAACATAAACCGAGAACCTATTTGGTCACCGCGCTGCGAGTGTAATCCAAAGGATTTAAAACGAGCTTGAGAATGAGATTCTCAGACCGAGAGAAACTATGTTTGGTTGGACCAAACATAAAGCGAGCATGAAATTGTTTCAGTCGCAATGGAAGCGTGGATGGGCGGTGTCTTATGAAGACATAATGGATGGACCAAAATGGTTTGGTTCTAATCCAATGGATGAGAATAAACCAAAGGGTTTGGTTTATTTTAAACGAATGAACCAAAAGTTGGTTCGGTTCGTTTTAACTTAAAATAAACCATCATGGTTTGGTTTATTTTAACTTATCTTAATGGAGCGGGTTAACGGGCTTTATGGATATGATCCATTAACCACTAAGAGAATTAGTTCTCTATAAAATAGGGATTAAACCTCAACCCTAAACCTAATCCAATTAGTGGCCACTAACCCATCCTCCTTGTTGTTGGCGCTAACAACAAGGGCTGCCGCCCAACTTCATTGAGTGGCTGCCATCTCCTTGCCGGCGTCAAGCCGGCCGGTGGACCTCCGGCGACCCTCCGGTGATCTCCCTTGGGTTCGGTGTAAAGGTGAGGCTCCATCTCTTCTTTAGCCGGCGCCTATTTCCTCCACCAAAGCTGTCCAGTTTTTCTGGACAGCTTCTTCTCCTCTCGTCGGAGCGTCGTTTGGACGACGGTTAGTGCTCCGACAGTGGATAACATACCAGGGATTTGATCTCCGGTAATCCTCTGAGGTGGAGGACGAAGGATTCGTCAATCGGTTGACGAATACCTCTCCGGAGAAGCAAGTCTTGAGGACTTGTCTTTAGGTCCGAATTTGGATTCGGACCGTGATCATCTCTCGATCACGTCGTCTTCAACACGAGGCTAGTAACCCGTACGAAGACGAAGTTCGTGGCTTGGCGAAGTCATCCCGAGGAGCTCGGCGTGGATACGGATAGAGACGATTCTTACGAGAATCGTTCCGGTTGATGCCGTTCCCGCTACACGTCATACGGAAGGTATAACGTAGTTTAATTTCCTTTTATTGCAATTTTAATTTACGGTTATGTCTACACTTGTTGTAATAGCATGCGTGTGTTGTGTGTGTTGTAATAAATAGAAGTATTTATTATTTTTATTGCTTCCGCTGTGCTCATGTTTACGAAACATGATCGAACACACACACGCCGCGGTGCCGGAAACCCAACAGAGCTACATCGGGAGAATCTCGAGTCGAGAAACTGTGGTGATCGGGTGACACCAGGAGGACCTCGTGGAGTCGAGGAACCTTGGTGGAGACTAGAATCTAAGCGCCAAGTTAGAGGTAAGCACTGAGTGAAGAGTAATGGTGAGGTCGTGTCCTCCGTACTGGGATGAACTTAGGCGGCGATCCGACTAAGACTTCGAAGGGAAGGTCTAGGTCAAGATTAGATAGTAAGTAGATGTCGTATTGACCATTACTTGTTAGTTCTATGCTAACTTGATCCATGCGAATGAGACCTCAAATCTCGCGACGGAGACCGTCGAGGACTCGAAGCACGTGCTCTTGCTCAACGCTCGCAAGTGCATGAAAGTTGTCAAGTAATAAAAAGATTATAGATCCCACAGGGACTAAGATTCGAGTACCGATTTGTTAAGTGGATGTTATTGTTTGAAATTCAGTTCTAAGGGTTGTGATTGCGAGGGTTGACGGCGGTCCTAACTCAATACGGTGTCACAAGGAAGAAGAAAAAGCTAGTTGTGAGCCTTTGGAAGGGATTCTAGGATTTCGGTTTCATTTGTGTGACGCAAAACACATTATCAATTGAATTTTGTCTAGGTTTCTAGCTACGGTTTTGTGGAAAGGACATCATACACTCCCTCGATGAGCCTTCACATCTATTGGAAGCTACCTCTGCCATACCAGGTCAACCCCTGGCCTTAGGATGGGATAGTCGGTATGAGGATGCCGAATGGATCCCTGCGACGAGTCGAAAACGGAGTGTGTTCCCTACTCTATCGCATCCTTCTACCCACGGTTACGGGAGATGAGGCCAACCCCTAGGTTCCTCCTTAATTCTCCTAAATCTTAGATATGAGGGTTGTCACCCCTCGTATCAGCTAGCACAGTAGATAGAAAACCAAAACACGTAGATATCAGTCTAAACTAATACCAACTGCAAATACAAATTGAAGAACAGAATTTAATTTGGACTAACATGATTTATGCACATAAACTACTCCCTAATCCTATAATTGAAGAGTCTACTCCATAAATAAGAGAGGAGAAACACAAAGCACGATCATGTTCATATAAACAATGGAAATTATGCAAAGAACAGAAATTACAATGCAATGTGGCTCTTCTCTCCGGCGTTGAAGTGCAGAACTTGGATCTCCGGTAGCTTTCTTCCTCCCCGTTGCGAGTTCCCAAAGCTTTTTAAGGCCTCGGAGTGCCATCCCAGTCATCGTGCCTCCCCCCTAGGGTTTGGGCATAGCCTCATTTATATAGACATTCGCCTGAATCTCCCCGAAACCTAGAAAATAACTTACTCATGTTGAAATCGCGCAGCACCACATGACCATGTGGATCCACACGGTCAGGCCGTCTATGGCATTGCGGTGCAGGCCGTGTGTTTTCACACGACCAGGGTGTGTGTCATTCTGCTCTATCTTTCAAACGTCTTCTTTTATCTCCAAAAGTGCGCCATTTTCCCCGTATAATGTTGTCCTACACACAAAAGTACAACGAGCAGATCTCCGAACAAAAAAATAGGAAATGCATGCAAAATAAAGTAAAATATGCATTAAACAAACATAAAACATAATGAGATGTGAGCGAAAACTACTCATAAAATCCTATATATTTTTCTCACATCATTTCCCCCAGACTTAAGTCTTTTCTTGTCCTCAAGAAAACCTCAGTGCCATGAAATTTTTAAAAAGTATTATTTCATACTTAGCATGTTAACTAGATTTATCAAATGGTATTTTCAATCAAAGCAAAATAGATTTGTTCTAAAAATTCACTAAGTTAGCTCCTCGTGCACGTGCCAAGCGAATCTTCTTAGGGGATACTCGTTCCTGTTGGCAATGTGCTATTCCTCGGAGGCACATTGGCTCCCATGTCCCCGGATTAAAATTTTCACTAATGAAAACTAATCCGGATGGGATGAGTTTCCTAAGCACAACCAATTCGTCATCGTGCTAACAACATGAGCGATCGCTTGAACAAACTAGTTGTTCAAGCAACACAACTCTTCTAGTCGGTTAGCCGCGGAAGAGACGACGGACGGATCGCCGGTTTTTGTGTTTATCTTCGGGGTCCATGATTATACAAATACATACAAATGTAAACTAGTATAATCAATATATACTAACATAAAGAACATAAGCTAGCATATCAATAAGAACATGCAAAGAACAATAATAAAAGTTGTAAAACTTTTATACCTCTTGATCTTCTATCGTATGTCCTAACCTCCTTGTAGACTTCGTGTGGGCGAAGATCCTCCACAAGTTGAAGCTTCCTAGATCTTCTTCAATCCAAAGAAAGAAGAACTCTCTTTCCCTTCTTGCTTGAGCCAACCACCAATCCACAAAGGATTAATCCCGCCGGCCCCAAGAATAGAGAGAACAAAATGGAAACCACCAAGGAACCAAACAAGAGTGCCACTGGCCAAGAAGAAAAGAAGAGGAGAAAGGAATTCGGTTGAGCCCCGACCAAGGTGGAAGGAAGAGATCTAGGGACCGCCAAAACTAGGAAGAAGAAGAGATCCTCTCCTATAGTTGCCGCCCACTCTCCTTGCCAACCCTAGCCGCCCAACCAAACCCTAACCTAGGATTTCTTGCCGCCCAACCAAAGGAAAGGCAAAACCTTAATCTCTTTGAAAAGCATCTTCTATGTGCCGGCTATGGAGGAGGCGAAGGAGAATATAATGAGCACCGACCAAGGTAAAGGGTAGAAGGTAGGGGCCGACCATGTCTTAGGAAGAAGAAGAAGCTCATCTTCCATGTGTTGCCGCCCACCTTTGCTCCCAAACCCTAGCCGCCCAAAAAATTCTAAACCAACTAGGATTCCTTGCCTCCAAAGGAAGCAAACCCTAATCCCCTAAACCATTCATCATCCCTTGCCGCCCAACCCAATAAGCCTTATATATAGAGTTGGGTTTAGGCCTTGGTTTAATCTCCACCGCCGGTTCTAGGGTTTTAATCTCAACCGTCGGATCTAGAGATTTAATCTCAACCGTCGGTTCTAGGGATTTAATCCCAACCGTCGGATCTAGAGATTTAATCTCAACCATCGGTTCTAGGGATTTAATCCCAACCGTCGGATCTAGAGATTTAATCTCAACCGTCGGTTCTAGGGTTTTAATCCCAACCACCGGATCTAGAGATTTAATCTCCACCGTCGGTTCTAGGGATTTAATCCCAACCGTTGGATCTAGAGATTTGTTTTCCATCATTTGATCTAGACTTCATGAGGTTTATATTAGGCTACGATAGGGATCATGAGGAGGAGTTGGGTCTTGGCCACCCGATGGATTGAAACCACACAAACTTGATCCATCAATGATGTTCCATTCCACTAGAGGATCATCATCGAACTACCTCACCAACCCCCATAAATTAATATGGGCTCAATATATTATTTGTACATCCATCTCCCCGTGTTTAAGATATCGAATGTCTGTCAATTAATTGATTTACTGACCATCAATTAATTAACATCTAACTCCTCGAGTAGTACCACTCAACCTTATCATTATGTTGACTAAGTCAACCTGCAGGGTTTACATGATGAACCTTATGAGCTCCTCAAGGGGACATCATCAACCTAATACATAGAACACGGATTCCTCCTATAATCAATGACACACCATGTAAATAATATCATTTCCCAACTTACCGGGCATATTGATTTAATCCATAGAAATCTCACCCTCTGGTAAATAAAAGAAATAAATACTAAGTACATGTGCCCGTTATTATATCGGGATTAAGAGCATGTACAACATAATATCCGAGGTCCGATTCAATTATGTAGTCAGCAACAAATTGAATCACCTCTATGTCGGTCCTGCTCAATACACCTAAGTGTACTAGTGTAACTCTATGTTCAAGATAAAATAATACCAAGCTACACTACAACCATGCAAATGGTTTGTCCAAAACCATCTTGGTTCTGAGCCTCTACTTATACTCTACAAGGGACTGATAACATGATCTTCTGTGCCACACCCAAGCACCATGTTATCTACAATGTAGAGTATTAGACAATTTTGCATAATCATAAAAATATGCAAACAATGATCATGTGATTCTTATTTCAAAATAAAGATGTTAATACAAAAGAGCTAGGCTTTCAGTATACATCCCAACAATCTCCCACTTATACTAAAAGACTATGCTGTCATCATACTGCCATACATCTGATTCCCCTTCCCTCCACATGCCTATCAAAGCTCTCGCTAGAAGGGCCTTAGTGAAAGGGTCTACCAGGTCATCCTCTGATGCATGCTAGGCGACAACAACTTCTACCTCCTTTACGATTTCTCGTATCAGGTGGTACTTGCACTCTATGTGTTTACTAGCCTTATGGGCTCGTGGTTCCTTCGAGTTTGCAACTGCACCATTATTATCACAATAAATTGTGATAGTTCGGGCAAACCAGAATCACATCCAAGTCCATCAGAAGTTCTCGAGCCACTTTCGAGCTTCTTTGGTCCGCCTCATAGGTCGCCACATACTCGCTTCCATGGTGGAGTCCGCCACGCATTTCTGGGCACTCCTCCATACAATGGCTCCACCTCCTAAAGTAAACACAAAATCTGAGGTAGACTTATCATTATTCCTATTTGATTGGAAATCAATCCATGCAACCCACAGGTGAGTAATTGGTCGCCCAGAACTAGCATATAATCCCTAGTCCTTCTCGTGCACTACAATATATGCTTTACCGCACCAATGTCTCGCCCTAGATTACTCGATATCGCTAACCATGCCCACTGCAGCGTATATCTTGTCTCACATAGCATAGCATACATGAGGCTTCCACGCAAAGTATAAGGAACCGCCTTCAGCTCCTTTATCACCTCAGATGATCTAGGACACATCTCCTTAGATAAAGGAACTCCATACCTGAAAGGTAGAAAACCCTTCTTGGAGTTCTGCATGCTAAAACGATCCAAAATCATGTCTATGTATGAAGCTTGGGATAAGCACAACAACTTTGATCCCAAGGTTGTGACCCACTTCTCCCAAGTCCTTCAAAACTGTTTGGACAACCATACTCTTACGTCTGATAACACTCTGATATTGTTGCCAACTACCAAAATATTATCTACGTATAGTACAAGAAATATCACTACGTTTCTGTCACATCTCTTGTATACACAAGACTCATCCGGACTTTGAATAAATCCATAAGTTTGGATTTACCTCATCAAAGCAAAGCTTCCTTCAGTCCATAAACGGACCGATTAAGCTTACATACAATATGCTCTTTGCCCTTAGCAGTGAATCCCTTTGGTTGCTTCATATAGATGTTTTCCTCAAGACTTCCATTAACGAAAGCTGTCTTGACATCCATCTGCCACAACTCATAATCCATATGAGCTGCAGTGCACAAGAGCTCCCAGACCTGACTTGAATCCATAGATTCAATCTCAGTATTCATTGCACTTTGCAAAGATGCTGTATTTATATCTTGGATTGCCTCGTCGTATGTCTAGGGATCAGGTTCATGTTTGCTAGGGACCAAATCAAAAGATTTGTCCAAAAACATGAATCTAAGAGGCTGTCTCACAACCCTCCCACTACGACGAGGTATCTTCTATGTATCCTCTGTGACACGCGGTGCAGTGACATGTGGTATGTCCTCTTGTACCGGTGGTACTAAAGAAGTGACTTTCCTTTTAACTCCTTCAGAACAATTTTACCCTTGGGCTTGTTGCTCATCACATAGTCTTCCTCTAGAAATCTAGCGTTCGTGTTAACGATCACCCTCAGATCTCTAGGACTATAAAACAAGTCAGAATAACTCATCATCAATCTAATCATCTCCATAAGAGTCCTATTCCTTCGCTCTGCTACACCGTTCTGCTGGGGTGTGCCAGGTGCAGTCAATTGGGATTGAATCCCAACCTCTGATAAGTAGTTCCTAAACTCTCCCAAGAGGTTCTCACCACCACGATCAGATCGTAGTGTCATCCATATCTTGAATAATCATCTACAAAAGAGATGAAATATTCAAGATTACCTCTTGCCTAGATAGCCATAGGACCACACAAATCAGAATGAACCATCTCTAACACATCTTTGGCTCTATACCCCTTGGCCTTAAAAAGGCCTCTTGGTCATCTTACCCTCCAAGCAAGATTCATAGGTTGGGAGATCCTCCACCACTAATGAACCCAAAAGGTCCATCAGCTTTCAACCTTTGAATTCTGCTTAGGTTAATGTGACCAAGCCTAAGAAGCCAAAGATATGTTTGGTTCATATTCGAAGGTTCTTTTCTCTTATTGGATTTAGAAGATGAGTTATTAACTTCAATTTGCATCATGGGAGGTTTTGGTTCAAATTTCCTTTCAATGTACCTGAATAGATATTCTCCCTATTCCTTTTTATAACAACTCTGTCATTAAAAGAAATAGAATATCCATCCATAATAATTTAGAAACTGAAACTAAATTCTTTCTAAATAAAGGTACATAAAGGGAATTTTCCAGAACCAAAGTTTTATTATTCTCAAGAGATAAATAAAACTTCTCCCACTGCAATAGCCGCCACCATCATGGCATTGCCCAAGTAAATGGTAATCTCCCCTTTAGCTAGTCATCGGGTTTCCTGGAACCCCTGCAAATTATTGCAGACATGATTAGTGGCTCCCGTATCAACTCACCAGGTGTCGGTAGATATCACCGCTAATCATGTTTCAATGACTAGTCCAAAAGATATACCTTTTGTTTTGTTTTGGATTGGGACAGTCCTTCTTCCAATGTCCATCCTGCTTGCAAGTGAAGTACTTGCCTTTCAGCTTCTTCACTCTTCCCTGAGATCCTCCCACCATCTTTGCTCCACCTTGTTTCTTCTTCTTCTTGCCTTTCGGCTTAGAAGTAGAAACCCTTTTTGAGCAACGATGGCTTGAAAACACTATTTGAAGAGCGTATACTTGTACTCCTTAGCAGATAAGACAATATCTAAAATCTTTTCCAATCAACATTATTTAGGTACAGTAAGTTTATTTCCTTTAGTATCACAGTAAGTGGATTGAAAGTCAATTTTGAAAATCCTAAGAATCACATAGATCATTACTTTAGATTTCAAAAAATTATTGATTCCTCAAACAATAAAATTTCAAAATCAACCAACACCTCAAAACACCGAGAATATCGCATGCCACGATAGTGTGGACGTATACGAATTCTACATTTGTAAGAGGAGGTTTTACCCATTAATTTTATTATCTTGTCAACCTTACTTTTTGACAAATAAAATTAATAGTTGGTTCCTCTTTGGCCCTACAAATAAAAGCAGTGACTCCGATGGGGAGGATACTTTTTATTTGCATCTAAGTGTGCACCATTACACGGTACTAAGGGAATTATTTCGAATTATGTGCCTTACCGCTGTGGAAGTACACACGCTCCTAGATAATTTCCTATAACCATTATTTGACCTAGTGATCCGCAAACAAACTCATCCGATGGGGAGGAAGGCACTCAGAGCCTACACACAAGTTTGTTGCATCACATGTCAAATTGTAATGGAGGCCGCGGGAATTAATTAAAATATCCCTCTCCCACTTAGTAAATTGAAAATGAGGAATTTTCAAGCACACACAACATGCTTATTATTACTGTAGATTTCATTAAAAATTATTGATTCCTCAAAAAATAAAATTTCGAAATCAACCAACACCTCAAACACCGAGAATATCGCATGCCACGATAGTGTGGACGTATACGAATTCTACATTTGTAAGAGGAGGTTTAACCCATTAATGTTATTATCTTGTCAACCTTACTTTTTGACAAATAAAATTAATAGTTGGTTTCTCTTCGTCCCTACAAATAAAACTACTTTTTATTTGCATCTAAGTGTGCACCATTACACGGTACTAAGGGAATTATTTCGGATTATGTGCCTTACCGCTGTGGAAGTACATACGCTCCTAGATAATTTCCTATAACCATTATTTGACCTAGTGATCCGCAAACAAACTCATCCGATGGGGAGGAAGGCACTCAGAGCCTACACACAAGTTTGTTGCATCACACGTCAAATTGTACTGGAGGCCGCGGGAATTAATTAAAATATCCCTCTCCCACTTAGTAAATTGAAAATGAGGAATTTTCAAGCACACACAACATGCATATAAAACAAATCATCAATAAATATGGAAAAATCAGAATTTTTCCAACTATTATGGCATTGTTCTCCAATATGCATCCCGTCGGGTCGCCACCTCGTCCGCTCCTCCTACGCCATGTACGAGCCATCCGGAGATCCGAGCCGAGAATAAAACCTATTTTATTTTACATCCATCGATCCTATACTCCACAAGGGAGTGTACATGAAATCTAGATCGAAAGTAAAATAAAATAAAGAGTGGCTAAACAATGTCGTATTCAATTACAAAAATTAAATACTAATTTAGCCTCGTCAACCTCGAGGATTCAAATAATATACAATCACACACACACAACCACATACACACATATAGCCATAATAGTCGGATCTTATGCCTACAACCAAAAAGTTAGACTACGCACATCCTACTATTATCCGGCATACTCAGTATATGATATGTGCATGAAAGTAACCGAATCCAAAACACACAAAATCGGAAACCGTGGCTCTGATACCATTTATTGGCAATGTGCTATTCCTCGGAGGCTCATTGGCTCCCATGTCCCCGGATTAAAATTTTCACTAATGAAAACTAATCCGGATGGGATGAGTTTCCTAAGCACAACCAATTCGTCGTCGTGCTAACAACATGAGTGATCGCTTGAACAAACTAGTTGTTCAAGCAACACAACTCTTCTAGTCGGTTAGCCGCGGAAGAGACGACGGACGGATCGTCGGTTTTTGTGTTTATCTTCGGGGTCCATGATTATACAAATACATACAAATGTAAACTAGTATAATCAACATATACTAACATAAAGAACATAAGCTAGCATATCAATAAGAACATGCAAAGAACAATAATAAAAGTTGTAAAACTTTTATACCTCTTGATCTTCTATCGTATGTCCTAACCTCCTTGTAGACTTCGTGTGGGCGAAGATCCTCCACAAGTTGAAGCTTCCTAGATCTTCTCCAATCCAAAGAAAGAAGAACTCTCTTTCCCTTCTTGCTTGAGCCAACCACCAATCCACAAAGGATTGATCCCGCCGGCCCCAAGAATAGAGAGAAAAAAATGGAAACCACTAAGAAACCAAACTAGAGACACACCCTAGCTTCTAGTGCCGCCGGCCAAGAAGAAAAGAAGAGGAGAAAGGGAATTCGGTTGAGCCCCGACCAAGGTGGAAGGAAGAGATCTAGGGACCGGCCACACCCTAGTAAGAAGAAGAGATCCTCTCCTATAGTTGCCGCCCACTCTCCTTGCCAACCCTAGCCACCCAACCAAACCCTAACCTAGGATTTCTTGCCGCCCAACCAAAGGAAAGGCAAAACCCTAATCTCTTTGAAAAGCATCTTCTATGTGCCAGCTATGGAGGAGGGGAAGGAGAATAGAATGAGCACCGACCAAGGTAAAGGGTAGAAGGTAGGGGCCGGCCATGTCTTAGTAAGAAGAAGAAGCTCATCTTCCATGTGTTGCCGCCCACCTTTGCTCCTAAACCCTAGCCGCCCAAAAAATTCTAAACCAACTAGGATTCCTTACCTTCAAAGGAAGCAAACCCTAATCCCCTAAACCATTCATCATCCCTTTCCACCCAACCCAATAAGTCTTATATATAGAGTTGGGTTTAGGCCTTGGTTTAATCTCAACCGTCGGTTCTAGGGTTTTAATCTCAACCGTCGGATCTAGAGATTTAATCTCAACCGTCGGTTCTAGGGATTTAATCCCAACTGTCGGATCTAGAGATTTAATCTCAACCGTCGGTTCTAGGGATTTAATCCCAACCGTCGGATCTAGAGATTTAATCTCAACCGTCGGTTCTAGGGTTTTAATCCCAACCGCCGGATCTAGAGATTTAATCTCTACCGTCGGTTCTAGGGATTTAATCCCAACCGTCGGATCTAGAGATTTGTTTTCCATCATTTGATCTAGACTTCATGAGGTTTATATTAGGCTACGATAGGGACCATGAGGAGGAGTTGGGTCTTGGCCACCCGATGGATCGGAACCACACAAACTTGATCCATCAAAGATGTTCCATTCCACTAGAGGATCATCATCGAACTACCTCACCAACCCCCATAAATTAATATGGGCTCCATATATTATTTGTACATCCATCTTCCCGTGTTTAAGATATCGAATGTCCATCAATTAATTGATTTACTGACCATCAATTAATTAACATCTAACTCCTCGAGTAGTACCACTCAACCTTATCATCATGTTGACTAAGTCAACCTGCAGGGTTTACATGATGAACCTTATGAGCTCCTCAAGGGGACATCATCAACCTAATACATAGGACACGGATTCCTCTTATAATCAACGGCACACCATGTAAATAATATCATTTCCCAACTTACCGGGCATATTGATTTAATCCATAGAAATCTCACCCTCTGGTAAATCAAAGAAATAAATACTAAGTACATGTGCCCGTTATTATATCGGGATTAAGAGCATGTACAACATAATATCCGAGGTCCGATTCAATTATGTAGTCAGCAACAAATTGAATCACCTCTATGTCGGTCCTGCTCAATACACCTAAGTGTACTAGTGTAACTCTATGTTCAAGATAAAACAATACCAAGCTACACTACAACCATGCCAATGGTTTGTCCAAAACTATCTTGGTTGTGAGCCTCTACTTATACTCTACAAGGGACTGATAACATGATCTTCTGTGCCACACCCAAGCACCATGTTATCTACAATGTAAAGTATTAGACAATTTTGCATAATCATAAAAATATGCAAACAATGATCATGTGATTCTTATTTCAAAATAAAGATGTTAATACAAAAGAGCTAGGCTTTCAGTATACATCCCAACAGTTCCATGGTAAGTTAAGTCATCATCCTATAGCTTTCCTAAGGTCTCCGACTCTTAGGCACTTGCCTGCCCAAAGCGAGGGTTGTTCCCTAGATCTAGCACAAAGTCTCAAAGGTGTGCTCGGTATTGAGAAAAATTGATAGGTGTTTCTCCAATAACCTAACTTGGTCTCAAAGGGGCATCTATCCATTTCTACCCATGACAACTATTTTTTTTATCCCTCATAATAATAATTTTTTTTACCTCTTTTTTTTTTCTTTTCTCTTCTCTATTATTTTTCTACTCACTGGGATTTTGATTTTTCCGAATGGGCTTACACAATTCGAGCACCTCCAATAACTAAAATGCTAAGCTTAGGGTCACCTATGGATTTCAAAGTACTAGACTACTGAGATGAATCATAACTAGGTATGTACTAGACTTTCCCTTTCAGAATGTTCATCATGTGTAGGTGTAAAAATAAAAGCTAACCAGTGTAAGACTAGAACATTCATTAGAGCAAATAAAATAAAATACCACGAGGTAAATGAAGTTAAACTACCCATGGAAATAACTCATGAAGAAAACTTTAGCAATACTACTGAGGTAGCTTAAACATAAAAAAAATTAAGTACTGAAAAATTAAAAACTCTATGTATGAACAAATGAATGCTAATAAAAAATGCAAATGACAAGAAAGAAACTACTGCTAGAAACAAAATAAATCAAGACACAGGGCCCTCCAGACTTAAGTGAAGCATACCTCTAGTATGGTGGACGAGGTGGAAAGTCTGGTAGCCTCGGCCTCTCAGGGTCCTAGGAGAATCTGATGTTGAGCCGCTGATGCCACATGTATATGTGGTCGATCTGAGAACTGGTGGATGCAGCAGCTGCTCGGTGATCCTCCTCCCTAGCCCACTGTGCCTACTGGGCATGCATGTGTTGTCGCATCTCCTGGCAGTAGGTGGCCTATTCCTGGTGACGGGAAACATCCTCCTGGAAGTAGATGCAGGCCTTGTCGTAGAACTCCTCGGCCCACTGGAAGTGCCCCCGAAAGCCCTGAACTCTACCTGCATGTAGGCGCTCTGCTCCTCCCAATGCTGCCTCTGCATTTGCTGCTCGGTATATATGTCATCGAGGCACGATCGAAACTCCAAAAAATCATATGCAGATCTACTTGCATCCTTCTCAAAAGTAGAAAAAGGTAGTGGTGCAGGTGCAGGTGCAGGCTCATGTCGATGTGGACTAGGTGGGCTCCTATGCATGCATGGACTGGAGGGAGAGTGATGTAAAGAAGGAGAAATGTACGGTGTGGCGCCCCTTTATCCCTTATGTAACACGACCATGTGAAAATGTTGGTGCAATCGGCCCAGGTCACGATTGACCGGGACTCGAGTTTTACTCGAGTGATGTTTTGATATTCGACAAAAACATATGACAATGTGATTGTCATGGGAAAGTCCAAGTGATGGGCACTTGGCATTTGGAAAAGTCCAAGCATGGGTCTTGGCAAATGGAAAGTCCAACATGGGTTGGCAGGGAAAGTCCAAGCTTGAGTCTTGGCATTTGAGAAGTCCAAGGTTTTGATATTGGAGGCGTAAAGTCCAAACGGTAGTCTTGGCAGCATAAGCCCAATGGCGGCGTAAAGTCCAAGCGGAGTCTTGGCGGCATAAGTCCAATGTGCCTTGGCGGTGTAGACACCGTTAGCATGACATAGCCGATGGAAGCACCTGAAGGCTAGCGCGATGGATGAACAAGTCATGGATGACTTGGAGGGATCCGAGAGGCGTGAGGCTGATGGAGGTGGTTAGAAGGCTTAGGTCTAGGCTAAGGGTGGTCTAGCAAGTATGGGGAAACCATACTTGGGTTAAAACCTCATGTTTGAGTTGTGCCAGTCGACTGGTGCCATGTGGAAGTTGACTGGACCGAGTCAACTAGGGTTTGACTGCGGGTTATGGCCTAGCAGTCGACTGATGGCTCGAGCAGTCGACTGATCGTGTGATCAGTCGACTGGTGCTCGAGAAATCGGCCACAGAATGGAGTCGAGACTCGACTGGTCGAGTGAGGACTCCATCAGTCGACTGATGGTAGATCCGTTGGACTTATTCAGCGTGGATCTAGCCGTTGTCTCACGACAACAGTGGCATCAGTCGACTGATAGTCCCGATCAGTCGACTGATCGACTTTTTCCAGCACAGGTTGAAGCTTTATAAGGAGCTCGTGATGGAGGATTTTGGCATCGATTTCTTGGACGTCTTGAGGCGATTTGCTGTTGCAAATCAGGGTCTTCAACCACGATTCAAGCGATCAACAAGCAAGCAATCCAAAGGCATTTGTAAAGTTGTTTTCTTTACTAGTTTTGCATTGTATTATTGTATTTTCTTGTACTCCTTTCGTTTATTGTTGTAAACATTTGTATGGGGGTTCTCCACCTCCGGATTGTTCCGAGAAGGAGTGTTTTATAGTGGTGTGTGATTGACATCGCTAGGGTTCGTACGAACCCGATCCGTGGAGTAGGAACCGTGTGGTTCTGAACCACGTTAAATCTTCGTGTCTTTGTGTTTGTGATTGTGTTTCGTTATTGTTATTATATATATATATATATATATTCCGCTGTGCTAACGAAATTGTAGAAACAAACGCGAACAAATTCCATCTACGAATTCTACGCTATTCACCCCACCTCTAGCGGCGTCAAATATTCTACAATTAGTATCAGAGCCCGGGGCTCTTCTACGGATTAACAACCCGGAGTCAAGATGCTAGAGGAAAAGATAGAAATCCAAGGACACTTGGGATGGGATATCAACACACCTATCCCCTATACCTTCTATGGACAAGAAGGGTTTAAGCAATGGAAGTCAAGAATTGAAGACTTCCTAATGATGAGGGACTTCGAAAAATGGTCTATCTTGATGGAGGGTTTTAGCTATCCAATAGGACTAAAGGGAGGGTTCCTCAAGAAGAAGAAGTGGAGTGAAGATCAACTCCAAGCCTTCGATAAAAACAAGAAGGTAATCAAATTCATTTTTGATTTAATTCCTAATGACCTCTTGTGTAGCCTAGGTGAATATGTGGATTCCAAGGAGCTATGGAGCGATTTGGCCATGCTCCATGAAAGCCCATCAACGGTCCAAGAGGAAGAGACCGAAGAGGCTAATGCATCATCCTCACAAGGAAGTGAGTGTTAGTAATATATGAGAGATGTCCTAAGGCAATCGCCTTATGTATGAACCATTTATATGATAAATGAAGATTCACTATTTGAGTATACATGTTTTATGTATTTGATTGGATCTTAAACTCATTTACTGAATGTCCACGATACGATTCACAGCATGAGAGAATTTGTGATTGGATCACAACTAGTGAGTATCTCTACATGTGTAATTGTGATGTATCGGAATTATCCCTAGTCGATGAATTGATGGATCTGGACACCATCAATTCTGTTGAGACTAGCACGAGGTATACTCCTTGGTGTATCCAAGCAGCTGATTCTCACTGGCTGGAGACATAGTGATGTCCGGAGTTAATCGTGGATGCTAGTTATGGTAACTAGTTCATTGGAGTGACCAGCCGTAAGACTTCATATGGTTCTCTGCATATAAAGATATGTCAATGAAGTTCTTACTGTGGCTTAAGTGCGATGTTCCTTTGACTTGCGGTATTCAAGTCATCTTGATCATGGAGACTTATGCTTTGACATCTTAAGCAAACATCTCTAAGGAGATGTGGACCCGGGATGATTGGGTATAAGTCGAAGTGATCGAAGGTGTTTGAATAGCCTATAAAGGATTCACCACTCCTTGCGAGGAGATGTATACCCATGGCCTCTCGTCGGATTGTTACTAAAGTCTTTGGCCAAAGCATTTCATGTTTAGAGTAAGGTACTCTTCGATACATGTGGAGTAACTAGAATCCGTAGGACGAGGAAATGATACTTGGGCTAGGTGTGACATAGTCAGCCTAGTGGGGACTGACACAATAGACCATGTCCTGAACCAAGTGGGTATAAGATGAGTGAAGGGAATGCACCGATTCATTCGAGCCATCAAGGGTTTCGTAAATAGTTCGATCAACCGTTGATCTTTTCGGTTAATTGGGGATCATGATGTACTACTAGGTGCCACTCATGATCGTTCTATAATTAATGGTTAATTATAGACGGCCAACATAAACCGAGAACCTATTTGGTCACACGCACAACGAGTGTAATCCAAAGGATTTAAAATGAGCTTGAGAATGGGATTCTCAGACCGAGAGAAACTATGTTTGGTTGGACCAAACATAAAGCGAGCATGAAATTGTTTCAGTCGCAATGGAAGCGTGGATGGGCTGCGTCTTATGAAGACGTAATGGATGGACCAAAATGGTTTGGTTCTAATCCAATGGATAAGAATAAACCAAAGGGTTTGGTTTATTTTAAACGAATGAACCAAAAGTTGGTTCGGTTCGTTTTAACTTAAAATAAACCATCATGGTTTGGTTTATTTTAACTTATCTTAATGGAGCGGGTTAACGGGCTTTATGGATATGATCCATTAACCATTAAGAGAATTAGTTCTCTATAAAAGTGGGCTTAAGGGATTGTTAAACCCTAACTAATCCTGCCGCCCACTCCTTGGAGGAGTTTTGGCGCCAATCCAAGAGCGCCGCCCAGCCTTGTGCCGCCGTCCAAGACCCTTGCCGGCGTCCAAGCTCCAGCCGGTGAACCTCCGGCGACCCTCCGGTGATCTCCTATAGGTTTGGCATCAAGGTGAGGCTTTTCTCTCCTTGTTTTGGCCGGTGCCTACTCCTCCACCAAGCTGTCCAGTTTTCTGGACAGCTTCTCCTCCTCTCGTCGGAGCATCGTTTGGACGACGGTTAGTGCTCCGACAGCGGCTAACATACCGGGGATTTAATCTCCTGTAATCCTCTGAGGTGGAGGACGAAGGATTCGTCAAACAGTTGACGAATACCTCTCCGGAGAAGCGAGTTTTGAGAACTCGTTTTGGATCCGAATTTGGATTCGGATCGTGATCATCTCTCGATCACGTCGTCTTCAACACGAGGCTAGTAACCCGTACGAAGACGAAGCTCGTGACTTAGCGAAGTCATCCCGAGGAGCTCGGTGTGAATACGGATAGAGACGATTCTTACGAGGATCGTTCCGGTTGATGCCGTTCCCGCTACACGTCATACGGAAGGTATAACGTAGTTTAATTTCCTTTTATTGCAATTTTAATTTACGGTTATGTCTACACTTGTTGTAATAGCATGCGTGTGTTGTGTGTGTTGTAATAAATAGGAGTATTTATTATTTTCATTGCTTCCGCTGTGCTCATGTTTACGAAACATGATCGAACACACACACGCCGCGGTGCCGGAAACCCAACAGTGGTATCAGAGCCCAGGTTGTGTTTCGACATAATCGTAAAAATGGTTTTGCGATAGTCATAATGTATTTCTGGAAATTTTCTAAATTTTGGAAATTTAGAAGTATTTATGGAAATTTTTCAATTTTGGAAAGTCTAGAAGTATTTATGGAAATCTTCCACTTTTGGAAAGTTGGAAGTATTTATGGAAATTGATATTTTCCATAAATAAAATATTTGATTAGATTCTGGAAATTTGTTTCCTAATTTAATCATGATTTGATATGGGAAATCAAATCTTAAAATATTTTATTTCCATAAGTAGTTTTAATGATTTAGGAAATTGGTTTCCTAAATAGATTTTCCTTAATCAAATAATTCCATGAATAAAATATGTGATTAGATTTGGAAATTTGTTTCCTAATTTAATTATGATTTGATTTGGAGAATCAAATCTTTAAACATATTTTATTTCCATAAATAGTTATGACATATAAGGAAATTATATACATGACATAATTGTATGCCATGTAATTGCATTAGATGCATAACATTATGCCATGTCGTGACATGTAGATGTATGCCATGTATGCCATGCCATGTAGATAATAGTTATTTGCATGCAAAGAGGATGAGACATAAAACCCTAATCAATATTAAAGCCTACACCTTCCATTAATATGGTTAGAACCGTAGTTCTGCTTCTTGTTTGGGTTGTTGACTTTCCAAGCCCTCAACCTCAACATGTTCAAACCATGGAATAGTTTAATACTAATATGGTAAGAGTCGAGGTCAATCGTTAGCTTTGGTTGTTGGACTCTCTCCAAGCCGGGCTAATTGGTTGAATGCGCCTAACCATATTAAAACTATGTCCCGATTAATGGGTTGGCTTTAACCCGAGCATCGGCTTGTTGACTCTCTCCAAGGTCGATGTAAAGGGAGGTGAAGTTGGGTGCTATGCATATGATGCATACTTGTTAATGTGTTAACAACCCGATGTATGTGTGAACATTCAATTAGTTGATAGCACATTGTGATAGTTGCATATACGGATATGCAATCGTATAGATGATACCTACCGTCGAGTTATGAATGGCTTGTTGACTCTTCCAAGGTTGTTCATAACTATGATGGATATCACCCATTCGAGATGGACCTACGATCTCCCAAGTGATTTTGGGGTTTTTGAAATTCAAAATGAATGGGATTTATAAATGTATATTGATGCATTTTAAAATCATTTTCATATATGCTCGCTTTGTATTTCTAGGTCAATAAATTGATCATGACGCTTTGAATTTGGCGCACCATTTTGATTCAACAAACCGACCGGGCCTAACTTCCCGGATCGCTTAGAAACTCGAGAATTGTTCTCAAGGTAAAAGCTTGCATATGTCCTTGAAGAGCCTCTTCCGATCCCTAAGGACGATGCAACCTGCACCAAATGTTGGTCTATCGTAAACATGTGGCGCATTCGAGCCGGGCGAGTTGCATCATGCTAGCGCGATGGTACCGAGCTAAAAGCGCATGAGCATATGGATGCTAATACTATGGTCTTCCATCTTCATGAGTTGTTCACGAGCAAGCGAGATCCGGAAGGTTCGAGGTCTCTAGGCTCCTCTTCACCACGAAGATGCAAGAAGGTTCGCCTCAGAAAGTGCTTTGTGCTAAAGATGAACGGGTACATCGAGCGGCTAGCTACCCTCGGTTTTGTGATGGATCATGAGTTAAGTATTGACTTAATTCTGCATTGTTTGCCCAAGAGTTTCTCGCAATTTGTGATGAACTATCGGATGAACAAATTGAATCCACCATTCCCGAGCTCCTCAATATGTCAAGACTGGAGCCTTCGTGAAGCATGAGGAGAAGGCGGTTCTCATAGTTGATTCTCAAAGAAAGGTTCTAAGAGGAAGGCAAAAGAACAAGAAAGGAAAGAAAAAGGCAAAGAAGGCGAACTAAGAAAAGGGCACTTGCCATCACATGGCAAGGAAGGCCATCGCGAAGAAATCGCAAGATTTATCTTGAGTCCATGAAGAAGAAGAAGGCATCCGATGCCCCATCCTCTTCGTATCTTCTATTGATTGTCATTCTATTTCCTTAGACACTTGGGTATTGATAATCGGGTGTAGCTCACATATATGTAATGACATACATGGGCTAAGGAATAGAAGAAGACTTGTCGAGGGGAGTCAAATTTCATGCGAGTTGGGCAATGGAGCAAAGGTCATGGCCGCCATCGAACTTATTTGTCAAGCTCCCTAGTGGACTAGTCTTGAACTCGACAATTGCTATTATGTTCCTTCTCTAATAAAGAACATTGTTTCTATTTCGCTTAAATAGAAATGGTTTCCATTTAACGCTTAGTAACAATTGTTGTTATATAACTTTGAATGGCGTTCTTTATGGAACCGGAACTGAGTAATGGCATTTATACGCTGGACGATCCAAAGGACATTTTCAATATCGGCGAGCAACACGCTGTGCTCGAAAGGATAATCACATAGACTCCTATATGTGGCATTGTCGTTTGGCCATATAAGCAAGAAACGCATGTCCGAATTACACCGATGTGGAATTCGAATCGCTTGAATTGGATTCATACGATACATGCGAATCATGCTTAAAAGGCAAGATGACTAAGTTACCTTTACCGAAAAGGTGAACGAGTGGGAGAGTTACTAGGTTTAGTACATACGATGTATGTGGACCTATGTCAACTCAAGCATTTAGGAGGCTATAGCTACTTCATTACCTTCACCGATGATCACTACGCTTGGGTATGTGTTCTTGATGAAACACAAGTCCAAGCCTTTGAAAGGTTCAAAGAATTCAGAAATGAAGTAGAGAAACAACATGACAAGAGTATTAAAATACTTCGATCGGATCGAGGTGGTGAATACTTAAGTCAAGAGTTTCTTGATTATCTAAGAGACAATGGCATATTGTCTCAATGGACTCCGCCTATACACCACAAAGATAATGGTGTATCCGAGAGGCGAATCGACCTTGTTGGACATGGTCGTCCAATGATAAATCATGCAACTCTTCCCAAGTCCTTTGGGGTTATGCACTGCATAAATTGCCATTTGTTAATCATAATGCCTACCAAGGTAGTCTCAACTACTCCATATGAGATATGGAATGGTAAGAAACCTCATGTATCTTACTTGAAGATATGGGGTTGTCCTGCTTATGTGAAGCTTGATCGCATAAATTGGATGCTAAGTCCGATAAATGTCTATTTATTGATACCCTAAGGAAACAAGGGGTTACTAATTCTATCATCCCGTGGAACAAAAGGTGTTTGTTTCAAGGCATGTGGTTTCTAGAGAAAGAGTTTCTCTGCAAGAAAACAAGGGGAGTGTCGTCGAGCTTGAGGAGGCTCGAGAGACTCAAATAGACATTGATGAGATACCTGGTGAAGCACAACAGCCGACAACTCATAGTGATGAGCAATCGGCTGGACCTATTGTAACACCACATCTTCATAGATCTGGTAGAACACGCAATATTCCTGAGAGATATGGATTTCTCGTAAGTGAATCGAACGACGTGTTACTCATTGATGATGAGGAGCCTACCAGTTATGAAGAAGTACGACAAGTTCGTAAAGGGATAAGTGGCTTGGTGCCATGAAGTCGAAATGGATTCCATGTACGAAACCAAGTTTCGAACTTGGTTGACCCACCAAGGCATAAAGCCTATAGGGTGCAAGTGGGTTTTCAAGAAGAAAACCGACATGGATGGTAATGTGATTACCTATAAGGTTAGATTGGTGGCGGATATCGCCAAAAGCAAGGTGTTGATTATGACGAAACCTATTCGCTCAGTAGCTATGCTTAAATCCATTCGATGCTCCCGCCATAGCGCTCATTATGATTATGAGATATGGCGATGGATGTGAAAACAACTTTCCTTAATGGAAACCTACGAGGACATGTATATGATATAGCCCGAGGGTTTCACATCGCTGATAAAACCAAGGTATGCAAATTGCGACGATCCATTTATGGATCAAGCAAGCATCCAGAGTCGGAATATCCGCTTTGATGAGACGATCAAAAGTTTGATTTCTCACAAAATCCGCATTTAACCTTGTGTGTACAAGAAGGTTAGTGGGAGGCAATGTTCCTAGTATTGTATGTCGATGACATATTACTTATAGGAAACGATGTGTCAATCTTACAGTCAGTTAAGGTTTGGTTATCCAAGACATTCTCCATGAAAGACCTGGGAGAAGCAACCTACATCCTTGGGATTAAGATCTATAGAGATAGATCGAAACGGTTGCTTGGTCTTTCGCAGTCTACATATATAGACCGAGTGCTAAAGAGGTTTAGCATGTCGGAATCCAAGAAAGGTTATCTGCCCATCAGGCATGGGGTACACCTTTCAAAGTCTATGTGTCCGCGCACAGAAGACGAGAGGATTTGCATGAGTAAGATTCCCTATGCATCCGCAATAGGATCTATCATGTATGCTATGTTATGTACGAGGCCCGATGTATCGTATGCTCTGAGTGTCACGAGCAGATACCAGTCTGATCCAGGAATGGATCATTGGGCGACTGTTAAGACGATCCTTAAGTACTTGAGAAGAACTAAGGATGTGTTCCTAATATATGGAGAAGGGGACATGGTTGTTGGTGCAATGGGCACCAAAGTCGAACCGGTATTTTGATTATGGCAAAAGGCTCAATAGTTAAGGGTATATTTGTTATCTTACGAGCTCAATTAAGTGTGCAGAAATGCTAAAGTTGAGCGGAAGGTCTGCGACACCCGGTGGGAACCGAGGTGGTCGGGCAACGCCAGAGGGACTTCGGAGGAAGCCGAGGTACTCGGGTGAAGACCGGAAGCGAGGCTACAAGGTAAGCTCGTGTGAAAGCGAAGCAAGGTCGTTAAGCGTAGATCCGACCCAATACCTCCAATGGAAGGTCTAGGTCGAGATCAAATGGTTAGAACCATCGTACTTTATATTTTAAGCTAACTTGTACTGCAGTCCAAAACCCTTTGACTACAGTCAACTGCTAGTCAAGTTCCAGCCTCGAGAAGAGCTCGAATTTCAAGGGGGTGAATTTGGACTTGACTCGTGTTTTGGTACAAAGGGTGATGTGGCATCAAGGTGGACATCCAAACCATCACCAAGCTTCCTTGTGGTGGACGCCCAAGATAAGGTGAGTTGGCACAAGATGGTTGGCTCCCATGATGTGGCATTGTTGTATGGCTCCAACAAGTTGGCGCCCAAGGAGGTTGGAGGTGGCACACGGTGGTTGGATGAAACACCTCATCCTCAAGTTGGCGCCCAAGGAGGTTGGAGGTGGCACAAGGTGGTTGGATGAAACACCTCATCCTTGAGTTGGCGCACAAGGAGGTTGGAGGTGGCACAAGGTGGTTGGATGAAACACGCAAAGGATGTGGATGAACAAGTCTTGGGGGATAAGAACCTCACCTTGACACTACCTATGTCTAAATTCATAGATCAATATCCATAAATAGACATGTTCAAGCCAAGCAAATAACAAGAATTCAAGAGCTCTCAACACGCCGTCCGAACGCCGCTACTACTACTCACATTTGCTACGACGGCCACGACAACGAAAGCTACATCTTCTACTTATAAGAGTTGTCGGTATATTTATTTAAGTTCTACTTTTAAATTGTCTTTGTGCTTTAATCGAGAAAGGAAAGGGGAGTGTCCTTTTTGCCTTGATTTCTTTTGTAATCGTGTCTACCTCCAACGAGGAGGAGTGGTTTTAGTGAATTGCTCCCGTGACGTGATCAAGGATCACTAGGGCCGTGGATTAGCAATCAAAGATTGTGAACCACGAAAAATATCTTGTCTACTTTATATTTTCACTGCACTCTCTACTTGCTTTTACTTATTGCAAAAGTTTTTAACGACATCAGACGCTATTCACCCCCTCTAGCTACACTTTCGATCCAACAATTGGTATCAGAGCCGGGGGCGCTAAGATTCGGTGAAACCACCAATCTAGCTTTGTTTTTCTTTTTTTTACAGATTTTTTATTTATTTATTTCTGTTTTCGTATAATTATTTCACTTGCTTATCTTCTCCTACATATAGAATTGCATTAGAGGCTTTAGGATCCGGATAAGGTTGTCCTTCGGGTTAGATCCCGAGTAAGGTTGTCCTCCGAACTTCAACGACATTCGCATTTGATTGTTTATTTCTTTTGCAAGTTACATTTTATATATCTTTTTACTTCCTCAAGACTACTAATCCAAGACGAAAGTCTTGGAATATTCTTTCAGGTGTGTTTTGCAAGATTCTTTTCGTCGTTCTTCTTCTTGTTTTTAAATGGCCCATCTCAAGGGTTTAGCATCACCCCCGCTTTACAACGTAATGACTTTCCTTATTGGAAGGGTCGGATGGAATGCTTTCTTAAAACCCAAATCGAGATGTGGATCGTAATCCAAACCGGTTTCACACTTCCTAATGAAGATGGTGAATCTTTGGGTTACGATCAATGGTCAAATTCCATGAAAAAACAAGTAGAAGCCGATGCCAAGGCAACTCAAATCTTGCAATGTGGGTTGTCCAAGGAAGAGCTCAACCGCGTCGGCCCCTTCATTAGTGCAAAGGACTTATGGACCAAGCTAGTGGAACTACACGAAGGCACCGACGACACGAAGGGATGTAAAAGAGATTTACTTTTAAATAAATTGTATAACTTGAAAATGCAGGAAAATGAGACAGCAACTCAACTACATGCTCGTATCCAAGACATCGTCAACCACCTCCATGCCATCGGACAAAAGGTCGAGAATCGCGACCTTATCAGGTATTCTCTTAACTCGTTTCCTAGGACCACCTTGTGGGCATCCATGGTCGATGCCTACAAGGTCTCCAAGGACCTTTCTAAAATTAGGTTAGAAATTATTTTCGAACTTGAATTACATGAGCAAACTAACGTGGTCCAGCCGAGAAGAGTATTGGCGTAGTGTTCCAAGAAGAAGAAGCCCCAAGCAAGCCACCCTGAGGAAGAAGACAATATCCAAGCTCTAATGGCCAAGCCGATCGAGAGCACGACTCAAATCAAGAAGAGTCCGAGTCCGAATCCGGCGATGAGCTTCCATTCAAGACAAGCCACGGATCCGTATCCGGTTCAAAAGAATCATTAAGGGTAAGTCGGTCGTTACTTAATACTTTGTATGGTGCAATTAAATTTTTAAATAAGAAACTATCTAAGTCCGAGTCCAAGGTCGAGACCCTAATTGAGGAGGTTAACCTCCTCAAACATGAGGTCTCCCTAACCTCTTCGACTACTCGTATTCAAGAGGAGGACTCAACTCAAGTTGAAAAGCTTGAAGTTGAGAACTCGCTTTTGAAAACACAAGTCGAAGACCTTAGGAACACGTTGGAAAGGTTCACTTTGGGATCCAAGGGACTTGACCTCTTACTTGGATCACAAAGGGCCGTGTACAACAAGGCCGGACTCGGGTTTAACTCAAATACAACCAATAAGTCATATATGTCTATAGTAAACCAACATAAGAAAAATGTCCAAGCATGGGTCCCTAAGACCACTTTGATTTCAACTTTAGGATCTAACATGTATTGGGTTCCCAAGGACCAAATTCACTATGTGAATAGACCCACTCGATTCAATGGTCAGAGCCAATACAAAATGTATTTTTGTTAAGTCTTAGAAATTGCATGCTTAGTTTTTCCTTTATTTTTAGAATGGTTAGATAGGACTCATAACCAACTAAAATCCTGAAAAGATTGAGCCTCGGGAGCCTCTTTTCAAAAATAACTAGTTAGACCAAGATGTAGTCTCAAGTAAGTCGAGTTATCAATTTCTTGAAATTAGCTTTGTCTAAGGAAGTGGTCGTTGTTCCGATCAAAGAAGGCCTCATGCCTCGCCACGACACGGAAGCTAATCTCTTGAAAAGATTACTTGATGAGCTTAGACTAAATCCGAATCTAACCTAATGTTGGTTAATTTAAATTCATTAAAATTAATCAAGTAAAATTGATAGTCATCTCACAATAACACATAGGAATAACATGTTTTGATCATGTAGATATTGGTGAGATGATTTAGGTTTAAAAACTTACAAACAACCCTTTAGTAATTCCATTGATCCTACACATAAGAGTCGAAGAAACCATTAATATAGTTTTCGACGAAGGACACGAACCTGTTCAATCCTTAACAAAACCAACTAGCAAATCAACTTATAGCGAACCCGACTCTGATCTTGAACTTGAATCTCGTCCTAACCCAAGTCATCCTATCGACCAAGTGATAGATGACTCTAACCCAAGTCAAACTAGAACTCACCCAAGTCATCCTATCAATCAAGTTATAGGTGATCCAAATTTAGGGGTTCGAACTAGAGCTTCATATCGAAACCTTAGTCAAATCTCGTTAATTTCCAAAATCGAACCCAAAACTATTGAACAAGCACTTCTTGATCCCGACTGGATTATTGCTATGCAAGAAGAGCTAGCTCAATTCACTAGAAATGAAGTCTGGGAATTAGTACCACCACCTAAAGAAAAATCAATTATTGGAACAAGGTGGGTATTTCTTAATAAATCGATTTGGAATGCAAGATGCTAAAATAATTAATGCACCTATAGCAACTAATGTTAATATAAACGAAGATGTAGAAGGAAAACCCGTTGACCTAAAATACTATAGGAGCGCAATAGGAAGTCTCCTATACTTAACCGCGAGCCGACCCGACATTTTATTCGCGGTAAGTATGTGCGCAAGGTTACAAACCTGTGCCAAGGAGTCTCACCTAACCCTAGTCAAGCGTATCCTTAGATATCTAAAGGGCACGCTAAACGTAGGTATTTGGTACCCTAGAGTTTAATCTAATCGGCTACTCCGACTCCGACTATGCCGGTAGTAAACTCGATAGAAAGAGCACGAGTGGTTGTTGTCAAATCCTCGGCTCGAGTCTAGTGAGTTGGTGCAGTAGGAAGCAGCATTGCGTTGCCTTATCTACCACCGAAGCCGAATACGTTGCGATGGGTGAGTGTGTCTCTCAGCTCCTGTGGATGAAGCACACTCTCCAAGACTTTAGCTTAATCTTTAACAACATTAAAAGTTAGGTATGTGCGTAATAGAGTAGGATTTAAATTTTTCTATATATGTACTCTACTTTTGCTTCTTTTTATGAAATTAGCCTAAGTCTTACCTTAGAAATCATATACCTATAGATTTAAGGAGCCAACACATCTCACAACACATAGGACTAATGTGTTTGTGTACTTAGCCACGAGGCGTGAGATGTTAGGACCTTACTCCTGGTTCCGATGTAGATTCGCATCGACATGAACCATGGAGTATAATTATTTAAAATTAATCAACTCCTTCAAGACTTATTGATCATTCTATATCAATCAAGTCCAACCGGAGTTGTACATTTTAGATGAACATATTTTCAAGCTTATTATTATTTTAAAAAAAAATATATATATATATTTATATTGGGAACTTGCTTGGACTTACAAACCTTAAAATATATTTACAAACTTTTTGAGTTAAGGCAAAAGGGGGAGAAAGTCACAAAAGTAAGGAAGAAAGTAAACAAAATTATTACCTTTTATATTAAGTAATTCCGTTTACTTAAGCAACTATTAAGGGGGAGTAAAAATTATTTTTCAAGAACTCACCTTCGGTCAAGGGTGAGGTTACCTCAAAGGGGAGAACTTGAAACAATAATATTTCTCACTCATGCTTAATCTTTATGCTAGCTCACTCATGCTTAATCTTTATGCTAGCTCATTCATACTTAATCATTATGCTAGCTCATTCATATTTAATCATTATGCTAGCTCATTCATATTTAATCTTTATGCTAGCTCATTCATATTTAATCTTTATGCTAGCTCATTCATGCTTAATCATTATGCTAACTCATTCATATTTAATCTTTATGCTAGCTCATTCATGCTTAATCATTATGCTAGCTTACTGTTATGCTTAATTTTTCCTTAACTTTTGTGTCGGTTTGCCATGAATCAAAAAGGGGGAGATTGTTGGTGCAATGGGCACCAAAGTCGAACCGGTATTTTGATTATGGCAAAAGGCTCAATAGTTAAGGGTATATTTGTTATCTTACGAGCTCAATTAAGTGTGCAGAAATGCTAAAGTTGAGCGGAAGGTCTGCGACACCGGTGGGAACCGAGGTGGTCAACGCCTTGAGGACTTCGGAGGAAGCCGAGGTACTCGGGTGAAGACCGGAAGCGAGGCTACAAGGTAAGCTCGTGTGAAAGCGAAGCAAGGTCGTTAAGCGTAGATCCGACCCAATACCTCCAATGGAAGGTCTAGGTCGAGATCAAATGGTTAGAACCATCGTACTTTATATTTTAAGCTAACTTGTACTGCAGTCCAAAACCCTTTGACTACAGTCAACTGCTAGTCAAGTTCCGGCCTCGAGAAGAGCTCGAATTTCAAGGGGGTGAATTTGGACTTGACTCGTGTTTTGGTACAAAGGGTGATGTGGCATCAAGGTGGACATCCAAACCATCACCAAGCTTCCTTGTGGTGGACGCCCAAGATAAGGTGAGTTGGCACAAGATGGTTGGCTCCCATGATGTGGCACAAGTTGAATGGCTCCAACAAGTTGGCGCCCAAGGAGGTTGGAGGTGGCACAAGGTGGTTGGATGAAACACCTCATCCTCAAGTTGGCGCCAAGGAGGTTGGAGGTGGCACAAGGTGGTTGGATGAAACACCTCATCCTTGAGTTAGCGCACAAGGAGGTTGGAGGTGGCACAAGGTGGTTGGATGAAACACCTCATCCTTGAGTTGGCGCAAAGGATGTGGATGAACAAGTCTTGGGGGATAAGAACCTCACCTTGGACACTACCTATGTCTAAATTCATAGATCAATATCCATAAATAGACATGTTCAAGCCAAGCAAATAACAAGAATTCAAGAGCTCTCAACACGTCGTCGTAACGCCGCTACTACTACTCACATTTGCTACGACGAAGTGCCGCCGACAACGAAAGCTACATCTTCTACTTATAAGAGTTGTCGGTATATTTATTTAAGTTCTACTTCTTTAAATTGTCTTTGTGCTTTAATCGTAACAAGGAAAGGGGGAGTGTCCCTTTGCCTTGATTTCTTTTTGTAATCGTTGCTCCTACCTCCAACGAGGAGGAGTGGTTTTAGTGAATTGCCCTCCGTACGTGATCAAGGATCACTAGGGCCGTGGATTAGCAATCGAAAGATTGTGAACCACGTAAAAATATCTTGTCTACTTTATATTTCCGCTGTGCACTCTCTACTTGCTTTTTACTTATTGCAAAAGTTTTTTAACGACATCGTATCGCTATTCACCCCCCCCCTCTAGCGACACTTTCGATCAAACAATGGTGATACGCGGGTATACAGATGCCAGCTTCCAGACAGACAGGGATGATTCCAGGTCTCAGTCTGGATACGTGTTCACCTTGAATGGGGGCGCAGTGAGTTGGAAAAGTTCCAAACAAGAGACTGTAGCGGATTCTACCACTGAGGCAGAATATATTGCAGCTTCGGAAGCAGCAAAGGAAGCGGTTTGGATCAAGAAGTTCGTTCATGAACTTGGTGTGATTTCGGCCATTGTTGAAGCAATACCGGTCTACTGCGACAACAATGGAGCAATTGCACAGGCGAAAGAGCCAAGGTCTCATCAACGATCCAAACAAGTGCTTCACCGCTATCATCTTATCAGAGAGATCATAAGTAGGAACGAAATGCAAATCGAGAAAATTCCCACTGAAAGGAACTTAGCGGATCCTTTGACTAAAGCATTACCTCAAAGTAAGTTTGAGGGTCATGTTGGTGCTTATGGTATTGGATACCGTAGCGATTGGCATTAGGCCAAGTGGGAGTCTGTTAGTAATATATGAGAGATGTCCTAAGGCAATCGCCTTATGTATGAACCATTTATATGATAAATGAAGATTCACTATTTGAGTATACATGTTTCATGTATTTGATTGGATCTTAAACTCATTTCTTGAATGTCCACGATACGATTCACGGATGAGAGAATTTGTGATTGGATCACAACTAGTGAGTATCTCTACATGTGTAATTGTGATGTATCGGAATTATCCTAGTCGATGAATTGATGGATCCGACACCATCAATTCGCCGAGACTAGCACGAGGTATACTCCTTGGTGTATCCAAGCAGCTGATTCTCACTGGCTGGAGACATAGTGATGTCCGGAGTTAATCGTGGATGCTAGTTATGGTAACTAGTTCATTGGAGTGACTAGCCGTAAGACTTCATATGGTTCTCTGCATATAAAGATATGTCAATGAAGTTCTTACTGTGGCTTAAGTGCGATGTTCCTTTGACTTGCGGTATTCAAGTCATCTTGATCATGGAGACTTATGCTTTGACATTTTAAGCAAACATCTCTAAGGAGATGTGGACCCGGGATGATTGGGTATAAGTCGAAGTGATCGAAGGTGTTTGAATAGCCTATAAAGGATTCACCACTCCTTGCGAGGAGATGTATACCCATGGCCTCTCATCGGATTGTTACTAAAGTCTTTGGCCAAAGCATTACATGTTTAGAGTAAGGTACTCTTCGATACATGTGGAGTAACTAGAATCCGTAGGACGAGGAAATGATACTTGGGCTAGGTGTGACGCGTAGTCACCTAGTGGGACCCACAATAGACCATGTCCTGAACCAAGTGGGTATAAGATGAGTGAAGGGAATGGGGCACGATTCATTCGAGCCATCAAGGGTTTCGTAAATAGTTCGATCAATCCTGATCTTTTGGTTAATTGGGGATCATGATGTACTACTAGGTGCCACTCATGATCGTTCTATAATTAATGGTTAATTATAGGCGGCCAACATAAACCGAGAACCTATTTGGTCACACGACAACGAGTGTAATCCAAAGGATTTAAAACGAGCTTGAGAATGAGATTCTCAGACCGAGAGAAACTATGTTTGGTTGGACCAAACATAAAGCGAGCATGAAATTGTTTCAGTCGCAATGGAAGCGTGGATGGGCTGCGTCTTATGAAGACGTAATGGATGGACCAAAATGGTTTGGTTCTAATCCAATGGATAAGAATAAACCAAAGGGTTTGGTTTATTTTAAACGAATGAACCAAAAGTTGGTTCGGTTCGTTTTAACTTAAAATAAACCATCATGGTTTGGTTTATTTTAACTTATCTTAATGGAGCGGGTTAACGGGCTTTATGGATATGATCCATTAACCATTAAGAGAATTAGTTCTCTATAAAAGTGGGCTTAAGGGATTGTTAAACCCTAACTAATCCAAACCCTAGCCCCCCCTTGAGTTGCCGCCCACTCCTTGGAGGAGTTTTCGGCGCCAATCCAAAGCGCCGCCTTGACCTTGTGCCGTCCAAGACCCTTGCCGGCATCCAAGCTCCAGCCGGTGAACCTCCGGCGACCCTCCGGTGATCTCCTATAGGTTTGGCATCAAGGTGAGGCTTTTCTCTCCTTGTTTTGGCCGGCGCCTACTCCTCCACCAAGCTGTCCAGTTTTCTGGACAGCTTCTCCTCCTCTCGTCGGAGCGTCGTTTGGACGACGGTTAGTGCTCCGACAGCGGCTAACATACCGGGGATTTGATCTCCGGTAATCCTCTGAGGTGGAGGACGAAGGATTCGTCAAACGGTTGACGAATACCTCTCCGGAGAAGCGAGTTTTGAGAACTCGCTTTGGATCCGAATTTGGATTCGGATCGTGATCATCTCTCGATCACGTCGTCTTCAACACGAGGCTAGTAACCCGTACGAAGACGAAGCTCGTGACTTAGCGAAGTCATCCCGAGGAGCTCGGCGTGGATACGGATAGAGACGATTCTTACGAGGATCGTTCCGGTTGATGCCGTTCCCGCTACACGTCATACGGAAGGTATAACGTAGTTTAATTTCCTTTTATTGCAATTTTAATTTACGGTTATGTCTACACTTGTTGTAATAGCATGCGTGTGTTGTGTGTGTTGTAATAAATAGGCGTATTTATTATTTTCATTGCTTCCGCTGTGCTCATGTTTACGAAACATGATCGAACACACACACGCCGCGGTGCCGGAAACCCAACAGTGAGGACTTGGAGGTTGAGAGATCATCAACATCCAAGGAGGAAGAGGAAGTAGAATCGGAAGTTGATAAGGAGTCAATTTCCGGGTTGGTGGAGGAAGTGGAAGAAGCATCCACTCCTAGGATTGAGGAGGAGATTAGAGTTTCCTCAACACCGGAGCATCAAGAAGAAGCTTCGACATCCGGTCAAGATGAAGAAGCCCAAAATCCAATTCTGGTCTCCATTAACCTAGGTAACTCAAACACTCTAATTTCAAATAAAAATAATATTATGTGTTTTGAGTGTAGGGAATTTGGGCACTATAAGAGCAAGTGCCCAAAGAAGATTAGGAAAGCTCCACCGGCACCAAAAGTCAAGGATGCCGGTTCCCCAACACCTAAAGGCAAGGAGCACATCATATGCTTCAAGTGCAATTCAAAAGGACATTATAGGAATCAATGTCCTAGGGGGAGCAAAAAGACCCAAGAAGAAGCATCACAAGTAGGGGGAGCTAAGGCTAACCCTAAGGTACATTTTAGTAATGCATCTTCTAATTTAAATGCTAAAAAGCATGCTAGGAACTTTAATTCTCTTGCAATTTATGAAAAGCATGCTAATAGGAATAAATATTTTTGCTTAGGAGCTAAGAGAGTCCATGTAGGAAATAGGGAGAAATTTGGGACTAACGCCCCTAAAAACAACTTATTTAAGGACAAACCTAGGTCAAATAACTCAAGATCAATTTTACCTAGGGAGACAATTACAAAGGTGCAAGAGCACCTAGGTCTAAACCCTAAATGGACTAGGCATATGCCTAGGAAGTCCAATGCCCAAGATTTAAATCAAAATTCTAAAATTGGGCAATTAGAAAAGGAAAATCAAGTCTTGATGTCAAGGCTTGAAAAACTTGAAAAGACCCTAAATAAGATACAAAATCAATTTAAAGGGTCTAATGGTCAAAGTCAAAGGTCCAAAAGTCAAAGTCAACACCAAGGACCTAAGAGTCAAAAGTCAACCAAGGACAAGCAAAGTTTGGGTCACAAACCTAAGCCTAAAGTGGCTTATCATAGTGTTCCATTTGACTATGGAACACAAACTAGGTCTAGGAAGACCAAGGTCAATAGGGAAGTCATCCCTAAGGTTGACCAAAGGTTGTGCCTAGTGGCTAGGGTTTCTAGGAAACCTAGGGTGGCCACTAAGAAGGTTGCAAGGGGAGTTACCCCTAGAGTCAACCTAGGTAAGACCCAAATGACTAAGGCTAATAAGCCTAGGAGGGTCATTAGAAAGGTACCTAGAGAGGTTATCCCTAAGGAATACCTAATTAACCCTAGGAGCTCAAATCGGTTTTGGGTTCCTAAGAGCGTGATTGATTCACGCTAGATGGGTTTAGGGTGTGCCAACCTTGATTGGATGGGTAGTTAACTCAACCATGGTAAAGGTGGCACTTTAGGATATTTTCAAGGTTATGGTTGCCTTGGAAATAGATTTGAATCAATATCCTAAAAGATTTTAGGATGTGCCAATGCACTTTTGAAATTAAGAAAAATCAATTAAATTGGCACAATTTAGGTTTAGAGGTTAGTGTGCCATTTTGGGTTTTTGGCACACTAGGGAGATTAGGTTAATATGGCAAAATATGATTAATCCCAACAAATGACAATTAATATTAAAATTTAGGTATTATTATACCTATATATTTTATATGCCATGCTTTGTTTGCCATATAACATGCCATGACATCATGCTTACTTTTAATTATTTTATATGTCATGTTCATGTTTTAGGATTAAGGCTTTAAATGTCATGTGTTTTTAGATTTTATCATATGCCATGACATCATGATCATTGGCCATGCTTAATTATTGCTATCTTTATGCCATGATCATTTCATGCATTTAATTGATTAAAATTGAACTAAGGACAATGGCATGACTTGGAGTCCCATTTATAAGGGAATCAAGTAGGGTTGCCTTAGAAGATGCATGAAACCCTAGTTTAAATGAACCAAAACTCACATCTTACATCCAATTGACATGTGTGTATTTATACACCCTAGATACATGTGAGATGCTAGGATATGAGTTAAGTTCAAGGTGCATAGTTTTTGCATCTAGATGAACTAAAACTCATCTAATTTCAATTATGGATCATTGGGAAAGCTTGTGTACAAGTCATGTGCATTGAGCCCAAGGAATATGATCCAAAATAAGGTTTTGAAAACATTTTAAAATCATTTTGAAAAACCGTGGCGAAGTCTATCTTTTGATAGCAATCACCATTGATGAGATTGATACAAAGTGAGCTTAAACTTTAAAGTTTTTAGTCACTTTTGGATTTTGTATCAATTTCGCTATTTTATGGGTAAAATATTTTTCAAACATTTTTCACCCATTGTATTGGTCATAGGCATTATACGTACCAAATTTCGTGATTTTTCGATATACGTATAATTATTTATGATTTTCCAAAACTTGTTTCTGAAAATTGAAAATCGGATTTTTAGTTATCAGTCGACTGCCCCTGGGTGGCAGTCGACTGATGAGTGTGTCAGTCGACTGGTATCTGAACCACTCGACTGATTGTCTGATTTTGGGGTAACCAAGGTTGTTTAATCCGATTTCAGCTACGGTTAAGGTCCCTAATCACTCCTAACCCTAGGATATGCTTTGGGAAGCATTGTAAAGGGTAAAAATCCATTGGATATAGATTAGGAGAGATGTTTAGGGTTTGTATCAATTTTAAGGTGTTGGAAAGTTCAATGTTGAATTTCTAACCTTAATTTTGATGGTTTAGAGTTCCTATTGGCTTAGGGACTTTCCAAAGGACATTGTTGGTGCAATGGTCAAGGGGGAGCAAGCCTTTAGGGGGAGGTATCCATCTTGGGATGATGGATGTGTTTTTCTCCTTGAAGAGGAGAAGTTATTGGGAGAGTATCATCAATTGGAAAATTGATGGGTTTTTGATGCCCAATTTGGAAATTGGGAGAGTAAATAGGATTGCCTCTCTTGAGTGATATGGGACTTATCACTAGGAAGATGGTAGACATCCTAGGTATTTTTAGACCAAGGGGGAGATTGTAAGATCTCATTGGGACATGAGACATTGACCTCCTTGGAGAGAAGACCTTTTTGATGTTAGTCAAAAAGGGGGAGAATGTTTGGGGAAGAACATTTGGAGAATGTTAAGATTACCAATTTGGGATAATTGGTAAGGGTTTTAAGTTAGTGTTCTAACTCAATATTTTGTTTGGTTTTTGTCAAACATCAAAAAGGGGGAGATTTTTGGTGCAATCAGCCCAGGTCACGATTGACCGGGACTCGAGTTTGACTCGAGTGATGTTTTGATGTTCGACAAAAACATATGACAATGTGATTGACATGGGAAAGTCCAAGTCATAGGCACTTGGCATTTGGAAAAGTCCAAGCATGGGTCTTGGCAAATGGAAAGTCCAACATGGGTTGGCAGGGAAAGTCCAAGCTTGAGTCTTGGCATTTGAGAAGTCCAAGGGTTTGATATTGGCGGCGTAAAGTCCAAGCGGTAGTCTTGGCAGCATAAGTCCAATGGCGGCGTAAAGTCCAAGCGGAGTCTTGGCGGCATAAGTCCAATGTGCCTTGGCGGTGTAGACACCGTTAGCATGACATAACCGATGGAAGCACCTGAAGGCTAGCGCGATGGATGAACAAGTCATGGATGACTTGGAGGGATCCGAGAGGCGTGAGGCTGATGGAGGTGGCTAGAAGGCTTACGTCTAGGCTAAGGGTGGTCTAGCAAGTATGGGGAAACCATACTTGGGTTAAAACCTCATGTTTGAGGTGTGCCAGTCGACTGGTGCCATGTGGCAGTCGACTGGACCGAGTCAACTAGGGTTTGACTATGGGTTATGGCCTAGCGATCCGGCCAAAGGTGGGCGATCGGTGATGCTCAGCGAATGACCGATCGTGTGATCACCGACCGGTGCTCGAAATCGGCCACGAGAATCGGAGTCGAGACTCGAGTCGAGTGAGGACTCCATCGATTGGATGGTCTGTCTCGATCGATGGTAGATCCGTTGGACTTATCCAGCGTGGATCTAGCCGTTGTCTCACGACAACAGTGGCATCAGTCGACTGATCGACTTTTTCCAGCACAGGTTGAAGCTTTATAAGGAGCTCGTGATGGAGGATTTTGGCATCGATTTCTTGCACGTCTTGAGGTGATTTGCTATTGCAAATCAGGGTCTTCAACCACGATTCAAGCGATCAACAAGCAAGCAATCCAAAGGCATTTGTAAAGTTATTTTCTTTACTAGTTTTGCATTGTATTATTGTATTTGCTCGTACTCCTTTCGTTTATTGTTGTAAACATTTGTACGGGGTTTCTCCACCTCCGTATTGTTCCGAGAAGGAGTGTTTTATAGTGGTGTGTGATTGACATCGCTAGGGTTCGTACGAACCCGATCCGTGGAGTAGGAACCGTGCGGTTCCGAACCACGTTAAATCTTCATGTCTTTGTGTTTGTGATTGTGTTTCGTTATTGTTATTATATATATATATATATATATATATATATATTCCACTATGCTAACGAAATTGTAGAAACAAACGTGAACAAATTCCATCTACGAATTCTACGCTATTCACCCCCCTCTAGCGGAGTCAAATATTGTACAGAAAACACATGGCTAGACCATGTGCACTGCTGGAATGTGGGGCATGACTATGTGCCCTCCGTTTCTCTCTCATGGTGCACAACGGTCTTCTTCTCCTTACTCACTCAGTCGTGTAGGTTCAAAGTGATTTTTATTTTTACCTAGCCAGTCCTTTCTAGTCCTAATTCAAATGCAAAATGCTAAACGAATATAAATCAAAGTTCAAAACAAACGAATGCAAGAAACTAATAAGGAATAAATACAAAATCTAAACTTAGGTTGCCTCCCAAGCAGCGCTTTGTTTAAGGTCTTTTAGCTCGACCATACTCCATTGTCTCATCTAGGCTCCGGAGGTTCTGTAAACCTCCATTCATCTATCTTGAATTCTGGAGACTCCCCTAGATACTTCTTTAATCATTTTCCATTTACTTTGATCTCCCTTGATTCCTTACTTCATATATCCACTGTACCATATGGGTATACCCTCTTCACCCGAAATGGTCCTGACCACCTTGATTTTAGCTTCCCTAGAAGTAGTTTTAACCTGGAATTATACAGGAGAACTAAGTCACCTTCCTTAAACTCTTTTCTCAAGATATGTTGGTCTTGCCATTTCCTAGTTCTTTCCTTATATGCCTTAGCATGCTCATACGCATCTCTTCGAATTTTGTCTAGCTCACTTAACTGCAGTTTCCTTTTCTCTCCTACCGCATAGTAGTCCAAGTGGAGCTTCTTTATGGCCCAGAAATTCTTGTGCTCCAATTCAACAGGAAGGTAGCAAGGCTTCCCATAAACTAGGCGAAACAGTGTCTTGCCTATCAGGGTCTTGTAAGCTATGCGGTAAGCCCAAAGAGCATCGTCCAGTTTTTGTGACCAATCTTTCCTTGATGCCACTACCGTCTTTTCTAGAATACTTTTGCTCTCCCGATTCAAAATTTCCACTTGTGCACTTGTTTGTGGGTGGT
The DNA here is from genome assembly GCA_025175895.1 of Wurfbainia villosa. Lineage (NCBI taxonomy): Eukaryota > Viridiplantae > Streptophyta > Magnoliopsida > Zingiberales > Zingiberaceae > Wurfbainia > Wurfbainia villosa. The sequence continues at coordinate 97,833,774 of CM045990.1, forward strand.
ATGCTATCGAGACTTTATGGATCACCCTGTACTTATGTAGCAATTTTTCAAATTATTTTTCGATGAAGTGGGATCCTCCATCACTGATTACAACTCGAGGAACTTCGAATCTAGGGAATATGTTTCTTTTGAACATTTTTATTATGGTCCTAGCATCGCAGTGGGGTGATGCTACGGCCTCCACCCATTTGGAGACGTAGTCTACGGCGACTAGGATATATCTGTTTGCTTCGGAAGCGGGAAAGGGTCCCATGAAATCTATCCCCCCATACGTCAAAGAGCTCCACTTCTAATATGGTGATTGCTGGCATCTCATGTCTCCTACCTATATTTCCTGTTTGCTAGCACCAATCGCAGGAGACTACATAGTTGCACGTGTCCCTAAATAGACTAGGCCAGTAAAATCCTACCTAAAGTACCATCACAGCTGTTTTTGCAATTCCGACACGCCACCCCATATGCTGAGGAATGGCAGTGAAAGAGGATGCTCTCCACTTCCTCTTCTGGTACGCACCTTCGATATACGCTATCTGCACATTTCCTAAATAGGAGGGGATCGTCCCATATATATTGTTGAACCTCTACAAAGAATCTTTTCCTTTGTTGAGTCATGAATTTCGATGGTATCACTCTCCCTGTCAGAAAATTCACTAAATTTGCATACTAGGGGGTGGTAACCTTAATAATAGCCATGAGGGTATCATCCCACAGAGCATCGTCTATTTAAGCACTCACCTGCTCTTCTACCCTGCCCTCAATGGGCATGCACAATAAGTGGTCTACAATGACATTGTCCGAGCCCTTTTTATCTCTAATTTCTATATCAAATTCTTGAAGTAATAAGATCCAGCGAATATGGAGGCGTTTAGCATCCTTCTTACTTAGCAAGTAGCGAACTGCAGTATGGTCAGTGTAAACAACCACCTTCGAACCTACTAAGTACTGTATGAACTTGTCAAATACAAACATGACTGCCAATAATTCCTTCTCGATCGTGGCATAATTGATCTGTGCTCCATTCAGCGTCTTACTGGCGTAGTGTATGGCATGTAGCTTCTTCTCTTTCCATTGCCCCAACACTGCCCCTGCATAATCACTAGCATCGCACATGACCTTGAATGGTAGGCTCCAGTCAGGGGGTTGTATTATCGGGGATGTTACTAAGACCTTTTTTATTTCTCTGAACACTGCTAAACATTGTTGATCGAAAATAAATGATGTGTCCTTAGCTAGTAGATTTGTCAGAGGTCAAGTTATTTGAGAGAAATTCTTTATGAACCTTCTATAAAATCCTACATGCCCAAGAAAGTTCCGAACCCCCTTCACATCCCTGGGTGGCGACAACTTTTCAATTACTTCTACCTTCGCCTTGTCTACTTCGATAACATTCCCTGATATCTTATGTCCCAGATCTATCCCTTTAGTTACCATGAAGTGACATTTTTCCCAATTCAAAATCAAGCTATTTTCCTCACATCTTTGCAGAACCCTTTCTAGATTTTTTATACATGCATCGAAACTTGTTCCGTAGACTGAAAAATCATCCATGAATACTTCCATAATCTTTTCAATCATATTTGAAAAAATAGCTATCATACAACGTTGGAAGGTGGATGGGGCATTACATAGGCCAAAGGGCATTCTTCTGTAGGCGAAGGTTCCATATGGGCAGGTGAAGGTGGTCTTCTCTTGGTCATTAGGGTGAATTGGGATTTGGATAAACCCTGAGTAGCCATCAAGGTAGCAAAAATAGGAATGTTTAGCGAGACGTTCCAACATCTGATCGATAAATGGGAGTGGAAAATGATCCTTCCTTGTTGCTTTGTTTAATTTACGATAATTTATACACATCCTCCACCCCGTTACTGTTTGCAAAAGGATCAACTCATTCTCTTCGTTTTTGACTACGATAGTGTCGCCTTTCTTTGGAACTAAGTGCACCGGACTTACCCACTCACTATCTGAAATTGAGTAAATTATTCCAGCATCCAAAAGTTTAACCACTTCCTTATTCACTACCTCCTGCAAGTGTGGGTTAAGTCGCCTTTGGCGCTCCATGGTTGACTTACACTCATCCTCGAGTATTATCTAATGCATGCACAGTGACGAGCTTATCCCCTTTATGTCATCTAGAGTATACCCCAACACTTTTTTGTACATCATGAGCACCCCCAACAACTTCCTTGTCTCTCCCTCACTCAAATTGGCATTTATTATTACCGGATGGGTTAAAGTCGGACCCAAAAATTTGTACTTGAGATTCGAGGGAAGTGGCTTCATCTCAGGCCCTGTGTGTTTCTCTTCTGCCACCTGCCCCAACTCTTCCTCTTCTTCTGATTCCGAAGATAGGGAAGCTTCTTCCATCCAGTCCTCTTCTTGTACTTGGCAGGTTGTTTCAACTTTACCTACCCTTGTAATGGGGAGTGCCTCCTGAAAATCTTGCTAGCTATTTTCCCACATCTCGAGAGTCCACACCACTATCTCGATAATGTGATATGCGTTGTCTATGCTCTTTTTCATCAGTACGCCCCCCACAGCTATGTCCAAAAGTTCTTTCAACGAGCTAGTGATCCCAGAATAAAAAACATGGAGGAGTAACTAATCATGTAATCCATGGTGTGGACAACAAATAACCAGTTCTTGTAGTCTCTTCCATGCTGTGGCCACAAACTCTTCGTGCCCTTGCTCAAATGAAAGGATTTTATCCCTAAGCTAAGATGTTTTATGGGGTGGAAGAATTTACTTAGAAAGTCATCTTCCATCTATTCCCATGTCGTTATACTCCCTTCTGGAAGAGTGTGTATTCATTACTTAGCCTCCCCCTTCAAGAAGAATGGGAACATGATAAACTTAATGGCATCGGTTGGGACTCCTTCATATTGCACTGTATCACAGTACGCCAAAAATTCTTCGAAGTGTAGATAGGGCTCCTCAATCTAAGTTCCTTCGAACTGCTTCTCTTGAATAAGAGCAATTAATGCAAGGTTTATTTCCCAGCTCGTGGCCTGAATTCGTGGAATAGTTATGCAGGAGTTCTATGCTTTTCATCTAGGCGCTATGTAATCTCTCAAGGGTCAAGCGGACTGTGTCAACATCTCAGCGTCCCTTGCCGAGAGGGGATAAATAAGTCACATACAATATTTAATTCTGAGGGTCGAACCAAAACTTGATCAATCATGGCTATCAAATTGGATTTTAATATGGATAGTTCAAAAACTGAAGTAAGTAAAATAAAATAAAAAATAAAAGTAAAGCAAGTAAATAAATATAATCCTAAGTCCGATCCAATTGTTCACTTTTTGATTCGATATCGAATCAATCAGTCCCCGGCAACGGCGCAAAAAACATGATGCATGTGAACACGACCTCAAATCTCACGATGGAGACCATCGAGGACTTGAAGCGCACGCTTGCGCTCAACAACTGCAAATGCACGGATGTTGTCAAGTAATAAAAAGATTATCGATCTCACAGGGACTGAGATTCGAGTACCGATTTGTTAAGTGGGCGTTATTTTTCAGAATTCAGTTCTAAAGGTTGTAATTGCGAGGGTTGATAGCAGTCCTAACTCAATACGGTGTCACACGGAAGAAGATAAAGCTAGTTGCGAGTCTTTGGAAGGGATTCTAGGATTTCGGTTTCATTTGTGTGACACAGAACACGTTATCAATTGGGTTTTCTCTAGGTTTCTAGCTACGGTTTTGTGGAAAGGACATTATAAACTCCCCCGATGAGCCTTCGCATCTATCGGATGCTACCTCTGCCATACCAGGTCGACCCCTGGCCTTAGGACGGGATAGTCGGTACGATGATGCCAAATCAATCCAACCGACGAGTCATAAACGGGGTGCGTTTCCAACTCTATCGTATCCTTCTACCCACAGTTATGAGAGATGAGGCCAACCCCTAGGTTCCTCCTTAATTCTCCTAAATCTTAGATACGAGGGTTGTCACCCCTCGTATCGGTTAGCACAGTAGATAGAAAACTAAAACACATAGATATCGGTCTAAATTAATACCACTCTCAAATACAAATTCAAGAATAGAATTTAATTTGGACTAACATGATTTACGCACACAAACTACTCCCTAATCCTAGAATCGAAGAGTCTACTCCATAAATAAGAGAGGAGAAACACAAAGGACGATCATGTTCGTATAAAAAATGGAAATTATACAAAGAACAGAAATTACAATGCAATGTGGCTCTTCTCTCCGGCGTCGAAGTGCAGAACTTGGATCTCCGGCGGCTTTCTTCCTCCCCATTGTGAGTTCCCGAAGCTTTTTAAGGCCTCAGAGTGTCGTCCCAGTCGTCATGCCTCCCCCCTAGGGTTTGAGCATAGCCTCCTTTACATAGACATCTGCCTAGTTCTCCTCGAATCATAGAAAATAATCGACTCACGCCGGAATCGCACAGTGCCACACGACCATGTTGATCTACACGGCCAGGCCGTGTGTGGCGCTATGGCACAGGCCATGTGTTTTCACAGGGCCAGGGTGTGTGTCATTCTTCTCTAGCTGCCAAATGTCTTCTTTTCGCTCCAAAAGTGTGCCATTTTCCCCATTTAATGCTGTCCTACACACAAAAGTACAACGAGCAGATCTCCGAACCAGAAAACAGGAAATGCATACAAAATAAAGTAAAATATACATGAAACAAACATAAAACGTAATGAGATGTGAGCGAAAACTACTTCTAAAACCCTATATGTTTTGCTAACATCATAACTCTTTGTTGCAGGCGAGTGACCAGTCCAATAGTCGACTGACAGTTATTGGTAGCCGATTGATCATAGCATCAGTCGACTGCTGAAGGTCAGCAGTCGAATGCTATTCAAATTGGTCAGCTCGAAGAAAGTCAAGGTAAGCTCTACCAAAAATGGAGGGATGAGGCTCTTTGACCTAGAACTTGATCTCAACGAACTAGGGTTTAGAAGGCTATAAAAGAAGGGGGGGCTCACTCTTTTGTATGTCATTCTTTCTCCCAAAGTGCTCCTACGATGCCAAACTTCAACGATAACGCTACGCCGTCGTAACGCAGATGACACGCCAAGATTCCAAATCCCTTCATTGGTAGTTTCATTATTGTTGTCTTACTTTACTTATTTCATTTCTTGTACTCGAGCTTTTAATCAAAAAGGGGAGAGGTAGGCTTGTTGCATCTCTCTCTATCTTGCTTTTCTTGTAACCGTTGTCTCCTACCTCCAACGAGGAGGAGACTTTTAGTGGATTGCCGCATCATACACGGTCTAGAATTGTGGGGTCTTGGAGTAGCAACCTTTCAGTTGTGAACCAAGTAAAAACAATGGTGTTCATCGTTATTTTATTGTCTTTACTTCCGCTGCAATACTCGAGTTTTTGACGAACGAAAAGAAAGTTTTACAATTGCTATTCACCCCCCTCTAGCGATTCTCTTGATCCAACAGTATGATCCCCTCAAACTTGATAAACACCCTTAGCCTAGACCTAAGCCTTTAGTCCACTTCCATCAGCCACACGCCTCTCGGATCCCTCGAGTCTGTGACTCTTCATCCTTGCGCTAGCCTTCAAGCACCTCCATCGACTATGTCATGGTAACTGAATTGCCTACCAAGGTACATTTGGACTTATGCTGTCAAGACTCCATGCTTGGACTTTATGCTTTCAAACATTGGACTTATACTGACAAGACTACATGCTTGGACTTTACGCCACCAATATCACACCCTTATACATCCCAATTGCCAAGCATCCATACTTCGACTTTCACCACCAAAGTTCACTTGGACTTTACGCCACAAAGACTATACACTTTGACTTATGCCACCAAGACTATACCTTTGGACTTTCCTTGCTAAGTACCCATGACTTTAACTTTCCATTGCCAAGACCCATGCTTGGACTTTCCAATTGTCAAGTACCCATGACTTGGACTTTCCATTGCCAAGACCCATGCTTGGACTTTCCAATTGCCAAGAACCCATGACTTGCACTTTCACATGCCAAGTTTCCATGACTTGGACTTTACCATTGCCAAGACCCATGCTTGGACTTTTCATTCCAAGTATCCAAGACTTGGACTTTCCATGCCAATTATCCAAACTTGGACTTCTCTCGAGTCTTACTCGAACTAGGTCAACCTTGACCAGAGGCTGATTACTTTTAATAATCACCCCATAAAACTATCTCCTCATATGGTCAAATCCATGTCAACCATATGATCAGCCCATTGTCAAATAATGGTCAAATTATTGTGAAACATCAAAACACTACTCGAGTCCAACTCGAGTTTAATCAATTGTGACCTAGGCCGATTGCACCAAAAATCTCCCCCTTTTTGATGTTTGATAACACCTTTAAGTTAGTCTAACCAATAAGCCCAAACTTATCTCTTCCAATGCAAAAATATAGTGAAGGTTTACCTAACTTAAACCTCACTTCTCCCCCTTTTGGCATACATCAAAAAGTCTACCAAGCGTATCCATGTCTCATATCTGATGTGTGCAAATCATATAGTATTTTTGGAGTAGTTTTTGTTAGGGAAATCAACCCAAGTATGGTTTGGTTTTGATGTGTGTGGTAATGGTTTAAGTTAGAATGTTTATGTGATTTGATGTGTGTGTTTAAGTTGTGCAGGACTTAGTAAATCTCACATGAGTTAGTTTGATGATAGCTTTGGTAGGTTCACCATCTCATAGCTCGGGTCCTTGAGTCGGTGAAGGATGACATTGCGAAAGTCGTGCGCTTGGTGCATCCAAGGGACCGCCGAATGAGGAGCATTGGAGGGAAGCCAAAGGAAGCAGACTTCAGGGCGAGACCTGAAGGATAGCATTGCGGAAGTCATGCACTTAGTGCATCTGAGGGATGTGGCCGGACGAAGAGAGATTCAGTGAGGGACTCTATGGGAGATGAGAGATTGAATGATTGTAACGGTAGCTCATATGTGAACTTGGTCGAATGGCTAAGTCAAGTGTCAGATGCTCAAATAGGTAGTTTGAGGTTTACTCGATCGTCGAATGCTCAAACAAGTATTTGTTTGAGGTTTTACCCGACACTGGTTTGAGTCGATGGTACTCGACTGGTGTTCGACTGGTGGGTTTTTGGCTAAGCAGTCGACTGCTAAGGGATGGCAGTGGACTGCTAAGGGACAGAAGTCGACTGATGAAGATGGTCATGGGCATAGAACCTCCCATAGCCAACTGATCAGTCGGCTAGGCAGGTAGAAGTCGACTGCTAATAGCAATAGTCGACTACTGTTAGCAACAGTCGACTCCTGATAGCAGCAGTCGACTGTTGATAGCAATAGTCGACTGCCAAGCCTACCGTTGGGCTACAATGGTCGTGATCTGACTTGGTCAGAGGCCGTTGGAACGGCGACAACCGACTAGTGACATGCAGCAGTCAACTACTGCATGCCCAATGGGAAAAAAGTTCTCTTCTCTATAAAAAGAGGGCTTGGGTGGCTTTGGGAGGCTAATCCTTAACTCCCAATCATACTCCTAAATGTTGTGAATGGTTTTCCACTCCTGTTCTTGTGCTTACCTCTATTCTATTGTAAGAGGGACTGAGTTCTTATAAGAAGGTTTACTTCCACCTTGCTTGGGCTAAAGGAGAGACTAGCGATTGGATTTGAGGGAGTGATTCGCCGAACGAATCATCCGTGGACTAGCGGCAAGGGTCATGAACCACGTTACATTGGTGTGTTAGCATTTGCTTCTTCTTTACTTTTGTTTTGTTTTAATTCTCTTTTCTTTAGCATTATATTTCCACTGCGCTAATCTCAAGTTGTAAACGATTAAGAAACGATTTCCATCGATGATCAACGAGGGCTATTCAACCCCCCTTCTGTCGGGCCACAATCCTCCAACAAGTGGTATCAGAGAGAGGAGCTTACTGTCGGACTCATCGCTGCGATAAGCAACCAAAATGGTCGGCTCGAACATCCATCCACCTAAATTCGAAGGGGACTTCGCTTGGTGGAAAAAGTGAATGGAGGTATTTTTCGAAACCGACTTTGACATTTTACTAATCATGGAAAGCGATTTTGAATTGCCTAGGGATGAAGAAGGGAAGCCAATAGAGAAATCAAGATGGACTAAGAAGCAAAGGGAGGAGCACCTTGCAAATTCAAAGGCCAAGAACCATCTTTTCAATGTGCTCCCTCAACAAGAAATCAACTGAATTGGAGAATGCTCAAGCGCCAAGGAGATGTGGGAGAGGTTGATTGAGCTTCATGAAGGAACCTCTGAAGCCAAGCTTGCAAGATGGTACCTTCTCCGATCTCAACTCAACAATATAATACTAGATAAAGGAGAAAAGGTACTTTCTTTGCATTCTAGGTTTAAGGAGATTATTAATGGTCTATCAAGTGTAGGTGAGAAGCTCTCCAACCGGGACATGATAATGAAAGTCATAGACGCATTCCCCCGGTGATCCAAATGGAGCTCCATGGTGGACTCCTTCTATATTTTAAAGAATCTAGAGGTAAGTACTCTAGAAGAATTTTTCTCCACCATGGAATTGCATGAAACTAGGCTTGAAGAAATAGTTGAAGATCCAATCAAGCAATCAAGGGGAGTAGAACTAATGGCCGACAAAGGAAAGAAGAAGAAGGAGACTCCACCCTCCTCATCAGATGAGAATCTTCCTCTCCATGAATAGCAATGAAGAAGCCTACATGGTAAGAAAGGTGAGACGTGCATTGAAAAATTTTAAATTTAACAAATCTCATAATAGGAGAAGGAGGAGAGTCATTTGCTATAATTGCCAAGGAAAGGGACACATGAGGGATGAGTGTTCCCAAATTAAACAAGAGCAAGGAAGAGAAGAAAAAGGATAGTAAGAAGAAAGGCAAAAATAAAGAAGAGAAGAAGTCCAAAGAAAAGGAGAAGTCAAAGCCTCAGATCCTAAAGGCGACATGGGATGATCCATCCTCATTGGAGGATAAAGAAGTATTCACAAGCCTCACACTAATGGGGATAGATGACTTGGACTCCACCTCATCTGAGCAAGAAGGAAGCACAAGTGAAGAGGAGAGCTCAAGTTTAGGGGGAGCATCCACATCGAAATCAGAAGGGGATTGGGTAAGTGAGGTAAACAAACTTTCCTCCCGCGATGTAGTTTCTATGTTTACTAGCTTGACTAAGGACTTATTTAGAGCTAAAAAGAAAAACAAATACATGCTTGATGAAATTAAAAATCTAGAAGAAAAATTGAAGAATGCATGTTCACATGTAAATGACATTTCTTCCAGTGTTAATGATGCATGTGTAGAAGAAAATAAGACTTTAAGGGAAAAGGTAGAATTTCTCACTAAGACCCTTGAAAAATTTACCATTGGCTCAAATACCCTAAATATGATCATTGGGAGCCAAAGAGCTAGTTTTAACAAAAAGGGCCTAGGATATAAGGGAACCAAAAATGAAAAGGCTTACCATTGCCTAATTGGTAGGGGACAATCCAAGACAACAGTGGTAGCTAGGAAATTTATCCCAAAGGAGTACTTGGTGAACCCCATTGGAAAGAATTTATATTGGGTTCCTAAGTCAATCCTTAAGGGTTAAGAAAACCCTAGGATAGTCAACCATAAGTGAATTTATTTTATATCATGTTAAATGGTTGACTTATGATGTTGGGTGATGATGATTGATTTATGATCATAACGTGTAATTATCATGATAATATGTGACTTATGATTTGAATGATAAAACTTGTGTATGATCATGATGAATGGTATACTTGCTTTATGATGATACTTAACCTTGATAGAATTGCATGAAATTTATGGTTAAGTATAAATACCTTTAGGTACATCTCACATTCACCATAAGGCTAACTTGATTGATAACATAGCAATGGGTGAGATGTTAGGTTGATACAAATCACTCACTTATGCTTATGACATTTTGATGGGTCATTAGCTGTATCATAACATAACAATCATAGACCAACTATAAGAAAAACAAATGTTTAATCAATGGATATATTGCCCATAGATTATAGTTGGATATTTTAAATGATTTAAAACCATTTTATGTTTTGCAAAAAGTGAATTGATGCTTTAAAACAACTCAAGGCAAAACTAGGTCATAAAGTTGATACAAAATTGAGACATTTTATAACTTTTGTGTTTTTACCTAATTTTTGAAAATAGAATGAATTTTCTTGAAAAATCATTTTTCATTAATAAAGAGACTCATAAGAAATGTGTTCCCCAAATTTCATAATTTTTTGAATTTTTTGGAATTTTTAGTGTTGGGATGTATACTGAAAGCCTAACCTTTGTATGAACATCTTCATTTTGAAATAAGAATAACATAATCATTGTTTGCATTTTATATTTATGTATATTGTCTGATACTTTACATTGTAGATAACATGGTGTGTGGTGTCGCACAGAAGATCATGTTATCAGTTCCTTGTAGAGTATAAGTAGAGGCTCACAACCAAGATAATTTTGGACAAACCATTGACATGGTTGTAGTGTAATTTAGTATTGGTTTATCTTGACCACATAATTACACTAGTACATTTTATGTGTATTGAGCAGGACCAATTTAGAGGTGATTCAATTTATACTGACTATATAATTGAATCATACCTCAGATATTATGGTGTACATGCTCTTAATCCCGGTATAATAACTGACACATGTACTTAGTATCTATTTCTTTGATTTACTAATGGGAGAGATTTATGTGTTAAATCGATAAGCCTGGTAAGTTGGGAAATAATATTATTTACATAGTGTGTCATTGATTATAGGTGGAAACCGTGTCCTATGCATTAAGATGATGATGTCCCATTGAGGAGCTCATAAAGTTCATCATGTAAATCCTGTAGGTGGACTTGGTCCAACATGATGATAAGGATGAGTGGTACTACTTATGGAGTTAGATATTAATTAATTAAATTATTAGAAATTTAATTAATTAATGGACATTCGATATCTTAAACATGGGGAGATATTTTGTACAAATAATATGTGGAGCCTATATTTAATTATGGGGGTTAGTGAGGTAGATCAATGATGATCCTCTAGTGGAATGGATCATTATTAATGGATCGGGTTATATGTGGTTCGGATCCATTGGGTGACCAAGATCCAACTCCTCCTCAGGGTCCCTATTGTAGCCTTTTATAAATACCTCATGAAGCCTAGACCAAAGGAGAGTTTTTTGGGTTGGCATTGGAGAGGTTGGGCGACAACGAGTTTGAGGCTAGGGTTTTGCTTCCTTGGGCCGACGGCAACAACAAGGTTTAGGGTTTTCCTTCCTCCTTGGTCAGCACCTCTCCCCATCTCATTGTCGGCGCCTCTTCTCCTTCTCCAAGGGCCGGCAGCATCAAGGGTTTAGGGTTATCCTTCTCTCTTGGCCGATGCCACCTTCTCCCTCTCCTTAGGGCCGGCGAACACCAAGGACTTGGTGTTTGGTGGTCGGCACAAGCAAGGAGAAGAAGGGAGGATTTTCTTCCCTTGTTTGATGCGAGCAAGGAAGGGAAGATACGTGGTCTAGAAGGCTTCGATTCTTGGAAGATCATCACCCACACGACGTCCAAGAAGAGGATAAGAATACAATAGAAGATCAAGAGGTAAAACAAGAGGTATAATCTTGCTTAATATTGATTCTAGTTCTTTTGTATTTGTATGTTATTGATTGACATGGACCCCGATGATAAAATCAAAAACTGGCGATCCGTACTTCATCTATTCTCAGCTAATCGAGGAAAAGAGTTAGGTTGCTTGAACAACAAGTTTGTTCAAGCGACCACTCAAATCGAATAACACAATGATGAATCGATTGCTTGGGTAATCCATCTCCGTCTGGATTAGTTTTAATTAATGAAATTTTAATTCGGGGATGTGAGACATGATCGCCATGCACAAGCGACCAAAGGGAAGAAACGAAATGCGACTTCCCTTCATTTAGTGCATTTCTGAATTTGGGTTCAAAAATTAGAAATTTGGGTTTTTCAGTTGCCAGTCGACTGGTGTACTGACGCAGTCGACTGATGTACTGTGCACGAGCATAGTAACCTGTTTTAAGTGGGTTTAAGCCTAGTTTTGGTAATTTTCTTCCTTTAGACTTTAATGTCATGTTGTATAACATATGTTAGATGTTTTTGATGGTGTCAAAGGGGGAGAAATGTTGAGTTTAAGTTAATCATGCTAGGGGGAGAATTATCATGTATTAAGGGGGACTATTTGATACTCATATTTGTTTTACATGCTTTCCTTATTTGTGTATTTGGTTAATATTTTACCTAACTTAAACATGGTTGGCACACATAAAAAAGGGGGAGATTGTTAGGGCAATCAACCGAAGTATGGTTTGGTTTTGATGTGTGTGGCAAAGGTTTAAGTTAGGATGTTTATGTGATTTGATGTGTGTGTTTATATTGTGCAAGACTTGGTAAATCACACATGAGTAAGCTTGATAATAGCATTGGTGGGTTCACCATCTCATGGCTCAGGTCCTTGAGTTGGTGAAGGATGACATTGCGGAAGTCGTGCGCTTGGTGCATTCGAGGGACCGCTGGATGAGGAGCATTGGAGTGAAGCCAAAGGAAGCAGACTTCTGGGCGAGACATGAAGGATGGCATTGCGGAAAGCGTGTGCTTGGTGCATCTGAGGGACATGTTCGAACGAAGAGAGATTCGATGAGGGACTCTAAGGGAGATGAGAGATTGAGCAATTGTAATAGTAGCTCATAGGTGAACTTGGTCGAATGGCTAAGTTAAGTGTCAGATACTCAAACAGGTGGTTTGAGGTTTATTCGACTGTCGGATGCTCAAACAAGTATTTGTTTGAGGTTTTACCCGACATCAGTCGACTGCTATAGATAGTAGTCGACTGCTCTGAGTCGATGGCACTCGACTTGTGTTCGACTGGTGGGTTTTTGGCCTAGCAGTTGACTGCCAAGGGATGACAATCGACTGCTGCACCATCAGTTGACTGCTAAGGGATAGAAGTTGACTGATGAAGGTGGTCGCAGGAATAGAACCTTTCGTAGATGACTGATCAATCGACTACCTAGGCAACAGTCGACTGTTGATGGCAACAGTCGACTGTTGATGGCAACAGTCGACTGTTGATAGCAGTCAACTGCCAAGCCTACCATTGGACTACAACGATCGTGATATGACATGGTCAGAGGTCATTAGAACGACGACAGTCGATTGGTGACATTTAGTAGTCGACTACTGCATGCCCAATGGGAAAAAAGCCCTCTTTTCTATAAAAAGAGGGCTTGGGTGGCTTTGGGAGGCTAATGCTTAACTCCCAATCATACTCCTAAGTGTTGTGAACTATTTTCCACTCCTCTTCTTGTTCTTACCTCTATTATATTGTAAGAGGGAGTGAGTTATTGTAAGAAAGTTTACCTCCACCTTGCTTGGGCTAAAGGAGAGACTAGTGATTTGATTTGAGGGAGTGATTCACCGAACGAATCATCCGTGGACTAGTAACAAAGGTTGTGAACCACGTTACATCGACATGTTAGCGTTTGCTTCTTCTTTACTTTTTTTTGTTTTAATTGTCTTTGCTTTAGCATTAAATTTCCACTATGCTAATCTCAAGTTGTAGACGATTAAGAAATGATTTCCATCGACGATCAACGAGGGCTATTCAACCCCCCTTCTAGCCGGGTCATGATCCTCCAATAGTTTTAGCACACATCTCAATGCATTTCATGCTTATTTCATGAATATTTTATTTAGTTTTCACCTATTTTCTATTTTCTAGTTCAGATACCTATGTTTGCTATTTTTACGCATAGGATGGCATTTTGGAGGCAAAATGGCGCATTAAAAGGAGCTCAAGAAGGCAAGCATTCTCTGCCCATGTTCCCAAGACACGAGCACACTTTGGATGAGAAGGATAGCATCAAAGTAGAGTTCTAGAGGAAGACACAATCGACCATGTGTAATTCACACGGTCTTGCCTATTCTCGATGCTAATTTTAGAGTTGATTTCCAGACTTTCAGACGGCCATCCATGGGGATTCCACATGGTCATGTGACATCAACGCGACTTATGCAAATCATGGTTCGCGAGTAATTAAGGAAAGTTGGGGTGCACCCCTATATAAGGAAAGACACGCCTAAACCTAACGGGGAGGCCTGATGAGGAGGAAGGAAGCGATTCGAAGACCCAAATTGACGCTCTAACCCCTTGAAGAATTACCAAGGCTTACTGGATCCAACTGAACGTACTATCTCTTTTCTTACAACTAATTGGATTGTAATGATTCATAAACAGATGTCTTGTGTTTATTCTTATTTATTCATGGAGTAGATACTTCAATTCTAGGATTAGGAAGTAGAATGTGTATGTTGGACATGCGAGTTCAAAAATTTATTCATTGCCTTTAAATATATTTGCAATTTATGTTGTTTAGATCAATGAAAGTTGTGTTTTAATTCTATTTTTACTGTACGAAGTCGATACAAGGGTGGAAAGCCTTTGCATCGAAATCTAGGAGAACCAAAGAAGAACCTTACGGTCATCCTCCCTCCTATAACCATAGGAAGTAGGATATGAAAGAGTAGGATATGGAATATGATCCACCTCTTCATAGGGATTAATAGGACATCCTAGATCATTGAGAACCTATTCTAGCAGAAGGCCCAAAGTAGGAGACATCAACTCTAGAAGAGTTGAGGGACCCCAGTGACAGGGGACCCCAAAGATATCATCCCCCTAAACTCTAACAATTTGAAAGGGAAACTTGGCTAGGAATAGATAGTTCCCGATAGAAGCAAAAGTTCATCATGATAACACACAATGATCCTCCTGCAAGATCATAACTAGAGATCCTAGGAGCATTAAATTGATAGCATATTCAACAATGCACAAGTGAAATTGAAATCCTAGAATCCTTTGAGAAATTTTGAGACCCCCTTCGCTTTCTCCAAGTGACACTATATTTGAGCCAGGACCATCATCGACCTCGCACTTGACTTGTAAGAGATTTACTCTGAACAAATCACATTCACTGGACAAACGGTAGTCGAATCATAGTCTCTATGGGATCGATATATAAATTATTATTTGACAATAATCGTGCACTTGTGGGCATTTAGCTTGAGTGCGCACTTCAAATCCTTGGCAATCTTGGTCGGAGATTTGGGGACGTGCTCGAATGCATCAAGTTTTTTGTGCCATTGTCGGGGACTGTAGATTCAATATCTGATCGAAAGTGAACATTTTGGATCGGACCTAGATTAGATTTGCTCTCTAGTTTTACTTTATTTCAGTTTTTGTTATCTATATTCAGTTTATATTTATTTTATTAGTCATATTTCATTTCCAATTTAATTTTGCTTTAATCTAGTTTTTAAGTTTTCTTTATTTGGTTCATTACTTTTAGTTTATTTGATTTCCTCTCAATAAGTAGCATATACACTCCTGATTGCATAGCTTGGTTTATCGTATGCTCAAACATATAAGATCAAAAAATCTGCTTCCAATAAACTTAGAAATAGACAGAACTCATCGAAGGAGAGACAAACAGAGAGATGGAAGAACACGGTGCTCATTTGGCAAACATAGGTAGCCATCCTTTGCGGGATTATGCAGCTCCTAGTGCTAGAGGATATAGACATAGTATAGTTGGACGATCAATCACGACCAATAATTTTGAACTAAATCCTACACTCATACACATGGTCCAGTGGAGTCAATTCGGAGGAGATGCAACAGAATACCCTAACCAACACATAGAAATGTTCTTAGAAATCTGCTCAACCTTGAAATTCAATGGAGTACCCTTAGATGCGATCCATTTGAGTCTATTCCCATTCTCACTGTGGGACAAGGCGAAGACATGGTTGCACTCCTTGCCTTCAGAAAGCATCACTACATAGGAGCAGTGTGAGCGACAATTTATGAATAAGTTCTTTCCACCGAGTTAGACAGCTCATATGTGCCACCTGATCACTAGCTTCCGCTAGAAGGAATGGGAGTCCCTGTTCGAAGCCTAGGATTGATACAAAGGATTACTTCATCAGTGTCCCCACCACGGTCTCAAAAGTTGGCTGGTGATCCACGTATTCTATAATGGGATCACGTACACCACGAATATTTCCTTGGATTTAGCTGCAGGAGGAGCTTTGATGAACAAGACTATCGAGGAAGCAGAAGAATTGATTGAGGAGGTGGCCCAAAACCGCCATCAATGGGCTTCTGAACGTAGTCACCCACCACCTGCAGTCGTAAGATATGTCGTTAACTCCATCGATCATCTAGCGGCGAGGACAGATGCATTGAGCAGACGGTTTGACTCCCTAACTCTTGCTTCTATATGTGTGGCCAATTCTTTTAGTGAGGGAGTAGCGACGTACCAGAAAGACTACTGTGGAGGGCAGAGCAGTTCTAAGAAGCAAATGGACCAAGTTAATGTGGTGAGCGAGTATAATCAAAGGCTCAATAATCCATACTCTATCATGTACAATCCCGGATGGAGGAACAACTCGAAATTTCCATACAGGAACAATTCGAAAAATTTCTGAAAGTCGGGAGGGTATGGACAACAGGGCAGTGGGCAACAACAATCACCTAAATCTAAACTTGAGTTAATGATGAAGGCTTCATTGCTACCCAAACAAAGGTTAATGCTGAATTCCATCAGCGACATCAAAGAACTGAAGATGTACTGAGGGAGTTGAAGGTCTCTATTGATGGGCTCACAAGCTACACTAAGATGCTGGAAACACATATAGCCTAGATAGCCAAGACCGCTCACAACCTACGGACGGTTCTTACGAAACATCTAAACCAAGCCCGAGTGAACATTGTGATAGTAATATAAGAGAGATGTCCTAAGGCAATCGCCTTATGTATGAACCATTTATATGATAAATGAAGATTCACTATTTGAGTATACATGTTTTCATGTATTTGATTGGATCTTAAACTCATTTACTGAATGTCCACGATACGATTCACAGCATGAGAGAATTTGTGATTGGATCACAACTAGTGAGTATCTCTACATGTGTAATTGTGATGTATCGGAATTATCCCTAGTCGATGAATTGATGGATTTGGACACCATCAATTCTGTCGAGACTAGCATGAGGTATACTCCTTGGTGTATCCAAGCAGCTGATTCTCACTGGCTGGAGACATTGTGATGTCCGGAGTTGATCGTGGATGCTAGTTATGGTAACTAGTTCATTGGAGTGACCACCCGTAAGACTTCATATGGTTCTCTGCATATATAGATATGTCAATGAAGTTCTTACTGTAGCTTAAGTGCGATGTTCCTTTGACTTACAGTATTCAAGTCATCTTGATCATGAAGACTTATGCTTTGACATCTTAAGCAAGCATCTCTGAGGTGATGTGGACCCGGGATGATTGGGTATAAGTCGAAGTGATCGAAGGTGTTTGAATAGCCTAAAAAGGATTCACCACTCCTTGCGAGGATATGTATACCCATGGCCTCTCATCGAATTGTTACTAAAGTCTTTGGCCAAAACATTACATGTTTAGAGTAAGGTACTCTTCGATACATGTGCAGTAACTAGAATCAGTAGGACGAGGAAATGATACTTGGGCTAGGTGTGACGTAGTTAGCCTAGTGGGGACTGACACTATAGACCATGTCCTGAACCATATGGGTATAAGATGAGTGAAGGGAATGGGGCATGATTCATTTGAGCTGCTGAAGGGTTTCAGAAATAGTTCTCGATCAACCGTTGATCTTTTCGGTTAATTGAGGATCATGATGTACTACTAGGTGTCACTCAAGATCATTCTATAATTAATGGTTAATTATAGACGGCCAACATAAACTGAGAACCTATTTGGTCACACACACAATGAGCGTAATCCGAAGAATTTAAAATGAGCTTGAGAATGAGATTCTCAGACCGAGAGAAACTAGGTTTGGTTGGACCAAACAAGAAGCGAGCATGAAATCATTTCAGTCGCAATGGAAGCGTGAATGGGCCGTGTCTTATGAAGACATGATGGACGAACCAAAATGGTTTGGTTATAATCCAATGGAGGAGAATAAACCAAAGGGTTTGGTTTATTTTAAACGAATGAACCAAAAGTTGG
The DNA here is from genome assembly GCA_025175895.1 of Wurfbainia villosa. NCBI lineage: Eukaryota > Viridiplantae > Streptophyta > Magnoliopsida > Zingiberales > Zingiberaceae > Wurfbainia > Wurfbainia villosa. The sequence continues at coordinate 97,851,817 of CM045990.1, forward strand.
TTCGGTTCGTTTTAACTTAAAATAAATCATCATGGTTTGGTTTATTTTTACTTATATTAATGGAGCGGGTTAACGGGCCTTATGGTTATGATCCAATAACCATTAAGAGAATTAGTTCTCTATAAAAGAGGGCTTAAGGGTTTGTTAAGCCCTAATCCAATCCAAAACCCTAACCTTGTTTTGGCCGCCCACCTCTCCCTCCTCTTCATCTAGTCGGCACCAACCTTCATTGCCGCCGCCCACCCCCTTGTGCCGCCGTCCAAATTGTTGCCGGCGTCCAAGCTTCAGCCGGTGATCCTCCGACAACTCTCCGGTGATCTCCTTTGGGTTCGGCATCAAGGTGAGCTTCATCTTACCCTTTTTGGCCGACGCCTACTCCTCCACCAAAGCTGTCCAGTTTTCTGGACAGCTTGTTTCCCTCTCGTCGGAGCGTCGTTTGGACGACGTTTAGAGATCTGACAGCGGTAGCCTTGCCAGGGATTCGATCTCCGGTAATCCTCAGAGGTGGAGGATGAAGGATTCGTCAAACGGTTGACGAATACTTCTCCGGAGAAGCGAGTTTTGAGGACTCCTTTTTGGATCCGAATTTGGATTCGGATCGTGATCCTCTCTTGATCAAGTCGTCTTCAACACGAGGCTAGTAACCCGTACGAAGACGAGGCTCGTGACTTAGCGAAGTCATCCCAAAGATACTCGGTGTGGATATGGATAGAGACGATTCTAGTGAAGATCATTCTGGTTTATGCCGTTCCCGCTACACGTGATACGGAAGGTATACGTAGTTAAATTTCCTTTTATTGCAAAATTTAAATTTACGGTTATGTCTACACATGTTGTACTATGCATGCATGTGATGTGTGTGTTGTAATAAATGTAGATTTATTATTTTTATTTCTTCCGCTGTGCACATGTTTACGAAACATGTTCGAACACACACTCGCCGCGGTGCCAGAAACCCAACAGTGGTATCAGAGCCCAGGTTGTGTTTCGACATAATCGTAAAATGGTTTTGCGATAGTCATAATGATATTTCTGGAAATTTTCTACTTTTGGAAAGTTAGAAGTATTTATAGAAATTTTTCAATTTTGGAAAGTCTAGAAGTATTTATGAAAAACTTCCACTTTTGGAAAGTTGGAAGTATTTATGGAAATTGATATTTTCCATAAATAAAATATTTGATTAGATTTTAGAAATTTGTTTCCTAATTTAATCATGATTTAATTTGGGGAATAAAATCTTAAAATATTTTATTTCCATAAGTAGTTTTGATGATTTAGGAAATTGGTTTCTTAAATTGACCTTCCTTAATCAACCATTTCCATAAATAAAATATGTGATTAGATTTAGAAATTTGTTTCCTAATTTAATCATGATTTGATTTGAAGAATCAAATCTTAAACATATTTTATTTCCATAAATAGTTATGACATATAAGGAAATTATATATATGACATAATTGTATGCCATGTAATTGCATTAGATGCATATCATTATGCTATGCGTGTCGTGACATGTAGATGTATGCCATGTATGCCATGCCATGTAGATAATAGTTATTTGCATGCAAAGAGGATGAGACATAAAAACCCTTACTCAATATTAAAGCCTACACCTTCCATTAATATGGTTAGAACCAGAGTTCCGTTTCTTGTTTGGGTTGTTGGACTCTCTCAAGGCTCGAACTGAACATGTTCAAACCATGGAATAGTTTAATACTAATATGGTAAGAGTCGGAGGTCAATCGTTAGCTTTGGTTGTTGGACTCTCTCCAAGCTGGGCTAATTGGTTGAATGCGCTCTAACCATATTAAAACTATTTCTCGATTAATGGGTTGGCTTTAACACAGCATCGGCTTGTTGGACTCTCTCCAAGGTCGATGTAAAGGGAGGTGAAGTTGGGTGCTATGCATATGATGCATACTTGTTAATGTTAACAACCCGATGTATGTGTGAACATTCAATTAGTTGATAGCACATTGTGATAGTTTGCATATCGTGATATGCAATCGGTATAGTTGATACCTACCGTCGTAGTTATGAATGGCTTGTTGGACTCTCTCGAGGTTGTTCATATCTATGATGGATATCAGCCCATTCGGAGATGGACCTCGATCTCAGTGATTTTGGGGTTTTGAAATTCGAAAAATGAATGGGATTTATAAATGTATATTGATGCATTTTAAAATCATCTTTCTCATATATGCTCGTTTCGTATTTCTAAGATTGATCATGATGTCTTTGAATTTGTGTTCCATTTTGGATTCGAATAAATTGACTGGGCCGAACTTCTTGGACTGGCTTAGAAACTTGAGAATTGTTCTCAAGGTTGAAAAGCTTGCAAATGTATGTCCTCGAAAGCGCCTCTTCCCCGTCCTAGTGACAATGCAACTCTGGACCAATTGTTGGCCCTATCGAGAAACATGTGGTGATTACGAACAAATGAGTTGCATCATGCTAGCACGATGGAACCCAAGCTCTGGCGACATGAGCATATGGATGCTCATATCGTAGTCCTTCATCTTTATGAGTTGTTTGATAAGCAAGTGAGATTCGAAAGGTTCGAAGTCTCCAAGCTCCTCTTCACCTCTGAGATGCAAGAAGGTTCATCTGTGGTACTGCTCAACATGCTGAAGACTGTGGAGCCTTCTGAGAAGCATGAGTAGGGGACGATGTTGATAGTTGATTCCTCAAAGAAAGGTTCTAAGAGGGAGTCAAAGGAACAATAGAAGGGGAAGAAGAAAAAGGCTAAAAAGGTAGAACCAGCTTAAAAAGGGCACTTGCCATCATTATGGCAAGTAGGGCCATTGGCGAAGAAATTGCAAGATTTATCTTGAGTCCGTGAAGAAGAATAAGGCATAAGATGCTCCATCTTTTTCATATATCTTCGTTTTTGATTGTCATTCTATTTCCTCAGACACTTGGGTATTGGATACTGGGTGTGGCTCACATATATGTAATGACATACATGGGCTAAGGAATAGAAGAAGACTCGTCAAGGGAGAGTCAAATTTACGTGTTGGGAATGGAGCAAAGGTTGTTGTACTCGCCATCGGAACGTATTTGTTGAAACTCCCTGCAGGACTTATCTTAGAACAGGACAATTGCTTTTTTGTTCCTTCGTTGATAAAGAACATCATTTCTATTTCTTGTTTAAATAGAAATGGGTACCATTTGAATTTTAGTAACAATTGTTGTTACATAACTTTGAATGGAGTTCTTTATGGGACTGGAACTTTAAGCAATGGTGTTTATACGTTGGACGTATCCAGTGATGTTTTCAATATCGAAGCGAGCAACAAGCATGCTCGAAAGGATAATCAATTAGACTCCTACATGTGGCATTATCTCTTGGCCATGTAAGCAAGAAACGTATGTCTGAATTACACCGATGTGGAATTCTGGAATCGTTTGAATTGGATTCATACGATACATGCGAATCATGCTTAAAAGGCAAGATGACTAAGTTACCTTTTACTGGAAAAGGTGAACGAGTGGGAGAGTTACTAGGTCTAATACATACTGATGTATGTGGACCTATGTCAACTCAAGCTTTAGGAGGCTATTTCTACTTCATTACCTTCACCGATGATCACTCACGGTTTGGGTATGTGTTCTTCATGAAACACAAGTCTGAAGCCTTTGAAAGGTTCAAAGAATTCAGAAATGAAGTAGAGAAACAACATGACAAGAGTATTAAAATACTTCAATCGGATCGATGTGGTGAATACTTAAGTCAAGAGTTTCTTGATTATCTAAGAGACAGTGGCATATTGTCTCAATGGACTCCGCCATATACACCACAACATAATTGTGTATCTGAGAGGCATAACCGGACCTTGTTGGACATGGTCAGGTCAATGATGAATCATGCGAATCTTCCCAAGTCCTTTTGGGGCTATGCACTTCAGACAGCTATTTACTTGTTAAACAGAATGCCAACCAAGGTAGTCTCTACTACTCCATACTAGATATGGAATGGTAAGAAACCTCATGTATCTTACTTGAAGATATGAGGTTGTCCTGCTTATGTTAAGCGGACTGTATCAGACAAATTGGATGCTAAGTCTGATAAATGTCTATTTATTGGATACCCTAAGGAAACAAGGGGTTACCAATTCTATCATCCTGTGGAACAAAAGGTGTTTGTTTCAAGGCATGCTGTGTTTCTAGAGAAAGAGTTTCTCTTGCAAGAAAACAGTGGGAGTGTCGTCGAGCTTGAGGAGGCTCGAGAGACTCAAATAGACATTGATGAGATACCTGGTGAAGCACAACAGCCGACAACTCATAGTGATGAGCAATAGACTGGACCTATTGTAACAACACATCTTCGTAGATCTGGTAGAACACGCAACATTCCTGAGATATATGGATTTCTCGTAAGTGAATCGAATGATGTGTTACTCATTGATGATGAGGAGCCTACCAGTTATGAAGAAGTGCTGACAAGTTCAGAAAGGGATAAGTGGCTTGATGCCATGAAGTCGGAAATGGATTCCATGTATGAAAACCAAGTTTGGAACTTGGTTGACCCACCTGAAGGCATCAAGCCTATAGGGTGCAAGTGGATTTTCAAGAAGAAAACCGACATGGATGGTAATGTGATTACCTATAAAGCTAGATTAGTGGCGAAAGGATATCGTCAAAAGAAGGTGTTGATTATGACGAAACCTATTCGCCTGTAGCTATGCTTAAATCCATTCGGATGCTCCTGGCCATAGCGGCTCATTATGATTATGAGATATGGAAGATGGATGTGAAAACAACTTTCCTTAATGGAAACCTGCTCGAGGACATGTATATGATACAGCCTGAGGGTTTCACATCGGTTGATAAAACCAAGGTATGCAAATTGCGACGGTCCATTTATGGACTGAAGCAAGCATCCAGGAGCTGGAATATCCGTTTTGATGAGACAATCAAAAGGTTTGATTTCTCACAAAATCCAGACGAACCTTGTGTGTACAAGAAGGTTAGTGGTAGTGCAGTCGTGTTCCTAGTATTGTATGTCGATGACATATTACTTATAGGAAACGATGTTTTAATCTTCTGATCGATTAAGGTTTTGTTATCCAAGACATTCTTCATGAAAGACCTGGGAGAAGCAACCTACATCCTCGGGATTAAGATCTATAGAGATAGATCGAAATGGTTGCTTGGTCTTTCACAGTCTACATATATAGACCGAGTGCTAAAGAGGTTTAGCATGTCAGAATCCAAGAAAGGTTTCCTACCCATCAGGCATGGGGTACACCTTTCGAAGTCTATGTCCGCACCGCGAAGGATTTGCATGAGTAAGATTCCCTATGCATCCGCAATAGGATCTATCATGTATGCTATGTTATGTACGAGGCCCGATGTATCGTATGCTCTGAGTGTCACGAGCAGATACCAGTCTGATCCAGGAATGGATCATTGGTTGGCTGTTAAGACGATCCTTAAGTACTTAAGAAGAACTAAGGATGTGTTTCTAATATATGGAGAAGGGGACATGGTGATACACGGGTATACAGATGTCAGCTTCCAGACAGACAAGGATGATTCCAGGTCTCAGTCTGGATACGTGTTCACCTTGAATGGGGGCGCAGTGAGTTGGAAAAGTTCAAAACAAGACATAGTAGCGGATTCTACCACTGAGGCAGAATACATTGCAGCTTCGGAAGCAGCAATGGAAGCGGTTTGGATCAAGAAGTTTGTTTATGAACTTGGTGTGATTCCTGCCATTGTTGAAGCAATACCTATTTGGTCACACGCACAACGAGCGTAATCCGAAGGATTTAAAACGAGCTTGAGAATGGGATTCTCAGACCGAGAGAAACTAGGTTTGGTTGGACTAAACAAGAAGCGAGCATGAAATTGTTTCAGTCACAATGGAAGCGTGGATGGGCCATGTCTTATGAAGACAATGGTTTGGTTCTAATCCAATGGAGGAGAATAAACCAAAGGGTTTGATTTATTTTAAACGAATGAACCAAAAGTTGGTTCGGTTCGTTTTAACTTAAAATAAACCATCATGGTTTGGTTTATTTTAACTTATATTAATGGAGCGGGTTAACGGGCATTATGGTTATGATCCAATAACCATTAAGAGAATTAGTTCTCTATAAAAGAGGGCTTAAGGGTTTGTTAAGCCCTAATCCAATCCAAAACCCTAACCTAGTTTTGGCAGCCCACCTCTCCCTCCTCTTCATCTAGTCGGCGCCAACCTTCATTGCCGCCGCCCACCCCCTTGTGCCGCCGTCCAAATTGTTGCCGACGTCCAAGCTTCAGCCGGTGATCCTCCGGCAACTCTCCGGTGATCTCCTTTGGGTTCGGCATCAAGGTGAGATTCATCTTACCCTTTTTGGACGACGCCTACTCCTCCACAAAAGCTGTCCAGTTTTCTGGACAGCTTGTTTCCCTCTCGTCGGAGCATCGTTTGGACGACGTTTAGAGCTCCGACAGCGGTAGCTTTGCCGGGGATTCGATCTCCGGTAATCCTCAGCGGTAGCCTTGCCGGGGATTCGATCTCCGGTAATCCTACGATAGGGACCATGAGGAGGAGTTGGATCTTGGCCACCCGATGGATCAGAACCACACAAACTTGATCCATCAATGATGTTCCATTCCACTAGAGGATCATCATTGAATTACCTCACCAACCCCCATAAATTAATATGGGCTCCATACATTATTTGTACATCCATCTCCCCGTGTTTAAGATATCGAATGTCCGTCAATTAATTGATTTACTGACCATCAATTAATTAACATCTAACTTCTCGAGTAGTACCACACAACCTTATCATCATGTTGACTAAGTCAACCTGTAGGGTTTACATGATGAACCTTATGAGCTCCTCAAGGGGACATCATCAACCTAATATATAGGACATGATTTCCACCTATAATTAACGGCACACCATGTAAATAATATCATTTCCCAACTTACCGGGCATATTGATTTAATCAATTTAAATCTCACCCTTTGGTAAATCAAAGAAATAAATACTAAGTACATGTGCTCGTTATTATATCGGGATTAAGAGCATCTACAACATAATATCCGAGGTCTGATTCAATTATGTAGTTAGCAATAAATTGAATCACCTTTATGTCGGTCCTGCTAAATACACCTAAGTGTACTAGTGTAACTCTATGTTCAAGACAAACCAATACCAAGCTACACTACAACCATGCCAATGATTTGCCCAAAACCATCTTGGTTGTGAGCCTCTACTTATATTCTTCAAGGGACTGATAACATGATCTTCTGTGCCACACGAAGCACCATGTTATCTACAATGTAAAGTATTAGACAATATGCACACATATAATAAATATAAAGTGTAAACAATGATCATGTGATTCTTATTTCAAAATAAAAATGTTCATACAAAAGAGCTAGGCTTTCAGTATACATCCCAACAATCTCTCACTTATACTAAAAGACTATGATGTTATCACACTGCCATACATCTGATCCCCATGTCCTCCACATGCCTATCAAACGCTTTTGCTGGAAGGGCCTTAGTGAATGGATCCGCCAGTTTTTCCTCTGATGCAATCTTGACGATAGCTACTTCTCCTCAGTTTACGTTCTCTCCTATCAGGTGGTACTTGTGCTCTATGTGTTTACTCGCCTTATGGGCTCGTGGTTCCTTCGAGTTTGCAACTGCACCACTATTATCACAATAAATTATGATAGATCTGGGAAAACCAGGAATCACATCCAAGTCCATCAAGAAGTTCCTGAGCCATACAACTTCCTTGGCTGCCTCAGAGGCTGCCACATACTCAGCTTCCATGGTAGAGTCTGCCATACATTTCTGCTTAACACTCCTCCATACTATGGCTCCACCTCCAAAAGTAAACACAAACCCCGAGGTAGACTTACTGTTGTCCTTATCTGATTGGAAATTAGAATCCGTGTAACCCACAGGGACTAATTGATCTGCCCGGTAAACCAGCATATAATCCCTAGTCCTTCTCAACTACTTCAATATATGTTTTACCGTAGTCCAATGTCCCTATATAGAATTACTCTGATATCTGCTAACCATGCCCATGGCAAAGTAGATATCTGGTCTCGTACATAGCATAACATACATGAGGCTTCCTACTGCCGAAGCATAAGGAACCGCCTTCATCTCCTCCATCTCCTTCGATGTTTTGGGACACATCTCTTTAGATAAAGGTACACCATGCCTAAAAGGTAGAAAACCTTTCTTGGAGTTCTGCATGCTAAAACGAGCAAGGATAGTGTCAATGTATGAAGCTTGAGATAAGCACAACATCCTTTTCTTGCGATCCCTTATCACCTTGATCCCAAGGATGTGTCCCACTTCTCCCAAGTCCTTCATATCAAACTGTTTGGACAACCATACCCTTACGTCTGATAACACTCTGATATTGTTGCCAAATAACAAAATGTCATCTACGTATAGTATAAGAAATACCACTATGTTTCTATCACATCTCTTGTATACACAAGGCTCATCCGGACTTTGAATAAATCCATATGACTGGATTACCTCATCAAAGCGGATGTTCCAAGATCTAGAAGCTTGCTTCAATCCATAAATGGACCGATTAAGCTTACATACAAGATGCTATTTGCCCTTTGCAATGAATCCCTCTGGTTGCTTCATATAGATGTTTTCCTCTAGACTTCCGTTAATGAAAGTTGTCTTGACATCCATCTGCCAAATCTCATAATCCTCATGAGCAGCAATAGATAAGAGAATCTGGATAGACTTAAGCATAGCTACCGGTGAAAAGGTCTCCTCATAATCGATACCCTCTTTCTGAGTATACCCTTTCGCAACAAGCCTAACTTTGAAGGTCTCAACCTTCCTGTCTACTCCTCTCTTTCTCTTGTAGATCCACTTGCATCCAATGGCTTTCACACCATCGGGTGGTTCTACTAGCTCCCAGACATGATTAGAATCCATAGATTCTATCTCTGAATTCATCGCTTTTTGCCAAGATACCGCATCTCTATCTTGGAGTGCCTCTCATATGTCCAGGGATCAGGTTCATGTTTACCAGGGACTAAGTCCGAAGACTCTCCCAAGAACATGAATCTCACGGGTTGTTTAACAACCCTCCCACTACGACGAGGTGTCTCCTGTGTATGCTCTATGACATGCGGTGCAGTGACTTGTGGTATTTCCTCTTGTACCGGTGGTACTGAAGTCGGGACTTCCCCTGTCAACTCCTCAAGAACAATCCTACTTGTGGGCTTGTGGTTCATCACATAGTCCTCCTCTAGAAATTTGGCATTCGTACTCACGATCACCTTCTGATCTCTAGGACTATAGAACAAACCACCCTTCGTTCCCTTAGGGTAGCCAACAAACAAGCGTACTTCTGTACGAGATTCCAACTTACCAGCATCTCCCTTCAGCACATGTGCTGGACTACCCCAAATCTGAATATGTCATAAACTAGGCTTTCGCCCAGTCCACAATTCTGTGGGAGTAGAGGGTACTGACTTAGATTGAACCAAGTTCAGAATGTGTGCTGTCATTTCCAGAGTAAACCCCCAGAACGAATTAGGTAACTCAGAATAACTCATCATCGATCTGACCATCTCCATAAGAGTCCTATTCCTTCGCTCCGCCACACCATTATGCTGGGGTGTGCCAGGTTTGGACAATTGGGATTGAATCCCTGCCTCTGATAAGTAACTCCTAAACTCTCCCAAGAGGTACTCGCCACCACGATCAGATCTTAGTGTCTTGATACTTTTACCTTGACGGTTCTCCACATCAGCCTTGAATTCTTTGAACCTGTCAAAGCATTCAGACTTGCGGCGCATCAAGTAAATGTATCCATACCTTGAATAATCATCTATAAAAGAGACAAAGTATTCAAAGCCACCTCTAGCCTGGATAGACATAGGACCGCACAAATTAGAATGAACCAATTCCAATACATCTTTGGCTCTATATCCCTTAGCCTTAAAAGACCTCTTGGTCATCTTACCTTCCAAGCAAGACTCGCAGGTTGGGAGATCTTCCACCACTAATAAACCCAAGGGCATCAGCTATCAACCTTTGAATTCTACTCAGGTTAATATGACCAAGTCTTAGGTGCCAAAGATATGTCTGGTTCATTTTCGAAGGTTCTTTTCTCTTATTAGACTTAGAAGATGAGTTATTCACTTCTATATGCATCGTGGGAGTTTTCGGTTCAAGAGTGTACAAATTGCCAACCAATGTACCAGAACAGATAATCTCCCTATTCCTTTTTATAACAACTTTGTCATTAAAAGAAAAAGAATATCCATCCAGAAACAATTTAGAAACTGAAATTAGATTCTTTCTAAAAGTAGGTACATAAAGACAATTTCTCAAAACCAAAACTTTATTCCTATCAAAAGATAAATAAACGTCTCCCACTGCAATAGCCGCCATCTTTGAAGCATTGCCCATGAAGACGGTAATCTCTCCCTCAGCTAGTCGTCGAGTTTCCTGGAACCCCTGCAAAGTATTACAGACATGATCAGTGGCTCCTGTATCTACACACCAGGTACTGGTAGATAACACCGCTAAACATGTTTCAACAACTAAACAAGAAGATATACCTTTGTTCTTTCGGCGAGGACAGTCCGCCTTCCAATATCCAGTCTGCTTGCAAGTGAAGCACTTGCCTTTTGGCTTCTTCACTCCTGCCTGAGGTCCTGCTGCCACTTTCTTTGCTCCACCTTGCTTCTTCTTCTTCTTCCCTTTCGATTTAGAAGTAGAAACCTTTTGAGTAACCATGGCTTGAGCGCTTTGACGAAAAAGCCCCTCTACTGCCTGGAGTTCTGTCAGAAGCTCCGCCAACGAATACAACCTCTTGTTCATGTTGTAGTTGAGGTGGAACTGCTCAAAACTCCTAGGCAGAGACTGGAGAATGATATCGACCTGGGTTTCCCCATCGATCTCAGCTCCGAGGACTTCCATCTCATTCAGATGAGCCATCATCTTGAGAACATGGTCCCTGACGGGTGTTCCCTTGATCATGGTGGTCGTCATCAAGTTCCTCATAGCCTCCTGTCTGGCCTCCCTACTCTGATGTCCGAAAAGTTCCTTGAGATTGAGCATCATGTCATAAGCCGTGACCATGGCGTGATGCTGATGTTGCAGCACATTTGACATAGATGCCAAAATGTAACACCGCGCCATCTCATCTGCCTTGATCCATTTCTTATAACTCTCTTTCTCCTTTTCATCAGAGTCATTTGTGGGCTTAGGAGGACAGACCTCGAAGAGTACAAATTTGTACTCCTCTGCAGTTAAGACAATATCCAAATTTCTTTTCCAATCAATATAATTTGTTCCAGTGAGTTTATTTTCTTTCAATATCACAGCAAGTGGGTTGAAAGCCATTTGAAAAAAAAACCTAAGAATCACAATGATCAAAATATTAGATTTCAAATATCATTGATTCCTCAAACAATAAAATTTCAAAATCAACCAACACCTCAAAACACCAAGAATATCGCATGCCACGATAGTGTGGACGTATACGAATTCTACATTTGTAAGAAGAGGTTTAACCCATTAAATTTATTATCTTGTCAACCTTACTTTTTGACAAATAAAATTAATAGTTGGTTCCTCTTTAGCCCTACAAATAAAAGCAGTGACTCCGATGGGGAGGATACTTTTTATTTGCATCTAAGTGTGCACCATTACACGATACTAAGGGAATTATCTCAAATTATGTGCCTTACCGATGGGGAAGTACACACGCTCCTAAATAATTTCTTATAACCATTATTTGACCTAGTGATCCGCAAACAAACTCATCCGATGGAGAGGAAGGCACTCAGAGCCAACACGCAAGTTTGTTGCATCACACGTCAAATTGTAATGGAGGCCGCGGAAATTAATTAAAATGTCCCTCTCCCACTTAGTAAATTGACAGTGAGGAATTTTCAAGCACACACAACATGCATATAAAACAAATCAGCAATAAATATGGAAAAAAATCAGAATTTTCCCAACTATTATGACATTGTTCTCCAATATGCGTCTCGTCGTGTCGCCACCTCGTCCGCTCCACCTTTTCCCGTGCACAAGTCACCAAAGAGATCTGAGCCAAGATAAACTATTTTAATTTACATCCATCGATCCTATACTCCACGAAGGAGTGTACAAATAATCTAGATCAAAAGTAAACTAAAATGAGTGGATAAACAATGCCGTATTTAATTACAAAAATTAAATACTAATTTAGCCTCGTCAACCCCAAGGATTCAAATAATATACAATCACACACACATGCAATCACATACACACATATATAGCCATAATAGTTGGAACTTATGCCTGCAATCAAAAAGTTATCCTACGCACATCCTACTATCATCCGGTATACACAATATATGATAAGTGCATGAAAGTAACCGAATCCAAAACACACAAAACCAGAAACCATGGCTCTGATACCAAATTGATGGCATGGTCAAAGGTTCGTCGGCTCCCATGTCCCCGGATTAAAATTTTCAATAATGAAAACTAATCCGGATGGGATGAGTTTCCTAAGCTCAACCAATTCGTCGTCGTGCTAACGACTTGAGCAATGGCTTGAACAAACTAGTTGTTCAAGCAACAAACCTCTTCTAGTCGGTTAGCTGCGGAAGAGACGACGGACGGATCGCCGGTTTTTGTGTTTATCTTTGAAGTCCATGATCATACAAATACATATGGATGTAGACATGTATAATCAATACATACAAACATATTAATAAGAACATGCAAAGATCAATAATAAAACTTGTAAAACTTTTATACCTCTCGATCTTCTATCGTATGTCCTAACCTCCTTGTAGACTTCGTGTGGGCAAAGATCCTCCACAAGTTGAAGCTTCCTAGATCTTCTTCAATCAAAAGAAAGAAGAACTCTCCTTCCCTTCTTGCTTGAGCCAACCACCAAGCCACAAAAGCTTGTTGTCGCCGGCCCCAAGAAAAGAGAGAACAAGATGGCCAACCAAGGAACCAAACAAGGGAACAATCCCTAGCTCCTAGTGCCGCTGGCCAAGAGGAAAAGGATGAGAGAAAGACCGGCTAAAGGGGAGCAATAGAAGACCCTACAACCCCTTTGTGCCGCCGGCCCTAGAGGGAGTGAAGAGGAGAAGATCCTTAGGAAGAAAGCTTAGGGTTTCTTATATCTTTGTGCCACCAACCACAAGGGGATAGAGCCGGCCAAGCAAAGAAACCTAAACCCTAATTCTTGATTCTGATCGTGCCTTCCCCTTAGCCTCCCTTTTTTAGAACTTAGGAGAAAGTTGGTTATTGATGAGGTGGCCAAAAAATTAGGAACTAATTCCTAATTATTCTTGCCGTCCAAGGTAGCAAGGAATTTGTAAAAAAAAAATTCTACTTCCTCTAATCTTGCCGCCCAAGGTGGCATAGAAATTTTTTTTTTTTACCAATTCTAATCTTGAAATTTTTTTTTAACTAATTCAAATCTTGCCGCCTAAGGTGGCATAGAATTAGGAAATAAATTTTTTTTATCAATCTTTAAACTTGCCGCCCACCTCATCCAACCTCTCCTCTCCCTTTCCTTTCCTTTCCCTCCCCTTTCTTTTCCTTTTATTCTTATATCTAGGCTTCATGAGGATTATATTAGGCTACGATAGGGACCATGAGGAGGAGTTGGATCTTGGCCACCCGATGGATCGGAACCACACAAACTTGATCCATCAATGATGTTCCATTCCACTAGAGGATCATCATTGAATTACCTCACAAACCATCATAAATTAATATGGGCTCCATACATTATTTGTACATCCATCTCTCCTTATTTAAGATATCGAATGTCCGTCAATTAATTGATTTACTGACCATCAATCAATTAACATCTAACTCCTCGAGTAGTACCACTCAACCTTATCATCATGTTGACTAAGTCAACCTGCAGGGTTTACATGATGAACCTTATGAGCTCCTCAAGGGGACATCATCAACCTAATATATAGGACACGGTTTCCTCCTATAATTAACGACACACCATGTAAATAATATCATTTCCCAACTTACCGGGCATATTGATTTAATCCATTTAAATCTCACCCTTTGGTAAATCAAAGAAATAAATACTAAGTACATGTGCCCGTTATTATATCGAGATTAAGAGCATCTACAACATAATATCCGAGGTCCGATTCAATTATGTAGTCAGCAATAAATTGAATCACCTCTATGTCGGTCCTGCTCAATACACCTAAGTGTACTAGTGTAACTCTATGTTCAAGACAAACCAATACTAAGCTACACTACAACCATGCCAATGGTTTGTCCAAAACCATCTTGGTTGTGAGCCTCTACTTATATTCTTCAAGGGACTGATAACATGATCTTTTGTGCCACACCAAGCTGTTGGGATGTATACTGAAAGCCTAGCTCTTTTGTATGAACATCTTTATTTTAAAATAAGAATCACATGATCATTGTTTGCATATTTTTATGGTTATGCAATATTGTCTAATACCTTACATTGTAGATAACATGGTGTGTGGTGTCACACGGGAGATCATGTTATCGGCTCCTTGTAAAGTATAAGTAAAGGCTCACAACCGAGATGGCTTTGGACAAACCATCGGAATGGTTGTAGTGTGATTTGGTATTGGTTTGTCTTGACCATAGAATCACACTAGTGCACTTTGTGTGTATTGAGCGGACATGCAGGTGATTCGATTTATTGCTGACTACATAATCGAATCGGACCTCAGATATTATTTAGTACATGCTCTTAATCCCGATATAATAACGGGCACATATACTTGGTACTCATCTCTTTGATTTACCAATGGGCGAGATTTATAGATTAAATCGATAGACTCGGTAAGTTGGGAGATGATATTATTTATATGGTGTGCCGTTGATTATAGGAGGAAACCGTGTCATATATATTAGGATGATGATGTCCCCTTGAGGAGCTCATAAGGTTTATCATGTAAACCCTGCAGGTGGACTTGGTCCGACATGATGAAAAGGTTGAGTGGTACTACTCAAGAAGTTAGATGTTGATTAATTAATGGTTAGTAAATTAATTAATCGACGGACATTCGAGATCTTAAACACGGGGAGAAAATGTACAAATAATATATGGAGCCCATATTATCATATGGGGGTTGGTGAGGTAGATCAATGATGGACCTTTAGTGGATTGGATCATCATTAGTGGATCAGACTTTATGTGGGCTTGATCCATGGGTGGCCAAGACCCAACTCCTCCTCATGGTCCCTAATGTAGCCTATTAACACCTCATGATGCTTAGATCCAATGGATAGAAACAAAACTCTAAGATCCATTGGTAGAGATTAAATCTCTAAGATCCGACGGTTGAGATTAAATCTCTAGATCCGACGGTTGAGATTAAATCCCTTGAACCAATGGTGGAGATTAAACCAAGACTTATCCCTAAACTCTATATAAGGGTGGCTTAGGGATTGTTGGCGTGGAGAACACAAGGGATGAGGGGATTAGGGTTTGCTTCCTTTGGTGGCTAGGAATCCTAGTTGGTTTAGGATTGGGTTTGGTGGCTAGGGTTTTGGAGCAAGGGTGGGCGGCAACTAATGGAGGTTGTTCTTCTTCTTCCTTGGGTTGGCCGGCCACTATGCTGCTCCTATCTACCTTAGCTTGAACTTATCCTATTCTTCTTCCCCTCTTCCATGGCCGGATTGGGTTTGGTGGCTAGGGTTTTGGGAGAAAAGGGTGGGCGGCAACTATAGGAGATGTTCTTCTTCTTCCTAAGGGTTGGCCGGCCACTATGGTTCTCCTCTTTACCTTGGCTTGAGCTCATCCTAATCTTTTTCCTTACTTCCATGGCCGGCCACAAGGTGAGCTTGGATTAGGGTTTGGAAGCTTAGGGTTTAGGAGGTTTGGGTGGCACCAAATAAGGAAAGTTTCTTCCTTTCTTCTTCATGGTTTGGTGGCCGGCATCCATATCACCTTCTCCAACCCTTGGACAGCATCTAAAGACCCCTTCTCCCTCTACTTGGGTGGTGGAAACAAGACTAAGGGGTTTCCCTTGATGTCTTGGTCGGTTTCCACCATTATCTCCTTCTCCTTGTTGGCCGACGGCAAGCATTTCTTTTGTTGCTTGTTGGTTGGCCATAGGAAGGAGATGAGCCTTGTTTCTATTCTTCCTCTTGCTTTGGATGAGCAAGGAAGGAAGATGTGTGATCTAGGAGCTTCGACTTTTGGTAGAGCGTCGCCCACACGACGTCCGAAAGGAGGAAGGACATACATTAGAAGATCGAGAGGTATATCGATTCTCTAATTTTATATGTTGCATGTTTATATTTGTTTTTCATTTATGAGCATGATATATTTCTGTGAATGGCTAAATAATATTTGGATCCCGAGCATAAACACAAAAACCGGCGATCCGGACATCGTCTATTCCGCGGCTACTCGTAGAATAGAGAATGGTCGCTTGAACAACTAGTTTGTTCAAGTGACCTCTCTAAACGAATAGCACGACGATGACTTGGTTGCTTTGGGAATCCCTTTTGTCTAGGATTAAATTTTTAACCCGGGGACATTGAAGGGATCACCATGGTCAAGTAACCGAGGTGAAGGGGAAGCGAAGTTTCCCCTCACGGAACGGACCCCAACATTTGGTATCAGAGCCAAGGATTCCGGTCTTGTGTGTTTAGGATTCGGTTAATTTTATGCACTTTTTCATATATTATATGTGCCGGATAATAGTAGGATATGCGTAGTTTAACTCTTTGGTTGCAGGCATAAGATCCGACTATTATGGCATGTGTGTGTATGTGATTGTATGTGTGTAAATATTTATTTTGTTGAATCCTCGGGGTTGACGAGGCTAGTATTTAGTTTTTTGTAAATTAAATACGGCATTGTTTAGCCGCTCTTTATTTTATTTTACTTTCGATCTAGATTCATGTACACTCCCTCGTGGAGTATAGGATCGATGGATGTAAATTAAAATAGGTTTTAGTCTCGGCTCGGATCTCCGGAGGGCTTGTACATGGCGTAGGAGGAGCGGACGAGATGGCGATGCGACGGGAGCCATATTGAAGACAAAGGCCATAATAGTTGGAAAATAATTTATTTTTCATATTTATTGCTTTTTGTTTGATATGCATGTCGTAGGAAAATTCCTCATTTTAATTTACTAAGTGGGAGAGGGATATTTTAATTAATTCCCGCGGCCTCCATTACAATTTGACATGTGATGCAACAAACTTGCGTGTTGGCTGAGTGCCTTCCTCCTGCGCGGATGAGTTTGTTTCGGATCACTAGGTCAAATAATGGTTATAGGAAATTATCTAGAGCGTGTGTACTTCCACAGTAAGGCACATAATCCGAAATAATTCCCTTAGTATCGTGTAATGGTGCACACTTAGATGCAAATAAAAGTATCCTCCCCATCGGAGTCACTGCTTTTATTTGTAGGGCCAAAGAGGAACCAACTATTAATTTTATTTGTCAAAAAGTAAGGTTGACAAGATAATAAAATTAATGGGTAAAACCTCCTCTTACAAATGTAGAATTCGTATACGTCCACACTGCGTGGCATGCGATATTCTCGGTGTTTTGAGGTGTTGGTTGATATCAAAATTTTATTGTTTGAGGAATCAATAATTTTTTGAAATCTAAAGTAATGATCTATGTGATTCTTAGGATTTTCAAAATGACTTTCAGTCCACTTGTTGTGATACTAAAAGAAATAAACTTACTGTACCCAAATAATGTTGATTGGAAATGAATCCAAATATTGTCTTATCTGCTAGTATGCAATCTTCGAAGAGTGTCCTCAAGCCATCATTGCTCAAAAGAGTTTCTACTTCTAGGCCGAAAGGCAAGAAGAAGAAGAAACAAGGTGAAGCAAAGATGGTGCGAGGATCTCAGGAAGAGTGAAGAAGAAGCAAAGGCAAGTACTTCACTTGCAAGCAGGATGGACATTGGAAGAAGGACTGTCCCAATCCAAAATAGAACATAGGTATATCTTTTGGACTAGTCATTGAAACATGATTAGCGGTGATATCTACCGGCACCTGGTGAGTAGATACAGGAGCCACTAATCATGTCGCAATAATTCTGAGGGTTCCGAAACCCGATGACTAGTTGAAGGGGATTACTATTTACTTAGGCAATGCCATGAAGATGGCGGCTATTGCGATGGGAGATGTTTTATTTATCTTTTGAGAAAAATAAAGGTTTTGGTTCTTAAAATTTCCTTTATGTACCCTTATTTAGAAAGAATTGATTTGGTTTCTAAATAGTTTTTGGATGGATAATCTATTTCTTTTCATGTGATTTGTTATAAAGGAATAGGGACATTATCTATTCAGTACATAGATAGGAAATTTATAACTTGAACCACAAGCTCCCACGATGCAAATAAGTTAATAACTCATCTTCTAATTCCAATAAGAGAAAAGAACCTTCGAAGATGAACAAAACATATCTTTGGCTTCTTAGGCTTGGTCACATTAACCTAAGCAGAATTCAAAGGTTGATAGCTGATGGACCTTTGGGTTCATTAGTGGTGGAGGATCTCCCAACCTACGAATCTTGCTTGGAGGGTAAGATGACCAAGAGGCCTTCAAGGCAAGGGGTATAGAGCCAAAGATGTGTTAGAAATGGTTCATTCTGATTTGTGAGGTCCTATGACTATCTAGGCAAGAGGTAATCTTGAATATTTCGTCTCTTTTATGACGATTATTCAAGATATGGATGACACTACGATCTGATCGTGGTGGTGACAACCTCTTGGGGCTTTAGGAACTACTTATCGAGGTTGGGATTCAATCCCAATTGATCGCACTGCACACCCCAAAGCAGTAATGGTGTAGCAAAGACGTAAGGAATAGGACTCTTATGAGATGGTTAGATCGATGATGAGTTATTCTCGACTTGTTTTATAGTCCTAGAGATCGAGGTGATCGCAACATGAATGCCAGATTTCTAGAGGAAGACTATGTGATAAGCCACAAGCCCAAAGGTAAAATTGTTCCGAGGAGTTAAAAAGGGAAGTCACTTCTTTAGTACCACTGTACAAGAGGACATACCACATGTCATCGCACTAATGCGGTCACAGAGGATACATGTAAGATACCTCGTCGTAGTGGGAGGGTTGTTAAACAACCTCTTAGATTCATGTTTTTGGACAAATCTTCTGATTTGGTCCCTAGCAAACATGAACCTGATCCCTAGACATACGACAAGGCAATCCAAGATATAAATACAGCATCTTTGCAAAGTGCAATGAATACTGAGATTGAATCTATGGATTCAAGACAGGTCTGGGAGCTCTTATGCATAGCAACTCATATGGATTATGAGGTGTGACAGATGGATATCAAGACAGCATTCCTTAGTGGAAGTCTTGAGGAATCCATCTACATGAAGCGACCAGAGGGATTCATTGCTAAAGGCAAAGAGCGTATTGTATGTAAGCTTAATCGGTCCGCTGATGGACTGAAGCAAGCTTTGAAGTCTTGGGACATCCGCTTTGAGGAAGTAAATCCAGTCTTATGGATTTATTCAAAGTTCGGATGGGTCTTGTGTATATCAGAGATGTGACGGAAACGTAGTGGTATTTTTGTACTATACGTAGATGACATTTTGGTGGTTGGCGACAACATCGAAATGTTATCAGACGTAAGGGTATGGTCGTCCAAACAGTATGATATGAAGGACTTGGGAGAAATGGGACACATCCCTGGGATCAAGGTTATAAGGGATCGCAAGAAAAGGATGTTGTGCTTATCCCAAGCTTCATACATAGACACGATTATGGAGCATTTTAGCATGCAGAACTCCAAGAAGGGTTTTCTACCTTTCAGGCATGGAGTACCTCTATCTAAGGAGATGTGTCCTAGATCATCTGAGGAGATAGAGGAGATGAAGGCAGTTCCTTATGCTTGGCGAGGAAGCCTCTGTAAGAGACCAGATATCTGTTTTGCCGTGGGCATGGTCAGCAGATATCAGAGTAATCCAGGACAGGGACATTGGACTGCGGTAAAGCATATATTGAAGTACCTGAGAAGGACTAGGGATTATATGCTGGTTTACCGGGCAGACCAATTACTCCTTGTGGGTTACACGGATTCCGACTTCCAATCTGATAGGGATAACAGTAAGTCTACCTCAGGTTTTGTGTTTACTTTGGGAGGTGGAGCCATTGTATGGAGGAGTGTCAAGCAAAAGTGCGTGGCAGACTCCACCATGGAAGCTGAGTATGTGGCGGCCTCTGAGGCGGCCAAAGAAGCTGTATGGCTCAGGAACTTTCTGATGGACTTGGATGTGATTCTTGGTTTGCCCAGAACTATCACGATTTATTGTGATAATAGTGGTGCAGTTGCAAACTCGAAGGAACCACGAGCCCATAAGGCTAGTAAACACATAGAGCGCAAGTACCACCTGATACGAGAAATCATAAAAAGAGGTAGAAGTTGTTGTCGCCTAGATTGCATCAGAGGATGACCTGGTAGACCCTTTCACTAAGGCCCTTCTAGCGAGAGCTTTGATGGGCATGTGGAGGGAAGGGGAATCAGATGTATGGCAGTATAAGGACAGCATAGTCTTTTAGTATAAGTGGGAGATTGTTGGGATGTATACTGAAAGCCTAGCTCTTTTGTATGAACATCTTTATTTTGAAATAAGAATCACATGATCATTGTTTGCATATTTTTATGGTTATGCAATATTGTCTAATACCTTACATTGTAGATAACATGGTGTGTGGTGTCACACGGGAGATCATGTTATCGGCTCCTTGTAAAGTATAAGTAAAGGCTCACAACCGAGATGGCTTTGGACAAACCATCGGAATGGTTGTAGTGTGATTTGGTATTGGTTTGTCTTGACCATAGAATCACACTAGTGCATTTTGTGTGTATTGAGCAGGACCGACACAGAGGTGATTCGATTTATTGCTGACTACATAATCGAATCGGACCTCAGATATTATTTAGTACATGCTCTTAATCCCGATATAATAACGGGCACATATACTTGGTACTCATCTCTTTGATTTACCAATGGGCGAGATTTATAGATTAAATCGATAGACTCGAAGTTGGGAGATGATATTATTTATATGGTGTGCCGTTGATTATAGGAGGAAACCGTGTCCTATATATTAGGATGATGATGTCCCCTTGAGGAGCTCATAAGGTTCATCATGTAAACCCCAGGACTTGGTCCGGCATGATGAAAAGGTTGAGTGGTACTACTCAAGGAGTTAGATGTTGATTAATTAATGGTTAGTAAATTAATTAATCGACGGACATTCGAGATCTTAAACACGGGGAGAAAATGTACAAATAATATATGGAGCCCATATTATCATATGGGGGTTGGTGAGGTAGATCAATGATGGACCTTTAGTGGATTGGACCATCATTAGTGGATCGGACTTTATGTGGGCTTGATCCATGGGTGGCCAAGACCTAACTCCTCCTCATGGTCCCTAATGTAGCCTATTAACACCTCATGATGCTTAGATCCAATGGATAGAAACAAAACTCTAAGATCCATTGGTAGAGATTAAATCTCTAAGATCCGACGGTTGAGATTAAATCTCTAGATCCGACGGTTGAGATTAAATCCCTTGAACCAATGGTGGAGATTAAACCAAGACTTATCCCTAAACTCTATATAAGGGTGGCTTAGGGATTGTTGGCGTGGAGAACACAAGGGATGAGGGGATTAGGGTTTGCTTCCTTTGGTGGCTAGGAATCCTAGTTGGTTTAGGATTGGGTTTGGTGGCTAGGGTTTTGGAGCAAGGGTGGGCGGCAACTAATGGAGGTTGTTCTTATTCTTCCTTGGGTTGGCCGGCCACTATGCTGCTCCTATCTACCTTAGCTTGAACTTATCCTATTCTTCTTCCCCTCTTCCATGGCCGCATATAAGGTAAGTTAGGATTAGGGTTTGGGTGGCTAGGTTTTTGGGAGAAAAGGGTGGGCGGCAACTATAGGAGATGTTCTTCTTCTTCCTAAGGGTTGGCCGGCCACTATGGTTCTCCTCTTTACCTTGGCTTGAGCTCATCCTAATCTTTTTCCTTACTTCCATGGCCGGCCACAAGGTGAGCTTGGATTAGGGTTTGGAAGCTTAGGGTTTAGGAGGTTTGGGTGGCACCAAATAAGGAAAGTTTCTTCCTTTCTTCTTCATGGTTTGGTGGCCGGCGCCCATATCACCTTCTCCAACCCTTGGACAGCATCTAAAGACCCCTTCTCCCTCTCCTTGGGTGGTGGAAACAAGACTAAGGGGTTTCCCTTGATGTCTTGGTCGGTTTCCACCATTATCTCCTTCTCCTTGTTGGCCGACGGCAAGCATTTCTTTTGTTGCTTGTTGGTTGGCCATTGGAAGGAGATGAGCCTTGTTTCTCTTGCTTTGGATGAGCAAGGAAGGAAGATGTGTGATCTAGGAGCTTCGACTTTTGGTAGAGCGTCGCCCACACGACGTCCGAAAGGAGGAAGGACATACATTAGAAGATCGAGAGGTATATCGATTCTCTAATTTTATATATTGCATGTTTATATTTGTTTTTCATTTATGAGCATGATATATTTCTGTGAATGGCTAAATAATATTTGGATCCCGAGCATAAACACAAAAACCGGCGATCCGGACATCGTCTATTCCGCGGCTACTCGTAGAATAGAGAATGGTCGCTTGAACAACTAGTTTGTTCAAGTGACCTCTCTAAACGAATAGCACGACGATGACTTGGTTGCTTTGGGAATCCCTTTTGTCTAGGATTAAATTTTTAATCCGGGGACATTGAAGGGATCACCATGGTCAAGCAACCGAGGTGAAGGGGAAGCGAAGTTTCCCCTCACGGAACGGACCCCAACACAAGCACTATGTTATCTACAATGTAAAGTATTAGACAATATGCACACATATAATAAATATAAAGTGCAAACAATGATCATGTGATTCTTATTTCAAAATAAAAATGTTCATACAAAAGAGCTAGGCTTTCAGTATACATCCCAACATTCCTAGATAGAAGAGAGTTTTTTTTTAGATCCACGGAAGGAAGCATGGGCGCCCGTGTGAATTTCACACGACCATGCCCAACAAGAAAAATAGCACACAATAAGGCGTGTGGCAAGTCTCGAATCGTGTGCCACTCATGGACAAATCCAGAGTCGCACACGACCGACCATATGAACCTCACACGGTCGTGCCAACTTCTAAACTTTTCCCCAGTGCACAGAACAGAGCCACACACGACCTACCGTATGAATCCACACGATCATATCGTGTCCCATTAAAAGGGTGTGAGCCGTGTAATTTTCCCTAAATCAGCCATGCATCTCAAATCTTCTGCCCTAGCCCGTGCGAAATCGTCTCCTCCAACCTCCAAGGACCCACTCCAACCTTCAAGAAGCTTTCAAAAAGCAAGGATGAGGAGGACAAAGTATTCCGCAACAAGGGATGCCTCATCAAGGCCAAGGACAAGAGGAAGGAGTAACCAGCGAGCTTCGGAAGAAGGAAATGCTCCCTCATGCATTATATTTAAAGAAGATACTCATAGGGATAGATTTACTATACTCTCTACTCAGAAAATAACTACTATCCATTATTTAGAAATTGCTATTTTAGAAACCCTAGGTCTTATGGGAGATGTTCAATGGTTATTTTCCAAGGTAGGTTGGTTGGAGATAATGGGAGTTAGATGTCCAACCTACCCTAGGATAGTTTTGGAGTTTTTAAGTTCAGTAGATGCGGAGATCTTGACGGGTAGAGATCATAAAGAGGGCAAGCTTACCTTTAGATTGTTTAACATAGAGCATGAGTGGACCCTTAACCAATGGAACCTTTGTTTTGGGTTGCCTAGTGGGGGAGAGAGTGAAGGGTTTTGCTTATTGAGTCCGTGAGGGAAAACTTCGCTTCCCACTTCACCTCGGTAGCTTGTCCATGGCGATCCCTTCGATCTCCCCGGATTAAAAAAAAAATAATCCTAGACAAAAGGGATTGCCAAAGCAACCAAGTCATCGTCGTGCTATTCGTTTAGAGAGGTCACTTGAACAAACTAGTTGTTTAAGCGACCATCCTCTATTCTACAAGTAGCCGCGGAATAGACGATGTCCGGATCGTCGGTTTTTGTGTTTATGCTCAGGATCCAAGTATTATTTATCCATTTACAGATTTATAACATGCTTATAATTGGAAAACAAAAACAAGCAACAAACAAAAGAAGAAAGTAGAATAGGTATACCTCTCGATCTTCTAATGTATGACCTTCCTCCTTTTGGACGTCGTGTGGGCGACGATCCACTAAAAGTCGAAGCTCCTAGATCACAAATCTTCCTTCCTTGCTCTTCTAAAGCAAGAGGAAGAATAGTTTTTCTCCTCACTAGAAACAACCAACAAGGAACCAAAACTTTCCTTGCCGCCGGCCAACTAGATGAAGAAGAAGATGGTGGTAAACAACCAAGACACCAAAGGAAGCCCTATATCTTGTTTCCACCACCTAAGAAGAGGGAGAAGGGAGCTTTTTGGCATCGGCCAAGGGCTGGGAAGGGCCTGGAAACTTGCTGGATGCCGACCACAAGACAAGGAAGAAGAAAGGAAACCTTGCCTTATTTGGTGCCGCCCTAGCCTCCAAACCCTAACCCTAATCCTAATCCTATCTCAACTAGGATTCCCTTCACTTGCCGCCCAAGCCTTGCTCTCTTCCATGTAGTTCACGCCAAACCCTTTGACATCCTTTTATAGAGTTAGGGATAAGTCATGAATTAATCTCCTCCATGGTTCTAAGGATTTAATCTCAACCGTCGGATCTAGAAATTTAATCGCAACCGTCGGATCTTAGAGATTTAATCTCTACCAATGGATCTTAGAGTTTTGTTTCTATCCATTGGATCTAAGCATCATGAGGTGTTAATAGGCTACATTAGGGACCATGAGGAGGAGTTAGGTCTTTGCCACCCATGGATTAAGCCCACATAAAGTCCGATCCACTAATGATGGTCCAATCCACTAAAGGTTCATCATTGATCTACCTCACCAACCCCCATATGATAATATGGGCTCCATATATTATTTGTACATTTTCTCCTTGTGTTTAAGATCTCGAATGTCCGTCGATTAATTAATTTACTGACCATTAATTAATCAACATCTAACTCCTTTAGTAGTACCACTCAACCTTTTCATCATGCCGGACCAAGTCCACCTGCAGGGTTTACATGATGAACCTTATGAGCTCCTCAAGGGGACATCATCATCCTAATATATAGGACACAGTTTCCTCCTACAAACAATGACACACCGTATAAATAATATCATCTCCCAACTTACCGAGCCTATCGATTTAATCTATAAATCTCGCCCATTGGTAAATCAAAGAGATGACTACTAAGTATATGTGCCCGTTATTATATCGGGATTAAGAGCATGTACTAAATAATATCTGAGGTCCGATTCGATTATGTAGTCAGCAATAAATCGAATCACCTCTAAGTCGGTCCTGCTCAATACACACAAAGTGCACTAGCGTGATTCTATGGTCAAGACAAACCAATACCAAATCACACTACAACCATTCCGATGGTTTGTCCATAGCCATCTCGGTTGTGAGCCTTTACTTATACTTTTCAAGGAGCCGATAACATGATCTCCTGTGTGACACCACACACCATGTTATCTACAATGTAAAGTATTAGACAATATTGCATAACCATAAAAATATGCAAACAATGATCATATGATTCTTATTCCAAAATAAAGATGTTCATACAAAAGATAGACTTTTCAGTATACATCCCTACAATCTCTCACTTATACTAAACGACTATGCTGTCTTCAAAGTGTCATACATCTGATCCCCATTCCCTCCACATGCTTATCAAAAGCTCTCACCGGAAGGGCCTTAGTGAAAGGATCTGCAAGGTTATCATCCGATGTAATCTTGGCCACAGCAACTTCTCCTCTCTTTACGATTTCTCGTATCAGGTGGTACTTGCGCTCTATGTGTTTACTAGCCTTATGGGCTCGTGGTTCCTTCGAGTTTGCAACTGCACCACTATTATCACAATAAATTGTGATAGTTCTGGGCAAACCAGGAATCACATCCAAGTCCATCAGGAAGTTCCTGAGCCATACAACTTCTTTTGCCTCCTCAGAGGGCGCCACATACTTAGCTTCCATGGTGGAGTCTGCCACACACTTCTGCTTGACACTCTTCCATACAATGGCTCCACCTCCCAAAGTAAACACAAAACCTGAGGTAGACTTACTGTCATCCCTATCAGATTGGAAGTCGAAATCCGTGTAACCCACAAGGAGTAATTGGTCTACTCGGTAAACCAGCATATAATCCCTAGTCCTTCATAGGTACTTCAATATATGCTTTACCGCAATCCAATATCCCTATCCTGGATTACTTTGATATCTGTTGACCATGCCCACGTCAAATCAGATATCTGATCTCGTACAGAGCATCACATACATGAGGCTTCCTACTGCCGAAGCATAAGGAACCGCCTTCATCTCCTCTATCTCCTCAGATGATCTAGGACACATCTCCTTAGATAAAGGAACTCCATACCTGAAAGGTAGAAAACCCTTCTTGGAGTTCTGCATGCTAAAATGCTCCATAATCGTGTCTATGTATGAAGCTTGGGATAAGCACAACATCCTTTTCCTGCGATCCCTTATAACCTTGATCCCAAGGATGTGTCCCACTTCCCCCAAGTCCTTCATATCAAACTGATTGGACAACCATACCCTTACATCTGATAACACCTTGATATTGTTGCCAATCAACAAAATGTCATCTACGTATAGTACAAGAAATACCACTACGTTTCCGTCACATCTCTTGTATACACAAAACTCATCCGGACTTTGAATAAATCCATAAGACTGGATCACCTCATCAAAGCAGATGTTCCAAGACCTCGAAGCTTGTTTCAATCCATAAATGGACCGATTAAGCTTACATAGAAGATGCTCTTTGGCCTTAGCAATGAATCCCTCTAGTTGCTTCATGTAGATGTTTTCCTCAAGACTTCCATTAAGAAAAGCTATCTTGACATCCATCTGCCACACCTCATAATCCATATGAGCTGCTATGCATAAGAGAATCCGGATAGACTTAAGCATGGCTACCGGCGAAAAGGTCTCCTCATAATCGATACCCTCTTTCTGAGTATACCCCTTCGCAACAAGCCTCGCTTTGAAGGTCTCAACCTTCCCATCTATTCCTCTCTTTCTCTTGTAGATCCACTTGCATCCAATGGTTTTTACACCATCAGGTGGTTCTACTAGCTTCCAGACCTGATTTGAAACCATAGATTCAATCTCTGCATTCATTGCACTTTGCCAAGATACTGTATCTTTATCTTGGATTGCCTCGTCATATGTCCAGGGATCAGGTTCATGTTCGCGAGGGACCAAATCAGAAGATTCTCCCAAGAACATGAATCTATCAGGCTGTCTCACAACCCTCCCACTACGATGAGGTATCACCTGTGTATCCTCTGTGACACGCGGTGCAGTGACATGTGGTATATCCGCTTGTACCGGTGGTACTAAAGAAGTGACTTCTCCTTTTAACTCCTCCAGAACAATTTTACTCTTGGGCTTGTGGCTCATCACATAGTCTTCCTCTAGAAATCTGACGTTCGTGCTAACGATTACCCTCTGATCTCTAGGACTATAAAACAATCCACCCATCGTTCCCCTGTGATAACCAACGAACATGCGTACTTCTGTACGAGGTTCCAACTTACCAGCATCTTGCTTCAGCACATGTGCTGGACTTCCCCATATTTGAATATGTCTTAGACTAGGCTTTCGCCCAGTCCATAACTCTGTGGGAGTAGAAGGCACTGATTTAGATGGAACCAAGTTCAGAATGTACACTGCTGTTTCTAGAGCATATCCCCAGAATGAATCTGGCAAGTCAGAATAACTCATCATCGATCTAACCATCTCCATAAGAGTCCTATTCCTTCGCTCTACTACACCATTCTGCTGGGGTGTGCTAGGTGCAATCAATTGGGATGGAATCCCAGCCTCTGATAAGTAGTTCCTAAACTCTCCCAAGAGGTACTCACCACCACGATCATATCGTAGTGTCTTGATACTTTTACCTTGACATTTCTCCACATCAGTCTTGAATTCTTTGAACTTGTCAAAGCATTCAGACTTGCGGCACATCAGGTAAATGTATCCATATCTTGAGTAATCGTCTATAAAAGAAATGAAATACTCAAAACCACCTCTAGACTGGATAGACATAGGACCACACAAATCAGAATGAACCAATTCTAACACATATTTGGCTCTGTACCCCTTGGCCTTAAAAGGCCTCTTGGTAATCTTACCCTCCAAGCAAGATTCACAGGTTGGGAGATCCTCCACCACTAATGAGCCCAAAGGTCCATCAGCTATCAACCTTTGAATTCTGCTTAGGTTGATGTGACCAAGCCTAAGATGCCAAAGATATGTTTGGTTCATCTTTGAAGGTTCTTTTCTCTTATTTGAATTAGAAGATGAGTTATTAACTTCAATTTGCATCGTGGGAGGTTTTGGTTCAAGTGTGTACAAATTTCCTATCAATGCACCCGAACAGATAATGTCCCTACTCCTTCTTATAACAACTATGTCATTAAAAGAAATAGAATATCCATCCATAAACAATTTAGAAACCGAAATTAAATTCTTTCTAAATAAGGGTACATAAAGGCAATTCTTAAGAACCAAAAGTTTATTTTTCTCAAAAGATAAATGATCATCTCCCACTGCAACAGCCGCCACCTTCGTAGCATCGCCCAAGTATACGGTAATCTCCCCTTCAATAAGTCGTCTACTTTCTTGGAACCCCTGCAAAGTATTGCAGACATGATCAGTGGCTCGCGTATCTACACACTAGGTGCCTGTAGATAACACCGCTAAACATGTTTCAACGACTAGACCAAAAGATATACCTTTGTTCTTGAGGTTGGGGCAGTCCTTCTTCCAGTGTCCAGTCTGCTTACAAGTGAAGAACTTGCCTTTCGGTTTCTTCACTCCTCCCTGAGTACCTCCCACCGCCTTCGCCCCAATTTGTTTCTTCTTCTTCTTGCCTTTCGGCTTAGAAGTAGAAACCTTCTGGGTCACCACGGCATGCGCCTGAGCACTCTGACGAAATAGTCCCTCTGCCGCCCGGAGTTATGTCAGAAGTTCTGCCAATGAATAGAACCTCTTGTTCATGTTGTAGTTGAGGTGAAACTGCTTAAAACTCCTAAGTAGAGATTGGAGTATGATATCGACCTGGGTTTCCCCATCGATCTCAGCTCTGTTAGTAATATATGAGAGATGTCCTAAGGAAATCACCTTATGTATGAACCATTTATATGATAAATGAAGATTCACTATTTGAGTATACATGTTTTATGTATTTGATTGGATCTTAAACTCATTTACTGAATGTCCACGATACGATTCACAACATGAGAGAATTTGTGATTGGATCACAACTAGTGAGTATCTCTACATGTGTAATTGTGATGTATCGGAATTATCCCTAGTCGATGAATTGATGGATTTGGACACCATCAATTCTGTCGAGACTAGCATGAGGTATACTCCTTGGTGTATCCAAGCAGCTGATTCTCACTGGCTGGAGACATAGTGATGTCCGGAGTTAATCGTGGATGCTAGTTATGGTAACTAGTTCATTGGAGTGACCAGCCGTAAGACTTCATATGGTTCTCTGCATATATAGATATGTCAATGAAGTTCTTACTGTGGCTTAAGTACGATGTTCCTTTGACTTGCGGTATTCAAGTCATCTTGATCATAGAGACTTGTGCTTTGACATCTTAAGCAAGCATCTCTAAGGAGATGTGGACCCGGGATGATTGGGTATAAGTCGAAGTGATCGAAGGTGTTTGAATATCCTATAAAGGATTCACCACTCCTTGCGAGGAGATGTATACCCATGGCCTCTCGTCAGATTGTTACTAAAGCCTTTGGCCAAAGCATTATATGTTTAGAGTAAGGTACTCTTCGATACATGTGGAGTAACTAGAATCCGTAGGACAAGGAAATGATACTTGGGCTAGGTGTAACGTAGTCAGCCTAGTGGGGACTGACACAATAGACCATGTCCTGAACCAAGTGGGTATAAGATGAGTGAAGGGAATGGGGCACGAATCATTCGAGCTGCTGAAGGGTTTCAGAAATAGTTCTGGATCAACCGTTGATCTTTTCGGTTAATTGGGGATCATGATGTACTACTAGGTGCCACTCATGATCGTTTTATAATTAATGGTTAATTATAGACGGCCAACATAAACCGAGAACCTATTTGGTCACACGCACAACGAGCGTAATCCGAAGGATTTAAAACGAGATTGAGAATGGGATTCTCAGACCGAGAGAAACTAGGTTTGGTTGGACCAAACATGAAGCGAGCATGAAATCGTTTCAGTCGCAATGGAAGAATGGATGAGCCGTGTCTTATGAAGACATAATGGATGGACCAAAATGATTTTTTCCTAATCCAATGGAGGAGAATAAACCAAAGGGTTTGGTTTATTTTAAACGAATGAACAAAAAGTTGGTTCGGTTCGTTTTAACTTAAAATAAACCATTATGGTTTGGTTTATTTTAACTTATCTTAATGGAGCGGGTTAACGGGCCTAATGGTTATGATCCAATAACCATTAAAAGAATTAGTTCTCTATAAAAGAGGGCTTAAGGGATAATTAAGCCCTAATCTAAAAACCCTAGGTTGAAGTTGCCGCCCACCTCCTCATTGGAGTTCTCGGCGCCAACATCTTGCCGCCGCCCATTGCTCCTCCAACCGGCGTCCAGAAGGAAGCTTCCTTCCCCTCGCCGGCGTCGAGCTGCTGCCGGCTAGTGCTCCGGTGATCTTCTTTAGGTTTGGCATCAAGGTGAGCTCTATCTTCCCTTGGTTGGCCGGCGCCTATCTCCTCCACTAAAGCTGTCCAGTTTTCTGGACAGCTTGTTCTCCTCTCGTCGAAGCGTCATTTGGACGACGGTTAGAGCTCCGACAGCGGCTAACTTACCGGGGATTCGATCTCCGGTAATCCTCTGAGGTGGAGGACGAAGGATTCGTCAATCGGTTGACGAATACCTCTCCGGAGAAGCGAGTTTTTGAGGACTCGTCTTAGGATCCGAATTTTGATTCGGATCGTGATCATCTCTCGATCACGTCGTCTTCAACACGAGGCTAGTAACCCATACGAAGATGAAGCTCGTGACTTAGCGAAGTCATCCCGAGGATACTCGGCGTGGATACGGATAGAGACGATTCTAGCGAGGATCGTTCCGGTTGATGCCGTTCCCGCTACACGTGATACGAAAGGTATACGTAGTTAAATTTCCTTTTATTGCAAATTTAAATTTACGGTTATGTCTACACATGTTGTACTATGCATGCGTGTGATGTGTGTGTTGTAATAAATGTAGATTTATTATTTTTATTCCTTCCGCTGTGCACATGTTTACGAAACATGTTCGAACACACACTCGCCGCGGTGCCGGAAACCCAACAGTGGTATCAGAGCCCAGGTTGTGTTTCGACATAATCGTAAAAATGGTTTTGCGATAGTCATAATGTATTTTTGGAAATTTTCTAATTTTGGAAATTTAGAAGTATTTATGGAAATTTTTCAATTTTGGAAAGTCTAGAAGTATTTATGGAAATCTTCCACTTTTGGAAAGTTGGAAGTATTTATGGAAATTGATATTTTCCATAAATAAAATATTTGATTAGATTATGGAAATTTGTTTCCTAATTTAATCATGATTTGATTTGGGAAATCAAATCTTAAAATATTTTAATTTCCATAAGTAGTTTTAATGATTTAGGAAATTGGTTTCCTAAATAGATTTTCCTTAATCAAATAATTCCATGAATAAAATATGTTATTAGATTTTGAAATTTGTTTCCTAATTTAATTATGATTTGATTTGGAGAATCAAATCTTAAACATATTTTATTTCCATAAATAGTTATGACATATAAGGAAATATATACATGACATAATTGCATGCCATGTAATTGCATTAGATGCATAACATTATGCCATGCATGTCGTGACATGTAGATGTATGTCATGTATGCCATGCCATGTAGATAATAATTATTTGCATGCAAAGAGGATGAGACATAAAACCCTTAAACAATATTAAAGCCTACACCTTCCATTGATATGGTTAGAACCAGAGTTCCGTTTCTTGTTTGGGTTGTTGGACTCTCTCTAAGCTCGGCTCGAACCCGAACATGTTCAAACTATGGAATAGTTTAATACTAATATGGTAAGAGTCAGAGGTCAATCGTTAGCTTTGGTTGTTGGACTCTCTCCAAGCTGGGCTAATTGGTTGAATGCGCTCTAACCATATTAAAACTATTTCTTGATTAATGGGTTGGCTTTAACCTGGAGAATCGGCTTGTTGGACTCTCTCCAAGGTCGATGTAAAGGGAGGTGAAGTTGGGTGCTATGCATATGATGCATACTTGTTAATGTGTTAACAACCCAACGTATGTGTGAACATTCAATTAGTTGATATCACATTGTGATAGTTGCATATACGTGATATGCAATCGGTATAGATGATACCTACCGTCGTAGTTATGAATGACTTGTTGGACTCTCTCCAAGGTTATTCATAACTATGATGGATATCAGCCCATTCAGATATGGACCTACGATCTCCCGAAGTGATTTTGGGGTTTTTGAAATTCAAAAAATGAATGGGATTTATAAATGTATATTGATGCATTTTAAAATCATTTTCTCATATATGCTCGTTTTGTATTTCTAGGTCAATAAATTGATCATGACGTCTTTGAATTTGCGTACTATTTTGGATTCGAACAAACTAACTGGGCCTAACTTCCTGGACTGGCTTAGAAACCTGAGAATTGTTCTCAAGGTGGAAAAGCTTGCATATGTCCTTGAAGAGCCTCTTCCTGACCGTCCTAAGGACGATGCAACTCCAGACCAAATGTTGGTCTATCAGAAGCATGTGGCAGATTCTGAGCTGGCGAGTTGCATCATGCTAGAGGCGATGGTACCTGAGCTGCAAAAGCAGCATGAGCATATGGATGCGAATACTATAGTCTTCCATCTTCATGAGTTGTTCGATGAGCAAGCGAGATCCGAAAGGTTCGAGGTCTCTAGGCTCCTCTTCACCACGAAGATGCAAGAAGGTTCATCTGTAGTGCAGTTTGTTCTAAAGATGAATGGGTACATCGAGCGGCTAGCAACCCTCAGTTTTGTGATGGATCATGAGTTAAGTATTGACTTAATTCTGCATTGTTTGCCCAAGAGTTTCTCACAATTTGTGATGAACTATCGGATGAACAAATTAGAATCCACTATTCTTGAGTTCCTCAATATGCTGAAGACTGTTGAGCCTTCTGTGAAGCATGAGGAGAAGGCGATTCTGTTAGTTGATTCCTCGAAGAAAGGTTCTAAGAGGAAAGAACAGAAGAAAGGAAAGAAGAAAAAGGCAAAGAAGGCGGAACCAGCGCAAAAGGGCACTTGCCATCATTGTGGCAAGGAAGGCCACTGGCGAAGAAACTGCAAGATTTATCTTGAGTCCATGAAGAAGAAGAAGGCATCCGATGCCCCATCCTCTTCAGGTATCTTCGTTATTGATTGTCATTCTATTTCCTTAGACACTTGGGTATTGGATACTGGGTGTGGCTCACATATATGTAATGACATACAGGGGCTAAGGAATAGAAGAAGACTTGTCAGAGGGGAGTCAAATTTGCGAGTTGGCAATGGAGCAAAGGTTGCTGCGGTCGCCATCGGAACTTATTTGCTAAAGCTCCCTAGTGGACTAGTCTTAGAACTGGACAATTGCTATTATGTTCCTTCTCTAATAAAGAACATTGTTTCTATTTCCTGTTTAAATAGAAATGGTTTCCATTTGACGTTTAGTAACAATTGTTGTTATATAACTTTGAATGGCGTACTTTATGGAATTGGAACCTTGAGTAATGGCATTTATATGTTGGACGTATCCAGTGACATTTTCAATATCGAAGTGAGCAACACGCGTGCTCAAAAGGATAATCAAATAGACTCCTATATGTGGCATTGTCGTCTTGGCCATATAAACAAGAAACGCATGTCCGAACTACACCGATGTGGAATTCTGGAATCGTTTGAATTGGATTCATACGATACATGCGAATCATGCTTAAAAGGCAAGATGACTAAGTTACCTTTTACTGGAAAAGGTGAACGAGTGGGAGAGTTACTAGGACTAATACATATTGATGTATGTGGACCTATGTCAACTCAAGCATTAGGAGGCTATAGCTACTTCATTACCTTCACCGATGATCACTCACGGTTTGGGTATGTGTTCTTGATGAAACACAAGTCTGAAGCCTTTGAAAGGTTCAAAGAATTCAGAAATGAAGTAGAGAAACAACATGATAAGAGTATTAAAATACTTCGATCGGATCGAGGTGGTGAATACTTAAGTCAAGAGTTTCTTGATTATCTAAGAGACAATGGTATATTGTCTCAATGGACTCCGCCATATACACCACAACATAATGGTGTATCTGAGAGGCGTAACCAGACCTTGTTGGACATGGTCAGGTCAATGATGAATCATGCGACTCTTCCCAAGTCCTTTTGGGGCTATGCACTTCAGACGACTGTTTACTTATTAAACAGAATGCCTACCAAGGTAGTCTCAACTACTCCATATGAGATATGGAATGGTAAGAAACCTCATGTATCTTACTTGAAGTTATGGGGTTGTCCTTCTTATGTGAAGCAGACTGTATCAGACAAATTGGATGCTAAGTCTGATAAATGTCTATTTGTTGGATACCCTAAGGAAACAAGGAGTTACCAATTCTATCATCCTGTGGAACAAAAGGTGTTTGTTTCAAGGCATGCTGTGTTTCTAGAGAAAGAGTTTCTCTTGCAATGAAAACAGTGGGAGTGTCGTCGAGCTTGATGAGGCTCAAGAGACTCAAATAGACATTAATGAGATACCTGGTGAAGCACAACAGCCGACAACTCATAGTGATGAGCAATCGGCTGGACCTATTGTAACACCACATCTTCGTAGATCTGGTAGAACACGCAATATTTCTGAGAGATATGGATTTCTCGTAAGTGAATCGAATGATGTGTTACTCATTGATGATGAGGAGCCTACCAGTTATGAAGAAGTGCTGACAAGTTCAGAAAGGGATAAGTGGCTTGGTGCCATGAAGTCGGAAATGGATTCCATGTATAAAAACCAAGTTTGGAACTTGGTTGACCCACCTGAAGGGATAAAGCCTATAGGGTGCAAGTGGGTTTTCAAGAAGAAAACCGACATGGATGGTAATGTGATTACCTATAAGGCTAGATTGGTGGCGAAAGGATATCGTCAAAAGCAAGGTGTTGATTATAGAAACCTATTACTTTGTAGCTATGCTTAAATCCATTCGGATGCTCCTGGCCATAGCGGCTCATTATGATTATGAGATATGGCAGATGGATGTGAAAATAGCTTTCCTTAATGGAAACCTGCTCGAGGACGTGTATATGATACAGCTTGAGGGTTTCACATCGGTTGATAAAACCAAGGTATGCAAATTGCGACGGTCCATTTATGGATTGAAGTAAGCATCCAGGAGCTGGAATATCCATTTTGATGAGACAATCAAAAGGTTTGATTTCTCACAAAATCCAGACGAACCTTGTGTGTACAAGAAGGTTAGTGGGAGTGCAATCGTGTTCCTAGTATTGCATGTCGATGACATATTACTTATAGGAAACGATGTTTCAATCTTACAGTCAGTGAAGGTTTGGTTATCCAGGACATTCTCCATGAAAGACCTGGGAGAAGCAACCTACATCCTCGGGATTAAGGTTGCTTGGTCTTTCTCAGTCTACATATATAGACCGAGTGCTAAAGAGGTTTAGCATGTCGGAATCCAAGAAAGGTTTCTTACCCATCAGGCATGGGGTACACCTTTCGAAGTCTATGTGTCCGCACACAGAAGACGAGAGGATTTGCATGAGTAAGATTCCCTATGCATCCGCAA
The DNA here is from genome assembly GCA_025175895.1 of Wurfbainia villosa. Lineage (NCBI taxonomy): Eukaryota > Viridiplantae > Streptophyta > Magnoliopsida > Zingiberales > Zingiberaceae > Wurfbainia > Wurfbainia villosa. The sequence goes on from CM045990.1 coordinate 97,887,824, forward strand.
TAGGATCTATCATGTATGCTATGTTATGTACGAGGCTCGATGTATCGTATGCTCTGAGTGTCACGAGCAGATACTAGTCTGATCCAGGAATGGATCATTGGGTGACTGTTAAGATGATCCTTAAGTACTTAAGAAGAACTAAGGATGCGTTCCTAATATATGGAGAAGGGTACATGGTGATACGTGGGTATACGGATGCCAGATCCAGACAGACAAGGATGATTCCATGTCTTAGTCTGGGTATGTATTCACCTGGAATGGAGGCGCAATAAGTTGGAAAGGTTCCAAGCTTGACACTATAGCGGATTCTGCCACTAAGGCAGAATACATTGCAGCTTTGGAAGCAATAAAGGAAGCGGTTTGGATCAAGAAGTTCATCTCTGAACTTGATGTGGTCTCATCAATGATCCAAACATGTGCTTCGCCGCTATCATCTTATCAGAGAGATCATCAGTAGGAACGAAATACAAATCGAGAAAATTCCCACTGAAAGGAACTTAGCGGATCCTTTGACTAAGGCATTACCTCAAAATAAGTTTGAGGGTCATGTTAGAGCTTATGGTATTGGATACCGTAGCGATTGGCATTAGGCCAAGTGGGAGTCTGTTAGTAATATATGAGAGATGTCCTAAGGCAATCGCCTTATGTATGAACCATTTATATGATAAATGAAGATTCACTATTTGAGTATACATGTTTTATGAATTTGATTGGATCTTAAACTCATTTACTGAATGTCCACGATACGATTCACAGCATGAGAGAATTTGTGATTGAATCACAACTAGTGAGTATCTCTACATGTGTAATTGTGATGTATCGGAATTATCCCTAGTCGATGAATTGATGGATTTGGACACCATCAATTCTGTCGAGACTAGAACGAGGTATACTCCTTGGTGTATCCAAGCAGCTGATTCTCACTGGCTGGAGACATAGTGATGTCCGGAGTTAATCGTGGATGCTAGTTATGGTAACTAGTTCATTGGAGTGACCAGCCGTAAGACTTCATATGGTTCTCTGCATATATATATATGTCAATGAAGTTCTTACTGTGGCTTAAGTGCGATGTTCCTTTGACTTGCGGTATTCAAGTCATCTTGATCATAGAGACTTGTGCTTTGACATCTTAAGCAAGCATCTCTAAGGAGATGTGGACCTGGGATGATTGGGTATAAGTCGAAGTGATCGAAGGTGTTTGAATAGCCTATAAAGGATTCACCACTCCTTGCAAGGAGATGTATACCCATGGCCTCTCGTCGGATTGTTACTAAAGTCTTTGGCCAAAGCATTACATGTTTAGAGTAAGGTACTCTTCGATACATGTGGAGTAACTAGAATCCGTAGGACGAGGAAATGATACTTGAGCTAGGTGTGATGTAGTCAGCCTAGTGGGGACTGACATAATAGACCATGTCCTGAACCAAATGGGTATAAGATGAGTGAAGGGAATGGGGCACGAATCATTCGAGATGCTGAAGGGTTTCAGAAATAGTTCTGGATCAACCGTTGATCTTTTCGGTTAATTGGGGATCATGATGTACTACTAGGTGCCACTCATGATCGTTCTATAATTAATGGTTAATTATAGACGACCACATAAACCGAGAACCTATTTGGTCACATGCACAACGAGCGTAATCCGAAGGATTTAAAACGAGCTTGAGAATGGGATTCTCAGACCGAGAGAAACTAGGTTTGGTTGGACCAAACATGAAGCGAGCATGAAATCGTTTCAGTCGCAATGGAAGCATGGATGGGCCGTGTCTTATGAAGACATAATGGATGGACCAAAATGGTTTGGTCCTAATCCAATGGAGGAGAATAAACCAAAGGGTTTGGTTTATTTTAAACGAATGAACCAAAAGTTGGTTCGGTTCGTTTTAACTTAAAATAAACCATTATGGTTTGGTTTATTTTAACTTATCTTAATGGAGCGGGTTAATGGGCCTAATGGTTATGATCCAATAACCATTAAGAGAATTAGTTCTCTATAAAAGAGGGCTTAAGAGATAATTAAGCCCTAATCTAAAAACCCTAGGTTGAAGTTGCCGCCCACCTCCTCATTGGAGTTCTCGGCGCCAACATCTTGCCGCCGCCCATTGCTCCTCCAACCGGCGTCCAGAAGGAAGCTTCCTTCCCCTCGCCGGCGTCGAGCTGCTGCCGGCTAGTGCTCCGGTGATCTTCTTTAGGTTTGGCATCAAGGTGAGCTCTATCTTCCCTTGGTTGGCCGGCGCCTATCTCCTCCACCAAAGCTGTCCAGTTTTCTGGACAGCTTATTCTCCTCTCGTCGGAGCATCGTTTGGACGACGGTTAGAGCTCCGACAGCGGCTAACTTACCGGGGATTCGATCTCCGGTAATCCTCTGAGGTGGAGGACGAAGGATTCGTCAATCGGTTGACGAATACATCTCCGGAGAAGCAAGTTTTTGAGGACTCGTCTTAGGATCCGAATTTGGATTCGGATCGTGATCATCTCTCGATCACGTCGTCTTCAACACGAGGCTAGTAACCCGTACGAAGACGAAGCTCGTGACTTAGCGAAGTCATCCCGAGGATACTCTGCATGGATACGGATAGAGACGATTCTAGCGAGGATCGTTCCGGTTGATGCCGTTCCCGCTACACGTGATACGAAAGGTATACGTAGTTAAATTTCCTTTTATTGCAAATTTAAATTTACGGTTATGTCTACACATGTTGTACTATGCATGCGTGTGATGTGTGTGTTGTAATAAATGTAGATTTATTATTTTTATTCCTTCCGCTGTGCACATGTTTACGAAACATGTTCGAACACACACTCGCCGCGGTGCCGGAAACCCAACAAGCTCGTAGGACCTCCAGCTCATTCAAATGAGCCATCATCTTGAGAACATAATCCCTCACTGGTGTTCCCTCGACCATGGTGGTCGTCATCAAGTTTCTCATGGCCTCTTGCCTCGCAGCCCGATTCTGGTGTCCGATAAGCTCCTTGAGATTGAGCATCATATCATAAGCAGTGGACATGGCTTGATGCTGATGTTGCAGTACATTTGACATAGATGCCAAAATGTAACACCGCGCCATCTCATCGGCCTTGATCCACTTCTTATAGATCTCTCTCTCCTTTTCCCCAGAATTATCTGTAGGCTTGGGAGGGCACTCTTCGAGGAGTACATATTTGTATTCCTCAGCAGTCAAGACAATGTCTAGATTTCTCTTCCAATCTACATAGTTGGGTCCAGTAAGTTTGTTCTCTTTCAGTATCACAGCAAGTGGGTTGAAAGTCATTTTGAAAGAAAACCTAAGAATAACATAAATCAAAACATTAGATTTCAAAAAATTATTGATTCCTCAAACAATAAAATTTTAAAATCAACCAACACCTCAAAACACCGAGAATATCGTATGCCACGATAGTGTGGACTTATACGAATTCTACATTTGTAAAAGGAGGTTTTAGCCATTAATTTTACTATCTTGTCAACCTAACTTTTTGACAAGTAAAATTAATAGTTGGTTCCTCTTTGGCCCTACAAATAAAAGCAGTGACTCCGATGGAGAGGATACTTATATTTGTATCTAAGTGTTCACCATTACTCGGTACCAAGGTAATTAACTCGGGTTATGTACCTTACGATGGGCAAGTACACACACTTCTTAATAATTTCCTATAACCATATTTGACCTAGTGATCCGCAAACAAACCCATCCAATGGAAAGGAAGGCACTCAGAGCCGACGCGCAAGTTTGTTTGCATCACTTGTCAAATCGTAATGGAGGCCGTGAGAATTTTTTAAAAAATATCCCTCTCCCACTTAGTAATTTGAAATTGAGGAATTTTCCTAGCCTACGACATGCATATCAAACAAAAAGCAATAAATATGAAAAATAAATTATTTTTCAACTATTATGGCTTTTGTCTTCAATATGACTCCCGTCACATCGCCATCTTGTCCGCTCCTCCTACGCCATGTACGAGCCATCCGGAGATCCGAGCCGAGACTAAAACCTATTTTATTTTACATCCATCGATCCTATACACCACGAGGGAGTGTACATGAAATCTAGATCGAAAGTAAAATAAAATAAAGAGTGGCTAAACAATGTTGTATTTAATTTACAAAAACTAAATACTAGCCTCGTCAACCCCGAGGATTCAATAAAACAAATATTTACATACATACAATCACATACACACATATGGCCATAATAGTCGGATCTTATGCCTGCAACCAAAGAGTTAAACTACGCATATCCTACTATTATCCGACACATATATTATATGAAAAAGTGCATAAAAATTAACCGAATCCTAAACACACAAAATCGAAAACCTTGGCTCTGATACCAAATTGAAGGGTTTTGCTTATCGAGTCCGTGAGGGGAAACTTCACTTCCCACTTCACCTCGGTAGCTTGTCCATGGTGATCCCTTCGATGTCCCCGGATTAAAAAAAAATTAATCCTAGATAAAAGGGATTGCCAAAGAAACCAAGTCATCGTCGTGCTATTCATTTAGAGAGGTCACTTGAACAAACTAGTTGTTCAAGCGATCATTCTCTATTCTACGAGTAGCCGCGGAATAGACGATGTCTGGATCACCGGTTTTTGTGTTTATACTTGAGATCCAAGTATTATTTATCCATTTACAGATTTATAACATGCTTATAATTGGAAAACAAAAACAAGAAACAAACAAAAGAAGAAAGCAGAATAGGTATACCTCTCGATCTTCTAATGTATGACCTTCCTCCTTTTGGACGTCATGTGGGCGACGATCCACCAAGAGTCGAAGCTCCTAGATCGCAAATCTTCCTTCCTTGCTCTTCCAAAGCAAGAGGAAGAATAGAAACAAGGTTTTTCTCCTCACTAGAAACAACCAACAAGGAACCAAAACTTTCCTTGTCGCCGGCCAACTAGATGAAGGAGAAGATGGTGGTAAACAACCAAGACACCAAGGGAAGCCCTATATCTTGTTTCCACCACCTAAGGAGAGGGAGAAGGGAGCTTTTGGGCACCGGCCAAGGACTGGGAAGGGCCTGGAAACTTGCTAGACGGCGGCCACAAGACAAGGAAGAAGAAAGGAAACCATGCCTTATTTGGTGCCGCCCAAGCCTCCAAACCCTAACCCTAATCCTAATCCTATCTCAACTAGGATTCTCTTCTCTTGCCACCCAAGCCTTGCTCTCTTCCATGTAGTTCACGCCAACCCCTTTGACATCCTTTTATAGTGTTAGGGATAAGTCATGAATTAATCTCCTCCATTGGTTCTAGGGATTTAATCTCAACCGTCGGATCTTAGAGATTTAATCTCTACCAATGGATCTTAGAGTTTTGTTTCTATCCATTGGATCTAAGCATCATGAGGTGTTAAAAGGCTACATTAGGAACCATGAGGAGGAGTTGGGTCTTGGCCACCCATGGATCAAGTCCATATAAAGTCTGATCCACTAATGATGATCCAATCCACTAAAGGTTCATCATTGATCTACCTCAGCAACCCCCATATGATAATATGGGTTCCATATATTATTTGTACATTTTCTTCCTGTGTTTAAGATCTCGAATGTCCATCGATTAATTAATTTACTGACCATTAATTAATCAACATCTAACTCCTTTAGTAGTACCACTCAACCTTTTCATCATGCCGGACCAAGTCCACCTGCAGGGTTTACATGATTAACCTTATGAGCTCCTCAAGGGGACATCATCATCCTAATATATAGTACACGGTTTCCTCTTATAAACAACGACACGCCATATAAATAATATCATCTCCCAACTTACCGAGCCTATCGATTTAATCTATAAATCTCGCCCATTGGTAAATCAAAGAGATGAGTACTAAGTATATGTGCCCGTTATTATATCGGGATTAAGAGCATGCACTAAATAATATCTGAGGTCCGATTCAATTATGTAGTCAGCAATAAATCGAATCACCTCTAAGTCGGTCCTGCTCAATACACACAAAGTGCACTAGCGTGATTCTATGGTCAAGACAAACCAATACCAAATCACACTACAACCATTCCGATGGTTTGTCCAAAGCCATCTCTGTTGTGAGCCTTTACTTATACTTTTCAAGGAGCCGATAACATGACCTCCTATGTGACACCACACACCATGTTATCTACAATGTAAAGTATTAGGCAATATTGCTTAACCATAAAAATATGCAAACAATGATCATGTGATTCTTATTCCAAAATAAAGATGTTAATACAAAAGATAGACTTTTCAGTATACATCCCTACAGAGAGGAGGACACCTATTTAGTTTAATTCAAGATCATTTTTGTTAGAGTTAACAGGATAAACCTCCTATGACCCTTCTAGAGCCAAAGAATTCTGATTACAAAACCTGTTTTTTCGATACATCCATTGGGTTAAGGCAAGCACAATTTTCGGGGGAGGGGAGATTGATGGTGTAGTAAGGGTGAGTGAAAATTTGTGCTTATGGAGTATGTTAGAGGGGAATAATTATGTTGATGTGGGATGTCACTTCATTAGGCACCTAGTGAAGATGGGGAAAGCGCCCAAGGGTGATATCATCTTTGGGGGTCTATTGACCGACACTTATGACTCGATGGGGTGCGATTGTGAGGGATTGGATAGGGTAGAAGGGAGCCCTAGTATAGATTTAGGGGTGTGCATGGATATGAGGATCATAGTTAGAGAAGGATATTCATTTTGTTTTGTAAGGAATAATTTTCCACCCCTTAGACTCCCCGACACCGATCGTACCACTATCACCAACCGTTCCAATTGGCGATTGGATTGGATGGTGGAGTCCCCACCACACGCGAGGCCCTCCACTCATGCACCCCTTTCACCTCCTGCCCATCACTCTCCTGTAGACCCACCTTTGTATAGGGGCCCACCTAGTCCATGCCCAAATCCTACACCACATTCCTTTCATTCGTTTGAGCATGATACATGATCGTCTGCTTACGACTTCTCAGAGTTCCGATAACACCTCGATGACATCTTCAAGAAGCAATAAACATAGGAGCAGCGATCCAGTAGGCCAAGACCATTTCCAGTAGGCCAAGGAGTTCTATGGCCAAGCCCAACACTATTTTCAGGAAGAGCCCACCTACCGTCTTGAGGTTCAACAATTTATGCTATATGCACGTTCACAGTGCACCAGGGAGGTAGAGCACAGAGCAGCCGATGCTTCCACCAGTTCCTATATTGATCACATGTACATGTTACACTGGCGGCTGAGTACGTGATTCTCCCATGACTCTGACATGCCGAGACTTCCAGATTTCCCACTGAGGCCACCATGCTAGAGGTATAGCTACTATTTCTATCAGGGGGAGTCGTACATTTTTCTTGTTTTTCTACTATCTTTAGGTTTTTTTAACATCTAGGTTTAGTCTTTATTTGTTATTCTAGATTACGCGCATTTATTTACTAATGCATGTAGTATTTAGGTTCCTTTCAGCACTTAGTTGTTTGTCACTTTAAGTTGCCTCATTGATATTTTCAAAAATCTCTACGATATGTTTCAATGCTAGAGATAGTTTAACTTCATTTACCCTTTGATACTTTATTTTTAGATGCTTTAATGGATGTTCTAGATTTTCACTTGTTAGCTTTTATCCTCACCTACACTTATCGAACATTCTAAAAGGGACAATCTAGTACATGCATACTTATGATTCATCTCGATAGTCTAGTACTTTAGAATCCATAGGGGACTATAAAATTAGTATTTTATTTACTGGAGATGATCGGATTGTGTAAGACCATTCTGAAAAATCAAAATTCTAGTGAGGTTAATGAAAAAAAATGAAAAGAAAAAAAGGGAGAAAAGCAAAAAAAAAATATAGGGAAAAAAGAGAGAAAAGAATGAGAGTAAAAAAAATAATTGTCGTGGATGGAAATGATTAGGTGCCCTTTGAGACCGAGTTAGGTTACTGAGGAAACACCTTCCAATTTCTCTGAATACCGAGCACACATTTGAGACTTTATGCTAATTCTAAGGAACGACCCTCGCTCAGGGCAAGTAAGTGCCTAAAAGTCGAAGACCTTAGGAAAGCTATAGGATGATGACTTAACTCAATATGGAATGTGTATCCCTTAGGAAATTCTCTCGGCACATACACGAAAAGCTATCCTAGTGAACTTTTAGAATATATCTATTTACTTTAATTGAAAGTATCACTTGATAATTTTAGTTAACATGCTAAGTGTGGAAACAATACTTTTTGAAATACAGGGCACTGAGGTTTGCTTGAGGACAAGCAAAGATCTAGTCTAGGGGATCTTGATGTGTGCAAATCATATAGGGTCTTGGAGTAGTTTTAGGACACATCTCATTACATTTAATACTTGTTTCATGCATATTTCATTTAATTTGCACCTATTTTCTATTTTCTTATTTGAAGATCTGTGTTTTCTATTTTTACGCATAGGATGGTATTTTAAAGGTAAAATGGCGATGTGAAAGGATCTCAAAAAGGGCAAGTGTTCTCTGGCCATGTTCCCATGACATGGGCATGCTTTTGACAAGAAGGATTGCATCAAAACAGAGTTCCAGAGGAAGACACGGCCAACCGTGTGAAATTCACACTGTTGTGACTATTCTTGACGCCAGATTCAGAGTTAATTTCCAGCCTTCGACGCAGCTGTCCATGTGGATTCCACATGGTCGAGCGGCGTTAGCGCGACTTAAGAAAATCAGGGTTCACGGGTAATTAAGGAAAGCTGGGGTGCACCCATATATAAGGAAAGACACGCCTAAACATAAAGGGGAGGGGCGAAGGCTTGGACGGAAAGAAGGTGCCATAAGAAGCACCGGAGGCTCACAATAAGGAAGAAGGAAGCGACTCGAAGACCCAAATCGACGCTCCAACACCTTGAAGAATGACCAAAGCACACATTGGATCCAACTGAACATACTATCTATTTTCTTACAACTAATTGGATTGTAATGATTCATAAACAGATGTCTTGTGTTTATTCTTCTTTGTTCATGAAGTAAATACTTTTATTCTAGGATTAAAAAGTAGCTTGTGCATGTTGGATATGCTAATTCAAATATTTATTCATTTCCATTGAGTATATTTACAATTTATGTTGTTTAGATCAATGAAAGTTATGTTTTGATTCTATTTCTACTGCACGAAGTTGATACAATGGTGCAAAGCCTTTGCATTGAAATCTAGGAGAACCAAGGAGGGACCTTAAGATCATCCTCCCTCCCATAACCGTAGGAAGTAGGATATGAAATTTGATCCACCTCTTCATAGGGATTAATAGGATATCCTAAAACACCAAGAACCTATTCTAGAAGAAGAATCAAAGTAGGAGACATCAACTCTAGAAGGGTTGAGGGACCCCAGTGACAGGGGGCTTTCAAAGTTATCCACCCCTTGAGCTCTAACAATTCGAATGAAAAACTTGCCTAGGAATAGGTAGTTCCCAGTAGAAACAAAAGTTCATCAGGATAACACACAATGATCCTCCCACAAGATCATAACTAGAGATCCTAGGTGCATTAAATTGATAGCATATTCAACAGCGCACAAGTGAAACTGAAATCCTAGAATCCTTTGATAAACTTTGAGCCCCCTTCTCTTTCTCCAAGTGACACCATATTTGAGTCAGGACCATTGTCGGCCTCACACCTGACTCACAAGAGATTTACTCCAAGCAAACCACATTCATTGGACAAATGGTACTCGAATCACAGTCTCTGTGGGATTGATACATAAATTATTACATGATGATAACTGTGCAATTGCGGGCATTGAGCGTGAGTACATACTTCAAATCCTTGGAGATCTCGGCCAGAGATTTGGGGACATGCTCGCGTGCATCAATATACCAAAGAGATCTTACATTCTCTCCCATGGTCCAAAAATATTTAGGATGTCTTCACTCTTCATAGTGATAAGTCTCATACAACTAAATGAGAGGCAATCCTCATTTCTCCAATTTTCCCCCTTTGGTGAGCACAATCAGGGTTTCCATACCCTTCATGCCTCCCCCTTTGAGGAATACTCATCCATCATCCCTTGATGGATAACCTCCCCCTAAAGGCTTACTCCCCCTTGACCATTGTACCAATAATGTCCTTGAAAAGTTCCTAAGCATATAGGAAACTTAAACCATCTAAAATAAGGGTAAAAGTTCATACTTGAACTTTATCCTCCCTTAGAATTCGACACTCCACTCTAAACACCTCTCCTAATCATTTTCAAATCCTTCCAATATTTTCCAAAGAATATCCTAGGGTTAGGAGACATTAGGGTACCATAACTTAGTTGATACATAGATAAACAACCCTTGTTCTACCAATATCAGACACACCAGTCAACTGGTTTCGGCTACCAGTCGACTGGTTTTAGCTACCAGTCGACTGAACTACCACCAGTCGACTTCACAAAGGGGCAATCGACTAATTTATCTATTTTCTGAAATCAGTTGAATTTTAGTGAAATTCAAAAATGCATAAGTAATTCTAGAAAATTCAAAAAACCATGAAACTTCATGAAGATATTACTTATGTCAAATACAATTGGTAAAAAATAATTTTATATAAAAATACCTATAAGATTGAGAGATTGATACAAAGTTTAAAATCATTGAAACATTTAATGTTTAAGCCTACTTTGTATCAACTTCATCAATGGTGATAACTATCAAAAGATAGACTTCACCAAGGTTTTTCAAAATAGTTTTAAAATGATTTTAAAACCTTATATTGAACCATGGTTTATGGGCTAGATGTACATGACTTTTTCATTAGCTTTTCTCATGATTCATCCATGGTATATTATTCATTTGAGTTCATCTAGATGCAACACCTATGCACCTTGAACCTAACTCATTTTCTTAACATCTCACATGTATCTTGGGTGTATCAATACACACACATGTCAATTTAATGTATTTGTGAGATGAGGGTTTTGTTCTTCTCTAATCTAAGGGTTCGTGCATTTATCTAAGTAACTCTATTTGATTCCCTTATCATGGGACTTTAAATCATGTCATTGTCCTTAATTCAATTTTAATTAATCTAAATGTATGAATGATGATCATGGCATAAGAATGTGCATAATTTAAAGTATTTTCCAATAATAATGATGTCATAGCATAAACATAAGTTTAAATACAAACATGACAAAAATAACACAAGTATTAATCAATTCATTTTATATGTTTAAATGAAGCATGATGTCATTACATGACAAGGTAAACAAAACATGACAAATATAATGTAAATGTATAAAAATATCTAAATTTTAATATTAATTTCTATTTGTTAAATTTATACCAAATTTGCTATAATGACCAACTAAACCTCAAGTGTGCCAAAAACCCAAAATGACAATAATTGTGCCAATTTGGATTGATTTTTCAAAATTCTCAAATTCTATTAGCACATCCTAAAATCTATTAGGATATAAATCCAAAACTCATTTTCAGGGTATCACATAACCTTGAAAATGTCCTAAAGTGTCTACTCTACCATGGTTAGGTTAACTACCCATCCACTTAGGGTTGACACACCCTAACTCATCTAGAGTGATCGAATCACACTCCTAGGAACCCAAAATCTATTTGAGCTCATTGAGTTTACATGGTACTTATTGAGGACCGATATTGTCGCGTTGGGGGGAGGGGAGTGAATAGTGGTTCGTCGATTTCATCGTTCGTTCGCGTGCTCGTCTACAACGATGTTAGTGTATGCAGTGGAATATATAATAATAGAAACAAATACACAATAAGCACGCAAACACAAAGATATAACGTGGTTCAGAACCTAGGGTTCCTATTTCACGGGCAAGCTCTAGTGATGCACACCACCACTAATAAATTCTTTCACGGTGATACACCAGAGGTAGAGAAACCTCTTACAATAATCTTACAATAATAATAATGAAGATTCAACTAAGTAAAACAAGAATACAAATGAAATACAAAGAACACTCTACAAACTAAAGCTTTAGAAAGCTTATTGATGTGGTTGCTTGGACGAGCTTGAAGGACCTTGAAATCCACCATCACTTTGCATCAAATTGCCCCTAGAATCGCTACCGAAATCCTCTCTGTCAAGCTCCTTTTATGCCTTCACGCAACCTAGATTTTCGCCTAGCAGTCGACTGCCAAAAGACACCAGTCGACTGCCTATAGTGTCATTGTCTCACAAGGGGCTTAATCCACGTTGACATTCCAACCAACGGATACCTTAGTAGTCGATTAGACAATCGACTATGAGACATTTTGTGCCCATGTTCGCAAATACTAGTCAACTGCCATTCATTGTAGTCGACTGCTCAATGCCAGTAGATTGTCCACAATGGCAATCAACTACAAAAGCTTCACCCTAGTAGTTGAAGCTGAGTCGACTACCCGACCAATCACCTAGTTATAATCCTAGTCGATTGATCCAAGTTGACTAGGCTGCCAAGTGTCAAACACTCGGTCAGTCGACTGGTCTATAACCCCAGTCGATTGATAAATCTCAAACATGAGGTTTAATTCAAGTATGATCCCCTCATATTTTATAGACCATCTTTAGCCCAGACCTAAGCCTTCTAGCCACCTCTATCAGCCTCATGCTTATCGGATCCCTTCGAGTCCTTTATGACTCATTCATCCATACACTAGCCTTTAGATGCTTTCATCAGCTATTGTCATGCTTACCGAGTCTACCTTGCCAAGGTACATTTGGACTTATGTTGCCAAGACAAACGCTTGGACTTTACGCTGCCAAACATTGGACTTATGCTGCCAAGACTACATGGTTGGACTTTACGCCGCTAATATCACATCCTTGGACATCCCAATTGCCAAGCATTCATACTTGGACTTTCATCGCTAAAGTTCACTTAAACTTTACACAGCCAAGTCTACACACTTGGACTTATGCCGGCAAGACTATACCTTTGGACTTTCTTTGCCAAGTACCCATGACTTGGACTTTCCATTGCCAAGACCCATGCTTGGACTTTCCAATTGACAAGTACCCATAACTTGGACTTTACCATTGCCAAGATCCATGCTTGGACTTTTCATGCCAAGTACCCAAGACTTGGACTTCTCTCGAGTCCTACTCGAGCTAGGTCAACCTTGACCTGAGGTCGATTGCTTCAATAATCTCCCCATAAAGTTATCTCCTCATTTGGTCAGAACCATGTTAACCCATCGTCAAACAATGGTCAAACCATTGTTAAACATTAAAATACTACTCGAGTATGGTCAATTGTACCAACAGTACTGACTAGGGATAACCTCCCTTATTACCTTCCTAATGACCCTCCTAGGCTTTGAAGCCTTGGTCATTTTGGTTTCACTAAGATTAACCCTAGGGATAACTTCCCTTGTAACCTTGTTAGTGACTTTCCTAGTTTTCCTTGAAACCTTAGCAAATAGACATTTACCATGGTCAACTCTACGGATGACTTCCCTTTGACCATGGTTTTTCTAAATCTAGAGTTGGCTTCATAGTTAAATGGAACACTATGGTAGGATGACATTACCTTCTTGGATTTAGGTTTGTGACCCAAACCTTTTTATCCTTTGATGGCTCTAGCCTCCTAACACCTAAACCTTGCCTATTAGACCCTATAATTGAATTTTGCATCTTCCTAAGGGTCTTCTCCAATTTCTCAAGCCTTAACCTCAAACTTTGATTTTTTCCATTTCTAATTTTCTAATTTTTTATTTTTCATAGTCCTTTTGGAATTCTTCTTCTTTCTAGGCATGTGTCTAGATTTCTTTGGGTTATTGCCTAGATTATTATCCTTAGATGAGATAGGTCTTGAGGTAATTTGCCTAGATTTATCCTTAGACCTAAATTCATAACTATTAGCACCTAACCAAAAATACTTATTGCTAGCATGACTCTTATGATCATGAACAATTACAAGTGAATTAAAAACATTCCTAGCATGCTTTTTATCCTTACATAAAGAAATATCATTATTGAGATATACCTTAGGGTTTGCCTTAGCTCCCCCTACATTTAAGTTCATCCTTTTGTCCTTGATAAGTTTTCATCCATTAGGGAATTGGATCCTATAATGACCCCTTTGATTGCAATTGAAGCAAATAATATGCACCTTGCTCTTTTGACTTTGGGCACAAGCTTTCTTTGGCTTCTCATTGACTTTTGGTGTCTGTTGAGCTTTCTTGACTCTTTTTGGGGACTTACTCTTATAGTTCCCTTGTTCTCTACACTCAAAGAAAGTTATATGATTTTTATTTTTAACCAATGCACTTGAGATACCTATAGAGGTAGAGGAATCGTGAGCTTGCTCTTCATCTCTTCTGGATGTAGAAGCTTCATCTTGCTCTTCTTCCGGCATGGAATGTCTCTTTTCCCCCTCAATCCTAGAGGTGGGGGCTTCCTCCAATTCTTCCACCTCTTCTACTAACCTGAATGTTGATTCCCTTTCAACCTCAGACTCCTCAAGCTCTTGGGATGAAGATGATGTGCTTTCTTCTTGAGCTTGAGAGGATGAACACTCCTCCTCTACTTCTTGGGTCAGTGATGAGTTTTCCTTGGCTTCCTCCTTATCTTGTGTCGATTAGGGTTTTTCGTGAAGGTCAACCAACTTGTCCCATAGCTTCTTAGCATCATAGAATTTTCTTAGGCTATACAATAAATCCTTAGGAATTGGTTTAGCTAACATTAACATTACCTTTTGGTTAACTTTATATTTTTGATTTTGCTCTTCGGTCCACTCCTTCTTAAGAAGTTTTTCTTTCTTGTCCTCGGGGGGATCAAATCTGTTGGTGCAGAGGCACTAGATAATCAAACCTTGGTTTTGATGATGGCAAAGATTCAAAGTTAAGTTATTTTGTTATCTCATGTGATATGCTAAGTGTACAGGAAGTGTTTAAGCTAAGTAAAAGGTCGAGCGACATCCGGAGAATCTCAAGTTGAGAAACCGTGGTGGTAGGGTGACACCAGGAGAACCTCAGAGAGTCGAGGAACCTCAATGGTGATCGAAAGCTAAGCGACAAGTCAAGAGGACCAAAGGTAAACTCCGTGTGTGGAGCGGTGGTAAGGACGCGCCCTCGGTTAGAGGACAATCCTAGGCGTCGATCCGACTAAGGCTTCCGGAGGAATGCTGAAGTTGAGATCGGACAGTCAAAGGACTATCACACTGCATGACATTATGCATCTATTGTGCTAATCTTGTATTGCAGGAATTCTCGCGCGATCAATCGGAGATGTCAATAGTCGATCAAGGCGCCGATCGCTAAGAGGATCCGATCGATGTCGGCGAATCACCAAAGTGCACAAGGTCAAAGAGATAGAGATTGATGCCACCACCTCAGGATAAGATAAGCCACCACCTCAGGATAAGATAAGCTGCCACCTCAAGATAAGATCCACGAGTTTTGGATCTGGATCGGGACAAATTCCAAGGCACAAATTTATAAAAGGAGGGGAGGACTCACCCAAATTCAAGAATCTCCCAAGTGCTCGTGCTCTCTACAACTCTACTCCGACCGTGTGCCATCTTCTAATTAATTGTCGGTATTATTATTGTCTTTCTATACTTAATTTGTATAAGAACCGGTAAGGTTATTACTGGCCTTATAATCATTGTTATTGTCTTGTCTCTTACCTCCAACGAGGAAGAGACTTTTAGTGATTGCCCTTCGGAAGCGATCAAGGATCGTAGGGCCTTGGATTAGCAGCTGGTGGGCTGAGAACCAAGTAAAAAAGCTTTGTGTCTTTCTTGTGTTTGTATTTTAGTTTTCCGCTGTGTACTTGGTTTTAATCATCGAAAAAAAAAAGTTTTTACGAACGCTATTCACCCCCCTCTAGCGCTCATATCGATCCAACAATTGGTATCAGAGCGGGGGCGCTCAGATTCGGTGCACCACCGTTCGGGCATTTTCTTTTATTTATTTTTATTTTTATTTTTAAATATCTCCCGCACTACTAATCCAAGACCAAGTCTTGGAACTTTTTGGTTTGTATTTTTTTTGCAAGTTTTAGAAAATCATTGACCGAGCCAACCATGGAAGAGTCTCCCATAAGGCATAAAGGTAACAATGCCAATTTAAATTTTAAATTTCATATTATTTGCTTTAAGTGTAGGGAGAGAGGACACTATAAAAATAAGTGTCCTACTCGTAAGACTCGAACGACGCAACCGATGGCAAAGGAGACACCATTGCTAGGAATCCGGAAGAACAAGGAGCACATCAAGTGCTTCGGGTGCGAAAGATTCGATCACTACAAGAATCGGTGTCCGGAAAAAAAGATTAGTAAAGTTAATAATTTTGAAAAGTTGAGTTTTAGAATAGTTGATAATTTAGATAAATTGTGTAATTGTTGTAAATTAATTAATACAATTAATAATTCAACTAATAAAAAATTAATTAATTCAGATTTAATTAGTTTAAATAATAATAATAATAATATCATGGAAGAAAATGATCAAATTAATCTAACATTTGATAAAATTAACAAAGAGATTAATCAAATATATAGTTTAATCAACATAGATCTAGATCAAGTCAAAGATAAAACCAACCTAGGACTTAATCAGAATAATCAAACCCTTGATCAGAATAATCTAACCATAGGACGGAGTCATCAAATCCTATATCTGATTAATCAAGATAATTCCGAATTAAAAAATTCTATTTTGAAAAATTCAACAATAAAAAAATCGAAATTAACTTTAAAAAATTCCAAAGATAATCTAAATAATTCTAATAATAATTCTACCTTTAAAAACTCTAACAATTTTATCTTAAATAATTCTAATAATAATTCTACCTTTAAAAACTCTAACAATCTTATCTTAAATAATTATAATAATAATTCTATCTTTAAAAATTCTAATAATTTTATCTTAAATGATTCTAATAATAATTCTACCTTTAAAAACTCTAACAATCTTATCTTAAATAATTCTAATAATAATTCTACCTTTAAAAACCCTAACAATCTTATCTTAAAAAATTCTAATAATAATTCTACCTTTAAAAATTCTAATAATCTTATCTTGAATAATTCTAATAATTCTACCTTAAAAAATTCTAATAATTTTAATAATTCTATTTTTAAAAAGTCTAATAATCTTATCTTAAAAAATTCTAATAATTCTACTTTTAAAAAGTCTAATAATCTTATCTTGAAAAAGTCTAATAATATTATTTTAAAAAATTCTAATAATCCTATTTCAAATAATTCACAATCTAAATTAATTCAAAATTAGATAATCAAACCAATAAAATTAATTATAATAGAGTACCATTTGATTATACACAAATTAATAATCTAGTAATTAAACCTTCAACTTTTAAAATTCAACTAATAAATATGTAGACTTGGGTTACAAGTCTAAGCTAACCAAAAATCAAAACACTAAAATTTGTAAACCTAATTATAATAAAGTATCTTATAACTATAGAACAAATAAAAGTCTACCCAAGAAAACAACCATTTCTTTAAATTGATTTAATGTAGCTTACTCATGCATACATATCATTATCATGCTTATTTTGTCATGTCATACATACTAATTTTAAATTCACTCTCATAGAATGGTTAGATAGGAAATAATTAATTAATCTTGACAATATTGTATCAGGATGTGGTGAGATGATAGTACGTTAAGGAAACAAAGTCAAGTGTATCCGTGTTGGATAAGGAGTATCTAGCTTGGTGCATTTAACTAAGTGGAACTAACTGAAGCTACCTCATCACATCCTAAACTAGTTAGACCAGGACGTAATCCTAAATGAATTAAGTGTGTAATTTCCTAAGTTGGCTTTGTCTAAGGAAGTGGTCGTTGTTCCGATCAAAGAAGGCCCCTGTGCCTCGCCACGACCTGGAAGCCATCTTTTGAAATGTTCACTTAACTAACTAAAGGTGAAATCTGAATCTAACCCAAGATTAATTAATTTCTAAGGCATTAAATTAAATTCATCTCACAATACTTATAAGAATAACTTGGTTGATCATGTAGAATGGGTGAGATGGTAAGGACAACAAATTAAAAATGATTTTGAAAACGATTTCAAAATTTATATACACATAAATAAATTCTTAAAACTATTTTTATTGGTTGCCATGATTATTGTGTGTAGTTATATGTAGTTTTCAAAACAACTATGCTTCTTAAAATAATGGTTAGTTGACCAATACTGAACGTATAAATCCTTAGGTCAACTTTAGATACCTAGACCCTCTGGACACTTAGGTGAGCCTTTCTTATGGCCAACAAAAATGTCCTAAGAGTTTGTCAGACAAAAGGGGAGACCCTCTAGATATGCCTTCCTTGTGGCTAACAAGGATGTTAGGTTAAGGGGGAGGTTCTAATTGGATAATCATCATAGAAGTTGTTAAAAAATATTTTTAAAAAAAAATCACCAATACTTTCTAAATTTAAATCCTTCTTTTGATAATATTCCAAGGGGGAGAGAAGACTTAAGTTGGACAAACTTAGTATCTAGCTACCTCCAGTTTGGCATAAAAACCAATTGACATGAGCCTTTAAAATGTTTTTTTTAATTCTTTCTCAAAATTTTATAACAATGTTAAAGGTTAGGGGGTCACATTCTAACCTAGGATATACATTGTTGGTGCAGGATCTAGAAACCTAAACTCCTAAACTCTTAAGTATTAAAGGGAGTTGAACATATTAAATCAACTTGATTAGCATGTTTAAAAATTCTATTTCTTGGCAATGTACCCAATATAAAGTTATTTTTGATATATGTCAAAGGGGGAGAGAGAATAAAGTTAAGAGGTTACTTACTTTTTCTTTCCCAAAAAGTAATTGTTTTTCAAAACTCACCTAGGCTTAAGGGGGAGGTACCCTTAAGGGGGAGGTTTTGAAAAATGATTGTTCAATGCTTACTGCTTATTTTCTTTTAACTTTGAATTGGTTTGCCATAGATCAAAAAGGGGGAGATTGTTGGTGCAAGGGCACTAGATAATCGAACCTTGGTTTTGATGATGGCAAAGATTCAAAGTTAAGTTATTTTGTTATCTCATGTGATATGATAAGTGTACAGGAAGTGTTTAAGCTAAGTCAAAGGTCGAGCGACATCCGGAGAATCTCAAGTTGAGAAACCGTGGTGGTCGGGCGACACCAGGAGAACCTCGGGGAATCGAGGAACCTCAGTGGTGACCGAAAGTTAAGCGACAGGTCAAGAGGACCAAAGATAAGCTCCATGTGTGGAGCGGTGGTAAGGATGCGCCCTCGGTTAGAGGACAATCCTAAGCGTCGATCCGACTAAGGCTTCCGGAGGAATGTTGAAGTCGAGATCAGACAGTCAAAAGACTGTCACACTGCATGGCATTATGCATCTATTGTGCTAATCTTGTATTGCAGTGGAGATGTCGATAATCGATGAAAGGCGATCATTGCTAAGAGGATCAGTCGACTGATGTCGATGAATCAGCCCAGTGCACAAGGTCAAAGAGATAGAGATTGATGCCACCACCTCAGGATAAGATAAGTCGCCACCTCAGGATAAGATAAGTCGCCACCTTAAGATAAGATCCACGAGTTTTGGATCTGGATCGGGACAAATTCCAAGGAACAAATCTATAAAAGGAGGGGAGGACTCACACCCAAATTCAAGAATCTCCCAAGTGCTCGTGCTCTCTACAACGCTACTCCAACCGTGCGCCATCTTCTAATTAATTGTCAGTATTATTATTATCTTTCTGTACTTAATTTGTATAAGGACCGGTAAGGTTGTTACCGACCTTATAATCATTGTAATCGTCTTGTCTCTTACCTCCAACGAGGAAGAGACTTTTAGTGATTGCCCTTCGAAAGCCATTAAGGATCGCAGGGCCTTGGATTAGCAGCCGGTGGGTTGTGAACCAAGTAAAAAAGCTTTGTGTCTTTCTTGTGTTTGTCTTTTAGTTTTCCGCTATGTACTTCATTTTAATCGTCGAAAAAGAAAAGTTTTTACGAACGTTATTCACCCCCCTCTAGCGCTCATATCGATCCAACAAAATCCATGCACAATACAAAGACAATTATCAAAATCATTCATTAAAAAATAAGTCATCTTACCTTTCCAATCAAAAAAATCTATGCCATCGAAGATAGGTGGAACGGTAATGTTGTAGCCCAATGCATCATTGGGTAGCTCCGTCTTCTTCTAGTGCTCCTCCCTTGGCAACTAGTCCTTGAAAAGCATCCTTGCTATGATACCAATTGTAGGGTATCAGAGTGCTTTGTTCATCCTGGAGCCCTGAGCTCTAATACCAATTGTAGGGATCGATAAGTTTGCTAGAGGGAGGGTGAATAGTGATTCATCGATTTCTTCGTTTCAAATGCATTCATGCTTGTATACAATTCGTTAGCATAGTGAAATATACAAAATAGCATAAATGAAAACAAAGATAAAACACAATCACAAGATAAGAAGATTTAACATAGTTCAGAAGCCTAGTTCCTACTCCACGAGTCGAGCTCTAGTCGAGCTCTAGTGATGAACAACCCACTATCAAACTTCTCCTTCTCGAAAAATAGTCTGGAGGTGGAGAAACCTCTTACAGCAAGATTACAAAAGTAATACACCAAGCAAATACAAGTATACAAATGAAATGCAATGAAAACTTTACAAACTAGAGCTTTTGATTACTTGCTTATTGGTTACTTTGGGAGAGCTTGAAGAACTCTAAAATGAACTAGCACCAAATCGCCCCGAGAACCGTAGTCAAAATCTTCCCCGTCAAGTTCCTTTTATGCCTCCGTGCGACCTGGATTTTTGCTTGACAGTTGACTGCCTACAATATTATTGTCTCACAATGGACTTAATCCAAGTTGGGAATCTAGCCAATGGATACACCAGCAGTCGACTGCCCCTACCAATAGTCGACTCCTGATCAGTAGTCGATTCGCCAATCGACTATCAGAGTTTCTATGGTAATGTTCACAAACACCAGTCGACTGCCCACAACTGGCAGTCAATTGCCAGAGAACAGCTCAAGTAGTCGAGCCTTAGTCAACTACACTACTAGTCGATAGGTAATAATCCCAGTCGACTCCTCTGAGTCAACTCGGCTCTCGAGTATCAAACATTCATCCAGTCGACTATCCAATATCACAGTCGACTAATAAACCTTAACAATAAGGTTAAACCCTACTCATGATCCCCTCATACTTGATAAATACCCTTAGCCTAGACCTAAGCCTTCAGTCCACTTCCATCAGCCTCACGCCTCTCAGATCCCTCGAGTTCATGACTCTTCATCCTTGCACTGGCTTTCAAGTGACTCCATCAGCTATGTCATGCTAACCGGGTTGCTTGCCAAGGTATATTTGGACTTATGCTGCTAAGACTCCATGCTTGGACTTTACGCTACCAAATATTGGACTTATGCTGCCAAGACCACATGCTTGAACTTTATGCTGCCAATATCACACCCTTGGACTTTCTAATTGTCAAGCATCCATACTTAGACTTTCACCGCTAAAGTTCACTTGGATTTTACGCTGCCAAGACTACACACTTGGACTATGCTGCCAAGACTATACCTTTGAACTTTCCTTGCCAAGTACCCATGACTTGGACTTTCCATTGCCAAGATCCATGCTTGGACTTTCTAATTGCCAAGTACCCATGACTTGGACTTTCACATTCCAAGAACCCATGACTTCAACTTTACCATTGTCAAGTGCCCATGACATGGACTTTACAATTGCCAAGACCCATGCTTAGACTTTTCATGCCAAGTACCTATGACTTGGACTTTCTATGCCAAGTACCATCCAAACATGGACTTTTCTCGAGTCCTACTCGAGCTAGGACAACCTTGACCTGAGATCGATTGCTTCAACTATCTCCTCATATGGTCAAACCCATCTCAACCATATGATCAACCTATTGTCAAATAATGGTCAAATCATTGTCAAACATCAAAACACTACTCGAGTCTAGTCAATCGTGACCTGGATCAATTGGACCAATAATGATTAGTTCTTCTGAGTGATCCGAGCTATGACACCACTTGTTGGGGATCTTTGGATGGCTAGAGGGGGGAATAGTCTTTTTCGATTTCTTTCTACAAAATATTAGCGAAAGCAAAAGGAAATAAAAAATTAGAATTGAAATAACAATAGTAACAATGCTAACTCCAAGATGTAACATGGTTCGGAGATGAAGCTCCTACTCTACGACAATCCTTAAGGTGGATCACCTCTTGCAAGCCTTCACTAAAACTCCTTTTAATGAGAACACCAAGGTGGAGAAGACTTCTTTATAATGCAACCTCTTCTTTTTACAAGATGATGAAGAATGAGCTTAGGAGGAAGAGATTGAGAGCTCAAGAACTTGGAAGAAGGTTTGGGAAGCTTAGCGAGTAAGAATTTCATGCAAGATCATTAAACCCCTCAATCCACCAAGCCTCCCATTTTATAGAGAAACGGGTGTTTGAATGTTTCTATTCATTAAGCCCGACAACAATCGACTTTTGTATGCTAGCAGTTTGATAGGTGCTACTGTTGACTGAATCCAATGGCTTCTGACAAAGCCTGATCTTGATCGTCACCACTCAATGAACACTTGATCAGTTGATTGCTCATACCAATAGTCGACTACCAAACATTCTGTGTCCGTGTTCACTTAATTTAGTTGAATGCTAAACCCTAGCAACCGACTGATAGTAGCTAGTCAACTGGTCTAAAGCACCATTCGACTACCAGAGTACAGTTCATCAGTCGAGTTGCAGTTGACTACTTGACTGGGTCATAGCCCCTGTCGACTGTTCGAGTCAATTTGAGTTCTCGAGTATCAAGCACTCGAGACCAGTCGACTGGCATACCCCAAGTATGACTATTTAATACTTGAAACTAACCTTAAGTCTAGACTAAACCTTCAAGCTCTTTTATAAGCTTTGCGCCTCTAGAATCCTTCTATATCTGTGACTCCTTCATCCTTGTGCTTGCCTTCAAAAGTGTCCTTCGGTTTTATTATGCATTAGGGTCTTCCTTTGCTAAGGTCCATTTGGACTTATGCTGTCAAGATTACACACTTGGACTTTATGTTCCCAAAACCTTATCGTTGGACTTCCACCTCCAAGACTGCACACTTGGTCTTATGCCGCCAAGTCCTCATTCATGGACTTTTCTTGCCGTGACTTCACACTTGGACTTTCCTTGTACCTGTCACTCAATATCCATATTAGATCATAATGATTGCCTAACTATAAATGATTATCCAAACATCAAAAAATTAATACTTGGAGCATACTTGCACGAACACTCGGGTGCTTGGGAAGGTCTCGGAACAGAGTTCTCGGGAAGCACTCATGAAGCCGGTGGTAGGATGAGAAAGTGGGTGCTCATGGGTGTTGGGTGTATTGGGATTATAATCAAAGTCCCACATTGATAAGACATAGAAAAAATCATGTGTTTATAAGATAAAAAATATCTCCATTGGTATGAGGCTTTTTGGGTATAGCCCAAAATCAAAAACATGAGGGCTTAGGCCCAAAGGTGACAATATCATACTGCTGTGAGATATATGAATCTTATGGGCACCAACAATTGGTATTAGAGTCATGGTCTATGTCAAACCATGCACCTCGAACGAAGAAAGTGGGGCTCCTATGTTCGGATCAAGAGAACCAGACACAAGGTAGGAAGTCTAGTTGGGTCAGGAAGATCAAACAACTACCAAAAAGTCTAGGTGGGTCAAAAGAACTGGACAATTGACAGGAAGCCTAGCTAGGTCTGGAGGACCCGATAGTTAGAAACAAAAGCTAGTGGGTTGAGGATCGAACATCAAGTAGAGGAAATCCTTTGAGAATGGCTAGGTTTGAGGGGGCATCCAATGCGATCCTTCATTTGAGGGGGGATTGTTGGGAGTATTGGGAATATAATCAAAGTATCACATTGGTAAGACATAGAAAAGATCATGTGTTTATTAGATGAAAAGATATCTCCATTGGTATGAGACCTATTGGGTATAGGACAAAACCAAAACCATGAGGGTTTAGGCCCAAAGTGGATAATATCATACCATTGTGGAGATATTGTAGGAACTTCGGTGAGCGCTAGAGGGGGGGGGGTGAATGGAACATTTTCATTGATGATGATGGAATTCGATCATTCTTGTCTACAATTATGTTAGTATGCAGTGGAAATAGAAAATACAATACGAATACAAACACACAAGCACAATGACAAGCGATATAATGTGGTTCCTACTCCATGAATTGAGCTCGAGTGAGCTCTAGTGATGCACACACCACCACTAATAAAAAAAACTCCTTCTCGGTGACACACCGGAGGTGGAGAAACCTCTTATAATGATTACACAAGTAATATAAGGAAATACAAGCAATTACAAATGAAATACACAAAACAATGTAAAGAAAACTTTACAATAATTGCTTTGGATGCTTGCTTATTTGATTGTTTGAACCGCACTTGAAGACCCTGATTTGCACCAGCAAATTGCCTCAAATCGCCCAAGAAATCGCTGCAAAAATCTTCCCCTTCAAGCTGCCTTTAAAGATGCAACTTGGGCTGACTTTCGCTTAGCAGTCTACTGCTGATACCCATCAATCGACTGCTCCTGTAGCCGTTGTCTCATAATGAATTAATCCACGTTGGAAAAGATCCAATGGATACCTAGCAGTCGACTGATCACACCCATTAGTCGACTACTCATAGCTTCCAGTCGACTTCCCTTACTCAGCAGTCAACTCGAAAACATTCTGTGCCAGCGACTTTAACCATTAGTCGACTGCCCTCCATAGCAGTCGACTGATGAAGGCCGGTCAACTTCTCATCCATGGAAGTCGACTGTCAAGGACACTTTGCCGTAGTCGAATGCCAGTTGACTCCCAGCAGTCGACTAATCATAATTCTAGTCGACTGTCCAAAGTCAATTCGGTTGCCAAGTGTCAAAACACTTGGCCAGTTGACTGGTCCATAATCCCAGTCAACTGACAAACCTCAAAAATGAGGTTTAACCCCAAGTATGATGCCCTCATACTTGCTAGACCACGCTTAGCCTAGACCTAAGCCTTCTATCCACCTCTATCAGCCTCACGCCTATCAAATCCATCTAAGTCATCTATGACTTGTTCATCCATACGCTAGCATTCAAGTGCTTCCATTGGCTATTGTCATGCTAATGGTGTTTACACCGCCAAGGCGCATTTGGGTTTACGCTGCCAAGACACACACTTGGAATTTACTCCGCCAATATCAACCCTTGGACTTTCGAATTGCCAAGTACCCATGACTTGGAATTTTATCGCCAAGACTACAAACTTGGACTTATGTGGCCAAGACTACACCCTTGGACTTTCCATGCCAACTCCATGTTGGACTTTCCAAATGCCAAGACTCAAGCTTGGACTTTCCCTTGCCAAGGCCCATGCTTGGACTTTCCATGCAAAGTACACAAGACTTGGTCTTTTCAATTGCCAAGTGTCCCACTTGGACTTCTCCATCATATGGTCAACTCCATGTCAACCATCTCCCCAAACCATTGTCAAATAATGATTAATCCTTTGTCAAACATCAAAACACAAGCATTAAAATACTAATTGAGTCAAACTCGAGTCTGGTCAATCATGACCTAGGCCGGTTGCACCAACAATCTCTCCCTTTTTGATGTTTGACAAAAATCACAAAAACCTTTGAGTTGGGCCATAAACTCAATTCTCCTTACCAATTCTTCTAAATTAGTAATTCTTGTTGGGATATATACTGAAAGTCTAGTCTTTGTATGAACATCTTCATTTTGAAATAAGAATCACATGATCATTGTTTGCATTTTATATTTATTATATGTGTGCATCTTGTCAAATATTTTACATTCTAGATAACATGGTGTGTGGTGTCACACAGAGGATTATGTTATCAGTTCCTTATAGAGTATAAGTAGAGGCTCACAACCAAGATGGTTTTGGATAAACCATTGGCATGGTTGTAGTGTAATTTAGTATTGGTTTATCTTGACCATAGAATTACACTAGTACACTTTGTGTGTATTGAGAAGGACCAACTTAGAGGTGATTCAATTTATACTGACTATATAATTGAATCGGACCTCGGATATTATAGTGTACATGCTCTTAATCCCGATATAATAACAGGCACATGCACTTAATATTTTTTTTTTTTATTTACCAATGGACAAGATTTATGGGTTAAATCGATAGGCCCGGTAAGTTGGGAAATAATATTATTTACATGGTGTGCCATTGATTATAGGAGGAAACCATGTCCTTTGTATTAGGATGATGATGTCCCCTTGAGGAGATAATAAGGATCATCATGTAAACCCTGCAGGTGGACTTGGTCCAGCATGATGATAAGGTTGAGTGGTACTACTCATGGAGTTAGATGTTAATTAATTAATTGTAAGTAAATTAATTAATTAACGGACATTCGATATCTTAAACATGGGGAGATAATTGTACAATTAATATATGGAGCCCATATTAATTATGGGGTTGGTGAGGTAGATCAATGATAATCCTCTAGTGGAATGGATTATCATTAATGGATCGGATTTTATGTGGGTCGATTCCATTAGGTGGCCAAGATCCAACTCCTCCTCATGGTACCTATTGTAGCCTATTAAAGCTCTCATGAAACCTAGATCCAACGAACACGATTAAAAGGAGGCTTTGGCAAAATCTATAAATATGCTTCCAAGGCTTCGGCGGAAAGATATCATACGAGTTCTAGGGTTTTGAGTTGGCATTGGACGGCAACATAAGAAGTTCTAGGGTTTGGCTTCTCTTGGGCGACAACCTAAGGAGTGCTTCTTTTGGCCAGGGCACAAGGAGGATTTGTAGAGCTTTTCCTTTCTCTTCTTCTCCATTCCCGGTGCCACCCTCTACACCTCTCCCTTGTCTCTTGGCCGGCGGCAACAAGAACCCTAGCTCTCTTGAGCCGTGCTCATTCATCTTCTCCCTCTCCATAGGGTCGGCGGACACCAAAGAATTGATTCTTTGGTGGTCAGCGCAAGTATGGAGAAGAAGGGAGAAGTATTCTTCCCTTTGTTCAGAGCGAGCAAGGAAGGGAAGAATGCGATCTAGGAGGCTTCAACTCTTGGAGGATCGTTGCCCACATAACGTCCAAGAGGAGGATAGGTCATACGATAGA
This sequence comes from Wurfbainia villosa, assembly GCA_025175895.1. Taxonomy (NCBI): domain Eukaryota; kingdom Viridiplantae; phylum Streptophyta; class Magnoliopsida; order Zingiberales; family Zingiberaceae; genus Wurfbainia; species Wurfbainia villosa. The sequence goes on from CM045990.1 coordinate 97,914,904, forward strand.
AGATCAAGAGGTAAACAAGAGGTATAATCTTGTTTGTTTTGATTTAGTTCTTTTGTATCATGAATGTGGTTAATTTACTTGGACCCCGAAGATAAACACAAAAACCGATGATCCGTACATCATCTATTCCACGGCTAATCGAGGATAAGAGTTAGGTTGTTTAAACAACAAGTTTATTCAAGTGATGACTCAAATCGAGAAGCACGATGATGGATCGGTTGCTTGGGTAATCCAGATTCGTTTGGATTAATTTTTTTTAATTTAGGAATGTATGATTGGATCGCCATGCACAAGCGATTGAGGCGAAGCGAGAAGCGAAGCTTCGACCTTTAATTCTCACATTCTCCCACTTTTTGACATACATCAAAAAGACTCTCCCCAAGGGTATCAATGTCTCATATACCAATGAGATCTTATAATCTCCCCCTTGGTCCAAAAACATCTAGGATGCCTTCACTCTTCCTAGTGATAAGTCCCATATCACTAAAGAGAGGCAATCCATCAAACTCTCCCAATTTTCCCAATTCGGCATCTCACATTCTCCCATTTTTAATTCTCCAAAATTCTCCCCCTCATGAGGAAGAACACATCCATCATCCCATGATGGATAACCTTCTCTAAAGGCTTGCTCCCCCCTTGACCATTGCACCAACAATGTCCTTGGAGAGTCCCTAAGCCTATAGGAACACTAAACCATCCAAATTAAGGGGAAAAAAAATTCAAACTTCAACTTTCAAACACCTTAAAATTGATACATTACCCTAAACAACTCTCCTAATCCATATCCAATATATTTTCACCCTTTCTAATGCTTTCCAAAGCATATCCTAGGGTTAGGAGCAGTTAGGATATCCTAACATAGCTGAAATCTTGCTAAACAAACTTTGTTTACCCAAAATAAATGTTGGTAGTCGACTCCGTCAGCTACCATTCGACTGCCCTTAACTCCAGTCGACTGTCATCCATGACAGTCGACTGATTTCTACAAATGTAGAAATTCAGTTTTCATAAACGAAATTTGAAAATTCATAAGTCAAAATACATATTTTGAAAACTCTTGAAAATTCATACGTATAATACTTATAACAATCATTATGGGTGAAAAATATTTGAAAAATAAAATACCCATAAAATAGTTAGATTGATACAAAATTCAAAACCATTGAAAAGTTCAATGTTTTTGCACTACTTGATTAAACTCTATCAATGGTGATTGCTATCAAAAGATAGACTTCACCAAGGTTTTTCAAAATGATTTTAAAATATTTTTAAAATCTTATATTGAACCATGGTCTGTGAGTTTAATGCACATGAATTGTACATAAGCTTTCCATATGATTCATCCATTGTATAAGATGAGTTTGAGTTCATCTAGATGCAAGAACTATGCACCTTGAACTTAAATAATCTCCTAGCATCTCACATGTGTCTAGGGTGTATAAAAACACAAACATGTCAATGTGATGTGAGATGTGAGTTTTGTTCATACTAAACTAAGGTTTCATGCATTTTTCTATGGCAACACTATTTAATTCTCTTATACACAGGACTTCAAATCATGCAATTGTCCTTAAATCAATTTTAATTAACTCAAATGCATGAATTATGATTATGGAATAATGATATCATAAATAAAATATGTGCCAATAATCATGATGTCATGGCATGATATTAACCTAAGTATACATGACATAAAAAAAATAAACCTAATCATGATCATGACATTTTATATGATAAAAATAAATATGATGTCATGACATGGCATATGGAAAAGAAATCATGGAAAGTAAAATATAAAGGTATAATAATACCTAAGTTTTAGTATTAATTATCATTTGTTATTTTTAAGTCCATTTTGCCATATTACTAATCTCCCAAGTGTGCCAAAAACTCAAAATGTCACACTATGACCTCTAAACTAATTTGTGCAAATTTGATCAATTTATCACACTTCTTAAATAATATTGGCACATCCTAAATTCCTTTAGGATAAGAATAAAACTTATTTCCAAGGTACCCATAACCTTGAAAATGACCTAAAGTGCCAACTTTGTTATGGTTAGGTTAACTATCCATCCATTCAAGGTTGACACAACCTAACCCATCTAGCGTGATGGAATCATGCTCCTTGGAACCCAATTCCTATTGGAGCTCCTTGGGTTAACTAGGTATTCACTAGGGATAACTTCCCTAGATACCCTCCTAATGACCCTTTTAGGCTTAAAAGCCTTGGTCATTTGGGTCTTGCCTAGGTTAACTCTAGGGGTAACTTCCCTTGTAACCTTCTTAGTGGCTTCCCTAGGTTTCCTTGAAACCTTAGCCACTAGGCACCTACCATGGTTACTCTTAGGGATTACTTCCCTAGTAACCTTGGCTTTCCTAGACCTGGTTTTAGTTCCATAATCGAATGGAAAATTGTGGTAGGTCTCCTTGGGCTTAGGTTTGTGACCCAAACCTTTCTTACCCTTTGATTGTTCTTGACTCCTAGACCCTAGGCTTTGACCATTTGACCACTTAATTGAATTTGTAATAATTTTAAGGGGCTTCTCTAATTTTTCAAGTCTTGATCTCAAGACTTGGTTTTCTAATTCTAATTGCTCAATTTTTGAATTTTCATTTAGTCTTTGGGCATTGCCATTTCTTTTAGGTATATGTCTACCCTTCTTTGGGTTAATGCCTAGGTGTTCTTCTACCTTCCTAATGGACTCCCTAGGTAGAATTGTTTTAGAGATATTAGTCTCAAATTTCTCCTTAGTTCTAAAATTACATGATCTGGCACCTAAGCAATATAATCTATTATTTCTAGCATGCTCCTTATGATTATGCACAATTGCAAGAGTATTAAAAGCATGCTTTTTAACATAAGAATTTGAAGGTGTAATACTAACACATACCTTAGGGTTTGCTTTAAAAGCTCCCCCTACATGTGATGCTCCTTCTTGGCCCTTCTTCCTCCCCCTGGGGCATTGGCTCCTATAATGCCCCTTTTATTGGTATTTGAAGCACACCATTTGCTCCTTGCTCTTAATTGTTGGAGCACTGGGTTCCTTAGTCTTTGGCACGACTTGTGTCGACTTCTTGACCTTTTTCAAACACTTGCTCTTGTATTTTTCAGCTTCCCTACACTCAAAATATATTATATGAATTTTATTATTTACACATGTGTTTGAGTTACCTAGGGTGGTGGTGGAATTTTGAACTTCTTCAACTCTTCCGGATGTTGAAGGCTCTTGTTCTTGCTCCGGCATGGAATATCTCTCCTCCCCCTCAGTCCCCTCATTCATAGAGGTGGAGGCTTCTTCCACCTCTTCTACCTCTTCTCCATCGGACGTTGAGCACCTCTCAACTTCCGATTCCTCAAGTCCTTGTGAGAATGATGTACTTGCTTCTTCTTGAGCTTGAGAGGATGAGCACTCCTCTTCTTCCTTATCTTCTAGGACCGGTTGGGGCTCCTCATGGAATCTTGCCAATTTGTTCCATAGGTCCTTGTCATTCATGTAATCCCCTAGCTTGAACAAAATATCATTAGGTATCAAATTTTCTAAAAATTTCGTTACCTTAATTTCGGTCTTGAATTTTTGGCATTGCTCTTGGGTCCACTTCTCCAATTTGAGGACATCTCCCTTCTTATCCCTAGGGGGTTCGAAACCTTCCATGATGATGAACCAATTCTCAATGTCCATCATCAAGAATGTCACCATTCTCGCCCTCCATGTCGGAAAGTCTTCTTGGTCGTATGGTGGAGGAATGTCGATGGCATACCCCAATCCGTCCTTAGGTAGCTCCATCTCCTCTAGCGCTTTGCTCCCGGTTGTTAATCCATAGAAGTTCTCCTAGCTCTAAAACCAATTGTAGGAACTTCGGCAAGTGCTAGAGGGGGGCGAATGACATGTTTCGATGATGATGATGAAATTTGATTGTGCTTGTCTACAATTATGTTAGTACGTAGTGGAAATAGAAAATACAATATGAATACAAACACACAAGCACAAAGACAAGTGATATAACGTGGTTTAGAAACTTAGGGTTCCTACTCCACAGATTGAGCTCGAGTGAGCTCTAGTGATGCACACACCACCAATAAATAAAAACACTCCTTCTCGGTGACAGATTGGAGGTGGAGATGTTGGGATGTATACTGAAAAGTCTATCTTTTGTATGAAATCTTTATTTTGAAATATGAATTGCATGATCATTGTTTGCATATTTATGGTGATGCATATTGTCTAATAGATTACATTGTAGATAACATGGTGTGTGGTGTCACACGGGAGATCATGTTATTGAATCCTTGTAAAGTATAAGTATAGGCTCACAACCGAGATGACTTTGGACAAACCATTGGCATGGTTGTAGTGTGATTTGGTATTGGTTTGTCTTGACCATAGAATCACACTAGTACACTTTGTGTGTATTGAGCAGGACAGACTTAGAGGTGATTCGATTTATTGTTGACTATATAATCGAATCGGACCTCAGATATTATATTGTACATGCTCTTAATCCCAATATAATAACGGGCACATATACTTAGTATTCATTTCTTTGATTTACCAATGGGCGAGATTTATAGATTAAATCGATAGGCTCGACAAGTAGGGAAATGATATTATTTATATGGTATGTCGTTGATTATAGGAGCAAACCGTGTCCTATATATTAGGATGATGATGTCCCCTTGAGGAGCTCATAAATTCATCATGTAAACCCTGCAGGTGGACTTGGTCCGGCATGATGATAAGGTTGAGTGGTACTACTCATGGAGTTAGATGTTGATTTATTAATGGTCAATAAATTAATTAATCGACGGACATTCGAGATCTTAAACACGGGGAGAAAAATGTACATATAATATATGGAGCCCATATTAACTTATGGGGGTTGGTGAGGTAGATCAATGATAATCCTTTAGCGGATTGGATTATCATTAATGGATCGGACTTTATGTGGGCTTGATCCATTGGGTGGCCAAGATCCAACTCCTCCTCGTGGTCCCTATTGTAGCCTATTAATACCTCATGAAGCTTAGATCAAATGGATGAAAACAAAACTCTATATCCAAAGGTAGAGATTAAATCTCTAGATCCGACGGTTGAGATTAAATCTCTAGATCCGACGGTTGAGATTAAATCCCTAGAACCAATGGTGGAGATTAAAATAAGGCTTATCCCTAACTCTATAAAAAGGAGCTTAAGGGTTGGCGTGAAGATTAAATTAGAGGCAAAGGAGATTAGGGTTGGGCGGCTAGAAGCTTGGAGTTAGGGTTTGTGCTTGGGCGGCCACAAATAAGGAAGTTTTTCCTCTCCTTATTCTTCTTCCTTAAGAGTTGCCAGCACCCCTTCTCCTTCCCTAGACCTTGGCTGACATCCAAACAAGTTTCTCTCCTCTCCTTGGCTGGTGGAAAGAAGTCTAGGGTCTCTTCCCTTAGAGTCTTGGTCGACATTCACTCTCCTTGATCTCCTTCTTGGCCGGCGGCAAGCACCAAGCTTGGAGCTTCGTGGTTGGTTGAAAGAAGGAGAAGTGCTTTGTTTCTTAGTCTTCCTCTTATTCAGAGCGAGCAAGGAAGGAAGATTGGTGATCTAGGAGCTTCGACTTTTGGTAGATCGTCGCCCACACGACGTCCAAAAGGAGGAAGGACATACAATAGAAGATCGAGAGGTATAATACTTGTCTATTTTCTTATGTAACATGTTTATGATTGTTTTCAATTATATATGCATGATATATTCTATTTTCTGGCTAATATAACTTGGACCCCAAACATAAACACAAAAGTTGGCGATCCGTACATCGTCTATTCCGTGGCTATTCGTAGAATAGAGGTTGGTTGCTTGAACAACAAGTTTGTTCAAGTGACTACTCTAATCAAATAGCATGATGATGAAATGGTTGCTTGGGTAATCCCTCTTGTCAAGGATAAATTTTTTTTATCCGAGGACGTAGAAGGGATCTCCATGAACAAGCGACCGAGTTGAAGTGGGAAGCGAAGTTTCCTACCTTCAAGTGGTATTAAAGCCAAAGTTTCCGGTTTTGTGTGTTTAGGATTCGGTTACTTTTATGTACTTTTCATATATTATATGTGTCGCATAATAGTAGGATATGCGTAGGTTAACTCTTTGGTTGCAGGCATAGGATCCAACTATTATGGCCATATGTGTGTATGTGATTGTATGTGTGTAATTGTATATTTTGTTGAATCCTCGGGGTTGACGAGGCTAGTATTTAATTTTTGTAAATTAGATACGGCATTGTTTAGCCAATCTTTTTATTTTAGTTTACTTTCAATCTAGATTTCATGTACACTCCCTAGTGGAGTATAGGATCGATCTATGTAAATTAAAATATTTTTTTCTCGGCTCGGATCTCCGGATGGCTTGTACATGGCGTAGGGAGGAGCGGACGAGATGGCGACACGACGGGAGGCATATTGAAGACAAAAGACATAATAGTTGGAAATTTTTTATTTTTCATATTTATTGCTTATTGTTTGATATCCATGTCGTAGGCTAGAAAATTCCTCAATTTCAAATTACTAAGTGGGAGAGGGATATTTTTATAAATTCTCACGGCCTCCATTACGATTTGACATGTGATGAAAACAAACTTGCGCGTCAGCTCTGAGTGCCTTCCTCCCCATCGGATGGGTTTGTTTGTGGATCACATGGTCAAATATGGTTATAGGAAATTATTAAGGAGCGTGTGTACTTCCCCATCGGAAGGCACATTGTAGTATACGAAAAAAAAATAAATCTTTGATTAACCCTTTAATTAATTGAGTTTAATTAGTAGATTAAGTGGGGTTAATTAGTGGATTAAATTGGGCTCAATAAGTGGAACAATTGGGCTAGAATCTATGGGCTGGAATTGGGCTTGGGCTTGAACCGGATTAGGCCAAATTAGATTGGATTAGAATTGGGCTTTGGCTTGAACCGGATTAGGCTAAATCAGATTGGATTTGACTTGGGTTAAGTGGCTGAACCGGCTGAGCTAAACCCAATCAGATTGGGTTTGGATTGGGCTGGCTTAACCGGATTGGTCGAATGACATTTTAAAGCTGCTGAACAAACAGATCATCCCATTTCATTCACGATTTCACCGATTTCTTCCACTCCGCATCGGTTCCCTTCCACTCCGCATGATCGCGTCGTCAATCTTCGCTCGTCGGCATCCGGTGCGAGCAGCTCGACGGTGCCACCACTAGGCTGATCTCCGGCCAAGGATCAAGGGGTTCTCGCTTGGGAAAAATCACGGCGACACTCCCAGCGGACAGGCGTCGTCGTTGTCGCGGCAGCGAGCTGCCATTGAAGGTAAGGACCGATTGTTGTCTTTCCTTCCGAGTTTGAGATTTTCTGCTAGCTGCGGTTTTCGATTTTAGCTCAGATTAGTGTTTGGGTAGTGATCGGAGCTCAGATCTCGTTGGGGGCTAAGCTGTGTATGGAGAGCGGCTGAGATCGGGGAAGGTTGGTTGCCGGTGGAGATTAGAGCTGGTAAGAATTAATCTAACCTATTCTTTTCATCTGTGATGGATTTTTCGACTGGAAGTTATGGTATCCGTTGATATGGGTGTGGTTGGTGTTCTGTTATTGCGAATGGTTTGTCGATGTGTTTGATCTGGAGTTCCTTCGGTGAGCAGAGGTTGAGCAGGAGTGGGCTGCCGGAGGAGATCTGAGATTGGTAATTTGTGCATATTCTTATGGTGTCATTTGTGATGAGTTTTCAATCGGGAATTTGAGTTGCTTGTGATGGATTTCGATTGGAATCTAGGCTGTGATTGGAGTGGTAAGATTTGATCCAGAGTTGATTTAGGTTCTGTTATTGCCAATTGATTGTGTCGTCTGTGTGTGTGTGTGGAAGAGAAGCTGCAGCATGGTTTAATCGATGGTAAGGGAGGTTAGTCCATTAGGATATGCTTTGATTTGGAGATTTTAGGGTTTGGATCATATTGGTTATGCTTTGTTAGGGAGATGATTAGAGAGTTGTGATGGTTATAGATCTGCTACTGTGAGTTGGGGGATAAACTGTGGATCGGAGTTGTAATTGGGTTTCCTTGATTGTGCTTGAGGCAAGAATCGGTTGTAGGGTAGTTTCGATTGTCTTCTTTTACTGTCCATGGTGTTTCAGATTTGGGATAATTGGGGTTCTTACTCGTAGACAAGGGAAGGATTCGAATATAGAACGAATTAGTATTTTGTTCGTATAATTATTAGAGACTTGTACTTAACCATAATTTGTTATTATTGTGCAGGTTTGGGATACGAAGCAGGTCCGCAGCCATGAGGATTATTCGAGCTTCGTATCAGGTGGGTAATATCTACCTGGTACGGTAGCTTTGATCAAATTCCAGTGCATGAATTTGGACTTATGCTATTACTTTGATCTTAGATCCACTCTTATTTAATCATATGCTTGTACTTCCTTGACCTTTGAGATATATACTCTGTTACTTCATTGATTATCTAGCACGGATAGGAACTATAAACCCTATTATGTGTTAGCTGATGGATGTTCAGTAAGTACAGGTGGTTAGGGTTATCTTTGTGACCTCAGATTGGGTTACTGTGTTACATCACCAAGTTTAGGTGATGGATTGGATTATGGAGGCGATTGTTATATCATACCCGTATTAGTGGTGCATCTATGGTGGATCTAGTTGTCTGTTCATAGATAAGTATGTGGTTGTCAGTATGTGACCATGGACTAGAGGTCCTAGCGTGATGGTATATCCATTATAGATTGTGTGCCTGTGTATGGTTATATGGATGGTCGATAGTATCTCTGTACTGACTAGAGGTCTTAGCGTGGTTGATTGTCAGAGGTGTATGACTCTTTGTGCGGTAGAGAGAGTCTTGTGGATTGTAGTCCTTGCATAGTTGTCTTTTGGTTGACCAGGACTCCCCGTGGGATAGGGAGTGTGGCGAGAATACATGTATGGAGCTATGCATCATTACATTACATGCATGTTGTTGACTGGATCTCCCTTATGGTTGAGACGGGTCATCAGTCATCCTGCCTCCCCAGCCACTCGGGGTAGTGGTAGCAGGGTTGAGGGTAGAGCATTGTTGTGCGTGCCGTTCTCGGCCACTATGGATGGTGGTAGCTGGAGATGCGCACTTGGCCACTGTGTGGAGTGGTAGTTAGCGCACTCACCCACTATAGACGGTGGTCGTGTGATGTGCAGTTGTCCTGGGTACGGTGCTCGTCTACTCATGGGTAGGGATGGAGCGGCTAGCAGCAGGGACCCCCGTGTGAGTAGCATATAGCTCTATGGCGGCTAGCTACTGTTTCATACTACCCAACTCGGTCACTCGAGAGTGGTGGCGGCTGGAGTCGGGATAGTTGTCGTGTTGTGCCACCTAGGCCACACTGGGGTCGTGGTAGCGAGTTGGGTGCACAGGCATGACCATGCATATGCATTGCTGATATATATATGTATGCATGTATTTGATATATGTTTTACATATACCTGTGAGATGCTGCATTTGATTGAACTATGATTGCTGCATATGGTTGTTCTTCATGATACATGCCATTTGCATTTTATATACTGCTATGTGTTGAGCATGATATGTGTGTTGGTCCAGACTGATGTATGCACTTGATTAGCATCATTTCATAGTGTGGTATGGACCGGGATGTTATTACATGTGATTATATACTGTTCATATGTCTGAGTATTGGTCAGGTATAGGATTGACTTGGTACGTTATATGGGTTATGTTATTGTAAATCTGTTCAGGATGATATAACTTATGGTGTTGCAGACCGTCAGGTACGTTGGTACATTACTTCATGCTCAGTTGATCAGTTTAGTATATACATTTAGTATGACTATACTGTGGTTACTTGTTATTAGATTTGGATAGGACTGTATGTCTATTGGACTCATACTGTATACCTATAGATCTTCACATGTATACTTGTAGATCTCTTTACCCTATATGTTCATGAACTCTCTACATATTACCCCTGAGTTTATACTCACCACCCCGGGACCCTGGGCTTCCGGTCGTCCAGGTAACAGGTAGAGGATTCCTTGGACATTCGGAGCTCTGCCAGTTGATCCCATCTCACACCGAACGGATGGAGGTTTATTTACAATTTATTGTATTCTTGTGGATTGATGTATTCCGTATTGTTGTTTTGGGTTTTAGCCTGTATTGTTTCCGTATTTGTGATATACGGACGTATTGTATGTATTTGGCCGTGGTTGTGGTTTCTATTATGATTCTTATTGGGTCAAGTCACTCCAGAGTGCACAGTTGGGTCATTATATCTTGTTTTATCTGTAGTATGTTTCCGCTATGTTTGGTATGTTGATATCTTCATATTGTATTGTTGTTGTGGGCCTACGGGCCTTGTATTAACCCGATATGTTGCCACGTACAGGGGAGATGTCGTCCGTTTGCTTTTCGGCATGGTATACTCTCGGGGCGTGACACACATAACTCGAGATAATTACCTTGGTACCGAGTAATGGTGAACACTTAGATACAAATATAAGTATCCTCCCCATCAGAGTCACTGCTTTTATTTGTAGGGCCAAAGAGGAACCAACTATTAATTTTACTTGTCAAAAAGTTAGGTTGACAAGATAGTAAAATTAATGGGGAAAACCTCCTCTTACAAATGTAGAATTCGTATACGTCCACACTATCGTGGCATATGATATTCTCGGTGTTTTGAGGTGTTGGTTGATTTTAAAATTTTATTGTTTAAGGAATCAATAATTTTTTGAAATCTAATTTTTTGATCTATGTGATTCTTAGGTTTTCTTTCAAAATGACTTTCAACCCACTTGCTGTGATACTGAAAGAGAATAAACTTACTGGACCCAACTATGTTGATTGGAAGAGGAACCTTGACATTGTCTTGACTGCTGAGGAATACAAATATGTACTCCTCGAAGAGTGCCCTCCTAAGCCTAGGGATGATTCTGGGGAAAAGGAGAAAGAGAGTTATAAGAAGTGGATTAAGGTCGATGAGATGGCGCGATGTTACATTTTGGCATCTATGTTAAATGTACTGCAACATCAGCATCAAGTCATGCCCATTGCTTATGACATGATGCTCAATCTCAAAGAACTTTTCGGACACCAGAATCGCGCTGCTAGGCAGGAAGCCATGAGGAACTTGATGACGACCACCATGATCGAGGGAACACCCGTGAGGGATCATGTTCTCAAGATGATGGCTCATTTAAATGAGTTGGAAGTCCTTGGAGCTGAGATCGATGGGGAAACCCAGGTCGATATCATTCTCCAGTCTCTACCTAGTAGTTTTGAGCAGTTTTGCGTGAACTACAACATGAACAAGAGGTTGTATTCATTGGTGGAGCTTCTGACAGAACTCCAGGCGGCAGAGGGGCTATTTCGTCAGAGTGCTTAGGCGCATGCCATGGTTACCCAAAAGGTTTCTACTTCTAAGCCGAAAGGAAAGAAGAATAAGAAACAAGCTGAGGCAAAGGCGGTGGGAGGAACTCAGGGAGGAGTGAATAGGCCAAAAGGCAAGTGCTTCACTTGTAAGCAGACTAGACACTGGAAGAAGGACTGCCCCAACCGCAAGCAGAACAAAGGTATATCTTTTGGTCTAGTCGTTGAAACATGTTTAGCGGTGTTATCTACCGACACCTGGTGTGTAGATACGGGAGCCACTGATCATGTCTACAATATATTGCAGGGGTTCCAGGAAACCAGACGACTGGATGAGGAAGAGATTACCGTATACTTGGGCGATGCCACGAAGGTGGCGGCTGTTGCAGTGGGAGACGTTTATTTTTCTTTTGAGAAAAATAAAGTTTTGGTTCTTAAGAATTGCCTTTATGTACATTTATTTAGAAAGAATTTAATTTCGGTTTCTAAATTATTTATGGATCGATATTCTATTTCTTTTAATGACAGAGTTGTTATAAAAAGGAATTGAGACATTATCTGTTCGAGTGCATTGATAGGAAATTTATACACACTTGAACCAAAAGCTCCCACGATGCAAATAGAAGCTAATAACTCATCTTCTAATTCCAATAAGAGAAAAGAACCTTCGAAGATGAACCAAACATATCTTTGGCATCTTAGGCTTGGTCATATTAACCTAAGCAAAATTCAAAGGTTGATAGCTGATGGACCTCTGGGTTCATTAGTGGTGGAAGATTTCCCAACCTGCGAATCTTGCTTGGAAGGTAAAATCACCAAGAAGTCTTTTAAGGACAAGGGGTATAGAGCCAAAGATGTGCTAGAATTGGTTCATTCTGATTTGTGTGGTCCTATATCTATCCAGGATAGAGGTGGTTTTGAGTATTTTGTCTCTTTTAAAGACGATTATTCGAGATATGGATACATTTACTTGATGCACTGCAAGTCTGAATGCTTTGACAAGTTTAAAGAATTCAAGGCTGATGTGGAGAAACGTCAAGGTAAAAGTATCAAGACACAACGATCTGATCATGGTGGTGAGTACCTCTTGGGAGAGTTTAGGAATTACTTATCAGAGACTGGGATTCAATCCCAATTGTCTACACCTGGCACACCCCAACAGAATGGTGTAGCAGAGCGAAGGAATAGGACTCTTATGGAGATGGTTAGATCGATGAGGAAGTTTTTCCTCTTCTTATTCTTCTTCCTTAAGAGTTGCCGGTGCCCCTTCTCCTTCCCTAGACCTTGGCTGACGTCCAAACAAGTTTCTCTCCTCTCCTTGGCTGGTGGAAAGAAGTCTAGGGTCTCTTCCCTTACAGTCTTGGCCGACGTTCACTCTCCTTGATCTCCTTCTTGGCCGACGGCAAGCACTAAGCTTGGAGCTTCGTGGTTGGTTGAAAGAAGGAGAAGTGCTTTGTTTCTTAGTCTTCCTCTTGTTCGGAGCGAGCAAGGAAGGAAGATTGGTGATCTAGGAGCTTCGACTTTTGGTAGATCGTCGCCCACACGACGTCCAAAAGGAGGAAGGACATACGATAGAAGATCGAGAGGTATAATACTTGTCTATTTTCTTATGTAACATGTTTATGATTGTTTTCAATTATATATGCATGATATATTCTGTTTTGTGGCTAATATAACTTTGACCCTGAAAATAAATACAAAAGTCGGCGATCCGTACATCGTCTATTCTGCGGCTATTCGTAGAATAGAGGTTGGTTGCTTGAACAAGTTTGTTCAAGTGACTACACTAATCAAATAGTACGATGATGAAACGGTTGCTTGGGTAATCCCTCTTGTCATGGATAATTTTTTTTTATTCGGGGATGTAGAAGGGATCGCCATGAACAAGCGACCGAGTTGAAGTGGGAAGCGAAGTTTCCTACCTTCAGGAGAAACCTCTTACAATGATTACACAAGTAATACAAGGAAATACAAGCAATTACAAATGAAATACACAAAACAACATAGAGAAAACTTTACAACAATTGCTTTAGATGCTTGCTTGTTTGATTTCTTGAACCGCACTTGAAGATCTTGATTTGCACCAGCAAATCGTCTCAAATCGCCCAAGAAATCACTACAAAAATCTTCCCCTTTGAGCTCCCTTTAAAGCTGTAACTCGGGCTGATTTCGGCCAAGCAGTCGACTATTCCTGTAGGTGTTGTCTCACAATAGCTTAATCCATGTTAGAAAAGCTCCAACGGATACTTAGCAGTAGACTGATCACACCCATCAGTCGACTGCTCATAGATTCCAGTTGATAACCCTTACTTAGTAGTCGACTCGAAAATATTCTGTGCCCGCATCATCATCCATCAATCGGCTGCCCTCCATAGCAGTCGACTGATGAAATGTATACTGAAAGCCTAGCTCTTTTTGTATGAACATTCTATTTTGAAATAAGAATCACATGATCATTGTTTGTATTTTATATATTCATTATATATGTGTGCATATTGTCTAATATTTTACATTGTAGATAACATGGTGCTTGGTGTGGCACAGAAGATCATGTTATCAGTACCTTGTAAAATATAAGTAAAGGCTCACAACCAAGATGGTTTTGGACAAACCATTGGCATGGTTGTAGTGTAGCTTGGTATTGTTTTATCTTGAACATAGAATTACACTAGTACACTTAGGTGTATTGAGTAGGACCGACATAGAGGTGATTCAATTTAGTACTGACTACATAATTGAATCGGACCTCGGATATTATGTTGTACATGCTCTTAATCCCGATATAATAACGGGCACATGTACTTAGTATTTATTTCTTTGATTTACCAGTGGGTGAGATTTAGATGGATTAAATCAATATGCCCGGTAAGTTGGGAAATAATATTATTTACATGGTGTGCCATTGATTATAGGAGGAAACCGTGTCCTATATATTAGGTTGATAATGTCCCCTTGAGGAGCTCATAAGGTTCATCATGTAAACCCAGCTGGTTGACTTAGTCAACATGATGATAAGGTTGAGTGGTACTACTCGAGGATTTAGATGTTAATTAATTGATGGTCAATAAATCAATTAATTGACGGACATTCGATATCTTAAACATGGGGAGATTAATGTACAAATAATATATGGAGCCCATATTGATTTATGGGGGTTGGTGAGGTAGTTCAATGTGTTAGGGCAATCTCTTGCCGTGATATGGTTTTGATGGTGTGGCAAAGGGTTTAAGTTAGGTTGGTATTGTTGATTTGATATGTGCGTTGAAGTTCATGCAGGACTTAGTAATTCACACATGGAGCCATGGCGAGTTTCACCAACTCATCACTCGGGCCTTGAGTCGGTGAAGGATTGCTTTACGGAAGTCGTGCGCTTGGATCATCGAGGGACCGCCGGACGAGAAGCTTGGAGTGAAGCCGGAGGAAGTAGACTTCGAGGCAAGAGACGTGAAGCAGCATTGCAGAGTCGTGCGCCTGATGCTGCCAAGGGACGTGGCTGCGAACGAAGAGAACTTCGAAGGCGAGGGACTCCGAGGGAAGAGAGGTAGAGATTGTAACCCGGGAAGGGTAGCTCTTAGGTGAAACTTGGCCATTTGGCCAAGTGTCGGATGAGTTTTCCCGACACGATCGCGCCATGTCATGGCGATCGGCCGCCTAGTCGATGGGTCGATCGGATCGGTCTAATATGGCCGAATCAAGTTGATCGATCGATCCCGGCATGGGCGATCGGTGATGGCTGATCGGCCGATCGCTAAGGGATGGCGGTCGATCGATGTCAGCGCAGACGCAGAATGGAGTCGACCTCGTTGAGGACTCGACTGGTTGACATCAGTCGACTGATGGGTGCCATCAGTCGACTGATGTCAGTGCCGTTGGATAGTATCCAACGTGGAAAGCGGCCGTTATTGGGCAACGGCTACAGCACCAGTCGACTGATGGGTGCCATCAGTCGACTGATCCTGTATCAACGGGAAGAAACCCTCTTCCTCTATAAAAAGGAAGGGGGTAGGGCTTTGGGAGGCCAATGCTTATGCTCTAATACTCTCCCAAAGTTCTCTAAAGCTTTCCATCCTCTTACTCAAGCTTATTTCCATTCTATTTGTAAGAGGAGTGTTTGTAAAGGTTACCTCCACCTAGCTTGGTGCAAAGGAGAGACCAATAGTGATTGGGTTTCGGAGTGATTCACCGTGGACGAATCGGACTGTGGATTAGCGGCGTAGCCGTGAACCACGTTACATCTCGGTGTTTGTATTGCTTGCTTATATTTTGCTTGTCTTTATTTACATTTGTATATTCCGCTTGCGCTAACGCTTTGTAGACGAGCAAAATACGACGTCCAACGAACGAGGGCTATTCACCCCCCTCTAGTCGGCCAATCGATCCCCAACAAGTGGTATCAGAGCCAGGTCGCTCTTCAAGGACTAACCGCCGCGAGAGCACTTCAACAAGTAAATGGCCGGCTCAAACATCCGCCCACCGAAGTTCGACGGCGAATTCTCTTGGTGGAAAAAGAGAATGGAGGTATTCTTCGAAACCGACTTTGAAATTCTTTTAATAATGGAAAACGGTTTCGAGTTGCCTAGGAACGAGAATGGGGAGCCATTGGAGAAATCTAGGTGGAGCAAAAGGCAAAGAGAAGAATACTTGGCAAATTCAAAGGCCAAGCACCACCTATACAATGTGCTCCCTCAACAAGAAGTAAATAGAATAGGGGAGTGCTCAAGTGCCAAGGAGATGTGGGAGAAGTTGGTTGAACTTCATGAAGGCACTTCGGAAGCCAAGCTAGCGAGAAGAGATCTCCTCCGCTCCCAACTATCAAATATTAAGCTTGAAAAGGGAGAAAAGGTAACTTCCCTACATTCTAGAATTAAAGAAATATTAATTGGGCTAACGAGTGTAGGAGAGAAGCTCTCCAACCGGGATATGGTAATGAAATCCATAGATGCTTTCCCCCGGTCCTCAAGATGGAGCTCCATGGTGGACTCATTTTACATCTCCAAGAACCTAGAAGTGAGCACCTTGGAGGAATTCTTTTCAACCATGGAGCTTCATGAGACAAGGCTTGAAGGTATACAAGAAGAGCCTAGAGTCCAAAATTCACGGGGAGTAGCCTTGATGGCAAACAAGGGAAAGAAGAAGATGGAAGTCCCTTCCTCCTCATCCGATGAAGCCTCTACCTCCTCCATGGATAGCATGGAAGAAGCCTACATGGTAAGGAAGGTAAGGTGTGGATTTAAGAATTTTAGATTTGATAAATCTCATGACAGGAATAGAAGACCAAGGGGGAAGGTCATATGTTATAATTGCCAAGGAGAGGGACATATAAGGGATAATTGTCCCCTCCTAAAAAAGAGCAAGAAAGAAGAAAAGAGGAAGAAGAAGGGGAGCAAGAAAAAGGAAGAAGAAAAGAAGGCAAAAGGAAAAGGGAAGGCCATGGCGCTCAAAGCCAAGACATGGGATGACCTTGCCTCTTCATCCTCATCCGAAGAAGAAGAGCATGTCTACTCCAACCTAGCACTAATGGCTCTTCATGACTCGGATTGCTCCTCCTCCACCGAAAATGAAGGATCAAGCTCAAGTGGGGAGAGCTCAAATGAAGGGGGAGCTTCTACATCCTCATCATCCGAAGAAGAAGAAGAAGACATGGAAACTATGGTAACGAATGCTTCCCCTAAGAAAATAGTTTCCATAATTTCTAGTTTAACTAAGGAGCTATTTGGAATGAAAAAGAAAAATAAAAGCATGCTTAATCAAATTAAGGCATTAGAAAATAAGCTAGAAAATGCATGCTTAAATAATAATGATAATGTTTCTTCTTGCCATAATGATGCATGCTCACATGACTATATGCCGTTGGATGTTAATGATGCATGCATAGAGGAAAATAGGGCATTAAGGGTAAAGGTAGATTATTTAACCAAAGCCCTAGAGAAATTCACAATTGGCTCCAACACATTAAATATGATTATTAGGAGCCAAAGGGCAAGCTTCAATAAAAAAGGCCTAGGATACAAGGAAAAGAAAAATGAAAAGGCCTATAAATGCCTAATTGCTAGGGGACAAGATAAGAAGAAAGTAATTGCTAGGAAATGGATCCCCAAGGAATATCTAGTAAACCCAATAGGAAAGAACTTATTTTGGGTTCCAAAATCCATCCTTAAGGGTTAGAATAACCCTAGGGTAGTCAACCACATGGACCTAACCTATATCATATTTTGGTTGACTTAGGATGACGGGACAACATTTTTTAGATAGTGTTGGGTGATGATAACGTACCCATAAATAGATAATAATGCTTAAATCATGATGATTGATGTAATTTCTATGTATATTTACAATCATGATTTATGTTTTTGAAATTTGGCACGTTATCATAAGAAATAGGTTTGAATCATGCTTTAGGTAATACTTTGTTTATTATCATCATATAATACCTAATGCATGACTATTATTTGATGAATACATGAGGTTCATGATCATAATGTAGAATTCATTCATATATGCCTTTATGATCATGAGGATTATTAGGATAATACTTAATCATGTTAGAATTGCATGAACATATTGGTTAAGTATACACAAATTCCCCCTAGGATGCATCTCACACTCATCATAGGCTACCTTGATTGCAAACTTAGCATGAGCGAGATGTTAGGATGATACAAATTTCCACTAATGCCTATGGCATTTAGATGGTCATTTAAAGTATCAAAATAACAATAATAGACCAATCATGGGGAAGGCTTATGTTTAATTCATAGACATATTGCCCAAAGATCATGGTTGGATATTTCATAAGTTTTCAAAACAATTTCTTACTTTAAAAATCCATGTATTCATGTTTTGAAACAATTGGAACCAAAACTAGGTGTTAAACTTGATACTATCATGATAAAAAACCTAGTAGTTTTTAAAGCTTTTGGATTTTTGGCAAAAACGTGGAAATATAATGATCTTTCATGAAAAACTATTTTTCCCTGATAGATATACTTAAATGAAATGTGTTCCCCAAATTTCATGATTTTTCGAATTTTCTAGAATTTTTAATGCATTTCTGAAATTCAACCCAGAAATCAGAAAATCCCGAATTCACGTGCGATTGTAGTATCGAACCGATCAATATCGGTTGAATTCCGATTTTAAATCAACTTGTGGTAATTTTCTTTCTATTAGACTTGATGCCATGTGTTTTTAACTTAGTGATAATCTTTTTGATGGTGTCAAAGGGGGAGAAAATATTATGTTTAAGTTAATTATTTTAGGGGGAGAAATATATGATAGGGGGAGAAAATTGGTATAGAGAGTTTCATGGATTAAGGGGGAGTTGCATGTTGCTATATCATGATTATGTTTACATGCTTTCTTTACCTTAAAATTTATATCAAATGTTTTTACCTAACTTAAACGGATTGCCACACATCAAAAAGGGGGAGATTGTTAGGGCAATCTCTTGCCGTGATATGGTTTTGATGGTGTGGCAAAGGGTTTAAGTTAGGTTGGTATTGTTGATTTGATATGTGCGTTGAAGTTCGTGCAGGACTTAGTAATTCGCACATGGTGCCATGGCGAGTTTCACCAACTCATCACTCGGGCCTTGAGTCGGTGAAGGATTGCTTTGCGGAAGCCGTGCGCTTGGAGCATCCGAGGGACCGCCAGACGAGAAGCTTGGAGTGAAGCCGGAGGAAGTAGACTTCGAGGCAAGAGATGCGAAGGAGCATTGCAGAGCCGTGCGCCTGATGCTGCCGAGGGACGTGGCCGCGAACGTAGAGAACTTCGAAGGCGAGTGACTCCGAGGGATGAGAGTGAGCGATTGTAACCCGGGAAGGGTAGCTCTTAGGTGAAACTTGGCCATTTGGCCAAGTTTCGGATGAGTTTTCGACACGTCGTCATTGCCATGTCATGGCGAGTCGATCGCCTCGATCGATCGATTAGGTCTAATATGGTGAATCAAGTTTATCGATCGCAGCCGGCATATGGGCGGTCGTGATGGCTCGATCGGCCGCTAAGGGACGGATCGATGTCACCGCATGGGCACAGAATGGAGTCGACCTCGTTGAGGACTCGGTTGACATCGATCGGTGATGGGTGCCATCACGATCGGATATCGATCGCTGGATAGTATCCAACGTGGAAAGCGATAGTTATTGACAGCGATGACCGATGGGTGCCATCAGTCGACTGATCCTGTGTCAACGGGAAGAAACCCTTTTCCTCTATAAAAAGGAAGGGGGTAGGGCTTTGGGAGGCCAATGCTTATGCTCTAATACTCTCCCAAAGTTCCCTAAAGCTTTCCATCCTCTTACTCAAGCTTATTTCCATTCTATTTGTAAGAGGAGTGTTTGTAAAGGTTACCTTCACCTAGCTTGGTGCAAAGGAGAGACCAATAGTGATTGGGTTTCGGAGTGATTCACCGTGGACGAATTGGACCGTGGATTAGCGGCGTAGCCGTGAACCACGTTACATCTCGGTGTTTGTATTGCTTGCTTATATTTTGCTTGTCTTTATTTACATTTGTATATTCTGCTTGCGCTAACGCTTTGTAGACGAGCAAAATACGACGTCCAACGAACGAGGGCTATTCACCCCCCTCTAGCCGGCCAATCGATCCCCAACACAATGATGATCCTCTAGTGGAATGGAACATCATTGATGGATCAAGTTTGTGTTGTTCCGATCCATCGGGTGGCCAAGACCCAACTCCTCCTTATGGTCCCTATCGTAGCCTAATATAATCCTTGTGAAGTCTAGATCCAAGAATGTAAAACAAAACCTAGAACCAACGGTTGGGATTAAATCCCTAGATCCGATGGTTGGATGAAACCCTAGAACCAACGGTTGGGATGAAACCTTAGATCTGACGGTTGGGATGAAATCCTAGATCCGACGGTTGGGATTAAACCCTAGATCCGACGGTTGGGATAAAACCCTAGATCCGACGGTGGAGATTAAATCCCTAGATCCGACGGTGGAGATTAAAGGAGGCTTAAGCCTAATTATATAAATAGAGGCTTAGGTTGGGCGGCAAAGTGGTGATTGGAAGAATTAGGGTTTGGCTTTTGGAGGTGGGCGGCTAGGGTTTGGAGAAAAAGTGGGCGGCAACTTCTTCTTCCTTCTAGTTGTTGCCGGCGCCCAATTTGATCCATCAATACTTGGCCGGCGCCCAACCTTAAGGTCTTTCCCTTCTTCCTTGGCCGGCGGTTCTCCTCTCATTGGTGGCCGGTTCTCTTCCTCCTCCCTATTCTCCAAAGTGGCCGGCGGCAACTCTTCTTGAAATTGGCCGGCGCATCATCCATTGCTCCTTGGCCGGCGGTTGCACCAAATTCCCTAATTTGGTGGCCGGTTCTAGACAGGAAAGGTATTTGCGAGTTCTTCTCTTTGTTCGCAGCGGACAAGGTAGAGAAGAAAGCGATCTAGAAGGCTTCTACTCGTGGAGGAAATTCGTCCACACGTCGTCCACGAGAAGGATAGGACATACGGTCGAAGATCGTGAGGTATAAAGTTATTTTAACTTTATGTACAGATCTGAGCATGTTCTTATTTGTTTTGATTATGCATGTGTGTGTATGAATATATATTGTATAATCATGGACCCCGAAGACAAACACAAAAACTGGCGATCCATCCGTCGTCTCTTCCGCGGCTAACCAACTAGAAGAGTTGTGTTGCTTGAACAACTAGTTTGTTCAAGCGACCACTCAAGTTGTTAGCACGACGATGAAATGGTGTTGTTAAGGAAGCTCATCCCATCCGGATTAATCCTTTCATTAGTGAAAATTTTAATCCGGGGACATGGGAGCCAATGAGCCTCCGAAGCATCCACCCAACATGTGCAACATGGAACATGCTAATCAATTAAATGTAGTTTGGTTCTCTAATTAGGGTCTTGTGGAAGGGACATCATACCCTTTCCCAATAAGCTTTCGCTACTATCGGGAACTACCTATCCTTAACTAGCAAATCCTTTCGTTAGAATAGGATAGACGAATGAGGATGCTAAATCAATCCCTACGAGGAGTCAGAATGTGTCCCATTCCCTACTCCATCGTGTTAGTAATATATGAGAGATGTCCTAAGGCAATCGCCTTATGTATGAACCATTTATATGATAAATGAAGATTCACTATTTGAGTATACATGTTTTATGTATTTGATTGGATCTTAAACTCATTTCTTGAATGTCACGATCGATTCACGGAGAGAATTTGTGATTGGATCACAACTAGTGAGTATCTCTACATGTGTAATTGTGATGTATCGGAATTATCCTAGTCGATGAATTGATGGATTTGGACACCATCAATTACATCCAAGACTTCGCACGAGGTATACTCCTTGGTGTATCCAAGCGGTGATTCTCCGGGTGGAGACATAGTGATGTCGGAGTTGATCGTGGATGCTAGTTATGGTAACTAGTTCATTGGAGTGACCAAAGTAAGACTTCATATGGTTCTCTGCATATATAGATATGTCAATGAAGTTCTTCTTGTGGCTTAAGTGCGATGTTCCTTTGACTTGCGGTATTCAAGTCATCTTGATCATGGAGACTTATGCTTTGACATCTTAAGCAAACATCTCTAAGGAGATGTGGACCCGGATGATTGGGTATAAGTCAGTGATCGAAGGTGTTTGAATAGCCTATAAAGATTCACCACTCCTTGCGAGGAGATGTATACCCATGGCCTCTCGTCGGATTGTTACTAAAGTCTTTGGCCAAAGCAATACATGTTTAGAGTAAGGTACTCTTGATACATGTGGAGTAACTAGAATCCGTAGGGACGAGGAAATGATACTTGGGCTAGGTGTGGCGTAGTCGGCCTAGTGAGGTGACACAATAGACCATGTCACTGAACCAAGTGGGTATAAGATGAGTGAAGGGAATGGGGCACGCGATTCATTCAAGCTCTTGAAGGGTTTGAAATAGTTACGGATCAACCGTTGATCTTTTCGGTTAATTGGGGATCATGATGTACTACTAGGTGCCACTCATGATCGTTCTATAATTAATGGTTAATTATAGGCGGCCAACATAAACCGAGAACCTATTTGGTCACACGCTGCGAGTGTAATCCAAAGGATTTAAAGCGAGCTTGAGAATGGGATTCTCGAGAGAAACTATGTTTGGTTGGACCAAACATAAAGCGAGCATGAAATTGTTTTGATGCAATGGAAGCGTGGATGGGCGTGTCTTATGAAGACATAATGGATGGACCAAAATGGTTTGGTTCTAATCCAATGGAGGAGAATAAACCAAAGGGTTTGGTTTATTTTAAACGAATGAACCAAAAGTTGGTTCGGTTCGTTTTAACTTAAAATAAACCATCATGGTTTGGTTTATTTTAACTTATCTTAATGGAGCGGGTTAACGGGCTTTATTGATATGATCCATTAACCACTAAGAGAATTAGTTCTCTATTAAATAGGGATTAAACACTAACCCTATACCTAATCCAATTAGTGGCTGCCAAACCCATCCTCGTTGTTGTTGGCGTCTACAACAAGGGCGGCCGCCTAACTTGATTGAGCTGCTGCCATCTCCTTGTCGGCGTCAAGTTTCGGCCGGTGAACTCCGCGACCCTCCGGTGATCTCCCTTGGGTTCGGTGTAAAGGTGAGCCTCCATCTCTTCTTTAGCGGCGCCTATTTCCTCCACCAAAGCTGTCCAGTTTTCTGGACAGCTTCTTCTCCTCGTCGGGCGTCGTTTGGGCGACGGTTAGTGCTCGACAGCGGATAACATACGGGATTTGATCTCCGGTAATCCTCTGAGGTGGAGGACGAAGGATTCGTCAATCGGTTGACGAATACCTCTCCGGAGAAGCAAGTCTTGAGGACTTGTTTTAGGTCGAATTTGGATTCGGACCGTGATCATCTCTCGATCACGTCGTCTTCAACACGAGGCTAGTAACCCGTACGAAGACGAAGCTCGTGGCTTGGCGAAGTCATCCCGAGGAGCTCGGCGTGGATACGGATAGAGACGATTCTTACGAGAATCGTTCCGGTTGATGCCGTTCCCGCTACACGTCATACGGAAGGTATAACGTAGTTTAATTTCTTTTATTGCAATTTTAATTTACGGTTATGTCTACACTTGTTGTAATAGCATGCGTGTGTTGTGTGTGTTGTAATAAATAGGAATATTTATTATTTTTGTTGCTTCCGCTGTGCACATGTTTACGAAACATGATCGAACACACACACGCCGCGGTGCCGGAAACCCAACAGTGGTATCAGAGCCCAGGTTGTGTTTCGACATAATCGTAAAATGGTTTTGCGATAGTCATAATGTATTTCTGGAAATTTTCTAAATTTTGGAAATTTAGAAGTATTTATGGAAATTTTTCAATTTTGGAAAGTCTAGAAGTATTTATGGAAATCTTCCACTTTTGGAAAGTTGGAAGTATTTATGGAAATTGATATTTTCCATAAATAAAATATTTGATTAGATTCTGGAAATTTGTTTCCTAATTTAATCATGATTTGATTTTGGAAATCAAATCTTAAAATATTTTATTTCCATAAGTAGTTTTAATGATTTAGGAAATTGGTTTCCTAAATAGATTTTCCTTAATCAAATAATTCCATGAATAAAATATGTGATTAGATTTGGAAATTTGTTTCCTAATTTAATTATGATTTGATTTGGAGAATCAAATCTTAAACATATTTTATTTCCATAAATAGTTATGACATATAAGGAAATTATACATGACATAATTGTATGCCATGTAATTGCATTAGATGCATAACATTATGCCATGCGTGTCGTGACATGTAGATGTATGCCATGTATGCCATGCCATGTAGATAATAGTTATTTGCATGCAAAGAGGATGAGACATAAAACCCTAACTCAATATTAAAGCCTACACCTTCCATTAATATGGTTAGAACCAGAGTTCCGTTTCTTGTTTGGGTTGTTGGACTCTCTCCAAGCCCGGCTCGAACACGAACATGTTCAAATCATGGAATAGTTTAATACTAATATGGTAAGAGTCAGAGGTCAATCGTTAGCTTTGGTTGTTGGACTCTCTCAAGCTGGCTAATTGGTTGAATGCTCTAACCATATTAAAACTATTTCGCGATTAATGGGTTGGCTTTAACCTGGAGCATCGGCTTGTTGGACTCTCTCCAAGGTCGATGTAAAGGGAGGTGAAGTTGGGTGCTATGCATATGATGCATACTTGTTAATGTGTTAACAACCCAATGTATGTGTAAACATTCAATTAGTTGATAGCACATTGTGATAGTTGCATATACATGATATGTAATCGGTATAGATGATACCCACCATCATAGCTAAGAATGGCTTGTTGGACTCTCTCCAAGGTTGTTCTTATCTATGATGGATATCAACCATTCGGAGATGGACCTACGATCTCGAAGTGATTTTGGGGTTTTGAAATTCGAAAAATGAATGGGATTTATAAATGTATATTGATGCATTTTAAAATCATTTTCTCATATATGCTCGTTTTGTATTTCTAGGTCAATAAATTGATCATGATGGCGTCTTTGAATTTGCGCACTATTTTGGATTGAACAAAGTAGTGGGCCTAACTTCTGGGTGGCTTAGAAACACGAGAATTGTTCTCAAGGCGGAAAAGCTTGCATATGTCCTTGAAGAGCCTCTTCTGACCGTCTAAGGGCGATGCAACTCGGACCAAATGTTGGTCTATCGAAACATGTGCGGTCTGGTGAGTTGCATCATGCTAGCGGCGATGGTACAGATGGATGCTAACACTATGGTCTTCCATCTTCATGAGTTGTTCGATGAGCAAGCGAGATCCGAAAGGTTCGAGGTCTCTAGGCTCCTCTTCACCACGAAGATGCAAGAAGGTTAAATGCAGTAATGCGATTTGTGCTAAAGATGAGCGGGTACATCGGCGGCTAGCTACCCTCGGTTTTGTGATGGATCATGAGTTAAGTATTGACTTAATTGCATTGTTTGCCCAAGAGTTTCGCAATTTGTGATGAACTATCGGATGAACAAATTGGAATCCACCATTCAGAGCTCCTCGATATCTTTGAAGGTGTGGAGCCTTACGAAGCATGAGGAGAAAGCGGTTCATTAGTTGATTCCTCAAAGAAAGGTTCTAAGAGGAAGGCAAAAGAACGAGAAGAAAGGAAAGAAAAGGCAAAGAAAGGCGGAACCAGTATAAAGGGCACTTGCCATCATTGTGGCAAGGAAGGCCCTTTGGCGAAGAAAGCTGCAAGATTTATCTTGAGTCCATGAAGAAGAAGAAGGCATCGATGCCCCATCCTCTTCAGAGTATCTTCGTTATTGATTGTCATTCTATTTCCTTAGACACTTGGGTATTGGATCTGGGTGTAGCTCACATATATGTAATGACATACATGGGCTAAGGAATAGAAGAAGACTTCGAGGAGAGTCAAATTTGCGAGTTGGCAATGGAGCAAAGGTTCTTTGCTCGCCATCGGAACTTATTCTTTGAAGCTCCTAGTGGACTAGTCTTAGAATGGACAATTGCTATTATGTTCCTTCTCTAATAAAGAACATTGTTTCTATTTCTGTTTAAATAGAAATGGTTTCCATTTAACGTTTAGTAACAATTGTTGTTATATAACTTTGAATGGCGTACTTTATGGAGCTGGAACTTTGAGTAATGGCATTTATCGTTGGGCGTATCGGTGACATTTTCAATATCGAGCGAGCAACAGCGTGCTCGAAGGATAATCACATAGACTCCTATATGTGGCATTGTCGTCTTGGCCATATAAGCAAGAAGCGCGTTCGAATTACACGATGTAGGTGCGGAATCGTTGAATTGGATTCATACGATACATGCGAATCATGCTTAAAGGCAAGATGACTAAGTTACCTTTCTTTGGAAAGGTGAGCAGTGGGAGAGTTACTAGGTCTAGTACATGCGATGTATGTGGACCTATGTCAACTCAAGCATTAGGAGGCTATAGCTACTTCATTACCTTCACGATGATCACTCACGGTTTGGGTATGTGTTCTTGATGAAACACAAGTCTGAAGCCTTTGAAAGGTTCAAGAATTCAGAAATGAAGTAGAGAAACAACATGACAAAGTATTAAAATACTTGATCGGATCGAGGTGGTGAATACTTAAGTCAAGAGTTTCTTGATTATCTAAGAGACAATGGCATATTGTCTCAATGGACTCCGCCCTATACACCACACATAATGGTGTATCACGAGGCGTACTTAGGACCTTGTTGGACATGGTCAGTCAATGATGAATCATGCGACTCTTCCCAAGTCCTTTTGGGGTTATGCATAGAGTGTTTACTTGTTAAACAGAATGCCTACCAAGGTAGTCTCAACTACTCCATATGAGATATGGAATGGTAAGAAACCTCATGTATCTTACTTGAAGATATGGGGTTGTCATGCTTATGTGAAGCGGACTGTATCAGACAAATTGGATGCTAAGTCTGATAAATGTCTATTTATTGGATACCCTAAGGAAACAAGGGGTTACAATTCTATCATCTGTGGAACAAAGGTGTTTGTTTCAAGGCATCTTTGTGTTTCTAGAGAAAGAGTTTCTCTTGCAAGAAAGCAGTGGGAGTGTCGTTGAGCTTGAGGAGGCTCGAGAGACTCAAATAGACATTGATGAGATACAGTGAAGCACAGCGGTAGCAACTCATAGTGATGAGCAATTTTGGACCTATTGTAACACCACATCTTCGTAGATCTGGTAGAACACATAATATTCACGAGAGATATGGATTTCGTAAGTGAATCGAGCGACGTGTTACTCATTGATGATGAGAGCCTACAGTTATGAAGAAGTCTTGACAAGTTGAGAAAGGGATAAGTGGCTTGGTGCCATGAAGTCGGAAATGGATTCCATGTAGAAAACCAAGTTTGGAACTTGGTTGACCCACGAAGGCATAAAGCCTATAGGGTGCAAGTGGGTTTCAAGAAGAAAACCGACATGGATGGTAATGTGATTACCTATAAGGCTAGATTGGTGGCGAAGGATATCGTCAAAACAAGGTGTTGATTATGGCCGAAACCTATTACTTTGTAGCTATCTTAAATCCATTCGGATGCTCCACGGCCATAGCGGCTCATTATGATTATGAGATATGGCGGATGGATGTGAAACAGACTTTCCTTAATGGAAACTTGCTCGAGGGCGTGTATATGATACACTGAGGTTTCACATCGGTTGATAAAACCAAGGTATGCAAGTTGCGGCGATCCATTTATGGATTGAAGCAAGCATCCGAGGCTGGAATATCCGTTTTGATGAGACAATCAAAAGTTTGATTTCTCACAAAATCGAAGAACCTTGTGTGTACAAGAAGGTTAGTGGGAGTGCGATCGTGTTCCTAGTATTGTATGTCGATGACATATTACTTATAGGAAAGCGATGTGTCCATCTTCTGATCGATTAAGGTTTGGTTATCCAAGACATTCTCCATGAAAGACACAGGAGAAGCAACCTACATCCTTGGGATTAAGATCTATAGAGATAGATCGAAGCGGTTGCTTGGTCTTTCGCGGTCTACATATATAGGCCGAGTGCTAAAGAGGTTTAGCATGTCGGAATCCAAGAAAGGTTATCTACCCATCGGGCATGGGGTACACCTTTCAAGTCTATGTCGTAGCCGCGAAGGCGAGAGGATTTGCATGAGTAAGATTCCCTATGCATCCGCAATAGGATCTATCATGTATGCTATGTTATGTACGAGGCCCGATGTATCGTATGCTCACGAGTGTCACGGCGGATACGGATCGATCGAGAATGGATCATTGGGCGGTATTAAGAGGCGATCCTTAAGTACTTGAGAAGAACTAAGGATGTGTTCTAATATATGGAGAAGGGACATGGTGATACGGCGGGTATCTGGATGCGGCTTCGAGACGGACAAGGATGATTCGGTCTCGATGCGGATCGTGTTCACCTTGAATGAAGCGCGATGAGTTGGAAAAGTTCCAAACAAGAGATGAGCGGATTCTAGGCGAGAATATATTGCGGCGGGCGTGAAGAGCGGTTTGGATCAAGAAGTTCGTTCATGAACTTGGTGTGATTCGCCATTGTTGAAGCAATCTGGTCTCTGCGACAACAATGGAGCAATTGCACGAAAGAGCCAAGGTCTCATCAACGATCCAAACATGTGCTTCCGCTATCATCTTATCGGAGAGATCATCGGTAGGAATGAAATACAAATCGAGAAAATTCCCCTTTGAAAGGAACTTAGCGGATCCTTTGACTAAGCATTACCTCAAAGTAAGTTTGAGGTCATGTTAGAGCTTATGGTATTGGATCTGTAGCGATTGGCATTAGGCCAAGTGGGAGTCTGTTAGTAATATATGAGAGATGTCCTAAGGCAATCGCCTTATGTATGAACCATTTATATGATAAATGAAGATTCACTATTTGAGTATACATGTTTTATGTATTTGATTGGATCTTAAACTCATTTCTTGAATGTCACGATCACGATTCACGGCATGAGAGAATTTGTGATTGGATCACAACTAGTGAGTATCTCTACATGTGTAATTGTGATGTATCGGAATTATCCTAGTCGATGAATTGATGGATTTGGACACCATCAATTACTGCCAGACTAGCACAGTATACTCCTTGGTGTATCAAGCGGTGATTCTCCTTTGGTGGAGACATAGTGATGTCGGAGTTGATCGTGGATGCTAGTTATGGTAACTAG
The DNA here is from genome assembly GCA_025175895.1 of Wurfbainia villosa. NCBI lineage: Eukaryota > Viridiplantae > Streptophyta > Magnoliopsida > Zingiberales > Zingiberaceae > Wurfbainia > Wurfbainia villosa. The sequence continues at coordinate 97,943,937 of CM045990.1, forward strand.
TTCATTGGAGTGACCGGTAGTAAGACTTCATATGGTTCTCTGCATATATAGATATGTCAATGAAGTTCTTCTTGTGGCTTAAGTGCGATGTTCCTTTGACTTGCGGTATTCAAGTCATCTTGATCATGGAGACTTATGCTTTGACATCTTAAGCAAACATCTCTAGGAGATGTGGACCCGGGATGATTGGGTATAAGTCGAAGTGATCGAAGGTGTTTGAATAGCCTATAAAGATTCACCACTCCTTGCGAGGAGATGTATACCCATGGCCTCTCGTCGGATTGTTACTAAAGTCTTTGGCCAAAGCAATTACATGTTTAGAGTAAGGTACTCTTGATACATGTGGAGTAACTAGAATCCGTAGGGCGAGGAAATGATACTTGGGCTAGGTGTGGCGTAGTCGACCTAGTGAGGTGACACAATAGACCATGTCTGAACCAAGTGGGTATAAGATGAGTGAAGGAATGGGGCACGATTCATTCAAACTCTTGAAGGGTTTGAAATAGTTACGGATCAACCGTTGATCTTTTCGGTTAATTGGGGATCATGATGTACTACTAGGTGCCACTCATGATCGTTCTATAATTAATGGTTAATTATAGACGGCCAACATAAACCGAGAACCTATTTGGTCACACGCACAACGAGTGTAATCCAAAGGATTTAAAACGAGATTGAGAATGGGATTCTCAGACCGAGAGAAACTATGTTTGGTTGGACCAAACATAAAGCGAGCATGAAATTGTTTGATCAATGATAGGCGTGGATGGGCGTGTCTTATGAAGACATAATGGATGGACCAAAATGGTTTGGTTCTAATCCAATGGATGAGAATAAACCAAAGGGTTTGGTTTATTTTAAGCGAATGAACCAAAGGTTGGTTCGGTTCGTTTTAACTTCACCTAAACCATCATGGTTTGGTTTATTTTAACTTATCTTAATGGAGCGGGTTAACGGGCTTTATGGATATGATCCATTAACCACTAAGAGAATTAGTTCTCTATAAAATAGGGATTAAACCCTAACCTAAACCTAATCCAATTAACCTAGTGGTGCCCAACCCATCCTCCTTGTTGTTGGCGTCAACAACAAGGCGCCCAACTTGATGAGCTGCTGCCATCTCCTTCGGCGTCCAAGCTTCGGCGGTGAACCTCCGGCGACCCTCGGTGATCTCCTTGGGTTCGGTGTAAAGGTGAGCCTCCATCTCTTCTTTTTTGGCGGCGCCAATTTCCTCCACCAAGCTGTCCAGTTTTCTGGACAGCTTCTTCTCCTCTCGTCGGAGCGTCGTTTGGACGACGGTTAGTGCTCCGACAGCGGATAACATATCGGGGATTTGATCTCCGGTAATCCTCTGAGGTGGAGGACGAAGGATTCGTCAATCGGTTGACGAATACCTCTCCGGAGAAGCAAGTCTTGAGGAATTGTTTTAGGTCCGAATTTGGATTCGGACCGTGATCATCTCTCGATCACGTCGTCTTCAACACGAGGCTAGTAACCCGTACGAAGACGAAGCTCGTGGCTTGGCGAAGTCATCCCGAGGAGCTCGGCGTGGATACGGATAGAGACGATTCTTACGAGAATCGTTCCGGTTGATGCCGTTCCCGCTACACGTCATACGGAAGGTATAACGTAGTTTAATTTCTTTTATTGCAATTTTAATTTACGGTTATGTCTACACTTGTTGTAATAGCATGCGTGTGTTGTGTGTGTTGTAATAAATAGGAATATTTATTATTTTTGTTGCTTCCGCTGTGCACATGTTTACGAAACATGATCGAACACACACACGCCGCGGTGCCGGAAACCCAACACATCGTACCCTTCACCTACAGTTACCGAAGATGAGGACAACCACTTGGTTCCTTTTTAATTCCCCTAGATCTTTGATACAAGGGTTGTCTCCCCTTGTATCGGCTATGCACAATGTTAGGAATTGCTTTGGAGGCTCATTGGCTCCCATGTCCCCGGATTAAAATTTTCACTAATGAAAAAACTAATCTGGATGGGATGAGTTTCCTAAGCACAATCATTTCGTCATCGTGCTAACAACTCGAGTGATCGCTTGAACAAACAAGTTATTCAAGCAACCCAACTCTTCTAGTTGGTTAGCCGCGGAAGAGACGACGGACTGATCGCCGGTTTTTGTGTTTGTCTTCGGGGTCCATGATTATACAAATACATACAAATGCAAACTAGTATAATCAACACATACTAACATAAAGATAAGAACATGCAAAGATCAATAAAAGTTGTAAAACTTTTATACCTCTCGATCTTCTATCGTATGTCCTATCCTCCTCGTGGACGTCGTGTGGATGAAGATCCTCCACGAGTAGAAGCCTCCTAGATCACGTTCTTCCTTTCCTTGCTCTATCCGAACAAAGAGAAGAACCAAACAAAGACTCCTTCTCCTTTCTAGAACCGGCCACCAAGCCAAGGAGCTTGATATAACCGCCGGCCAAGGAGTAGTTTCTTGAGCACCAGCCAACCTTGAGAAGAGTTGTCGCCGGCCACCAAGGAGAAAGCAAGAGGGCGCCGGCCAAGAGCTCCATGGATGAAACCTAGCCCTTGTTTCCACCGGCCAAGGAGAAAAGGATGAAGGGAAGAGCGCCGACAAAGGATGAGAAGAGGAAGAGGGGCGCCGACCAAAACCCTAGGGAGAACAAAGCTTGCCGCCCACTTCTAGCCGCCCAAAACCCTAACTTCTCTAGGGTTTTTTGCCGCCCACTTTTAGATAGGCAAAACCCTAATCCACTAGAATTAGTTGCCGCCCAAGCCTTAGCCCTCTATTTATAGAGTTGGGCTTAAGCCTCCTTTAATCTCTACCGTCAGATCTAGGGATTTAATCTCCACCGTCGGATCTAGGGTTTCATCCCAACCGTCGGATCTAGGGTTTCATCCCAACCGTCGGATCTAGGGTTTCATCCCAACCGTCGGATCCAGGGTTTCATCCCAACCATCGGATTTAGGGTTTTATCCCAACCGTCGGATCTAGAGATCTAATCTCAATCGTCGGTTCTAGAGTTTTGTTTTCCATCCTTGGATCTAGGCTTCATGAAGATTATATTACGCTACGATAGGGACCATGAGGAGGAGTTGGATCTTGGCCACCCGATGGATCGGATCCACACAAACTTGATCCATCAATGATGTTCCATTCCACTAGAGGTTCATCATTGAATTACCTCACCAACCCCCATAAATCAATATGGGCTCCATATATTATTTGTACATCCATCTCCCCGTGCTTAAGATATCGAATGTCCGTTAATTAATTGATTTACTGAGCATCAATCAATTAACATCTAACTCCTCGAGTAGTACCACTCAACCTTATCATCATGTTGACTAAGTCAACCAGCTGGGTTTACATGATGAACCTTATGAGCTCCTCACGGGGACATCATAAACCTAATATATAGGACACGGTTTCCTCCTATAATCAACGACACACCATGTAAATAATATAATTTCCCAACTTACCGGGCATATTGATTTAATCCATCTAAATCTCACCCTTTGGTAAATCAAAGAAATAAATACTAAGTACATGTGCCCGTTATTATATCGGGATTAAGAGCATGTACAACATAATATCCAAGGTCCGATTCAATTATATAGTCAGCAATAAATTGAATCACCTCTATGTCGGTCCTGCTCAATACACCTAAGTGTACTAGTGTAACTCTATGTTCAAGACAAAACAATACCAAGCTACACTACAACCATGCCAATGGTTTGTCCAAAACCATCTTGGTTGTGAGCCTCTACTTATATTCTACAAGGGACTGATAACATGATCTTCTGTGCCACACCAAGCACCATGTTATCTACAATGTAAAATATTAGACAATATGCACACATATAATAAATATAAAGTGCAAACAATGATCATGTGATTCTTATTTCAAAATAAAAATGTTCATACAAAAAGATCTAGGCTTTCAGCATACATTCCAAATATCTCCCACTTATACTAAAAGACTATGCTGTCATCACACTGCCATACATCTGATCCCCATGTCCTCCACATGCCTATCAAATGCTTTCGCTGGAAGGGCCTTAGTGAATGGATCCGCCAGGTTATCCTCTGATGTAATCTTGGCGACAGCTACTTCTCCTCGCTTTACGATATCTCGTATCAGGTGGTACTTGCTCTCTATGTGTTTACTCGCCTTATGGGCTCGTGGTTCCTTCGAGTTTGCAACTGCACCACTGTTATCACAATAAATTGTGATAGTTCTGGGCAAACCAGGAATCACATCCAAGTCCATCAAGAAGTTCCTGAGCCATACAGCTTCCTTGGCTGCCTCAGAGGCTGCCACATACTCAGCTTCCATGGTAGAGTCCGCCACGCATTTCTTGTCACGCCCGCCCTTCCGGGACCCTAAATGTCCGGAGAGGCGGCGCGTGACGCGACCGTACATACATTACATACAGCGGAAGACTTTATACATACTTCTTAATTCTCACAGCGGAAGACTTTAGACATACTTCTTAATACTTTTTTTTTGTTTTTCCTTTAAACATAAACATGCATTAACACATATATACATATATATATATACATACTTCTTCTTCTTAGCATAGAGTATGCTTCATAGCGTGGATAGATACTTCTTCTTACTTCTTCTTTACTTCTTCTTCTTAACATAGAGCATGCATCATATATGCAGATACTTAGTGCTTAGTAAATTCATAACATCATCATCATAAGGAGACATAAGTGAGGACATGAATAGACATCTTTATCATAGGTAAACATGTTTAGACCTAACGGATCTTCTCCACCATGCCACTACCACACACATTGGCCCCTCCTGCTGCTCCCTTTAGTTTATCCATCCCTTACCCTTATCTGCAGTACGAGGGAAAGATAAACTATAAGCACATAGGCTTAGTAAGATCCTGTCCTACTCACTAAAACCATACATTATCATTAATCATGGCATGCAACATTCACAACATAGAAGCATGTAGCATAAGTAACGTAAGTGAAATATAGCATGGATCACCGTATCATCAAACATAACTTGTAATGTATCTAACGTAAACATGTAAACATTCATAGCATATCATAAAGCATAACTTTCATAACGTATCTAACGTAAGCATGTAAACATTCATAACATATCATAAAACATAACTTTCATGACATATCTAACGTAAGCATGTAAACGTTCATAACATATCATAAAACATAACTTTCATAACATATAACTTAACGTTCTTGGCATATCGTTTTCTTGGCATATCGTTTAACATAACATGTAACTTAACAATCATGGCATATTATTTAACATTACATGTAACTTAACAATCATGGCATATTATTTAACATTACATGTAACTTAACAATCATGGCATATTATTTAACATTACATGTAACTTAACAATCATGGCATATTACTTAACATAACATGTAACTTAACAATCATGTCATATTATTTAACGTAACATGTAACTTAACAATCATGACATACATATGCAAGATGCTTTTGAAAATATATATATAGGTACGTGAATATAAATCTCAACATATTTGGGCCCGGCATTGTACCACTTCTTCATTATCATAGCGCGCATCCCTAAATAGGCCCGAGGTAGCAAGTCTCGAACCTAATAGGTTCCTAGGCCCGATTCTTATTCCATCGACCTAGGGGCAATCGTCATAGCGTAGAAGCCCATCCTAGGCCCGAGTCTTACTCCATCGACCTAAGGCATCTTGGAGCCCATCCCGTACTAGGCCCGAATCTTATTACATCGACCTAGGGGCAATCATACATAGAAGCCCATCCTAGGCCCGAGTCTTATTCCATCGACCTAGGGCATCTTAGGAGCCCATCCCTTCTTTGGACCTTGTTAAGGTCTTGGTACAAGCCATGCAGAAGGTAAAATACTTATATGCTTACTGTACTACATGTCTTATTAACATAGCATAGCATACTTCGTTTCATAACACATCATGCTTCATTTCATTAACATAGCATAGCATACTTCATTTCATACACCTCATGCTTCACTTCATTAACATAGCATAGCATACTTCATTTCATACACATCATTCTTCATTTCATTTTCATGACATGGCATAATTCATTTCATACACATCATTCTTCATTTCATTTTCATGACATGGCATAATTCATTTCATACACATCATGCTTCATTTCATTTACATAGCATGGCATACTTCATTTCATAACAACATAACTTATTTCATTAACATAGCATGGCATGCTTCATTTCATAACAACCTAACTTATTTCTTTAACATAGCATGGCATACTTCATTTCATAACAACATAACTTATTTCATTTTCATAGCATGGCATACTTCATTTCATAACAACATATCCTATTTCATTAACATAGCATGGCATACTTCATTTCCTAACAACATAACTTATTTCATTAACATAACATAGCATACAATTCATGGTATGGACTTCATTGTACCCTAAAGACCCAAGGTGGCCGAATGGTCCATGTAGGGCCTTTAGGTTTAACTTTGACCTAATCCCCTTTTTTTTAAACCTTAACCTCATCATCTAGTTACAAAACATAGTATGAAACTTCATTGAAACCCTATAGTGGGGTTTGGCCGAATAGAACTATAGTGTTCATTAGGGTTAGCTTTTGTTCTAACCCACTTTAAACCCTAAAATCATCATCTAGTTCCCATAATATGGCATGGAACTTCATTGAAACCCTAAAGTAGGGTTTGGCAATAGGTCTTGTTGTTCCTTAGGTTAGCTTTTGTTCTAATGCTTTAAACCCTAAAATCATCATCTAGTTCCCATAGTATGGCATGGAACTTCATTGAAACCCTAAAATAGGGTTTGGCCGAATAGAACTAAAGTGTTCATTAGGGTTAGCTTTTGTTCTAACCCACTTTAAACCCTAACATCATGATCTAGTTATAAACATAGCATAAACATAGCATAGAGCTTCTTTGAGACCCTAGTTCATGACTTGGCCGAATGGGTCATGGAGGCCTCTAGGGTTAGATCTTTACCCTAATCCCTATAACATGCTAACATCATCACTTGCAAGCAAAAACAAGATATAACTTCAATAAAACACTAACAAACTCATGTTGGCCGAATGGTTCCTAGGGTTCCCTAGGTTCAACTTTTGACCTAATCCATTTTAAGCCCTAACATCATCATCTAATTACAAAAGCATGGCATACAACTTCATGGAAACCCTAGATCATATCTTGGCCGAAAATAACTATATAGATTTCTTTTATAAAACGTCAACCGAAGCTACTCGTATGCAGGTGAGGGATACTTACATCCTTCACGTTGCTTTTGGTGGAGAAGACAACCTAAAGAACCAACCTAGCCCTAGCTTTCTTTCTTGGATGAGGCTCGGCCAAAGAGGGAAATGGAGAGGAAGCCTTGGAATTTCGGTGAGAAGAGGAAGAGAAGAAGAGAGGAAGTAAACAATTTCAATCTTCCCTCTTCTTTATAAAGGGGGGAGGAAGAGAAGTTCCTCTTTTCTTTTTCTATGCCTCTTCATTTACCCTTAGTTCCATTTATCTATAGTTCCCCCCCTTTCCTTAATCATACAATCCTATTGGGCTTATGGTTAGTGGGTACATCTATAGGGCTTGGCTATCTCTAGAGGTCTGGAGTTCAATTCCTAGGTCTTGTATCCATTTTTGGCTTATTTTCTTTTGTTTTGGAAAAAGGCCTACATAAAGCCCATTATCATCAAGCCAAAAATTCTTGTAAAATTGCTAGAAATTTTACGGGCGTTACATTTCTGCTTGACACTCCTCCATACTATGGCTCCACCTCCAAAAGTAAACACAAACCCTGAGGTAGACTTACTGTTATCCCTATCTGATTGGAAATCATAATCCGTGTAACCCACAGGGACTAATTGATCTACCCGGTAAACCAGCATTCAATCCCTAGTCCTTCTCAGGTACTTCAATATATGCTTTACCACAGTCCAATGTCCCTGTCCAGGATTACTCTGATATCTGCTAACCATGCCCACGTCAAAGCAGATATCTGGTCTCGTACATAGCATAGCATACATGAGGCTTCCTACTGCCGAAGCATAAGGAACCGCCTTCATCTTCTCTATCTCCTTTGATGTTTTAGGACACATCTCTTTAGATAAAGGAACTCCATGCCCGAAAGGTAGAAAACCCTTCTTGGAGTTCTGCATGCTAAAATGAGCTAGGACTGTGTCTAGTATGAAGCTTGAGATAAGCACAACATCCTTTTCTTGCGATCCCTTATAACTTTGATCCCAAGGATGTGTTCCACTTCTTCCAAGTCCTTCATGTCAAACTGTTTGGACAACCATACCCTTACATCTGATAACACTTTGATATTGTTGCCAACTAACAAAATGTCATCTACGTATAGTACAAGAAATACAACTACGTTTCCGTCACATCTTTTGTATACACATGGCTCATCCGGACTTTGAATAAATCCATATGACTGGATTACCTCATCAAAATGGATGTTCCAAGATCTGGAAGCTTGCTTCAATCCATAAATGGACCGATTAAGCTTACACACTAGATGCTCTTTGCCTTTAACAATGAATCCCTCTGGTTGCCGCATATAGATGTTCTCCTCAAGACTTCCGTTAAGGAAAGCTGTCTTGACATCCATCTACAAAATCTCATAATCCATATGAGTAGCTATAGACAAGAGAATTCGGATAGACTTAAGCATAGCTACTGGCGAAAAAGTTTCCTCATAATCGATACCCTCTTTCTGAGTATACCCTTTCGCAACAAGCCTAGCTTTGAAGGTCTCAACCTTCCCGTCTACTCCTCTCTTTCTCTTGTAGATCCACTTGCATCCAATGGCTTTCACACCATCGGGTGGTTCTACTAGCTCCCAGACCTGATTAGAATCCATAGATTCTATCTCTGAATTCATCGCTATTTGCCAAGATACCGCATCTCTATCTTGGAGTGCCTCGTCATATGTCCAGGGATCAGGTTCATGTTCGCCAGGGACCAAATCAGAAGATTCTCCCAAGAACATGAATCTCTCGGGTTGTCTAACAACCCTCCCACTACGACGAGGTGCCTCGTGTGTATGCTCTGTGACACGTGGTGCAGTGACTTGTGGTATCTCCTCTTGTACCGGTGGTACTGAAGTCTGGACTTCCCCTGTCAACTCCTCAAGAACAATCCTACTCGTGGGCTTGTGGTTCATCACATAGTCCTCCTCTAGAAATCTGGCATTCGTACTCACGATCACCTTCTGATCTCTAGGACTATAGAACAAACCACCCTTTGTTCCCTTAGGGTAGCCAACAAACAAGCGTATTTCTGTACGAGATTCCAACTTACCAGCATCTCCCTTCAGCACATGTGCTGGACTACCCCAAATCCGAATATGTCTTACACTAGGCTTTCGCCCAGTCCACAATTCTATGGGAGTAGAGGGTACTGACTTAGATGGAACCAAGTTCAGAATGTGTGCTGCCATTTCCAGAGCAAACCCCCAGAACGAATCAGGTAACTCAGAATAACTCATCATCGATCTAACCATCTCCATAAGAGTCCTATTCCTTCGCTCCGCCACACCATTTTGCTGGGGTGTGCCAGGTGCGGACAATTGGGATTGAATCCCAGCCTCTGATAAGTAACTCCTAAACTCTCCCAAGAGGTACTCGCCACCACGATCAGATCGTAGTGTCTTGATACTTTTACCTTGACGGTTCTCCACATCAGCCTTGAATTCTTTGAACCTGTCAAAGCATTCAGACTTGCGGTGCATCAAGTAAATGTATCCATATCTTGAATACTCATCTATAAAAGAGATGAAATATTCAAAACCACCTCTAGCTTGGATAGACATAGGACCGCATAAATCAGAATGAACCAATTCTAACACATCTTTGGCTCTATACCCCTTGGCCTTGAAAGGCCTCTTGGTCATTTTACCTTCCAAGCAAGATTCGCAGGTTGGGAGATCCTCCGCCACTAATGAACCCAAAGGTCCATCAGCTATCAACCTTTGAATTCTACTCAGGTTAATATGACCAAGCCTTAGATGCCAAAGATATGTCTGATTCATTTTCAAAGGTTCTTTTCTCTTATTAGACTTAGAAGATGAGTTATTTACTTCTATATGCATCGTGGGAGCTTTCAGTTCAAGAGTGTACAAATTGCCAACCAATGTACCATAACAGATAATCTTTCTATTCCTTTTTATAACCACTTTGTCATTAAAAGAAACAGAATATCCATCCATAAACAATTTAGAAACTGAAATTAGATTCTTTCTAAAAGTAGGTACATAAAGACAATTTCTCAAAACCAAAACTTTATTCCTATCAAAAGATAAATGAACGTCTCCCACTGCAATAGCCGCCACCTTTGAAGCATTGCCCATGAAGACGATAATCTCTCCCTTAGCTAGTCGTCGGGTTTCCTGGAACCCCTGCAAAGTATTGCATACATGATCAGTGGCTCCTGTATCTACACACCAGGCACTGGTAGATAACACCGCTAAACATGTTTCAACAACTAAACAAGAAGATATACCTTTGTTCTTTCGGCGAGGACAGTTTGCCTTCCAATGTCCAATCTGCTTGCAAGTGAAGCACTTGCCTTTCGGCTTCTTCACTCCTACCTGAGGTTCTACTGCCTGAGGTCCTACTGCCACTTTCTTTGCTCCACCTTACTTCTTCTTCTTTTTACCTTTCGGTTTAGAAGAAGAAACCTTCTGAGCAACCATGGCATGAGCGCTTTGACGAAAAAGCCCCTCTGCCGCCTAGAGTTTTGTCAGAAGCTCCGCCAACGAATACAACCTCTTGTTCATGTTTTAGTTGAGGCAGAACTGCTCAAAACTCCTAGGCAGAGACTGGAGAATGATATCGACCTGGGTTTCCCCATCGATCTCAGCTCCGAGGACTTCCATCTCATTAAGATGAGCCATCATCTTGAGAACATGATCCCTGACGGGTGTTACCTCGATCATGGTGGTCGTCATCAAGTTTCTCATATCCTTTTGTCTAGCCGCCCTACTCTGATGTCCGAAAAGTTCCTTGAGATTGAACATCATGTCATAGTATGGCCATGGCACGATCGCGTGTTGCGACATTTGACATAGATGCCAAAATGTAACACCGCGCTATCTCATCTGCCTTGATCCATTTCTTATAACTTTCTTTCTCCTTTTCATCAGAGTCATCGGTGGGCTTAGGAGGACAGACCTCGAAGAGTACAAATTTGTACTCCTCTGCAGCTAAGACAATATCCAAATTTCTTTTCCAATTAATATAATTTTTTCCAGTAAGTTTATTTTCTTTTAATATCACAGCAAGTGGGTTGAAAGCCATTTGAAAAACCTAAGAATCACAATGATCAAAATATTAGATTTCAAATATCATTGATTCCTCAAACAATAAAATTCCGAAATCAACCAACACCTCAAAACACCGAGAATATCGCATGCCACGATAGTGTGGACGTATACAAATTCTACATTTGTAAGAGGAGATTTTACCCATTAATTTTATTATCTTGTCAACCTTACTTTTTGACAAATAAAATTAATAGTTGGTTCCTCTTTGGCCCTACAAATAAAAGCAGTGACTCCGATGGGGAGGATACTTTTTATTTGTATCTAAGTGTGCACCATTACACGATACCAAGGGAGTTATTTCGGATTATGTGCCTTACCGATGGGGAAGTACACACGCTTCTAAATAATTTCCTATAACCATTATTTGACCTAGTGATCCGCAAACAAACCCATCCGATGGGGAGGAAGGCACTCAGAGCCGACGCGCAAGTTTGTTGCATCACACGTCAAATTGTAATGGAGGCCGCGGGAATTAATTAAAATGTCCCTCTCCCACTTAGTAAATTGACAATGAGGAATTTTCAAGCACACAACATGCATATAAAACAAATCAGCAATAAATATGGAAAAAATAGAATTTTTCCAACTATTATGGCATTGTTCTCCAATATGCGTCCCGTCGTGTAGCCACCTCGTCCGCTCCACCTTTTCCCGTGCACAAGTCACCAAAAAGATCCGAGCCGAGGTAAACTATTTTAATTTACATCCATCGATCCTATACTCCACGAAGGAGTGTACAAATAATCTAGATCGAAAGTAAACTAAAATGAGTGGCTAAACAATGTCGTATTTAATTATAAAAATTAAATACTAATCTAGCCTCGTCAACCCCGAGGATTCAAATAATATACATACAATCACACACAAATAATCACATACACACATATAGCCATAATAGTGGGATCTTATGCCTCCAACAAAAAAGTTAGCCTATGCACATCCTACTATTATCCGGCATACTCAATATATGATATGTGCATGAAAGTAACCGAATCCAAAACACACAAAATCGGAAACCGTGGCTCTGATACCATTTGTTAGGAATTGCTTCGGAGGCTCATTGGCTCCCATGTCCCCGGATTAAAATTTTCACTAATGAAAAAACTAATCTGGATGGGATGAGTTTCTTAACCACAACCATTTCGTCGTTGTGCTAACAACTCGAGTGATCGCTTGAACAAACTAGTTGTTCAAGCAACCCAACTCTTCTAGTTGGTTAGCCGTGGAAGAGACGACGGACGGATCGTCGGTTTTTGTGTTTGTCTTCGGGGTCCATGATTATACAAATACATACAAATGCAAACTAGTATAATCAACACATACTAACATAAAGATAAGAACATGCAAAGATCAATAAAAGTTGTAAAACTTTTATACCTCTCGATCTTCTATCGTATGTCCTATCCTCCTCGTGGACGTCGTGTGGGCGAAGATCCTCCACGAGTAGAAGCCTCCTAGAGTTCTTCCTTTCCTTGCTCTATCCGAACAAAGAGAAGAACCAAACAAAGACTCCTCCTTTCTACAACCAGCCACGAAGCCAAGGAGCTTGATATAACTGCCGGGCAAGGAGTAGTTTCTTGAGCGCCGACCAACCTTGAGAAGAGTTGCCGCCGGCCACCAAGGAGAAAGCAAGAGGGCACCGGCCAAGAGCTCCATGGATGAAACCTAGCCCTTGTTTTCACCGGCCAAGGAGAAAAGGATGAAGGGAAGAGCGCCGGCAAAGGATGAGATGAGGAAGAGGGGCGCCAACCAAAACCCTAGGGAGAACAAAGCTTGCCGCCCACTTCTAGCCGCCCAAAACCCTAACTTCTCTAGGGTTTGTTGCTGCCCACTTTTAGATAGGTAAAACCCTAATCCACAAGCATTAGTTGCCACCCAAGCCTTAGCCCTCTATTTATAGAGTTGGGCTTAAGCCTCCTTTAATCTCCACCGTTGGATCTAGGGATTTAATCTCCACCGTCAAATCTAGGGTTTCATCCCAACCGTCGGATCTAGGGTTTCATCCCAACCGTCGGATCTAGGGTTTCATCCCAACCGTCGGATTTAGAGTTTTATCCCAACCGTCGGATCTAGAGATCTAATCTCAACCATCGGTTCTAGAGTTTTGTTTTCCATCCTTGGATCTAGGCTTCATGAGGATTATATTAGGCTACGATAGGGACCATGAGGAGGAGTTGGATCTTGGCCACCCGATGGATCGGAACAACACAAACTTGATCCATCAATGATGTTCCATTCCACTAGAGGATCATCATTGAATTACCTCACCAACCCCCATAAATCAATATGGGCTCCATATATTATTTGTACATCCATCTCCCCGTGTTTAAGATATCGAATGTCCGTTAATTAATTGATTTACTGACCATCAATCAATTAACATCTAACTCCTCGAGTAGTACCACTCAACCTTATCATCATGTTGTCTAAGTCAACCAGCTGGGTTTACATGATGAACCTTATGAGCTCCTCAAGGGGACATCATCAACCTAATATATAGGACACGGTTTCCTCCTATAATCAACGACACACCATGTAAATAATATCATTTCTCAACTTATCGGGCATATTGATTTAATCCATCTAAATCTCACCCTTTGGTAAATCAAAGAAATAAATACTAAGTACATGTGTTCGTTATTATATCGGGATTAAGAGCATGTACAACATAATATCCAAGGTCCGATTCAATTATGCAGTCAGCAATAAATTGAATCACCTCTATGTCGGTCCTGGTCAATACACCAAAGTGTACTAGTGTAACTCTATGTTCAAGACAAAACAATACCAAGCTACACTACAACCATGCCAATGGTTTGTCCAAAACCATCTTGGTTGTGAGCCTCTACTTATATTCTACAAGGGACTGATAACATGATCTTCTGTGCCACACCAAGCACCATGTCATCTACAATGTAAAATATTAGACAATATGCACACATATAATAAATATAAAGTGCAAACAATTATCATGTGATTCTTATTTCAAAATAAAAATATTCATACAAAAAGAGTGAGGCTTTCAATATACATTCCAACACACAATAGATAGAAAACCAAAACACAATTTTTATCAAATCATACAAACACGAATTGTGAATAGAAATCCTAAAATAGAATTTACATTCGATCTAGCATGTTCTACGAACACAAGTTACTCCATAATATTAGAATTAAAGATTCTACTCCATAGACGAAAAAGAACGAACACAATTCATATTAGAATAGGTCATTACAATGCAGGAGATGAATAGAAAGTAAATTGTAGTACTCTGGGTTCTTCTCTTCAATGTCGGAGCGCAGGATATGATCCTCTAGCCATCTTCTTCCTCCCTGGTGTGAGTTTTTGAAGCTTCTTAGGGCTTCGGTGTGTCATCCCAGCCGTCGTGACTCCCCCCCTGGGGTTTGGGCGTGGCCTTCCTTATATAGACATGAGGTCGGCGCTGCCCGAATCCATGAAAAAACCCTAGTTGCACTGAAAAATGTCAGTGCCACATAGCCGTGTGGATCCACATGGCCAGGCCATGTGTGGCGCTGGGCTGGTGGGGCACAGTCGTGCTTCCCTTCGTTCCTCTTGCCGAATGCCTTCCTTTTGCTCCAAAAGTGTGTCATTTATCCTGTAAAATGTTGTCCTACACACAAAAGAATAAAGAGCAAATCTCCGAACTATAAAATAGGAAATTCATGCAAAACAAAGTACGATATGCATGAAACAAGTATAAAATACAACGATATGTGAGCAAAAACTACTCCTAAAACCTATATGTTTTGCTCACATCAATTCCCCCAAACTTAGATCTTTGCTTGTCCTCAATCAAACCTCAGTGCCATGAAATTTAAAAAATATTGTTCCATACTTAGTATGCTAACTATAGTTATCAAGTGGTATTTTCAATAAAAGGAAAATAGATATGTTCCAAAAATTTTCTAAGTTAACTTCTCGTGCACGTACTAAGCGAATCTTCTTAAGGGATACTCGTTCCACAGTGAGTTAAGTCATCATCTTATAGCGTTCCTAAGGTCTCTAACTCTTAGGCACTTACTCACCCAAAGTGAGGGTCGTTCCCTATATCTAGCACAAAGTTTCAAAGGCATGCTCGGTATTGACAGAAATTGATAGGTGTTTCTCCAATAACCTAACTCAGTCTCAAAGGGACACCTAGCCATTTCCACCCATGACAACTGTTGTTTTATCCCTCGTAATTTTTTTTCTTTTTTTTTGTTTTCTCTCTATTTTTTTTTCTCAAAGAACTTTTGTCCTTCTCCTGCTCACAGGGATTTTTTATTTTTTCGAATGGGCTTACACAATCTGAGCATCTCTAGTAACTAAAATGCTAAATCTAGAGTCACCTATGGATTCCAAAGTACTAGAATACTGGGATAAATCATAACTATGCATGTACTAGATTCTTCCTTTCAGAATATTCGTCAACTGTAAGTATAAAAATAAAAGCTAACCAGTGCAAGTCTAGAACATTCATTAGATCATATAAAATAAAATACCATGAGATAAATAAAGTTAAGCTACCTATGGAAACAATTCGCAAAGAGATCTTAAAAATACTACTGAGGCAGCTTAAAGATAGTAAAAACTAAGAGCTGAAAGAAACTAAACACTCTATGCATGAACAGATGAATGCAAACTAAAACTAAAAATTCAAGTATCAAGAAAGAAACTACTTCAAGGAACAAAATAAATCAAAACTTGGGGTCTCCCCGCAGACTTGTATGAAGCTATACCTCTAATATGGTGGCCGAGATGGGAAGTCCGACAGTCTTGACATGTCGGGCTCTAGGGAAAACCTGGTGCTCAGCCACTGATGCCACATGTACATGTGGTCAATCTGAGAGCTGGTGGATGCAGCGACTACTCTGTGCTCTTCCTCCCGGGTCCACTATGCCTGTTGGGCACTCATGTGTTGCCGAATCTCATGGCGATATATGGCCACCTCCTGGCAATGGGCAGCCTCTTCCTGGAAATAGATACGGGCCTTTTCGTAGAACTCCTCGGTGGACTGGAAGTGCTCTCGTAAGTCCTAAAACTCCGCTTGTGTATAGGAGCTCTACTCCTCCCATCGCTACCTCTGCGTATGTTGCTCGACATGTATGTCATCGAGATATGATCGAAATATGGAGAAATCATAGGTGGATGTACCTGCATCATGCTCAAAAGTAGAAAAAGATGGTGGTGCAAGTGCAGCCTTTCTGCGTGGACTAGGTGGGCTCCTATAAGCATGTGGACTCGAGGGAGAGTGATGTACAGGGGAGAGATGGGTGCCGAAGTGGAGGGACCCTCATATGGTGGGGACCCCACTACCAGGTCCAAATTCCAGTTGGCGCTATTGGTGACGGTAGTATGATCGGTGTTGGAGAGCCTAAGGGATGATAGGTTTTTCCTTATAAAGCACAAGGAGTGTCTCTCTATCATGATCATTTTCATTGCCATACACACTCCTAGGTCGTTCCTAGGGATTCCCTCTATGCTATCTAATGATGTGTAGTCGTACCCCATCCTATGGCAAATATGAATAATTAGGACTCCCAAAATAATTTCTCCCCTCGCCGCTTTGCCCATTTTCACTAGGTGTCTAATGAAATGGGACCCTACATCAATGCTACTCCTTTCTTGTAGCATGTCCCACAAGCAAAGTAGCTCACTCGCTCTTACTAAACTGTCACTCTCTCCTCTCCCGAAAATTGTACTTGCCATAACCCGATGAAGGTACCGGAAGATAGGGTTTTAGAGGCATGAGGCTTTGGCCCTAGAAGGGTCATAAGCATTCTCCCCCATCAATTCGGACCAAAAGGTCCGGAAATTAAACCCAATAGGGGTTCTCCTCTTTCCCCCACTAGGCAAGCCAAAACAGTTATTCCATTGGTGTAATGTCCATTCATGCTCAATGTTAAACAACCTAAAGGTAATCCTACCCTCTTCACTCTCTCTCCCCATCAAAATCTCGGCTTCTAAAAAACTCAAAAATTCTAAAACTATCCTTGGGTAGGTTGGGTGTCTTACCCCCATGATCTCTCCCCACCCCATTTTTGCAAATAGTGTTGGAGTATTGGGAATACAATCAAAGTCTCACATTGGTAAGACATAGAAAAGATCATATGCATATAAGATGAAAAGATATCTCCATTGGTATGAGGCCTTTTGAGTATAGCCCAAAAACAAAACCATAAGGGGTTAGGCCCAAAGTGGACAATATCATACCATTGTGGAGATATGTGGATCTTATAGGCACTAACAATTGGTATCAGAGCAAGGTTCATGTCAAGCCATAAACCTCGAACGAAGGAAGTGGAGCTCCCATATCCAAATCTAGAGAACCAGACACCAGGCAGGAAGTCCAGTTGGGTCGGGAGGACCGAACAACTGGCAGGAAGTCCAGTTGGGCCAAAAGGGTAGGACAATTGGCAGGAAGTTCAGCTGGGTCAAGAGGATTGGATAGTTGGCAGGAAGTTCTGGTGGGTTGAGGATCAGACATCAAGCAGAGGAAGTCCTTCGAGGACAGATAGGCTTGAGGGGGCTCAATATGGTCCTTCGTTTGAGGGGGGATTGTTGGAAGTATGGGGAATACAATCAAAGTCCCACATTGGTAAGACATGGAAAAGATCATGTTCTTATAAGATAAAAAGATATCTCCATTGGCATGAGGCCTTTTGGGTAAAGCCTAAAAACAAAACCATGAGGGCTTGGGCCCAAAGTGGACAAAATTATATCATTGTGGAGATATATGAATCTTATAGGCACTAACAATTGGTATCGGAGCCATGGTCCATGTCAAGCCATGAACCTCGAACGAAGGAAGTTCAGTTCCCATGTCTGGATCAAGAAAACCAAACACCAGGCAGGAAGTCCAGTTGGATCGAGAGGACCGAATAACTGGCAGGGAGTCCAGTTGGGGCAGAAGGGCTGGACAACTGGCTGGGCCACGAGGACTAGACAATTGGCATGAAGTCCTGGTGGGTTGAGGATCGGACATCAAACAAAGGATGTCCTTCGAGGATGGATAGGGGGGGGGTCAATGTGGTCCTTCATTTGAGGGGGGGGGATTGTTGGAGTATTGGGAATACAATCAAAGTCCCACATTGGTATGACATGGAAAAGATCATGTGCTTATAAGATGAAAAGATATCTCCATTGACATGATGCGTCTTGGGTAAAGCCAAAAAACAAAACCATGAGGGCTTGGGCCCAAAGTGGACAATATCATACCATTGTGGAGATATATGAATCTTATATGCACTGATAAATAGGGCTTGAATATCACAAAACAAACCTAGGATTTCTAAGAGATCATCATCTAGATACCTAGTAGCGGAGATTCTTCGAGTAGAAAGCATGTTAAATCTTTCCCTATGCTCGTTATTACAAAATTCAAGGGTGAGAAGAGTGTCATCTGTTGGTGCAGTAGGTACCTAAGTCAAACCTGAGTTTTGATTATAGCAAACGATACAAAGTTAAGCTCATATTGTTATCTCATGAGCTAAATCGAGTGTGCAGAAAAGTGCCAATGCTGGAGCTGAAGGCTAGCGACACCCGGAGGAAGCCGCAATGGTCGGGTGACACTCGAGTGATTTTGGAGGAAGCCGAAGGAATCGAGTGGAAGGCCGAAAGCGAAAGCGACACAATAAGTATCGAGGTAAGCTCATGTGTGAAAGCATAAGTGAGGTCGTATCCTACTTACGGGGATGGTCTTAAGCGTAGATACGACCCAAGACATCCCATGGATGGTCTAGGTTGAGATCGGACGATCGGAGGTCGTCAAAATTATGTTTTTGTTGAGCTAAATTTGACTTGTAGCTAGCATCAGTCGACTGCCAGCTTGGAGGACTCGACTGTCGTTCGTTAGTTGACTACCTGCGGTCAGCATTCGACTAATGCTGCCATCAATCAACTGATGATGGCCATCAGTCGACTGATGATGGCCATCAGTCGACTGATGGTCAAGGATCAACTTCGAGGAGTCAAGGCTTATCACCTCATTTCAAGGGGATTGGTGCTCAAATCTCATTGGCTGAAGTTCCTCTCGAGAAGGGACTCAAAGTCTATAAAAGGAGGGCCTCTTCTAGGGTTTCATCATCAATTCTAAGCTCCCAAAAGCCTCCTCAACTCTACGACTATCCGACGACGAAGTGCTACTACTCCGACGATCTAATCTTGAGTTCTCATTTTCTTATTCGTCGATATAAGTTTAATTTAGCATGTTTCTTTAATATTATTGTCTTGGAGCTTTCTTTTTATCGTAACGAGGAGAGGGGGAGTGTCCCTCTACCTCAAGCTTTTGTGGTTTCTTGTATTCGATTAACTCCTACCTCCAACGAGGAGGAGTTCTTTAGTGCCTTGCCCTTCGTGCGTGGTCAAGGACCACTAGGGCATTGGAGTAGTAGCCGAAGGCTACGAACCAAGTAAAAAATTCTCATGTCTTATTTATTTATTTGCATTTATCTTCCACTGTGTTTAATTGTCTACTCGAACGAATTCGAACGAAAAAGTTTTATTTTCGCAGCGGAAAAGTTTAATTGTCTACTTTACATTTTAAGGCTACGAACGAATTCGAACCATGACACCCTTAGAGTCGAGGAGCCTATCAATGTAGTGTTTGATGAAGGACACGAACCTACAAAACCCCCGGCAACCTCAATTAGCGAGCCGATTTATACCAGACTCAACTCCGATCCGGAGATCAAGTCTAGTATTAATCCTAACCTAAGTCAACCAAGCCACTCTATCGACCAAGTGGTAGATGACTCTAACCAAACTAGGACTCAAATGAGTCATCCTATCGACACAGTGATAGATGACTCTAACCCAAATCAAACTAGGACTCAAACGAATCATCCTATCAACCAAGTGATAGGTGATCCAAGCCTAGGAGTTCGAACTAGAGCCTCATACCGGAACCTTAGTCAAGTCTCCTTGATTTCCAAAATTGAACCCAAAACTATTGACCAAGCTCTTCTTGATCCTGATTGGATGATTTCAATGTAAGAAGAGCTGGCTCAATTCACTAGGAACGAAGTATGGGAATTAGTACCACCACCTAAAGATAAAACAATCGTTGGAACAAGGTGGGTGTTTAGAAATAAACTTGATGATAAAGGTGAAGTAGTTAGAAATAAAGCTAGATTAGTCGCTAAAGGGTTTAGTCAAGTCGAAGGTTTAGATTACGATGAGCATCGAGGATTAGAGTCCATTTGAATGTTATTAGCATATGCTGCACATCGAGGATTTATGTTGTTCCAAATGGATGTAAAGTCAACATTCTTGAATGGATATATTAAAGACGAGGTTTATGTTAGTCAACCCCCCGGTTTCGAAAGCCTAGATAAACCCGACCATGTCCTTAGGTTAAAGAAAGCTCTCTATGGACTTAAACAAGCTCCTCAAGCTTGGTACGAGAGGCTTTCGGTTTATCTTAAGTTCAAAGGATTTAACCAAGGTGTAGTTGACCCAACCCTTTTCGTAAAAACCATAGGCAAAGACATATTCATAGCCCAAATCTACATAGATGATATCATCTTCGGAACCACCAACTCGATCCTACTAAATGAATTCATTACACTTATGGAAAGTGAATTTGAAATGAATTTAGTAGGTGAGTTGAGTTTCTTCTTAGGTCTACAAATTAAACAAACTAAAGATGGAATATATCTACACCAACGCAAATATACTAGGGAATTAATTAATTGCTTTGGGAAGCAAGACGCTAAAATTATTAATACCCCAATGGCAACGAATGTAAATATAGAAGAAGATGTAACCAAAAATCCAATTGACTTAAAATACTATAGGAGCGTAATAGGTAGTCTCATTTACTTAACTACAAGCCGACCTGATATCTTATTTATAGTAAGTATGTGCACAAGGTTCTAAACTTGTGCCAAGGAATCTCACCTAACTCTAGTCAAGCGTATCCTTAGATATCTAAAGGGTACACTTCATGTCGGTATTTGGTACCCTAGATCTATCGAGTTCGAACTAACCGGCTACTCCGACTCGGACTATGCCGGTAGTAAGCTCGATAGAAAGAGTACGAGTGGTTGTTGTCAACTTCTCGGCTCGAGTCTAGTGAGTTGGTGCAATAGGAAGTAACACTGTGTTGCCTTGTCTACCACCGAAGCCGAATACATCGCGATGGGTGTGTGTGTCACTCAGCTTCTTTGGATGAAGCACACTCTCCGAGATTTTAAGTTAGACTTTACGAACACTAAACTCCACGTAGATAACATTAGCTCAATTAACCTAACTAAGAATCCAATATGTCATTCTAGGACCAAACATATATAGGTCAAACACCATTTCATTCAAGAACATGTGGCCAACGGAGCCATACAACTCGAATACGTTGAATCGAAGTCCAACTTGGTAGACCTATTTACTAAACCACTACCCGAAGCTAAATTCAGTCTATTAAGACGAAAATTGGGCATGTGCGTAGTAGAATAGGAATTTATAAATTATTTTTTCTTATTATTACTTCTTACTTTTCATTTTCATGGAACTAGTATAGGACATACCTTAGATATCATGCACCTATAGACTTAAGGAGTCAATACATCTCACAACACATAGGACTAATGTGTTTGTATACTTAGCCACGTAGATGGGCATGAGATGTTAGGACCTTACTCCTGGTTCCAGATGTAGAGCTAGTGCATCGCCATGAACCACGGAGTATAATCATATATATTAATCGACTCTGACCAGGACTTGTTGACCTTTCATATCAATCAAGTCAAATAAGAGTCGAACATTTTATAGATGAGCTTATTTTCAGTATATTATTTTCACAATAATATGGAATATGCTTAGACTTTAAATTTAATGCCTATATTTTTTTTTCAAACACCTCCACTCTTTTCGATATATGGCAAAAGGGGGAGAAAAGGACCAAAGTTAAGGGATAAAAAAGGATCAAAATTTTTGATAACTTAACTCACTTCATACTTATTCACATGGCCAAAAGTTAAGTAAATATTTACTTAACTTTAAGTTTTGAAAATTTACTTAACTTTAATTTGTGCATCTTAACTTGTTTGAGTTAACGAAAGGCCAAAGTTAACCAAACGTTAATGCTTTACTTAAGAAAGGGGGAGAAAGGGCCAAGTTAAGAAGTCCTCTTAAACGTTTTACTAAGGCCAACT
Organism: Wurfbainia villosa; assembly: GCA_025175895.1. NCBI lineage: Eukaryota > Viridiplantae > Streptophyta > Magnoliopsida > Zingiberales > Zingiberaceae > Wurfbainia > Wurfbainia villosa. Next base: position 97,966,448 of record CM045990.1, read on the forward strand.
TTAAGTAATGTTAATTACTTAAACTCTTCCTAAATAGCAACCATGAAGGGGGAGGATTAAGGTCATGTTTCAAGACTCACCCTCGGTAAAGGGGGAGGTTTCCTCAAGGGGGAGTACTTGAAAAAAATCCTTACTACTCCTACTTAATCTTTATTATTTTTGTTTCTTCATGCATATTATATTCTTAACTTTGTATGTGGGTTTGCCAAAGATCAAAAAGGGGGAGATTGTTGGTGCAGTAGGCACCTAAGTCGAACCTGAGTTTTGATTATATCAAACGATATAAAGTTAAGCTCATATTGTTATCTCACGAGTTAAATCAAGTGTGCAGAAAAGTGCCAACGCTGGAGATGAAGGCTATCAACACCCGGAGGAAGCCACGGTGGTCGGACGACACTCGAGTGATTTCAGAGGAAGCCAAAGGAATCGATTGAAAGGCCGAAAGTAAAAGCGACATAGTAAGTATCGAGTTAAGCTCGTGTGTGTAAGCATAAGTGAGGTTGTATCCTCCTTACGGGGATGGTCTGAAGCATAGATCCGACCCAAGACATCCCATGGATGGTATAGGTCAAGATCGGATGGTTGGAGGTCGTCGAAATTGTAACGCCCGTAAAATTGCTAGCAATTTTAGGAGAGTTTTTGGCTTTACAATAATGGGCTTGATGTGGGTTTTTTTCGAAAAATAAAAGAAAATAGCCAAAAAGAGATGCAAGGCCTAGGAATTGAACCCCAAACCTTTAGAGATAGCCAAGCCCTATAGATGCACCCACTAACCAGAAGCCCAATAGGATTATATCATTAGAAGAAGAGGGGAAATTGTAGATAAGTGTGATGAGGGTAAATGAAGGGGCATGGAAAAGAGAAGAGAAACTTCTCTTCCTCCCTTTATAAAGAAGAAGGAAGTTTCCACTTGGCCACTTCTTCTTCTCTTCTTCTTCCTCACCGAAAACCATCTCTCCCCCTCTCCATTTTCACCTTTGGCCGAACCCCATCCAAGCAAGGAGAAGCTAGTTCTTGGCTTCCATAAGGTCAACTACCCACTAAAAGCAAGCGAAGGATGTAAGATTCACTCACCTGCAGTATATTAGTTTTGTAGGATAGGTTACATGAAAGAAATATGAAGTTTGTAGCCCTATATGTTTCGGCCAACTATGTTTATGGGCTAGGATTCATGAAAATGCTACTAGGGAAATTTTTATAGGTTGTATGTTTCAAGTAGGAATCTTTAGGTGTCAAAAGTCCAAAGATTATAGCCCTACATGTTTTGGCCAACCCAAGCTTTTGGGGTTAGGGTTGCATGAACTTGATTCTAAGGTTATGTTCATAGATGGTATGCTTCAAGTAGGATTTTTAGGTGTCAACAATCCAAGATAATGGCCCTATATGTTTCGGCCACCAATGGTTTTAGGGTTAGGGTTTCATGAAAATACCCCTTATGAAGTTATGCTATGATATATGCCTACATGAATAAATTTAGGTGACAAAAATCCAAGCCTTGTGCCCCTATAAGTTTCGGCCCCCAATGGTTTTAGGGTTAGGGTTTCATGAAAATACCCCTTATGAAGTTATGTTATGATATATGCCTACATGAATAAATTTAGGTGACAAAATCCAAGCTTTGTGCCCCTATATGTTTCGGCCAACCCTGGGTTTAGGGTTAGGGTTTCATGAAAACACCCCCCTTAGGAAGTTATGTTAGGTGGATGACTTTATATGCCTATGTGATGAACATGTTTTATGATTTAATATGCCAAGAAATATGTTTATGAAATATGCCTATGTGTTGAACATGTTTATGATGTAATATGCCATGAAATATGCCTAGGTGATGAACATGTTTTATGATTCAATATGCCAAGAAATATGTTTATGAAATATGCCTATGTGATGAACATGTTTATGATGTAATATGCCATGAAATATGCCTAGGTGATGAACTTGTTTTATGATTTAATATGCCAAGAAATATGTTTATGAAATATGCCTATATGATGAACATGTTTATGATGTAATATGCCATGAAATATGCCTATATGATGAACATGTTTTATGATTTAATATGCCATGAATATGTCTATGAATTATGCTTATGTGATAAACATGTTTATGCTTTAGGACCCCTTTAGGGTACTCTTATGTTACGAATGCATGTATGCTATGAAATGTCTAAGATGGAGATGCTTCCCTTTCAAGTAGGGATTAAGAGCTCTCCTTATGATAAAATAAGATGGAGAAGCTTTAAGAGCTCTCCTTATGATAAGATAAGATGGAGATGCTTCCCTTTCAAGTAGGGATTAAGAGCTCTCCTTATGATAAGACAAGAAAGAAAGGAATTAAGTATTTTACTTTGTAAGAGGTTAAGTACCCGACCCGTTAGGTGGTCATTAATCAAATCCATAGGGACATAAGAAGACGTAAGAGGTCTTGCCCTGGTAAGACGTAAGAGGTCTTGCTCTAGTAGGTCTGGTGGCTCGCTACCCCAGCCTATTAGGGAACGCGCATTATGTGGTACTTAACCTGGGGCCCCCCATGCAAGTTATGATTATGTTGAAGTATCTATATGTATATGTTTTGAAAAGAAAAGACCTTTAAGAAATTATGAATGTTAGATTCAAGTTTAAGAATGCTTATGATTATATCTTTGATGCATGTTTAGGATTTAAGGAATTATGAATGCTTTTATTCAAGTTTAAGAATGCTTATGATTATGTCTTTGATGCATGTTTAGGATTTAAGAAATTATGAATGCTTATATTCGAGTTTAAGAATGCTTATTATTATGTCTTTGATGCACGTTTAGGATTTAAGAAATTATGAATGCTTATATTCAAGTTTAAGAATGCTTATGATTATGTCTTTGATGCATGTTTAGGATTTAAGAAATTATGAATGCTTATATTCAAGTTTAAGAATGCTTATGATTATGTCTTTGATGCATGTTTAGGATTTATGTAATTATGAATGCTTATGTTCAAGTTTAAGAATGCTTATGATTATGTCTTTGATGCATGTTTAGGATTTATGCAATTATGAATGCTTATGTTTAATTTATGCCTTGCTTAGAGTTAATTATGTTTAGCATGCTTATGTAAATTGTATGCCATGCTTATGTTTTCATTACATTGGTATGATGATGAATAGTGTTGCTATGAAATACTTATTCTATTTTTGCTAGTATGCTCCTGTTTTCTAATTGTTTGATGAAGTTTGTGGCTTTTGTGAGTAGGCAAGAATCTTACTAAGTTATATGCTTATAGTTTATGTTGTCCATATACTGCAGATAAAGGAACATGAACTAAGAGGAAGTAGCAGGAGGGGCCAAGTGTGTGTGATAGTGGCATGGTGGAAAGAGACCCTATTACTATCTGCTTATATTTATATGCTCAGTGAACACCTTAAGACATGTGCTTCCGCTTATAAGACCCATGATTTATTAGTACCATGATTGAATGTTGCTTAGTTATGTTACTGTTCAATTACTTATGAAAGTTTGGTATGTTAGAACTCATGGATGAATCTAGATGTTATGCATGTTATAAAATGAGATAAGATGAGATAACATGCTAATTATGAATATGATATGTGATGCATGTATAAAAGAAGGTTTAAGCCATGATAACATGTTTAAGTAGAAGGAGAAATGATCCATATATGTTATGTTATAAAAAAAAAAAAAAAAAGTAGCGCCGCCCTGAGAGCAGATAAGGTCGGGCATTACAGAAATTATGTTTTTGTTCAGCTAAATTTGACTTGCAGCTAACATCAGTCGACTGCCAACTTGGAGGACTCGACTGTCGTTCATCAGTCGACTACCTGCCGTCAGCATTCGACTGATGTTACCATCAGTCAACTAATGATGGCCATCAGTCAACTGATGGTCAAGGATCAGGTTCAAGGAGTCAAAGCTTATCACCTCATTTCAAGGGGATTGGTGCTCAAATCTCATTGGCTAAAGTTCCTCTCGAGAAGGGACTCAAATGCTATAAAAGGAGAGCCTCTTCTAGGGTTTTATCATCAATTCTAAGCTCCCAAAAGCCTCTGCAACTCTATGACTCTCTGACGATGAAGTGCTACTACTCCGACGATCTATTCTTGAGTTCTCATTTTCTTATTCGTCGGTATTGTTGGATCGAAAAGCGTCGCTATTCGCCGGGTTGTGAATAGCGATCGAAAATCTTTCGTTCGTAATCGTTCGTTAAGGCACGAGTAAGCGAGTAAGCAGCGGAAAATAAAATGACACGTTTATTTTACTTGGTTCACAACCCGGCGGTTGCTACTCCAAGGCCCTATCGGTCCTAGACCGTGTACGGAGGGCAAAGCACTATAACGTCTCCTCCTCGTTGGAGGTAGGAGACAACGATCACAAAACCGAATATACGAGGATGAGGCAACAAGCCTACCTCACCTCGTTATGAAGAAAAAAAAAGAATACAATATCAAAAATATTACTTGAATCTGCTGCCGACGAAGAAGATTGGAACTTGGCGTCGCGTCGGCGTTATGACGGTGTTGGAGCGTTGGCGTTGTAGGAGCACTTGATGAATAAAATTGATGTTCTTTTGAGATGAATCCTCCCCTCCTTTTATAGAATTTAGCCTCTGAATTTGTCTCCTATTTCTTTGGAACGGATCATGAATTTTTCCAAATTTTTATCCATTGACCTAGCGCAAAATCGGGCGCCATCCCGATCGGTGATGGGCATCAGTCGACTGCTCCATGTCCAGCAATCGACTGCCAGCTTGGCCACTTCCCTGCAGCAAGAGGTTAGCTCGGAAAATGATAAATACGACGGTTTCTAACCGTCCGATCTCGACCTAGACCTTCCACAGGAAGTCTTAGTCGGATCATCGCCTACGGTCATCCCCGTAAAGAGGACACGACCTTACAATCTCTCACTCACACGAGCTTACCTCGATAGTAGCTCTTGCTTCCGGCCTTCCACTCGATTCCTTCGGCTCCCTCCGAAGTCACTCGAGTGTCGCCCGACCACCACGGCTTCCTCCATGTGTCGCTAGCCTTCAGCTCCAGCTTTAATACTTTTCTGTACACTCGATAGCTCGTGAGATAACGATATAAACTTAACTTTGTGTCTTTGCCATAATCAAAACACAGGTTCGATTATCTAGTGCCCCTGCACCAACAATCTCCCCCTTTTTGATCTATGGCAAACCAACACAAAGTTAAGGAAAATTAAAGCATAAAACCAGTATAGTAAATGATGAATGTCATTTTCAAAAACTCCCCCTCAACCAAAACTCCCCCTTAACCCTAGGTGAGTGTTGAAAGAAATAATTTAATTTTCAAAATTAAATTTTATGTTACTCCCCCTTAACTTTTGCTCTTCTCCCCCTTTTGCCATAAATCAAAAATTTTTTTTGGGGTTTTTGTATAAAATAGGGGTTTGAAAACAATATCGTATATGCATGCATCTAGATAAATCAAATATGAGTCCAAGCATACGTCTAGCAGTAGTTAGATAGATTGGTTGAGGTGTGCCCTCTGCACCAATAATCTAAAGATTTATAATATAACCTTTAGGGTTAGTTTGCTCTCCCCTTAGTCAAATATATGAAGTATAAGAGATGTAGGGGCGCTAAACTGGCCTTAGAGTTGTTAAGTACAATAGTTGAGAAAATAGGTAGTATTTTGAAGAGATTGTTTTAAGTATATTTCAATTATCCTTAACATCTCACCCATTCTATGTGTCTTAATTTGTTCACCTTATATGTTTTGTGAGATAATTTTAAAATTAAGTTGATTAAGTGCATTTAGGTTCAAGTAATTTTATGTTAGATTTGGATTTGACCTAGGCTTGTCAAGTTTACCTTTTCAAGATCATGGCTTCCAGTGTCGTGGCGAGGCACAGGGCCTTCTTTTATCGGATCATCGACCACTTAGACAAAGCCATTTTCAAGAAAATGATGACTTGACTCACCTAAGACTATTTCCTAGTCTAATCAAAAGAGGCTCCCGAGGCTCAATCTTTTCGAAGGATTTTAGTTGGTTATGTACGTGTTCTAAGTAAGTTCACAAGTTAACAAAAATTCTAAGCATGCAATGGTTTTCTAAGTAAGCGGGTATACTATTTTAGTGTTAGCTCCCCCTGGACCATTGAACCAATATGGTCTATTCAAATAATGAACTTGATCCTGGGGAATCCAAACCTTGTTAGTCCTTATATGTGAATTTAATAAAACCTTTGGGACCCATGCTTGGACTCTTTGATGACTACGATTTACGATAGACATATAAGACCTATTCGTAGTCTTTGACTTAAATCCTAGTCCGACTTTGTTGTACACGGCTCTTTGGGTTCCAAGTAGTTGATTAAGGTTCTTAGATCCCAATGTGAACCTTTCCAACCTAGCCTCAACCTCTTGAACTCGTTCTTTCAAGAGAGAATTCTCCTCCTCAAGTTTTTCAATTTGGGTTGAGTTTCCCTCTTGAACTTGACTAGCTGAAGAGGTTAGAGTAGCCTCTTGCTTGAGGGTTTCAACCTCCTCAAGTAACGACTCAACCCTAGACTCGGACTTAGTTAATTTCCTAGACAAAAACTTAACCGTATTATGTAAAGTATTAAATAAAGTTCGACTCACTTTAAGGGTATCTTTTGAACCGGATGCGTATCCGTGGCTTGACTTGAAGGTAACCGTGGTCAAAGTCATCCTCGAGTTGACTCAAGTTGAGTTCGGTCTCCGTTCGACTCAATCGATTTCGCCATGAAAGCTATGTCTTCTTTGTTGTCCCAAGTTGCATGGAAGGCTTTCCTTGCTCCCTTTTTCTTTTGGTTCTCATTCTTCAATTTCCTCCTTTCTTGTCGAACTATTCTCCGCACAATGTTGACTATTATGGCCTCCTCTTCGGATTCGGATTCGTCTTCGGGTTCGAGTTCATCTACTTGCCTAGTAGGTGGCTTGCTTCTTTGTCCTGCAAGTAGAGCAATACCTCTCTCGGCCCGGATCACGTTAGTTTGCTCATGAAGTTCAAACTCGGAAAATAATTCATCTAACCTAAGCTTCGATAGGTCCTTAGAGACCTTGTAGGCATCGACCATGGATGCCCACAAGGTAGTCCTAGGAAATGAATTAAGAACGTACCTTAGTAGGTCACGGTTTTCGACCTTGTGTCCGATGGTGTGTAGGCCGTTGACAATGTCCTGGACGCGGGCGTGTAGTTGCGTTGCCGTCTCGTGTTCCTGCATCTTGAGGTTATACAACTTATTGAAAAGAAGGTCACGTTTACATACCTTAGCATCGGACGTTCCTTCGTGTAGCTCGATTAATTTATTCCATAGGTCCTTGGCGCTAATGAATGGTCCGATGCGGTTGAGTTCCTCCTTGGACAAGCCGCATTGCAATATTTGGGTTGCTCTTGCATCGGCTTCGATTTGCCTCTTGGTTGCATTTGTCCACTTGTTGAAATCCAAGGGTTCTCCTTGATCATTGGTGGGTAAAGCAAAGCCGGTTTGGATTATTATCCAAGTCTCGACTTGTGTTTTCAAGAAACACTCCATCCGACCTTTCCAATAACGGAAATCATCTCCGTTAAAGAACGGAGGTCGGGTGGTGCTATATCCCTCAATGTGAGCGATTAAGTATCTTGCAAAACACAAATAAAAACCAAAGAGAATTCCAAGACTTGGTCTTGGATTAGTAATGCGGGAAATAATAGGAAAAAAAATAGAAATAAATAAGGAGGATAAGAAACTAACAAAAATTTGAAACTTATGACCTTCGATGTCCCCGAAAGGGTACTAAACATTGGATTTTGGGGCTGGAAACAGCTTGTTATGGGGGTAAACCCCCCTGTAGATCTTTCAGAGAGCTTCGATTTGGTGGGTAGATCGTTTCGTGAGTCCACTTGTAACAAAAGTTATGCTCGTTTGATCGTGAGGTACTCCGAAGATCGTGAGGTACTCCGAAGGAGATTAGTACTTGCAAAAACACAACAAAAAAAACTATGTACCAAGACTTGGTCTTGGATTAGTAGTGCGGGAAACAAAATCTAAGAAATATACGAATCGAAAAATACGAAAAGAAAACCAAAACGTGCTAGATTGGTGGTTTCACCAAATCTTAGCGCCCCCGCTCTGATACCAATTGTTGGATCGAAAAGCGTCGCTAGAGGGGGGGTGAATAGCGATCGAAAATCTTTCGTTCGTAATCGTTCGTTAAGGCACGAGTAAGCAAGTAAGCAGCGGAAAATAAAATGACACATTTATTTTACTTGGTTCACAACCCGGCGGTTGCTACTCCAAGGCCCTATCGGTCCTAGACCGCGTACGGAGGGCAAAGCACTATAACGTCTCCTCCTCGTTGGAGGTAGGAGACAACGATCACAAAACCGAATATACGAGGATGAGGCAACAAGCCTACCTCACCTCGTTATGAAGAAAAACAAAGAATACAATATCAAAAATATTACTTGAATCTGCTGCCGACGAAGAAGATTGGAACTTGGCGTCGCGTCGGCGTTATGACGGTGTTGGAGCGTTGGCGTTGTAGGAGCACTTGATGAATAAAATTGATGTTCTTTTGAGATGAATCCTCCCCTCCTTTTATAGAATTTAGCCTCTGAATTTGTCTCCTATTTCTTTGGAACGGATCATGAATTTTTCCAAATTTTTATCGCGAAGTGGCCGCGTCAAACGTTATCCGTTTTGACCTAGCGCAAAAGCTGAATCGTCGCCATCAGTCGACTGATGCCTCCCATCGATCGTGATGGGCATCGATCTTGCTCCATGTCCACAATCGATCCGGCGGCCACTTCCCTGCAGCAAGAGGTTAGCTCGGAAAATGATAAATACGACGGTTTCTAACCGTCCGATCTCGACCTAGACCTTCCACAGGAAGTCTTAGTCGGATCATCGCCTACGGTCATCCCCGTAAAGAGGACACGACCTTACAATCTCTCACTCACACGAGCTTACCTCGATAGTAGCTCTTGCTTCCGGCCTTCCACTCGATTCCTTCGGCTCCCTCCGAAGTCACTCGAGTGTCGCCCGACCACCACGGCTTCCTCCAGGTATCGCTAGCCTTCAGCTCCAGCTTTAATACTTTTCTGTACACTCGATAGCTCGTGAGATAACGATATAAACTTAACTTTGTGTCTTTTCCATAATCAAAACACAGGTTCGATTATCTAGTGCCCCTACACCAATAGGTATAAGTTTAATTTAGCTTGTTTCTTTAATATTATTGTCTCGGAGCTTTCTTTTTATCGTAACGAGGAGAGGGGGAGTGTCCCTCTACCTCAAGTTTTTGTGGTTTCTTGTATTCGATTAACTCCTACCTCCAATGAGGAGGAGTTCTTTAGTACTTTGCCCTCCGTGCGTGGTCAAGGACCACTTGGGCCTTGGAGTAGTAGCCGAAGGCTACGAACTAAGTAAAAAAATTCTCGTGTCTTATTTATTTATTTGCATTTATCTTCCGCTGCGTTTAATTGTCTACTCGAATGAATTCAAACGAAAAAGTTTTATCGCTATTCACCCCCCTCTAGCAATCCGCTCGATCCAATATCATCTTCCTTTGAAGCTTGTGGGGCATCCCTTCTCGTTGTTAGCTCTGAGGCAGTAGATCGGGGTGCCACTTGCCTTGTCCTCCTCATCTTTACTTCTTTTGGGCTTCCTTGAGGGTTGGAGAGGCTGCTAGGAGGTGGGGAAGGCTATTTCACATGGCTAGGGCAAGAAAACTTGAATCACATGGCGGGTTTGGGTGAAACACACAGTGTGGCTCCCCTTATACCCCACGTGCCACAGCCATGTGAATCCACAAGGCCAGGCTGTGTACACTGTTGGAAATTAGGTCACGACCATGTGAATCCACATGGCCAGGCCGTGTGCCCTTGTTTTTTTTTCCTCATGGGAGTATGGCCGTGTGAAACCACATGGCCACCCATGCCTCTTACAGTAGGCTCAAAATGGGTTTTTGTTCCTATCTAGCAAGTTCTTTCTAATTCGATTTTACACGTAAAACAATACTAAGTGCCAGAAATTAAAATCTAAACTATACAAATGAATGCAATAAAGTCAAAAACAAGTAAAAACTAAACTTGGGTTGCCTCTCAAGAAGCGCTTTGTTTAAGGTCTTTTAGCTCGATCACACTCCATTATCTCAACTCAGCTCCGGAGGCTCTGTAAACCACCCTTCATCCGTCTCTAAGTCTGTATCTTCCGGTGAAGTGGTCATTATCCTGCACAAGGTATACCCATCCACGAAGGGAGCCTTACACTCTAATTGGTTGAATATGATGATCTCGTCATCTACTTCCAAAGATACTTTATGTGCCTTCACGTCAATGCATGCTCCCGCAGTCGCTAGAAAAGGTCTTCCTAAAATGATGGGATTCTAAGGGTTTGGTCCTGTGTCTAGTATGATAAAATTTGTGGGTGTGACAAAGTTCTCAACCACCATAGGTACATGTTCTAGCATGCCAACGGGCTCCTTAATCATGTCGTCTGCCATGCGAATACCTATGTCCGTCGATTGTATACCCCCTAGTCCCATCTCCAGGTAAAATGCATAGGGCATCATGCTAACTGATGACCCTAGATCGCACAGTCCTTCATCAAAGCTCTCACCATAAATCATGCAGGGTATAACAAATTCACTAGGGTCCTTCAGCTTGAGTGGGATTTTATCTTCAATTTCATCCTGATTTGGTAACGTCGATATCATGGCTGCATGCCCCTTGGTGAATTTGTTTTTCTGACCTACTCTCTCAGCGCATACCCCCTCTTCTTTTACCTAATTATGCTCAGGTAATGGTGGAGATCCATCCATGGTATGTGACATGGTCTGGGCTATTTGAGCCAATTGTGTTTCCAACATTTTAGTGCGACTTCCAAGCCCATCGACAAAGGCCTTCAACTCCCTAAGTGCCTCTTCTGATCTTTGATGTTGGCACTGGAATTCTGCATTGGCCTTTGTTTGGGTAGCAATAAAGTCATCCATCATTAGTTCCAGTCTAGACTTGGGTGGTTGTTGTTGCCCGCTACCCTGTTGTTGCCCATATCCTCCTGATTGTTGGAAATTCCCCAAGTTATTCCTATAGGAAAAGTTCGGGCGGTTCCTCCATCCGAGATTATAGGTACTGGAATATGGGTTGTTGGGCCTTTGATTGTGGTCACCAATAGCATCGACACACTCGATCTGCTCATCTAAGCTTCTCTGCCCTCCATAATAGTCCTCTTGATATGCTGCTACTCCCTCTACAAAGGTATTGACTGCACATGCAGAAAGAGGGTTTAGAGAGTCAAATTGTCTGCTAAGTGCGTCCATTCTTGCCGCTAGGTGGTCAACGGAGTTGACAGCATATCAACTGGTTGTAGGCGCTGGGTGACTATGCTCGAAAGCCCATTGATGATGGTTCTAGTCCACTTCTTCGATTAGCTCCTCTGCTTCCTCGATAGTCTTATTCATTAATACACTTCCTACAGCAGAATCGAGGGACACCATAGTGGTGTATGTGATCCCATTATAGAATATGTGGATCACCAGCCACCTCTCTAGACCATGATGGGGGCATTCGTAGAGAAACCCTTTGTAGAGATCCCAGGCTTCGAACAGGGACTCCCCCTCCTTCTGGCAGAAACTCATGATCAAGTGGTGCATGTGGCTAGTCTTGGTGGAAAAAATTTATTTAAGAACTATTGCTCACATTGCTCCCATGTGGTGATTCTTCCTGAAGGAAGGGAGTGGAGCCATGTCTTCACCTTATCCCGCAGTGAAAACAGGAATTTATTGGTGCAATCGGCCCAGGTCACGATTGACTAGGACTCGAGTGTGACTCGAGTGATGTTTTGATGTTTCGACAAAAACATATGACAATGTAATTGTCATTTGGTAAAGTCCAAGTGGGACACTTGGCATTGGGAAAAGTCCAAGCATGGGTCTTGGCAATGTAAAGTCCAACATGGGTTGGCAAGGAAAGTCCAAGCATGGTCTTGGCATGAAAAGTCCAACATGGGTTGGGAAGGAAAGTCCAGGCATGGTCTTGGCATGAAAAGTCCAACATTGGTTGGCAAGGAAAGTCCAAGCATGGTCTTGGCATGGAAAGTCCAACATGGGTTGGCAAGGGAAAGTCCAAGCTTGAGTCTTGGCATTTGAGAAGTCCAAGGGTTTGATATTGGCGGCGTAAAGTCCAAGCGGGAGTCTTGGCAGCATAAGTCCAATGGTTGGCGGCGTAAAGTCCAAGCGGAGTCTTGGCGGCGTAAGTACAATGTGCCTTGGCGGTGTAGACACCGTTAGCATGACATAGCCGATGGAAGCACCTGAAGGCTAGCGCGATGGATGAACAAGTCATGGATGACTTGGAGGGATCCGAGAGGCGTGAGGCTGATGGAGGTGGCTAGAAGGCTTAGGTCTAGGCTAAGGGTGGTCTAGCAAGTATGGGGAACCATACTTGGGTTAAAACCTCATGTTGGTGCCATGTGGCGATCGACCGAGTCAACTAGGGTTTGATTGCGGGTTATGGCCTAGCGATCGCGAGGTGGGCGGTCGGATGATTTCAGCCGATCGTGATCGTGTGATCAGTCGACTGGTGCTCGAGAAATCGGCCACAGAATGGAGTCGAGACTCGACTGGTCGAGTGAGGACTCCATCAGTCGACTGATGGTCACAATCAGTCGACTGATGAAGGTTCCGTTGGACTTATCCAGCGTGGATCTAGCCGTTGTCTCACGACAACAGTGGCATCAGTCGACTGATGGTCCCGATCAGTCGACTGATCGACTTTTTCCAGCACAGGTTGAAGCTATATATGGAGCTCGTGATGGAGGAAAAACCAAGGGTTCTTTGAGGCGATTTGGGGCGAGTTGCTGCTGCAATTCAGGGTCTCCAAGTGCTACTCGATCAACCTAGCGATCAAGCATTCAAGAGCATTTGTAAAGTGTTTTTCTTTACTAGTTTTGCTTTGTATTTCATTGTATTCGCTTGTAGCTTTTGATTATTGTTGTAATCATCCTGTACGAGGTTTCTCCGCCTCCGGATTGTTCCGAGAAGGAGTGTTTATTAGTGTTTGCGTGTGCATCACTAGAGCTCGTAGAGCTCGATCCGTGGAGTAGGAACCTTGAGGTTCCGAACCACGTTATATCATCGTGTTCGTGTGTGATTGTATATTTCGTTATTGCTTTCATTATCTATATTCCGCTGCGCTAACGAAATTGTAGACACGATCACAATCAAATTCCATCGTACGGGCAAAACGCTATTCACCCCCCCCTCTAGCCATTCCAATATCCCCAACAAGTGATATCAGAGCCCGGGGCTCTTCTACGGATTAACAACCCGGAGTCAAGAAGCTAGAGGGAAGAATATGGAATTTGAGGAAAGATTGAGTGACGACGTCAACATCCCACCTTCCTTCAACCGCGAACATTTTGCGTATTGGAAAGGTAGGATGGAATATTTTCTAATGACGAATATAGAAAATTGGTTTGCCGTGACTATAGGTTTTGATGCTCCGAGAGGAGAAAATGGCAAAATCCTCAAGATGAAGAGATGGACCGAGGAGCAACGGGAAAAATTCAAGACAACCGTTAAGGTAACAAAAATGTTGATTGATTTGATACCTAACGATATTTTGTCCAGATTAGGAAGCTATAGGGATGCCAAGGAGTTGTGGAACAAGTTGATCAAGTTCCACGATAATCCCGAATCGGTCCAAGAAGACTTGGAAGAGGAGGAGACCGAAGAAGAATCATCATCATCCTCACAAGAAAGTGAGGAGTCAACTTCCGGGTCAGAAGAGGTGGAGGAAGTGGAAGAAGCATCCACCTTAAGGATTGAGGGGGAGGAGAGAACCTTCATGCCGGAACATCGAGAAGAAGAAGCTTCGACATCCGGTCAAGATGAAGAAGCCCAAAGTCCAATTCCGGTCTCCACCACCATCGGTAACTCAAACACCTTAATTCAAAATAAAAATAACATTATGTGTTTTGAGTGTAGGAAATTTGGGCATTATAAGAGTAAGTGCCCAAAGAAAGTCAAGAAAGCTCCACCGGCACCAAAAGTCAAGGATGCCGGTTCCCCAACACCTAAAGGCAAGGAGCACATCATATGCTTCAAGTGCAACTCAAAGGGACATTATCGGAGTCAATGTCCAAGGGGAAAGAAGAAAGGGCAAGAAGGAGCAACACAAGTAGGGGGAGCCTCCAAGGCAAACCCTAAGGTAAAATTTATTAATGCACATTCAATTTCTAGGGATAAGAAGCATGCTAGGAATAATTTTAATAGTCTTGCTATTGTGCATGAAAAGCATGCTAGAAATAATAGATATATTTGCCTAGGAGATAAGAGTGTTCACTTAGGAAATAAGAAGAAATTTGGGACTAATGACCCTAAAAATATATTACCTAAGGAAAGCATTAAGAAAATAGGAGAACATCTAGGCTTTAATACTAAGAAATCTAGACATATGCCTAGAAATAAAAATATCTCAAGAGAAAATGAAAAATCAAAAATTGAGATATTAGAAAAGGAAAATCAAGCCTTGAGATCAAGGCTTGAAAAACTTGAAAAGACCCTTAAGGTTATGCAAAATCAAATGCAAGGGTCAATTAGTCAAATTTCTAGGTCCAAAAGTCAAAGTCAACACCTAGGACCTAAGAGTCAAAAGTCAACCAAGGGCAAGCAAGGTTTGGGTCACAAACCTAAGCCTAAGGTGGCTTACCATAGTGTTCCATTTGATTATGGAACACAAACTAGGTCTAGGAAAACCAAGGTCAATAGGGAAGTCATCCCTAGAGTTGACCATGGTGTGTGCCTAGTGGCTAGGGTTTCTAGGAAACCTAGAGAAGCCACTAAGAAGGTTGCAAGGGGAGTTACCCCTAGAGTCAACCTAGGTAAGACCAAAATGACCAAGGCTAATAAGCCTAGGAGGGTCATTAGGAAGGTATCTAGGGAGGTTATCCCTAAGGAATACCTAATTAACCCTAGGAGCTCAAATCGGTTTTGGGTTTCTAAGAGCGTGATTGATTCACGCTAGATGGGTTAGATGTGCCAACCTTAAATGGATGGGTAGTTAACTCAACCATGGCAAAGGTGGCACTTTAGGTTATTTTCAAGGTTATGGATACCTTGGAAATAGATTTGAATTATCATCCTAAAAGATTTTAGGGTGTGCCAATATTATTTGAGAAGCTTGATAAAATGGTCAAATTGGCACAATTTAGGTTTAGAGGTTAGTGTGCCATTTTTGGGTTTTTGGCACACTTGGGAGAAAAATAGAAATATGGCAAAATATAATTAATTATATGAAATGGCAATTAATATTAAAAATTTAGGTATTACTATACCTATATATTTTATATGCCATGCTTTGTTTGTCATATAACATGCCATGACATCATGCTTATTTTTAATCATTCTATATGTCATGTACATGTTTAGGATTAAGGATTAAATGTCATGTGTTTTTAGCTCTCATATTATGCCATGACATCATGATTATGAGCATGTGTTTATCTATATCATCTCTAATGCCATAATCACTCATGCATTTAAGATAATTTGATTGAAATTGATTCAAGGACAATGGCATGACTTGGAGTCTCATTTATAAGGGAATCAAGTAGGGTTGCCTTAGAAAAATGCATGAAACCCTAGATTAAATGAACCAAAACCCACATCTCACATCCAATTGACATGTATGTGTATTTATACACTCTAGATACATGTGAGATGCTAGGATATGAGTTAAGTTCAAGGTGCATAGTTTTTGCATCTAGATGAACTAAAACTCATCTAATTCTATTTGTGGATCATTGGGAAAGCTTGTGTACAAGTCATGTGCATAGAGCCCAAGGAATATGATCCAAAATAAGGTTTTGAAAACATTTTAAAATCATTTTGAAAAACCTTGGTGAAGTCTATCTTTTGATAACAATCACCATTGATGAAGTTGATACAAAATAGGGCCAAAACATTGAAAATTTCAATGGTTTTGAGTTTTGTATCAAATTCACTATTTTATGGGGTAAAATAATTTTAAAATATTTTTCACCCATTCTATTGGTCATAGGTATTATACGTACCAAATTTCGTGATTTTTCGATATACGTATAATTATTTATGATTTTCTGAAATTTGATCGATAGAAATTTGATTATCGATCATACTGAATGGCGATCGGTGATGAATGTGTGATCGGTAGCTGACAGAGTCGACTGCCAAGGCTGATTTCGGGAAAACTAGGTTTGGTTAGCCCGTGTTCAGCCATGGTAAAGGTCCCTAACCACTCCTAACCCTAGGATATGCTTTGGGAAGCATTATAAAGGGTGAAAATCCATTGGATATGGATTAGGAGAGTTGTTTAGGGTTTGTATCAATGTTAAGGTGTTGGAAAGTTCAATGTTGAATTTCTAACCTTAATTTTGATGGTTTAGAGTTCCTATTGGCTTAGGGACTTCCCAAGGACATTGTTGGTGCAATGGTCAAGGGGGAGCAAGCCTTTAGGGGGAGATATCCATCTTGGGATGATGGATGTGTTTTTCTCCTTGAAGGGGAGAATGTTATCAATTTGGGAAATTGATGGATTTTTAGAAACCCAATTTGGAAATTGGGAGAGTGTTTAGGATTGCCTCTCTTAAGTGATATTGGACTTATCACTAGGAAGATGGTAGGCATCCTAAGTATCTTTGGACCAAGGGGGAGATTGTAAGATCTCATTGGGACATGAGACATTGACCCTCTTGGGGAGAAAACCTTTTTGATGTTAGTCAAAAAGGGGGAGAATGTTTGGGGGAGAACATTTGGAGAGTATTTACCAATTTGGGATAATTGGTAAGGTATTTGAGTTAGTGTCTAACTCAATGATTTGTTTGGTTTTTGTCAAACATCAAAAAGAGGGAGATTGTTGGTGCAATCGGCCCAGGTCACGATTGACCAGGACTCGAGTTTGACTCGAGTGATGTTTTGATGTTTCGACAAAAACATATGACAATGTAATTGTCATTTGGTAAAGTCCAAGTGGGACACTTGGCATTGGGAAAAGTCCAAGCATGGGTCTGGGCAATGTAAAGTCCAACATGGGTTGGCAAGGAAAGTCCAAGCATGGTCTTGGCATGAAAAGTCCAACATGGGTTGGCAAGGAAAGTCCAAGCATGGTCTTGGCATGGAAAGTCCAACATGGGTTGGCAAGGGAAAGTCGAAGCTTGAGTCTTGGCATTTGAGAAGTCCAAGGGTTTGATATTGGCGACGTAAAGTCCAAGCGGGAGTCTTGGCAGCATAAGTCCAATGGTTGGCGGCGTAAAGTCCAAGCGGAGTCTTGGCGGCGTAAGTCCAATGTGCCTTGGCGGTGTAGACACCGTTAGCATGACATAGCCGACGGAAGCACCTGAAGGCTAGCGCGATGGATGAACAAGTCATGGATGACTTGGAGGGATCCAAGAGGCGTGAGGCTGATGGAGGTGGCTAGAAGGCTTAGGTCTATGCTAAGGGTGGTCTAGCAAGTATGGGGGAACCATACTTGGGTTAAAACCTCATGTTTGAGGTGTGCCAGTCGACTGGTGCCATGTGGCAGTCGACTGGACCGAGTCAACTAGGGTTTGACTGTGGGTTATGGCCTAGCAGTCGACTGCCAGAGGTGGGCAGTCGACTGATGGCTCGAGCAGTCGACTGATCGTGTGATCGATCCGACCGGTGCTCGAAATCGGCCAGAATCGGAGTCGAGACTGACCGTCGGTCGAGTGAGGACTCCATCAGTCGACTGATGGTCACAATCAGTCGACTGATGAAGGTTCCGTTGGACTTATCCAGCGTGGATCTAGCCGTTGTCTCACGACAACAGTGGCATCAGTCGACTGATGGTCCCGATCAGTCGACTGATCGACTTTTTCCAGCACAGGTTGAAGCTATATATGGAGCTCGTGATGGAGGAAAAACCAAGGGTTCTTTGAGGCGATTTGGGGCGAGTTGTTGCTGCAATTCAGGGTCTCCAAGTGCTACTCGATCAACCTAGCGATCAAGCATTCAAGAGCATTTGTAAAGTGTTTTTCTTTACTAGTTTTGCTTTGTATTTCATTGTATTCACTTGTAGCTTTTGATTATTGTTGTAATCATCGTGTACGAGGTTTCTCCGCCTCCGGATTGTTCCGATAAGGAGTGTTTATTAGTGTTTGCGTGTGCATCACTAGAGCTCATAGAGCTCGATCCGTGGAGTAGGAACCTTAAGGTTCCGAACCACGTTATATCATCGTGTTCGTGTTTGATTGTATATTTCGTTATTGCTTTCATTATCTATATTCCGCTGCGCTAACGAAATTGTAGACACGATCATGATCAAATTCCATCGTACGGGCAAAACGCTATTCATCCCCCCCCTCTAGCCGTTCCAATATCCCCAACAGAATTGGCTCAGACGGATCACATCAGCAGGCACTCCATTGAATTTTATCGTAGATCATATCTCTAAAAATGTCTCAAGGTGCCGGTTCGGATCTTCAGTTGCAGCTCCTCCGAATTAGCTCTGTTGGACCATGTGTATGAATGCAGGTTTCAGTTCAAAGTTGTTGGCTGAAATTGATGGTCCAGTTATGCTCGGCCTATATCCTCTAACACTAGGGGTTGCATAGTCTCATAGAGGTTGGCTATCTAAGTTTACCACAGATGCACCTAGGTCTTCCATGCTTCTCTGCTCAGCTCTCCTATGATGGTAGGTTCTTTTCAATATTGTGGTCTATCGAAAACAAATTTTCCGATCCTAAGCATCTACGCATACGAAGAACTGAGACAATAAATTAGGAGTATACCTAATGCTTAAAAACAGAAAATAAACTAGTCTAAATACTAAATCAAATGCAAAAAATTTAAACTGAAGGTTAATGCAATGTAACCACTGAAATTAATCTAAACTTGATCTAAATATTAAAAATCTAAAACTGAAGTTAATAAAAATAAAGCAAGTAGATAAATCTAACCTAAGTCTGATCCAACTATCCACCTCTTGATTCGATATAAAATCAATCAGTCTGTGGCAATGATGCCAAAAACTTGATGCATGTGAATGCGACCTAAAATCTCGGGACAGGAATCGTCGGGAAATCGAACCACGTGCTCGCACTCAATGCCTACAAATGCATGGATGTCATCAAGTAATAAATAGATTATCAATCCCACAGAGATTGAGATTCGAATACCGATTGTGTGATGGACGTTATTGTTCATAGCTTAGTTCTATGGGTTGTGATTACGAGGTTGTCGGTGGTCCTAACTCAAATACGATTTCACACAAAGGAAGGGAAGGTTGGTTTGAGGTTCAAAAAGAGATCCTAGGACTTCAGTTTCATTTGTGCAACATGAAACATGCTAATCAATTAAATGTAGTTTGGTTCTCTAATTAGGGTCTTGTGGAAGGGACATCATACCCTTTCCCGATGAGCTTTCGTTTCTATCGGGAACTACCTATCTTTAACTAGGCCGACCCTTTTGTTAAGATAGGATAGACGGTACGAGGATGCCAAATCAATCCCTACGAGGAGTCAGAACGTGTCCCATTCCCTACTCCATCGTACCCTTCTACCTACGGTTACCGGAGATGAGTACAATCACTTGGTTCCTTTTTAATTCCCCTAGATCTTTGATACAAGGGTTTTCACCCCTAGTATCAGCTATGAACAATAGATAGAAAACTAAAACACAATTTTCATCGAATCAAACAAACACGAACTGCGAATAGAAATCTTAAAACAAAATTTACATTCGATCTAGCATGTTCTACGTACACAAGTTACTCCCTAATCCTAGAATCGAAGATTTTATTCCATAGATGGAAAAAAATGATCATAATCCATATTAGAATAGGTCATTACAATGCAGAGATGAATGGCAAGTAAATTGCAGTACTCTGGGTTCTTCTCTTCGACGTCGGAGTGCAAGATACGATCTTCTAGCTGTCTTCTTCCTCCCCGTTGCGAGTTTTCGAAGCTTCTTAGGGCTTCGGTGTGTCTTCCCAGCTGTCGTCCTCCCCCCCTAGGGTTTGGGTGTGGCCTTCCTTATATAGACTTGAGGTTGGCACTGCCTAAATCCATGAAAAAAAACTAATCGTATCGAAAAATGCCAGCGCCACATGGTCGTGTGGATCCACACTGCCAGGTCGTGTGTGGCGCTGGGCTAGTGGAGCACAACCATGCCTCCCTTTGTTCCGCTTGTCGAATGTCCTCCTTTTGCTTCAAAAGTGTGTCGTTTATCCTGTAAAATGTTCTCCTGCACACAAAAGAACAAAGAGAAGATCTCCAAACTAGAAAATACGAAATGCATGCAAAACAAAGTATGATATGCATGAAATAAGTATAAAATGCAATGAGATGTGAGCGAAAACTACTCCTAAAACCCTATATATTTTTATCATGTCATCATTCGTGATTTCATCAATCGTGATCATGTTGTGCTTGTCTACAAATGCGTTATACACTGCGGAATACAATACAAATAGAAATAAAGACAAAACACATGCACAACACAATATTTTATGTGGTTCAGAACTAGGGTTCCTACTCCACGGTGGAGTTCTGGTGATCTACCCTCACTATGAACTCTCTCCTTCTCGGTATAACACCGGAGGTAGAGTAATCTCATACAAAAGCCTTACGAAAATAAGAACACAAGATACAACCAAAACAAGAAACAAATTCAACAATAAGTATAGAATACTTTATGAGAGAACTTTTGATTGCTTGCTTGTTGTTTGCTTTGGATTACTCTTGAAGGTATGGAATGCAACAACACTTCCCCTTTAAAATTGTCCGAAAAATCTTGGCTGAAATCCTCTATGAGCTGCTTCTTTTATAACTTGTAGTTGGCTGATTTCATGCCCAATAGTCGACTGTCAAAAGGCACCAATCGACTGCCCATAGTGTTGTTGTCTCACAACAGACTTAATCCATGTTGGACTCGTCCAACGGATACCTTAGCAGTTGACTACCCTTATTAGCAGTCGACTGCTGCATCACCAATCGACTACCAGAGCTTTTGTGCTCTAGCCACTCATGATCAATCTACTACCCATCCATGGCAGTTGAATACTCAAGGCCAGTTGATTTCCCATACATGGAAGTCGATTTCCACAACCTCAACCGAGCAGTCGAGCCTCAATCGACTCCTCGACAAGTTGATTGGTCATAATTCCAGTCGACTGCTCTGAGTTGAATAGGCTCTCGAGTGTTGAACACTCAACCAGTCGACTGATAAACCTCAACCATGAGGTTTAACCCAAGTATGATCCTCTCATACTTGATTGACCTCCCTTAGCCTAGATCTAAGCCTTCTAGCCACATCCATCAGCCTCACGCCTCTCAGATCCCTCGAGTCCACATCTCTTCATCATTCGTGTTAGCCTTCAGGTGCTTACATCGGCTATGTCATGCTAACCGGGTCCTTTTCTAAGGTTCATTTGGACTTATGCCGCCAATACCACATGCTTGGACTTTACGCTGCCAAAACCTCACCCTTAGACTTCCTTGCTAAGATTCATTTGGACTTACATCGCCAAGACTACATGCTTGGACTTTACACTGCCAAACTTACACCCTTGGACTTTCATATTATCAAGATCCATTTGGACTTATGCCGCCAAGACCCATGCTTGGACTTTACGCCACCAAACCTACCCTTGGACTTCCCAATTACCAAATTTCACTTGGACTTTACGCTGCCAAGACTATACTTTTAGACTTTACCATTGCCAAGTACCCATGACTTGGACTTTTCTTGCCAAGACCATTCTTGGACTTTCCAATTTCCAATACTATACTTTGACTTTTCCATGCCAATACCTTTCTTGTACTTTCCATGCTAAGTATCGAAACTTAGGCTTTCGAGGTTGATTGCTCCAATAAGTTCCTCCAAATAATCTCCTCCATATAACTTTGGATATCCCAATCATCCAATAGTCATATGGTCAATATATGGTCAAACCCATATAGTCAATCAATGGTCAAACCCATTGTCAATCCATTATCAAACATCAAAACACTACTCGAGTCTCACTCGAATTTGGTCAACATTGACTCGGGGCTTGTTGCACCAACAATCTCCCCCTTTTTGATATTTGACAATATCTTTAAGTTAGGCTAACAATAACCAAACATAACTCTTCCAATGCCAAAGCATAGTGAAGGTTTACCTAATTTAAACCTCACTTCTCCCCCTTTGGCATACACCAAAAAGACTACCAAGGGTTTTCTAATATTCCATCTCCCAATGATATTCTACATTCTCTCTCTTGGTCCAAAAACTTCTTGGATGTTTTCACTCTACCTAGTGATAAGTCACATATCACTAAATGAGATGCAATCCATAATGAAGGCTTACCAAACCCTCACTTCTCCCTTTTGGTCAAAACTGCATCCATCATCCCAAGATGGACACACTCCCCCTAAAGTCTTGCTTCCCCTTGACCATTGCACCAACAATATCCTTGGAGAGTTTCTAAGCATATAGGAAACTTAGACCATCGAAAATAAGGGTAAAAGTTCAAACTTGAACTTTAACCTCCCTTAAAATTCGATATTCCACCCTAAATAACTCTTTTAATCATTTTCAATGATTATTTTACCCTTTCAATGCTTTCCAAATCATATCTTAGGGTTAGGAGACATTAGGGTACCATAAAATAGCTTATACATGGCTAAATAGACCTTGTTCAGCTGAAATCAGTACCATCAGTCGACTAAAATCAGAAATCAATCGACTGCCTTACCACCAGTAGACTGCTACAAGTAGCAGTCGAATGGTTTTTGTAAAATGCATAAATCAGTTTCAGAATTTGAGTTTTGATAAATCATAAGTAAATATACATATTTTAAAAAATCATGAAACTTCAATATTGATTGATATAAAGTTCAAAAGTATTGAAAACTTTAATGTTTTTGTCTAACTTTTTGTCAACTTGTTCAATATTGATTGCTATCAAAAGATAGACTTCACTAGGGTTTTTTAAATTGATTTTAAAATATTTTTAAAACCTTATTTTGAACCATTGTCTATGGGCTTGATGTACATGACTTGTAAATTAGCTTTCCTCATGATTCATCAATGCCATATTATAAGTTTGAGTTCATCTATATGCAAGAACTATACACCTTGAACTTAACTCATTTTCCTAACATCTCACATGTGTCTAAGGTGTATAAATACACACACATGTCATTTTAATGTTTTTGTGAGATGTGGGTTTTTCTTCTTCCTTAACTAAAGTCTCATGCATTTTATCTAGGCAACTAGTCGACTGTTGGTCAAGCTGATCACTTCGAGGATGTAGGATCGATGAAGTGTGGATGTGGCCGGCTAGAGGGGGGTGAATATCCCTCAATCATTCGATGACGTAATTTGTTCGTATACAAAGAAATTAGCGCAATGGAAAACAAAACTAAACAAGCAAATCAAAGCAACAAGAATAAAACCAATGCTAACACCAAGTCGTAACGTGGTTCACGGCTACGCCGCTAATCCATGATCCCGATTCGTCCAAGGTGAATCACTCCTTTGCCAAATCCACTAGATCTCTCCTTTGCACCAAGCTAGGTGGAGGTAACCTCTTTACTGTTGGAATGTATACTGAAAGACTAGCTCTTTTTGTATGAACATTTTATTTTGGAATAAGAATCACATGATCATTGTTTGCACTTTATATATTTACTATATATGTGTGCATATTGTCTAATATTTTACATTGTAGATAACATGGTGCTTGGTGTGGCACAGAAGATCATGTTATCAGTCCATTGTAAAATATAAGTAGAGGCTCACGACCAAGATGGTTTTGGACAAACCATTGGCATGGTTGTAGTGTAGCTTGGTATTGTTTTGTCTTGAACATAAAGTTACACTAGTACACTTAGGTGTATTGAGCAGGACCGACATAGAGGTGATTCAATTTAGTACTGACTACATAATTGAATCAGACCTCGGATATTATGTTGTACATGCTCTTAATCCCGATATAATAACGGGCACATGTACTTAGTATTTATTTCTTTGATTTACCAGAGGTTGAGATTTAGATGGATTAAATCAATATGCCCGGTAAGTTGGGAAATGATATTATTTACATGGTGTGCCGTTAATTATAGGAGGAAACCGTGTCCTATATATTAGGTTGATGATGTCCCCTTGAGGAGCTCATAAAGTTCATCATGTAAACCCAGCTGGTTGACTTAGTCAACATGATGATAAGGTTGAGTGGTACTACTCGAGGAATTAGATGTTAATTAATTGATGGTCAGTAAATCAATTAATTGACGGACATTCGATATCTTAAACATGGGGAGATTAATGTACGAATAATATATGGAGCCCATATTAATTTATGGGGGTTGGTGACGTAGTTCAATGATGATCCTCTAGTGGAATGGAACATCATTGATGGATCAAGATTGTGTGGTTCCGATCCATCAGGTGGCCAAGATCCAACTCCTCCTTATGGTCCCTATCATAGCCTAATATAATTCTTGTGAATTCTAGATCCAAGAATGCAAAACAAAACCTAGAACCAACGGTTGGGATTAAATCCCTAGATCAGATGGTTAGGATGAAACCCTAGAACCAACGGTTGGGATTAAAATCCCTAGATCCGATGGTTAGGATGAATCCCTAGAATCGACGGTTGGGATTAAATCCCTAGATCAGACGGTTGAGATAAAACCCTAGATCCGACAGTTGGGATGAAACCCTATATCCGATGGTTGGGATGAAATCCTAGATCCGACGGTTGGGATGAAACCCTAGATCCGACGGTTGGGATAAAACCCTAGATCCAATGGTGGAGATTAAATCCCTAGATTCGACGGTGGAGATTAAAGGAGGCTTAAGCCAAATTCTATAAATAGGGGGCTTAGGCTTGGGCGGCAAAAAAAAGAATTGGATTGGAATTAGGGTTTGGCTCTTCTCAAAGTGGGCGGCTAGGGTTTGGAGCAAAAGTGGGCGGCAACCATCTTCCTTCTCCTTGTTGCCGGCGCCCATCTTCCTCCATCAAGACTTGGCCGGTGCCCATTCTCAAGGCCTCTCTCTTATTCCTTGGTCGGCGGTTCTCCTTCCATTGGTGGCCGGTGCTCTTCCTCCTCCCTTTCTCCTTGGTGGCCGGCGGCAACCCCTCTTCAAGTTGGCCGGCGCTTCATCCACTTGCTCCTTGGCCGGCGGTTGCACCAAATTCCCTAATTTGGTGGCCGGTTCTAGAAAGGATAGGTATTTGTTGGTTCTTCTCTTTGTTCGCAGCGGACAAGGAAGGGAAGAACACGATCTAGAAGGCTTCTACTCGTGGAGGATCTTTGTCCACACGTCGTCCACGAGAAGGATAGGACATACGGTAGAAGATCGTAAGGTATAAAGTTTTTTTTTAACTTTATTTACAGATCTGATCATGTTCTTTTATGTTTTGATTATACATGTATGCGTATGAATATATATTGTATAATCATGGACCCCGCTTGTTCAGTTACATATTGCTGTGATCTACGTAGTCTCTTCATGGCTAAACCAACTAGAAGAGTTGTGTTGCTTGAACAACTAGTTTGTTCAAGCGACCACTCAAGTTGTTAGCACGATGACGAAATGGTTGTGCTAAGGAAGCTCATCCCATCCGGATTAATTCTTTCATTAGTGAAAATTTTAATCTGGGGACATGGGAGCCAATGAGCCTCTGAAGCAACGACCTACAATTGGTATCAGAGCCATGGTTTTCGGTTTTGTGTGTTTGGGATTCGGTTAATTTTTATGCACTTTTTCATATATTATATGTGTCGGATAATAGTAGGATATGCATAGTTTAACTCTTTGGTTGCAGGCATAAGATCCGACTATTATGGCCATATGTGTGTATGTGATTGGATGTGTGTAAATATTTATTATTTGAATCCTCGGGGTTGACGAGGCTAGATTAGTATTTAATTTTTGTAATTAAATACGGCATTGTTTAGCTGCTCATTTTAGTTTACTTTCGATCTAGATTATTTGTACACTCCTTCGTGGAGTATAGGATCGATGGATGTAAATTAAAATAGTTTTATCTCGGCTCGGATCTCTTTGGTGACTTGCGCACGGGAAAAGATGGAGCGGACGAGGTGGCAACACGACGGGATGCGTATTGGAGAACAATGCCATAATAGTTGGAAAAATTCTATTTTTTCCATATTTATTGCTTATTTGTTTTATATGCATGTTGTGTATGCTTTAAAATTCCTCATTTTCAATTTACTAAGTGGGAGAGGGATATTTTAATTAATTCCCGCGACCTCCATTACAATTTGACGTGTGATGCAACAAACTTGTGTGTCGGCTCTGAGTGCCTTCCTCCCTGCGGACGGGTTTGTTTGCGGATCACTAGGTCAAATAATGGTTATAGGAAATTATCTAGGAGCATGTGTACTTCCACAGTGGTAAGGCACATAATCCGAAATAATTCCCTTATTTCGTTTAGGGGGCGAAGGAATAGGAATCTTATGGAGATGGTCAGATCGATGATGAGTTATTATGAGTTACCTATTTTGTTCTGGGGGTATGCACTGGATACGACAATGTATACTCTGAACTTGGTTCCATCCAAATCAGTACCTTCTACCCCTGTAGAATTGTGGACTGAGCGAAAGCCTAGTCTGAGACATATTCAGATATGGGGGAGTCCAGCACATGTGCGGAAGGCTGATGTTGGTAAGTTGGAACCTCGTACAGAAGTGTGCATGTTTGTTGGCTACCCTAAGGGAACGAAAGGTGGTTTGTTTTATAATCCTAGAGATCAGAGGGTGATCGTTAGCACGAACGCCAGATTTCTAGAGGAGGATTATGTAATGAACCACAAGCCCACGAGTAGGATTGTTCTTGAGGAGTTAACAGGGGAAGTCCCGACTTCAGTTCCACCGGTACAAGAGGAGACACCACAAGTCACTGCACCGCGTGTCACAGAGCATACACAGAAGGCACCTCGTCGTAGTGGGAGGGTTGTTAGACAACCCGAGAGATTCATGTTTTTGGGAGAGTCTTCGGACTTAGTCCCTGGTGAACATGAACCTGATCCCTGGACATATGACGAGGCAATCCAAGATAGAGATGCGGTATCTTGGCAAAGAATAATGAATTCAGAGATAGAATCTATGGATTCTAATCAGGTCTGGGAGCTAGTAGAACCACCCGATGGTGTAAAAACCATTGGATGCAAGTGGATCTACAAGAGAAAGAGAGGAGTAGACAGGAAGGTTGAGACCTTCAAAGCTAGGCTTGTTGCGAAAGGGTATACTCAGAAAGAGGGTATCGATTATGAGGAGACCTTTTCGCCGGTAGCTATGCTTAAGTCTATTCGGATTCTCTTATCTATAGTTGCTCATATGGATTATGAGATTTAGCAGATGGATGTCAAGACAACTTTCCTTAACGGAAGTCTTGAGGAGAACATCTATATGCGGCAACCAGAGGGATTCATTGCTAAAGGCAAAGAGCATCTTGTATGTAAGCTTAATCGGTCCATTTATGGATTGAAGCAAGCTTCTAGATCTTGGAACATCCGCTTTGATGTGGTAATCCAGTCATATGGATTTATTCAAAGTCCGGATGAGCCTTGTGTATACAAGAGATGTGACGGAAACGTAGTGGTGTTTCTTGTACTATATGTAGATGTCATTTTGTTAGTTGGCAACAATATCAAAGTGTTATCAGACGTAAGGGTATGGTTGTCCAAACAGTTTGATATGAAGGACTTGGGAGAAGTGGGACACTTCCTTGGGATCAAAGTTATAAGGGATCGCAAGAAAAGGATGTTGTGCTTGTCTCAAGCTTCATACATTGACACTATCCTTGCTCGTTTTAGCATGCAGAACTCCAAGAAAGGTTTTCTACCTTTTAGGCATGGAGTTCCTTTATCTAAAGAGATGTGTCCCAAAACATCAAAGGAGATAGAGGACATGAAGGCGGTTCCTTATGCTTCGGCAGTAGGAAGCCTTATGTATGATATGCTATGTACGAGACCGGATATCTGCTTTGCCGTGGGCATGGTTAGCAGATATCAGAGTAACCCTGGACAGGGACATTGGACTGCGGTAAAGCATATATTGAAGTACCTGAGAAGGACTAGGGATTATATGCTGGTTTACCGGGCAGATCAATTAGTCCCTGTGGGTTACACGGATTCGGATTTCCAATCAGATAGGGACAAGAGTAAGTCTACCTCGGGGTTTGTGTTTACTTTTGGAGGTGGAGCCATAGTATGGAGGAGTGTCAAGCAGAAATGCGTGGCGGACTCTACCATGGAAGCTGAGTATGTGGCAGCCTCTGAGGCAGCCAAGGAAGCTGTATGGCTCAGGAACTTCTTGATGGACTTGGATGTGATTCCTGGTTTTCCCAGAACTATCACAATTTATTGTGATAATAGTGGTGCAGTTGCAAACTCGAAGGAACCACGAGCCCATAAGGCGAGTAAACACATAGAGCGCAAGTACCACCTTATACGAGAGATCGTAAAGCGAGGAGAAGTTGCTGTCGCCAAGATTGCATCAGAGGATAACCTGGCGGATCCATTCACTAAGGCCCTTCCAGCGAAAGCGTTTGATAGGCATGTGGAGGACATGAGGATTAGATGTATGGCAGTGTGATGACGGCATAGTCTTTTAGTATAAGTGGGAGATTGTTGGAATGTATACTGAAAGCCTAGCTATTTTTGTATGAACATTTTATTTTGGAATAAGAATCACATGATCATTGTTTGCACTTTATATATTTATTATATATGTGTGCATATTGTCTAATATTTTACATTGTAGATAACATGGTGCTTGGTGTGGCACAGAAGATCATGTTATCAGTCTCTTGTAAAATATAAGTAGAGGCTCACGACCAAGATGGTTTTGGACAAACCATTGGCATGGTTGTAGTGTATCTCGGTATTGTTTTGTCTTGAACATAAAGTTACACTAGTACACTTAGGAGTATTGAGCAGGACCGACATAGAGGTGATTCAATTTAGTACTGACTACATAATTGAATCAGACCTCGGATATTATGTTGTACATGCTCTTAATCCCGATATAATAACGGGCACATGTACTTAGTATTTATTTTTTTGATTTACTAGAGGGTGAGATTTAGATGGATTAAATCAATATGCCCGGTAACTTGGGAAATGATATTATTTACATGGTGTGCCGTTAATTATAGGAGGAAACCGTGTCCTATATATTATTTACATGGTGTGCGGTTCTCCTTCCATTGGTGGCCGGTGCTCTTCCTCCTCCCTTTCTCCTTGGTGGCCGGCGGCAACCCCTCTTCAAGTTGGCCGGTGCTTCATCCACTTGCTCCTTGGCCGGCGGTTGCACCAAATTCCCTAATTTGGTGGCCGGTTCTAGAAAGGATAGGTATTTGTTGGTTCTTCTCTTTGTTCGCAGCGGACAAGGAAGGGAAGAACGCGATCTAGAAGACTTCTACTCGTGGAGGATCTTCGTCCACACGTCGTCCACGAGAAGGATAGGACATACGGTAGAAGATCGTAAGGTATAAAGTTTTTTTTTTAACTTTATATATAGATCTGATCATGTTCTTTTATGTTTTGATTATACATGTATGTGTATGAATATATATTGTATAATCATGGACCCTGAAGACAAACACAAAAACCGGCGATCCATCCGTCGTCTCTTCCGCGGCTAACCAACTAGAAGAGTTGTGTTGCTTGAACAAATAGTTTGTTCAAGCGACCACTCAAGTTGTTAGCACGACGACGAAATGGTGTTGCTAAGGAAGCTCATCCCATCCGGATTAATTCTTTTATTAGTGAAAATTTTAATCCGGGGACATGGGAGCCAATGAGCCTCTGAAGCAACGACCTACATTTACAATCCCTCTTCTTACAATAGAATGGAATAATAGCAAGTAAGAAGAGTGGAAATACTTTAAGGCACTTTGGGAGAAGATTAGAGCATGAACATTAGGCCCCCAAAGGCCCACACCCTTCCTCTTTATAGAGGAAGAGGGTTTCTTCCCGTTGACACAGGAGCAGTCGACTGATGTCCCTATCAGTCGACTGGTCCTGTAGCCGTTGCCCAATAACGACTGCTTTCCACATTGGATTTCATCCAACGACACCAGCATCAGACAACTGATATTGCCATCAGTCGACTGATGCTTGATTAGTCAAGTGCTCACGAGCTTGACTCCATTTTTTTAGTAATATATGAGAGATGTCCTAAGGCAATCGCCTTATGTATGAACCATTTATATGATAAATGAAGATTCACTATTTGAGTATACATGTTTTATGTATTTGATTGGATCTTAAACTCATTTACTGAATGCCCACGATACGATTCACAGCATGAGAGAATTTGTGATTGGATCACAACTGGTGAGTATCTCTACATGTGTAATTGTGATGTATCGGAATTATCCCTAGTCGATGAATTGATGGATTTGGACACCATTAATTCTGTCGAGACTAGCACGAGGTATACTCCTTGGTGTATTGATGTGTGTAAATCATGCTATGTTTTCACTACTTTATATATGTGCATTTTATCTCATTTCATATCCTAGGCATGTATTTTATCATGATTCAGTTAAGTTTAGCATATTTTGGGAAGAAGAGACTGCTTTTGGGTGTTTTTGTGTTAACATGGCAAAGGAGAAGGCGTATCAAAACAACACAGCCGTGTTGGGAATCGACACGCCTGTGTCATGAGAACCAGCGGACGACATGCCCGAGTCAAAGAACAACACGCCCGTGTCAGTGATTCCAGCAGCCGACACGCACTAGTGCAGCCGCGACACGTCCCAGTTCAAACCGTAACACGCCCTGTGGGAAACCAGCGACACACCTGTGCCCTCATGTGGCACGGGCATTTTGGCCTGACTCCAGGATTCCTTTTCTGCGAGCAATCAGGATCTTCGTCTGAATTAAAGGGAAATCTATTGCCTTAATTGAAGAGGTGGCCAAAGCTATAAAAGAGAAGATATTCTAACCCTAAAAGGGGGACGGCGGATGGTCAAAAAGGAGGACAGAAGACGGCAAAGGGATCGACAACAGAAGAAGCAAAAGAGAAGGAGTCAGCAAAGGAACGCAGATGGCATCCGGTATTGTATTTTCTTTCTCTAGCAACTCTTGTCAGACTATGGAGTAGTGTCTTGTAATCTTAGGATGGGGGAGTAGCCCTTGACGATTTATGATGGATGATATAATCTATACTACTCGAACTATTGTTTGTTTTGATCTGGTTCTTTTGGATTCTTATTGATAAACCTAAGGAGCTAAGGGGAAGTACCTAACGGTGAACCCGAGTTCCCGAAACCCAGAATCAACTAGGGAATAACTCCTGTCAAGTAGCGGTAGTGTATCTATGAGGGCTTGCGGGGGTCTCGTGACAGGTCCCCTTAGCTGATTATGGTCCGCAGCAAACCTACCGTGAAAAGGAAATTTGACTCTAGCGGAACTCTTATGGACTTAATGGATCTATCAAATCCAGTTTTTACCAGGTAACGGAGGCAAGACTAGGGAGGTTTGCGGGGGTCTCGTGACAGGTCCCCTTAGCTGATTATGATCCCCTATGCTCGAACACCGTGACAGGTAAGTTGAGTTTGATAGGTACAGTTAGCGTAGACCTCGAAAGGGGACGTTGATTTACCTTAGGATAGGTTCCATCAAAACAACTCTACTAGGCGTAGGAAAGAATTAAATCACCTTATAAATCGTTGACGTGGTGAAACCCATATCCTGAGATTTTCCTCAACTCTTGACTTTTAGCTCGTTCTTCTCATTCGTTGTTATTGACTACTCAGTTTCTTTGCTTAAACCAATAATCGATTTACTAGATAACTTGGTATCACGATCATTCGGTAATTGTTCCAATCCCTGTGGGATCGATATTTTTATTACTTGACGACAACCGTGCACTTGCGGAAAATAACACAACAAGTTTTTGGCGCCGTTATGATTGGCACTCAATATTGAATTAGCGTGATTTAGTTAATCTAGATTTACATTACAATTCTTGTCTCAATATTGATTGTTCCTATTTTTCTTTTGTATCTATTCAATTCTTGTTTTGGGAGCCTCTCTTATTGTTGCATGCAGACTTAATAGGAAATTCTCGATATTGATCCGAGATAGAGAACTTTCCTTGCTAGAAAACGATTTTAGCAACCTCAGAAAACAATCTTACCTCGACATGGCTGACTGAATGAAAATAAACCTTTAAGGGATTATGCGGCACCTAGTACAAGGATTGAGATCGAGTATTAGAAGACCCTATTGAAGCAAACAATTTCAATTAAAACCGCGCTACTATCTATGGTCCAACAACATCAATTCGGAGGAGCACCTCAAGATCCAAATCTGCACTTGGAAGTATTTTTGGAATTTTGTGAGACTTTAAAACTGAATGGAGCCTCAGCTGATGCTATTAGATTGCGCTTGTTTCCTTTCTCATTGCGGGACAAAGCTAGAGCTTGGCTACACTCTCTTCCGGCAGATTGTATAACTACAGGATCACCTTTGGAGCAAAGATTTTTAGACAAGTATTTTCCACCCAAAGAAAGCGCAAGTCTTCGCCATCAAATCACTAATTTTGCGCAAGGATGGAGAAATATTATTTGAAGCCTGGGACAGATTTAAGGGATTACTACAGCAATGCCCTCATCATGGGCTGGAGAAGTGGCTCATTGTTCATACTTTCTACAATGGAATCTCGTATGCTACTAAGGTTTCTCTTGATTCTGCTGCGGGAGGAGCTCTTATGAACAAAACATTGGATGAAGCTTTTGAGATCATCGAGAATGTGGCAATGAATTCTCACCAATGGGCTCTGAGCGAGGATATCAAACTAAAATGCGGTAAGTTTGAGGTAAGTACCATTGATCTACTCGATTGCAAAAGTCGATGCATTAACTCAAAAGCTCGAACATTTTAATGTATCGGCTATAAACTCATCTAATGTCACTTGCGAGATGCGTGGTGTAACGGGACATGTAGCGATGGTATCAAATCCTACACGCACCATCGCCGGGAGGATTGAGCAAGTTGATCGTTGAATAATTTTAATCGAAGCCTAATGGTGGCAACCCTTACTCAAACACGCATACAATCCCGATTGGAGAAATCATCCCAACTTTTAGTATAGAGCCCATCAAAATTCTTACGAGACAACTTTGGAGCACCTTGGGATTTGATCGGGACCAAGTCGAACTTAGAAAAGATGATGGAAAATTTTATTACGTGTTAGGGGAAGATAAATGATGAATTTCGACAGCATATTGTAGAATCAAATCGGCAACATCAAAATAATACCGAGGCAATCAAGCAATTGGGAGGCACGGTTGATAATTTGTCTAATCACACTAGAATCTTTGGAAAATCAAATTTCCCAAATTGCGGCTCGTGAGAAGGACAGGCGATTTCACGGAAATTGATAAACCCAAATTGTAATTCCATAAGTTTGAGAAGCGGAAGGATTTTAGAAGGAGAAAGAAGGGACACGAGCGTGTCGGAGTTGGAAGAAGACGGACGCTGGGTTGAATAAAGAAAGGGAACCGACACCACCGACCGTGTTGTTGTTCAACACGCCGAGGCCCAGCGTGTCGGTAGACACACCGTGTCGAGTCATTCAATGAACAACACGCCGGTGTGCCAAACAACACAGGCGTGTCGAATAGGGAACCAAGAACATATAAGCCCCCTATCCGTTCCCTCAAAGACTGATTAAGGAAAGATTGGATGAACAATTTGGTAAGTTCCTTGAGGTAATTAGGAAGTTGTATATCAATATACCTTTTACAGAAGCTCTTCAACAAATGCCTAC
Organism: Wurfbainia villosa; assembly: GCA_025175895.1. Lineage (NCBI taxonomy): Eukaryota > Viridiplantae > Streptophyta > Magnoliopsida > Zingiberales > Zingiberaceae > Wurfbainia > Wurfbainia villosa. Next base: position 98,000,208 of record CM045990.1, read on the forward strand.
ATACTCTAAGTTCTTGAAGGACATCTTAACCAATAAAAGAAAAGTCGAGAGCATGTAGCGGTGGCTCTTCTTGAGGAGTGCAAAGGCCTTAATTAAGAACATGGTACCTCCCAAACTAAATGATCCGGTAGCTTTTCTATACCTTGCATAATCAATGACTCAAATTTTGATAAGGCTTTTTTTGCGATTTGGGCGCCAGGTGTAAATCTGATACCTCTTTCCATATGCAAGAAACTGGATTTGGGAGAAATGAAACTAACTACTATGGCTTTGCAGTTAGCCGATCGTTCCATTAGATATCCTTTGGGAATCTTAGAAGATGTACCAGTGCAGGTGGAAAATTTTATTGTTCCAGCAGATTTTGTAGTACTAGACATGGATGAAGACCCATGTATCCCACTTATTTTGGGGAGACCTTTCTTGGCTACTGCAGGAGCAATGATAGATGTCAAAAACCACAAACTTTCACTTGCATTTGGAGACGAAAAAATTGAATTTGACCTTTCAAAAGCTGTTAAACAACCCTCTGTTTTTGATGTTTGTTGTAGGATTGACAGTTTCCAGTCAACAGCACTAAAAGGAGCACCAGAACAAACTCATCTTAATAAGCTCGGAGGGGATTTTGAAGATAAAGAACCGGAGATTTCCGATTCCAATCTCACGCCACAGGTAGAACTTAAGCCTCTTCCATCGACACTCAGGTACGAGTTTCTTGGCGAAAATTCTACTTACCCTGTGATCATTAATGCTAATCTGAGTAATGCAGAGACCGAAAAACTGATTGAGGTATTGAAAATATATAAGAATGTCATTGGATACAAGATTGATGACATTAGAGGAATTAGTCCATCGATTTGCATGCACAGGATTTTATTAGAAGACAATTTTAAAACCTCTATAGAGCATCAAAGAAGATTGAACCCAGCCATGAAAGAGATAGTCAAGAAAGAGGTTATGAAATTGCTAGATGCAGGAATTATATATCCAATATCCGATAGCGAATGGGTAAGTCCTGTCCATGTTGTGCCAAAGAAAGGGGGGATAACGGTAATAAGGAATGCTACGAATGAGTTAATCCCCACTAGAGCTATTACGGGATGGAGAATGTGTATTGACTATAGGAAATTGAATAAGGAAACTAGAAAGGACCACTTTCCCATCCCATTTATTGACCAAATGTTAGACCGGTTGGCAAAACACTCGCATTTTTGTTACTTAGATGGTTACTCAGGTTTCTATCAAATCCCTATCTCTCCTAATGACCAAGAGAAAACAACTTTCACCTGCCCCTATGGTACCTTTGCCTTCAGGAGAATGCCTTTTGGATTATGCAATGCACCCACTTTTAGAGGTGTATGACTTCAATTTTTACGATATGATCGAGAATATAATGGAAGTATTCATGGATGATTTTTACGTATATGGTGCAGATTTTGATATATGTTTATCTAATTTGGTCAAGGTATTGCGAGATGCGAGGAAATGAATTTAATGCTTAATTGGGAGAAGTGTCACTTCATGGTGCGAGAAGGCATTGTACTTGGACACCTAATTTCACCGTGGTATCGAGGTGGATATTGCTAAAGCGAAGTGATCAAGAAGTTGCCACCTCCAGTGATGTCAAGGAGTCGTAGTTTCATAGGACATGCGAGGTTCTCGATGGTTCATCAAGGACTTCTCAAAAATTTCAAGGCCATTAACTAATTTGCTTGCTAAAGATGTTGTGTTTCACTTTGATAACCCTTGTCTTGATGCATTTTCCAGGTTAAAGGAAGCATTAACAACCGCCTAATAATGCAACCTCCAGTTGAGTCTCCTTTGAAATTATGTGTGATGCAAGTGATTTTCTTTGTGGTATGTGTTAGGACAAAGAAAGGATCATAAGGTGTTATGCAATCTACTACGCTAGTAAGACATTGGATGAAGCACAAATGAATTATGCTACCACAGAGAAGGAACTCTTGGCTATAGTATTTTCTTTCGATAAGTTCAGATCTTATATCATAGGGACCAAGGTGATAGTTTATACAGATCATGCAGCCATAAGATACTTGCTGAGTAAAAAAGAATCTAAGCCAAGACTTATCCGGTGGATACTTCTCCTACAAGAGTTTGACTTAGAAATTCGAGACAAGCAAGGAATGGAGAACGTAGTTGCAGACCATCTATCGAGGCTTCATCTAGAACCAAATGCGGGAAAAGAGACGATCTTGCTATAAATGATTTCTTTCCGGATGAGCAGCTACTAGCAGTTCGAACAATCAAGGCTCCGTGGTATGCTGATTTTGCCAACTACCTAGCTTGCGGGATAATACCTTCTAACATGAGTTATCATCAGAGGAAGAAGTTCCTTTCGGATGTAAAGCATTATGTGTGGGACGAACCATTCCTTTTCAAGCAAGGGGCGGATGCTATATATCGAAGATGCGTATCCGAAGAAGAGATTGAGGATATATTGTACCACTGTCATTCTTTTGCATATGGAGGTCATGCGAGCACAGATAAGAGGCTCACTGCAAAGGTTTTGGTAAGCGGATTTTATTGGCCTCACATTTTTAGAGACTCTCGAATTATGTGACGACTTGTGTGTGTTAATGGGACCGAACGATCAAAGACATGAGATGCCTCAAAATTCGATATTGGAAGTCGAATTGTTCGACGTATGGGAATTGACTATATGGGACCCTTCCTACTTCCTATAAAAACACCTATATCTTGTGTAGCGATGGACTATGTGTCTAAATGGGTTGAGGCTCTACCATCCCCCTCTTGTGATGCAGTCATTAAGCTCTTTAAGAGTATAATATTTCCCAGATTTGGAATAAAGGAAGCGATAATAAGTGATGGAGGCTCACACTTTATCGAAAGACAATTTGAAAGTCTTCTCAAGAAGTATGGAGTAACCCATAAACTAGCCTCACCATATCATCCACAAACGAGTGGGCAAGTAGAAGTTTCGAATAGGGAGATCAAGACTATCTTGGAAAAAACAGTATCAAGATCAAGGAAGGATTGGTCTTTAAGACTTGATGATGCTCTCTGGGCCTATCGAATCGCCTATAAGACACCCATTGGAATGACTCCGTTTGATTAGTTTATGGAAAACCATGTCATCTTCCAGTTGAAATAGAGCATAGGGCATATTGGGCAATTAAATGGCTTAATTTTGACTGAAGAAAGCCGGAGAGAAAAGAAAAGCTGCTAAATGAACTTGAAGAACTACGCCTTGATGCTTATGAACATGCGAGGTCTTATAAGTTGAAAGCGAAGAGGTGGCATGACAAGAATATCATGGAGAATTCCATCAAGGAGACTTGGTATTACTATTCAACTCAGTTGAAACTCTTTCTGGGAAAGTGAAATCCGGATGGTCGGGCCATATCGAATTGAAAAGGTTTATCCTCATGGAGCTATTGATATATCTAGTGAGTCTACGGAATTTTCAAAGTAAATGGTCAAAGACTTAAGAGATACTTGCAAATAATTTCATTGAGTGATTGGAGATGAGGAGAGGCATACTCAAGCCATATCCCCAAAACTAAGGAGTAATGGCGAGGTCAAGCTAATGACCTTAAACAAGCGCTTCTTGGGAGGCAACCCATGCTATTTTCATTTTTTAGTCATTTTATTTTATTTTATTTTATTCTTTATTCTATTTTTATTTTTTGAGTTTTGAGGATCGTTCCCGCTGCGTGCCAAGTTGACCACGACACTTTGTCTTAGAACGACATGAGCGTGTTGTTTTACCGAAGACAACATAGGCGGGCGTCTTGACTAGCACGCCGTCACACTTCTCAACCTAGGCACGCTGGGGTGATGCGACACGCTGGGAGCGTGCGAGCACGCCTTGTCACCTAAGCGGGTCGGGTATTTGCTTAAGAGCATGCCCGACACGCCTATCTTTGCAGATAGCCCTCTAAAACCAGCCCGAGCATGCCTAATCTTCCACTCGCGATACAAGGTTAGGCGGCCACCAGTCTCCCTCTCAAGCGGTAGGAGCAAACCTGCTGTCTCTCCATTCCCAGCGCCATGAGCAAGCGAGTGAAGACTAGAGGAGGAGCTTCTTCCTCTGCGACAAGGACAAGGAAAAGAAAAGCTCGGGATTTGGGTACGAACCTCCTCCGACCTCTAGCCATCCTTATGGAATTGTTTTTAGGATGATATTATGAAGACTAAATTGATAAGCTTGAAAAAGGAAGTTAGTATCTACGAGAACTATAGACTTCTACGTTGACCACCTTAGGGTTAAGAGATGACATAACTTGGTTAACAAATAGGATAGGCTGGACCGAGTTTATCACACACCATCACCTTACTTACCCTAGCATCACTCTTGAATTCATTAGCTCCTGTCATTTGAAATCGCAAGGAAAGGATTGTGAGGAAGGAAAAATAAAATTTAGATTAATGAACCATGAATTTACCCTTTCTCTAAGTGATTTTAATATGATATTTGATTTTCCTAAGCGGAGGAGAGGCAAATTCATAGACATTTTATTGATCATCAATTTTGGAGATTAATTTAGATGACCCTCGCCCTTCGATGCATCTAGATCTAAATCATTTAACATCCCTAATCCTACTTTCGTTATCTCCTTAGATTCATGGCTAATACAATCTCAGGGAGATATGATAGTGCAAGGGTGGCTAAGGCGTGAGTTACAATTTTTATGGGCCATGCTAAATGAAGTTAAGATTGATTAGCCCATATGGTTAGGCATTTAGTTAAGGTTAGTAATAGTCCATCCGAGTCATAGTCATAGGGGGTATTATCACTAGGATTCTTTGTAGCCTTAGGATGTGATTTGGATGACCTTGAATATTGTCCTGCTAGCCCTAGATTGGATTTGGATGCTTGTATAAATATGAAGATGATTGAGGCATGTGTGAGGATATCGTTTGGTGTTAAGAAATGGAATTAAAATCCCTCTTAGAACCCTTATCGGATATGACGTAATTCATCCAATTGGCTTTTTAGAGATGTTCAGAACCCTTTCCTACCCCCGCCATGCTCCATCACCTGCTAGGGAGTCATCTCACATAGCCGAGCCATCACATTCGACTCCACAACCCCACGGTTTCCCTCGACAATGTTTACTAGGTACTCTTCTTTGATTTTTCAGATTAGATCATCATTGAAGCATTTAGGTCGAGCATACCTCGCACATTGGTGTGTGGGATCGGTATGCCCAAGCTCTGAAGGAGCACCATCGCATGGTGACACAACATTTGGATAGGGCTGATTTTTATAGGAGAGGCGTGATGAGTTTTCAGCTGCTTGAGTCCGCCGGAGGAAGATGATGATAGATTTACAAGAGTCCGGGAGTTTTACGAGGGCGGCGGCGTAGGTGGGCGGAGGAGGATGCTAGTAGCGAAGGCGATGACCATTGACCACCTTCAACTATTTTGTGAGTTTTGATGCACATCCTTTATCGCTTATGTCGTTTCTACTTAGATTTTTAGTTTGGTTATTGCTATTTTATTTGCATCTTTTCATATATCATAAGGCATTTTTATATCATCTAGCGTAATACAACCGAACATTGGTTGGATCATGAAATTCCTTTTGCCTATTTGATAAGAACCCTATTTCACCTCTAACACGACTATAGGCAGGTATCCAAAGAAAAGATTTAAACCCCCATATCGGACAGTACCGATTTTCCATTGGAGACTTACCTGCGCAACTTGGTTACTGGAGAAACACTTTCACTAGAAGTATAAAAAAAAAATGACTGGAATTGTTTACAAGCACCCCTTTGAGACCAAGTAGTTACTGGGGAAACACCTAAAAGGTGCCCCTTTGAGACTAACTAGTTACTGGGGAAATGCTCTCTATAATTCCTTTCCTTCTCTCTTCTTAGAAAGTGCTCCTTTGAGACCTTTTGATGATAGGTAAGAATGATCCATGCATTAAGGCAGGTAAGTGCCTCTATGCCGGAAATAAGAATGCTCTACGATAGAAGGAATGGCAAATCCGGATTGGTGTCCAATGACTTTAGTCCAACTTTTCACGTGCACTATATAGGGATCTTTCAAACTTGGCAACTAGAAATGATTTGAAAAGATTAAGATCAGATTGTATACTTCTGGATGGTGTCTAGTATTCCCACAAATAAGTTGTCTTTTGAGTTTTCTTTGCTTGAGGACAAGCAAAAGTTTAAGACTAGGGGATTTTGATGTGTGTAAATCATGCTATGTTTTCACTACTTTATATATGTGCATTTTATCTCATTTCATATCCTAGGCATGTATTTTATCATGATTCAGTTAAGTTTAGCATATTTTGGGAAGAAGAGACTGCTTTTGGGTGTTTTTGTGTTAACAGGGCAAAGGAGAAGGCGTATCAAAACAACACAGCCGTGTTGGGAATCGACACGCCTGTGTCATGAGAACCAGCGGACGACACGCCCGAGTCAAAGAACAACACGCCCGTGTCAGTGATTCCAGCAGCCGACACGCCCTAGTGCAGCCGCGACACGCCCCAGTTCAAACCGTAATACGCCCTGTGGGAAACCAGCGACACGCCTGTGCCCTCATGTGTCACGGGCGTGTTGGTCTGACTCCAGGATTCCTTTTCTGCGAGCAATCAGGATCTTCGTCTGAATTAAAGGGAAATCTATTGCCTTAATTGAAGAGGTGGCTAAAGCTATAAAAGAGAAGATATTCTAACCTAAAGGGGGACGACGGATGGTAAAAGGAGGGCGAGAAGGCGGCAAGGGATCGACAACAGAAGAAACAAAAGAGAAGGAGTCGGCAAAGGAACGCAGATGGCATCCAGTATTGTATTTTCTTTCTCTAGCAACTCTTGTCAGACTATGGAGTAGTGTCTTGTAATCTTAGGATGGGGGAGTAGCCCTTGACGATTTATGATGGATGATATAATCTATACTACTCGAACTATTGTTTGTTTTGATCTGGTTCTTTTGGATTCTTATTTATAAACCTAAGGAGCTAAGGGGAAGTACCTAACGGTGAACCCGAGTTAAACCCAGAATCAACTAGGGAATAACTCTGTCAAGCGGTAGTGTATCTATGAGGGCTTGGGGTCTCGTGGACAGTCCCCTTAGGCGATTATGGTCCCGTGTGCAAACCTACCGTGAAAAGGAAATTTGACTCTAGCGGAACTCTTATGGACTTAATGGATCTATCAAATCCAGTTTTTACCAGGTAACGGAGGCAAGACTAGGGAGGTTTGCGGGGGTCTCGTGATAGGTCCCCTTAGCTGATTATGATCCCCTATGCTCGAACACCGTGATAGGTAAGTTGAGTTTGATAGGTACAGTTAGCGTAGACCTCGAAAGGGGCCGTTGATTTACCTTAGGATAGGTTCCATCAAAACAACTCTACTAGGGGTAGGAAAGAATTAAATCACCTTATAAATCGTTGACGTGGTGAAACCCATATCCTGAGATTTTCCTCAACTCTTGACTTTTAGCTCGTTCTTCTCATTCGTTGTTATTGACTACTCAGTTTCTTTGCTTAAACCAATAATCGATTTACTAGATAACTTAGTATCACGATCATTCAGTAATTGTTCCAATCCCTGTGGGATCAATATTTTTATTACTTGACGACAACCGTGCACTTGCGGAAAATAACACATCATGTATCCAAGCAGCTGATTCTCACTGGCTGGAGACATAGTGATGTCCGGAGTTAATCGTGGATGCTAGTTATGGTAACTAGTTCATTGGAGTGACCAGCCGTAAGACTTCATATGGTTCTCTGCATATATAGATATGTCAATGAAGTTCTTACTGTGGCTTAAGTGCGATGTTCCTTTGACTTGCGGTATTCAAGTCATCTTGATCATGGAGACTTATGCTTTGATATCTTAAGCAAACATCTCTAAGGAGTTGTGGACCCGGGATGATTGGGTAGAAGTCGAAGTGATCGAAGGTGTTTGAATAGCCTATAAAGGATTCACCACTCCTTGCGAGGAGATGTATACCCATGGCCTCTCGTCGGATTGTTACTAAAGTCTTTGGCCAAAGCATTACATGTTTAGAGTAAGGTACTCTTCGATACATGAGGAGTAACTAGAATCCGTAGGACGAGGAAATGATACTTGGGCTAGGTGTGACGTAGTCAGCCTAGTGGGGACTGACACAATAGACCATGTCCTGAACCAAGTGGGTATAAGATGAGTGAAGGGAATGGGGGCACGATTCATTCGAGCTACTGAAGGGTTTCAGAAATAGTTCTGGATCAACCGTTGATCTTTTCGGTTAATTGGGGATCATGATGTACTACTAGGTGCCACTCATGATCGTTCTATAATTAATGGTTAATTATAGGCGGCCAACATAAACCGAGAACCTATTTGGTCACACGCACAACGAGTGTAATCCAAAGGATTTAAAACGAGCTTGAGAATGGGATTCTCAGACCGAGAGAAACTATGTTTGGTTGGACCAAACATAAAGCAAGCATCAAATTGTTTCAGTCGCAATGGAAGCGTGGATGGGCCGTGTCTTATGAAGACATAATGGATGGACCAAAATGGTTTGGTTCTAATCCAATGGAGGAGAATAAACCAAAGGGTTTGGTTTATTTTAAACGAATGAACCAAAGTTGGTTCGGTTCGTTTTAACTTAAAATAAACCATCATGGTTTGGTTTATTTTAACTTATCTTAATGGAGCGGGTTAACGGGCTTTATGGATATGATCCATTAACCATTAAGAGAATTAGTTCTCTATAAAATAGGGCTTAAACCCTAATCCAAAACCCTAATCAAGTTTTGGCAGCCCAACATAGTTGCCGCCCACCTCCTTGGAGTTTTCGGCGCCCAACCCTAAAGTGCCGCCGCCCAGCTTTTGTGCCGCCGTCCAAGTCATTGCCGGCGACCAAGCTTCAGCCGGTGAACACTCCGGTGACCCTCCGGTGATCTCCTATAGGTTTGGCATCAAGGTGAGCCTTTTCTTTCCTTGGTTGGCCGGCGCCTATATCCTCCACCAAGCTGTCCAGTTTTCTGGACATCTTCTTCTCCTCTCGTCGGAGCATCGTTTGGATGACGGTTAGAGCTCCGACAGCGGCTAACTTACCGGGGATTCGATCTCCGGTAATCCTCTGAGGTGGAGGACGAAGGATTCGTCAATTGGTTGACGAATACCTCTCCGGAGAAGCGAGTTTTGAGAACTCGTTTTAGGATCCGAATTTGGATTCGGATTGTGATCATCTTTCGATCACGTCGTCTTCAACACAAGGCTAGTAACCCGTACGAAGACGAAGCTCGTGACTTAGCGAAGTCATCCCGAGGAGCTCGGCGTGGATACGGATTGAGACGATTCTTACGAGGATCATTCCGGTTGATGCCGTTCCCGCTACACGTCATACGGAAGGTATAACGTAGATAATTTTCTTTTATTGCAAATTTTAATTTACGGTTATGTCTACACTTGTTGTAATATGCATGCGTGTGTTGTGTGTGTTGTAATAAATATAGATTTATTATTTTTAATTGCTTCATTGCTCATGTTTACGAAACATGATCGAACACACACACGCCGCGGTGCCGGAAACCCAACAGTGGTATCAGAGCCCAGGTTGTGTTTCGACATAATCGTAAAATTGGTTTTGCGATAGTCATAATGTATTTCTGGAAATTTTCTATATTTTGGAAATTTAGAAGTATTTATGGAAATTTTTCAATTTTGGAAAGTCTAGAAGTATTTATGGAAATCTTCCACTTTTGGAAAGTTGGAAGTATTTATGGAAATTGATATTTTCCATAAATAAAATATTTGATTAGATTCTGGAAATTTGTTTCCTAATTTAATTATGATTTGATTTGGGAAATCAAATCTTAAAATATTTTATTTCCATAAGTAGTTTTAATGATTTAGGAAATTGGTTTCCTAAATAGATTTTCCTTAATCAAATAATTCCATGAATAAAATATGTGATTAGATTTGGAAATTTGTTTCCTAATTTAATTATGATTTGATTTGGAGAATCAAATCTTAAACATATTTTATTTCCATAAATAGTTATGACATATAAGGAAATTATAAACATTACATAAGTGTATGCCATGTAATTGCATTAGATGCATAACATTATGCCATGCGTGTCGTGACATGTAGATGTATGCCATGTATGTCATGCCATGTAGATAATAGTTATTTGCATGCAAAGAGGATGAGACATAAAACCCTTAATCAATATTAAAGCCTACACCTTCCATTAATATGGTTAGAACCAGAGTTCTATTTCTTGTTTGGGTTGTTGGACTCTCTCCAAGCCCGGCTCGAACCTGAATATGTTCAAACCATGGAATAGTTTAATACTAATATGGTAAGAGTCAGAGGTCAATCATTAGCTTTGGTTGTTGGACTCTCTCCAAGCTGGGCTAATTGGTTGAATGCGCTCTAACCATATTAAAACTATGTCCTGATTAATGGGTTGACTTTAACCTGGAGCATCGGTTTGTTGGACTCTCTCCAAGGTCGATGTAAAGGGAGGTGAAGTTGGGTGCTATGCATATGATGCATACTTGTTAATGTGTTAACAACCTGATGTATGTGTGAACATTCAAATAGTTGATAGCACATTGTGATAGTTGCATATACGTGATATGCAATCGGTATAGATGATACCTACCGTCGTAGTTATGAATGGCTTGTTGGACTCTCTCCAAGGTTGTTCATAACTATGATGGATATCAGCCCATTCGGAGATGGACCTACGATCTCCCGAAGTGATTTTGGGGTTTTTGAAATTCGAAAAATGAATGGGATTTATAAATGTATATTGATGCATTTTTAAAATCATCTTTCTCATATATGCTCGTTTTGTATTTCTAAGTTAATATATTGATCATGATGTGTTTGAATTTGCGTTCCATTTTGGATTCAAATAAATTGACTGGGCCGAACATCTTGGACTGGCTTAGAAACTTGAGAATTGTTCTCAAGGTGAAAAGCTTGTGTATGTCCTCGAAGCGCCTCTTCCCGCCCGTCCTAGTGACGATGCAACTTTGGACCAATTGTTGGCCTATCAGAAACATGTGAGTGATTCTGAACAAATGAGTTGCATCATGCTAGCCGCGATGGAACCCAAGCTACGAAAGCAGCATGAGCATATGGATGCTCATATCGTAGTCCTTCATCTATGTGAGTTGGTTGATGAGCAAGTGAGATTCGAAAGGTTCGAAGTCTCCAAGCTCCTCTTCACCTCTGAGATGCAAGGAGGTTCATCTGTGGTCTTGCTCAACATCTTTGAAGACTGTGGAGCCTTCCGAGAAGCATGAGTAGGGGCAGTGTTGTTAGTTGATTCCTCAAGAAAGGTTCTAAGAGGGAGTCAAAGGAACAAATGAAGAAGAAAAAGGCTAAAAGGCAGAACCAGCTCAAAAGGGCACTTGCCATCATTATGGCAAGGAGGGTCATTGGCGAAGAAATTGCAAGGTTTATCAAGAGTCCGTGAAGAAGGATAAGGCATCGGATGCCCCATCTTCTTCAGAAATCTTCTTTATTGATTGTCATTCTATTTCCTTAGACACTTGGGTATTGGATACTGGGTGTGGCTCACATATATGTAATGACATACATGGGCTAAGGAATAGAAGAAGACTCGTCAAGGGAGAGTCAAATTTATGTGTTGGGAATGAAGCAAAGGTTGCTGCACTCGCCATCGGAACGTATTTGTTGAAACTCCCTGCAGGACTTGTCTTAGAACTGGACAATTGCTTTTATATTCCTTTGTTGATAAAGAACATCATTTCTATTTCTTGTTTAAATAGAAATGGTTTCCATTGACGCTTTAGTAACAATTGTTGTTACATAACTTTGAATGGGGTTCTTTATGGGGGAACTTTAAGCAATGGTGTTTATCGTTGGGCGTATCGATGACATTTTCAATATCGAAGCGAGCAACACGCGTGCTCGAAAGGATAATCACATAGACTCCTATATGTGGCATTGTCGTCTTGGCCATATAAGCAAGAAACGCATGTCCGAATTACACCGATGTGGAATTCTGGAATCGTTTGAATTGGATTCATAAGATACATGCGAATCATGCTTAAAAGGCAAGATGACTAAGTTACCTTTTACTGGAAAAGGTGAACGAGTGGGAGAGTTACTAGGTCTAATACATACTGATGTATGTGGACCTATGTCAACTCAAGCTTTAGGAGGCTATAGCTACTTCATTACCTTCACCGATGATCACTCATGGTTTGGGTATGTGTTTTTGATGAAACACAAGTCTGAAGCCTTTGAAAGGTTCAAAGAATTCAGAAATGAAGTAGAGAAACAACATGACAAGAGTATTAAAATACTTCGATCGGATCGAGGTGGTGAATACTTAAGTCAAGAGTTTCTTGATTATCTAAGAGACAATGGTATATTGTCTCAATGGACTCCGCCATATACACCAAGGCATAATGGTGTATCTGAGAGGCGTAACCGGACCTTGTTGGACATGGTCAGGTCAATGATGAATCATGCGACTCTTCCCAAGTCCTTTTGGGGCTATGCACTTCAGATAACTATTTACTTGTTAAACAGAATGCCTACCAAGGTAGTCTCAACTACTCCATATGAGATATGGAATAGTAAGAAACCTCATGTATCTTACTTGAAGATATGGGGTTGTCCTGCTTATGTGAAGCGGACTATATCGGACAAATTGGATGCTAAGTCTGATAAATGTCTATTTATTGGATACCCTAAGGAAACAAGGGGTTACCAATTCTATCATCCTGTGGAACAAAAGGTGTTTGTTTCAAGGCATGCTGTGTTTCTAGAGAAAGAGTTTCTCTTGCAAGAAAACAGTGGGAGTGTCGTCGAGCTTGAGGAGGCTCGAGAGACTCAAAGAGACATTAAAGAGATACCTGGTGAAGCACAACAACCGACAACTCATAGTGATGAGCAATCGGCTGGACCTATTGTAACACCATATCTTCGTAGATCTGGTAGAACACGCAATATTCCTGAGAGATATTGATTTCTCGTAAGCCAATCGAACGACGTGTTACTCATTGATGATGAGGAGCCTACCAGTTATGAAGAAGTGCTGACAAGTTCAGAAAGGGATAAGTGGCTTGGTGCCATGAAGTTGGAAATGGATTCCATGTATGAAAACCAAGTTTGGAACTTGGTTGACCCACCTGAAGGGATAAAGCCTATAGGGTGCATGTGGGTTTTCAAGAAGAAAACCGACATGGATGGTAATGTGATTACCTATAAGGCTAGATTGGTGGCGAAAGGATATCGTCAAAAACAAGGTGTTGATTATGACGAAACCTATTCGCCTGTAGCTATGCTTAAATCCATTCGGATGCTCCTGGCCATAGCGGCTCATTATGATTATGAGATATGGCAGATGGATGTGAAAACAGCTTTCCTTAATGGAAACCTACTCAAGGACGTGTATATGATACAGCCTGAGGGTTTCACATCGGTTGATAAAACCAAGGTATGCAAATTGTGACGGTCCATTTATGGATTGAAGCAAGCATCCAGGAGCTGGAATATCCATTTTGATGAGACAATCAAAAAGTTTGATTTCTCACAAAATCCAGACGAACCTTGTGTGTACAAGAAGGTTAGTGGGAGTGCAGTCGTATTCCTAGTATTGTATGTCGATGGCATACTACTTATAGGAAACGATGTTTCAATCTTACAGTCAGTGAAGGTTTGGTTATCCAAGACATTCTCCATAAAAGACCTGGGAGAAGCAACCTACATGCTCGGGATTAAGATATATAGAGATAGATCGAAACGGTTGCTTGGTCTTTCGCAGTCTACATATATAGACCGAGTGCTAAAGAGGTTTAGCATGTCGGAATCCAAGAAAGGTTTCCTACCCATCAGGCATGGGGTACACCTTTCGAAGTCTATGTGTCCGCGCACAGAAGACGAGAGGATTTGCATAAGTATGATTCCCTATGCATCCGCAATAGGATCGATCATGTATGCTATGTTATCTACGAGGCCCGATGTATCGTATGCTCTGAGTGTCACGAGCAGATACCAGTCCGATCCAGGAATGGATCATTGGGCGGCTGTTAAGACGATCCTTAAGTACTTAAGAAGAACTAAGGATGTGTTCCTAATATATGGAGAAGGGTACATGGTGATACGTGGGTATACGGATGCGGCTCGACGGACAAGGATGATTCCATGTCTCGATGCAGTATGTATTCACGGAATGGGCGCAATAAGTTGGAAAGGTTCCAAGCTTGACACTATGCGGATTACGCCACTAAGGCGAGAATACATTGCGACTTTAGGCGAAGGGGCGGTTTGGATCAAGAAGTTCATCTCTGAACTTGATGTGGTCTCATCAATGATCCAAACATGTGCTTCGCCGCTATCATCTTATCAGAGAGATCATCAGTAGGAACGAAATACAAATCGAGAAAATTCCCACCGAAAGGAACTTAGCAGATCCCTTGACTAAGGCATTACCTCAAAATAAGTTTGAGGGTCATGTTCGAACTTATGGTATTGGATACCATAGCGATTGGCATTAGGCCAAGTGGGAGTCTGTTAGTAATATATGAGAGATGTCCTAAGGCTATCGCCTTATGTATGAACTGTTAGTGAAAGCCCTAGAGCCAATCATATGATGATTGTTGTATGGACTTTATTGTATCATATTCCTATTTATTAAGGCATGGTTTTTATATTTACTTGTATTGGTGCCAAATAACTAAATACAATAATGTCCTTGAGTAGTAGGTTCTTATCTATATCAATCGATTGGTTGAATCGATAATGAGATGATATAGAGAACACTACTCTTAATCATTCCTAGTCGAGTATTAACATTCAGGGACAATGTTAATGCGTAGAGACTAGCATGTAGGTCAACAAGATGACTTGATCTCACAAGTCATGGATATGAGATATCAAGTTGACACATGGGTATGCATTGGAGAATGTATACTGAATGACCCGCCATGAGAAAGTATCATGGATCGTTATATGAGTGTCATATACTTTCTCATGTGGCTATTAGTATGACTATTAGTCCTTAGACCTGAAGTCACCATGGTTCCCTACATAATGAATTGCATACTTTGGCTTCGTCAAACGTCACGCGTAAATGGGTGGACTATAAAGGCGATTACTGGGTATGTAACGAATTATGCGGAGGGATGTGAGTGATGTAGATGGGATCTATCCCTCCTATATGATGGGGGTGACATCGATATTCTTGATAGAGTGAGACCACGAAGTGCATGGCCATGCCCAAATGAGTCAATATGAGATATTGAGCTCATTTGATTAGAGTGAGTCTACTTGGAGTTCAAGATTTAGATTGTACCGAGGATGACACGGTCTATGCCTCGATTGGTCAATCTAGATGTCAAGGATAGAGGGACATTGTCACATATTGTGAGAGTCACAATTAGTAGTCACAAAGGTGATGTTGGAGCTCAACATTCTTGTAACTTGGGTAGCAATGATGTGTTGCTAGATACGCTCATTGCTTATGTTCCTAAATCGGTTTAGGGACATTGCCAACGTTACAAGAACCTATAGTCACACACATAAGAGCAATTAGATGGAGATTAGGTTCATATGATGAACCATGAGGATTAGGTTCATGGGATGAACCAAATTGGATTAAGAGTAATCCAAATTAGACTAATTGAGTTAGACTCAAGTTGATTCAAGTGTTGAATGAGTCTAATTGAGATTTGATTCATCAAATCAATTTAAATTAATGAATAAAGATTCATTAAATTAAATTGACTTGAGTCAAGTGGTTAGATTTGATCAACCATGGGAGATTAGAGGTCAAGTTTGACTTGACTTGAGAGAAGATGAAAGGTCAAGTTTGACTTGACCAAATGCCATGTCATGGTGATGACTTGGCATGGCGGCCAATGATGATGCTCCACATCATCATTGACTTTATCAATTGATGCCACATCATGAGGAGATCAAGGGTCATGGGAGTTACATGCATGCATGTAACCCCCTCCATGAAGTGGCGGCCACTCCATTAGATGGTGTATTGATTTTGGTGGCTAATTGACTTCATCTTCAACCTTGGAACTCTTCCTCTCAAGCTCTCTCTCCTCTCCTTCCTCATCTTGCCGAGACACCCTAGGAGTGCTAGCACACTCAAGTGTGTTTTTCTTCCACCTATTGCTTGTGTGGATACCATAGAGAGTGTGCACTTGACACTCTCGAGTTTGAACTTTTGGAAGTGGGGATTTGCGAAGGGCATTGCATCGAGGTAACACTCTTATCTCTTAGATCTAAGGTAGATCTAGGGTTTTTATACAAGCACATACATGTTTTGTTTTAATACTTCTTTCGCGGATCCGTGGCGGGGGCTTCCGAGGTTTCCGCAACGCAGCGGTTTTGCGGCTCGGAAAAACCCAACAGATGGTATCGAGCCACGTCACGAAGCATGTATGTGTTTCGTTTTGTTGTTTTTATATTAGATATAAAAATTACAGATTTATATGTTTCTGTAAATTTTCTTATTTTATAGAATTTTTGGGTATTTTTCTCGAAGAGTCGAGCAACGAGTGTTGGGACACTCGTAGGCTCAACCGAGAAAAACTCTCCAATCGGCAAGTTCTCGCTTTAGGTTTTTGGGACAGCGACTTAAGTCGCTGTAAGATCATTGTAGGGACACTCAAGTTTATTTTTGCGAGTAGGGCGCTGCCCTATCCCGAAAGGGGCCATGTCCCTTGATCACTGAAACCGCTTAGCGGGACCGTTCGGAGAGTTGACTCATAAATTTGAAATAAATTAAGAAAAATTATAGAAATTTCTGTAAAATACATAATTTAGAATTATGTATAATTCTGTGATTGTCATGGCCCAATAACCCAATTTGGATTGGATTATGTGTGTTGTAATTCATAACTGCGTGCCATTTTGTGGTTGTGCGTGTTTGTATAGTGTATGCGACTGCGCGTCGCACCTCTTCTTTTAATATTCTAGTTGTAAATAGTTTTAGACTCGAATGTAACTCGAGTTTCGTATTTGTAATGTACAAAAATGGAGCGGTGGAAAGTCCACTTGAAGACGAGCTTACGAGAAGGGTGAACACATGGCGGTCAAAGGAAGCGCTTGGAGAAGCCGCTAGCCTTAGGTTGACCGTCCGATCTTCTCATTGGCTTGAGAAGATCGTAGGGCCATGACTATATCACATTTAATGATATATATATATGTTGATATATATATATGTATATTTAATTGATTTTGCTTGTATGTATGTGATGCATGCTAGTAGAAACATGTTTGTATGTATATGATGCATGCTAGGTTAATTTTCTTGTATGTATATGATGCATGATAGAATAATTAATGTATGTATATGATGCATGCTAATATAGGATAATAAAGGCCTAAATGCGTATAAGATACACATTACGATTAGATTAGATCATAATCGAATCAACTCGAAAATGCCTACCGAGCCTTGATACCCATCACTACCTCGATCATTTGTTGTTGTTGAATCTGCCAGCGAGCAAGCGCATATTATCTTGGTAGGGTGCGGAGGGACAATCTTGGTCCCGCCTATCACGACTGGGGTTAGAGTAAGCTCAATTAGATTGAGCAAAACTAGTTAACTCAATTGGATCGAGTAGAACTATAGGCATATTCCAATCGTTGGAAAGATAGGTTAAGATCGCATTTACACTAAATCTTGGGCGATTTAGCCAAAGCTAACTCAAGGTCTTTTGTAAATGTGGGTCTTAATCCTATAAACAAGAGTTGCATAGAGATGTAATCGGTAATGTGTTACCACCACGATCGTACTAAGTCTTGGGCGATTTAGCCAAAGCTAACTCAAGGCTTAGTATGATGTGGATCTTGTCCCAAGAATTATAGCTAGTTTGTATGAATCTAGTAAAGTGGTTTGACCACATCCATAACTCGATTCTACAAAATTCCTATAATTTAGTGGGAGCATCATTTGATTAAAGGCCTAATTAAATGATAAAGGAATATGATATTAATTCTCTTGCATTGTATGTTGTAGATTACTATGTATGTCAACAAACACGAACACTCTCTCTGCGATCTGTCGCCAGGAAGGACAAGCTCAATGGAGCAAATTTCTGGTAGCAGAACACGAGAATTGTTCTCACCCAAGAAAGGAAGTTGTACGTCCTGGAGCAGCCCATTGGAGGCACCTCCTGCCACTGCCTCACGAGCTGACAAAGATGCTTACAAGAAGCATCAAGATGATGCATTAGATGTGTCATGTCTAATGCTCGCGACCATGAACTCTGAGCTTCAGAAGCAACATGAGTTCATGAATGCTTATGATATGGTTGGACATCTTCGTCAACTATATCAAGGACAAGCTAGGCATGAGAGATATGAAGTCTCTAAGGCATTATTTGGGTCCAAAATGCAAGATGGGACTCCCGTAGGTCCATATGTACTCAAGATGATTGGGTACGTAGAAAACCTACAAAGGCTGGGATTTCCACTTGGCCAAGAGTTGGCCACTGACCTAATCTTGCAATCTTTGCCAAGAGCCTTCAATCAATTTGTCATGAATTATAACATGAATGAAATTGATAAGCCATTTACTGAAATGCTCGGCATGTTGAGAAGCTAGAGCTTAACCTTAAGAAGGAAAATCGACACCATTTTGATGGTGCAAAGAAGAAAGGCAAGGGCAAGCCTAAAGGTAAGGGAAAGTCCCAAGCCAAGGGCAAAGGCAAAGAACTTAAACCCAAAGGAGGGTAGCCAAGGAAGGGCTTGCTTCCATGCGAAGCGAGGACACCTTTGGAAGCGTAAGCTACAAGGCATACTGGAAGATCTTAAGAAGAAGAAGAAGTGAGACTTCTACTTGGTATAAATGTTATAGAAGTCAATCTATCTATTTCTTCATCATGGGTATTAGATAGGATGTGCATCTCACATTTGTACCAATGTAGAAATTTGAGAAATAGCGGGCATTGACAAAGGCGAGGTGGACCTACGAGTAGGCAATGGAGCAAGGGTTCTTGTTTATTCTTTGTAGGAACTTATGATCTATCTACGCCCTGAGGCTTGTACTAGAATTAGATGAATGTTGTTATGTACACTTTAACTAAGAACATCATTTGATTTCTTGTTTGGACAAGAAAGGTTTTCATTTATAATAAAGAACAAATGTTGTTGAGTTTATTTAAATGATATGTTCTATTGTAGTGCACCTCTAATGAGCGGACTCTACTTTCTAGACTTAGAGAGCCCTATCTATAACATAAGTACCAAGAGGTTCAAGTCAAATGAGTTGAACCAAACCTATCTCTGGCATTGTCGCTTAGGTCACATAAATGAGAGTCGCTTATCTCAGCTCCATAAGGCTGGGGTGCTAGACTCATTTGATTTTGAATCATATGAGACATGCGAGTCTTGCCTTTTAGGCAAGATGACCAAGACTCCCTTTAGTGGACATAGCGAAAGAGCAACATTTGTTAGGACTTATACATAGTGATGTATGTGGTCCTTTCAATGTTGCTGCTAGAGGTGGTTACAGGTACTTCATTACATTTACTGATGACTTCAGTAGATATGGTTATGTGTATCTTATGACACATAAATCTGAATCCTTTGAAAAGTTCAAAGAATTCAAGAATGAAGTACAAAACCGACAGCAAGAGTATTAAGATACTTGATCGGATCGAGGTGGTGAATACCTTAGCCATGAGTTTCGTGACTATCTAGCTGAGTGTGGAATTCTATCCCAACTCACTCCTCCTGGAACACCACAGTGGAATGGTGTATCCGAAAGGAGGAATCGTACCCTATTGGATATGGTACGATCTATGATGAGTCACACAGATCTTCCTATATCCTTTTGGGGATATGCTCTGGACACAATGACCTTTACCCTTAAGCAGTGTACCATCAAAGGTGTGATAAAGACACCATATCTGATATGGACGGGGAAAAATCCCAAGATGTCTTTATGAGGATTTGGGGTTGTGAGGCTTACGTTCGACGTCAAGTCTCGGACAAGCGGGACCCAAATCCGATAGGTGCTATTTTGTTGGATATCCCAAGGATACAAAGGATATTACTTCTACATTCGGTCGGCCAAAGTGTTTGTGGCAAAGGCTGGGGTTTTTCTAGAAAGGGATTTTGTTTCTAGAAAAACTAGTGGAGTACTCGATCTTGAAGAAATTCAAGATAAGGACCATAGCCGAGGCCTTGATGGAGGTTGAGCAGGAACCACAAAGTGTTGTGGGTGATGAGGTTGTTGCACAAAGAGTTGTGGAACAACCACACTGTTCAATAGACCTACCTCTTGCAGTGCGATAGGTGCGTGAGAGATACTCATTTCTCTTGTCGACCATGATGACGTTATGCTCATTGAGAATGAGCCTACCTCCTATCGAGGAAGTGATGAGCCAGTTAGAGAAATGGCTAGAGGCCATGAGATCAGATGGAATCCATGTACACTAACCAAGTATGGACTTTGGTTGATCCACGAAGAGTCAAACCCATTGGGTGTAAGTGGGTCTTTAGGAGAAAGACTGACATGGATGGACTTACGCATACCTATAAGGGCGATTGGTGGCTAAAGGTTTCAAGCAAATTCATGGTATTGACTATGATGAAACCTTTTCTCCGATGGCGATGTTTAAGTCCATTCGGATCTTGCTTGCTATTGCGGCATACCACGATTATGAGATCTGGCGGATGGATGTCAAAACCGCGTTTACGAATGGAAACTTACTCGAGGATGTGTACATGACACAACTGAGGGTTTTGTAGATCCACACATCTTTGGGAAAGTATGCAAGTGCAAAGGTCCATTTATGGGCTAAAGCAAGCTTCTCGGAGCTGGAATCTTGATTGATGATGCGATCAAGCAGTTTGGTTTCATCAAGAATGAAGATGAACCACCTGTGTCTACAAGAGGGTTAATGGGAATACGATTGTCTTCCTTGTATTGTATGTGGATGACATACTACTCATTGGGAATGACATCCCTTCGCTACTGATGCATGAAGACTTGGCTGGGCGTGCTTCTCAATGAAGGACTTAGGTGAAGCGACTGTATTCTAGGCATCAAGATCTATAGAGATAGATCTAAGAGATTGCTTAGCCTAAGTCGAGTACATACATTGACACGGTATTACTTGGTTTGCCATGCGAGAATTCCAAGAAGGACTTACGCGATGTCACATGGTGTGAGTCTTTCGAAGACTCAAAGTCCCTCTTCTAGAGAGGAGAGAGACCGCATGGATAAGATCCCCATGCACGCTAGGATCTATCATGCCGTCTATGTATGTCTCGTATGCTTTGAGCATGGCCAGTAGATACGATCGGATCGGTGGCGTCAGCTGGATAGTGATCAGAATATTCTTAAGTACTTGAGAAGGACTAAAGAATATTTCTTGATATTTGGAAGCGATGAGGAGCTAGTGTAAAGGGTTCTGGCGATGCGGCTTCAAAGCCCGGCCGGGATGATTATAGATCGCGATTGTTTTGCTTCAATGGTGGCGCTGTGAGCCGAAGAGTTCAAGCAGACACGCTTGTCCGATTCTACAACAGAGGCCGAGTATATCGCGCATCCGAGGCAAAGAAAGGAGGCGCTTTGATCCGCAAGTTCATTATCGAGCTTGGGGTGGTTCCAGTATCAGCAGATCCTATAGAGCTCTATCAGTGACAACAATGGAGCGACATCGACAGCTAAGGAACCTCGCCACACCAAATGACCAAACACATACTACGACGCCCATCTCATTCGAGAGATCATCGATAGAGGAGATGTGAAGATTTGTAGAGTACCCACAGAGGCTAACATCGCAGATCCCTTGACCAAGGCTTTGGCACAGAAAAGGCATAATGGTCACACTAGGTCATTGGGTATTAGATACTACAGTGATTGGCACTAGTGCTAGTGGGAGATTGTTAGTGAAAGCCCTAGAGTCAATCATGTGATGATTGTTGTATGGACTTTATTGTATCATATTCCTATTTATAAGGCATGGTTATTATATTTACTTGTATTGGTGCCAAATAACTAAATATAATAATGTCCTTGAGTAGTAGGTTCTTATCTATATCAATCGATTGGTTGAATCGATAATGAGATGATATAGAGAACACTACCCTTAATCATTCCTAGTCGAGTATTAACATTCAGGGACAATGTTAATGCATAGAGACTAGCATGTAGGTCAACAAGATGACTTGATCTCACAAGTCATGGATATGAGATATCAAGTTGACACATGGGTATGCATCGAGAATGTATACCGAATGACCCGCCATGAGAAAGTATCATGGATCATATGAGTGTCATATACTTTCTCATGTGGCTATTAGTATGACTATTAGTCCTTAGACCAAGTCACCATGGTTCCCTACATAAGGAGTTGCATACTTTGGCTTCACAAACGTCACCCGTAAATGGGTGGACTATAAAGGCGACATCGGGTATGTAACAAATTACGCGGAGGGATGTGAGTGATGTAGATGAGATCTATCCTCCTATATGACGGGTGACATCGATATTCTTGATAGAGTGAGACCACGGGCGCATGGTTATGCCCAAATGAGTCAATATGAGATATTGAGCTCATTTGATTAGAGTGAGTCTACTGAGTTCAAGATTTAGATTGTAAGGATGACATGGTCTATGCCTCGATTGGTCAATCTAGATGTCAAGGATAGAGGGACATTGTCACATATTGTGAGAGTCACAATTAGTAGTCACAAAGGTGATGTTGGAGCTCAACATTCTTGTAACTTGGGTAGCAATGATGTGTTGCTAGATACCGCCATTGCTTATGTTCCTAAATCGGTTTAGGACATTGCCAACGCTATAAGAACCTATAGGGTCACACACATAAGAGCAATTAGATGGAGATTAGGTTCATATGATGAACCATGAGGATTAGGTTCATGGATGAACCAAATTGGATTAAGAGTAATCCAAATTAGACTAATTGAGTTAGACTCAAGTTGATTCAAGTGTTGAATGAGTCTAATTGAGATTTGATTCATCAAATCAATTTAAATTAATGAATAGAGATTCATTCAATTAAATTGACTTGAGTCAAGTGGTTAGATTTGATCAACCATGGGAGATTAGAGGTCAAGTTTGACGTGACTTGAGAGGGAAGATGAAAGGTCAAGTTTGACTTGACCAAATGCCATGTCATGATGATGACTAGGCATGGCCGGCCAATGATGATGCTCCACATCATCATTGACTTATCAATTGATGCCACATCATGAGGGAGATCAAGGGTCATGGGAGTTACATGCATGCATGTAACCCTCTCCATGAAGTGGCCGCCACTCCATTAGATGGTGTATTGATTTTTGGTGGCTAATTGACTTCATCTTCAACCTTGGAACTCTTCCCTCAAGCTCTCTCCCTCTCCTTCCTCATCTTGCCGAGACACCCTAGGAGTGCTAGCACACTCAAGTGTGTTTTTCTGCCACCTATTGCTTGTGTGGATACCATAGAGGAGTGTGCACTTGACACTCTCGAGTTCCACTTTTGGACGAGCGGGATTCATGAAGGGTGTCGATCGAGGGTAATGATCTCACCTTAGATCTAAGGTAGATCTAGGGTTTTTATACAACACATACATGTTTTGTTTTAATACATTCTTCAAGACGGATCCGTGGTCGGGGCTTCCGGTTTCCGCAACACAAAAGTGGTTTTGCGGCTGAAAAACCCAACATGAACCATTTATAGATAAATGAAGATTCACTATTTGAGTATACATGTTTTATGTATTTGATTGGATCTTAAACAATGCAATGCCCAGGTGTTCTCCTCGACATTAAAGAGAATATTGTGATTGATCCTGATGTTCGAGTATCTCTACATGTGTAATTGTGATGTATCGGAATTATCCTAGTCGATGAATCGATCGATTTGGACCACCGTGCTCCTCAGTTGGGAGACTAGGGTGGCTCCCTCGTGTATCCTCACCACTTGAAATTCTCAGTTTCATATATAGTGAGGCGGAGTTATAAATGCTTAAAACCCTATTTCTTTGATGGTAACTAGTTCATTGGAGGAATTTCACACTTCAACCGTAAGGTCTGAAAATAGATGAAATATCCGCTGAAATATGTCAAAAAGGTACTGGCTTCACGATGCGATGTCTTTTCAAGTCATCTTGATCATTTTGCTTTGACATCTTAAGCAAACATCTCTAAGGAGATGTGGACCATGATTGGGTATAAGTTCGAAGTGATCAAATTGCTCCATTTTTGCTCCAAAATTCACCACTCCTACACATAGGAGATGTATACCCATGGCCTCTCAACTTGTAGGAAATGCATGCCAAAACAAAGTAAAATATGCATGAACTAAACATAAAATTAAATGAGATGTGAGTAAAACTACTCCTAAAACCCTATATATTTTGCTACATCAAGAGAGTGATTGGATGACACAATTGAGACCATGTCTGAACCAAGTGAGTATAAGATGAGTGAAGGGAATGGGGCACGATTCATTAGATTTGAAGAGTTGATTCGAAATAGTTCGAGATTGGTGATTTATTCGGTTAATTGGGGATCATGAAACTACTAGGTGCCATGAGGACATGGTTGATTAATGGTTAATTATAGCAATACAACATAAGAGAATATTAGTGACCACGAGTGTAATCCAAAGGATTTAAGTGGTAGCTTGAGATGGGATGCTGGGAGATTATCTAGAATTCAAAAGGACTTGATGCGATTTGATAATCGATGGTTGATTAACCAAGTCCCATTTTCTAATGAGCGTAAGATGGATTTAGTTGGGTGAAGAAATTATACAACAAGGACCAAAATGGTTTGGTATCTGAGTATCAATGGAGGAGAATAAACCATGGTTCACCTTACGATTTTAAACCAACAAATGAATTTGGTTTCACTGCACGTTTTAACTTAAAATAAACCATCATGGTTTGGTTTATTTTAACTTATCTTAATGGAAAGATTTTAGAGGCTTTATGGATATGATCCATTAACCATTAAGAGATTAGTTCTCTATAAAATAGGTGTGTGATAATTCCAAAACCCTAATCAAGTTTTGGCTGATATTGCTTACTCATCAGTTAGGAAATTGGGACCAAATTTTATTGTGGGAGAGAATTGTAGATATCAAAAATAAAATAATAATTCCCTGAATTAGTTAATATGTTTGGCATCAAGGTGAAATTTTTCTTTCCTTTTATGGACATATCCTCCACCAAGATGTCCAGTTTTCTAGACAGCTATTTAGACCTCGTCCTATTTGGAGTAATAGGTTAATTAACCTAGGGTTTAAATAGGAAACCTATGATTTTCTTTCCTCATTTTCCTATTTTCGATTTTCATGCCATGGCATCTCTTCCCGATCGATACCTCTTCCCCGATTCCATTCTTCTTTGAGAACTTTTTAGGATCGAATTTGGATTGGATCTCCAGATCCTTTTCGATCGCTCGTCTTCACCACGAGGCTAGTAACCCTCTTCCACTCATGCACCATCAGCGTATGCACGCAATGTCACCGAATTCGACGGATAGAGCGATTCTTCCATCGCTTCACGCGATCCTGAGCTCGCCGCCGCTGATCTCCACCGCGAGAAGCAAGGTATTAGATAATTTTTTTATCTCAAATTTTAATTCCGATCTTAGCCACTTGTTGTTATGCTCTTGCAATGTGTGTGTAATAAATATAGATCTACCATCGCCATTTGTGCTCATGTGAGTCGAAACATGATCGAACACACACACATCGCTTTCTTTGTCTCGAAACCCAACACATTTTGTTCCCGAAACACTAAATGAGAGTGGACGAGTCATTCTTTGTGTGGCGATTCTTGATCATTGTCATTCCTAGCTTTATCGCAATGATTGTTTGCTAGTTATCTTTAGTCTCAAATGATTTCCAACCATCGACTTAGAGTGACCATTCCATAACATTGTAGTCAGCGATGTCGCTACCATCTTCAAACTTGTTTCACGCTGATTGTAAATGAAAGCGCCCCCTTGAGGATTGAATTCGCTCTCTCCCTCGAGTCCCTCTCCTTTGAAGTTATCAGCCATTGTTATCCCTTGGATGCAAATTTATTTGTGGATTAATAACCCATCCTTGCGTTTATAGCCTCAAGTCTACTTTCTACAATGGGTTTACTCGATTCGTCCGAGGGAAAGTGGAATGACGCGAGGTAAGTATAGAAGCCATCCTTCATTGAATTCAAGGACCGAGTCATGATAATTATAGTTGATGTTGCTCCATGTCGAATTACTAAGGATTCCAAGACTCCAACACATATCAAATCATTAATTCATTTTGGTTATATTGGTATTCTATAGTTTTAACCTTATCATGGGTAGGTTTAACAATACAATCAACCCTTCATATCATGTGGTAATTTCTACCTTAGGATTAGTGATAAACTAAAGAAAGCATGTAAATAACATGATTAGCAACTCTCCCCCTTAATACATGAAACTCCCCTAAATATATTCCTCCTTAAACAAATATATCTTTGAACTTTGACTCTATTATTAATTATACATTTTGTTCATGGCATTGTCTAGAGAGAAACAAAACCAAAACATGCCTTAAAATGGATAAAAGAAATGTTGTTAGTGAAAGCCCTAGAGCCAATCATGTGATGATTGTTGTATGGACTTTATTGTATCATATTCCTATTTATAAAGGCATGGCTATTATATTTACTTGTATTGGTGCCAAATAACTAAATATAATAATGTCCTTGAGTAGTAGGTTCTTATCTATATCAATCGATTGGTTGAATCGATAATGAGATGATATAGAGAACACTACTCTTAATCATTCCTAGTCGAGTATTAACATTCAGGGACAATGTTAATGCGTAGAGACTAGCATGTAGGTCAACAAGATGACTTGATCTCACAAGTCATGGATATGAGATATCAAGTTGACACATGGGTATGCATTGGAGAATGTATACTGAATGACCCGCCATGAGAAAGTATCATGGATCGTTATATGAGTGTCATATACTTTCTCATGTGGCTATTAGTATGACTGACAGTCCTAGACCTGAAGTCACCATGGTTCCCTACATAAGGAGTTGCATACTTTGGCTCACAAACGCACCCGTAAATGGGTGGACTATAAAGGCGACATCGGGTATGTAACAAATTATGCGAGGGATGTGAGTGATGTAGATGGGATCTATCCTCCTATATGACGGGGTGACATCGATATTCTTGATAGAGTGAGACCACGGCGCATGGTTATGCCCAAATGAGTCAATATGAGATATTGAGCTCATTTGATTAGAGTGAGTCTACTGAGTTCAAGATTTAGATTGTACCGAGGATGACACGGTCTATGCCTCGATTGGTCAATCTAGATGTCAAGGATAGAGGGACATTGTCACATATTGTGAGAGTCACAATTAGTAGTCACAAAGGTGATGTTGAGCTCAACATTCTTGTAACTTGGGTAGCAATGATGTGTTGCTAGATACCGCCATTGCTTATGTTCCTAAATCGGTTTAGGACATTGCCAACGCTACAAGAACCTATAGGGTCACACACATAAGAGCAATTAGATGGAGATTAGGTTCATATGATGAACCATGAGGATTAGGTTCATGGATGAACCAAATTGGATTAAGAGTAATCCAAATTAGACTAATTGAGTTAGACTCAAGTTGATTCAAGTGTTGAATGAGTCTAATTGAGATTTGATTCATCAAATCAATTTAAATTAATGAATAGAGATTCATTATATTAAATTGACTTGAGTCAAGTGGTTAGATTTGATCAACCATGGGAGATTAGAGGTCAAGTTTGACTTGACTTGAGAGGGAAGATGAAAGGTCAAGTTTGACTTGACCAAATGCTATGTCATGATGATGACTAGGCATGGCCGGCCAATGATGATGCTCCACATCATCATTGACGTGGTCAATTGGTGCCACATCATGAGGGAGACCAAGGGTCATGGTAGTTACATGCATGCATGTAACCTCCTTGAAGTGGCCCCACTTTAGGGGTTATTAGTGGTGAATTCATTTGTGAGTTACTCATTACTTCATCTTCTTCCTTGAACCTTTTCCTCTCAAGCCTCCTCTCCAACCTCATCTTGCCGAGACACCCTAAGGAGTGCTAGCACACTCAAGTGTGTTTTTCTCCACCTATTGCTTGTGTGGATACCATAGAGGAGTGCACTTGACACTCTCGAGTTCGCCAACTTTGACGAGAGCGGATAAGCGAAGGGCGCCGCTACGAGGGTAACGTTTCTAACCTCTTAGATCTAAGGTAGATCTAGGATTTAAGCACATACATGTAATTATAATTTTATATATCTTCGACGGATCCGCGGTCGGGCTTCCGAGGTTTCCGCAACGCAAAGCGGTTTTTGCGCTCTAAAACCCAACAAAGGGTATCGAGAGCCACGCGCTAAGCATGTATGTGTTTCTTTTGTAGTTTTTATATTAGATATAAAAATTACAGATTTATATGTTTCTGTAAATTTTCTTATTTTATAGAATTTTTGGGTATTTTTCTCAAGAGTCGAAGCAACGAGTGTTGGGACACTCGTAGGCTTCAATCGAGAAAAACTCTCCAATCGGCGAGTTCTCGCTTAGGTTTTTGGGACAGCGACTTAAGTCGCTGTAAGATCATTGTAGGGACACTCAAAGTTTATTTTGTAGTAGGGGCGCTGCCCCTATCCCCGAAAGGGGCCATGTCCCGCGATCGATCTAAACCGCTTAGCGGACGCTTAGAGGTGACTCATAAATTGAAATAAATTAGGAAAAAATTATAGAAATTTTCTGTAAAAATACATAATTTAGAATTATGTATAATTCTGTGATTGTCATGGCCCAATAACCCAATTGATTGGATTATGTGTGTTGTAATTCATAATACTATGCGGTGCCGCTTTGTGGTCAGGCGTGTTGTAAAGTGTTTATGACCGCGCTGGCCGCACCTATTCTTTAATATTCTAGTTGTAAATAGTTTTAGACTCGAATGTAACTCGAGTTTCATATTTGTAATGTACAAAATGGAGCGGTGGAAAGTCCAATTTAGAAGGGTGACGACGACACATGGCGGTCAAAGGAAGCGCTTGAGAAGCCGCTAGCCTTAGGTTGACCGTCCGATCTTCTCATTGGCTTGAGAAGATCGTAGTAGGGCCATGACTATATCACATTTAATGATATATATATATGTTGATATATATATATATGTATATTTAATTGATTTTGCTCGTATGTATGTGATGCATGCTAGTAGAAAAATGTTTGTATGTATATGATGCATGCTAGGTTAATTTTCTTGTATGTATATGATGCATGCTAGAATAATTAATGTATGTATATGATGCATGCTAATATAGGATAATAAAGGCCTAAATGTGTATAAGATACACATTACGATTAGATTAGATCATAATCGAATCAACTCGAAAATGCCTACCGAGCCTTGATACCCATCACTACCTCGATCATTTGTTGTTGTTGAATCTGCCAAAGCAGAGCAACGCATATTATCTTGGTAGGGTGCGGAGGGACAATCTTGGTCCCGCCTATCACGACTCGGGTTAGAGTAAGCTCAATTAGATTGAGCAAAACTAGTTAACTCAATTGGATCGAGTAGAACTATAGGCATATTCCAATCGTTGGAAAGATAGGTTAAGATCGCATTTACACTAAATCTTGGGCGATTTAGCCAAAGCTAACTCAAGGTCTTTTGTAAATGTGGGTCTTAATCCTATAAACAAGAGTTGCATAGAGATGTAATCGGTAATGTGTTACCCACCGATCGTACTAAGTCTTGGGCGATTTAGCCAAAGCTAACTCAAGGCTTAGTATGATGTGGATCTTGTCCCGCAAGAATTATAGCTAGTTTGTATGAATCTACTAAAAGTGGTTTGACCACATCCATAACTCGATTCTACAAAATTCCTATAATTTAGTGGGAGCATCATTTGATTAAAGGCCTAATTAAATGATAAAAGGAATATGATATTAATTCTCTGCATTGTATGTTGTAGATACTATGTCAAACAAACACGAACACACTCTCTCTACGATCCGCCCTTGAGAAGGACAAGCTCAATGGAGCAAATTTCCGGATCGTACAGAACTTGAGAATTGTTCTCACCCAAGAAAGGAAGTTGTACGGGCACCTCCTGCCAATGCCTCGCGAGCTGACAAAGATGCTTACAAGAAGCATCAAGATGATGCATTAGATGTGTCATGTCTAATGCTCGCGACCATGAACTCTGAGCTTCAGAAGCAACACGAGTTCATGAATGCTTATGATATGGTTGGACATCTTCGTCAACTATATCAAGGACAAGCTAGGCATGAGAGATATGAAGTCTCTAAGGCATTATTTGGGTCCAAAATGCAAGAAGGGACTCCCGTAGGTACATATGTACTCAAGATGATTGGGTACGAGAAAACCTACAAAGGTCGGGATTCTACTCTTGGCCAAGAGTCCGCCACTGACCTAATCTTGCAATCTTGCCACAAGCCTTCAATCAATTTGTCATGAATTATAACATGAATGAAATTGATAAGCCATTATTCAAATGCTCAAAGATGTTGAGAATCGCAGAGCTTAACCTTAAGAAGGGTAATCGACACCATTTTGATGGTGCAAAAGAAGAAAGGCAAGGGCAAGCCTAAAGGTAAGGGAAAGTCCCAAGCCAAGGGCAAAGGCAAAGAACTTAAACCCAAAGGAGGGGTAGCTAAGGAAGGGGCTTGCTTCCACCGCAAGGAAGCAGACACTGGAAGCGAATCGCAAGGCATACCGAAGATCTTAAGAAGAAGAGAAGTGAGACTTCTACTGTGTATAAATGTTATAGAAGTCAATCTATCTATTTCTTCATCATGGGTATTAGATACCGGATGTGCATCTCACATTTGTACCAATGTGCAGGCGCTGAAATAGCAGGGCATTGACAAAGGGTGAGGTGGACCTACAAGTAGGCAATGGAGCAAGGGTTAGCCGGCTTCGTAGGAACTTATGATCTATCTCTGCCTCCTCTAGGCTTGTACTAGAATTAGATGAATGTTGTTATGTGGCCTTAACTAAGAACATCATTTCAGTTTCTTATTTGGACAAGAAAGGTTTTTCATTTATAATGAAGAACAAATGTTGTTCAGTTTATTTAAATGATATGTTCTATTGTAGTGCACCTCTAATGAACGGACTCTACTTTCTAGACTTAGAGAGCCCTATCTATAACATAAGTACCAAGAGGTTCAAGTCAAATGAGTTGAACCAAACCTATCTCGCATTGTCGCTAGGTCACATAAATGAGAGTCGCTTATCTCATCCATAAGGATGAGGTGCTAGACTCATTTGATTTTGACTCATATGAGACATGCGAGTCTTGCCTTTTAGGCAAGATGACCAAGACTCCCTTTAGTGGACATAGCGAAAGAGCAACTGATTTGTTAGGACTTATACATAGTGATGTATGTGGTCCTTTCAATGTTGCTGCTAGAGGTGGTTACAGGTACTTCATTACATTTACTGATGACTTCAGTAGATATGGTTATGTGTATCTTATGACATAAATCAATCCTTTGAAAAGTTCAAAGAATTCAAGAATGAAGTACAAAACCACTTGCAAGAGTATTAAGATACTTTGATCGGATCGAGGTGGTGAATACCTTAGCCATGAGTTTCGTGACTATCTAGCCGAGTGTGGATTCTATCCCAACTCACTCCTCCCGAACACCACGGTGGAATGGTGTATCCGAAAGGAGGAATCGTACCTATTGGATATGGTACGATCTATGATGAGTCACACAGATCTTCCTATATCCTTTGGGGATATCTCTAGACACAAAGAGCCTTTTACTCCTTAACCGTACCATCCAAGGTCGTGGTAAAGGCACCATATACGATATGGACAGGGAAAAATCCCAAGATGTCTTTTATGAGGATTTGGGGTTGTGAGGCTTACGCTCACGCCAAGTCTCGCACAAAACCGGGACCCAAATCCGATAGGTGCTATTTTGTTTGATATCCCAAGGATACAAAGGGATATTACTTCTACATTCCAAGACAAAGTGTTTGTGGCAAAGACTGAGTTTTTCTAGAAAGGGATTTTGTTTCTAGAAAAACTAGTGGAGTACTCGATCTTGAAGAAATTCAAGATAAGGACCATAACATCGAGGCCTTGATGGAGGTTGAACAGAACCACAAAGTGTTGTGGGTGATGAGGTTGTTGCACAAAGAGTTGTGGAACAACCACTGCTCAAGTAAACCTACCTCTTCGCAGGTCGATAGGGTGCGTCGTCCACCGAGAGATACTCATTTCTCTTGTCTCGACCATGATGACGTTATGCTCATTGAGAATGAGCCTACCTCCTATCGTAGAAGTCGTGATGAGCCCAGATTCGAGAAATGGCTAGACGCCATGAGATCCAGATGGAATCCATGTACACTAACCAAGTATGGACTTTGGTTGATCCACCAAGGGGTCAAACCCATTGGGTGTAAGTGGGTCTTTAGGAGAAAGACTGACATGGATGGACTTACGATACCTATAAGGGCCGATTGGTGGCTAAAGGTTTCAAGCAAATTCATGGTATTGACTATGATGAAACCTTTTCTCCGATGTTTAAGTCCATTCGATCTTGCTTGCTATTGCAAAGATACCACGATTATGAGATCCGGCGATGGATGTCAAAATCGCATTTACGAATGGAAACTTACTCGAGGATGTGTACATGACACAACCTGAGGGTTTTGTAGATCCAAAGCATACTGGGAAGGTATGCAAGCTGCAAAGGTCCATTTATGGGCTAAAGCAAGCTTCTCGGAGCTGGAATCTTCGATTTGATGATGCGATCAAACAGTTTGGTTTCATCAAGAATGAAGATGAACCTGGTCTACAAGAGGGTTAATGGGAACACAGTTGTGTTCCTTGTATTGTATGTGGATGACATACTACTCATTGGGAATGACATCCCTTCGCTACATACCGTGAAGATTTGGTCGGGACGTGCTTTCAATGAAGGACTTAGGTGAAGCACCGTATTCTAGGCATCAAGATCTATAGAGATAGATCTAAGAGATTGCTTGGCCTAAGTCGAGTACATACATCGACACGGTATTACTTTTGCCCATGCAGAATTCCAAGAAAGGACTTCCCGATGTCACATGCCGTGTGAGTCTTTCAAGACTCAAAGTCCCTCTTCTAGAGAGGAGAGAGACCGCATGGATAAGATCCTTACGATCCGCTATAGGATCTATCATGTACGCCTATGTCGTGTACTGCTCCGATGTCTCGTATGCTTTGAGCATGACGAGTAGATACCAGATCCGTGAGCGCCATCGATAGTAGCCAAGAATATTCTAAGTACTTAAGAAGGACTAAAGAATATTTCTTGATATTTGGAAGCGATGAGGAGCTAGTCAGAAGGGTTACAAATGATGCGCTTCCAAACTGACCAGGATGATTATAGATCGCAGTCAGGGTTTGTGTTTTGCTTGAATGGTTGCGCTGTGAGCTGGAATAGTTCCAAGCAGAACACAGTTGCTGATTCTACAACAGAGGCCGAATATATCGGTGCTTCCATCTTATTCGAGAGATTATCGATAGAGGAGATGTGAAGATTTGCAGAGTACCCACAGACGCTAACATCGCAGATCCCTTGACCAAGGCTTCGCACGTAAAAAGCATGATGGTCACACTAGGTCATTGGGTATTTGATACTACGATGATTGGCACTAGTGCTAGTGGGAGATTGTTAGTAAAGCCTCAGAGCCAATCATGTGATGATTGTTGTATGGACTTTATTGTATCATATTCCTATTTATAAAGGCATGGTTATTATATTTACTTGTATTGGTGCCAAATAACTAAATATAATAATGTCCTTGAGTAGTAGGTTCTTATCTATATCAATCGATTGGTTGAATCGATAATGAGATGATATAGAGAACACTACTCTTAATCATTCCTAGTCGAGTATTAACATTCAGGGACAATGTTAATGCGTAGAGACTAGCATGCAGGTCAACAAGATGACTTGATCTCACAAGTCATGGATATGAGATATCAAGTTGACACATGGGTATGCATTGGAGAATGTATACTGAATGACCCGCCATGAGAAAGTATCATGGGTCGTTATATGAGTGTCATATACTTTCTCATGTGGCTATTAGTATGACTATTAGTCCTTAGACCTGAAGTCACCATGGTTCCCTACATAAGGAGTTGCATACTTTGGCTTCACAAACGTCACCCGTAAATGGGTGGACTATAAAGGCGACATCGGGTATGTAACGAATTATGCGGAGGGATGTGAGTGATGTAGATGGGATCTATCCCTCCTATATGACGGGGGTGACATCGATATTCTTGATAGAGTGAGACCACGAAGTGCATGGCCATGCCCAAATGAGTCAATATGAGATATTGAGCTCATTTGATTAGAGTGAGTCTACTTGGAGTTCAAGATTTAGATTGTACCGAGGATGACACGGTCTATGCCTCGATTGGTCAATCTAGATGTCAAGGATAGAGGGACATTGTCACATATTGTGAGAGTCACAATTAGTAGTCACAAAGGTGATGTTGGAGCTCAACATTCTTGTAACTTGGGTAGCAATGATGTGTTGCTAGATACCGCTCATTGCTTATGTTCCTAAATCGGTTTAGGGACATTGCCAACGTTACAAGAACCTATAGGGTCACACACATGAGAGCAATGAGATGGAGATTAGGTTCATATGATGAACCATGAGGATTAGGTTCATGGGATGAACCAAATTGGATTAAGAGTAATCCAAATTAGACTAATTGAGTTAGACTCAAGTTGATTCAAGTGTTGAATGAGTCTAATTGAGATTTGATTCATCAAATCAATTTAAATTAATGAATAGAGATTCATTAAATTAAATTGACTTGAGTCAAGTGGTTAGATTTGATCAACCATGGGAGATTAGAGGTCAAGTTTGACTTGACTTGAGAGGGAAGATGAAAGGTCAAGTTTGACTTGACCAAATGCCATGTCATGATGATGACTAGGCATGGCCGGCCAATGATGGTGCTTCACATCATCATTGACTTGGTCAATTGGTGCCACATCATGAGGGAGACCAAGGGTCATGGGAGTTACATGCATGCATGTAACCCCCCCCCCCCCCTCCATGAATTGGTCGGCCACTTTAGGGGTTTCATTAGGGTGAATTCATTTGATGAGTTACTCTCATTACTTCATCTTCAACCTTGGAACCTTTCCTCTCAAGCTCTCCCTCTCCAACCTCATCTTGCCGAGACACCCTAGGAGTGCTAGCACACTCAAGTGTGTTTTTCTTCCACCTATTGCTTGTGTGGATACCATAGAGGAGTGTGCACTTGACACTCTCGAGTTCCGGCGAACTTTTGGACGAGCGGGATAAGCGAAGGGCGTCGCTACGAGGGTAACGTTTCTAACCTCTTAGATCTAAGGTAGATCTAGGATTTCTGTAAGCACATACATGTAATTATAATTTTTATACTGACGGATCCGTGGTCGGGGCTTCGAGGTTTCCGCAACGCAAAAAGCGGTTTTTGCGGCTCGGAAAAACCCAACAGTGGTATCAGAGCCACGTGCGAAGCATGTATGTGTTTCGTTTTTGTAGTTTTTATATTAGATATAAAAATTACAGATTTATATGTTTCTGTAAATTTTCTTATTTTATAGAATTTTTGGATATTTTTCTCGTAGAGTCGAAGCAACGAGTGTTGGGACACTCGTAGGCTTCAACTGCCGAGAAAACTTCCAATCGGCAGTTCTCGCTTTAGGTTTTTGGGACAGTGACTTAAGTAACTGTAAGATCATTGTAGGGACACTCTCAAAGTTTATTTTGAGAGTAGGGGCTCTGCCCCTATCCCCTAAAGGGGCCATGTCACGCGATCGCGCCTTAAAACCGCTTAGCGGACTGCTTCGGAGGGGTGACTCATAAATTCAAAATAAATTAGGAAAAATTATAGAAATTTTCTGTAAAAATACATAATTTAGAATTATGTATAATTCTGTGATTGTCATGGCCCAATAACCCAATTGGATTGGATTATGTGTGTTGTAATTCATAATACGGCCTGTGTGCCGTTTTGTGGTTGTGCGTGTTGTAAAGTTTTGCACTACGTGACCTATTCTTTAATATTCTAGTTGTAAATAGTTTTAGACTCGAATGTAACTCGAGTTTCAGATTTGTAATGTACAAAATGGAGC
This sequence comes from Wurfbainia villosa, assembly GCA_025175895.1. Lineage (NCBI taxonomy): Eukaryota > Viridiplantae > Streptophyta > Magnoliopsida > Zingiberales > Zingiberaceae > Wurfbainia > Wurfbainia villosa. Next base: position 98,036,343 of record CM045990.1, read on the forward strand.
GGTGGAAAGTCCACTTGAAGACGAGCTTACGAGAAGGGTGACGACGACTCATGGCGGTCAAAGGAAGCGCTTGGAGAAGCCGCTAGCCTTAGGTTGACCGTCCGATCTTCTCATTGGCTTGAGAAGATCGTAGTAGGGCCATGACTATATCACATTTAATGATATATATATATGTTGATATATATATATATGTATATTTAATTGATTTTGCTCGTATGTATGTGATGCATGCTAGTAGAAAATGTTTGTATGTATATGATGCATGCTAGGTTAATTTTCTTGTATGTATATGATGCATGCTAGAATAATTAATGTATGTATATGATGCATGCTAATATAGGATAATAAAGGCCTAAATGTGTATAAGATACACATTACGATTAGATTAGATCATAATCGAATCAACTCAAAATGCCTAATGAGCCTTGATACCCATCACTACCTCGATCATTTGTTGTTGTTGAATCGCCAAAGCAGCAGAGCAACGATATTATCTTGGTAGGGTGCGGAGGGACAATCTTGGTCATGTCTATCACGACTCGGGTTAGAGTAAGCTCAATTAGATTGAGCAAAACTAGTTAACTCAATTGGATCGAGTAGAACTCTAGGCATATTCCAATCGTTGGAAAGATAGGTTAAGATCGCATTTACACTAAATCTTGGGCGATTTAGCCAAAGCTAACTCAAGGTCTTTTGTAAATGTGGGTCTTAATCCTATAAACAAGAGTTGCATAGAGATGTAATCGGTAATGTGTTACCCACCGATCGCATTAAGTCTTGGGCGATTTAGCCAAAGCTAACTCAAGGCTTAGTATGATGTGGATCTTGTCCCAAGAATTATAGCTAGTATGTATGAATCTAGTAATGTGGTTTGACCACATCAATTACTCGATTCTACAAAATTCCTATAAGTTAGTGGGAGCATCATTTGATTCAAGGCCTAATTAAATGATAAACGGAGTATGATATTAATTCTCTGCCTTGTATGTTGTAGATTAATATGTTGACAAACACGAACACTCTCTCTACGATCCGTCCTCTGAGAAGGACAAGCTCAATGGAGCAAATTTCCGGATCGTACAGAACTTGAGAATTGTTCTCACCCAAGAAAGGAAGTTATGCGTCTGGAGCAGCCCCATTCCGGAGGCACCTCCCGCCAATGCCTCGTGGTGACAAAGATGCTTACAAGAAGCATCAAGATGATGCATTAGATGTGTCATGTCTAATGCTCGCGACCATGAACTCTGAGCTTCAGAAGCAACACGAGTTCATGAATGCTTATGATATGGTTGGACATCTTCGGCAACTATATCAAGGACAAGCTAGGCATGAGAGATATGAAGTCTCTAAGGCATTATTTGGGTCCAAAATGCAAGAAGGGACTCCGAGGTACATATGTACTCAAGATGATTGGGTACGAGAAAACCTACAAAGGTGGGATTCCCACTTGGCCAAGAGCCGCCTTGACCTAATCTTGCAATCTTTGCCACAAGCCTTCAATCAATTTGTCATGAATTATAACATGAATGAAATTGATAAGCCATTGCCTGAAATGCTCAGCATGTTGAGAACTGCAGAGCTTAACCTTAAGAAGGGTAAATCTGACACCATTTTGATGGTGCAGAAGAAGAAAGGCAAGGGCAAGCCTAAAGGTAAGGGAAAGTCCCAAGCCAAGGGCAAAGGCAAAGAACTTAAACCCAAAGGAGGGGTAGCCAAGGAAGGGGCTTGCTTCCACTGCAAGGAAGCAGGACACTGGAAGCGTAACTGCAAGGCATACCTGGAAGATCTTAAGAAGAAGAGAAGTGAGACTTCTACTTCAGGTATAAATGTTATAGAAGTCAATCTATCTATTTCTTCATCATGGGTATTAGATACCGGATGTGCATCTCACATTTGTACCAATGTGCAGGGGCTGAGAAATAGCAGGGCATTGACAAAGGGTGAGGTGGACCTACAAGTAGGCAATGGAGCAAGGGTTGCTGCTGTTGCTGTAGGAACTTATGATCTATCTCTACCCTCTAGGCTTGTACTAGAATTAGATGAATGTTGTTATGTGCCTGCCTTAACAAAGAACATCATTTCAGTTTCTTATTTGGACAAGAAAGGTTTTTCATTTATAATTAAGAACAAATGTTGTTCAGTTTATTTAAATGATATGTTCTATTGTAGTGCACCTCTAATGAACGGACTCTACTTTCTAGACTTAGAGAGCCCTATCTATAACATAAGTACCAAGAGGTTCAAGTCAATTGGAACCAAACTCTATCTCTCTGCATTGTCGCTTAGGTCACATAAATGAGAGTCGCTTATCTCAGCTCCATAAGGATGGGCTGCTAGACTCATTTGATTTTGAATCATATGAGACATGCGAGTCTTGCCTTTTAGGCAAGATGACCAAGACTCCCTTTAGTGGACATAGCGAAAGAGCAACAGATTTGTTAGGACTTATACATAGTGATGTATGTGGTCCTTTCATTGTTGCTGCTAGAGGTGGTTATAGGTACTTCATTACATTTACTGATGACTTCAGTAGATATGGTTATGTGTATCTTATGACACATAAATTTGAATCCTTTGAAAAGTTCAAAGAATTCAAGAATGAAGTACAAAACCAGCTTGGCAAGAGTATTAAGATACTTCGATCAGATCGAGGTGGTGAATACCTTAGCCCTGAGTTTCGTGACTATCTAGCTGAGTGTGGGATTCTATCCCAACTCACTCCTCCTGGAACACCACAGTGGAATGGTGTATCCGAAAGGAGGAATCGCACTTATTGATATGGTACGATCTATGATGAGTCACACGATCTTCCTATATCCTTGGGATATGCTCTAGACACAAAGCAGCCTTTTTACCCTTAACTGTACCATCCAAGGTCAGGTAAAGACACCATATACGATATGGACAGGGAAAAATCCCAAGATGTCTTTTATGAGGATTTGGGGTTGTGAGGCTTACGTTCGACGTCAAGTCTCAGACAAACTGGGACCCAAATCCGATAGGTGCTATTTTGTTGGATATCCCAAGGATACAAAGGATATTACTTTACATTCCCAACAAGACAAAGTGTTTGTGGCAAAGACTGGAGTTTTTCTAGAAAGGGATTTTGTTTCTAGAAAAACTAGTGGGAGTACCTTTGATCTTGAAGAAATTCAAGATAAGGACCATAGCACTGAGGCCTTGGTGGAGGCTGAACAGGAACCACAAAGTGTTGTGGGTGATGAGGTTGTTGCACAAAGAGTTGCGGAACAACCTGCTCAAGTAAACCTACCTCTTCGCAGTCCGATAGGGTACGCCGCCACCGAGAGATACTCATTTCTCTTGTCCGACCATGATGACGTTATGCTCATTGAGAATGAGCCTACCTCCCATCGTGAAGCCGTGATGAGCCCAGATTCTCGAGAAATGGCTAGACGCCATGAGATCCGAGATGGAATCCATGTACACCAACCAAGTATGGACTTTGGTTGATCCACCAAGGGTCAAACCCATTGGGTGTAAGTGGGTCTTTAGGAGAAAGACTGACATGGATGGACTTACGATACCTATAAGGGCCGATTGGTGGCTAAAGGTTTCAAGCAAATTCATGGTATTGACTATGATGAAACCTTTTCTCCAAAGGGCGATGTTTAAGTCCATTCGATCTTGCTTGCTATTGCAAAGATACCACAATTATGAGATCTGGCAGATGGATGTCAAAATCGCATTTCTGAATGGAAACTTACTCGAGGATGTGTACATGACACAACCTGAGGGTTTTGTAGATCCACAGCATACTGGGAAGGTATGCAAGCTGCAAAGGTCCATGTATGGGCTAAAGCAAGCTTCTCGGAGCTGGAATCTTCGATTCGATGATGCGATCAAACAGTTTGGTTTCATCAAGAATGAAGATGAACCCTGTGTCTACAAGAGGGTTAATGGGAACACAGTTGTGTTCCTTGTATTGTATGTGGATGACATACTACTCATTGGGAATGACATCCCTTCGCTACAGTCTATGAAGACTTGGCTGGGGACGTGCTTCTCAATGAAGGACTTAGGTGAAGCAGCCTGTATTCTAGGCATCAAGATCTATAGAGATAGATCTAAGAGATTGCTTGGCCTAAGTCAGAGTACATACATTGACACGGTATTACTTCGGTTTGCCATGCAGAATTCCAAGAAAGGACTTCTGCCGATGTCACATGGTGTGAGTCTTTCGAAGACTCAAAGTCCCTCTTCTAGAGAGGAGAGAGACCGCATGGATAAGATCCCTTACGCATCTGCTATAGGATCTATCATGTACGTCATGCTGTGTACTCGTCCTGATGTCTCGTATGCTTTGAGCATGACGAGTAGATACCAGTCAGATCCAGGTGAGCGTCACTGGATAGCAGTCAAGAATATTCTTAAGTACTTAAGAAGGACTAAAGAATATTTCTTGATATTTGGAAGCGATGAGGAGCTAGCTGTAAAGGGTTACAGCGATGCCAGCTTCCAAACTGACCAGGATGATTATAGATCGCAGTCAGGGTTTGTGTTTTGCTTGAATGGTGGCGCTGTGAGCTGGAATAGTTCCAAGCAGAACACAGTTGCTGATTCTACAACAGAGGCCGAATATATCGGTGCTTCCATCTTATTCGAGAGATTATCGATAGAGGAGATGTGAAGATTTGCAGAGTACCCACAGACGCTAACATCGCAGATCCCTTGACCAAGGCTTTGGCACAGAAAAAGCATGATGGTCACACTAGGTCATTGGGTATTTGATACTACGATGATTGGCACTAGTGCTAGTGGGAGATTGTTAGTGAAAGCCCTAGAGCCAATCATGTGATGATTGTTGTATGGACTTTATTGTATCATATTCCTATTTATAAAGGCATGGTTATTATATTTACTTGTATTGGTGCCAAATAACTAAATATAATAATGTCCTTGAGTAGTAGGTTCTTATCTATATCAATCGATTGGTTGAATCGATAATGAGATGATATAGAGAACACTACTCTTAATCATTCCTAGTCGAGTATTAACATTCAGGGACAATGTTAATGCATAGAGACTAGCATGTAGGTCAACAAGATGACTTGATCTCACAAGTCATGGATATGAGATATCAAGTTGACACATGGGTATGCATTGGAGAATGTATACTGAATGACCCGCCATGAGAAAGTATCATGGATCGCTATATGAGTGTCATATACTTTCTCATGTGGCTATTAGTATGACTATTAGTCCTTAGACCTGAAGTCACCATGGTTCCCTACATAAGGAGTTGCATACTTTGGCTTTCACAAACGTCCACCCGTAAATGGGTGGACTATAAAGGCGACATCGGGTATGTAACAAATTATGAGGGATGTGAGTGATGTAGATGAGATCTATCCTCCTATATGACGGGTGACATCGATATTCTTGATAGAGTGAGACCACGGTGCATGGTTATGCCCAAATGAGTCAATATGAGATATTGAGCTCATTTGATTAGAGTGAGTCTACTTGGAGTTCAAGATTTAGATTGTACCGAGGATGACACGGTCTATGCCTCGATTGGTCAATCTAGATGTCAAGGATAGAGGGACATTGTCACATATTGTGAGAGTCACAATTAGTAGTCACAAAGGTGATGTTGGAGCTCAACATTCTTGTAACTTGGGTAGCAATGATGTGTTGCTAGATACCGCTCATTGCTTATGTTCCTAAATCGGTTTAGGGACATTGCCAACGTTACAAGAACCTATAGGGTCACACACATAAGAGCAATTAGATGGAGATTAGGTTCATATGATGAACCATGAGGATTAGGTTCATGGGATGAACCAAATTGAATTAAGAGTAATCCAAATTAGACTAATTGAGTTAGACTCAAGTTGATTCAAGTGTTGAATGAGTCTAATTGAGATTTGATTCATCAAATCAATTTAAATTAATGAATAGAGATTCATTAAATTAAATTGACTTGAGTCAAGTGGTTAGATTTGGTCAACCATGGGAGATTAGAGGTCAAGTTTGACTTGACTTGAGAGGGAAGATGAAAGGTCAAGTTTGACTTGACCAAATGCCATGTCATGATGATGACTAGGCATGGCCGGCCAATGATGGTGCTTCACATCATCATTGACTTGGTCAATTGGTGCCACATCATGAGGGAGACCAAGGGTCATGGGAGTTACATGCATGCATGTAACCCCCCCCCCCCCCTCCATGAAGTGGCCGGCCACTTTAGGGGTTTCATTAGGGTGAATTCATTTGATGAGTTACTCTCATTACTTCATCTTCAACCTTGGAACCTTTCCTCTCAAGCTCTCCCTCTCCAACCTCATCTTGCCGAGACACCCTAGGAGTGCTAGCACACTCAAGTGTGTTTTTCTTCCACCTATTGCTTGTGTGGATACCATAGAGGAGTGTGCACTTGACACTCTCGAGTTCCGGCGAACTTTTGGACGAGCGGGATAAGCGAAGGGCGTCGCTACGAGGGTAACGTTCTAACCTCTTAGATCTAAGGTAGACCTAGGATTTCTGTAAGCACATACATGTAATTATAATTTTTATACTTCGCACGGATCCGTGGCCGGGGGCTTCCGAGGTTTCCGCAACGCAAAAAGCGGTTTTTGCGGCTCGGAAAAACCCAACAATTATTGGGCATGTTATCAGGCTACCAGTCGACTGGTTCAAACTACCAGTCGACTGACACATGCATTTCAGGTTTTTCAAATTTTTAGGGTGGATTTCAGAAATGCATTAGAAAATATATAAAAATCGAAAAATCATGAAATTTGGGGAACATATTTCTTGTAAGTATATTTATCAATGAAAAATGGTTGTCCATGAAAGATCATTATATTTTCAAGTATTTTCCAAAAATCCAAAAGCTTTAAAAATAACTAGGTTTTTGATCAAGTTAGTATCAAGTTTAACACCTAGTTTTGCTTTCAATTGTTTCAAAACATGAACACAAATTTTAAAGTAAGAAATTGTTTTGAAAACATATGAAATATCCAACCATGATCTTTGGGCAATATGTCTATGAATTAAACATAAGTTTTCCCCATGATCGGTTTATTATTGCTATTTTGATACTTTAAATGACCATCTAAATGCCATAGGCATTAGTGGACATTTGTATCATCCTAACATCTCACTCATGCTAAGTTTTCAATCAAGGTAGCCTATGGTGAGTGTGAGATGCATCCTAAAGGTATTTGTATATACTTAACCATTAGTTTCATGCAATTATATACAAGGTTAAGTATCATCCTATCATTCCACATGATCATAAAGACATATATGAATTAATTTTATATTATGACCATGAAACAAATGTATTCATCAAATTGTGATCATGCATTAGGTATTTCATCATGATAATAAGACAAATATCACCTAAAGCATGATTTATCTATTTATAGGTGCATTATCATCACCTAACACTATTTAAAAAATGTTGTCCTGACATCCTAAGTCAACCAACATATGATTTAGATAAATTCCATATGGTTGACTATCCTAGGGTTTTCTTAACCCTTAAGGATGGATTTTGGAACCAAATATAAATTCTTGCCTATGGGGTTCACTAAAAATTCTTTAGGGATCCATTTTCTAGTTATTACCTTCTTTTTGTCTTGACCCCTAGCTATTGGACATTTTTAAGCCTTTTCATTTTTCTTTTCCTTATAACCTAGGCCTTTCTTGTTGAAGCTTGCCCTTTGGCTCCCAATTATCATGTTAAGGGTATTTGAGCCTATTGTAAATTTTTCTAGGGCCTTGGTCAAATAGTCTACCTTTTCCCTTAGAGCCCTATTTTCATCCATACATGCATCACTAACATTAAATGGCATATATTCATGTGAGCATGCATCATTTAAGCTAGAAGAAATATTATCATTATCATTTAAGCATGCTTTTTCTAGCTTATTTTCTAAATCCTTAATTTGATCTGTCATGCTCTTATTTTTCTTCTTTGCTCTAAATAAATCCCTAGTTAAGCTAGAAACCATGGAAACTATTTTCTTGGGAGTTAGATTTGTTACCATAGCTTCCATGTCTTCTTCGGATGAGGATGGTGAAGAAGCTCACCCTTCACTAGAGCTCTCCTCACTCGTGCTTGATCCTTCATTTTCGGAGGAGGAGCAATCTAGGTCGTCAAAGGCCATTAGGGCTAAGTTGGTGACAAAGGCATTCTCCTCTTCCGATGATGATGAAGATGATGAGGAGGGGTCATCCCAAGTCCTTGCTTTTAGTGCCTTGGCCTTCCTTTTTTCCTTTGGCCTTCTTCTCTTCTTCCTTTTCTTCTTGCTCCCCTTCTTCTTCTTCTTTTCTTCCTTCTTTCTCTTCTCCTCTTTACTCTTGTTTAGGAAGAAACAGTCCCTTATGTGTCCCTCTCCTTGGCAATTATAGCAAATAATCTTCCCCCTTGATCTTCTTCTCCTATCATTAGAGTTATTGAATTTAAAACCTTTTAATGCATGCCTTACCCTCCTTACCATATAAGCTTCTTCCGTGCTATCTATGGAAGAGGATGAGGATGCTTCGTCGGAGGAGGAGGAGGTCTCTATCTTCTTCTTCTTCCCCTTATTTGCTACTAGGGCTACTCCTCTTGATTGCTTGATACTTGATTCTTCATTTATTCCTTCAAGCCTCATTTCATGGAGCTCCATGGTTGAAAAGAACTCCTCCATGGTGCTCACTTCTAAATTCTTTGACATGTAGAAGGAGTCCACCATTGAACTCCATTTCGATGACGGGGGAAAAGCATCGATTGCTTTCATAAGCATATCCCGGTTCGAAAGTTTTTCTCCTACACTTGTTAGCCGAATTAAAATCTCTTTAAACCTAGAATGCAATGATGTTAACTTTTCTCCCTTTTCTAATTTGATGTAGCTTAATTGGGAGCGGAAGAGGTCTCTCCTTGCAAGCTTGGCTTCCGAAGTGCCTTCATGAAGTTCAACCAATCTCTCCCACATCTCCTTGGCACTTGAGCACTCCCCAATCCAGTTGATCTCTTGTTGGGGGAGCACATTAAAGAGATGGTGCTTGGCTTTTGAGATTGCAAGGTGCTCTTCCCTTTGCTTTTTTGTCCACCTTGACTTCTCTATTAGTTCACCCTCTTCGTCCCTAGGCATCTCAAAACTATTTTCCATTATAAGCATAATATCAAAATCGGTTTCAAAGAATACCTCCATTCTCTTTTTCCACCAAGAGAATTCGCCTTCAAATTTCGGAGGGTGAATGTTTGAGCCAACCATCCTTGATTGTGCTTGTTGTGGCGGTTAGTCCTCGACAAGCTTTCCTCGGCTCTGATACTACTTGTAGGATCGATGAAGTGTGGATGTGGCCGGCTAGAGGGGGGGTGAATAGCCGTCAATCGTTCAATGACGTAATTTGCTCATCTACAAAGAAATTAGCGCAATGGAAAACAAAACTAAACAAGAAAATCAAAGCAACAAGAATAAAACCAATGCTAACACCAAGTCGTAACGTGGTTCATGGCTACACCGCTAATCCACGATCCCGATTCGTCCAAGGTGAATCACTCCTTTGCCAAATCCACTAGATCTCTCCTTTGCACCAAGCTAGGTGAAGGTAACCTCTTTACAATCCCTCTTCTTACAATAGAATGGAATAATAGCAAGTGAGAAGAGTGGGAATACTTTAGGGCACTTTGGGAGAAGATTAGAGCATGAACATTAGGCCTCTAAAGCCCCACACCCTTCCTCTTTATAGAGGAAGAGGGTTTCTTCCCATTGACACAGGAGCAGTCGACTGATGTCCCTATCAGTCGACTGGTCCTGTAGTCGTTGCCCAATAACGACTGCTTTCCACATTGGATTTCATCCAACAGCACTGGCATCAGTCGACTGATATTGCCATCAGTCGACTGATGCTCGATCAGTCGAGTGCTCACGAGCTCGACTCCATTCTGTGCCCAAAACACTTGCTACCAGTCGACTGATGCCTTCATTAGTCGACTGGTGGTCTTGCAGTCGACTGTCATTCCATGGCAGTCGACTGTTGGCACTTGAACTGGACTCAAACACTAGTCGAATGACCATCAACTTAGAGTAGTCGACTACCATAACATGGTAGTCAACTGATGTCGGGAAATCCCATCCGACACTTAGCCAAATGGCCAAGTTTCACCTAAGAGCGCTACCCCTTTCCCGGGTTATATTCGCTCACTCTCATCCCTCGGAGTCCCTCGCCTTTGAAGTTATCTTCGTCCGACCACATCTCCCGGATGCACCAAGTGCATGGCTTTGCAGCACCATCCTTCGTGTCTCGCCCTGAAGTCTACTTCCTCCGGCTTCACTCCAAGCTCCTCGTCCGGCGGTCCCTCGGATACTCCAAGCACACGACTTCCACAAAGCCATCCTTCACCGACTCAAGGACCGAGTCATGAGAGGTGAAACTCGCCATGGCTCCTTGTGCGAATTACTAAGCCCTGCAAGACTCCAACACACATATCAAATCATAATAACAATCTAACTTAAACCCTTTGCCACACACATCAAAACCTTATCATGGAAAGAGATTGCCCTAAAAGAGGAGAGTCAAGATAAGATCAACCTAAAGTGGGGTGATGTAGAGGTTTGAGTCAGATCTGGATCTCAACAAGCTATGACTCAAAGGGCTATAAAAGGAGAAGCAATTCACCCCTTCCGATCATAAAAAAAAAAAGCTCCAAAAGTGCTCCAACGAATCTAAGCTCTCTTCGACAACGCAATGTCATCGTAACGCTGACAACTCGCACAACTTCACATTCTTAAGCCGGTAGCTTCTTTCATAGTTGTTCTTATTCTTTTTCTTGTATTTTTAATTGCTAAGAGGAGAGGTAGGCTTGTTGCCTCTTCCTCTATATTCCTTTTGTAATCGTTGTCTCTTACCTCCAACGAGGAAGAGACCCTTTTAGTGGATTGCCCATCGGAAGCGATCTATTATCGCAGGGCCTTGGACTAACAACTGGTTGGTTGTGAACCAAGTAAAAAAGAAAGCTTGTCCCTTTTGTTTTTACTTTTATTTACACTGTGCACTTTGTTTTAAATGATGAAAAGAAAGATTTTTGAAAGCTATTCACACCCCCCCTCTAGCATTTACTCGATCCAACAATTGGTATCAAGGCGGGGCCGCTCTGATTTGGTGCAACCACCGGTTGAGCAATTTTTTTTCTTTTCGTGTTTTTTGTTTTCATTTAAGTTTTTTTTAATGGCCCATCTTGAGGGGTATAGCACCACCCGACCTTCGTTCTTAATGGAGATGACTTCCGTTATTGGAAGGGTCAGATGGAATGTTATCTTAAGACCCAAGTCGAGATGTGGATCATCACCCAGATGGGATTCACCTTACCAACAAATGAAGAAGGAGAGTTTGTGGACTGCGACAAGTGGACAAATGTGATGAAGCAACAAGTAGAGGCCTATGCGAAAGCCACTCAAATCTTAGTGTGGTCTATCCAAGGAAGAACTCAACCGCGTTGGCCTCTTCATTAGTGCCAAGGACCTCTGGAACAAACTCATTGAGTTACATGAAGGGACAGCTGACACTAAGGTATGTAAACGAGACCTACTCCTAAATAAGTTGTTTAATCTAAAAATGCAGGACAATGATATGACAACTCAACTCCACGGGCGGATCCAAGATATCATGAATGACCTCCACTCCATAAGACAAAAGGAAGAAAACTGAGACATCATAAGGTATGCGCTTAACGCTTTCCCTAGGACCACTTTGTGGGCATCCATGGTTGATGCTTACAAAGTATCTAGAGATCTTTCGAAAATTAGATTAGATTAATTGTTTTCAGAATTTGAATTGCATGAACAGTCTAACTCGACCCCGGTCGAGAAAAGTGTATCTTTGGTTACAGGATAAAGAAAAAAAGACAAAGATCAAGCCACCTCCCGAAGAAGAAGAAGAGTACGAATCGGAGGTAGACAATGAAATGGAGACTGAGCAGTCAACCTAGATCGTAAGATGATCAAAAGTAGAAGGTGACTCATCAAGAAAACTAAGGAGAAGAGACCCGATCAGAATCAAAATTACAAATGCTACGAATGCAACAAGAGAGGTCACTTCAAATCTAAGTGTCTGAGGCTAAAGAACAAGCAACCACAAATCAAGAAGGCACTCAATGCGACTTGGGAAGAGTCCTCGGAGGAAGAAGAAGAACTCAACAATTTGGCTTTCATGGGGAGACCAACCGAGTCTGAGTCCGAATTCGAACCCGAAGCCAATGAAGAGTCTGAAACCGAGTCCGACTCCGGATCCGACACCGAGCTTCAATTCAAGACAAGTCATGGATCCGCATATGGTCCAAAAGATTCAATCAAGGTAAATTGATCTTTAATCAATACTCTATACAATGCAATTAAGTACTTAAATAAGAAGTTAGCTAAGTCCGAGTCTAAGGTCGAGTCCTTGTATAAGGAGGTTGAACTCCTCAAGCATGAGGCTACCCTAACTTCTTCGACTAGTCAAGTTCGAGAGGGAAACTCAACTCAAGTTGAAAATTTTGAGGAAGAGAATTCTCTCTTGAAAGGACAAGCTCAAGAGCTTAGGAAGTCCTTGTAATGGTTCATGTTGGGGTCCAAGGGTCTTTACCCACTTCTTGGATTGCAAAGAGCCGTGTACAACAAGGTCAGACTCCGATTTAGAACAACAATAGCAAATAAGTCTTACATGTCAATTGTTAATCGTAATAATCAAAAAGTACAAGCATGGGTCCTTATGACCTTTTTAAATTCACAAATAGGTGCTACTAAGTATTCGGTGTTCAAGGATCAAATCCATTTTGTGGATAGACCGCATCGGTTCAATGATCTAGGGGGACCTAATACTAAACTTGTGTGCTCAATCTCCTGATTAGTGTAACTTTGCATGCTTGTTTTTTTTTAATTTTTAGAATGGCTAGATAGGACCAATGATTAATTAACCTTGACAACATAGTATCAGAACACAGTGAGATGATAATACATTAGGGAAATGAGATCTTGTGTATCCGAGCTAGATAAGGCGTATCTAGCTTGGTGCACTCGGCTGAGTGGAACTAGTTGAAGCTACCTCACCACATCCTAAACTTGTTAGACCAGGATGTAACCCTAAGTGAATTAAGTAATCAATTTCTTAAGATTGGCTTTGTCTAAGGAAGTGGTCGTTGTTCGGATCAAAGAAGGCCTCTATGCCTCACCACGACCTGGAAGCCATCTTTTGAAAGGTTCACTTAACTAACTAAAGATTAAATCCGAATCTAACCCAAGGTTGATTAGTCTTCAAATCACTAAGGTCAACTAAGTAAAATTGAAATCATCTCACAAAAACATATAAGGTTGACATGTTTGATTATGTAGAAAGGATGAGATGAATCCTAGGTTTAAAATGTTCAAACTAATTTAAAATTCCAATATCCGATCCAACTACTATATGTGTAGGATAAATGGATGTTGGACAATGGGTGCTCCCGACATATGACTAGAGATCGACTAAAGTTTACAAACCTCAAATTCAAAAACCAAGGATCGGTAGCTTTCGAAAATAACAGGAAGCTCAAAATCATCGGATCAGGTGATATTGAGCTAAACTCAAACATTATAATACAACAAGTACTGTTAGTTGAAAATTTAAAATTTAATCTTCTAAGTTTTAGTCAATTGTGTGATAATTGTTATAAGGTTATATTCTTACCAAATGAATGCTTAATTATAAATTATGATTGTTCAGAAACTATACTTAAAGGAATTAGGAATAATAACATTACACAATAGATCTACCTAACTCCTCGACCAAGAGTCTAATGACACAGCAAGAGAAATCATGGTTGTGGCATCGACTACTCAGCTACTCCCATCTAAGACTTATACATAAAATAAGTCAAAATGGTCTAGTTAGATGTTTACCTAACCTAGGTAACCTAGAAAATAGAATATGTAATTCTTGTCAACAAGGAAAATAAACTAGGACTTCACATAAACTAACTAATCATGAAAGAACTAAAAGTGTGTTTGAGCTCCTACACTTAGACCTTTTTGACTCTCAATGAGCCAAGTCACTAAACGGAAGTCAGTATTGCATAGTAATAATAGATGACTACTCTAGGTTCGCATGAGTAATGTTCTTAAAACATAAGAGTGAAACCTTAGACCAACTCACTAATTTATGTAAACTAATAGAAAATGAAACGAACCTAAGGATTAAGAGAATTATAAGTGATCATGGTGGTGAATTCGAAAGTCATAAGTTCATCAATTTTTGTAATCAAAACGGATGCCACCATGAGTTCTCTTTCTCTAGGACCCCTCAACAAAATAGGCTAGTTGAATGTAAAAATAGAACCCTACAAGAAGACGCTAGGACCATGCTAAAAGAATACAATCTATCTAATAGGTTTTGGACAGAAGCAGTCAATACTGCCTGCTATGTCCAAAATAGAACTGTATTAGCTAAACAACACCAAAAAATGTCCTATGAAGTCTATTATGAAAAATTGCCTAACATTAAGTACTTTAGGGTCTTTGGACGTAGGGTACACATACTAAACACAAAAGACTACTTAGGAAAATTTATCTCTAAAACAATTACCGGAACATTTCTAGGATATTCAACTACTAGTAAAGCCTATAGGGTATATAACAATGAAACCCTAAAAATAGAAGAACCAATTAATGTAGTGTTTGATGAAGAAAACAAGTCTACAAAATGCGAAGTAAAATTGAATAATGAAGAAGTAGAAAATAATGTTAGACTTGAACCTAACCCACAAAATGAATCTAGTGTAGACCCTAACCCAAATCAATCTAGATTACAAGCTAATCATCCAATTGACCAAGTGATAGGTGATCCAAATTTAGGGGTTCTAACTAGAGCATCCTATAGGAATCTAAGCCAAATCTCACTTATATCTAAAATCAAACCCAAAACCATAGAGCAAGCTCTTCTTGATCTACATTGGATCATTGGTATGCAAGAAGAGTTAGCTCAATTCACTAGGAGTCAAGTTTGGGAATTAGTACCCTCACCTAATGGAAAAACGATCATTGGAACAAGGTGGGTATTTCGAAATAAACTTGATGACAAAGGTGAAGCTATAAGTAATAAAGCTGGGTTAGTAGCTAAAGGGTGCAATTAAGTAGAGGGCTTAGATTATGATGAAACATATGCACCCATAGCTAGACTTGAATCAATTAGAATACTATTAGCCTATGCTGCACATCGAGGTTTTAAGTTGTTTCAAATGGATATCAAGTTAGTGTTTCCAAATGGATTCATCAAAGAAGAAGTTTATGTAAGCCATCCACTAGGATTTGAAAGCTTAGACCGACCTAACCATGTACTTTAACTTAGAAAAGCATTATATGGATTAAAGCAAGCTCCTAGAGCTTGGTATTAAAGGTTATCAATCTATCTTAAGTCTAAAGGATTCAATCAAGGATTAGTTGACTCAACTCTATTTGTAAAAACCATAGGAAAAGAAATTTTTATAGCATAATTTTACGTAGATGATATAATCTTTGGACCAACAAACACAACACTTTTAAATGAGTTCATTTCACTAATGGAAAGTGAATTTGAAATGATCTTAGTAGGTGAACTTACCTTATTCTTAGGGTTACAAATAAAACAAACTAGAGAGGGAATTTACATACATCAACGTAAATATACTAAGGAATTAATTTGTACATTTGGAATGCAAAATGCTAAAGAAATTAGTACACCTATGGCAACCAATGTAAACATTGGAGAAGACTTAGAGGGGAAAACTATAGATTTAAAATACTATAGGAGTGTGATAGGTATCCTTCTGTACTTAGCTGCAAGCTGACCTGATATACTCTTTGCAGTAAGTATGTGTACAAGATTTCAATCTTGTGCCAAAGAATCGCACCTAACCATAGTTAAACGAATCATTAGATACTTAAAAGGAACACAAAACGTAGGAATTTGGTACCCTAGGTCAAATGAGTTCGAACTAATCGATTACTCTGACTCCGATTATGCCGGTAGTAAACTCGATAGGAAGAGTACGAGTGGATGTTGGCAACTCCTAAGATCGAGTCTAGTCAGTTGGTGTAATAGAAAGCAATATTGTGTTGCTCTATCACTATCGAAGCTGAGTATGTAGCGATAAGTGAGGGTGTAGCTCAAGTTCTTTGGATGAAGCACACTCTCAAAGACTTCCAATTAAACTTTAGTAATACTAAAATCTTAATTGATAACATTAACTCAATTAACTTAACTAAAAACCCAATATATCATTCAAGAGCAAAACACATAGAAGTAAAATATCACTTTATAAGAGAACATGTTGCTAATGGAAATGTTAAACTTGAATACGTGGAATCAAAATTGAACCTAGCAGACATCTTGTTGGATCAATGCGGTTCGCTAGAGGGGGGGGGGTGAATAGCGAAAGAAAAAAACTTTTTCGAATTCGTTTCAAAAGAAATATACGCAGCGGAAAGATAAGCAAAACAAAAAGTAAAGGAGACAATAGAAACAAGATATTTACTTGGTTCGTAGCCGAAGGCTACTACTCCAAGGCCCTAGTGGTCCTTGACCACGCACGGAGGGCAAATCACTAAACAAACTCCTCCTCGTTGGAGGTAGGAGTTAATCGATACAAAAAAACTTGAGGTAGAGGGACACTCCCCCTCTCCTCGTATACGATAAAAGCTCCGGAAATATAAATGACAAACTGATAACAAAAACTAAGACCGACGTACAATAATAAAGAAAGTTAAACCTAGACGTCGGAATGGAAGGACTTCGTTGTCGTAGAGTTGCAGCGTAACGGAGGCTTTTGAGCACTTAGAATTGTTGATGAAACCCTAGGTTTGGCCCTCCTTTTATAGCCTTTGAGCCCCTTTTCGAGTGGGTCTTCAACCAATCACAAATGGACACCAAACCGCTTTGAGGTGGAGTGATAAGCCTTGACTCCTCGAATCGATCATTGACCATCGATCATTGATGGCCATCATCGATCGTGATGGCGACATAAGTCGATTGATAACCATACCGATCGACAGTCGAGTCCTCCAAGCTGGCAGTCGACTGATGCTTGCTGCAAGTCAAAGTTAGCTCAATAAAAACATAATTTCGATGGTCGTCGACCATCTGATCTCGACCTAGACCATCTATAAGATGTCTTTGGTCGGATCTACGCTTAAGATCATCCCCGTAAAGAGGATACGACCTTACTTACTCTCATACACACGAGCTTACCTCGATACTTACGTGTCGCTTTTGCTTCCGCCTTCCACTCGATTCCTTGGCTCCCTCGTAACTCGAGTATCGCCCGACCACCGCGGCTTCCTCCGGGTGTCGCTAGCCTTCAGCTCCAGCTATATCAATCTTCTGCACACTCGATTCAGCTCGTGAGAAAACAAAATAGACTTAACTTTTGTGTCTTTGCTATAATCAAAACACAGGTTCGATTTCGGTGCCTCACTGCACCAACAATCTCCCCCTTTTTGATATATGGCAAAAACACACAAAGTTAAGGAAATTAAGTGCATGAAACAGTAAAGACAAGAAGCAAAAGTAGGAGTAGTAAAAATATTTCTCAAGTTCTCCCTTAGAGGAACCCTCCCTTGACCGAGGGTGAGTACTTGAAAAAGACTTTTAGCTCTCCAAACACAAAAGATAATGAGTTAAGTAAATGACATTACTTAACTTAGGCTTCTTAGAGTCAAAAATAAGTGCAAGTTAAGTAATCAAAAGTTAAGTCAAAAGGTTAATTATTCAAAAGGTTTAACTTTTGATTTCTTAACTTGGGCCTTTAAAGTTTTCAATTCCGAAGAGTTGAAACCTAAACCTTACTCCCCCTTAACTTAGGCCAGAATCAAAGTTTTAAGTTAAGTTATCAATTTCAAAATTTTGAAATTTAACTTTGGCCTTTTCTTGAACCTTAACTTTGGTTTAACTTTGGCCTTTTCTTGAACCTTAACTTTGGCCTTTTCTCCCCCTTTTGACATAAATCAAGGAAAAAGTGGGGGGGTTTTAAGAAAACCCTAAGTCCAAGCATGATGATTTTTAAAAATAGTATGTGAAAATAATTCATCTAAATGTTCAACTCTAGTTTGACTTGATTGAAATGATATTATCAATAAGTCCTGATTAGAGTTGGTTAATATTAGTTGCATATTTATACTCCGAGGTTCATATTGACGCACTTGATCTACATCTTGGAACCTGGAGTAGGGTCCTAACATCTCACGCCCATCTACGTGGCTAAGTACACAAACACATTAGTCCTATGTGTTGTGAGATGTACTGGCTCCTTAAATCTATAGGTGCATGATATCTAAGGTATGTCCTATGCTAGTTCCATCAAAATGTAAGAAATAGTAGTAAGAAAATATAATTTGTAAGTTCCTATTCTATTACGCACATGCCTAATTTTCGTCTCAAGAGACTAAATTCGGCTTCGGGTAGTGGTTTAGTAAATATGTCTGCTAGGTTAGACTTCGAGTCAACATATTCGAGTTGTATGGAGCCGTTGGCTACATGTTCTCGAATGAAATGGTGTTTTACCTCTATATGCTTTGTCCTAGAGTGACATATAGGGTTCTTAGTTAGATTTATCGAACTTATGTTGTCTACAAAAATTTTAGTTTTGGTGAAGTCCAACCTAAAGTCTCGGAGAGTGTGCTTCATCCAAAGAAGCTGAGTTACACACTCACCCATCGCAGCGTATTCGGCCGGTGGTAGATAAGGCAACACAATGTTGCTTCCTACGCACCAACTCACTAGACTCGAGAGTAGTTGACAACAACCACTCGTGCTCTTTCATCGGAGTTTACTACTGGCATAATCCGAATCGAGTAGCCGATTAGTTGAACTCGGTAGATCTAGGATACCAAATACCGGCATTAAGTGTACCCTTTAGATATCTAAGGATACGCAACTAGGGTTAGGTGAGACTCCTTAGCACAGTTTGAAACACAGGCGCACATACTACTATGAATAGGATGTCGGGTCGACATGAGTTAAGTATAGAAGACTTCCTATTGCGCTTCTATAGTACTTTAAGTCAATGGACTTACTTTCTAGGTCTTCTCCTATGTTAACATTTATCGCCATTGGGGTGTTTATTACCTTAGCGTCTTGCATTCCAAATCTTTTAATTAACTCCTTAGTGTATTTTTGTTGATATAGGTATATACCATCCTTAGTTTGTTTAATTTGTAGACCTAAAAGAAACTTAACTTCGCCTACCAAGTTCATTTCAACTCACTTTCCATGAGCGAAACGAACTCGTTTAGTAAGGTGAGTTAGAGGTACCAAAAATTATATCATCTACGTAAATTTGAGCTATGAATATTTCTTTACCTAAGGTTTTACAAAGAGAGTTGGGTCAACTAAGCCTTGGTTAAACCCTTTTGACTTAAGATGGATTGAAAGTCTCTCGTACCAAGCTCGAGGAGCTTGTTTAAGTCCATAGAGAGCTTTCTTAAGTTTTAGAACATGGTCGGGTTTATCTAGATTTTCGAATCCGGGGGGTTGGCTAACATAAACTTCTTCTTTAATGTATCCATTTAGGAATGCCGACTTAACATCCATTTGAAATAGCTTAAATCCTCGATGTGCGGCATAAGCTAGCAACATTCGAATGGATTGAGTCTAGCTCTTGGGGCATAGGTTTCGTAATCTAAGCCTTCGACTTGGCTAAAACCTTTGGCGACTAACCTAGCCTTGTTTCTAACTACTTCACCTTTATCATCAAGCTTATTTCGAAACACCCACCTTGTTCCAATTATCGTTTTGTCTTTAGGTGGTGGTACTAATTCCCACACCTCGTTCCTAGTAAATTGAGCTAGCTCTTCTTGCATTGCAATAATCCAATCGGGATCAAGAAGAGCTTGTTCAATTGATTTGGGTTCTATCTTTGAAATTAAGGAAATTTGACTAAGGTTCCTATAGGATGCTCTAGTTCGAACTCCTAGATTAGGATCTCCTATCACTTGATCGATAGGGTGGTTAGTCTGAATCCTAGATTGGGTTGGGTTTGTGTCACCTAATGCTTGATCAATGTGGTGATTTGGTTGAACACTAGTTTGGTTGGAGTCATCTATCACTTGATCAATAGAGTGACTAGGTTGACTTAGGTTAGGATTAACACTAGACCTGATCTCCGGATCAGAGTAAGGTCTAGTATGAATCGGCTTGCTAATTGGGGTTGCCGGGGGTTTTGTAGGTTCATGTCCTTCATCGAACACTACATTGATAGTCTCCTCGACTCTAAGGGTGTCGTGGTTATATACTCTATAAGCTCTACTTGTAGTCGAGTATCCTAGAAAGATTCCGGTCGTGGTTTTGGATGTAAATTTCCCTAGGTAATCCTTAGTGTTTAGGATATGTACCTTACACCCAAATACCCTAAAGTACTTGATGTTAGGTATTTTATCGTGATAAATCTCGTACGAGGTCTTAAGGTGCCTCTTTACCATAAGGATCCTATTTTGGACATAGCAAGCCGTGCTAACGGCTTCTGCCCAAAACCTATCGGGTAGGTCGTATTCGTTCAACATGGTCCTAGCGGCTTCTTGTAGCGTTCGGTTTTTCCGCTCCACTAGGCCATTTTTGTTGAGGGGTCCTAGGGCAAGAGAATTCATGGTGGTATCCGTTTAGGTTACAGAAGTCGGTGAACCTTTGATTTTCGAATTCACCACCATGATCGCTTCTAAGTCTTTTAACCTTAAGGTCTTTTTGATTCTCAATTAATTTGAATAGATTAATTAATTGATCTAGGGTATCATTTTTATGTTTGATGAACCTAACCCAGGTAAACCTGGAGTAGTCGTCAATTATGACTAAGCAATATTGACTTCTATTGAGAGACTTGGCTCCATGTGAATCGAACAAATCCATATGCAGGAGCTCAAGTACACTTGAGGTTCGTTCTTGGTTAGTTAACTTGTGTTGTGTCCTAGGTTGTTTTCCTTGTTGACAAGCATTACAGATTTTATTAACCAAGTTGTTGAGGTTGGGTAAGCCTCTGACTCATCTTGTGGACGAGTCTTGGGTGTGAGTGACCGAGTCGTCGGTGCCACAACCATGATTCCTCTTGCCGTGTCATAAGACACTTAGTTGAGGAGTTGGTTAAATTGATCGTATAAATGTTGTTATTTCTAGTTCCTTTAAGAATTGTTTTAGAGGTTTCGTTGGTATTAATTATGCATTCATTTTCTAGAAATATAACCTTATAGTTATTATCACACAATTGGCTTACACTAAGTAAGTTATATTCAAAATTCTCTACAAGTAATACATTTTTAATAACAAAATTCGTGTTAAGCTCGATATCACCTGATCCGATGATTTTGAGCTTGCCGTTATTCCCAAAGGCTACCGATCCTTGTCGTTTGAATCGAAGCTTTACGAATTTGAGTTGATCCCCGGTCATGTGTCGGGAGCAACCGCTGTCCAACATCCATTGATCCTACACACAAGGTGGTTGGATTGGATGTTAGATTTTTTGTTAAGAAAATTGGTTGTAAGTTGTTAACCCTAGGTCATCTCGCCGGAGTCTATATGATCAAGCATGTTATACTTATGTGTTTTTTTTTTTTTTTGAGATGACTTTCAATTAAGTTGATTGAGTGGATTTAGGTTCAAGTAATTTTATGTTAGATTTGGATTTAACCCTAGGCTTGTCAAGTTTACCTTTTCAAGATCATGGCTTCCAGGTCGTGGCGAGGCATAGGGGCCTTCTTTTATCGGATCATCGATCACTTCCTTAGACAAAGCCATTCTCAAGAAAATGATGACTTGACTTACCTGAAATTATTTCCTCGTCTAACTAGTTATTTTTGAAAAGAGGCTCCCCGAGGCTCAATCTTTTCGAAAAATTTTAGTTGGTTATGTTTTTGAAAAGAGGCTCCCCGAGGCTCAATCTTTTCGAGAAATTTTAGTTGGTTATGTTTTTGTTCTAAGTGAGTTCACAAGTTTTAAAGTACAAACTTTCTAAGTTAAAGCATGCAATTTCTAAGTTAAAGCATAAACATTCTAAGTTAAAACATGCAATTTCTAAGTTAAAGCACAAACATGTTTTGTACTGGCTCCCCCTAGACCGTTGAATCGGTTCGGTCTATCCACATAGTGGATTTGGTCCTTGGGAACCCAGTACGGGTTGGATCCTAGAGTTGAAATCAAAAAGTTCTTAGGGACCCATGCTTGGACATGTTTCTTATGTCGACTTACAATCGACATATACGACCTATTAGTCGTGTTTGAGTTAAACCCGAGTCCAGCCTTGTTGTACACAGCCCTTTGAGATCCAAGTAGGAGGTCAAGTCCTTTTGATCCTGAAGTGAACCTTTCCAACGTGTTCCTAAGATCTTCGACTTGACTTTTCAAGAGAGAGTTCTCAACTTCGAGCTTTTCAACTCGAGTTGAGTCCTTCTCTTGAACTCGACTAGTCGAAGAGGTTAGGGAGACCTCGTGTTTGAGGAGTTTAACCTCCTCAACAAGGGTCTCGACCTTGGACTCGGACTTAGCTAACTTCCTAGATAAAAACCTAACCGTATTATGTAAAGTATTAAATAAAGCTCGACTCACCTTAAGGGTATCTTTTGAACCGGATGCGTATCCGTGGCTTGACTTGAAGGTAGCCAGAGTCCGAGTCATCCTCAGGTTCTGACTCAAGTTCGGTCTCCGTGTCTGACTCAATCGACTTCGCCATGAAGACGTGGTCTTCGTCTTCTTTGGATGACGCTTCTTCCCATGTCGCGTTGAGTGCCTTCTTGTGCTTAGGTGCTTGGTGGTTGAGCTTGGGGCACTCGGACTTGATGTGTCCAAACCTGTTACACTCATAACACCTAATGTTAGAACTTTTAGACTTACCTTGGTTGGGTCGAGTCGTGGTTCGCTTTCGTCCCTTGGCTATCCTTCGAGCTAGGTTCATTAGTTCGGCAGTCAACTCTGGGTCAACTTCTTCTTCGGACTCGTCTTCCTCCTCGGGTGGTGGTGGCTTGCTTGCGATTTTCTTCTTCTTTGAACCTGCAAACAAGGCTATACCCCTCTCGGGTTCCGAGTTGGATTGTTCATGTAATTCGAAATCCGAAAAGAGTTCGTCTAACCTAATTTTAGAAAGGTCCTTGGAGACCTTATAGGCATCAACCATGGATGCCCATAAGGTAGTCCTCGGAAAAGAGTTTAGGACATACCTAATAAGGTCGCGGTTTTCGACCTTTTGCCCGATTGCGTGTAGGTTGTTGACTATGTCTTGGACACGGGCGTGGAGTTGCGTCGCGGACTCGTGTTCCTGCATTTTTAGTGTGTACAATTTATTGAATAACAAATCACGTTTGCAAACCTTAGCTTGATCTGATCCTTCGTGTAACTCGATTAGTTTTGTCCAAAGATCTTTTGCGCTTATGAAGGGGCCGACGCGATTTAGCTCCTCCTTGGATAGGCCACATTGGAGGATTTGTGTCGCCTTGGCGTCGGCTTCGACTTGTCGTTTTATTGCAACGGTCCATTGATCATAATCCAAGGAGTCACCCATTTCATTGGTCGGAAGTGTGAAACCCGTTTGAATTATGATCCACATCTCAATTTGGGTTTTGAGAAAGCATTCCATCCGACCTTTCCAGTAACGGAAATCATCTCCGTTGTAAAAGCGGAGGTGACGATGATGCTAAAACCCTCGAGATGGGCCATTAGAACAAAAACAAGGAGACTAAAATGAAAATCTAGCAACAACAAAAACACGAAAGTACCAAGACTTGCGTCTTGGATTAGTAGGGAAATAGAAAGAAATAAGCGAAAAATAGAAAGTTAAGCAAAGAAATAAGAAACTAAATAAAAAGTAAGTACTCACAACCTTCGATGTCCCCAAAGGATACTAAACATCGTTTTTGAGGATGAAAACAGCTTGTTACGGGGTAAACCCCGTAAGAAGTGTAGATCTCGCGAGAGCTTGATTTGGTAGGTAGACCGTCGTGGGTCAACTTGTACGAAAAGTTATGCCCGTTTTGACCGTGGCTACTCCAAAAGCGAATACTTGCAAAACAAAATCAAGCGAAGAGTACCAAGACTTCGTCTTGGATTAGTAGTCGAGAAAAGTTTGAACGAACGAAAAATAAATCTGTGAAAAAAAGTTAGATTGGTGGTTTCACCAAATCTAAGCGCCCCCGGCTCTGATACCAATTGTTGGATCAATGCGGTTCGCTAGAGGGGGGGGTGAATAGCGAAAAGAAAAAAACTTTTTCGAATTCGTTTCAAAAGAAATATACGCAGCGGAAAGATAAGCAAAACAAAAAGTAAAGGAGACAATAGAAACAAGATATTTACTTGGTTGTGGCAAAACTACTACTCCAAGGCCCTAGTGGTCCTTGACCACGCACGGACGGCAAATCACTAAACAAACTCCTCCTCGTTGGAGGTAGGAGTTAATCGATACAAAAAAAACTTGAGGTAGAGGGACACTCCCCCTCTCCTCGTATATGATAAAAGCTCCGAAAATATAAATGACAAACTGATAACAAAAACTAAGACCGACGTACAATAATAAAGAAAGTTAAACCTAGACATCGGAATGGAAGGACTTCGTTGTCGTAGAGTTGCAGAATCTGAGCCTTTTGAGCACTTAGAATTGTTGATGAAACCCTAGGTTTGGCCCTCCTTTTATAGCCTTTGAGCCCTTTTCGAGTGGGTCTTCAACCAATCACAAATGGACACCAAACCGCTTTGAGGTGGAGTGATAAGCCTTGACTCCTCGAATCTGATCATTGACCATCGATCGGTCGATGGCCATCATCGATCGTGATGGCGACATCGATCGATTGATAACCTTCGGCAATGATCGATACACACGGTCGAGTCCTCCAAGTAGCGATCGTGATGCTTGCTGCAAGTCAAAGTTAGCTCAATAAAAACATAATTTCGATGGTCGTCGACCATCTGATCTCGACCTAGACCATCTATAAGATGTATTTGGTCGGATCTACGCTTAAGATCATCCCCGTAAAGAGGATACGACCTTACTTACTCTCGCACACACGAGCTTACCTCGATACTTACGTGTCGCTTTTGCTTCCGGCCTTCCACTCGATTCCTTCGGCTCCCTCCGAAGTAACTCGAGTATCGCCCGACCACCGCGGCTTCCTCCGGGTGTCGCTAGCCTTCAGCTCCAGCTATATCAATCTTCTGCACACTCGATTCAGCTCGTGAGAAAACAAAATAGACTTAACTTTTGTGTCTTTGCTATAATCAAAACACAGGTTCGATTTCGGTGCCTCACTGCACCAACACATCTTTTCAAAACCATTATCTAAAGCAGAGTTCAGTCTGCTTAGACGAAGATTAGGAATGTGCATAGTAGAGTAGGACCTATTGTTTACTTATTATCTATTTTTTCCATGTACTGAGCCATGTAGATGGGTGCGAGATGTTAGGATCTTACTCCTGATTCCAGATGTAAAACAAGTGCATCAACATAAATTATGGAGTATACATTTTTAAAATAACTAACTCTAGTCAAGACTTATTGATCATCTTATATCAATTTGTTAGTGAAAGCCCTAGAGCCAATCATGTGATGATTGTTGTATGGACTTTATTGTATCATATTCCTATTTATAAAGGCATGGTTATTATATTTACTTGTATTGGTGCCAAATAACTAAATATAATAATGTCCTTGAGTAGTAGGTTCTTATCTATATCAATCAATTGGTTGAATCGATAATGAGATGATATAGAGAACACTACTCTTAATCATTCCTAGTCAAGTATTAACATTCAGGGACAATGTTAATGCGTAGAGACTAGCATGTAGGTCAACTCGATGACTTGATCTCACAAGTCATGGATATGAGATATCAAGTTGACACATGGGTATACATTAGAGAATGTATACTGAATGACCCGCCATGAGAAAGTATCATGGATCTTTATATGAGTGTCATATACTTTCTCATGTGGCTATTAGTATGACTATTAGTCCTTAGACCTGAAGTCACCATGGTTCCCTACATAAGGAGTTGCATACTTTGGCTTCGTCAAACGTCACCCGTAAATGGGTGGACTATAAAGGCGATTACTGGGTATGTAACAAATTATGCGGAGGGATGTGAGTGATGTAGATGAGATCTATCCCTCCTATATGACGGGGGTGACATCGATATTCTTGATAGAGTGAGACCACGAAGTGCATGGCCATGCCCAAATGAGCCAATATGAGATATTGAGCTCATTTGATTAGAGTGAGTCTACTTGGAGTTCAAGATATAGATTGTTCCGAGGATGACACGGTCTTTGCCTCAGTTGGTCAATCTAGATGTCAAGGATAGAGGGACATTGTCACATATTGTGAGAGTCACAATTAGTAGCCACAAAGGTGATGTTGGAGCTCAACATTCTTGTAACTTGGGTAGCAATGATGTGTTGCTAGATATCGCTCATTGCTTATGTTCCTAAATCGGTTTAGGGACATTGCCAACATTACAAGAACCTATAGGGTCACACACAAAGGGCAATTAGATGGAGATTAGGTTAATATGATGAACCATGAGGATTAGGTTCATGTGATGAACCAAATTGGATTAAGAGTAATCCAAATTAGACTAATTGAGATAGACTCAAGTTGATTCAAGTTTTGAATGAGTCTAATTTAGATTTGATTCATTTAGTCAATTTATATTAATGAATAGAGATTCATTAAATCAAATTGACTTGAATCAAGTGGTTGGATTTGATCAACCATGGGAGATAAGAGGTCAAATTTGACTTGACTTGAGAGGGAAGATGAAAGGTCAAGTTTGACTTGTCCAAATGCCATGTCATGATGATGACTTGGCATGTCTGGCCAATGATGATGCTCCACATCATCATGGACACATCATGGGGTGCCACCTCATGAGGGAGACCAAGAGCCATTGGTTCTTGGAGTTACATGCATGCATGTAACCCCCTTATAGTGGGTTATGAAAGTGTGAAGTTAAGTTGTGTAACTTCATCTTCTTCCTTGGTTCTTCCTCTCTTGCTCTCCCAATCCTTCTTGGCCGAATTTTCCATGAGTACTAGCACACTCTAGGTTGAGTTTCTCCACCATTTTTCCGTGTGGATACCAATTGAGGAGTGTACACTTGACACTCTTGAGTTCCGGCAAGCTTTTGGACGAGCGGGATAAGCGAAGGGCGTCGCTACGAGGGTAACGCTCTATCTTGTAGATCTAAGGTAGATCTAGGATCTTTAAACACATACATGTTTTATTTTATATATATCTTCGCACGGATCCGTGGCCGGGCTTCCGAGGTTTCCGCAACGCAAAAAGCGGTTTTTGTGGCTCGGAAAATCCAACACAATTGAGTCAAACAGAGTTGAACATTCTTATTAGATGAATTATGTTATAACTATTATTTGTTAAAAAAAGGGGACATGCTTGGACTTATTTATTCTATCATTTAAATGATCTTACAAAAACATAAAAAGTTTCTCTTCTTTGTATAAAGTTTTACACATTAATCATAAAAATACACCCCTCATTTTTTTTATATATGGCAAAAGGGGGATGATGGGGTTGAGATTTTTTTTTATCAGGATTAAGCTTTTCCCAAGTGGTTAATGTATTTCCTGAGAAGTGTGTTCATTACCCGGGCAGTATATGAGTTGCCTGAGCAGTATGTATGATTCTTGAGCACAGTGTGAGTAAGTAGGGCAGTGTTATTCATTTACAAGTATGGTGTTATCAAAGCAGTTTATGTGTAATCTTGAGTGGTTAGTATGTTTCCCCGGGCAGTGTATGTGTTCCCCGAGAAGTCTATATAATTTTCGAGCAGTTTCTATGATTCCTGATAAATATGTATAAAGCCCGAGCAGTGTGTTTGTTTCCTGAGCAGTCTGTGTTGTTCCCAATCAGTATGTATAAATCCCTAGTAGTGTGTTTGCTTCTCGAGCAGTCTATGCTATTCTCGATCAGTATGTATAAATCCCGAGCAGTGTGTTTGTTTCCCAAGTAGTTTGTATAGTTTTCGAACAGTCTATGCTTTTCTCGATCAGTATGTATAAAGCCCGAGCGGTGTGTTGGTTTCCCGATCAATTTATATGTTGGTGTCAGAGGTTCTCTTTATACATGGGGAAATAAGGAGGAATGGGATGTTGGAAATAGCAGGAAGAGTTCTAGGAAGATAAATATGATAAATATAGAATATTTTATTATTTGTTTATATATTTTATCTAATTAATACTTGGTAGGAAAATATAAAGCACGTGAAGTATTCAATGGAGATATTTTGAATATAAGCGGGACAAGCGATTACAATGACAACTTGGCAAAGGGCATTAAAGTAAATTCACCTTAAAGAGAAGGCGGG
Organism: Wurfbainia villosa; assembly: GCA_025175895.1. Lineage (NCBI taxonomy): Eukaryota > Viridiplantae > Streptophyta > Magnoliopsida > Zingiberales > Zingiberaceae > Wurfbainia > Wurfbainia villosa. The sequence goes on from CM045990.1 coordinate 98,064,635, forward strand.
GTGAACCATCTATAAAAGGGGCAGAGGTGGAAGGAAGCAAGGGATGGTTGTTTCTTCGCTATTCGGTACCTCAAATATCTCCTTCTCACTTCTTCTTCATTCCATTCATGTTGTTATTTTCTTCATACTCTTACTAACTTGAGCGTCAAAGTGGTCACACAGGGAAGCTGGCTTATATCTAACGTTCCTTCTCTAAATGGCATATCTAACTTTACTTCCAAGATCCAAGGTGATTCCAGGAGCAAATCTCTCTTTATCTCATCTCTAATCTTCTTTGGGAACAGATCCAAGAATCCTCAAGAAGGAGGGAGATCTCGGTAGGCTGAAGAAGTGAACACCATCAAATTGACGCCGCCTGTGGGAACCTGGACAAAAAGTCGTGATGGTGAACACTAGAAGGATGTTGAAGGAGCCGATGGGGGAGGAGAAATCTAACTCCAATACTTCTAAAGGAGACACTATCAAAAGACGTCGTGAGCCCTTGTATAAAGAGGATCTTATGCAAATAATGGCCGAGATGATGGATCGAATATCACAGAGAGACACCCCAAAGAAAATTAAGGAGGAGGATATATCTGATGATGATTCTGAAGAAGAGGTTGTCAGAGTCTCTTGTCAAAGGTTGATTCTTCTCGCATCTATAAACAGGAAAAGGAGAAGAAAAAGAAGTGCATAGTTCCTTTTGAGGGTGCACAATCTGAGGGGGATGCTCCTGTCGTGAGCACTTTTGTAAAAATAGAATAATCAAATCCTTTTACTGAGGATATATTGAACGAAGAATTACCTTGACACTTCTAACTTTCTCAGATGCCCGAATATACTGGATCTTCTGATCCTAAGGATCATCTAAGTAGATTTGAAAATTCTGCTTTATTATACCTCTATACCGATAGGGTTAAGTGTCGAGTATTCCTTACTACATTAGTAGGACCGACACAACAATGGTTTAGTGATTTGAAGCCACATAGTGTTACATCATTCAAGGTTTTTTCAACATTATTTTTAAGATATTTTTCTAGTTCTAAAAGATATTTGCCTCAACCGCTAAGTCTTTTTTTATCTTAAATAGAGAGAACAAGAAAATTTATGGCAATATGTACAGAGATTTACACAAGAACCACGAGAGATCCCTACTATGGGATCTAATATGATGGTAGGAGCCTTCACTCAGAAGCTTAGAGAGGGGGATTTCTTTAAATCTTTGGCTAAAAGACCTTCTACAAGCTTTGAGGATCTATTATCTTAGGCTAAGAAATTTATTAATCTTGAAGATGCTCAGAAGTCTTAGCAAACTACTTGGGAGTTCAGAACAGTCGAAATGCCAGAAAGGAGGATTGAATGGGTGAGACCCACTTGACCTTCAGAGGACAAATCTTTGTATGCTCCTCAATTGCAATTTTCTAAGGAAAGAGCTATGAATATTTGTATATAACAACAGTTATTGAGAAGACCTTTTGGAGCTGATAGAGGGCCTAGAAGATTACCGACTTGTACTGTAAGATCGAGTAGGCCGAGAGAGGGGGGTGAATCTCAGTGTTTAATAATTTTAATATGAGTACACAGTAGGAATGAAATGAAATTAAAGACACAGGAAATTTACTTGGTTCACAACCCAGACTGGGTTGCTACTCCAAGGCTCGTAGCTCTACCACAAGCTACCTCGATGGGCAATCTCTATAATGCGTTCCAATTCGAGAACTCTCGACTTCGGAGGGAGTTCACTTTTTACAAGTATGAGAGAAGGGTAACAATCTACCCTCTCTTGAATTATAATACAAAAGAGAAATAGAAAATAAAGCTAAGACTACTTTATACTGACACTACTGAAGATTCGGATACAGCTCAAGGTGTCGGAAAAGAGTCCTTTCTGAAGGTTGAAGCTCTTGTGATCGTGAGAAAATTTTTGGTAGCACTTCCACTTTGATTGATTTTGATGAATGGATTTGGTCGTGCACAACTTTTATAAACTTTTTCCAGTCGACTGGAATACCTTCCAGTCGACTCCACATCAACCCGTCGATATGGAATTCGTGGTCTTCCAATCGACTCCACGTCACTTGGCTCCGCATCGGGATTTTTCCCTCTTCAGTCGACTCAAGCCCTTTCCATCTACGTCGCACGATCTCCAATCGATCACTAGCTGATCCTGCCAAATAGTAATCCAGTCAACTGATACAACTCCAGTCAACTCGAATTGATTCAATCGAATGTTCTCTACAAAATAGGATTAGTACAAGATATGAAATACGATAGCAGTAGTAATACTTGTAAAATACCGACGAAAAAAATAATAATAATAGAAAATACCCTTGTTAATTAAGAAATTATCTTATAGAATTTTCAGAAATTTTTAGAAATTTTTCTGGATTTAAACGGAAGTCTTATGCATATTTCATGGGGATAAAACGGATAGGCTTTTATAAAGCCTATTTAGACGAGAATTAAATGGGTTAATTAACCCGATGCTTTCCGTTTTCCCGTCGATTCTTTTTCCCCCGACTCCTCTTCTTCTTTTCCCCGATTCTTCTTCCCAATCGATGCGAGAAAGTCTATTCATTGTGATGTTGCATTTGTGATGTTGCATTTGATTGTATTATGCTTGCTGCATTTGATTGTACATCATATTCATGCATGCTTCTTGCATATGTTATACGGTTGTGTCGGATACTGGTATATATGTTGGACAGACCATTAGATACCTTGACTTATAGCTTGAGTATATTGTGAGTTGAACTTACTCTTCCTGTTATATATATATGTTGGATATATGTTTAGGTTGGATAAGAGTAGCGTAGTAGACTTCAGGTATGTCTGCATTTTACGTTGTTCATTTGGTTAAAAGGTATATGCTTGTATTTATATACTATGCTGATATACCTGTTGTACCTCTAGATTATGTTGTTGAAATACATGTGATATTACATATATACATGTTTTTCTATTACCTGCTGAGTTTTACTCACCACCACCACGGACCCTGAGTTTTTCTGTCGCCCAGGTAATAGGTAGAAGTCTTCGTGATGGCTTGGAGCACCACTGGCTGACATCTCATCTCACCTCCGAGGCTCCCATGTTTGTTTTGGGCTTTCCGTACATTGTGTTATGTATTTGGAGTTCGTGATGTACTATGTTGTAGATTCGGATTTTATCGAGGTTTTGTGTTGTTGCGATGTGTTAGTCATACCGGTATGCATTTGTGTAGCTTGTTGTATTATGTTTCCACTGTGCTTTGAGTAGTTGTTGTATTTACTTTATATGTTATGTTGTTGTTGTGGCCTACGGGCCTTGTATTAACCTGAAATGTTGCCACGTACAGGGGAGATGTCGTCCGTTTGCTTTTCGGCTCGGCATGCTCTCGGGGCATGACAACTTTAGTGGTATCAGAGCCCTAGGTTCTGCGATGCCATACAATGTTGTTTTTGTGTCGAGTCTTGGATTCTCGTGAGTCGATTTATTCGATTTATTCGATTTTGGTTTTCTGAGATGAGATGGATAGCGGCCTGAGCTCCAAGCAGCAAGGGTAAGAATTCCTGATAACTTATCGTTTAGTAGATATTTATCTAAACTTGATCAGACGGTGTATACAATAGAGTTATGACACTTTTGCAGACTTGTAGTAGGGGTCGTCCACCAAGACGACCAACTGGGGTGGCCTTTAGGATTTATACTCCCGATTTTAGTTGACTATGCTTTTAATGTTAATAACAGGGAATAACCTGTAGTGTGTTAGTTATTGTTCATAACTGTGGTATGAGTTGACCGCAGAAATGACCTGTTAAGTCTGTGAGTCTTGAACCTGTGTCGAAAAGGTGATTTACCTTTGAGGGCCGACTGATATCGAGTCAGAAAATAGATGTCAAGTCATCACATTTCTTGTGGAAATCAAAGACTACAGTCTTAGAGATTTTCACTAATTATGCTAGTCAGATCATTACCTGTTGGGTAATGGACAAGACGAGTAGACTATTGTTGGTGCAGATAGCAGAAGGCTAGGTTAAGGTATTTCATAGGGATTTTATCCCTGAGTCGTTCGTACTGAGTTGTATAACTTTGAAGGTACTTTTGAGTACTTCACTTGGGTTAGACAAAGGAAGTAGAGTTAGTTGTATACCATTATCTGGATCAAGCCGGTATTTGGTAGAAAAAGTAGAAAATAACCTTCGGGAAATAAAACATCACTTGATCATGGTTAGTGATGTTGAGAGAGAGTATTCCCCCGTGTCACTTTTAGTGACACATTGTAAGGAATTCTTGAGCTTCAAGAAAGGGTGATCAGTTAGTAATAGTGTACTGTATAGAGTCGTGAGACTTGCAGAGGTTACGACCACCTAATAGCTCAAGAAGATGAATGGATGATTTAAGCCACCCAGAGTTATTGGCTTATAGTTGGATTAGGATGCCGAGATCTTCTACCAGACCCTGTTGGAAGACGTTGGATTGAGACAGAAGTTTTGAAATGACTCCGTACAAATGTTTAAGAGTTGGAGACCAATAAGCATATATTGTAGGTCAACTTATTAGAGTCAGAAGTCTCCGACTGTTGGATAAAGGAGCAAGATCGGAGTCAGAGGCTTTGAGCTATTTTCCGATTATAGAAGACCAACCACAGATCATCAGGATGTTCTCGTGGATATCAACAAAATCAGAATAAAGACTTTGAAGGGATTGTGTGCGTGTAGTGCAGATCACGAAGACACGTGAAGTCAGATTATCTGTTGGATCAGTTCATCTGTTGCTATTGTAAGCAACCAGTACATTTGAGGAGGTATACTTTGAAGACTCAGTTGAAGACTACCAATGGTGTTCCGGGAAGATGATGCTCCATCTCGATAGCAGAGATCAGCACAGAAGATTGGGTTATCTCATCAACAGTGACCTACTACCTCAGGCATGGTTAGAGTTCCTTGATACTCCCCTACAGCAGATATCAGCACAGAAGCAGCATCAATAGATGACTCATATAGACAACAATAATTACCTCCAGATGTGATTGATTTGTACAGAGGAGAGGAGAGAGCATACGACGATGGTCATATCTATTTTGTATTCTATAGTTGCAGCTCGTAGGATTTACGGATGGGATTAGATGATCTAGGAAAAAAATCCCCCAGGCATTCATCGCAGAAATGTGACCGCTTTGTCGCAAACTGTTGGATCTGATCTGGTTCTCTTCAGAGAAAGGTCGAGACCTACGGGAAGCCTTTTGGATCGGATCGATAGATATTTGATCGTTCAGGGTATTACTCTAGTTTACCCTCTGAGTTAGTATATTGAGAGATACTTGTAGTTTATATGTATCTTTGTCTAGAACATTCTTAGTTCGGATTAGAAGGGTCTTTTACATCGACTTGTAGGTAGGTGGTATCTCTACCATCAGGTGAGAAGTGGACCAACAATTAAGAAGTCAAGGGAGGCCCTTAGACTTTGATAGACATACTTTTACTATAGATATATCCTTACGGATGGTCAAATTATTGAAAGTATGGTACGATATGCTCTCGAATGTGCGTATAATCTGAGAGTATTCAAATGTAGTTTCGGATGAACTCTAAGGCTTGTCGTTGCATAGGCAAGTGGAGTAGGCGATCAAAATGATTGCGGAAATAGTTATGGTATCGAAGATCACCTATCGAGTGATAGTTTTGTTGGTATTAGTGTTGTTAAACACTATAAAAAAAATTGGAAGAATGTGAGTTGCGATTATAGGAGATTTTGGAGGGGATATTTATCTATCTCAATATTCTTCCTTGAGAAGATCCAGAACTCTATTGAAAGAGAGATGAACCTTTGAGATTATGCATCGATTATCGATGATGAATACAGTAGTTTTTGTAAATGAATATCCATCGTTGAGGATAAATGATCTGTTTAGATCAGCCAATGACACTTGTGTATACTCTAGGGGTGGTTTACGACTGGAGGGTTGATATTGTAGTGACATGGTGTCATACAATTATCATTGTCGTTGTGATGATTGATATATCATCAGTGAAGAGTAAAGAGGATGCAGGTGTGTAGAGACGACAATTTCATACTTGATATGAATTTTATGAGTTTTGATTAAGTTGTTAGACTAATTAACGATTTAGTCGCCAATGAATTTGAGAATCGTGTATCCTGGACACGATTGGATCAGTTTATGGTTGTTGGAGTTGCGTAACTTGGCCACTGTTGATCGTGGTAGTTGGAGTTGCGCACTCGACCACCGTAGATGGTGGTTTGCCTTGTATGGTTTGGTTAGTACTGTATATGTGGATAGGAAGTTTTAGCATTACTATACCACGGACTTGTTTGACAAAGGTGATGATAGAAATCATTTAGTCGGAAGCTGGTGAAACCAGTTTATAGGACCTAGATGGCAGTTAACTTTTACGCAAGTATTAGTTAATCCTTCTGGAGTGGATAAAAAGGATGTTGTACGCAAATGCATCATTCAGGGATCGAAGTGATTCCGATGCAGTTGAATAAGACATATCTTATGCTTACGACAGTTAAGAAACTACGAGATAGGATGTCATATACATGACATGGTTTTAGTAGTTATTATTTGGATTTGTAGTGATATGGAGCAGAAGTGCTCATGGAGTTTTGACTAGCTACTGGGTAGCTACTATAGAGTGTTGGAACGCGAATGATTGCAACAAGTGAGATTGGTTGCTTTAGTCTTCCATGCACTTACAGAGTGTGGTGGAGAGGATTTTGGATGGTAGATGGACTTATCTTTTGAGAAGATAATTTCCCATCTCTGATAAGGATAGTGTGTTCCGGACACACATCCAGTCAAGGAAGAGTCGCTACAGAAGCATATCATTAGAGATTTGCTATTCACCCTGATGGTACTCAGATGTACTGAGAGTTGAAACGTTTATACTGGTGAAATGGTATAAAGAGGGTTATAGCAGATTTTGCTGCTCGATGTTTAGTATGCTAGTATGTGAAGGCTGAACATTAGAACTCGCAAGATTGCTCTAGAAAATTCCGATTCCGGAATGGAAGTGGGAGCATATCACTATGGATTTCGTTATGGGATTGCTTAGAACCGGTAAAAGACATGATGTGATTTGGGTGATCATGGATCGACTAACCAAATCAGCTCACTCTCTGCCTATGCGTGGAATGGACTTGTTGGATCGTCCGACATCGTTGTATTACGGAAAGATTATTAGATTGTGTGGGGTACTTTTAAGTACCATATCGGATAGAGATTTGCGATTTACCTCGCGATTTTGGCAGAGTCTGCACCAAACTATGGGCACAGAGCTTCAGCTTAGTGCAACGTTTCATCCGCAGACAGATGAACAGTCTGAGTGTATCATTTAGACGTTGGAGAATCTATTCAAATCTTGTGTCGTGGATTATGGAAGTGTAGCCTATTGGTTGGCTTTACCTCCGACATTTGCGGGTGTTCACAACGTATTTCATGTTTCTATGCTAGGGAAATACGTGTCGCTTGTTGATCAAGTTCTGAAGGAGGTAGCAATTCCACTTTAGCCTAATGCGACTTACGAGGAGATTACAGGGTGGAGCCTGGATCGCAAGGAGAGACAGTAGCAGGACGAAAACCATCCGACTCATAAAGGTTGGATGACAGCATCATACCGATGAGGAGGCTATGTGGGAGCTAGAAGATACTATCCGGGCACGATAGTCTCATCTGTTCACTTGAGGAAGGTATGTGGTCCTTTCGGAAACTTGGTTGAAGGAATTTTTGCATGGTAGTAAGAAATTTAGGGACCAAATTTTTATAAGTGGGGGAGAATGTAAAATACTGGGGAAAAAAAATAAAAATAATAGAAAATACCCTTATTAATTAAGAAATTATCTTATAGAATTTTCAGGAATTTTTAGAAATTTTTCTGGATTTAAACGGAAGTCTTATGGATATTTCATGGGGATAAAACATATAGGCTTTTATAAAGCCTGTTTAGATGGGAATTAAATGGGTTAATTAACCCGATGCTTTCCGTTTTCCCGTCAATTCTTTTACCCCTGACTCCTCTTCTTCTTTTCCCTAATTCTTCTTCCCAATCGCCGATTTCACCTTGACGCGAGATCAAGCCTCCGCACTTTCTTCTCCCCGCGCGCTGCCCACGCTCGAGCTCGCCCCATCTCCGCCGCTCCACCTGATCTCCGCCCACAGTCGCCTTGGATCGCTCCAAGATTGGCTTCGTCGGCACTATTACCCTCTTGCTGACCTCTGGTTTTCACATCTCTGTCGATTCCCCCTCGCCGCGAGATCTATCTGCTTCCGACCATCCCTGAACTGGATCTCACCAGTCGCCTAGATCTCCGTCGTCAGAAATCTCAAGTTGAACAGTCGCTCGATCGTCGGAGCGAGGTAAGAACCAAATTTGCCTTACCTTGGATGAGATTTTGGATGCTACGATGGTTTTCGGTTGCTGAAATCCCTCTATGAATTGAGCAGGTTTTGGGCTGGTGAACTGTGGATGGGAGGAAGAGATGGCTGTCAAGGGGTTTGGGGCAAAGCATAGCTAAGGTTATATGATCCGAGGGTGAATTTCCCTTCGGTGTTAGACTGCTCGATGATCAGAGCTAGATCCCCTTGTTGTGTTCGGTTGATTCCGATAGCAATGATCGTCACGGGATTAAAGCCAAAAGCGACAACTTCATTGCTTTGTTGTCACCATGCTCAATTGAGGTAAGATCAATCTCACTCTGAGCTCGATCGGTGGTCACCGTGCACTCTTCTTCGCTGTGGGTAACGATTTTATTATCGAATTGATGATGATTCATTTTCTAGATTTTAGTAATCTCTTATTTCTTGTTCTATATCTTGAATGGTGGATGCAAGGAGCGGATTCAAGAAGGGTTATGGTGTATTTTAGATGATGAAGACGATGTAAGAGTTGTTTTTCCTATTCAAATGGGTTGTGCAAATTTATTACACTAAGTTGGATTAAGAGGTTTATGGTTTCTACATTTACAGATTGTGAGGAGCCATATGAATCCAATTGGACTATTGAAATTGAACGTTTGAGGTAAGTTCATATTTGAATAGTTGCAAATGCTTATTGTTTGATCGTTTGTTAGTAAATCGTAGTATGATGGAATAAAATTAAGTTACACCACTGTGGGATTTGGTTAATTAATCAAGGTTTAAGATTGATTTAGATTCTTATTCCTAAAATTTGATTATGCTAGCATGTGGTTATATTGGATTCTACCGTTTCAGATATTTGATTCGAGGTAGAGATCTTGGATACGAAGACCATCAACACGAGCTTCTTATCAGGTGGGTAATTCCTACCCTGATCAGGTAGTTTTAATGCATACAGATTTAGATGCATGATCATCTTATATGATCATGTTACCTTGACCCTGCTATGATTATCTTATGCTTGAACTTATCGTTGGATGTATTTATGCTCAATTGTTGATATCACATATTCCCTATCATGATTTAGGAGTTATAGATGTGATGTAAATTGGCCTAGATGTTTAGTAGGGTGTAAATGTTAGTAAGGGTGATTACCCAATTTATAAATTGGCAAAAAGGTCATCTATGGGTAGGTAATGCCGTAAATGTTGGATTTATTTCCAATACTCGTATGTTGCATACTTATTACCAACCATGTGTTGTGTAATAGTTAAGTGAATGGTGATTATGTGTCGCTATGGACCGGTGGTCCCAGCTTGATATGATCAGTCGAGTACGACTCTCTACAGGATAGAGAGTGCGTCGATCAGTTGAGTACGATTCTCTATTGGATAGAGAGTTATGATCAGTCGAGTACGACTCTCTATAGGATAGAGAGTGCGTCGATCAATTGAGTATGACTCTCTATTGGATAGAGAGTTATGATCAGTTGAGTATGACTCTCTACAGGATAGAGAGTCCGTTGATCAGTTGAGTATGACTCTCTACAAGATAGAGAGTGTATTGATCAGATGGGTACGACTCTTTGTTGAACAGAGAGTCTGTGGTAGATGGATGTACGTGTGACAATATACTCATGTAATTTGCATGCATTTTGAAGACATAGTCTCCCTTGGGGTTGAGAGGGTCGTCAGTCATCTTGCCTCCGAGAGCACTCCCCGAGGAGTAACTGTTGTGAGGGTAGAGCATCTGTTGTGCCGCACTCTACCACTATAGACGGTGGTAGTTGGAGTTGCGTGCAGTTGTCCTGAGTGCGTGGTACTCGACCACTCATTGGTAGTGTTAGTCGGAGTGGCCAATAGCAAGGACCCCCTTTGTGTAGCGAGCTCTTTCCACTCATATGCTACTTGATCAGACTGCCCACTCGGCCACTCTAGAGCAGTGGTTGGTGTGAGTTGGGACGGTTGTCATGTCATGCCACCTAGGCCACACTGGGGTCGTGGTAGCAAGTAGGGGTGAGCAGGCATGACCATGCATGCTGCATTGTCGTATCTGATGGCGCTTTGCATATTACCTTATATATATACATATATGCATGTATATATATATATATGGATGGTTGAGATTAATATATATATATATATATATGCTTATTGTGATGTTGCATTTGATTGTATTATGCTTGCTGCATTTGATTGTACATCATATTCACGCATGCTTCTTGCATATGTTATACGGTTGTGTCGGATACTGGTATATATGTTGGACAGACCATTAGATACCTTGACCTGTAGCTTGAGTATATTGTGAGTTGATCTTACTCTTCCTATTATATATATATGTTGGATATATGTTCAGGTTGGATAAGAGTAGCGTAGTAGACTTCAGGTATGTCTGTATTTTACGTTGTTCATTTGGTTAGACGGTATATGCTTGTATTTATATACTATACAGATATACCTATTGTACCTCTAGATTATGTTGTTCAAATACATGTGATATTACATATATACATGTTTTTCTATTACCTGCTGAGTTTTACTCACCACCACCACGGACCCTAGGTTTTTCTGTCGCCCAGGTAACAGGTAGAAGTCTTCGTGATGGCTTGGAGCACCACTGGCTAACATCTCATCTCACCTCCGAGGCTCCCGTGTTTGTTTTGGGCTTTCCGTACATTGTGTTATGTATTTGGAGTTTGTGATGTATTATGTTGTAGATTCGGATTTTGTCGAGGTTTCGTGTTGTTGCGATGTGTTAGTCATACCGGTATGAATGTGTGTAGTTTATTGTATTATGTTTCCACTGTGCTTTGAGTAGTTGTTGTATTTACTTTATATGTTATGTTGTTGTTGTGGCCTACGGGCCTTGTATTAACCCGAAATATTACCACGTACAGGGGAGATGTTGTCCGTTTGCTTTTCGGCTCGGCATGCTCTCGGGGCGTGACAATACTGCTCGATCTCGACTACTACATCCCACGCAGACTTTTCGTTGGATCGACGCCTAGCTTTGTCCCCTTAAAGAGGACTCGGCCTCACCTCTTCACTCGAGGCTTACCTACCGGCTACTTGCCGGACTTACCATTCTTAACATTCAATCTGACCTACCAGGGCTTCTACCAACTGTCCGGTCTGCCTGACCTAGCTAGACTTTTTGTTGATTGTTCGGTCTCCTGATCCAACCGGTCTTCATGCCAAATGTCCGGTCCACACGACCCATTTGGACTTCATGCCTGGTGTTCGATCCTCCTGATCTCTCAAGATACGTGCCTAGTATTCGATCAACACGACCTACTAGGACTTCCTGTTAAGCCTGCACACTTAAAACCTATATTAGATCACAAGTGGATCCTAACTCTTAACTGTGGTTCATACATCAAAATTAAGGAGTGATGCTTACTGTATCAACAATCTCCCCCTTTTTGATGTATGACAACACATCAGTTAAAGTTAGGAGAATAAAATACCAATATCCATATTTTGACATGTATAAAATATGAACTAACAATTTTTTTCATGCATAAATTTAACCATGTATGAGATGCATAGGTCCTTATCAATTTTTTGCATCCACTTCTTTTTAAGTCTATAATTTTATATCTCTTCTCTCCCCCTTTGGCATACATCAAAATAAGGATTAAATTAAAAATATGCCAACATAATGTAGTGAAGAGTTAAGGTTTCACAAACATGATAAATTATCAAACTCAAAAAAAACTTTGAAATTTGATTTACTTTAAGCTTTTCAATAATATTTCTAACTATAAAAATTTGCAACTTTTTAACACTCCCTGAATAATATATATATTTTTCAAAATTTTCAAATATTTCATAAAATTAAAAAATTTCAACTTTTTTTCAAAACCCCAAAATCTCCCCCTGAATAATTCAAATTTTTTTAAAAATTTTCAAAAAATTTCAACTCTTTTTTTTTTAACTTCAAAATCTCCCCTTGAATAATTCAAAAATAAATTTAAAATTTTCAAAAAATTTCAACTCATTTTTTTTAAACTTCAAAATCTCTCCCTGAATAATTCAAAAAATTTTAAAATTTTAAATTTTTTTAACTTTTTCAAAACTTCAATGCAAAAGTGATAGGGAATAAGTCCAAGCATGAATTCCTAAATATTTAATTTAAATATTGAAAATACACATCTAAAAATTGTCCTTGAAACAAATGTCCAACTCTTTACTAGCTCAAATGATATAGAATTAATCATCAAGCTTTGAATTAGAGTTAGTCACCGAAGTGATTGATTTGCTCTTGTAAACCCTATGTTGGTTCATGTCGATGCACTTGATCTACATTTGAAACCAGGGGTGCAGTCCTAACATCTCATGCCCATCTTCGTGGCTCAATACACAAACAGGTAATCCTAGGTGTTTGTGAGATGCGAAGGCTAGGTAGATCTATAGGATCATGAAGTCTAGATTGACCTAATTTAGATTAATTTTAAATTTTAGTAAAAATATAATATTACATTTCAAAGTAATTCAGAATGATAAGCACAAAAAAAATTCCTAATCTACCAAGCATAAACTAAATGCATACACAAGAAGGAGAAAAAAAATATTTTATTAAGTTCAAGTATCATAGCACTCCTAATCAGTAGATGGAGGATGAGAAGGACCCATACCCCATGACCTAAGAAGCTCCATCATCTCTCTATGGTTTGCTCTCTACTCCTGCAAGATCTGTATCGTCTCAAGATGTTGCTGCTCCTAGCACTACATCGCATCCTCTAACCTAGATAGTCTCTCTGCTACGATAGGAGCTACTGGAATCCCAAGAAATGGTGATAAACTATCAAATCCTGGGGCTTCCTGATGCTCGGTCTCTGAGTGGTGGTCGGGGTCAATCTCTGGCTCATGCTCCTGCTTCGGGTCAGGTTGGAGCTGACGCTGAGGTCCATCTCTTTCCATACAAGGATATTATTGTCATCTAAACCTACCTTTGCTAAACCAAACTGCCTAGACCCTATCATGTCGTACTCAGTAAGCTGTTTGATGTTACCTGTGGTAACATCAAACCCTAATGCAGCTAAAAGAGATGTAATGACATGACAGTAAGGCAAATGTGCCTTCCTGCTAGTGACTGACCTGGAATGATAAATGATGGAATGGAACATCTATAGGCTAATGTCTAAATCTAACCTATGACTAAGTGCATAAAGTAAAAATGAATGATAAGGGCGCATCATACTGATGTCCCTAGTAGTGAGCGGCAAAATGCAGTTCACTATGACTCGGTACAGGGCATAGTCCTGTACTCTGAGTCTAGTAGAACTAAAGATACTCATAGACGGAGTTCTTTCTTTTGGGATCGAGGCTCGCTAGAGCAGGGGGGTGAATAGCGAGTTGAAAAATCTAACACAACTTCTACTACAAAATAGCAGATTACACAGCGGCAATAGAAAACAAAGCACAAAGCACAAACACAACCAATACGCAGTTATTTACGTGGTTCGGTGTTGGGATGTATACTGAAAAGTCTATCTTTTGTATGAATATCTATATTTTGAAATAAGAATCACATGATCATTGTTTGCATATTTTTATGACTATGCATATTGTCTAATACATTACATTGTAGATAACATAGTGTGTGGTGTCACACGGGAGATCATGTTATCGACTCCTTGTAAAGTATAAGTAAAGGCTCACAACTGAGATGGCTTTGGACAAACCATTGGAATGGTTGTAGTGTGATTTGGTATTGGTTTGTCTTGACCATAGAATCACACTAGTGCACTTTGTGTGTATTGAGCAGGACCGACTTAGAGGTGATTCGATTTATTGCTGACTACATAATCGAATCGGACCTCAAATATTATATTATACATACTCTTAATCCTGATATAATAACGGGCACATATACTTAGTATTCATTTCTTTGATTTACCAATGGGCGAGATTTATAGATTAAATCGATAGGCTCGGTAAGTTGGGAAATGATATTGTTTATATGGTGTGTCGTTGATTATAGAAGAAAACCATGTCCTATATATTAGGATGATGATGTCCCCTTGAGGAGCTCATAAGGTTCATCATGTAAACCCTGCAGGTGGACTTGGTCCGGCATGATGAAAAGGTTGAGTGGTACTACTCATGGAGTTAGATGTTGATTAATTAATGGTTAGTAAATTAATTAATTGACAGACATTCGAGATCTTAAACACAGGGAGAAAATGTACAAATAATATATGGAGCCCATATTAACTTATGGGGGTTGGTGAGGTAGATCAATGATAATCCTTTAGTGGATTGGATTATCATTAATGGATCGGACTTTATGTGGGCTTGATCCATGGGTGGCCAAGATCCAACTCCTCCTCATGGTCCCTATTGTAGCCTATTAACACCTCATGAAGCTTAGATCTAATGGATGAAAAAAAACTCTATATCCAAGGGTAGAGATTAAATCTCTAGATCCGACGGTTGAGATTAAATCTCTAGATCCGATGGTTGAGATTAAATCCCTAGAACCAATAGTGGAGATTAAAACAAGGCTTATCCCTAACTCTCTAAAAAGGTGGATTAGGGGTGGGCGGCAACAAGATGGATGAGGCTTAGGGTTTGCTTCCCTTGGGCGGCAAGCAATCCTAGTTGGGATAGGATTAGGAGTGGGCGGATAGGGTTAGGGTTTGGGTGTTGGTGGTGGGCGGCAACAAGTGGAGGAAGCTTCTTCTTCTTCTTCCTAAGGTTTGGCCAGCACCTATTCTTCCTCCCTATACCTTGGCCGGTGCTCAACCTATTCTTCTTCCCCTCATCCTTGGCCGGAAATTAGGAGAGCTAGGTTTAGGGTTTGGGCGGCAACAAGGAGAAGGATTGCTTTCCTTTCTCTTCTCCAAGTGTTGGCCGGTGCCCATGCTCTCATGTTTTCTCCTTTTGCCGGTTCCCATACTCTGTGTTCTCTTCCTTGGCCAGCGGCAACATCGAGTCTATTGACTTGGTGGCCGGTTCTAGATAGGAAGAAGAGTTTTGTTTGATGATCTTCCTTTGTTCGGAGTGAACAAGGAAAGGAAGATTGGTGATCTAGGAGGAGGCTTCGAGTTTTGGAAGATCATTGCCCACACGACGTCCAAAAGGAGGAAGGACATACAATAGAAGATCAAGAGGTATAACAAGAGGTATAATCTTGTTTATTTTGATTAGTGTTCCTTTGTATTATGTTTATAATTGCTTTTCAATTATATGCATGTTTTATGTGGATGTTTACTTTATGTATGTGGCTAAATAATACTTTGATCTCGAACATAAACACAAAAAGTGGCGATCCGTACATCGTCTATTCCGTGGCTACTCGTAGAATAGAGGTTGGTCGCTTGAACAACAAGTTTGTTCAAGTGACCTCTCTAAACGAATAGAACGACGATGACAAGGTTGTTTGGGTGTTCCCTTTTGTCTAGGATTAAATTTTTTAATCTAGGGACATCGATGGGATCGCCATGAACAAGGCACCGAGTTGAAGTGGGAAGTGAAGTTTCCTTTCACAGATCAATGAAACAAACCCTTCAATTGGTATCAGAGCCAAGGTTTCCGGTTTTGTGTGTTTAGGATTCGGTTAATTTTTATGCACTTTTCATATATTATATGTGCCGGATAATAGTAGGATATTCATAGGTTAACTCTTTGGTTACAGGCATAAGATCCAACTATTATGGTCATATGTGTGTAAATATTTATTTTGTTGAATCCTCGGGGTTGACCAGGATAGTATTTAATTTTTTGTAAATTAGATACGGCATTGTTTAGCCACTCTTTTTATTTTATTTTACTTTCGATCTAGATTTCATGTACACTCCTTCATGGTGTATAGGATCGATGGATGTAAATTAAAATAGATTTTAGTCTCGGCTCGGATCTCCGGATGGCTCGTACATGGCGTAGGAGGAGCGGACGAGAAGGCGATACGACGGGAGACATATTGAAGACAAAAAGCCATAATAGTTGGAAAATAATTTATTTTTCATATTTATTGCTTATTGTTTGATATGCATGTCATAGGCTAGAAAATTCCTCAATTTCAAATTACTAAGTGGGAGAGGGATATTTTTATAAATTCCCACGGCCTCTATTACGATTTGACAAGTGATGCAAACAAACTTGCGCATCGGCTCTGAGTGCCTTCCTCCCCATTGGATGAGTTTATTTGCGGATCATAAGGTCAAATATGGTTATAGGAAATTATTAAGGAGCATGTGTACTTCCCCATCATAAGGCACATAATCCGAGATAATTACCTTGGTACCAAGTAATGGTGAACACTTAGATACAAATATAAGTATCCTCTCCATCGGAGTCACTGCTTTTATTTGTAGGGCCGAAGAGAAACCAACTATTAATTTTACTTGTCAAAAAGTTAGGTTGACAAGATAGTAAAATTAATGGGTAAAACCTCCTCTTACAAATGTAGAATTCGTATACGTCCACACTATCGTGGCATACGATATTCTCGGTGTTTTGAGGTGTTGGTTGATTTTAAAATTTTATTGTTTGAGGAATAAATAATTTTTTGAAATCTAAAGTAATGATCTATGTGATTCTTAGGATTTTCAAAAATGACTTTCAGTCCACTTGCTATGATACTAAAGGAAAAAAAAACTTACTGTACCCAAATAATGTTGATTGAAAAAAAATCTAGATATTGTCTTATCTGCTAAGGAGTAAAAGTATGTACTCTTCGAAGAGTGTCCTCCTAAGTCTGCAAATAAGCTGGAAGTCCTTGGAGCTGAGATCGATGGGGAAACCCAGGTCGATATCATTCTCCAATCGACAGAAAGGCTTGCTCAGGCTCAGGCCATGGTTGCTCAAAAGGTTTCTACTTCTAAGCTGAAAGGCAAGAAGAAGAAGAAACAAGGTGGAGCAAAGGTGGTGGGAGGATCTCAAAGGGGAGTGAAGAAGCCGAAAGGCAAGTACTTCACTTGCAAGCAGAATAGACATTGGAAGAAGGATTGTCTCAATCCGAAGCAGAACAAAGGAATATCCTTTGGTCTAGTCATGGACCATGGTTAGCGGTATTATCTACCGGCACCTGGTGTGTAGATACGGGAGCCTCTAATCATGTCTGCAATACTTTGCAGGGGTTCCAGGAAAACCGACGACAAGCTGAGAGAGAGATTACCGTTTACTTGAGCAATGTCATGAAGGTGGCTGCTATTGCAGTGGGAGATGTTTTATTTATCTTTTGAGAAAAATAAAACATTGGTTCTGAAAAATTCCCTTTATGTACCTTTAGAAAGAATTTAATTTCAGTTTCTAAATTATTTATGGATGGATATTCTATTTTCTTTAATGATAGAGTTGTTATAAAAAGGAATAGGAAGAATATCTGTTCAGGTACATTGATAGGAAATTTGTATACACTTGAACCAAAACCTCCCACGATGCAAATTGAAGTTAATAACTCATCTTCTAATTCCAATAAGAGAAAAGAACCTTCGAAGATGAACCAAACATATATTTGGCATCTTAGACTTGGTCATATTAACCTAAGCAGAATTCAAAGGTTGATAGCTGATGGACCTTTGGGTTCATTAGTGGTGGATGATTTCCCAACCTGCGAATCTTGCTTGGAGGTCAAAATGACCAAGAGGACTTTTAAGGCCAAGCGGTATAGAGCCAAAGATGTGTTAGAATTGGTTCATTCTGATTTGTGTGGTCCAATGTCTATCCAGGCTAGAGGTGTTTTGAGTATTTCGTCTCTTTTATAGACGATTATTCGAGATATGGATACATTTACTTGATGCGCCGCAAGTCTGAATGCTTTGACAAGTTCAAAGAATTCAAGGCTGATGTGGAGAAACGTCAAGGTAAAAGTATCAAGACACTACAATCTGATCGTGGTGGCGAGTACCTCTTGGGAGAGTTTAGGAACTACTTATCAGAGGCTGGGATTCAATCCCAATTGTCTGCACCTGGCACACCCCAGCAGAACGGTGTACCAGAGCGAAGGAATAAGACTCTTATGGAGATGGTTAGATCGATAATGAGTTATTCTGATTTACAAGATTCGTTCTGGGGATATGCTCTAGATAGAGCGGTGTACATTCTAAACTTGGTTCCATCTAAATTAGTGCTTTCTACTCTCAGAGAATTGTGGACTGGGCGAAAGCCTAGTCTAAAACATATTCGGATATGGGGGAGTCCAGCACATGTGCTGAAGGCAGATGCTGGTAAGTTGGTACCTCGTACAGAAGTACGTATGTTCGTTGGCTATCCTAGAGGAACGAAGGGTGGTTTGTTTTATAGTCCTAGAGATCAGAGGGTGATCGTTAGCACAAACGACAGATTTCTAGAGAAAGACTATGTGATGAGCCACAAGCCCAAGAGTAAAATTGTTCTGGAGGAATTAAAAGAGGAAGTCACTTCTTCAGTACCACCGGTACAAGAGGATATACCACAAGTCACTGCACTGCGTGTCACAGAGGATACACAGGTGATACCTCGTCGTAGTGGGAGGGTTGTGAGAGTTGGGATGCTCGGAGGCTCATCGACTCCCATGTCCCCAGATTAAAATTTTCACTAATGAAAACTAATCCGGATGGGATGAGTTTCCTAAGCACAATCAATTCGTCGTCGTGCTAACGGCTCGAGCGATAGCTTGAACAAACTAGTTGTTCAAGCAATCAATTCTTCTAGTCGGTTAGCCACGGAAGAGACGACGGACGGATTGCCGGTTTTTGTATTTATCTTCGGGGTCCATGATTATACAAATACATACAAATGTAAACTAGTATAATCAACACATACTAACATAAAGAACATAAGCTAGCATATCAATAAGAACATGCAAAGATCAATAATAAAAGTTGTAAAACTTTTATACCTCTCGATCTTCTATGGTATGTCCTATCCTCCTCGTGGATGTCGTATGGGCGAAGATCCTCCACAAGTTGAAGCTTCCTAGATCACGTTCTTCCATTCCTTGCTCGCTCCAAACAAAGAGAAGAACCAAACGAAAACTCCTTCTTCTATCATATGTTCTATCCTCCTCGTGGATGTCGTGTGGGCGAAGATCCTCCGTGAGTTGAAGCTTCGTAGATCACGTTCTTCCCTTCCTTGCTCGCTCCGAACAAAGAGAAGAACCAAACAAAAACTCCTTCTATCTAGAACCGGCCACCAAGCCAAGGAACTTGATATAACCGTCGGCCAAGGAGTAGCTTCTTGAGCACCTGCCAACCTTGAAGAATAGTTGCCGCCGGCCACCAAGGAGAAAAGAAGAGGGCGCCGACCAAGAGCTCCAAGGATAAAACCTAGCCCTTGTTTCCACCAGCCAAGGAGAAAAGGAAGAAGGGAAGAGCGCCAGCCAAGGTTGAAAGGAAGAAGAGGGATAGGCGCCGGCCACACCTTAGGAAGAAGAAGGGATCTTCTCCTCTTGTTGCCGCCTACTCCTAAATCCAAACCCTAGCCACCCAACCAAAAGCTTCCTTAGGGTTTCTTGCCGCCCAAGCTTAGGTAGGCAAAACCCTAATCTCTCAAGGAAAACTAACAACCTTTTCATTAAGTTGTTGTCGCCCACCTTAGAGCCTTATTTCTAGAGTTAGGCTTAAGCCTCCTTTAATCTCCACCATCGGATCTAGGGTTTCATCCCAACTGTCGGATCAAGGGTTTCATCCCAACCATTGGATCTAGGGATTTAATCTCAACCGTCGGTTCTAGGAATTTAATCTCAACTGTCGGTTCTAGAGATTTAATCTCCACCGTCGGATCTAGAGATTTAATCTTAACCGTCGGTTCTAGAGTTTTGTTTTACATCCTTGGATCTAGAGCTTCATGAGGATTATATTAGGCTACGATAGGGACCATGAGGAGGAGTTGGATCTTGGCCACCCGATGGATCAGAACCACACAAACTTGATCCATCAATGATGTTCCATTCCACTAGAGGATCATCATTGAATTACCTCACCAACCCCCATAAATTAATATGGGCTCCATATATTATTTGTACATCCATCTCCCCGTGTTTAAGATATCGAATGTCCGTCAATTGATTGATTTACTGACCATCAATCAATTAAAATCTAACTCCTCGAGTAGTACAACTCAACCTTATCATCATGTTGACTAAGTCAACCTGTAGGGTTTACATGATGAACCTTATGAGCTCCTCAAAGGGACATCATCAACCTAATATATAGGACACGGTTTCCTCCTATAATCAACGGCACACCATGTAAATAATATCATTTCCCAACTTACCGGGCATATTGATTTAATCCATAGAAATCTCACCCTCTGCTAAATCAAAGAAATAAATACTAAGTTATGTCCCCGTTATTATATCGGGATTAAGAGCATGTACAACATAATATCCGAGGTCCGATTAAATTATGTAGTCAGCAATAAATTGAATCACCTCTATGTCGGTCCTGCTCAATACACCTAAGTGTACTAGTGTAACTTTATGTTCAAGACAAAATAATACCAAGCTACACTACAACCATGCCAATGGTTTGTCCAAAACCATCTTGGTTGTGAGCCTCTACTTATATTCTACAAGGGACTGATAACATGATCTTCTGTGCCACACCAAGCACCATGTTATCTACAATGTAAAATATTAGACAACATGCACACATATAATAAATATAAAGTGAAAACAATGATCATGTGATTCTTATTTCAAAATAAAAATGTTCATCCAAAAAGAGCTAGGTTTTCAGTATACATTCCAACAATCTCCCACTTATACTAAAAGACTATGCTGTCATCATACTACCATACATCTGATCCCCATGTCCTCCACATGCCTATCAAACGCTTTCGCTGGAAGGGCCTTAGTGAATGGATCTGCCAGGTTATCCTCTAATGCAATCTTGGCGACAGCTACTTCTCCTACTTTACGATCTCTCATATCAGGTGGTACTTGCGCTCTATGTGTTTACTCGCCTTATGGGCTCGTGGTTCCTTCGAGTTTGCAACTGCACCACTGTTATCACAATAAATTGTGATAGTTCTGGGCAAACCAGGAATCACATCCATGTCCATCAAGAAGTTCTTGAGCCATACAACTTCCTTTGGCCACCTCATAGGCTGTCACATACTCAGCTTCCATGGTGGAGTCCGCCACGCATTTCTGCTGGACACTCCTCCATACAATGGCTCCACCTCCCAAAGTAAATACAAAACTGAGGTAGACTTACTGTTATCCCTATCAGATTAGAAATCGGAATCCGTGTAACCCACAGGGAGTAATTGGTCTGCCCGGTAAACTAGCATATAATCCCTAGTCCTTCTCAGGCACTACAATATATGCTTTACCGCAGTCCAATGTCCCTGTCCTGGATTACTCTGATATCTGCTGACCATGCCCACGGCATAGCAGATATTGGGTCTCGTACATAGCATCGTATGAGGCTTCCTACTGCCGAAGCATAAGGAACCGCCTTCATCTCCTCTATCTCCTCAGATGATCTAGGACACATCTCCTTAGATAAAGGAACTCCATGCCTGAAAGGTAGAAAACCTTTCTTGGAGTTTTGCATGCTAAAATGATCCATAATCGTGCCTATGTATGAATCTTGGGATTAGCACACTAACCTTGATCCCAAGGATGTGTCCCACTTCTCCCAAGTCCTTCATATCAAACTGTTTGGACAACCATACCCTTACGTCCGATAACACTCCGATATTGTTGCCAACTACCAAAATATTATCTACGTATAGTACAAGAAATACCACTACATTTCTGTCACATCTCTTGTATACACAAGACTCATCCGGACTTTGAATAAATCCATAAGTCTGGATTTACCTCATCAAAGTGGATGTTCCAAGACCTCGAAGCTTGCTTCAATCCATAAATGGACCGATTAAGCTTACATATAAGATGCTCTTTGCCCTTAGCAATGAATCCCTCTGGTTGCTTCATATAGATATTCTCCTTAAGACTTCTATTAAGGAAAGTTGTCTTGACATCCATCTGCCACACCTCATAATCCATATGAGCTGCTATGCATAAGAGCTCCCAGACCTGATTTGAATCCATAGCTTCAATCTCAGTATTCATTGCACTTTGCAAAGATGCTGCATCTATATCTTGGATTGCCTCGTCATATGTCCAGGGATCAGGTTAATGTTCACCAGGGACCAAATCGGAAGATTCTCCCAAGAAAATGAATCTATCAGGCTGTCTCACAACCCTCCCACTACGATGAGGTATCACCTGTGTATCCTTTGTGACATGCGGTGCAGTGACATGTTGTATATCCTCTTGTACCGGTGGTACTGAAGTCGAGACTTCACCTATCAACTCCTCAAGAACAATCCTACTCGTGAGCTTGTGGTTCATCACATAGTCCTCCTCTAGAAATCTGGCATTCGTACTCACGATCACCTTCTGATCTCTAGGATTATAAAACAAACCACCTTTCGTTCCTTTAGGGTACCCCACGAACATGCACACTTCTGTACGAGGTTCCAACTTACCAGCATCAGCCTTCAGCACATGTGCTGGACTACCCCAAATCCGAATATGTCTTAGACTAGGCTTTCACCCAGTCCACAATTCTGTGGGAGTAGAAGGTACTGACTTAGATGGAACCAAGTTCAGAATGTGTGCTGTCGTTTTCAGAGAAAACCCCCAGAACGAATCAGGTAACTCAGAATAACTCATCATCGATCTGACCATCTTCATAAGAGTCCTATTCCTTCACTCCGCCACACCATTCTGCTGGGGTGTGCTAGGTGCGGACAATTGGGATTGAATCCCAGCCTCTGATAAGTAACTCCTAAACTCTCCCAAGAGGTACTCGCCACTACGATCAAATCGTAGTGTCTTGATACTTTTACCTTGACGGTTCTCCACATCATCCTTGAATTCTTTGAATCTGTCAAAGCATCCAGACTTGCGGCGCATCAAGTAAATGTATCCATACCTTGAATAATCGGCAATAAAAGAGACGAAGTATTCAAAGCCACCTCTAGCCTGGATAGACATAGGACCGCACAGATTAGAATGAACCAATTCTAACACATCTTTGGCCCTATACCCCTTGGCCTTGAAAGGCCTCTTGGTCATTTTACCTTCCAAGCAAGATTCACAAGTTGGGAGATCCTCCACCACTAATGAACCCAAAGGTCCATCAGCTATCAACCTTTGAATTCTACTCAGGTTAATATGACCAAGTCTTAGGTGCCAAAAATATGTCTGGTTCATTTTCGAAGGTTCTTTTCTCTTATTGGACTTAGAAGATGAGTTATTCATTTCTATATGAATCGTGGGAGCTTTTGGTTCAAGAGTATACAATTTGCCAACCAATGTACCTGAACAGATAATCTCTCTATTTCTTTTTATAACAACTCTGTCATTAAAAGAAATAGAATATTCATCCATAAACAATTTAGAAACTGAAATCAAATTCTTTCTAAATGTAGGTATATAAAGACAATTTCTCAAAACCAAAACTTTATTTCTATCAAACGATAAATAAACGTCTCCCACTACAATAGCCGCTACCTTTGTAGCATTGCCCATGTAGAGGTAATTTCTCCTTCAGCTAGTCGTCGGGTTTCCTGGAACCCCTGCAAAGAATTGCAGACATGATCAGTGGCTCCCGTATCTACACACTAGGTACTGGTAGATAACACCACTAAACATGTTTCAACGACTAAGGCAAAAGATATACCTTTGTTCTGCTTAAGGTTGAGGAAGTCTTTCTTCCCATGTCCAGTCTATTTACAAGTGAAGCACTTGCCTTTCGGCTTCTTCACTCCTCCCTGAGATCCTCCCACCACCTTTGCTCTACCTTGTTTCTTCTTCTTCTTGCCTTTCGGCTTAGAAGTAGAAACCTTCTGAGCAACCATGGCTTCCTGCCTAGCAGCTCGATTCTGGTATCTGAAAAGTTCCTTTTCCCCAGAATCATCCGCATGCCTAGGAGGACACTCATCGATAGTTAAGACACTATCAAAATTTCTTTTCCAATCAATATTATTTGGGTACAGTAAGTTTGTTTCCTTTAGCATCATAGTAAGTGGGTTGAAAGCCATTTGAAAATCCTAAGAATCACAATGATCAAAATATTAGATTTCAAATATTATTGATTCCTCAAAACAATAAAATTCCGAAATCAACCAACACCTCAAAACACTGAGAATATCGCATGCCATGATAGTGTGGACGTATACGAATTCTACATTTGTAAGAGGAGGTTTTACCCATTAATTTTATTATCTTGTCAACCTTACTTTTTGACAAATAAAATTAATAGTTAGTTCCTCTTTGGCCCTACAAATAAAAGCAGTAACTCCGATGGAGAGGATACTTTTTATTTGCATCTAAGTGTGCACCATTACACGATACTAAGGGAATTATCTCGGATTATGTGCCTTACCGATGGGGAAGTACACATGCTTCTAAATAATTTCCTATAACCATTATTTGACCTAGTGATCCGCAAACAAACTCATCCGATGGGGAGGAAGGCACTCAGAGCCGACACGCAAGTTTGTTGCATCACACGTCAAATTGTAATGGAGGCCGCGGGAATTAATTAAAATATCCCTCTCCCACTTAGTAAATTGAAAATGAGGAATTTTAAAGCACACACAACATGCATATAAAACAAATCAGCAATAAATATGGAAAAAAATAGAATTTTTCCAACTATTATGGCTTTGTTCTCCAATATGCGTCCCGTCGTGTCGCCACCTCGTCCGCTCCACCTTTTCCCGTGCGTAAGTCACCAAAGCGATCCGAGCCGAGATAATCTATTTTAATTTACATCCATCCATCCTATACTCCATGAAGGAGTGTACAAATAATCTAGATCGAAAGTAAACTAAAATGATCGGCTAAACAATGTCATATTTAATTACAAAAATTAAATACTAATCTAGCCTCGTCAACCCGGAGGATTCAAATGATATACATACAATCACACACAAACAATCACATACACACATATAGCCATAATAGTCGGATCTTATGCCTGCAACCAAAAAGTTAGCCTACGCACATCCTACTATTATCCGGCATACTCAATATATGATATGTGCATGAAAGTAACCGAATCCAAAACACACAAAACTGGAAACCGTGGCTCTGATACCAATTGTTGGGATGCTCAGAGGCTCATCGACTCCCATGTCCCCAGATTAAAACTTTCACTAATGAAAACTAATCCGGATGGGATGAGTTTCCTAAGCACAACCAATTCGTCATCGTGCTAACGGCTCGAGCGATCGCTTGAACAAACTAGTTGTTCAAGCAATCAACTCTTCTAGTCGGTTATCCACGGAAGAGATGACGGACGGATCGCCAGTTTTTGTGATTATCTTTGGGGTCCATGATTATACAAATACATACAAATGTAAACTGTTGGTGCAATCAGCCCAGGTTGACTCGAGTTTGACTCGAGCAGTGCCTTGATAGTATTTTGATGATAGACAAAACTCATGATATGGAATTGTCATGGGAAAGTCTAACATGTGCTTGGCATGGGAAATCCAAAGCATTGCGAAGCCGTGCGCTTGGTGCTTGGTGAGAAATGCATTGCGAAGTCGTGCGCTTGGTGCATTTGGGAAGTCTTGAGAACTTGGCAAGTTCACTAGGCTCGGGTCCTTGAGTCGGTGAAGGATGGCATTGCGAAGTTGTGCGCTTGGTGCATCCGAGGGACCGCCGAACGGGGAGCGAATGGAGTGAGCCCAAAGGGAAGCATACTTCTAGGGCATGAGACTCGAAGGATGGCGTTGCGAAGCCGTGCGCTTGGTGCATCCGAGGGACGTAGGCCGAGGGAAGAGAGCTTCGGTGGGGAACTCCATGAGGGATAAGGTGGACTTGGCCAAGTGGCTAAGACTGAGTGTCGGACGCTCAAACAACTTTGTGTTGATCGTTTCTAGTCATATGGGGTTCCCGAGTTATTGAATCAATCTGTTCGTCGATCGCCAGGAGGGCGATTATCGTTGGGAGAATCGGTCATCGCCGAGGAATGACATAATCGATGACATCGCGCACGGGCACAGAATGGAGTCGAGCTCGCCAAAACTCGATTGATGGATGATCAGTCGACTGATGGGTGCCATCAGTCGACTGATGTGTGATCCGTTGGAACTTAACCAACGTGGATCTGGCCGTTGTGAGACAACGGCTACGGGACCAGTCGAGTGATGGTCACGATCAGTCGACTGATGGGCGCGAAAATAGCTTGATGCAGGTTATAAAAGGAGCTCGAGTTGGAGGATTTTGCCATGGTTTTTGTGGAGCTATTGGAGGGGAATTGCTGCTGCATTCCAGTTCTTCAAGAGCCAATCAAAGCAAGCAACAAACAAGTGATCAAAAGCAATCGGTGAAAAGTGTTTCTTTTGTATTGTATTTGTATTCTTGTTTGTATTTGTATATTACTGTTGTAATTTCTTGTGAGAGGTTTCTCCACCTTCGATGTGTAGTCGAGAAGAAGTTTGAGTATTGCCGTGTGCATCTCTAGAGCTCGAGGTGCTCGCCCGTGGAGTAGGAACCTTTCAGTTCCGAACCACGTATATGCTTGTGTATTGATTGTGCTTGTATTGTTGTTATTTCTATTGTTATTCCGCTGCGTATATTAACGACAATTGTAGACAAGCACACGAGAACGAACGAAATATGACATCCAACGAACGAGGGCTATTCACCCCCTCTAGCCGGCCATTTCGATCCCCCAACAAGTGGTATCAGAGCCGAGGTCACTCTTCAAGGACTAACCGGCGTGAGAGCACTACAAGATGGCCGGCTACAACCTCCAACCACCAAAATTCGAAGGAGATTTACTATGGTGGAGAAGAAAAATGGAGGTATACCTAGAAACCGATTTTGATTTTATGCTAATCTTAGAAAACGGTTTCGAATTGCCTAGGGATGAAAGAAATAGGCAAATTGAGAAGTCAAGGTGGACCCAATACCAAATCAAAGACTTTGAGACAAATCACAAGGTAATCGAATTGCTTAGTGATTTGATTCCTAACAACATTTGGTCTAGGTTGGGAAATTTTAGGGATGCAAAAGAATTATGGGATAAAGTAATGAAATTCCAAGAAAGTTCCCAATCGCACAAGTAGAGGAGAATGCCGAAGAAGAATCACCATCCACTTTTGAAGATGTGGATGATTTGGTGGAGACCTCCACCTCTAGCGTTGAGGGGGAGGAAAGGATTTCAATTCCGGAGCAAGATCAAAATGAAACTTCTACCTCCGGAAGAAGTGAAGAGGCCTCCACAACCTCCCTAGGTAACTCAAGTGTTATTATTTTAAATAAAAATCACATAATATGATTTGAGTGTAGGGAGAAAGGGCATTACAAGAGCAAATTCCCTAAATTGGCTAAGAAGAAGGCATTCGTCCAAAAGTCAACCCAAAGTCAAACGATGCCGGTGTTCCCTCAATTAAGAGCAAAGAGCACATTGTGTGCTTCAAGTGCAACCAACGGGGACACTACCGAAGCCAATGCCCTAGGGGAGGAAGAAAGGGCAAGAAGGTGTGACTCATGTAGGGGGAGCTTCTAAAGCTAACCCTGAGGTAAATTTACTTAATGCACCTTTAATTCCTAGAGTTAAAAAGCATGCTAAGAATTATTTTAGCTCTCTTGCTATTATCAATGAAAAGCATGCTAGGAGAATTAATAAGGTTTATTGCTTAGGTGCCAAGCATGTTCATATGACTAAAGACAAACCTAGGACTCATAATTCTAGAAATATCTTTCCTAGGGAGTCAATTAGGAGAGTAGAAGAAAATTTGGGTATTAATCCCAAAAAGTCTAGGCACATGCTTAAGAAGAAGAGTCCTTCCCAAAAACCTAATGAAAATTCAAAAAAGGGAAAATTAGAGCTAGAGAACCAAGTCTTGAGGTCAAGACTTGAGAGAATGGAGAAAGCCCTTAGAATCATAGAAAATTCAATTCTAGGGTCAAATGCCCAAAAGTCAAGACCTAAGGTTCAAAAATGGTCTAAGGGCAAGGAAGGTTTAGGTCACAAACCAAAGCCCAAGGAGACTTATCATAATGTTCCATTTAATTATGGAACCACATCTAGGTCTAGGAAAACCAAGGCTAATAGGGAAGCCATCCCTAAGTCTAGCCATGGTATGTGTTTAGTGGCTAACACCTCAAAGAAATCAAATGTAGCCACTAAGAAGGTCAATGGAAGAGTCACCTCTAGAGTTTACCCAAGTAAGACCCATTTGACTAAGGCTTCAAAGCCAAAAAGGGTCATTAGGAAGGTATCTAGGGAAGTTATCCCTAGGGAATACCTTATTAACCCAAGGAGCTCCAATAGGTATTGGGTTCCTAAAAGCGTGATTGATTCACGCTAGATGGGTTAGGGTGTGTCAACCCTAAATGGATGGGTAGTTAACCTAACCATAGTAGAGTTGACACATTAGAATGTGCCAATGTGTTTGAAAAGTTTAAAATGATTTAAATTGGCACAATTAGGTCATAGAAGTATTGGTGTGCCATTTTGGGTTTATGGCACACTTGGGAGATAATGGCATTAAGGCAAAATTGAATTAACCTATAGAAATGGCAATTTTGATTTAACGCTTAGGTATTTTATACCTTAGTATACCTTACTCACCATGATTTGTTTGCCTTACCATGTCATGACATCATTTTCATTTTTATCTATAAAATGTCATGATCATGTTTAGAATTATTTTTAGATGTCATGTATGCTTAGTTCTCATTCACATGCCATGACATCATGATATTGGCATATGCTTTTATCTAAATCATATTTATGCCATAATCATATCATGCATATAAATAAAATGAAATTAAGGACTATGGCATGATTTGATGGGAATCAAATAATATTGCCTAGAAATATGCATGAGACCATTAAAAAAATAAAAATAAAAACCCACATCTCACTAGATTAATTGCCTTGAATGTGTTTTACACATCTAGATAAAAGTGAGATGTTTAAGGAAAAGAAATTAAAGGGTTTGAAAACATTTTGAAAATATTTTGAAAAACCTTGGTGAAGCCTATCTTTTGATAGCTATCACCATTGAATGGGATGATACAAAGATGACTCTTTATTGAAGCTTTTCTTAAATTTTGAACTTTGTATCAATCTCCTAATTTAATGAGTAAAATAAATTTCCAATATTTTTCACCCATAGTGTTTAGGATAAGTATTATACGTATATTTACTTATGGATTTTGAAAATCCATTTAAAGAAAATCAAAATCGTAATCGATTATCGATCGCGTACATGTAATGTCGGTCGTGATGATGATAAGTCGATCGACTAGTATCATAGTTAGGCACATGTTCAGCTGTGTTTTGGTCCCCTAACCACTCCTAACCCTAGGATATGCTTGGGAGAGCATTAGAGAGGGTGAAAATCCATTGGATATGGATTAGGAGTTGGGTTGAGGGTGAGTATCAATTTTAAGGTGGATGAGAGTTCATTGTTGAACTTTGCCTTAATTTTGTTTGGTTTAATATTCCTATTGGCTTAGGGACTCTCCAAGGACATTGTTGGTGCAATGGTCAAGGCGGAGCAAGCCTCTAGGGGGAGGTATCCATCATGGGAAGATGGATGTGTATTTCCTCATGGGAGGAAAATTGGATTGCCTCTCTTTAAGTGATATGGGATCACTAGAAAGATTGTAGGCATGTGTTCCTCCAAGGGAGAGATTGTAAGATCTCATTGGGATATGAGACATTCATACTCTTGGGGAGGACCTTTTTGATGTAATATCAAAACGGGGGAGAAGTTACCAAGTTACCAATTAGGGTTTGTTGGAATTCTCATTGGGATATGAGATTTGCCAATATGGGAGAATTGGTAGACATGAGATGGTAGTTTTGTCAATCATCAAAAAGGGGGAGATTATTGGTGTAATCGGCCCAGGTTGACTCGAGTTTGACTCGAGAAGTACCTTGATAGTATTTTGATGATAGACAAAACTCATGACATGGAATTGTCATGGGAAAGTCCAACATGTGCTTGGCATGGGAAATCCACAGAATTGCAAAGTCGTGCGCTTGGTGCTTGGTGAGAAATGCATTGTGAAGCCGTGCGCTTGGTGCATTTGGGAAGTCTTGAGAACTTGGGAAGTTCACTAGGCTCGGGTCCTTGAGTCGGTGAAGGATGGCATTGCGAAGCCGTGTGCTTGGTGCATCCGAGGGACCGCCGAACGAGGAGCGAATGGAGTGAGCCCAAAGGGAAGCATACTTCTAGGGCATGAGACGCGAAGGATGGCATTGCGAAGCTGTGCGCTTGGCGCATCCGAGGGACGTAGGCCGAGGGAAGAGAGCTTCGATGGGGAACTCCATGAGGGATAAGGTGGACTTGGCCAAGTGGCTAAGACTGAGTGTCGGACGCTCAAACAACTTTGTGTTTGAGGTTTTAGCCGACATCAGTCGACTGGCATAGGTGCCAGTCAACTGCTCTAGGTCGTATGGGTTTGACCAGTGTTCGACTGAATCAAGTCTGGCTGATCATTTGACTGCCGAGGGAGGGCAATCGACTATTGGGAGAATCGATCATGGCGATCATTCGAGGGCATGGCGATCGTGATGACGACGCGAGAATTCGTGATGTGTGATCCGTTGGAACTTAACCAACGTGGATCTGGCTATTGTGAGACAACGACTACGGGACCAATCGACTGATGGTCACAATCAGTCGACTCATGGGCGCGAAAATAGCTTGATACAGGTTATAAAAGGAGATCAAGTTGGAGGATTTCGCCATGGTTTTTGTGGAGCTATTGGAAGGGAATTGCAGTTGCATTCCAGTCCTTCAAGAGCCAATCAAAGCAAGCAACAAACAAGTGATCAAAAGCAATCGGTGAAAAGTGTTTCTTTTGTATTGTATTTGTATTCTTGTTTGTATTTGTATATTACTGTTGTAATTGCTTGTGAGAGGTTTCTCCACCTCCGACGTGTAGTCGAGAAGGAGTTTGAGTATTGTCGTGTGCATCTCTAGAGCTCAAGGAGCTCGCCCGTGGAGTAGGAACCATTCGGTTCTGAACCACGTATATGCTTGTGTATTGATTGTGCTTGTATTGTTGTTATTTCTATTGTTATTCCGCTGCGTATATTAACGACAATTGTAGACAAGCAAACGAAAACGAATGAAATACGACATCCAATGAACGAGGGCTATTCACCCCCCTCTAGCCGGCCGTTTCGATCCCCCAAAATAAACTAGTATAATCAACACATACTAACATAAAAAACATAAGCTAGCATATCAATAAGAACATGCAAAGATCAATAATAAAAGTTTTAAAACTTTTATACCTCTCGATCTTCTATCGTATGTCCTATCCTCCTCGTGGATGTCGTGTGGGCGAAGATCCTCCACGAGTTGAAGCTTCCTAGATCACGTTCTTCCCTTCCTTGCTCGCTCCGAACAAAGAGAAGAACCAAAGGAAAACTCCTTCTTCTATCATATGTCCTATCCTCCTCGTGGACGTCGTGTGGGCGAAGATCCTCTATGAGTTGAAGCTTTCTAGATCACATTTTTCCCTTCCTTGCTCGCTGCGAACAAAGAGAAGAACCAAACGAAAACTCCTTCTCCTATCTATAACCGGCTACCAAGCCAAGGAACTTGATATAACCGCCGGCCAAGGAGTAGCTTCTTGAGCACCAGCCAACCTTGAAGAATAGTTGCCGCCGGCCACCGAGGAGAAAAGAAGAGGGCGCCGGCCAAGAGCTCCAAGGATAAAACCTAGCCCTTGTTTCCACCGGGCAAGGAGAAAAGTAAGAAGGGAAGAGCGCCGGCCAAGGTTGAAAGGAAGAAGAGGGATAGGCGCCGGCCACACCTTAGGAAGAAGAAGGGATCTTCTCCTCTTGTTGCCGCCTACTCCTAAATCCAAACCCTAGCCACCCAATCAAAAGCTTCCTTAGGGTTTCTTGCCGCCCAAGCTTAGGTAGGCAAAACCCTAATCACTCAAGGAAAACTAACAACCTTTTCATTAAGTTTTTGCCGCCCACCTTAGAGCCTTATTTATAGAGTTAGGCTTAAGCCTCCTTTAATCTCCACCGTCGGATCTAGAGTTTCATCCCAACCGTCGGATCTAGGGTTTCATCCCAACAGTCGAATCTAGAGATTTAATCTCAACCGTCGGTTCTAGGAATTTAATCTCAACCGTCGGTTCTAGAGATTTAATCTCCACCGTCGGATCTAGAGATTTAATCTTAACCGTCGATTCTAGAGTTTTGTTTTACATCCTTGGATCTAGAGCTTCATGAGGATTATATTAGGCTACGATAGGGACCATGAGGAGGAGTTGGATCTTGGCCACCCGATGGATCGGAACCACACAAACTTGATCCATCAATGATGTTCCATTCCACTAGAGGATCATCATTGAATTACCTCACCAACCCTCATAAATTAATATGGGCTCCATATATTATTTGTACATCCATCTCCCCGTGTTTAAGATATCGAATGTCCGTCAATTGATTGATTTACTGACCATCAATCAATTAACATCTAACTCCTCGAGTAGTACCACTCAACCTTATCATCATGTTGACTAAGTCTACCTGCAGGGTTTACATGATGAACCTTATGAGCTCCTCAAGGGGACATCATCAACCTAATATATAGGACACGGTTTCCTCCTATAATCAACGGCACACCATGTAAATAATATCATTTCCCAACTTACCGGGCATATTGATTTAATCCATAGAAATCTCACCCTCTGGTAAATCAAAGAAATAAATACTAAGTTATGTGCCCGTTATTATATCGAGATTAAGAGCATGTACAACATAATATCCGAGGTCCAATTCAATTATGTAGTCAGCAATAAATTGAATCACCTCTATGTGAGTCCTGCTCAATACACCTAAGTGTACTAGTGTAACACTATGTTCAAGACAAAACATTACCAAGCTACAATACAACCATGCCAATGGTTTGTCCAAAACCATCTTGGTTGTGAGCCTCTACTTATATTCTACAAGGGACTGATAACATGATCTTCTGTGCCACACCAAGCACCATGTTATCTACTATGTAAAATATTAGACAATATGTACACATATAATAAATATAAAGTGCAAACAATGATTATGTGATTCTTATTTCAAAATAAAAATGTTCATACAAAAAGAGCTAGGCTTTCAGTATACATTCCAACAGTGAGATAGCCTGATAGATTCATGTTCTTGGGAGAATCTTCTGATTTTGTCCCTGGCGAACATGAACCTGATCCCTGGACATATGACGAGGCAATCCAAGATAATGATGCAGCATCTTGGCAAAATGCGATGAATACTGAGATTGAATCTATGGATTCAAATTAGGTCTGGGAGCTAGTAGAACCACCCGATGGTGTAAAAACCATTGGATGCAAGTGGATCTACAAAAGAAATAGAGGAATAGACAAGAAGATTGAGACCTTCAAAGCGAGGCTTGTTGTGAAGGGGTATACTCAGAAAGAGGGTATCGATTATGAGAAGACCTTTTCGCCGGTAGCCATACTTAAGTCTATCCGGATTCTCTTATGCATAGCAGCTCATATGGATTATAAGGTGTGGCAGATGGATGTCAAGACAGCTTTCCTTAATGGAAGTCTTGAGGAAAACATCTATATGAAGCAACCAGAGGGATTCATTACAAAGGGTAAAGAGCATCTTGTATGTAAGCTTAATCGGTCCATTTATGGATTGAAGCAAGCTTCAAGGTCTTGGAACATCCATTTTGATGAAGTAATCCAATCTTATGGATTTATTCAAAGTCCGGATGAGTCTTGTGTATACAATATATGTGACGGAAACGTAGTGGTATTTCTTGTACTATACGTAGATGACATTTTGATGATTGCCAACAATATCAAAGGGTATGATTGTCCAAACAGTTTGATATGAAGGACTTGGGAGAAGTGGGACACATCCTTGGGATCAAGGTTATAAGGGATCGCAAGAAAAGGATGTTGTGCTTATCCCAAGCTTCATACATAGACACGATTATGAATCATTTTAGCATGCATAACTCCAAGAAGGGTTTTCTACCTTTCAGGCATGGAGTTCCTTTATCTAAGGAGATGTGTCCTAGAACATCTGAGGAGATAGAGGAGATGAAGGCGGTTCCTTATACTTCGGCGGTAGGAAGCCTCATGTGTACGATGCTATGTACGAGACAAGATATCTACTATCCCGTGGGCATGGTCAGCAGATATCAAAGTAATCCAAGACAAGGACATTGGACTGCGTTTAAGCATATATTGAAGTATCTGAGAAGGACTAGGGATTATATGCTAGTTTACCAGGCAGACCAATTACTCCCTGTGGGTTACACGGATTTTGACTTCCAATCAGATAGGAATAACAATAAGTCTACCTCAGGTTTTGTGTTTACTTTAGGAGGTGGAGCCATTGTATGGAGGAGTGTCATGCATAAATGTGTGGCGGACTCTACCATGGAAGCTGAGTATGTGTCAGCCTCTGAGGTGGCCAAAGAAGCTGTGTGGCTCAGGAACTTCCTGATAGACTTGGATGTGATTCCTGGTTTGCCCAGAACTATCACAATTTATTGTGATAATAGTGGTGCAGTTGCAAACTCAAAGGAACCACGAGCCCATAAGGCGAGTAAACACATAGAGCGCAAGTACCACCTGATACAAGAAATCGTAAAGGAGGTAGAAGTTCTTGTCGCCTAGATTGCATCAGAGGATGACCTGGTAGACCCTTTTCACTAAGGCCCTTCTAGCGAGAACTTTGATAGGCATGTGGAGGGAAGGGGAATCAGATGTATGGCAGTATGAGGACAGCATAGTCTTTTAGTATAAGTGGGAGATTGTTGGGATGTATATTGAAAAGTCTATCTTTTGTATGAACATCTTTATTTTGAAATATGAATCACATGATCATTGTTTGCATATTTTTATGACTATGCATATTGTCTAATACATTACATTGTAGATAACATGGTGTGTGGTTTCACACGGGAGATCATGTTATCGGCTTCTTGTAAAGTATAAGTAAAGGCTCACAACCGAGATGGCTTTGGACAAACCATTGGAATGATTGTAGTGTGATTTGGTATTGGTTTGTCTTGACCATAGAATCACACTAGTACACTTTGTGTGTATTGAGCAGGACCGACTTAGAGGTGATTCAATTTATTGCTGACTACATAATCGAATCGGACCTCAGATATTATATTGTACATACTCTTAATCCCGATATAATAATGGGCACATATACTTAGTATTCATTTCTTTGATTTACCAATGGGCGAGATTTATAGATTAAATCGATAGGCTCGGTAAGTTGAGAAATGATATTATTTATATGGCGTGTCATTGATTATAGGAGGAAACCGTGTCCTATATATTAGGATGATGATGTCCCCTTGAGGAGCTCATAAGGTTCAACATGTAAACCCTGCAGGAGGACTTGGTCCGGCATGATGAAAAGGTTGAGTGGTGCTACTCATGGAGTTAGATGTTGATTAATTAATGGTCAGTAAATTAATTAATTGACGAACATTCGAGATCTTAAACATGGGGAGAAAATGTACAAATAATATATGGAGCCCATATTAACTTATGGGGGTTGGTGAGGTAGATCAATGACAATCCTTTAGTGGATTGGATTATCATTAATGGATCGGACTTTATGTGGGCTTGATCCATGGGTGGCCAAGATCCAACTCCTCCTCATGGTCCCTATTGTAGCCTATTAACACCTCATGAAGCTTAGATCCATTGGATGAAAAAAAACTCTAGATCCAACGGTAGAGATTAAATCATTAGATCCGACGGTTGAGATTAAATCTCTAGATCCGACGGTTGAGATTAAATCCCTAGAACCAATGGTGGAGATTAAAACAAGGCTTATCCCTAACTCTATAAAAGGGTGGATTAAGGGTGGGCGGCAACAAGATGGATGAGGCTTAGGGTTTGCTTCCCTTGGGCGGCAAGCAATCCTAGTTGGGATAGGATTAGGAGTGGGCGGCTAGGGTTAGGGTTTGGGTGTTGGTGGTGGGCGGCAACAAGTGGAGGAAGCTTCTTCTTCTTCTTTTTAAGGTTTGTCCGGCACCTATTTTTCCTCCCTCTACCTTGGCCAGTGCTCAACCTATTCTTCTTCCCCTCATCCTTGGCCGGAAATTAGGAGAGCTAGGTTTAGGGTTTGGGCGGCAACAAGGAGAAGGATTGCTTTCCTTTCTCTTCTCCAAGTGTTGGCCGCCGACCATGCTCTCATGTTCTCCTTTGGCCGGTTACCATACTCCGTGTTCTCTTCCTTGGCCGACAGCAACATCGAGTCTATTGACTTGGTGGCTAGTTCTAGATAGAAAGAAGAGTTTTGTTTTATGATCTTCCTTTGTTCGGAGTGAACAAGAAAAGGAAGATTGATGATCTAGGAGGCTTCAAGTTTTGGAAGATCGTCGCCCACACGACGTCCAAAAGGAGGAAGGACAAACAATAGAAGATCAAGAGGTATAATCTTGTTTATTTTCATTAGTGTTCCTTTGTATTATGTTTATAATTGCTTTTTAATTATATGCATGTTTTATGTGGATGTTTACTTTATGTATGTGGCTAAATAATACTTGGATCCCGAACATAAACACAAAATCAGGCGATCCGTACATCGTCTATTCCGCGGCTACTCGTAGAATAGAGGTTGGTCGCTTTAACAACAAGTTTGTTCAAGTGACCTCTCTAAACGAATAGCACGACTATGACAAGGTTGCTTGGGTGTTCCCTTTTGTCTAGGATTAAATTTTTTACTCCGGGGACATCGATTGGATCGCCATGAACAAGCGACCGAATTGAAGTGGGAAGCGAAGTTTTCCCTCACGGATCAATGAAACAAACCCTTCATTCGGAACTCAGTAGTTCCTACTCCACAGGCATCTCAAAAGGAAAGTCTACTATGAATGGATCGGAATGATTCCGGAGGTCAAAACTTCACCTCTTACAAGCTTACAATGCAATGAAAATAATCAAGAACAGTAAGCTAAGAAGTTAAAACAAGTTATAGATCGCTATTTGGCTTCTTGCATTGAGGATGAAGTTGTAGCACTTACAAGAAGATAATTGACAGCAGTTGTGAGCACTTGTTGGAAAGGAGGCGAGATGAGAGCAAGGCTTTTTCTTCTTCTCCTTCAGAATGAATCACAGGAAGCTTGTATCACTCAAAACCGAAAACTGGAGCCCAAGAAATGTTGGTGCAATAGGCTTCTAAGTCAAACCTGAGTTTTGATTATAGCAAACGATACGAAGTTAAGCTTACATTGTTATCTCACGAGCTAAATCGAGTGTGTAGAAAAGTGCTAACGCTGGAGCTGAAGGCTAGCGACACCCGGAGGAAGCTGCGGTGGTCGGGCGGCACTCGAGTGACTTTGGAGGTAGCCGAAGGAATCGAGTGGAAGGCCGGAAGTGAAAGCGACACAGTAAGTATCGAGGTAAGCTCGTGGGTGTACGAGAGTAAGAGAGGTCGTATCCTCCTTATGGGGATCATCTTAAGTGTAGATCCGACCAAAGACATCCTATAGATAGTCTAGGTCAAGATCGGATGGTCAGCGGTCGTCAAAATAATGCTTTTGTTAAGCTAACTTTGCCTGCAGCTAGTATCAGTCGACTGCCAACTTGGAGGACTCGACTATCATCCATCAGTCGACTGTCTGCGGTCAACATTCGACTGATGCTACCATCAGTCGACTGATGATGGCCATCAATCGACTGGTGGTCAAGGATCAACCTCAAGGAGTCAAGCCTTATCACCATTTTTCAAGGAGCCATGTTCCTAATTTCCATTGGTTGAAGGTCCTCTCGAAAAGGGGCTCAAAGGCTATAAAAGGAGGGCCTCTCCTAGGGTTTCATCATCAATTCTAAGCTTCCAAAAGCCTCCGCCAAGCTACAACTCTCCGACAACGAAGTGCTTCTTCTATGACGTCTAGGTCTAAATTGCTTTCATTTTTGTTACGTCGGTATAAGTTTTATTTCAGTTCATTAATTTACTTTCTCGGAGCTTTTATCGTAATGAGGAGAGGGGGAGTGTCCCTCTACCTCAAGCTTTGTGTTTCTTTTGTATCGATTAACTCCTACCTCTAACGAGGAGGAGTTCTTTAGTGTTTTGCCCTCCATACGTGGTCAAGGACCACTAGGGCCTTGGAGTAGTAGTCAAAGGCTACGAACCAAGTAAAATTCTCTTGTCTCATTTACTTTACATTTATCTTTCCGCTATGTATAAGTGTTTTAAAACGAATTCGAAAAAGAAATGGTTTATCGCTATTCACCCCCCCCTCTAGCGATCCGCTTCGATACAACAAGAGCTACTTCTCTTGTTTTTCAGCAAAGCTTTTATCTTCCTCCATTGGAACCCTAGAAATCATGCCCGACCAACCTCTGACCACCTGAGCTTGTCCCCATAACCACCTCCAACCTCTGGTGGTTCGCTAGGAAAGGAACCTGGTACTCCAATCGGAAATCATCGTGTTTGAATCTTTACTCGAAACGGAAGCATCCCATTGCCGCCTCTGCAGTCGAGCCCGCAGTCGAGTCTGACTCACGTCTTTTCTCGAAAAACACCTATCATTCGAGCCCGCAACCAAGCCGGGCTCAGTTATGTGATCGAATCTATAGCTACCAGTCGAGCCGCTACCAAATCGACTCGAATGGTATAGGGTTTAGAGTTTGGCGAACAAAGTATACAGTCGAGCTCGCAGTTGAGCTGGGCTTGGTTCTGTGTTGTTCCACGTAGTGAGCAGTCTAGCTAGTAGTTGAGCCAGCTCGATTTTGTGCTATACCAAACGATAAGTAGTCAAGCTGGCAATTGAGCCAGCTCGATTCTGTGCCTTTGTGCAAGAGTGCCAGTCGAGCTGACCCCCATGGTGGCTCGACTGATGCGGTAAATATTTGAAGCACATGAGTATCTTCCCTAGTAAGCTGCCACTCCTAGAGTTTCAAGCACTCTAATTAGAGAACAAGCACGTTACCATGCCTTCTCCAACTAACGAATACTCTAAGTACCTTAGATAAAGACCGAGCGCGCTATGATGCCCTCCTTGCCTAACGAGTATTCCATGTGCCCTAGGAAAAGAACGATCACGTTACGGTGCCCTCTTTGTCTAACGAGTACTCCCAGTACCCTAGCCAAAGAACGAGCACGTTATGATGCCCTCTCTGTCTAACAAGTATTGGGCCCATGAACCCTAGTAAGAGAGTCAGCACGTTACTGTGCCCTCTCTTACTAACGAGTACACTAGCTAGAGACCGAGCACTCCCTTGTGCCCTCTCTAAACCCAATGGAGAACAAGCACGTTACTATGCCCTCTCCATCACCAAGCTTCCGAACCTCCGGCCAGCTTGTACTCTTCCTCTACCAAGGTTCCACTTTGGATTTCCATCCATACCAAGGCTTACCCTTGGATTTCCCATCCATACCAAGGCTTACCCTTGAATTTCTCCCAAGGTCTAATGTCACTCTAAACATCTAACTTAGTGACCTTAGGTTTGTATCAGTCGAGGTAATGTCTTGATTATACTCTAGCTCAAACTAGATTTCTATTTCCTTTACTTAAACCTTGTTGTTAAATATTAAAACATTAGATGGGCTTGATTGCACTAACAATCTCCCCCTTTTTGATGTTTGATAACATGGTTTAAGTTTAGGTGATATAAATATATTTATCTCAATTTCTGAAATATAGCATGAAGTGCAGAAATATTTCATATCAGAAATTTATCATTCATGTAATAGAGATGATATAACTTGGAGTGCAGAAATTTCACATGTAATAGAGATGGGCAGAAATTTCAATTTAACTCCATTTGAATAATATATAAATACAGTTCATCTCAATTTCTGAAATATAGCATGAAGTGTAAAAATATTTCATATCAGAAACTTATCATTCATGTAATAGGGATGATATAACTTGGAGTGCCGAAATTTCACATGTAATAGAGATGGGCAAAAATTTCAATTTAACTCCATTTTTATAATATCACAAATATCACAATAACTTGAACCCATACTCTCCCCCTTTGGCAAACAACAAAAAGGTTAGTGAAGGGAAAGATTGAGGAACCTTCAAATGAAAATATCCTTATGACATTAGGTTGATACTTCACTTCACATTGGGGTATATGAACTGGAAAAAAAAATCCTCACACACTTTCTCAACACAAATGAGAATACCCAGAAATCTTTAAACACACTTAGATCTTTGCTAGGATTGGGGTATAAAATATAGGGAAAGCTCCCACTAATACTATGGACTTCCAAAACCGTAGCTCCCCCTCAATCAAACACTCTTTTCGGGTTGATTAGGTGCACACTTAATGATTGCACTAACAATGGTGGGATGGAGTCAAAGCTTGGGTTGTTCAGGTGGCGCTAACAAGGATTGCACACACAACAAGAAGTTTGATAGACACTAACCGACTCAACCACACACAAACAATAACAGATCAAACAACAAAAACAGAATGAACAAAAAGTTGACGTTTCAAAAAATTGTTTCACAAGAACAACGATAGTTTGAAGTCTAAACACAAAGACAAATATCCATAGTGCAACCATCCTAGGTGGATTGACACAATTGGAGATCTTAACATGATTCTATTTGTCGGGGGCTAGTGTAGAAGGTTCCTCCGAGCTACTTGTCCAATTGCTCATGATCTCTTTGATTTACTTCTGCTCTTGAAGGATTTGATCTTGAGTGTATTGGATTTGAGTCAATCGTTGGTTGGTTTGTAGATGGAAATCTGATATTGTCGTGGTGATCATGTTCACAAAAGTCTCATGGGCTTCACGAAGTTGAGATAGTTGATGTTGGTGCAGGGGCACTAGATAATCGAACATGTGTTTTGATTATGGCATAGACACAAAGTTAAGTTTACATTGTTATCTCACGAGCTAAATCAAGTGTGCAGAAAAGTGTTAAAGCTGGAGCTGAAGGCTAGCGACACCCGGAGGAAGCCGCGGTGGTCGGGCAACACTCGAGTGACTTCGGAGGGAGCCGAAGGAATCGAGTGGAAGGCCGGAAGCGAGAGCTACTATCGAGGTAAGCTCGTGTGAGTAAGAGATTGTAAGGTCGTGTCCTCTTTACGGGGATGACCGTAGGCGGCGATCCGACTAAGACTTCCTGTGGAAGGTCTAGGTCGAGATCGGACGGTTAGAAACCATCGTATTTATCATTTTCCGAGCTAACCTCTTATTGCAGGGAAGTGGCTGCCGGGCAATGAATCGGAAAATGGAGCAGTCGACTGATGCCCATCAGTCGACTGATGGGAGGCATCAGTCGACTGATGGCGACGATTCAGCTTTTGTGCTAGGTCAAAACGGATAACGTTTGACGCGACCACTTCGCGATAAAATTTGGACAACTTCATGATCCGTTCCAAAATAAGAGGAGACAAATTCAGAGGCCAAAGTCTATAAAAGGAGGGGAGGATTCCATCTCCAAATCACATCAAGTTTATTCATCAAGTGCTCCTACAACGCCAACGCTCCAACATCGTCATAACGCCGACGCGACGTCAAGTTTCGATCTTCTTCCTCGGCAGCAGAATCAAGTAATATTTTTGATATTGTATTCTTTTTTTTTCTTCATAACGAGGTGAGGTAGGTTTGTTGCCTCATCCTCGTATATTCGGTTTTGTGATCATTGTCTCCTACCTCCAACGAGGAGGAGACGTTATAGTGCTTTGCCCTCCGTACGCGGTCTAGGACCGATAGGGCCTTGGAGTAGCAATCGCTGGGTTGTGAACCAAGTAAAATAAACGTGTTCATTTATTTTTCGTTGTGCTTACTTTGCGTATCGAATGAACGAAAAAAAAGATTTACGATCGCTATTCACCCCCCCTTCTAGCGACGCTTCTCGATCCAACAATTGGTTTCAGAGCGGGGGCACTCAGATTTGGTGAAACCACCGATCTATCACGTTTTGGTTTTCTGTTCATATTTTTCGATTCGTATTTTT
The DNA here is from genome assembly GCA_025175895.1 of Wurfbainia villosa. Taxonomy (NCBI): domain Eukaryota; kingdom Viridiplantae; phylum Streptophyta; class Magnoliopsida; order Zingiberales; family Zingiberaceae; genus Wurfbainia; species Wurfbainia villosa. Next base: position 98,106,860 of record CM045990.1, read on the forward strand.
TTTGGGTCTTTTTCCTCCCGCACTACTAATCCAAGACGAAGTCTTGGTACGTTTCTTTTGGTTGTGTGCTTGCAAGTTTTCTCTCTTGGAGTAGCCGACGGTAAATCGGCCACAACTTTTCGCACAAGTGGACTCACATAACTATCTACCTACCAAATCGAAGCTCTCTGAGAGATCTACATTTTTTACAGGGGTTTACCCTCGTAACAAGCCATTTCCAGCCCCAAAATCCAACGTCTAGTACCCTTTCGGGGGCATCGAAGGTCTTAAGTTGTTAGTTTTTGTTAGTTTTTTATTTTTCTCATTTAATTCTGTTTATTTCCTATTTATTTCCCACACTACTAATCCAAGACCAAGTCTTGGAATTCCCTTTGGTTTTTATTCATGTTTTGCAAGATACTTAATGGCTCACATTGAGGGATATAGCACCACCCGACCTCCGTTCTTTAACAGAGATGATTTCCGTTATTGGAAAGGTCGGATGGAGTGTTTCTTGAAAACATAAGTCGAGACTTGGATAATAATCCAAACCGGCTTTGCTCTACCCACCAATGATCAAGGAGAGCCCTTGGATTTCAACAAATGGACAAATGCAACCAAGAGGCAAATCGAAGCCGATGCAAGAGCAACCCAAATATTGCAATGCGGCTTGTCCAAGGAGGAACTCAACCGCATCGGACCATTCATTAGCGCCAAAGACCTCTGGAACAAATTGATTGATTTACACGAAGGGACGGCTGATGCTAAGGTATGTAAAAGAGATTTACTTTTAAATAAATTGTACAATCTAAAGATGCAGGATCATAAGACCGCCACCCAACTACATGCGCGGATCCAAGATATCGTCAACGGTCTTCATTCGATCGGGCAAGCCATAGAGAACCGTGACCTTATAAGGTACACTTTAAATGCTTTCCCTAGGACTACCTTATGGGCATCCATGGTCGATGTCTACAAGGTCTCTAAGGACCTTTCGAAGCTTAGGTTAGATGAATTATTTTCCGAGTTTGAACTTCATGAGTAAACTAACGTGGTCTGGGCCGAGAGAGGTATTGCTCTACTTGCAGGACAAAGAAGGAAGCCACCTACTAAGCAAGTAGATGAACTCGAACCCAAAGACGAATCCGAATCCAAAGAGGAGGACATAATAGTCAACATTGTGCGGAGAATAGTTCGACAAGAAAGAAGGAAATTGAAGAATGAGAACAAAAAGAAAAAGGGAGCAAGGAAAGCCTTCCATGCAACTTGGGACAACAGAGAAGACATAGCTTACATGGCAAGAATGGAGGAGTCCGAGTCAGAATCCGAAGCCGAGTCCAACTACAACTCCGACTCCAACCCCGAAGATTATTTCGAGAGAATCGAGAGAAAACTCAAAGCTGGACCAAAAGGGAAAGTCAAGGTTAATCGCTCTTTAATTAGTAGGCTTTACAATACAATTAAAATGCTTAATAGGAAATTAACTAAGTCCGAGTCTAGGGTTGAGTCGTTACTTGAGGAGGTTGAAACCCTCAAGCAAGAGGCTACTCTAACCCCTTCAACTAGTCAAGTTCAAGAGGGAAACTCAAGTCAAATTGAAAAACTTGAGGAGGAGAATTCTCTCTTGAAAGACCAAGTTCAAGAGGTTGAGGCTAGGTTGGAAAGGTTCACGTTGGGATCTAAGAACCTTAATCGACTACTTGGAACCCAAAGAGTCGTGTACAACAAAGCCGACTGATTTAAGTCAAAGACTACGAATAGGTCTTATATGTCTATCGTAAATCATAGTCATCAAAGAGTCCAAGCATGGGTCCCAAAGGTTTTATTGAACTCACATATAAGGAATAATAAGTATTGGATTCCTCAGGATCAAGTTCATTATTTGAATAGACCATATTGGTTCAATGGTCCAGGGGGAGCTAACACTAAAATAGTATACCCGCTTACTTAGCAAAACCATTGCATATTTTACTTTAATTTTTAGAATGTCTAGATAGGGTAAATGATTAGTCAACTCTTGACAAACATAGTATCGACGGCGAGATGATAGTACGTTAGGGAAACAAAGTCTCGTGTATTCGAGCTAGATAAGGCGTATCTAGCTTGGTGCACTTGACCGAGTGGAACTAGCTGAAGCTACCTCGTCGTATCCTAAACTAGTTAGACCAGGAAGTAACCCTAAGTGACTTAAGTGATATTTTCTTGAATTTGGCTTTGTCTAAGGAAGTGATCGTTGTTCCGATCAAAGAAGGCCCCTGTGCCTCGCCACGACCTGGAAGCCAGTTTCTCGAAAAGTTACTTAACGATCTAAAGGTTAAATCCGAATCTAACCCAAGGTTGACTATCTTTAATCAATTTAAAATCATCTCACAAAACATATAAGGTGAACAAATTCTGAGACACATAGAATGGGTGAGATGTTAAGGATAATTGAAATATACTTAAAACAATCTTCAAAATACTACTTATTTTCTCAACTATTGTACTTAATGACTCTTTAGGCCAATGTTTAGCGCCCCCTACATCTCTTATACTTCATATATTTGACTAAGGGGGAAAGCAAACTAACTCTAAGGGTTATATTATAAACCTTTAGATTATTAGTGCAGAGGGACATACCTCGAACCAATCTATCTAACTATTGCTAGACGCATGTTTGGACTCATAGTTGATTTATCTTGATGCATGCATATACCATATTGTCTTTAAACCCCTATTTTTATAACAAACTTCATTTTTACATAACAAACTTCATTTTTACAGAACAAACCCCAACATTTGTTTTGATTTATGGCAAAAGGGGGAGAAGAGCGAAAGTTAAGGGGGAGTAACACAAAATTTATTTAATTTTGAATTATTCAAAACTCACCTAGGGTTAAGGGGGAGTTTTGGTTAAGGGGGAGTTTTTGAAAATGACATTCATCATTTACTATACTTGTTTTATGCTTTAAGTTTCCTTAACTTTGTGTTGGTTTGCCATAGATCAAAAAGGGGGAGATTGTTGGTGCAGGGGCACTAGATAATTGAACCTGTATTTTGATTATGGCAAAGACACAAAGTTAAGTCTACATTTTTATCTCACGAGTTAAATCAAGTGTGCAGAAAAGTGTTAAAGCTGGAGCTGAAGGCTAGCGACACCCGGAGGAAGCCGCGGTGGTCAGGCAACACTCGAGTGACTTCGGAGGGAGCCGAAGGAATCGAGTGGAAGGCCGGACGCGAGAGCTACTATCGAGGTAAGCTCGTGTGAGTGAGAGATTGTAAGGTCATGTCCTCTTTACGGGGATGACCGTAGGCGGCGATCCGACTAAGGCTTCCTATGGAAGGTCTAGGTCGAGATCGGACGGTTAGAAACCGTCGTATTTATCATTTTCTGAGCTAACCTCTTATTGCAGGGAAGTGGTTAAGCCGGCAATGATCACTGGAAAATGGAAGCGATCGATGCCCATCACCGATCCGATGGGAGGCATCACCGATCGATGGCGACGATTCAGCTTTTGCACTAGGTCAAAACGGATAACGTTTGACGCGGCCACTTCGCGATAAAATTTGGACAACTTCATGATCCGTTCCGAAATAAGAGGAGACAAATTTAGAGGCCAAAGTCTATAAAAGGAGGGGAGGATTCCATCTCCAAATCACATCAAGTTTATTCATCAAGTGCTCCTACAACGCCAACGCTCCAACATCGTCATAACGCCGACGCGACATCAAGTTTCGATCTTCTTCGTCGGCAGTAGAATCAAGTAATATTTTTGATATTGTATTCTTTGTTTTTCTTCATAACGAGGTGAGGTAGGCTTGTTGCCTCATCCTCGTATATTCGGTTTTGTGATCGTTGTCTCCTACCTCCAACGAGGAGGAGACGTTATAGTGCTTTGCCCTCCGTACGCGGTCTAGGACCGATAGGGCCTTGGAGTAGCAACTGCTGGGTTGTGAACCAAGTAAAATAAACGTGTTCATTTATTTTTCGCTGTGCTTAATTTGAGTATCGAACGAATGAAAAAGAAAAGATTTACGATCGCTATTCACCCCCCCCCCTAGCGATGCTTCTAGATCCAACAGTTGCTCCATGATAGTGGTCAAGTGTTCAGCTTGGTTAGGAGACGGGTGGTGTGGTTCTTCAGCAGGAAGAGTAGGTTCTTCCTCAAGATCCATATTCTCCCCAACTTGATGGCCATCCTTCCAATGAATCTCTTCTGTAGGGGGTGCGAATCATGCCGGCTAGAGATAAATTTCTCCAATGGATATAGTCCAGCCTTTTCACCTCCCTCACTTTTCCCTTGGATGTGTTTATGCCTAGGGACTCTGACCAGAAAGTGAGGATGTGACCAAAGGCATATAAACCTTTTTCTTGACTAGAATGGAAAAATGGACAATGCACAGAAACATGTTCAAAGCTATGTTAAAATCAAGGTGGTTTTTGAGAAGGCGGAGAGCCAATAAATGATGTGGCCTAACTTTGTCTTGCCCTTTGGTGACTATGGGCAAAATGCATCCGACAATGACTTTGTATAAGATGTTGTCAGTAGCCGTTAGTGTCATGGCTGACACCAAGTTAACTCCTTCATCTCTAGGATGCCTAAATAAGGATTCGTGGATGGAATTGAGGTCAAAGCCTACTAAATTTTCAGGAAGAGTTGGATAGCATTCTAGGTTAGGGGAGGACTCTCTACATCCTAGAAATGATCTCCAGATGGCTGGAGTAAGAGTGATATATGTTTTGGCTACCATCGACTTATAGATAAGCCTATCTACAGTGGGTTGTAGGTTGTTATAGAATTCGACAAGTAAGTCTTCATTGATATCGTGATCGCAGTAGACTAACTTACTGAGTCTATAGTGCTCAACCATCTTGCTAACATATGGTGCATTATTGGAGAAGAAATGACCATCTATGGACCGGATGCTTAGGAGTTCAAAATCATGGGTCCTAAAGGTGTGCAAATGATATTCTGAGGGGAAACGATGGTCCGAGCAAGGCCTCTCTCGTGAGGGCCTAGAGGTGGAAGACTCATGCTCCTTTCTTTTTAGTCTAAAATGTCATGTGGCAAATATGTCATGCGCACAAGATTTACCCATGAAATGATGCATGTCAATTGGGGAAAGTGATTAGCTACTTAGAGACCCTCTAAAATCATAAGGAGAGTAAGGGAAAAGTCTTACTTGGGTGCCATAGAACCAAGAACAAGAGCTTGCTACAGAAGAAGAAGTTTTCTTGCTAGAACCCTAGTTGTGGTCGAGTGGTCAGAGATTAGGGTTAGGGTTAAGAGGAAATGGCAAGGAGAAGGAAGAAGATCCTTACCCTAGACTAGAGAAGGCTTGTTTTGAGGTTGTAAAGCTTGGACGGAGATGAAGAGCTCAACTGGCGTTCATCGCAGTCGGGAGAGCATGATTGTGGGGAAGAAAAATCGCGGAATGAAGGGGTTCCCGTTTAAATCTATGAGACATCAGTCGAGGCGATGAGTGGGTCGGCTCGACTGGTAACATCAGTCGAGGCGACGATTGAGGCGCATTTGGTTCTGAGTGTGATCGGAATTGCCCAGTCAAGGCTCTAGTCGAAGCGCACTCGATTCTTAGTGCTGAAAACTCATACCAGTCGGGGCACCGGTCGAGTCTGTCTCGGTTGATAGGCTTAAAAAAAATTGGGTTTCAATATCTGAACACTCCAACTGAGTTTTGAGTAATTTCTAAGGCTTAGGTATGTGTTAAAAACACTTGATATGATATCCTAACACCCTTTTTGATTGTTTTAAACAGTTGGTATCTATGTTTTTTGTCTCAAAGAGGGTCCAACCAATTTTACTTGGTTGGAATGTCTAGTTTTGATCTTGGAACCACAAACACAAGAATGTGTAATGGTCTTCCCCATAACTAGTCACATTAGTGATTTTTGTCTCGTCAACCTCTCTATCTCAGGGATGCAATGAGCATGTGAAATAGAGTGGTCGATCCTATCATCTCACCCCATTTCTAGCAATACAAAAATAGTTTTGTGATTCTTATCGTTTTTGTGAGAAGATCCTAGGTCTTCCAAATTTAAATTCACATTTCTCTTGTTAAATGGATTTTTTTTATATTAACCTAAGATCATGGAGGGATCCTCCTTCATTGGGCAGCATACATGCCCAACTCTCTTCTCAAATGGCTAAACTCATTTTCGGGAAGATGTTTTGTGAATATGTCGGCTAGGATAGACTTGGACTCAACATGGCTGAGTTCAATGTCTCCCCTAGCTACATGATCTCTAATGAAGTGATGCCTCACTTCAATATGCTTGGTCCTTGAGTGATGAACCAGATTTTTTGTGAGATGTATAATGCTAATGTTATCATATAGCACTTGTACATTCCTATTAGTCAGTCCATAATCTTCTAAGGTGTGTGTTAGCCATAGCAATTGTGAAACACATTCTCCCATAACTACATATTCAGCTTCGGTTGTGGAAAGTGCTACACAGTGTTGTTTATGGCTTGACCAACTAACCAAGGCTGATCCTAAGAAATGACAGCCCCCATTAGTGCTTTTCCTATCCAACTTGCATCCGACATAGTCGAAGTCGGTATAGCCAACTAAATCAAAAGATTCATCCCGGGGGTACCACAATCTTACATTGATAGTGCCTTTTAAGTATCTCATAATTCTTTTTATAGCAATCATGTGAGACTCCTTAGCACAAGCTTGAAATCTAGCACACATACCAACAGCGAATAAAATATCAGGTTGACTCGCTGTTAAGTATAATAAACTACCTATGATACTCCTATAATTTTTCAAATCCAATGCCTTCCCTTTCTCATCACTATCTAAACGAGTATTGACAGCTATAGGTGTGCCTACTTCCTTAGCTTCCTCCATATGAAACTTTTTCAGTAACTCCATTGCGTACTTAGATTGATGTATAAAAATCCCTTCCTGGTTTGCTTTATCTCAAGTCCTAGAAAGAAGGTCAATTCTCCTACTAGACTCATCTCAAATTCACTTTCCATGTGACCAATAAACTCATTGAGATAATCCCTATTGTTTGAGCCACAGATTATGTCATCAACATAAATCTGGGCTACAAATATGTATTCACCATCCCTTTTCAAGAATAGTGTGGGATCTATCTGTCCTCTCCTAAAACCTTTCTCAATTAGGAAGGTTGACAACCACTCATACCAAGCACGAGGTGCTTGTTTAAGCCCATAAAAAGCCTTTTTTAGTTTGTACACGTGGTCTGGGAATTGTGCATTCTCAAACCCCGGGGGTTGTTCAACATAGACTTCCTCCTTGATGACTCCATTCAAGAAGGCTGACTTCACATCCATTTGATATAGTTTGAAGCCTTTGTATAATGCATAAGCAAGCATTAGTCTTATGGATTCTAACCTTGCTACAGGGGCATAAGTCTCATCATAGTCTAACCCTTCAATTTGGTTGTAGCCTTTGGCTACTAACTTTTCCTTATTTCTAACTATTTCTCCTCTATGATTTCTCTTATTCTTAAACACCCATTTTGTCCTAATAATAGAGGTTTGACCAGGTCTAGGGATTAAATCCCAAACTTGATTTCTCTCAAACTGGCCTAACTCATCTTGCATTGCAATGATCCATTCTGGATCAAGCAAAGCTTCATCCACTAACTTGGGCTCAATCTCAGAAATCAAGGCAACTTCATTTCCTTCATTTCTGAAAAATGATCTAGTCTTCACCCCATGTTGGATGCCTCCAATAATTTGGTTTTGGGGATGGCTAGTAGCATTCCTAGTGGATCTTGTTACTTGAGGTGTTTCGGGTACTACTAAAATCTGTTCAGATTCTCCAACCTCAAGTGATGACCCCTGAGCTCTCACTCTCTCTTCATCAGAATCCACTCTTGCTTCCCCTATAGGGTTGCTATCTTCCAATTCTATCTTCCTCAATTCCAGCTCAAACTCCACCGATTTTCTGTCTGAATCAATATTCATTCCTTTTTCTTCAAACACAACATTAGTTGACTCTTCTACTAGCTTAGTCCTATGGTTGTAGACTCTATAAGCTTTGCTAGTGAGGGAATATCCAACAAGGATACCCTCATCAGCTTTTGTAGAAAATTTTCCTAAATGATCCTTGGTATTTAGGATATACACCATATAACCAAATACCCTAAGGCGCTTGATTGTAGGTGGCTTTCCAAACCAAAGTTCATGTGGTGTTTTTCTTAAGAATCTATGTATCAAAACCCAGTTTTGAACATAGCACGCAGTGCTAACTACTTCAGCCCATAGGAAGTTTGGTAATTGGTATTCATTTAGCATACTCCTAGCTACCTCTTGCAAGGCTCTATTTCTCCTTTCTACAACACCATTTTGCTGTGGTGTTCTATTGTGGAGAATTCATGTTTGTATCCTTTCACTAAACAAAAGTCCTTAAGTTTAGCATTTTCAAACTCTCCTCCATGATCACTTCTAATGATTTTAATTGTTGAGTTTTTCTCATTCTCAACTCTTCTACAAAAGAAAATGAAGGTTTCTATTGTTTGGTCCTTATGTTTAAGAAAATAAGTCCAAGTATATTTAGTGTAATCATCCACAATAACCAAGCAATATCTACTACCATTGATAGATCTAATAGTGCTAGTATCAAACAAATCCATGTGTAGTAAATCTAATGCTTGTAAAGAACTTACAGAATTCTTCCCTTTGTGGGAAGATCTCACTTGTTTTCCTTTTTGGCACGCCCCACAAACCCTATCCTTCTCTTAGGTGATTGAGGGCAGTCCTCTTACAAGTTCCTTCTTGGCCAAATTCTTGATGTTCTTCATGTTGACATGGGCCAATCTTCTGTTCCATAACCAAGACTCTTCTTCCTTGGATATGTAACACTTAAAAGACATGTTAGTAGCACTACTAAATCTAACTTGATAAATATTTTCCTTCCTAGATCCTATTAGCATGGTTTCATTGGTGTCACTGTGGATCACAAGGCATTGAGTTGAGTGAAACTCAGCTCTATACCCTGCATCACACAATTAACTTACACTCAACAAGTTAAATGTCATCCCTTTAACTAACAATACATTTCTAATTTCAAATTTTTCAGAAATGTTAATGTTACCTACTCCTACAACCTTCAATTTACCATTATTACCAAAAGAAACTGTACCTCGGTCTTTGACATGAATTGAGGAAAACAAAGAGGAGTTCCTTGTCATATGTTTGGAGCACATGCTGTCCACAAACCATGTAGTTGGATGCTCCCCCTTGATGGGTCCCTGCTAAACACGGAAAATTTGGTCTTTTGGAACCCACAAGTTGGGTCCCTCTGCATCTGCTACAAACTTTCTAGGAATCCAAGCCTTAGAAGTTCTAATAAAAGGTGATCTAGTAGAAATAAAACCAGCAGTGATAGTTCTACAATTACCAAATTTAGACCTAGCAGTTCTTGCATTAAAAGATTTTCCTTTAGCAGTTTGAGGTCCATCAATTTCACCAAAAGAAACTTTAGATCTAGATGCAGGTTTCCTAGACACTAAGGACATATAACTAAGTTCCTTTTGTTGTGAATTGAACCCTAGTCAAACCTTGTTATAGACTACATGTTGGGCTCCTAAGATCATGTTTAATGTCTTTGATCCATTGGTAAATTTCTCAAGTGTGCACTTGAGATCTTCCACCTGTTCCTTCAAGGATGTATTCTCATCCTTGATCTCCTCCAAATGAGGATTTCTAGCACCACTGTCATCAGACAGTGTATTAGTATTCTTAACTTGTTCTAATTTAGTTTTCAGTAATTTAACCTTAGTTTTGGATTTTTTTTTTCAGAGCATTTGTTAAGCAAGCAATAGTTTCATACAATTTATCTAAATGGGGAGAGTTTACCTGATCATCATCCGAAGATGATGATGAAGAGTTCGAATTTGATTGCTCCCCATCAGAATGCTTCAACTCTCCATCCAAATCTGAATTTTTAGAATTCTCCAATGCCATGAGAGCCTTTTGTTAGTGAAAGCCCTAGAGCCAATCATGTGATGATTGTTGTATGGACTTTATTGTATCATATTCCTATTTATAAAGGCATGGTTATTATATTTACTTGTATTGGTGCCAAATAACTAAGTATAATAACGTCCTTGAGTAGAAGGTTCTTATCTATATCAATCGATTGGTTGAATCGATAATGAGATGATATAGAGAACACTACTCTTAATCATTCCTAGTCAAGTAATAATATTCATGGACAATGTTAATGCGTAGAGACTAGCATGTAGGTCAACACGATGACTTGATCTCACAAGTCATGGATATGAGATATCATGTTGACACATGGGTATGCATTGGAGAATGTATACTGAATGACCCGCCATGAGAAAGTATCATGGATCGTTATATGAGTGTCATATACTTTCTCATGTGACTATTAGTATGACTATTAATTCTTGGACCTGAAGTCACCATGGTTCCCTACATAAGGTGTTTCATACTTTGGCTTCGTCAAACGTCACCCATAAATGGGTGGACTATAAAGGTAATTACTGGGTATGTAACAAATTATGATGAGGGATGTGAGTGATGCAGATGGGATCTATCCCTTCTATATGATGGAGTGACATCGTTATTCTTATTAGAGTGAGACCACAAAGTGCATGGCCATGCCCAAATGAGTAAATATGAGATATTGAGCTCATTTGATTAGAGTGAGTCTACTTGGAGTTCAAGATATAGATTGTACCGAGGATGACACGGTCTATGCCTCAATTGGTCAATCTAGATGTCAAGGATAGAGGGACATTGTCACATATTGTGAGAGTCACAATTAGTAGTCACAAAGGTAATGTTGGATCTCAACATTCTTGTAACTTGGGTAGCAATGATGTGTTGCTAGATACCGCTCATTTCTTATGTTCCTAAATCGATTTAGAAGCATTGCTAACATTACAAGAACCTATAGGGTCACACACAAAGGGCAATTAGATGGAGATTAGGTTCATATGATGAACCATGAGGATTAGGTTCATGGGATGAACCAAATTAGATTAAGAGTAATCCAAATTAGACTATTTGAGTTTGACTCAATTTGATTCAAGTGTTGAATTAGTCTAATTTAGATTTGATTCATTGAGTCAATTTAAATTAATGAATAGAGATTCATTAAATCAAATTGACTTGAATCAAGTGGTTAGATTTGATCAACATGGGTGATAAGAGGTCAAGTTTGACTTGACTTGAGATGGAAGATAAATGGTCAATTTTAACTTGACCAATTTCCATGTCATGGTGACTTGGCATTGGAGCCGACCAATGATGATGTTCCACATCATCATGGACTTATCATGTGGTGCCACCTCATGAGGGAGACCAAGAGTCATTGGCTCTTGGAGTTACATGCATGCATGTAACCCCTCAACTTGATATGGCCGGCCACTTTTCATTGAGTGGGAAGTTATTTTTTGTGAGGAACTTCATCTTCTTCCTTGGTTCTTCCTCTCTAGATCTCCCAATCCTCTTCTTGCCAAAACTTCCATGAGTGCTAGCACACTCTAGGTTTATTTTCTCCATCATTTATCCGTGTGGATACCAATAGAGGAGTGTACACTTGACACTCTTGAGTTCCGGCAAGCCATTTGTACGAGTGGGATAAGCAAAGGGCGTCGCTACGAGGGTAACACTCTCATCTTGTATATAAAACGTAGATCTAGGTTTCCATAACACATACATGAATCTATTTTTATATATCTTCGCACGGATCTGTGGCCGGGCTTCTGAGGTTTCCGTAATGCAAAAAGCGGTTTTTGTGGCTCGGAAAGTCCAACAGTGGTATCAGAGTCACGTGTGAAACATGTATGTATTTTAAATTTATAGATTTTGTATTAGAAATAAAAATTATAGATTTTTAAGTTTCTGTAAATTTCCTATTTTTATAGATTTTTTGGGTATTTTTCTCGAAGAGTCGAAGCAACAAGTGTTGGGACATTTGTAGGCTTCAACCACCGAGAAAAACTCTCTGAAATGGCGAGTTCTCGCTTTAGGTTTTTGGGACAGCAACTTAAGTCACTGTAAGATCAAGATGGGACACTCACAAATTTTATTTTGCGAGTAGGGGCGCTACCCCTAACTCCGAAAAGGGCATTGTCCCAAGATCGCGCCCGGAAACCGCTTAGCGGGACCATTACGGAGATGTGACTCATAAAATTTTAAAAATAAATAGGAAAATTATAGAAATTTTCTGTAAAATACATAATTTAGAATTATGTATAATTTTTTGATGGTCATGGCCCAAAAACCACAATATGATTAGATGATAAATGTGTTGTAATTCATAATACGGCCTGCGTGCCGTTTTTGTGGTTGTGCATGTTATATAGGGTATGCGACCTGCGTGTCGTGCCTCTTCTTTTAAAATTCTAGTTGTAAATAATTTTAGACTCGAATGTAACTCGAGTTTCATGTTTGTAATGTACAAAATAGAGCAATGGAAGGTCCATTAGTAGACGGAGTTACGAGAAGGGTGCCGACGACACATGGCGGTCAAAGGAGGCGCTTGGAGAAGCCGCTAACCCTAGTTTGACCGTCCGATCTTCTCATTGGCTTGAGAAGATCGTAGTAGGGCCATGACCACATCAAAATTAATTTATATATATATATATATATATATATATATTTGTTTTGCTTGTATGTATGTGATGCATGTGTAGGGAAATCTCGTATGCCTAATGGCATATGCGCAACGGAAAATAGGATCCCTTCCAAGTGATCCATGCGAAAGCAAACTCGTATAAAATAAATTTCTCTAAACCAAACCTATCTTATAGGAGAGGATTACCTTTGTTGCGTGCCCTTGTTAATCCCGCTTTTCCTTTCGGTTTGTTGGATCTTTAGCACGTTCAAGTGTCCGTGCCTCTATACGTATCCACACGAGCAAGCTCTTGTCTCACAAGAGAAACTAGAAGAGCTCTCCTTTACTTCTTGCTAGAGAAGTCCCTAAAGGAGAGGAATCTAGGGAAGAAGAGAAAGGAGGAAGAAGACTACTCTTCTTGCTAGCCTACACTCACAAAGCCACACAACCAAAGCTTCCACCAAGCTTCTCAAGCTCTCTCTCACAACCACACCACAATCACAATCCAAATGATGCTTTGGCCGGCCACTCCATGGGGCCTTTTATAGGGTTGGCAAAACCCTTTCACCTCCTACAATTTAATGCAATCCATTGCATTGAGACCCCTTTTGTTTTGGCCGGCCACTTAAGGAGACAAAAACCATTTTGTCCCCTTCCACCTTATCTAGCTTAGGTAGACTTTGCAGTTCCGCTTCCAGTGTCCAGTCTCACCGTTGGTGTTTGATCGATGCGTGTGAGGAGAGGAAGGCGGCGATGAGCTTTTATAGAAGGGAGAAGATCGCGGGGGTTCGGAATATTTGCATAGATTTCGACCCAAAAATAGGCATCGCATCTAATAAATTAATCAAGAAATTTAAAACGGAAGACTGTTTTCGTCAACTTATCTCAACTTTGAATTTTTAATATTTTTCGATAAGTTCTATGTATTCAATTTATTATAATAATTTCAATAATGCTGATATATTAAAAAAAAGGAAATCTATTATTATTCTAGTATCTATTTATTCTATGTGTGACATATATAATTTTTTTGAATATAAAATGTGCCAAAAGATTATCTTATGTCGAAATATTAATGTATTCTGATTGATTGTTTTTGGAGCTAGGTTGCACAATAAGAAGAATAATAATGATTTGTTGACGAATTTCATTATTATTTTTAGTTAAAACATAAAAATTAGTATTATCTTTTTATTTTTTTTATCTAATTTATTATACTTTTAAGTCTCATATTCATTTTATCTATTTTTATTAAAATGATAATATAATATTTATATAGATCCCTACGTAATTAATTATATTTGGTGTTTACATTGATATATAATAACCTTCAAGACTTCAACGATGGCTTACTCCCCCCCTTGACACCTCCTCCTAATTTCCATTCCATAATTTCTCATCCCCCAATGATTGCCCAATATCAAACAAAAAAGTGAAGGAGACAAAAACCAATCGTTGCCGGAAGCATCAAAATGATTGGGTACGTTGAGAACCTTGAAAGACTAGGTTTTCCACTGAGCCAAGAATTGGCAACTGATGTTATCCTGCAATCGTTGCCGGAAGCATACAATCAATTCGTCATGAATTATAACATGAATGAAATTCGCAATGCTAGGAACTACCCCAAGTTCACTGATGAACTTACGGAGCCAAACCTCCTTTCTTGCATCGGATAGTAATATACTCGCCACATTTGTAGAATCGGCAAGCGTGTCTGCTTTGAACTCTTCCGACTCACGGCTCCACCATTCAGCAAAACACGTACCGATTGCGATCTATAGTCATCCTTATGCATTTGGAAGCTTGCATCAGTAACCCTTCTGAGCTCCTCATTGCCTCAAATATCGTGAAATATTCTTCGTTCTTCGTAAGTACTTAAGAATATTTTTGACGCTATCCATGACTTTCACGATCATCTACTAGTCATGCTCAAAGCAAGACGTCGGGCAGAAGCATGGCGTACATGATAGACCCTATAGATGCATAAGGGATCTTATCCATGCGATCTCTCTCCTCCTTAGAAGAGGACATTGAGTCTTCGAAGACTCACACCATGTGATAAAGCAACCCTTTCTTAGAATTTTGCATAGCAAAAAGCGATCTAGCACTTTATCAATGTATGTACTGACTTAGGCCAAGTAATCTTCTAGATCTATCTCTATAGATCTTGATGCCTAGAATATATGACTTCACTAAGTCCTTCATCGAGAAACAATTCCCTAACCACATCTTCTGAGGAGGGAATATCATTTAGAAGTATGTCATCTACATACAAGACAAGAAATACAATTGTGCTACTATTTCTCTTGTAGACACAAGGCTCATCTTCATTCTTGATGAAACCAAACTCTTTGATTGCATCATCGAATCGAAGATTCCAGCTTCGAGAGGCTTGCTTTAGTCCATAAATGGACCTTTGCAGTTTGCATACCTTTCCAGGATGCTTTGGATCTTCAAAACCCTCAGGTTGTGTCATGCACACATCCTCGAGTAGCTTTCCATTCAGAAAAGCGGTTTTGACATCCATCTGCCAGATCTCATAATCATGGTAGGCTGCAATAGCAAGTATGATCCGAATGGATTTAAGCATCGTCGGTGAAAAGGTTTCTTAGTCAATACCATGAATTTGTTTGAATCCTTTAGCCACCAATCTACCTTTATAGGTATGCTTATTACCATCCATGTCATCTTTTACTTTAAAGACCCACTTACACCCAATGGGTTTTACCCTTCGTGGATCAACCAAAGTCCATACTTGGTTAGTGTACATGGATTCCATTTCGGATCTCATGGCCTCTAGCCATTTCTCAGAATCTGGGCTCATCATAGCTTCTTGATAGGATGTAGGCTCGTCAAGATCGACAAGCAATACTTCACCATTGTCAGTCAAGAGAAAAGAATATCTCTCGGGTTGATGACGGATCCTATTAGATCTACGAAGAGGTTGGTCTACTTGAACAGGTGTTTGCTCCACAACTCTTTGGGCAACAAATTCCTCATCCACAACACTTTGTGGTGCCTGTTCATTTTCCATCGAAGCCTTAGTGTTATCATCATCTTGAACTTCTTCAAGATGAATTTTACTCCCACTAGTATTTCTAGAAATAAATTCTCTTTCTAGAAAGACAGCATTTCTGGCAACAAACACCTTGCCAAGTGTGGGATTGTAAAAGTAATATCCCTTAGTTTCCTTGGGATATCCTACAAAATAACACTTATCTGATTTGGGTCCTAGTTTATCTGAGACTTGACGTCTAACGTAAGCTTCACAACCCCAAATCTTTATAAAAGACATTTTGGGACTCTTCCCGGTCCATATCGTATATGGTGTCTTTTCTACGGCTTTTGATGGAACGCGATTAAGTGTGAAAGCGGCTGTCTCTAGAGCTAAACCCCAAAAGGAAGTAGGTAGATCAGTCTGGCTCATCATTGATCGTACCATATCTAATAGAGTACGATTTCTCCTCTCAGATACACCATTCCATTGTGGTGTTCCAGGTGGAGTGAGTTGGGATATTATCCCACACTCAGCCAGGTGATCACGAAACTCTTGACTAAGGTATTCACCACCTCGATCTGATCGAAGTAGCTTAATACGCTTACCAAGTTGGTTTTGTACTTCATTCTTGAATTCTTTGAACTTTTCAAAGGATTCTGACTTATGTCTCATCAAATATAAGTAGCCAAATCTACTCACATCATCAGTGAAAGTAATAAAGTACTTATAGCCTGCTCGCCCGACATTGAAAGGGCCACATACATCAGTATGTATGAGTCCTAACAAATCCGTCGCTCTCTCGCCATGTCCACTAAATGGAGTTTTAGTCATCTTTCCTAAAAGACAAGACTTGCATACCTCATATGATTCAAAATCAAATGAGTCCAATAATCCATCTTTATGGAGTTGGGATATGCGTTTTTCATTTATGTGACCTAGGCGTGATGCGAGATATGTCAGGGTTCAAATCATTCGATTTGAACCGTTTTTATTTTACGTTATAAATTGGGTTATCTAAATCTAGAACATAGAGACCATTCATAAGTGGTGCATTACAATAGAACATTTCATTTAAATAAATGGAACAACATTTGTCCTTTATTATAAAAGAAAAGTTTTTCTTGTCTAAACAAGATCACGAAATTATGTTCTTTGTTAATGCGGTACATAGAAGCACTCCTCTAGTTCTAAGATAAGCCCGATGGGCAAAGACAAAGAATATGTTCCTCTGACTCTGGAGCAACTTTTGCGCCATTGCCTGCTCGTAGGTCCACTTCACCCTTTGCCATTATTCTACTATTTCTGATCCTGCACATTAGTACAAATGTGAGATGCACATCCGGTATCTAATACCCATGTAGAAGAAATAGATAGATTAACTTCTATAACGTGTATACCTGAGGCAGAAGTCCCACTTCTCTTGTTCTTTACTTCCTCAAGGTAGACTTTGCAGTTACGCTTCCATTGTCCAGTCTCACCGCAATGTAAGCAGTCCCCTTCCTTATGTAATTTACCTTTACCCTTTGAAGTGGATGAATTTGCCTTGCCTTTGGCTTGGGTCTTACCCTTGCCTTTACCTTTGCCCTTTTTTAGTATATTACTAACTTTCTTCTTGAGATTTGGTTGATTCTTAACATCTTTGAGAATCTCAGGCAAAGGTTTATCAATTTCATTCATGTTATAATTCATGACGAATTGATTGTATGCTTCCGGCAACAATTGCAGGATAACATCAGTTGTCAATTCTTGGCTCAGTGGAAAACCTAGTCTTTCAAGGTTCTCAACGTACCCAATCATTTTGAGTACGTGAGTTCCTACAGGTGTTCCTTCTTGCATCTTGCATGCAAAAAGAGCCTTAGACACTTCAAAACGCTGTGCCGCTTGTCCTTGATATAGTTGTTTCGTGCTCAACCATATCATAGGCATCCATGTTCTCATGTTTGCTTACAAGCTCGAGTGGCAAGCATAAGGCATGACACATCCAATGCGTCATCTTGATGCTTCTTATAAGCATCCTTTTCAGCACGAGTGGCCGCATGGGCGGGTGTTTCAGGGGTAGCCTGCTCTAGGACATATAGTTTGCGTTCTTGCTTGAGGATAATCCTCAAGTTCCTATACCAGTCAAGAAAGTTTGCTCCATTGAGCTTGTCCTTCTCAAGGACAGATCGCAAGTTGAGGGGGTGTGTCGTGTTAGATGACATGGTGATCTACAACATTAAAATGCAAAGTTAAGTACCATACCTAAATCATTTAATTAGGCCTTTAATTAAATGAGGCTCCCAATAAATTCTCATAGCTACTATTTAGCTATAAATTTATATGGGATAAAGATCCACATCATAATTCATCTTGAGTTAGCTTTGGCTAATCGCCCAAGACGTAGTATAATTAGGTAGGCAATCTTTTTCCAATTACATCTGATGTAACTCTTTAATAGCTTTGGTTAAGTTTTAGATTAGTTTAGTGTTTATTCCTAAACCAGCTTCCAGGCTGTGGCGAGGCACAGGGGCCTTCTTGGATATCGGAGCAACGACCACTGCTACGACAAAGTCGATGTTCTAAATCACACAAAACTAATGTTAACACTTATGTTCAAAGCTAATATATGCCTCTACTTTCTTAACCAATTAAGAAAACACTTAATTAAGTCTTAACCAAGACTGATAGCGGGACATCACGATTGTCCACTCGCACCCCTCCAAGATAAAATGCATTGCTTTGCTTTGGCAAACCCAATAACAAATGATCGAGGAAGTAGTGAGTACCAACTTTGGTAGGCATATCGTTTAGACTTATTAAGAAATAAACATGTATCATATACATATTAGCATACATCACATATAAGCTAAACTAATCATGCATCACATACAAGCTAAACTAACATGCATCACATACATATTAAACTAACGTGTCATGGTTATGGCCCTTATTCTACAATCTTCTCAAGCCAATGAAAAGATTGATTGGTCAACCTAGGGATAGCATCTTCTCCTAAGTGCTTCCTTTTGGTTGTCTTGTGTGTTGACTTCCTCCTTGTAACCTCATCTTCCAATGGACCCTCCATCCTTGTTTTGTACATTACAAAGGAGAAATACTCGAGTTACATTCAGTCTAAAACTAATTTTACAACAAGAATATTAGGAGAAAGGCACACACATGAGGCCGTATTAAGAATTACAACACACAATCACAAACTTTTTGGGACTAGGCCATAACCATGCACCATGTCATTTTAACTTTTAAAAGACATTGGATATTTTATTAT
Organism: Wurfbainia villosa; assembly: GCA_025175895.1. Lineage (NCBI taxonomy): Eukaryota > Viridiplantae > Streptophyta > Magnoliopsida > Zingiberales > Zingiberaceae > Wurfbainia > Wurfbainia villosa. Next base: position 98,125,675 of record CM045990.1, read on the forward strand.
GTTTGAAAATTTGCTAATGCAATTATCAACTCATAATAAAATTTATCCTACTTCTATATCACATATAAAATAGAGAAAACCTATTTTTATACGATCTTTCGCAAGTGGCTGATACCCGTAGGGAAATCTCGTATGCCTAATGGCATATGCGCAACGGAAAATAGGATCCCTTCCAAGTGATCCATGCGAAAGCAAACTCGTATAAAATAAATTTCTCTAAACCAAACCTATCTTATAGGAGAGGATTACCTTTGTTGCGTGCCCTTGTTAATCCCGCTTTTCCTTTCGGTTTGTTGGATCTTTAGCACGTTCAAGTGTCCGTGCCTCTATACGTATCCACACGAGCAAGCTCTTGTCTCACAAGAGAAACTAGAAGAGCTCTCCTTTACTTCTTGCTAGAGAAGTCCCTAAAGGAGAGGAATCTAGGGAAGAAGAGAAAGGAGGAAGAAGACTACTCTTCTTGCTAGCCTACACTCACAAAGCCACACAACCAAAGCTTCCACCAAGCTTCTCAAGCTCTCTCTCACAACCACACCACAATCACAATCCAAATGATGCTTTGGCCGGCCACTCCATGGGGCCTTTTATAGGGTTGGCAAAACCCTTTCACCTCCTACAATTTAATGCAATCCATTGCATTGAGACCCCTTTTGTTTTGGCCGGCCACTTAAGGAGACAAAAACCATTTTGTCCCCTTCCACCTTATCTAGCTTAGGTGGATGCTTAGGTGGCATGCTTATGTGGCATGCTTATGTGGCATTCATGCATGTTGAATTAATCTTATTAATTCAATTAAGCTTATGTTATCATATTGAATTAATCTTATTAAATCAATAAGGTAACATATTGAATTAATCTCATTAAATCAATTAGCTAAAATTCTCATTAAGCTTAAAGTCCAAAACCATTTTGTACTTAAGCTTATTCCCAAATTATTCTAGTCAAACTAGAATACTCTAATTCCTCTAATTATCATGCTCTTTGTGTGTGACCCTATAGGCTCTCATAACGTTGGCAGTGGACCTAAACTCTTTTAGATACACAAGCAATGAGCGGCATCTAGCAATACATCATTGCTACCCAAGTTACGAGATAAGTCAAGATCCGACTAACCTTTCCGTGACTACTATAATATATGACCGTGTCCTTCTATCCTTGATATCGATTGATCAATGAGGCATAGACCGTGTCATCCTCGATCAATCTATGTGTTTCTTGATCCCTGAGTAAACTAACTCAAACAAATGAGCTCAATATCTCATATTGACTCATTCGAGCATGGCCATGCGTTTTAGTAGTTCTACTCAATAAAGGGGCAAACCGATATCACTCTCGTAATATGAGAGGGATAGATCCCATCTACATCACTCACATCCCTCCGCATAATTTGTTACATACCCAGTAATCGCCTTTATGGTCAACCCTGTTACGGGTGACGTTTGACGATACCAAAGTACATAACTCCTTATGTAGGGAACCATAGTGACTTCAGGTCTAAGGACTATTCATACCAATAGTCACATGAGAAAGTTTATGACACTCATATAACGATCCATGAAACTTTCTCATGGCGGGTCAGTTCAGTATATATTCTCCAATATATACCCATGTGTCAACTTGATATCATATATCCATGACTTGTGAGATCAAGTCATCAATTGACCTACATGCTAGTCTTTATGTATTATTATTGCCCTTGCATATTAATACTCGACTAGGAACATTTAGGAAAGTGTTCTCTACAGCCTCTCATAATCAATTCTGCCAATTGATGTGCTGTAGATAAGAACCTACTTTTCTAGGGTATTATTATATTTAAATTAGCTGGCACAAGCAAGATGTAAATATAATAACCAATCCTTTGCCTTTATAGAATATGATACAAAATGTTCCCTATTCAACCATCACATGATTGGTTCTAGGGCTTTAACTAACAGCATGCTAGTAAATTTTGCTTGTATGTATATGATGCATGCTAGGATATTTTTCTTGTACGTATATGATGCATGCTAGAATAATGCTTGTATGTATGTGATGCATGCTAGTGTAGGGTAATAAAGGCCTTAATGCGTATATGATACACATTATGAGTAGATTAGATCTTAATCGAATCAACTCGAAAATGCCTACCAAGTCTTGATACCCATCACTACCTCGATCATTAATTGTTGTTGAATCTACCAAAGCAGAGCAACAAATATTATCTTGGTAGGGTGCGAAGGGACAATCTTGGTCCCACCTATCATGGCTTGGGTTAGAGTAAGCTCAATTAGATTGAGTAAAAACTAGTTAACTCAATTGGATCGAGTAGAACTATAGCCATATTTCAACCATTGGAAAGATAGGATAAGATCGCATTTACACTAAATCTTGGGCGATTTAGCCAAAGCTAACTCAAGATCTTTTGTAAATGTGGGTCTTGATCCTATAAAGAAGAGTTGCATAGAGATGTAATCGATAATGTGTTAGCTACCGATCATACTAAGTCTTGGGCGATTTAGCCAAAGCTAACTCAAGGCCTAGTATGATGTGGATCTTATCCCGCAAGAATTATAACATGTTTGTATGAATCTAGTAATGTGGTTTGACCACATCCATAACTCGATTCTACAAAAGTCCTATAATTCAGTGGGAGCATCATTTGATTAAAGGCCTAATTAAATGATAAATGGAATATGATATTAATTTTCTGCATTGTGTATGTTGTAGATTACTATGTCGATAAACACGAACACTCTCTCCCTGCGTTCTTTCCTTGAGAAGGACAAGCTCAATGGAGCAAATTTCCTGGACTGGTACAGGAACCTGAGAATTGTTCTCACCCAAGAAAGGAAACTGTACGTCCTGGAGCAACCCATTCTGGAGGTACCTCCTGCCACTGCCTTGTGAACCGATAAAGATGCTTACAAGAAGGATCAAGATGATGCATTAGATGTGGCATGTCTCATGCTTGCGACCATGAACTCTGAGCTTCAGAAGCAACACGAGTTCATGAATGCTCATGATATGGTTGAACATCTTCATCAACTATATCAAGGACAAGCAAGGCACGAGAGATATGAGATCTCTAAGGCATTATTTCAATCCAAGATGCAAGATGGGACTCCCGTAGGTCCATATGTACTCAAGATGATTGGGTACATAGAAAACCTATAGAGGTTGGGATTCCCACTTGGCCAAGAGCTGGCCACTGACTTGATCTTGCAATCTCTGCCACAAAGCTACAATCAATTTATCATAAATTACAACATGAATGAAATTGATAAGCCGCTGCCTGAGATGCTCAGCATGTTGAGAACTGCTGAGCTCAACCTTAAGAAAGAAAAATCTGACTCCATTTTGATGGTGCAAAAGAAGAAAGGCAAGGGCAAGCCTAAATGTAAGGGAAAGTCCCAAGCCAAGGGCAAAGGCAAAGAACTGAAACCCAAAGAAGGGGTGGCCAAAGAAGGGACTTGCTTCCACTGCAAGGAAGCAGGACACTGGAAGTGTAATTGCAAAGCATACCTGGAAGATCTTAAGAAGAAGAGAAGTGAGACTTCTACTTCAGGTATAAATATTATAGAAGTCAATCTATCTATTTCTTCATCATAGGTATTAGATACCGGATGTGCATCTCACATTTGTACCAATGTACAGGCGCTGAGAAATAGCAGGACATTGACAAAGGGCAAGGTGGACCTACGAGTAGACAATGGAGCAAGAGTTGCTGCTATTGTTGTAGGAACTTATGATCTATCTCTGCCCTCTGGGCTTGTACTAGAACTAGATGAATGTTGTTATGTGCCTGCTTTGACTAAGAACATAATTTCGGTTTCTTATTTGGACAAGAAAGAATTTACATTTATAATAAAGAACAAATATTGTTCAGTTTATTTAAATGATATGTTCTATTATAGTGCACCTCTAATGAATGGACTCTACTTTCTACGTTCAATTTACGTATTGCTATACATATTTTACTACGGACACCACTTAAATCTTGTACCACCACTGGACGTCGTTTAGTCAAATTTTGAAGTACGATAACAACTCTTGCTTTGTGTTTAACCAAAGTAACTGGGTTTGGACTCATTTGATTTTGAATCATATGAGACATACGAGTCTTGCCTTTTAGGCAAGATGACCAAGACTCCCTTTAGTGGACACAATGAAAGAGCAACAGATTTGTTAGGACTTATACATAGTGATGTATGTGGCCCTTTCAATATTGCTGCTAGAGGTGGTTACAGGTACTTCATTACATTTACTGATGACTTTAGTAGATATGGTTATGTGTATCTGATGACACATAAATCTGAATCCTTTGAAAAGTTCAAAGAATTCAAGAATGAAGTACAAAACCAACTTGGCAAGAGTATTAAGATACTTCGATCAGATCGAGGTAGTGAATACCTTAGCCATGAGTTTCATGACTATCTAGCTAAGTGTGGGATTCTATCCCAACTCACTCCTCCTGGAACACCACAGTGAAATGGTGTATCCGATAGGAGGAATCATACCCTATTATGTTGGTGCAGTGGGCACCTAAGTCGAACCTATGTTTTGATTATAGCAAACGATACAAAGTTAAGCTTATATTGTTATCTCACGAGCTAAATCAAGTGTGCAGAAAAGTCTCAATGCTGGAGCTGAAGGCTAGCGACACCCGGAGGAAGCCGCGGTGGTCGGGCGAAACTCGAGTTACTTCGGAGGGAGCCGAAGGAATCGAGTGGAAGGCCGGAAGCAAAAGCGACAAGTAAGTATCGAGGTAAGCTCGTGTGTGCAAGCGTAAGTGAGGTCGTGTCCTTTGTACGGGGACGTCCTTAGGCGACGATCCAACCCAAGACTTCCTATGGAAGGTCTATGTTGAGATCGGACGGCAAGTGGCCGTCGAATTCACTTGTATTTTGAGCTAAACTCCTTTTTTAGTCAAAAATCGTTCTGCCAGATTCAACGGCCAGTTCAGCGGCGATTCAACGGCGATTCAATGGCCAGTTCAGCCGGTGGTCAAAAAATCAGCCTCGAGTCAAGCTTTATCACCATTTTCAAGGAGTTTTGTGCCCATTTGTGATTGGTTGAAGACCCATTCGTTGAGGGGCTTAAAGGCTATAAAGGAGGGCCAAACCTAGGGTTTTTCATCAATTCAAAAGCTTCCAAGTGCTTGATACGCTCGCTCGACTCTCAGACATCCCTCTGAAGCTGCGGCGGCGACTAAAGCTTCAACCTCCAATCCTTGAAGTCGTCGGTATAATCTTTAATTTTGTATAAGTTGTCTTTATTTTCAAGCTTTAAATCATATCAAGGAGAGAGTGTCCTCTACCTTGAATCTTTATTGAGTTTTTGTATTAAACAACTCCTATCTCTATCGAGAAGGAGTTCGTTTAATATTTGCCCTCCGTGCGTGGTCAAGGACCATTAGGGCCTTGGAGTAATGGCCGTAGGCTCTGAACCAAGTAAAACCCTCGTGTTTTTATTTATTTATTGCTATCTTTCCGCTGCATTTACTCATTGCCAATTGAGCGATTACGAAAAGTTTTTTTCTTAGCTATTCACCCCCTCTAGCGCTCAAATCGATCCAACAATTGGTATCGAGGCGGGGTTGCTAAGATTTGGTGAAACCACCAATCTAGCTTTTTACAGATTTATTTTCTTTTAATTCTGTTTATTTTTATTTATTTTGTTTGTTAAATTCTCTCCCTTTTCTACTAATCCAAGGCGAGTCTTGGTACTTGTTTTTGAGTTTTTGTCTTTGCTAGCTTTTCGGTCTTCGTCTCTTTTTGTCTTTTTGTTTTAATGGCCCATCTCGAGGGTTTTAGCACCATCCGACCTCCGTTTTACAACGGAGATGACTTCCGTTATTGGAAGGGTCGGATGGAATGCTTTCTCAAAACCCAACTCGAGATGTGGATCATAATCAAGCGGGTTTCACACTTCCGACTAATGAAGTGGGTGACTCCTTGGATTATGATCAATGAACCGTTACAACAAAACGACAAGTCGGCCGACGCCAAGGCAAATACAAATCCTCCAATGCGGCCTATCCAAGGAGGAGTTAAATCGCGTCGGCCCCTTCATAAGCGCAAAGGATCTTTGGACTAAACTAATCGAGTTACGAAGGATCGGATCAAGCCAAGGTATGTAAGCGTGATTTGTTATTCAATAAATTGTACACACTAAAAATGCGGGAACACGAATCCGCGGCGCAACTCCACGCCCGTGTCGAGGACATAAATCAACAACTTACATAATCGGGCAAAAAGGTCGAAAACCGCGACCTTATAAGGTATGTTCTAAACTCTTTTCGAGGACTACCTTGTGGGCATCCATAGTCGATGCCTACAAGGTCTCCAAGGATCTTTCTAAAATTAGGTTAGATGAACTCTTTTCGATTTGAATTACATGAACAATCCAACTTTCGGAACCGAGAGGTATAGCTTTATTTGCAGGATCAAGAAGAAGAAAATGCAAGCAAGCCACCACCAACCGAGGAGGAAGGCGAGTCAGAAGAAGAAGTTGACCTGCCGAACTAATGAACCTAGCGAGAAGAATAGCCAAGGGGCCAGCGAACCACGACTCGACCCAACCAAGGTAAACCTAAAAGTTCTAATATTAGGTGTTATGAGTGTAGCGAGGTTTGGACATATCAAGTCCGAGTGCCCCAAGCTCAACCACCAAGGACCTAAGCACAAGAAGGCCCTCAGCGCGACATGGGAAGAAGCGTCATCCGAAGAAGGCGAAGACCACGTCTTCATGGCGAAATCAATTAGTCGGACACGGAGACCGAACAGAACTTGAGTCGAGCGGGAGGATGATTCGGACTCTGAAGCAACCTTCAAGTCAAGCCCGCGGATCGCATCCGGTTCAAAGATACCCTTAAGGAGAGACGTACTTTATTTAATACTTTACATAATAAGGTAAGGTTTTTGTCTAGGAAGTTAGCTAAGTCCGAGTCCAAGGTCGAGACCCTGGTTGAGGAAGTTAAACTCCTCAAACACGAGGTCTCCCTAACCTCTTCGACTAGTCGAGTTCAAGAGAATGACTCAACTCGGGTTGAAAAACTCGAAGTTGAGAACTCACTCTTGAAAAGTCAAGTCGAAGATCTTAGGAATACGTTGGAAAGGTTTACTTTGGGATCCAAAGGACTTGACCTCCTACTTGGATCGCAAAGGGCCGTGTACAACAAGGCCGGACTAGGGTTTAGCTCAAACACGACCAATAAGTCGTATATGTCAATCGTAAGTAGACATAAAAAATGTGTCCAAGCATGGGTCCCTAAGACCACTTTGATTTCAACTCTAGGATCTAACTCGTACTGGGTTCCCAAGGACCAAATCCACTATGTGGATAGACCGAACCGATTCAACCGTCTAGGGGTAGCCAGTACAAAACATGTTTGTGCTTTAACTTAGAAATTGCATGCTTAGTTTTTTTTTTTTTGTTGTTTTTTTTTTAACTCACTTGGAATACACAAATAACCAACTAAAAAATCCTTCGAAAAGATTGAGCCTCGGGGAGCCTCTTTTCAAATAACCAACTAAAATCCTTCGAAAAGATTGAGCCTCGGGGAGCCTCTTTTCAAAAATAACTAGTTAGACTAGGAAATAGTCTTAGGTGAGTCAAGTCATCATTTTCTTGAACATGGCTTTGTCTAAGGAAGTGGTCGATGATCCGATAAAAGAAGGCCCCTGTGCCTCGCCACGACCTGGAAGCCATGATCTTGAAAAGGTAAACTTGACAAGCCTTGGGTTAAATCAAATCTAACTTGAACCTAAATCCACTCAATCAAACTTAATTGAAAATCATCTCAACATAAAATTACTTGAACCTAAATCCACTTAATCAACTTAATTGAAAATCATCTCAATATAAAATTACTTGAACCTAAATCCTAATTACTTGAACCTAAATCCACTTAATCAATTTAATTGAAAATCATCTCAACATAAAATCACTTAAACCTAAATCCACTTAATAAATTTAATTGGGAGTCATCTCACAAAAAACACATAAGTATAACATGCTTGATCATATAGACTCGGGTGAGATGACCTAGGTTTAACAACTTACAACCAATTTAAAAATAAAAATCTAACATTCAATCCAACCACCTTGTGTGTAGGATCAATGGATGTTGGACAGTGGTTGCTCCCGACACATGACCGGGGATCAACTCAAATTCACAAAGCTTCGATTCAAACGACAAGGATCGGTAGCCTTTGGGAATAACGGCAAGCTCAAAATCATCGGATCAGGTGATATCGAGCTTAACTCGAATTTTGTTATTAAAAATGTATTACTTGTAGAGAATTTTGAATATAACCTGCTTAGCGTAAGCCAATTGTGTGACAATAACTATAAGGTCGTATTTTTAGAAAATGAATGTGTAATTAAAACAAATGAAACAGCTAAAACAATACTCAAAGGAACTAGGACAAATAACATTTATACAATGAACTTAATCAAATCCTCAGCCAAATGTCTTATGACACAGGAAGAGGAATCATGGTTGTGGCACCGACGACTCGGTCACTCGCACCCAAGACTCGTCCACAAGATGAGTCAGAGTGGCTTAGTCAGAGGTTTACCCAACCTCAACAACTTGGTTAATAAAATCTATAATGCTTGTCAACAAGGAAAACAACCTAGGACACAACACAAGTTAACTAACCAAGAACGAACCTCAAGTGTACTTGAGCTCCTGCATATGGATCTATTCGATTCACATGGAGCCAAGTCACTCAATAAAAGTCAATATTGCTTAGTCATAATTGACGACTACTCCAGGTTTACCTGGGTTAGGTTCATCAAACATAAAAATGATACCCTAGATCAATTAATCAATCTATTCAAATTAATCGAGAATCAAAAAGACCTTAAGGTTAAAAGACTTAGAAGCGATCATGGTGGTGAATTCGAAAATCAAAGGTTCACCGACTTCTGTAACCTAAACGGATACCACCATGAATTCTCTTGCCCTAGGACCCCTCAACAAAATGGCCTAGTTGAGCGGAAAAACCGAACTCTACAAGAAGCCGCTAGGACCATGTTAAACGAATATAACCTACCTGATAGGTTTTGGGCAGAAGCCGTTAGCACGGCTTGCTATGTCCAGAATAGGATCCTTATGGTAAAGAGGCACCTTAAGACCTCATACGAGATTTATCACGATAAAATACCTAACATCAAGTACTTTAGGGTATTTGGGTGTAAGGTACATATTCTAAACACTAAGGATTACCTAGGGAAATTTACATCCAAAACCACGACCGGAATATTTCTAGGATACTCGACTACAAGCCGAGCTTATAGAGTATATAACCACGACACCCTTAGAGTCGAGGAGACTATCAATGTAGTATTTGATGAAGGACACGAACCTACAAAACCCCCGACAACCCCAATTAGCGAGCCTACTCATACTAGACCTAACTCTGACCCTGAGATCGAGTCTAATCCACATCAACCAACTTCTCTTGTCGACCAAGTGACAAGTGATCCGAGTCAAACTAGTGTTCAACCAAGTCACCCCATTGATCAAGCATTAGGTGACACAAACCCAACCCAATCTAGGATTCAGACTAACCACCCTATCGATCAAGTGATAGGAGATCCTAATCTAGGAGTTCGAACTAGAGCATCCTATAGGAACCTTAGTCAAATTTCCTTAATTTCAAAGATAGAACCCAAATCAATTGAACAAGCTCTTCTTGATCCCGATTGGATTATTGCAATGCAAGAAGAGCTAGCTCAATTTACTAGGAATGAAGTGTGGGAATTAGTACCACCACCTAAAGACAAAACGACAATTGGAACAAGGTGGGTGTTTAGAAATAAGCTTGATGATAAAGGTGAAGTAGTTAGAAACAAGGCTAGGTTAGTCGCCAAAGGGTTGATCAAGTCGAAGGCTTAGATTACGACGAAACCTATGCCCATAGCTAGACTCGAATCCATTCGAATGTTGCTAGCTTATGCCGCATCGAGGATTTAAGCTATTTCAAATGGATGTTAAGTCGGCATTCCTAAATGGATACATTAAAGAAGAAGTTTATGTTAGCCAACCCGGATTGAAAATCTAGATAAACCCGACCATGTTCTAAAACTTAAGAAAGCTCTCTATGGACTTAAACAAGCTCCTCGAGCTTGATGCGAAGACTTTCAATCCATCTCAAGTCAAAGGGTTTAACCAAGGCTTAGTTGACCCAACTCTCTTGTAAAAACCTTAGGTAAAGAAATATTCATAGCTCAAATTTACGTGAGCGATATAATTTTGGAACCTCTAACTCGACCTTACTAAGCGAGTTCGTTTCACTCATGGAAAGTGAGTTTGAAATGAACTTAGTAGTGAGTTAAGTTTCTTTAGGTCTACAAATTAAACAAACTAAGGATGGTATATACCTATATCAACAAAAATACACTAAGGAGTTAATTAAAAGATTTGGAATGCAAGACGCTAAGATAATAAACACCCCAATGGCGATTAATGTTAACATAGGGGAAGACCTAGAAAGTAAGTCCATTGACTCAAAGTACTATAGGAGGCGTGATAGGAAGTCTCTATACTTAAGCTTGAGTCGACCCGACATCCTATTCGGAAGTATATATGCGCCGAGTTTCAAACGTGCTAAGGAGTCTCACCTAACCCTAGTTAAGCGTATCCTCGGATATCTTAAGGGTACATAACGCGTTGGTATTTGGTACCCTAGATCTACGGAGTTCGAACTAATCGGCTACTCCGATTCGGATTATGCCGGTAGTAAACTCGATAGAAAGAGCACGAGTGGTTGTTGTCAACTACTCGGCTCAAGTCTAGTGAGTTGGTGCAGTAGGAAGCAACATTGTGTTGCCTTATCTACCACCGAAGTCGAATACGTTGCGATGGGTGAGTGTGTAACTCAGCTTCTTTGGATGAAGCACACTCTCCGAGACTTTAGGTTGGACTTCACCAAAACTAAAATTTTTGTAGACAACATAAGTTCGATAAATCTAACTAAGAACCCTATATGTCATTCAAGAACAAAGCATATAGAGGTAAAACACCATTTCATTCGAGAACATGTAGCCAACGGCTCCATACAACTCGAATATGTTAACTCGAAGTCTAACCTAGCAGACATATTTACTAAACCACTACCCGAAGCCGAATTTAGTCTCTTGAGACGAAAATTAGGCATGTGCGTAATAGAATAGGTTTTGCAAATTATATTACTACTATTTCTTACTTTTTCATGAAACTAGCATAGGTCATACCTTAGATATCATGCACCTATAGATTTAAGGAGCCAATACATCTCACAACACATAGGACTAATGTGTTTGTGTACTTAGCCACGTAGATGGGCGTGAGATGTTAGGACCTTACTCCTGGTTCCAGATGTAGAGCTAGTGCATCGCTATGAACCACGGAGTATAATCATACATACTAACCGACTCACCAGACTGGACTGTTGATCCTTCATATCAATCAAGCCAAATATGAGTCGAACATTTCATAGATGAGCTTATTTTCAATATACTATTTTAATAAAAATGTGGAACATGCTTGGACTTTAAATTTAGCAATTATTTTGATTTCCACACACCCTTACTCTTTTCGATATACTGCAAAGGGGAGAAAAGGCCAAAGTTAAGGGGTCAAATTTTTCAAATTTTTGATAACTTAACTCTTACTTCATGTTTAAACCAAAAGTTAACTTTAGGTTTTGAGAACTTATTTAACTTTTGACAAAGGCCAAGTTAAGATAATTCTTAACTTATTTATGTCGTTAGTGTTTTACTTAAGGGGGAGAAAGGGCTTAACTAAAACGTTTTACTAAAGCTAATTTTAAAACGTTTTACTAAAGCTAATTTTAAGTAATGTTAATTACTTAAAGCAACCTCAAGGGGAGGATTAAGGTCTTTCTTCAAAGACTCACCCTCGGTCAAGGGGGAGGTTTCCTCAAGGGGGAGTACTTGAAGAAAATCCTTACTACTCCAACTTAATCTTTATTTATTTATTTTTTTTCTCATGCACATTATTATTCTTCATGCTTGCTTAACTTTGTATGTGGGTTTGCCATAAATCAAAAAGGGGGAGATTGTTGGTGCAGTGGGCACCTAAGTCGAACCTATGTTTTGATTATAGCAAACGATACAAAGTTAATATTGTTATCTCACGAGCTAAATCAAGTGTGCGAGAAAAGTCTCAATCTTTGGAGTGAAGGCTAGCGACACCGGAGGAAGCCGCGGTGGTCGGCGACACTCGAGTTAGCCGGAGGAGCCAAGGAATCGAGTGGAAGGCGGAAGCAAGCGACAAGTAAGTATCGAGGTAAGCTCGTGTGTGCAAGCGTAAGTGAGGTCGTGTCCTTTGTACGGGGACGTCCTTAGGCGACGATCCAACCCAAGACTTCCTATGGAAGGTCTATGTTGAGATCGGACGGCAAGTGGCCGTCGAATTCACTTGTATTTTGAGCTAAACTCCTTTTTTAGTCAAAAATCATTGCTGCCAGTTCAACGCCGATTCAACCGTGGCAGTTCAGCCGTGCGCAGCTTCAGTCCTTCAACCGGTGGTCAAAAATCAGCCTCGAGGAGTCGAGCTTTATCACCATTTTTCAAGGAGTTTTGTGCCCATTTGTGATTGGTTGAAGACCCATTCGTTGAGGGGCTTAAAGGCTATAAAAGGAGGGCCAAACCTAGGGTTTTTCATCAATTCAAAAGCTTCCAAGTGCTTCCGATACTCTCCGACTCTCCGACATCCCTACGACGAAGCGCTGCCGAGACGACGACTAAAGCTTCAACCTCCAATCCTTGAAGTCGTCGGTATAATCTTTAATTTTGTATAAGTTGTCTTTATTTTCAAGCTTTAAATCATATCAAGGAGAGGGGGAGTGTCCCTCTACCTTGAATCTTTATTGAGTTTTTGTATTCGCTTAACTCCTATCTCTATCGAGAAGGAGTTCGTTTAATATTTGCCCTCCGTGCGTGGTCAAGGACCATTAGGGCCTTGGAGTAGTAGCCGTAGGCTACGAACCAAGTAAAAACCCCTCGTGTTTTTATTTATTTATTGCTATCTTTCCGCTGCGTCTACTCGTGCCAATTCGAACGATTACGAAAAGTTTTTTTTCTTAGCGCTATTCACCCCCCCCCCCTCTAGCGCTCAAATCGATCCAACATATTAGATATGGTACGATCTATGATGAGTCACACAGATCTTCCTATATCCTTTTGGGGATATGCTCTAGACACAGCAGCCTTCACACTTAACCGTGTACCATCCAAGGCTATGATAAAGACACCATATACGATATGGATAGGGAGAAATCTCAATATGTCTTTCATGAGGATTTGGGGTTGTGAGGCTTACATTCGATGTCAAGTCTCAGACAAACTGGGACCAAAATTCAATAAGTGCGATTTTGTTGGATATCCCAAGGAGACGAAGGGATATTACTTCTACATTCCCAGTCAGCACAAAGTATTTGTGGCAAAGACTGGGGTTTTTCTAGAAAGGGATTTTGTTTCTAGAAAAACTAGTGGGAGTACATTCGATCTTGAAGAAATTTAAGATAAGGACCATAGCACTGAGGCCTTGATGGAGGTTGAATAGCAACCATAAAGTGTTGTGGGTGATGAGATTATTGCACAAAGAGTTGTTGAACAACCATCTGTTCAGGTAGACCTACCTCTTCGCAGGTCTGATAGGGTACGTTGTCAGCCTGAGAGATACTCATTTCTCTTGTCTGACCATGATGACGTTATACTCATTGAGAATGAGCCTACCTCCTATCAGGAAGCTATGATGAGCCCAGATTCTAAGAAATGGCTAGAGGTCATGAGATCCGAGATGGAATCCATGTACACCAACCAAGTATGGACTTTGGTTGATCCACCTTAAGGGGTCAAACCCATTGGGTGTAAGTGGGTCTTTAAGAGAAAGACTGACATGGATGGACTTATGCATACCTATAAGGGTCGATTGGTGGCTAAAGGTTTAAAGCAAATTCATGGTATTGACTATGATGAAACATTTTCTCCAGTGGCGATGTTTAAGTCCATTCGGATCATGCTTGTTATTGCAGTGTACCACGATTATGAGATCTGGAAAATGGACGTCAAAACTACATTTCTGAATGGAAACTTACTCAAGGATGTGTACATGACACAACCTGATGGTTTTGTAGATCCACAGCATACTGGGAAAGTATGCAAGCTACAAAGGTCCATTTATGGGCTAAAGCAAGCTTCTCGGAGCTAGAAAATCTTCGATTCAATGATGCGATCAAACAGTTTGATTTCACCAAGAATGAAGATGAATCCTATGTCTACAAGAGGGTCAATGGGAACATAGTTGTCTTCCTTGTATTGTATGTGGATGACATACTACTTATTGGGAATGACATCCCTTCGCTACAGTCTGTGAAGACTTGGCTGGGGACGTGCTTCTCAATGAAGGACTTAGGTGAAGCAGCCTGTATTCTAGCCATCAAGATCTATAGAGATAGATCTAAGAGATTGCTTGGCCTAAGTCAGAGTACATATATTGACACGGTATTACTACGGTTTTCCATTCAGAATTCCAAGAAGGGACTTCTGTCGATGTCACATGGTGTGAGTCTTTCGAAGACTCAAAGTCCCTCTTCTAGAGAGCAGAGAGACCGCATGGATAAGATCCCTTATGCATCTGCCATAAGATCTATCATGTATGTCATGCTATGTACTCGTCCAGATGTCTCGTATGCTTTGAGCATTGCGAGTAGATACCAATCAGATCCAAGTGAGCGTCACTGGATAGCAATCAAGAATATTCTCAAGTACTTGAGAAGGACTAAAGAATATTTCTTGATATTTGGAGGCGATGAGGAGCTAACTGTAAAGGGTTACAGTGATGTCATCTTCCAAATTGAGCAGGATGATTATAGATCACAGTCAGGATTCGTGTTTTGCTTGAATGGTGGCGCTGTGAGCTGGAAGAGTTTGAAGCAGGACACAGTTGTTGATTCTACAATATAGGCCGAGTATATCGCTGCATCAGAGGCAGCGAAGAAGGCAGTTTGGATCCACAAGTTCATTACTGATCTTGGGGTGGTTCCTAGCATAGCAGACCTATAGAGCTCTATTGTGACAATAATGGAGCGATTGCGGAGGCTAAGGAACCTCACTCACACCAGCGGGACAAACATATATTACGACGCTTCCATCTTATTCGAGAGATTATCGATAGAGGAGATGTGAAGATTTGTAGAGTACCCACAGATGCTAACATCGCAGATCTCTTACCAAGGCTTTTGCACAAAAAAAGTACGATGGTCACACTAGGTCATTGGGTATTAGATACTACGGTGATTGACACTAGTGCTAATAGGAGATTGTTAGTGAAATCCCTAGAGTCTATCATGTGATGATTGTTGTATGGACTTTATTGTATCATATTCTTATTTATAAAGGCATGGTTATTATATTTACTTGTATTGGTGCCAAATAACTAAGTATAATAATGTCCTTGAGTAGAAGGTTCTTATCTATATCAATCGATTGGTTGAATCGATAATGAGATGATATAGAGAACACTACTCTTAATCATTCCTAGTCAAGTATTAACATTAAGGGACAATGTTAATGCGTAGAGACTAGCATGTAGGTCAATACGATGACTTGATCTCACAAGTCATGGATATGAGATATCAAATTGACACATGGGTATGCATTGGAGAATGTATACTGAATGACCAACCATGAGAAAGTATCATGGATCGTTATATGAGTGTCATATACTTTTTCATGTGACTATTAGTATGACTATTAGTTCTTGGACCTGAAGTCACCATGGTTCCCTACATAAGGTGTTGTATACTTTGGCTTCGTCAACTGTCACCCATAAATGGGTGGACTATAAAGGAGATTACTGGGTATGTACCAAATTATGTGGAGGGATGTGAGTGATGTAGATGAGATCTATCCCTCTTATATGACGGGAGTGATATCGTTATTCTTGATAGAGTGAGACCACGAAGTGCATGTCCATGCCCAAATGAGTCAATATGAGATATTGAGCTCATTTGATTAAAGTGAGTCTACTTGGAGTTCAAGATATAGATTGTACCGAGGATGACACGGTCTATGCCTCAATTGGTCAATCTAGATGTCAAGGATAGAGGGACATTGTCACATATTGTGAGAGTCATAATTAGTAGTCACAAAGGTGATGTTGGATCTCAACATTCTTGTAACTTGGGTAGCAATGATGTGTTGCTAGATACCGCTCATTGCTTATGTTCCTAAATCGGTTTAGGAGCATTGCCAACGTTACAAGAACCTATAGGGTCACACACAAAGTGCAATTAGATGGAGATTAGGTTCATATTATGAACCATGAGGATTAGGTTCATGGGATGAACCAAATTGGATTAAGAGTAATCCAAATTAGACTATTTGAGTTAGACTCAATTTGATTCAAGTGTTGAATGAGTCTAATTTAGATTTGATTCATTGAGTCAATTTAAATTAATGAATAGAGATTCATTAAATCAAATTGACTTGAATCAAGTGGTTAGATTTGATCAACCATGGGAGATAAGAGGTCAAGTTTGACTTGACTTGAGATGGAAGATGAATGATCAATTTTGACTTGACCAATTGCCATGTCATGGTGACTTGGCATGGGGGATGGCCAATGATGATGTTCCACATCATCATGGACCTATCATGTGGTGTCATCTCATGAGGGAGACCATGTAACGCCCGTAAAAAGTCTCCAGCAATTTTACGAGAATTTTTGGCTTTACGATAATGGGTTTTATGTGGGTTTTCCGAAAATAAAAGGAAATAGCCAAAAAGAGATGCAAGGCCTAGGAATTGAACCCCAAACCTCTAGAGATAGCCAAGCCCTATAGATGCACCCACTAACCATAAGCCCAATAGGATTATATCATTAAGAGAAGTGGGGAATTATAGATAAGGGTGATGAGGGTAAATGAAGGGGCATGGAAAAGAAAAGAGAAACTTCTCTTCCTCCCTTTATAGAGAAGAAGGAAGTTCCCATTTGGCCACTTCTTCCTCTCCTCTTCATCCTCACCGAAACCATCTTGCTCCCCCTCTCCATTTGCACCTTTGGCCGAACTTCATCCAAGCAAGAAGAAGTTAGTTCTTGGCTTCCATAAGGTCAACTACCCACCAAAAGCAAGCGAAGGATGTAAGATTTCCTCACCTGCAGTATATTAGTTTTGTAGGATAAATTACATGAAAGAAATATGAAGTTTGGAGCTTTATATGTTTCGGCCAACTAAGTTTTGGGCTAGGATTCATGAAAATGCTATTAGGGAAACCTTTTATAGGTTGTATGCTCCAAGTAGGGATCTTTAGGTAACAAAAGTCCAAAGGTTTTAACCCTATATGTTTTGGCCACCAAGGGTTTAGGGTTAGGATTTCATGAAGAGCTCCCCCTTATGAAGTTAGGTTATGATATATGCCTACATGAACAAATTTAGGTGACAAAAGTCCAAAGATCTTAACCTTACAAGTTTCGGCCAACCCATGAAATTAGGGTTAGGGTTGCATGAAAAATATTTCTAATGATACTATGATAGGTTATAAGGCTTCATGAATGAATTTTAGGGGACAAACCCAAGCTTGAGCCCTCACAAGTTTCGGCTAACCCATGAAATTAGGGTTAGGGTTGCATGAAAAATATTTCTAATGATACTATGATAAGTTATAAGACTTCATGAATGAATTGTAGGGGACAAACCCAAGCTTGAGCCCCTCACAAGTTTCGTCCAACCAATGAAACTAGGGTTAGGGTTGCAAGAAAAAGGCTTCTAAGGGAACTAGGGGATGTTGTATGCCTCATGTAGGAGTTTTAGGTGACTAAACACTGCCATGTTGGAATACCTTACAGGTTTCGGCCAATATTGGTTTTGGGGTTAGGGCTCCATGAAAACACCCCCCCCCCCTTATGTAGTTAGGCTATGTGATGAACAAGTTTTATGATTTAATATGCCATGAATATGCCTAGGAAATATGCTTCATGTTTATGATGTAATGTGCCATGAAATATGCTTAGGTGATGAACATGCTTTGTGATTTAATATGCCATGAATATGCCTAGGAAATATGCTTCATGTTTATGCTGTAATGTTCCATGAAATATGCTTAGGTGATGAACATGCTTTGTGATTTAATATGCCATGAATATGCCAAAGAAATATGCTTCATGTTTATGATGTAATGTGCCATGAAATATGCTTAGGTGATGAACATGTTTTGTGATTTAATATGCCATGAATATGCCAAGGAAATATGCTTCATGTTTATGATGTAATGTGCCACGAAATATGCTTATGTGATGAACATGTTTATACTTTAGGACCCCTTTAGGGTACTCTTATGTTATGAATGCATGTGTCCTTGAGATAAGATGGAGATGCTTCCCTTTCAAGTAGGGATCAAGAGCTCTCCTTAAGATAAGATAAAATGGAGATGCTTCCCTTTCAAGTAGGGATCAAGAGCTCTCCTTATGATAAGATAAGATTAAGATGCTTCCCTTTTTATGTTGGGGATCAAGAGCATTCTTTATAATATGACAAGAAAAGAAAGGAATTAAGTATTTTACTTTGTAAGAGGTTAAGTACCCGACCCGTCAGGTGGTCGTTAATCAAATCCATAGGGACATAAGAAGACGTAAGAGGTCTTGCCCTGGTAAGACGTAAGAGGTCTTGCTCTGGTAGGTCCGGGTGGCTCGCTACTGACCTATTAGGGAATGCGCATTATGTGGTACTTAACCTGGGCCCCCCCAAACAAGTTATGATGATGTTGAAGTATCTATATGTATATGTTTTGAAAAGAAAAGACTTTTATGAAATTGTGTATGCTTATGTTAAAGATTATGAATGCTTACGAACTCATCCTTTATGCATTTTAGATGTTATGAAGTTATGATGTTTAGAGTTAAGTTTAAGAATGTGGTGACTATGTACTTTATGCATGTTTCGAATTTATGATGTCGTGAATGCTTATGGTTAAGTTTAAGAATACTTGTGATTATGTACCTTATGCATGTTTAGGATTGATGTTATTATAAATGTTTATGCTCAAGTTAAAAATGCTTATGATTACGTCCTTTATGCATGTTAGACTCTATGAAGTTATGATGCTTACAGTAGTTTAAGAATACTTGTGATTATGTACCTTATGCATGTTTAGGATTTATGTCATTATAAATGTTTATGCTCAAGTTAAAAATGCTTATGATTACGTCCTTTATGCATGTTAGACTCTATGAAGTTATGATGCTTACAGTAGTTTAAGAATACTTGTGATTATGTACCTTATGCATGTTTAGGATTTATGTCATTATAAATGTTTATGCTCAAGTTAAAAATGCTTATGATTATGTCCTTTATGCATGTTAGACTCTATGAAGTTATGATGCTTACAGTAGTTTAAGAATACTTGTGATTATGTACCTTATGCATGTTTAGGATTTATGTCATTACAAATGTTTATGCTCAAGTTAAAAATGCTTATGATTATGTCCTTTAAGCATGTTAGATTTTACTAAGTTATGATGCTTATAGTAAGTTAAGAACATTTGGGTTTATGTACTGCATGTCTAAGATTTATATCATGAATGCTTATGTTTAGATTATGCCCTGCTTGGTTTTAATTATGCTTAGCATGCTGATGTAAACTCTATGCCATGCTTAGGTTTCATTACGTGGTATGTTGTTGATTAGTGTTACTATGGAATACTTAGGCCATTTATGCTAGCATGCTTATGTTTCTAATGGCTTGATGAAGTTCGTGGTTTTTTGTGAGTAGGCAAGAATCTTACTAAGCTATATGCTTATAGTTTATGTTGTCCATATACTGCAGATCAAGGAAACCTGAACTAGAGAAAGTAGCAGGAAGGGCCCAGTGTGTGTGATAGTGGCATGGTGGAGAAAGACCCTATTACTATCTGCTTATATTTGTATGCTCAATTAACAACTTAAGACATTGCTTCCGCTTATAAGACTTGTGAATTATTAGCACCATGTTGGATGTTGCTTAGTTATGTTATTGTTCAATTACTTAAGAAAGTTGATATGATAGAACTCACGAATGGATCCTTATGTTGGGCATGTTATTAAATGAGATAAGATATGGTAACATGCTAACTATGAATAAGATAGGTGATGCATGTAGAAAAGAAGGTTTATGCCATGATAACATGCTTAAGTATGATGGTGGAAGGATCCATGTGTGTTATGTTTTAAAAGAAAAAAAAAGAAAGGGGTAAAAGTAGCGCCGCCCTGAGAGCAGATAAGGGCGGGCACTACAGACCAAGAGTCATTGGCTCATGGAGTTATATGCATGCATGTAACCCCCCCAATTGGATGTGGCTGGCCACTTTTCATTGAGTGGGAAGTTATTTTTTGTGAGGAACTTCATCTTCTTCCTTGGTTCTTCCTCTTTAGCTCTCCCAATCCTCTTCTTGCCGAAACTTCCATGAGTGCTAGCACACTCTAGGTTGATTTTCTCCACCATTTGTCCGTTAGGATACCAATAGAGGAGTGTACACTTGACATTCTTGAGTTCCAGCAAGCCATTTGGACGAGCGGGATAAGCAAAGGGCGTCGCTACGAGGGTAACGCTCTCATCTTGTAGATCTAAGGTAGATCTAGGTTTCCATAACACATACATGAATCTATTTTTATATATCTTCGCACGAATCCGTGGCCGGGATTCTGAGGTTTTCGCAATACAAAAAGCGGTTTTTGCTGCTCGGAAAGTCCAACACCTTTTGCTTTGCTCCCTTCTCCTCACTTTCTTCTTCCGATGAGGAGGATGAGGATGAAGTATCATCCCAAGTAGCCTTCAATGCTTTCTTCCTCTTGGCCTTTTCATCCTTCTTTTTGAACTTAGGGCATTCACTTTTGAAGTGACCTTTTCTATGACAATGAAAGAACTCTACATCAGATTTATCCTGATTAATTTCAGAACTTTTACCTTTCTTTTTGTTGGTGAAGTATTTCATTACATCATTCTTGTTGTATTTTTGGCTTCTTCTCATCAATCTTCTCACAAAGTTAGCCATCTCGCTAGAGGATGACTCATCATCTCTATTCGAATCTGATGATGAAGAGGAGGAAGAAGCTTCCTTCTTCTCCTTCTTCTTCTTGCTCTCCTTGCTGCGATCTCCTGCAATAAAAGCTAGACCCTTCTCCTTTGGGCTTCGATTATCTTGTTCATGCAATTCCAATTCACAAAACAATTCATCAATCTTAATTGTTGAAAGATCCCTTGATACTTTGTAGGAATCCACCATAGATGACCACAAAGTATTCCAAGGGAAAGATTTGAGTACATACCTGGCTAAATCCCTACTCTCAACAGCCTCTCCAACAGAATGGAGGCCATTAAGTATTTCTTTAAACCTACCATGCCATTTGTAGGGATCTTTTTTATGCAAAATAGCATATGCGCAACGGAAAAAAATAGGATCCCTTCCAAGTGATCCTTACAAAAGAAAACCTCGTACAAAAAAATAAATTTCTCTAAAAGAAAAACCTATCTTATAGGAGAATATTACCTTTGTTGCGTGCCCTTTTTAATCCCTCTTCTCCTTGGGTTTGTTGGATCTTTTAGCACGTTCAATTGTCCGTGCCTCTATATGTATCCACACGAGCAAGCTCTTGTCTCACAAAAGAAACTAGAAGAGCTCTCCTTTACTTCTTGCTAGAGAAGTCCCTAAAGGAGAGGAAGGTAGGGAAAAAGAGAAAGGAAGAAGAAGACCACTCTTCTTGCTAGCCTACACTCACAAAAGCCACACAACCAAAGCCTCTCACCACCAAGCTCTCTCCAAGCCTCAAGCTTCCACCAAGCTCTCTCCAAGCCTCAAGCTTCCACCAATTTGGCCGCCCACCCCATGGAGTGTTTTATAGGATTGAAAAAACCTTTCACCTCCTATCACATTCAATGCAATCAATTGCATTGAAAAATAATCAACACTCCTTGTTTGGCCGGCCACATGTGGAGAAATTCCAAAGGTCAAAACCCTTTGTCTCCTTCCACCTCATCAAGCTTAGGTGGCATGCTTATGTGGCATTCATGCATGTTGAATTAATCTTATTAATTCAATAAGCTTATATTATCATATTGAATTAATCTCATTAAATCAATAAGGTAACATATTGAATTAATCTTATTAAATCAATTAAGCTTAGGCTATCATGATAACATATTTATTTAATCTTATTAAATTAATAAGCTTAGCATATTGAATTAATCTCATTAAATCAACAAGCTAAAATTCTCATTAAGCTTAAAGTCCAAAAACCATTTTGTAATTAAGCTTATTCCCAATTTATTCTAGTCAATCTAGAATGAACTATTTCTTATAATCATACTGCTCTTTGTGTGTGACTATAATAGGCTCTCCTGCGTTGGCGTGGATCTAAACTCTTTTAGATACACAAGCAATGGCGGCATCTAGCAATACATCATTGCTACCCAAGTTCTGAGATAAGTCAAGATCCGACTAACCTTTACGTGACTACTATAATGTATGATCTTGTCCTTCTATCCTTGATATCAGTTGACCAATGAGGCATAGACCGTGTCATCCTCGATCAATCTATGTGTTTCTTGATCCTGAGTAAACTAACTCAAACAAATGAGCTCAATATCTCATATTGACTCATTCGAGCATAACCATGCGTTTTAGTAGTTCTACTCAATCAAAGGGGAGCCCAGATATCACTCCGTCATATGGGAGGATAGATCCCATCTACATCACTCATCCCTCGCATAATTTGTTATATACCCGATGTCGCCTTTATGGTCCACCTATTACGGGTGACGTTGTGATACCAAAGTACATAACTCCTTATGTAGGGAACCGTAGTGACTTGAGTTTGAGGACTATTCATACCAATAGTCACATGAGAAAGTTTATGACACTCATATGACGATCCATGAAACTTTCTCATGGCGGGTCAGTTCAGTATATATTCTCTAATATATACCCATGTGTCAACTTGATATCATATATCCATGACTTGTGAGATCAAGTCATCAATTGACCTACATGCTAGTCTTTATGTATTAATATTGCCCTTGCATATTAATACTTGACTAGGAACATTTAGGAAAGTGTTCTCTATGACCTCTCATAATCAATTACGCTTGATTGATGTCTTTGTAGATAAGAACCTACTTTTCTAGGGCATTATTATATTTAATTTAGTGGCACAAGCAAGGACGTAAATATAATAACCAATCCTTTGCCTTTATAGAATATGATACAAAATGTTCCTATTCAACCATCACATGATTGGTTCTAGGGCTATAACTAACAATCTCCCACTAGCACTAGTACCAATCACTATGATATCTAATACCTAGTGACCTAGTGTGACCATCATGCTTCCTCTGTGAAAGCCTTGGTCGATGGATCTGCGATGTTAGCTTACGTCGGTACTCTGCATATCCTCACATCTCCTCTATCGATGATCTCTCGAATGAGATGGAAGCGCCCGTGATATGTGTTTGGTCCATGATGTGATCGAGGTTCCTTAGCACATGCAATAGCCCCATTGTTGTCACAATAGAGGTCTATTGGATCTGCAATACTAGGAACTACCCCAAGTTCAGCGATGAACTTGCGGAGCCAACAGACCTCCTTTCTTTGCATCGAGCCGCGACAATATACTCGGCTGTTGTAGAATCGGCAAGCTGTGTCTGCTTGAACTCTTCGACTCACGGCTCCACCATTCGAGCAAAACCGTACCGATTGCGATCTATAGTCATCCTTATGCATTTGGAAGCTTGCATCAACTGTAACCCTTCTGATTAGCTCCTCGTGCCTCCAAATATCGGAAATATTCTTTCGTTCTTCGTAAGTATTTAAGAATATTTTTTTGCTATCCGATGACTTTCACTGGATCAGTAGTATCTACTCGTCATGCTCAAAGCATACGAGGCGTCGGAGCAGTACAAAGCATGGCGTACATGATAGACCCTATAGCGATGCATAAGGGATCTTATCCATGCGATCTCTCTCCTCCTTAGAAGAGGACATTGAGTCTTGAAAGACTCACACCATGTGATAAAGCGAAATCCTTTCTTGGAATTTTGCATAGCAAAGCGATCTAGCACTTTATCGATGTATGTACTACGACTTAGGCCAAGTAATCTTTTAGATCTATCTCTATAGATCTTGATGCCTAGAATATAGGCGGACTTCACCTAAGTCTTTCATCGAGAAACAATTCCTAACCACATCTTCACGGTGGAGTGAGGAATATCATTTCCGATGAAGTATGTCATCTACATACAAGATAAGAAATACAAGCTGCTCCCACTATTTCTCTTGTAGACACAAGGTTCATCTTCATTCTTGATGAAACCAAACTCTTTGATTGCATCATCGAATCGAAGATTCCAGCTTCGAGAGGCTTGCTTTAGTCCATAAATGGACCTTTGCAGTTTGCATACCTTTCCAGGATGCTTTGGATCTTCAAAACCCTCGGGTTGTGTCATGTACACATCCTCGAGTAGCTTTCCATTCAGAAAAGCGGTTTTGACATCCATCTGCCAGATCTCATAATCGTGGTAGGCTGCAATAGAAAGTATGATCCGAATGGATTTAAGCATCGCAACTGGTGAAAAGGTTTCATCATAGTCAATACCATGAATTTGTTTGAATCCTTTAGCCACCAATCTACCTTTATAGGTATGCTTATTACCATCCATGTCAGTCTTTACTTTAAAGACCAACTTACACCCAATGGGTTTTACCCCTTCAGGTGGATCAACCAAAGTCCATACTTGGTTAGTGTACATGGATTCCATTTCGGATCTCATGGCCTCTAGCCATTTCTTGGAATCTGGGCTCATCATAGCTTCTTGATAGAATGTAGGCTCGTCAAGATCGACAAGCAATACTTCACCATTTTCAGTCAAGAGAAAAGAATATCTCTCGGGTTGACGACGGATCCTATCAGATCTACGAAGAGGTTGGTCTACTTGAACAGGTGTTTGCTCCACAACTCTTTGGGCAACAATTTCCTCATCCACAACACTTTGTGGTGCCTGTTCATTTTCCATCGAAGCCTTAGTGTTATCTTCATCTTGAACTTCTTCAAGATGAATTTTACTACCACTAGTATTTCTATAAATAAATTCTCTTTCTAGAAAGAGCGGCATTTTCAACAAACACCTTGCCAAGTGTGGGATTGTAAAAGTAATATCCCTTAGTTTCCTTGGGATATCCTACAAAATAACACTTATCGATTTGGGTCCTAGTTTATACGAGACTTGGCGTCTAACATAAGCTTCACAACCCCAAATCTTTATAAAAGACATTTTGGGACTCTTCGATCCATATCATGTATATGGTGTCTTTTTCTCGGCTTTTGATGGAGCGATTAAGTGTGGTGTCTCTAGAGCTAAACCCCAAAAGGAAGTAGGTAGATCGATGTCGGCTCATCATTGATCGTACCATATCTAATAAATCACGATTTCTCCTCTCGGATACACCATTTTGTGGTGTTCGGTGGAGTGAGTTGGGATATTATCCACACTCGGCCGGTGATCACGAAACTCTTGACTAAGGTATTCACCACCTCGATCTGATCGAAGTAATATCGCTTACCAAGTTGGTTTTGTACTTCATTCTTGAATTCTTTGAACTTTTCAAAGGATTACGACTTATGTCTCATCAAATATAAGTAGCCAAATCTACTCATATCATCGGTGAAAGTAATAAAGTACTTATAGCCTCCTCGACATTGAAAGGGCCACATACATCGGTATGTATGAGTCCTAACAAGTCCGTCTCTCGCCATGTCCACTAAATGGAGTTTTAGTCATCTTTCCTAAAGACAAGATTCGCATACCTCGTATGATTCAAAATCAAATGAGTCAATAATCCATCTTTATGGAGTTGGGATATCGTTTTTCATTTATGTGACCTAGCGGCGATGCGAGATATGTTTGGTTCAAATTATTCGATTTGAACCGTTTAGTATTACGTTATAAATTGGGTTTTCTAAATCTAGAACATAGAGACCATTCATAAGTGGTGCATTACAATAGAACATTTCATTAAATAAATGGAACAACATTTGTCCTTTATTATAAAAGAAAAGTTTTCTTGTCTAAACAAGATATAGAAATTATGTTCTTTGTTAATGCGGTACATAAAAGCACTCCTCTAGTTCTAAGATAAGCCCGGTGGGCAAAGACAAAGAATATGTTCCCTCTGACTCTGGCAACTTTTTGCGCCATTGCCTACTCGTAGGTCCACTTAGCCCTTGCCATTAGTCTACTATTTCTCGATCCTGCACATTAGTACAAATGTGAGATGCACATCGGTATCTAATACCCATGTAGAAGAAATAGATAGATTAACTTCTATAACGTGTATACAGGCGAAGTCCCACTTTCTTTTCTTCTTTACTTCCTCAAGGTAGACTTTGCGGTTCCGCTTCGATGTCGATCTCACGCAATGGAAGCAGTCCCTTCCTTAGGTACTTTACCTACCCTTTGAAGTGGATGAATTGGCCTTGCCTTTGGCTTAGGTCTTACCCTTGCCTTTGCGCTTACCTTTGCCCTTCTTGACCATTAGTACGTTACTAACTTTCTTCTTGAGATTGGTTGATTCTTAACATCTTTGAGAATCTCGAGCAAAACTTATCAATTTCATTCATGTTATAATTCATGGCGAATTGATTATATGCTTGACAGCGATTGCGAGGATAACATCGTTGCCAATTCTTGGCTCGATGGAAAACCTAGTCTTTGAGGTTCTCAGCGTACCCTATCATTTTAAGTCGTGAGTTCCTACAGTGTTCCTTCTTGCATCTTGCATGCAAAAGAGCCTTAGACACTTCAAAGCGCTCGTGCCTAGCTTGTCCTTGATATAGTTGTTTCAAATGCTCAACCATACCATAGGCATCCATGTTCTCATGTTATACGAAGCTCGAGTTCATGGTGGCAAGCATAAGACATGACACATCTAATCGTCATCTTGATGCTTCTTATAAGCATCCTTTTACAGTGGCGTAGGCGGGTGTTTGAGGATAAGCTGCTCTAGGACATACGGTTTGCGTTCTTGCTTGAGGATAATCCTCAAGTTCCTATACCGATCTAGAAAGTTAGCTCCATTGAGCTTGTCTTTCTCAAGGGCGGATCGCAAGTTGAGGGTGTCGTGTTAGATGACATGGTGATCTACAACATTAAAATGCAAAATTAAGTATCATACCTAAGTCATTTAATTAGGCCTTTAATTAAATGAGGCTCACTAAATTCTCATAGCTTTGATATGAGCTAATCATTGATGTGAGCAAACACATTTTGCTTACATCATTAGCTTCTATTTAGCTATAAATTTATATGGGATAAAGATCCACATCATACTTAGTCTTGAGTTAGCTTTGGCTAATCGCCCAAGGCGTAGTATGATTAGGTAGGCAATCTTTTGTCCAATTACATCTGATGTAACTCTTTAATAGCTTTGGTTAAGTTTAGATTAGTTTAGTGTTTATTCCTAAACGGCTTCGGTAGTGGCGAGGCACGAGGCCTTCTTTGATATCGAACAGCGACCACTTTCTAAGACAAAGGCGATGTTGAATCACACAAAACTAATTTTAAAACTTATGTTCAAAGCTAATATATGCCTCTACTTTCTTAATTAATTAAGAAAATAATTAAGTCTTAACCAGTTTGATAGCGGGACATCACGATTGTCCACTCGCACTCTTCAAGATAAAATGCATTGCTTTGCTTTGTGACCCAACAACAAATGATCGAGGAAGTAGTGAGTACCAAACTTTGGTAGGCATATCGTTTGACTTATTAAGAAATAAACTTAAACATGCATCACATACATATTAGCATACATCACATATAAGCTAAATTAACATGCATCACATACATATTAAACTAAGCGTGTCATGGTTATGGCCCTTATTCTACAATCTTCTCAAGCCAATGAAAAGATTGATTGGTCAACCTAGGGATAGCATCTTCTCCCAAGTGCTTCCTTTTGGTTGTCTTGTGTTGTTGACTTCCTCCTTGTAACGTCATCTTCCAATGGACCCTCCATCTTTATTTTGTATATTACAAAGGAAATACTCGAGTTACATTCGAGTCTAAAACTAATTTTACAACAAGAATTTTAGGTGAAAGGCACGACACATGAGTTAAAATTACAACACACATTCACAAACTTTTTGGGACTAGGCCATGCACCATGTCAATTTTAACTTTTAAAAGACATCAGATATTTTATTATGTTTGAAAAATTGCTAATGCAATTATCAACTCATAATAAAATTTATCCTACTTCTATATCATATATAAAATAGAGAAAACCTATTTTTTTTTATACGATCTTTATAAGTGGCTCGATACCCTTTGTAGGGATTTTTATGCAAAATAGCATATGTATGGAAAAATAGGATCCCTTCAAGTGATCCTTGAAAGAAAACCTCGTACAAAAAATAAATTTCTCTAAAAGAAGAACCTATCTTATAGGAGAATATTACCTTTGTTGCGTGCCCTTTTTAATCCCGCTTCTCCTTGGGTTTGTTGGATCTTTTAGCACGTTCAATTGTCCGTGCCTCTATATGTATCCACACGAGCAAGCTCTTATCTCACAAAAGAAACTAGAAGAGCTCTCCTTTACTTCTTGCTAGAGAAGTCCCTAAATGAGAGGAAGGTAAGGAAAAAGAGAAAGGAAGAAGAAGACCACTCTTCTTGCTAGCCTACACTCACAAAAGCCACACAATCAAAGCCTCTCACCACCAAGCTCTCTCCAAGCCTCAAGCTTCCCCCCACATTGGTCGGCCACCCCATGGAGTGTTTTATAGGATTGAAAAAACCTTTCACCTCCTATCACATTCAATGCAATCAATTGCATTGAAAAATAATCAACACTCCTTGTTTGGCCGGCCACATGTGGAGAAATTCCAAAGGTCAAAACCCTTTGTCTCCTTCCACTTCATCAAGCTTAGGTGGCATGCTTATGTGGCATGCTTATGTAGCATGCTTATGTGGCATGCTTAGGTGGCATGCTTATGTGGCATTAATGCATGTTGAATTAATCTTATTAATTCAATAAGCTTATGTTATCATATTGAATTAATCTCATTAAATCAATAAGGTAACATATTGAATTAATCTTATTAAATTAATTAAGCTTAGGCTATCATGATAACATATTTATTTAATCTTATTAAATTAATAAGCTTAGCATATTGAATTAATCTCATTAAATCAAAAAGCTAAAATTCTCATTAAGCTTAAAGTCCAAAAACCATTTTGTACTTAAGCTTATTCACAAATTATTCTAGTCAAACTAGAATGCACTAATTCTTATAATCATCATGCTCTTTGTGTGTGACCCTATAGGCTCTCATAACGTTGGCAGTGGATCTAAACTCTTTTAGATACACAAGCAATGAGCGGCATCTAGCAATACATCATTTCTACCCAAGTTACGAAATAAGTCAAGATCCGACTAACCTTTCCGTGACTACTATAATGTATGACCGTGTCCTTCTATCCTTGATATCAGATTGACCAATGAGGTATAGACCGTGTCATCCTCGATCAATCTATGTGTTTCTTGATCCCTGAGTAAACTAACTCAAACAAATGAGCTCAATATCTCATATTGACTCATTCGAGTATGGCCATGCATTTTAGTAGTTCTACTCAATCAAGGGGCCCACAGATATCACTCTCATCATATGGGAGGGATAGATCCCATCTACATCACTCACATCCCTCCGCATAATTTGTTATATACCCAGTAATCGCCTTTATGGTCCACCCTATTACGGGTGACGTTTGATGATACCAAAGTACATAACTCCTTATGTAGGGAACCGTAGTGACTTCAGGTTTGAGGACTATTCATACCAATAGTCACATGAGAAAGTTTATGACACTCATATGACGATCCATGAAACTTTCTCATGGCGGGTCAGTTTTGTATATATTCTCTAATATATACCCATGTGTCAACTTGATATCATATATCCATGACTTGTGAGATCAAGTCATCAATTGACCTACATGCTAGTCTTTATGTATTAATATTGCCCTTGCATATTAATACTTGACTAGGAACATTTAGGAAAGTGTTCTCTACAGCCTCTCATAATCAATTCTGCCAATTGATGTGTTGTAGATAAGAACCTACTTTTCTAGGGCATTATTATATTTAATTTAGCTGGCACAAGCAAGACGTAAATATAATAACCAATCCTTTGCCTTTATAGGATATGATACAAAATGTTGCCTATTCAACCATCACATGATTGGTTCTAGGGCTATAACTAACACAGTTCACTTGCAGTTTCAGTCTCCTTCATGGTAAAATTCTGAAGTTGGTTCACGTAGAGATCCCTCTTCGCTGTCCTTGAATCTCTGGTTCCGTCATGTAGCTCCATCAACTTCCTCCAAAGTTCTTGAGCACTACTGAAGGGGTCAACTTTGTTGAGTTGGTCCTAAATGCATGAGTTATGGTTGATTTGGTCGTTTGGCTCTTCTCCTCCGCCTACGGAAGACACCAAAACCCTTCCTTCGTTGTCGGTTGGTGGTGAGAATCCTTCTGCGACGGAGAACCACATATCCATGTCCATCATCAAGTAGTATTTCATCCGGCTCTTCCAATACTGGAAGTTTTGTCCATCGAAATACGGGGGTCGAGTTGTGTTGAATCCCTCTTGCGCTGTCATTCCTTGATAATTTGGCGGAGGAAAATCCGATGTAGAGCCCTTGCTCTGATACGACTTGTTGGGATCGAGGCTCGCTAAAGGGGGGATGAATAGCAAGTTGAAAAATCTAACACAACTTCTACTACAAAACAACGGATTACGCAGCGGAAATAGAAAACAAAGCGCAAGGCACAAACACAACCAATACGCAGGTATTTACGTGGTTCGAAACTCAGTAGTTCCTACTCCACGGGTAGCTTAAAAGGAAAGTCTACTATGAATGGAATGATTATTAGGTGAAAATTAAATCAAGCTTACTAATGCAATGAAAATAATCAAGAACAGTGATAAAGAAGATCGTTGTTTGGCTTTGCGTTAACATAAGTCATGGACTTGAGGCGATGATTTTTGTTAGAAAGGAGGCGAGATTGCAAGGCTTTTTCTTCTTCTTCCTTTCAGAATGAATCACAAGAAATTAGATCTCAAAACATAAACCATGGAAAGGGAACTTCTCTTGTTTTTCAAGTTTTCTTTATCTTGGTCAACTCCTAGAACTCATGAACCAACCTCACCACGAGCTTGTCCCAGTAACCACCTCCAACTTCCGGTGGTTCGCCAGAAAGGAACTCGCTCCTCCCAATCATGCGTTTGAATCTTTTATCAAACGAAGCATCCCATTGTCGCCGCTCGAGCTCGTGAGTCGAACTCGTGTTTGTGCTCGAAAACCATCGCCTACAACTGCCGATCCTGTGATCAATCTACAGAAGCCGCTACCAAATCGATTCGATCCATAGGGTTTAGGTTTAAAAGAGTACTGAGCCCGTAGTATTTGGGCTTGGTTCGTGATGTTCCATAGTGTGATGTAGTAGTCGAGCCATCTCACTCGTGGTATACCAAATGATAGTAGTCGATGGGCTTGAGCCATATTATCTAGCCACTTTGTTAGAGTGTTATATGGTGTGTGGCTCGACTGCAAGAAATATTTGAAGCACATGAGTATCTTCCTAGTAAGCTACCACTCCTAGAGTTTCAAGCACCCTAGTAAGAGACCAAGCACGGTGCCTTCTCGCTCTAGAGTCAAACCTTAGACAAAGAACAAGCACGCTACACACCCTCCTTGCCTACTAGGTACTCCATGTGCCCCAAAGAACGAGAGCGTTCACTTGTCTCGTCACAGTAACTAGCAACAGCCAAAGAACAAAACTACGGTGCCCTGTCCTCTAGCAGTATTGGGCCCATGTACCCTAATAAGAGAGTGATCATGTTATTGTGCCCTATCTTACTAACGAGTACACTAGCTAGAGACCGAGCACTCCCTTGTGCCCTCTCTAACTCCAATGGAGAACGAGCACGTTACTATGCCCTCTCCATCACCAAGCTTCCGGACCTTCAGCCAACTTGTACTCTTCCTCTACCATGGTTATCCTTTAGATTTCCATCTATACCAAGGCTTACCCTTGGATTTCTCATCCATACCAAGGCTTACCCTTGGATTTCTCCCAAGGTCTAATGTCACTCTAAACATATAACTTAGTGACCTTAGGTTTGTATCAGTCGAGGTAATGTCTTGATTACACTCTAGCTCAAACTAGATTTCTATTTCCTTGACATAAACCTTGTTGTTAAACATTGAAACATTAGATGGGCTTGATTGCACTAACACTTTCCTCACAAAAAAGATACATGTGAATCCTATCTAATGTAATATGAGACTCCGTTAAAATGCAATGTAGGTGGATGCATAAGTCCTAAATGCTCTCTTAACATTGTAGGGGTAAAAACAAAGTCCTTACCCTGTACCCTAGTCGAGTATGAAAGATCATCAATTTTACTAAACTTATTGAAAAACTCTGCACATATATCTATTTTAATGGAGTTCTTACAATAAACTAGTTTTTCTAATCCATAGTGTGTGATGACCTCCATGCTAAGCATGCATGTATTACTAAAATATGATCTACTAATGTACCTAGTTGGCATTGGAATGTAAATGGTGCTTTCAAACCTAATCCTATGCCCCTCAGTGAAAAACCTAATATCCATGCATCGAGTCGAGGACTCAAACTCAATAGCTCTTCTTTTACCCCTAATTAAATTATAGATATTCAATATTTATTGAAAATAATTCAAACTAACATTTTAGAGTTATTACCTCGGCATTTTGGATGAATTTGAAGGAATATGATGATCTAAGCACTTCGGAAGCCTGAAGTTAGGGTTTTTGTGGTGGAATATCATTTGTGATTATGAATAATGGCTCATGTGGAGATGAGATGATTACAATCATGGTTCTAGTCGCCTAAAATTAAGTCAACTGAACACATTTCAATCAACTGTAATAAATGTTACCATTTACTTCACCGCCTAAACTTTATCTACCAACTCATTTCAGTCAACTGAATTGACTTCAATCGACTGAAGTTGCGTTTTTACCTTCCTGATACTCGGAGGCAACTGATTTTGTTGGGTTTCCGGCACCGCGGCGAGTGTGTGTTCGAACATATTTTGTAAACATGTGCACAGCGGAAGAAATAAAAATAATAAATCTAATTTATTACAACACACACACCACACGCATGCATAGTACAACATGTGTAGACATAACCACAATTTCAAATTTTGCAATAAAAGGAAATTTATACTACATATACCTGACGTATCACGTGTAGCGGGAAAGGCATCAACCGGAGCGATCCTCGCTAGAATCGCCTCTATTCGTATCCACGTCGAGTATCTTCGGGATGACTTCACAAAGTCATGAGCCTCGTCTTCGTAGAAGTTACTAGCCTCGTGTTGAAGACGATGTGATCGAGAGAAGATCACAATCCGAATCAAAATTCGGATCCAAAACGAGTCCTCAAAAACTCGCTTCTCCGGAGAGGTATTCATCAACCGTTTGACGAATCCTTCATCCTCTACCTATGAGGATTATCGGAGATCGAATCTCCGGAAAAGTAGCTGCTATTGGAGCTCCAAACGTCGTCCAAATGATGCTCCGACTCAAAGAAAGCAAGCTGTTCAGAAAACTGGACAGCTTGGTGGAGAATTGCAGAGAGAAGAGGGCAGAGTCCTTGGTCACTGAGCCAAGGAGGATCACCGAGGTCACCGGAGGATAGGGTGAGCTTGGACACCGCAACAAGCTTGGACGGTACAAGGGTGGGCGGCGGCTAGGCGCGACCACAAGGAGAGGAGAGGGTGGCGGGCTATGGGGCATGTTAGGTTTTAAACTTAAGCCTAAGTTTTTTTAGAGTAAATTCTCCTAATTAACGATCATAACCAAAAGCCCATTAACCTCCACCATTAACTTTAAAAAAAATGATTTGGTCTATTTTAAGTTAAAACAAATAACCAACTTTGGTTCATTCATTTAAAACAAACCAAACCCCTTTGGTTTATTCTCCACCATTGGATTAGAACCAAACCAATTTGGTTCATCCATCATGTCTTCATAAGATACAACTCATCCACACTTCCAATGCACCTGAAACAATTTCATGCTCGCTCCTTGTTTGGTCCAACCAAACCTAGTTTCTCTCGGTCTAAGAATCTCATTCTCAAGCTCGTTTTAAATCCTTGATTCGCTCACGTGTGACCAAATAGGTTCTCGATTTATGTTGCGTCGAACATTAATATAGAACGATCATGAGTGGCACCTAGTACATCATGATCCCCAACTAATCAAAAGATCAGCGGTTGATCGAATATTCTTTGAAACCGCAATGAATCGTGCCTCATTCCCTTCACGATCTTAAACCATTTGCTGGATCGGGATTGTGAATCTACAATCCCACTAGGTTGACTATATACCTAGCCCAAGTATCATTCTTCCTCTGATTCTAGTTACTACACATGTCATCCAAGAGTACCTTACTCTAAACATGTAATGCTTTGGCCAAAGACTTAGTAATAACTGAGAGCATGAGCCATATACATCTCCTCACAAGGAGTGGTGAATCCTTTATAGGCTATTCAAATACCTTGATCACTCGACTTATACCCATCATCCCGGTCCACATCTCCTTGAGATGCTTAGGTTGTCAAAGCATAAGTCTTCATGACCAAGATGACTTGAATACGTCAAAAGAACATCGCACTTGGAACTTCAATATCTATAAGAACCATGAATCATCTTGTTAGTAATATATGAGAGATGTCCTAAGGCAATCGCCTTATGTATGAACCATTTATATGATAAATGAAGATTCACTATTTGAGTATACATGTTTTATGTATTTGATTGGATCTTAAACTCATTTACTGAATGTCACGATCGATTCACGGCATGAGAGAATTTGTGATTGGATCACAACTAGTGAGTATCTCTACATGTGTAATTGTGATGTATCGGAATTATCCTAGTCGATGAATTGATGGATTTGGACACCATCAATTACATCGAGACTAGCACGAGTATACTCCTTGGTGTATCCAAGCGGTGATTCTCCTGGAGACATAGTGATGTCTGGAGTTAATCGTGGATGCTAGTTATGGTAACTAGTTCATTGGAGTGACCAGCCGTAAGACTTCATATGGTTCTCTGCATATATAGATATGTCAATGAAGTTCTTACTGTGGCTTAAGTGCGATGGTCCTTTGACTTGCGGTATTCAAGTCATCTTGATCATGGAGACTTATGCTTTGACATCTTAAGCAAACATCTCTAAGGAGATGTGGACCCGGGATGATTGGGTATAAGTCGAA
This sequence comes from Wurfbainia villosa, assembly GCA_025175895.1. Classification (NCBI taxonomy): domain Eukaryota; kingdom Viridiplantae; phylum Streptophyta; class Magnoliopsida; order Zingiberales; family Zingiberaceae; genus Wurfbainia; species Wurfbainia villosa. Next base: position 98,161,038 of record CM045990.1, read on the forward strand.
GTGATCGAAGGTGTTTGAATAGCCTATAAAGGATTCACCACTCCTTGCGAGGAGATGTATACCCATGGCCTCTCGTCGGATTGTTACTAAAGTCTTTGGCCAAAGCATTACATGTTTAGAGTAAGGTACTCTTGATACATGTGGAGTAACTAGAATCCGTAGGGCGAGGAAATGATACTTGGGCTAGGTGTGGCGTAGTCGACCTAGTGAGGGGTGACACAATAGACCATGTCTGAACCAAGTGGGTATAAGATGAGTGAAGGGAATGGGGCCGCGATTCATTCGAGCTACTGAAGGGTTTCAGAAATAGTTCTGGATCAACCGTTGATCTTTTCGGTTAATTGGGGATCATGATGTACTACTAGGTGCCACTCATGATCGTTCTATAATTAATGGTTAATTATAGACGGCCAACATAAATCGAGAACCTATTTGGTCACACGCACAACGAGCGTAATCCAAAGGATTTAAAACGAGCTTGAGAATGGGATTCTCAGACCGAGAGAAACTAGGTTTGGTTGGGCCAAACATAAAGCGAGCATGAAATCGTTTGATCATGAATGGGCGTGGATGGGCGTGTCTTATGAAGACGTAATGGATGAACCAAAATGGTTTGGTTCTAATCCAATGGATGAGAATAAACCAAAGGGGTTTGGTTTATTTTAAACGAATGAACCAAAAGTTGGTTCGGTTCGTTTTAACTTAAAATAAATCATCATGGTTTGGTTTATTTTAACTTATCTTAATGGAGCGGGTTAACGGGCCTAATGGTTATGATCCAATAACCATTAAGAGAATTAGTTCTCTATAAAAGAGGGCTTAATGGATAATTAAGCCCTAATCAAAAACCCCTAGCCTTTGAGTTGCCGCCCACCCTTGGAGTTGCTCGGCGCCAACCCTAGGCTGCCGCCCAGCTTGTTGTGCCGCCGTCATCTCCTTGTCGGCGTCCAAGCTTCAGCCGGTGAACCCTCCGGCGACCCTCCGGTGATCTTCCTAGGCCTCGGTGAAAAGGTGAGCACTTGGCTTCCTTGTTTTGGCCGGCGCCTACTCCTCCACCAAGCTGTCCAGTTTTCTGGACAGCTTCTTCTCCTCTTGTCGGAGCGTCGTTTGGATGACGGTTAGAGCTCCGACAGCGGATAACTTACCGGGGATTTGATCTCCGGTAATCCTCTGAGGTGGAGGACGAAGGATTTGTCAATCGGTTGATGAATACCTCTCCGGAGAAGCGAGTTTTGAGGACTCATTTTGGATCCGAATTTGGATTCGGATCGTGATCATCTCTCGATCACGTCGTCTTCAACACGAGGCTAGTAACCCGTACAAAGACGAAGCTCGTGGCTTAGCGAAGTCATCCCGAGGAACTCGGCGTGGATACGGATAGAGACGATTCTAGCGAGAATCGTTCCGGTTGATGACGTTCCTGCTACACGTCATACGAAAGGTATAACGTAGATAAATTTCCTTTTATTGCAAATTTAAATTTACAGTTATGTCTACACTTGTTGTAATATGCATGCGTGTTTGTGTGTGTTGTAATAAATAGGAGTATTTATTATTTTATTGCTTCCGCTGTGTTCATGTTTACGAAACATGATCGAACACACACACGCCGCGGTGCCGGAAACCCAACAGTGGTATCAGAGCCCAGGTTGTGTTTCGACATAATCGTAAAAATGGTTTTTGCGATAGTCATAATGTATTTCTGGAAATTTTCTAATTTTGGAAATTTAGAAGTATTTATGGAAATTTTTCAATTTTGGAAAGTCTAGAAGTATTTATGGAAATCTTCCACTTTTGGAAAGTTGGAAGTATTTATGAAAATTGATATTTTCCATAAATAAAATATTTGATTAGATTCTGGAAATTTGTTTCCTAATTTAATCATGATTTGATTTTGGAAATCAAATCTTAAAATATTTTATTTCCATAAGTAGTTTTAATGATTTAGGAAATTGGTTTCCTAAATAGATTTTCCTTAATCAAATAATTCCATGAATAAAATATGTGATTAGATTTGGAAATTTGTTTCCTAATTTAATTATGATTTGATTTGGAGAATCAAATCTTAAACATATTTTATTTCCATAAATAGTTATGACATATAAGGAAATATATACATGACATAATTGTATGCCATGTAATTGCATTAGATGCATAACATTATGCCATGCGTGTCGTGACATGTAGATGTATGCCATGTATGTCATGCCATGTAGATAATAGTTATTTGCATGCAAAGAGGATGAGACATAAAAACCCTTAAACAATATTAAAGCCTACACCTTCCATTAATATGGTTAGAACCCGGAGTTCCGTTTCTTGTTTGGGTTGTTGGACTCTCTCCAAGCCCTCGAACCGAATATGTTCAAACCATGGAATAGTTTAATACTAATATGGTAAGAGTCGAGGTCAATCGTTAGCTTTGGTTGTTGGACTCTCTCAAGTTGGGCTAATTGGTTGAATGCTCTAACCATATTAAAACTATGTCCCGATTAATGGGTTGGCTTTAACCTGGAGCATCGGCTTGTTGGACTCTCTCCAAGGTCGATGTAAAGGGAGGTGAAGTTGGGTGCTATGCATATGATGCATACTTGTTAATGTGTTAACAACCCGATGTATGTGTGAACATTCAATTAGTTGATAGCACATTGTGATAGTTGCATATACGTGATATGCAAGCGGTATAGTTGATACCTACAGTCGTAGTTATGAATGGCTTGTTGGACTCTCTCGAGGTTGTTCATATCTATGATGGATATCAGCCCATTCGGAGATGGACCTACGATCTCCCGAAGTGATTTTGGGGTTTTTGAAATTCGAAAAATGATTGGGATTTATAAATGTATATTGATGCATTTTAAAATCATATTTCTCATATATGCTAGTTTTGTATTTCTATGTCAATAAATTGATAATGAAGTCTTTGAATTTGCGCACTATTTTGGATTGAACAAATTGGTTGGGCCTAACTTCTGGGTGGCTTAGAAACAGAATTGTTCTCAAGGCGGAAAAGCTTGCATATGTCCTTGAAGAGCCTCTTCTGCCGTCCTAAGGATGATGAAACTCTGGACCAAATGTTGGTCTATCGAACATGTGCGATTACGGTGGCATGGTTGCATCATGCTAGCGGCGATGTTACCTGAGCTGCAAAATTAGCATTAGCATATGGATGCTAATACTATGGTCTTCCATCTTCATGAGTTGTTCGATGAGCAAGCGAGATCCGAAAGGTTCGAGGTCTCTAGGCTCCTCTTCACCACGAAGATGCAAGAAGGTTCATCTGTAGTGCAGTTTGTGCTAAAGATGAACGGGTACATCGAGCGGCTAGCTACCCTCGGTTTTGTGATGGATCATGAGTTAAGTATTGACTTAATTCTGCATTGTTTGCCCAAGAGTTTCTCGCAATTTATGATGAACTATCGGATGAACAAATTGGAATCCACCATTCCCGAGCTCCTCAATATGCTGAAGACTGTGGAGCCTTCTGTGAAGCATGAGGAGAAGGCGGTTCTGTTAGTTGATTCCTCAAAGAAAGGTTCTAAGAGGAAGATAAAAGAACAGAAGAAAGGAAAGAACAAAAAGGCAAAGAAGGCGGAACCAGCGCAAAAGGGCACTTGCCATCACTGTGGCAAGGAAGGCCACTGGCGAAGAAACTGCAAGATTTATCTTGAGTCCATGAAGAAGAAGAAGGCATCCGATGCCCCATCCTCTTGATATCTTCGTTATTGATTGTCATTCTATTTCCTTGGACACTTGGGTATTGGATCTTGGGTGTAGCTCACATATATGTAATGACATACATGGGCTAAGGAATAGAAGAAGACTTGTCGAGGAGAGTCAAATTTGCGAGTTGGCAATGGAGCAAAGGTTCTTTGCGTCGCCATCGGAACTTATTTCTTTGAAGCTCCTAGTGGACTAGTCTTAGAAGCGGATAATTGCTATTATGTTCCTTCTCTAATAATGAACATTGTTTCTATTTCCTGTTTAAATAGAAATGGTTTCCATTTGACGTTTAGTAACAATTGTTGTTATATAACTTTAAATGGCGTACTTTATGGAACTGGCACCTTGAGTAATGGCATTTATCGTTGGGCGTATCCGGTGACATTTTCAATATCGAAGCGAGCAACACGCGTGCTCGAAAGGATAATCAAATAGACTCCTATATGTGGCATTGTCGTCTTGGCCATATAAGCAAGAAAGCGCGTCGAATTACAGATGTGGAATCTCGGAATCGTTTGAATTAGATTCATACGATACATGCGAATCATGCTTAAAAGGCAAGATGACTAAGTTACCTTTTCTTGGAAAGGTGAGCAGTGGGAGAGTTACTAGGTCTAATACATCTTTGTATGTGGACCTATGTCAACTCAAGCATTAGGAGGCTATAGCTACTTCATTACCTTCACCGATGATCACTCACGGTTTGGGTATGTGTTCTTGATGAAACACAAGTCGAAGCCTTTGAAAGGTTCAAGAATTCAGAAATGAAGTAGAGAAACAACATGACAAGAGTATTAAAATACTTTGATCGGATCGAGGTGGTGAATACTTAAGTCAAGAGTTTCTTGATTATCTAAGAGACAATGGTATATTGTCTCAATGGACTCCGCCATATACACCACAGCATAATGGTGTATCTGAGAGGCGTAACCGGACCTTGTTGGACATGGTCAGGTCAATGATGAATCATGCAACTCTTCCCAAGTCCTTTTGGGGCTATGAACTTCAGACAGCTGTTTACTTGTTAAACAGAATGCCTACCAAGGTAGTCTCAACTACTCCATATGAGATATGGAATGGTAAGAAACCTCATGTATCTTACTTGAAGATATGGGGTTGTCCTGCTTATGTGAATGTATCGGACAAATTGGATGCTAAGTCGATAAATGTCTATTTGTTGGATACCCTAAGGAAACAAGGGGTTACCAATTCTATCATCTTTGGAACAAAAGGTGTTTGTTTCAAGGCATCTTTGTGTTTCTAGAGAAAGAGTTTCTCTTGCAAGAGCGAGTGTCGTCGAGCTTGAGGAGGCTCGAGAGACTCAAATAGACATTAATGAGATACCTGGTGAAGCACAACAGCCGACAACTCATAGTGATGAGCAATCGGCTAGACCTATTGTAACACCACATCTTCGTAGATCTGGTAGAACACACAATATTCCTGAGAGATATGGATTTCTCGTAAGCGAATCGAACGATGTGTTACTCATTGATGATGAGGAGCCTACCAGTTATGAAGAAGTGCTGACAAGTTCAGAAAGGGATAAGTGGCTTGGTGCCATGAAGTCGGAAATGGATTCCATGTATGAAAACCAAGTTTGGAACTTGGTTGACCCACCTGAAGGGATAAAGCCTATAGGGTGCAAGTGGGTTTTCAAGAAGAAAACCGACATGGATGGTAATGTGATTACCTATAAGGCTAGATTGGTGGCGAAAGGATATCGTCAAAAACAAGGTGTTGATTATGACGAAACCTATTACTTTGTAGCTATCTTAAATCCATTCGGATGCTCATAGCGGCTCATTATGATTATGAGATATGGCAGATGGATGTGAAAACAGCTTTCCTTAATGGAAACCTGCTCGAGGACGTGTATATGATACAGCCTGAGGGTTTCACATCGGTTGATAAAACCAAGGTATGCAAATTGCGGTCCATTTATGGATTGAAGCAAGCATCCGAGTGGAATATCCGTTTTGATGAGACAATCAAAAGTTTGATTTCTCACAAAATCGACAAACCTTGTGTGTACAAGAAGGTTAGTGGGAGTGCGATCGTGTTCCTAGTATTGTATGTCGATGACATACTACTTATAGGAAACGATGTTTCAATCTTACAGTCAGTGAAGGTTTGGTTATCCAAGACATTCTCCATGAAAGACCTGGGAGAAGCAACCTACATCCTCGGGATTAAGATCTATAGAGATTGATGGAAACGGTTGGTTGGTCTTTCGCAGTCTACATATATAGACTGAGTGCTAAAGAGGTTTAGCATGTCGGAATCCAAGAAAGGTTTCCTACCCATCAGGCATGGGGTACACCTTTCGAAGTCTATGTGTCCGCGCACAGAAGACAAGAGGATTTGCATGAGTAAGATTCCCTATGCATCCGCAATAGGATCTATCATGTATGCTATGTTATGTACGAGGCCCGATGTATCGTATGCTCACGAGTGTCACGGCGGATACGATCCGATCGAGAATGGATCATTGGCGGTGTTAAGGCGATCCTTAAGTACTTGAGAAGAACTAAGGATGTGTTCCTAATATATGGAGAAGGGACATGGTGATACGCGGGTATACGGATGCGGCTTCCGACAAACAAGGATGATTCAGTCTCGATCTGGATCGTGTTCACCTTGAATGGGGGCGCAGTGAGTTGGAAAAGTTTCAAACAAGAGACTGTAGCGGATTCTACCACTGAGGCAGAATACATTGCAGCTTCGGAAGCAGCAAAGGAAGCGGTTTGGATCAAAAAGTCCATTCATGAACTTGGTGTGATTCCGGCCATTGTTGAAGCAATCTGGTCTCTGCGACAACAATGGAGCAATTGCACGAGCGAAAGAGCCAAGGTCTCATCGTGATCAAACATGTGCCGCTATCATCTTATCGGAGAGATCATCAATAGGAACGAAATACAAATCGAGAAATTCCCACGAAAGGAACTTAGCGGATCCTTTGACTAAGGCATTACCTCAAAATAAGTTTGAGGGTCATGTTAGAGCTTATGGTATTGGATACCGTAGCGATTGGCATTAGGCCAAGTGGGAGTCATTAGTAATATATGAGAGATGTCCTAAGGCAATGCGCCTTATGTATGAACCATTTATATGATAAATGAAGATTCACTATTTGAGTATACATGTTTTATGTATTTGATTGGATCTTAAACTCATTTCTTGAATGTCACGTCGATTCACGGCATGAGAGAATTTGTGATTGGATCACAACTAGTGAGTATCTCTACATGTGTAATTGTGATGTATTGAATTATCCTAGTCGATGAATTGATGGATTTGGACACCATCAATTACTCGAGACTAGCACGAGGTATACTCCTTGGTGTATCCAAGCGGTGATTCTCCTTGTGGAGACATAGTGATGTCGGAGTTAATCGTGGATGCTAGTTATGGTAACTAGTTCATTGGAGTGACGGTAGTAAGACTTCATATGGTTCTCTGCATATATAGATATGTCAATGAAGTTCTTACTGTGGCTTAAGTGCGATGTTCCTTTGACTTGCGGTATTCAAGTCATCTTGATCATGGAGACTTATGCTTTGACATCTTAAGCAAACATCTCTAAGGAGATGTGGACCCAGGATGATTGGGTATAAGTCGAAGTGATCGAAGGTGTTTGAATAGCCTATAAAGGATTCACCACTCCTTGCGAGGAGATGTATACCCATGGCCTCTCGTCGGATTGTTACTAAAGTCTTTGGCCAAAGCATTACATGTTTAGAGTAAGGTACTCTTGATACATGTGGAGTAACTAGAATCAGTAGGGACGAGGAAATGATACTTGGGCTAGGTGTGACGTAGTCAGCCTAGTGGGGACTGACACTATAGACCATGTCCTGAACCAAGTGGGTATAAGATGAGTGAAGGGAATGGGGCACGAATCATTCGAACTGCTGAAGGGTTTCAGAAATAGTTCTGGATCAACCGTTGATCTTTTCGGTTAATTGGGGATCATGATGTACTACTAGGTGCCACTCATGATCGTTCTATAATTAATGGTTAATTATAGACGACCAACATAAATCGAGAACCTATTTGGTCACACGCACAACGAGCGTAATCCAAAGGATTTAAAACGAGCTTGAGAATGGGATTCTCAGACCGAGAGAAACTAGGTTTGGTTGGACCAAACATAAAGCGAGCATGATATCATTTCAGTCGCAATGGAAGCGTGGATGGGCCGGGTCTTATGAAGACGTAATGGATGAACCAAAATGGTTTGGTTCTAATCCAATGGATGAGAATAAACCAAAGGGGTTTGGTTTATTTTAAACAAATGAACCAAAAGTTGGTTCGGTTCATTTTAACTTAAAATAAACCATCATGGTTTGGTTTATTTTAACTTATCTTAATGGAGCGGGTTAACGGGCCTAAAGGTTATGATCCAATAACCATTAAGAGAATTAGTTCTCTATAAAAGAGGGCTTAATGGATAATTAAGCCCTAATCAAAAACCCCTAGCCTTTGAGTTGCCGCCCACCCTTGGAGTTGCTCGGCGCCAACCCTAGGCTGCCGCCCAGCTTGTTGTGGCGCCGTCATCTCCTTGTCGGCGTCCAAGCTTCAGCCGGTGAACCCTCCGGCGACCCTCCTGTGATCTTCCTAGGCCTCTGTGAAAAGGTGAGCACTTGGCTTCCTTGTTTTGGCCGGCACCTACTCCTCCACCAAGCTGTCCAGTTTTCTGGACAGCTTCTTCTCCTCTCGTCGGAGCGGCGTTTGGACGATGGTTAGAGCTCCGACAGCGGATAACTTACTGCGGATTCAATCTCCAGTAATCCTCTGAGGTGGAGGATGAAGGATTCGTCAATCGGTTGACGAATACCTCTCCGGAGAAGCGAGTTTTGAGGACTCGTTTTGGATCCGAATTTGGATTCGGATCGTGATCATCTCTCGATCATGTTGTCTTCAACACGAGGCTAGTAACCCGTACGAAGACGAGGCTCGTGGCTTAGCGAAGTCATCCCGAGGAACTCGGCGTGGATACGGATAGAGACGATTCTAGCGATAATCGTTCCGGTTGATGCCGTTCCCGCTACACGTCATACGAAAGGTATAACGTAGATAAATTTCCTTTTATTGCAAATTTAAATTTACGGTTATGTCTACACTTGTTGTAATATGCATGCGTGTGTTGTGTGTGTTGTAATAAATAGGAGTATTTATTATTTTATTGCTTCCGATGTGTTCATGTTTACGAAACATGATCGAACACACACACGCCGTGGTGCCAGAAACCCAACACATCTTCCGCCGTGTAGCTCGATCACCATAGTCGTCAATCTATGCAGTGTTGTTCTATCAGCAACCTTTTGGCACATTCACAACTCAGATCTTTGGGTCGTTCGATGATTTAGTGATAGTGGTGAGTTCGATTTTGGGTATGTTGCCGATCTCCAAGTTGAGTTTTGTTCTCTGTTTTTTTGTTTATGGCAATTCCAGATTCAGATCGCCAGGGCTTAGATTGATGGGTTGAGATAAATCTTAATGCAGTGGGTAACATTTGGGGATTACTTCCAGTGCATCATTACTGCTCTGATTGGAGTCTTCGGAGTAGGTTAAGGAGAAGGGAAGAATCTGAATTTGGTAAGCAGTGCAAGGTAAGCTTGGATTGGTGTGGTTACGATATTTGTGTCTTATGTAGCTCCTGGATCGCGATGTTATTGGTTGAATCGCAGGTTCCTTTGGATGAACAAGCTAGGAGAGATTAAAGCAAAAAGAGGTAAGTATAGATCTAAGTGATATGGATACTTACTATATATGTAGTTGATGTTATAGTTGATTTTGGATTGTTAGTTGATCGAGATACAAGGATGATGTAGGATTTGATTCGATCAATTAGATATCTGATGGTACTTAATTGTATTCTATTGTATAGGACGTTGATATGTGACGGAGTCTCGGATGTGAAGGTGGACAATGTAGTCTGCATGTCAGGAGGGTAATATCTACCTGGTCCGGTAGTTTTGATCAAATTCTAGTGCATGAACTTGGATTTATGTTTATACCTGTTTACCTTAAATCCACTCTTATTTAATCATATGCTTGTACTGCCTTGACCTTTGAGATATATACTCTGTTACTCATTGATTATCTAGCACGGATAGGAATTATAAACCCTATTATATATTAGCTGATGGATGTTCAGTAAGTACAAGTGGTTAGGTTTATCTTTGTGACTTCAGATTGGGTTACTGCATTACATCACTAGGGTTACATGATGGTTTGGATTATGGAGTCGATTGTTATATCATATTCGTTTTAGTGGTGCAATTATGGTGGATCTAGTTGTCTGTGCATAGATAAGTGTATGGGTGTCAGTATGTAACCATGGACTAGATGTCCTAGCGTGATGGTATATCCATTATGGATTGTGTGCCTGAGTATGGTTATATAGACGGTCGATGGTATCTCGCTACTAACTAGAGGTCTTAGCATGGTTGACTGTCAGGTGTGTATGACTCTTTGTGTGATAGAGAGAGTCTTATGGATTATAGTCCTTGCATGGTTGACTTTTGGTTGACTAGGTCTCTCCGTGAGTTAGGAGTGTTATGCGGATTTGTGTGTGAGCTATGCATCATTACATTTCATGCATCTTGTGTGATGCCTTGTGGTAGAGGCAGGTGCGTCATCATCTACCCCTCGGCGGTCGGGTAGTGGTTTGCGAGGGTTGGCGAGCAATTGTGTGTGCCATTCTCGGCCACTATGGATGGTGGTAGCTGGAGATGCGCACTTGGCCACTGTGCGGAGTGGTAGTTAGTGCACTCACCCACTATAGACGGTGGTCGTGTGATGTGAAGTTGTCCTGGGTGCGGTTCTCGTCTACTCATGGGTAGGGACGGAGCGGCTAGCAGTAGGGACCCCCGTGTGGGTAGCATATATCTCTATAGCGGGCTAGCTACTGTTTCATACTACCCAACTCGGTCACTCGAGAGTGGTGGCGGCTGGAGTCGGGATAGTTATCATGTCGTGCCACCTAGGCCACACTGGGGTCGTGGTAGCGAGTTGGGTGCGCAGGCATGACCATGCATATGCATTGGTGATATATATATGTATGCATGTATTTGATATATGTTTTACATATGCCTGTGAGATGCTGCATTTGATTGAGCTATGATTGTCGCACATACTTGTACATCATGATACATGTCATTTGCATTTTATATACTGTTATGTGTTGAGCATGATATATGTGTTTGTCCTGACTGATGTATGCATTTGATTAGCGTCATGTTATAGTGTGGTATGGACCGAGTTGTTATTACAGGTGATCATATATTGTTCATATGTTGGCGTATTGGTCAGGTATGAGATTGACTTAGTATGTTGTATGGGTTATGTTATTGTAAATCTGTTCAGGATGATATAACTTATGGTGTTGCGGACCGTCAGGTACGTTGGTACTTTACTTCATGTTCAGTTGATTAGTTTAGTATATACATTGAGTATAACTATATTGTGGTTACTTGCTATTAGATTTTGATAGGACTGTATATCTATTGGACTCATGCTGTATACCTGTAGATCTTCACATGTATACTTGTAGATCTCGTTATCCTATATGTTGTTCATGCACTTTCTATATATTATCCCTGAGTTTATACTCACCACCGGGACCACAGGCTTCACGCCAATTAATAGGTAAAGATTCCTTGGGCGTTGAGCTCCATGGTGATCCCATCTCACACCGGACGAATGGATATGTTTTTCGTGTTGTTGTAGCCTTACGGATTGTTGTTTTGGGGTCTTTACCCTGTATGGTTTCCGTAATTGTGATATACGGATGTGTTGTATGTATTTGGTCTTTGATTCGATTTCTGTTATGATTCTTGTCGTGTCAAGTCACTCTGGAGTGCACAGTTGGTCTTTGTATCTTGTTTATCTATTTGTATGCTTCTGCTGTGTTTTTGATTTATTGATATCTTTATGTTATATTGTTGTTGTGGGCCTACGGGCCTTGTATTAACCCGATATGTTGCCACGTACAGGGGAGATGTCGTCCGTTTACTTTTCGGTACGGCATGCTCTCGGGGCGTGACAATTTTATTGGTATCAAAGCCCTAGGTTGCGAAGTCCACTTTCAGATTTTATTTCGTTCGAACATCGAGTTTTGCTTTACTCGATTTTGATTTTGTGAGTTCTGGGATCTGGCTGTTGCGGGACATCTCCGAGCTACAAGGTTTAAGGTATGTTAGTTGTTATTACATACCCTTCTATTGGATATGCATTTAGTTACTTATAACATGGATGACTTGTAGTATGTTAGTCACTATTCGTAACCGTGGTTTGAGTTGACCACGGGAATGACATGTTAAGATTATTAGACATGAACCTGCTATCGAACAGGTAATTACCTTTGAGAGCCGACTGATACCGAGTCGGAAAGCTAGGGTTAGGTAGTCACATCTCTTGTGGAGATCAAGGATTACAGTCCTAAGATTTTCACTAATTATGTTAGTCAGATCATTACCTATGGGGTAATGGACTAAGCGAGTATACTATTGCTGGTGCCGATAGTAGAAAATTAGTGGATGATATTCATGGGGATTTTGATCCCCGGACTGGTCGTTCTAGGTTGTATAATATTGGGAGTACTTTTGGAGTACATGACTCAGGTTATACGAAGATAGTAGTGTTAGTTGAATACCATCATCGGGATTTAGCCGGTAATTGGTGGAAGATATAGGAAATAACCTACGGGAAATCACACATCACTTGGCCACGGTGTAGTGATGTTGTGAGAGAGTTTTTTCCCACATCATTTTCTTTGACTCATTGTCAAGGAATTCTTGAGCTTTAGGTCGAGTGATCGTTTGGTAATGGAAGTACCATGCAGAGTCGTTAGACTTGCGAAAGTTACGACCATTTAATAGCCCAAGAAGAATGATTGCTGCCAAGAATGTGATTGGGTTGGTTTGGCCACCACGGGTTATCGGTTGACATCTTGATCGGGATGTTTGGATCTCCTACTAGATCTCACAGGAAGTCCTTAGGGAGTCATGTGTATAGAAATGACTCGTAGCAAGTGTTTTAAAGAGTTGGAGATTTGATAAGCGGATATTGCAAGTCAAATTATTGGAATTAGAAATCTCGAATGTTGGATAAAGGAGCAAGATTAAAGTCATGAGTCACGAGTGACTATTGGAAGTTTTCCGATCATAGAAGACCGATTGCAGTGTGTGACTTCTCATGATTATCGTGAACTCGGAGGAAAGACTCAGAAGGAGATTATGGGTGTCTGCACGGGTTACGATGAGACACGAGTCAGATTATCCGATGGAACCATTGTATACATTTCTACTATAAGCGATGCGGTATCTACGAGAGTATGTACTTTGAAGACCCGGTTGAAGACTATGGATGATGCTTTGGCGGACGATCCACAACCTCGAAAGTCGAGATCATTCTGAAGAATGGAATATCACATCGTGATCTACTACCTCGGATATAGTTGGAGTTTTTTTGATACTTTCATCGGAAGAAGTAAGTTACTCGTGATATCGGTAGAAGACCTCTTAGAAGACTCGGATGATCGGACAACAATTGTTACCTTCGAGGCAGCGACAATTACCTTCCCGAGCGGGATTATGATTTGTTGGAGAGAGAGATTTTACGACGATAGTCGTATCTATCGATATTCTCGATTGCGGCTATACCTTTCCACAGAGTTGGATCGTGCTACGATGTTGGCGATTCTTGATATTTCTGACGGATGTGTACCCTTGCGATACAGCAGTGTTTACCATCTCCATTGCGATTGTTTGATTTGTACCTTAGTTTTGATTGACTTGATTCCTCCATGATAGTCTTTGCATCTACATGAGCTCATCGTCGAGCGGATGTTGGACAAGTTTACATGATTACTCGAGAAAAAGTATAGAAGACCGAAGGATCGGTCCTTCGGGGTATTACTTTAGGTTATCCTATTTGCGGATATATCGAGAGATACTGGTAGTTTACAGGTATCTTTGTCTAGAACATTCTTGGATAGGGTTCGAAGGGTTCCTATCGACTTGTGGGTTGGTGATTTTCTCTACCGTCAGGTGAGATGTTGATCAACAATCAAGAAGTCAAGGGATACCCTTAGCCTTTGCTAGACATACCTCCACTATAGACATATCCTTACGGATAGTTGGATTGTTGGAGCATTGGTATACTAGGACTCTCGGATGTACGTATAATCCGAGAGTATTCGGATGTAGTTACGGATGAACTCTTGGCCTGATCACTGCATGGGCAAGTGGAATATGCGATTGAGGTGATTTCGGAAATAGTCCTGATATTGGGGACCTCATACCGGGAGATGATTTTATTGGTATCAGTGTTGGTAAACACTATGGGAGATTTAACTGCCTCAGTGTTTCTTTTTGAGAAGACTTGTAACTCTTTGTTAGAAGAGAGTCAGACCTTGAGTTTATACATCGATTATCGATGATTGGAATGCAATAATTGCTGAGAATGAATATCCTTCGTTGTGGATAGATGATCTGTTTAGATCGGCTAAATGACACCTGTGTATATCCTAGGGTTGGTCTACGACTGGAGGTTTGATATTGTAGTGACTTAGTGTCATACAATTATCATTGTCGGTGTGATAATTGATATATCATCAGCTTAGAGTAAAAAGGATGCAGGGTGTAGAAGATGACATTTCATACTTGGTAAGAATTTTAGGAGATGTCGATAATGTTGTTAGACTTATCGACAATTTAGTCGTTCATGGATTTGAGGAATCAAGTACTCTTGGAGTATTTGAGATCGATTGTCATCATATCTGTGGATGATATATTTTTAGGATATATTCACAATCTTAAGGGAAGTTATGTCTCCCTAGATTGATTTGGTATTTACCATAGATGTGGATAGGATGTTACTAGCGATACTATACCGTCGACTTGTTGGACCAAGAAGGTGATGGGAATCACCTGGTCGAAAGTTTGTGAAGCTAGGTTTCAAGGCCTAGACGGTGGCTGACTTTTATGTCAGTGTTAGTTAATCTGTCCGATATGGATGGAAAGGTATTGTACGCAGATGCATCATTTCAGGGATTAGGAGCGATCCCAATGCAGTTAAATGAGACGTATATTATGTGTACGCTAATTGAGAAACTAGCGAGATTTGTCATTATAGTCTTCTAGTTACTTTCAGTTCTGTGTGACAGAGTGAATTTTGGACATTAGTTTAATTTCTCTTGTGAGAATGTGAGAATAAATCATCTGGAAAAGTTTATTCGGATTAAGAGTTGTTTGAGACTCTTCATTGGTGGAACGATATGTGGGACATGGATGATTCCGTAGTATGATGTTGGGTATGCCAACAAGCAAAGGTGGAATATTGTGATCGGTAGAGTTACGTACTGTGTTGGGAGATTATCTAGAAATCGGAAAGGACTTGATGTGATTTAGGTAATCGATAATCGATTAGCTAGGTCTGCTCATTTTCTTCCGAGCCGTAAGATTAATTTCGTTGGATCGCTTGATGGAATTATATCCATTGGGTAACTTTGAGTATCATTTCTGATAGTGATTCATGATTCACCTTACGATTCTGGCAAAGTCTCCCATCGGTTACAGGTATAGAGCTCCACTTTGGTACAATTATTGACCTCTTAATAGGTCGGTTGAGAGTGTATATAAGAGCTGGAATATAATATTCGAGCTCAGTACCCCACTTAGTCACTTGAGGTGTGACTTTGCTCTAGATACTTGAGATGGTTATTGTGACATCTCGTACTCATACATGAGTCAGAAATTTGGGGACCAAATTTTTATTAGTGGGGGAGAATGAAAGATACGAAAAAAAAAATTTATTATATGGATTAAATCCTTTAATTAATTGGGTCTAATTAGTGGTTTAATTGGGTTAATTAATGGAATTAAATTAGGCTTGGGCTGGAATTGGGCTTGATCTGCAATTGGGCTTTGGGCTGAAATTGGCCTTGATCTGCAATTGGGCTTGGGCTGAAATCGGGCTTGAATTGGAATTGGATTTGGACTGAACTCGGATTGGATTTGAACTTGGGTTGGTCTAACCGGGTCGCTTAAACGGCGTTTAAAAAGGGGTCGGAAACTCGCGATCGACCTTATTCCTTCTTCCGCGATCTCTCCGTTTCTCTTCTCCGATGCGATGCCTTTCCCGATCGTCGCCTTCTCCGTCGCAAGCAATGATCTCGCTGTCGCCGCCTGGTCGTCAGAGGTCGCCGGAGGTTGCCTCAACCGGAAGATCACCGAAGGCCAGCCATCAGCAAGCCCGATCTCCCCGCCGCAACTGGACGCGTCAGCTAGTGCTCAACTGGCCTTGATTGGTCGGGTTGTCGTCGCCAAGGCCAAGGGGAGCTCGATCCACACCATGCTGATAGATCCTTTGCTCTAGGGCGATTTTTGGTCAAGATCACAATTTCATCGAGGCTGATTGCAGTGAGTTCGTCGTCGCCCAGAGTTTGGACAATTGTTGTTTTCACTGTCTCTGATCATGAGCTGGATCTCCCTCTTTCCGACGATCTGCCACTGCCGACGCTCGAGCTCAGCTCGCCCCGTCGCAGCCTATGTCCACCACGAGCTGGAGTTGCTTCCCACCTTGTGTCATTACGGGTGTTCCATCTTCCGCCGTGTAGCTCGATCACCATAGTCGTCAATCTGTGCAGTGTTGTTCTATCAGCAACCTTTTGGCACATTCACAACTCAGATCTTTGGGTCGTTCGATGATTTAGTGATAGTGGTGAGTTCGATTTTGGGTATGTTGTCGATCTCCAAGTTGAGTTCTGTTCTCTGTTTTTTTGTTTATGGCGATTCCAGATTCAGATCGCCAGGGCTTAGATTGATGGGTTGAGATAAATCTTAATGCAGTAGGTAACATTTGGGGATTACTTCCAGTGCATCATTACTGCTCTGATTGGAGTCTTTGGAGTAGGTTAAGGAGAAGGGAAGAATCTGAATTTGGTAAGCAGTGCAAGGTAAGCTTGGATTGGTGTCGTTGCGATATTTGTGTCTTATGTAGCTCCTGAATCGCGATGTTATTGGTTGAATCACAGGTTCCTTTGGATGAACAAGCTGGGAGAGATTAAAGCAACATGAGGTAAGTATAGATCTAAGTGATATGGATACTTACTATATATGTAGTTGATGTTATAGTTGATTTTGGATTGTTAGTTGATCGAGATACAAGGATGATGTAGGATTTGATTCGATCAATTAGATATCTGATGGTACTTAATTGTATTCTATTATATAGGACGTTGATATGTGACAAAGTCTCGGATGTGAAGGTGGACAATGTAGTCTGCATGTTGTTAGTGATATATGAGAGATGTCCTAAGGCAATCGCCTTATGTATGAACCATTTATATGATAAATGAAGATTCACTATTTGAGTGTACATGTTTTATGTATTTGATTGGATCTTAAACTCATTTACTGAATGTCCACGATACGATTCACAGCATGAGAGAATTTGTGATTGGATCATAACTAGTGAGTATCTCTACATGTGTAATTGTGATGTATCGGAATTATCCCTAGTCGATGAATTGATGGATCTGGACACCATCAATTCTGTTGAGACTAGCACGAGGTATACTCCTTGGTGTATCCAAGCAGCTGATTCTCACTGGCTGGAGACATAGTGATGTCCGGAGTTAATCGTGGATGCTAGTTATGGTAACTAGTTCATTGGAGTGACCGTAGTAAGACTTCATATGGTTCTCTGCATATATAGATATGTCAATGAAGTTCTTCTTTGTGGCTTAAGTGCGATGTTCCTTTGACTTGCGGTATTCAAGTCATCTTGATCATGGAGACTTATGCTTTGACATCTTAAGCAAACATCTCTAAGGAGATGTGGACCCGGGATGATTGGGTATAAGTCGAAGTGATCGAAGGTGTTTGAATAGCCTATAAAGGATTCACCACTCCTTGCGAGGAGATGTATACCCATGGCCTCTCGTCGGATTGTTACTAAAGTCTTTGGCCAAAGCATTACATGTTTAGAGTAAGGTACTCTTGATACATGTGGAGTAACTAGAATCCAGTAGGGACGAGGAAATGATACTTGGGCTAGGTGTGGCGTAGTCGACCTAGTGAGGGGCCGACACAATAGACCATGTCACTGAACCAAGTGGGTATAAGATGAGTGAAGGGAATGGGGCACGATTCATTCGAGCTCTGAAGGGTTTGAAATAGTTCGGATCAACCGTTGATCTTTTGGTTAATTGGGGATCATGATGTACTACTAGGTGCCACTCATGATCGTTCTATAATTAATGGTTAATTATAGGCGGCCAACATAAGCGAGAACCTATTTGGTCACACGCGAGCGTAATCCAAAGGATTTAAAGCGAGCTTGAGAATGGGATTCTCGGGCCGAGAGAAACTATGTTTGGTTGGACCAAACATAAAGCGAGCATGAAATTGTTTGATCGCAATGGAGCGTGGATGGGCGTGTCTTATGAAGACATAATGGATGGACCAAAATGGTTTGGTTCTAATCCAATGGATGAGAATAAACCAAAGGGTTTGGTTTATTTTAAACGAATGAACCAAAAGTTGGTTCGGTTCGTTTTAACTTAAAATAAACCATCATGGTTTGGTTTATTTTAACTTATCTTAATGGAGCGGGTTAACGGGCTTTATGGATATGATCCATTAACCATTAAGAGAATTAGTTCTCTATAAAAGTGGGCTTAAGGGATTGTTAAACCCTAACTAATCCAAAACCCTAAACCTAGTTGCCGCCCAACATATTGTTGCCGCCCAACATCTTGTTGCCGCCCAGCTTGTGGTGCATCCTTCTAACTTGTTGCCGGCGACAAAGCTTCAGCCGGTGAACCTCCGGCGACCCTCCGGTGATCTCCTATAGGTTTGGCATCAAGGTGAGCCTTTTCTTTCCTTGGTTGGCCGGCGCCTATATCCTCCACCAAGCTGTCCAGTTTTCTGGACAGCTTCTCATCCTCTCGTCGGAGCGTCGTTTGGACGATGGTTAGTGCTCCGACAGCGGCTAACTTACCGGGGATTTGATCTCCGGTAATCCTCTGAGGTGGAGGACGAAGGATTCGTCAATTGGTTGACGAATACCTCTCCGGAGAAGCAAGTTTTGAGAACTCGTTTTAGGATCCGAATTTGGATTCGGATCGTGATCATCTCTCGATCACGTCGTCTTCAACACGAGGCTAGTAACCCGTACGAAGACGAAGCTCGTGACTTAGCGAAGTCATCCCGAGGAGCTCGGCGTGGATACGGATAGAGAGCGATTCTTACGAGGATCGTTCGGTTGATGCGTTCCGCTACACGTCATCTGAAAGGTATAACGTAGTTTAATTTCCTTTTATTGCAAATTTTAATTTACGGTTATGTCTACACTTGTTGTAATAGCATGCGTGTTGTGTGTGTTGTAATAAATATAGATTTATTATTTTTAATTGCTTCATTGTGCTCATATTCTACGAAACATGATCGAACACACACACGCGCTGTCAGAAACCATGATGCTATCAGAGCCCAGGTTGTGTTTCGACATAATCGTAAAAATGGTTTTGCGATAGTCATAATGTATTTCTGGAAGTTTTCTAAATTTTGGAAATTTAGAAGTATTTATGGAAATTTTTCAATTTTGGAAAGTCTAGAAGTATTTATGGAAATCTTCCACTTTTGGAAAGTTGGAAGTATTTATGGAAATTTATATTTTCCATAAATAAAATATTTGATTAGATTCTGGAAATTTGTTTCCTAATTTAATCATGATTTGATTTGGGAAATCAAATCTTAAAATATTTAATTTCCATAAGTAGTTTTAAAGATTTAGGAAATTGGTTTCCTAAATAGATTTTCCTTAATCAAATAATTCCATGAATAAAATATGTGATTAGATTTGGAAATTTGTTTCCTAATTTAATTATGATTTGATTTGGAGAATCAAATCTTAAACATATTTTATTTCCATAAATAGTTATGACATATAAGGAAATTATATACATAACATAATTGTATGCCATGTAATTGCATTAGATGCATAACATTATGCCATGCGTGTCGTGACATGTAGATGTATGCCATGTATGCCATGCCATGTAGATAATAGTTATTTGCATGCAAAGAGGATGAGACATAAAAACCCTTAATCAATATTAAAGCCTACACCTTCCATTAATATGGTTAGAACCAGAGTTCTTTCTTGTTTGGGTTGTTGGACTCTCTCTCAAGCCCGCTCGAACCGAATATGTTCAAACCATGGAATAGTTTAATACTAATATGGTAAGAGTCAGAGGTCAATCGTTAGCTTTGGTTGTTGGACTCTCTCCAAGCTGGGCTAATTGGTTGAATGCACTCTAACCATATTAAAACTATGTCCTGATTAATGGGTTGGCTTTAACCTGGAGCATCGGCTTGTTGGACTCTCTCCAAGGTCGATGTAAAGGGAGGTGAAGTTGGGTGCTATGCATATGATGCATACTTGTTAATGTGTTAACAACCCGATGTATGTGTGAACATTCAGTTAGTTGATAGCACATTGTGATAGTTGCATATACGGGATATGCAATCGGTATAGATGATACCTACCGTCGTAGTTATGAATGGCTTGTTGGACTCTCTCCAAGGTTGTTCATAACTATGGTGGATATCAGCCCATTCGGAGATGGACCTACAATCTCCCGAAGTGATTTTGGGGTTTTTGAAATTCGAAAAATGAATGGGATTTATAAATGTATATTGATGCATTTTAAAATCATTTTCTCATATATGCTCGTTTTGTATTTCTAGGTTAATAAATTGATCATGACGTCTTTGAATTTGCGCACTATTTTGGATTGAACAAGTATTGAGCCTAACTTCCTAGGTGGCTTAGAAACACGAGAATTGTTCTCAAGGCGGAAAAGCTTGCATATGTCCTTGAAGAGCCTCTTCTGACCGTCCTAAGGGCGATGCAACTCGGACCAAATGTTGGTCTATCGAAGCATGTGGCGGTCTGGCGAGTTGCATCATGCTAGCGGCGATGGTACGAGCTGCGCGACATGAGCATATGGATGCTAACACTATGGTCTTCCATCTTCATGAGTTGTTCGATGAGCAAGCGAGATCCGAAAGGTTCGAGGTCTCTAGGCTACTCTTCACCACGAAGATGCAAGAAGGTTCGTCTGTAGTACAGTTTGTGCTAAAGATGAACGGGTACATCGGCTGACTAGCTACCCTCGGTTTGTGATGGATCATGAGTTAAGTATTGACTTAATTCTGCATTGTTTGCCCAAGAGTTTCCAATTTATGATGAACTATCGGATGAACAAATTGGAATCCACCATTCAGAGCTCCTTAATATCTTTGAAGAGGCTGTGAAGCCTTACATGAAAGCATGAGGAGAAAGGCGGTTCATTAGTTGATTCCTCAAAGAAAGGTTCTAAGAGGAAGGCAAAAGAACAGAGAAGAAAGGAAAGAAAAAGGCAAAGAAGGCGGAACCCGGTATAAAGGGCACTTGCCATCACTGTGGCAAGGAAGGCCACTGGCGAAGAAACTGCAAGATTTATCTTGAGTCCATGAAGAAGAAGAAGGCATCCGATGCCCCATCCTCTTCAGGTATCTTCGTTATTGATTGTCATTCTATCTCCTTAGACACTTGGGTATTGGATACTGGGTGTAGCTCACATATATGTAATGACATACAGGCTAAGGAATAGAAGAAGACTTGTCGGAGGAGTCAAATTTGCGAGTTGGCAATGGAGCAAAGGTTCTCTCGCCATCGGAACTTATTTGTTGAAGCTCCCTAGTGGACTAGTCTTGGAACTGGACAATTGCTATTATGTTCCTTCTCTAATAAAGAACATTGTTTCTATTTCCTGTTTAAATAGAAATGGTTTCCATTTAACGTTTAGTAACAATTGTTGTTATATAACTTTGAATGGCGTACTTTATGGAACTGGAACTTTGAGTAATGACATTTATACGTTGGACGTATCGGTGACATTTTCAATATCGGCGAGCAACAGCGTGCTCGAAAGGATAATCAAATAGACTCCTATATGTGGCATTGTCGTCTTGGCCATATAAGCAAGAAACGCATGTCCGAATTACACCGATGTGGAATTCTGGAATCATTTGAATTGGATTCATACGATACATGCGAATCATGCTTAAAAGGCAAGATGACTAAGTTACCTTTTACTGGAAAAGGTGAGCAGTGGGAGAGTTACTAGGTTTAGTACATCTTGATGTATGTGGACCTATGTCAACTCAAGCATTAGGAGGCTATAGCTACTTCATTACCTTCACCGATGATCACTCACGGTTTGGGTATGTGTTCTTGATGAAACACAAGTCGAAGCCTTTGAAAGGTTCAAAGAATTCAGAAATGAAGTAGAGAAACAACATGACAAGAGTATTAAAATACTTGATCGGATCGAGGTGGTGAATACTTAAGTCAAGAGTTTCTTGATTATCTAAGAGACAATGGCATATTGTCTCAATGGACTCCGCCCTATACACCCAGCATAATGGTGTATCGAGGCGATGCTTAGGACCTTGTTGGACATGGTCGGTCAATGATGAATCATGCAACTCTTCCCAAGTCCTTTTGGGGTTATGCACTTGACTGTTTACTTGTTAAGCAGAATGCCTACAAGGTAGTCTCAACTATTCCATATGAGATATGGAATGGTAAGAAACCTCATGTATCTTACTTGAAGATATGGGGTTGTCCTGCTTATGTGAAGCGGACTGTATCAGACAAATTGGATGCTAAGTCTGATAAATGTCTATTTGTTGGATACCCTAAGGAAACAAGGGGTTACCAATTCTATCATCTGTGGAACAAAAGGTGTTTGTTTCAAGGCATCTTTGTGTTTCTAGAGAAAGAGTTTCTCTTGCAAGAAAGCATAAGTGTCGTCGAGCTTGAGGAGGCTCGAGAGACTCAAATAGACATTGATGAGATACCTGGTGAAGCACAACAGCCGACAACTCATAGTGATGAGCAATCGGCTGGACCTATTGTAACACCACATCTTCGTAGATCTGGTAGAACACGCAATATTCCTGAGAGATATGGATTTCTCGTAAGTGAATCAAACGACATGTTACTCATTGATGATGAGGAGCCTACCAGTTATGAAGAAGTGCTGACAAGTTCAGAAAGGGATAAGTGGCTTGGTGCCATGAAGTCGGAAATGGATTCCATGTACGAAAACCAAGTTTGGAACTTGGTTGACCCACCTGAAGGCATAAAGCCTATAGGGTGCAAGTGGGTTTTCAAGAAGAAAACCAACATGGATGGTAATGTGATTACCTATAAGGCTAGATTGGTGGCGAAAGGATATCGTCAAAAGCAAGGTGTTGATTATGACGAAACCTATTCGCCTGTAAGCTATCTTAAATCCATTCGGATGCTCACGGCCATAGCGGCTCATTATGATTATGAGATATGGCAGATGGATGTGAAAACAGCTTTCCTTAATGGAAACTTGCTCGAGGACGTGTATATGATACAGCCTGAGGGTTTCACATCGGTTGATAAAACCAAGGTATGCAAGTTGCGACGATCCATTTATGGATTGAAGCAAGCATCCAGGAGCTGGAATATCCGTTTTGATGAGACGATCAAAAAGTTTGATTTCTCACAAAATCCAGACGAACCTTGTGTGTACAAGAAGGTTAGTGGGAGTGCAGTCGTGTTCCTAGTATTGTATGTCGATGACATATTACTTATAGGAAATGATGTGTCAATCTTACAGTCAGTTAAGGTTTGGTTATCCAAGACATTCTCCATGAAAGACCTGGGAGAAGCAACCTACATCCTTGGGATTAAGATCTATAGAGATAGATCGAAACAGTTGCTTGGTCTTTCGCAGTCTACATATATAGACCGAGTGCTAAAGAGGTTTAGCAGGTCGGAATCCAAGAAAGGTTTCCTACCCATCAGGCATGGGGTACACCTTTCGAAGTCTATGTGTCCGCGCACAGAAGACGAGAGGATTTGCATGAGTAAGATTCCCTATGCATCCGCAATAGGATCTATCATGTATGCTATGTTATGTACGAGGCCCGATGTATCGTATGCGCTCACGAGTGTCGCGGCGGATACCAATCCGATCGAGGAATGGATCATTGGTGGTATTAAGGCGATCCTTAAGTACTTGAGAAGAACTAAGGATGTGTTCCTAATATATGGAGAAGGGACATGGTGATACGCGGGTATCACGGATGCGGCTTCGAGACGGACAAGGATGATTCGAGTCTCGATGCGGATCGTGTTCACCTTGAATGAGCGCGATGAGTTGGAAAAGTTCCAAACAAGAGGCATGGCGGATTCTACCACTGAGGCGAGAATATATTGCGGCAGGCGGAAGGAAGCGGTTTGGATCGAAGTTCGTTCATGAACTTGGTGTGATTCCGCCATTGTTGAAGCAATCTGGTCTCTGCGACAACAATGGAGCAATTACGCGACGAAAGAGCCAAGGTCTCATCAACGATCCAAACATGTGCTTCGCCGCTATCATCTTATCAGAGAGATCATCAGTAGGAACGAAATACAAATCGAGAAAATTCCCACTGAAAGGAACTTAGCGGATCCTTTGACTAAAGCATTACCTCAAAGTAAGTTTGAGGGTCATGTTAGAGCTTATGGTATTGGATACCGTAGCGATTGGCATTAAGCCAAGTGGGAGTCTGTTAGTAATATATGAGAGATGTCCTAATGCAATCGCCTTATGTATGAACCATTTATATGATAAATGAAGATTCACTATTTGAGTATACATGTTTTATGTATTTGATTGGATCTTAAACTCATTTACTGAATGTCCACGATACGATTCACAGCATGAGAGAATTTGTGATTGGATCACAACTAGTGAGTATCTCTACATGTGTAATTGTGATGTATCGGAATTATCCCTAGTCGATGAATTGATGGATCTGGACACCATCAATTCTGTCGAGACTAGCACGAGGTATACTCCTTGGTGTATCAAGCGGTGATTCTCCTTTGGTGGAGACATAGTGATGTCGGAGTTAATCGTGGATGCTAGTTATGGTAACTAGTTCATTGGAGTGACCCGTAGTAAGACTTCATATGGTTCTCTGCATATATAGATATGTCGATGAAGTTCTTCTTGTGGCTTAAGTGCGATGTTCCTTTGACTTGCGGTATTCAAGTCATCTTGATCATGGAGACTTATGCTTTGACATCTTAAGCAAACATCTCTAAGGAGATGTGGACCCGGGATGATTGGGTATAAGTCGAGTGATCGAAGGTGTTTGAATAGCCTATAAAGGATTCACCACTCCTTGCGAGGAGATGTATACCCATGGCCTCTCGGATTGTTACTAAAGTCTTTGGCCAAAGCATTACATGTTTAGAGTAAGGTACTCTTGATACATGTGGAGTAACTAGAATCCGTGGAGGAAATGATACTTGGGCTAGGTGTGGCGTAGTCGACCTAGTGAGGTGACACAATAGACCATGTCACTGAACCAAGTGGGTATAAGATGAGTGAAGGGAATGGGGCACGATTCATTCGAGCTCTTGAAGGGTTTGAAATAGTTACGGATCAACCGTTGATCTTTTCGGTTAATTGGGGATCATGATGTACTACTAGGTGCCACTCATGATTCTATAATTAATGGTTAATTATAGGCGGCCAACATAAACCGAGAACCTATTTGGTCACACGCGCGAGTGTAATCCAAAGGATTTAAAGCGAGCTTGAGAATGGGATTCTCGGCCAGAGAAACTATGTTTGGTTGGACCAAACATAAAGCGAGCATGAAATTGTTTCAGTCGCAATGGAAGCGTGGATGGGCAATGTCTTATGAAGACATAATGGATGGACCAAAATGGTTTGGTTCTAATCCAATGGATGAGAATAAACCAAAGGGTTTTGTTTATATTAAACGAATGAACCAAAAGTTGGTTCGGTTCGTTTTAACTTAAAATAAACCATCATGGTTTGGTTTATTTTAACTTATCTTAATGGAGCGGGTTAACGGGCTTTATGGATATGATCCATTAACCATTAAGAGAATTAGTTCTCTATAAAAGTGGGCTTAAGGGATTGTTAAACCCTAACTAATCAAAAACCCTAAACCTAGTTGCCGCCCAACATATTGTTGCCGCCCAACATCTTGTTGCCGCCCAGCTTGTGGTGCAGCCTTCCAACTTGTTGCCGGCGACCAAGCTTCAGCCGGTGAACCTCCGGCGACCCTCCGGTGATCTCCTATAGGTTTGGCATCAAGGTGAGCCTTTTCTTTCCTTGGTTGGCCGGCGCCTATATCCTCTACCAAGCTGTCCAGTTTTCTGGACAGCTTCTCCTCCTCTCGTCGGAGCGTCGTTTGGACGACGGTTAGTGCTCCGACAGCGGCTAACTTACCGGGGATTTGATCTACGGTAATCCTCTGAGGTGGAGGACGAAGGATTCGTCAATTGGTTGACGAATACCTCTCCGGAGAAGCGAGTTTTGAGAACTCGTTTTAGGATCCGAATTTGGATTCGGATCGTGATCATCTCCCGATCACGTCGTCTTCAACACGAGGCTAGTAACCCGTACGAAGACGAAGCTCGTGACTTAGCGAAGTCATCCCAAGGAGCTCGGCGTGGATACGGATAGAGACGATTCTTACGAGGATCGTTCCGGTTGATGCCGTTCCCGCTACACGTCATACGAAAGGTATAACATAGTTTAATTTCCTTTTATTGCAAATTTTAATTTACGGTTATGTCTACACTTGTTGTAATAGCATGCGTGTGTTGTGTGTGTTGTAATAAATATAGATTTATTATTTTTAATTGCTTCCGCTGTGCTCATGTTTACGAAACATGATCGAACACACACACGCCGCGGTGCCGGAAACCCAACACATGTCAGGTGGGTAATATCTACCTGGTCCGGTAGTTTTGATCAAATTCTAGTGCATGGTCTTCGATTTATGTTTATACCTGTTTACCTTAAATCCACTCTTATTTAATCTTATGCTTGTACTGCCTTGACCTTTGAGATATATACTTTGTTACTCATTGATTATCTAGCATGGATAGGAATTATAAACCCTATTATGTATTAGCTGATGGATGTTCAGTAAGTATAAGTGGTTAGGTTTATCTTTGTGACTTTAGATTAGGTTACTGTATTACATCACTAGGGTTAGGTGATGGTTTGGATTATGGAGTCGATTGTTATATCATATTCGTTTTAGTGGTGCAATTATGGTGGATCTAGTTGTCTGTGCATAGATAAGTGTATGGGTGTCAGTATGTAACCATGGACTAGATGTCCTAGCGTGATGGTATATCCATTATGGATTGTGTGCCTGAGTATGGTTATATGGACGGTCGATGGTATCTCGCTACTAACTAGAGGTCTTAGCATGGTTGACTGTCAGGTGTGTATGACTCTTTGTGTGATAGAGAGAGTCTTATGGATTATAGTCCTTGCATGGTTGAATTTTGGTTGACTAGGTCTCTCCGTGAGTTAGGGAGTGTTGCGAGGATTTGTGTGTGACCTATGCATCATTACATTTCATGCATGCTGATGACTGGGTCTGCCTTGTGGTAGAGACGGGTCGTCAGTCATCCTACCTCGCCGGCCACTCGGGGTAGTGGTTGCAAGGTTGAGGGCAGAGCATTGTTGTGTGTGCCATTCTCGGCCATTATGGATGGTGGTAGCTGGAGATGGGCACTTGGCCACTGTGCGGAGTAGTAGTTAGCGCACTCACCCACTATAGACGATGTTCGTGTGATGTGCAGTTGTCCTGGGTGCGGTGCTCGTCTACTCATGGGTAGGGATGGAGCGGCTAGCAGTAGGGACCCCCGTGTGGGTAGCATATAGCTCTATAGCGGGCTAGCTACTGTTTCATACTACCCAACTCGGTCACTCGAGAGTGGTGGCGGCTGGAGTCGGGATAGTTGTCATGTCATGCCCCCTAGGCCACACTGGGGTCGTGGTAGCGAGTTGGGTGCGCAGGCATGACCATGCATATGCATTGCTGATATATATATGTATGCATGTATTTGATATATGTTTTACATATGCCTATGAGATGCTGCATTTGATTGAGCTATGATTGTCGCACATGCTAGTACATCATGATACATGTCATTTTCATTTTATATACTGTTATGTGTTGAGCATGATATATGTGTTTGTCCTGACTGATGTATGCATTTGATTAGCGTCATGTCATAGTGTGGTATGGACCGGGTTGTTATTACAGGTGATCATATACTGTTCATATGTTGGCGTATTGGTCAGGTATGAGATTGACTTAGTATGTTGTATGGGTTATGTTATTGTAAATCTGTTCAGGATGATATAGCTTATGGTGTTGCGGACCGTCAGGTACTTTTGAACATTACTTCATGTTCAGTTGATTAGTTTAGTATATACATTGAGTATGACTATACTGTGGTTACTTGCTATTAGATTTTGATAGGACTGTATATCTATTGGACTCATGTTGTATACCTGTAGATCTTCACATGTATACTTGTAGATCTCGTTATCCTATATGTTGTTCATGCACTTTCTATATATTACCCCTGAGTTTATACTCACCACCCCGGGACCCTGGGCTTCCTGTCGCCCAGGTAATAGGTAGAAGATTCCTTGGACGTTCGGAGCTCCGCCAACTGATCCCATCTCACACCGGACGAATGGATATGTTTTCTGTGTTGTTGTAGCCTTACGGATTATTGTTTTGGGGTCTTTACCCTGTATGGTTTCCGTAATTGTGATATACGGATGTGTTGTATGTATTTGGTCTTTGATTCGATTTCTGTTATGATTCTTGTCGTGTCAAGTCACTCCGGAGTGCACAGTTGGTCTTTGTATCTTGTTTATCTGTTTGTATGCTTCCGCTGTGTTTTTTATTTATTGATATCTTTATGTTATATTGTTGTTGTGGGCCTACGGGCCTTGTATTAACCCGATATGTTGCCACGTACAGGGGAGATGCCGTCCGTTTACTTTTCGGTACGGCATACTCCCGGGGCGTGACAATTTAATTCGATTTACTCAAAATTTAAATTTAAATTTATTTATTTACTTAATTATTCTTATTTGATTATGTTAGTTATAATGCTTTAGATGATTACATTTAGTAGGTTAACTAATTTGGCGATTAAGTTCGTTTTAATCTTGCTAACTTAGGTTTAACTTAGGTTTAACTTAAGTTTAACCCTCGTTATTAATTAATTTGTTAAGTTAATTTGTTTTAGTTGGGTATGTTTAAGTTTGAGTGAATTTGTTTTGGTTAGATATGTTTGTTTAGCTTCAGTTTAAGTATAGTAAATTAAGTTGAGTTGAATTAAGTTAAGTTTAATTAAATTAAGTTTTTAAGGTAAACTAATTAAGTTTATTAGGTTGAGTTAAGCTAAATTAAACTCAATTAAGTTCTAAATCATCTCACCCAAGCTACGTTTTCAATACACTTATCCCTATGTGTTTTGTGAGATGAATATTTCTTTTATCTTAATTAAATTTAATGAGCAATTTCAAAGTGTTTAAACTTGTGTTAGATTCAAGCTAGGTTTGAGCTAGTCAACTAGGTTTTTCCAGTATTGACTTCCAAGTCTTGGCGAAACACATGGCCTTCATGGTTATACGAGCAACGACCACTTCCTAGACAAAGTCAATAAAGGAATCAAGTACTTGATTCACTTTAGACTAAGCCTTGGTCTAACTAGTTAAAGACTTAGTAAGTTATCTTCGGTCAGTTCCACTCGACTTAGTGCACCAGGTCGTGGCGAGGCATATGGCCTTCTTGGTTATCGGAGCAATGACCACTTCCTAGACATGCACTTCGAAGAGCTTCCCTAATTTACTATCAGTTCACTTGTCTTAGTACTAGGTTGTTCAAGTTTAAACTACTTTGTTTTTTATCTAGTCCGTTCTAAATTAAGCAAGTAAAGTAGACTAACACATGCAAGTGTTTAACTAAAACAAGGAAAGTAAATTAAACAAGCATGTGTTAAACTAAAACAAGGAAACAAGCAAGGTGTTAGCTCCGCCTAAATGGTAGCTAGTTTGAGTTTTGTTCACTAAGTGAACTTGACTCTTGGGAACCCAAAATTGATTTGGTCCAACTTGGATGACTAAGCTAGACTTAGGAACCCATGCTTGGACTCGATTCTTAGCATTTCGACTAAGTAAAGACATGTATGATTTATAGGTGGACTTAGCCTTATACCTGAGTCCAGATCTGTTGTACACAGCTCGCTGAGATCCAAGCATCATGTTGAGATACTTGGAACCCGAAGTGAACCTTTCCAAAGATCCGGTTAGGTCTCCTACTTGCCTTTTTAGGACTGAGTTCTCTTCCTCAAGCTTTGCAACTTGAGTTGAGTCTCTATCCTTAATTTGACAAGTTGAAGTCTTAGAGTTGACTTGATCCTTAAGTACTTGGATTTCCTTAAGTAGCGAGTCAACCTGATTCTCGGACTTAACTAATTTCCTACCTAAGCATGCAATAACATTATATAATTTATCTTCTAATGGAGAAGTTACCTCATTTGAACCTTCGAAAATGGACATGGATCCGTGGCTTCTCTTGGACTCGGACTCGTACTCAGAACTTGACTTGGCTCCGAATCTCAATTCGGCCATAAATGCGACGAAGCTTCTCTTCGTCTCTTCCACATCTGACTCCTCCGATGACAACTCATCCCATGTCGACTTAAGCGCCTTCTTCTTCTTTTCCTTTTTTGGTTTTTCTTCCTTTTTTAAGTTTGCACACTCCAACTTGTAGTGTCCCTTTTCGTTGCATTCATAGCATCTTACTTTCGATCGGGGTCTCGGCTTGTTGTCAACCACCTTTTTGGCATCTTTCTTCGTAAATCTCTTCCTCCGGTTGAACATCTTCTGGACCATATTTATGATCTCCTCTTCTCCATTTGACTCCAACTCTGACTTGTCTTCGGATTCACTCTTCACTTTTCTTTCCTTTTTAGTTGAACTTGCCATCAAAGCTATACCATTCTCGGTTTGACCCGAGTTAGCTTGTTCATGTAGTTCGAGTTCACAAAATAGTTCGTCTAACCTGTTGGTGCAATCATCCCAGGTCACGATTGACCAGGACTCGAGTTTGACTCGAGTGGTGTTTTGATGTTTCGACAAAAACATATGACAATGTAATTGTCATTTGGTAAAGTCCAAGTCTTGAGTACTTGGCATGGAAAGTCCAAGTGGGACACTTGGCATTGGGAAAAGTCCAAGCATGGGTCTTGGCAATGTAAAGTCCAACATGGGTTGGCAAGGAAAGTCCAAGCATGGTCTTGGCAATAAAAAGTCCAACATGGGTTGGCAAGGAAAGTCCAAGCATGGTCTTGGCATGAAAAGTCCAACATGGGTTGGCAAGGAAAGTCCAAGCATGGGTCTTGGCAATGTAAAGTCCAACATGGGTTGGCAAGGAAAGTCCAAGCATGGTCTTGGCATGAAAAGTCCAACATGGGTTGGCAAGGAAAGTCCAAGCATGGTCTTGGCATGGAAAGTCCAACATGGGTTGGCAAGGGAAAGTCCAAGCTTGAGTCTTGGCATTTGAGAAGTCCAAGGGTTTGATATTGGCGGCGTAAAGTCCAAGCGGGAGTCTTGGCAGCATAAGTCCAATGGTTGGCGGCGTAAAGTCCATGCGGAGTCTTGGCGGCGTAAAGTCCATGCGGAGTCTTGGCGACGTAAGTCCAATGTGCCTTGGCGGTGTAGACACCGTTAGCATGACATAGCCGATGGAAGCACCTGAAGGCTAGCGCGATGGATGAACAAGTCATGGATGACTTGGAGGGATCCGAGAGGCGTGAGGCTGATGGAGGTGGCTAGAAGGCTTAGGTCTAGGCTAATGGTGGTCTAGCAAGTATGGGGGAACCATACTTGGGTTAAAACCACATGTTTGAGGTGTGCAAGTCGACTGGTGTCATGTGGCAGTCGACTGGACCGAGTCAACTAGGGTTTGACTGCGGGTTATGGCCTAGCAGTCGACTGCAAGAGGTGGGCAGTCGACTGATGGCTCGAGGAGTCGACTGATCGTGTGATCAGTCGATTGGTGCTCGAGAAATCGGCCACAGAATGGAGTCGAGACTCGACTGGTCGAGTGAGGACTCCATCAGTCGACTGATGGTCACAATCAGTCGACTGATGAAGGTTCCGTTGGACTTATCCAGCATGGATCTAGTCGTTGTCTCACGACAACAGTGGCATCAGTCGACTGATGGTCCCGATCAGTCGACTGATCGACTTTTTCCAGCACAGGTTGAAGGTATATATGGAGCTCGTGATGGAGGAAAAACCAATCGATTTCTTGGACATCTTGAGGCGATTTGCTATTGCAAATCAGGGTCTTCAACCACGATTCAAGCGATCAACAAGCAAGCAATCCAAAGGCATTTGTAAAGTTGTTTTCTTTACTAGTTTTGCATTATATTATTGTATATTGCATGTATTAGTATCTTATTGTTGTAAGATTAATTGTACGAGGTTTCTCTGCCTCCGGATTGTTCCGAGAAGGAGTTTTTATTAGTGTTTGTGTGTGCATCACTAGAGCTCGTAGAGCTCGATCCGTGGAGTAGGAACCTTGAGGTTCCGAACCACATTATATCATCGTGTTCGTGTGTGATTGTATATTTTGTTATTGCTTTCATTATCTATATTCCGCTTCGCTAACGAAATTGTAGACATGATCATGATC
The DNA here is from genome assembly GCA_025175895.1 of Wurfbainia villosa. Classification (NCBI taxonomy): domain Eukaryota; kingdom Viridiplantae; phylum Streptophyta; class Magnoliopsida; order Zingiberales; family Zingiberaceae; genus Wurfbainia; species Wurfbainia villosa. The sequence continues at coordinate 98,193,419 of CM045990.1, forward strand.
AAATTCCATCGTACGGACAAAATGCTATTCACCCCCCCTCTAGCCGTTCCAATATTCCCAACAAGTGGTATCAGAGCCCGGGGCTCTTCTATGGACTAACCGCCGGGAGCTAAGACAAAAAGCTAGAGGGTGAAGATGGAAGGGCAATTAGGATGGGACATCAACAGACCTATCCCTTATTCATTCTATGGACGAGAAGGTTTCAATTCTTGGAAGGCGAGAATTGAAGAGTTTTTGATGATGAGAGACCTTGAGGAATGGTCCGCCTTGATGGAAGGATTTGAATATCCTAAGGGACCAAAGGGAGGATGTCTCAAGAAGAAGAAATGGAGTGAAGAACAACTACGACAATTCAAGAAAAATAAGAAGGTAATCAAATTTATATTTGATTTAATTCCTAATGACATCTTGTGTAGCCTAGATGACTATGGGGATTGTAAAGACGCCAAAGAGGTATGGAACATATTGGCAAAATTCCATGAAGAGCCTCATTCAATCCAAGAAGACAAGGAGGATGAAGAGGAGAGCTCATCTTCAAGTGAGAGTGAGGAATCAGAAGTTGAGATGGAGTCAACTTCCGAATCGGAGAAAGAAGAAGTAGAAGAGGTGGAAGAAGCATCTACTTCTAGGATTGAGGAGGAGATTAGAGTTTCCTCAACACCGAAGCATCAAGAAGAAGCTTCCACATCCGGTCAAGATGAAGAAGTTTCAATTCCAACACCTTCCACAACCATAGGTAACTCAAACATGTCAATTTGTATTAAAAATCATATCATATGTTTTGAGTGTAGGGAAGCCGGGCACTACAAGAGCAAGTGCCCAAAGAAGATTAGGAAAGCTCCACCGGCACAAAAAGTCAAGGATGCCGGTTCCCCAACACCTAAAGGCAAGGAGCACATCATATGCTTCAAGAGCAATTCAAAGGGGCATTATCGAAGTCAATGCCCTAGGGGGAAGAAGAAGGGGCAAGGAGGAGCATCACAAGTAGGGGGAGCTTCTATAGCTAACCCTAAGGTATATTTTAATAATGCACCTTCCAAATTTAAAAATCAAAAGCATGCTAGAAACTTTAATTCTCTTGCAATTCACCATGAAAAGCATGCTAGAGATAAATATATTTGTTTAGGAGCTAAAAGCGTTAACTTCAAAAGTAGGGAGAAATTTGGGACTAATGTCCCTAAAAATAACTTATTTAAGGACAAACCTAGGTCAAATAACTCAAGATCAATTTTACCTAGGGAGACAATTAGAAAGGTGCAAGAGCACCTAGGTCTAAACCCTAAATGGACTAGGCATATGCCTAGGAAGTCCAATGCCCAAGTTTTAAATCAAAATTCTAAAATCGGGCAATTAGAAAAGGAAAATCAAGTCTTGAGGTTAAGGCTTGAAAAACTTGAAAAGACCCTAAATAAGATACAAAATCAATTTAAAGGGTCTAATGGTCAAAGTCAACACCAAGGACCTAAGAGTCAAAAGTCAACCAAAGGCAAGCAAGGTTTGGGTCACAAACCTAAGCCTAAGGTAGCTTACCATAGTGTTCCATTTGATTATGGGACACAAACTAGGTCTAGGAAGACCAAGGTCAATAGGGAAGTCATCCCTAGAGTTGACCAAAGGGTGTGCCTAGTGGCTAGGGTTTCTAGGAAACCTAGGGTGGCCACTAAGAAGGTTGCAAGGGGAGTTACCCCTAGATTCAACCTAGGTAAGACCCAAATGACCAAGGCTAACAGGCCTAGGAGGGTCATTAGGAAGGTATCTAGGGAGGTTATCCCTAAGGAATACCTAATTAACCCTAGGAGCTCAAATCGGTTTTGGGTTCCTAAGAGCATGATTGATTCACGCTAGGTGGGTTTAGGATGTGTCAACCTTGAGTGGATGGGTAGTTAACTCAACCATGATAAAGGTGACATTTTAGGTCATTTTCAAGGTTATAGTTACCTTGGGAATGTGGTTTGATTTTAATCCTAAAAGGATTTTAGGATGTGCCAATATTAATTATGAAGTTTGATAAAATGATCATTTTGGCACAATTTAGGTTTAGAGGTTAGTGTGCCATTTTGGGTTTTTGGCACACTTGGGAGAAAAATAGAAATATGGCAAAATATATCTAATTATATAAAATGGCAATTAATATTAAAATTTAGGTATTACATACCTTTATATCTTATTTTCCATGCTTTGATTTGCCATATGTCATGACATGACATCATGTTCATTCTCATCATTTATATGTCATGTTTATGCTTAAGATTAAGGTTTTAAATATCATGTGTTTTTAGACTTCATTTTATGCTATGACATCATGATTATGAGCATATACTTATTTATATCTTCATTAATGCCATAATCATTCATGCATTTGATTAAAATTGAGTTAAGGACTTTGGCATGACTTGGAGTCCCATTTATAAGGGAATCAAGTAGAGTTGCCTTAGAAAAATGCATGAAACCCATGTTTAGGGAGAACAAAACCCACATCTCACATCTAATTGACATGTATGTGTATTTATACACCATAGATACATGTGAGATGCTAGGATATGAGTTAAGTTCAAGGTGCATAGTTTTTGCATCTAGATGAACTAAAACTCATCTAATTCTATTTGTGGATCATTGGGAAAGCTTGTGTACAAGTCATGTGCATAGAGCCCAAGGAATAAGATCCAAAATAAGGTTTTGAAAACATTTTAAAATCATTTTGAAAAACCTTGGTGAAGTTTATCTTTTGATAGCAATCACCATTGATGAAGTTGATACAAAATAGGGCCAAAACATTGAAAATTTCAATGGTTATGAGTTTTGTATCAAATTCACTATTTTATGGGTAAAATAATTTTAAAATATTTTTCACCCATTGTATGTGTCATAAGTATTATACGTATGAACTTTCAGAATTTGTCGATAAACGTATAATTATTTATGATTTTCCAAAACTCGATTCTGATAACTGAAATTCGGAAATTTGGTTATCGACCGCCTGAGTGGCGATCGATGAGAGTGTGGCAATGGATTTAGCTGACAGAGTCGACTGCCAAGGCTGATTTCGGGAAAACTAGGTTTGGTTAGCCCGTGTTCAGCCATGGTAAAGGTCCCTAACCACTCCTAACCCTAGGATATGCTTTGGGAAACATTATAAAGGGTGAAAATCCATTGGATATGGATTAGGAGAGTTGTTTAGGGTTTATATCAATTTTAAGGTGTTGGTAAGTTCTATATTGAATTTCTAACCTTAATTTTGATGGTTTAGAGTTCCTATTGGCTTAGGGACTGCCCAAGGACATTGTTGGTGCAATGGTCAAGGGGGAGCAAGCCTTTAGGGGGAGATATCCATCTTGGGATGATGGATGTGTTTTTCTCCTTGAAGAGGAGAAGTTATTGGGAGAATATGACATCAATTGGGAAATTGATGAGACTTTTGAGAGACCCAATTTGGAAATTGGGAGAGTAAATGGGATTGTCTCTCTTGAGTGATATTGGACTTATCACTAGGAAGATGGTAGGCATCCTAAGTATTTTTGGACCAAGGGGGAAATTGTAAGATCTCATTGGGACATGAGACATTGACCCTCTTGGGGAGAAAACCTTTTTGATGTTAGTCAAAAAGGGGGAGAATGTTTGGAGAGTATTTACCAATTTGGGATAATTGGTAAGGGATTTGAGTTAGTGTTCTAACTCAATAATTTGTTTGGTTTTTGTCAAACATCAAAAAGGGGGAGATTGTTGGTGCAATCGTCCCAGGTCACGATTGACCAGGACTCGAGTTTGACTCGAGTGATGTTTTGATGTTTCGACAAAAACATATGACAATGTAATTGTCATTTGGTAAAGTCCAAGTCTTGAGTACTTGGCATGGAAAGTCCAAGTGGGACACTTGACATTGGGAAAAGTCCAAGCATGGGTTGGCAAGGAAAGTCCAAGCATGGTCTTGGCATGGAAAGTCCAACATGGGTTGGCAAGGGAAAGTCCAAGCTTGAGTCTTGGCATGGAAAGTCCAACATGGGTTGGCAAGGGAAAGTCCAAGCTTGAGTCTTGACATTTGAGAAGTCCAAGGGTTTGATATTGGCGGCGTAAAGTCCAAGCGGGAGTCTTGGCAGCATAAGTCCAATGGTTACAGAAAGTCCAAGCTGAGTCTTGGCGGCGTAAGTCCAATGTGCCTTGGCGGTAGACACCAAGTAGCATGACATAGCCGATGGAAGCACTCAAGGCTAGCGCGATGGATGAACAAGTCATGGATGACTTGGAGGGATCCGAGAGGCGTGAGGCTGATGGAGGTGGCTAGAAGGCTTAGGTCTAGGCTAATGGTGGTCTAGCAAGTATGGGGGAACCATACTTGGGTTAAAACCTCATGTTTGAGGTGTGCCAATGACCGGGTGCCATGTGGCGCCGACCGTCCGAGTCAACTAGGGTTTTATCTGGTTATGGAGCAAATGACCGCCAGGTGGGCGGGGCCGATCGATGAGGAGCCGAGAGCAATCGATCGCAGGATCACCGACCGGGTGCTCGAGAATCGCCACGTATCGGAGTCAGACTGATCCGTCGAGTGAGGATTCCATCACCGACCGATGGTCACAATCACCGACCGATGAAGGTTCCGCTGGACTTATCCAACGTGGATTCAGCCATTGTCTCACGACAAAGGGCATCACCGATCGATGGTCCCGATCACCGATCGATCGACTTTTTCCAAAGACAGTTGAAGCTATATATGGAGCTCGTGATGGAGGAAAACCAATGGTTTCTTGAGGTCTTGAGGCGATTTGCTGTTGCAAATCAGGGTCTTCAACCACGATTCAAGCGATCAACAAGCAAGTAATCCAAAGGCATTTGTAAAGTTGTTTTCTTTACTAGTTTTGCATTGTATTATTGTATATTGCTTGTATTAGTATCTTATTGTTGTAAGATTAATTGTACAAGGTTTCTCCGCCTCCGGATTGTTCCGAGAAGGAGTTTTTATTAGTGTTTGCGTGTGCATCACTAGAGCTCGTAGAGCTCGATCCGTGGAGTAGGAACCTTGAGGTTCCGAACCACATTATATCATCGTGTTCGTGTGTGATTGTATATTTCGTTATTGCTTTCATTATCTATATTCCGCTGCGCTAACGAAATTGTAGACATGATCACGATCAAATTCCATCGTACGGACAAAACGCTATTCACCCCCCCCTCTAGCCGTTCCAATATTCCCAACATAACCTAATTGTGGAGAGATCCCTAGATACCTTATAGGCATCGACAATCGATGTCCATAAGGCATTTCTCGGGAATGCCTTAAGGGTATACCTAATTAAGTCTCTATTCTCTATTTGATGTCCTATTAAATGCAATCCATTTAATATGTCTTTAATTATAGTATGAAGTTAACTAGAATTTTCATTTTCGTTCATTTTACAATTAAATAATTTATTTAATAGCATGTCCCATTTGGATATCCTAGTGTCATTTGTACCCTCATACAGTTCAATTAATTTTTTTCATAATTCCTTAGAATTTTCGAATGGTCCTACCCTATTGAGCTCTTCTTTGGTAAGTCCGCATTGCAAAGTGTTAAGTGTCTTTTAATCGACTTGAGCTCTCTTCCTAATATTCGAGGACCATTTCTCCGGTTTTAACAACTCACCTGAGTCGTCTACCAGAGCTGTAAACCCTTTCCTAATTGAGAACCAGACCTCTAGGTTGGTCTTCAATCAGCACTCCATGTTGGGTTTCCGGCACCGCGGCGTGTGTGTGTTCGATCATGTTTCGTAAACATGAGCACAGCGGAAGCAATTAAAATTAATAAATCTATATTTATTACAACACACACAACACACGCATGCTATTACAACAAGTGTAGACATAACCGTAAATTAAAATTTGCAATAAAAGGAAATTAAACTACGTTATACCTTCCGTATGACGTGTAGCGGGAACGACATCAACCGGAACGATCCTCGTAAGAATCGTCTCTATCCGTATCCACGCCGAGCTCCTCGGGATGACTTCACTAAGTCACGAGCTTCGTCTTCGTATGGGTTACTAGCCTCGTGTTGAAGACGACGTGATCGAGAGATGATCACGATCCGAATCCAAATTCGGATCCAAAATGAGTTCTCAAAACTCGCTTCTCCGGAGAGGTATTCGTCAACCGTTTGACGAATCCTTCGTCCTCCACCTCAGAGGATTACCGGAGATCAAATCCCCGGTAAGTTAGCCGCTGTCAGAGCACTAACCGTCGTCCAAACGACGCTCCGACGAGAGGAGGAGAAGCTGTCCAGAAAACTGGACAGCTTGGTGGAGGAGTAGGCGCCGGACAAAACAAGGAGAGAAAAGGCTCACCTTGATGCCGAACCTATAGGAGATCACCGGAGGGTCGCCGGAGGTTCACCTGCTGGAGCTTGGACGCCGGCAAGGGTCTTGGGCGCGGACAAGGTGGGCGGCAAAGACTTGGGTTGGCGCCGAAACTCCAACAATTGGGGTGGGCGGCAACTCTAAGATGCTAGGGTTTTTGATTAATTAGGGTTTAACAATCCCTTAAGCCCACTTTTATAGAGAACTAATTCTCTTAATGGTTAATGGATCATATCCATAAAGCCCGTTAACCCGCTCCATTAAGATAAGTTAAAATAAACCAAACCATGATGGTTTATTTTAAGTTAAAACGAACCGAACCAACTTTTGGTTCATTCGTTTAAAATAAACCAAACCCTTTGGTTTATTCTTATCCATTGGATTAGAACCAAACCATTTTGGTCCATCCATTACGTCTTCATAAGACGCAGCCCATCCACGCTTCCATTGCGACTGAAACAATTTCATGCTCGCTTTATGTTTGGTCCAACCAAACATAGTTTCTCTCGGTCTGAGAATCTATTTCTCAATCTCATTTTAAATCCTTTGGATTACACTCGTTGTGCGTGTGACCAAATAGGTTCTCGGTTTATGTTGGCCGTCTATAATTAACCATTAATTATAGAACGATCATGAGTGGCACCTAGTAGTACATCATGATCCCCAATTAACCGAAAAGATCAACGGTTGATCCAGAACTATTTCTGAAACCCTTCAGCAGCTCGAATGAATCGTGCCCCATTCCCTTCACTCATCTTATACCCACTTGGTTCAGGACATGGTCTATTGTGTCAGTCCCCACTAGGCTGACTACGTCACACCTAGCCCAAGTATCATTTCCTCGTCCCCACGGATTCTAGTTACTCCACATGTATCAAGAGTACTTTACTCTAAACATGTAATGCTTTGGCCAAAGACTTTAGTAACAATCCGACGAGAGGCCATGGGTATACATCTCCTCGCAAGGAGTGGTGAATCCTTTATAGGCTATTCAAACACCTTCGATCACTTCGACTTATACCCAATCATCCCGGGTCCACATCTCCTGAGAGATGCTTGCTTAAGATGTCAAAGCATAAGTCTCCATGATCAAGATGACTTGAATACCGCAAGTCAAAGGAACATCGCACTTAAGCCACAGTAAGAACTTCATTGACATATCTATATATGCAGAGAACCATATGAAGTCTTACGGCTGGTCACTCCAATGAACTAGTTACCATAACTAGCATCCACGATTAACTCCGGACATCACAATGTCTCCAGCTAGTGAGAATCAGCTGCTTGGATACACCAAGGAGTATAACTCGTGCTAGTCTCGACAGAATTGATGGTGTCCAAATCCATCAATTCATCGACTAGGGATAATTCCGATACATCACAATTACACATGTAGAGATACTCACTAGTTGTGATCCAATCACAAATTCTCTCATGCTATGAATCGTATCGTGGACATTCAGTAAATGAGTTTAAGATCCAATCAAATACATAAAACATGTATACTCAAATAGTGAATCTTCATTTATCATATAAATGGTTCATACATAAGGCGATGGCCTTAGGACATCTCTCATATATTACTAACAGACTCCCACTTGGCCTAATGCCAATCGCTACGGTATCCAATACCATAAGCTCGAACATGACCCTCAAACTTATTTTGAGGTAATGCCTTAGTCAAGGGATCCGCTAAGTTCCTTTCAGTGGGAATTTTCTCGATTTGTATTTCGTTCCTACTGATGATCTCTCTGATAAGATGATAGCGGCAAAGCACATGTTTGGATCATTGATGAGACCACATCAAGTTCAGAGATGAACTTCTTGATCCAAACCGCTTCCTTTGCTGCTTCCAAAGCTGCAATGTATTCTGTCTTAGTGGCAGAATCCGCTATAGTGTCAAGCTTGGAACCTTTCCAACTTATTGCGCCTCCATTCTAGGTGAATACATACTCAGACTGAGACATGGAATCATCCTTGTCTGTCTGGATCTGGTATCCGTATTGTTAGTTAAAGCCCTAGAACCAATCATGTGATGGTTGAATAGGGAACATTTTGTATCATATTCTATAAAGGCAAAGGATTGGTTATTATATTTACATCTTGCTTGTGCCAGCTAATTTAAATATAATAATGCCCTAGAAAAGTAGGTTCTTATCTACAGCACATCAATTGGCAGAATTGATTATGAGAGGCTGTAGAGAACACTTTCCTAAATGTTCCTAGTCGAGTATTAATATGCAAGGGCAATATTAATACATAAAGACTAGCATGTAGGTCAATTGATGACTTGATCTCACAAGTCATGGATATATGATATCAAGTTGACACATGGGTATATATTGGAGAATATATACTGAACTGACCCGCCATGAGAAAGTTTCATGGATCGTTATATGAGTGTCATAAACTTTCTCATGTGACTATTGGTATGAATAGTCCTTAGACCTGAAGTCACTATGGTTCCCTACATAAGGAGTTATGTACTTTGGTATCGTCAAACGTCACCCGTAACAGGGTGGACCATAAAGGCGATTACTGGGTATGTAACAAATTATGCGGAGGGATGTGAGTGATGTAGATGGGATCTATCCTTTCCATATGACGGGAGTGATATCGGTGGGCCCCTTGATTGAGTAGAACTACTAAAACGCATGGCCATGCTCGAATGAGTCAATATGAGATATTGAGCTCATTTGTTTGAGTTAGTTTACTCAGGGATCAAGAAACACATAGATTGATCGAGGATGACACTATGCCTCATTGATCAACGATATCAAGGATAGAAGGACACGGTCATATATTATAGTAGTCACGGAAAGGTTAGTCGGATCTTGACTTATCTCAGAACTTGGGTAGCAATGATGTATTGCTAGATGCCGCTCATTGCTTGTGTATCTAAAAGAGTTTAGATCCACTGCCAACGTTATGAGAGCCTATAGGGTCACACACAAAGAGCATGATAATTAGAGGAATTAGAGTATTCTAGTTTGACTAGAATAATATGGGAATAAGCTTAAGTACAAAATGGTTTTTGGACTTTAAGCTTAATGAGAATTTTAGCTAATTGATTTAATGAGATTAATTCAATATGTTACCTTATTGATTTAATAAGATTAATTCAATATGATAACATAAGCTTAATTGAATTAATAAGATTAATTCAATATGATAACATAAGCTTAATTGAATTAATAAGATTAATTCAACATGCATGAATGCCACATAAGCATGCCACATAAGCATGCCACCTAAGCATCCACCTAAGCTAGTTAAGGTGGAAGGAAACAAAATGGTTTTGTCTCCTTAAGTGGCCGGCCAAACAAGGATATGTCTCAATGCAATGGATTGCATTGAATGTGTGGAGGTGAAAGGGTTTTTCCAACCCTATAAAAGACACCCTAAGTGGCCGGCCAAATGGGGGATTGGCTTTGTTGTTGGTGGAAGCTTTGGTTGTGTTAGTGGTGAGAAAGCTTGGTGGAAGCTTTGGTTGTGTGGGTTTGTGAGTGTAGGCTAGCAAGAAGAGGAGTCTTCTTCTTCCTTTCTCCTTTTCCCTCTCTTCCTCTCCTTTAGGGACTTCTCTATCAAGAAGTAAAGGAGAGCTCTTCTAGTTTTCCTTTTGTGAGACAAGAGCGTGCTCGTGTGGATACGTATAGAGGCACGGACACTTGAACGTGCTAAAGATCCAACAAACCGAAAGGAAAAGCGGGATTAACAAGGGCACGCAACAAAGGTAATCCTCTCCTATAAGATAGGTTTAGTTTAGAGAAATTTATTTTATACGAGTTTGCTTTCGCATGGATCACTTGGAAGGGATCCTATTTTCCGTTGCGCATATGCCATTTGGCATACCACTGTAGGGAAATCTCATATGAAAATAGGTTTTCTCTATTTTATATGTGATATAGAAGTAGGATAAATTTTATTATGAGTTGATAATTGCATTAGCAAATTTTCAAACATAATAAAATATCCAATGTCTTTTAAAAGTTAAAATGACATGGTGCATGGTTATGGCCTAGTCCCAAAAAGTTTGTGATTGTGTGTTGTAATTTTAATACGGCTCATGTCGTGGCCTTTCTCCTAATATTCTTGTTGTAAAATTAGTTTTAGACTCGAATGTAACTCGAGTATTTCTCCTTTTGTAATGTACAAAAACAAGGATGGAGGGTCCATTGGAAGATGAGGTTACAAGGAGGAAGTCAACACACAAGACAACCAAAAGGAAGCACTTAGGAGAAGATGCTATCCCTAGGTTGACCAATCAATCTTTTCATTGGCTTGAGAAGATTGTAGAATAAGGGCCATAACCATGACACGTTAGTTTAATATGTATGTGATGCATGTTAGTTTAGCTTGTATGTGATGCATGATTAGTTTAGCTTATATGTGATGTATGCTAATATGTATATGATACATGTTTATTTCTTAATAAGTCTAAACGATATGCCTACCAAAGTTGGTACTCACTACTTCCTCGATCATTTGTTATTGGGTTTGCCAAAGCAAAGCAATGCATTTTATCTTGGAGAGTGCGAGTGGACAATCGTGATGTCCCGCTATCACCTTGGTTAAGACTTAATTAAGTGTTTTCTTAATTGGTTAAGAAAGTAGAGGCATATATTAGCTTTGAACATAAGTGTTAACATTAGTTTTGTGTGATTTTAACATCCTTTGTCTTAGAAGTGGTCGCTGTCTGATATCCAAGAAGGCCTGTGCCTCGCCACACCGAAGTCGGGTTTAGGAATAAACACTAAACTAATCTAAAACTTAACCAAAGCTATTAAAGAGTTACATCAGATGTAATTGGCAAAAGATTGCCTACCTAATTATACTACGCCTTGGGCGATTAGCCAAAGCTAACTCAAGACGAATTATGATGTGGATCTTTATCCCATATAAATTTATAGCTAAATAGTAGCTATGAGAATTTAGTGGGAGCCTCATTTAATTAAAGGCCTAATTAAATGATTTAGGTATGATACTTAACTTTGCATTTTAATGTTGTAGATCACCATGTCATCTAACACGACACACCTCAACTTGTGATCTGGCCCTTGAGAAGGACAAGCTCAATGGAGCAAACTTTCTTGATAGTATAGGAATTTGAGGATTATCCTCAAGCAAGAACGCAAACTATATGTCCTAGAGCGGCTACCCTGAAATACCCGCCTACCCACTCGTCTTTGAAAAGGATGCTTATAAGAAGCATCAAGATGACGATTAGATGTGTCATGTCTTATGCTTGCCACCATGAACTCGAGCTTGAAGCAACATGAGAACATGGATGCCTATGATATGGTTGAGCACTTGAAACAACTATATCAAGGACAAGCTAGGCAAGCGCTTTTGAAGTGTCTAAGGCTCTTTTGCATGCAAGATGCAAGAAGGAACACTGTAGGAACTCACGACTCAAAATGATTGGGTACGCTTGAGAACCTTGAAAGACTAGGTTTTCCATCGAGCCAAGAATTGGCAATCGATGTTATCCCGCAATCGTTCGAAGCATACAATCAATTCGTCATGAATTATAACATGAATGAAATTGATAAACCTTTTTCGAGATTCTCAAAGATGTTAAGAATCTGAACCAAATCTCAAGAAGAAAGTTAGTAATGTACTAATGGTCAAGAAGGACAAAGGTAAGCTTAAAGGCAAGGGTAAGACCCAAGCCAAAAGCAAGGCCAATTCATCCACTTCAAAGGGTAAAGGTAAAGTACCTAAGGAAGGGATCGCTTCCATTGCGTGTAAGATCGACATCGAAGTTTAACCGCAAAGTCTACCTTGAGGAAGTAAAGAACAAGAGAAGTGGGACTTACTGTATACACGTTATAGAAGTTAATCTATCTATTTCTTCTACATGGGTATTAGATACCTGGATGTGCATCTCACATTTGTACTAATGTGCAGGGATCGAGAAATAGTAGAATAATGGCAAGGGCTAAGTGGACCTACGAGTAGGCAATGGCAAAAGTTGTCAGATGTAGGAACATATTCTTTGTCTTTGCCCACTGGGCTTATCTTAGAACTAGAGGAGTGCTTTTATGTACCTGCATTGACAAAGAACATAATCTCTGTATCTTGTTTAGACAAGAAAAACTTTTCTTTTATAATAAAGGACAAATGTTGTTCCATTTATTTAAATGAAATGTTCTATTGTAATGCACCACTTATGAATGGTCTCTATGTTCTAGATTTAGAAAACCCAATTTATAACGAATACAAACGGTTCAAATCGAATGATTTGAACTGGACATATCTTCGCAATCGCCGCCAGGTCACATAAATGAAAAACACATATCCCAACTCCATAAAGATGGATTATTGGACTCATTTGATTTTGAATCATATGAGGTATGCGAGTCTTGTCTTTTAGGAAAGATGACTAAAACTCCATTTAGTGGACATGGCGAGAGAGCGACGGATTTGTTAGGACTCATACATACTGATGTATGTGGCCCTTTCAATGTCGAAGCCAGAGGAGGCTATAAGTACTTTATTACTTTCACTGATGATATGAGTAGATTTGGCTACTGATATTTGATGAGACATAAGTCAGAATCCTTTGAAAAGTTCAAAGAATTCAAGAATGAAGTACAAAACCAACTTGGTAAGCGTATTAAGCTACTTCGATCAGATCGAGGTGGTGAATACCTTAGTCTAGAGTTTCGTGATCACCTGGCTGAGTGTGGGATAATATCCCAACTCACTCCACCTGGAACACCACAATGGAATGGTGTATCTGAGAGGAGAAATCATACTCTATTAGATATGGTACGATCAATGATGAGCCAGACTGATCTACCTACTTCCTTTTGGGGTTTAGCTCTAGAGACAGCCGCTTTCACACTTAATCGCGTTCCATCAAAAGCCGTAGAAAAGACACCATATACGATATGGACCGGGAAGAGTCCCAAAATGTCTTTTATAAAGATTTGGGGTTGTGAAGCTTACGTTAGACGTCAAGTCTCAGATAAACTAGGACCCAAATCAGATAAGTGTTATTTTGTAGGATATCCCAAGGAAACTAAGGGATATTACTTTTACAATACCACACTTGGCAAGGTGTTTGTTGCCAGAAATGCTGTCTTTCTAGAAAGAGAATTTATTTCTAGAAATACTAGTGGGAGTAAAATTCATCTTGAAGAAGTTCAAGATGATGATAACACTAAGGCTTCGATGGAAAATGAACAGGCACCACAAAGTGTTGTGGATGAGGAATTTGTTGCCCAAAGAGTTGTGGAGCAAACACCTGTTCAAGTAGACCAACCTCTTCGTAGATCTAATAGGATCCGTCGTCAACCCGAGAGATATTCTTTTCTCTTGACTAACAACGGTGAAGTATAGCTTGTCGATCTTGACGAGCCTACATCCTATCAAGAAGCTATGATGAGCCCAGATTCTGAGAAATGGCTAGAGGCCATGAGATCCGAAATGGAATCCATGTACACTAACCAAGTATGGACTTTGGTTGATCCACCTGAAGGGGTAAAACCCATTGGGTGTAAGTGGTCTTTAAAGTAAAGACCGACATGGATGGTAATAAGCATACCTATAAAGGTAGATTGGTGGCTAAAGGATTCAAACAAATTCATGGTATTGACTATGAAGAAACCTTTTCACCGATGATGCTTAAATCCATTCGGATCATACTTGCTATTGCAGCCTACCATGATTATGAGATCTGGCAGATGGATGTCAAAACCGCTTTTCTGAATGGAAAGCTACTCGAGGATGTGTACATGACACAGCCTGAGGGTTTTGAAGATCCAAAGCATCCTGGAAAGGTATGCAAACTCCAAAGGTCCATTTATGGACTAAAGCAAGCCTCTCGAAGCTGGAATCTTCGATTCGATGATGCAATCAAAGAGTTTGGTTTCATCAAGAATGAAGATGAGCCTTGTGTCTACAAGAGAAATAGTCGGAGCACAGCTTGTATTTCTTATCTTGTATGTAGATGATATACTTCATCGGAAATGACATTCCCTCACCCACCGTGAAGATGTGGTGAGGGAATTGTTTCTCGATGAAGGACTTAGGTGAAGCGGCCTAGAGTCTAGGCATCAAGATCTATAGAGATAGATCTAGAAGATTACTTGGCCTAAGTCAGAGTACATACATTGATAAAGTGCTAGATCGTTTTGCTATGCAAAATTCCAAGAAAGGATTTCTGCCTTTATCACATGGTGTGAGTCTTTTGAAGACTCAATGTCCCTCTTCTAAGGAGGAGAGAGATCGCATGGATAAGATCCCTTATGCATCGCCTATAGGGTCTATCATGTACGCCATGCTTTGTACTGCTCCGACGCCTCGTATGCTTTGAGCATGTAGATAGATACGATCGGTGAAAGTCATCGGATAGGCCAAAATATTCTTAAGTACTTACGAAGAACGAAAGAATATTTCACGATATTCGAGGCAATGAGGAGCTAATCAGAAGGGTTACGTGATGCAAGCTTCCAAAGCACAAGGATGACTATAGATCGCAATCGGGTAATGGTTTTTGCTCGAATGGTGGAGTGAGTGGAAGAGTTCGGCAGGACATGATTCTTGATTCTACAATGGAGTATATTGGCAAAGATCCGATGCAAAGAAAGGAGGTTGTTTGGCTTCGCAAGTTCATCAGTGAACTTGGGGTAGTTCCTAGCATTGCAGATCCAATAGACCTCTATTGTGACAACAATGGGGCTATTGCACAGGCTAAGGAACCTCGATCACATCAGCGGACCAAACACATACTGAGGCGCTTCCATCTCATTCGAGAGATCATCGATAGAGGAGATGTGAGGATATGCAGAGTACCGACAGAAGCTAACATCGCAGATCCATTGACCAAGGCTTTGGCACAGAGGAAGCATGATGGTCACACTAGGTCACTAGGTATTAGATATCATAGTGATTGGTACTAGTGCTAGTGGGAGATTGTTAGTTAAAGCCCTAGAACCAATCATGTGATGGTTTAATAGGGAACATTTTGTATCATATTCTATAAAGGCAAAGGATTGGTTATTATATTTACATCTTGCTTGTGCCAGCTAATTTAAATATAATAATGCCCTAGAAAAGTAGGTTCTTATCTACAGCACATCAATTGGCAGAATTGATTATGAGAGGCTGTAGAGAACACTTTCCTAAATGTTCCTAGTCAAGTATTAATATGCAAGGGCAATATTAATACATAAAGACTAGCATGTAGGTCAATTGATGACTTGATCTCACAAGTCATGGATATATGATATCAAGTTGACACATGGGTATATATTGAGAATATATACCGAACTGACGCCATGAGAAAGTTTCATGGATCGTTATATGAGTGTCATAAACTTTCTCATGTGACTATTGGTATGAATAGTCCTTAGACACGAAGTCACTATGGTTCCCTACATAAGGAGTTATGTACTTTGGTATCACAAACGCCACCCGTAATAGGTGGACCATAAAGGCGACATCGGGTATGTATAAAATTATGCGGAGGATGTGAGTGATGTAGATGGGATCTATCCCTTCCATATGACGGAGTGATATCGGTGGGCCCCTTGATTGAGTAGAACTACTAAAACGCATGGACATGCTCGAATGAGTCAATATGAGATATTGAGCTCATTTGTTTGAGTTAGTTTACTCAGGGATCAAGAAACACATAGATTGATCGAGGATGACACGGTCTATGCCTCATTGATCAATCTGATATCAAGGATAGAAGGACACGGTCATATATTATAGTAGTCACGGAAAGGTTAGTCGGATCTTGACTTATCTCGTAACTTGGGTAGCAATGATGTATTGCTAGATGCCGCTCATTGCTTGTGTATCTAAAAGAGTTTAGATCCACTGCCAACGTTATGAGAGCCTATAGGGTCACACACAAAGAGCATGATAATTAGAGGAATTAGAGTATTCTAGTTTGACTAGAATAATATGGGAATAAGCTTAAGTACAAAATGGTTTTTGGACTTTAAGCTTAATGAGAATTTTAGCTAATTGATTTAATGAGATTAATTCAATATGTTACCTTATTGATTTAATAAGATTAATTCAATATGATAACATAAGCTTAATTGAATTAATAAGATTAATTCAATATGATAACATAAGCTTAATTGAATTAATAAGATTAATTCAACATGCATGAATTCCACATAAGAATGCCACATAAGCATGCCACATAAGCATGCCACCTAAGCATCCACCTAAGCTAGTTAAGGTGGAAGGAAACAAAATGGTTTTGTCTCCTTAAGTGGCCGGCCAAACAAGGATATGTCTCAATGCAATGGATTGCATTGAATGTGTGGAGGTGAAAGGGTTTTTCCAACCCTATAAAAGACACCCTAAGTGGCCGGCCAAATGGGGGATTGGCTTTGTTGTTGGTGGAAGCTTTGGTTGTGTTAGTGGTGAGAAAGCTTGGTGGAAGCTTTGGTTGTGTGGGTTTGTGAGTGTAGGCTAGCAAGAAGAGGAGTCTTCTTCTTCCTTTCTCCTTTTCCCTCTCTTCCTCTCCTTTAGGGACTTCTCTATCAAGAAGTAAAGGAGAGCTCTTCTAGTTTTCCTTTTGTGAGACAAGAGCGTGCTCGTGTGGATACGTATAGAGGCACGGACACTTGAACGTGCTAAAGATCCAACAAACCGAAAGGAAAAGCGGGATTAACAAGGGCACGCAACAAAGGTAATCCTCTCCTATAAGATAGGTTTAGTTTAGAGAAATTTATTTTATACGAGTTTGCTTTCGCATGGATCACTTGGAAGGGATCCTATTTTCCGTTGCGCATATGCCATTTGGCATAAAGAATTCCCTACACGTATACCCATGTATCACCATGTACTCTTCTCCATATATTAGGAACACATCCTTAGTTCTTCTTAAGTACTTAAGGATCGTCTTAACAGCCACCCAATGATCCATTCCTGGATCGATCGTATCCGCCAGACACTCAGAGCATACGATACATCGGGCCTCGTACATAACATAGCATACATGATAGATCCTATTGCGGATGCATAGGGAATCTTACTCATGCAAATCCTCTCGTCTTCTGTGCGCGGACACATAGACTTCGAAAGGTGTTCCCCATGCCTGATGGGCAGATAACCTTTCTTGGATTCCGACATGCTAAACCTCTTTAGCACTCGGTCTATATATGTAGACTGCGAAAGACCAAGCAACTGTTTCGATCAATCTCTATAGATCTTAATCCCAAGGATGTAGGTTGCTTCTCCCAGGTCTTTCATGGAGAATGTCTTGGATAACCAAACCTTAACTGACTGTAAGATTGACACATCGTTTCCTATAAGTAATATGTCATCGACATACAATACTAGGAACACGATCGCACCCACTAACCTTCTTGTACACACAAGGTTCGCGATTTTGTGAGAAATCAAACCTTTTGATTGTCTCATCAAAACGGATATTCCACTCTGGATGCTTGCTTCAATCCATAAATGGACCGCTGTAATTTGCATACCTTGGTTTTATCAACCGATGTGAAACCTCAGTCAGATCATATACACGCCCCTCGAGCAAGTTTCCATTAAGGAAAGTTATTTTCACATCCTTCCGCCATATCTCATAATCATAATGAGTGCTATGGCGGGAGCATCCGAATGGATTTAAGCATAGCTATAAAGTAATAGGTTTCCATAATCAACACCTTGCTTTTGACGATATCCTTTGCCACCAATCTAGCCTTATAGGTAATCACATTACCATCCATGTCGGTTTTCTTCTTGAAAACCCACTTGCACCCTATAGGCTTTATGCCTTCAGTGGGTCAACCAAGTTCCAAACTTGGTTTTCGTACATGGAATCCATTTCGACTTCATGGCACCAAGCCACTTATCCCTTTCGAACTTGTCAAGACTTCTTCATAACTGTAGGCTCCTCATCATCAATGAGTAACACGTCGTTCGATTCACTTACGAGAAATCCATATCTCTCAGGAATATTGCGTGTTCTACCAGATCTACGAAGATGTGGTGTTACAATAGGTCCAGCCGATTGCTCATCACTATGAGTTGTTGGTTGTTGTGCTTCACTGTATCTCATTAATGTCTATTTGAGTCTCTCGAGCCTCCTCAAGCTCGAGACACTCCCAATCGCTTTCTTGCAAGAGAAACTCTTTCTCTAGAAACACGCATGCCTTGAAACAAACACCTTTTGTTCCACAGATGATAGAATTGGTAACCCCTTGTTTCCTTAGGGTATCCAATAAATAGACATTTATCGACTTAGCATCCGATTTGTCCGATACATCCGCTTCACATAAGCGAGGACAACCCCATATCTTCAAGTAAGATACATGAGGTTTCTTACCATTCCATATCTCATATGGAGTAGTTGAGACTACCTTGGTAGGCATTACATTTAACAAGTAAACAATTGTCAAGTGCATAACCCCAAAAGGACTTGGGAAGAGTTGCATGATTCATCATTGACGACCATGTCCAACAAGGTCCGATTCGCCTCTCGGATACACCATTATCTTTGTGGTGTATAGGGCGGAGTCCATTGAGACAATATGCCATTGTCTCTTAGATAATCAAGAAACTCTTGACTTAAGTATTCACCACCTCGATCCGATCGAAGTATTTTAATACTCTTGTCATGTTGTTTCTCTACTTCATTTCTGAATTCTTTGAACCTTTCAAAGGCTTCAGACTTGTGTTTCATCAAGAACACATACCCAAACCGTTAGTGATCATCGGTGAAGGTAATGAAGTAGCTATAGCCTCCTAATGCTAGAGTTGACATAGGTCCACATACATTAGTATGTACTAGACCTAGTAACTCTCCCACTCGTTCACCTTTTTCCAGTAAAAGGTAACTTAGTCATCTTGCCTTTTAAGCATGATTTGCATGTATCGTATGAATCCAATTCAAACGATTCCAGAATTCCACATCGGTGTAATTCGGACATGCGTTTCTTGCTTACATGGCCAAGACGACAATGCCACATATAGGAGTCTATTTGATTATCCTTTCGAGCACGCATGTTGCTCGCTTCGATATTGAAAATATCACTGGATACGTCCAACGTATAAACACCATTGCTTAAAGTTCCAGTCCCATAAAGAACTCCATTCAAAGTTATGTAACAACAATTGTTACTAAAAGTCAAATGGTACCCATTTCTATTTAAACAAGAAATAGAAATGATGTTCTTTATCAACGAAGGAACATAAAAGCAATTGTCCAGTTCTAAGACAAGTCCTACAGGGAGTTCCAACAAATACGTTCCGATGGCGAGTGCAGCAACCGTTGCTCCATTCCCAACACGTAAATTTGACTCTCCCCTTGACGAGTCTTCTTTTATTTCTTAGCCCATGTATGTCATTACATATATGTGAGCCACACCCAGTATCGAATACCCAAGTGTCTGAGGAAATAGAATGACAATCAATAAAGAAGATTTACAAGAAGATGGGGCATCCGATGCCTTATCCTTCTTCACGGACTCAAGATAAATCTTGTACTTTCTTCAAGAATGGCTCTCCTTGCCATAATGATGGCAAGTTTCCTTTGTGCTAGTTCTACCTTCTTAGCCTTTCTCTTCTTTCCTTCTCACTGTTCCTTTGACTTCCTCTTAGAACCTTTCTTCGAGGAATCAACTAACAAAGACCGCCCCCGCTCATGCTTCTCAGAAGACTCCACAGTCTTCAGCATATTGAGCAGTACCACAGATGAACCTCCTAGCATCTCAGAGGTGAAGAGGAGCTTTGAGACTTCGAACCTTTCGAATCTCACTTGCTCATCAACCAACTCACAAAGATGAAGGACTACGATATGGGCATCCATATGCTCATGCTGCTTTCGTAGCTTGGGTTCCATCGTGGCTAGCATGATGCAACTCATTTGTTCAAAATCACTCACATGTTTCTGATAGGCCAACAATTGGTCCAGAGTTGCATTGTCACTAGGATGGGCGGGAAGAGGCGCTTCGAGGACATACTCAAGCTTTTCCACCTTGAGAACAATTTTCAAGTTTCTAAGCTAGTCCAAGAAGCTCGGCCCAGTCAATTTATTTGAATCCAAAATGGAACGCAAATTCAAAACATCATGATCAATATATTAACTTAGAAATACAAAATGAGCATATATGAGAAAGATGATTTTAAAATGCATCAATATACATTTATAAATCCCATTCATTTTTCGAATTTCAAAAACCCCAAAATCACTTCGGGAGATTGTAGGTCCATCTCCGAATGGGCTGATATCCATCATAGTTATGAACAACCTTGGAGAGAGTCCAACAAGCCATTCATAACTACGACGGTAGGTATCATCTATACCGATTGCATATCCCGTATATGCAACTATCACAATGTGCTATCAACTAATTGAATGTTCACACATACATCGGGTTGTTAACACCTTAACAAGTATGCATCATATGCATAGCACCCAACTTCACCTCCCTTTACATCGACCTTGGAGAGAGTCCAACAAGCCGATGCTCCAGGTTAAGGCCAACCCATTAATCAGGACATAGTTTTAATATGGTTAGAGCGCATTCAACCAATTAGCCCAGCTTGGAGAGAGTCCAACAACCAAAGCTAACGATTGACCTCTGACTCTTACCATATTAGTATTAAACTATTCCATGGTTTGAACATATTCAGGTTCGAGCCGGGCTTGGAGAGAGTCCAACAACCCAAACAAGAAACAGAACTCTGGTTCTAACCATATTAATGGAAGGTGTAGGCTTTAATCTTGATTAAGGGTTTTTATGTCTCATCCTCTTTGCATGCAAATAACGATTATCTACATGGCATGGCATACATGGCATACATCTACATGTCACGACACGCATGGCATAATGTTATGCATCTAATGCAATTACATGGCATACAATTATGTCATGTATATAATTTTCTTATATGTCATAACTATTTATGGAAATAAAATATGTTTAATATTTGATTCTCCAAATCAAATCATAATTAAATTAGGAAACAAATTTCCAAATCTAATCACATATTTTATTCATGGAATTATTTGATTAAGGAAAATCTATTTAGGAAACCAATTTCCTAAATCTTTAAAACTACTTATAGAAATTAAATATTTTAAGATTTGATTTCCCAAATCAAATCATGATTAAATTAGGAAACAAATTTCCAGAATCTAATCAAATATTTTATTTATGGAAAATATAAATTTCCATAAATACTTCCAACTTTCCAAAAGTGGAAGATTTCCATAAATACTTCTAGACTTTCCAAAATTGAAAAATTTCCATAAATACTTCTAAATTTCCAAAATTTAGAAAACTTCAGAAATACATTATGACTATCGCAAAACCATTTTTACGATTATGTCGAAACACAACCTGGGCTCTGATACCACTGTTGGGTTTCCGGCACCGCGGCGTGTGTGTGTTCGATCATGTTTCGTAAACATGAGCACAGCGGAAGCAATTAAAATTAATAAATCTATATTTATTACAACACACACAACACACGCATGCTATTACAACAAGTGTAGACATAACCGTAAATTAAAATTTGCAATAAAAGGAAATTAAACTACGTTATACCTTCCGTATGACGTGTAGCGGGAACGGCATCAACCGGAACGATCCTCGTAAGAATCGTCTCTATCCGTATCCACGCCGAGCTCCTCGGGATGACTTTGCTAAGTCACGAGCTTCGTCTTCGTATGGGTTACTAGCCTCGTGTTGAAGACGACGTGATCGATAGATGATCACGATCCGAATCCAAATTCGGATCCAAAACGAGTTCTCAAAACTCGCTTCTCCGGAGAGGTATTCGTCAACCGTTTGACCAATCCTTCATCCTCCACCTCAGAGGATTACCGGAGATCAAATCCCCGGTAAGTTAGCCGCTGTCGGAGCACTAACCGTCGTCCAAACGACGCTCCGACGAGAGGAGGAGAAGCTGTCCAGAAAACTGGACAGCTTGGTGGAGGAGTAGGCGCCGGCCAAAACAAGGAGAGAAAAGGCTCACCTTGATGCCGAACCTATAGGAGATCACCGGAGGGTCGCCGGAGGTTCACCGGCTGGAGCTTGGACGCCGGCAAGGGTCTTGGACGGCGGCACAAGGCTGGGCGGCGGCAGCACTTGGGTTGGCGCCGAAACTCCAACAATTGGGGTGGGCGGCAACTCTAAGATGCTAGGGTTTTGGATTAATTAGGGTTTAACAATCCCTTAAGCCCACTTTTATAGAGAACTAATTCTCTTAATGGTTAATGGATCATATCCATAAAGCCCGTTAACCCGCTCCATTAAGATAAGTTAAAATAAACCAAACCATGATGGTTTATTTTAAGTTAAAACGAACCGAACCAACTTTTGGTTCATTCGTTTAAAATAAACCAAACCCTTTGGTTTATTCTTATCCATTGGATTAGAACCAAACCATTTTGGTCCATCCATTACGTCTTCATAAGACGCAACCCATCCACGCTTCCATTGCGACTGAAACAATTTCATGCTCGCTTTATGTTTGGTCCAACCAAACATAGTTTCTCTCGGTCTGAGAATCCCATTCTCAAGCTCGTTTTAAATCCTTTGGATTACACTCGTTGTCGTGTGACCAAATAGGTTCTCGGTTTATGTTGGCCGTCTATAATTAACCATTAATTATAGAGCGATCATGAGTGGCACCTAGTAGTACATCATGATCCCCAATTAAGAAAAGATCAGCGGTTGATCCGAACTATTTACAGAAACCCTTCAGACTCGAATGAATCGTGCCCCATTCCCTTCACTCATCTTATACCCACTTGGTTCAGGACATGGTCTATTGTGTCACCCACTAGGTGACTCGTCCACCTAGCCCAAGTATCATTTCCTCGTCCCTACAGTTCTAGTTACTCCACATGTATCGAAGAGTACTTTACTCTAAACATGTAATGCTTTGGCCAAAGACTTTAGTAACAATCCGACGAGAGGCCATGGGTATACATCTCCTCGCAAGGAGTGGTGAATCCTTTATAGGCTATTCAAACACCTTCGATCACTTCGACTTATACCCAATCATCCCGGGTCCACATCTCCTCGGAGATGTTTGCTTAAGATGTCAAAGCATAAGTCTCCATGATCAAGATGACTTGAATACCGCAAGTCAAAGGAACATCGCACTTAAGCCACGGTAAGAACTTCATTGACATATCTATATATGCAGAGAACCATATGAAGTCTTACGGCTGGTCACTCCAATGAACTAGTTACCATAACTAGCATCCACGATCAACTCGGACATCACAATGTCTCTGGCCGGTGAGAATCACCGCTTGGATACACCAAGGAGTATACCTCGTGCTAGTCTCGGCGAATTGATGGTGTCCAAATCCATCAATTCATCGACTAGGATAATTCGATACATCACAATTACACATGTAGAGATACTCACTAGTTGTGATCCAATCACAAATTCTCTCATGCTGTGAATCGTATCGTGGACATTCAGTAAATGAGTTTAAGATCCAATCAAATACATAAAACATGTATACTCAAATTGTGAATCTTCATTTATCATATAAATGGTTCATACATAAGGCGATTGCCTTAGGACATCTCTCATATATTACTAACACTCCATTCATATTTTCTAGTAGGAAAAGTCCTCTCCATTGAAGAGAGGAGGGCGAACGGTACTGTATCCCTCTAGGTGAGACATTATTAAGGAAATGTTCTCAAAATACAGAAAACTAAATTAAATATCTATATTGTGAAGAAAATTAAATAAAATAAATCTAAAGTACAGAAAATTAAATTAAATTAATCTAATGTGCAGAAAATATTTTAATTGATTTAAATATAGAGAAAAAGATTTATAATTAATTTAAATATACAAAAATATATTTTAATTGATTTAAATATGAAGAAAATGATTTTTTAATTAATTTAAATATGCAGAAAATGATTTTTAATTAATTTAAATATGCAAAAAATATTTTAATTGCAAGAAATTATTTTAATACATAGAAAATTATTTTAATATGAATTTAAAAATTTAATTAATGCAATAAAAATTATCTAAAGCAATAAAAAAAATTATATTTAAAGCAATAAAAAATTATCTAAACCAATAAAAAAGTATCCAAAGCAATAAATATTTATTTAAAGCTCACGATGGTTGTTTCACCAACTCGGAGCGCCCCTGCTCTGATACCAATTGTAGGATCGAGTAAGCCAAGAGAGGGGGTGAATCTCAGTGTTTAATAATTTTAATATGAGTACGCAGTGGAAATGAAATGCAATTAAAGACACGGGCATTTTACTTGGTTCACAACCCGGACTGGGTTGCTACTCCAAGACCCATAGCTCTACCACGAGCTACCTCGATGGGCAATCTCTATAATATTCTCTGATTCGAGAACTCTCAACTTCGGAGGGAGTTTGCTTTTTACAAGTATGAGAGAAGGGTAACAATCTACCCTCTCTTGAATTATAATACAAAAGTGAAATAAAAAATAGAGCTAAGACTACTTTATACCGACACTACTGAAGATTAGGATGCAGCTCAAGGTGTCTAAAAAGAATCCTTTCTGAAGGTTGAAGCTCTTGTGATCGTGAGGAAATTTTTGGCAGCACTTCGACGTTGATTGATTTCGATGAATGGATCTAGTCGAGCACAATTTTTATAAACTCTTTCTAGTCGACAAGAATGTCTTCCAATCGACTCCACATCAACCCATCGATATAGAATTCGTGGTCTTCCAGTCGACTGAATCCTCTCCAGTTGACTCCATGTCACTCGGCTCCGCATCGGGAATTTTCCCTCTTCAGTCGACTCAAGCCCTTTCCATCTGCATCGCATGATCTCCGATCGATCACTAACTAGTCCTGCTAAATAGGAATCCAGTCGATTGATACAACTCCAGTCGACTGGAGTTCAGTCTACTCAAATCCATTCAGTCGACTGTTCTCTGCAAAACAGGATTAGTACAATATATGAAATACGATAGCAGTAGTAATACTTCTCGATCTCGACTACTATGTCCCATGCAGACTTTTCGTCAAATCGACGCCTAGCTTTGTCCTCCTAAAGAGAACTCGGCCTCACCTCTTCACTCGAGGCTTACCTGTTTGTCGGCTACCTGTTGGACTTACCATTCTTGACATCTGATCTGACCCACTAGGGCTTCCACCAGCTGTGCGGTCTGCCTAACCCAGCTGGACTTTTTGCTGATTGTCAGGTCTCTTGACCCAACCGGTCTTCATGCCAAATGTTCGGTCCACGTGACCCATCTGAACTTCATTCATGGTGTTCGGTCCTCCTGATTTGTCAAGATACATGCCTAGTATCCGGTCAACATGACCTACTAGGACTTTCTGTTAATTCTGCACACTTAACACCTATATTAGATCACAAGTGGATCCTAACTCTTAATTGTGGTTCATACATCAAAATTAAGGAGTGATGCTTACTGCATCAACATGTACTTTCTATGCTTATCATCAGGAATATGAGCATAATACTCAGAATTGTTAGCAGATAGACTTTAAGCTACGGATAATTATGGGGGCTCATTCCCATGTTCAAAATCTAGTTATGAATCCCGCTCCTTATCAGTGGGGGTTTGGAAGAAGAAATTATGGTAGAGGAAATCCGTGGAGACCTCTTGTAAATTGACCTATATAGTCTGTTCAGATAAAGGAAATAGCTCCGAACCGGGTAGTGCCTGCTAATCAGCCTCCTGTAAGGGTTTCCATTAATATGATTTCTAGTGGTTCCACTAATGGAGATTCTAATAGAGCACGGAAGTGACATAGCAGAGAAGAATGTGCAACTGTTACCACCCTTCCTAGAACAAGAGGACCCATGTTAGGGTTTGACTCTAATGACTTAGAGGGAGTAATGACCCCTCATACTGATGTCTTAGTCATCCGAGCTCTTATTGCTAATTTTGATCTCGGAAGAGTTTTTGTAGACATGGGCAGTTCAGTGGATATTCTGTATTGGTCAACTTTAGAGCAAATGGGAATTAATGTCGCTGATTTACAGTCGATCGACACTTCCTTATTTGGGTTTTCTTGTCATGAAGTACAACCAATGGGCCAAATCAAATTACCTTTATCTTTAGGAGAAGAGCCAAGGAGAAGAATGGTACTTATTAATTTTACAGTAGTTGATATGCCTTCCTATTATAATGCTATTCTGGGCAGACCTGTTCTGAGCAGTTTATAGGCTGTAGCTTCTACATATCATCAAAAAATTGGGAGTGTTTGGTTCATGGAGAATTTTTTATTTTCTGTTTTCTGTTTTCCTTTTCCAAAAAATAGAAAATAATTTTTTTTTGTTTTTCAATTTTCCAAAAAATACTCTTTTATTTTTTGGAAAACGAAAATGGAAATAGAAAATGATTTTTTTGTGTTTTCTAGTTTTTCAAAAAATGCTCCTTTATTTTCTAAAAAAATGAAGATGGAAAATGCCTACCAAACACATTTTCTCATTTTCCCAGAAAATAAAAATGAAAAATGAAAAATTTTCCGCCTACTAAACGCCCTATGTTTCCTGTCAGAAACGAAGTAGGAGAGGTTAAGGGTGATTAACAGCTTTCTTGGAGGTTATGTAGATATTATCTAAACAGGGCAGAACAGAAAATTTGTTAATAAACCTTTTTAGAAATCTAAGTATGGAGACATAGTTTGTATCATTCAGACGGGGGGTGCTAAAGAAATAGCATAGCCTGATAAAGAATCAATTGTATTAGATGATAAGTGTGCTGAACATGTTACATTTATAGCTCAGGACCTTCCTTTACAACTTAAAGCTAATTTAATGCAATGCCTTATTAAAAACATTGATATTTTTGCATGGGCACTACAGGACTTATCAGGAATTGATCCTACTGTCATGGAGCATAGATTGTATATTTTACCTACTGTAGCGCCTATAAAGCAGAAACGTCGATACTTTGGAGCTGGGAAGGATGC
This sequence comes from Wurfbainia villosa, assembly GCA_025175895.1. Taxonomy (NCBI): domain Eukaryota; kingdom Viridiplantae; phylum Streptophyta; class Magnoliopsida; order Zingiberales; family Zingiberaceae; genus Wurfbainia; species Wurfbainia villosa. The sequence goes on from CM045990.1 coordinate 98,220,649, forward strand.
TATTATTAAAAAAGAAGTATATAAGTTGTTGAAATTCGAACATATTAGAGAAGTACAATATCCGACCTGGTTATCTAATGTGGTACTAGTACCTAAGCCATCAGGAAAGTGGAGAATGCGTGTGGACTTCAGAGATCTCAACAAAACTTGTCCTAAAGATTGATATCCTTTGCCTCGCATTGATCAAATAGTAGATTACACTGCAACGCATCAATTTATCTCAATGATTGACACTTATCAGGGGTACGATCAGATTCCACTAGCTTTGGAAGATCAAAATAAAGTTAGTTTTGTTACTGCAGAGGGAACTTTCTGTTTTGTGGCTATGCCCTTCGTGTTAAAGAATGCTGGGGCTACTTATCAAAGGTTAATGGATAAAATTTTTGAGAAGTAGTTGGGGAGGAGTGTGGAAGTATATGTGGATGATATCATGGTCAAAACTTTATGTCCCAAGAGTTAATATCAGATTTAGAAGAAACTTTTAGCACGTTGCGTAAGAATAAAATGAAATTAAATCTAGAGAAGTGTGTATTTGGGGTTACTCTAGGTCATTTCTTGGGGTATGTTGTTACTAATCAAGGTATAAAAGCTAATCCTATTAAGATCGATGCTATCTAGCAGATGCAACCTTCGAGAAATTTAAAATAAGTACAGAGGTTATTGGGCAGAATCACTACTTTATCTCGGTTCATATCCCAGTCAGCAGATAGAAGTTTACCCTTCTTTAAGATATTAAAGAGGGCCACTCCATTTCAGTGCGATGAGCATTGTGATAGGGCTTTTCAATCTCTAAAGGAATACATAGCCGAGCCACCTTTATTAGCTAAGCCTCAGCCTAGAGAAATGTTATGGATATATTTAGCTCTTTATGAAGTTGTGGTGAGTTCAGTATTGGTCCGGGAAGATAAGGGTCAACAACATCTAATTTATTATATCAACTATCTGTTGAAGGAACTTGAAATTCGTTATACTAATTTAGAGAAGTTAACTTGGGGATTGGTTCTAACTGCTCGGAGGCTACGACCCTATTTTCTATCGCATCCTTTGGTGGTACTCACTGATACTCCTTTGGACAAAATACTTACTCATCCAGAAGCTACGGGAAAGCTTATTAAATGGGCTACTGAGCTTAGTGAATATGATATTACTTATCAACCTCGTACCTCTATCAAAACTCAGGCATTAAGTGATTTTTTAGTGGAGACTATACATAAGGAGGAGTCTGAACCATGGATGATATATGCAGATGGGTCTTCTAAAAAAGAAGGATGTAGAGTAGGGGTAATTCTGATTTCACCGCAGGGAGAAGAGGTTAAGTTGGCAGTTAGATTTCATTTTAGAGCCTCTAATAATGAAGATGAATATGAAGCTCTTCTTATTGCTTTACAAGCTACTAAAAGCATAGGAGTTGAGTGTGTAATAGTGCATATGGATTCTCAATTAGTGGTGCAACAGACCGGGGGAGGTTTTGAGGTTAAAGATGTTAAATGTAGAAGTTATTGTGAGTTGGTGGAAAAGGCTAAGGGAGATTTCTCAGAGGTATTGATAAAAAAGATCACTAGAACGGAAAATCAAAAAGTTGATGAATTTGCTCAGTTGGCTAACTCTTTGGGGAATTGGAGTACTCGGGAGGTGATTGCGCAAATTGAATTACTGCCTTAAGGGGAAATGTTGGATCAAGCGGATCTCTAGAGGGGGGGTGAATAGCGATAAAACTTTTCATACGAATTGAGTAGACAATTAAATGTAGCAGAAAGATAAATGAAAAGTAAACGAGACAAATGAATTTTTTACTTGGTTCGTAGCCTTCGACTACTACTCCAAGGCCCTAGTGGTCCTTGACCATGCACGGAGGGCAAAACACTAAATGAACTCCTCCTCATTGGAGGTAGGAGTTAAACAAATACAAAAAGATCACAAATCTTGAGGTAGAGGGACACACCCCCTCTCCTCGTTACAATAAAAACTCCGAGACAATAAAAGAAATGAAATGAATTGAAGCTTATACCGATGGAAAATAATAAACAAATAAACCTAGAGTGTCGGAGAGGTAGCACTTCATTGTCGGAGAGTTGTAGCTTTGCGGAGGCTTTTGGAAGCTTAGAATTGATAAGAAAACCCTAGGAGAGGCCCTCCTTTTATAGCCCTTGAGCCCCTTTACAAGAGGAACTTCAGCCAATAGAATTTGAGCACCACCCCCCTTGAAATGAGGTGATAAGCCTTGACTCCTCGAAGCTTATCCTTGACCATCAGTCGACTGATGGCTATCATCGATCGTGATGGCGGCATCGATCGAATCGACCGTAGATGATGGATGGCGATGAGTCCTCCAAGCCGTGGCGATCAGCGATGCTGCAAGGCAAAGTTAGCTTAACAAAAATATTATTTCGACGGCCACCGACCATCTGATCTCGACCTAGACCATCTATAGGATGTCTTTGGTCGGATCTACGTATAAGATCATCCCCGTAAGGAGGATATGACCTCTCTTACTCTCACACACACGAGCTTTACCTCGATACTTACTATGTTGCTTTCGCTTCCGGCCTTCCACTCGATTCTTTCGGCTTCCTCCAAAATCACTCGAGTGTCGCCCGATCACCGTGGCTTCCTCCGGGTGTCGCCAGCCTTCAGCTCTGGCGTTGGCACTTTTCTGCACACTCGATTTAGCTCGTGAGATTACAATTTAAGCTTAACTTTGTATCGTTTGCTATAATCAAAACTCAGGTTCGACTTAGGTGCCTACTGCACCAACAATCTCCCCCTTTTTAATCTATGGCAAACTCACATACAAAGTTAAGAAAATAGCATGCATGAAGAATAATAATGTGCATGAGAAACAAAAATAATAAAGATTAAGTAGGAGTAGTAAGGATTTTCTTCAAGTACTCCCTCTTGGGAAAACTCCTCCTTGACCGAGGGTGAGTCTTGAAAGAAGACCTTAATCCTCTCCCTTGATGGTTGCTATTTAGGAAGAGTTTAAGTAATTAACATTACTTAAAGTTGGCCTTAGTAAAATGTTTAAGTTAAGAGGACTTCTTAACTTGGCCCTTTCTCCCCCTTTCTTAAGTAAAGCATTAACGTTTGGCCATAGTATTAAAAATAAGTTTAAGTTAAGAATTCTCTTAACTTGGCCTTTATTTCCTTTTTGTTAACTCAAACAAGTTAAGTAAATTTCCAAAAGTTAAATGAACATTTACTTAACTTTTGGCCATGTGAATAAAAAGAAGTGAGTTAAGTTATCAAAAATTTTGATTATCAAAAAAATTTTGATCCCTTAACTTTGGCCTATTTCTCCCCCTTTTTCCATATATCGAAAAGAGTGGGGGTGTGTGAAAAACAAATATATGTATTAAATTTAAAGTCCAAGCATGTTCCATATTATTTTGAAAATAATATACTGAAAATAAGCTCATCTATAAAATATTCGACTCATATTTGACTTGATTGATATGAAAGATCAACTAGTCCTGGTCAGAGTCGGTTAATATATATGATTATACTCCATGGTTCATGGCGATGCACTAGCTCTGCATCTAGAACCAGGAGTAAGGTCCTAACATCTCACGCCCATCTACATGGCTAAGTACACAAACACATTAGTCCTATGTGTTGCGAGATGTATTGGCTCCTTAAATCTATAAGTGCATGATATCAAAGGTATGTCCTATGCTAGTTCCATGAAAATGAAAAGTAAGAAATAGCAGTAAGAAAATATAATTTGTAAGTTCCTATTCTACGACACACATGCCCAATTTTTGTCTTAATAGACTGAATTTGACTTCGGGTAGGGGTTTAGTAAATAGGTCTACCAAGTTGGACTTCGATTCGATGTATTCGAGTTGTATGGCTCCGTTGGCCACATGTTCTCGAATGAAATGATGTTTGACCTCTCTATTTTTGGTCCTAGAATGACATATCGGATTCTTAGTTATGTTAATTGAGCTAATATTATCTACGTGGAGTTTAGTGTCCGTAAAGTCTAACTTAAAGTCTCAAAGAGTATGCTTCATCCAAAGAAGCTGAGTAACACACTCACCCATCGCGATGTATTCGGCTTCGGTGGTAGATAAGGCAACACAGTGTTGCTTCCTACTGCACCAACTCACTAGACTCGAGCTGAGAAGTTGACAACAACCACTCGTACTCTTTCTATCGAGCTTACTACCAACATAGTCTGAATCAGAGTAGCCGGTTAGTTCGAACTCGGTAGATCTAGGGTATCAAATACTGACATTAAGTGTACCCTTTAGATATCTAAGGATACGCTTGACCAGAGTTAGGTGAGACTCCTTGGCACGGGTTTGGAACCTCATGCACATACTAACTGCAAATAAGATATCAGGTCGGCTCACAGTTAAGTAAAGGAGACTCCCTATTATGCTCCTATAGTATTTTAAATGAATTAAATTTCCGATTACATCTTCTTCTATATTCACATTAGTTGCCATTGGGGTATTAATAATTTTAGCATCTTGCATTCCAAAGCGTTTAATTAATTCCCTAGTATATTTGCGTTGATGTAGGTATATTCCATCTTTAGTTTGTTTAATTTGTAGACCTAAGAAGAAACTTAACTCACCTACTAAATTCATTTCAAATTCACTTTCTATAAGTGAAATGAATTCATTCAGTAGGATCGTGTTGGTGGTTCCGAAGATGATATCATCTACGTAGATTTGGGCTATGAATATGTCTTTACCTAGGGTTTTTACGAAAAGGGTTGGGTCAACTACACCTTGGTTAAATCCTTTGGACTTAAGATAAACCGAAAGCCTCTCGTTCCAAGCTCGAGGAGCTTTTTTAAGTCCATAGAGAGCTTTCTTTAACCTAAGAACATGGTTGAGTTTATCTAGACTTTCGAAACCGGGGGGTTGACTAACATAAACTTCTTCCTTAATGTATCCATTTAAGAATGCTGACTTTACATCCATTTGAAACAACTTAAATCCTCGATGTGCATCATATGCTAATAACATTCAAATGGACTCTAATCTAGCTACTGGGGCATAGGTCTCGTCGTAATCTAAACGTTCGACTTGACTAAACCCTTTAGCGACTAGTCTAGGTTTATTTCTAACTACTTCACCTTTATCATCAAGTTTATTTCTAAACACCCACCTTGTTCCAACGATTGTTTTATCTTTAGGTGGTGGTACTAATTCCCATACTTCGTTCCTAGTGAATAGAGCCAGCTCTTCTTGCATTGCAATAATCCAATCGGGATCAAGAAGAGCTTGGTCAATAGTTTTAGGTTCAATTTTTGAAATCAAGGAGATTTGACTAAGGTTTCTGTATGAGGCTCTAGTTTGAACTCCTAGGCTTGGATCACCTATCACTTGGTCGATAGGATGATTTGTTTGAGTCCTAGTTTGATTTGGGTTTGGGACCACTTGGTTAATAGGATGACTCGTTTGAGTCCTAGTATGACTAGAGTCATCTACCACTTGGTCGATAGAATGACTTGGTTGACTTAGGTTAGGATTAATACTAGACTTGATCTCCGGATCAGAGTTAAGTCTGGTATGAATCGGCTCGCTAATTGGGGTTGCCGGGGGTTTTGTAGGTTCGTGTCCTTCATCAAATACTACATTGATAGTCTCCTCGACTCTAAGGGTGTCATGGTTATATACTCTATAAGCTCTACTTGTAGTCGAGTATCTTAGAAAGATTTCGGTCGAGGTTTTGGATGTAAATTTCCCTAGGTAATCCTTAGTGTTTAGGATATGTACCTTACACCCAAATACCCTAAAGTACTTGATGTTAGGTATTTTATCGTGATAAATCTCGTATGAGGTCTTAAGGTGCCTCTTTACCATAAGGATCCTATTTTGGACATAGCATGTCGTACTCACGGCTTCCGCCCAAAACCTATCAGGTACGTTATACTCGTTTAACATTGTTCTAGTAGCTTCTTGTAGGGTTCTATTTTTACGTTCTACTAGGCCATTCTTTTGTGGGGTTCTAGGGCAAGAGAACTCATGGTGGTATCCATTTAGGTTATAGAATTCTGTAAACCTATGGTTCTCGAATTCACCACCGTGATCAGTCCTAAGTCTTTTGATTTTAAGGTTTTGTTGATTTTCTATCAGTTTAAATAGGTTGATTAATTGATCTAGGGTATCACTTTTGTGTTTGATGAACCTAACCCAAGTAAATCTAGAATAGTCATCAATTATGACTAAGAAGAATTTACTCCCATTAAGTGACTTAGCTCCGTGTGAATCAAATAGATCCATGTGTAGGAGCTCAAGAACACTTTTGGTTCGTTCTTGATTAGTTAGTTGATGTTGTGTCCTAGATTGTTTACCTTGTTTACAAGCATTACATATTTTATTATCCATGTTATTGAGGTTAGGCAAACCTCTGACTAAGTCACTCTGACTCATCTTGTGGATGAGTCTTTGGTGTGAGTGACCGAGTCGTCAGTGCCACAACCATGATTCCTCTTGTTGTGTCATAAGACACTTGGTTGAGGAGTTAGTTAAATTAATAGTGTAAATGTTGTTATTTCTGGTTCCCTTAAGGACTATTTTAGAAGTTTCATTTGTATTAATTACACATTCATTTTCTAGAAATATGACCTCATAGTTATTATCACACAATTGGCTTACACTAAGTAAATTATATTGAAAATTTTCTACCAATAAGACATTTTGAATAATAAAGTTAGAGTTGAGCTCAATATCACCTGATCCGATGATTTTGAGCTTGTCGTTGTTTCCGAAGGCTACCGATCCTTGTCATTTGAATCGAAGCTTCAAAAACTTGAGTTGATCCCCGGTCATGTATCGGGAGCAACCACTTTCCAACATCCATTGATCCTACACGCAAGATAGTTGGATCGGACATTGGATTTATTAAAGATTAGTTGAAGATTATTAACCTAAATCATATCACCCATGTCTACATGATCAACCATGTTAACCCTATATGTTCTTGTGAGATGACTTCCATTTTTACTTGATTTAAATTTAATGATTTGAACACTTGTCAACCTTGCGCTAGATTCGGATTTGACCTTAGGCTCATCAAGTCACCTTTTCAAGATCATGGCTTCTAGGTCGTGGCGAGGCACAGAGGCCTTCTTTGATCAGAACAACGACCACTTCCTTAGACAAAGCCATTTTCAAGAAAATAGAGACTTAATTTACCCAAAACCACTTCCTGGTCTAACTAGTCTAGGATACGATGAGGTAGCTTCAGCTAGTTCCGCTCAGTCAGGTGCACCGAACTAGATACGCCTTATCTAACCCGAATACACAAGACTCCACTTTCCTAGGATACTATCATCTCGCCGCGTCCTGGTACTATGTTACCAAGTATTGACGAGTTATAGTCCTATCTAACCGTTCTAAAAATAAAAATAAATAACTAACCTAAGCATGCAATTTCTAAGTTAAAACACAAACAAGTTTTGTATTGGCTCCCCCTGGACCGTTGAATCGGTTCAGTCTCTCCACATAGTGGATTTGGTCCTTGGGAATCCAGTACTGGTTCGAGCCTAAATTTGAAATCAAAGTGGTCTTAGGGACCCATGCTTGGACACATTTTTTATGTAGACTTACAATCGACATATACGACTTGTTGGTCATATTTGAGCTAAACTCTAGTCCGACCTTGTTGTACACGGCCCTTTGCGATCCAAGTAGGAGGTCAAGTCCTATGGATTCCAAAGTAAACCTTTCCAACGTGTTCCTAAGATCTTTGACTTGACTCTTCAAGAGTGAGTTCTCAACTTCGAGCTTTTCAACCTGAGTTGAGTCCTCCTCTCGAACTCGACTAGTCGAAGAGGTTAGGGAGACCTCGTGTTTAAGGAGTTTAACTTCCTCAACCAGGGTCTCAACCTTGGACTCGGACTTAGCTAATTTCCTAGTTAAGAACTTAATTGCACTATAAAGCATACTAATAAGGGATCGACTTACTTTGAGTGTATCTTTTGAATCGGATGCGTATCCGTGGCTTGTCTTGAATATCGCTTCGTAGTCTGATTCGTCTTCGGTTTCAGATTCGTGTTCCGGTTCTGACTCCGTCTCCGATTCAACTGGTTTAGCCATGAGGACGCGATCATCATCTTCTTCCTCGGACGCTTCTTCCCATGTAGCATTGAGTGCCTTTTGTGTTTCGGTGCTTTTCTCTTGAGCTTTGGGCATTCGGACTTGATGTGTCCAAACATGTTGCACTCTAACACCTAATATTATAACTTTTAGGCTTACCTTCATTGGGTCGAGTGACGGTTCGCTTCTGGCCCTTGACTATTTTCCGAACTAGGTTGACTAGTTCGGCCTCCATTTCTGGGTCGACCTCAAAATCAGACTCATCTTCTTCTTCCTTCGGGGGTGGCTTGCTCGTGGCTTTCTTCCTCGAACTTGCAAAAAGTGCTATACCCTTCTCGGGTTCCGAGTTAGACTGCTCATGAAGTTCGAAATCGAAAAACAACTCATCTAACCTAAGTATTGAAAGATCCTTGGAGACCTTGTGGGCATCAACCATGGATGCGCACAAGGTAGTCCTCGGACATACCTAATAAGATCGCGGTTTTCGACCTTTTGCCCGATCACGTGTAGGTTATTGACTATGTCTTGAACGCGAGCGTGAAGTTGCTTCACCATCTCGTGTTCCTGCATTTTTAGGTTATATAACTTATTGAACAAAAGATCGCACTTACATACCTTGGCTTCATCGGTCTCTTCGTGTAGCTCCACTAGCTTTGTCCAAAGGTCCTTTGCACTGATGAAGGGGCCGACGCGATTAAGCTCCTCCTTGGACAAGCCGCATTGGAGGATTTGAGTTTCCTTGGCGTCGGCTTCGACTTGTCTTTTTGTCGCATTGGTCCATTGGTCATAATCCAAGGATTCACCCACTTCGTTAGTCGGAAGTGTGAATCCCGTTTGGATTATGATCCAAATCTCGATTTGGGTTTTAAGAAAGCATTCCATCCGACCCTTCCAATAACGGAAGTCATCTCCATTGTAAAATGGAGGTGGGACGGTGCTAAAAGCCTCGAGATGGGTCATTGAAACAAGAAAGACAAAAGAATGAAGCGGAAAAAACCTAAAACCACAAACAACAAAAATGTCCCAAGACTCGCGTCTTGGATTAGTAGTGCGATAGAAAAGAAGGCTACACGAATGAAAAAGAAAAAAAAACAAAAAATTCGAAATAAACCGAAAATAAATCAAAAGAAAATTCGTAGAAAGCTAGATTGGTGGTTTCACCAAATCTTAGCACCCCCGGCTCTGATACCAATTGTTGGATCGAGCGGATCGCTAGAGGGGGGGTGAATAGCGATAAAACTTTTCGTACAAATTGAGTAGACAATTAAATGCAACGAAAAGATAAATGAAAAGTAAACGAGACAAATGGATTTTTTACTTGGTTCGTAGCCTTCGGCTACTACTCCAAGGCCCTAGTGGTCCTTGACCACGCACGAAGGGCAAAACACTAATTGAACTCCTCCTCGTTGGAGGTAGGAGTTAAACGAATACAAAAAGATCACAAAGCTTGAGGTAGAGGGACACTCCCCCTCTCCTCGTTACGATAAAAACTCCGAGACAATAAAAGAAATGAAATGAATTGAAGCTTATACCAACGGAAAATAATAAACAAATAAACCTAGAGCGTCGGAGAGGTAGCACTTTGTTGTTGGAGAGTTGTAGCTTTGCGGAGGCTTTTGGAAGCTTAGAATTGATGTGAAAACCCTAGGAGAGGCCCTCCTTTTATAGCCCTTAAGCCCCTTTTCGAGAGGAACTTCAGCCAATAGAATTTGAGCGCCACCCCCCTTGAAATGAGGTGATAAGCCTTGACTCCTCGAAGCTTATCCTTGACCATCAGTCGACTGATGGCCATCATCACCGATCGATGGCAGATCACCAAATCGTCGACAAAATGATGATCGATGGACGGGAGTCGAGTCCTCCAAGTTGGCAGTCGACTGATGCTAGCTGCAAGGTAAAGTTAGCTTAACAAAAACATTATTTCGATGTCCACCGACCGTCCGATCTTGACCTAGACCATCTATAGGATGTCTTTGGTCGGATCTAAGCTTAAGATCATCCCCGTAAGGAGGATACGACCTCTCTTACTCTCACACACACAAGCTTTACCTCGATACTTATTGTGTTGCTTTCGCTTCCGGCCTTCCACTCGATTCTTTCGGCTTCCTCCGAAATCACTCGAGTGTCGCCCGATCACCGTGGCTTCCTCCGGGTGTCGCCAGCCTTCAGCTCCGACATTGGCACTTTTCTGCACACTCGATTTAACTCGTGAGATAATAATATGAGCTTAACTTTGTATCGTTTGCTATAATCAAAACTCAGGTTCGACTTAGGTGCCTACTCCACCAACAGGAAAGAGTAGGAGAATTAGTAGAGGATGATTGGAAAAAGGAGTTAATCTCATTCTTTCAAGATAAGACGATGCCAAGTGATCCTATTAGGGTTCGATAATTTAAATAGCAGGTAGTTCATTGCTTTATGTTAAAAGGAATTCTATATAAAAGAACTTGTGTCGGACCTTTATTGCATTGCCTAGGAAAAGCATAAGCAAGCTATGTTTTGAATGAGGTGCATGAGGGATCCTGTGAAAGTCATATAGGAGGTCGGGCATTGGCTTGGAAGGTATTATTAGTTTGATATTTTTGTCCTACCTTAATGAAAGATTCTATACAGTTGGTTCAACAATGTGAAAGTTGTCAAAGGCATCATAATTGGCAGCATCAACCAGTCGAGTATATGAAAGCAATGGTATCGACTTGTCCTTTTGATCAGTGGGGTATGGATATAGTTGGGTCATTTTCAGTCAGGATAGGATAAAATAAGTTCTTGCTAGTAGCCATTGATTATTTTTCAAAGTGGGTAGAAGTCGAGCCTTTGGTTTGTATTACTGAGCAGATGGTTTTGAAATTTTTATGGAAAAACATTGTGTGTCATTTTGGTATTCCGAGGAGGCTAATATCTGATAATGGTCGACAGTTTTAGAGTAAGAAGTTAGTGAAATGGTGTCAAGATTTTAAAATTGAACAAGTATTTACATCGGTAGCTTACCCTCAGAGTAATGGGCAGACTAAGGTAACCAATAGAGAATTAGTACATGGACTGAAGACTAAGCTAGAACATGTGGGAGGTAGTAAGGTAGAGGAGTTACCTAGTGTACTATGGTCTTTCTGAACTACTCCTAGGAGGGCTACGGGAGCAACTTCTTTTAGTATGGTGTATGGCTCAAAAGCAGTGTTGCATGTGGAAGTGGGAGAAGAGTCTGCTCGAGTAATGACTTATTTCCCAAATGATAACAGTGTGGCTAGGCATATGGAATTAGACTTAATTCAAGAAAAAAGGAAGGCTACTTTATATAATGCTGAAAGGTATAGATCATAAGTAATTAAATCATATAATAAGAAGGTAGTACCTCGTTCTTTTCAGGTGGAAGACTTAGTGCTAAGGAAAGTGTTGCCTGAGGGGTCTAAGGGGAAGTTAGAACCCAAATGGGAAGGACCCTTCCATGTGGAGAGTCGAGCAGGAATAGGAGATTATTACTTGAAGGATGCTCAGGGAAGGTTTTAACAAGACCTTGGAATGTGTATCACTTACGCCCTTATTTTAGTGGATGAAACATTGTAAAATCTATGTTTTTGTTCTTTTAAGAGTAGTACAGTGTAAAAGAGTCATGTATTGTATTGCAAATGTTATGATAAATACATGTTACATTTTCTCAGTATTATAAGAAAAAGGAAAAGATAGTAAATCAGGAAGAGTATGGTCAATTGTATTGCCAATGTCAAGAAAGCTAGTAGACTGCCTAGAAGGTGGATAGCTAGCTGCTTTGAATTGATTGATACAATCTTGGAAGCCCCATTGAAGGAAGGTGAAGCCTCTATGCAAGAACATATCGTTTATAGAAACTAAAGTCCGAGAATTTCGTAAGAGGTACTAGTTCCTGCTTGAAGAGGTTGGGTTTTTAATATGTCTAAACTATTTTGCAAGTAAGAGGTCTAGAAATGAAGGGCGGACAATTCTGCTCGGTTGGCTTGTGCCTTTATATAGGAAGCTTGTAGTTCTCATTCAAGTCTTTGATAGGTTTGTTGTAATGGCAACTCTCTGGTTTGACATTCTTGTAATTCTTTTTTTAGGTTATTAGTGTACTGCATCCATTGATTGTTTAAGTGAGTTATGCTTGTGATACCCTATAGAGATATATGTCAGTATTGAGAAAAATAAGTAAAAAAAAAGTGTATGTTGACCTCGTTAATACTGAATGTTAAGGAGTTTGGCAGATCGGGTGTTGAGAAAGAAGAAAGAGGGGTTGGTGGAGTTTGATGATGGGGTAAGGGTTGAATGGAAAGTGTTGGTTATCGGGGATGGAGTTGAATAGTGTTAATGCAGTAGGCACCTAAGTCGAACCTGAGTTTTGATTATAGCAAATGATACAAAGTTAAGCTCATGTCGTTATCTCACGAGCCGAATCGAGTGTGCAGAAAATTGCTATAGCTGGAGCTGAAGGCTAGCGACACCCAGAGGAAGCCGCGGTGGTCAGGCGACACTCGAGTGACTTCGGAGGTAGCCGAAGGAATCAAGTGGAAGGTCGGAAGCAAAAGCGACATAGTAAGTATCGAGGTAAGCTCGAATGAGTAAAGTAAAGTGAGGTCGTGTCCTTTGTACGGGGACATCCTTAGGCAGCGATCCGACCAAGACTTCCCAAGGAAGGTCTATGTTGAGATCGGACGGCAAGTGGCTGTCGAATTCACTTATATTTTGAGCTAACTCTTTATTGTAGTCAAAAATCCTGGCCATCAGTTCAACCGGCCAGTTCAACCGGGCCAGTTCAACCGGGCCAGTTCAACCGGCCAGTTCAACCGATGGTCAAAAATCAGCCTCGAGGAGTCAAGCTTTATCACCATTTTTCAAGGAGTTTTGTGTCAAATTCCTATTGGTTGAAGACCCATTCGATGAGGGACTTAAAGGCTATAAAAGGAGGGCTTCTCCTAGAGTTTTTCATCATCTCTAAGTGCTCACAAACCTCCACAACTCTACGATTTTCCGATGACTCTACGACGAAGTGCTATCAACAACCCTAGTTTACTTTCTACTCTTTTAGTTGTTGATATTCTTATTTTATCGTCTCTTTAAATATTGTAATTCCTTTTATTAATCGAGGTTTTCTATCGTTGCACTTTACATTAATAGAAGAGAGGGTTTGTCTCTCTATCTTTTCTTTCGATGTTTTTTTTGTAATTGTCAAACTCCTACCTCCAACGAGGAGGAGTGTTTTTAGTGAATTGCCCTCTGTGCGTGATCAAGGATCACTAGGGTCTTGGAGTAGTAGCCGAAGGCTACGAACCAAGTAAAAAAACATTTGACTCATTTATTTATAGTTTATCTTTCCGCTGCAATTAACTGTCTACTCGAGTTTTAACGAACGAATTAAAAAAAAAAGGTTTATCGCTAATCACCCCCCCCTCTAGCGATCCGCTTCGATCCAACAATTGGTATCAGAGCCGGGGGCGCTTAGATTTGGTGAAACCACCAATCTAGAATTTTTTACAGATTTATTTTTTGTTCATTTAAATTTTTCTCCTGCACTACTAATCCAAGACGAAGTCTTGGTACTCTTCGTTTGGTTTTGTTTTGCAAATATTCGCTTTTGGAGTAGCCGACAGTAAAACGGGCATAACTTTTCGTACAAGTTGACCCACGAAACGGTCTACCTACCAAAACGAAGCTCTCGGAAAGATCTACATTCTTACCAGGGTAAACCCTCGTAACAAGCTGTATTCATCCCGAAAACCCATCGTTTAGTACCATTTTCGGGACATCGAAGGTTGTAAGTGCTCATCTTTTATTTTAGTTGGTTATTTCTCATTTATTCCTTTTGTTTCTTTTCATTTCCTACATTACTAATCCAAGGAGAAGTCTTGGAACCTTTTTTTCATGTTTTTTTTTTGTATTTTTTGTGCAAGGTTTCCCTTCCAAATGGCCCATCTCGAGGGTTTTAGCATCGTCTGACCTCCGTTTTACAACGGAGATGATTTCCGTTACTGGAAAGGTCGGATGGAATGCTTTCTCAAAACCCAAATTGAGATGTGGATCATAATCCAAACGGGTTTCACACTTCCGACTAACGAAGTGGGTGAATCCTTGGGTTATGACCAATGGACCATTACGACAAAACGACAAGTTGAAGCCGACGCCAAGGAAACACAAATCCTCCAATGCGGCTTGTCCAAGGAGGAGTTAAATCGCGTCGGCCCCTTCATAAGCACAAAGGACCTTTGGACAATGCTAGTGGAGCTACACGAAGGGACTGATGAAGCCAAGGTATGTAAGCATGACCTTTTATTTAATAAATTATATAATCTAAAAATGCCGGAACATGAAATGGCAACACAACTCCACACCTGCGTCCAGGACATAGTCAACAATCTACACGCAATCGGGCAAAAGGTCGAAAATCGTGACCTTATAAGATATGTCATAAACTCCTTTCCGAGGACTACCTTGTGGGCATCCATGGTCGATGCCTACAAGGTCTCCAAGGATCTTTCTAAACTTAGGTTAGATGAACTTTTTTCTGATTTTGAACTTCATGAGCAGTCTAACTCGGAACCCGAGAAAGGTATAGCACTATTTGCATGTTCAAAGAAGAAAACCGCTAGCAAGCCACCCCCGAAGGAAGAAGAGGATGAGTCGGATTCGGAGGTCGACTCGGAAATGGAGGCCGAACTAGTCAACCTAGTTCGGAGGAAAGTCAAGGGCCGAAAATGAACCGTCACGTGACCCAATGAAGGTAAGCCTAAAAGTTCAAATATTAGATGTTATGAATGCAATAGGTTTGGACATATCAAGTCCGAATGCCCAAAACTCAAGAACAAGGCACCAAAACACAAAAAGGCACTCAACGCTACTTGGGAAGAAGCTTCCGAGGAAGAAGACGATGATCGAGTCCTCATGGCTAAACCGGTGGAATCGGAGACGGAGTTGGAACCAGAACTTGAATCGAAAATCGAAGATGAGTCCGACTGCGAAGCACTATTCAAGACAAGCCACGGATACGCATCCGGTTCAAAAGATACACTCATGGTAAGTCGGTCTCTCATTACTACACTTTATAGTGCAATTAAGTTTTTAAATAGAAAGTTAGCTAAGTCTAAGTCCAAGGTCGAGACCCTGGTTGAGGAAGTTAAACTCCTCAAACACGAGGTCTCCCTAACCTCTTCGACTAGTCGAGTTCAAGAGAAGGACTCAACTCGGGTTGAAAAACTCGAAGTTGAGAACTCACTCTTGAAGAGTCAAGTCGAAGATCTTAGGAATACGTTGGAAAGGTTTACTTTGGGATCCAAAGGACTTGACCTCCTACTTGGATTGCAAAGGGTCATGTACAACAAGGCTGGGCTAGGGTTTAGCTCAAACACGACCAATAAGTCATATATGTCGATTGTAAGTTGACATAAAAAACGTGTCCAAGCATGGGTCCCTAAGACCACCTTGATTTCAAACTTAGGATCAAACCAGTACTGGGTTCCCAAGGACCAAATTCACTATGTGGAGAGACCGAATCGATTCAACGGTCTAGGGGGAGCCAGTACGAAATTTGTTTGTGTTTTAACTTAGAAATTGCATGCTTAGGTTTTTATTTAGTTTGATTTTTCTTTTTAGAATGGTTAGATAGGACTATAACTCGTCAACACTTGATAACATAGTACCAGGATGCGGTGAGATGATAGTACGCAAGGAAAACGGAGTCTCGTGTATTCGAGCTAGATAAGGCGTATCTAGTTCGGTTCACTTGACCGAGTGGAACTAGCTGAAGCTACCTCGCCGTATCCTAGACTAGTTAGACCAGGAAGTGGTCTTAGGTGAGTCAAGTTACTATTTTCTTGAAAATGGCTTTGTCTAAGGAAGTGGTCGTTGTTCCGATCAAAGAAGGCCTCTGTGCCTCGCCACGACCTGGAAGCCATGATCTTGAAAAAGCGACTTGATAAGCCTAAGGTCAAATCCGAATCTAACGCAAGGTTGACAAGTGTTTAAGTCATTAAATTTAAATCAAGTAAAATTGGAAGTCATCTCACAGGAACATATAGGGTTAACGTGTTTTGATCATGTAGACATGGGTGAGATGATTTAGGTTAATAATTTTCAACCAATCTTTAATAAATCCAATATCTGATCCAACTACCTTGCGTGTAGGATCAATGGATGTTGGATAGTGGTTGCTCCCGACACATGACCGGGGATCAACTCAAGTTTTCGAAGCTTCGATTCAAACGACAAGGATCGGTAGCCTTCGGAAATAACGGAAAGCTCAAAATCATCGGATCAGGTGATATTGAGCTTAACTCAAATTTTGTTATTCAAAACGTTTTATTAGTAGAAAATTTTCAATATAATCTACTTAGTCTAAGACAAATGTGTGATAATAACTATAAGGTCATATTTCTAGAAAATGAATGCGTAATTAATACAAACGAAACCTCTAAAACAATTCTTAAGGGAACTAGAAATAACAATATTTACACTATTAACTTAACTAACTCCTCAACTAAGTGTCTTATGACACGGCAAGAGGAATCATGGTTGTGGCACCGAAGACTCATCCACAAGATGAGTCAGAGTGACTTAGTCAGAGGTTTGCCTAACCTCAATAACTTGGATAATAAAATATGTAATGCTTGTCAACAAGGTAAACAATCTAGGACACAACATCAACTAACTAATCAAGAACGAACCAAAAGTGTTCTTGAGCTCTTACACATGGATCTATTTGATTCATACGGAGCTAAGTCACTTAATGGAAGTAAATTCTGTTTAGTCATTATTGATGACTACTCTAGATTTACTTGGGTTAGGTTCATCAAACACAAAAGTGATAACCTAGATCAATTAATCAACCTATTTAAGTTAATAGAAAATCAACAAAACATTAAAATCAAAAGACTTAGGACTGATCATGGTGGTGAATTCGAAAACCATAGGTTTACAGAATTCTGTAACCTAAATGGATACCACCATGAGTTCTCTTGCCCTAGAACTCCACAACAAAATGGCCTAGTAGAACGCAAAAATAGAACCCTACAAGAAGCCGCTAGGACAATGTTAAATGAGTATAACCTACCCGATAGGTTTTGGGCGGAAGCCGTGAGTACGGCATGCTATGTCCAACATCAAGTACTTTTGGGTATTTGGGTGTAAGAGGCACCTTAAGACCTCATACGAGATTTATCACGATAAAATATCTAACATCAAGTACTTTAGGGTATTTGGGTGTAAGGTACATATCCTAAACACTAAGGATTACATAGGGAAATTTACATCCAAAACCACGACCGGAATCTTTCTAGGATACTCGACTACAAGCAGAGCTTATAGAGTATATAACCACGACACCCTTAGAGTCGAGAAGACTATCAATGTAGTATTTGATGAAGGACACGAACCTACAAAACCCCCGGCAACCCCAATTAGCGACCCGACTCATACTAGACCTAACTCTGAACCGGAGATCAGGTCTAGTGTTAATCCTAACCTAAGTCAACCAAGTCACTCTATCGACCAAGTGATAGATGACTCCAACCAAACTAGAACTCAAACGAGTCATCCTATGGATCAAGTTGTAGACTCAAACCCAAATCAAACTAGGACTCAAACGAATCATCCTATCGACCAAGTGATAGGTGATCCAAGTCTAGGAGTTCGAACTAGAGCCTCATACAGAAACCTTAGTCAAATATCTTTGATTTCTAAAATTATCAACCTTAAACTATCGACTGCTCTTCTTGATCTCGATTGGATTATTGCAATGCAAGAAGAGCTTGCTCAATTCACTAGGCATGAAGTATGGGAATTAGTACCACCACCTAAAGATAAAACAATCATTGGAACAAGGTGGGTGTTTAGAAATAAAATTGATGATAAAGGTGAAGTAGTTAGAAATAAAGCTAGACTAGTTGCTAAAGGGTTTAGTCAAGTCGAAGGTTTAGATTACGATGAAACCTATGCCCCAGTAGCTAGATTAGAGTCCATTCGAATGCTATTAGCATATGTAGCACATCGAGGATTTAAGTTGTTTCAAATGGATGTGAAATCTCCATTCTTAAATGGATACATTAAAGAAGAAGTTTATGTTAGTCAACCCCCCGGCTTCGAATGTTTAGACAAACCCGATCATGTCCTTAGGTTAAAGAAAGCTTTCTATGGACTTAAACAAGCTCCTCGAGCTTGGTACGAGAGACTTTCGATTTATCTTAAGTACAAAGATTTTAACCAAGGTGTAGTTGACCCAACCCTTTTTGTAAAAACCTTAGGTAAAGATATATTCATAGCCCAAATCTACTTAGATGATATTATTTTCGGAACCACCAACTCAATCCTACTAAATGAGATCATTTCACTTATGGAAAGTGAATTTGAAATGAATTTAGTAGGCGAGTTAAACTTCTTCTTAGGTCTACAAATTAAACAAACTAAGGATGGAATATACCTACATCAACGCAAATATACTAGGGAATTAATTAAACGCTTTTGAATGCAAGACGCTAAAATTATTAATACCCCAATGGAAACTAATGTTATTATAGAAGAAGATTTAATCGGAAACTCAATTGATTTAAAATACTATAGGAGCATAATAGGGAGTCTCCTTTACTTAACTGCAAGCTAACTTGATATCCTATTTGCAGTATGTGCGCAAGGTTCCAAACCTGTGCCAAGGAGTCTCACCTAACTCTAGTCAAGTGTATCCTTAGATATCTAAAGGGTACACTTAATGTCGATATTTGGTACCCTAGATCTACCGAGTTCGAACTAACCAGCTACTCCGATTCAGACTATGCCGGTAGTAAGCTCGATAGAAAGAGTACGAGTGGTTGTTGTCAACTTCTCGGCTCGAGTCTAGTGATTTGGTGCAGTAGGAAGCAACACTGTGTTTCCTTAACTACCACCGAAGCCGAATACATCGCGATGGGTGAGTGTGTCACTCAGCTTCTTTGGATGAAGCACACTCTCCGCAACTTTAAGTTAGACTTTACAAACATGAAACTATTGGGTTTCCGGCACCGCGGCGTGTGTGTGTTCGATCATGTTTCGTAAACATGAGCACATCGGAAGCAATTAAAAATAATAAATCTATATTTATTACAACACACACAACACACGCATGCTATTACAACAAGTGTAGACATAACCGTAAATTAAAATTTGCAATAAAAGAAAATTATCTACGTTATACCTTCCGTATGACGTGTAGCGGGAACGGCATCAACCGGAACGATCCTCGTAAGAATCGTCTCTATCCGTATCCACGCCGAGCTCCTCGGGATGACTTCGCTAAGTCACGAGCTTCGTCTTCGTACGGGTTACTAGCCTCGTGTTGAAGACGACGTGATCGAGAGATGATCACGATTCGAATCCAAATTTGGATCCTAAAACGAGTTCTCAAAACTCGCTTCTCCGGAGAGGTATTCGTCAACCGTTTGACGAATCCTTCGTCCTCCACCTCAGAGGATTACCGGAGATCAAATCCCCGGTAAGTTAGCCGCTGTCGGAGCACTAACCGTCGTCCAAACGACGCTCCGACGAGAGGAGGAGAAGCTGTCCAGAAAACTGGACAGCTTGGTGGAGGATATAGGCGCCGGCCAACCAAGGAAAGAAAAACCTCACCTTGATGCCAAACCTATAGGGGATCACCGGAGGGTCGCCGGAGTGTTCACCGGCTGAAGCTTGGTCGCCGGCAATGACTTGGACGGCGGCACAAAGGCTGGGCGGCGGCACTTAGGGTTGGGCGCCGAATTCACCAACAAGGGGTGGGCGGCAACTCTATGTTGGGCGGCAACAACTTGATTAGGTTTTTGGATTAGGGTTTAAGCCCTATTTTATAGAGAACTAATTCTCTTAATGGTTAATGGATCATATAAATAAATCCCGTTAACCCGCTCCATTAAGATAAGTTAAAATAAACCAAACCATGATGGTTTATTTTAAGTTAAAACGAACCGAACCAACCTTTGGTTCATTCGTTTAATATAAACCAAACCCTTTGGTTTATTCTCATCCATTGGATTAGAACCAAACCATTTTGGTTCATCCATTATGTCTTCATAAGACACGGCCCATCCATGCTTCCATTGCGACTGAAACAATTTCATGCTCGCTTTATGTTTGGTCCAACCAAACATAGTTTCTCTCGGTCTGAGAATCTCATTCTCAAGCTCGTTTTAAATCCTTTGGATTACACTCGTTGTGCGTGTGACCAAATAGGTTCTCGGTTTATGTTGGCCGTCTATAATTAACCATTAATTATAGATCGATCATGAGTGGCACCTAGTAGTACATCATGATCCCCAATTAACCGAAAAGATCAACGGTTGATCCAGAACTATTTCTGAAACCCTTCAGTAGCTCGAATGAATCGTGCCCCATTCCCTTCACTCATCTTATACCCACTTGGTTCAGACATGGTCTATTGTGTCTCACTAGGCGACTCACGTCACGCCTAGCCCAAGTATCATTTCCTCGTCCTACGGATTCTAGTTACTCCACATGTATCGAAGAGTACCATACTCTAAACATGTAATGCTTTGGCCAAAGACTTTAGTAACAATACGACGAGAGGCCATGGGTATACATCTCCTCGCAAGGAGTGGTGAATCCTTTATAGGCTATTCAAACACCTTCGATCACTTCGACTTATACCCAATCATCCCGGGTCCACATCTCATTAGAGATGTTTGCTTAAGATGTCAAAGCATAAGTCTCCATGATCAAGATGACTTGAATACCGCAAGTCAAAGGAACATCGCACTTAAGCCACAGTAAGAACTTCATTGACATATCTATATATGCAGAGAACCATATGAAGTCTTACTGGTGGTCACTCCAATGAACTAGTTACCATAACTAGCATCCACGATTCACTCCGACATCACTATGTCTCCACCGGTGAGAATCACCGCTTGGATACACCAAGGAGTATACCGTGCTAGTCTCGCGAATTGATGGTGTCCAAATCCATCAATTCATCGACTAGGATAATTCCGATACATCACAATTACACATGTAGAGATACTCACTAGTTGTGATCCAATCACAAATTCTCTCATGCCGTGAATCGTACGTGGACATTCAAGAAATGAGTTTAAGATCCAATCAAATACATTAAACATGTATACTCAAATAGTGAATCTTCATTTATCATATAAATGGTTCATACATAAGGCGATTGCCTTAGGACATCTCTCATATATTACTAACAGACTTGGCCTAATGCTAATCGCTACTGTGATCCAATACCATAAGCTCTAACTTGACCCTCAAACTTACTTTGAGGTAATGCTTTAGTCAAAGGATCCGCTAAGTTCCTTTCAGTGGGAATTTTCTCGATTTGTATTTCGTTCCTACTGATGATCTCTCTGATAAGATGACAGCGGCGAAGCACATGTTTGGATCATTGATGAGACCACATCAAGTTCATAGATGAAACTTTTTCATCCAAACCGCTTCACGCCTAAAGCCGCAACGTATTCTCGCCTTTAGTGGCGTAATCCGCTATAGTGTCAAGCTTGGAACCTTTCCAACTTATTGCGCCCATTCTAGGTGAATACATACCCGCATCGAGACATGGAATCATCCTTGTCTGTCGAGTCGCATCTGATACCCACGTATCACCATGTACCCTTCTCCATATATTAGAACACATCCTTAGTTCTTCTTAAGTACTTAAGGATCGCCTTAACCACCCAATGATCCATTCCCGATCGGGATCGTATCCGCCGTGACACTCGTGAGCATACGATACATCGGGCCTCGTGACATAACATAGCATACATGATAGATCCTATCATGATGCATAGGAATCTTACTCATGCAAATCCTCTCGTCTTCTGTGCGCGGACACATAGACTTCGAAAGGTGTACCCCATGCCCGATGGGTAGGAAACCTTTCTTGGATTCCGACATGCTAAACCTCTTTAGCACTTCGTCTATATATGTAGACTGCGAAAGACCAAGTAACCGTTTCGATCTATCTCTATAGATCTTAATCCCGAGGATGTAGGTTGCTTCTCCCAGGTCTTTCATGGAGAATGTCTTGGATAACCAAACCTTCACTGACTGTAAGATTGAAACATCGTTTCCTATAAGTAGTATGTCATCGACATACAATACTAGGAATACGATCGCACTCACTAACCTTCTTGTACACACAAGGTTCGCGGATTTTGTGAGAAATCAAACTTTTTGATTGTCTCATCAAAACGGATATTCCAGACTCTCGGATGCTTGCTTCAATCCATAAATGGATCGTCGCAATTTGCATACCTTGGTTTTATCAACCGATGTGAAACCTCAGTCAGTATCATATACACGCCCTCGAGCAAGTTTCCATTAAGGAAAGCTTTTCACATCCATCCGCCATATCTCATAATCATAATGAGCCGCTATGGCCAGAGCATCCGAATGGATTTAAGCATAGCTACAAAGTAATAGGTTTCGCCATAATCAACACCTTGTTTTTGACGATATCCTTCGCCACCAATCTAGCCTTATAGGTAATCACATTACTATCCATGTCGGTTTTCTTCTTGAAAACCCACTTGCACCCTATAGGCTTTATCCTTCAGTGGGTCAACCAAGTTCCAAACTTGGTTTTCATACATGGAATCCATTTCCGACTTCATGGCACCAAGCCACTTATCCCTTTCTGAACTTGTCGACTTCTTCATAATCGGTAGGCTCCTCATCATCAATGAGTAACACGTCGCTCGATTCACTTACGAGAAATCCATATCTCTCGTGAATATTGCGTGTTCTACCAGATCTACGAAGATGTGGTGTTACAATAGGTCCAAATGATTGCTCATCACTATGAGTTGCAGTCAGGCTTCACCGTATCTCATTAATGTCTATTTGAGTCTCTCGAGCCTCCTCAAGCTCGACGACACTCCCAATCGCTTTCTTGCAAGAGAAACTCTTTCTCTAGAAACACAAAGATGCCTTGAAACAAACACCTTTTGTTCCACAGATGATAGAATTGGTAACCCCTTGTTTCCTTAGGGTATCCAATAAATAGACATTTATCGACTTAGCATCCAATTTGTCTGACATACCCGCTTCACATAAGCAGACAACCCCATATCTTCAAGTAAGATACATGAGGTTTCTTACCATTCCATATCTCATATGGAGTAGTTGAGACTACCTGGTAGGCATTCTGCTTAACAAGTAAACAGTCAAGTGCATAGCCCCAAAAGGACTTGGGAAGAGTTGCATGATTCATCATTGACCTGACCATGTCCAACAAGGTCCGGTTACGCCTCTCAGATACACCATTATGCTGTGGTGTATAGGGCGGAGTCCATTGAGACAATATGCCATTGTCTCTTAGATAATCAAGAAACTCTTGACTTACGTATTCACCACCTCGATCCGATCGAAGTATTTTAATACTCTTGTCATGTTGTTTCTCTACTTCATTTCTGAATTCTTTGAACCTGTCAAAGGCTTCAGACTTGTGTTTCATCAAGAACACATACCCAAACCGTGAGTGATCATCGGTGAAGGTAATGAAGTAGCTATAGCCTCCTAATGCTTGAGTTGACATAGGTCCACATACATCAGTATGTATTAGACCTAGTAACTCTCCCACTCATTCACCTTTTCCATTAAAAGGTAACTTAGTCATCTTGCCTTTTAAGCATGATTCGCATGTATCGTATGAATCCAATTCAAACGATTCCAGAATTCCACATCGGTGTAATTCGGACATGCGTTTCTTGCTTATATGGCCAAGACGACAATGCCACATATAGGAGTCTATTTGATTATCCTTTCGAGCACGCTGTTGCTTGCTTTCGATATTGAAAATGTCATCGGATACGCCCAACGATAAACACCATTGCTTAAAGTTCCATCCCATAAAGAACTCCATTCAAAGTTATGTAACAACAATTGTTACTAAAAGTCAAATGGTACCCATTTCTATTTAAACAAGAAATAGAAATGATGTTCTTTATCAACGAAGGAACATAAAAGCAATTGTCCAGTTCTAAGACAAGTCCTACAAGGAGTTCTAACAAATACGTTCCGATGGCGAGTGCAACAACCGTTGCTCCATTCCCAACACGTAAATTTGACTCTCCCCTTGACGAGTCTTCTTCTATTCCTTAGCCCATGTATGTCATTACATATATGTGAGCCACACCCAGTATCGAATACCCAAGTGTCTGAGGAAATAGAATGACAATCAATAAAGAAGATTTCTGAAGAAGATGGGGCATTTGATGCCTTATCCTTCTTCACGAATTCAAGATAAATCTTGCACTTTCTTCGCAAATGGCCCTACTTGCCATAATGATGGCAAGTTTCCTTTTGTGCTAGTTCTACCTTCTTAGCCCTTCTCTTCTTTCCCTTCCGCTGTTCCTTTGACTTCCTCTTAGAACCTTTCTTCGAGGAATCAACTAACAACACTGTCCCCTGCTCATGCTTCTCAGAAGACTCCACAGTCTTCAGCATATTGAGCAGTACCACAGATGAACCTCCTAGCATCTCAGAGGTGAAGAGGAGCTTTGAGACTTCGAACCTTTCGAATCTCACTTGCTCATCAACCAACTCACAAAGATGAAGGACTACGATATGAGCATCCCTATGCTCATGTCGCCAGTAGCTTGGGTTCCATCATGGCTAGCATGATGCAACTCATTTGTTTAGAATCACTCACATGTTTCTGATAGGCCAACAATTGGTCCAAAGTTGCATCGTCACTAGGACGGGCGGGAAGAGGCGCTTCGAGGACATACACAAGCTTTTCACCTTGAGAACAATTCTCAAGTTTCTAAGCCAGTCCAAGAAGTTTGGCCTATCTAATTTATTCAATCCAAAATGGAACGCAAATTCAAACACATCATGATCAATATATTAACTTAGAAATACAAAACGAGCATATATGAGAAAGATGATTTTAAAATGCATCAATATACATTTATAAATCCCATTCATTTTTCGAATTTCAAAAACCCTTAAAATCACTTCGGGAGATCGTAGGTCCATCTCCGAATGGGTTGATATCCATCATAGATAAGAACAACCTTGGAGTGAGTCCAACAAGCCATTCTTAGCTATGATGGTGGGTATCAAGTATACCGATTACATATCATGTATATGTAACTATCACAATGTGCTATCAACTAATTGAATGTTTACACATACATTGGGTTGTTAACACATTAACAAGTATGCATCATATGCATAGCACCCAACTTCACCTCTCTTCACATCGACCTTGGAGTGAGTCCAACAAATCGATGCTCCAAGTTAAAGCCGACCCATTAATCGCGAAATTGTTTTAATATGGTTAGAGCGCATTCAACCAATTAGCCAGGCTTGGAGTGAGTCCAACAACCCAAACTAACGATTGACCTCTGACTCTTACCATATTAGAGTTAAACTATTCCAATGATTTGAACATGTTCGTTCGAGCTGGCTTGAGTGAGTCCAACAACCCAAACAAGAAATGTAACTCGTTCTAACCATATTAATGGAAGGTGTAGGCTTTAATATTGAGTTAGGGTTTTTATGTCTCATCCTCTTTGCATGCAAATAACTATTATCTACATGGCATGGCATACATGGCATACATCTACATGTCACGACACGCATGGCATAATGTTATGCATCTAATGCAATTACATGGCATACAATTATGTCATGTATATAATTTCCTTATATGTCATAACTATTTATGGAAATAAAATATGTTTAAGATTTGATTCTCCAAATCAAATCATAATTAAATTAGGAAATAAATTTCCAAATCTAATCACATATTTTATTCATGGAATTATTTGATTAAGGAAAATCTATTTAGGAAACCAATTTCCTAAATCATTAAAACTACTTATGGAAATAAAATATTTTAAGATTTGATTTCCAAATCAAATCATGATTAAATTAGGAAACAAATTTCCAGAATCTAATCAAATATTTTATTTATGGAAAATATCAATTTCCATAAATACTTTCAACTTTCCAAAAGTGGAAGATTTCCATAAATACTTCTAGACTTTCCAAAATTGAAAAATTTCCATAAATACTTCTAAATTTCCAAAATTAGAAAATTTCTAGAAATACATTATGACTATCGCAAAACCATTTTACGATTATGTCGAAACACAACCTGGGCTCTGATACCACTGTTGGGTTTCCGGCACCGCGGCGTGTGTGTTCGATCATGTTTCGTAAACATGAGCACAGCGGAAGCAATTAAAAATAATAAATATATATTTATTACAACACACACAATACACGCATGCTATTACAACAAGTGTAGACATAACCGTAAATTAAAATTTGCAATAAAAGAAAATTATCTACGTTATACCTTCCGTATGACGTGTAGCGGGAACGGCATCAACTGAAACGATCCTCGTAAGAATCGTCTCTATCCGTATCCACGCCGAGCTCCTCGGGATAACTTCGCTAAGTCACGAGCTTCGTCTTCGTACGGGTTACTAGCCTCGTGTTGAAGATGACGTGATCGAGAGATGATCACGATCCGAATCCAAATTCGGATCCTAAAACGAGTTCTCAAAACTCGCTTCTCCGGAGAGGTATTCGTCAACCGTTTGACGAATCCTTCGTCCTCCACCTCAGAGGATTACCGGAGATCAAATCCCCGGTAAGTTAGCCGCTGTCGGAGCACTAACCGTCGTCCAAATGACACTCCGACGAGAGGAGGAGAAGCTGTCCAGAAAACTGGACAGCTTGGTGGAGGATATAGGCGCCGGCCAACCAAGGAAAGAAAAACCACACCTTGATGCCAAACCTATAGGGGATCACCGGAGGGTCGCCGGAGTGTTCACCGGCTGAAGCTTGGTCGCCGGCAATGACTTGGACGGCGCCACAAAGGCTGGGCGGCGGCACTTAGGGTTGGGCGCCGAATTCACCAACAAGGGGTGGGCGGCAACTCTATGTTGGGCGGCAACAACTTGATTAGGTTTTTGGATTAGGGTTTAAGCCCTATTTTATAGAGAACTAATTCTCTTAATGGTTAATGGATCATATCCATAAAGCCCGTTAACCCGCTCCATTAAGATAAGTTAAAATAAACCAAACCATGATGGTTTATTTTAAGTTAAAACGAACCGAACCAACCTTTGGTTCATTCGTTTAATATAAACCAAACCCTTTGGTTTATTCTCATCCATTGGATTAGAACCAAACCATTTTGGTTCATCCATTATGTCTTCATAAGACACGGCCCATCCATGCTTCAATTGCATCAAACAATTTCATGCTCGCTTATGTTTGGTCCAACCAAACATAGTTTCTCTCGGTCTGAGAATCTCATTCTCAAGCTCGTTTTAAATCCTTTGGATTACACTCGTTGTGCGTGTGACCAAATAGGTTCTCGGTTTATGTTGGCCGTCTATAATTAACCATTAATTATAGATCGATCATGAGTGGCACCTAGTAGTACATCATGATCCCCAATTAACCGAAAAGATCAACGGTTGATCCAGAACTATTTCTGAAACCCTTCAGTAGCTCGAATGAATCGTGCCCCATTCCCTTCACTCATCTTATACCCACTTGGTTCAGGACATGGTCTATTGTGTCCTCACTAGGTCGACTCACGCCACGCCTAGCCCAAGTATCATTTCCTCGTCCTACGGATTCTAGTTACTCCACATGTATCGAAGAGTACCTTACTCTAAACATGTAATGCTTTGGCCAAAGACTTTAGTAACAATCCGACGAGAGGCCATGGGTATACATCTCCTCGCAAGGAGTGGTGAATCCTTTATAGGCTATTCAAACACCTTCGATCACTTCGACTTATACCCAATCATCCCGGGTCCACATCTCATTAGAGATGTTTGCTTAAGATGTCAAAGCATAAGTCTCCATGATCAAGATGACTTGAATACCGCAAGTCAAAGGAACATCGCACTTAAGCCACGGTAAGAACTTCATTGACATATCTATATATGCAGAGAACCATATGAAGTCTTACGGCTAGTCACTCCAATGAACTAGTTACCATAACTAGCATCCACGATCAACTCCGGACATCACTATGTCTCCAGCCAGTGAGAATCAGCTGCTTGGATACACCAAGGAGTATACCTCGTGCTAGTCTCGACAGAATTGATGGTGTCCAAATCCATCAATTTATCGACTAGGGATAATTCTGATACATCACAATTACACATGTAGAGATACTCACTAGTTGTGATCCAATCACAAATTCTCTCATGCTGTGAATCGTATCGTGGACATTCAGTAAATGAGTTTAAGATCCAATCAAATACATTAAACATGTATACTCAAATAGTGAATCTTCATTTATCATATAAATACATTTCTATGGAACTAGCATATATAATAGAACCTTTTATATCAATTAGATTCTAGAGAGGCCACATGCAACTCACAACACATAGGACTAATGTACTTTAGTACTATGTATTAGTCATATTAGATACCTGCCATAGATATAGAGCTAATGCATCGCTATGAACCACTGAGTATAATCATCATACTAGCACATAGACCATGTGTCGATATCTCATATCAATCAAGCCAAATATGAGTAGAATATTTTATAGATAAACTTATTTTCAGTATATTATTTTAAAATAATGTGAACATTTTCAAATTAATACTTATTTTTATTCCACACACACCCTCACTCTTTCGATATATGGCAAAAGGGGAGAAAAGGCCAAAGTTAAGGGATAATTTTTCTATGGCCAATGCTTAGTTAACTTGTTCATGTTAAAAAGCAGAAAGGTTTACTTAACTTTAAGTTAACTTGTTAACAAAGCGGAAGTAAAGGCCAAGAGTTAAGAAATAGTTTTGATTTCTTAACTTAAAACTTATTTTATACACTATGGCCAATATTAAGTAATATTTACTTAATTCTTTTGTTTAGTAGCAAACATCAAGGGGAGAGTTAAAACTCTTTCTCAAGTACTCACCCTCGGTCAGGGGAAGGATTCCTCAAGGGGGAGCACTTGAAAAAAAAGTTTTATATACTCTGCTAATTCATGCTTTTTATACTCCTGCTCATTCATGCATATCTCTTGCTCATTTTGCTTAATGCACTTAATTTATTCTTCTTAACTTTGTATGTGGGTTTGCCATAAATCAAAAAGGAGATTGTTGTTGGGAGGCACCTAAGTCGAACTTTTTGATTATAGCAAGCGATACAAAGTTAAGCTCATGTCGTTATCTCACGGTGAATCGAGTGTGTAGAAAATTGCTATATGGAAGGCTAGCGACACCCGAGAGGAAGCGGTGGGGCGACACTCGAGTGACTTGGAGGAAGAAGGAATCAAGTGGAAACATAGTAAGTAGTCGAGTAAGCTCGAGTGAGTAAAGTGAAGTCGTGTCCTTTGTATGAGACTTAGGCTGATCCGACCAAGACTTCCCATGTCTAGTTGAATCGAGCGGTAAGTTTTCACTTATATTTTGAGCTAACTCTTTATTGTAGTCAAAAATCACGGCCATCAGTTCAACCGGCCATTCAATCAACGAATCAGGGCAGTTCAACCGATGGTCAAAAATCAGCCTCGAGGAGTCAAGCTTTATCACCATTTTTCAAGGAGTTTTGTGCCCAATTCCTATTGGTTGAAGACCCATTCGATAAGGGACTTAAAGGCTATAAAGGAGGGCTTCTCCTAGGGTTTTTCATCATCTCTAAGTGCTCACTCCTCCTCTGCGATTTTTCGACTCTGACGAAGTGTTGTCAACAACCCTAGTTTTCTTTCTACTCTTTTAGTTGTTGATATTCTTATTTTGTCGTCTCTTTAAATATTGCAATTCCTTTTATTAATCGAGGTTTTCTATCGTTGCACTTTACATTAATAGAAGAGAGGGTTTGTCTCTCTATCTTTTCTTCTTTTCCTAACCTCCAACAAGTTGGAGTGTTTTTAGTGAATTACCCTCCGTGCGTGATCAAGGATCACTAGGGTCTTAGAGTAGTAGTCGAAGGCTACGAACCAAGTAAAAAAACATTTGTCTTATTTATATATAGTTTATCTTTCCACTGCAATTAACTGTCTACTCGAGTTTTAACGAACGAATTAAAAAAAAAGTTTTATCGCTATTCACCCCCCCCCCCCCTCTAGCGATCCGCTTCGATCCAACAAATAGGATTTTGTGCCAGAAGGAGAAAGAGTATGTTTAGTGGCCTGTAGTAATAATGATTCTGAAAAAGAAGCAAGTAAACACTTATATAAATCTTGACAAATATGCAAGGGTACAATCATAAGTAATTGTTACCAAGCGTGCCAGTCAACTGCAGAGGATAATCGACTCTGATTAGTGACAAAGCTTATCTGGTCAGTAACTGGTTCAAGTTGAATCGTTCTTCTGATAGCAGTAAAGTCATCATCTGATATTTATCATTATCTCGGTAAGAGTTTAGGGAAGGACAAGGGGGAAGAGTAGTTAACCATGTAGAGGAAAAGGGAAAGGGAGAGGGAGAGTGTACGAAGAAGTAATGTTCCTTCCATCCTTTGTGTGCAGAAGGGATGTCAATAAGGAATTGAAAGTCTGACCGGGCTTGGAAGTAAAAAATTCTTGTTTTTGATGATTTTATTTGGAAAAAGCAGTGGAAAAATCCTATCATTAAACGGAATGAGTTGGAGCTTAGTTAATTTAGGGGGATGGAAAAATATTCAAAAACTTCTAAGAGGAAGGGATGAATGGGGAAATACAGACCAACCTCTAATTGATGTGAGAAAAAAAACTTTGGTGCGACTAGGAGGTAGGTAAGGGTGCTTGGTGGAGTTAGCTACAATAATGTGGTAATCGGAGGGAAGTTGTATGCAGGAGGCAAGGGTTCGGCAGTGTTCTCCTATAATTTTGGAGTGGGTGGAGGTAAACCATTGACAGGGAATTGAAGCAAGGGGCTGCATTTTCTTAAGGATATAGGAGGAGGGGATTTTGAAGAGCTTCTTTTTATCTTGAAAAGGAAGGGATTGCTTCTGTATTTATAGTGAAGAAAGTTGGGGTAGAAAGGAGGGAAATAACAACTTTTCCCGCTTGATTTTGAGAAATGGTATTATAGAATCATATGACATAAGTTTGTTACGGTGAAAATGGTGGGTAAATAAAGAATTCAGCTTCTAGTGAGGTAAGATTGGAGTATGTTAATTTCTGTGAGAAAAGGAGTGGTGCGGGCATTTTTTGAGCAACAGATACTATATCGATTTTTTGAATAATAAGGGGCGGTTTGGAAATCATCATGTTATAAGTCTGGAAATAAATGTGTAGGTATTTTATGATATTCTGAGTAATATGTGCATCAGTTTCTCCTTAATAATTTTAAATAAGTATGGGGGATGTTTCTTGGATTCTGATTTGATGTTATGATCAAGTGTGTCGATCTGCTGAACTGACAAGTTGATCTATTTATTATAGTACATGTTTGGTTCTCATGGGTTTTTTTCGGTATGCTTATACAAATAAGGTGAAAGGTATGTATTATGATTCACATGATTGCTACCCTGGGAGCGTATTCTTATATCTTTATATATGACATCTGATATAACATCTGATATAACATCTGATACACGTATGCGAAAAATATTTGTCTTTTTGTGCATTGTTTGATAGTATAGGTGGTATGAGAGATTATTGTGTGTTTACAAGAGGTTAGTAGACCTTTGTAGGGTGATATAAAATAAGGTAAAGATAGACACAGTGCGAATATGAAGGGTTAAACATTCATTGCAAACGTGTTCAGAAATAGTAAGTGTTACAAAAAGCAATTTTTCATTACAAATATTCATGAATTACATGATATTTATTACAAAGACTACTACTCAGAATTTGTATTCGAGTCTGTGTTGAAGGCTTCCGGGGGGAACTTTTTATAAGCTTCTTCTATGATGAGTTGATGGTTGGGCAGGCATGGCGTGAGGTAATTCTTCTCGTTGTCTACCTGAAAAGCTCCCTCGAATGCTTTCTGGAAGTAACTACTGTATTTCTTGGTTGTTTGGGTTAGGATTTTTTTTTGCTCATATGCCCATCTCTCGGCTTTGGTCTCTTTTAATTGGGGCAGTTCCTGGTTCAGATGACTGGCTCGAATAGTTTGTTCAATTGTAGTATGGGCCAGTGCATGGAAATGTTGTTGTAGTATATCAAAGTGAAAATGGAATTCATCCAGGCTATTAAAGGTGGTGTTTTGAAGGGCAATATGAGCATCTATTGTTGGATCGAGAAAACGCTAGAGGGGGGGTGAATAGTATTCGTAAAACTTTTCTTTTTGTCGATTAAAACAAAGTACACAATGGAAAACTAAAACACAAAATACAAGTATTTTTTTACTTAGTTCATAGCCCACCGGCTGCTAATCCATGCCTTGCGATCCTTGATCGCTTTCGAAGGGCAACGCACTAAAAATCTCTTCCTTGTTAGAGGTTAGAGACAAGCGATTACAATGATGTAGAGGAAGAGGTAACAACCTCACCTCTCATTTTTGCAAATAATAATTAAGAAGTAAACAAGATACCGACAAATAACTTGTAGAGGATGCATGGTCGGAGTAGCGTTGTAGCACGAAGGATTGCGATTGGAGAGCCGGCACACTTAGGAGTTCAATGATTGATTGATGATGATGTAGGGTTTGAGTCCTCTCCTCCATTTATAGATTGTCTCCTTGGAATATGTCCATATCCAGATCCAAAACTCGTGGATCTTATACTGAGGTGGAGGCTTATCTTATCATGAGGCGGTGGCATCGATCGATATCTCTTTGACCATGTGCATTGGGTTGATTCGTCGACATCAGTCGACTTATCCTCTTGGCAGTCAACTGCCTCTAGTCGACTGTTGAAACCTTCAGTCGACTACTACACTTGAGAATTCAACCTAACACCTGCAACACAAGGTTAGCACAAGAGATGCACAATGTCATGCAGTGGGACCGTCTTTTGACTGTCCGATATTGACTTCAGCATTCCTCTGGAAACCTTGGTCGGATTGATGCCTAAGATTCCTCTAACCGAGGATGCGTCCTTACCACCGCTCCACACCCGGAGCTTACCTTTGGTTCTCTTGACGTGTCACTTAACTTTCGGTCACTTGATCACCGAGGTTTCTCCTTTCAAGATTCTCCTGGCATCACCCGACCACCGAGGTTTCTTGTCCCGAGATTCTCCTGGTATCATTGACCATCAAGGTTTCTCATCCCGAGATTCTCCGGTGTCACCCGACCACCGAGGTTACTCATCCCAAGATTCTCCTAGTGTCGTTGACCACCGAGGTTTGTCATCCGGAGATTCTCTTGGTGTCGTTGACCTTGGCAAAGTCTAATACAATCCTGCACACTTAGATAGCACATGAGATAACAAAATAGCTTAACTTTGAATCTTTGCCAATATCAAAACCAAGGTTCAATTATCTAGTGCCCCTACACCAACAATCTTCCCCTTTTTGATCTATAGAAAACCAATTCAAAGTTAAGAGAAATTTAGCAGTAAGCATTAAACATGCATTTTTCAAAACCTCCCCTTAAGGGTACCTCTGTTGGGTTTCCGGCACCGCGGCGAGTGTGTATTTGAACATGTTTCGTAAACATGTGTGCAGCGGAAGAAATAAAAAGAAATAAATCTAATCTATTACAACACACACACCACACACATGCATAGTACAACATGTGTAGACATAATCGTAGTTTCAAATTTTGTAATAAAAGGAAATTACTCTACGTATACCGGACGTATCACGTGTAGTGGGAAAGATATCAACCGAAGTGACTCTCACTACAATCGCCTCTATCCATATCCACGCCGAGTATCGTCGGGATGACTTCACAAAGCCACGAGCCTCGTCTTCGTATGAGTCACTAGCCTTGTGTCGAAGGTCGATGAAGAAGATAAAGGATTCAAAAAATTTGGAGAAAAAGAGTCCGAGAACTGCTTCTCGGAGGTATCCGTCCCTCCTATGATGAATTTCCCCTGAATCGAGATCAAAGAGAAAAGCTCCGATATCTCAACGTCAAGCGATGCTTCGATACAAGCTGTCCAGAAAACTGGACAGCTTGGTGGAGGATGTTGCACCGGCCAAAGAGGATGGTCGGCCAACCCTTTGTGACCGGAACCAAGGTGAGTCGTCAGAGGGTCATCGGAGGAGTGGCCAGCAGTAGCTGGACGCTGGCAGCAAGGGTGGACGGCGGCAAAGGCTGGCGGTGTGGAACCCTTGGGCGACGGCAAGGAGAAGAGAGGGAGAGGGTGGCTAGGTTTTTATAGAGAACACATTCTCCTATGATTATTGGTTCATAACCAAAACCCGTTAACCCGCTCCAATAACTTAACTTAAAATAAACCAAACCAAGTTGGTCTATTTTAAGTTAAAACGAACCGAACCAACTTTTGGTTCATTCGTTTAAAACAAACCAACCCCCTTTGGTTTATTCTCGACCATTGGATTAGAACCAAACCAATTTGGTTCATCCATCATGTCTTTATAAGACACGGCCCTTCCATGCTTCCATTGTGACTGAAACGATTTCATGCTCGATCCTTGTTTGGTCCAACCAAACCTAGTTTCTCTCGATCTGAGAGTCTCATTCTCAAGCTCGTTTTAAATCCTTCGGATTACGCTCGTTGTGCGTGTGACCAAATAGGTTCTTGGTTTATGTTGGTTGTCTATAATTAACCATTAATTATAGAACGATCATGAGTGGCACCTAGAAGTACATCATGATCCCCAATTGACCAAAAGATCAACGGTTGATCCAGAACTATTTCTGAAACCCTTTAACAGCTACAATGAATCATGCCCCATTCCCTTCACACATGTTATACCCACTTGGTTCAGGACATGGTCTATAGTGTTAGTCTCCACTAGGCTGACTACGTCATACCTAGCCCAAGTATCATTTCCTCGTCCTACGGATTCTAGTTACTGCACATGTATCCAAGAGTACCTTACTCTAAACATGTAATGCTTTGGCTAAAGACTTTAGTAACAATCCGACGAGAGGCCATGGGTATACATCTCCTCGCAAGGAGTGGTGAATCCTTTATAGGCTATTCAAACACCTTCAACCACTTTGACGTATACCCAATCATCCTGGGTCTACATCTCCTCATAAATGCTTGCTTAAGATGTCAAAACATAAGTCTTCATGACCAAGATGACTTGAATACCGCAAGTCAAAGGAACATCGCACTTAAGCTATAGTAAGAACTTCATTGGCATATCCATATATGCAGAGAATCATATGAAGTCATACAGCTGGTCACTCCAATGAACTAGTTACCATAACTAGCATCCACGATTAACTTCGAACATCACAATGTCTCCAGCCAGTGAGAATCAGCTGCTTGGATACACCAAAGAGTATACCTCGTGCTAGTCTCGACAGAATTGATGGTGTCCAAATCCATCAATTCATCGACTAGGGATTATTCCAATACATCACAATTACACATGTAGAGATACTCACTAGTTGTGATCCAATCACAAATTCTCTCATGTTGTGAATCATATTGTGGACATTCAATAAATGAGTTTAAGATCTAATCAAATACATGAAAACATGTATACTCAAATAGTGAATCTTCATTTATCATATAAATGGTTCAAACATAAGGCGATTGCCTTAGGGCATCTCTCATATATTACTAACAACCTCCCCCTTAATCCTAGGTGAGTTTTGAAAAATAATTAATTTTTTGAACAAAAGTAGTTAACCTCTTAACTTTAACCTCTCTCCCCCTTTACCATATATCAAAAATAACTTTACAAGGGGTGCATTTTTAAGGTTAACGTTTGAACAATATTTTCAAACATGAGTCCTTTATTTTACCAAAAATAGAATTTTAAAATATTCTAATCAATTTGATTTAACTTGTTCAACTCCCTTTAACATTTAAGAGCTTAGGTTTCTAGATCATGCACCAACAATGTATATCCTAGGTTAGTATGTGATCGTCCAACCTTTAACATTGTCATAAAATTTTGAGAAAGATATTTTTTTAAAGGAATTAAAGATACATTTTAAAGGTTCATATCTATTGGGTTTTATGCCAAACTAGAGGTAGCTAGAGATACTAAGTTTGTCTAACTTAAGTCTTTTCTCCCCCTTGCCATATTTTTTTAAAAAAATAATAATAATATTTTAACAACTTCTAAAAATAATGATTATCCAATTAGAACCTCCCCCTTAACCTAACATCCTTGTTAGCCATAAGGAAGGCTTATTTAGAGGGTCTCCACCTTTGTCTGACAAACTCTTAAGACATCCTTGTTGGCCACAAGGAAGGCTTACCTAAGTGTCAAGAGGATCTAGGTGTCTAATGTTGACCTAGGGATCTAGACATTCAGTATTGGTCAACTAACCATCATTTTAAGAAGCTTAGTTATTTTGAATACTACGTATAACTACACACAATAATCATGGCAACCAATAAAAATAATTTTAAGAATCTATTTATGTATATATACATTTTGAAATTGTATTCAAAACTATTTCCAATTTTTGTTGTCCTTAACATCTCACCTATTCTACATGATTAACCAAGTTTTATTTATAGGTGTTGCAAGATGAATTTAATTTTACTTAATTAATTATAATGATTTGAAAATTAATTAACCTTTGATTACATTCGGATTTAACCTTTAGTTAGTTAAGTGATATTTCAAAATATGGCTTCCAGGTCGTGGCGAGGCACAGAGACCTTCTTTGATTAGAACAATGATCACTTCCTTAGACAAAGCCAATCTTAAGAAATTGTACACTTAATTCACTTTGGGTCAAATCCTGGTCTAACTAGTTTAGAATGTGGTAAGGTAGCTTCAGCTAATTCTGTTGGTGCAATCGGCCCAGGTCACGATTGATCGGACTCAAGTTTAACTCGAACTATATTTTGATGTTAGACAAAACGTATGACATGGGATTGTCATGGGAAGTCCAACATGGGTTGGCCATGTAAATCTAAGTGTGTAGCCTTGGTGGTGAAAAGTCCAAGCATGGAGCTTGGTGTTGGGAAAATCCAAGCATGGGGCTTGGTGTTGGTAAATCCAAGTGTGTAGCCTTAGCAATGAAAAGTCTTGAGGACTTGACAAGTTCACTAATCTCATAGGCTCGGGGTCCTTGAGTCAGTGAAGGATGACATTGCGAAGTCGTGCGCTTGGTGCATCCGAGGGACCGCCGAACGGGGAGCGAATGGAGTGAGGCCCATGGGAAG
This sequence comes from Wurfbainia villosa, assembly GCA_025175895.1. NCBI lineage: Eukaryota > Viridiplantae > Streptophyta > Magnoliopsida > Zingiberales > Zingiberaceae > Wurfbainia > Wurfbainia villosa. The sequence continues at coordinate 98,257,838 of CM045990.1, forward strand.
CAGACTTCAAGGGCAAGAGACGTGAATGATGGCATTGCAAAGTTGTGTGTGTTGGGTTTCCGGCACCGCGGCGTGTGTGTGTTCGATCATGTTTCGTAAACATGAACACAGCGGAAGCAATTAAAAATAATAAATCTACATTTATTACAACACACACAACACACGCATGCATTTTACAACAAGTGTAGACATAACCGTAAATTAAAATTTGCAATAAAAGGAAATTTATCTACGTTATACCTTTCGTATGACGTATAGCGGGAACGGCATCAACCGGAACGATCCTCGTAAGAATCGTCTCTATCCGTATCCACGCCGAGCTCCTCGGGATGACTTCGCTAAGTCACGAGCATCGTCTTCGTACAGGTTACTAGCCTCGTGTTGAAGACGACGTGATCGAGAGATGATCACGATCCGAATCCAAATTCGGATCCTAAAACGAGTTCTCAAAACTCGCTTCTCCGGAGAGGTATTCGTCAACCGTTTGACGAATCCTTCGTCCCCCACCTCAGAGGATTACCGGAGATCAAATCCCCGGTAAGTTAGCCGCTGTCGGAGCACTAACCGTCGTCCAAACGACGCTCCGACGAGAGGAGGAGAAGCTGTCCAGAAAACTGGACAGCTTGGTGGAGGATATAGGCGCCGGCCAACCAAGGAAAGAAAAGGCTCACCTTGATGCCAAACCTATAGGAGATCACCGGAGGGTCGCCGGAGTGTTCACCGGCTGAAGCTTGGTCGCCGGCAATGACTTGGACGGCAGCACAAAACCTGGGCGGCGGCAATCCTAGGGTTCGCGCCGACTAGGGGAGGAGAGGGAGGGGCGGCAACACAAGGTTGGGCGGCAACTCTTGATTAGGGTTTTGGATTAGGGTTTAAGCCCTATTTTATAGAGAACTAATTCTCTTAATGGTTAATGGATCATATCCATAAAGCCCGTTAACCCGCTCCATTAAGATAAGTTAAAATAAACCAAACCATGATGGTTTATTTTAAGTTAAAACGAACCGAACCAACCTTTGGTTCATTCGTTTAATATAAACCAAACCCTTTGGTTTATCCTCCTCCATTGGATTAGAACCAAACCATTTTGGTTCATCCATTACGTCTTCATAAGACACGGCCCATCCACGCTTCCATTGCGACTGAAACAATTTCATGCTCGCTTTATGTTTGGTCCAACCAAACATAGTTTCTCTCGGTCTGAGAATCCCATTCTCAAGCTCGTTTTAAATCCTTTGGATTACACTCGTTGTGCGTGTGACCAAATAGGTTCCCGGTTTATGTTGGCCGTCTATAATTAACCATTAATTATAGAACGATCATGAGTGGCACCTAGTAGTACATCATGATCCCCAATTAACCGAAAAGATCAACGGTTGATCCAGAACTATTTCTGAAACCCTTCAGTAGCTCGAATGAATCGTGCCCCATTCCCTTCACTCATCTTATACCCACTTGGTTCAGGACATGGTCTATTGTGTCAGTCCCCACTAGGCTGACTACGTCACACCTAGCCCAAGTATCATTTCCTCATCCTACGGATTCTAGTTACTCCACATGTATCGAAGAGTACCTTACTCTAAACATGTAATGCTTTGGCCAAAGACTTTAGTAACAATCCGACGAGAGGCCATGGGTATACATCCCCTCGCAAGGAGTGGTGAATCCTTTATAGGCTATTCAAACACCTTCGATCACTTCGACTTATACCCAATCATCCCGGGTCCACATCTCCTTAGAGATGTTTGCTTAAGATGTCAAAGCATAAGTCTCCATGATCAAGATAACTTGAATACCGCAAGTCAAAGGAACATCGCACTTAAGCCACAGTAAGAACTTCATTGACATATCTATATATGCAGAGAACCATATGAAGTCTTACTGCTGGTCACTCCAATGAACTAGTTACCATAACTAGCATCCACGATTAACTCCGGACATCACTATGTCTCCAGCCAGTGAGAATCAGCTGCTTGGATACACCAAGGAGTATACCTCGTGCTAGTCTCGACAGAATTGATGGTGTCCAAATCCATCAATTCATCAACTAGGGATAATTCCGATACATCACAATTACACATGTAGAGATACTCACTAGTTGCGATCCAATCACAAATTCTCTCATGCTGTGAATCGTATCGTGGACATTCAGTAAATGAGTTTAAGATCCAATCAAATACATAAAACATGTATACTCAAATAGTGAATCTTCATTTATCATATAAATGGTTCATACATAAGGCGATTGCCTTAGGACATCTCTCATATATTACTAACAGACTCCCACTTGGCCTAATGTCAATCGCTACGGTATCCAATACCATAAGCTCTAACATGACCCTCAAACTTACTTTGAGGTAATGCTTTAGTCAAAGGATCCACTAAGTTCCTTTCAGTGGGAATTTTCTCGATTTGTATTTCGTTTCTACTTATGATCTCTCTGATAAGATGATAGCGGCGAAGAACATGTTTGGATCATTGATGAGACTACATCAAGTTCATAGATGAACTACTTGATCCAAACCGCTTCCTCTTGCCGCCTAAAGTGCGCAACGATTCTCGCTTTAGTGGCAGAATCCGCTATAGTGTCAAGTTTGGAACCTTTCCAACTTATTGCGCCTCCATTCTAGGTGAATACATACCCAGACTGAGACATGGAATCATCCTTGTCTGTCTGGAGTTGGCATCCGTATACCCACGTATCACCATGTACCCTTCTCCATATATTAGGAACTCATCCTTAGTTCTTCTCAAGTACTTAAGGATCGTCTTAACAGTCACCCAATGATCCATTCCTGGATCAAACTGGTATCTGCTCGTGACACTTAGAGCATACGATACATCGGGCCTCGTACATAACATAACATACATGATAGATCCTATTGCGGATGCATAGGGAATCTTACTCATGCAAATCCTCTCGTCTTCTGTGCGCGGACACATCGACTTCGAAAGGTGTACCCCATGCCTGATGGGTAGGAAACCTTTCTTGGATTCCGACATGCTAAACCTCTTTAGCACTCGGTCTATGTATGTAGACTGCGAAAGACCAAGCAACTGTTTCGATCTATCTCTATAGATCTTAATCCCAAGGATGTAGGTTGCTTCTCCCAGGTCTTTCATGGAGAATGTCTTGGATAACCAAACCTTAACTGACTGTAAGATTGACACATCGTTTCCTATAAGTAATATGACATCGACATACAATACTAGGAACACGACTGCACTCCCACTAACCTTCTTGTACACACAAGGTTCATCTGGATTTTGTGAGAAATCAAACTTTTTGATCGTCTCATCAAAACGGATATTCCAGCTCCTGGATGCTTGCTTCAATCCATAAATAGATCGTCGCAATTAGCATACCTTGGTTTTATCAACCAATGTGAAACCCTCAGGCTGTATCATATACACATCCTCGAGCAGGTGTCCATTAAGGAAAGCTGTTTTCACATCCATCTGCCATATCTCATAATCATAATGAGCCGCTATGTCCAGGAGCATCCGAATGGATTTAAGCATAGCTACAGGCGAATAGGTTTCGTCATAATCAACACCTTGTTTTTGACGATATCCTTTCGCCACCAATCTAGCCTTATAGGTAATCACATTACCATCCATGTCGGTTTTCTTCTTGAAAACCCACTTGCACCCTATAGGCTTTATGCCTTCAGGTGGGTCAACCAAGTTCCAAACTTGGTTTTCGTACATGGAATCCATTTCCGACTTCATGGCACCAAGCCACTTATCCCTTTCTGAACTTGTCAGCACTTCTTCATAACTGGTAGGCTCCTCATCATCAATGAGTAACACGTCGTTCGATTCACTTACGAGAAATCCATCTCTCAGGAATATTGCGTGTTCTACCAGATCTACGAAGATGTGGTGTTACAATAGGTCCAGCCGATTGCTCATCACTATGAGTTATCGGATGTTGTGCTTCATCAGGTATCTCATCAATGTCTATTTGAGTCTCTCGAGCCTCCTCAAGCTCGACGACACTCTCACTGTTTTCTTGCAAGAGAAACTCTTTCTCTAGAAACACAGCATGCCTTGAAACAAACACCTTTTGTTCCACAGGATGATAGAATTGGTAACCCCTTGTTTCCTTAGGGTATCCAATAAATAGACATTTATCAGACATAGCATCCAAGATGTCCGTCTGATCCACTTCACATAAGCGGGACAACCCCATATCTTCAAGTAAGATACATGAGGTTTCTTACCATTCCATATCTCATATGGAGTAGTTGAGACTACCTTGGTAGGCATTACATTTAACAAGTAAACGGTATGCAGTGCATAACCCCAAAGGACTTGGGAAGAGTTGCATGATTCATCATTGACTGACCATGTCCAACAAGGTCGATTATGCCTCTCGGATACACCATTATCTTTGTGGTGTATAGGGCGGAGTCCATTGAGACAATATACCATTGTCTCTTAGGTAATCAAGAAACTCCTGACTCAAGTATTCACCACCTCGATCCGATCGAAGTATTTTAATACTTTTGTCATGTTGTTTCTCTACTTCATTTCTGAACTCTTTGAACCTTTCAAAGGCTTCAGACTTGTGTTTCATCAAGAACACATACAGAAACCGTGAGTGATCATCGGTGAAGGTAATGAAGTAGCTATAGCCTCCTAATGCTTGAGTTGACATAGGTCCACATACATCAGTATGTACTAGACCTAGTAATTCTCCCACTCGTTCACCTTTTCCAGTAAAAGGTAACTTAGTCATCTTGCCTTTTAAGCATGATTCGCATGTATCGTATGAATCCAATTCAAACGATTCTAGAATTCCACATCGGTGTAATTCGGACATGCGTTTCTTGCTTATATGGCCAAGACGACAATGCCACATATAGGAGTCTATGTGATTATCCTTTCGAGCACGCGTGTTGCTCGCTTCGATATTGAAAATGTTACTGGATACGTCCAACGTATAAATGCCATTACTCAAAGTTCCAGTTCCATAAAGTACGCCATTCAAAGTTATATAACAACAATTGTTACTAAACGTTAAATGGAAACCATTTCTATTTAAGCAGGAAATAGAAACAATGTTCTTTATTAGAGAAGGAACATAATAGCAATTGTCTAGTTCCAAGACTAGTCCACTAGGGAGCTTCAGCAAATAAGTCCCGATGGCGACCGCAGCAACCTTTTCTCCATTGCCAACTCACAAATTTGACTCCCCTCTGACAAGTCTTCTTCTATTCCTTAGCCCCTGTATGTCATTACATATATGTGAGCTACACCCAGTATCCAATACCCAAGTGTCTAAGGAAATAGAATGACAATCAATAACGAAGATACCTGAAGAGGATGGGGCATCGGATGCCTTATTCTTCTTCATGGACTCAAGATAAATCTTGCACTTTCTTCGCAAATGGCTCTCCTTGCCATAATGATGGCAAGTTTCCTTTTGTGCTAGTTCTACCTTCTTAGCCTTTCTCTTCTTTCCCTTCTGATGTTCCTTTGACTTCCTCTTAGAACCTTTCTTCGAGGAATCAACTAATAGCACCGTCCCCTGCTCATGCTTCTCAGAAGACTCCACAGTCTTCAGCATATTGAACAGTACCACAGATGAACCTCCTAGCATCTTAGAGGTGAAGAGGAGCTTTGAGACTTCGAACCTTTCGAATCTCACTTGCTCATCAACCAACTCACAAAGATGAAGGACTACGATATGAGCATCCATATGCTCATGCTGCTTTCGTAGCTTGGGTTCCATCGTGGCTAGCATGATGCAACTCATTTGTTCAGAATCACTCACATGTTTCTGATAGGCCAACAATTGGTCCAGAGTTGCATCGTCACTAGGACGGGCGGGAAGAGGCGCTTCGAGGACATTTACAAGCTTTTCACCTTGAGAACAATTCTCAAGTTTCTAAGCCAGTCCAAGAAGTTTGGCCCAGTCAATTTATTCGAATCCAAAATGGAACGCAATTCAAAGACATCATGATCAATCTTAGAAATACAAAACGAGCATATATGAGAAAGATGATTTTTAAAATGCATCAATATACATTTATAAATCCCATTCATTTTTCGAATTTCAAAAACCCCAAAATCACTTCGGGAGATTGTAGGTCCATCTCCGAATGGGCTGATATCCATCATAGTTATGAACAACCTTGGAGAGAGTCCAACAAGTCATTCATAACTACGATGGTAGGTATCAACTATACCGATTGCATATCACGTATATGCAACTATCACAATGTGCTATAAACTAATTGAATGTTCACACATACATCGGGTTGTTAACACATTAACAAGTATGCATCATATGCATAGCACCCAACTTCACCTCCCTTTACATCGACCTTGGAGAGAGTCCAACAAGCCGATGCTCCAGGTTAAAGCCAACCCATTAATCGGGACATAGTTTTAATATGGTTAGAGCGCATTCAACCAATTAGCCCAGCTTGGAGAGAGTCCAACAACCAAAGCTAACGATTGACCTCTGACTCTTACCATATTAGTATTAAACTATTCCATGGTTTGAACATATTCAGGTTCGAGCCGGGCTTGGAGAGAGTCCAACAACCCAAACAAGAAACAGAACTCTGGTTCTAACCATATTAATGGAAAGTGTAGACTTTAATATTGATTAAGGGTTTTTATGTCTCATCCTCTTTGCATGCAAATAGCTATTATCTACATGGCATGGCATACATGGCATACATCTACATGTCACGACACGCATGGCATAATGTTATGCATCTAATGCAATTACATGGCATACAATTATGTCATGTATATAATTTCCTTATATGTCATAACTATTTATGGAAATAAAATATGTTTAAGATTTGATTCTCCAAATCAAATCATAATTAAATTAGAAAACAAATTTCCAAATCTAATCACATATTTTATTCATGGAATTATTTGATTAAGGAAAATCTATTTAGGAAACCAATTTCCTAAATCATTAAAACTACTTATGGAAAAAAAATATTTGATTTCCCAAATCAAATCATGATTAAATTAGGAAACAAATTTCCAGAATCTAATCAAATATTTTATTTATGGAAAATATCAATTTCCATAAATACTTCCAACTTTCCAAAAGTGGAAGATTTCCATAAATACTTCTAGACTTTCCAAAATTGAAAAATTTCCATAAATACTTCTAAATTTCCAAAATTAGAAAATTTCTAGAAATACATTATGACTATCGCAAAACCATTTTTACGATTATGTCGAAACACAACCTGGGCTCTGATACCACTGTTGGGTTTCCGGCACCGCGGCGTGTGTGTGTTCGATCATGTTTCGTAAACATGAACACAGCGGAAGCAATTAAAAATAATAAATCTACATTTATTACAACACACACAACACACGCATGCATTTTACAACAAGTGTAGACATAACCGTAAATTAAAATTTGCAATAAAAGGAAATTTATCTACGTTATACCTTTCGTATGACGTATAGCGGGAACGACATCAACCGGAACGATCCTCGTAAGAATCGTCTCTATCCGTATCCACGCCGAGCTCCTCGGGATGACTTCTCTAAGTCACGAGCTTCGTCTTCGTATGGGTTACTAGCCTCGTGTTGAAGACGACGTGATCGAGAGATGATCACGATCCGAATCCAAATTCGGATCCTAAAACGAGTTCTCAAAACTCGCTTCTCCGGAGAGGTATTCGTCAACCGTTTGACGAATCCTTTCCCCCCACCTCAGAGGATTACCGGAGATCAAATCGTAAGTTAGCCGCTGTCGGAGCACTAACCGTTCCAAACGACGCCCGAGAGGAGGAGAAGCTGTCCAGAAAACTGGACAGCTTGGTGGAGGATATAGGCGCCGGCCAACCAAGGAAAGAAAAGGCTCACCTTGATGCCAAACCTATAGGAGATCACCGGAGGGTCGCCGGAGTGTTCACCGGCTGAAGCTTGGTCGCCGGCAATGACTTGGACGGCGGCACAAAACCTGGGCGGCGGCAATCCTAGGGTTGGCGCCGACTAGGGGAGGAGAGGGAGGGGCGGCAACACAAGGTTGGGCGGCAACTCTTGATTAGGGTTATGGATTAGGGTTTAAGCCCTATTTTATAGAGAACTAATTCTCTTAATGGTTAATGGATCATATCCATAAAGCCCGTTAACCCGCTCCATTAAGATAAGTTAAACTAAACCAAACCATGATGGTTTATTTTAAGTTAAAACGAACCGAACCAACCTTTGGTTCATTCGTTTAATATAAACCAAACCCTTTGGTTTATCCTCCTCCATTGGATTAGAACCAAACCATTTTGGTTCATCCATTACGTCTTCATAAGACACGGCCCATCCACGCTTCCATTGCGACTGAAACAATTTCATGCTCGCTTTATGTTTGGTCCAACCAAACATAGTTTCTCTCGGTCTGAGAATCTCATTCTCAAGCTCGTTTTAAATCCTTTGGATTACACTCATTGTGCATGTGACCAAATAGGTTCCCAGTTTATGTTGGCCGTCTATAATTAACCATTAATTATAGAACGATCATGAGAGGCACCTAGTAGTACATCATGATCCCCAATTAACCGAAAAGATCAACGGTTGATCCAGAACTATTTCTGAAACCCTTCAGTAGCTCGAATGAATCGTGCCCCATTCCCTTCACTCATCTTATACCCACTTGGTTTGAGGACATGGTCTATTGTGTCAGTCCCCACTAGGCTGACTACGTCACACCTAGCCCAAGTATCATTTCCTCGTCCTACGGATTCTAGTTACTCCACATGTATCGAAGAGTACCTTACTCTAAACATGTACTGCTTTGGCCAAAGACTTTAGTAACAATCCGACGAGAGGCCATGGGTATACATCTCCTCGCAAGGAGTGGTGAATCCTTTATAGGCTATTCAAACACCTTCGATCACTTCGACTTTTTCCCAATCATCCCGGGTCCACATCTCTTCAGAGATGCTTGCTTAAGATGTCAAAGCATAAGTCTCCATGATCAAGATGACTTGAATACCGCAAGTCAAAGGAACATCGCACTTAAGCCACAGTAAGAACTTCATTGACATATCTATATATTGAGAGAACCATATGAAGTCTTACGGCTGGTCACTCCAATGAACTAGTTACCATAACTAGCATCCACGATTAACTCGGACATCACTATGTCTCGGCCGGTGAGAATCAGCTGCTTGGATACACCAAGGAGTATACCTCGTGCTAGTCTCGACAGAATTGATGGTGTCCAAATCCATCAATTCATCGACTAGGGATAATTCTGATACATCACAATTACACATGTAGAGATACTCACTAGTTGCGATCCAATCACAAATTCTCTCATGCTGTGAATCGTATCGTGGACATTCAGTAAATGAGTTTAAGATCCAATCAAATACATAAAACATGTATACTCAAATAGTGAATCTTCATTTATCATATAAATGGTTCATACATAAGGCGATTGCCTTAGGACATCTCTCATATATTACTAACAGTGTGCTTGGTGCATCCGAGGGACATAGGTCGAGAGATGAGAGATTCAGTGGGGAACTCCATGAGAGGATGAGGTGGACTTGGCCAAGTGGCTAAGACTGAGTGTCGGATGCTCAAACAACTTGGTGTTTAAGGTTTTACCCGATATCAGTCGACTGGTATAGGTACCAGTCGACTGCTCCAAGTCGATAGCAATCAACTGGTGTGTTCGATGATATGTATACGGCGAGCGATCATTTATCGAGGGTTGGCAATCAGCGCATACCCCATCGATCATTGCCGAGGATGGCGATCGATCAAGGTGGTCGGGCCTGAAGGTTTTGATCGAGTGATCACGTCGAGCACTCGATTGGTGGCTTGACTAGTCGACTAATGGGCATGATCAGTCGACTGATGGTGGATTCATTGGAACTTGTCCAGTGTGGATCGAGTCGTTGTGAGACAATGGCTATAGGAGCAGTCGACTGATTGGTGCGAAATCAGCTCGATGTAGGTTATTTAAGGAGCTCGAGATGGAGGATTTTGCAAGAGTTTTTGGGGTGATTTTAGAGGGGAATTGCTGCTGCATTCGAGTCCTTCAAAAGCAATCCAAAGCAAGCAACAAGCAAGAGTTAAAATCCATGGTTGTAAAGTTTTCTTTATGTATTTCATTATTGTATTTGTATTTGCTTGTACTTTTGTATTACTTAGTGTAATTGCTTGTACGAGGTTTCTCCACCTCCGACTTGTTGTCGAGAAGGAGTTTTGTTAGTGTCGTGTGCATAACACGAGCTCGTTGAGCTCACCCCGTGGAGTAGGAACCCTAAGATTCCGAACCACGTATATCATTGTGTATGTGAGTGTTCTTGTATTGTTGTTTAGTATTTCTATTGTTTTCACTGCGCTAACGACAATTGTAGACAAGCGACACGCAACGAATGAACGATTTCCATCGTCTACACAAAAAGGGTTATTCATCCCCCTCTAGTCGGCCACCGATCCTCTAACAAGTTTCACTTAGCCAAGTGTACCAAGCTAGATACTCTTTATCTAACTTTGATACACAAGACTTCATTTCCTTAATGTACTATCATCTCACCGCGTCCTAATACTATGTTGTCAAGATTAATTAACTATTTCTTATCTAATCATTCTATGAGAGTTAATTTAAGACTGGTATGTATGACATGACAAAAATAAGCATGATAACTAATTAAAATAATATGTATGCATGAGCAAATTATGTTCACTCAATTCAAAGAAATGGTTGTTTCTTAGCTAGACTTTTATTTGTTGAATTTCTAAAAGTTGAAGGTTTAATTGCTAAATTATTAATTTTTGTATAATCAAATGGTACCTTATTATAATTAATTGTATTGGTTTGATTATTTAATTTTGAATTTAAAATAGATTTAATAGGATTATTAGACTTTTTTAAAGTAAGATTATTAGACTTTTTAAAAGTATAATTATTAATAGAATTTTTCAAAATAATATTGTTAGAATTTTTAAAAGTATAATTATTAATAGAATTATTAGAATTTTTAAAAGTAGAATTATTAATAGAATTTTTATAATTTTTAAAGATAAGATTATTAGAATTTTTAAAAGTAGAATTATTAATAGAATTATTAGATTTTTTAAAGATAAGATTATTAGAATTTTTTAAATTTAATTTTGAATTTTTTATGGTTGAATTTTTTAAAATAGAATTTTTTTAATTCAGAATTATCTAGATTAATCATATCTAGGGTTTGATGATTCTGTTCTAAGGTTTGATTATTCTGATTAAGTCCTAGATTGGTTTTATCCTTGACTTGATCTAGATCTACATTGATTAAACTAAAAATTTGATTAAGCTCTTGGTTAATTTTATCAAATGTTAGATTAATTTGATCATTTTCTTCCATGATATTATTATTATTTAAACGAATTAAATCTGAATTAATTAAGTTTTTATTAGTTGAATTATTTACGGTGCTAATTAATTGACAAAAATTAACTAATTTACTAGCTTTAATGCACAATTTATTTAAATTATCAAGTATTCTAAAACTCAAATTTTCAAAATTATTAATTTTACTAACCTTCTCTGGGCACCGATTCTTGTAGTAACCAAATCTTTCACACCCAAAGAACTTGATGTGCTTCTTATTCCTCTGGACTTTTGGCATTGGTTTCTCCTTTGTCGTCGATTGTGTCATTCGAGTCTTACAAGTAGAACACTTATTTTTATAGTGTCCTCTCTCCCTGCACTTGAAACAAATAATATGCAATTTAAATTTTAAATCTAATTTACCTTGTGAACTCTCCTCCTAAATCCTTGATTTATCCATTTTCCTGCATTGTTAATTACAAAGAACATGTCCCAAGACTTGGTCTTGGATTAGTAGTGCGGGAGATAATAAATAAAAAAGTTGAAAAGAAAAATGCTCAATTGGTGGTTGCACTGAATCTGAGTGCCCCCACTCTAATACCAATTGTTGCATTGAGAAAATGCTAGAGGGGGTGAATAGCGTTTGTAAAACTTTTCTTTTCGTCGATTAAAACCCAGTACATAGCGGAAAACTAAAACACAAAACGCAAGTATTTTTTACTTGGTTCACAGCCCTTCAGTTGCTAATCCAAGCCCTGTGATCCTTAATCGCTTTCGAAGGGAAACACACTAAAAATCTCTTCCTCGTTAGAGGTAAGAGACAAGCGATTACAATGATGTAGAAAAAGACGTAACAACCTTACCCCTCCCCTTTGCAAATAATAATTAAGAAGTAAACAAGATACCGACAAATAACTTGTAGCGGATGCACGGTCGGAGTACCATTGTAGCACGAAGGATTGCGATTGGAGAGCCGGCGCACTTAGGAGTTCAATGATTGATTGATGGTGATTTATGATGATGTAGGGTTTTAGTCCTCTCCTCCTTTTATAGATTGTCACCTTGGAATATGTCCAGATCTAGATCCAAAACTCATGGATCTTATCTTGAGGTGACAGCTTGTCTTTTCATGAGGTGGCGGCATCGATTGATATCTCTTTGACCATGTGCATTGGGTTGATTCGTCGACATCAGCCGAATGATCCTCTTGGCAGTCGGCTGCCTCCAGTCGACTACTGAAACCTTTAGTCGACTACTAGACTTGAGAATTCAAACCAGACACCCGCAACATAAGGTTAGCACAAGATATGCACAATGTCATGCAATGGGATCGTCTTTTGACTATCTGATCTCAACTTCAGCATTACTCCAGAAGTCTTGGTCGGATCGACTCCTAGGATTGTCCTCTAACCGAAAATGCATCCTTACCACCGCTCCACACTTGGAGCGTACCTTTGGTAGCTTTCAGTCACTTGATCACCAAGGTTTCTCCTTCCGAGATTCTCCTGGCATCACCCGACCACCGAGGTTTCTCCTTCCGAGATTCTCCTGGTGTCATCCGACCATCGAGGTTTCTCATCCCAAGATTCTCCTGGTGTCATTGGCCACCGAGGTTTCTCATCCTGAGATTCTCCTGGTGTCACCCAACCACTGAGGTTTCTCGTCCCGAGATTCTCCTAGTGACCACCGAGGTTTCTCGTCAGGAGATTCTCCTTGTGTCGTTGACCTTGGCAAAGTGTAATACAATCCTGCACACTTAGCATAACACATGAGATAAAAAAATATCTTAACTTTGAATCTTTTCCATTATCAAAACCAAGGTTTGATTATCTAATGCCCCTACACCAACATCTATGAGATCTTCTATGGGTTGGAAGCATTCACCTGCCTTGAGGTTCCAATGGCTTTCTCTTTGTTTCCATTTTTGGATTTCTAATTGTTGGGAGGTGATGGTCAGATTTGATGCTTCAACTTGTTTTTGTAGCTGCTTGATATGTGCGTCTTTGAGAGAGAGCTCTTTCTTGTAATGTACTATTATTTGTTCCCGATCAACAGAAAAGGTCTCCACTTGCAGTTGTAGCCATTGTATTTTTTGTTGGAGTTCAGTTTCTTTGGTTGTACGATCGGGAGAGGAAGGAAGGTTGGTCTGTATTCTCAGACTGATTGTTGCGAATTGTTTAGGAACAGTCTGGGTGACCGTAGTACAGGTAGATGGGGCAGGAGGCACTGCATAAGGTTGTGGCTTTGAATATGAGGTGGAAGGTTTGCAATGTTGGATCGGGTATTCAGATAGCCATTGTTCAAATGATTGCAGCTTGGAGGTACTTTGAAAAATAAAAAGGAATTATTATAAAATGATCTATTTGTATAGATAAAGAAACTTACTGTCAGGAGGCTTTCTTGTATTTCTTGTAATATTTGGGGAGTATCAGAGGAAGAAGGGAAGAAAGTAGGCTGCGGTAAGGTAGACTCTAATACAGGAGGGTATTCTTATATCCTCATATATGGCATCTAATATAACATTTGATACACGTATGCATAAAATATTTATCTTTTTGTGCATTGTTTGATAGTACAGGTGGTATGAGGAGATTATTCTTTGTTTACAAGATGTGAGTAGACCTGTCATGGGTGATATAAAATAAGGTAACCATAGACACAGTGCGAATATGAAGGGTTAAACATTCATTGCAAACTTATTTAGAAATAGTAAGTGTTACAAAAAGAAATTTTTCATTACAAATATTCATGAATTATAGGATATTTATTACAAAGACTACTACTCAGAATTTATATCCGAGTTTGTGTTGAAGGCTTCTGGAGAGGAATTTTTATAAGCTTCTTCTATGCTGAGTTAATGGTTGGGTAGGCCTAGCTTGAGGTAATTCTTCTCGTTGGCTACCTCTAAATCGCCCTCAAAACCTCTTTGGAAGTATCTACTGTATTTTTTGGTTGTTTGGGTTAGGATTTTGGTTTGCTCATATGCCTATCTCTCGGCTTTGGTCTCATTTAATTGGGATAGTTCCTGGTTCAAATGACTGGCTCGAATTATTTGTTCAATTACAGTATGGACCAATGCATGGAAATGTTGTTGTAGTATATCAATGTGAAAATGGGTTTCATCCAGGCTATTAAAGGTGGTGTTTTGAAGGGAAATGTGTGTTGGTGTAGGGGCACCAGATAATCGAACCTAGGTTTTGATTATGGCAAAGACCCAAAGTTAAGGTCATATCGTTATCTCATTAGTTAAGCTAAGTGTGCAAAAATGATTAAGCTGAGATGAAGGTCAGCAACACCCGGAGAATCTCGAGTCGGGAAACCGTGGTGGTCGAGTGACACCGGAAGAACTTCATGGGAGTCAAAGAACCCAGGTGGAGACCAGAAGCAAAGCGATAGGTCATAAAAGACCAGAGGTAAGCATGAGTGCCAAGATATATGGTAAGGTCGTGTCCTCTGTACAAGGACGACTGTAGGCGGTGATCCGACTAAGACTTCCAGTGGAAGGTCTAGGTCGAGATCGGACGGTAAGGAACCGTCATATTTACCATATTTCATGGTAACCTCTTATTGTAGGGGAGCGACCAGGCTGGCAGTCGACTACTGCACATCAGTCGACTGATGACGACGAATCAGCCAAATACGCAAGGTCAAAAAGGCTAATATTTGAGGTCGCCACTTCACGATAAGATAAGGTGCCACCTCGTGATAAGTTCCACAAGTTGAAGATCTAGATCTAGAATTATTCCAAGGCACAAGCCTATAAAAGGAAGGGAGGACTCCAACCCAAAGATCATCCATCTTGCTCTCAAAGTGCTCCCTCAATGTTAAAGCTCTAATGTCGCAACGCCATCATAACGTCGACGCAACGCCATGCTTACAATCTCTTCGTCGGCAGCACCTAGGTTATTTTATTTATTGTATTCGTGATTTTAATAGTAACAAGGTGAGGTAGGTTTGTTGCCTCATCCTCGAGCTTTCATTTTTATGGTCGTTGTCTCCTACCTCCAACGAGGAGGAGAATCTATAGTGAATTGCCCCTTCATACACAGTTAAGTATCGTGGGGCCTTGGAGTAGCAACCGCTGGGTTGTGAACCAAGTAAAAATAAATTTATTTTATTTATTTTTCCGCTGAATTACTCTTAGTTTTAATCTAACAAATGAAAAGACAAAAAGTTTTACGCTCGCTATTCACCCCCTCTAGCGACGCTTTTACAATCGAACAATTGGTATTAGAGCGGGGGTGCTAAGATTTGATGAAACCACCAATCTAGCACTTTTTTGGCTTTCTTTTCATATTTTTTGATTCGTGATTTTTTTTTGGGCTTCTTCTCCGGCACTACTAATCCAAGATGAAATCTTGGTACTCTTCTTTTGGTTGTGTATTTTGCAAGATAATTAATGACCCACATTGAGGGGTATAACACCTCCCAACCTCCGTTTTTTAACGGAGATGATTTTCATTACTGGAAAGGTCGGATGGAGTGATTTCTAAAAACACAAGTCGAGACTTGGATAATCATCCAAACCGGCTTTGCTCTACCCACCAATGATCTAAGCGAGCCCCTGGACTTCGATAAGTGGACAAACACAACTAAAAGACAAATCAAAGTTGATGCAAAAGCCATATAAATCTTGCAATGCGGGCTATCTAAAGAGGAGCTCAACCGTGTCGGCCCATTCATAAGCACAAAGGACTTGTGGAACAAGCTCATCGAGCTTCACGAAGGAACCGCCGACACCAAGGTATGTAAGAGGGATCTACTTTTAAATAAATTGTTTAACATAAAAATGCAAGATCATGAGTCAGCCACTCAACTCCAGGCTCGCATACAAGACATCATGAATGGGCTACATTCGATTAGACAAAAGGTCTAAAACTAGGACATAATTAGGTATGCACTAAACGCATTCCCTAAGACCACCTTGTGGGCATCCATGGTCGATGCCTACAAGGTTTCTAAGGATCTATCAAAAATTTGGTTAGATGAGTTTTTCTTTGAATTTGAACTTCACGAACAAACTAACGCGTTTCGGGCCGAGAAAGGTGTAGCATTGCTTGCAGGTCAAAGACGAAGAGCAAAGAGCAAGCTACCTTCCGAAGAAGAAGGATTCGAACCCGAGGGCGAATCCGAGTCTGAATCAGAAGAAGAGGGCGGAAGATAATCCGAAAAGAAAGGGAACAGTTGAAGAACAAGAAACTCCCACAAACCTACACATGCTACAGGTGCAACAAGAAGGGCCATTACAAGTCAGATTGCCTAAAAATGAAGCCAAAACACAAGCAACCCAAGCATGCTTTTCAAGCAACGTGGGAGAAGGAAGAAGATCAAAATAATGACTTGGCGTTCATGGCGAAACCGTTAGAGTCCGAGTCCAAGTCTGAAGCCAAATACGAATCCAACTCTGACTTTGACTCCGAGGACGACTTCGAGAAGAGACTCAAAGTCGGGTCAAAAAAAAAATTAAGGTAAGTCGTTCATTAATTGGCAATCTTTACCATCCAATTAAAATGTTAAGTAGGAAATTAACTAAGCCCGAGTCTAGAGTCGAGTCGTTGCTCGAGGAGGTTGAAATCCTCAAGCAAGAGGCTAATCTAACTTATTCAACTAGTCAAGTTCAAGAGGGAAACTCAACTCAAGTTGAAAAGCTTGAGGTGGAGAATTCTCTTTTGAAAGGACGAGTTCAAGGGCTTGAGGCTAGGTTGGAAAGATTCACGTTGGGATCTAAAAATCATAACCGACTTCTTGGAACCCAAAAATTTGTGTACAACAAAGCCAGACTCGGGTTTAGTTCAAGGAATACGAATAGGTCTTATATGTCTATCGTAAATCGTAGTCTTCAACGAGTCCAAGAATGGGTGCCAAAGGTTTTGTTAAACTCACATATAAGAACCAATAAGTATTGGATTCCCCAGGATCAAGTCGACTTTTAGATAGACCATATTGGTTCAATGGTCCAAGGGGAGCAAACACTAAAATAGTTTACCCGCTTCCTTAGCAAAATCATTGCATGATTAGTTATTTTATTTTATCTTTTAGAACGGCTAGATAGGACAAATTGTCATGCCCCGAGAGCATGCCGTGCCGAAAAGCAAACGGACGGCATCTTCCCTGTACGTGGCAACATTTCGGGTTAATACAAGGCCCGTAGGCCACAACAACAACAACATATATATATATAAACAAAACAATATAACGAAACACATCAGAAACTAATACAATGACATACCCATAACCACACATATACAAGACAACCACACACCATGCATAACGGCAAGATGGACGACCCCTACTACAAGTCTGCACAGGTGTCATAACTCTACTGTATACACGTACTAATCAAGTTTAGATAAATATCTACTAAACCATAAGTCATCAGGAATTCTTACCTCGTGCTTCTTGGAGCTCAGGTCGCTGTCCATCTCATCTCAAAAACCAAAACCGAAACAAATCGTCTCCCGATAATCCAAAACTCGACACAAAAAAAATATTGTATGACATCACAGAACCTAGGGCTCTGATACCACTAAAGTTGTCATGCCCCGAGAGCATGTCGTGCCGAAAAGTAAATGGATGGCATCTCCCCTGTACGTGGCAAAATTTCAGGTTAATACAAGGCTCATAGGCCACAACAACAACAACATATATATATATAAACAAAACAACATAACGAAACACATCAGAAACTAATACAACGACATACTCAAAACCACACATATACAAGACAACCACACACCATGTATACTGGTATGACTAACACCAGAGCATAAAAAAAACCTCGTCAAAACCTGTACAACATGTGCATACATCACATAACACAACACCATGAAAACTCAGAATACAAAACAAGACATACGAAAAACCCAAAAACCCGGACTCTCGGAGTTGAGATGAGACGATGCCAGCCAGCGGTGCTCCAAGTCCATCACGAAGTCGGCTACCTATTACCTGGGTGACAGAAAAACCCAAGGTCCGTGGTTGTGAGTAAAACTCAGCATGTAAAAGAAAAATATGTATATATCAAATATCACATGTAATTCAACAACATAATCTAGAGGTGCAACAGGTATATCCGCATAGTATATAAATACAATCATATACTGTCTAACCAAATGAACAACGTAAAATGCAGACATAGCTGAAAGTCTGCTATGCTACTCTAATCCAACCTGAGTATATATCCAACATATATATAACAGGAAGAGTAATTCCAACTCACAATATACTCATGCTACAGGTCAAGGTATCTAATGGTCTGTCCAACACATATACAAGTATCCGATACAATCGTATAACAGATGCAAGAAGCATGTATGAATATGATGTACAACCAAATGCAGCAAGCATAGTACAATCAAATGCAACATCACAATAAGCATATATATATAGACTGCATCTATATATATATTGACCACAACCATGCCTATATATATATACATGCATATATGTATATATATATGGTAATATGCAAAGCGCCATAAAATACGGCAATGCAGCATGCATGGTCATGCCTGTGCACCCCTACTCGCTACCACGACCCCAGTGTGGCCTAGGTGACACGACATGACAACTGTCCCAACTCAACACCAACCACCACTCTAGAGTGGCCGAGTGGACAGTATGATCAAGTAGCATATGAGCGTAAAGAGCTCGCTACACAACGGGGGTCCCTGCTACTGGCCACTCCGACTGACACTACCAATGAGTGGTCGAGTGCCACGCACCCAGGACAACTGCACGCAACTCCAACTTCCACCGTCTATAGTGGTAGAGTGCGACACAACAAATGCTCTGCTCTCACACCAGTTACTCCTCGGGGAGTAACCTGGGAGCCAAGATGACTGACGACTCTCTCGACCCCAAGGGAGACTATGTCATCAGAATGTATGCAAATGACATGAATGTGTTGTAACACATACAACCATCTACCACAGACTCTCTATTCAACAAAGAGTCGTATCCATCTGATCAATACACTCTCTATCCTGTAGAGAGTCATACTCAATTGATCGACGGACTCTTTATCCTGTAGAGAGTCGTACTCAACTGATCAAACTCTCTATCCAATAGAGAGTCGTACTCAACTGATCGACGCACTCTCTATCCTGTAGAGAGTCATACTCAACTAATTATATCAAGCTATGACCACCGGTCTGTAACGACACACTAAATACCACTCACCTGACCATTTACACAATACATGGTCGGTGGTAAACATACAACCTAAGGGTACTAGAATAACCCTAGGTTCAAGACATTGTCTACCTACGGATGACCTCTTTGCCCAATTTACAATTAGGTTGTCATCCGGACTTTACTATTTGCACTTAACTAAACAAATTCTAGGTTACTTACATCACCTATATATATAACTTCTAATCATGATAAAATCAAACATGATAGAAACAATGGAGTTAACAGTCAAAGGTAAAGTATCAAGCATAAGATAAATAAGAATAGAGTCAAGGCAACATGATCATATAAGATGATCATGCATCTAAATCTATATGCATTAAAACTACCTGACCAGGGTAGGAATTACCAATCTGATTCATATATCGTGTCGATAGTCCTCACGTCCATGATCTGTCTCAACCACTTCTTAATTTGCTTAAAGAGTCTGGTCTCAATTTAATCTAAATAAATCAAACATCATCTTGTAATGAATAGGTAGCATATCCAGATCAGTTTACTAAACAGAACAAATACCAAACTATGAACAACCACATCTATACTTACCAAGCTTTGTTTCCATGTGCTCGACTTCTTGATCCTCATAAGATCTGACTCCATCATCATAATATCAAATCTACACCACCATTCTTTGATCCCCACATAGGCATCCAATCTTCTTTCTGGCACAATCCCGAACCACAGATTTGCTTGTCGGTTGTCGAACAACCAACCATCTTTACCAATCCAAATAATAATCTGACCTACTAATCTCCAATTTAACAACAACATCAATACATCAGTTCATCAATTAATCAATGATATACCTTCACAGAGATTCAAATCAAGACTTACCTCTCATAACCAATCCAATAGTCGATTCACAGCTTATATCCAATCACTATACAACTCGATAGCCACCCAACCAGCATATCCTCAACAAAAACCTGACAAGAATCACACACCGAAATTGACATAGGCCAATAAGAAAAATTAGATCCCACTTACCTGCCCTAAATCCCTCGGCAGCTACCCCTTACTTCCATCCTCAGTTCACCGACCAAGGACCCTGCCCTAGCAATCTCTACCGGCGGCAATGGTTGTGCTTCACAATGGACATCTCACCATCCAAGTCAAAAGTGCTGCAAAGCATATCGGAACAAGGATAGCCTCGAGATCTTGATCTGATGAAGGCAAGCTCTGAATCGAAGAGAAAGAAATCCAACTGACCTGCATCCGGAGCGATCAGCCACGACAGTGACTCAAGGTGGCTCACGGTGAAGGAAGAGGGAAAACTGCCAATCAGAGGAGGAAGGAGTCAGCGGTCGATCCAGCGGCTCCTCTTTGAGCACGGTGACGCTGCCACTGTGGTGAGATCGCGTGAGGAGATCCTGTAGGCAAGAAGGGTCGGCGATGGTGGCGTCGTTGTGCTCGCGTAATCCGGCAGCCACTTGGGTGGAGATCTCCGATGAAGCGATGGCGAGGGAGAAGAAACGAGAGGGAGAAGGTTGGCTACGGCGATCGAAGGCAAGAACAACGTCGCCAAGCTGAGCTCGAGCACGGAGAGTCGGCGATAGAAAGAGGGATTCATAGGATTTGGGAGAGAAATTGATCGGGCAGAGAAGGAGAAACGAACATCGCAACCAAAAATGCTCGTGCAGAAAAATTGTTGGACGGCGAGAACGACCCTGCCTTAGGGAAACGGGACTGGTTTTAAATAACGGGTTGGATTTAAGACTTATATAAGTGATTCACTTGTGGTTAAGCTAACCTAGATTAAGTCCAAGCTCGCCCAAATTGATCCAACTCCGTACACCTAATTAATTTATTTTTTTTCGCTGTGGTATTTTACACAAATAGTTAGTCAATTTTAACAACATAGTATCAGGATGCGACGAGATGATAGTACGTTAGGGAAACAATGTCTCGTGTACTTGTGCTAGATAAGGCGTATCTAGCTTGGTACACTTGGCTGAGTTGGACTAGCTGAAGCTACCTAGCCATTTCCTAAACTAGTTAGACCATGAAGTAATCTTAAGTGACTCAAGTAATAAATTTCTTGAATTTTGCTTTGTCTAAGGAAGTGTTTGTTGTTCCGATCAAAGAAGGCCCCTGTGCCTCGCCACGACCTGGAAGTCAATTTCTTGAAAAGTTTACTTGACAAACTAAGGGTTAAATCTGAATCTAACCCAAGGTTGGCTATCTTTAATCAAGTTAAAATTATCTCACAAAACATATAAGGTGAACATATTCTGAGACACATAGAATGGGTGAGATGTTAAGAATAATTGAAACACAGTTACATAATCTTTTCAAAATGCTACCTATTTTCTCAATTATTGCATTTAACGAATAATTATAACTTCGATTGGCCAATACTAAGTATACAACTCTCTAGGCCAAACTTTAGGGCCCCCTAAATCTCTTATACTTCATATATTTGACTAAGGGGGAGAGCAAACTAACTCTAAGAGTTATATTACAAACCTTTGAAGTTGGTGCAGAGGGACATACCTCGAACCAATCTATCTATCTAATGCTAGACGCATGCTTGGCCTCATAGTTAATAATTCTAGACGCATGCTTATACGATGTTTTTTTTAAATCCCTATTTTATATAAAAAAAAACCCCGACACTTTTTTGTTTTATGGAAAAAGGGGGAGAAGAGCGAAAGTTAAGGGGGAGTAACACAAAATTTAATTTTTAAAATTAAAGAATCTTTCTCAAAACTCACCTAGGGTTAAGGGGGAGTATCATTTACTTCACTTGTTTTATGCTTTAATTTTCCCTTAACTTTGTGTCGATTTGCCATAAATCAAAAGGGGGGAGATTGTTGGTGTAGAGGCACCAGATAATTGAACCTAGGTTTTGATTATAGCAAAGACCCAAAGTTAAGGTCATATCATTATCTCATGAGCTGAGCTAAGTGTGTAGGAATGATTAAGCTGAGCTGAAGGTCAGTGACACTCAGAGAATCTAGAGTCGGGAAACCATGGTGGTCGGGCGATACCGGGAGAACTTCATGGGAGTCGAAGAACCCAAGTGGAGACCGGAAGCAAAGCGACAAATCATAAAAGACTAGAGGTAAGCACGAGTGAGAAGAGAGATGGTAAGGTCATGTCATCTGTACAGGGATGACCGTAGGCGACGATCCGACTAAGACTTTCAGTGGAAGGTCTAGTTCGAGATCGGACAGTAAGGAACCATCAAATTTACCATATTCCGTGCTAACCTCTTATTGCATAGGAGTGATCAGGCTGGCAGTCGACTGCTAGCTATTGGCAGTTGACTGCTGCACATCAGTCGACTGATGGAAGACATCAGTCGATTGATGGCAACGAATCAGCAAAATATGCAAGGTCAAAAAGGATAACATTTGATGACACCAGTTCGCGATAAGATAAGGTGCCACCTCATAATAAGTTCCACAAGTAGAGGATCTGGATCTAGAATAATTCCAAGGTGCAAGTCTATAAAAAGAGGGGAGGACTCCAACCAAAAGTGTTGGCAACCGTGCTATTTCTTCGGAATGCTCATAGGCTCCCATGTCCCCGGATTTAAAATTTTCACTAATGAAAACTAATCCGGATGGGATGAGTTTCCTAAGCACAACCAATTCGTCGTCGTGCTAATGACTTGAGCGATCGCTTGAACAAACTAGTTGTTCAAGCAACACAACTCTTCTAGTCAGTTAGCCACGGAAGAGACGACGGACGGATCGCCGATTTTTGTGTTTCTTATCGGGGTCCATGATTATACAAATACATGCAAATGCAAACTAGTATAATCAACATATACTAACATAATGAACATAAGCTAGCATATCAAATAAGAACATGAAAAGAACAATAATAAAAGTTGTGAAACTTTTATACCTCTTGATCTTCTATCGTATGTCCTAACCTCCTTGTAGACTTCGTGTGGGCGAAGATCCTCCACAAGTTGAAGCTTCCTAGATCTTCTTCAATCCAAAGAATGAAGAACTCTCTTTCCCTTCTTGCTTGAGCCAACCACCAATCCACAAAGGATTGATGTCGTCGGCCCCAAGAATAGAGAGAATAATATGGAAACAACCAAGGAACCAAACTAGGGACAAACCCTAGTTTTGGTGCCACGCCAAGAGTGAATAGGAGAAAAGGAATATGTTGGGCCCGCCACTGGAGGGAATAGAGGAAGGAGTCGGCCACACCCTAGGAAGAAGAAGACCTCCTCTCCTATAGTTGCCGCCCAACTTCCTTGCAATCCCTAGCCGCCCAACCTAAGGAGGAAACCCTAATTAGGGTTTCTCCTTAGGCTTTCTTGCCGCCCAACCATGGTGGAGAGAAGATATCTAGGAGCTAGCCACCTCCAAGGAAGAAGACAAACTCCTCCACAAGTGGCCGCCCAACCTTCATTCCCATCCATGGCCGCCCATGCAAAGGAGCCAAAACCCTAATCAAATTAGGGTTTCCTCCATAGGGTTCCTTGCCGCCCAAGCATGGTGGAGAGAAGAGATCTAGGAGCTAGCCACCTCCATGGAAGAAGACAAACTCCTCCATAGGTTGCCGCCCACTCTTCTTCCTCACCTTGGCCGCCCAACCCAAAAGAGCCAAACCCTAATTAGGGTTTCCTCCTAGGGTTGCTTGCCGCCCAAGCAATTGGAGGCTAAACCCTAATCTCCTTAGCATCCATCATCCAACCTCTAAAACTTTTTGCCGCCCAACCCATAGCCACCCTTTTATAGAGTTAGGGTTTAGGCCTTGGTTTAATCTCCACCGTCGGTTCTAGGGTTTTAATCTCAACCGTCGGATCTAGAGATTTAATCTCAACCGTCGGATCTAAAGATTTAATCTCAACCGTCGGTTCTAGGGTTTTAATCCCAACCGTCGGATCTAGAGATTTAATCTCTACCGTCGGTTCTAGGAATTTAATCCCAACCGTCGAATCTAGAGATTTAATCTCCACCGTCGGTTCTAGGAATTTAATCCCAACCGTCGGATCTAGAGATTTGTTTTCCATTATTTGATCTAGACTTCATGAGGTTTATATTAGGCTACGATAGGGACCATGAGGAGGATTTAGGTCTTGGCCACCCGATGGATCGGAACCACACAAACTTGATCCATCAATGATGTTCCATTCCACTAGAGGATCATCATCGAACTACCTCACCAACCCCCATAAATTAATATGGGCTCCATATATTATTTGTACATCCATCTCCCCGTGTTTAAGATATCGAATGTCCGTCAATTAATTGATTTACTGACCATCAATTAATTAACATCTAACTCCTCGAGTAGTACCACTCAACCTTATCATCATGTTGACTAAGTCAACCTACAGGGTTTACATGATGAACCTTATGAGCTCCTCAAGGGGACATCATCAACCTAATACATAGGACACGGATTCCTCCTATAATCAACGGCACACCATGTAAATAATATCATTTCCCAACTTACCAGGCATATTGATTTAATCCATAGAAATCTCACCCTCTGGTAAATCAAAGAAATAAATATTAAGTACATGTGCCCGTTATTATATTGGGATTAAGAGCATGTACAACATAATATCCGAGGTCCGATTCAATTATGCAGTCAGCAATAAATTGAATCACCTCTATGTCGGTCCTGCTCAATACACCTAAGTGTACTAGTGTAACTCTATGTTCAAGATAAAACAATACCAAGCTACACTACAACCATTCTAATGGTTTGTCCAAAACCATCTTGGTTGTGAGCCTTTACTTATATTCTACAAGGGACTGATAACATGATCTTCTGTGCCGCACCCAGGCACTATGTTATCTACAATGTAAAATATTAGACAATATGCACACATATAAATATAACGTGCAAACAATGATCATGTGATTCTTATTTCAAAATAAAGATGTTCATACAAAAGAGCAAGGCTTTCAGTATACATCCCAACAATCTCCCACTTATACTAAAAGACTATGCTGTCATCATACTGCCATACATCTGATTCCTCTTCCCTCCACATGCCTATCAAAGCTCTCGCTAGAAGGGCCTTAGTGAAAGGGTCTACCAGGTCATCCTCTGATGCAATCTAGGCGACAGCTTACTTCTACCTCCTTTACGATTTCTCGTATCAGGTTATACTTGCACTCTATGCATTTACTTACCTTATGGGCTCGTGGTTCCTTTGAGTTTGCAACTGCACCATTATTATCACAATTAATTGTGATAGTTCTGGGCAAACCAGGAATCACATCCAAGTCCATCAGGAAGTTCCTGAGCCACACAGCTTCTTTGGCTGCCTCATAGGCTGCCACATACTCAGCTTCCATGGTGGAGTCCGCCACGCATTTCTGCTGGGCACTCCTCCAAACAATGGCTCCACCTCCCAAAGTAAACACAAACCCTGAGGTAGACTTACTGTTATCCCTATCAGATTGGAAATCAGAATCCGTGTAACCCACAGGGAGTAATTGGTCTGCCCGGTAAACTAGCATATAATCCCTAGTCCTTCTCAGGCACTACAATATATGCTTTACCGCAGTTCAATGTCTCTGTCCTGGATTACTCTGATATCTGCTGACCATGCCTACGGCAAAGCAGATATCTGGTCTCGTACATAGCATACATTAGGCTTCCTACCGCCGAAGCATAAGGAACTGCCTATATCTCCTCTATCTCCTCAGATGATCTAGGACACATATGCTTAGATAAAGGATCTCCATGCCTGAAGGGTAGAAAACCCTTCTTGGAGTTTTGTATGCTAAAACGATCCAAAACCATGTCTATGTATGAAGCTTGGGATAAGCACAACAACCTTGATCGCCAAGGTTGTGACCCACTTCTCCCAAGTCCTTCATATCATACTGTTTGGACGACCATACCCTTACGTCTGATAACACTTCGATGTTGTTGCCAACCACCAAAATGTCATCTACATATAGTACAAAAATACCACTACGTTTTCGTCACATCTCTGATATACACAAGACCCATCCGAACTTTGAATAAATCTATAAGACTGGATTTACTTCCTCAAAGCGGATGTCCCAAGACTTCAAAGCTTGCTTCAATCCATAAGTGGACCGATTAAGCTTATATACAATATGCTCTTTGCCCTTAGCAATGAATCCCTCTGGTTGCTTCATGTAGATAGATTCCTCAAGACTTCCACTAAGGAATGCTGTCTTGACATCCATCAGTCACACCTCATAATCCATATGAGTTGTTATGCATAAGAGCTCCCAGACCTGTCTTGAATCCATAGATTCAATCTCAGTATTCATTGCACTTTGAAAAGATGTTGTATTTATATCTTGGATTGCCTCGTCGTATGTCTAGGGATCAGGTTCATGTTTGCTATGGACCAAATCAGAAGATTTGTCCAAAAACATGAATCTAAGAGGTTGTCTAACAACCCTCCCACTACGACGAGGTATCTTCTGTGTATCCTCTGTGACACGCGGTGCAGTGACATGTGGTATATCCTCTTGTACTGGTGGTACTAAAGAAGTGACTTCCCTTTTAACTCCTCCAGAACAATTTTACTCTTGGGCTTGTGGCTCATCACATAGTCTTCCTCTAGAAATCTGGCGTTCGTGTTAACGATCACCCTCTGATCTCTAGGACTATAAAACAAGTCAGAATAACTCATCATCGATCTAACCATCTCCAAAAGAGTCCTATTCCTTCGCTCTGCTACACCGTTCTGCTGGGGTATGCCAGGTGCAGACAATTGGGATTGAATCTCAACCTCTGATAAGTAATTCCTAAACTCTCCCAAGAGGTATTCACCACTACGATCAGATCGTAGTATCATCTTGAATAATTGTCTATGAAAAAGACAAAATATTCAAAACTACCTCTTGCCTGGATAGACATAGGACCATACGAATCAGAATGAACCAATTCCAACACATCTTTGGATCTATACCCCTTGGCCTTGAAAAGGCCTCTTGGTCATCTTACTCTCCAAGCAAGATTCGTAGGTTGGGAGATCCTCCACCACTAATGAACCCAAAGGTCCATCAGCTATCAACCTTTGAATTCTGCTTAGGTTAATGTGACCAAGCCTAAGACGCCAAAGATATGTTTGGTTCATCTTCGAAGGTTCTTTTCTCTTATTGGAAGAAGATGAGTTATTAACTTCTATTTGCACCGTGGGAGCTTGTGGTTCAAGTTATAAATTTCCTATCTATGTACCTGAATAGATAATGTCCCTATTCCTTTTATAACAAATCTATCATGAAAAGAAATAGATTATCCATCCAAAAACTATTTAGAAACCGAAATCAATTCTTTCTAAATAAGGGTACATAAAGGAAATTCTTAAGAACCAAAAACCTTTATTTTTCTCAAAAGATAAATAAAACATCTCCCACTGCAATAGCCGCCATTTTCATGGCATTGCCCAAGTAAATGGTAATATCCCCTTTAGCTAGTCATCGGGTTTCCTGGAACCCCTACAAAATATTGCAGACATGATTAGTGGCTCTCGTATCTACACGCCAGGTGCCAGTAGATAACACCACCACCCATGTTTAAACGACTAGACCAAAGGATATACTTTTGATCTGTTTTGGATTGGGATAGTCCTCCTTCCAATGTCCATCCTGCTTGTAAGTGAAGTACTTGCCTTTCGGCTTCTTCACTCCTCCCTGAGATCCTCCCACCACATTTGCTCCACCTTGTTTCTCCTTCTTCTTGCCTTTCGGCTTAGAAGTAGAAACCCTTTTGAGCAATGATGGCTTGAGGACACTCTTTGAAGAGTGCATACTTGTACTCCTTAGCAGATAAGACAATATCTTGAATCTTTTCCAATCAACATTATTTAGGTACAGTAAGTTTATTTCCTTTAGTATCACAGTAAGTGGACTGAAAGTCAATTTTGAAAATCCTAAGAATCACATAGATCATTGCTTTAGATTTCCAATATTATTGATTCCTCAAAACAATAAAATTCCGAAATCAACCAACACCTCAAAACACCGAGAATATCGCATGCCATGCAGTGTGGACGTATACGAATTCTACATTTGTAAGAAGAGGTTTTACCCATTAATTTTATTATCTTGTCAACCTTACTTCTTGACAAATAAAATTAATAGTTGGTTCCTCTTTGGCCCTACAAATAAAAGCAGTGACTCCGATGGAGAGGATACTTTATATTTGCATCTAAGTGTGCACCATTACACGATACTAAGGGAATTATTTCGGATTATGTGCCTTACCGCTGTGGAAGTACACACGCTCCTAGATAATTTCCTATAACCATTATTTGACCTAGTGATCCGCAAACAAACTCATCCGCAGGGAGGAAGGCACTCAGAGCCGACACGCAAGTTTGTTGCATCACACGTCAAATTGTAATGGAGGCCGTGGGAATTAATTAAAATATCCCTCTCCCACTTAGTAAATTGAAAAATGAGGAATTTTCAAGCACACACAACATGCATATAAAACAAATCAGCAATAAATATGGAAAAATCAAAATTTTTCCAACTATTATGGCATTGTTCTCCAATATGCGTCCCGTCGTATCGCCACCTCGTCCGCTCCTCCTACGCCATGTACGAGCCATCCGGAGATCCGAGCCGAGAATAAAACCTATTTTATTTTACATCCATCGATCCTATACTCCACGAGGGAGTGTACATGAAATCTAGATTGAAAGTAAAATAAAATAAAGAGTGGCTAAACAATGTCGTATTCAATTACAAAAATTAAATACTAATTTAGCCTCGTCAACCCCGAGGATTCAAATAATATACAATCACACACACATGCAATCACATACATACATATAGCCATAATAGTCGAATCTTATGCCTGCAACCAAAAAGTTAGCCTACGCACATCCTACTATTATCCGGCATACTAAATATATGATATGTGCATGAAAGTAACCGAATCCAAAACACACAAAACCGGAAACCGTGGCTCTGATACCAATTGTTGGCAACCGTGCTATTTCTTCGGAATGCTCATAGGCTCCCATGTCCCCGGATTTAAAATTTTCACTAATGAAAACTAATCCGGATGGGATGAGTTTCCTAAGCACAACCAATTCGTCGTTGTGCTAACGACTTGAGCGATCGCTTGAACAAACTAGTTGTTCAAGCAACACAACTCTTCTAGTCGGTTAGCCGCGGAAGAGACGACGGACGGATCGCCGGTTTTTGTGTTTCTTATCGGGGTCCATGATTATACAAATACATGCAAATGCAAACTAGTATAATCAACATATACTAACATAATGAACATAAGCTAGCATATCAAATAAGAACATGAAAAGAACAATAATAAAAGTTGTGAAACTTTTATACCTCTTGATCTTCTATCGTATGTCCTAACCTCCTTGTAGACTTCGTGTGGGCGAAGATCCTCCACAAGTTGAAGCTTCCTAGATCTTCTTCAATCCAAAGAATGAAGAACTCTCTTTCCCTTCTTGCTTGAGCCAACCACCAATCCACAAAGGATTGATGCCGCCGGCCCCAAGAATAGAGAGAATAATATGGAAACAACCAAGGAACCAAACTAGGGACAAACCCTAGTTTTGCTGCCGCCAGCAAAGATGGAGTGAATAGGAGAAAAGGAATATGTTGGGCCCCGGCCACGGTGGAGGGAATAGAGGAAGGAGTCGGCCACACCCTAGGAAGAAGAAGACCTCCTCTCCTATAGTTGCCGCTCAACTTCCTTGCAATCCCTAGCCGCCCAACCTAAGGAGGAAACCCTAATTAGGGTTTCTCCTTAGGCTTTCTTGCCGCCCAACCATGGTGAAGAGAAGATATCTAGGAGCTAGCCACCTCCAAGGAAGAAGACAAACTCCTCCACAAGTGGCCGCCCAACCTTCATTCCCATCCATGGCCGCCCATGCAAAGGAGCCAAAACCCTAATCAAATTAGGGTTTCCTCCATAGGGTTCCTTGCCGCCCAAGCATGGTGGAGAGAAGAGATCTAGGAGCTAGCCACCTCCATGGAAGAAGACAAACTCCTCCATAGGTTGTCGTCCACTCTTCTTCCTCACCTTGGCCGCCCAACCCAAAAGAGCCAAACCCTAATTAGGGTTTCCTCCTAGGGTTGCTTGCCGCCCAAGCAATTGGAGGCTAAACCCTAATCTCCTTAGCATCCATCATCCAACCTCTAAAACTTTTTGCCGCCCAACCCATAGCCACCCTTTTATAGAGTTAGGGTTTAGGCCTTGGTTTAATCTCCACCGTCGGTTCTAGGGTTTTAATCTCAACCGTCGGATCTAGAGATTTAATCTCAACCGTCGGTTCTAGGGTTTTAATCCCAACCATCGGATCTAGAGATTTAATCTCTACCATCGGTTCTAGGAATTTAATCCCAACCGTCGGATCTAGAGATTTAATCTCCACCGTCGGTTCTAGGAATTTAATCCCAACCGTCGGATTTAGAGATTTGTTTTCCATTATTTGATCTAGACTTCATTAGGTTTATATTAGGCTACGATAGGGACCATGAGGAGGAGTTGGGTCTTGGCCACCCGATGGATCAGAACCACACAAACTTGATCCATCAATGATGTTCCATTCCACTAGAGGATCATCATCGAACTACCTCACCAACCCCCATAAATTAATATGGGCTCCATATATTATTTGTACATCCATCTCCCTGTGTTTAAGATATCGAATGTCCGTCAATTAATTGATTTACTGACCATCAATTAATTAACATCTAAATCCTCGAGTTGTACCACTCAACCTTATCATCATGTCGACTAAGTCAACCTGCAGGGTTTACATGATGAACCTTATGAGCTCCTCAAGGGGACATCATCAACCTAATACATAGGACACGGATTCCTCCTATAATCAACAGCACACCATGTAAATAATATCATTTCCCAACTTACCGAGCATATTGATTTAATCCATAGAAATCTCACCCTCTGGTAAATCAAAGAAATAAATACTAAGTACATGTGCCCGTTATTATATCGGGATTAAGAGCATGTACAACATAATATCCGAGGTCCGATTCAATTATGCAGTCAGTAATAAATTGAATCACCTCTATGTCGGTCCTGCTCAATACACCTAAGTGTACTAGTGTA
This sequence comes from Wurfbainia villosa, assembly GCA_025175895.1. Taxonomy (NCBI): domain Eukaryota; kingdom Viridiplantae; phylum Streptophyta; class Magnoliopsida; order Zingiberales; family Zingiberaceae; genus Wurfbainia; species Wurfbainia villosa. Next base: position 98,289,372 of record CM045990.1, read on the forward strand.
ACTCTATGTTCAAGATAAAACAATACCAAGCTACACTACAACCATTCTAATGGTTTGTCCAAAACCATCTTGGTTGTGAGCCTTTACTTATATTCTACAAGGGACTGATAACATGATCTTCTGTGCCGCACCCAGGCACCATGTTATCTACAATGTAAAATATTAGACAATATGCACACATATAAATATAACGTGCAAACAATGATCATGTGATTCTTATTTCAAAATAAAGATGTTCATACAAAAGAGCTAGGCTTTCAGTATACATCCCAACAAAAAGATCATCCATCTTGCTCTCAAAGTGCTCCCTCAACGCTAAAGCTCTAACACTACAACGACGTCATAACGTCGACACAACACCAAGCTTACAATCTCTTCGTTGATAGTAGCTAGGTTATTTTTGTTGGTGCTATCGGCCTAGGTTACAATTGACCAGACTCGAGTTTGACTCGTGCGGTATTTTGATGTTCGACAAAAACGTATGACAATGTGATTGTCATGGAAAGTCCAAGTCTTGAGTACTTGGAATGAGAAGTCCAAGCATGAGTCTTGGCAAATGGAAAGTCCAACATGGGTTGGCAAGGAAAGTCCAAGCATGGGTCTTGGCAAGGGAAAGTCCAAGCTTGAGTCTTGGCAAATGGAAAGTTGGGAATACCTACCAACTCTTGGCAAGTTGGAAAGTTCAAAGGTTCTCTTTATACATGGAAAAATAAGGAGGAATGGGATGTTGGGAATAGCATGAAGAGTTCGAGGAAGATAAATATGATTAATATAAGATATTTTATTATTTGTTTATATATTTTATCTAATTAATACTTGGCAGGAAAATATAAAGCACGTGAAGCATTCAAAGGATATATTTTGAATATAAGTGGGAAAAATGGTTACAATGACAACTTGGCAAAGTGCATTAAAGTAAATTCACCTTAAGGAGAAGGTGGGGTGAACCATCTATAAAAGGGGCAGAGGTGGAAGGAAGCAGGGGATGGTTGTTTCTTCACTATTCGGTACCTTAAAGATCTCCTTCTCACTTCTTCTTATCCATTCATTCATGTTGTTATTTTCTTCATACTCTTACAAACTTTAGCGTCGGAGTGGTCGTGCTAGGAAGATGGCCTATATCTAACGTTCCTTCTCTAAGTGATAGATCTAACTCTACTTCCAAGATCCAAGGTGATTCCAGGAGAAGATCTCTCTTTATCTAATCTCTAATCTTCTTTGGTAACAGATCCAACAATCCACAAGGAGTAGGGAGATCTTAGTAGGTCGAAGAAGTGAACACCATCAGGGGAGAAGAGGTTAAAGTTAAAGGTTAAAATTAAAAGGGGGAGTAGAAAGTGTTGGTGCAAGGGCACCAGATAATCGAACCTGTGTTTTGATTATGGAAAAGACACAAAGTTAAGTTTACATCATTGTCTCATGAGCTAAATCAAGTGTGCAGAAAGTCTAAGCTAAACCGAAGGTCAACGACACCCAGAGGGAGTTGTGGTACACCGAGGGAACTTCGTGGGAGTCGAAGAACCTAGGTGGAAGATCGGAAGCAAAGCGACAGATCTTAAAGGACCAGAGGTAAGATCGTGTGAGTGAGAAATGGTAAGGTCGTGTCCTCTGTACGAGGATGACCGTAGGTGGCGATCCGACTAAGACTTCCTATGGAAGGTCTAGGTCGAGATCGGACGGTAAGAAACCGTCGCATTTACCATTTTCTGTGCTAGCCTCTTATTGCAGGGAAGTGGCCAGGCTGGTAGTCGACTACTGGTCATTGGGCATCAGTTGACTGATGGCGACGAATCAGCCTTTTGCGCTAGATCAAAACATATAATGTTTGACGCGGCCACTTCGTGATAAATTTGGTACCACCTCGTGATCTGTTCCAAAAGATGGGGAGACTTATTCTGAGGCCAAACTCTATATTGTTAGGACCTGTGTGCCCGCTAGAGGGGGGTGAATAGCGACGTGACCGTACGTAGATTGAATTTGATCGTGATCATCTCTACAATTTCATGTTAGCGCAGTGGAATAATGATAATAAAAACAATAACACGAAATGAAACAACCACGGACACAAGGATATAACGTGGTTCGGAACCAAAATGGTTCCTACTCCACGGATTAAATACTCCTTCTCGACACAAGTCGGAGGTGGAGAAACCTCTTACAATAAGATTACAACTATAATCAAATAAATACAAGCAAATAAAATGAGATACAATGCAATATAAGTAAAGAGAATGCTTTACAAATGCCTTTCGATTGCTTGCTTGTTGATCGCTTGAATCGTGGTTGAAGACCCTGATTTGCAGCAGCAAATCGCCTCAAAAACGTCCAAGAAATCACTGCCAAAAACCCTCCCGTCGAGCTCCTTTTATCCTTGCGCGCGATCTGGATTTCCGCCTATCAGTCGACTGCCATAAGTCACCAGTCGACTGATGCCACTGTTGTCGTGAGACAACGGCTCGATCCACGCTGAAAAAACTCCAACAGATCTCTTGGCGATCATTTGCCAGCCACGTCGTCGGCTTGCCGATCGACTCACGGGCATTCGTGCTCACGGTGAACTAGCGATGGTATTGTCCCTTGGCGATCGTGCTACATCGACCGATCATTGCTCGATGGCGATCGCCCGGGCTCGCTAAACTGGCAGTCGAACTCAAGTCGACTCACGGCAGTCGAACCGGCCATAATGCCAGTCGACTGCCAACCTCAAAAAAGAGGTTTTAACCCGAGTATGGTGCCCCCATACTTGCTAGACCACCCTTAGCCTAGACCTAAGCCTTCTAGCCACCTACATCAGCCTCACGCCTCTCGGATCCCTCCAAGTCATCCATGACTTGTTCATCCATCGCGCTAGCCTCCAGGTGCTTCCCTCGGCTATGTCATGCTAACGGTGTCTACACCACCAAGGCACATTGGACTTACACCGCCAAGACTCCGCTTGGACTTTACGCCGCCAATATCCATCCCCTTGGACTTCTCAAATGCCAAGACTCAAGCTTGGACTTTCCCTTTCCAACCCATGTTGGACTTTTCCTTATGCCAAGTACTCAAGACTTGGACTTTCCCAAATGTCAAGTACCCATGACTTGGACTTTCCCTTAATCACATGGTCAACCCTAGTCAACCATCAAAGTCTCCCTCGAGTCAAACTCGAGTCTAGTCAATTATAACCTGGGTCGATTGCTCCAACAATCTCCCCAACATATTAACCGACATCAATGTCCAACATCAATGTCAAACCACTTTGTCAAACATCCTATGTCAAACATCAAAACATTACTCGAGTCAAACTCGAGTATGGTCAATCGTGACCTGGGCCGATTGCACCAACAATCTCCCCCTTTTTGATGTTTGACAAAACAAACCTTGAGTTATTCCCCTAACTCAAATTCCCCTACCAATTTTCCAAATTGGTAATTTAATCTTCTCCCCCTTTTTGACATACATCAAAAAGGTTATCTCTCCAAGGAGGTCAATGTCTCATGTCCTAATGAGATCTTACAATCTCCCCCTTGATCCAAAAATACCTAGGATGTCTACCATCTTCCTAGTGATAAGTCCCATATCACTCAAGAGAGGCAATCCTATATTCTCTCCCAATTTCCAAATTGGGTCTCTCAAAATCCCATCAATTTTCCCAATTGATGATACTCTCCCAATAACTTCTCCCCCTTCAAGAAGAGAAACACATCCATCATCCCAAGATGGATAACTCCCCCTAAAGGCTTGCTCCCCTTTGACCATTGCACCAAAAATGTCCTTGGGAAATCCTTAAGCCAATAGGAACTTTAAACCATCAAAATTAAGGTTCTAAGTTCAACATACAACTTTCACTCACCCTAAATTTGATACTTTGACCTAACACCGCTCCTAATCCATATCCAATGGATTTTCTCCCTTTATAATGCTTCCCAAAGCATATCCTAGGGTTAGGAGTGATTAGGAACCTTTACCATAGCTGAACACGGGCTAAACAACCTTGTTTTCCATAAATCAGACCTGGCAGTCGACTCCTGACAGTAACCAGTCGACTGCCACCCATATCAGTCGACTGCCACCAAGGGCAGTCGACTGATAGCTAAAATTTCCAAATTTCAGCTATCAGAATCGAGATTCAGAAAATCATAACTAATTATACGTGTATCGAAAAATCACGAAATTTGATACGTATAACACCTATGACCAATACAATGGGTGAAAAATGATTTATAAATGTTTTCAAAACCTTTATTGGATCATATTCCTTGGGCTCTATGCACATGACTTGCACATAAGCTTTCCCAATGATCCACGAATCATATAAGATGAGTTTGAGTTCATCTAGATGCAAAACCTATGCACCTTGAACTTAACTCATATCCTAGCATCTCACATGTATCTAGGGTGTATAAAATACACATACATGTCAATTTAATGTGAGATGTGGGTTTTTGTTCATCCTAATCTAGGGTTTCATGCATTATCTAAGGCAACCCTACTTGATTCCCTTATAAATGGGACTTCAAGTCATGTCATAGTCCTTAAATCAATTTCAACCAAATTGTCTTAAATTCATGAATGATTATGGCATTTAGAGATGATATAGATAAACACATGCTCATAATCATGATGTCATGGCATAATATGAAATCTAAAAACACATGACATTAATCCTTAAACCTAAGCATAACCATGACATATAAAATGATTAAAAATAAACATGATGTCATGACATGGCATATGGCAATCAAAACATGGCAAATAAAAAGTATAGGTATAAGAATACCTAAATTTTAATAATAATTGCCATTTGATATAATTAGATATATTTGCCATATTATCATTAATCTCCCTAGTGTGCCAAAAACCCAAAATGACACACTAACCTCTAAACCTAAATTGTGCCAATTTAATTGATTTTTCTTAATTTCAAAAATGCATTGGCACATCCTAAAATATTTTAGGATATTAATTCAAATCTATTTCCAAGGTAACCATAACCTTGAAAATATCCTTAAGTGCCACCTTTACCATGCTACCCATCCAATCAAGGTTGGCACACCCTAAACCCATCTAGCGTGAATCAATCACGCTCTTAGGAACCCAAAACCGATTTGAGCTCCTAGGGTTAATTAGGTATTCCTTAGGGATAACCTCCCTAGATATCTTCCTAATGACCCTCCTAGTCTTGTTAGCCTTGGTCATTTGGGTCTTACCTAGGTTGACTCTAGGGGTAACTCCCCTTGCAACCTTCTTAGTGGCCACCCTAGGTTTCCTAGAAACCCTAGCCACTAGGCACAACCTTTGGTCAACCTTAGGTATGACTTCCCTATTGACCTTGGTCTTCCTAGACCTAGTTTGTGTTCCATAGTCAAATGGAACACTATGATAAGCCACCTTAGGCTTAGGTTTGTGACCCAAACCTTGCTTGCCCTTGGTTGACTTTTGACTCTTAGGTCCTAAGTGTTGACTTTGAGATTTGGACCTAGACTTTTGATCATTTGACCCTTTAAATTGGTTTTGTATATTCCTAAGGGTCTTTTCTAGTTTTTCAAGTCTTGACCTCAAGACTTGATTTTCCTTTTCTAATTGCCCAATTTTTGAGTTTTGATTTAAACCATGGGCATTGAACTTCCTAGGCATATGCCTAGCCCATTTAGGATTGAAACCTAGGTGCTCTTGCACCTTTTTAATGGTCTCCCTAGGTAAAATTTTTCTAGAGTTATTTGACCTAGGTTTGTCCTTAGATAAGTTGTTTTTAGGGACATTAGTCCCAAATTTCTCCCTATTTCCTACATGGACTCTCTTAGCTCCTAAACAAAATTCCTCACTTCTAGCATGCTCTTTATGATAAATAGCAAGACTATTGAAATTATTCCTAGCATGCTTTTGACTATATAAACTAGAAAATGCATTACTAAAATATACCTTAGGGTTAGCCTTAGCTCCCCCTACTTGTGATGCTTCTTCTTGGGTCTTTTTGCTCCCCCTAGGGCATTGGCTTCTATAGTGCCCCTTTGAGTTGCACTTGAAGCATATGATATGCTCCTTGCTCTTGATATTTGGGGAACCGGCATCCTTGATCTTTGGTGCCGGTGGAGCTTTTCTTACTCTCTTTGGGCATTTGCTCTTGTAATGCCCACTTTCCCTACACTCAAAGCAAATTATATGATTTTTATTTAAACCTAAATTGCTTGAGTTACCTAGTTCGGTGGTAGGTGTCGGAGTTGTATTTTGAGCTTCCTCATCTTGATCGGATGTTGAAGCTTCTTCTTGTTGCTCCGGTATGGAAGTTCTCTCCTCCCCCTCAATCCTTGAGGTTGATGCTTCTTCCATCTCTTCCACCTCTTCTTTCTCCGATCTGGAAGTCGACTCCCTATCAACTTCCGACTCCTCAAGCTCTTTAGATGGGGATGTGCTTGCTTGAGCTTGAGAGGGTGAGCACTCCTCTTCTTCTTCTTGGATTGATGATGGATTTTCATGAAGCTTTGCCACTTGGCTCCACAACTCCTTAGCATCCATATAGTCCGCTACCATACACACAATCTCATTAGGGACCAAATCAAGGATAAATTTTATTACCTTCATGTTTTTCTCGAAAGCTTGGAGTTGATCTTCACTCCACTTCTTCTTCTTGAGGAACCCTCCCTTTGGTCCTATTGGATAGCTATATCCCTCCATTAAAATGGACCATTCTTCGAAGTCCCTCATCATTAAGAAATCTTCGATCCTTGCCTTCCATTGTCTAAAACCTTCTTGTCCATAGAAGGTATATGGGATAGGTGTGTTGATATCTCATCCCAATTGTCCTTGGACTTCCATCTTTTACCCTCTAGCTTGCTCCCTTCGTTGTTAGACTTAGAAGAGCGGCCTCGCTCTGATACCACTTCTTAGGACCTGTGCGCCCGCTAGAGGGGGGGGTGAATAGCGACATGACCGTACGTAGATGGAATTTGATCGTGATCGTCTCTACAATTTCGTGTTAGCGCAGTGGAATAATGATAATAAAAACAATAACACGAAATGAAACAAACACAGACACAAGGATATAACGTGGTTCGGAACCAAAATGGTTCCTACTCCACGGATTGGGTTCGTACGAACCCTAGTGATGCCAATCACACACCACTATGACAAATACTCCTTCTCGACACAAGTCGAAGGTGGAGAAACCTCTTACAATAAGATTACAACTATAATCAAATAACAACAAGCAAATAAAATGAGATACAATGCAATATAAGTAAAGAGAACACTTTTGAAATGCCTTTCAATTGCTTTCTTGTTGATCGCTTGAATCGTGGTTGAAGACCCTGATTTGCAGCAGCAAATCGCCTCAAAAACGTCCAAGAAATCACTGCCAAAAACCATCCCGTCGAGCTCCTTTTATCCTTGCGCGCGACCTGGATTTCCACCTATCAGTCGACTGCCATAAGTCACCAGTCGACTGATGCCACTATTGTCATGAGACAACAGCTCGATCCACGCTAGAAAAACTCCAACGGATCTCTTGGCAGTTGACTGCCAACATTGGCAGTCGACTTCCAGCCACGTAGTTATCCCGATCGGCTACACGCATTTTTTATGGCGGTGAACTAGCGATCATGACCTCCATCCCTTGATCGACTATCGACACCCTCATTGCTCGATGACGATCGGCAAAGCAGGCTCAAATTGGCAGTCGAACTCAAGTCGACTCAAGACAGTCGAAACGACCATAATGTCAGTCGACTGCTAACCTTAAAATTGAGGTTTTAACCCAAGTATGGTGCCCCCATACTTGCTAGACCACCCTTAGCCTAGACCTAAGCCTTCTAGCCACCAACATCAGCCTCACGCCTCTCGGATCCCTCCAAGTCATCCATGACTTGTTCATCCATCGCGCTAGCCTCCAGGTGCTTCCCTCGGCTATGTCATGCTAACGGTGTCTACACCGCCAAGGCACATTGGACTCATGCCGCCAAGACTCCGCTTGGACTTTACGCCGCCAATATCCATCCCCTTGGACTTCTCAAATGCCAAGACTCAAGCTTGGACTTTCCCTTGCCAACCCATGTTGGACTTTTCCTTGTGTCAAGTACTCAAGACTTGGACTTTCCCAAATGCCAAGTACCAATGACTTGGACTTTCCATGCCAAGTACCCATGACTTGGACTTTCCCTTAATCACATGGTCAACCCTAGTCAACCATCAAAGTCTCCCTCGAGTCAAACTTGAGTCTAGTCAATTATAACCTGGGTCGATTGCTCCAACAATCTCCCCAACATATTAACCGACATCAATGTCCAACATCAATGTCAAACCACTTTGTCAAACATCCTATGTCAAACATCAAAACATTACTCGAGTCAAACTCGAGTATGGTCAATCGTGACCTGGACCGATTGCACCAACATATATGTCACGCCCCGAGGGAGTCCCTGCCCGACCAAAATTCTGGCAGCATCTCCCCTGTACGAGTGACAATATCACACTTACATACAAGGCCTACACGACCACTATACATCGGTCAACACGACCGGAACAAAACTACACACGCAGGTCATAAATAGGCCCCAAGCCAACAATCAAAGAAAATAACAAAAGTCTATCAAATCTAGACTTACCCCTTCTTCCATCTGGGCAGGAATACACAACCAAATCCAATCGAATAAAAATCCGAATAGAGGTCCATAAGGACATACCAAATATCACCAAAATATCAACGAGTACATAAATCAAACACCAGTCCTAAACATATCTTCTAGTCAATACCAAAACCATAAATCAAATAACAAGAAAACTATCATTACGAGGGGGTTTGGCAGCTGGACTCTCCTGACAGCATCATCCTGAAATAGATAAAAAACAACGGAGTAAGTTCAATGAACTCAGCGAATAATAGTCGATATGCATAGTAAGATATAACTAACAATAATAATCATGCCCGTACAGTCTCATATATACGATATGCAAGAAAGAAATGCGAAAAGACTATACTTACTTGAATCTCCTATCCTAATATAGGAGCATGTGCCATACTAGCAGAAATAAAGTCGTCAGACCAAATACAAATACGTATCCTGTATGCATGGCAATCATATGCAACATCCAAGGCACCAATCAAAATGCAGCAAACATAATACAAATGTCATCCATGCAAAATGCATGTGATGCAAATGACATGGTCACCCCTGACGCCAGTCAGCCGCCTCACACGTGATGGTGAAGCCGAGTGGGTAGGGCTATGACAACTATGTACTCCGCCATCACTGCTCCTGAGTGACCTGTTGGAATGTATACTGAAAGCCTAGCTCTTTTTGTATGAACATTTTATTTTGAAATAAGAATCACATGATCATTGTTTGCACTTTATATATTTATTATATGTGTGCATATTGTCTAATATTTTACATTGTAGATAACATGGTGCTTGGTGTGGCACAGAAGATCATGTTATCAGTCCCTTATAGAATATAAGTAGAGGCTCACGATCAAGATGGTTTTGGACAAACCATTGGCATGGTTGTAGTGTAGCTTGGTATTGTTTTATCTTGAACATAGACATACACTAGTACACTTAGGTGTATTGAGCAGGACCGACATAGAGGTGATTCAATTTATTGCTAACTACATAATTGAATCGGACCTCGGATATTATGTTGTACATGCTCTTAATCCCGATATAATAACGGGCACATGTACTTAGTATTTATTTCTTTGATTTACCAAAGGGTGAGATTTAGATGGATTAAATCAATATGCACGGTAAGTTGGGAAATGATATTATTTACATGGTGTGTCGTTGATTATAGGAGGAAACAGTGTCCTATATATTAGGTTGATGATGTCCCCTTGAGGAGCTCATAAGGTTCATCATGTAAACCCAGCTGGTTGACTTAGTCAACATGATGATAAGGTTGAGTGGTACTACTCGAGGAGTTAGATGTTAATTAATTGATGGTCAGTAAATTAATTAATTGACGGGCATTCGATATCTTAAACACGGGGAGATAGATGTACAAATAATATATGGAGCCCATATTAATTTATGGGGGTTGGTGAGGTAGTTCAATGATGATCCTCTAGTGGAATGGAACATCATTGATGGATCAAGTTTGTGTGGTTCCGATCCATCGAGTGGCCAAGATCCAACTCCTCCTTATGGTCCCTATCGTAGCCTAATATAATCCTCATGAAGTCTAGATCCAAGAATATAAAACAAAACTCTAGAACCAACGGTTGGGATTTAAATCCCTAGATCCGATGGTTAGGATGAAACCCTAGAACCAACGGTTGGGATTAAATCCCTAGATCCGATGGTTGGGATAAATCCCTAGATCCGATGGTTAGGATGAAACCCTAGAACCAACGGTTGGGATTAAATCCCTAGATCTGATGGTTGGGATGAAACCCTAGATCCGACGGTTGGGATGAAACCCTAGATCCGACAGTTGGGATGAAACCCTAGATCCGACGGTTGGGATAAAACCCTAGATCCGACGGTGGAGATTAAATCCCTAGATCCGACGGTGGAGATTAAAGGAGGCTTAAGCCCAATTCTATAAATAGAGGGCTTAGGTTGGGCGGCAAGTAATGGTTCAATTGGAGTTAGGGTTTTAGGTTGGGCCGCTAGGGTTTGGAAGCCAAAGGGTCGGCGCCCATCTTCTTCCATCAAGACTTTGCCGGCGCCCATCCTCTTGGTCCCTCTCTTATTCCTTGGCCAGCGGCAACCTCTCTTCAAGGTTGGCCGGCGTTCACTCCTCCATTCTCTCCAAGGTGGCCGGCGGTTCCCCATACATTGGTGGCCGGCGCTTCATCCATTCCTTCCTTGGCCGGCGGTTACATCAAACTCCCTTGCTTGGTGGCCGGTTCTAGAAAGGAGAAGTTTTGTTGGTTCTTCTCTTTGTTCGCAGCGAACAAGGAAGGGAAGAACGCGATCTAGAAGGCTTCTACTCATGGAGGATCTTCGCCCACACGTCGTCCACGAGGAGGATAGGACATACGGTAGAAGATCGTGAGGTATAAAAGTTTTACAACTTTATTTTCTGATCTTAGCATGTTCTTTTATGTGTTGATTATACAAGTGTGTGTATGTATATATTTTGTATAATCATGGACCCCGAAGACAAACACAAAAACCGGCGATCCGTCCGTCGTCTCTTCCGCGGCTAACCAACTAGAAGAGTTGTGTTGCTTAAACAACTAGTTTGTTCAAGCGATCACTCAAGTTGTTAGCACGACGATGAATTGGTTGTGCTAAGGAAACTCATCCCATTCGGATTAATTCTTTCATTAGTGAAAATTTTAATCCGGGGACATGGGAGCCAATGAGCCTCCGAAGCAACTCCCTGCAAGTGGTATCAGAGCCACGGTTTCCGGTTTTGTGTGTTTTGGATTCGGTTATTTTCATGCACATATCATATATTGAGTATGTCGGATAATAGTAGGATGTGCGTAGGCTAACTTTTTGGTTGCAGGCATAAGATCCGACTATTATGGCTATTTGGTTGTATGTGATTGTTTTGTGTGTGATTGTATGTATATTATTTGAATCCTCGGGGTTGACGAGGCTAGATTAGTATTTAATTTTTGTAATTAAATACGGCATTGTTTAGCCGCTCATTTTAGTTTACTTTCGATCTAGATTATTTGTACACTCCTTCGTGGAGTATAGGATCGATGGATGTAAATTAAAATGATATATCTCGACTCGGATCTCTTTGGTGACTTGCGCATGGGAAAAGATGGAGCGGACGAGGTGGCGACACGACGGGATGCGTATTGGAGAACAATGCCATAATAGTTGGAAAAAATTCTGTTTTTTTTTCCATATTTATTTCTTATTTGTTTTATATGCATGTTGTGTATGCTTTAAAATTCCTCATTTTTGATTTACTAAGTGGGAGAAGGATATTTTAATTAATTCCCACGGTCTCCATTACAATTTGACGTGTGATGCAACAAACTTGTGTGTCGGCTCTGAGTGCCTTCCTCCCTGCGGACGGGTTTGTTTGCGGATCACTAGATCAAATAATGGTTATAGGAAATTATCTAGGAGCATGTGTACTTCCACAGCGGTAAGGCACATAATCCGAAATAATTCCCTTAGTATCGTGTAATGGTGCACACTTAGATGCAAATAAAAGTATCCTCCCCATCGGAGTCACTGCTTTTATTTGTAGGGCCAAAGAGGAACCAACTATTAATTTTATTTGTCAAAAAGTAAGGTTGACAAGATAATAAAATTAATGGGTAAAACCTCCTCTTACAAATGTAGAATTCGTATACGTCCATACAGCGTGGCATGCGATATTCTCGGTGATTTGAGGTGTTGGTTAATTTCGGAATTTTATTGTTTTGAAGAATCAATAATATTTGAAATATAATATTTTGATCATTGTGATTTTTAGGATTTTCAAATGGCCTTCAACCCACTTGCTGTGATATTAAAAGAAAATAAACTTACTGGACCAAACTATATTGATTGGAAAAGAAATCTTGATATTGTCTTAACTGCGGAGGAGTACAAATTTGTACTCTTCGAGGTCTATCCTCCTAAGCCCACCGATGACTCTAATGAAAAGGAGAAAGAAAGTTATAAGAAATGGATCAAGGCAGATGAGATGGCGCGGTGTTACATTTTGGCATCTATGTCAAATGTCTTTACAACATCGACATCGAGCCATAGCCACGACTTATGACATGATGTTCAATCTCAAGGAACTTTTCGGACATCAGAGTAGGGTGGCTAGACAGGAGGCGATGAGAAACTTGATGACGACCACCATGATCGAGGGAACACCCGTTAGGGATCATGTTCTCAAGATGATGGCTCATCTTAATGAGATGGAAGTCCTCGGAGCTGAGATCGATGGGGAAACCCAGGTCGATATCATTCTCCAGTCTCTGCCTAGGAGTTTTGAGCAGTTCCGCCTCAACTACAACATGAACAAGAGGTTGTATTCATTGGCGGAGCTTCTGACAGAACTCCAGGCGGTAGAGGGGCTTTTTCGTCAAAGCGCTCAAGCCATGGTCGCTCAGAAGGTTTCTTCCTCTAAACCGAAAGGTAAGAAGAAGAAGAAGCAAAGTAGAGCGAAGAAAGTGGCAGTGGTACCTCAGGTAGGAGTGAAGAAGCCGAAAGGCAAGTGCTTCACTTGCAAGCAGACTGGACATTGGAAGGCGGACTGTCCTCGCCGAAAGAACAAAGGTATATCTTCTTGTTTAGTTGTTGAAACATGTTTAGCAGTGTTATCTACCAGTGCCTGGTGTGTAGATAGAAGAGCCACGGATCATGTCTGCAATACTTTACAGGGGTTCCAGGAAATCCGACGACTAGCTGAGGGAGAGATTACCGTCTTCATGGGCAATGCTTTAAAGGTGGCGGCTATTGTAGTGGGAGACGTTTATTTATCTTTTGATAGGAATAAAGTTTTGGTTTTGAGAAATTGTCTTTATGTACCTACTTTTAGAAAGAATTTAATTTCAATTTCTAAATTGTTTATGGATGGATATTCTGTTTCTTTTAATAACAAAGTGGTTATAAAAAGGAATAGGGAGATTATCTGTTCTTGTACATTGGTTGGCAATTTATATACTCTTGAACCGAAAACTCCCACGATGCATATAGAAATCAATAACTCATCTTCTAAGTCTAATAAGAGAAAAGAACCTTCGTAAATGAACCAGACATATCTTTGGCATCTAAGGCTTGGTCATATTAACCTAAGCAGAATTCAAAGGTTGATAGCTGATGGACCTTTGGGTTCATTAGTGGTGGAGGATCTCCCAACCTACGAATCTTGCTTGGAAGGTAAAATGACCAAGAGGCCTTTCAAGGCCAAGGGGTATAGAGCCAAAGATGTGTTAGAATTGGTTCATTCTGATTTGTGCGGTCCTATGTCTATCCAGGCAAGAGGTGGTTTTGAATATTTTGTCTCTTTTATAGATGATTATTCAAGATATGGATACATTTACTTGATGCGCCGCAAGTCTGAATGCTTTGACAGGTTCAAAGAATTCAAGGCTGATGTGGAGAACCGTCAAGGTAAAAGTATCAAGACACTACGATCTGATCGTGGTGGCGAGTACCTCTTGGGAGAGTTTAGGAGTTACTTATCAGAGGCTGGGATTCAATCCCAATTGTCCGCACCTGGCACACCCCAGCAGAATGGTGTGGCGGAGCGAAGGAATAGGACTCTTATGGAGATGGTCAGATCGATGATGAGTTATTCTGAGTTACCTGATTCGTTCTGGGGGTTTGCTCTGGAAACAGCAGCACACATTCTGAACTTGGTTCCATCTAAGTCAGTACCCTCTACTCCCACAGAGTTGTGGACTGGGCGAAAGCCTAGTCTAAGACATATTCGGATTTGGGGGAGTCCAGCACATGTGCTGAAGGCTGATGCTGGTAAGTTGGAACCTCGTACAGAAGTGTGCATGTTTGTTGGCTACCCTAAGGGAACAAAAGGTGGTTTGTTTTATAATCTTAGAGATCAGAGGGTGATCGTTAGCACGAACGCCAGATTTCTAAAGGAGGATTATGTAATGAACCACAAGCCCAAGAGTAGGATTGTTCTTGAGGAGTTGACAGGGAAAGTCCCGACTTCAGTACCACCGGTACAAGAGGAGATACCATAAGTCACTGCACCGCGTGTCACAGAGCATACACAAGAGGCACCTCATTGTAGTGGAAGGGTTGTTAGACAACCTGAGAGATTCATGTTTTTGGGAGAGTCTTCGAACTTAGTCCCTGGTGAACATGAACCTGATCCCTGGACATATGACGAGGCACTCCAAGATAGAGATGCGGTATCTTGGCAAAGAGCGATGAATTCAGAGATAGAATCTATGGATTCTAATCAGGTCTGGGAGCTAGTAGAGCCACCCGATGGTGTAAAAGCCATTGGATGCAAGTGGATCTACAAGAGAAAGAGAGTAGTAGACGGGAAGGTTGAGACCTTCAAAACATAATATAATCAGATTATATAGCCAACCCTAAAATCAAGTCCAAAACCTAATGGACTAAACTATCCACCTAAACGATCACACACTACCATATCAAAACATAATTCCTTCCCAAATCAACTCCTAATTTCACTAATTTATCTAACCCTTTCACAGCCCTATTCACAGTCATTCACAATCGTCGCAACCGTTCACAGACTGTGAACAACCTTCATAGTCCGTGAATAACCCGAAACACCTTCCATAACCACACCCTCCTCCACAATCGGCCAACAACTCCATACAGGAACATCGCAATCGACATTAACACCCAAACCCCCAACTCCCAGCCCACTTCGTGGCCGAGAACAACCTCACAACCCTCTCAAGATCAACAATCAGCAAAGAAAAGAAGGTAATGGGTTGAGATTTACCAGTTCAATAAACCCCCCAATCAACTTGGTTTTTCCGGAACACCCAACGCCAGCCGTTGCCCTAAACTTCCGCAGAAATCCCCTGTTCACCGGCCCTAGGTAAACTACCCAAATTTCAGACCAAGCTCAACCAAGAAAAATCATCGCAGAAAGTAGACAAGGAGCAAGGTCGACCTTTACCTTGTTCCCGCGATCACCGACGATGCAGAGGGAGCTCGCGGTGGCGGTCTGTGGCTGCAGACACGAGGAAGAAGAGGCTCGCGGCGATGATCCTGTGGCTGCAGATGCATCGCGACGGGGCTGTGCTCGTGGGCGACGAGCGTACAGAGGTCGCGGTTGCTCGCTGCGTGCGAGAAACGGGCAAAGGCGGTGGCAGAAGCAACGGGAAAAGGTGAGCGCGCGATGCATTCGCATGAGCAGCGACGACGGCGCGACCTCGGTGTCGGATGGTGAAGCAGCGGCGATGAGGCAAACATGTGGCGGCCTGAGCACCGGGAAAGCGAGCGTCAACACTTGCGGGGGAACGATCGACCGCAAGAACTCGGGTGGCAACATCGAGAGAAAGAAGGGGTGCGCGCACGATGAAAGTGTCGCAGAAGATGAGACGAGTCGGGTGTTGTGTGCGGCGGAGGAAAGAGAGAAACCGTCGGGTGCGGCAGGGAAAGAGGGGTCGGGGAAGATAATGAAATGAAGACGCGACTGGGAATAAAATAGGTGCGGCTGCGACAATGCTCGAGAAAAAGAAACGACTCGAGTTAACCCTAGGTTTTTAGTTAACACAACAACCCCTCAAAAATTAATATTTCAAATAGGCCCTCCAAAAGCCTATTTATTTTATCCCCGTAAAAATCTCTTACAAGCTCTGTTTAAATCTAGAAAAATTCTGGAAAAATTCCAAAAAATCTTGAAAAATTTCCAGGATTATTTTTTCTTAATTCTTTTGCCATTTAATTTAATATTTTAAATTTTTTGTATTTAATATTCTCCCTCACTAATAAAAATTTGGTCCCTAAATTTCCTACTCAGATGCATAACGAATAAGAAATTACCTCAAGTACTGAAAATATATCTCACCTACCTTAAGTAAATAGGTGGGGGTATTTAGCTCTGATCTTTTCTTCAAGCTCCCAAGTAGCCTCCTCATCGGTGTGGTGACTCCGCCCGACCTTGACAAGTCGCACAATCTTGTTCCGCAACTATTGTTCCTTGTGATCAAGAATCCGTACCGGAACCTCTGCGTAAGTAGCATCAGGTTAAACGGAACCTGACACATCTGACAGAATATCTGTAGAGTCTGGCACATACTTCCTCTGCATGGACACATGGAACACATCATGAATACCCGTCAAAGATGGTGGTAGCGCTAGGCGGTAAGTGACTGCTCCAATCCTCTCCAAAATCTCAAACGGACCAATGTATCTAGGAGCTATCTTACCACGAAGGCCAAATCTCTTCACTCCTTTCGTGGGTGAAACTCCCAAGAATACATGATCACCAATAGAGAACTCCAGATGTCTCCGTCTCTGATCTGCATAACTCTTCTGACGATCCTGCGCCTCTGACATCCGATGTCTGATAGCGAGGACTCCATCAGTCGACTGATGGTCACAATCAGTCGACTGATGAAGGTTCCGTTGGACTTATCCAGCGTGGATCTAGCCGTTGTCTCACGACAACAGTGGCATCAGTCGACTGATGGTCCCGATCAGTCGACTGATCGACTTTTTCCAGCACAGGTTGAAGCTATATATGGAGCTCGTGATGGAGGAAAAAGTAATCGGTTCTTGAGGGCTATTGGGGCGATTTGTTGGTGCAAATCAGGTCTCCAAGTGCAAGCAAGCAACCAAGCATTCAAGCAATCAAAACAAGTATTGTAAAGTCTTTTCTTTACTTGTATTTCATATTTACATTGTATATTGCTTGTATTTCGTTCTTACTGTTGTAAGATCTATTGTAAGGGGTTTCTCCGCCTCCGACTTGTGTCGAGAAGGAGTGTTTATCATTAGTGAGTGCGTGTGCATCACTAGGGCTCTTTAGAGCTCGATCCGTGGAGTAGGAACCGTGTGGTTCCGAACCACGTTATATCATTGTGTTAGCTTGTTGTCTATTTCGTTATTGCTTTTATTATTTCTATTTCCGCTGCGCACTAACGAAATTGTAGACACAAACGCGATCGAATTTCATCTACGCTATTCACCCCCCCCTCTAGCCATTCCAATATTCCTAACAAGTGGTATCAGAGCCCGGGGCTCTTCTACGGATTAACAACCGGGAGCTAAGGCAAAAGGCTAGAGGGTGAAGATGGAATTCCAAGACAAGCTTGGATGGGAAATCAACACTCCACCTCCATATGATCCAGAAGATTTTCCGGCATGGAGAGCAAGAATGGAAACATTCTTGATGATGAACATAGAGGATTGGTTCATCCTCGTTGAAGGCCTTGAACCCCCTAGGGATAAGAAGGGGAATGTCCTAAAATTGAAAAAGTGGACCCAAGAGCAACGCCAAAAGCTCAAGACCGAAGTTAAGGTAACGAAACTGTTGGAAGATTTAATCCCTAATGATGTTTTGTGCAAGCTAGGGGATTACATGTATGCCAAGGAGCTATGGAGAAAATTGGCAAGATACCATGAGGAGAGTTCATCCTCAAGTGAAAGTGAGGAATCGGAAGTTGAGATGGAGTCAACTTCCGAATCGGAGAAAGAAGTAGTAGAGGTGGAAGAAGCATCTACTTCTAGGATTGAGGAGGAGAGACCATCCTCTACACCGGAGCAACCTCAAGAAGAGCTTTCAACATCCGATCAAGATGAGGAAGCTCAAAATTCAACTCCGGCACCTACCACCACCCTAGGTAACTCAAACACTTTATTTTCAAACAAAAATCATATTATGTGCTTTGAGTGTAGGGAGTATGGGCATTACAAGAGCAAATGTCCAAAGAGGATCAAGAAAGCTCCTCCGGCGCCTAAAAGTCAACAAAAGTCAACGGACGCCGGTTCTCCAAGACAAAAGAGCAAGGAGCATGTCATTTGCTTCAAATGCCGACTACCGGGTCATTACCGGAGTCAATGCCCAAAGAAGAAGAAGAAGGGGCAAAGGGGAGCATCACAAGTAGGGGGAGCCACTAAGGCAAACCCTAAGGTATATTTAAATAATGCTCCGTCTAATTTAATTATTAAAAAGCATGCAAGAACAAATTTTAGCAATTTTGTTATGTATCATAAAGAGCATGTTAGAAATAACAAACATATGTGTTTAGGAACTATGAATGTTCACCTTAAGAATAAGGAGAAATTTGGGACTAATGTCCCTAGAAAAACAATACCTAGGAAATCTATTAAGAAAATCCAAGAACATCTAGGTTTTAATCCAAAATGGACTAGGCATTTGCCAAGAAAGTCCAATGCCCAAGATTTAAATAAAAATTCTAAAATTGGGCAATTAGAATTAGAGAACCAAGCCTTGAGGTCAAGGCTTGAGAAATTGGAAAAGACCCTAAACAAGATACAAAATCAATTTCAAGGGTCAAATTGTCAAACTCTTAGGTCAAGAAGTCAAAGTCAACATCTAGGATCTAAGAGTCAAAAGTCAACCAAGGGCAAGAATGGTTTGGGTCACAAACCTAAGTCCAAGGTAACTTACCATAGTGTTCCATTCGACTATGGGACACTAACTAGGTCTAGGAAGACCAAGGTCAATGGGGAAGTCATTCCTAGAGTTGACCAAGGTTTGTGCCTATTGGCCATGGTTTCGAAGAAACCTAGGATGGACACTAAGAAGGTTGTTAGGGAGGCAATCCCTAAGGTTAACCTAGGCAAGACCAAAATGACCAAGGCTAATAAGCCTAGGAGGGTCATTAGGAAGGTATCTAGGGAGGTTATCCCTAAGGAATACCTAATTAACCCTAGGGGCTCAAATCGGTTTTGGGTTCCTAAGAGCGTGATTGATTCACGCTAAGATGGGTTTAGGGTGTGCCAACCTTGATTGGATGGGTAGTTAACTCAACCATGATAAAGGTGGCACTTTAAGGTTACTTTCAAGGTTATGGTTACCTTGGAAATATCCTTGAGCCTTAATTTTAAAGAATTTTAGGTTGTGTCAATATATATCTTGAAAACATGAAAATCAATAAAATTGACACGATCTAGATTTAGAGGTCATAGTGTGTACCTTTGATTATTGGCACACTTTGGAAGGTCATGTATCAAGAAATGTGTGGTTAAGATGTAAAGGTAACATCTAGAGTGATACTCAAGTGCCACACAACTTGATGTCTTGTATTCACCATGCTTCATATGTTTTACCATATGTTTGCATGGAAGGAATGTCTAGGATAGATTACATCTCACAAAACAAGTCTTTTACCTTGATTGTGTATTTCAACACTTAGAAAGGGTGAGATGTTAGGTTTTGGAAATCATTGAATGTTAATGTTTGCAAAAATGAAATAAAACATTAAAATACATTAACAAATACATGAATAAAAGTATAACATCAATACATTCGATATACAAGATCTAACGTGATAAAATGGAATAATTAAGATGATGAAATCGAGATCTCGATTTTTTGAACTAGAAATCGAGATATCGATCGATCTGATTATCGATCGTGATAACATAGCGATACGATACGGCCATCAGTCGAGTGCTAGCTCCATGACTCGACTGATCGAACATCAGTCGACTGATGAGGTCCATCAGTCGACTGATGGTACTGTTCACCGAGGCCGAAGGCCATCAGTCGAGTGCTCGACGAGCAGTCGAGTGATGTGCACATCAGTCGACTGATGAGCAACATCAGTCGACTGATGATACTGTAGCACGTTACAGAAGGTTCAGCAGTCGATTGCCGAGCCGGACAGTCGACTGCCGGCTCGGTAAACCCGGTAATAAACCGCTATCAGTCGACTGATGCTCCACATCAGTCGACTGAATCGCATTTTTAAAACGCGAACCGCTAGGGTTCGGCGTCTTCACGCGACGAACCTCTCTTCGCCTTTCCTTCTCCGATCGTCGTCTCCCTCTCCGACCGACTCTTCCGGCCGTGCCAACCTTCCAAAGTCCTAGGTTTGATAAACAAGCCTCTCCTCTTCCATTTTTCACCTATTTTGGAGCCCTAGTTCGCGCGATTTAGGGTTTATTTCTCCTGTTCCGATTAGGGTTCCGGCGTCTGAAGCTCTCCGGTGACTTTTCCGGCGATCCTCAGCAACATTTGAGTCTTCCCTCCGGCACACACATTCAAATGGCGCCTAAGTAACGATTTTTCTTTCCGAGCCCTAATTTTCATTTCCATTACAATTTAGGTTTATCTAATCGTGTATTGTTGCCATTGCATGTCATATCATCACATTGCATTCATAATAGGAGAGCCCGTAGGAATGATCCACCCGAGGGTGAATCTCGATTGTACCAACCTATGTTGGTTAGGTACATCGATAGGGACTTTTTCAATAGGCATTGTAGTGATGTCATGGAATTAATTGCATACTACAATCTGATGAAAATCGTCTTGTGCACGCATCGTCCAGTGTATTGACCTTATTAAGAAATTCTATCAAAACCTCAAAAGGTGGATGACCCTACACACTACTCGCGTTGCAGAGTTAGAGTTCACTCTGCGATCTGCGAGTTTCTCAGTGTAGGCCTTGGATGACACCTTTATCTTTTACCCTACCATGGACTTTCCTCTACAGGCCTTTTGCCCATATCTCTATGGAGTCCATGCATGAGCATATGTTTGGTTATCCTCGTCCACTGGCCCAGAATCTATTTCCTATCACTGAGTTGTCTGCACCTGACAATGTCCTTTACAAGGTCATTGTTGGGTGTTTTCTTCCATTGTCACTCGAGTGCAGGCCAAGATTCGGCCTCCCCATCTTTTCTTCTATATGCCATCGTCATAGATATAAACTTTGCATTAAACATTTTCCCTTTGCATTGTGCACTTCACTTCCCCTGTACAAGGGAAAGTGCATATACCCATTTGTCATATCATCACGGCATGGCTAGACTCCGTGGCGTCAACATCACGAGGCTCTCTGAGAGCGCTGCTCGGAGGTGTCTGTATGTATATCGATTCGTAACTTCTCGTTAGCAAAGCTACGGATGGGTCTTTGGGCAGATGGAGTTAGGCGCCTCGACCACCACCCGAGGGGCCTGAGAGCCTCCTCCGGTACGAGAGGCGGACGGAGGTGCGAGGATCACGGACACCAGCGATGAGGATGACGGATGCGATGACACATCGTGGCGGGTCCATCGGATCGTCGTGGCGGTGAGTCGATTCGGGACTACTCGGCGATCGGTTGATCTAGGCATCGAGCTATTGGCGGGCGGGCTTCCGCCGGCCGCGTCTGGATCGGATGGAGGAGACCCAGGGCCGCATAGAGCAGCATCAGCTCGATATGCTAGAGATGATGCGGGCCTGGACCCTGAGTCAGCAGCCTCCTCCACCGCCACCTCCTGCAGACGATTAGAGGATATTAGATTTTTTTTGTGGTTGTCATTTTTTTTTTTAGTGAGATTGAGCATAACCAATCTCCATTTTGAATGTAAAAGACAAGTTTTAAGTTAAATGAAATCTTTGTTTCTTAAAAATCTTATGTGTATGGATGAATATTTGTATAATGGTATTGCTTATGAAAGTTGATATATTATGACATGAAATTGCACCCTATCATATACCATGTCATGACATTGTTTAGGGTTATTTTAGATGTCATGTGTTCTTAAATTTCATCATATGTCATGACATCATGATCATTGGCCATGTTTTAATAATGCTATTATTTATGCCATGATCATACATTCATGCATTAACTTGATTAAAATTGATTTAAGAACTATGGCATGACTTGGAGTCCCAGTTATAATGGAATCAAGTAGAGTTGCTTTAGAAAATGCATGAAACCCTAGTTTAGGGAGAACAAAACCCACATCTCACATCTAATTGACATGTATGTGTATGTATACACCCTAGATACATGTGAGATGCTAGGATAATAGGTTAGGTTCAAGGTGCATCGGTAGTGCATCTAGATGAACTTAAACTTATTTTAATTATCACCAAGAATCATAAGGAAAGCTAATATACAAGCAATGTATATTTAGCCAATAAATTATGGTTCAAAATAGGTTTTCAAAAACATCTTAAAATCAATTTAGAAAACCTTGGTGAAATCTATCTTTTGATAGTCATCATCATTGTAGAAGTTGATACAAAGTAGATCAAAAACTTTAAAGTTTTTAATAGTTTTTAACTTTGTACCAATCTCCTATTTCAATGGTAAAAATATTTTTCGAAAATTTTTCACTGATTGTATGTGTGTTAAGTAATATACGTATCAAGTTTCGTGATTTTTTGATTTACGTAGAATTACTTATGCATTTCCAGAGGTCGAGTCTGATTTCTGAAAATCAGGTTTTCAGTTATCGATCATTGCTTCTACGATCTGATCGGGATGGCGCGTTGGACTCATTGCGGTAGCTTTATCACTTTCATTGCCGTGCCAATCGGTGATGGACACATCGGTCGATCGGTAGTACAGTCATTGATAGCTGATTTGGGGTAACCAAAGTTGTTTAACCCGATTTGGTCGTATGGTCCCTAATCACTCCTAGGATATGCTTTGGGAAGCATTATAAAGGGTGAAAATCCATTGGATATGGATTAGGAGAGTTGTTTAGGGTTTGTATCAATGTTAAGGTGTTGGAAAGTTCAATGTTGAATTTCTAACCTTAATTTTGATGGTTTAGAGTTCCTATTGGCTTAAGGACTTCCCAAGGACATTGTTGGTGCAATGGTCAAGGGGGAGCAAGCCTTTAGGGGGAGATATCCATCTTGGGATGATGGATGTGTTTTTCTCCTTGAAGGGGAGAATGTTATCAATTTGGGAAATTGATGGATTTTTAGAAACCCAATTTGGAAATTGGGAGAGTGTTTAGGATTGCCTCTCTTAAGTGATATTGGACTTATCACTAGGAAGATGGTAGGCATCCTAGGTATTTTTGGACCAAGGGGGAGATTATAAGATCTCATTGGGACATGAGACATTGACCTCCTTGGAGAGAAAACCTTTTTGATGTTAGTCAAAAAGGGGGAGAATGTTTGGGGGAAAACATTTGGAGAGCATTTACCAATTTGGGATAATTGGTAAAGGATTGGTAGTATTCTAACTCAATTATTTGTTTGGTTTTTGTCAAACATCAAAAAGGGGGAGATTGTTGGTGCAATCGGCCCAGGTCACGATTGACCAGGACTCGAGTTTGGCTCGAGTGATGTTTTGATGTGTTTTGATGTTTCGACAAAAACATATGACAATATAATTGTCATGAAAAGTCCAAGTTGGACACTTGGCATTTGGGAAAGTCCAAGTCATGGGTCTTGGCAAATGGAAAGTCCAACATGAGTTGGCAAGGAAAGTCCAAGCATGGTCTTGGCATGGAAAGTCCAACATGGGTTGGCATTTGAAGTCCAAGGGGTTTAATATTTGGCGGCGTAAAGTCCAAGCGGTAGTCTTGGCAGCATAAGTCCAATGGTTGGCGGCGTAAAGTCCAAGCGGAGTCTTGGCGGCGTAAGTCCAATGTGCCTTGGCGGTGTAGACACCGTTAGCATGACATAGCCAACGGAAGCACCTGAAGGCTAGCGCGATGGATGAACAAGTCATGGATGACTTGGAGGGATCCGAGAGGCGTGAGGCTGATGGAGGTGGCTAGAAGGCTTAGGTCTAGGCTAAGGGTGGTCTAGCAAGTATGGGGGAACCATACTTGGGTTAAAACCTCATGTTTGAGGTGTGCCAGTCGACTGGTGCCATGTGACAGTCGACTGGACCGAGTCAACTAGGGTTTGACTGCGGGTTATGGCCTAGCGATCGCATAGGTTGGCGATCGATCGTGATCGATCGACCGGGTGCTCGGTATTTCGGGCACAGAATGGAGTCGAGACTCGACTGGTCGAGTGAGGACTCCATCAGTCGACTGATGGTCACAATCAGTCGACTGATGAAGGTTCCGTTGGACTTATCCAGCGTGGATCTAGCCGTTGTCTCACGACAACAGTGGCATCAGTCAACTAATGGTCCCGATCAGTCGACTGATCGACTTTTTCCAGCACAGGTTGAAGCTATATATGGAGCTCGTGATGGAGGAAAAAGTAATCGGTTCTTGAGGGCTATTGGGGCGATTTGTTGGTGCAAATCAGGTCTCCAAGTGCAAGCAAGCAACCAAGCATTCAAGCAATCAAAACAAGTGTTGTAAAGTCTTTTCTTTACTTGTATTTCATATTTACATTGTATATTGCTTGTATTTCGTTCTTACTGTTGTAAGATCTATTGTAAGGGGTTTCTCCGCCTCCGACTTGTGTCGAGAAGGAGTGTTTATCATTAGTGAGTGCGTGTGCATCACTAGGGCTCTTTAGAGCTCGATCCGTGGAGTAGGAACTGTGCGGTTCCGAACCACGTTATATCATTGTGTTAGCTTGTTGTCTATTTCGTTATTGCTTTTATTATTTCTATTTCCGCTGCGCACTAATGAAATTGTAGACACAAACGCGATCGAATTTCATCTACGCTATTCACCCCCCCTCTAGCCATTCCAAGGGTCCTAACAGATAGTACGGACAAACTCTGCCTCATGCTGAGCTCTCTGGGGTCCGAGCAACTGGGCCTCCCAAACCTCCTCCCAGTGGGTGGGTGTACGACACTGTCTACCATACAATGCTTCAAACGGAGCCATTTGGATAATCGAATGATAGCTGTTGTTGTAGGAAAATTCCACTAATGGAAAGTGGTACTCCCAGTTGCCCCCGAAATCAATAACACAGGATCTCAGCAAATCCTCTAGTGTCTGAATGGTCCGCTCAGACTGTCCATCTGTCTGCAGATGGAATGCAGTACTAAAACGAAGTTGCGTGCCTAAGGCCTGCTGCAGACTCTACCAGAACCGGGACGTGAACCGGGGATCTCTATCTGATATAATGCTCAAAGGAACACCATCCAATCTGATGATCTCCCGACAATATAACTCTGCCAATTGATCCAGAGAGTCGATCTTCTGAATCACTAAGAAGTGCGGGGATTTGGTTAGTTGGTCAATGACTACCCAAATCACATCATGGCCTTGATGTGTCCTAGGCAAACCCACCATAAAATCCATGGTAATGTGATCCCACTTCCACTCAGGAATAGGAATCCTCTAAAGTAATCCAGCTGCTCTTTGGTGCTCAACTTTCACCTGTTGACAAATGAGACATCTAGCAAAAAAATCTGAGATGTCTTTCTTCATGTCATTCCACCAATACAAACGCTTTAAATCTCGATACATGTGGGTTCCACCTGGGTGGATCACAAATCGAGAGCGATGAGCCTCCTGAAGTAACTCCTCCATGACCGGGTGAGACTGAGGTATGCATAATCTGCCTCGGAAATATATAATACCTTCATCATCTCGAGTGAACTCAGTCTGCTGTCCAGAAGTTATCTAACTGCCAGTGAACTGTAAATGTTGATCACTGGCCTGAGCCTCCTGGACTCTCGTCTGGATAGATGACTGAGCAACCATGGTAACAAGAATGCCCTACTCTGTCAGTCCCTGCTCCTCAAGACCCAACTCAGAGAAACCCTAAATCAAATCTGTGACTAAAACTCGGTAGCAAGCTAAAGTCCCTCGTGACTTCCAGCTAAGTGCATCGGCAACCACATTGGCTTTCCCTGGGTGGTAGGTAATGGTACAGTCATAATCCTTCAGGAACTCCATCCATCTCCTCTGTCAGAGATTGAGTTCCTTCTGCGTAAATAGATATTTGAGACTCATATGATTAGTGAGAATCTCAAATGTAATAACATACAGATGATGCCTCCAAATCTTCAAGGCAAAGATAATAGCAGCTAGTTCTAGATCATGTACTAGGTAGTTTTTCTCATGCTCCTTCAACTGGCGAGAAGCATAAGAGACCACCTTGCCGTGCTGCATCAGTACTGTGCCTAAACCCTGGAGAGACCCATCGGTATAAAGGACGAAACCTTCGTCCCCTGATGGCAATACCAGAATCGGTGCTGACACCAGTCTCTTCTTCAACTCCTGAAAACTGGTCTCGCACGCCTCTGACCATGTGAACTTCATGCCCTTCCTGGTAAGGCGTGTCAATGGCATAGCAATGCTCAAGAAACCCTCAACGAACCGTCTGTAATAACTGGCCAAGCCTAAGAAACTGTGAACCTCCTGAACTAATTTCGGCTGCTCCCAACTGGTGACAGCCTCGATCTTCTAGGGGTCCACTGAAATGCCTCTGCTAGAAACCACATGTCCCAGAAAACCGACTGAGGGTAACCAAAATGTGCACTTATTGAACTTCGCATATAGTCGCTTCTGTCGGAGCCTATCCAAAACAAGGCAAAGATGTTGTGTGTGTTCCTCTTCAGAACGAGAATAGACCAGAATGTCATCAATAAAGACAATGATGAACCGATCTAAGAAATCCATAAATTCACGATTCATCAAATCCATGAATACCGCTGGAGCATTGGTAATCCCAAATGGCATTACCAAAAACTCATAGTGTCCATATCTGGTACGGAACGCTGTCTTCTGAATGTCTGAGTCTCTAACCCTTAGTTGATGATATCCGAACCGCAAATCAATCTTAGAATATACTGATGTACCTCTGAGCTGATTAAACAAGTCCTCAATATGTGGCAAGGGATATTTATTCTTGATAGTGACGGCGTTCAACTGCCTATAGTCAATGCATAATCTCATTGAACCGTCTTTCTTCTTCACAAAAAGAACCGTAGAACCCCAGGGTGATACACTAGGGCGAATAAAACCTCTGTCCAAAAGCTCCTGGAGCTGGACCTTTAACTCGTCCAACTCTCTCGGGGTCATACGATAAGGAGCTTTCGATGCCGGCGACATCCCAGGAATTAACTCAATCGTGAACTCCACTTGCCTTCTGGGAGGTAGGCCCGGTAACTCCTCTGGAAAGACATTCGGATGTTCTCGAACAATATGAATGTCAGCAATCTGAGAGTCACCACTATCTTCTACATTGATCATAGATAATAGAAAACCCTGGCAACCGCGCAATAAAAGCTTCTGAGCCTGAATCGCAGAAATGGTCGATATGTCATCGTCCCGGATGCCAGTGAAATCCCACGAGGGTTGGTTCGGAGGTCGGTATGTGACCACCCTCGTCTGACAATCAACTGTGGCATGATATGCTGACAGCTAATCCATGCCAAGGATAATGTCGAACTCGACCATGTCCAGTACCAATAAATCTACAGTAAGTATGATGTTACTGAAATCTAAGGGATAACCTCAGACCTCCTGGGTAACGTCCAATGTATCCCCAAACGGTAGGGAGACGATTAATCATTGTGATCTAATAGTAGGTAGTGTGTTGGTGCAGTGGGCACCAAAGTCGAACCGGTATTTTGATTATGGCAAAAGGCTCAATAGTTAAGGGTATATTTGTTATCTTACGAGCTCAATTAAGTGTGCAGAAATGCTAAAGTTGAGCGGAAGGTCTGCGACACCCGGTGGGAACCGAGGTGGTCGGGCAACGCCGGAGGGACTTCGGAGGAAGCCGAGGTACTCGGGTGAAGACCGGAAGCGAGGCTACAAGGTAAGCTCGTGTGAAAGCGAAGCAAGGTCGTTAAGCGTAGATCCGACCCAATACCTCCAATGGAAGGTCTAGGTCGAGATCAGATGGTTAGAACCATCGTACTTTATATTTTAAGCTAACTTGTATCCCAAAACCCTTTGACTACACCAATCGCTAGTCAAGTTCCAAATCGAGAAGAGCTCGAATTTCAAGGGGGTGAATTTGGACTTGACTCGTGTTTTGGTACAAAGGGTGATGTGGCATCAAGGTGGACATCCAAACCATCACCAA
The DNA here is from genome assembly GCA_025175895.1 of Wurfbainia villosa. NCBI lineage: Eukaryota > Viridiplantae > Streptophyta > Magnoliopsida > Zingiberales > Zingiberaceae > Wurfbainia > Wurfbainia villosa. The sequence continues at coordinate 98,317,598 of CM045990.1, forward strand.
GCTTCCTTGTGGTGGACGCCCAAAATAAGGTGAGTTGGCACAAGATGGTTGGCTCCCATGATGTGGCACAAGTTGAATGGCTCCAACAAGTTGGCGCCCAAGGAGGTTGGAGGTGGCACAAGGTGGTTGGATGAAACACCTCATCCTCAAGTTGGCGCCCAAGGAGGTTGGAGGTGGCACAAGATGGTTGGATGAAACACCTCATCCTTGAGTTGGCGCACAAGGAGGTTGGAGGTGGCACAAGGTGGTTGGATGAAACACCTCATCCTTGAGTTGGCGCAAAGGATGTGGATGAACAAGTCTTGGGGGATAAGAACCTCACCTTGGACACTACCTATGTCTAAATTCATAGATCAATATCCATAAATAGACATGTTCAAGCCAAGCAAATAACAAGAATTCAAGAGCTCTCAACACGCCGTCGTAACGCCGCTACTACTACTCACATTTGCTACGACGAAGCGACAACGAAAGCTACATCTTCTACTTATAAGAGTTGTCGGTATATTTATTTAAGTTCTACTTCTTTAAATTGTCTTTGTGCTTTAATCGTAACAAGGAAAGGGGGAGTGTCCCTTTGCCTTGATTTCTTTTTGTAATCGTTGCTCCTGCCTCCAACGAGGAGGAGTGGTTTTAGTGAATTGCCCTTCGTACGTGATCAAGGATCACTAGGGCCGTGGATTAGCAATCGAAAGATTGTGAACCACGTAAAAATATCTTGTCTACTTTATATTTCCGCTGTGCATTCTCTACTTGCTTTTTACTTATTGCAAAAGTTTTTAACGACACCGTATCGCTATTCACCCCCCCCTCTAGCGACACTTTCGATCCAACAATTGGTATCAGAGCCGGGGGCGCTAAGATTCGGTGAAACCACCAATCTAGCTTTGTTTTTCTTTTTTTTACAGATTTTTTATTTATTTATTTCTGTTTTCGTATAATTATTTCACTTGCTTATCTTCTCCTACATATAGAATTGCATTAGAGGCTTTAGGATCCGGATAAGGTTGTCCTTCGGGTTAGATCCCGAGTAAGGTTGTCCTCCGGAACTTCAACGACATTCGCATTTGATTGTTTATTTCTTTTGCAAGTTACATTTTATATATCTTTTTACTTCCAAGATTACTAATCCAAGACGAAAGTCTTGGAATATTCTTTCCGTGTGTTTTGCAAGATTCTTTTCGCCGTTCTTCTTCTTGTTTTAAATGGCCCATCTCGAAGGGTTTAGCACCACCACCCCCGCTTTTACAACGGTAATGACTTTCCTTATTGGAAGGGTCGGATGGAATGCTTTCTTAAAACCCAAATCGAGATGTGGATCGTAATAATCAAACCGGTTTCACACTTCCTAATGAAGATGGTGAATCTTTGGGTTACGATCAATGGTCAAATTCCATGAAAAAACAAGTAGAAGCCGATGCCAAGGCAACTCAAATCTTGCAATGTGGGTTGTCCAAGGAAGAGTTCAACCGCGTCGGCCCCTTCATTAGTGCAAAGGACTTATGGACCAAGCTAGTGGAACTACACGAAGGCACCGACGACACGAAGGTATGTAAAAGAGATTTACTTTTAAATAAATTGTATAACTTGAAAATGCAGGAAAACGAGACCGCAACTCAACTACATGCTCGTATCCAAGACATCGTCAACCAACTCCATGCCATCGGACAAAAGGTCGAGAATCGCGACCTTATCAGGTATTCTCTTAACTCGTTTCCTAGGACCACCTTGTGGGCATCCATGGTCGATGCCTACAAGGTCTCCAAGGACCTTTCTAAAATTAGGTTAGACGAATTGTTTTCGGAACTTGAATTACATGAGCAAACTAACGTGGTCCAGGCCGAGAAGAGTATTGCGTTAGTTGCAGGTTCCAAGAAGAAGAAGCCCCCAAGCAAGCCACCCCCGGAGGAAGAAGACGATATCCAAGCTCTAATGGCCAAGCCGACCGAGCACGACTCCGAAACCGAAGATGAGTCCGAGTCCTAATACGATGATGAGCTTCCTTTCAAGACAAGACACAGATCCGTATCAGGTTCAAAAGAATCATTAAGGGTAAGTCGGTCATTACTTAATACTTTGTATGGTGCAATTAAATTTTTAAATAAGAAACTAGCTAAGTCCGAGTCCAAGGTCGAGACCCTAATTGAGGAGGTTAACCTCCTCAAACATGAGGTCTCCCTAACCTCTTCGACTACTCGTATTCAAGAGGAGGACTCAACTCAAGTTGAAAAGCTTGAAGTTGAGAACTCGCTTTTGAAAACACAAGTCGAAGACCTTAGGAACACGTTGAAAGGTTCACTTTGGGATCCAAGGGACTTGACCTCTTACTTGATCACAAAGGGCCGTGTACAACAAGGCGGACTCGGTTTAACTCAAATACAACCAATAAGTCATATATGTCTATAGTAAACCAACATAAGAAAAATGTCCAAGCATGGGTCCCTAAGATCACTTTGATTTCAACTTTAGGATCTAACATGTATTGGGTTCCCAAGGACCAAATTCACTATGTGAATAGACCCACTCGATTCAATGGTCCAGGGAGCCAATACAAAATGTATTTTTGTTAAGTCTTAGAAATTGCATGCTTAGTTTTTCCTTTATTTTTAGAATGGTTAGATAGGACTCATAACCAACTAAAATCTGCGAAAAGATTGAGCCTGGGGCCTCTTTTCAAAAATAAATCAACTAAAATCCTATTTAAAAGATTGAGCCTCGGGAGCCTCTTTTCAAAAATAACTAGTTAGACCAAGATGTAGTCTCAAGTAAGTCGAGTTATCAATTTCTTGAAATTAGCTTTGTCTAAGGAAGTGGTCGTTGTTCCGATCAAAGAAGGCCTCTGTGCCTCACGACACGAAGCTAATCTCTTGAAAAGATTACTTGATGAGCTTAGACTAAATCCGAATCTAACCTAATGTTGGTTAATTTAAATTCATTAAAATTAATCAAGTAAAATTGAAAGTCATCTCACAAGAATACATAGGAATAACATGTTTTGATCATGTAGATATTGGTGAGATGATTTAGGTTTAAAACTTACAAACAACCCTTTAGTAATTCCATTGATCCTACACATAAGAGTCAAGAAACCATTAATATAGTTTTCGACGAAGGACACGAACCCGCTCAATCCTTAACAAAACCAACTAGCAAATCAACTTATAGCTTAACCCGACTGATCTTGAACTTGAATCTGCCCCTAACCCAAGTCATCCTATCGACCAAGTGATAGATGACTCTAACCCAAGTCAAACTAGAACTCACCCAAGTCATCCTATCGACCAAGTGATAGATGACCCTAACCCGAGTCACACTAAGACTCAAACAAATCATCCTATCAATCAAGTTATAGGTGATCCAAATTTAGGGTTCGAACTAGAGCTTCATATCGAAACCTTAGTCAAATCTCGTTAATTTCCAAAATCGAACCCAAAACTATTGAACAAGCACTTGACCGATTTGGATTATTGCTATGCAAGAAGAGCTAGCTCAATTCACTAGAAATGAAGTCCGGGAATTAGTACCACCACCTAAAGAAAAATCAATTATTGGAACAAGGTGGGTATTTAAATAAACTTGATGATAAAGGTGAAGTAGTTAGAAATAAAGCTAGGTTAGTCGCAAAGGGTTTAGTCAAGTCGAAGGTTTAGATTACGATGAGACCTACGCCCGTAGCAGGACTAGAGTCCATCCGAATGTTGTTAGCATATGCCGCACATCGAGGTTTTAAATTGTTTCAAATGGATGTCAAGTCAGCATTTTTGAATGGATACATTAAGGAAGAAGTTTACGTCAATCAACCTCCCGGATTCGAAAATCTAGATAAACCTGACCATGTCCTTAGACTTAAGAAAGCCCTATATGGACTCAAACAAGCCCCAAGAGCTTGGTACGAAAGGCTTTCGATCTATCTTAAGTCCAAAGGATTCAACCAAGGTTTAGTCGACCCAACCTTATTCGTTAAAACCGTAGGAAAAGAAATCTTTATAGCCCAAATCTATGTAGATGATATAATTTTGGAACTACCAACTCGATCCTGCTAAACTAATTCATCTCACTTATGGAAAGTGAATTTGAAATGAATTTAGTGGGAGAGTTAAGTTTCTTCTTAGGTTTACAAATTAAACAAACTAAAGATGGAATATATTTACATCAACAAAAATATACTAAGGACTTAATAAATCGATTTGGAATGCAAGATGCTAAAATAATTAATACACCTATAGCAACTAATGTTAATATAAACGAAGATGTAGAAGGAAAACCCGTTGACCTAAAATACTATAGAGCGAATAGGAAGTCTCCTATACTTAACCGCGAGCCAACGACATTTTATTCATGGTAAGTATGTGCGCAAGGTTACAAACTGTGCAAGGAGTCTCACCTAACCCTAGTCAAGCGTATCCTTAGATATCTAAAGGGCACGCTAAACGTAGGTATTTGGTACCCTAGATCTACCGAGTTTAATCTAATCGGCTACTCCGACTCGACTATGCGGTAGTAAACTCGATAGAAAGAGCACGAGTGGTTGTTGTCAAATCCTCACCGAGTCTAGTGAGTTGGTGCGAGGGAAGCATTGCATTGCCTTATCTACCACCGGTCAATACGCTATTGCGATGGGTGAGTGTGTCTCTCACTCCTGTGGATGAAGCACACTCTCCAAGACTTTAGCTTAATCTTTAACAACATTAAAAGTTAGGTATGTGCGTAATAGAGTAGGATTTAAATTTTTCTATATATGTACTCTATTTTTGCTTCTTTTTATGAAATTAGCCTAAGTCTTACCTTAGAAATCATATTGGGAACTTGCTTGGACTTACAAACCCTAAAATATATTTACAAACTTTTTGAGTTAAGGCAAAAGGGGGAGAAAGTCACAAAAGTAACCAAAATTAACCAAAATTAAAGGGGAAGAAAGTAAACAAAATTATTACCAAAATTAAAGGGGAAGAAAGTAAACAAAATTATTACCTTTTATATTAAGTAATTCCGTTTACTTAAGCAACTATTAAGGGGGAGTAAAAATTATTTTTCAAGAACTCACCTTCGGTCAAGGGGGAGGTTACCTCAAAGGGGAGAACTTGAAACAATAATATTTCTCACTCATGCTTAATCATTATGCTAGCTCATTCATATTTAATCATTATGCTAGCTCATTCATATTTAATCTTTATGCTAGCTCATTCATATTTAATCTTTATGCTAGCTCATTCATGCTTAATCATTATGCTAGCTCATTCATATTTAATCTTTATGCTAGCTCATTCATGCTTAATCATTATGCTAGCTTACTGTTATGCTTAATTTTTCCTTAACTTTTGTGTCGGTTTGCCATGAATCAAAAAGGGGGAGATTGTTGGTGTAGTGGGCACCAAAGTCGAACCGGTATTTTGATTATGGCAAAAGGCTCAATAGTTAAGGGTATATTTGTTATCTTACGAGCTCAATTAAGTGTGCAGAAATGCTAAAGTTGAGCGGAAGGTCTGCGACACCTGGGAACCGAGGTGGTCGGGCAACGCCAGAGGGACTTGGAGGAAGCCGAGGTACTGGGTGAAGACCTAAGCGAGGCTACAAGGTAAGCTCGTGAAAGCCGGGCAAGGTCGTTAGCGAGATCCGACCCAATACCTCCAATGGAAGGTCTAGGTCGAGATCGATGGTTAGAACCATCGTACTTTATATTTTAAGCTAACTTGCATCATAGCCCAAAACCCTTTGACTATACCAACCGCTAGTCAAGTTCCAAATCGAGAAGAGCTCGAATTTCAAGGGGGTGAATTTGGACTTGACTCGTGTTTTGGTACAAAGGGTGATGTGGCATCAAGGTGGACATCCAAACCATCACCAAGCTTCCTTGTGGTGGACGCCCAAAATAAGGTGAGTTGGCACAAGATGGTTGGCTCCCATGATGTGGCACAAGTTGAATGGCTCCAACAAGTTGGCGCCCAAGGAGGTTGGAGGTGGCACAAGGTGGTTGGATGAAACACCTCATCCTCAAGTTGGCGCCCAAGGAGGTTGGAGGTGGCACAAGGTGGTTGGATGAAACACCTCATCCTTTAGTTGGCGCACAAGGAGGTTGGAGGTGGCACAAGGTGGTTGGATGAAACACCTCATCCTTGAGTTGGCGCAAAGGATGTGGATGAACAAGTCTTGGGGGATAAGAACCTCACCTTGGACACTACCTATGTCTAAATTCATAGATCAATATCCATAAATAGACATGTTCAAGCCAAGCAAATAACAAGAATTCAAGAGCTCTACTCACATTTGCTACGACTACTCACATTTCACGATGACAACGAAAGCTACATCTTCTACTTATAAGAGTTGTCGGTATATTTATTTAAGTTCTACTTCTTTAAATTGTCTTTGTGCTTTAATCGTAACAAGGAAAGGGGGAGTGTCCCTTTGCCTTGATTTCTTTTTGTAATCGTTGCTCCTACCTCCAACGAGGAGGAGTGGTTTTAGTGAATTGCCCTCCGTACGTGATCAAGGATCACTAGGGCCGTGGATTAGCAATCGAAAGATTGTGAACCACGTAAAAATATCTTGTCTACTTTATATTTCCGCTGTGCATTCTCTACTTGCTTTTTACTTATTGCAAAAGTTTTTTAACGACATCGTATCGCTATTCACCCCCCCCCCTCTAGCGACACTTTCGATCCAACATAGTGTACCAACCTCTCTCATAAATGCACGAGAAATAAACGAATGCAAACTGCCAGTATCAATTAGCATAATAGCTAAAAATGCATAAAGTGAAATCGTACCGTGGAAAATGGATTCATTGGCTCGCTGCCCATCCTCTCTAGTGATCGCATGAATCCTCCCAGTCTCCGGTGGAGGTGGAGGTGGTAGCACTGCCAGAGGTGGTTGCGTCTGGGCCTGAGACTGATACGAAGGCTAATATGAAGGCTGATACAAAGGTTGCATCGTGCATCGTATAGGTAGTCGGTACGATCTGAACTAGTGGCGGTGGTGATCTTGAATCGATGGTGAGGTGCAGTGATCGTACCAGTGGTTGGGGTTGCACCTGATATTGAGGTTCTGAAACAGAACCCTGTGACATCGTATAGGCACTGGAGTACTCCTTATTAGTAATATATGAGAGATGTCCTAAGGCAATCGTCTTATGTATGAACCATTTATATGATAAATGAAGATTCACTATATGAGTATACATGTTTTATGTATTTGATTGGATCTTAAACTCATTTACTGAATGTCCACGATACGATTCACAGCATGAGAGAATTTGTGATTGGATCACAACTAGTGAGTATCTCTACATGTGTAATTGTGATGTATCAAAATTATCCCTAGTCGATGAATTGATGGATTTGGACACCATCAATTCTGTCGAGACTAGCACGAGGTATACTCCTTGGTGTATCCAAGCTGCTGATTCTCACTGGCTGGAGACATAGTGATGTCCGGAGTTAATCGTGGATGCTAGTTATGGTAACTAGTTCATTGGAGTGACCAGCCGTAAGACTTCATATGGTTCTCTGCATATATAGATATGTCAATGAAGTTCTTACTGTGGCTTAAGTGCGATGTTCCTTAGACTTGCGGTATTCAAGTCATCTTGATCATGGAGACTTATGCTTTGACATCTTAAGCAAACATCTCTAAGGGGATGTGGACCCGGGATGATTGGGTATAAGTCGAAGTGATCGAAGGTGTTTGAATAGCCTATAAAGGATTCACCACTCCTTGCGAGGAGATGTATACCCATGGCCTCTCGTCGGATTGTTACTAAAGTCTTGGGCCAAAGCATTACATGTTTAGAGTAAGGTACTCTTCGATACATGTGGAGTAACTAGAATCCGTAGGACGAGGAAATGATACTTGGGCTAGGTGTGACGTAGTCAGCCTAGTGGGGACTGACACAATAGACCATGTCACAGAACCAAGTGGGTATAAGATGAGTGAAGGAATGGGGCACGATTCATTCGAGCTCTTGAAGGGTTTGAGAAATAGTTACGGATCAGCGTTGATCTTTTCGGTTAATTGGGGATCATGATGTACTACTAGGTGCCACTCATGATCGTTCTATAATTAATGGTTAATTATAGGCGGCCAACATAAACCGAGAACCTATTTGGTCACACGCACAGCGGCGTAATCAAAGGATTTAAAGCGAGCTTGAGAATGGGATTCTCGACCGAGAGAAACTAGGTTTGGTTGGACCAAACATAAAGCGAGCATGAAATCGTTTGATCGCAATGGGGCGTGGATGGGCGAGTCTTATGAAGCGTAATGGATGAACCAAAATGGTTTGGTTCTAATCCAATGGAGGAGAATAAACCAAAGGGTTTGGTTTATTTTAAACGAATGAACCAAAAGTTGGTTCGGTTCGTTTTAACTTAAAATAAACCATCATGGTTTGGTTTATTTTAACTTATCTTAAGGGAGCGGGTTAACGGGCCTAATGGTTATGATCCAATAACCATTAAGAGAATTAGTTCTCTATAAAAGAGGGCTTAAGGGATAATTAAGCCCTAATCCACAACCCTAAGTTGCCGCCCACCTCTCCTTGGAGAAATTCGGAGCTAACTCTTCTCCTCCTTGCCGCCGCCCACCTTGAGGCTCCAACCGGTGTCCAGAAGGCTGCTTCCTTCCCCCTCGCCGGCATCGAGCTGCTGCCGGTTAGTGCTCCGGTGATCTCCTTCAAGTTTGACATCAAGGTGAGATCTATCTCCCTTGGTTGGCCGGCGCCTATCACCTCCACCAAAGCTGTCCAGTTTTCTGGACAGCTTGTTCTCCTCTCGTCGGAGCGTCGTTTGGATGACGGTTAGAGCTCCGACAGCGGCTAACTTACCGGGGATTCGATCTCCGGTAATCCTCTGAGGTGGAGGACGAAGGATTCGTCAATTGGTTGAAGAATACCTCTCTGGAGAAGCGAGTTTTGAGGACTCGTATTAGGATCCGAATTTGGATTCGGATCGTGATCATCTCTCGATCACATCGTCTTCGACACGAGGCTAGTAACCCGTACGAGGACGAAGCTCATGGCTTAGCGAAGTCATCCCGAGGAACTCGGCGTGGATACGGATTGAGACGATTCTAGCAAGGATCGTTCCGGTTGATGTCGTTCCCGCTACACGTCATACGAAAGGTATAACGTAGATAAATTTCCTTTTATTGCAAATTTAAATTTACGGTTATGTCTACACTTGTTGTAATATGCATGCGTGTGATGTGTGTGTTGTAATAAATATAGATTTATTATTTTTATTGCTTCCGCTGTGCTCATGTTTACGAAACGTGATCGAACACACACTGCCTTGGTGGAAACCCGATGGTATCGAGCCCAGGTTGTGTTTTGACATAATCGTAAAATGGTTTTGCGATAGTCATAATGTTATTTCTGGAAATTTTCTAATTTTGGAAATTTAGAAGTATTTATGGAAATTTTTCAATTATGGAAAGTCTAGAAGTATTTATGGAAATCTTCCACTTTTGGAAAGTTGGAAGTATTTATGGAAATTGATATTTTCCATAAATAAAATATTTGATTAGATTCTGGAAATTTGTTTCCTAATTTAATCATGATTTGATTTGGGAAATCAAATCTTAAAATATTTTATTTCCATAAGTAGTTTTAATGATTTAGGAAATTGTTTTTTAAATAGATTTTCCTTAATCAAATAATTCCATGAATAAAATATGTGATTAGATTTGGAAATTTGTTTCCTAATTTAATTATGATTTGATTTGGAGAATCAAATCTTAAACATATTTTATTTCCATAAATAGTTATGACATATAAGGAAATTATATACATGACATAATTGTATGTCTTGTAATTGCATTAGATGCATAACATTATGCCATGCGTGTCGTGACATGTAGATGTATGCCATGTATGTCATGCCATGTAGATAATAGTTATTTGCATGCAAAGAGGATGAGACATAAAAACTCTTAAACAATATTAAAGCCTACACCTTCCATTAATATGGTTAGAACCAGAGTTCCGTTTCTTGTTTGGGTTGTTGAACTCTCTCCAAGCCCGGCTCGAACCCGAACATGTTCAAACCATGGAATAGTTTAATACTAATATGGTAAGAGTCAGAGGTCAATCGTTAGCTTTGGTTGTTGGACTCTCTCCAAGCTGGGCTAATTGGTTGAATGCGCTCTAACCATATTAAAACTATTTCCCGATTAATGGGTTGGCTTTAACCTGGAGCATCGGCTTGTTGGACTCTCTCCAAGGTCGATGTAAAGGGAGGTGAAGTTGGGTGCTATGCATATGATGCATACTTGTTAATGTGTTAACAACCCGATGTATGTGTGAACATTCAATTAGTTGATAGCACATTGTGATAGTTGCATATACGTGATATGCAATCGGTATAGTTGATACCTACCGTCATAGTTATGAATGGCTTGTTGGACTCTCTCCAAGGTTGTTCATAACTATGATGAATATCAGCCCATTCGGAGATGGACCTACGATCTCCCGAAGTGATTTTGGGGTTTTTGAAATTCGAAAAATGAATGGGATTTATAAATGTATATTGATGCATTTTAAAATCATCTTTCTCATATATGCTCGTTTTGTATTTCTAAGTTAATATATTGATCATGATGTGTTTGAATTTGCGTTTCATTTTGGATTCAAATAAATTGACTGGGCCGAACTTCTTGGACTAGCTTAGAAACTTGAGAATTGTTCTCAAGGTGGAAAAGCTTGCGTATGTCCTCGAAGCGCCTCTTCCCGCCCATCCTAGTGACAATGCAACTCTGGACCAATTGTTGGCCTATCAGAAACATGTGAGTGATTCTGAACAAATGAGTTGCATCATGCTAGCCATGATGGAACCCAAGCTACGAAAACAGCATGAGCATATGGATGCTCATATCGTAGTCCTTCATCTTTATGAGTTGGTTGATGAGCAAGTGAGATTCGAAAGGTTCGAAGTCTTCAAGCTCCTCTTCACCTCTGAGATGTAAGAAGGTTCATCTGTGGTACTGCTCAACATGCTGAAGACTGTGGAACCTTCTGAGAAGCATGAGTAGGGGACGGTGCTATTAGTTGATTCCTCGAAGAAAGGTTCTAAGAGGAAGTCAAAGGAACAGCAGAAGGAAAAGAAGAGAAAGGCTAAAAAGGTAGAACTAGCTCAAAAGGGCACTTGCCATCATTATGGCAAGTAGGGCCATTTGCGAAGAAAGTGCAAGATTTATCTTGAGTCCGTGAAGAAGGATAAGGCATCGGATGCCCTATCTTCTTCAGAAATCTTCTTTATTGATTGTCATTCTATTTCCTCAGACACTTGGGTATTTGATACTGGGTGTGGCTCACATATATGTAATGACATACATGGGCTAAGGAATAAAAGAAGACTCGTCAAGGGAGAGTCAAATTTACGTGTTGGGAACGGAGCAACGGTTGCTGCACTCACCATCGGAACGTATTTGTTGGAACTCCCTATAGGACTTGTCTTAGAACTGGACAATTGCTTTTATGTTCCTTCGTTGATAAAGAATATCATTTCTATTTCTTGTTTAAATAGAAATGGGTACCATTTGACTTTTAGTAACAATTGTTCTTGCATAACTTTGAATGGAGTTCTTTAAGGGACTGGAACTTTAAGCAATGGTGTTTATACGTTGGACGTATCCAGTGATATTTTCAATATCGAAGCGAGCAACAAGCGTGCTCGAAAAGATAATCAATTAGACTCCTACATGTGGTATTGTCGTCTTGGCCATGTAAGCAAGAAACGCATGTCCGAATTACACCGATGTGGAATTCTGGAATCGTTTGAATATGATTCATACGATACATGCTAATCATGCTTAAAAGGCAAGATGACTAAGTTACCTTTTACTGAAAAAGGTGAACGAGTGGGAGAGTTACTAGGTCTAATACATACTGATGTATGTGGACCTATGTCAACTCAAGCTTTAGGAGGCTATAGCTACTTCATTACCTTCACCGATGATCACTCACGGTTTGGGTATGTGTTCTTGATGAAACACAAGTCTGAAGCCTTTGAAAGGTTCAAAGAATTCAGAAATGAAGTAGAGAAACAACATGATAAGAGTATTAAAATACTTCGATTGGATTGAGGTGGTGAATACTTAAGTCAAGAGTTTCTTGATTATCTAAGAGACAATGGTATATTGTCTCAATGGACTCCGCCATATACACCACAGCATAATGGTGTATCTGAGAGGCGTAACCGGACCTTGTTGGACATGGTCAGGTCAATGATGAATCATACGACTCTTCCCAAGTCCTTTTGGGGTTATGCACTTCAGACAGCTGTTTACTTGTTAAACAGAATGCCTACTAAGGTAGTCTCAACTACTCCATATGAGATATGGAATGATAAGAAACCTCATGTATCTTACTTGAAGATATGGGGTTGTCCTGCTTATGTGAAGCGGACTGTATCAGACAAATTGGATGCTAAGTCTGATAAATGTCTATTTGTTGGATACCCTAAGGAAACAAGGGGTTACCAATTCTATCATCCTGTGGAACAAAAGGTGTTTGTTTCAAGGCATGCTGTGTTTCTAGAGAAAGAGTTTCTCTTGCAAGAAAACAGTGGGAGTGTCGTCGAGCTTGAGGAGGCTCGAGAGACTCAAATAGACATTAATGAGATACCTGGTGAAGCACAATAGCCGACAACTCATAGTGATGAGCAATCGGCTGGACCTATTGTAACACCACATCTTCGTAGATCTGGTAGAACACGCAATATTCCTGAGAGATATGGATTTCTCGTAAGTGAATCAAACGATGTGTTACTCATTGATGATGAGGAGCCTACCAGTTATGAAGAAGTGCTGACAAGTTCAGAAAGGGATAAGTGGCTTGGTGCCATGAAGTCGGAAATGGATTCCATGTATGAAAACCAAGTTTGGAACTTGGTTGACCCATCTGAAGGGATAAAGCCTATAGGGTGCAAGTGGGTTTTCAAGAAGAAAACCGACATGGATGGTAATGTGATTACCTATAAGGCTAGATTACCTATAATAGGATCTATCATGTATGCTATATTATGTACGAGGCCCGATGTATCGTATGCTCTGAGTGTCACGAGCAGATACCAGTCTGATCCAGGAATGGATCATTGGGTGGCTGTTAAGACGATCCTTATGTACTTAAGAAGAACTAAGGATGTGTTCCTAATATATGGAGAAGGGTACATGGTGATACGTGGGTATACGGATGCCAACTCCAGACAGACAAGGATGATTCCATGTCTCAGTCTGGGTATGTATTCACCTAGAATGGAGGCGCAATAAGTTGGAAAGGTTCCAAGCTTGACACTATAGCGGATTCTGCCACTAAGGCAGAATACATTGCAGCTTTGGAAGCAGCAAAGGAAGCGGTTTGGATCAAGAAGTTCATCTCTGAACTTGATGTGGTCTCATCAATGATCCAAACATGTGCTTCGCCGCTATCATCTTATCAGAGAGATCATCAGTAGGAACGAAATACAAATCGAGAAAATTCCCACTGAAAGGAACTTAGCGGATCCCTTGACTAAGGCATTACCTCAAAATAAGTTTGAGGGTCATGTTCGAGCTTATGGTATTGGATACCGTAGCGATTGACATTAGGCCAAGTGGGAGTCTATTAGTAATATATGAGAGATGTCCTAAGGCAATCGCCTTATGTATGAATCATTTATATGATAAATGAAGATTCACTATTTGAGTATACATGTTTTATGTATTTGATTGGATCTTAAACTCATTTACTGAATGTCCACGATACGATTCACAGCATGAGAGAATTTGTGATTGGATCACAACTAGTGAGTATCTCTACATGTGTAATTGTGATGTATCGAAATTATCCCTAGTCGATGAATTGATGGATTTGGACACCATCAATTCTGTCGAGACTAGCACGAGGTATACTCCTTGGTGTATCCAAGCTGCAGATTCTCACTGGCTGGAGACATAGTGATGTCCGGAGTTAATCGTGGATGCTAGTTATGGTAACTAGTTCATTGGAGTGACCAGCCGTAAGACTTCATATGGTTCTTTGCATATATAGATATGTCAATGAAGTTCTTACTGTGGCTTAAGTACGATGTTCCTTAGACTTGCGGTATTCAAGTCATCTTGATCATGGAGACTTATGCTTTGACATCTTAAGCAAACATCTCTAAGGGGATGTGGACCTGGGATGATTGGGTATAAGTCGAAGTGATCGAAGGTGTTTGAATAGCCTATAAAGGATTCACCACTCCTTGCAAGGAGATGTATACCCATGGCCTCTCGTTGGATTGTTACTAAAGTCTTTGGCCAAAGCATTACATGTTTAGAGTAAGGTACTCTTCGATACATGTGGAGTAACTAGAATCCGTAGGACGAGGAAATGATACTTGGGCTAGGTGTGACGTAGTCAGCCTAGTGGGGACTGACACAATAGACCATGTCCTGAACCAAGTGGGTATAAGATGAGTGAAGTGAATGGGGCACGAATCATTCGAGCTGCTGAAGGGTTTCAGAAATAGTTCTGGATCAACAGTTGATCTTTTCGGTTAATTGGGGATCATGATGTACTACTAGGTGCCACTCATGATTGTTCTATAATGGTTAATTATAGACGGCCAACATAAACCGAGAACCTATTTGGTCACAGGCACAACGAGCGTAATCCAAAGGATTTAAAACGAGCTTGAGAATGGGATTCTCAGACCGAGAGAAACTAGGTTTGGTTGGACCAAACATAAAGCGAGCATGAAATCGTTTCAGTCGCAATGGAAGCGTGGATGGGCCGAGTCTTATGAAGACGTAATGGATGAACCAAAATGGTTTGGTTCTAATCCAATGGAGGAGAATAAACCAAAGAGTTTGGTTTATTTTAAACGAATGAACCAAAAGTTGGTTCGGTTCGTTTTAACTTAAAATAAACCATCATGGTTTGGTTTATTTTAACTTATCTTAATGGAGCGGGTTAATGGGCCTAATGGTTATGATCCAATAACTATTAAGAGAATTAGTTCTCTATAAAAGAGGGCTTAAGGGATAATTAAGCCTTAATCCACAACCCTAAGTTGCCGCCCACCTCTCCTTGGAGAAATTCGGAGCTAACTCTCCTCCTCCTTGCCGCCGCCCACCTTGAGGCTCCAACCGGTGTCCAGAAGGCTGCTTCCTTCCCCCTCGCCGGCGTCGAGCTGCTGCCGGTTAGTGCTCCGGTGATCTCCTTCAAGTTTGGCATCAAGGTGAGATCTATCTCCCTTGGTTGGCCGGCGCCTATCACCTCCACCAAAGCTGTCCAGTTTTCTGGACAGCTTGTTCTTCTCTCGTCGGAACGTCGTTTGGACGACGGTTAGAGCTCCGACAGCGGCTAACTTACCGGGGATTCGATCTCCGGTAATCCTCTGAGGTGGAGGACGAAGGATTCGTCAATTGGTTGACGAATACCTCTCTGGAGAAGCAAGTTTTGAGGACTCGTATTAGGATCCGAATTTGGATTCGGATCGTGATCATCTCTCGATCACGTCGCCTTCGACAGGAGGCTAGTAACCCGTACGAGGACGAAGCTCATGGCTTAGCAAAGTCATCCCGAGGAACTCGGCGTGGATACGGATTGAGACTATTCTAGCAAGGATCGTTCCGTTTGATGTCGTTCCCGCTACACGTCATACGAAAGGTATAACGTAGATAAATTTCCTTTTATTGCAAATTTAAATTTATGGTTATGTCTACACTTGTTGTAATATGCATGCGTGTGATGTGTGTGTTGTAATAAATATAGATTTATTATTTTTATTGCTTCCGCTGTGCTCATGTTTACGAAACGTGATCGAACACACACACGCCGCGGTGCCGGAAACCCAACACTCCTGTCCATGCATGCCATATGCGACTCCTGTAGGGGGATCTGTCCTCTGCTGGCGTTGCGAAGGTTTGGCTGTTTGACCCCCTCTCTGAGTCCCAGACTTACGCAACTATCCTCCCTGGATAGAAACCCCGGAAGCCACATGCTGAGCCTTCAACGAAGAATCTCGACTCAGGTGTCCAGGCAGTTTGCAATAATAGCAAATTGACTGTCCCAAGGTGCAGGCTGAGACGGTATGCTCTCTCGATCCACAACGAGTACAGTAGGTGTCACTAGTGGGCAGCCTCCGGCTCTCGAGAAGGGGGAGGTCGGTGAAGATCGTCGACTTCTTAGGTCGGCTAGATGGCCCAGTGACTCGACTATTGCGACCACTTTCTTTGATGTCCAATAGATGCAGTAGGCTGCTGGGTCTGTCCTATGGTTCGTTCTGTCTGTTTCCTCTTCCTGTCAGTATTAGCTCTCTGTTGAGCTGACTCAATCAACAGAGCTCTATCCAATGCCTCTCGGTAGGAAGAACTACAAAATCCTGCCATCTTGACCTGAAGATGCCCATCTAGTCCCTGAAAAAATTGAATCATGCGTGATCGGTCCTCAACGACTAACTTTGGACAAAACCTGGCTAACCGATTAAATTCTGTATTATACTTGATCACTGAGCAATTATTCTATCAAAGACTCAAAAATCGACGGCCAGCATCATCCGATATGACCGTGAAATCGACTCTCAAAGCCTCTCCAATCTCTCGGTGTCTGCTGCTCGAT
Organism: Wurfbainia villosa; assembly: GCA_025175895.1. Classification (NCBI taxonomy): domain Eukaryota; kingdom Viridiplantae; phylum Streptophyta; class Magnoliopsida; order Zingiberales; family Zingiberaceae; genus Wurfbainia; species Wurfbainia villosa. The sequence goes on from CM045990.1 coordinate 98,334,177, forward strand.
AATGTCGAACCTGTGTCCCACCAGACCTCGGCCTCGCCTCGTAAATGGAAAGCCGCCAACTCTGCCTTCTCCCACTTAGAGCAAACCATATAAAGGAAAGTACACTCCATAGTCTCGATCCAAGACTAAGCCATGCTCAGATCAGTCTCTTCGCAGAATAATGTGGACTGGCTTTTCATCGACTTTGCTAAACCGGGAATCCGAGCTCGTCTGTGACCACATCGAGAATAAGTAGGGTCGCCGCAGTGAGCCGCGTAGTGTAGATGGTGTCGCCGCATGAGCAGGGCGAGATCGAGTGGTCGACCGCACCACTGATGGGCTGTCGGTCTCGAGAGCGAGCCCTACTAGCGGGGGTGTCTGGTGTGTAGCAGTAGGGTCTCCCGATGGTACATCAGATACCCCAGAAGTGGGTATCTCTGGAGGAGGAACCGCCGAGAACTAAGGATCCATGACTCCCGCAGCACCATGTAGAATCTGACCCTGATCAACATGTTCACCCTCAGTAGATCTTTCTGGCAACTCCATCGCCAAAGATCTCAATGTTTTCTAGTGTGGCCGCCCCGCACCACGTCTCGGTGCAGGAGCACGCCCACCTCGTCTCATATCTGTTAAATTATTACCAGATGTTACTACAAGTAAAAACATATAAAATTAATCATCATACCTATTTTACCACCAGGAGAGGTCCCGTCGCCGCCAAATCTCCAAATTAATCTCGTCAATAATACCTCAGATTTCCGAAACATAAAAATCGTCGGAAATCTGTACGAATCCGAAAATTCTCAGATTGACTCCCAAAAACCTGCCAAATGTGGCGAACTCCGAAAAAAAATCCAAAAACCCATAGGAACTCGAAAACCTGGCTCTGATACCAAATAAATTATCACGCCCTGAGGGAGTCCTCATCCGACCAAAAATCCGGCAGCATCTCCCTTGTACGGGTAACAATTGTTGGGGATTTGACGCCGCTAGATGGGGGGTGAATAGCGTTGAATTCGTACGTAGATGGAATTCGTTCACGATCGTCTCTACAAACTCGTTATGCGCAGCGGAATAGAAATAATAAAAGCAATAACGAAAAGATAAAATCACGAACACAAGGATATAACGTGGTTCGGAACCGAACGGTTCCTACTCCACGGATCGAGCTCTAAAGAGCCCTAGTGATGCACACGCACTCACTAATCACAAATACTCCTTCTCGACACAAGTCGGAGGTGGAGAAACCTCTTACAATAGATTACAACAATAATCTAAAAGCAACAAGCAAATACAATGAAGAATAATGCAATACAAGTAAAGAAAAACACTTTACAAATGCTTTGGATTGCTTGCTTTTGGTTGCTTGAAGAGTGGTCTTGGAGACTCTGATTTGCAGCAACAAATCGCCCCAAAGATGCTCAAGAAACCATTGCCAAAAATCCTCCCGTCGAGCTCCTTTTATCCTTCTGCGCGACCTGGATTTCAGCCTATCAATCGATTGACATAAGTCACCAGTCGACTGATGCCATTGTTGTCGTGAGACAACGGCTCGATCCATGCTGGAAAAACTCCAACGGATCTCTTGGCAGTCGACTGCCAACATTGGCAGTCGGCTACGGAGCATTCTGTGCGTCTGGGTGAACTAGCGATCGACTCTGGCGCCGCGATCGGCCGTGATCACGATCGCTTATTTGCTCAATGACGATCGCTGACGATTCCGGCTCTTAAGCAGCGGTCGAAGATGAGGTTTTAACCCAAGTATGGTGCCCCCATACTTGCTAGACCACCCTTAGCCTAGACCTAAGCCTTCTAGCCACCTCCATCAGCCTCACGCCTCTCGGATCCCTCCAAGTCATCCATGACTTGTTCATCCATTGCGCTAGCCTTCAGGTGCTTCCCTCGGCTATGTCATGCTAACGGTGTCTACACTGCCAAGGCACATTGGACTTACGCCGCCAAGACTCCACTTGGACTTTACGCCGCCAACCATTGGACTTATGCTGCCAAGACTCCAGCTTGGACTTTCCCTTGCCAACCCATGTTGGACTTTCCATGCCAAGACCATGCTTGGACTTTCCTTGCCAACCCATATTGGACTTTTCATGCCAAGACCATGCTTGGACTTTCCTTGCCAACCCATGTTGGACTTTACATTGCCAAGACCCATGCTTGGACTTTTACATTGCCAAGACCCATGCTTGGACTTTTCATCTGCCAAGTGTCCCACTTGGACTTTTCATGCCAAGTACTCAAGACTTGGACTTTACCAAATGCCAAGTGTTCCACTTGGACTTTCCCATGACAATTTCATTGTCATATGTTTTTGTCGAAACATCAATACATCACTCGAGTCAAACTCGAGTCCTGGTCAATCGTGACCTGGGCCGATTGCACCAACAATCTCCCCCTTTTTGATGTTTGACAAAAACCAAACAAATCATTTGAGTTAGACCACTAACTCAAATCCCTTACCAATTATCCCAAATTGGTAAACACTCTCCAAATGTTCTCCCCCAAACATTCTCCCCCTTTTTGACTAACATCAAAAAGGTTTCCTCTCCAAGGAGGTCAATGTCTCATGTCCCAATGAGATCTTACAATCTCCCCCTTGATCCAAAAATAAATACCTAGGATGCCTACCATCTTCCTAGTGATAATTCACATATCACTCAAGAGAGACAATCCTATACTCTCTCCCAATTTCCAAATTGGGTCTCTCAAAAGTCCCATCAATTTCCCAATTGATGTCATATTCTCCCAATAACTTCTCCTCTTCAAAGAGAAAAACACATCCATCATCCCAAGATGGATATCTCCCCCTAAAGGCTTGCTCCCCCTTGACCATTGCACCAACAATGTCCTTGGGAAGTCCCTAAGCCAATAGGAACTCTAAACCATCAAAATTAAGGTTCTAAGTTCAACATAGAACTTTCACTCACCCTAAATTTGATACTTTGACCTAACACAGCTCCTAATCCATATCCAATGGATTATCACCCTTTATAATGCTTCCCAAAGCATATCCTAGGGTTAGAAGTGGTTAGGGACCTTTTCCATAGCTGAACACGGGCTAAACAAACCTTGTTAACCCGAAATCAGACCTGGTAGTCGACTCTGACGATGAATCACGATCGCCACTCACATCAATCGATCGCCACATTGTAGGCCGATCGATAATCATTTCCAACTATCAGAAATTAATTTTGGAAATTCATAAATAATTATACGTAATTCAAAAAATCATGAAAATTCATACGTATAATACTTATGACACACACAATGGGTGAAAAATATTTGAAAATTATTTTACCCATAAAATAGTGAGTTTGATACAAAACTCAAAACCATTGAAATTTTCAATGTTTTGGCCCTATTTTGTATCAACTTCATCAATGGTGATTGCTATCAAAAGATAGACTTCACCAAGGTTTTTCAAAATGATTTTAAAATGTTTTCAAAACCTTATTTTGGATCATATTCCTTGGGCTCTATGTACATGACTTGTACACATGCTCTCCCAATGATCCACAAATAAAATTGGATGAGTTTTAGTTCATCTAGATGCAAAAACTATGCACCTTGAACTTAACTCATATCCTAGCATCTCACATGTATCTAGGGTGTATAAATACACATACATGTCAATTGGATGTGAGATGTGGGTTTTGTTCTCCCTAAACTAGGGTTTCATGCATTTTTCTAAGGCAACCCTACTTGATTCCCTTATAAATGGGACTCCAAGTCATGCCATTGTCCTTAAATCAATTTTAATCAAATTATCTTAAATGCATGAGTGATTATGGCATTAGAGATGATATAGATAAACACATGCTCATAATCATGATGTCATGGCATAATATGAAATCTAAAAACACATGACATTTAATCCTTAATTCTAAACATGTACATGACATATAGAATGATTAAAAAATAAGCATGATGTCATGGCATGTTATATGGAAAACAAAGCATGGCATATAAAATATATATGTATAGTAATTCCTAAATTTTAATATTAATTGTCATTTCATATAATTAATTTTATTTTGCCATATTTCTATTTTTCCCCCAAGTGTGCCAAAAACCCAAAATGGCACACTAACACTCTAAACCTAAATTGTGCCAATTTGACCATTTTATCAAGCTTCTCAAATAATATTGGCACACCCTAAAATCTTTTAGGATGATAATTCAAATCTATTTCCAAGGCATCCATAACCTTGAAAATCACCTAAAATGCCACCTTTATCATGGTTGAGTTAACTACTCATCCACTCAAGGTTAGCACATCCTAAGCCCACCTAGCATGAATCAAACACGCTCTTAGGAACCCAAAACCGATTTGAGCTCCTAGGGTTAATTAGGTATTCCATAGGGATAACCTCCCTAGATACCTTCCTAATGACCTTCCTAGGCTTGTTAGCCTTGGTCATTTGGGTCTTACCTAGGTTGACTCTAGGGGTAACTCCCCTTGCAACCTTCTTAGTGGCCACCCTAGGTTTCCTAGAAACCTTAGCCACTAGGCACAACCCTTGGTCAACTCTAGGGATGACTTCCCTATTGACCTTAGTCTTCCTAGACCTAGTTTGTGTTCCATAATCAAATGGAACACTATGGTAAGCCACCTTAGGCTTAGGTTTGTGACCCAAACCTTGCTTGCCCTTGGTTGACTTTTCTTAGGTCTTTGGTGTTGACTTTGACTTTTGGACCTTTGACTTTGACCATTAGACCCTTTAAATTGATTTTGTATATTCCTAAGGGTCCTTTCTAGTTTTTCAAGCCTTGACCTCAAGGCTTGATTTTCAACCTCTAATTGCCCAAATGATTTTTGATGAAGTTTTTGGGCATTACCATTTTCTCTAGGCATATGCCTACCCTTCTTAGGGTTAATGCCTAAGTGGTTTTCTATTTTCCTAATGCTTTCCTTAGGAAGAGTTTTTCTAGGGACATTAGTCCCAAATTTCTCCTTTCTTGAAAAATTTACCCTCTTGGCTCCTAAGCAAAAATATTTATCTCTAGCATGCTTTTCATGGTGAATTGCAAGAGAATTAAAATTTTTAGCATGCTTTTGACTTTTAAATTTGGAAGGTGCATTATTAAAATATACCTTAGGGTTAGCTATAGAAGCTCCCCCTACTTGTGATGCTCCTCCTTGCCCCTTCTTCTTCCCCCTAGGGCATTGACTCCGATAATGCCCCTTTGAATTGCACTTGAAGCATATGATATGCTCCTTGCCTTTAGGTGTTGGGGAACCGACATCCTTGACTTTTGGTGCCGGTGGAGCTTTCCTAATCTTCTTTGAGCACTTGCTCTTGTAGTGCCCGGCTTCCCTACACTCAAAACATATGATATGATTTTTATTACAAATTGACATGTTTGAGTTACCTATGGTGGTGGAAGGTGTTGGAATTGAAACTTCTTCATCTTGACCGGATGTGGAAGCTTCTTCTTGATGCTCCGGTGTTGAGGAAACTCTAATCTCCTCCTCAATCCTAGAAGTGGATGCTTCTTCCACTTCCTCCACCCCTTCTGATCCAGATGTTGATTCTCTATCAACCTCTGAATCCTCAAGCTCTTTGGATGAAGATGTACTTGCTTCTTTTTGAGCTTGAGAGGATGAGCACTCTTCTTCTTCTTCTTCTTCTTGGACCAATGATGAGTTTTCATGGAGCTTTGCCACTTGGCTCCACAACTCCTTAGCATCCATATAGTCCCCTACCATACACACAATCTCATTAGGGACCAAATCAAGAATAAATTTTACTACCTTCATGTTTTTCTCGAAGGCTTGGAGTTGATCTTCACTCCACTTCTTCTTCTTGAGGAATCCTCCCTTTGGTCCTATTGGATAGCTAAAACCCTCCATCAAGATAGACCATTCTTCGAAGTCTCTCATCATTAGGAAGTCTTCAATTCTTGACTTCCATTGCTTAAACCCTTCTTGTCCATAGAAGGAATAAGGGATCGGTGTATTAATGTTCCATCCCAATTGTTCTTCCATCTTCACCCTCTAGCTTCTTTGTTCTAGCTCCCGGCGATTAGTCCGTAGAAGAGCCCCGGGCTCTGATACCACTTGTTGGGGATTTGACGCCGCTAAAGGGGGGGGGTGAATAGCATTGAATTCGTACGTAGATGGAATTCGTTCGCGATCGTCTCTACAAACTCGTTATGCGCAGCGGAATAGAAATAATAAAAGCAATAATGAAAAGATACAATCACGAACACAAGGATATAACGTGGTTCGGAACCGAACGGTTCCTACTCCATGGATCGAGCTCTAAAGAGCCCTAGTGATGCACACGCACTCACTAATCACAAATACTCCTTCTCGACACAAGTCGGAGGTGGAGAAACCTCTTACAATATATTACAACAATAATCTAAAAGCAACAAGCAAATACAATGAAGAATAATGCAATACAAGTAAAGAAAAACACTTTACAAATGCTTTGGATTGCTTGCTTTTGGTTGCTTGAAGAGTGGTCTTGGAGACTCTGATTTGCAGCAACAAATCGCCCCAAAGATGCTCAAGAAACCATTGCCAAAAATCCTCCCATCGAGCTCCTTTTATCCTTCCGCGCGACCTGGATTTCCACCTATCAGTCGACTGACATAAGTCACCAGTCGACTGATGCCACTGTTGTCGTGAGACAACGGCTCGATCCACGCTGGAAAAACTCCAACGGATCTCTTGGCAGTCGACTGCCAACATTAGCAGTCGACTGCCAGCCACATAGTCAACTGTCTAGTCGGCTATGGAGCATTCTGTGCTCGCGGATGAACTAGCGAAATGATCGCCGACTCTTTGGCAATGACGTCAGACATCGCTAGATCGCTCAATGAGCAATGACGCTGCATCAGCCCTCTTAAACGTCGACTCACTTGAACCGCCATAATGTCACAACCTCAAAGATGAGGTTTTAACCCAAGTATGGTGCCCCCATACTTGCTAGACCACCCTTAGCCTTGACCTAAGCCTTCTAGCCACCTCCATCAGCCTCACGCCTCTTGGATCCCTCCAAGTCATCCATGACTTGTTCATCCATCGCGCTAGCCTTCAGGTGCTTCCCTCGGCTATGTCATGCTAACGGTGTCTACACTGCCAAGGCACATTGGACTTACGCCGCCAAGACTCCGCTTGGACTTTACGCCGCCAACCATTGGACTTATGCTGCCAAGACTCCAGCTTGGACTTTCCCTTGCCAACCCATGTTGGACTTTCCATGCCAAGACCATGCTTGTACTTTCCTTGCCAACCCATGTTGGACTTTTCATGCCAAGACCATGCTTGGACTTTCCTTGCCAACCCATGTTGGACTTTACATTGCCAAGACCCATGCTTGGACTTTTACATTGCCAAGACCCATGCTTGGACTTTTCATGTGCCAAGTGTCCCACTTGGACTTTTCATGCCAAGTACTCAAGACTTGGACTTTACCAAATGCCAAGTGTTCCACTTGGACTTTCCCATGACAATTTCATTGTCATATGTTTTTGTCGAAACATCAAAACATCACTCGAGTCAAACTCGAGTCCTGGTCAATCGTGACCTGGGCCGATTGCACCAACAACAATATGACACTTACATACAAGGCCTACACAGCCACTATATATCGGTCAACACGATCGGAACAAAACTACACATGCAAGTCATAAATAGGCCTCAGGCCAACAATCAAAGAAAATAACAAAAGTCTATCACATCTAGACTTACCCCTTCTGCCATCTGGGTAGGAATACACCAAATCCAATCGAATAAAAATCCGAATAGAGGTCCATAAGAACATACCAAATATCACCAAAACATCAACGAGTACATAAATCAAACACCAGTCCTAAACATATCTTCTAGTCAATACTAAAATCATAAATCAAATAACAAGAAAACTATCATGATGAGGGAGTTTGGCAGCTGGACTCTCCCGACAGCATCATCCTGAAATAGATATAAAACAACGGGGTAAGTTCAATGAACTCAGCGGATAATAATCGATATGTATAGTAAGATATAACTAACAATAATAATCATGTACGTACAGTTTCATTTATAGGATATGCAAGAAAGAAATGCAAAAAGACTGTACTTATCTGAATCTCCTATCCATATATAGGAGCATGTGCCATAGTAGCAGAAATAAAGTCGTCAGACCAAATACAAATATGTATCCTGTATGCATGGTAATCATATGCAACATCCAAGGCAGCAATCAAAATGCAGCAAACACAATACAAATGCCATCCATGCAAAATGCATGCGATACAAATGACATGGTCACCCCTGACACCAGTCAGCCGCCTCACACGCGATGGTGAAGCCGAGTGGGTAGGGCTATGACAACTGTGCACTACGCCATCACTGCTCCTAAGTGACCGAGTGGACAGGATCCTGTCGGAGTACACCTATCCTCCTGCCCCAAACAGAGTGGAGGAGCAAAGCTCTCATCTCCCGGTGTCGTAGACCAGAGGAGGGATCCCTGCCCGCTACCTTACTGCCTCATCGCTACCCATGAGCGGACCAGCGGAGCCTGACAAAGCTACTGCACACACCCTCCTGATGTACCACTAACTCATGAGTGGCAACGTGTGCAGACCATGTAACTAGCTGCAGGCTCAACTACAAAGGAACCCCGTCCAGCCAGCATGAAATCATGCAAGATGGTGCATGACACTAAAGCATGTAACACCAACTAAAATATGTCTCCGAATAATATGCACAATAAATAGATACATATCAATGACCTAAGTAAAATAGGGAAGGTATAACTAAAAGCTAATCCAATGCATGTATCAAGTAGGCACAATAACATACAAGGCAGTTAAACATAAAAATTATTGCAAGCTATAACCAACTAAGCATATCAATATGACATTATCTAAAAGATAAATCAAAATACCCGCCTGATAAAATGCTCAAAAAATGAAATCATCACGCCCGTGGACCTGTCTCGTGATTGAAACCTGCATAAAACATAATATAATCAGATTATATAGGCAACCCTAATATCAAGTCCAAAACCTAATGGACTAAACTATCCACCTAAACGATCACACACTACCGTATCAAAACATAATTCCTTCCCAAATCAACTCCTAATTTCACTAATTTATCTAACCCTTTCACAGCCCTATTCACAGTCGTTCACAACCGTTGCAGTCGTTCACAGCCTGTGAACAACCTTCACAGTCCGTGAACAACCCGAAACACCTTCCATAACCACCTTCTCCTCCACAACTGGCCAACAACTCCATACAAGAACATCGCAATCGACTTTAACACCCAAACACCCAACTCGCAGCCCACTTCGTGGCCGAGAACAATCTCACGGCCCTCTCAAGATCAACAATCAGCATAGAAAAGAATGTAATGGGTTGAGATTTACCAGTTCAATAAACCCCCCCAATCAACTTGGTTCGCCGGAACACCCAACGCCAGTTGCTGCCCTAAACTTCCACAGAAATCCCCTGTTCACCGGCCCTAGGTAAACTACCCAAATTTCATACCAAGCTTAACTAAGAAAAATCACTGCAGAAAGTAGACAAGGAGCAAGGTCGACCCTTACCTAGTTCCCGCGATCACTGATGACGCAGAGGGAGCTCGCGACGGCAGTCTGTGGCTGCAGACGCGAGGAAGAAGAGGCTCACAGCGGCGATCCTATGGCTGTGGACGCGTCGTGATGGGGCTGTGCTCGTGGGCGACGAGTGCGCAGAGGTCGTGGATGCTCACCGCGTCCAAGAAACGCGCAGAGGTGGCGACGGAAGCAACGAGCGTGCAATGTGTTCGCGTGAGCAACGACGACGGCATGACCTCGGTGTCAGACGGTGAAGCAGCGACGATGAGGCAAACCTGTGGTGGCCTGAGCACCGGGAAAGCGAGCGTCAGCACTTACAGAGGAACGACCGACCGCAAGAACTCGGGTGGAAGCATCAAGAGAAAGAAGGGGTGCGCACGCGGTGAAAGTGTCGCGGAAGAAGAGACGAGTCGGGTGTCGTGTGCGGCGGAGAAAAGAGAGAAACTGTCAGGTGCGGTGGGGAAAGAGGGGTCGGGGAAGATAATGAAATGAAGACATGACTGGGAATAAAATAGGCGCGACTGCGACAACGCTCGGGAAAAAGAAATGGCTCGAGTTAACCCTAGGTTTTTAGTTAACACAACAACCCCTCAAAAATTAATATTTCAAATAGGCCCTCCAAAAGCCTATTTATTTTATCCCCATAAAAATCTCTTACAAGCTCCGTTTAAATCCAGAAAAATTCTAAAAAAATTCCTAAAATCCCAAAAAAAATCCTGGATTATTTTTTCTTAATTCTTTGTCCATTTAATTTAGTATTTTAAATTTTCCGTATTTAACACTATAAAAGGAGGGGAGGATTCCAACCCAAACATCAATCAAGATTTTTCTCAAGTGCTCCTACAACACTAAAGCTCCAACACTGTCAAAACGCCGACGCGACGCCAAGCTTCCATCTTCTTCATTGGCAGCAACAGCAAGTAATATCTTTTGTTATTGTATTCCTTGTTTTAATCGTAATGAGGTGAGGCAGGCTTGTTGCCTCATCCTTGTACTTCCGATTTTGTGATCGTTATCTCCTTTTATAGTGTTGCGGAAGAAGAGACGAGTCGGGTGTCGTGTGTGGCGGAGAAAAGAGAGAAACCGTCGGGTGCGGTGGGGAAAGAGGGGTCGGGGAAGATAATGAAACGAAGACGCGACTGGGAATAAAATAGGCGCGGCTGCGACAATGCTCAGGAAAAAGAAATGGCTCGAGTTAACCCTAGGTTTTTAGTTAACATAACAACCCCTCAAAAATTAATATTTCAAATAGGCCCTCCAAAAGCCTATTTATTTTATCCCCGTAAAAATCTCTTACAAGCTCCATTTAAATTCAGAAAAATTCTAGAAAAATTCCTAAAATTCTCTAAAAATCATGAAAAAATTCCAAGATTATTTTTTCTTAATTCTTTGGCCATTTAATTTAGTATTTTAAATTTTCCGTATTTAACACTATAAAAGGAGGGGAGGATTCCAACCCAAACATCAATCAAGATTATTCTCAAGTGCTCCTACAACGTAATGCTCCAACACTGTCATAACGCCGACGCGACGCCAAGCTTCCATCTTCTTCGTTGGCAGCAACAGCAAGTAATATCTTTTGTTATTGTATTCCTTGTTTTAATCGTAACTAGGTGAGGCAGGCTTGTTGCCTCATCCTCGTACTTCCGGTTTTGTGATCATTATCTCCTACCTCCAATGAGGAGGAGATCTTATAGTGTTTTGCCCTCCGTACGCGGTCTATGACCGTTAGAGCCTTGAAGTTGCAACCGCTGGGTTGTGAACCAAGTAAAAATAAACTTGTCTTTTTATTTTTCCACTGTGTTTGCTCATATATCGAACGAACGAACGAAAAGTTTTACGCTCGCTATTCACCCCCCCCCCTCTAGCGACGCTTCTCGATCCAACAATTGGTATCAGAGCGGAGGCGCTAAGATTTGGTGAAACCACCAATCTAGTACTTTTTGGTTTTCTTTTCGTATTTTTCGATTCGTGTTTTATTTTAGGTTTTTTTTCTCGCACTACTAATCCAAGACGAAGTCTTGGTACTTTTCTTTTGGTTGTGTGTTTGCAAGTATTCTCGTTTGGAGTAGCCGACGGTAAAACAACCATAACTTTTCGCACAAGTGGACTCACGAAACGATCTACCTACCAAATCGAAGCTCTCTGAAAGCTCCCAAAAACTTATGTACAGTACCCTTTCAGGGACATTGAAGGTCGTAAGTTTCTAGTTTTTGTTAGTTTTCTATTCTTCTTATTTATTTCTGTTTATTTCTTATTATTTCCCACATTACTAATCCAAGACCAAGTCTTGGAATTCCTTTTGGTTTTTATTCATATTTTGTAAGATATTTAATGGCTCACATTGAGGGGTACAACATGTAGGGATCTTTTTTATGCAAAATAGCATATGCGCAATGGAAAAAATAGGATCCCTTCCAAGTGATCCTTGCGAAAGAAAACCTCGTACAAAAAAAATAAATTTCTCTAAAAGAAAAACCTATCTTAAAGGAGAATATTACCTTTGTTGCGTGCCCTTTTTAATCCCGCTTCTCCTTGGGTTTGTTGGATCTTTTAGCACGTTCAATTGTCCGTGCTTCTATATGTATCCACACGAGCAAGATCTTGTCTGACAAAAGAAACTAGAAGAGCTCTCCTTTACTTCTTACTAGAGAAGTCCCTAAAGGAGAGGAAGGTAGGGAAAAAGAGAAAGGAAGAAGAAGACCACTCTTCTTGCTAGCCTACACTCACAAAAGCCACACAACCAAAGCCTCTCACCACCAAGCTCTCTCCAAGCCTCAAGCTTCCACCACTTTGGCCGGCCACCCCATGGAGTGTTTTATAGGATTGAAAAAACCTTTAACCTCCTATCACATTCAATGCAATCAATTGCATTGAAAAATAATCAACACTCCTTGTTTGGCCGGCCACATGTGGAGAAATTCCAAAGGTCAAAACCCTTTGTCTCCTTCCACCTCATCAAGCTTAGGTGGCATGCTTATGTGGCATTCATGCATGTTGAATTAATCTTATTAATTCAATAAGCTTATGTTATCATATTGAATTAATCTCATTAAATCAATAAGGTAACATATTGAATTAATCTTATTAAATCAATTAAGCTTAGGCTATCATGATAACATATTTATTTAATCTTATTAAATTAATAAGCTTAGCATATTGAATTAATCTCATTAAATCAACAAGCTAAAACTCTCATTAAGCTTAAAGTCCAAAAACCATTTTGTACTTAAGCTTATTCCCAAATTATTCTAGTCAAACTAGAATGCACTAATTCTTCTAATCATCATGCTCTTTGTGTGTGACCCTATAGGCTCTCATAACGTTGGCAGTGGATCTAAACTCTTTTAGATACACAAGCAATAAGCGGCATCTAGCAATACATCATTGCTACCCAAGTTACGAAATAAGTCAAGATCCGACTAACCTTTCCGTGACTACTATAATGTATGACTGTGTCCTTCTATCCTTGATATCAGATTGACCAATGAGGCATAGACCGTGTCATCCTCGATCAATCTATGTGTTTCTTGATTTCTGAGTAAACTAACTCAAACAAATGAGCTCAATATCTCATATTGACTCATTCGAGCATGGCCATGCATTTTAGTAGTTCTACTCAATCAAGGGGCCCACAGATATCACTCCCATCATATGGGAGGGATAGATCCCATCTACATCACTCACATCCCTTCGCATAATTTGTTATATACCCAGTAATCGCCTTTATGGTCCACCCTGTTACGGGTGACGTTTGACGATACCAAAGTACATAACTCCTTATGTAGGGAACCGTAGTGACTTCAGGTTTGAGGACTATTCATACTAATAGTCACATGAGAAAGTTTATGACACTCATATGACGATCCATGAAACTTTCTCATGGCGGGTCAGTTCAGTATATATTCTCTAATATATACCCATGTGTCAACTTGATATCATATATCCATGACTTGTGAGATCAAGTCATCAATTGACCTACATGCTAGTCTTTATGTATTAATATTTCCCTTGCATATTAATACTTGACTAGGAACATTTAGGAAAGTGTTCTCTACAGCCTCTCATAATCAATTCTGTCAATTGATGTGCTATAAATAAGAACCTACTTTTCTAGGGCATTATTATATTTAATTTAGCTGGCACAAGCAAGACGTAAATATAATAACCAATCCTTTGCCTTTATAGAATATGATACAAAATGTTTCCTATTCAACCATCACATGATTGGTTCTAGGGCTATAACTAACAATCTCCCACTAGCACTAGTACCAATCACTATAATATCTGATACCTAGTGACCTAGTGTGACCATCATGCTTCCTCTGTGCCAAAGCCTTGGTCAATGGATCTGCGATGTTAGCTTCTGTCGGTACTCTGCATATCCTCACATCTCCTCTATCGATGATCTCTCGAATGAGATGGAAGCGTCGCAGTATGTGTTTGGTCCGCTGATGTGATCGAGGTTCCTTAGCCTATGCAATAGCTCCATTGTTGTCACAATAGAGGTCTATTGGATCTGCAATGCTAGGAACTATCCCAAGTTCACTGATGAACTTGCGGAGCTAAACAGCCTCCTTTGCTGCATCAAACGCAGCAATATACTCGGCTTCTGTTGAAGAATCAGCAACTGTGTCCTGCTTCGAACTCTTCCAGCTCACAGCTCCACCATTCAGGCAAAACACGTACCCCGATTGTGATCTATAGTCATCCTTGTCTGTTTGGAAGCTTGCATCACTGTAACCCTTTACAGTTAGCTCCTCATTGCCTCCAAATATCAGGAAATATTCTTTCGTTCTTCATAAGTATTTAAGAATATTTTTGACTGCTATCCAGTGACTTTCACCTGGATCCGACTGGTATCTACTCGTCATGCTCAAAGCATACGAGACGTCAGGACGAGTACAAAGCATGGCGTACATGATAGACCCTATAGCAGATGCATAAGGGATCTTATCCATGCGATCTCTCTCCTCCTTAGAAGAGGGACATTGAGTCTTCGAAAGACTCACACCATGTGATAAAGGCAGAAATCCTTTCTTGGAATTTTGCATAGCAAAATGATCTAGCACTTTATCAATGTATGTACTCTGACTTAGGCCAAGTAATCTTTTAGATCTATCTCTATAGATCTTGATGCCTAGAATATATGCAGCTTCACCTAAGTCTTTCATCGAGAAACAATTCCCTAACCACATCTTCACAGACTGGAGTGAGGGAATATCATTTCCGATGAGAAGTATGTCATCTACATACAAGATAAGAAATACAACTGTGCTCCCACTATTTCTCTTGTAGACACAAGGTTCATCTTCATTTTTGATGAAACCAAACTACTTGATTGCATCATCGAATCGAAGATTCCAGCTTCGAGAGGCTTGCTTTAGTCCATAAATGGACCTTTGCAGTTTGCATACCTTTCCAGGATGCTTTGGATCTTCAAAAACCCTCAGGCTGTGTCATGTACACATCCTCGAGTAGCTTTCCATTCAGAAAAGCAATTTTGACATCCATCTGCCAGATCTCATAATCGTGGTAGGCTGCAATAGCAAGTATGATCCGAATGGATTTAAGCATCGCAACTGGTGAAAAGGTTTCATCATAGTCAATACCATGAATTTGTTTGAATCCTTTAGCCACCAATCTACCTTTATAGGTATGCTTATTACCATCCATGTCAGTCTTTACTTTAAAGACCCACTTACACCCAATGGGTTTTACCCCTTCAGGTGGATCAACCAAAGTCCATACTTGGTTAGTGTACATGGATTCCATTTCGGATCTCATGGCCTCTAGCCATTTCTCGAAATCTGGGCTCATCATAGCTTCTTGATAGGATGTAGGCTCGTCAAGATCTACAAGCAATACATCACCATTGTCAGTCAAGAAAAAAGAATATCTCTCGGGTTGACGACGTATCCTATCAGATCTACGAAGAGGTTGGTCTACTTGAACAGGTGTTTGCTCCACAACTCTTTGGGCAACAATTTCCTCATCCACAACACTTTGTGGTGCCCGTTCATTTTCCATCGAATCCTTAGTGTTATCTTCATCTTGAATTTCTTCAAGATGAATTTTACTCCCACTAGTTTTTCTAGAAATAAATTCTCTTTCTAGAAAGACAGCATTTCTGGCAACAAACACCTTGCCAAGTGTGGGATTGTAAAAGTAATATCCCTTAGTTTCCTTGGGATATCCTACAAAATAACACTTATCTGATTTGGGTCCTAGTTTATCTGAGACTTGACGTCTAACATAAGCTTCACAACCCCAAATCTTTATAAAAGACATTTTGGGACTCTTCTCAGTCCATAACGTATATGGTGTCTTTTCTACGGCTTTTGATGGGACGCGATTAAGTGTGAAAGTGACTGTCTCTAGAGCTAAACCCCAAAAGGAAGTAGGTAGATCATTCTGGCTCATCATTGATCGTACCATATCTAATAGAGTACGATTTCTCCTCTCAGATACACCATTCCATTGTTGTGTTCCAGGTGGAGTGAGTTGGGATATTATCCCACACTCAGCCAGGTGATCACGAAACTCTTGACTAAGGTATTCACCACCTCGATCTGATCGAAGTAGCTTAATACGCTTACTAAGTTGGTTTTGTACTTCATTCTTGAATTCTTTGAACTTTTCAAAGGATTCTGACCTATGTCTCATCAAATATAAGTAGCCAAATCTACTCATATCATCAGTGAAAGTAATAAAGTACTTATAGCCTCCTCTGGCTTCGACATTGAAAGGGCCACATACATCAGTATGTATGAGTCCTAACAAGTCCGTCGCTCTCTCGCCATGTCCACTAAATGGAGTTTTAGTCATCTTTCCTAAAAGACAAGATTCGCATACCTCATATGATTCAAAATCAAATGAGTCCAATAATCCATCTTTATGGAGTTGGGATATGCGTTTTTCATTTATGTGACCTAGGCGACAGTGCCAGAGATATGTTTGGTTCAAATTATTCGATTTGAACTGTTTGGTATTTATGTTATAAATTTGGTTTTTTAAATCTAGAACATAGAGACCATTCATAAGTGGTGCATTACAATAGAACATTTCATTCAAATAAATGGAACAACATTTGTCCTTTATTATAAAAGAAAAGTTTTTCTTGTCTAAACAAGAAATAGAAATTATGTTCTTCGTTAATGCAGGTACATAAAAGTACTCCTCTAGTTCTAAGATAAACCCAGTGGGCAAAGACAAAGAATATGTTCCTACAGCTACAGCAGCAACTTTTGCGCCATTGCCTACTCGTAGGTCCACTTCGCCTTTTGCCATTAGTCTACTATTTCTTAGTCCCTGCACATTAGTACAAATGTGAGATGCACATCCGGAATCTAATACCCATGTAGAAGAAATAGATAGATTAACTTCTATAATGTGTATACCTGAGGCAGAAGTCCCACTTCTTTTCTTCTTTACTTCCTCAAGGTAGACTTTGCAGTTCTGCTTCCAGTGTCCAGTCTCACCGCAATGGAAACAGTCCCCTTCCTTAGGTACTTTACCTTTACTCTTTGAAGTGGATGAATTGGCCTTGCCTTTGGCTTGGGTCTTACCCTTGCCTTTGCTCTTACCTTTGCCCTTCTTGACCATTAGTACGTTACTAACTTTCTTATTGAGATTCGTTTCAGCAGTTCTTAACATGCTGAGAATCTCAGGCAAAGGCTTATCAATTTCATTCATGTTATAATTCATGACGAATTGATTATATGCTTCCGACAATAATTGCAGGATAACATCGGTTGTCAATTCTTGGCTCAGTGGAAAACCTAGTCTTTCAAGGTTCTCAACGTACCCTATCATTTTAAGTACGTGAGTTCCTACAGGTGTTCTTTCTTGCATCTTGCATGCAAAAAGAGCCTTAGACACTTCAAAACGCTCGTGCCTGGCTTGTCCTTGATATAGTTGTTTCAAATGCTCAACCATACCATAGGCATCCATGTTCTCATGTTGCTTCTGAAGCTCAGAGTTCATGGTGGCAAGCATAAGACATGACACATCTAATGCGTCATCTTGATGCTTCTTATAAGCATCCTTTTCAGCATGAGTGGCCGCAGGGGCGGGTGTTTCAGGGATAGACTGCTCTAGGACATACAGTTTACGTTCTTGCTTGAGGATAATCCTCAAGTTCCTATACCAGTCTAGAAAGTTAGCTCCATTGAGCTTGTCTTTCTCAAGGACAGATCGCAAGTTGAGGGGGTGTGTCGTGTTAGATGACATGGTGATCTACAACATTAAAATGCAAAATTAAGTATCATACCTAAGTCATTTAATTAGGCCTTTAATTAAATGAGGCTCCCACTAAATTCTCATAGCTTTGATATGAGCTAATCATTGATGTAGGCAAACACATTTTGCTTACATAATTAGCTTCTATTTAGCTATAAATTTATATGGGATAAAGATCCACATCATACTTCGTCTTGAGTTAGCTTTGGCTAATCGCCTAAGACGTAGTATGATTAGGTAGGCAATCTTTTGCCAATTACATCTGATGTAACTCTTTAATAGCTTTGGTTAAGTTTAGATTAGTTTAGTGCTTATTGCTAAACCAGCTTCCAGGTCGTGGCGAGGAACAGAGGCCTTCTTTGATATCGGAGCAACGACCACTTTCTAAGACAAAGCTGATGTTCGGAAATCACACAAAAACTAATTTTTAAAACTTATGTTCAAAGCTAATATATGCCTCTACTTTCTTAATTAATTAAGAAAAACTTAATTAAGTCTTAACCAAGTTTGATAGCGGGACATCACGATTGTCCACTCGCACTCTTCCAAGATAAAATGCATTGCTTTGCTTTGGCAAACCCAACAACAAATGATCGAGGAAGTAGTGAGTACCAAACTTTGGTAGGCATATCGTTTTTTACATATTAAGAAATAAACTTAAACATGCATCACATACATATTAGCATACATCACATATAAGCTAAATTAACATGCATCACATACATATTAAACTAAGCGTGTCATGGTTATGGCCTTTATTCTACAATCTTCTCAAGCCAATGAAAAGATTGATTGGTCAACCTAGGGATAGCATCTTCTCCCAAGTGCTTCCTTTTGGTTGTCTTGTGTTGTTGACTTCCTCCTTGTAACGTCATCTTCCAATGGACCCTCCATCTTTATTTTGTATATTACAAAAGGAGAAATACTCGAGTTACATTCGAGTCTAAAACTAATTTTTACAACAAGAATTTTAGGCCGTATTAAGAATTACAACACACACATTCACAAACTTTTTGGGACTAGGCCATAACCATGCATCATGTCAATTTTAACTTTTAAAACACATCGGATATTTTATTATGTTTGAAAAATTGCTAATGCAATTATCAACTCATAATAAAATTTATCCTACTTCTATATCATATATAAAATAGAGAAAACCTATTTTTTTTTATACGATCTTTCGCAAGTGGCTCTGATACCACTGTAGGGATCTTTTTTATGCAAAATAGCATATGAGCAACGGGAAAAATAGGATCCCTTCCAAGTGATCCTTGCAAAAGAAAACCTCGTACAAAAAAAATAAATTTCTCTAAAAGAAAAACCTATCTTATAGGAGAATATTACCTTTGTTGCGTGCCCTTTTTAATCCCGCTTCTCCTAGGGTTTGTTGGATCTTTTAGCACGTTCAATTGTCCGTGCCTCTATATGTATCCACACGAGCAAGATCTTGTCTCACAAAATAAACTAGAAGATCTCTCATTTACTTCTTGCTAGAGAAGTCCCTAAAGGAGAGGAAGGTAGGGAAAAAGATAAAGGAAGAAGAAGACCACTCTTCTTGCTAGCCTACACTCACAAAAGCCACACAACCAAAGCCTCTCACCACCAAGCTCTCTCCAAGCCTCAAGCTTCCACCACTTTGGCCGGCCACCCCATGGAGTGTTTTATAGGATTGAAAATACCTTTCACCTCCTATCACATTCAATGCAATCAATTGCATTGAAAAATAATCAAACAAAGAGTTACACTCCTTGTTTGGCCGGCCACATGTGGAGAAATTCCAAAGGTCAAAACCCTTTGTCTCCTTCCACCTCATCAAGCTTAGGTGGCATGCTTATGTGGCATGCTTAAGTGGCATGCTTATGTGGCATTCATGCATGTTGAATTAATCTTATTAATTCAATAAGCTTATGTTATCATATTGAATTAATCTCATTAAATCAATAAGGTAACATATTGAATTAATCTTATTAAATCAATTAAGCTTAGGCTATCATGATAACATATTTATTTAATCTTATTAAATTAATAAGCTTAGCATATTGAATTAATCTCATTAAATCAACAAGCTAAAATTCTCATTAAGCTTAAAGTCCAAAAACCATTTTGTACTTAAGCTTATTTCAAAATTATTCTAGTCAAACTAGAATGCACTAATTCTTCTAATCATCATGCTCTTTGTGTGTGACCCTATAGGCTCTCATAACGTTGGCAGTGGATCTAAACTCTTTTAGATACACAAGCAATGAGCGGCATCTAGCAATACATCATTGCTACCCAAGTTACGAAATAAGTCAAGATCCGACTAACCTTTCCGTGACTACTATAATGTATGACCGTGTCCTTCTATCCTTGATATCAGATTGACCAATGAGGCATAGACCGTGTCATCCTCAATCAATCTATGTGTTTCTTGATCCCTGAGTAAACTAACTCAAACAAATGAGCTCAATATCTCATATTGACTCATTCGAGCATGGCCATGCGTTTTAGTAGTTCTACTCAATCAAGGGGCCCACAGATATCACTCCCGTCATATGGGAGGGATAGATCCCATCTACATCACTCACATCCCTCCGCATAATTTGTTATATACCCAGTAATCGCCTTTATGGTCCACCCTGTTACGGGTGACATTTGACGATACCAAAGTACATAACTCCTTATGTAGGGAACCGTAGTGACTTCAGGTTTGAGGACTATTCATACCAATAGTCACATGAGAAAGTTTATGACACTCATATGACGATCCATGAAACTTTCTCATGGCGGGTCAGTTCAGTATATATTCTCTAATATATACCCATGTGTCAACTTGATATCATATATCCATGACTTGTGAGATCAAGTCATCAATTGACCTACATGCTAGTCTTTATGTATTAATATTGCCCTTGCATATTAATACTTGACTAGGAACATTTAGGAAAGTGTTCTCTACAGCCTCTCATAATCAATTCTGTCAATTGATATACTGTAGATAAGAACCTACTTTTCTAGGGCATTATTATATTTAATTTAGCTGGCACAAGCAAGACGTAAATATAATAATCAATCCTTTGCCTTTGTAGAATATGATACAAAATGTTCCCTATTCAACCATCACATGATTGGTTCTAGGGCTATAACTAACACAGCACCACCCGACCTCCATTCTTTAACGGAGATGATTTCCATTATTGGAAAGGTCGGATGGAGTGTTTTCTAAAAACACAAGTCGAGACTTGGATAATCATCCAAACCGGCTTTGCTCTACCAACCAATAATCAAGGCAAGCCCTTGGACTTCGACAAGTGGACCAATGCAACCAAGGAGCAAATTGAAGTCGATGCAAAGGCGACCCAAATGTTGTAGTGCAGTTTATCCAAAGTGGAGCTCAACCGCATTGGACCCTTCATCAGTGCAAAGGACCAATGGAACAAATTAATCGAGCTACACGAAGGAACACTCGATGCTAAGGTATGTAAAAGGGATTTGTTCTTAAATGAACCATACAATCTAAAGATGCAAGATCACGAGACCGCCACCCAACTACATGTGCGGATCCAAGACATCATCAACGGTCTTCACTCGATCAGGCAAGCCGTAGAGAACCGGGACCTTATAAGGTATGCTTTAAATGCTTTCCCTAGGACTACCTTGTGGGCATCCATGGTCGATGCCTACAAGGTTTCTAAGGACCTTTCTAAACTTAGACTAGACGAATTATTTTTTGAATTTGAACTCCATGAATAGTCTAATTTAGCTCCCGAGAAAGGTATTGCCTTATTTGCAGGTTCGAAAAAGAAGGTCGTAAACAAACCACCCCCCAAGGAAGAGGACGAATCCGAATCCGAGTCCGAAGAGGAGGCCACAATAGTCAACATTGTGCGGAGAATAGTTCGACAAGAAAGAAGGCAATTGAAGAATGAGAACAAAGAGTAATTCAAGTCAAGGAGCCGCCCAAAGCAAAAGGGAGCAAGGAAAGCCTTCCATGCAACTTGGGACAATAGAGAATACATAGCTTACATGGCAAGACCGGAGGAGTCTGAGTTAGAATCTGAAGCCGAGTCCAACTACAACTCCGACTCCAACCCCGAAGACTACTTCGAGAGGAAACTCAAAGCTGGACCAAAAGGGAAAGTGAAGGTTTGCCGCTCTTTAATTAGTACACTTTACGTTACAATTAAAATGATTACTAGGAAATTAACTAAGTCCGAGTCTAGGGTTGAGTCATTACTTGAAGAGGTTGAAACCCTCAAGCAAGAGGCTATTCTAACCTCTTCGACTAGTCAAGTTCAAGAGGGAAACTCAGCCCAAGTTGAAAAACTTGAGGAGGAGAATTCTGTCTTGAAAGACCGAGTTCAAGTGGTCGAGGCTAGGTTGGAAAGGTTCACGTTAGGATCTAAGAATCTTAACCGACTACTTGGAACCCAAAGAGTCGCGTACAACAAAGTCAGACTCGGGTTTAGTCCAAAGACTACGAATGGATCATATATGTCTATCGTAAATAGTAGTCATCAAAGAGTCCAAGTATGGGTCCCAAAGGTTTTATTGAACTCACATATAAGGACTAATAAGTATTGGATTCCCCAGGATCAAGTTCATTATTTGAATATATCATATTGGTTCAATGGTCCAGGGGGAGCTAACACTAAAATGGTATACCCGCTTCCTTAGCAAAATCATTGCATGATTAGTTATTTTATTTTAATTTTTAGAACGGCTAAATAGGGAAAATAGTTAGTCAACTCTTGAAAAAATAGTATCCGGACGCGGTGAGATGATAGTATCAGGACGTGGTGAGATGATAGTACGTTAGGGAAACAAAGTCTCATGTATTCAAGCTAGATAAGGCGTATCTAGCTTGGTGCATTTGACCGAGTGGAACTAGCTGAAGCTACCTTGTTGTATCCTAAACTAGTTAGACCAGGAAGTAACCCTAAGCGGCTTAAGTGATATTTTCTTGAATTTGGCTTTGTCTAAGGAAGTGGTCGTTGTTCCGATCAAAGAAGGCCCCTGTGCCTCGCCACGACCTGGAAGTCAGTTTCTCGAAAAGTTACTTAACAATCTAAAGGTTAAATCCGAATCTAACCCAAGGTTGACTATTTTTAATCAATTTCAAATCATCTCACAAAACATTTAAGGTGAATAAATTCTGAGACACATAGAATGGGTGAGATGTTAAGGATAATTGAAATATACATAAAATAACCTTTTCAAAATACTACTTATTTTCTCAACTATTATACTTAACGACTATTTACAACTCTTTAGGCCAAAGTTTAGCGCCCCCTACATCTCTTATACTTCATATATTTGACTAAGGGGGAGATCAAACTAACCCTAAGGGTTATATTACAAACCTTTAGATTATTGGTGCAGAGGAACACACCTCGAACCAATCTATCTAACTACTGCTTGACGCATGCTTGGACTCATAGTTGATTTATCTTGATGCATGCATATACAATATTGTTTTTAAACCCCTATTTTATACAAAAACCCCAACATTTTTTTTGATTTATGGCAAAAGGGGGAGAAGAGCGAAAGTTAAGGGGGAGTAACACAAAATTTAATTTTAAAAATTAAAGTATCTCTTTCAAAACTCACCTAGGGTTAAGGGGGAGTTTTGGTTGAGGGGGAGTTTTGGTTGAGGGGGAGTTTTTGGAAATGGCATTCATCATTTACTATACTTGTTTTATGCTTTAATTTCCCTTAACTTTGTGTTGGTTTGTCATAGATTAAAAAGGGGGAGATTGTTGGTGCAGGGGCACCAGATAATCGAACATGTATTTTGATTATGGCAAAGACACAAAGTTAAGTTTACATCGTTGTCTTATGAGCTAAATCAAGTGTGCAGAAAGGCTAAGCTAAGCCGAAGGTCAGCGACACCCAGAGGGAGTTATGGTACACCAAGGGAACTTCGTGGGAGTCAAAGAACCTAGGTGGAAGACTGGAAGCAAAGTGACAGATCTTAAAGGACTAGAGGTAAGCTCGTGTGAGTGAGAGATGGTAAGGTCATGTCCTCTGTACGGGGATGATCGTAGGCGGCGATCCGACTAAGACTTCCAGTGGAAGGTCTAGGTCGAGATCGGATGGTAAGAAACCATCGCATTTACCATTTTCCGTGCTAACCTCTTATTGTAGAGTAGTGGCCAGGCTGGCAGTCGACTGTTGGTCATTAAACAGTCGACTGATGCTCATCAGTCGACTGATGGAAGGCATCAGTCGATTGATGGCGATGAATCAGCCTATTATGCTAGGTCAAATGGATAATGTTTGACGCGACCACTTCGTGATAAAATTTGGTACCACCTCGTGATCTGTTCCAAAAGATGAGGAGACTTATTCTGAGGCCAAACTCTATAAAAGGAGGGGAAGATTCCAACCCAAACATCAATCAAGATTATTCTCAAATGCTCCTACAACGCCAAAGCTCCAACACCGTCATAACGCCGACACGATGCCAAGCTTCCATCTTCTTCGTCGACAGCAGCAGCAAGTAATATCTTTTGTTATTGTATTTCTTGTTTTAATCGTAATGAGGTGAGTCAAGCTTGTTGCCTCATCCTCGTACTTCTAATTTTGTGATCGTTATCTCCTACCTCCAACGAGGAGGAGTTCTTATAGTGCTTTTTCCTCCGTACGCGGTCTAGGACCATTAGGGCCTTGGAGTAGCAACCGCTGGGTTGTGAACCAAGTAAAAATAAACTTGTCTTTTTATTTTTTTCGCTGTGCTTTCTCGTATATCGAACGAACAAACGAAAAGATTTACGTTCGCTATTCACCCCCCCCCCCCCCCCGCCCCCCTCTAACGACGCTTCTTGATCCAACAGAATGAGTTTTTAAAGTTTTTTTTTAAACTTGAAGTTAAGGGGAAGCAAAGGTTTTTTTTTCAAAACTCACCTAGGGTTATGGGGGAGGTAACCTTGAGGGGGAGGATTTGAAAAAGCAAAATTATTTCATGCTTACTACTTAGTTTTCCTTAACTTTGAATCGGTTTGCCATAGATCAAAAAGAGGAGATTGTTGGTGCAAGGGCACCAGATAATCAAACCTAGGTTTTGATAATGGCAACGGTTCAAAGTTAAGTCATTCTTGTTATCTCACATGTTGTGTTGAGTGTGCAGGTAGCGTATTAAGCTCTTCTAAGGTCAATGACACTAGGAGAATCTCGGGACGAGAAACCTCAGTGGTCGGGTGACACCAGAAGAACCTTAGAGAGTCGAGGAACCTTGGTGGTGACCGAAAGCTAAGCGACAGGTCAGGAGGACCAAAGGTAAGCTCCGGGTGTGGAGTGATGGTAAGTGCATGTCCTCTGTACGGGGACGACTGTAGGCGGTGATCTGACTAGAACTTTCAGAGA
This sequence comes from Wurfbainia villosa, assembly GCA_025175895.1. NCBI lineage: Eukaryota > Viridiplantae > Streptophyta > Magnoliopsida > Zingiberales > Zingiberaceae > Wurfbainia > Wurfbainia villosa. Next base: position 98,359,316 of record CM045990.1, read on the forward strand.
AAGGTCTAGGTCAAGGTCAGACGGTAAGGGCCGTCGGATTTACGATGAATGAACAACTTTTGTGCTAACCTGATGTGAGCAAAACATATAGGGTTTTAGGAGTAGTTTTAGCTCACATCTCGTTACATTTTATTCTTGTTTCATACAATTTTACACATTTTTGCATGCATTTCCTATTTTCTGGTTCGGAGATCTGCTCTTATTTCTTTTGTATGCAGGTCAGCATTTTATAAGTTAAAAGGCACATTTTCAGAGCAAAAGGAAAGCATTCATCGGAAGGAGCAAGGCTGCACATGACTGGCTATGTGGATTCCACACGGCCACAAAGACAGCCCCTAACGCCCCACACGGTCGGTCGTGTGGCGCTGGGGTAAGTTGAAGTGACTAGGGTTTTTCCACGGGATTTATGAGGAGCTAGCTGCACGTCTATAAAAAGGAAGTCATACCCAAACCCTAGGGGAGAGGCCCGACAGCTGGGACAACAAGAAGGTGCCCTAAAAAGCATCGGAGACTCACAATGGAAAGGAAGCGGCTCAAGAATCGTAATCCGCGCTCCAATGCAAACCAAGAGCACTGTAATTTAATTCCTATTCATCTTTTGCATTGTAATGATTGATTCTATCATGCCTCATGACTCTTTTTTTCCGTATATGGAGTAGATACTTTGATTCTAGGATTAGAGAGTAGCTTGTGTACATAGAACATGCTAGTTTGAATATATATTCTATTTTTGAATTTATATTTGCAATTGGTGTTGTTATGTTTTGGTTTTCTTTTTATTGTGCATAGCCGATACAAGGGATGACAACCCTTGTATCAAAGATCTAGGAGAACTAATGAGGAACCTAGCGGTTGTCCTCCCTCCGATAACCGTAGATAGAAGAGTATGACGGAGTAGGGAATGGGTGACATTCTGACTCTTCATAGGGATTGATATGGCATCCTCGTACTATCTATTTTATCTTAATGAATGGTCAGCCTAGTTAGGAATAGATAGTTCCTAGTAGAAGCAAATGCTCATCGAGAAAGTGTATGATGTCCCTTTCACAAGACCATAATTAGAGATCTAGACAACATTTAATTGATGTAGAAGATTTGACGCCGCTAGAGGGGGTGAATAGCAGAGAATTCGTTCGTAGATAGAATTTGTTCGCGTTTGTTTCTACAATTTTGTTAGCACAGCGGAAATAGAAAAGTAATAACGATAACGAAATGCACAACACGCTAACACAACGATATAACGTGGTTCGGAACCGCACGGTTCCTACTCCACGGATCGAGCTCTATGAGCTCTAGTGATGCACATGCAACCACTAATAAACACTCCTTCTCGGAACAATCCGAAGGCGGAGAAACCTCGTACAATAATGATTACACCAATAATCAATTAGATACAAGCAAATACAATATGAAATACAAATGCAAGTAAAGGAAAAACACTTTACAAGAGCTTTGGATTGCTTGATCTTCGATTTGCCTTGAACTAGCTTTGAAGGACTGGAAAGCACCAACTTCCCCCTTCAATTTCGCCCAAGAAAATCGCTATGTTTTCTTCCATCACGAGCTCCTTATATAGCTTCAACCTGTGCTGGAAAAGGTCGATCAGTCGACTGATCGGGACCATCAGTCGACTGATGCCACTATTGTCGTGAGACAACGGCTAGATCCACGTTGGATAAGTCCAACGGATCTACCATCAGTCGACTGATGGAGTCCTCACTCGACCAGTCGAGTCTTGACTCCATTCTATGGCTGATTTCTCGAGCACCAGTCGACTGATCACACGATCAGTCGACTGCTCGAGCCATCAGTCGACTGCCCGCCTCTGACAGTCGACTGCTAGGCCATAACCCACAGTCAAACCCTAGTTGACTCGGTCCAGTCGACTGCCACATGGCACCAGTCGACTGGCACACCTCAAACATGAGATTTTTAACCCAAGTATGGTTCCCCCATACTTGCTAGACCACCCTTAGCCTATACCTAAGCCTTCTAGCCACCTTCATCAGCCTCACGCCTCTCGGATCCCTCCAAGTCATCCATGACTTGTTCATCCATCGCGCTAGCCTTCAGGTGCTTCCATCGGCTATGTCATGCTAACGGTGTCTACACCGCCAAGGCACATTGGACTTACGCCGCAAGACTCCGCTGACTTTACGCCGCCAACCATTGACTTATGCCGCCAAGACTCCCGCTTGACTTTACGCCACAACCCATGTTGACTTCATGCCAAGACCCATGCTTGACTTTCTCGCCAAGTTGACTCCCACTTGGACTTGACTTTCCATGCCAAGTACTCAAGACTTGACTTCCCATGACAATTATATTGTTATATGTTTTGTCAAAACATCAAAACATCACTCGAGCCAAACTCGAGTCACTGTCCAATTATCGCGGACTGGGCCGATTGCACCAACAATCTCCCCTTTGATGTTTGACAAAAACTAAACAAATTATCGAGTTAGAACACTAACTCAAATCCTTTACCAATTATCCCAAATTGGTAAATACTCTCCAAATGTTCTCCCAAACATTCTCCCTTGACTAACATCAAAAAGGTTTCTCTCCAAGGAGGTCAATGTCTCATGTCCCAATGAGATCTTACAATCTCCCCTTGGTCCAAAATACTTAGGATGCCTACCATCTTCCTAGTGATAAGTCCAATATCACTCAAGAGAGGCAATCCCATTTACTCTCCCAATTTCCAAATTGGGTCTCTCAAAAGTCCCATCAATTTCCCAATTGATGTCATATTCTCCCAATAACTTCTCCTCTTCAAGGAGAAAAACTCATCCATCATCCCAAGATGGATACCTCCCCCTAAAGGCTTGCTCCCCCTTGACCATTGCACCAACAATGTCCTTGGGAAGTCCCTAAGCCAATAGGAACTCTAAACCATCAAAATTAAGGTTAGAAATTCAATATTGAACTTTCCAACACCTTAAAATTGATACAAACCCTAAACACTTCTCCTAATCCATATCCAATGGATTTTCACCCTTTATAATGCTACCCAAAGCATATCCTAGGGTTAGGAGTGATTAGGGACCATAACCGTAGCTGAAATCGGGTTAAACAATCTTGTTTACCCCGAAATCAGGCTACCAGTCGAGTGATTCAGAAATCACGATCGGCACTTCCATCACCGATCGCAACTAAATGGCGATCGATAAATCAAAATTTCTGAATTTCAGTTATCAGAGTTGAATTTTAGAAAATCATAAATAATTATACATATATCGAAAAATCACAAAATTTGGTATGTATAATACTTATGACCAATACAATAGGTGAAAAATTTTGGAAAAATATTTTTACCATTGAAATAAGAGATTGATACAAAGTTCAAAACTATTAAAAACTTTAAAGTTTTTGATCCACTTTGTATCAACTTCTACAATGATGATGGCTATCAAAAGACAGATTTCACCAAGGTTTTCCAAATTGATTTTAAAATGTTTTTGAAAGCCTATTTTGAACCATAATTTATTGGCTAAATATACATAGCTTGTATATTAGCTTTCCTTATGATTCTTGGTGATAATTAAAATAAGTTTGAGTTCATCTAGATGCACTACCCATGCATCTTGAACCTAACTTATTATCCTAGCATCTCACATGTATCTAGGTTGTATAAATACACATACATGTCAATGTTATGTGATATGTGGGTTTTGATTCACTTTATCTAGGGTTTCATGCATTTCCTAGGCAACCCTACTTGATTCCCTTATAAGTGAGACTTCAAGTCATACCATTTTCCTTAAATCAATGTTCAATCAAATTAATGCATGAAATGATCATGGCATAGTAATGGCAAAATAAAAACATGACCAATGATCATGATGTCATGACATATGATGAACTTTAAGAACACATGACATCTAAAATAATCCTAAACAATGACATGACATGGTATATGATAGGATGCAATTTCATGTCATGATATATCAACTTTCATAAGCAATACAATAATACAAATACTCATCCAAACACACAAGATTTTCACAAACAAAAATTTCATTTAACTTAAAAAAAATTTAGTCTTTTACATTCAAAATGGAGATTGGCTATGCTCAATCTCACTACAAAAACTGACAGCCACAGAAAATCTAACATCCTCAATATCTAATCGTCTGCAGGAGGTGGCGATGGAGGAGGTTGCTAACTCAAGGTCCAGGCCCGCATCATCTCTAACATATCGAGCTGACACTGCTCTATGCGGCTCTGGGACTCCTCCATCCGATCAAGACGTGCGCTGAAGGATTCTTGGCCTGCCAATATCTCTGACAGCCTAGAGTCAATCGACTGCTGATAGTCCTGAAATCTGAACTCCACCTGGCCACGACGATCTGATGAACCCATCGTTGATGCATCTGCCGGCATCTGATCATCCTCATCGGTGGCGTCTGCATCCTCGTAGTCCTCTGTCTCCTCTCTGGGTACCGGAGGAGGCTCTCTGCGTGCCCTGGGTGGTGGTAGAGGCGCCAACTCCATCTGTCCAGGCCCCATCCGTAGCTTTGCTAACGAGAAGTTACGAACTGATATACAGTCGTACACCTCAGATAAGCGCTCGTAGAACCCCTGTGGATGTTAACGCCTACGGACTCTAGCCATGCTGTGATGATATGACCATATGGCATATGCACTTTCCCTTGTACAGGGGAAGTGAAATGCACAATGTAGTGAAACATGTTTAATGCAAAGTTAATGTCTAACCTATGACGCATGGCATATAGAAGAAAGAGATGGGGAGGTCGAATCTTGGCCAGACCCCGAGTGACGATAGGAAGAAAACATCCAATAATGACCTTGTAAAGTACATTGTCAGTGTATAACCTGGATAGGGAATAAATTCTGGGCCGGTGGACGAGGATAACCAAAGATATGCTCATGCATGGACTCCATAGAGATATGGTCAAAGGGCTCAGGTAAAGGAAAATCCATGGTAGGGAAAAAAATAAAGGTGTCATCTGAGGGCTTACACTCGAGAAACTCCTACAGTATCGCAGGAGTGAACTCTAACTCACGTTTTGCAATGCGAGTAGTGTAGGTAGGACCGTCATCCACCTTTTTCAGGTTCTGATAAAAATCCTTAAGGAGGTCATCATTAATAGGATGCGTGCATAAAACAATTTTCATGAGATTATAGTATGCAAATAATTCCATGACATCACTACAATGGCGATTGAAAAAGTCTTTATCGATGTACCTAACCAACATAGGTTGGTACAATCGAGATTCACCCTCAGGTGGATCATTCCTACGGGCTCTCCTATTATGAATGCAATGTAATGATATGACATGCAAGGACAATAATACATGATTAGATAAAACTAAATTATAATGGAAAGGTAAATTAGGGCTTGGGTAAGAAGAGTATTACTTAGGCGCCATTTTGGAGGTGTGGCGATGGGATGCTCAGATATCGCTGAAGGGGTCGCCGAAAAGTTCGCCGGAGGACTCAAACGTCGGAACCCTAATTGGAAACAAGGAACCAAACCCTAGAACGAGTGAACTAAGGCTTGAAATAAGTGAAAAACGCAAGAAAAAGGGTTTATCTATCAAACCTAAAAGCTTGGGCGGCTGGCACGTCCGGAAGGGTTGGTCGGAGAAGGAGATGGCGATCGGAGAGGTGAAGAAAAGCTGAAGGCGCGTCGCGTGAAGACGTCGAACCCTAGCGGTTCGGCGTTATAAAAATGCGATGCGGCCGATCGATGTGCGGCATCGATCGATCACGCTTTATTACCGGTTTATCGAGCCAGATCGATCCGCTCGCAATCGATCACGAACCTTCATGACGCGAAAGAATATCACGATCGATGTCGCTATCACCAATCGATGTGCGATCACTGATCGCTGTCGAGCACTCGATCGCTTCGTCGAGCACTCGATCGATGACCCTCACCATCGATCGATGATCCATCACCGATCGATGTTCAAGCGAGTCAGTGAAGCTAGCACTCGACGATCGCATCGTATCGTACTGTTGTTACGGCCGATCGATCTGATATCCGATCGATGATCCGATTTCAGCTCAAATTCTGAAAATCTCGATTTCTTCATTAATTTATTTCATTTTATCGTGTTTATTCTTGTATATCGAACATATTGATGTTATAATTATATTCATGTATTCGTTAATGTATTTTAATGTTTTATTTCATTTTTGCAAACATTAACATTCAATGATTTCCAAATCCTAACATCTCACCCTTTCTAAGTGTTGAAATACACAATCAAGGTAAAAGACTTGTTTTGTGAGATGCAATCCATCCTAGACATTCCTTCCATGCAAACATATGGTAAAACATATGAAGCATGGTGAGTACAAGGCATCAAGTTGTGTGACACTTGAGTATCACTCTTGATGTTACTTTTACATTAACTTTTAAAGTGTGCCAACAATCAAAGTTACACACTATGACCTCTAAATCTAGATTGTGCCAATTTTATTGATTTTCATGTTTTTCAAAAACTATATTGGCACATCCTAAAATCCATTAGGATTAAAGCTCAAATGTTTTTCCAAGGCACCCATAACCTTGAAAATAACCTAAAGTGCCATCTTTACCATGGTTGAGTTAACTACTCATCCAATCATGGTTGGCACATTCTAATCCATTTAACGTGACTCAATCACGCTCTTTGGAACCCAAAATCTATTTGAGCTCATTGAATTAATTAGGTATTCCTTAGGAATAACCTCCCTAGATACCTTCCTAATGACCCTCCTAGGCTTGTTAGCCTTGGTCATTGCGGTCTTACCTAGGTTGACTCTAGAGGTAACTCCCCTTGCAACCTTGGTCTTCCTAGACCTAGTTTGTGTTTCATAGTCAAATGGAACACAATGATAAGTCACCTTAGACTTAGGTTTGTGACCCAAACCTTTATTTCCCTCGGTTGACTTTTGTCTTTTGGGTCCTAAGTGTTGACTTTGAGACCTTGACCCTTGACTTTGACCATTAGACCCTTGAAATTGATTTTGTAGCTTATTTAGAGTCTTTTCTAGTTTTTCAAGCCTTGACCTTAAAGCTTGGCTCTCTAATTCTAATTGCCCAAAAGATTTTTGATTAGGTTTTTTGGAATTATCATTTGCCTTAGACATATGTTTACTCTTATTGGAATTGATACCTAAATGATTTTCGATTTTCTTAATTGCTTTCTTAGGAATGATATTTCTAGGGACATTAGTCCCAAATTTCTCCTTCTTTGAAATAGGCCTAGAGTTATCATTCCTAGCATACTTCGATTCATGAGTAATAGCAACATTATTTGAATTAACTCTAGCATGCTTTTGCTTAGAATTTAAAGAATGAGCATTATGAAAAAGTACCTTAGGGTTTTCCTTAGTAGCTCCCCCTACTTGTGATACTCCTTGGATCTTCTTGCTCCCCCTAGGACATTGATTTTGGTAATGTTCTGGTTGCCGACATTTGAAGCAAATGATATGCTCCTTGTTTTTAGATGATGGGGAACTGGCATCCTTTGACTTTTGTTTACTTTTAGGCGTCGGAGGAGTCTTCTTAACCTTCTTTGGGCACTTGCTCTTGTAGTGCCCATACTCCCTACACTCAAAACACAATATATGGATTTTATTTGAAATTTAAGTGTTTGAGTTACCTAGTTCAGTGATGAGGATCTCTTGAGCTTGTTCTTCCTCTTCACCGGATGTAGATGTTACTTCTTGTTGCTCCGGTGTTGAGGATGCTCTAATCTCCTCAATCCTAGAAGTGGATACTTCTTCCACCTCTTCTTTCTCCGATCCGGAGGTTGACTCCTCACTTTCTTGTGAGGATGATGAATTAGCCTCTTCGGTCTCTTCCTCTTGGATCGGTTGTGAGCCTTCATGATATTTTGTCACTTGACTCCAAAGCTCTTTGGCATCCTTGTATTCACCTAACTCACACATAATTTTATTAGGAATCAAATCAACCAAGAATTTAATTACCTTTGTATTCTTTTCGAACTCTTGGATTTGTTCCTCGGTCCACTTCTTCATCTTGAGAATTCCTCCCTAGGGCCCTTTTGATATCAAATCCTCCATCAAAATGCCCCACTCTTCAAAGTCCTTCATCATCAAGAATTCCTCAATCCTCACCTTCCATTGATTGAATCCTTCTTGTCCATAGAAGGTATAAGGGATAGGTGTGTTGATATCCCATCCAAGCTTGTCTTGGAATTCCATCTTCACTCTCTAGCCTTGCTCGGTTGTTAATCCGTGAAGAGCCACGGCTGCTCGATACCAATTGTAGAAGATCGCTAGCTAGAGGTGAATAGCGGAGAATTCGTTCATAGATGGAATTTGTTCGCGTTTGTTTCTACAATTTCGTTAGTGCAGCGGAAATAGAAAAGTAATAACGATAATGAAATGCATAACACGCTAACACAACGATATAACATGGTTCGGAACCGCACGGTTTCTACTCCACGGATCGAGCTCTACGAGCTCTAGTGATGCACATGCAACCACTAATAAACACTCCTTCTCGGAACAATTCGGAGGCGGAGAAACCTCGTACAATAATGATTACACCAATAATCAATTAGATACAAGCAAATACAATATGAAATACAAATGCAAGTAAAGGAAAAACACTTTACAAGAGCTTTGGATTGCTTGATCTTCGATTTGCCTTGAACTAGCTTTGAAGGACTGGAAAGCACCAACTTCCCCCTTCAATTTTGCCCAAGAAAATCGCTATGTTTTCTTCCATCACGAGCTCCTTATATAGCTTCAACCTGTGCTGGAAAAGGTCGATCAGTCGACTGATCGGGACCATCAGTCGACTGATGCCACTATTGTCGTGAGACAACGGCTAGAGCCACGTTGGATAAGTCCAACGGATCTACCATCAGTCAACTGATCATACCCATCAGTCGACTGATGGAGTCCTCACTCGACCAGTCGAGTCTTGACTCCATTCTGTGGCCGATTTCTCGAGCACCAGTCGACTGATCACACGATCAGTCGACTGCTCGAGGCATCAGTCGACTGCCCGCCTCTGGCAGTCGACTGCTAGGCCATAACCCGCAGTCAAACCCTAGTTGACTTGGTCCAGTCGACTGCCACATGGCACCAGTCGACTGGCACACCTCAAACATGAGGATTTTAACCCAAGTATGGTTCCCCCATACTTGCTAGACCACCCTTAGCCTAGACCTAAGCCTTCTAGCCACCTTCATCAGCCTCACGCCTCTCGGTTCCCTCCAAGTCATCCATGACTTGTTCATCCATCACGCTAGCCTTCAGGTGCTTCCATCGGCTATGTCATGCTAACGGTGTCTACACCGCCAAGGCACATTGGACTTACGCCGCCAAGACTCCGCTTGGACTTTAAGCCGCCAACCATTTGACTTATGCTTCCAAGACTCCCGCTTGGACTTTACGCCGCCAATATCAAACCCCTTGGACTTCTCATGCAAATGCCAAGTGTTCAACTTGGACTTCCCATGCCAAGTACTCAAGACTTGGACTTCCCTATGACAATTACATTGTCATATGTTTTTGTCGAACATCAAAACATCACTCGAGTCAAACTCGAGTCCTAGTCAATCGTGACCTGGGCCGATTGCACCAACAATTGATAGTATGTTCCATGATGCAAAAGTGAAACCAAAGTCTTAGAACCCCCTTTTAAGAACTTTGAACCAACCTTCCCTTCCTCCGAGTGGCACCGTACTTGAGTTAGGATTGTCGTCGACCTCACAACTCTCGTATTTAAGAGATTCACTCCGAACAACGAGATCCATTGGACAAATGGTACTTGAATCTCAATTCCTTTGGGATCGATAATCTTTATTACTTGACGACATTCGTGTATTTGCGGGCATTGAGCGTGAGCGTGTGCTTCGAGGCCTCGACGATTCTCATCGTAGGTTTGAGGTTGTGCTCATGTTCATCAAGTTTTTGGCGCCGTTGTTAGGGACTGTTGATTCAATATCGAATCGAAAGTGGATAGTTGGATCGGACCTTGGCTAGATTTATTTCCTTGTTTTATTTAATTACTTCAGTTTTAGACTATGGTTATTTAAATTCATTTTTGTAGTCACATTTCATCTCGCTTTTGTTTGTTCAACCCTTAGGTTTATTTTATTCATTACGTGTGATTTACTAATCCCCTCTCAATAAGAAGCATTGTCATGCTAATATAGCACGTTCAACCCTTGAGAGATTACATAGTGCCTAAATGAAAAGCATGGAACTCTCGCATAATTATTCCACAAATCTAGGCCGCAAGCTAGGAAATAAACCCTGCATTAATCACCCTTATTCAATAGAAGCAGTTAAGAGGAACTCAGATTGAAGAGTCTTATCAACACCTTGAAGAATTCCTGGCATACTGTGGCATGGTGCAATATGAAGGGGTCCCAGTAGACGCAATTAAGCTCATTACATTCTCATTCTCCCTAAAAGGGGAGGCTAAGCAATGGATACACACTTTGCTAGAAGGAAGTATAACTACATGGGAACAGATGGAAGGTGCTTTTCTAGGTAAATTCTTTCCTCCCCACAAAATAGCCTACCTTAGGGATATAATCCTCTCATTTGAGCAAGGTCACGAAGAGACTCTTGCCGAAGCATCGAAGAGACTCCAAGAGATGATTCTTCAATGCCCACACCATGGATTATAGGACTGGTTACCCATCCATATTTTTTATTCCAGAATCACCAGCTCATCCAAAGAACTCTTGGACACAGCCGCAGAGGAAGTATTGATGAAAAAGAGCACAAACGAAGCCTATCAGATTATAGAAACAGTGGTGTGGACCCTTGAAATGTGGGTAAATAGTGAGCAGAATCTTCAAGAATCTATCCCCATAAAGGAGGTAGGCAAGTTTAAAGTGGCTTGCTAAGTACAGGGGGAAGACAAGAAGAGAGAGTATTGAGTGGAAGAAGCTTCCCTGCCTTCAGAACCCGAAGAAGAAGAAGAAGAACTGGGGCAGGTGGCGATAGAAAAACATCCAAGGCCTGAGATGAAGCCACTTCCCCCGAATCTCAGGTACGAATTTTTGGGCCCAACTTCAACTTATTTGGTGATTATAAATGCTAGTTTGAGTGAAGCAGAGATGAGAAAATTGTTGGGGGTGCTCAGGAAGTACAAAAAGGTACTGGGTTATACCATCGACGACATAAAGGGGATAAGCCCATCCCTTTGCATGCACAGGATAATACTCGAGGACGGGTGTAAGTCAACCGTGGAGCTTCAGAGGCAACTTAACCCGAACTTGCAGGAGGTTGTGAAAAAGGAAGTGCTTAAACTATTGGATGCCAGAATAATCTATCCAATTTCAAACAGTGAGTGGGTAAGTCCGATGCACGTGGTCCCAAAGAAGGGTGGAACTACAGTAGTCAAAAATGAAAAAAATGAGTTGATCCCTATTCGAACGATAACGGGATGGAGAATGTGTATAGACTATCATAAACTAAACAAAGCAACAAGGAAAGATCGCTTTCCACTTCCGTTCATTGATCAGATGCTGGAGTGCCTCGCTAAACATTCCTATTTTTGCTACTTTGGCGGATACTCAGGGACTTTCCAAATCCCGATTCACCCCAAGGACCAAGAGAAGACTACCTTCACCTACCTATATAGAACCTTTTCATATAGAAGAATTCCCTTTGGCCTATGCAATGCCCCGGCCACTTTCCAGAGTTGTATGACAGCTATTTTTTAGATATGATTGAACAAATCATGGAGGTATTCATAGATGATTTTTCAGTCAACGGAACAAGTTTCGATGCATGTCTGAAGAATCTGGAAAGGGTCCTGCAAAGGTGTGAGGAGAATAGCTTGGTTTTGAATTGGGGAAAATGTCAATTCATGGTGACTGAAGGGATAGTTTTGGGACATAAGATATCAAGGAGAAGTATCGAAGTAGACAAGGCGAAGGTCGAAGTAATTGAAAAGTTGTCACCACCCAGGGATGTAAAGGCATCCGGAGCTTTCTTGAGCATGCGGGTTTTTATCAAAAGTCCATAAAGAATTTTTCTCAGATAACTAGACCTCTGACAAATTTGCTAGCTAAGGATACAGATATTGTTTTCAATCAGCAATGTTTAGTAGCATTTGAAGAAATAAAAAAGGCCTTAGTAACGTCCCCGATAATACAACCCCCTGACTGGAGCCTACTATTTGAGGTTATGTGTGATGCTAGTAATTATACAGTAGGAGAAGTATTAGGGCAATGGAAGGACAAGAAGTTGCACACTATTCACTATGCCAGTAAGACACTGAACGGAGCATAGATCAACTATTCCACGATTGAAAAAGAATTCTTGGCAGCTGTGTTTGCATTTGACAAGTTCAGACCGTACCTAGTAGGGTCAAAGGTGATAGTTTACACTGACCATACAACAGTTCGCTACTTGTTGAGTAAGAAAGAGGCTAAACCCCGCCTTATTCGCTAGATTCTATTATTACAAAAATTTGATATAAAAAATAGGGATAAAAAAGGCTTAGACAACATTGTTGCATACCATTTATCGCGTATGTCAATAGACGATAGGATAGAAGGAAGAGATAGTGCCCAAATAGATGACGCCCTACGAGATGATACTCTCATGAAAAGTAGTAAGGTTACCACCCCCTGGTATGTAGATTTGGTGAATTTCCTAGCAGGGAGAGTGATCCTGCCAAAATTCATGACCCAACAAAGGAAAAAAAATTTTGCAAAGGTTAGGCAATATGTATGGGATGATCCCTTTCTGTTTAGAAAATGCGCAGATTGCGTATATCGAAGATGTGTACCCAAAGAGGAAGTGGAGAGCATTCTCTTTCACTGCCATTCCTCAGCGTATGGAGGCATGCCGGAATCTCAAAAATAGATGCGAAGGTGCTTCAAGCAAGGTTCTACTGGCCCAGCCTATTTAGAGACACACGTAACTATGTAGTCTCCTGCGATCGGTGCCGACGAACTAGAAATATAGGAAGAAGACATGAGATGCCAGCAAGCACCATAATAGAAGTAGAACTCTTTGACGTATGTGGGATAGATTTCATAGGACCCTTCCCCACTTCTGGCACAAATAAATATATATCCTAGTAGCTGTGGATTATGTCTCCAAGTGGGTAGAGGTTGTAGCATCACCTCACTGTGATGCTAGGACTGTCATAAAGATGTTTAAAAGAAACATATTCCCTATATTTGGAGTTCCCCAAGCCGTAATCAATGATGGAGGATCCCACTTCATCGAAAAGCAATTTGAAAAATTGCTACATAAATACGGGGTGTTCCATAAGGTATCGACTGCTTACCACCTACAAACATGTGGACAAGTGGAAATATCGAATCAGGAGATTAAAAGCATTTTAGAGAAGACAGTTATGGCATCGAGGAAAGATTGGTCACAAAATTTGGATGATGCTATTTGGGCTTACCGCACAACCTACAAGACCCCCATAGGCATGACCCCATTTCGTTTAGTTTACGGGAAGCCTTGTCACCTCCTCATTGAATTAGAGCACAGGGCCCATTGGGCCATCAAGAAGCTCAATTTGGACCTATGTGCAATAGGAGAGAAAAGAAAACTGCAGTTAAGCGAGTTAGACAAAATTTGAAGAGATGCTTATGAGCACGCTAAGGCATATAAGGAGACAACGAGAAAATGACATGACCAACACATCTTGAGAAGGGAATTTAAGGAGGGAGACTTAGTACTTCTATATAATTCCAGGCTAAAACTTTTCCCAGGAAAGCTAAAGTCGAAATGGTAATGACCATTTCGAATAAAAAAAGTATATCCATATGGTACGGTGGACATATGGAGTAAGGGATTAGGAGATATCAAAGTTAATGAGCAGCGATTAAAGAAGTATCTAAGGGAGTATCCAGATTTTAAGACGGATGAATGGAGGTTCACAGAGCCGCCGGAGCCATGCGGAAGCACGAAGTATGGTCAAGCTAAAAGACCTTAAACAAAGTGCTTCTTGGGAGGAAATCCAAGTTTAGTTTTATATATGTTTTTTATTTTATTGCATTCATGTGTATAATTTAGACTTTGATTTATGGTAATTTATGTTTTTGCAAATAGTTTAGGGTCAGAAAGAATATGCTAGGTAGGAACGAGAATCCTTCTTGAGCCCACAGTAAAAAGCATGGGGGGTCCTGTGGATTCCACATGGTCATGCCTAATGATCAGAAACCCACACAGTGGGGCGTGTGGGAGAATCGGGACCGTGTTGCACTCTAGGAGAGAAAAGGGCATACGATTGGCCGTGTGAAATTCACACGGTCGTGCCAATTTCCGTCCATTTTTTGGACGGTGGGGCAGCACCACACACGGTCGACCGTGTGAAATTCACACGACCATGTCGCATGGGTTTAAAAGTCTATGCACCGTGTGTTTTTGCCCCAAATCCACCTTGTGCTTCAATCTTTCTTGCCCTAGCTGTGGGAAAATGTTTTCCCTATCCTTTAAGGGGCCTCTCCAACCCTCAAGAAGCCTCAAGGAAGCAAAAATGTGAAGGACAAAGCATGTGGCACCGTGATCCACTACCTCAGAGCGAAGGTGAAGGAGACGGGGCACCCCATAAGCTGCGGAGCAAGGTTATGCTCTCCCAGACCTTTTATTTCGTGATAATGAGCATAGAGTGTTGGATCGAAGCAGATCGCTAGAGGGGGGTGAATAGCGATAAAAACTTTTCTTTTAAAACGTTCGATAGACAATTAAATGCAGCGGAAATGTAAATAAAACCTAAATAAGACAAATAGTTTTTTTACTTGGTTTGTAGCCTTCGGCTACTACTCCAAGGCCCTAACGGTCCTAGATCGTGTACGGAGGGCAATTCACTAAAACACTCCTCCTCGTTGGAGGTAGGAGTTTTACGATTACAAAAGCCTTCGAAGCAAAAAGATAGAGAGACAAACCCTCTCTTCTATTAAAGTAAAATGCAACGAAAAAACCTCGATTGAAAAGAATTACAGTATTGAAAGAAATAACAAATTAAGATTATACCAACAACTAAACAAAAGAAACTTTAAGCTAGGGTTGTTGGCAGCACTTCGTTGTTGTAGAGTCGTCGGAGAGTTGCAGCGTAACGGAAGCTTTTGAGCACTTAGAATTTATTAAGAAACCCTAGGTTAGGACCTCCTTTTATAGCCTTTGAGCCCCTTTTCGAGAGGAACCCTAGCAAATCACAATTGAGCACCACTCCCCTTGAAATTTAGTGATAAACCTTGACTCCTCGAGGCTGATCCTTTGACCATCAGTCGACTGATGGCCATCATCGATCATTGATGGCGCATCGGTCGAGTCGACCTTCAGCCGATCGGTGACGATTGGCAATGAGAGTCCTCCGCCGGGCAATGATCGTGATGCTTGCTGCAGGTCAAAATTAGCTCAACAAAAACATAATTTCGATGGTCGTCGACCATCCGATCTCGACCTAGACCATCTATAAGATGTCTTTGGTCAGATCTACGCTTAAGATTATCCCCGTAAAGTGGATACGACCTCACTTACGCTCACACACACGAGCTTACCTCGATACTTACGTGTCGCTTTTGCTTTCGGCCTTCCACTTGGCGCCCTCCGAAGTCACTCAAGTATCGCCCGACCACCGCGGCTTCCTCCGGGTGTCGCTAGCCTTCAGCTCCAGCTATAGCAATCTTCTGCACACTCGATTCAGCTCGTGAGAAAATGATATGATCTTAACTTTGTATCGTTTGCTATAATCAAAACTCAGGTTCGACTTAGGTGCCTACTGCACCAACAATCTCCCCCTTTTTGATTTATGGCAAACCCGCATACAAAGTTAAGAAAAATAAATTAAGTGCATTAAGTAAAATGAGTAAGAGATATGCATGAATGAGCAAAAGTATATAAAAACTCTTTTTCAAGTGCTCCCCTTTGAGGAATCCTCCCCCTTGACCGAGGGTGAGTACTTGAGAAAGGGTTTTAACTCTCCCCCTTGATATTTGCTACTAAAAAAGAATTAAGTGACCGAAATTACTTAATATTAGCCATAGTGTTTAAAATAAGTTTTAAGTTAAGAAAAAATTGATTTCTTAACCTTGGCCTTTTTCTCCCCCTTTTGCCATATATCGAAAAGAGTGAGGATGTGTGTGGAATAAAAAATAAGTTTTAATTTTAAAGTCCAAGCATGTTCCACATTATTTTGAAAATAATATACTGAAAATAGGTTCATCTATAAAATGTTCGACTCATATTTGGCTTGATTGATATGAAAGATCAACCAATCCTGGTCAGAGTCGGTTAGTATGTATGATTATACTCCGTGGTTCATAGCGATGCACTAGCTCTACATCTGGAACCAGGAGTAAGGTCCTAACATCTCACGCCCATCTACGTGGCTAAGTACACAAACACATTAGTCCTATGTGTTGTGAGATGTATTGGCTCCTTAAATCTATAGGTGCATGATATCTAAGGTATGTCCTATGCTAGTTCCATTAAAGAAATAGTAGTAAGAACATATAATTTGCAAGTACCTATTCTATTATGCACATGCCCAATTTTCATCTTAATAGACTAAATTCGGCTTCGGGTAGGGGTTTAGTAAATAGGTCTGCTAGGTTAGACTTGATTGACGTGTTGAGTTGTATGGCTCCGTTGGCCACATGTTCTCGAATGAAATGGTGTTTGACTCTATATGTTTGGTCCTAGAGTGACATATTGGATTCTTGTAAGATTAATTGAACTAATGTTATCGTGAAGTTTAGTAGTCTCTAAAGTCTAGTCATGGAGTGTGCTTCATCCAAAGAAGCTGAGTGACACATTCACCCATCGCGATGTATTCGGCTTTGGTGGTAGATAAGGCAACACAATGTTGCTTCCTACTGCACCAACTCACTAGACTCGAGCCGAGTAGTTGACAACAACCACTCGTGC
The DNA here is from genome assembly GCA_025175895.1 of Wurfbainia villosa. NCBI lineage: Eukaryota > Viridiplantae > Streptophyta > Magnoliopsida > Zingiberales > Zingiberaceae > Wurfbainia > Wurfbainia villosa. The sequence continues at coordinate 98,376,171 of CM045990.1, forward strand.
TCTTTCTGTCGAGTTTACTACCGGCATAATCCGAATCGGAGTAGCCGATTAGTTCGAACTCGGTAGATCTAGGATACCAAATACCGACATTAAGTGTACCCTTTAGATATCTAAGGATACGCTTAACTAGGGTTAGGTGAGACTCCTTGGCACAGGTTTGAAACCTGGCGCACATACTTACTGCAAATAAGATATCAGGTGGGCTTGCAGTTAAGTAAAGGAGACTCCCTATTACGCTCCTATAGTATTTTAAGTCAATGGACTTACTTTCTAGGTCTTCTCCTATGTTAACATTAATCGCCATTGGGGTATTTATTATCTTAGCGTCTTGCATTCCAAATCTTTTAATTAACTCCTTAGTGTATTTTTGTTGATATAGGTATATACCATCCTTAGTTTGTTTAATTTGTAGACCTAAAAAGAAACTTAACTCGCCTACCAAGTTCATTTCGAACTCACTTTCCATGAGTGAAACGAACTCATTTAGTAAGGCTGAGTTAGAGGTTCCAAAAATTATATCGCCTATGTAAATTTGAGCTATGAATATTTCTTTACCTAAGGTTTTTACGAAGAGAGTTGGGTCAACTAAGCCTTGGTTAAACCCTTTTGACTTAAGATGGATTGAAAGTCTCTCGTACCAAGCTCGAGGAGCTTGTTTAAGTCCATAGAGAGCTTTCTTAAGTTTTAGAACATGGTCGGGTTTATCTAGATTTTGAATCAGGGGTTGGCTAACATAAACTTCTTCTTTAATGTATCTATTTAGGAATGCCGACTTAACATCCATTTGAAACAGCTTAAATCCTCGATGTGCGGCATAAGCTAGCAACATTCGAATGGATTCGAGTCTAGCTACTGGGGCATAGGTTTCGTCGTAATCTAAGCCTTTGACTTGACTAAACCCTTTGGCGACTAACCTAGCCTTGTTTCTAACTACTTCACCTTTATCATCAAGCTTATTTCGAAACACCCACCTTGTTCCAATTATCGTTTTGTCTTTAGGTGGTGGTACTAATTCCCACACTTCATTCCTAGTAAATTGAGCTAGCTCTTCTTGCATTGCAATAATCCAATCGGGATCAAGAAGAGCTTGTTCAATTAATTTGGGTTCTATCTTTGAAATTAAGGAAATTTGACTAAGGTTCCTATAGGATGCTCTAGTTCGAACTCCTAGATTAGGATCTCCTATCACTTGATCGATAGGGTGGTTAGTCTGAATCCTAGATTGGGTTGGGTTTGTGCCACCTAATGCTTGATCAATTGAGTGACTTGGTTGAACACTAGTTTGACTCGGATCACTTGTCACTTGGTCGACAAGAGAAGTTGGTTGATGTGGATTAGACTCGATCTCGTGGTCGGAGGATGAATTTGGTATCGATGGGCTCAACACTTGGGGTCATTAAGGGTTTTGTAGGTTGGTACTTCATCGAACACTACATTAATAGTCTCTTCGACTTTAAGGGTATCGTGGTTATATACCCTATAGGCCCTACTCGTGGTTGAGTATCCTAAGAAGATTCGGTGGAGGTTTTGGATTGAATTTCCCTAGGTGGTTCTTAGTGTTTAAGATATGTACTTTACATCCAAATACCTAAAGTACTTGATGTTGGGTACTTTATTGTGATAAATCTCGTATGAGGTCTTAAGGTGCCTCTTTACCATAAGGATCCTATTCGACATAACAAAGTCAAAGCCGCAAAACCTATCAGGTAGGTCGTATTCGTTCAACATGGTCCTAGCGGCTTCTTGTAGAGTTCAGTTTTTCCACTCCACTAGACCATTTTATTGAGGGGTCCTAGGGCAAGAGAATTCATGGTGGTATCCGTTTAGGTTACAGAAGTCGGTGAACCTTTAATTTTCGAATTCACCACCATGATCGCTTCTAAGTCTTTTAACCTTAAGGTCTTTTTGATTCTCGATTAATTTGAATAGATTGATTAATTGATCTAGGGTATCATTTTTATGTTTGATGAACCTAACCCAGGTAAACCTGGAGTAGTCGTCAATTTTGACTAAGCAATATTGACTTCTATTGAGTGACTTGGCTCCATGTGAATCGAATAGATCCATATGCAGGAGCTCAAGTACACTTGAGGTTCGTTCTTGGTTAGGTAACTTGTGTTGTGTCCTAGGTTGTTTTCCTTGTTGACAAGCATTACAGATTTTATTAACCAAATTGTTGAGGTTGGGTAAGCCTCTGACTAAGCCACTCTGACTCATCTTGTGGACGAGTCTTGGGTGCAGTAGTGACACGAGTAGTCGGTGCCACAACCATGATTCCTCTTCCTGTGTCATAAGACATTTAGCTGAGGATTTGATTAAGTTAATTGTATAAATGTTATTTGTCCTAGTTCCTTTGAGTATTGTTTTAGCTGTTTTATTTGTTTTAATTACACATTCATTTTCTAAAAATACGACCTTATAGTTATTGTCATATAATTGGCTTACGCTAAGCAGGTTATATTCAAAATTTTCTACAAGTAATACATTTTTAATAACAAAATTCAAGTTAAGCTCGATATCACCTGATCCAATGATTTTGAGCTTGCCGTTATTCCCAAAGGCTACCGATCCTTGTCGTTTGAATCGAAGCTTTGTGAATTTGAGTTGATCCCCGGTCATGTGTCGGGAGCAACCGCTGTCCAACATCCATTGATCCTACACACAAGGTGGTTGGATTGGATGTTAGATTTTTTATAATTTTTTTTTTTTAAAAAATGGTTGTAAGTTTTTAAACCTAGGTCATCACACCTGTGTCTATATGATCAAGCATGTTATACTTATGTGGTTTTTGTGAGATGACTTCCAATTAAGTTGATTAAGTGGATTTAGGTTCAAGTAATTTTATGTTAGATTTGGATTTGACCCTAGACTTGTCAAGTTTACCTTTTCAAGATCATGGCTTCCAGGTCGTGGCGAGGCACAGAGGCCTTCTTTTATCGGATCATCGACCACTTCCTTAGACAAAGCCATTTTCAAGAAAATGATGACTTGACTCACCTAAGACTATTTCCTAGTCTAACTGGTTATTTTTGAAAAGAGGCTCCCCGAGGCTCAATCTTTTCGAAGAATTTTAGTTGGTTATGTTTTTGAAAAGAGGCTCCCCGAGGCTCAATCTTTTCGAAGAATTTTAGTTGGTTATGTTCGTGTTCTAAGTGAGTTCACAAGTTTTAAAGCACAAACTTTCTAAGTTAAAGCATGCAATTTCTAAGTTAAAGCACAAACTTTCTAAGTTAAAACATGCAATTTCTAAGTTAAAGCACAAACATGTTTTGTACTGGCTCCCCCTAGACCGTTGAATCGGTTCGGTCTATCCACATAGTGGATTTGGTCCTTGGGAATCCAGTACGGGTTGGATCCTAGAGTTGAAATCAAAAGGTTCTTAGGGACCCATGCTTGGACATGTTTCCTATGTCGACTTACAATCGACATATACGACCTATTAGTCGTGTTTGAGTTAAACCCTAGTCCAGCCTTGTTGTACACGGCCCTTTGAGATCCAAGTAGAAGGTCAAGTCCTTTGGATCCCGAAGTGAACCTTTCCAATGTGTTCCTAAGATCTTCGACTTGACTTTTCAAGAGTGAGTTCTCAACTTCGAGTTTTTCAACCCGAGTTGAGTCCTTCTCTTGAACTTGACTAGTCGAAGAGGTTAGGGAGACCTTGTGTTTGAGGAGTTTGACCTCCTCAACCAGGGTCTCGACCTTGGACTCGGATTTAACTAATTTCCTAGACAAAAACCTAACCGTATTTTGTAAAGTATTAAATAAAGTTCGACTTACTTTAAGGGTATCTTTTGAACCGGATGCGTATCTGTGGCTTGACTTGAAGGTAGCTTCGTAGTCCAAGTCATCCTCAGGTTCTGACTCAAGTTCAGGTTCGGTCTCCATGTCTGACTCAATCGATTTCGCCATGAAGACGTGGTCTTCGTCTTCTTCGGATGACGCTTCTTCCCATGTCACGTTGAGGGCCTTCTTGTGCTTAGGTGCTCGGTGGTTGAGCTTGGGGCACTCGGACTTGATATGTCCAAACCTGTTACACTCATAACACCTAATATTAGAACTTTTAGGCTTACCTTGGTTGGGTCGAGTCGTGGTTCGCTTTCATCCCTTGGCTATCCTTCAAGCTAGGTTCATTAGTTCGGCAGTCAATTCCGGGTCAACTTCTTCTTCGGACTCGTCTTCCTCCTCGGTTGGTGGTGGCTTGCTTGCGATTTTCTTCTTCTTTGAACCTGCAAACAAGGCTATACCCCTCTCGGGTTCCGAGTTGGACTGCTCATGTAATTCAAAATCGGAAAAGAGTTCATCTAACCTAATTTTAGAAAGATCCTTGGAGACCTTGTAGGCATTGACCATGGATGCCCACAAGGTAGTCCTCGGAAACGAGTTTAGAACATACCTTATAAAGTCGCGGTTTTCGACCTTTTGCCCGATTGCGTGTAGGTTGTTGACTATATCTTGGACACGGGCGTGGAGTTGCGTCGCGGACTCGTGTTCCTGCATTTTTAGTGTGTACAATTTATTAAACAACAAATCGCATTTGCAAACCTTAGCTTGATCCGATCCTTCGTGTAACTCGATTAGTTTTGTCCAAAGATCCTTTGCGCTTATGAAGGGACCGACGCGATTTAGTTCCTCCTTGGATAGGCCACATTGGAGGATTTGTGTTGCCTTGGCGTCGGCTTCGACTTGTCGTTTTGTCACAATGGTCCATTGATCATAATCCAAGGAGTCACCCACTTCATTAGTCGGAAGTGAGAAACCCGTTTGGATTATGATCCACATCTCGATTTGGGTTTTGAGAAAGCATTCCATCCGACCCTTCCAATAACGGAAGTCATCTTCGTTGTAAAACGGAGGTCGGACGGTGCTAAAACCCTTGAGATGGGCCATTAGAACAAAAGACCGAAGGAGACGAAGACGAAGAAACTAGCAATGACAAAAACACGAAAACAAGTACCAAGACTCGCGTCTTGGATTAGTAGTGCGGGAGAAAAACTTAACAAAGCGAAATAAATAAAAAAAACAGAATTAAAAGAAAAATAAATCTGTAAAAAAGGCTAGATTGGTGGTTTCACCAAATCTTAGCAACCCCCGGCTCTAATACCAATTGTTGGATCGAAGCGGATCGCTAGAGGGGGGGTGAATAGCGATAAAAACTTTTCTTTTAAAACGATCGATAGACAATTAAACGCAGCGGAAATGTAAATAAAACCTAAATGAGACAAATAGTTTTTTTACTTGGTTCGTAGCCTTCGACTACTACTCCAAGGCCCTAACGGTCCTAGACCGTGTACGGAGGGCAATTCACTAAAACACTCCTCCTCGTTGGAGGTAGGAGTTTTACGATTACAAAAGCCTTCGAAGCAAAAAGATAGAGAGACAAACCCTCTCTTCTATTAAAGTAAAATGCAACGAAAAAACCTCGATTGAAAAGAATTGCAGTATTGAAAGCAATAACAAATTAAGATTATACCAACAACTAAACAAAAGAAACTTTAAGCTAGGGTTGTTGGCAGCACTTCGTTGTTGTAGAGTCGTCGGAGAGTTGCAGCGTAACGGAGGCTTTTGAGCACTTAGAATTTATTAAGAAACCCTAGGTTAGGACCTCCTTTTATAGCCTTTGAGCCCCTTTTCGAGAGGAACCCTAGCCAATCACAATTGAGCACCACTCCCCTTGAAATTTGGTGATAAACCTTGACTCCTCGAGGCTGATCCTTTGACCATCAGTCGACTAATGGCCATCATCAATCGACTGATGGCAGCATTAGATGAGTGCTGACCTTTGGCAGTCGACTGATTGACGACAGTCGAGTCCTCCAAGCTGGCAGTCGACTGATGCTTGCTGCAGGTCAAAATTAGCTCAACAAAAACATAATTTCGATGGTCGTCGACCATCCGATCTCGACCTAGACCATCTATAAGATGTCTTTGGTCGGATCTACGCTTAAGATTATCCCCGTAAAGAGGATACGACCTCACTTACGCTCGCACACACGAGCTTACCTCGATACTTACGTGTCGCTTTTGCTTCCGGCCTTCCACTTGGCTCCCTCCGAAGTCACTCAAGTGTTGCCCGACCACCGCGGCTTCCTCCGGGTGTCGCTAGCCTTCAGCTCCAGCTATAGCAATCTTCTGCACACTCGATTCAGCTCATGAGAAAACGATATGATCTTAACTTTGTATCGTTTGCTATAATCAAAACTCAGGTTCGACTTAGGTGCCTACTGCACCAACATAGATATAGGTTTAATATGCTTTCTAGTAGAAAAATTTCTGCTACTCGATATTTAGATGAAGGTCTTTTAGAAACCCTAGGGTTACTTGGGGATGTACAAGCCCTTTTTGCAAAAATAATTTGGGGAGAGATTATGTGGGTGAGACACCCAAACTACTCTAGGATAGTTTTGGAATTCTTGAGTTCATTAGAAGCGGAGATTTTGACGGGAATTCTTGACTGCAGAGAGGAAGATTACTTTTAGGTTATTCAACATTGAACATGAGTGGACATTGATCAATGGAGTTCGTGTTTTGGACTGCCCAGTGGGGGAGAGCGGAGAACCCCTGTTGAGTTTAATGCATGAACCTTTTGGTCCAAATTGACGAGGGAGATTGCTTATGACTCTTCTAGGGAAAAAACCTCGGGCCTCCAAAACCCTATCTTCCGGTACATTCACTGGGTTATGGCAAGTACCATTTTTGGGAGAGGAGAGAGTGACGGCGTGGTGAGAATGAATGAGCTACTTTGCCTATGGTACATGCTACAAGAAACGACTAGCATTGATGTAGGGTCCCATTTCATTAGGCACCTAGTGAAAATGGGCAATGCGGCAAGGGGAGAGATCATTTTTGAGGGATTGATTACCCTTCGTTCAGTTACATGTGCTATGATTACTGCTTTGCATTGGATAGAGTAGAGGACCCTGGTCGACCTAGGGTATGCATAATATGAATGATAAAAAGAGAAGGACACCAATTTTGTTTTGTAAGGAAGAACTTGACACCCCTTAGGCTCCCCGACACTAAGCGTACCACCATCACCGATAGCGCCAACTGGCGTTCGGACTGGGTAGTGGAGTCCCCACCACATGTGGGTCCTTCCACTGAGGCACCCCTCTCACCTCCTACCCATCACTATCCCTCGAGTCCAGAGAGGTATAGGAGCCCACCTAGTCCACGTTGAGAGCCTACACCTGCACCACCTTCTTTTTCTACTTTTGAGCAGGATGTAGGTACATCTACCTATAATTTTTCTGAGTTCCAATAGCGCCTCAATGACATATATGCCGAGCAGCAGATGTAGAGGCAGCGATGGGAGGAGCAGAGCACCTAAGCGCAGGCAGAGTTTCAAGGATTACGGGAGCACATTCATTGAGCCAAGGAGTTTTACAACGAGGCTCGTATCTATTTTCAGGAGGAGGCTACCCATCGCCAGGAGGAGGCCGCTTACCGTCAGGAGGTACAACAGTTCATGAGAGACACTGGATCACAGTGGCCCCGGGAGGAGGAGCACAGAGCAGCCACTGCATCCATAGCTCTCAGATCGACCACATGTATATATGGCATCAGTGGCTTAGCACCAGGTTTTCCCAAGAGCCTGACATGCCGTGACTGCTAGATTTTCCACCTCGGCCACCCTATTAGAGGTACTGTTTTGTTTAAGTCTGGGGGGCCCAAATTTTTGATAGCCTTTTCTACGATTGTTAGTTTCTTTCCTGACATTTAGGTCTAGTTGTAGTTTACCTTCATTGGTAGGGAGTTTAGTTTCCTTTCAGCACTTAGTTTTTGTCATTTTTAAGCTACCTCAAAATATTTTTACAGTTCTTTACAGATTGCTTCCATGTTATAGATGGCTTAAACTTCATTTATCATTTGGTATTTTATTTTAGTTGCTTAAATGAATATTCTAGACTTGCACTAGTTAGCTTTTATTTTTCACTTACGCTTGATGAATATTCTGAAAGGGAGAATCTATTACATATCTAGTTATGATTCATCCCAGTAGTTTAATACTTTGGAATCCATAGGTGACTCTAGATTTAGCATTTTAGTTACTGGAGTTGTGTAAGCCCATTTGGAAAAATTAAAATACCAGTGAGTTAGAGAGGAACAAAGTTCATTAGAACAAAAATTAAAAAAAAAGGAGAGAGAAAAAAATGATTTAAAAATAGTTGTCGTGGATAGAAATTGCTAGGTGCCCCTTTGAGACGGAGTTAGGTTACTGGGGAAACACCTACTAATTTCTCTCAATACCGAGTAGGCCTTTGAGACTTTGTGCAAGATCTAGAGAATGACCCTCGCTTTAGGGTAGGTAAGTGCCTAAAAGCCGGAGACTTTAGGAAATCTATAGGATGATGACTTAACTTACTATGGAACGAGTATCCCTTAAGAAAATTCTCTTAGCACGTGCACAAGAAGCTAACTTAGTGAACTTTTAGAACACATCTGTTTTGCTTTGATTGAAAATACCACTTGATAAATCTAGTTAACATGCTAAGTATGGAATAATGCTCTTTAAAACTTTATGGTACTGAGGTTTGCTTGAGGACAAGCATAGATCTAAGTCTGGAGGAATTGATGTGAGCAAAACATATAGGGTTTTAGGAGTAGTTTTCACTCACATCTCGTTACATTTTATTCTTGTTTCATACATATTTTACTTTGTTTTGCATGAATTTCCTATTTTCTGGTTCAGAGATCTGCTCTTGTTTCTTTTGTATGCAGATCAATATTTTATAGGTTAAAAGGCGCATTTTCGGAGCAAAAGAAAAGCATTCAGTGGAAGGAGCAAGGTTGCACACGATTGACCATGTGGATTCCACACGACCACAAAGTCAACCCCCAGCACCCCACACGGCCATGTGGTGCTGGGGTAAGTTGATGCGACTAGGGTTTTTTTAGGGGATTTATGAGGAGTTGACTGCATGTCTATAGAAAGGAAGCCACGCCCAAACCCTAGGGGAGAAGCTCGATGGCTGGGACGACAAGAAGGTGCCCTAAAAAGCACCAAAAACTCACAACATGAAGGAAGGAAGCGGCTCGAGGATCGTAATCCGCACTCCAACACCAAAGAGAAGGACCAAGAGTACTATAATTTAATTCCTATTCATCTTTTGCATTGTAATGATTGATTCTATCATGCCTTGTGACTCTTCTTTTCTGTATATGGAGTAGATACTTTGATTCTAGGATTATGGAGTAGCTTGTGTATGTAGAACATGCTAGTTTGAATATATATTTTGTTTCTGAATTTATATTTGCAATTGGTGTTGTGGAGATTGATGATGATTGTATTTTGGTTTTCTATCTATTGTGTATAACCGATACAAGGGGTGGCAACCGTTGAATCAAAGATCTAGGAGAACTAATGAGGAACCTAGCGGTTGTCCTCCCTCCGGTAACCATAGATAAAAGAGTATGACGGAGTAGGGAACGGGAGACATTTCAACTCTTCATAGGGATTGATTTGGCATTCTCGTACCGTCCATCCTATCTTAACGAAAGGTCAGCCTGGTTAGGAATAGGTAGTTCCCAGTAGAAGCGAAATCTCATCGGGAAAGTGTATGATGTCCCTTCCGCAAGACCATAATTAGAGATCTAGACAACATTTAATTGATAGTATATTCTATGACGCACAAGTGAAACCGAAGTCCTAGAATCTCCTTTTAAGAACTTTGAACCAACATTCCCTTCCTCCGAGTGACACCGTACTTGAGATAGGATTGCCATCGACCTTACAACCCTTGTATTTAAGAGATTCACTCTGAACAACGAGATCCACTAGACAAACGGTACTTGAATCTCAATCCCTGTGGGATCGATAATCTTTATTACTTGACGACATCTGTGCACTTGTAGGCGTTGAGCATAAGTGTATGCTTCGAGGCCTCGACGATTCTCGTCATAGGTTTGAGGTCGTGCTAGTGTGCATCATAACCTTATATTGTAAGTGAGTGATCAAGCTGACAGTCAACTGGAGGTAAATGGTAGTCGACTGAACTACAATCAGTCGACTGTTGTATGGCACCAGTCGACTGCTGGTCAAGCTAATCACTTCGAGGAGAGTCAAGATAAAATCCACCTAAAGTGCGGTGATGTGGAGGTTTGACTCAAATCTAGATCTCAATGAGCTAGGACTCAAAGGGCTATAAAAGGAGAAGCAATTCAACCCTTTTGATCATAAAAAAAAGCTTCAAAAGTGTTCCGATGAATCTAAGCTCTCTTCAACAACACAATGTCGTCGTAACACCGACAACTCGCACAACTTTGCATTCTTAAGTTGGTAGCTTCTTTTGAAGTTGTTCTTATTCTTTTTCTTGTGCTTTTAATTGCTAAGAGGAGAGGTAGGCTTGTTGCCTCTTCCTCTATATTCCTTTTGTAATCGTTGTCTCTTACTCCAACAAGGAAGAGACCCTTTTAGTGGATTGCCCATCGGAAGCGATCTGGATCGCGGGGACTTGGACTAGCAATCGGTTTGATGTGAACCAAGTAAAAAAGAAATCTTATCCCTTTTGTTTTACTTTTATTTCTGCTGTGTACTTTATTTTAAATGAAAAAAAAGAAAGATTTTTTAATACTATTCACCCCCACGCCTCTAGCGTTTACTCGATCCAACACTGCTCAAGGCCAGTCGACTGCCACAGTCTCAACCGAGTAGTCGAGCCTCAGTCAACTCCTCGACTAACTAACTAGTCATAATCCAAGTCAACTTATCTGAGTTGACTAGGCTCTGGAGTGTTGAACACTCGACCAGTCGACTGACCCAAAGTCCTAGTCGATTGATAAACCTCTACCATGAGGTTTAACCCAAGTATGCTCTTTTGTGCTATGGACACTAATGATAAGTCGACTTCCCATCCATGGCAATCAACTGCTCAAGGCCAATTGACTGCCACAGTCTCAACCTAGCAATCAAGCCTTAGTCGACTACTCGACCAGGCGACTGGTTATAATCCAAGTCAACTGCTCTGAGTTGACCAGGCTATGGAGTGTTGAATACTCGACCAGTCGACTAACCCAAAGTCCTAGTCGATTGATAAACCTCAACCATGAGGTTTAACCCAAGTATGCTCCCCTCATACTTGATTGACCACCCTTAGCCTAGACCTAAGCCTTCTAGCCACCTCCATCAACCTTACGCCTCTCTGATCCCTCGAGTCTGCAACTCTTCATCCTTCGCGTTAGCCTTCAGGTGCTTCCATCAGCTATGTCATGCTAACCAGGTCCTTTTCCAAGATTCATTTGGACTTATGCCGCCAAAACCACATGCTTGAACTTTACACTGCCAAAAGTTCACCCTTGGACTTCCTTGCCAAGATCTATTTAGACTTGCACTGGCAAGTCTACATGCTTGGACTTTACGCTGTCAAACTTACACCCTTGGACTTTCATATTGCAAAGATCCATTTGGACTTGCACCGTCAAGACTCATTCTTGGACTTTATGCCACCAAACCTACTCTTGGAATTCCTAATTGCCAAAGTTCACTTGGACTTTACGTCGCCAAGACTACATGCTTGAACTTATGCCACCATGACTATAAATTTGGACTTTACTATTGCCAAGTACCCATGACTTGGAATTTCTTTGCCAAGACCATTCTTGGACTTTCCAATTGCCAAGACCATGTTTGGACTTTTCCATGTCAAGACCATGTTAGTAATATATGAGAGATGTCCTAAGGCAATCGCCTTATGTTTGAACCATTTATATGATAAATGAAGATTCACTATTTGAGTATACATGTTTCATGTATTTGATTAGATCTTAAACTCATTTACTGAATGTCCTCAATACGATTCACAGCATGAGAGAATTTGTGATTGGATCACAACTAGTAAGTATCTCTACATGTGTAATTGTGATGTATCGGAATTATTCCTAGTCGATGAATTGATGGATTTGGACACCATTGATTCTGTCGAGACTAGCACGAGGTATACTCCTTGGTGTATCCAAGCAACTGATTCTCAATGGCTGGAGACATTGTGATGTCCGGAGTTAATCGTGGATGCTAGTTATGGTAACTAGTTCATTGGAGTGACCAGCCATAAGACATCATATGGTTCTCTGCATATATAGATGTCAATGAAGTTCTTACTGCAACTTAAGTGCGATGTTCCTTTGACTTGCGGTATTCAAGTCATCTTGATCATAAAGACTTATGCTTTGACATCTTAAGCAAGCATCTCTGAGGAGATGTGGACCCGGGATGATTGGGTATAAGTCGAAGTGATCGAAGGTGTTTGAATAGCCTATAAAGGATTCACCACTCCTTGCGAGGAGATGTATACCCATGGCCTCTCGTCGGATTGTTACTAAAGTCTTTGGCCAAAGCATTACATGTTTAGAGTAAGGTACTCTTTGATACATGTGCAGTAACTAGAATCCATAGGACGAGGAAATGATACTTGGGCTAGCTGTGACGTAGTCAGCCTAGTGGGGACTGACACTATAGACTATGTCCTGAACCAAGTGGGTATAAGATGAGTGAATGGAATGGGGCACGATTCATTGTAGCTGCTAAAGGGTTTCAGAAATAGTTCTGGATCAACGGTTGATCTTTTCGGTTAATTGGGGATCATGATGTACTACTAGGTGCCACTCATGATCGTTCTATAATTAATGGTTAATTATAGACGGCCAACATAAACCGAGAACCTATTTGGTCACATGCACAATGAGCGTAATCCGAAGGATTTAAAATGAGCTTGAGAATGAGATTCTCATACCGAGAGAAACTAGATTTGGTTGGACCAAACATGGGGCGAGCATGAAATCGTTTCAGTCGCAATGGAAGCGTGGATGGGTCGTGTCTTATGAAGACATGATCGATGAACCAAATTTGTTTGGTTCTAATCCAATGGAGGAGAACAAACCAAAGGGTTTGGTTTGTTTTAAACGAATGAACCAAAGTTGGTTCGGTTCGTTTTAACTTAAAATAAACCATCATGGTTTGGTTTATTTTAACTTAAATTAATGGAGTCGGTTAATAGGCTTTTGTTTATGATCCGATAACCATTAAGAGAATTTTTTCTCTATAAAATAGGGCTTAAGGGTTTTTGTTAAACCCTAATCAAAGTCCAAGCAACCCTAAGTTGCCGCTCCCTCCTCTCCTTGGTGTAGTCGGCGCCAACCCTAGTGTCGCCGCCCACCACCGCCCAGCTCCCTTGTCGGCGTCCAGAAGGTGCTGCCCTTCCTTCTTGCCGGCGTTGAGCTGCTGCCGGAGAAGCTCCGGTGATCTCCTTTGGGACTGGCGACAAGGTGAGCCTCAGCCTTCCTTATTTGGCCGGCCCCTATTCCTCCACCAAAGTTGTCCAGTTTTCTGGACAGCTTGTTTCCTTCTCATCAGAGCGTCGTTTGGATGATGTTTTGAGTTCTGACAGCGGTAGCCTTGCTGGGGATTCGATCTCCGGTAATCCTCATAGGTGGAGGACGAAGGATTCATCAAACGGTTGACGAATACCTCTCCAGAGAAGCGAGTTTTGAGGACTCGTTTTGGATCCGAATTTTGATTCGGATCGTGATCTTCTCTCGATCACATCGTCTTCAACACGAGGCTGGTAACCCGTACGAAGACGAGGCTCGTGACTTTGTGAAGTCATCCCGAAGATACTCGGCGTGGATACGGATAGAGACGATTCTAGCGAGAATCATTCCGGTTGATGTCTTTCCCGCTACACGTGATACGTCAGGTATACGTAGTATAAATTTCCTTTTATTGTAAAATTTGAATTTACGGTTATGTCTACACATGTTGTACTATGCATGCGTGTGATGTGTGTATTGTAATAAATTAGATTTATTATTTTATTCCTTCCGTTGTGCATATGTTTACGAAACATGTTCGAATACACACTCTCGCGGTGCCGGAAACCCAACAGTGGTATCAAAGCCCAGGTTGTGTTTCGACATAGTCGTAAAATTATTTTACGATAGTCATAATGATATTTCTGGAAATTTTCTACTTTTGAAAAGTTAGAAGTATTTATGGAAATTTTTAATTTTGGAAAGTCTAGAAGTATTTATGGAAATCTTCTACTTTTGAAAAGTTGGAAGTATTTATGGAAATTAACATTTTCCATAAATAAAATATTTGATTAGATTTTGGAAATTTGTTTCCTAATTTAATCATGATTTGATTTGGGAAATCAAATCTTAAAATATTTTATTTCCATAAGTAGTTTTGATGATTTAGGAAATTGGTTTCCTAAATTGACTTTCCTTAATCAACTATTTCCACAAATAAAATATGTGATTATATTTAGAAATTTGTTTCCTAATTTAATCATGATTTGATTTGGAGAATCAAATCTTAAACATATTTTATTTACCTAAATAGTTATGACATATAAGGAAATATTGTACATGAAATAATTGTATGTCATGTAATTGCATTAGATGCATATCATTATGTCATGCGTGTTGTGACATGTAGATGTATGTCATGTATGTCATGTCATGTAGATAATAGTTATTTGCATGCAAAGAGGATGAGACATAAAAACCCTAACTCAATATTAAAGCCTACACCTTCCATTAATATGGTTAGAACCAGAGTTAGTTTCTTGTTTGGGTTGTTGGACTCTCTCAAGCCGGCTCGAACCGAACATGTTGAACCATGGAATAGTTTAATACTAATATGGTAAGAGTCGGAGGTCAATCGTTAGCTTTGGTTGTTGGACTCTCTCAAGCTGGGCTAATTGGTTGAATGCACGCTTAACCATATTAAAACTATTTATTAATGGGTTGGTTTTAACCTCGAGCATCGCTTGTTGGACTCTCTCCAAGGTCGATGTAAAGGAGGTGAAGTTGGGTGCTATGCATATGATGCATACTTGTTAATGTGTTAACAACCCGATGTATGTGTGAACATTCAATTAGTTGATAGCACATTGTGATAGTTGCATATACGTGATATGCAATCGGTATAGTTGATACCTACCATCGTAGTTATGAATGGCTTGTTGGACTCTCTCCAAGGTTGTCCATATCTATGATGGATATCAGCCCATTCGAAGATGGACCTACGATCTCCCGAAGTGATTTTGGGGTTTTTGAAATTCGAAAAATGAATGGGATTTATAAATGTATATTGATGCATTTTAAAATCATTTTCTCATATATGCTCATTTTGTATTTCTAGGTTAATCGATTGATCATGACGTCTTTGAATTTGCGCACTATTTTGGATTCGAACAAATTGACTAGGCCTAACTTCCTGGACTGGCTTAGAAACCTGAGAATTGTTCTCAAGGCAGAAAAGCTAGCATATGTCCTTGAAGAGTCTCTTCCCAACCGTCCTAAGGACGATGCAACTCCAGACCAAATGTTGGTCTATCAGAAGCATGTGGCAGATTCTGAACTGGTGAGTTGCATTATGCTAGCTGCGATGGTACCTGAGCTACAAAAGCAGCATGAGCATATGGATGCTAATACCATGGTCTTCCATCTTCATGAGTTGTTTGATGAGCAAGCAAGATCCGAAAGGTTTGAAGTCTCCAGGCTCCTCTTCACCACGAAGATGCAAGAAGGTTCTTCTGTAGTGCAGTTTGTGCTAAAGATAAACGGGTACATCGAGCGGCTAGCCAACCTCGGGTTTGTGATGGATCATGAATTAAGTATTGACTTAATTCTGCATTGTTTGCCCAAGAGTTTCTCACAATTTGTGATGAACTATCAGATGAACAAATTATAATCCACTATTCCTGAGCTCCTCAATATGTTGAAGACTGTGGAGCCTTCTGTGAAGCATGAGGAGAAGGCGGTTCTGTTAGTTGATTCCTCAAAGAAAGGTTCTAAGAGGAAGGCAAAGGAACAGAAGAAAAGGAAGAACAAGAAGGCAAAGAAGGCAGAACCAGCACAAAAGGGCACTTGCCATCATTGTGGCAAGGAAGGCCACTGGCGAAGAAATTGCAAGATTTATCTTGAGTCCATGAAGAAGAAGAAGGCATCCGATGCCTCATCCTCTTCAGGTATCTTCGTTATTGATTGTCATTCTATTTCCTTAGACACTTGGGTATTGGATACTGGATGTGGCTCACATATATATAATGACATACAGGGGATAAGGAATAGAAAAAGACTCGTTAGAGGGGAGTCAAATTTACGAGTTGGCAATGGAGCAAAGGTTGCTGCGGTCGCCATCGGAACTTATTTGCTGAAGCTCCCTATTGGACTAGTCTTGGAACTGGGCAATTGCTATTATGTTCCTTCTCTAATAAAGAACATTGTTTCTATTCCCTACTTAAATAGAAATGATTACCATTTGACGTTTAGTAACAATTGTTGTTATATAACTTTGAATGGCGTACTTTATGGAACTGGAACTTTGAGCAATAGCATTTATACGTTGGACGTATCTAGTGACATTTTTAATATCGAAGCGAGCAACAAGCGTGCTCGAAAGGATAATTAATTAGACTCCTACATGTGGCATTGTCGTCTTGGCCATATAAGCAAGAAACGCATGTCCGAATTACACCGATGTGGAATTCTGGAATCGTTTGAATTGGATTCATACGATACATGCGAATCATGCTTAAAAGGCAAGATGACTAAGTTACCTTTTACAGGAAAAGGTGAATGAGTGGGAGAGTTACTAGGTCTAATACATACTGATGTATGTGGACCTATATCAACTCAAGCTTTAGGAGGCTATAGCTACTTCATTACCTTCACCGATGATCACTCACGGTTTGGGTATGTGTTCTTGATGAAACACAAGTCTGAAGCCTTTGAAAGGTTCAAAGAATTCAGAAATGAAGTAGAGAAACAACATGACAAGAGTATTAAAATACTTCGATCGGATCGAGGTGGTGAATACTTAAGTCAAGAGTTTCTTGATTATCTAAGAGACAATGGCATATTGTCTCAATGGACTCTGCCATATACACCACAACATAATGGTGTATCTGAGAGGCGTAACCAGACCTTATTAGACATGGTCAGGTCAATGATGAATCATGTGAATCTTCCCAAGTCCTTTTGGGGCTATGCACTTCAGACAGCTGTTTACTTGTTAAACAGAATGCTAACCAAGGTAGTCTCTACTACTCCATATGAGATATGGAATAGTAAGAAACCTCATGTATCTTACTTGAAGATATGGGGTTGTCCTGCTTATGTGAAGCGGACTATATCAGACAAATTGGATGCTAAGTCTGATAGATGTCTATTTATTGGATACCCTAAGGAAAAAAGGGGTTACCAATTCTATCATCCTATGGAACAAAAGGTGTTTATTTCAAGGCATGTTGTGTTTCTAGAGAAAGAGTTTCTCTTGCAAGAAAATAGTGGAAGTGTTGTCGAGCTTGAGGAGGCTCGAGAGACTCAAATAGACATTGATGAGATACCTGGTAAAGCATAACAGCCGATAACTCATAGTGATGAGCAATCGGCTGGACCTATTGAAACACCACATCTTCATAGATCTGGTAGAACACGCAACATTCCTAAGAGATATGGATTTCTCGTAAGTGAATCGAACGACGTATTACTCATTGATGATGAGGAGCCTACCAGTTATGAAGAAATGCTGACAAGTTCAGAAAGGGATAAGTGGCTTGATGCCATGAAGTCGGAAATGGATTTCATGTATGAAAATCAAGTTTGGAACTTGGTTGACCTACTTGAAGGCATCAAGCCTATAGGGTGCAAGTGGGTTTTCAAGAAGAAAACTAACATGGATGGTAATGTGATTACCTATAAGGCTAGATTAGTGGCGAAAAGATATCGTCAAAAATAAGGTGTTGATTATGACGAAACCTATTCACCTGTAGCTATGCTTAAATCCATTCGGATGCTCCTGGCCATAGCGGCTCATTATGATTATGAGATATGGCAGATGGATGTGAAAACAGCTTTCCTTAATGGAAACCTGCTCGAGGACGTGAATATGATACAGCCTGAGGGTTTCACATCGGTTGATAAAACCAAGGTATGCAAATTGCGACGGTCCATATATGGATTGAAGCAAGCATCCAGGAGCTGGAATATCCGTTTTGATGAGACAATCAAAAGGTTTGATTTCTCACAAAATCCAGATGAACCTTATGTGTACAAGAAGGTCAGTGGGAGTGCAGTTGTTTCCTAGTATTGTATGTCGATGACATATTACTTATAGGAGACGATGTTTCAGTCTTACAGTCAGTTAAGATTTGATTTTTCAAGACATTCTCCATGAAATACCTAGGAGAAGCAACCTACATCCTCAGGATTAAGATCTATAGAGATAGATCGAAACGGTTGATTGGTCTTTCGCAGTCTACATATATAGACCGAGTGCTAAAGAGGTTTAGCATGTCGGAATCCAAGAAAGGTTTCCTACCCATCAGTCATGGGATACACCTTTCGAAGTCTATGTGTCCGCGCACAGAAGATGAGAGGATTTGCATGAGTAAGATTCCCTATGCATCCGCAATAGGATCTATCATGTATGATATGTTATGTACGAGGCCCGATGTATCATATGCTCTGAGTGTCATGAGTAAATACCAGTCTGATCCAGGAATGGATCATTGGGTGGCTATTAAGACGATCCTTAAGTACTTAAGAAGAACTAAGGATGTGTTCCTAATATATGGAGAAGGGGACATGGTGATACGCGGGTATACGGATGCGGCTTCGGACGGACAAGGATGATTCGGTGTCTCGATGCGGATACGTGTTCACCTTGAATGGGGGCGCAGTGAGTTGGAAAAGTTCCAAACAAGACACTGTAGCAGATTCTACCACTGAAGCAGAATACATTGCAGCTTCGGAAGCAGCAAAGGAAGCGGTTTGGATCAAGAAGTTCATTTTTGAACTTGGTGTGATTCCAGCCATTGTTGAAGCAATACCGGTCTATTGCGACAACAATGGAGCAATTGCACAGGCGAAAGAGCCAAGGTCTCATCAACGATCCAAACATGTGCTTCGCCGCTATCATCTTATCAGAGAGATCATCAGTAGGAAGGAAATACAAATCGAGAAAATCTCCACTGAAAGGAACTTAGCGGATCCTTTGACTAAGGCATTACCTCAAAGTAAGTTTGAGGGTCATGTTAGAGCTTATGGTATTGGATACCGTAGTGATTGGCATTAGGCCAAGTGGGAGTTTGTTAGTAATATATGAGAGATGTCCTAAGGCAATCGTCTTATGTTTGAACCATTTATATGATAAATGAAGATTCACTATTTGAGTATACATGTTTCATGTATTTGATTAGATCTTAAACTCATTTACTGAATGTCCTCGATACGATTCACAGCATGAGAGAATTTGTGATTGGATCACAACTAGTGAGTATCTCTACATGTGTAATTGTGATGTATCGGAATTATCCCTAGTCGATGAATTTATGGATTTGGACACCATTGATTCTGTCGAGACTAGCACGAGGTATACTCCTTGGTGTATCCAAGCAGCTGATTCTCACTGGCTGGAGACATTGTGATGTCCAGAGTTAATCGTGGATGCTAGTTATGGTAACTAGTTCATTTGAGTGACCAGCCGTAAGACTTCATATGGTTCTCTGCATATATAGATATGTCAATGAAGTTCTTACTGCAGCTTAAGTGCGATGTTCCTTTGACTTGCGGTATTCAAGTCATCTTGATCATAAAGACTTATTCTTTGACATCTTAAGCAAGCATCTCTGAGGAGATGTGGACCCGATATGATTGGGTATAAGTCGAAGTGATCGAAGGTGTTTGAATAGCTTATAAAGGATTCACCACTCCTTGTGAGGAGATGTATACCCATGGCCTCTCGTCGGATTGTTACTAAAATCTTTGGCCAAAGCATTACATGTTTAGAGTAAGGTACTCTTCGATACATGTGCAGTAACTATAATCCGTAGGACGAGGAAATAATACTTGGGCTAGGTGTGACGTAGTCAGCCTAGTGGGGACTGACACTATAGACCATGTCCTGAACCAAGTGGGTATAAAATGAGTGAAGGGAATGGGGCACGATTCATTCGAGCTGTTGAAGGGTTTCAGAAATAGTTCTGGATCAACCGTTGATCTTTTCGGTTAATTAGGGATCATGATGTACTACTAGGTGCCACTCATGATCATTCTATAATTAATGGTTAATTATAGATGACCAACATAAACCGAGAACCTATTTGGTCACACGCACAACGAGCGTAATCTGAAGGATTTAAAATGAGCTTGAGAATGAGATTCTCAGACCGAGAGA
This sequence comes from Wurfbainia villosa, assembly GCA_025175895.1. Taxonomy (NCBI): domain Eukaryota; kingdom Viridiplantae; phylum Streptophyta; class Magnoliopsida; order Zingiberales; family Zingiberaceae; genus Wurfbainia; species Wurfbainia villosa. Next base: position 98,396,350 of record CM045990.1, read on the forward strand.
AACTAGGTTTGGTTAGACCAAACATGGGGCGAGCATGAAATCGTTTCAGTCGCAATAGAAGCGTGGATGGGCCGTGTCTTATGAAGACATGATGGATGAACCAAATTGGTTTGGTTCTAATCCAATGGAGGAGAATAAACCAAAGGGTTTGGTTTGTTTTAAACGAATGAACCAAAGTTGGTTCGGTTCGTTTTAACTTAAAATAAACCATCATGGTTTGGTTTATTTTAACTTAAATTAATGGAGCCGGTTAACGGGCTTTTGGTTATGATCCGATAACCATTAAGAGAATTTGTTCTCTATAAAATAGGGCTTAAGGGTTTTTGTTAAACCCTAATCAAAGTCCAAGCAACCCTAAGTTGTCGCCCCCTCCTCTCCTTGGTGTAGTCAGCGCCAACCCTAGGGCCCCCACCCACCACCGCCCAGCTCCCTTGCCGACGTCCAGAAGGTGCTGTCCTTTCCTCTTGCCGGCGTCGAGCTGCTGCAAGAGAAGCTCCGGTGATCTCCTTTGGGTCCGACGACAAGGTGAGCCTCAACCTTCCTTATTTGGCCGGCCCCTATTCCTCCACCAAAGCTGTCCAGTTTTCTGGACAGCTTGTTTCCTTCTCGTCGGAGCGTCGTTTGGATGATGTTTGGAGCTCCGACAGCGGTAGCCTTGCCGGGGATTCGATCTCCGATAATCCTCATAGGTGGAGGACGAAGGATTAGTCAAACGGTTGACGAATACCTCTCTGGAGAAGAGAGTTTTGAGGACTCGTTTTGGATCCGAATTTTGATTCGGATCATGATCTTCTCTCGATCACATCGTCTTCAACACGAGGCTAGTAACCCGTACGAAGACGAGGCTCGTGACTTTGTGAATTCATCCCGAAGATACTTGGCATGGATACGGATAGAGACGATTCTAGCGAGAATCGTTCCGGTTGATGTCTTTCCCGCTACACGTGATACGTTAGGTATACGCAGTATAAATTTCTTTTTGTTGTAAAATTTGAATTTACAGTTATGTCTACACATGTTGTACTATGCATGTGTGTGATGTGTGTGTTGTAATAAATTAGATTTATTATTTTATTCCTTCCGCTGTACACATATTTACGAAACATGTTCGAACACACACTCGCAGTGGTGCCGGAAACCCAACAGACCATTCTTGGACATGCCAAGACCATTCTTGGTCATGCCAAGTATCCAAACTTGGACTTCTAAGGTTGATTGCTCCAACAATCTTTCCCAAATAATCTCCCCTATATAACTTTGGATATCACAACCATCCACTAGTCATATGGTCTACATATGATCAACCCCATATAGTCAACCAATGGTCAAACTCATTATCAAACATTAAAATACTACTTGAGTCCTACTCGAGGTTGGTCAACATTGGCTCGGGGCTTGTTGCACCAATACTCGTCCTTACTCATCTTTTTTTTTCAGAAGAACTTCTCCGCTCCAGGATCTTACCTCACCATTTGCCAAACGTTCGATCCTCCAGACCTATTTAGGCTTCCTCTGCTCAATATCGGATCACTTGATAAGCCGAGGCCTTCTCCGATTTCTAATCTTTGTTGATCCATCGAATCCATCTTGCTAGATATCTGATCCACAAACCCATCTAGACTTTCGTGTTTGGTGTCCTCGATTTGCTAAGTCTTTAACTGCCTAGCATTTAGTCCAATTGATCTACTAGGACTTTAACTTGTCTAGTATCTAGTCAACTTGACCTACTAAGGGTTTTCTGATTAAGCTACCTACACACTGAATGAATCCATTAGATTACAATAATACTTAACTTTGAATTTTTGCCAACATCAAAATTTAGTTTCGATTATATGGTACTTCCTGTGCCAACAATCTCTTTTTTTTTTATGATAATTTGATTCAAAGTTAAGAAAATTAAACATAATTTAATTCTCAAAAACTTCCCCATCAAATTAAAACTCACGTTCTAAATTAAATATCCCTTAGATTTTTGAAAATACTAAAAAAAGTTAACGCATACAAATTTTTAACCTTCAACTATTAACTTTTAAGCTCATTTATCCCCTTTAAAAGGGAATAATAAAACTTAACTTTTAACTTTGTAACTTCGAATCCCCATTTCTCAGAAAAAAATAACTTTTAACTTTTTAACTTTGAACCCAATTTGTAACTTTGAATCCTAGCTATTTTTCATTCCCCCGTTTATCATACATTAAAAAAAATCGGGGAGCCTAAAAAAACAATAATTCTCTTAAAAGCGTTCAAAAATCTATTTCCCAAGGATAACAAGTGTGTAAAAAAAAATTTGAAAGAAACTTGTAAGCAATAATTTTTGAGGTGTTTTCTTTAAAATATTTAAAGTGTTTTCAATGCCTTCAAAAAAAAATTAACAGTTCGCAATAAATTTTGAATAACATTTTTTAAATACTTAAGATAACTTTCAAAGATCTAATAAAAATTTTCAACAATATTTTGAAGGTTAGAAAATAAGTTATTAAAAAAATTATCAAAAATAATTTTGAGTTTCTGAACAAAATTTTAAGTTAGAAAATTACTTTTTCAAAAATAAAATTGAAACAAGCCATAACAATATGTTCATCAAGAAATAACACCTACTCACGTTTTCAGGTTTGCTGAAAACTTAAACATGTAATTTATAGTTAAGAGTGGTCGAGTGAGTCCTTAGAATCTAACCAACTCTTAGATAGGAAAATATAATATTTAAAATAAATCTTCTAAATTATCCTTAAAGAAATGTCTAACTTCTTTTCTAGATTCAAATGATATATAATGATCATCATGTCTAGTTGGAAGTTAGTCACTAAAGTAATCAATTTGAATTTATATTTCTTGAGTCATATTGATGCACTTAATTAACATTTGGAATTAGAAGTAGAGTTTTAACATCTCATGTCCATCAATGTGGCTCAATACACAATCCAGTTAAACCCAAGTATTAGAAGATGCAATGACTTCTTAAACTATAGGTGCTTAATTCCTAAGGCAAAACTTAGGCTAGATCCATTTTACAAAAATATAATTAAATAAGTAGACTATAAATACATTAATTTGCAAAAGAAAGAATATCCTACTCTACTAAGTGCATTCTTAATTGTCTTCTGTGTTGGTGCAATCGGCCCAGGTCACGATTGACCACGACTCGAGTTTGGCTCGAGTAATGTTTTGATGTGTTTTGATGTTTCGACAAAAACATATGACAATGAAATTGTTAAGGTAAAGTCCAAGTCATAGTTACTTGGCATGAAAAGTCCAACATGGGTTGGCAAGGAAAAGTCCAAGCATGGTCTTGGCAATGTAAAAGTCCAACATGGGTTGGCAAGGAAAGTCCAAGCATGGTCTTGGCATGGAAAGTCCAACATGGGTTGGCATTTGAAATCCAAGGGGATTGATATTGGCGGTGTAAAGTCCAAGCGGAGTCTTGGCGGCATAAGTCCAATGTGCCTTGGCGGTGTAGACACCGTTAGCATGACATAGCCGACGGAAGCACCTGAAGGCTAGCGCGATGGATGAACAAGTCATGGATGACTTGGAGGGATCCGAGAGGCGTGAGGCTGATGGAGGTGGCTAGAAGGCTTAGGTCTAGGCTAAGGGTGGTCTAGCAAGTATGGGGGAACCATACTTGGGTTAAAACCTCATGTTTGAGGTGTGCGGTCACCGGTGTCATGTGGCGGTCGGACCGAGTCAACTAAGTTGTTGCGGGTTATGGCCTAGTAGTCCGCCATAGGTGGGCGGTCGATGATGAGCTCAGCGATCGTGATCGTGTGATCAGTCGACTGGTGCTCGAGAAATCGACTACAGAATGTTGAGTTTCCGGCACCGCGGCGTGTGTGTGTTCGATCATGTTTCGTAAACATGAGCACAGCGGAAGCAATAAAAATAATAAATACTCCTATTTATTACAACACACACAACACACGCATGCTATTACAACAAGTGTAGACATAACCGTAAATTAAAATTGCAATAAAAGGAAATTAAACTACGTTATACCTTTCGTATGACGTGTAGCGGGAACGACATCAACCGGAACGATCCTCGTAAGAATCGTCTCTATCCGTATCCACGCCGAGCTCCTCGGGATGACTTCGCCAAGCCACGAGCTTCGTCTTCGTACGGGTTACTAGCCTCGTGTTGAAGACGACGTGATCGAGAGATGATCACGATCCGAATCCAAATTCGGACCTAAAAGAAGTCCTCAAGACTTGCTTCTCCGGAGAGGTATTCGTCAACCGATTGACGAATCCTTCGTCCTCCACCTCAGAGGATTACCGGAGATCAAATCCCGGTATGTTAGCCGCTGTCGGAGCACTAACCGTCGTCCAAACGACGCTCCGACGAGAGGAGAAGAAGCTGTCCAGAAAACTGGACAGCTTGGTGGAGGAGATAGGCGCCGGCCAAAACAAGGAGACAAAAAGCTCACCTTGATGCCGAACCTTTAGGATCACGAGGGTCGCCGGAGGTTCACCGGCTTGGAGCTTGACGCCGGCAAGGGTCTTGACGGCAGCACAATCAAGTCGGGCGGCAAGGAGCTTGGCACAACCAGGTTGGGCGGCAACTCCTTGGAGGCTAGGGTTTTGATTTTGGATTAGGGTTTAACAATCCCTTAAGCCCACTTTTATAGAGAACTAATTCTCTTAATGGTTAATGGATCATATCCATAAAGCCCGTTAACCCGCTCCATTAAGATAAGTTAAAATAAACCAAACCATGATGGTTTATTTTAAGTTAAAACGAACCGAACCAACTTTTGGTTCATTCGTTTAAAATAAACCAAACCCTTTGGTTTATTCTTATCCATTGGATTAGAACCAAACCATTTTGGTCCATCCATTACGTCTTCATAAGACACTGCCCATCCACGCTTCCATTGCGATCAAACAATTTCATGTTTCGCTTATGTTTGGTCCAACCAAACATAGTTTCTCCCGAGAATCTCATTCTCAAGCTCGCTTTAAATCCTTTGGATTACACTCGCAGCGTGTGACCAAATAGGTTCTCGGTTTATGTTGGCCGCCTATAATTAACCATTAATTATAGAACGATCATGAGTGGCACCTAGTAGTACATCATGATCCCCAATTAACCGAAAAGATCAACGGTTGATCCGTAACTATTTTTGTAACCCTTCAAGAGCTTCGAATGAATCGTGCCCCATTCCCTTCACTCATCTTATACCCACTTGGTTCAGGACATGGTCTATTGTGTCAGTCCCCACTAGGCTGACTACGTCACACCTAGCCCAAGTATCATTTCCTCGTCCTACTGATTCTAGTTACTCCATATGTATCGAAGAGTACCTTACTCTAAACATGTAATGCTTTGGCCAAAGACTTTAGTAACAATCCGACGTGAGGCCATGGGTATACATCTCCTCGCAAGGAGTGGTGACTCCTGTATAGGCTATTCAAACACCTTCGATCACTTCGACTTATACCCAATCATCCGGGTCCACATCTCCTTAGAGATGTTTGCTTAAGATGTCAAAGCATAAGTCTCCATGATCAAGATGACTTGAATACCGCAAGTCAAAGGAACATCGCACTTAAGCCACAAAGAAGAACTTCATTGACATATCTATATATGCAGAGAACCATATGAAGTCTTACTACGGGTCACTCCAATGAACTAGTTACCATAACTAGCATCCACGATTAACTCCGGACATCACTATGTCTCCAGCCAGTGAGAATCAGCTGCTTGGATACACCAAGGAGTATACCACGTGCTAGTCTCAACAGAATTGATGGTGTCCAGATTCATCAATTCATCGACTAGGGATAATTCCGATACATCACAATTACACATGTAGAGATACTCACTAGTTGTGATCCAATCACAAATTCTCTGGAATCGTATCGATCGTGACATTCAAGAAATGAGTTTAAGATCCAATCAAATACATAAAACATGTATACTCAAATAGTGAATCTTCATTTATCATATAAATGGTTCATACATAAGGCGATTGCCTTAGGACATCTCTCATATATTACTAACAGACTCACTTGGCCTAATGCCAATCGCCACGGTATCCAATACCATAAGCACCAACATGACCTCAAACTTACTTTGAGGTAATGCTTTAGTCAAAGGATCCGCTAAGTTCCTTTCAAAGGAATTTTCTCGATTTGTATTTCGTTCCTACTTATGATCTCTACGATAAGATGATAGCGAAAGCACATGTTTGGATCATTGATGAGACCACATCAAGTTCATAGATGAACTACTTGATCCAAACCGCTTCCTTCGCCTAAAGTCGCAACGTATTCTCGCCTTAGTGGCGAGAATCCGCTATAGTGTCAAGCTTGGAACCTTTCCAACTTATTGCGCCTCCATTCTAGGTGAATACATACCTGCACTAAGACATGGAATCATCCTTATGCCATGCGGATCCGCATCCGTGATACCCACGTATCACCATGTACCCTTCTCCATATATTAGGAACACATCCTTAGTTCTTCTCAAGTACTTAAGGATCGTCTTATTAACCTTCAATGATCCATTCTGGATCGGACTGGTATCCGCCGTGACACTCGTGAGTATACGATACATCGGGCCTCGCATATAACATAGCATACATGATAGATCCTATTGCGGATGCATAGGGAATCTTACTCATGCAAATCCTCTCGCCTTCGTAGCGCGGACACATAGACTTCGAAAGGTGTACCCCATGCCTGATGGGCAGATAACCTTTCTTGGATTCCGACATGCTAAACCTCTTTAGCACTCGGTCTATATATGTAGACTGCGAAAGACCAAGCAACCGTTTCGATCTATCTCTATAGATCTTAATCCCAAGGATGTAGGTTGCTTCTCCCAGGTCTTTCATGGAGAATGTCTTGGATAACCAAACCTTAACTGACTGTAAGATTGACACATCGTTTCCTATAAGTAATATGTCATCGACATACAATACTAGGAACACGACTGCACTCCCACTAACCTTCTTGTACACACAAGGTTCGTCTGGATTTTGTGAGAAATCAAACTTTTTGATCGTCTCATCAAAACGGATATTCCAGCTCCTGGATGCTTGCTTCAATCCATAAATGGATCATCGCAACTTGCATACCTTGGTTTTATCAACCGATGTGAAACCCTCAGGCTGTATCATATACACGTCCTCGAGCAGGTTTCCATTAAGGAAAGCTGTTTTCACATCCATCTGCCATATCTCATAATCATAATGAGTCGCTATGGCCAGGAGCATCCGAATGGATTTAAGCATAGCTACAGGCGAATAGGTTTCGTCATAATCAACACCTTGTTTTTGACGATATCCTTTCGCCACCAATCTAGCCTTATAGGTAATCACATTACCATCCATGTCGGTTTTCTTCTTGAAAACCCACTTGCACCCTATAGGCTTTATGCCTTCAGGTGGGTCAACCAAGTTCCAAACATGGTTTTCGTACATGGAATCCATTTCCTACTTCATGGCACCAAGCCACTTATCCCTTTCTGAACTTGTCAGCACTTCTTCATAACTGGTAGGCTCCTCATCATCAATGAGTAACACGTCGTTCGATTCACTTACGAGAAATCCATATCTCTCAGGAATATTGCGTGTTCTACCAGATCTACGAAGATGTGGTGTTACATTAGGTCCAGCCGATTGCTCATCACTATGAGTTGTCGGCTGTTGTGCTTCACCAGGTATCTCATCAATGTCTATTTGAGTCTCTCGAGCCTCCTCAAGCTCAACGACACTCCCACTATTTTCTTGCAAGAGAAACTCTTTCTCTAGAAACACAACATGCCTTGAAACAAACACCTTTTGTTCCACAGGATGATAGAATTGGTAACCCCTTGTTTCCTTAGGGTATCCAATAAATAGACATTTATCAGACTTAGCATCCAGTTTGTCTGATACAGTCCGCTTCACATAAGCAGGACAACCCCATATCTTCAAGTAAGATACATGAGGTTTCTTACTAGCCCATATCTCATATGGAGTAGTAGAGACTACCTTGGTAGGCATTCTGTTTAACAAGTAAACAACTGTCTGAAGTGCATAACCCCAAAAGGACTTGGGAAGAGTCGCATGATTCATCATTGACCTGACCATGTCCAACAAGGTCCGGTTACGCCTCTCAGATACACCATTATGCTGTGGTGTATAGGGCGGAGTCCATTGAGACAATATGCCATTGTCTCTTAGATAATCAAGAAACTCTTGACTTAAGTATTCACCACCTCGATCCGATCGAAGTATTTTAATACTTTTGTCATGTTGTTTCTCTACTTCATTTCTGAATTCTTTGAACTTTTCAAAGGCTTCAGACTTGTGTTTCATCAAGAACACATACCCAAACCGTGAGTGATCATCGGTGAAGGTAATGAAGTAGCTATAGCCTCCTAATGCTTGAGTTGACATAGGTCCACATACATCAGTATGTACTAGACCTAGTAACTCTCCCACTCGTTCACCTTTTCGGTAAAGGTAACTTAGTCATCTTGCCTTTTAAGCATGATTCGCATGTATCGTATGAATCCAATTCAACGATTCCGAATTCCACATCGGTGTAATTCGGACATGCGTTTCTTGCTTATATGGCCAAGACGACAATGCCACATATAGGAGTCTATTTGATTATCCTTTCGAGCACGCGCGTTGCTCGCTTCGATATTGAAAATGTCACTGGATACGTCCAACGTATAAATGCCATTACTCAAAGTTCCAGTTCCATAAAGTACGCCATTCAAAGTTATATAACAACAATTGTTACTAAACGTTAAATGGAAACCATTTCTATTTAAGCAGGAAATAGAAACAATGTTCTTTATTAGAGAAGGAACATAATAGCAATTGTCCAAATTCAAGACTAGTCCACTAGGAGCTTGACAAATAAGTTTCGATGGCGACCGCAGCAACCTTTGCTCCATTGCCAACTCGCAAATTTGACTCCCCTCTGACAAGTCTTCTTCTATTCCTTAGCCCCTGTATGTCATTACATATATGTGAGCTACACCCAGATCCAATACCCAAGTGTCTAAGGAAATAGAATGACAATCAATAACGAAGATCGAAGAGGATGGGGCATCGGATGCCTTCTTCTTCTTCATGGACTCAAGATAAATCTTGCAGTTTCTTCGCCAGTGGCCTTCCTTGCCACAGTGATGGCAAGTGCCCTTTTGCGCTGGTTCCGCCTTCTTTGCCTTTTTCTTTCCTTTCTTCTGTTCTTTTGCCTTCCTCTTAAAACCTTTCTTTGAGGAATCAATTAACAGAACCGCCTTCTCCTCATGCTTCACAGAAGGCTCCACTCTTCAAAGATATCGAGGAGCTCGGGAATGGTGGATTCCAATTTGTTCATCCGATAGTTCATCACAAATTGCGAGAAACTCTTGGGCAAACAATGCTTAAGTCAATACTTAACTCATGATCCATCACAAAACCGAGGGTAGCTAGTCGCTCGATGTACCCATTCATCTTTAGCACAAACTGCATTACAGACGAACCTTCTTGCATCTTCGTGGTGAAGAGGAGCCTAGAGACCTCGAACCTTTCGGATCTCGCTTGCTCATCGAACAACTCATGAAGATGGAAGACCATAGTGTTAGCATCCATACGCTCATGCTACTTCTGCAGCTCAGGTACCATCGCCGCTAGCATGATGCAACTCGCCAGCTCAGAATCTGCCACATGCTTCTGATAGACCAACATTTGGTCTGGAGTTGCATCGCCCTAGACAGAAGAGGCTCTTCAAGGACATATGCAAGCTTTTCCGCCTTGAGAACAATTCTCGGGTTTCTAAGCCACGAAGTTAGGCCCGGTCGGTTTGTTGAATCCAAAATAGTGCGCAAATTCAAAGACGTCATGATCAATTTATTGACCTAGAAATACAAAACGAGCATATATGAGAAAATGATTTTAAAATGCATCAATATACATTTATAAATCCCATTCATTTTTCGAATTCAAAAACCCCAAAATCACTTCGGGAGATCGTAGGTCCATCTCCGAATGGGCTGATATCCATCATAGATAAGAACAACCTTGGAGTGAGTCCAACAAGCCATTCTTAGCTATGATGGTGGGTATCAAGTATACCGATTATATATCATGTATATGTAACTATCACAATGTGCTATCAACTAATTGAATGTTTACACATACATTGGGTTGTTAACACATTAACAAGTATGCATCATATGCATAGTACCCAACTTCACCTCTCTTCACATCGACCTTGGAGTGAGTCCAACAAATCGATGCTCCAAGTTAAAGCCGACCCATTAATCGCGAAATAGTTTTAATATGGTTAGAGCGCATTCAACCAATTAGCCAGGCTTGGAGTGAGTCCAACAACCCAAACTAACGATTGACCTCTGACTCTTACCATATTAGAGCTAAACTATTCCAATGATTTGAACATGTTCAGGTTCGAGCCGGGCTTGGAGTGAGTCCAACAACCCAAACAAGAAACAGAACTCTGGTTCTAACCATATTAATGGAAGGTGTAGGCTTTAATATTGAGTTAGGGTTTTTATGTCTCATCCTCTTTGCATGCAAATAACTATTATCTACATGGCATGGCATACATGGCATACATCTACATGTCACGACACGCATGGCATAATGTTATGCATCTAATGCAATTACATGGCATACAATTATGTCATGTATATATTTCCTTATATGTCATAACTATTTATGGAAATAAAATATGTTTAAGATTTGATTCTCCAAATCAAATCATAATTAAATTAGGAAACAAATTTCCAAATCTAATCACATATTTTATTCATGAAATTATTTGATTAAGGAAAATCTATTTAGGAAACCAATTTCCTAAATCATTAAAACTACTTATGGAAATAAAATATTTTAAGATTTGATTCCCAAATCAAATCATGATTAAATTAGGAAACAAATTTCCAGAATCTAATCAAATATTTTATTTATGGAAAATATCAATTTCCATAAATACTTCCAACTTTCCAAAAGTGGAAGATTTCCATAAATACTTCTAGACTTTCCAAAATTGAAAAATTTCCATAAATACTTCTAAATTTCCAAAATTTAGAAAACTTCCAGAAATACATTATGACTATCGCAAAACCATTTTTACGATTATGTCGAAACACAACTCGGCTCGATACCATCAAGGGTTTTTAGATGCAGTGTGTGTGTTCGATCATGTTTCGTAAACATGAGCACAGCGGAAGCAATAAAAATAATAAATACTCCTATTTATTACAACACACACAACACACGCATGCTATTACAACAAGTGTAGACATAACCATAAATTAAAATTGCAATAAAAGGAAATTAAACTACGTTATACCTTTCGTATGACGTGTAGCGGGAACGGCATCAACCGGAACGATCCTCGTAAGAATCGTCTCTATCCGTATCCACGCCGAGCTCCTCGGGATGACTTCGCCAAGCCACGAGCTTCGTCTTCGTACGGGTTACTAGCCTCGTGTTGAAGACGACGTGATCGAGAGATGATCACGATCCGAATCCAAATTCGGACCTAAAACAAGTCCTCAAGACTTGCTTCTCCGGAGAGGTATTCGTCAACCGATTGACGAATCCTTCGTCCTCCACCTCAGAGGATTACCGGAGATCAAATCCCTGGTATGTTAGCCGCTGTCGGAGCACTAACCGTCGTCCAAACGACGCTCCGACGAGAGGAGAAGAAGCTGTCCAGAAAACTGGACAGCTTGGTGGAGGAGATAGGCGCCGGCCAAAACAAGGAGACAAAAAGATCACCTTGATGCCGAACCTTTTAGGGGATCACCGGAGGGTCGCTGGAGGTTCACCGGCCGAGCTTGACGCCGCAAGGGTCTTGACGGGCACAATCAATGGCGGCAAGAAGGAGCTTGGGCGGCACAAACAGGTTGGGCGGCAACTCCTTGGAGGCTAGGGTTTTGATTTTGGATTAGGGTTTAACAATCCCTTAAGCCCACTTTTATAGAGAACTAATTCTCTTAATGGTTAATGGATCATATCCATAAAGCCCGTTAACCCGCTCCATTAAGATAAGTTAAAATAAACCGAACCATGATGGTTTATTTTAAGTTAAAACGAACCGAACCAACTTTTGGTTCATTCGTTTAAAATAAACCAAACCCTTTGGTTTATTCGTCTTCATAAGATCCACGCTTCCATTCATCAAACAATTTCATGCTCGCTTTATGTTTGGTCCAACCAAACATAGTTTCTCTGGGTGTGAGAATCTCATTCTCAAGCTCATTTTCAATCCTTTGGATTACACTCGTTGTGCGTGTGACCAAATAGGTTCTCGGTTTATGTTGGCCGTCTATAATTAACCATTAATTATAGAACGATCATGAGTGGCACCTAGTAGTACATCATGATCCCCAATTAACCGAAAAGATCAACGGTTGATCTAGAACTATTTCTGAAACCCTTCAGTAGCTCGAATGAATCGTGCCCCATTCCCTTCACTCATCTTATACCCACTTGGTTCAGGACATGGTCTATTGTGTCAGCCCCCACTAGGCTGACTACGTCACACCTAGCCCAAGTATCATTTCTCGCCCTCACGGATTCTAGTTACTCCACATGTATCAAGAGTACCTTACTCTAAACATGTAATGCTTTGGCCAAAGACTTTAGTAACAATCCGACGAGAGGCCATGGGTATACATCTCCTCGCAAGGAGTGGTGAATCCTTTATAGGCTATTCAAACACCTTGATCACTCGACTTATACCCAATCATCCCGGGTCCACATCTCCTTAGAGATGTTTGCTTAAGATGTCAAAGCATAAGTCTCCATGATCAAGATGACTTGAATACCGCAAGTCAAAGGAACATCGCACTTAAGCCACAGTAAGAACTTCATTGACATATCTATATATGCAGAGAACCATATGAAGTCTTACGGCTGGTCACTCCAATGAACTAGTTACCATAACTAGCATCCACGATTAACTCCGGACATCACTATGTCTCCAACCAGTGAGAATCAGCTGCTTGGATACACCAAGGAGTATACCTCGTGCTAGTCTCAACAGAATTGATGGTGTCCAGATTCATCAATTCATCGACTCGGGATAATTCCGATACATCACAATTACACATGTAGAGATACTCACTAGTTGTGATCCAATCACAAATTCTCTCATGCTGTGAATCGTATCGTGGACATTCAGTAAATGAGTTTAAGATCCAATCAAATACATAAAATATGTATACTCAAATAGTGAATCTTCATTTATCATATAAATGGTTCATACATAAGGCGATTGCCTTAGGACATCTCTCATATATTACTAACAATGAAGGTTCCGTTGGACTTATCCAGCGTGGATCTAGCCGTTGTCTCACGACAACAGTGGCATCAGTCGACTGATGGTCCCGGTCAGTCGACTGATTGATTTTTTCCAGCACAGGTTGAAGCTTTATAAGGAGCTCGTGATGGAGTATTTTCGAATCGGTTCTTGAGGGCTATTGGGGCGATTTGTTGGTGCAAATCAGGTCTCCAAGTGCAAGCAAGCAACCAAGCATTCAAGCAATCAAAACAAGTGTTGTAAAGTCTTTTCTTTACTTGTATTTCGTATTCATTATTGTAATTGCTTGTATTTGTATCTTATTGTTGTAAGATTACTTGTAAGGGGTTTCTCCACCCTTGACTTGTGTCAAGAAGGAGTTTTATTGGTTAGTGGTGTTTGTGGCATCGCTAGGGTTCGTACGAACCCAATCCGTGGAGTAGGAACCGGTTCGGTTCCGAACCACGTTATATGCTCTTGTTGTGATTTGTGTTGTGTCCATTTCATTATTGCTTTTATTATTATATATATTCCGCTGCGCTAACGAAATTATAGACACGAACGAGATTGAATTCCATCTACGATCGGGCGAAGCGCTATTCACCCCCCCTCTAGCCGTTCCAATATTCCTAACAAGTGGTACCAGAGCTCTTTGCCCATATCTCTATGGAGTCCATGCATGAGCATATTTTTGGTTATCCACGTCCACCGGCCCAAAACTTATTTCCTATCACTGAGTTGTCTGCACCTGACAATGTCCTTTACAAGGTCATTGTTGGGTGTTTTCTTCCCATTGTCACTCGGGGTCTGGCCAAGATTCGGCCTCCCCATCTTTTTCTTCTATATGCCATTCGTCATCAGTTAGATATAAACTTTGCATTAAACATTTTCCACTGCATTGTGCACTTCATTTCCCCTGTACAAGGGAAAGTGCATATGCCATTTGGTCATATCATCACAGCATGGCTAGACTCCGTAGGCGTCAACATCCACAGGGGTTCTCTGCGAGCGCTATCGGAGGTGTACGACTGTATATCAGTTCGTAACTTCTCGTTAGCAAAGCTACGGATGGGCGCTGGACAGATGGAGTTGGCGCCTCGACCACCCCCCAGGGCACACAGAGAGCCTCCTCCGGTACCCAGAGAGGCGACAGAGGACTACGAGGATGCAGATGCCACTGATGAGGATGATCAGATGTCAGCAGACGCACGGCCACGGGTCCAGTGACGCCGTGGCGGTTGGAGAAGCAGATTCGTGACTATCGCTAGCCGGTGGACTCTAGGTCGAGATATTGACAGCCTGCATCCTTCTACAAGACGCCTCGATAGGATGGAGGAGTCCCAGGTCGCATAAAGCAAAGATACCGATATGCTAGAGATGATGCGGCTTGGACTCGAGTCGAGCCTCCTCCACTGCCACCTCCTGCGGACGATTAGAGGATATTAGATGTTCTGTGGTCGTCAGTTTTTGTAGTGAGATTGAGCATAGCCAATCTCCATTTTGAATGTAAAAGACAAGTTTTAAGTTAAATGAAATCTTTGTTTCTAAAAATCTTGTGTGTATGAATGAATATTTGTATAGTTGTATTGTTTATGAAAGTTGATATATTATGATATGAAATTGCATCCTATCATATACCATGTCATGACATTGTTTAGGGTTATTTTAGATGTCATGTGTTCTTAAAATTCATCATATGTCATGACATCATGATCATTGGTCATGCTTTCATAATGCTATTATTTATGCCATGATCATACATTCATGCATTAACTTGATTAAAATTGATTTAAGGACTATGGCATGACTTGGAGTCCCAGTTATAAGGGAATCAAGTAGAGTTGCTTTAGAAAATACATGAAACCCTAATTTAGGGAGAACAAAACCCACATCTCACATCTAATTGACATGTATGTGTATTTATACACCATAGATACATGTGAGATGCTAGGATATGAGTTAAGTTCAAGGTGCATAGTTTTTGCATCTAGATGAACTAAAACTCATCCAATCCCATTTGGATCATTAGGAAAGCTTGGGTACAAGCCATGTGCATAGAGCCCAAGGAAAATGATCCAAATTAGGGCTTTAAAAACATTTTAAAATCATTTTGAAAAACCTTGGTGAAGTCTATCTTTTGATAGCAATCACCATTGATAAGATTGATACAAAGTGAGCTTCAACCTTAAAGTTTTTAGTCACTTTTGGATTTTGTATCAATCTCCTAATTCAATGGTAAAAATATTTTTCCAAAATTTTTCACTGATTATATGTGTGTTAAGTAATATACGTATCAAGTTTCGTGATTTTTTGATTTACGTAGAATTACTTATGCATTTCCAAAAGTCGAGTCTGATTTCTGAAAATCAGGTTTTCAGTTATCAGTCGACTGCTTCTACAGTGCAGTCGACTGATGGCAGCGTTTGGACTCGACTGCAGCGCTGTATCACTCGACTGTTGCTTCGTGCCAGTCGACTGATGGACACATCAGTCGACTGGTAGCTGACAGAGTCGACTGATAGCCTGATTTCGGGGTAACCAAAGTTGTTTAACCCGATTTCAGCTGCGGTTAAGGTCCCTAACCACTCCTAACCCTAGGATATGCTTTGGGAAGCATTATAAAGGGTGAAAATCCATTGGATATGGATTAGGAGAGGTGTTTAGGGTTTGTATCAATTTCAAGGTGTTGGAAAGTTCAATGTTGAATTTCTAACCTTACTTTTAATGGTTTAAAGTTCCTATTGGCTTAGGGACTTCCCAAGGACATTGTTGGTGCAATGGTCAAGGGGGAGCAAGCCTTTAGGGGGAGGTATCCATCTTGGGATGATGGATGTGTTTTTCTCCTTGAATAGGAGAAGTTATTGGGAGAATATATCATCAATTGGGAAATTGATGGAACTTTTGAGAGACCCAATTTGGAAATTGGTAGAGTAAATGGGATTGTCTCTCTTGAGTGATATGGGACTTATCACTAGGAAGATGGAAGGCATCCTAGGTATTTTTATACCAAGGGAGAGATTGTAAGATCTCATTGGGACATGAGACATTGACCTCCTTGGAAAGAAAACCTCTTTGATGTTAGTCAAAAAGGGGGAGAATGTTTGGGTGAGAACATTTAAGATTACCAATTTGGGATAATTGGTAAGGGATTTGAGTTAGTGTTCTAACTCAATAATTTGTTTGGTTTTTGTCAAACATCAAAAAGGGAGAGATTGTTGGTGCAATCGGCCCAGGTCACGATTGACCACGACTCGAGTTTGGCTCGAGTAATGTTTTGATGTGTTTTGATGTTTCGACAAAAACATATGACAATAAAATTGTCAAGGTAAAGTCCAAGTCATGGGTACTTGGCATGAAAAGTCCAACATGGGTTGGCAAGGAAAAGTCCAAGCATGGTCTTGGCAATGTAAAAGTCCAACATGGGTTGGCAAGGAAAGTCCAAGCATGGTCTTGGCATGGAAAGTCCAACATGGGTTGGCATTTGAAATCCAAGGGGATTGATATTGGCGCCGTAAAGTCCAAGCGGAGTCTTGGCGGGCATAAGTCCAATGTGCCTTGGCGGTGTAGACACCGTTAGCATGACATAGCCGACAGAAGCACCTGAAGGCTAGCGCGATGGATGAACAAGTCATGGATGACTTGGAGGGATCCGAGAGGCGTGAGGCTGATGGAGGTGGCTAGAAGGCTTAGGTCTAGGCTAAGGGTGGTCTAGCAAGTATGGGGGAACCATACTTGGGTTAAAACCTCATGTTTGAGGTGTGCCAGTCGACTGGTGTCATGTGGCGATCGTGGACAGTCAACTAGGGTTTGCGGGTTATAGCCTAGTAGTCATTTGCCATAGTTTAGGCGGTCGTGATGGCTCAGCGGTCGTGATCGTGTGATCGATCCGGTGCTCGAAAATCGACTCTGAGAATGGGTCGAGACTGATTGGTCAGTGAGGACTCCATCGGTCGGTGATGGTCTGTCGGTCGGTGATAAAAGGTTCCGTTGGACTTATCCAGCGTGGATCTAGCCGTTGTCTCACGACAACAGTGGCATCAGTCGACTGATGGTCCCGGTCAGTCGACTGATTGATTTTTTCTAGCACAGGTTGAAGCTTTATAAGGAGCTCGTGATGGAGGATTTTCGAATCGGTTCTTGAGGGATATTGGGGCGATTTGTTGGTGCAAATCAGGTCTCCAAGTGCAAGCAAGCAACCAAGCATTCAAGCAATCAAAACAAGTGTTGTAAAGTCTTTTCTTTACTTGTATTTCGTATTCATTATTGTAATTGCTTGTATTTGTATCTTATTGTTGTAAGATTACTTGTAAGGGGTTTCTCCACCCTTGACTTGTGTCAAGAAGGAGTTTTATTGGTTAGTGGTGTTTGTGGCATCGCTAGGGTTCGTACGAACCCAATCCGTGGAGTAGGAACCGGTTCGGTTCCGAACCACGTTATATGCTCTTGTTGTGATTTGTGTTGTGTCCATTTCGTTATTGCTTTTATTATTATATATATTCCGCTACGCTAACGAAATTATAGACACGAACGAGATTGAATTCCATCTACGATCGGGCGAAACGCTATTCACCCCCCCCCCCTAGCCGTTCCAATATTCCTAACATTCTGAATGTGATAAATTCAACTTTTGATAAAGGTTTGGTGAAAATATCTACTAGATTTGACTTGGATTTAACATAGTCAATTAACAATTACATCTCAACTATTAAGTATCAAACACCAAGTTAATTTTTAAGTAAACTTTTCGAGTTTCAACACATTTCAATATAAATATCAACATGTCAAAAATTAAGTTTCAAATTCCAACGTGTCAACAAAGTTACTTCAAAACACTAAGTCAAGATAATGTAACTATGTAAGTCAATGCTTAGAAAAGTCAACTACATAATACATCTATCAAAGAGTACAATGTCACTACATATGTTATAATCTAAAGAAGGAGGTGAAGGAGGATGACCCATGCTCCAAGATCCAAGCATCTCCATCATCTCTAGATGTTGAGCCTATTGTAGCTCCTCTAACCTCTAAAACCCTCTAGTCATTGTCTTCTCAAGTATGGAGCTCTATCCTCTAATATAGGAGCAACTAGAGGAGGAGAAAGTTGAGGAAGATCTGAAAAATTAAAATATGATATCTCCTCGTCCTCAACTGGTGGAGGTTGAGGTTGGACACCCCACTTTTATAATAGGATATTATCACTATCTACCTTAGCTTTGCTAAAGAGAACTATCTAAATTCTATCATGTCAAACTCAATTAGGGGTTTGACAATACCCGAGGTAATGTCAACCCCTAAGGCAACTATCAAAGATGTCAAAATGTGATAGTAGGTCCCCCTACTATTAGTGATGATGCCCAAAAAGTATATGATGAAACGAAATATGTGCAAGATAATATCTATATCTAACCTATAGCAAAATGCATAAAGTAAAAAATGAATGAAAAGGTTGCATCATCGTGACATCCCTAGTGCTAAGTAGCAAAATACAAGTTACCAAGACTTGGTACAAGACATAGTCCTGCACCCTGAGTCTAGTGGAACTGAATTGATTTACAGTAGGCGTACTCTCCTCTCCAAAGAAATACATATACATCGTGTCCAATGTAATATAGGAGTAAAGATCACCAAATGGTAAAGTCCTAGGTGAATTTTTGACACTTCCTAATTTATTTATGCATTTCTAAAATTGGGCTGAAAATATGCATTTGGGCGTATCAGACATTTCAGTCGACTACTTCAGAGAGCAATCGACTGCTAGCAATGATTTATGATCGATCAACTTGATTTTCTTCTCTAGAGTCCAATTTAAGTTCTTCTAACCCTATGGTATGATTAGCATGACAATTAAGGGGGAGTAGGACTACTTGATGCATTGGTTTATGGGGAGTTTTCTTATGATATCTCTTTAATCCCAAAATCCATATGCCCATGGTTTATTGTTAGTGCAAAGTTAGGATATATTCTTGCTTATGATTTCATGCTTTGACCAACATGTTATTCACACTTGCTAAAATATGTCTTGGATTAAGAGGGAGCTTTAAGTTTATTTCATACTTAGTTCACAACATATACAATTTATTCATCAATTTCCTTTATTATCTATATGTCTTTCTCTTTTTGATGTGTGTCAAAGGGGGAGAAGGATTTTATGTTAGATTCACATTGTGTCTTATTGCATATTTTTAAGACCTAACTTAAATTATTGTCAAACATCAAAAAGGGAGAGATTATTGGTGCAAGAATGACCCAATCATTAACATATTTTTATGTTTGGATAATCATTTAAAGTTAGACAATAATTGTGATCTAACCATGAATGTTTAAGTGATAGGAAAATCCAAGTGTGAAGACTTGGTAAAGAGAAAGTCCAAGTGTGAAGACTTGGTAAAGAGAAAGTCCAAGTGTGAATCTTGGCAAGGGAAGTCTAGGGTAAGGTCTTGACAGCATAAGTCCAAGCATGTAGTATTGGCGGCATAAAGTCCAAGCAGATCTTGGCAAAGGAAGTCTAAAGGCAAGGTCTTAGCAGCGTAAGTCTAAGCATGTAGTCTTGGCAGCGTAAAGTCCAAGCGGATTTTGGCAAAGGAGAAACCTAAGGCATGACACAACCGAGGGAAGCTTTTGAAGTCAAGCGCAAGGATGAAGGAGTCGTGGACTCGAAGGGATCCTGAAAGTACAAGGCTGATGGAGAAGCTATAAGGTTAACTCTAGGCTTAGGGTATGTGTTCAAGTATGAATTGTTGGAATGTATACTGAAAGTCTAGCTCTTTTTGTATGAACATTTTTATTTTGAAATAAGAATCACATGATCATTGTTTGCACTTTATATATTTATTATATGTGTTCATATTGTCTAATATTTTACATTGTAGATAACATGGTACTTGGTGTGGCACAGAAGATCATGTTATCAGTATCTTGTAGAATATAAGTAGAGGCTCACAACCAAGATGGTTTTGGACAAACCATTGGCATGGTTGTAGTGTAGCTTGGTATTGTTTTGTCTTGAACATAGAGTTACATTAGTACACTTAGGTGTATTGAGTAGGACCGACATAGAGGTGATTCAATTTATTGCTGACTACATAATTGAATCGGATCTCGGATATTATGTTGTACATGCTCTTAATCCCGGTATAATAACGGGCACATGTACTTAGTATTTATTTCTTTGATTTACCAAAGGGTGAGATTTAAATGGATTAAATCAATATGCCCGGTAAGTTGGGAAATGATATTATTTACATGGTGTGTCGTTGATTATAGGAGGAAACCGTGACCTATATATTAGGTTGATGATGTCCCCTTGAGGAGCTCATAAGGTTCATCATGTAAACCCAGCTGGTTGACTTAGTCAACATGATGATAAGGTTGAGTGGTACTACTCGAGGAGTTAGATGTTAATTAATTGATGGTCAGTAAATCAATTAATTGACGGACATTCAATATCTTAAACACAGGGAGATGGATGTACAAATAATATATGAAGCCCATATTGATTTATGGGGGTTGGTGAGGTAGTTCAATGATGATCCTCTAGTGGAATGGAACATCATTGATGGATCAAGTTTGTGTGGTTCCGATCCATCAGGTGGCCAAGATCCAACTCCTCCTTATGGTCCCTATCGTAGCCTAATATAATCCTCAAGAAGCCTAGATCCAAGGATGTAAAACAAAACTCTAAAACCAACAGTTGGGATGAAATCCTAGATCTGACGGTTGGGATGAAACCCTAGATCCGACGGTTGGGATGAAACCCTAGATCTGATGGTTGGGATGAAACCCTAGATCTAACGGTCGGGATGAAACCCTAGATCCGACGGTCGGGATGAAACCCTAGATCCGACGGTTGGGATGAAACCCTAGATCCGACGGTCGGGATAAAACCCTAGATCTGACGGTGGAGATTAAATCCCTAGATCCGACAGTGGAGATTAAAGGAGGCTTAAGCCCAATTCTATAAATAGAGGCCTAAGGCTTGGGCGGCAAGAAGGGTTCTCTTGGATTAGGGTTTTGCCTCTCAAGTGTTTTAGGCGGCTAGGGTTTTGGAAGTGGTTTGGGCGGCAACAAGAAAGGAGATTAGGGTTTCCTTCTTTTCTCCTTGGTGGCCGGCGCTTACTCCCTCTTCTTCCTTGCTTTGGACGGCCCTCTTCCTCCTCCTTTGCTTCTTGGTGGCCGGCGGTTCTCCAACTTCTTGGTGGCCGGCGCTTCTCCAACTTCTAGGTGGCCGGCGGCAACATTGTCACAAGGTTGGCCGGCGCTCAACCATTCACTCCTTGGCCGGCGGTTACATCGAGCTCCTTGGCTTGGTTGTCGGTTCTAGAAAGGAGAAGGAGTTTTGCTTGGTTCTTCTCTTTGTTCGCAGCGAACAAGGAAGGGAAGAACGCGATCTAGGAGGCTTCTACTCGTGGAGGATCTTCGCCCACACGACGTCCACAAGGAGGATAGGACATACGGTAGAAGATCGTGAGGTATAAAAGTTTTGCAACTTTATTTTCTGATCTTAGCATGTTCTTTTAGGTGTTGATTATACAAGTGTGCATTTGTATATATTTTGTATAATCATGGACCCCGAAGACAAACACAAAAATCGGCGATCCGTCCGTCGTCTCTTCCACGGCTAACCAACTAGAAGAGTTGTGTTGCTTGAACAACTAGTTTGTTCAAGCGATCACTCAAGTTGTTAGCACGACGACGAATTGGTTGTGCTAAGGAAACTCATCCCATCCGGATTAGTTCTTTCATTAGTAAAAATTTTAATCCGGGGACATGGGAGCCAATGAGCCTCCGAAGCAACTCCCTTCAAGTGGTATCAGAGCCACGGTTTCCAGTTTTGTGTGTTTTGGATTCGGTTACTTTCATGCACATATCATATATTGAGTATGCCGGATAATAGTAGGATGTGCGTAGGCTAACTTTTTGGTTGCAGGCATAAGATCCGACTATTATGGCTATTTGGTTGTATGTGATTGTATGTATATTATTTGAATCCTCGGGGTTGACGAGGCTAGATTAGTATTTAATTTTTGTAATTAAATACGACATTGTTTAGCCGCTCATTTTAGTTTACTTTCGATCTAGATTATTTATACACTCCTTCGTGGAGTATAGGATCGATGGATGTAAATTAAAATGATATATCTCGACTCGGATCTCTTTGGTGATTTGCGCACGGGAAAAGATGGAGCGGACGAGGTGGCGACACGACGGGATGAGTATTGGAGAACAATGCCATAATAGTTGGAAAAATTCTATTTTTTTCATATTTATTGCTTATTTGTTTTATATGCATGTTGTGTATGCTTTAAAATTCCTCATTTTCAATTTACTAAGTGGGAGAGGGATATTTTAATTAATTCCCGCGGCCTCCATTACAATTTGACGTGTTATGCAACAAACTTGTGTGTCGGCTCTGAGTGCCTTCCTCCCTGCGGACGGGTTTGTTTGTGGATCACTAGGTCAAATAATGGTTATAGGAAATTATCTAGGAGCATGTGTACTTCCACAACGGTAAGGCACATAATCCGAAATAATTCCCTTAGTATCGTGTAATGGTGCACACTTAGATGCAAATGAAAGTATCCTCCCCATCGGAGTCACTGCTTTTATTTGTAGGGCCAAAGAGGAACCAACTATTAATTTTATTTGTCAAAAAGTAAGGTTGACAAGATAATAAAATTAATGGGTAAAACCTCCTCTTACAAATGTAGAATTCGTATACGTCCACACAGCATGGCATGCGACATTCTCAGTGATTTGAGGTGTTGGTTGATTTCGGAATTTTATTGTTTTGAGGAATCAATAATATTTGAAATCTAATATTTTGATCATTGTGATTCTTAGGTTTTTCAAATGGCTCTCAACCCACTTGTTGTCATATTAAAAGAAAATAAACTTACTGGAACAAACTACATTGATTGGAAAAGAAATCTGGATATTGTCTTAACTACGGAGGAGTACAAATTTGTACTCTTCGAGGTCTGTCCTCCTAAGCCCACCGATGACTCTGATGAAAAGGAGAAAGAAAGTTATAAGAAATGGATTGAGGCAGCTGATATGACGCGGTGTTACATTTTGGCATCTATGTCAAATGTGCTGCAACATCAGCATCAGGCCATGACCACAGCTTATGACATGATGTTCAATCTCAAGGAACTTTTCGAACATCAGAGTAGGGCGGCTAGACAGGAGGCGATGAGAAACTTGATGACGACCACCATGATCGAGGGAACACCCGTTAGGGATCATGTTCTCAAGATGATGGCTCATCTTAATGAGATGGAAGTCCTCGGAGCTGAGATCGATGGGGAAACCCAGGTCGATATCATTCTCCAGTCTCTGCCTAGGAGTTTTGAGCAGTTCCGCCTCAACTACAACATGAACAAGAGGTTGTATTTGTTGGCGGAGCTTCTGACAAAACTCCAAGCGGCAGAGGGGCTTTTTCGTTAAAGCGCTCAAGCCATGGTCGCTCAGAAGGTTTCTTCCTCTAAATCGAAAGGTAATAAGAAGAAGAAGCAAGGTGGAGCGAAGAAAGTGGCAGTGAGACCTCAGGCAGGAGTGAAGAAGCCGAAAGGCAAGTGCTTCACTTGCAAGCAGACTGGACATTGGAAGGCGGACTGTCCTCGCCGAAAGAACAAAGGTATATCTTCTTGTTTAGTTATTGAAACATGTTTAGCGGTGTTATCTACCAGTGCCTGGTGTGTAGATACAGGAGCCACTGATCATGTCTGCAATACTTTGCAGGGGTTCTAGGAAACCTGACGACTAGCTGAGGGAGAGATTACCGTCTTCATGGGCAATACTTCAAAGGTGGCGGCTATTGCAGTGGGAGACGTTTATTTATCTTTTGATAGGAATAAAGTTTTGGTTTTGAGAAATTGTCTTTATGTACCTACTTTTAGAAAGAATTTAATTTCAGTTTCTAAATTGTTTATGGATGGATATTTTGTTTCTTTTAATGACAAAGTGGTTATAAAAAGGAATAGGGAGATTATCTGTTCTAGTACATTGGTTGGCAATTTATATACTCTTGAACCGAAAACTCCCACGATGCATATAGAAGTTAATAACCCATCTTCTAAGTCTAATAAGAGAAAAGAACCTTCGCAAATGAACCAGACATATCTTTGGCATCTAAGGCTTGGTCATATTAACCTAAGCAGAATTCAAAGGTTGATAGTTGATGGACCTTTGGGTTCATTAGTGGTGGAGGATCTCCCAACCTGCGAATCTTGCTTGAAAGGTAAAATGACCAAGAGGCCTTTCAAGGCCAAGGGGTATAGAGCCAAAGATGTGTTAGAATTGGTTCATTCTGATTTGTGCAGTCCTATGTCTATCCAGGCAAGAGGTGGTTTTAAATATTTCGTCTCTTTTATAGACGATTATTCAAGATATGGATATATTTACTTGATGCGCCGCAAGTCTGAATGCTTTGACAGTTTCAAAGAATTCAAGGCTGATGTGGAGAACCGTCAAGGTAAGAGTATCAAGACCCTACGATCTGATCGTGGTGGTGAGTACCTCTTGGGAGAGTTTAGGAATTACTTATCAGAGGCTGGGATTCATTCCCAATTGTCTGCACCTGGCACACCCCAGCAGAATGGTGTAGCGGAGCGAAGGAATAGGACTCTTATGGAGATGGTCAGATCGATGATGAGTTATTCTGAGTTACCTGTTTCGTTCTGGGGGTATGCGCTGGATATGGCAATGTATACTCTGAACTTGGTTCCATCTAAATCAGTACCTTCTACCCCTGTAGAATTGTGGACTGGGCGAAAGCCTAGTCTGAGATATATTCGGATATGGGAGAGTCCAGCACATGTACTGAAGGCTGATGCTGGTAAGTTGGAACCTCGTACAGAAGTGTGCATGTTTGTTGGCTACCCTAAGGGAACGAAAGGTGGTTTGTTTTATAATCCTAGAGATCAGAGGGTGATCGTTAGCACGAACGCCAGATTTCTAGAGAAGGATTATGTAATGAACCACAAGCCCAAGAGTAGGATTGTTCTTGAGGAGTTGACAGGGAAAGTCCCTACTTCAGTACCACTGGTACAAGAGGAGATACCACAAGTCACTGCACCGCGTGTCACAGAGCATACACAGGAGGCACCTCGTCGTAGTGGGAGGGTTGTTAAGATAACCCGAGAGATTCATGTTTTTTGGGAGAGTCTTCGGACTTAGTCCCTGGTGAACATGAACCTGATCCCTGGACATATGACGAGGCACTCCAAGATAGAGATGCGGTATCTTGGCAAAGAGCGATGAATTCAGAGATAGAATCTATGGATTCTAATCAGGTCTGAGAGCTAGTAGAGCCACCCGATGGTGTAAAAGCCATTGGATGCAAGTGGATCTACAAGAGAAAGAGAGGGGTAGACGGGAAGGTTGAGACTTTGAAAGCTAGGCTTGTTACGAAAGGGTATACTCAGAAAGAGGGCATCGATTATGAGGAGACCTTTTCGCTGGTAGCTATGCTTAAGTCTATCCGGATTCTCTTATCTATAGCTGCTCATATGGATTATGAGATTTGGCAAATGGATGTCAAGACAGCTTTCCTTAACGGAAGTCTTGAGGAGAACATCTATATGCGGCAACCAGAGGGATTCATTGCTAAAGGCAAAGAGCATCTTGTATGTAAGCTTAATCGGTCCATTTATGGATTAAAGCAAGCTTCTAGATCTTGGAACATCCGCTTTGATGAGGTAATCCAGTCATATGGATTTATTCAAAGTCCGGATAAGCCTTGTGTATACAAGAGATATGACGGAAACGTAGTGGTGTTTCTTGTACTATACGTAGATGACATTTTGTTAGTTGGCAACAATATCAAAGTGTTATCAGACGTAAGGGTATGGTTATCCAAACAGTTTGACATGAAGGACTTGGGAGAAGTGGGACACATCCTTGGGATCAAAGTTATAAGGGATCGCAAGAAAAGAATGTTGTGCTTATCTCAAGCTTCATACATTGACACTATCCTTGATCGTTTTAGCATGCAAAACTCCAAGAAAGGTTTTCTACCTTTTAGGCATGGAGTACCTTTATCTAAAGAGATGTGTCCCAAAACATCAAAGGAGATAGAGGACATGAAGGCGGTTCCTTATGCTTCGGCAGTAGGAAGCCTTATGTATGTTATGCTATGTACGAGACCAGATATCTGCTTTGCCGTGGGCATGGTTAGCAGATATTAGAGTAATCCTGAACATGGACATTGGACTACGGTAAAGCATATATTGAAGTACCTGAGAAGAACTAGGGATTATATGCTGGTTTACCGAGCAGATCAATTAGTCCCTGTGGGTTACACGGATTCAGATTTCCAATCAGATAGGGACAAGAGTAAGTCTACCTCGGGGTTTGTATTTACTTTTGGAGGTGGAGCAATAGTATGGAGTGTCAAGCAGAAATGCGTGGCGGACTCTACCATGGAAGCTGAGTATGTGGCAGCCTCTGAGGTAGCCAAGGAAGTTGTATGGCTCAGGAACTTCTTGATGGACTTGGATGTGATTCCTGGTTTGCCCAGAACTATCACAATTTATTGTGATAACAGTGGTGCAGTTGCAAACTCGAAGGAACCACGAGCCCATAAGGCGAGTAAACACATAGAGCGCAAGTACCACCTGATACGAGAGATCGTAAAGTGAGGAGAAGTAGCTGTCGCCAAGATTGCATCAGAGGATAACCTGGCGGATCCATTCACTAAGGCCCTTCCAGCGAAAGCGTTTGATAGGCATGTGGAGGACATGGGGATCATATGTATGGCAGTGTGATGATAGCATAGTCTTTTAGTATAAGTGGGAGATTGTTGGAATGTATACTGAAAGTCTAGCTCTTTTTGTATGATCATTTTTATTTTGAAATAAGAATCACATGATCATTGTTTGCACTTTATATATTTATTATATGTGTTCATATTGTCTAATATTTTACATTGTAGATAACATGGTGCTTGGTGTGGCACAGAAGATCATGTTATCAGTATCTTATAGAATATAAGTAGAGGCTCACAACCAAGATGGTTTTGGACAAACCATTGGCATGGTTGTAGTGTAGCTTGGTATTGTTTTGTCTTGAACATAGAGTTACACTAGTACACTTAGGTGTATTGGCGGGCCGGAGCATAGAGGTGATTGATTTATTCTTGACTACATAATTGAATCGGACCTCGGATATTATGTTGTACATGCTCTTAATCCCGATATAATAACGGGCACATGTACTTAGTATTTATTTCTTTGATTTACCAAAGGGTGAGATTTAAATGGATTAAATCAATATGCCCGGTAAGTTGGGAAATGATATTATTTACATGGTGTGTCGTTGATTATAGGAGGAAACCGTGTCCTATATATTAGGTTGATGATGTCCCCTTGAGGAGCTCATAAGGTTCATCATGTAAACCCAGCTGGTTGACTTAGTCAACATGATGATAAGGTTGAGTGGTACTACTCGAGGAGTTAGATGTTAATTAATTGATGGTCAGTAAATCAATTAATTGACGGACATTCGATATCTTAAACATGGAGAGATGGATGTACAAATAATATATGGAGCCCATATTGATTTATGGGGGTTGGTGAGGTAGTTCAATGATGATCCTCTAGTGGAATGGAACATCATTGATGGATCAAGTTTGTGTGGTTACGATCCATCGGGTGGCCAAGATCCAACTCCTCCTTATGGTCCCTATCGTAGCCTAATATAATCCTCAAGAAGCCTAGATCCAAGGATGTAAAACAAAACTCTAAAACCAACGGTTGGGATGAAACCCTAGATCCGACGGTCGGGATGAAATCCTAGATCCGACGGTTGGAATGAAACCCTAGATCTGACGGTCGGGATGAAACCCTAGATCCGACGGTTGGGATGAAACCCTAGATTCGACGGTCGGGATGAAACCCTAGATCCGACGGTTGGGATGAAACCCTAGATCCGAAGGTCGGGTTGAAACCCTAGATCCGACGGTTGGGATGAAACCCTAGATCCGACGGTTGGGATAAAACCCTAGATCCGACGGTGGAGATTAAATCCCTAGATCCGACGGTAGAGATTAAAGGAGGCTTAAGCCCAATTCTATAAATAGAGGCCTAAGGCTTGGGTGGCAAGAAGGGTTCTCTTGGATTAGGGTTTTGCCTCTCAAGTGTTTTAGGCGGCTAGGGTTTTGGAAGTGGTTTGGGCGGCAACAAGAAAGGAGATTAGGGTTTCCTTCTTTTCTCCTTGGTGGTCGGCGCTCACTCCCTCTTCTTCCTTGCTTTGGACGGCCCTCTTCCTCCTCCTTTGCTTCTTGGTGGCCGGCGGTTCTCCAACTTCTTGGTGGCCGGCGCTTCTCCAACTTCTATGTGGCCGGCGGCAACATTGTCACAAGGTTGGCCGGCGCTCAACCATTCACTCCTTGGCCGGCGGTTACATCGAGCTCCTTGGCTTGGTGGCCGGTTCTATAAAGGAGAAGGAGTTTTGCTTGGTTCTTCTCTTTGTTCGCAGCGAACAAGGAAGGGAAGAACGCGATTTAGGAGGCTTCTACTCGTGGAGGATCTTCGCCCACACGACGTCCACGAGGAGGATAGGACATACGGTAGAAGATCGTGAGGTATAAAAGTTTTACAACTTTATTTTCTGATCTTAGCATGTTCTTTTATGTGTTGATTATACAAGTGTGCATTTGTATATATTTTGTATAATCATGGACCCCGAAGACAAACACAAAAATCGACGATCCGTCCGTCGTCTCTTCCGCGGCTAACCAACTAGAAGAGTTGTGTTGCCTGAACAACTAGTTTATTCAAGCGATCACTCAAGTTGTTAGCACGACGACGAATTGGTTGTGCTAAGGAAACTCATCTCATCCGGATTAGTTCTTTCATTAGTGAAAATTTTAATCCGGGGACATGGGAGCCAATGAGCCTCCGAAACAACTCCCTTCATGAATTAGTCATACTTGAAGTATACCAGTCGACTAGTGGCTTAGACTAGTCGACTGGTCTCGGGTGTTTAACACTTGAGGATCCAGAAGGCTTGAATAGTCCATTGGTCAAGCAGTCCACTGAAAACGACTACCGTCTATGGCTTATCAGTCGACTACTAGGATTTAGCAGTCGACTGGTCTACAACAATCGATTGTCATGTATGGGTAGTCGACTGTTTTAAGTAGACACGAACACAAAAATGTTTTCAATCGACTGATTGCTTGGAGAAATCAACTGTTGACTTGATCATTTAACTAATGATATGAGCAGTCGACTGATCAAGTGGACGTTGAACTATGACGATCGCAGATCAGGCTTCGTCAGAAGCCATTGGATTCGGTCATCAGTAGCAGCAGTCGACTGCTGGCATATAGCAGTCAACTGATGTCAGGCTCAATGGGCAAAAACATCATGATCTGAGAGGCTACATCCTTGGACTTTTTAATTTTCAAGTATCCAAACTTGGACTTCTCCATTGCCAAGAATCTAATCTTGGACTTTCCATTTTTAAGTATCCATACTTGAACTTTCTTTAGAGTCTCACTCGAGCTTGGTCAACCATGATCTGAGGTTGATTACTCCAACAATCATTTACTAACATTCTCTTCCATATGACCTTGGATATCCTAAATATTCACTTGTTATATATGATCAATATATAGTCAAAATCATATTGTCAAACAATGGTCAAACCCATTGTCAAATATCAAAATCCTACTTGAGTCACACTCGAGTCTGATCAATCGTGACCTGGATCGATTGCACAAACATAATCAAATATTTATCTAATGCATTCCCCATTGGACTTATGTGTGGCATTGTTTTGTACCATTGAATGATGGCCTCTACATCCTCTTTGTCTTCTTTGAAAATAACTCTCTTGATATTAATTTTGTTGTTGGCTCCCATAAACATTGTTGTCTCTACCTCCTTTGCTACAAACTTTGCCTCTTCCTCATCCTCTATAACCTTTTTCATTTGTAGAGTGAGTTTTTTTGATAAAGCTTTCAATGCTTTCTCTCTTTTTTTTATGTTGATTAATTTTCTATACATGAACCAACAATGAACTTCTTAATGCATCGATGGAAAGTAGACTTACATAATTTGCGCCTTCAATAGAGCAAACAACAAAATTAAATTTTAATACTATAGATCGAAGAATTTTCTCGACAATGAGAACATCTTCTATCTTGTTCCCAAAGTTTTACATTTTATTAATAATTGTCATCATTCTTTAAAAATAATTTGTAACTAATCTCCTAATTTCATTCAGAGCATTTCAAATTTTAAATGAGGTACTTAAAGCTGCTTACTTTTAACTTTTGTTGTATCTTGGTACTTTTTCTTTATGTAATACCAAATATTTTTTACGGTATTTTTGTAAAATATGGTTTTCAAGATTGGACGATCAATAGTTTGGGAGAGAGAATTATTTTCTTTACGTCCTTCAATTTCAATGTTTCATGCTCTATATTCTACACATCTATTAGCTCAACATTTTCGGCTGGTTTTGCTATTTCAAAAATCACAATTGCCCAATATTCTTTGGACCTTAAGAGATTCTCTATGAAAATGATGTAATGGTCATAGTAACCATCGAACTGAGGAATAACTAGTTGTACAAAACTTTTAGAAGTCATGACTCCACTCAAAATTTGACTTTGATGTCACTGTTAAAAAAAATAATAAAGGATGTTACACAATAGTAGAACAAAAGATCAAGAATAGATAAGGAGAATATAATTCCCACGGGACGGTGTGATGGTAAGATAGAGTATTGTTTATAGAATGGACAAGATTTGATTCCGGATGAAGGATCTAAAATTTCCACTGGCTTCAGATGGACCCCTCCCTGTCTTGTCACCGTCTCAAGAGATTTTGTCCCCCCGTAATTTATCTCCCTTTCGTCAATGCCCTGAGACGGATGGCAAGGGATTGCTAGTTGGACATATTCCCAACTTTTACGGATAAAGAAGATATAAAATTTTCTCAATGCATTTCATTGATAAATAAATCTCTTTTTTATAGATTGATATATAACATATATACTCGCTAATTCATTACCCTATTAACTTCTTATTCACTAACCACTAATTCTACCGTGCAATTATTGTCTCATTACCTCTCATCCCTCTAATCCACAACATGGAAAAAAAATTTAAGTCTTCAATTTTTACCCCTAATTAAAATATGATAATTTTCTTTATCAACTCATCGAGCCACTAGCTCATTAATTAAATCAACATTAATGTTTACATTAAATTTTATCAATATTTCTCTCCTCTATTTGTAAGTGATATATGCTATAAATTGGTCTCCGCGAGAAGAGGTTAGTGACTAACACATGCAGAAAATTATATAAATGAGCAACGGATCAATCCCTCGCAAAAGCGAGGTTTCATCCCTCCATGTATTAGTTACTAGTCTCAAAGGATCAAAGGTCCACCGTGATTTACCTCCCTTACGATGGGCCGAGGACGGACTGATAGGGGCCGCTAGATTGACGATTCTAACTTTTTGTATAAATATATACTATAAATTATCCTACAACAAGAATGATCATTGCACAAGGAGCATTGAGTAACTGATGGAAAAAGAGAAGACGAGGAGAAGTTAGGAATACAAAACTGTGTTTTGATTGTAGAAATAAGAGTGACATGAATGAGTCCTACATATGAATGGTCAAACCACAATGGCATGCCAATGATGAGTGGCCAGCGCCCATGGCAGTATGGCACGAGCACTTTAGGCGTCACCCCGCAACCGGCACACTCTTCCCCTCTTTTTGATAAATCATCAACTTTTTGCAAGTCGTCTCTATCTATATATATATAAAAGAATTAGAGCGACAATTATCAACTTGGATAAATAAGAAGTTATAGCACGACCAATGTGATATGACATGATCCACTAGAACAGCATGGAGAAATATAAGAGATGTGCCACTTATTAAAATCGTCAAATATATATATTTGAAAAAGTTAAAAGGATTCTTAATGGGACATTTTATATTAAAAATACTTTTTACTTCAATACTATTATCAAACGTATTTTTTCTCCAATTGTAATATTTTTTTTTTGTATTCTTGATTTGTCCACGGGTCAATTTGGTCGATTCTTTATATCAAATTTTGCTAGTAGCTATATTCTGATACATTCTCTTTTTTTTTTTCAAGAGTTTTTATAATTGGACGTTAAACTCATTTCATAGATAGAAGTTGTCAAAGTATTAGACTCTGCTCTATTATACGGTATTCATGATGATGGTGCTATCGTAAAAATTACTTTATTAGAAAATGGTGACAACACAACTACATTTCATGTTGAATGGTGCATATCGTGGATAAATAAATAAATTCTATTCATATTCAATCATGATGCGGGTGCGGGGGAAAAATCCGTTCGCTCCGTTTTCAAGGCGATGAGGCGATGAGGCGATGAGGGAGGTCTCGGAGTATTCTCCCCCGGCAGCGATCAGTAAAGAATAAGAAAATGAAGTAGACGAAACGCGAAAACCCGACACCAGCAATCGAGATTCAGACACGAGATGTAACGTGGTTCGGAATAAGGATTCCTACTCCACGGGGGTGAGGTTTCTCACCAGATGCGGTGCCTAAGCACTTTCACCATGAAAATCCTCTTTTACAGAAAGCAAGTTTCCGAAGGTGGAGGAGAAATGACCTCTTACAATGATGTTACAAGATGAGGAAAATACAAGAGACTTAACAAACAGCAGATCCTCGTCCTCCTTCTCCGGCGAGACCGTTCTTCCTCTTCTCTCGTCTCCTCTTCTCTCTTGCTGGATGTCAATGATTGCGGATCCTCCCCTCTCTCTTGCCTCTTTCTCTCCCTTTTATCTTCCCTCCTCCTTCAACGTAACGTCGCGGATTATCTCCATCGTACACGTGGCCACCTCCTCTTCCGGGAGAATAATTCTGTTACAAATATGAGGAACGAGGACTCCTCCGAATATTGCGTGGGGCCCCCCAAGCCGTTGCATAGCACCTTTCCCTTTACTTTTTCAGGCGACGAGGTTAACCTGTTTCCCTCACCTCTCTGCTTTGGGTGAAGTTAACTTAGGCCCCTATACCATAGGTGACCTAGCCTTAGGGTTTCTCCCTAAACCGAACCAATTCTCCTTTTTCCCGTACCAAACTTCTTTCGCATCGATTAGGTTGAGTTGACCCTTCCTCCATCCCATTGGCTTCTGGACTTGCCTAGTTGAACCAGTTCCTAGTCCTCTGTTAGCGAAGTGTCTTCCGCCTCTTTTCCACCTGCGTCCCTTGTTTCTAGCATTCGCCCGTGCCGATAGCTCTCGCTACTTGCCCGTGCCGATGACCTCTGGTACTTGCGCCCGTGTCGATTACTTCCGATAACTCTCGCCCGTGTCAATGGCTTCTGATAACTCTCGCCCGTGTCAATGGCTTCTGATAACTCTCGCCCGTGTTGATGGCTTCGTCTAACTCTCGCCCGAACTGTTTCTCCTTTTCCCCTTTGGCTGACCCAGGTGTTTTGGGGACGGGTCACGGGTCACCTGCTAACTCTTCTATTGGGAATTAGGTAGAAAAAGTACCAGTAGTATCATTAGTCAACCCCGAAAAATAGTATAGCTAATTTATAAGATTGTCTTTCAATATGTTCGTAAAGTTTATGCCCTATTCTTCATTCCTCCGTTTGAATCCACCTTTTCCTTTATAACTCCTTTGTGTGCCCTCGAGGCGGCCTGATGGGCCCATGGGCTCCGCTTCTCCTTCTCTCTCCGTGAAATTGAACCGTCACGGGAAACCCTATATAAACCTCCGCCTTCTCCTCTTAGGTATCATTTAGCGTGCCTAACAATCCAGTCTGTTCTTCTTCTTCTGCGATTTTCAAGCCTTTGT
This sequence comes from Wurfbainia villosa, assembly GCA_025175895.1. NCBI lineage: Eukaryota > Viridiplantae > Streptophyta > Magnoliopsida > Zingiberales > Zingiberaceae > Wurfbainia > Wurfbainia villosa. The sequence continues at coordinate 98,430,443 of CM045990.1, forward strand.
TTGGCGATTGGTCCTCCCCTTCTCACGCGATTCTCCCTTTCCCCGAGTAAGTGCTTTTTTAGTTTAACGCCCATGGCTCCTAGGACCACCCTTCCACACTGCACTGCAGAACATACCAGTAACTTCGGTTAGATTGCAACCATTACTTCTTTAGCATTAAGAACGACTACATAGCCCCTCTATAAAATCTTTGCTTCACAACTAAAATACATCGACCTCACAACCCTCCTCTGGCACGACTGCTTTTCTCCGAACAATTTCTTAACGGCCTATCCCTGCCGGTACCCTCGGTCTATTTGGACCTGCTAGATTTCTATGGACTACCCCTGAACCAATTCACCCCCAACTCCTTCCGGATTCTATCGGGAGCCCATATAGTGTTCCAACATTTGAACCTCCCTTTGACCCCAGAACTATTCCATTGCTTCTTCCAATTAAAGTCTTCTAAGGCAGGCCTCTTCTATTTGTCTAGTCGTTCGGACTGCCAATTTCTGGTGAACCTGCCCACTTCCCACAAGGGCTGGGAAGCACTATACTTCTTTGTACAACTTCCTGAGTCTTTACCTTATTCTGATACTTGGAAGGTAGACCTTCCCGAATTACCTTCCTTCCGGGACATGAGGACCAAATGTCCTTTCCCGGAGGTGTATAAAGTTTTAGGAGAGCTGCACTACTGTTCGAACCAGCTGCTAGAGACTCCCCTCTTGCGTCATTTTGGATTATCTCCTCTACCTCTGACGACTTCGGTTGCTGTAGGTAGGGTGTTATTTAACTGGCAATAGGACTTCATTTCTGCGTTATTCATCTTTCCTGACAACATACCTTGCAGATAACCTGATGCAGAAGGCTTTGGTAGAAGGGGAGGCGATTGAGGCCGAGAAGAAGAAGAAAACCTCGACCAAAAGAGGTAAATCAACCGCAGCTCCATCATCTCCTCGTAAAAAGCTACGACTTATTAAGAAAGGAGCCTCGAGTTCCTCGGCTCTTCCTCCCTCATCTTCGGACCCGCTAGAGTCTCGTTCCCTAGCCATTTATGAACCAAGGAGAGGAGGCAATACTTCCCCTGCCCCTTCTTCATCCCCTCACGGAGAGGATTCCCCCTCCCATTTTTACATTCTTCCCCGCCCCCATCCTCTCCTACAGAACTTCCCCCCGCTCCCAAACCTTCTGACCCGAGGGTGGCTCCTGTTCCCCTTCGTCGTATCGGACCTTCCGCCTCTGCTGAAGGGGAAGACCCCTCTATTCCCGTTCCTCCGAGGGCCACATTAGGATCCTTACTGAAAATTCGGCATCCTTCGGAGGTGAAGTTCTTCAATCAATCGGGCGTACAGGCCCCTTGTGAACAAGTAGGCAAACTACTGGCGGAGGTATCTATTGTTTCTTCGTTTCTTCTTCACCTTGCCTATTTTCATATACTGGCGTGTACCAATAGCTTGTTCTTCTTCAGGCCGCCACCCAATATAGTAGTATGATAATCCATCTGGCCCGGTTCCAATCAACTATGGAGACTCGCCACTTTGTTGCCGTGTCTCAACAGAAAAAGCTCGTCCAGCAACTGAGCGAGCAAGAGGCGAAAGAAAAGGATATGAGGGGCCAATGCGAAGACGCAATGATGCAAGTGGCTCGCCAGAGTGAGTGAAAAGAAGAGCTGCAGCGGAAGAATGAGGAATTGGAGCAGCGGATTTTCCTCCAGTCTAGTGAGCTGCAACAGATAGATGAATTGGCACGGGAACTGAGGGAGTATAAAGGGCACCTGGGAGATGCCATGATTGACTCTGCAAAATCCTCAACCACCATCCTACGGCGCAGAGGCGCTCGAGCTCCAATTGGGCGTCAGCAGGAGGCCACAGAAATCTTATGCAGAAATGCGCGGAGCTCTCTTCCCTGGTGGCAGCTCTTCCTCAAACCTTGTCCACAATGGCTCAGCAGCAAGCCCTTCTTCATCAAGAATATCATGAAGCTCTTTCGGCTGTGGGTCAGCAGGCCATACAGGCGGCCACCGAGAAAGATGCTCTGGCGACTGAACTGGCGGACAGTCGAGCCCAACTAGCCCAGTGTCAAAATCAAATGAAGGAGCAGGAAGCTGACCTCAAGAGCAGATACGTCAAGAAGGGAGTAGACTTGTTCATATTAGGTTTCGAGGGGGCTGTGGCTCAAAACGCCGAACAAGGATATCCGCCTCCTGGCGCGAACACTAGTTACTTAGATCCTGTAGCGGCGTTGGCTAATTGTTCCCCCGAACGATTTGAACTGTAACCTCCAGTACTGTCTTTTCTGTAATAACTTTTTCTTTACTGTTAAGAGCTGACTTTTATCAATATGTCTGTCCTTGCGGGTTCCCTAACGAGTCGGGGTTTCTGGGCCAATTTTGAGCTTCCCCTTGTCATTTCTTTACCCGTACCACATAACGCCATCGCCTGGCTGGCTCGGGGTCTCTCTTACGGGATTTTGCCTACTAGTATCCATATCCGCCCCGATTTTGGTTCGGACGTCACTTTAAATGGCCTTTTGCCTGTTGATTTTCCCTATCCTTCCTCCTGCTTCGGAAAAAATGCCAGCCTCTTCGTCTTCTCCCCCTTCCCCAGAACTTTTTCGCCATTCTCCCTCCATTATAAATCCTTCGTCCCCCTTGTCTTCGTCTTGCTATCTTACCATCATGGCTTCAGCAGGGCATCCCATCGAAATTTCTTCGGAATCAGAATCTTTTGAAATACAGGACTGGGTCTCTGAAGATGATGCAGATTCGGAGACCCAGTCAACCGCCACTTCAGTCTTCCATCCCCTACCTTTTCCGCCTTCCGGTCCAACTCCCACCCCTCCAGCGGGGAGATCCTTCCGCGCTCCTTTCCCCTCCTTCCGCAACAGGGTGTGGAATCCTCCCTTCACGTGGGAGTATACGGTGGGAGATCCTCATACGGTCGTTAATCTTCCCCCACTTCCGCCAGCATTGGCTTTCGTGCCGGTTCCTTCAGCGAGGACTCGTCCTTCCCCTTTCGATGAAGGTCCACCAGTTCTTCCTCCACCTCAAGGCGAGCGTTTCCGAGTCATATTGGCTCCTTCTCCCCCCAAAGAGACATCTCCCGTCTCATCTGTCAAGAGTAATCGGGGAAAGTCTGTATAAATCAAGCCAATGTAATTATTTCAAGTATATTAATGAAACAAAGAAGGAAAACGATATCTGCTTTCGTCTTTTTTCTGTAGAAATAAGGTTTCTGTTTTCAGAAGAATGGTACCCGGATCCGAACACACACTTTTCTGTCAGTTCTCAGGGATTCGGACCCTCTTAATTACGGTTGTCTTCCCGTCGACCTTCCCACTACCGCCTACACGTTTCCCTTTCTTTTCTGGCATTTATGGTCCCTACCTCTTCTACCAATAAATGCATTCCTCCCCTTCATTGCTATAAAAGCCACCGACCTTTACCTGATAGTCTCCACCATTCTCCTTTTCCCTTGGCTTGTCATGGACAGAATATCGGAACAAGGTAGCAGTTCCTCGCCTTCTAAAGAACAGATAAATGACCGCCGGTACATAGTCATTTTGGAGGAACAAGTGAAGTATTTACAAGAATAAATGAGAGGAAACCTCCGCCAACAATCGCTTCCTTGCGCCAACAATGATCGGGTCCCAAAAAGAACTGCCCAAGCAAATCTTCTTGAAGCATCTTATCTTCACAGCATCGCACTAACCCCGTGCAAAGAAATTCCATCCGTTCCGCCTAACAAAGAATTGTAATACCCTAGATGTATTAGGGTTTCTCTTGTTGTTTCTCCTTGTAGATGGCTGGGAGTATGTAGTTCTCCCGTATCATCGAACTTCCCTAGTTTATCTCTTTCCTCCAGGACCTTCTGAGTTGTACTACTCTTTACTCCTTTTGTATTTACATGTAATTTGGGGCATATTTCGGCTCTTCCGTCTTTTTCAATCTGCGGGGTATATAGACCCCTTAGACGAGCCGACTCTGCTATTGCACAAGAATACAATCATATAAAGTTAATTAATATAGAACAAATAATAACCGAGGAATTTCGGTTCTTCCGTTTCACCACCGCACGGGGATATCTTCCGCTTTGCGGGGATAGCAATTTGCATAAATAGAGTAAGTAATAACCGGGGAGTCTCGGTTCTTCCGTTCCACCACCACACGGGGATAAACTTCCGCTCTGCGGGGATAGCATTTCATATATAGAGTAGATAGTAACCGAGGAGTCTCGGTTCTTCCGTTCCACCACCACACGGGGATAAACTTCCGCTCTGCGGGGATAGCATTTTATATATAGAGTAAATAGTAACCGAGGAGTCTCGGTTCTTCCGTTCCACCACCACACGGGGATAAACTTCCGCTCTGCGGGGATAGCATTTTGTATATAGAGTAAATAGTAACCGAGGAGTCTCGGTTCTTCCGTTCCACCACCACACGGGGATAAACTTCCGCTCTGCGGGGATAGTATTTTATATATAGAGTAAATAGTAACCGAGGAGTCTCGATTCTTCCGTTCCACCACCACACGGGGATAAACTTCCGCTCTGCGGGGATAGCATTTTGTATATAGAGTAAATAGTAACCGAGGAGTCTCGGTTCTTCCGTTCCACCACCACACGGGGATAAACTTCCGCTCTGCGGGGATAGCATTTTGTATATAGAGTAAATAGTAACCGAGGAGTCTCGGTTCTTCCGTTCCACCACCACACGGGGATAAACTTCCGCTCTGCGGGGATAGCATTTTATATATAGAGTAAATAGTAACCGAGGAGTCTCGGTTCTTCCGTTCCACCACCACACGGGGATAAACTTCCGCTCTGCGGGGATAGCATTTTGTATATAGAGTAAATAGTAACCGAGGAGTCTAGGTTCTTCCGTTCCACCACCACACGGGGATAAACTTCCGCTCTGCGGGGATAGCATTTTGTATATAGAGTAAATAGTAACCGAGGAGTCTCGGTTCTTCCGTTCCACCACCACACGGGGATAAACTTCCGCTCTGCGGGGATAGCATTTTATATATAGAGTAAATAGTAACCGAGGAGTCTCGGTTCTTCCGTTCCACCACCACACGGGGATAAACTTCCGCTCTGCGGGGATGTTGTTTTGTATATAATGGGCTATTTAGGAAAAAATAAATCCTTCTTTCCCTTTCACTACCGACGCGAAGCCCATTAACAGCTGCAAGCCCATTCTTCCTCCTTTTATAGGGGACCCTTTCGCCTTCGTTTCTTCTGCTACCTTCGTCCCCTCGTCTTTTGGTTTCCTTCTTCTTCGTCTGCTTGCTCCTCCGCCGCCAAATTTCGTTTCTTCGATCTTTTCTTCCCGGTTCCTCGTCTTTCGTTATTTTCAGATATCCGAGATGCATTCCACCTTCTTTCAGGAAATAGCGGGCCGCTACGCGAATCGCAAACGGGGTATCAGTCAGCCCTTAGCTCCTTCTTCTTCTTCACCTCCTTCGATCACCACCATACAGGAATCACCTCATCGTTCTCCCTCTCCTCCTTCGGTGACTTTCGCTACCCCCATCCCGAAGGAAGCCGGGGTCATCAGTCCCTCTTCACTTCCTCTTACCTGTACAAGCCCTAACTTTCCCCCTTTGCCTCCTTCTGTCAACGATATTCAGAAATTGCCCTCTTCTTCCCGCATGACACTGGGAGGCATCCGCAGGAAGGAGGTGCTATGTCCGCCAATAATAGAGGTTATACCGCCTGTTCTTCTCCTTCCTCGGCCCATCATTCCTCTCCACGAACCCATGGCGGTTGACAGTCCTTCGCTGCCAACCTCCCCCTTCGCTTATCGCCCGAAAAGTCCTCCTCTTCCTGTAGACCCTAATCAGGAGCCTGCTACTTCTAAAATTCTCATTGAAGTCTTCCCCGACCCAGTGCTCATCATCTCATCTTCTTCCAGACCCTCCTCCGATCAGCCTCCTTCGATTTTTCCTTCCGACTTCACCTCCCGGACAAATGTGACGCCTTTCTCCCCGCATCTCGGATATGCCATCCTTGACCACCACTTCCACGGGCCTTTTGAATGAGACTCCTCTCTCCGTTCTCCACCAATGAATACCGCCTCCATTCTCCCCTTTGCGGGTGAAATTCACCCTTCGGCGTCATCCGTCCCATCTTCTTCCCTTTCTCCTGTGAGTCTTGGATCACGAACTTAGAGGAGATGACTCCTCGTATGGAAGGCTGCGTCACGCTTTGGACTGCACGCTTTTTTGATCAATTTCTTTATCTTTGTTTAATCGACTCATTTCTTTTCTCCTCAACTGGTATATAGGCCTGACCAACCACCAGAGTTGGATCGTTCCCTTCACCAATAGGGCTCAAGCCCAAGAATGGGAGCGACAGCAACGGGAAGACTTGGCGAATGCTCAGGCCGAGAACAACTTCTATCACAACAATTGCCTGGTGCCAGAGCAATTAATCAAGCTCGCCAAAGACATTCAAAGATCGACATTATCGCGATAAAGGAACGACATGTCCGGGCGGGCTACTTGTCCTCCAGAAATCCCATCAAGTTCTCTTGACACGGAACCATCCTCGGCTCAAGAGCTATTGCGTCTTCAAGGCGGTAGCGAGCTCCTCAAGGGGAAGCAACAGACGCGGACACCATCGCCGCCTTCAAGTTTAATACCAGCGAGCACGAGGATAAGATAGGGGACCTCCGTGCAGCTTGTGTAAGGAGGTACAAGAAAACTCCTCCCTTATAAATTCGGGCGCATGCTCATGCCCGTCACGCAGTAAGAGACTTCCCTTGGAGGATGAACTACGAACTCGTCGGACCAGGATCTTATTCGAAGCGGTGGAAGGGATTTGGCCTCTATGCGTCGGAATATGGTGGAGATGACGCATCTTGTGCGGCAGGACCAAAGTTCTCGAGCCGATGATGTTTCCACTGGTAGCGCAATCATGGAGGTGTCACGGCGCTATGTGGGCGTCGTCGTAATCTTCGCGAACAACAAGAAAAGTGCGAGGCGACGCCGAGCGAAGCCACGCCGAACCGCCGGGAAGCGACTCGTTATTTTAATGCGCGCCACTTATCGGGACGGATTTAATGACGATTAGACAATATACGCTTGAGGGATTGCCTCCTCCAACTTATCCTTCATTTTCTTTAAATTGGGAGGTCGGGTTCAAGCGTTATCCTCGAACGATTTAAGTTGTAATATAGTATCTCATTTTGAAACGGGATTTCCTTTCTGCGTTCTTTCTCCTTCAATACTCATTGGTAATACCGTATTGCCCTTGTAAATAACCCTTAATGAAATTTAGAGAGCATTTGGCATTCCATCGATATAATCAATTCAATAAACACCCTTTGAGTTTCATAATTTCTCCTTTCTATTTCATATTTCTCATACTGATTGTGAAAGAGCTTAGTGAAGGGCGTTCCAAGGTCGTGGAAGCTCTTTGCCTTGGTAAATCTTCGGATAATATCTTGACCACCTTTCTGCGTGTGTTATCTCGTAAGGTCCCTCCCAGTTGGTAGCCAACTTTCTAGGATCTCAGTAGATTGACCTTACGCAAAACCCAATCTCCTTCTTGAAATCTTCGAGGCACCACTTTCTTATTAAAGGCTCGCTGAACTTTCTGCTTGTAAAATTCCGCTCGCCTCCGGGCCATCTCCCGTCTTTCCTCCACCAGATCTAATTCGGTGCTTCGGATAAGTTGGTTCTGATCTGGCTCGTATGCTTTTACCCGAGCGCTATCCAACAAAACTTCGACCGGAATAACGGCCTCCGCCCCATATACCAAACTAAAGGGAGTCTCTCCTGTCGCTGTCTTAGGTGTGGTTCGATAGGCCCACAGGACGCCTGGTAGCTCTTCCACCCAGTTTCCCCTCTGAGCACCCAACTTGGTCTTTAATCCTTGAATGAGGATCCTGTTAGTCACCTCCACTTGTCCATTCGCTTGAGGGTGAGCTACCGAAGTGAAAGCTTGCTGAATGTTGAGACTTTGGCACCATTCTTGAATCTTTTTCCCCTGGAATTGTCGCCCATTATCACTGACTATTTTCTGAGGGATACCATACCGACAAATGATATTTCTCCATAAGAATCAGACAAGATTCTCAGTAATTTTGGCTAAGGGCTCGGCCTCCACCCATTTGGAAAAATAATCCACAGCGACCAATAAAAACCTCTTCTGTAAAGGTGTCATTGGCATTGGACCCACTATATCCATTCCCCATTGATCAAAAGGACAGGAAGAGACTACAGCTTTCATTAACTCAGCTGGTCGCTCAGAACGGTTGCTATGTTTCTGACAAGCGATGCAACTTTGCACTATACGAGCCGCATCTCGTTGAAGAGTAGGCCAAAAGTATCCGGCCAACAAGGTCTTTCTTGCTAAAGCTCTCCCTCCTAAATGATTGCTGCAGCATCCTTCATGGATCTCCCGGAGTACCCATTCCGCATCCTCCTTTCCTAGGCATTTTAACAAGGGTCGCCCGAAAGAGGTCTTGTACAGGTCTTCATTTAAGAGGATAAACCGTTTGGCTCGGTGTATTAAAGTAGATGCCGCAATTTTCCCTTCAGGAATCTTCCGTCAGTAAATAAGCTATGATATCGGTTCTCCAATCAAGAATTAGGCTTGATTCGGTGCCTCCCTCTATGTTGCATATTGCTAAGGAAGTGTGAATTCTACTTTGGATCGCTCCGATGATTTCATTCCTCCCACAAAGACTAGCCATCCGAGCCAATTCATCGGCCTTCTCATTGGGCTCCCGCGGGATTTGCTTCAAGAGGACTTGATGAAATTGAGCTTTTTCTCTCTCAAAAGCTTTCAAGTACTTGTGCAGTCTTTCCTCCCGAACCGCAAAAAGAACCTTGAAGTTGGGATATTACCAATCGGGAATCAGTGGATCACAATGGAAGAAGCCCCTACCGCTTTAGCACCGCAATCTTGCTAGGATAGCTTCATATTCCGCTTCATTATTAGATGTCCGATATTCCGGTGACGGCTAATCGAGTTTCTTCACCCTCCGGTAATTAATAGAACACCAACACCACTCAGTAGATCCCGAGGAGCCATCTACGAATATATTCCATGCCTTTGGCTCTCTCCTTCATAGTGAACCTTCTTCCAGAACCACAAGGTACCTCGGCCAGAAATCGAGTGCCCGGGCCTTGATGACCGTCGGCGAGGTTGGTAGTGTATATCATACTGCTAGCTCTATCACCCATTTGGCTAACCTTCGAGAAATTTGGCTTAGTGACGACCTTGCCCAATTACTGTGTGTTAAAGCGGTGATAAGGATGAGCCAAAAGTATGGCCTCGGTTATGGGCGGTTAGCACTAGGATATACGCCAGCTTCTCTAACTCCGTATAACGGAATTCTGCCCCTTCAGAATATGGCTGGTATAGTAAATAGGTTGCTGGTGAGAACCTTCTTGTTTCAGTAACACCGAACTAACGGCTCCTTCTGAGACAGCCAGATACATCCATAGTGGTTCTCCTTGTATTGGTTTAGCCAGTAACGGGAGTCCGGCCAGATATCTCTTCAACTCCTGGAAAGCTTGTTCACATTGATCATCCCACTGAAATTTAGTAGCTTTGCGCAAGATCTTGAAGAAAGGTAGCCCTTTGTCCGCCGATCTGGCTATGAATCGGGATAAAGAAACAATCCTGCCCACTAACTTCTGGGTCTCTTGCAGATTAGTAGGTGATTTCATGTTGCATAAGGCCTTCACCTTCTCGGGGTTGGCTTGCAACCCCTTCTTAGTCACAATGTACCCCAAGAATTTGCCACTTTTTACCCCGAACAAGCATTTGTTAGGGTTTATCTTCATATTAAATCGCCTCAACGTAGCGAAGGTTTCATTCAAGTCCTTGACTAGATCCCGAGTGACCTTCGACTTGACCAGGATGTCATCCACGTAGACCTCCACATTCTTCCCTTTCTGTTCTGCAAAAATTTTGTCCATAAGGCGCTGATATGTAGCCCCGACATTCTTCAATCCGAACGGCATGACCACATAGGCATATAATCCCCTGCAAATACAAAGCTAACCCTCTTCGATCCTCTTGCCAAAGGTATTTGATGATATCACGATAGGCATCCATCGTGAAACCACTTCATATCCTACGAGAATCCACCGATTGATCGATCAATACGAGACAAGGGGTAGCAGTCTTTAGGGCATGCTTTATTCAAATCACGGAAGTCGATACACATCCTCCATTACCCAGAAGGCTTGGGGACTAAGACTACATTAGAAACCCATTCGGGAAACTGGATTTCCTTTACATGGCCCGCTTTTAGTAGTTTATCCACCTCCTCAGCTATGATCTTGCCTTTCTCGGGTCCGAAATGTCGCCTCTTACATTGGGCCAGGTCGGGCTCCTCTAATGATGTTGAGGTGGTGTTCCGCTACTTGAGGATGGATACCCGTGAGATCATGCACATCTCTTGCAAAGATGTCCTCATTCTCCTTTAAGCAAGCCACCAGCTCTTCTTTGATATCCAACTGTTGTGCTATCCGTGTGGCCTTTCCCGGAGCGATCTCCACCAGTTCTCCCTCCTCTATCTTATCAGCCTTGGGGGGAGATTCCTCCAGGACGCAGACGTCGGTAGCGATGATAGCTTTGCCTTTTAGGTCTTCAGTCCTGGCCTTCTTTTGATCGTCCCGAACCATTTGCACATAGCAGCTCCGGGAGGCCTATACATTCTCCACGAACTTCTCCCACCGGAAATTTACTGTGGTACGGGAAGCCACGGCCTGAAAAGGGTGAGGAAAGGGCGCCCAAGAATAGCGTTATAAGTGGATGGAGCATCCACGATAAGGAAAGGGATTATACTAGTTTTTGCGGGGCTTTTCACCCGAGTTAAAGGCAATGAAATCCCTTGCTGGGTGGACCATATGCCTGCGAATCCGGAAAAGGGGAGTGGACACATCTTCTAGCTGGGCATTTCCCAGTTGCATCTGCTTGAAGGCCTCCTGGAAGAGGATGTTGACAGAGCTCCCCGAATCAACTAGCACCTGGGCCACTTCATAATTAGCAGGGATATACGGATAACCAAGGCATCTGATGAGACAGTGAGAACACTGCAGATCTTGCCCGAGCAAACGCGGGCGCCGCTTGTATAGTCCGTCGACGACGCATGGCCAAACTCTCCATAAGACGGCGATGACTTCCGTGTCTGCTAGAGTCCCCACAAGAGGTCCTCCCGCTATCACATGATAACTCCTCGAGGGGGAAGGTCATCCAAGCTGAGGAAGGGCCTCACCGATGGGCCTTCTTGGGAGACCACCTCTTGGGACGGCATTTGGGGGAAAGTGACCCGAGGTTGTTGATTATACGACGACGGCGACATTGGTCTGGGGCCTCGCCGTGCCGTTCCTCCGGCTTGATACCTCAATTGAGGATATGCAACATGGAGGCGATCTAGTTCTTCTTGTAGCTTGAAACATCGATTGCTAGTGTGACCATACTCTGTATGATATTGGCGAAAAGAACGGGTCGGGGATTACGCGGATCCTCTATGTCCCAAGGGTCGCTGTAGCGAGACTCGCTATTGATCGTAGAACTCCATTTCACGCTCTTTCCAAGTCCTCGCGGAGGAAGCACTTCAGCCATGATTTGCAATGGCGGGCGGGGTGAACTCCTCAGTAGCATTGGTCGAGGCCTCGAGCCTCGTCCGAAAAGGTCTTGTATACTCCGTCGAGGGGAGCTTGAGGAGCAATGGACGAGCCCTTTCGATTGGGACTGCGCGCTCGCTCTCTCATCACCCTTAATCCTTCTTCGCGGATAAACCGCTCTGCACGGCTCAAGGTAGCTCTTCATAGCTATCCGTAGGTCGTCCTCAAAGAAGGAACTAAGGAAGGGGCCTCCTTCACCGAGGTTGAATGGCACCCCGGGATTCAGATCGGGCTGGGATTCCCTAGCCGCTGAGGTGAATCGATGGATATACCCCTAAGGGATTCTAAGGTCCTGGTGATATGCATTAACATAGAGAGGCCTTGCTTATACGCTTTACATACCGATAAATTCTCGATCGAACATTCTCTCGAAGTCAAAAACAGTGATAGATCCCGGGCAGAGTAGTGAACCACTTTGCGCCAACCAATCGTGGTGGTCCTAAGACTCGACACTTGAGAGCGCCAAGATAATAGCTGAAGCGAGGCCGCCCATCGAATTGTGATATGTGCTCTTCCGATCCGCCGAACCATCGACTTATCGACTCGAGGATTTCGAAGTAGGATGGAGGAGCCCAAAGAATGTCCATCGTGAAGGGGCTAGGTTCGAGAACTCCGAGGTCCGTTGATTGACTTTCACCCTATTCCTCCCGGCGCGTTTGGGTGAAGGGCGTAGTATTCTGGGGTGTTCTTCCCCCGAGTCCGCCTCCAGGCAACACCTCACCATGGGCGGCCGTACGAGAGGGAGGAGACATTTCTGGGAGGGGATCTCTGGAAGAAGGTTCCCCGGAGTGCGGATGCAGATATCCGGTCTTTCTCCTTTCTCTAGCGAGGGCTTCTGTGATAGCATCATCCATTAAGGCCTTTAGTTGCGATGGTAGAAGGGTGAGGGGGCGCTCCTCCGCCACAGAGATATCAGGTTATTGCATTTCTTCGGGTTGCATCTCAACGTCCAGCTCAAATGTTCCCACAGACGGCGCCAACTGATGCGGGTGCGGGGGAAAAATCCGTTCGCTCGCGAAGGCGATGAGGCGATGAGGAGGTCTCGAGTATTCTCCCGATGCCGATCAAGAAAGAATAAGAAAATGAAGTAGAAAACGCGAAAAACCCGACACCAAAGAATCGAGATTCAGACATTTAGATGTAACGTGGTTCGAATAAGGATTCCTACTCCACGGGGTGAGGTTTCTCACTGATCCGTGCCTAAGCACTTTCACCATGAAAATCCTCCTTTACGTAAAGCAAGCCCAAGGTGGAGGAGAAATGACCTCTTACAATGATGTTACAAGATGAGGAAAATACAAGAGACTTAACAAACAAAGCAGATCCTCGCCTCCTTCTCCTCCGAGACCGCTCTTCCTCTTCTCTCGCCTCCTCTTCTCTCTTGGCCGGATGTCAATGATTGCGATCCTCCTCTCTCTTGCCTCTTTCTCTCCTTTTATCTTCCCTCCTCCTTCAACGTAACGCCATGGATTATCTCCATCAGACACGTGGTCACCTCCTCTCCGGAGAATAATTGCATAAATACGAGGAACGAGGACTCCTCAATATTGGGGCCCAAGCCGCTGTCATAGCACCTTTCCCTTTACTTTTTCAGCGACGAGGTTAACTCGCTTCTCACCTCTCTGCTTTGGGTGAAGTTAACTTAGGCCCCTATACCATAGGTGACCTAGCCTTAGGGTTTCTCCCTAAACCGAACCAATTCTCCTTTTTCCCATACCAAACTTCTTTCGCGTCGATTAGGTTGAGTTGACCCTTCCTCCATCCCATTGGCTTCCGGACTTGCCTAGTTGAACCGGCCTTAGTCCTCTGCTTATGGGCGCCTTCCGCCTCTTTCCACTGGCCCTTGTTTCTAGCATTCGCCCGTGCCGATAGCTCTCGCTACTTGCCCGTGCCGATGACCTCTGGTACTTGCACCCGTGTCGATTACTTCCGATAACTCTCGCCCGTGTCAATGGCTTCTGATAACTCTCGCTCGTGTTGATGGCTTCGTCTAACTCTCGCCCGAACTGTTTCTCCTTTTCCCCTTTGGCTGACCCAGGTGTTTTGGGGACGGGTCACGGGTCACCTGCTAACTCTTCTATTGGAAATTAGGTAGAAAAAGTACCAGTAGTATCAAATCATGAATTATTAAATTATTTTGAAAGAAAATTCTATGAAAATAATTTGGATAAATAAGTTTGCTATTTTATATTTCTAATCATTGTCAAAAAAAAAAAATTTGAGCATGAAGTTACTATAATATTTTAAAATATTTTTTTTAAAAAAATTAACTTGATTAAAAATATTATAGATAAAGTATATATATATATATATATATATATATATATATATATATATATATATATATATATATATATATATATATATATATATATATATATATATATATATTTATCGACTTGATCATTATTATTTAAACTTGATTAATATCACTTTAAAAAATCAAAATCTTTATAGAATTATATGCAGCAGTCATTCCGTGGTTGTTAAGGGGGCGTTTGGCTCGTAAAGAATTTTTTATTTTCTGTTTTCATTCTCTTTTTTTTCAGAAAACAAAAAATAATTTTTTTTTGTTTTTCAGTTTTTCAGAAAACGCTCTTTTATTTTTTGGAAAACGAAAATGGAAACAGAAAACGATTATTTCTCGTTTTCCAGTTTTCCAGAAAACGCTCCTTTATTTTCTGAAAAATGGAGATGGAAAACGCGAACCAAACGCGTTTTCTTATTTTCGCAGAAAATAAAAATAGAAAACGAAGATAAAAATGCTTACCAAATGTCCCCTAAATTTTTAAAACAATTTTAACCAAGTTATTCAACAGTTTTCTTTATATAAAAATACTCTAACATGTTACAACAGCGTTGGAATAAAAATATTTTCGGAATGAAAATATCTTAGGGTGCCATTTTTGTCTTTTTAAAATCAATGGGTATCCTTTTCACTTTGGGGCATAATTAAAGATGCTCTTTTAATTTTTACCCAAATAAATTTAATTAGTGTTCAATGCTTTTACTTAGAAAAGTATACGTCTCCTTTCCAACTCCACTAAAGGTGAGATCCTAATGAGGATCTTAATTGTCCCTTGGAAGTGTGGTGCAATAGTAAAATAGAAAAAATATTTCACAGAATGATAGAATGATACAGTTTAATCCTCTGCTAAGAAATATTTGATAGTGAATATAAAAAAATTTATGTTTGACGACCCTAGATCAAGTGGATTGAATTAGGAGTTTATCTTTACGGGCAAAATATGATTTGGACATTGGACGGTCTTACAGGGACAAAGTAATTGTGGAAGTCGAACTTCACCATCAGACCATGAGCACTATCTAAATTTACTCTGGTGCCTCAATGGAAAATTTTCGTAAAGCCAAATCAATCACCTTTGGATTAGTCGAGCCTAGGCACAGAGATTTAGTGTGAATAAAAAAATAATAATAAGGATCATAATTTTATTCTCAAATAATAGAATACACAACCTCATAACTATGTGATTTGTTATCTATAATAAATTAAGATATTCGTGGTGGCCAAGTTGGTATTCGACGAAGCTTGTCATTTTTTTTTGCCGCCTATGATAAATTTAGATATTTATATAAATTTATAAAAATGATTTTATTTTTTCATGGCACTTTTCCTTCCATGATAGCATTTTCTATGGCATTTAAATTTTATAATAAATTATATTGTCACTTAGTCTTGATTGTGTTATCATTTTTAAATTTTCTATCGTGAAGTCATATCTAATATTGTTATCTTAGAATCATTTGTCTAATTCACCACTAGATTTTGAAAGAGCAAAAAGTAAATCAAAAATGGCCCAAGGTCATAAGTATATCATCGATAGAAATATGATTTGACTCTATGAAATCTCTAGATTCGGTAAAATTTAGTCGACCCTACGATTACTTAACTTGTTTGATATTTACACGTCACCTCAATTCCGAATACGGCCAGTGTCACACAAAGGTTGTGTCAAAAACAAAACAAAATAAAACAAACATGATCTTATCCTAATCACATATGTGACCATATTAATTACTACCTCACCTCGTAACTTCAATTCTCATCCCACACCTCATTATCTCACCCCACCACCACGCCACCATCAAAATGGTCCCAAACATGATCCATCAAAATGGGAGTCACTTTCTTCGAATATTTGATGCTTCACCCCCACTACAAATTCACAGCTTAAAAGTAGGATCCTACTGCCATTCTCCCCAAGACAAATCGACTCTCTTTCTCTTTGTCTTGTTTTGTTCTGTTCGATTTCATGGCAGTGAAGTTCAGGTGCACTCTTCTTGTCCTGAAACTGTCAATGGCCATTCTACTTGCAGCATTGGCCTGCATCTGGATGGTGAGGCTCACGCGGTCATGGAAGCGATTTTGGCATGAGGCCGAAGACAGGACTAGCACCACCGTGCTTGGCGATTCCGGTACCGAGATGTGTTTATCCTTCTGGAAGAAGAAAGAATCTATGACATTTGATCCTTGCGGTGCAGGTCTTACTGTGATGGTGTATTGCTTCCCTGTTTTAGCAGTGGCCAGTTTGGCTTATGTCTTCTTGCACCTCACTTCGAAAATTGAGGAAAGTAGGTAATACTACTTCGCCCACAAAGAGTTGAATCTGTTAGGATGAACAAGGCGTGGACCTAGTCGACTCTGATAGTCAGACTTTATGGCTTCTTGTTGCAGGAAGAGATGGTCAATACTGACGACCAATTTGACAAACCCGATCATAGTGATGAGTGGCTCAATCGGGATAGTTTCCACTGCAGAACTCTTAACTGCAACCCTGTTCGTCATCTTTCTGGCATGGATGTACTACTCCAATGTTTCCAGTTCTTTCAAGGCGAAGACACCCTACAAGTCCCTCGAACTCAATGAGTAGAATTTATACATGCAAATGCTGCATTGATTAGTATCAATATTTGCTTCGCTAACTAATTTTGTTTCTGGTTAATTTTCGTTCAGATGGCAGCTAAAGATGATGTATGTGGGTGTTCGGATCGGTTCGATTAGCGAAGCATGTTTGGTGCTCTTGTTCTTGCCAATTCTGAGAGGGATGGCAGTGTTTAGGGTGTTTGGAGTTCAGTTTGAAGCTTCTGCGAGGTATCATGTTTGGATAGGCAATTTAATAATGCTCTTGTCACTTTTACATGGCACCATTGTGATGTTCATATGGGGTGTTAACAAAAGCGTGTTGAAGGAGGTGAGCAAAACCACTAATAACAAGTTTACAATTCTCTTAAATTTTTTCCTTTTGATAAGTTGACCACGACTTGTGTTTATGTTTGAACAACAGATCGTAAAATGGCAATCAGTAGGGCGTGTTAATATCGCAGGTGCAATTGCCTTGGCAACTGGCCTCATCATCTGGATAACATCACTTCCCCAAATAAGAAGGAAGCAGTTCCAGCTATTCTACTTGACTCACCATCTCTACATAGTCTTCATCATCTTTTTCTTGATTCACGCCGGAGATAAGCATTTCTATTTGGTGTTAGCGGGTGTTCTTCTCTTCGTGCTCGATAAGCTTCTGCGAATAGTACAATCAAGAAGAACAACAGTGCCAATTTCTGCAAGCATTTTGCCCTGCAGAGCACTGAAACTTACTCTCCTAAAACATCCTTGTGAGCCATATTGTTTTTGATTCACCACCAATATACAAACAAGTATTCCATCTTTTTGTTTACTTTGTAGGTATGAGCTACACTCCAACAAGCATCATCTTTGTTAAAGTTCCAAGGGTATCGAAGTTTCAGTGGCACCCGTTTAGCATAACTTCAAGCTGTAACATGGACAATTCTGAGCTTTCAATCTTGATCAAGAACCATGGTCCGTGGACTACTGGCCTCTACAATTTGCTGAATTCAGTGATTGATACTAGTTCTAGTGACCATCTTAACAACATTCAGATAGCAGTCGAAGGCCCTTACGGACCTGCAACGGTCGAATACCGAAGGTACTTGAAGTTGCTTGACAATTTAAATTTAAGCTTTTGAGCTATGTTGGAACTTAAATGAACACTATATACTGAAACCAGGTATAGGAGCCTAGTGTTAGTGGCCGGTGGTTCGGGGATATCTCCTTTTCTAAGCATTCTTCAAGATATTGCTTCAAGAAATGGAGACATGAGCAAGAATCCGATCAAGGTGCAATTGATATATGTTGTGAAGAAGGTTGAAGACCTCAGCATGCTGGCCGTGATTTCCCCCTTGTTGCTGAACCAATCCACCGAGCTCAGAAACCTGAAGATGAAACTATTTGTCACCCAAGAAAACAGTCCACCAGTCACTGCAGAAAAGGTTCTACAAGACTTGTCTCTTCAGGTCAAGACAATTGCATCCAACAAAGCTTCCTCTAAAGGTGCTCTCTCAATGCCTCAAGGATTGTTGTGGAAGGCACTGATCACAGCAATCTCTTTCACTGTGTTTCTCACTTCTCTTATCATCTTGAACTATATTTTCCTACACCAAGAAAGCAAATCCTCGAAGAAGCAGAAGAAGAATCCATCGTGGATTGGGGATCTATTTGTTCTCTGCTCGCTTACTATCGCCGCGAGTTGCTGCACAGTGGCTACAATTATCTCAAGATGGAAGAAGTCAGTGAGTGATGGCCAACAGCTATCTCACAGGCAAAGTGTGTGCCATGAAAATACATCTGCCAAAGTGCAAGGCACAGTGAGACATGAAATAGAGTTTGGCATTAGGCCAAACTTAGTAGGTAATGCTTTCTCTTTGCGTGACATCATGTGAAATGTGTGTTATTGTAGTTCTTAATAATTCTTTTGTTTTTGTTTTTTTTTTACGCAGAGATGCTCGATGAGATTGAATTTGGCACAGAAGAGGCAGAAGTAGGCATCTTTGTGTGTGGTCCTTCTTCCATGAATGAGTCAGTGGCTTCATTTTCTACAGCAAACAGACAATGCAGGAAGAATCAGAGAAAAAAGAAATGTAACTTCAATATTCACTTCATCAACTTTTCACTGTGAAGCATTAGTAGAAGATGAAAACAATTGGTATGGTCGAGAAATAAGGCCTCTAAATCGCAATCGTAGGTAGTTTATGGCTATCAAACTGATTTCCTCAGCTAAGGAAGCATCTTGTGAGTTGCTTGTAAGAAATCAATGAATAAGAATGGTGGTGATAAAGTTTTAGAATGAAATGCAAGAATGTTCTACAATGGAAATGTTGGGATCGATGATGATGTTGTTAGAAGAGGGATGAACACAAATTCAAATTTTTTTTATCATTCATGTGTACTCATTTACAAAAGAGTAATACACAATGACAAAAACAAAAACATAAAGCAAACACAACACAAACACCAATTGATTTTTAAGTGATTAAAAACTCATGATGCTTGCTCCACGGTGTACTCCTAGCGATAATCTATTATTTTTTGTCCTTCTCGGATATCTTTCAAAGGCGGAGAAATTTCTTACAAACCTATTCTTTTATAAAACATACAAACAAATACAAAAATACCATAGAGAATAAGAACAATACAAATGAAATACTTTACAATAATAAATCTTTATTTTAAGTACTTTTGGTCATTTTAAATTGCCTCTTAAGATATAGAAATACAATAACATTCTCCTCCAAAACTTTCAAGAATTGACATTTAGTAAATAATTCAAATCTTCAATGAAATTTTCTTTTATAATTAGTTTCAAGTCGTGGTTGAAACTATCCAACAATCTACTATTAGCATCAGCAGTCGATTGTTCCATTATAAATTCAAACGTTACACCGATAGAATGACTGTTTTCAGTTCAGCATTAATCACAACAGTCGACTTCTCATTAACATTAATTAACGGTCATACTATCAGTCGAGTTCCAAGCATTCTATCTGCTCCAACACTAATAATGTTTGATTGTTCCTCTCCATTAATCGACTGATGATAATCAATCGAGTTCCAAATATTCTATTCGCTCCACTGGTTGCTAGTCCAAGGTCTGCGATCTTTGATCACTTCAAATGGGTGATTCACTATTAATCACTTCAAGTGTCAGCAATCAACTGATAGATCATAGCACTCGATTGCTCATATCCTAAGCCCCCTTAAACCCATCAAATCTTGAATCGATCATTATTTCATTGCAGTCGACTGATACTTCTATTTCAATCTTACTAAGACTAAATTTTCACTCTGTCTAGTATCTGATTGATTTCATCCTGCCAAGACTTCTTCCACTTAACATCCAATCAATCTTGATTTTTCAAGATTTTCACCTGCTCAATATTTGATCAATTTTGACCCACCAAATCTTCACCATTGTAAATTGTAGGATCAAAATAAGCGCTAGATGGGGTGAATAGCACTCGTTGCTTATTGGTTCAAAACATATTTTTTTTAAATACGAAGCGAAAATATAAAACATAACATATAAAGATAGCTTGATTTTTTATTTGATTCACAATCATAGGTTGTTAGTCCAAGTCCCATGATCTTTGATCACTTCGAGTAGCCGATTCACTATTAATCTCTTTATTCGAAGAGAAAGAAATTCATCTCTTTACAAAGAATAGGGTGTGGTTACAAGCTTAGTGCCCTTTAAAAATTAAAGCAAAAAAAGGCAAAAAGAAATACAATGTTATCGACAAGATGGTTACTTGAAGTGAAGTTTGTTAGAGTAGCACACTATCACAAAAACTTTGGAATCGAAGATGTATATCAGTTGATTATTGATTTGATGATCTTTAATGTTCTAGTCGAGGCTATTTTTATAAACCTTTTCTAGTAGCCTAGAAGGACTTTTGGACATCCCTAGCTTGGCCTCGATCGAATCTGAGTCACTCAATCTTCATCCACTTTTGATTTCCTAGAACCCTTTCGGGCGCTCGAATGCTAACATATCCAAGCCTAGTAGAACTTTAATTCATTCAATTCAGCTACGCCTTATCTCCATCCAGTCACTTGGACTCCTTTTGATCACCTGGAGTTGGCATGGCAGGCAGTGTGGCCAATAAATCTCCACGTGCCACATCACTCTGAATCTGGACCAAATCTTGACTTGACCTAAATCTTGAATCTGGTCACTGGGAACTAAATGGGTCGCTCGGATTCCTCTAATTCACAATAATCTCTTCATCATAGAGGTATCATGTAAATAATATGATCAATATAGTTGGATAGTCACTTAATTGTCCAATCTCGTTTTTGAAATCTGAGTGGACCTCTTAGTCAGATCTTTTGGTGCAATCGATCTCAGGTCAAGATTTACCAAGCTCGAGTTGTGCTCGAGTTGAGTTTCGATATTTGACAATATGACAATAGGTTGATGGTGAGTGAAGGATGGTATGGGGCATCCAAAGGTTGTGTATGAAGAAGGAGATTTTTGGTGCAATCGTCATTGGATCAGGTCAATCGATGATGCATGTAGGTCAAGATTAGGCGTGAAGTCAAGTAGGTCAAGATTGACTAGATACTTGACAAGTGAGATATCTATGTGGTTCACGGAGAACTGAACACTTAGTAGTTGGAAGTCTAACAGGGAGTTGAAAAGTGAGAAATCCAAGTGGGTCATGAAGAATCAGAAACTTGATAGTCAGAAGGCTAACAGGGAGTCGACAAGTGAGAAATTCAAGTAGGTCATGGAGGACCAACACTTGGTGGTCGAAAGTCTAACAAGATATTAGCAAGTGAGAAGTCAAGTAGGTCAAGGTTGATCGAATACTTGACAAATAAAAAAATTCAGGTAGGTCAGGAAGGACTAGATACTTGGTGGTCAAAAGTCTAACAGGGAGTTGGCAAGTTGCAAAGATTAAGTGGGTCACAGTTGACTGGATACTTGGCATGAGATAGAAAGTCCAAATATATCAAGGAAGATCGGATGTTTGGTGAAGTGAAGTCTTGGTAAGTCAAGGTGATTAGAGGCTAGGTAAGTGAAGTCCTGGTAAGTCAAGGTGACCGAAGGCTAGACAAGTTAAACCCTGGCATGTCAAGGTGACTAGAGGCTAGGAAAGTAAAGTTCTAGTAGATCAAGGTGACCAAAGGCTAGGCAAGTGAAGTCCTGACATGTCAAGATGACCGAAGGCTAGGCAAGTGATGTTCTCGCAAGTCAAAGTAACCGGAGGTTAGGCAAGTAAAGTCCTGGTAGATCAAGGTGACTGGAGGCTAAGCAAGTGAAGTCATGATGGGTAAAGGTGGTTGGAGGCTAAGCAAGCAAAGTCCCAACAAGTCAAGGTGATTGGATGCTAGGCAAGTGAAGTCCCGATGAGTCAAGGTGACCAAATGCTCGGCAAGTGAAGTTTTGATAGGTCAAGGTGATAGGATGGCAGGAGAGGTTCTAGCATGTCAAGGGTGATCGGGTGTAGATGAGAAATGTCCTGATAAGTTGAGGTCAATCAAATACTAGGTGAAGCGAGAGTTGGCTTGAAATGAGACTGAGACTAAGGCATCAGTCGACTAGTGATGTCTACCAGTTGACTAATACCTCGCAGACTCCTCGGGTGCTCGAAAAGCTTTGTCGAGGCACTCGGGAATCTCATGATGGGTGCTCGGGTAGTCGACTGATGATTGATTTGTCGACTGGTCGTGGGTTCTTGAGAAGAAACTCGGGACTCGGGCGCTTAGGAAGCGGGTGTTAAGGAATTGCTCGGGGTCTAGTAGTTGATTGTCGTGGTGAGGCAATTGACTAGTGCTCAAGGACTCGAGCACTAGGCAAGCTCTGATGAGTGCTTGGGAAGGTGCTTGAGATACAGTGCTGGGAAAAGTCAACGCTCGAGAGCTGCTCAGGCGACGAGCACTCGGGTCGGTGCTCGACAAAGCTGACACACGTGAATGAGGCACGAAGGCGCTTGGGAATCGGTGTTGGGGATCTTTGGATGGTTAGGGGGTGAATAGCTTCTTTTGATTTCCTTCTACAAAATATTAGCAAAAGCAAAAAAAAAAAATTGAAAACTAGAATTGAAATTACAATAGTAATAATGCTAACTCCAAGATGTAACGTGGTTTAAGATGAATCTCCTACTCCACGGCAATCCTTAAAGTGGATCACCCCTTGCAAGCCTTCACTAAAACTCCTTTTGATGAAAACACCAAGGTGGAGAAGCCTTTTTTACAATGCAACCTCTTTCATTTACAAGATGATGAAGAATGATCTTAGGAGGAAGAGATTGAGAGCTCAAGAACTTGGAAGAAGGCTTTGGAAGCTTAGGAAGTAAGTATTTCTTGCAAGATCATTAACCTCCTCAAGCCACCAAGCCTTCCATTTTATAAAGAAACAGGCATTTGACTGTTTTTGTCCATTGAGCCCGATGCCAATTGATTGCTGCATACCAACAGTTGACTTTGACTAGTGCTACTGTTAATCGAATTCAACGGCTTCTAACGAAGCCTGATCTCGATCGTCACCACTTAATGAACAGTTGATCAGTTGACTGCTCATACCAATAGTTGACTACTATAAGTCAGCAGTCAACTGTCAAACATTCTATGTCTGTGTCCACTTAATTCAGTCGACTGGTAAACCCTAGCAGTCGACTAAATAGTGGCCAGTCGACTAGTCCAAAACACCAGTCGACTGCTAGAGTACAGTTCAGTAATTGAGCTACAGTCGACTACTCGAGTCTATTGTATCATAACCTCAGTCGACTGCTCGAGTCAATCTGAGTTCTCAAGTGCTAAACACTCGAGATCAGTAGGTTGGTTCAAGTACCAGTCAACTGACATACCTCAAGTATGACTATTTCATACTTGAAACTAACCCTAAGCCTAGACTTTCAAGCTCTTCCATCAATCTTGCGTCTACAGGATCCCTTCGAGTTCGCGACTCTTTCATCCTTACGCTTGCCTTCAAAAGCCTCCTTCGGTTTTGTCATGCTTTAGTGTCTTCCTTTGCTAAGGTTCATTTGAATTTATGCTGCCAAGACTATATACTTGGACATTATGCTGCCAAAATCTTATCCTTGGACTTCCTTACCAACATCCACTTGGACTTACGGCGTCAAGACTACACACTTGGTCTTATGCCGCCAAGTTCTCACTCTTGGACTTTTCTTGCTAAGACTTCACACTTAAACTTTCCTTGTACCTGTCACTCAATATCCATATTAGATCACAATGATTTCCTAACTATAAATGATTATCCAAACATAAAAAAGATTAATACATGGAGCTTACTTACACCAATAATCTTTCCCTTTTTGATGTTTGACAACCATTTAAGTTAAGTCTTTAAATATGCAATAGAAACATCATATGTCACAATATGAATTCTAACTTAAATCATTCCCTCTCCCCCTTTGACACACATAAAAAAGAGATAGGTAATTTGTTAAGAAATCATGTGTAAGGTTTTTATGCCTTGAATTAAGGAATAACATATACTTAAGTCCCCCCCTTAATCCAAGACACATTCTAACTTTAACATGTTGAGCAATACATGAAAACATAGATAAAGGTATTGTCCAACTTTGCACCAACAATTAAGTATGTTCACATAGGTTTTGGGTATATTGATATAGTAAACCTCCCCCTTAACCATTGCATCAATTAGTCCTACTCCCCCTTAATCCTTAAACAATTATCATTTTAATGATGTGCTAATCATATCATAGGATTAGGACTTCCTAGGACTAGTGATAAATGGTTAAATTAGGCTTAAGTTGAAGGTTTTGCCCGAAAGCTCTGATACCAATTGAAGAGTTTTTCTTATCGAGTCCGTTGTTGGATCGATGCGGTTCGCTAGAGGGGGGGGGTGAATAGCGAAAAACCTTTTTCTTTCGAATTCGTTTCAAGACAAATATACGCAGCGGAAATGTAAATGAAACAAAAAGAGACAAGTTTATTTTTTACTTGGTTCGTAGCCTTCGGCTACTACTCCAAGGCCCTAACGGTCCTAGACCGTGTACGGAGGGCAATTCACTAAAACACTCCTCCTCGTTGGAGGTAGAAGTTTGACGATTACAAAAAAACTTTCGAAACAAAATGATAGAGAGACAAACCCTCTCTTCTATTAAAGTAAAATGCAACAATAGAAAAACCTCGAGTAAAAGAGTTGCAATATTGAAAACAATAACAAGGATTATACCAACAACTAAAAAGAAAGACCTTAAGCTAGGGTTGTTGGCAGCACTTCGTTGTCGTAGAGTCGTCGGAGAGTCGCAGCGTTGCGGAAGCTTTTGAGCACTTAGAATTGATTCTGAAACCCTAGGTTTGGCCCTCCTTTTATAGCCTTTGAGCCCCTTTTCGAGAGGAACCCTAGCCAATCATAATTGAGCACCACTCCCCTTGAAATTTGGTGATAAACCTTGACTCCTCGAGGTTGATCCTTTGACCATCAGTCGACTGATGGCCATCATCGATCGTGATGGCGACATCGATCGATCTTGATTCGGCGATCGAGTCCTCCGATTGTGGCGCGGCAATCGAGTCCTGCTTGCCGCAGTCAAAATTAGCTCAACAAAAACATAATTTCGATGGTCGTCGACCATCTGATCTCGACCTAGACCATCTATAAGATGTCTTTGGTCGGATCTATGCTTAAGATTATCCCCGTAAAGAGGATACGACCTCACTTACGCTCGCACACACGAGCTTACCTTGATACTTACGTGTCGCTTTTGCTTCCGGCCTTCCACTTGGCTCCCTCCGAAGTCACTCAAGTGTCGCCTGACCACCGCGGCTTCCTCCGGGTGTCGCTAGCCTTCAGCTCCAGCTATAGCAATCTTCTGCACACTCGATTCAGCTCGTGAGAAAATGATATGATCTTAACTTTGTATCGTTTGCTATAATCAAAACTCAGGTTCGACTTAGGTGCCTATTGCACCAACAATCTCCCCCTTTTTGATTTATGGCAAACCCGCATACAAAGTTAAGAAAAATAAATTAAGTGCATTAAGTAAAATGAGTAAGAGATATGCATGAATGAGAAGGAGTATATAAAAACTCTTTTTCAAGTGCTCCCCCTTGAGAAATCCTCCCCCTTGACCGAAGGTGAGTACTTGAGAAGAGTTTTAACTTTCCCCCTTGATATTTGCTACTAAAAAAGAATTAAGTAACCGAAATTACTTAATATTGGCCATAGTATCTATAATTAGTTTTAAGTTAAGAAATCCCTTAACTTGTTTTGTTAACTTAAGGTTAAGTAAGCCTTGGCCATAAAAAAAATGATCCCTTAACTTTGGCCTTTTTTTTTTCTCCCCCTTTTGCCATATATCGAAAAGAGTGAGGGTGTGTGTGATAATAAAAAATAAGTTTTAATTTTAAAGTCCAAGCATGTTCCATATTATTTTGAAAATAATATACTGAAAATAAGTTCATCTATAAAATGTTCGACTCATATTTGGCTTGATTGATATAAAAGATCAACCAATCCTGGTCAGAGTCGGTTAGTATGTATGATTATACTCCGTGGTTCATAGCGATGCACTAGCTCTACATCTGGAACCAGGAGTAAGGTCCTAACATCTCACACCCATCTACGTGGCTAAGTACACAAACACATTAGTCCTATGTGTTGTGAGATGTACTGGCTCCTTAAATCTATAGGTGCATGATATCTAAGGTATGTCCTATGCTAGTTCCATGAAATTAAAGAAATAGTAGTAAGAACATATAATTTGCAAGTACCTATTCTATTACACACATGCCCAATTTTCGTCTTAATAGACTAAATTCGGCTTCGAGTAGGGGTTTAGTAAATAGGTCTGCCAAGTTAGACTTCGATTCGACGTATTCGAGTTGTATGGCTCCGTTGGCCACATGTTCTCGAATAAAATGGTGTTTGACCTCTATATGTTTGGTCCTAGAGTGACATATCGGATTCTTTGTAAGATTAATTGAACTAATGTTATCTACGTGAAGTTTAGTATTCGTAAAGTCTAACTTAAAGTCGCGGAGAGTGTGCTTCATCCAAAGAAGCTGCGTGACACACTCATCCATTGCGATGTATTCGGCTTCGGTGGTAGATAAAGCAACACAGTGTTGCTTCCTATTGCACCAACTCATTAGACTCGAGCCAAGAAGTTGACAACAACCACTTGTGCTCTTTCTATCGAGCTTACTACCGGCATAGTCCGAATCGGAGTAGCCGGTTAGTTCGAACTCGGTAGATCTAGGATACCAAATACCGACATTAAGTGTACCCTTTAGATATCTAAGGATACGCTTAACTAGGGTTAGGTGAGACTCCTTAGCACAGGTTTGAAACCTGGTGCACATACTTACTGCGAATAGGATGTCGGGTCGACTCGCAGTTAAGTATAGGAGACTTCCTATCGCGCTCCTATAGTACTTTAAGTCAATGGACTTACTTTCTAGGTCTTCTCCTATGTTAACATTAATTGCCATTGGGGTGTTTATTATCTTAGCGTCTTGCATTCCAAATCTTTTAATTAACTCCTTAGTGTATTTTTGTCGATATAGGTATATACCATCCTTAGTTTGTTTAATTTGTAGACCTAAAAAGAAACTTAACTCGCCTACCAAGTTCATTTCGAACTCACTTTCCATGAGTGAAACGAACTCGTTTAGTAAGGCTGAGTTAGAGGTTCCAAAAATTATATCGTCTACGTAAATTTAAGCTATGAATATTTCTTTACCTAAGGTTTTTACGAAGAGAGTTGGGTCAACTAACCTTGGTTAAACCCTTTTGACTTAAGATGGATTGAAAGTCTCTCGTACCAAGCTCGAGGAGCTTGTTTAAGTCCATAGAGAGCTTTCTTAAGTTTTAGAACATGGTCGGATTTATCTAGATTTTCGAATCCGGGGGATTGGCTAACATAAACTTCTTCTTTAATGTATCCATTTAGGAATGCCGACTTAATATCCATTTGAAACAGCTTAAATCCTCGATGTGCGGCATAAGCTAGTAACATTCGAATGGATTCGAGTCTAGCTACTGGGGCATAGGTTTCGTTGCAATCTAAGCCTTCGACTTGACTAAACCCTTTGGTGACTAACCTTGCCTTGTTTCTAACTACTTCACCTTTATCATCAAACTTATTTCGAAACACCCACCTTGTTCCAATTATCGTTTTGTCTTTAGGTGGTGGTACTAATTCTCACACTTCATTCCTAGTAAATTGAGCTAGCTCTTCTTGCATTGCAATAATCCAATCGGGATCAAGAAGAGCTTGTTCAATTGATTTGGGTTCTATCTTTGAAATTAAGGAAATTTGACTAAGGTTCTTATAGGATGCTCTAGTTCGAACTCCTAGATTAGGATCTCCTATCACTTGATCGATAGGGTGGTTAGTCTGAATCCTAGATTGGGTTGGGTTTGTGTCACCTAATGCTTGATCAATTGAGTGACTTGGTTGAACACTAGTTTCACTCGGATCACTTGTCACTTGGTCGACAAGAGAAGTTGGTTGATGTGGATTAGACTCGATCTCAGGGTTGGAGACGAGTTTGGTATCAGTGGGCTCAACACTTGGGGTCATTAAGGGTTTTGTAGGTTCGGGTACTTCATCGAACACTACATTAATAGTCTCTTCGACTTTAAGGGTATCGTGGTTATATACCCTATAGGCCCTACTCGTGGTTGAGTATCCTAAGAAGATTCCGGTGGAGGTTTTGGATTCGAATTTCCCTAGGTGGTTCTTAGTGTTTAAGATATGTACTTTACATCCAAATACCCTAAAGTACTTGATGTTGGGTACTTTATTGTGATAAATCTCGTACGAGGTCTTAAGGTGCCTCTTTACCATAAGGATCCTATTCTGGACATAGCAAGCCGTGCTAACGGCTTCTGCCCAAAACCTATCAGGTAGGTCGTATTCGTTCAACATGGTCCTAGCGGCTTCTTGTAGAGTTCGGTTTTTCCGCTCCACTAGACCATTTTGTTGAGGGGTCCTAGGGCAAGAGAATTCATGGTGGTATCTGTTTAGGTTACAGAAGTCGGTGAACCTTTGATTTTCGAATTCACCACCATGATCTCTTCTAAGTCTTTTAACCTTAAGATTTTTTTGATTCTCGATTAATTTGAATAGATTGATTAATCGATCTAGGGTATCATTTTTATGTTTGATGAACCTAACCCAGGTAAACCTGGAGTAGTCGTCAATTATGACTAAGCAATATTGACTTCTATTGAGTGACTTGGCTCCATGTGAATCGAATAGATCCATATGCAGGAGCTCAAGTACACTTGAGGTTTGTTCTTGGTTAGTTAACTTGTGTTGTGTCCTAGGTTGTTTTCCTTATTGACAAGCATTACAGATTTTATTAACCAAATTGTTGAGGTTGGGTAAGCCTCTGACTAAGCCACTCTGACTCATCTTGTGGACGAGTCTTGGGTGCGAGTGACCGAGTCGTCGGTGCCACAACCATGATTCCTCTTCCTGTGTCATAAGACATTTGGCTGAGGATTTGATTAAGTTAATTGTATAAATGTTATTTGTCCTAGTTCCTTTGAGTATTGTTTTAGCTGTTTTATTTGTTTTAATTACACATTCATTTTCTAAAAATATGACCTTATAGTTATTGTCACATAATTGGCTTACGCTAAGCAGGTTATATTCAAAATTTTCTACAAGTAATACATTTTTAATAACAAAATTCGAGTTAAGCTCGATATCACCTGATCCGATGATTTTGAGCTTGTCGTTATTCCCAAAGGCTACCGATCCTTATCGTTTGAATCGAAGCTTTGTGAATTTGAGTTGATCCCCGGTCATGTGTCGGGAGTAACCGTTGTCCAACATCCATTGATCCTACACACAAGGTGGTTGGATTGGATGTTAGATTTTTTATAATTTTTTTTTAAAAAAAATTGGTTGTAAGTTTTTAAACCTAGGTCATCTCACCTGTGTCTATATGATCAAGCATGTTATACTTATGTGGTTTTTGTGAGATGACTTCCAATTAAGTTGATTAAGTGGATTTAGGTTCAAGTAATTTTATGTTAGATTTGGATTTGACCCTAGGCTTGTCAAGTTTACCTTTTCAAGATCATGGCTTCTAGGTCGTGGCGAGGCGCAGAGGCCTTCTTTTATCGGATCATCGACCACTTCCTTAGACAAAGCCATTTTAAAAAAAATGATTAATTGACTCACCTAAGACTATTTCCTAGTCTAACTGGTTATTTTTAAAAAGAGGCTCCCCGAGGCTCAATCTTTTCGAAGAATTTTAGTTGGTTATGTTCGTGTTCTAAGTGAGTTCACAAGTTTTAAATCACAAACTTTCTAAGTTAAAGCATGCAATTTCTAAGTTAAAGCACAAACTTTCTAAGTTAAAACATGCAATTTCTAAGTTAAAGCACAAACATATTTTGTACTAGCTCCCCCTAGACCGTTGAATCGGTTCGGTCTATCCACATAGTGGATTTGGTCCTTGGGAATCCAGTACGGGTTGGATCCTAGAGTTGAAATCAAAAGGTTCTTAGGGACCCATGCTTGGACATGTTTCCTATGTCGACTTACAATCGACATATATGACCTATTAGTCGTGTTTGAGTTAAACCCTAGTCCAGCCTTGTTGTACACGGCCCTTTGAGATCCAAGTAGGAGGTCAAGTCCTTTGGATCCCGAAGTGAACCTTTCCAACGTGTTCCTAAGATCTTCGACTTGACTTTTCAAGAGTGAGTTCTCAACTTCGAGTTTTTCAACCCGAGTTGAGTCCTTCTCTTGAACTCGACTAGTCGAAGAGGTTAGGGAGACCTTGTGTTTGAGGAGTTTGACCTCCTCAACCAGGGTCTCGACCTTGGACTCGGATTTAACTAATTTCCTAGACAAAAACCTAACCGTATTTTGTAAAGTATTAAAAAAAAGTTCGACTTACTTTAAGGGTATCTTTTGAACCGGATGCGTATCCATGGCTTGACTTGAAGGTAGCTTCGTAGTCCGAGTCATCCTCAGGTTCTGACTCAAGTTCAGGTTCGGTCTCCGTGTCTGACTCAATTGATTTCGCCATGAAGACGTGGTCTTCGTCTTCTTCGGATGACGCTTCTTCCCATGTCGCGTTGAGGGCCTTCTTGTGCTTAGGTGCTTTGTGGTTGAGCTTGGGGCACTCGGACTTGATATGTCCAAACCTGTTACACTCATAACACATAATATTAGAACTTTTAGTCTTACCTTGGTTGGGTCGAGTCGTGGTTCGCTTTCGTCCCTTGACTATCCTTCGAGCTAGGTTCATTAGCTCGGCAGTCAATTCCGGGTCAACTTCTTCTTCGGACTCGTCTTCCTCCTCGGTTGGTGGTGGCTTGCTTGCGATTTTCTTCTTCTTTGAACCTACAAACAAGGCTATACCCCTCTCGGGTTCCGAGTTGGACTGCTCATGTAATTCGAAATCTGAGAATAATTCATCTAACCTAATTTTAGAAAGATCTTTGGAGACCTTGTCGGCATCGACCATGGATGCCCACAAGGTAGTCCTCGGAAAAGAGTTTAGAACATACCTTATAAGGTCGCGGTTTTCAACCTTTTGCCCGATTGCGTGTAGGTTGTTGACTATGTCTTGGACACGGGCGTGGAGTTGCGTCGCAGACTCGTGTTCCTGCATTTTTAGTGTGTACAATTTATTGAACAACAAATCGCATTTGCAAACCTTAGCTTGATCCGATCCTTCGTGTAACTCGATTAGTTTTGTCCAAAGATCCTTTGTGCTTATGAAGGGGCCGACGCGATTTAGCTCCTCCTTGGATAGGCCGCATTGGAGGATTTGTGTTGCCTTGGTGTCGGCTTCGACTTGTCGTTTTGTCGCAATGGTCCATTGATCATAATCCAAGGAGTCACCCACTTCATTAGTCGGAAGTGTGAAACCCGTTTGGATTATGATCCACATCTCGATTTGGGTTTTGAGAAAGTATTCCATCCGACCCTTCCAATAACGGAAGTCATCTTCGTTGTAAAACGGAGGTCGGACGGTGCTAAAACCCTCGAGATGGGCCATTAGAACAAAAGACCGAAGGAGACGAAGACGAAGAAACTAGCAATGACAAAAACACGAAAACAAGTACCAAGACTCGCGTCTTGGATTAGTAGTGCGGGAGAAAAACTTAACAAAGCGAAATAAATAAAAAAAACAGAATTAAAAGAAAAATAAATCTGTAAAAAAGGCTAGATTGGTGGTTTCACCAAATCTTAGCAACCCCCGGCTCTGATACCAATTGTTGGATCGATGCGGTTCGCTAGAGGGGGGGGGTGAATAGCGAAAAACCTTTTTCTTTCGAATTCGTTTCAAGACAAATATACGCAGTGGAAATGTAAATGAAACAAAAAGAGACAAGTTTATTTTTTACTTGGTTCGTAGCCTTCGGCTACTACTCCAAGGCCCTAACGGGCCTAGACCGTGTACGGAGGGCAATTCACTACAACACTCCTCCTCGTTGGAGGTAGGAGTTTGACGATTACAAAAAAACTTTCGAAACAAAATGATAGAGAGACAAACCCTCTCTTCTATTAAAGTAAAATGCAACGATAGAAAAACCTCGAGTAAAAGAGTTGCAATATTGAAAACAATAACAAGGATTATACCAACAACTAAAAAGAAAGACCTTAAGCTAGGGTTGTTGGCAGCACTTCGTTGTCGTAGAGTCGTCGGAGAGTCGCAGCGTTGAGGAAGCTTTTGAGCACTTAGAATTGATTCTCAAACCCTAGGTTTGGCCCTCCTTTTATAGCCTTTGAGCCCATTTTCGAGAGGAACCCTAGCCAATCATAATTGAGCACCACTCTGTTGGATCAATGCGGTTCGCTAGAGGGGGGGGGTGAATAGCGAAAGAAAAAACTTTTTCGAATTCGTTTCAAGACAAATATACGCAGCGGAAAGATAAGCAAAACAAAAAGTAAAGGAGACAATAGAAACAAGATATTTACTTGGTTCGTAGCCGAAGGCTACTACTCCAAGGCCCTAGTGGTCCTTGACCACGCACGGAGGGCAAATCACTAAACAAACTCCTCCTCCTTGGAGGTAGGAGTTAATCGATACAAAAAAACTTGAGGTAGAGGGACACTCCCCCTCTCCTCGTTACGATAGAAAAATAGCTTCGAAGAATGTAAATGAGCAACGACACTAAAATTAAAACCGACGTACAAAAATAAAGGAAATGAAACCTAGACGTCGGAGAAGAAGAAGCACGTTGTTGTCGGTAGCTTTGCGGAGACTTTTTGGAAGCTTAGAATTATTGTGAAACCCTAGGTTTGGCCCTCCTTTTATAGCCTTTGAGCCCCTTTTCGAGTGGGTCTTCAACCAATCACAAATGGACACCAAACCGCTTTGAGGTGGAGTGATAAGCCTTGACTCCTTGAATCTGATCATTGACCATCAGTCGACTGATGGCCATCATCACGATCGATGGCAAAGATCACGATTGATGACCTTCTGGCAATGATCGATACACGCAATCGAGTCCTCCAAGCCGGGCAATGACCGATGCTGCCGCAAGTCAAAGTTAGCTCAATAAAAACATAATTTCGATGGTCGTCGACCATCCGATCTCGACCTAGACCATCTATAAGATGTCTTTGGTCGGATCTATGCTTAAGATCATCCCCGTAAAGAGGATACGACCTTACTTACTCTCGCACACACGAGCTTACCTCGATACTTACGTGTCGCTTTTGCTTCCGGCCTTCCACTCGATTCCTTGGCCCTCCAAGTAACTCGAGTATCGCCGACCACCGCGGCTTCCTCCGGTGTCGCTAGCCTTCACCCAGCTATATCAATCTTCTGCACACTCGATTCAGCTCGTGAGAAAACAAAATAGACTTAACTTTGTGTCTTTGCTATAATCAAAAACACAGGTTCGATTTCGGTGCCTCACTGCACCAACAATCTCCCCCTTTTTGATATATGGCAAAAACACACAAAGTTAAGGAAATTAAGTGCATGAAACAGTAAAGACAATAAGCAAAAGTAGGAGTAGTAAAAATATTTCTCAAGTACTCCCCCTTGAGGAAACCTCCCCCTTGACCGAGGGTGAGTCTTGAAGAAAGACCTTAATCCTCCCCCTTGAGGGTTGCTTTAAGTAATTAACATTACTTAAAGTTAGCTTTAGTAAAACGTTTTAGTTAAGCCCTTTCTCCCTCTTAAGTAAAACATTAACGACATAAATAAGTTAAGAATTCTCTTAACTTGGCCTTTTGTATTCTCTTAACTTCGCCTTTTGTTAAAAGTTAAATAAGTTTTCAAAACCTAAAGTTAACTTTTGGTTTAAACATGAAGTAAGAGTAAAAAAAATTTTGACCCCTTAACTTGGTCTTTTTCTCCCCCTTTTGCCGTATATTAAAAAGAGTAAGGAGTGTGTGGAGACCAAAATAAGTGCTAAATTTAAAGTCCAAGCATGTTCCACATTTTTTATTAAAAAATAATATATTGAAAATAAGCTCATCTATGAAATGTTCGACTCATATTTGGCTTGATTGATATGAAGGATCAACCAGTCCTGGTCAGAGTTGGTTAGTATGTATGATTATACTCCGTGGTTCATAGCGATGCACTAGCTCTACATCTGGAACCAGGAGTAAGGTCCTAACATCTCACGCCCATCTACGTGGCTAAGTACACAAACACATTAGTCCTATGTGTTGTGAGATGTACTGGCTCCTTAAATCTATAGGATCATGATATCTAAGGTATGTCCTATGCTAGTTCCATGAAAAAGTAAGAAATAGTAGTAAGAAAATATAATTTGCAAGTTCCTATTCTATTACGCACATGCCTAATTTTCGTCTCAAGAGACTAAATTCGGCTTCGGGTAGTGGTTTAATAAATATGTCTGCTAGGTTAGACTTCGAGTCAACATATTCGAGTTGTATGGAGCCGTTGGCTACATGTTCTCGAATGAAATGGTGTTTTACCTCTATATGCTTTGTCCTTGAATGACATATAGGATTCTTAGTTAGATTTATCGAACTTATGTTGTCTACAAAAATTTTAGTTTTGGTGAAGTCCAACCTAAAGTCTCGGAGAGTGTGCTTCATCCAAAGAAGCTGAGTTACACACTCACCCATCGCAACGTATTCGGCTTCGGTAGTAGATAAGGCAACACAATGTTGCTTCCTACTGCACCAACTCACTAGACTTGAGCCGAGTAGTTGACAACAACCACTCGTGCTCTTTCTATCGAGTTTACTACCGGCATAATCCGAATCGGAGTAGCCGATTAGTTCGAACTCCGTAGATCTAGGGTACCAAATACCAACGCTAGTTACCCTTAAGATATCTAAGGATACGCTTAACTAGGGTTAGGTGAGACTCCTTAGCAGGTTTGAAACTCGGCATACTCATCGAATAGGATGTGGGTCGACACAGCTTAAGTATAGGAGACTTCCTATCGCGCTCCTATAGTACTTTAAGTCAATGGACTTACTTTCTAGGTCTTCTCCTATGTTAACATTAATCGCCATTGGGGTGTTTATTATCTTAGCGTCTTGCATTCCAAATCTTTTAATTAACTCCTTAGTGTATTTTTGTTGATATAGGTATATACCATCCTTAGTTTGTTTAATTTGTAGACCTAAAAGAAACTTAACTCGCCTACCAAGTTCATTTCAACTCACTTTCCATGAGTGAAACGAACTCGCTTAGTAAGCTGAGTTAGAGGTTCCAAAAATTATATCGCCTACGAGATTTGAGCTATAAATATTTCTTTACCTAAGGTTTTTACGAAGAGAGTTGGGTCAACTAAGCCTTGGTTAAACCCTTTGACTTAAGATGGATTGAAAGTCTCTGCACAAGCTCGAGGAGCTTGTTTAAGTCCATAGAGAGCTTTCTTAAGTTTTAGAACATGGTCGGGTTTATCTAGATTTTCTAACTGGGGTTGGCTAACATAAACTTCTTCTTTAATGTATCCATTTAGGAATGCCGACTTAACATCCATTTGAAATAGCTTAAATCCTCGATGTGCGGCATAAGCTAGCAACATTCGAATGGATTCGAGTCTAGCTACTAGGGCATAGGTTTCGTCGTAATCTAAGCCTTCGACTTGACTAAACCCTTTGGCGACTAACCTAGCCTTGTTTCTAACTACTTCACCTTTATCATCAAGCTTATTTCTAAACACCCACCTTGTTCCAATTATCGTTTTGTCTTTAGGTGGTGGTACTAATTCCCACACTTCATTCCTAGTAAATTGAGCTAGCTCTTCTTGCATTGCAATAATCCAATCGGGATCAAGAAGAGCTTGTTCAATTGATTTGGGTTCTATCTTTGAAATTAAGAAAATTTGACTAAGGTTCCTATAGGATGCTCTAGTTCGAACTCCTAGATTAGGATCTCCTATCACTTGATCGATAGGGTGGTTAGTCTGAATCCTAGATTGGGTTGGGTTTGTGTCACCTAATGCTTGATCAATGGGGTGACTTGGTTGAACACTAGTTTGACTCGGATCACTTGTCACTTGGTCAACAAGAGAAGTTGGTTGATGTGGATTAGACTCGATCTCAGGGTCGGAGACGAATTTGGTATCAGTGGGCTCAACACTTGGGGTCATTAAGGGTTTTGTAGGTTCGGGTACTTCATCGAACGCTACATTAATAGTCTCCTCGACTCTAAGGGTGTCGTGGTTATATACTCTATAAGCTCGACTTGTAGTCGAGTATCCTAGAAAGATTCCGGTCGTGGTTTTGGATGCAAATTTACCTAGGTAATCCTTAGTGTTTAAGATATGTACCTTACACCCAAATACCCTAAAGTACTTGATGTTAGGTATTTTATTGTGATAAATCTCGTACGAGGTCTTAAGGTGCCTCTTTACAATAAGGATCCTATTCTGGACATAGCAAGCCGTGCTAACGGCTTCTGCCCAAAACCTATCGGGTAGGTCGTATTCGTTCAACATGGTCCTAGCGGCTTCTTGTAGAGTTCGGTTTTTCCGCTCCACTATGCCATTTTGTTGAGGGGTCCTAGGGCAAGAGAATTCATGGTGGTATCCGTTTAGGTTACAGAAGTCGGTGAACCTTTGATTTTCGAATTCACCACCATGATCGCTTCTAAGTCTTTTAACCTTAAGGTCTTTTTGATTCTCGATTAATTTGAATAAATTGATTAATTGATCTAGGGTATCACTTTTATGCTTGATGAACCTAACCCAGGTAAACCTGGAGTAGTCGTCAATTATGACTAAGCAATATTGACTTCTATTGAGAGACTTGGCTCCATGTGAATCGAATAGATCCATATGCAGGAGCTCAAGTACACTTGAGGTTCGTTCTTGGTTAGTTAACTTGTGTTGTGTCCTAGGTTGTTTTCCTTGTTGACAAGCATTACAGATTTTATTAACCAAGTTGTTGAGGTTGGGTAAGCCTCTGACTAAGCCACTCTGACTCATCTTGTGGACGAGTCTTGGGTGCGAGTGACCGAGTCGTCGGTGCCACAACCATGATTCCTCTTGCCGTGTCATAAGACACTTAGTTGAGGAGTTGGTTAAGTTGATCGTATAAATGTTGTTATTTCTAGTTCCTTTAAGAATTGTTTTAGCGGTTTCGTTGGTATTAATTACACATTCATTTTCTAGAAATATAACCTTATAGTTATTATCAAACAATTGGCTTACACTAAGTAAGTTATATTTAAAATTCTCTACAAGTAATACATTTTTAATAACAAAATTCGTGTTAAGCTAGATATCACCTGATCCGATGATTTTGAGCTTGCCGTTATTCCCAAAGGCTACCGATCCTTGTCGTTTGAATCGAAGCTTTGCGAATTTGAGTTGATCCCCGGTCATGTGTCGGGAGCAACCGCTGTCCAACATCCATTGATCCTACACACAAGGTGGTTGGATTGGATGTTAGATTTTTTGTTAAGAAAATTGGTTGTAAGTTGTTAACCCTAGGTCATCTCGCCGGAGTCTATATGATCAAGCATGTTATACTTATGTGTTTTTTGAGATGACTTTCAATTAAGTTGATTGAGTGGATTTAGGTTCAAGTAATTTTATGTTAGATTTGGATTTAACCCTAGGCTTGTCAAGTTTACCTTTTCAAGATCATGGCTTCCAGGTCGTGGCGAGGCACAGGGGCCTTCTTGTTAGGGCAATCTCTTATTGTAATATGGTTTTGATGGTGTGGCAAAGGGTTTAAGTTAGTTTGATATGTTGATGTGATATGTGCGTTGAAGTCGTGCAGGACTTAGTAATTCGCACATGGAGCCGTGGCGAGTTTCACATCTCATGACTCGTGCCTTGAGTCGGTGAAGGATAGCTTTGCGGAAGCCGTGCGCTTGGAGCATCCGAGGGACCGCCGGACGAGAAGCTTGGAGTGAAGACGGAGGAAGTAGACTTCGAGGCAAGAGACGCGAAGGAGCATTGCAGAGCCGTGCGCCTGATGCTGCCGAGGGACGTGGCCGAGAACGAAGAGAACTTCGAAGGCGAGGGACTCCGAGAAATGAGAGTGAGCGATTGTAACCCGGGGAAGGGTAGCTCTTAGGTGAAACTTGGCCATTTGGCCAAGTGTCGGATGGGTTTTTCGACACCCGCCGATCCGCTATGTCATGGCCCGATCGCTTCCGAGTCGAGTGAGTTCGACTGGTATACGACTGATTGGATTGTGGCCAGCAATGATCGCCATACGTGGGGCCGATCGCCAAGACCATCGATCCGGCGGCCGTGATCGATCAATAGGGTTTCGGCCACAGAACCGTTCGTAGCCGACTGGGCCGTCGACTACGGAGGCATCAGTCGACTGATGAGGTCCATCAGTCGACTGCCAAGAGTTCCGTTGGACTACAACGGTCGGGATCCGACGTGTTCGGAGGCCGTTGTAGTGACGGCAGTCGACTGCCAAGGGCGGCAGTCGACTGGTGGCGGCCAACGGGAAGAAAACAGCCCTCTCTATAAAAAGAGAGGGTGTAAGCCTTTGAGAGGCTAATGCTCATACTCCAAACGATCTTCCTAGTGCCCCACAAGCTCTAAACTCTTCTTACTCGCTTTTACTCCATTCTATTGTAAGAAGAGTGATCTTGGTTGTAAAGGTTACCTCCACCTAGCTTGGTGCAAAGGAGAGACCATTTAGTGGATTGGTTTAACGGAGTGATTCACCGAGGACGAATCGGGGACCGTGGATTAGCGGCGTAGCCGTGAACCACGTTATACCATCGTGTTAGCGTTTGTTTTATTGTTTGTCTTTTGCTTTGTATTTGTATATTCCGCTTGCGCTAATCTTTTGTAGACGAGCAATTTACGACGTCAAACATACGAGGGCTATTCACCCCCCTCTAGCCGGCCATCCGATTCCCTTCAAGTGGTATCAGAGCCGAGGAAAGCTTGTCGAGGACTAACCGCCACAACAAGCAACTTTTAAAATGGCCGGCTCCAACATCCATCCTCCGAAGTTTGAAGGAGAATTCGCTTGGTGGAAGAAGCGAATGGAGGTATTTTTCGAAACGGATTTTGATATAATGATTACAATGGAATCCGGTTTCATTTTGCCTAGGGATGAAGAAGGGAAGCCAATAGAGAAATCTAGGTGGACCAAAAGGCAAAGGGAAGAGCACCTTGCAAATTCAAAAGCCAAACATCATCTCTTCAATGTGCTCCCCCAACAAGAAATCAACCGAATAGGAGAATGCCTAAGCGCCAAGGAGATGTGGGAGAAGCTAATTGAGCTTCATGAAGGCACATCCGAGGCAAAGCTAGCAAGGAGAGATCTCCTCCGCTCCCAACTATCCAACATCAAATTAGAAAAGGGAGAAAAGGTAATTTCTTTGCATTCTAGATTCAAAGAAATTTTAAATGGACTAACAAGTGTAGGTGAGAAGCTATCAAACCGGGATATGGTAATGAAGGCCATAGATGCCTTTCCCCGGTCCTCAAAGTGGAGCTCCATGGTGGATTCGTTCTACATCTCCAAGAACTTGGAAGTAAGTACCTTGGAGGAATTTTTCTCAACAATGGAGCTCCACGAAACTAGGCTTGAAGGAATACTAGAGGAGCCTAGAATTCAACCTTCAAGGGGAGTAGCCTTGTTGGCAAACAAGGGAAAGAAGAAGATGGAAATCCCCTCCTCCTCTGATGACGAAGCATCTTCCTCCTACTCCATGGATAGCACCGAAGAAGCCTATATGGTAAGGAGGGTAAGATGTGCATTTAAGAATTTTAGATTTGATAAATCTAATGATAGGAATAGAAGACCAAGGGGGAAGGTCATATGCTACAATTGCCAAGGAGAAGGGCACATAAGGGACAATTGTCCTCTCCTAAACAAGAGCAAGGAAGAAAGGAAAAAGAAAGAAGAAAAGAAGAAGAAAAAGGGGAGCAAGAAAAAGAAGGAAGAGGAGAAGAAGACAAAGGAGAAGGGAAAGGCTAAGGCTCTCAAGGCAAGGACTTGGGATGATCCATCCTCATCCTCCTCCTCATCATCGGATGAGGAGAATGCCTTTGTCACCAATTTGGCCTTGATGGCCTTTGATGACTTGGATTGCTCTTCATCCAAAAATGAAGGATCAAGCTCAAATGGGGAGAGCTCAAATGAAGGGGGAGCTTCTACATCCTCCTCATCCGAAGAAGAAGAGGACATGGAAACTATGGTAACAAATCTAACCCCTAAGAAAATAGTTTCCATGGTTTCTAGCTTAACTAGAGATTTATTTAGAGCTAAGAAGAAAAACAAAAGCATGCTAGATCAAATTAAGGACCTAGAAAATAAACTAGAAAATGCATGCTTAAATGATAATATTTCTTCTAGCTTAAATGATGCATGCTCACATGATTATATGCCTTTAGATGTTAATGATGCATGCATAGAGGAAAATAGGGCATTAAGGGAAAAGGTAGATTATTTAACCAAAGCCCTAGAGAAATTCACAATTGGCTCCAACACCTTAAAAATGATCTTAGGGAGCCAAAGAGCTAGTTTCAACAAGAAAGGCCTAGGATACAAAGAAAAGAAAAATGAAAAGGCCTATAAATGCCTAATAGCTAGGGGACAAGATAAGAAGAAGGTAATTGCTAGAAAATGGATCCCCAAGGAATATCTAGTGAACCCAATAGGAAAGAACTTATTTTGGGTTCCGAAATCCATCCTTAAGGGTTAGAATAACCCTAGGGTAGTCAACCACATGGTCCTAACCTATATCATATTTTGGTTGACTTAGGATGACGGGACAACATTTTTTTTTTTAAGTGTTGGGTGATGATAATGTACCCATAAATAGGTAATAATGCTTAAATCATAATGATTGATGTAATTCCTATGTGTATTTACAATCATGATTTATGTTTTTGAAATTTGGCACGTTATCATAAGAAATAGGTTTGAATCATGCTTTAGGTAATACTTTGTTTATTATCATCATAAAATACCTAATGCATGATTATAATTTGATGAAAACATGTATTTCATGATCATAATGTAGAATTCATTCATATATATCATTATGATCATGTTAATTGTTAGGATGATACTTAACCATGATAGAATTGCATGAATATATTGGTTAAGTATATACAAATACCCCCCTAGGATGCATCTCACACTCACTATAGGCTAACTTGATTGAAAACTTAGCATGGGTGAGATATTAGGATGATATAAATGTCCACTAATGCCTATGGCATTTAGATGGTCATTTAAAGCATCAAAATAGCAATAATAGACCAATCATGGGGAAGGCTTATGTTTAATTCATAGACATATTGCCCAAAGATCATGGTTGGATATTTCATATGTTTTCAAAACAATTTCTTACCGTAAAATACATGTATTCATGTTTTGAAACAATGGGATGCAAAACTAGGTAGCTAACTTGATACTAGAATGATCAAAAACCTAGTGGTTTTTAGAGCTTTTGGATTTTTGGCAAAAACAAGAAAATATAATGAGTTTTCATGAAAAACTATTTTTCATTGATAGATATACTTAAAAGAAATATGTTCCTCAAATTTCATGATTTTTCGAATTTTCTGGAATTTATAATGCATTTCTGAAATTGGCCCGTAAAATCAAAAATTTGATTCTTTACTACCGATCATTGCCATCGATAGCAATGATCCGGTGGCCTATAAATCAGAACATTGAAGGTCGAATTCAGTTTGTAAACCTACAACAAGTGGTAGAAATATACTTGATGCCATCAACAAGTGGTACCCAATTTTAAATCAACTTGTCATATTTTCCCTCCATTATACTTGATGCCATGAGCTTATAACTTAGTGTTAATCTTTTTGATGGTGTCAAAGGGGGAGAAATAAGTATGTTTAAGTTAATTACTTTAGGGGGAGAAATATATTTTAAGGGGAGAAATATATGATAGGGGGAGAAAATTTGCATAGAGAGTTTCATGGATTAAGGGGGAGTTGCATGTTGCTATATCATGTTTATCTTTACATGCTTTCTTACCTTAGAATTTATATCAAATGTTTTTACCTAACTTAAACGGATTGCCACACATCAAAAAGGGGGAGATTGTTAGGGCAATCTCTTGCCGTAATATGGTTTTGATGGTGTGGCAAAGGGTTTAAGTTAGTTTGATATGTTGATGTGATATGTGCGTTGAAGTCGTGCAGGACTTAGTAATTCGCACATGGAGCCGTGGCTAGTTTCACATCTCATGACTCGTGCCTTGAGTCGGTGAAGGATAGCTTTGCGGAAGCCGTGCGCTTGGAGCATCCGAGGGACCGCCGGACGAGAAGCTTGGAGTGAAGCCGGAGGAAGTAGACTTCGAGGCAAGAGACGCCGAAGGAGCATTGCAGAGCCGCGCCGATGTCGCCGAGGACGTGGCCGAGAACGAAGAGAACTTCAAGGCGAGGGACTCCGAAATGAGAGTGAGCGATTGTAACCCGGGAAGGGTAGTTTAGGTGAAACTTGGCCATTTGGCCAAGTGTCGATGGGTTTTCCGACACCACGACTACCATGTCATGGCCGATCGCTTCCGAGTCGAGTGAGTTCGACCGGTATACGATCGATCGATTCAGCAGCGATCGCCATACGTGGGCGGCCGATCGCTAAGATATCGATCGATCAAGGCGAATGATCGATCAATAGGGTTTCGGCCATTGAACCGCTCGTAGCCGATCGGGCAAATCGACCACGAGATTAGTCGTCGATGAGGTCCATCAGTCGACTGCCAAGAGTTCCGTTGGACTACAACGGTCGGGATCCGACGTGTTCGGAGGCCGTTGTAGTGACGGCAGTCGACTGCCAAGGGCGGCAGTCGACTGGTGGTGGCCAACGGGAAGAAAACAACCCTCTCTATAAAAAGAGAGGGTGTAAGCCTTTGAGAGGCTAATGCTCATACTCTAAACGATCTTCCTAGTGCCCCACAAGCTTTAAACTCTTCTTACTCGCTTTTACTCCATTCTATTGTAAGAAGAGTGATCTTGGTTGTAAAGGTTACCTCCACCTAGCTTGGTGCAAAGGAGAGACCATTTAGTGGATTGGTTTAACGGAGTGATTCACCGAGGACGAATCGGGGACCGTGGATTAGCGGCGTAGCCGTGAACCACGTTATACCATCGTGTTAGCGTTTGTTTTATTGTTTGTCTTTTGCTTTGTATTTGTATATTCCGCTTGCGCTAATCTTTTGTAGACGAGCAATTTACGACGTCAAACATACGAGGGCTATTCACCCCCCTCAGGGGCCTTCTTTTATCGGATCATCGACCACTTCCTTAGACAAAGCCATTTTCAAGAAAATGATGACTTGACTCACCTAAAATTATTTCCTCGTCTAACTAGTTATTTTTGAAAAGAGGCTCCCCGAGGCTCAATCTTTTCGAAGAATTTTAGTTGGTTATGTTTTTGAAAAGAGGCTCCCCGAGGCTCAATCTTTTCGAAGAATTTTAGTTGGTTATGTTTTTGAAAAGAGGCTCCCCGAGGCTCAATCTTTTCGAAAAATTTTAGTTGGTTATGTTTTTGTTCTAAGTGAGTTCACAAGTTTTAAAGTACAAACTTTCTAAGTTAAAACATGCAATTTCTAAGTTAAAGCACAAACATATTTTGTACTGGCTCCCCCTAGACCGTTGAATCGGTTCGGTCTATCCACATAGTGGATTTGGTCCTTGGGAACCCAGTACGAGTTAGATCCTAGAGTTGAAATCAAAGTGGTCTTAGGGACCCATGCTTGGACACATTTTTTATGTCTACTTACGATCGACATATACGACCTATTAGTCGCGTTTGAGTTAAACCCTAGTCCAGCCTTGTTGTACACGACCCTTTGAGATCCAAGTAGGAGGTCAAGTCCTTTGGATCCTGAAGTGAACCTTTCCAACGTGTTCCTAAGATCTTCGACTTGACTTTTCAAGAGAGAGTTCTCAACTTCGAGTTTTTCAACCCGAGTTGAGTCCTTCTCTTGAACTCGACTAGTCGAAGAGGTTAGGGAGACCTGGTGTTTGAGGAGTTTAACTTCCTCAACTAGGGTCTCGACCTTGGACTCGGATTTAACTAATTTCCTAGACAAAAACCTAACCGTATTTTGTAAAGTATTAAATAAATTTCGACTTACTTTAAGGGTATCTTTTGAACCGGATGCGTATCCGTGGCTTGACTTGAAGGTAGCTTCATAGTCCGAGTCAGTCATCCTCGAGTTCGACTCAAGTTCAGTTCGGTCTCGTCCGACTAATCGACCGCCATGAAGACGTGGTCTTCGTCTTCTTCGGATGACGCTTCTTCCCATGTCGCGTTGAGGGCCTTCTTGTGCTTAGGTGCTTGGTGGTTGAGCTTGGGACACTCGGACTTGATGTGTCCAAACCTGTTACACTCATAACACCTAATGTTAGAACTTTTAGATTTACCTTGGTTGGGTCGAGTCGTGGTTCG
Organism: Wurfbainia villosa; assembly: GCA_025175895.1. Lineage (NCBI taxonomy): Eukaryota > Viridiplantae > Streptophyta > Magnoliopsida > Zingiberales > Zingiberaceae > Wurfbainia > Wurfbainia villosa. The sequence continues at coordinate 98,474,728 of CM045990.1, forward strand.
CTTTCGTCCCTTGGCTATCCTTCGAGCTAGGTTCATTAGTTCGGTAGTCAACTCCGGGTCAACTTCTTCTTCGGACTCATCGTCCTCCTCGGGTGGTGGTGGCTTGCTTGCGATTTTCTTCTTCTTTGAACCTGCAAACAAGGCTATACCCCTCTCGGGTTCCGAGTTGGATTGTTCATGTAATTCGAAAAACCAAAAGAGATCTACTAACCTAATTTTAGAAAGGTCCTTGGAGACCTTATAGGCATCAACCATGGATGCCCATAAGGTAGTCCTCGGAAAAGAGTTTAGGACATACCTAATAAGGTCGCGGTTTTCGACCTTTTGCCCGATTGCGTGTAGGTTGTTGACTATGTCTTGGACACGGGCGTGAAGTTGCGTCGCGGACTCGTGTTCCTGCATTTTTAGTGTGTACAATTTATTGAATAACAAATCACGTTTGCAAACCTTAGCTTGATCCGATCCTTCGTGTAACTCGATTAGTTTTGTCCAAAGATCCTTTGCGCTTATGAAGGGGCCGACGCGATTTAGCTCCTCCTTGGATAGGCCACATTGGAGGATTTGTGTCGCCTTGGCATCGGCTTCGACTTGTCGTTTTGTTGCAACGGTCCATTGATCATAATCCAAGGAGTCACCCACTTCATTAGTCGGAAGTGTGAAACCCGTTTGAATTATGAACCACATCTCAATTTGGGTTTTGAGAAAGCATTCCATCCGACCTTTCCAGTAACGAAAATCATCTCCGTTGTAAAACGGAGGTCGGACGGTGCTAAAACCCTCGAGATGGGCCATTAGAACAAAAAGACAGGGAGACTAAAATGAAAACCTAGCAACAACAAAAACACACGAACGTACCTAGACTTTCGTGTTGGATTAGTAGTTCGGGAAATAAAAAGACATAATCGAAAAATAGAAAGTTAAGCAAATAAATAAGAAACTAAATAAAAAGTAAGTACTCACAACATTCGATGTCCCCGAAAGGCTACTAAACTTAGTTTTTTGAGGATGAAAATAGCTTGTAAAGGGGGTAAACACCCGTAAGAAGTGTAGATCTCTGGGAGAGCTTTGATTTGGTAGGTAGACCGTGTCGTGGGTCGACTTGTACGCGAAAAGTTATGCCCGTTTGACTGGCTACTCCAAAAGCGAATACTTGCAAAACAAAATCAACGAGAGTACCAAGACTTCGTCTTGGATTAGTAAAAGGGAGAAAAATTTAAACGAACGAAAAACAAATCTGTGAAAAAAAGTTAGATTGGTGGTTTCACCAAATCTAAGCGCCCCCGGCTCTGATACCAATTGTTGGATCAATGCGGTTCGCTAGAGGGGGGGGGGGTGAATAGCGAAAGAAAAAACTTTTTCGAATTCGTTTCAAGACAAATATACGCAGCGGAAAGATAAGCAAAACAAAAAGTAAAGGAGACAATAGAAACAAAATATTTACTTGGTTCGTAGCCGAAGGCTACTACTCCAAGGCCCTAGTGGTCCTTGACCACGCACGGAGGGCAAATCACTAAACAAACTCCTCCTCCTTGGAGGTAGGAGTTAATCGATACAAAAAAACTTGAGGTAGAGGGACACTCCCCCTCTCCTCGTTACGATAGAAAAATAGCTTCGAAGAATGTAAATGAGCAACGACACTAAAATTAAAATCGACGTACAAAAATAAAGGAAATGAAACCTAGACGTCGGAGAAGAAGAAGCACGTTGTTGTCGGTAGCTTTGCGGAGACTTTTTGGAAGCTTAGAATTATTGTGAAACCCTAGGTTTGACCCTCCTTTTATAGCCTTTGAGCCCCTTTTCGAGTGGGTCTTCAACCAATCACAAATGGACACCAAACCGCTTTGAGGTGGAGTGATAAGCCTTGACTCCTCGAATCTGATCATTGACCATCAGTCGACTGATGGCCATCATCACCGATCGATGGCAAAGATCGATCGATTGATGACCTTCGACCGATCGACACACGGCAATGAGTCCTCCAAGTCGGCATGACTGATGCTTGCTGCAAGTCAAAGTTAGCTCAATAAAAACATAATTTCGATGGTTGTCGACCATCCGATCTCGACCTAGACCATCTATAAGATGTCTTTGGTCGGATCTACACTTAAGATCATCCCCGTAAAGAGGATACGACCTTACTTACTCTCGCACACACGAGCTTACCTCGATACTTACGTGTCGCTTTTGCTTCCGGCCTTCCACTCGATTCCTTCGGCTCCCTCCGAAGTAACTCGAGTATCGCCCGACCACCGCGGCTTCCTCCGGGTGTCGCTAGCCTTCAGCTCCAGCTATATCAATCTTCTACACACTCGATTCAGCTCGTGAGAAAACAAAATAGACTTAACTTTGTGTCTTTGCTATAATCAAAAACACAGGTTCGATTTTGGTGCCTCACTGCACCAACACACTCCCCTTGAAATTTGGTGATAAACCTTGACTCCTCGAGGTTGATCCTTTGACCATCAGTCGACTGATGGCCATCATCGATCGTGATGGCGGCATCGATCAGTCTTCGACCTCCGGCCGATCGATTGACGATGAGTCCTCCAAGCTGGCAGTCGACTGATGCTTGCTACAGGTCAAAATTAGCTCAACAAAAACATAATTTCGATGGTCGTCGACCATCCGATCTCGACCTAGACCATCTATAAGATGTCTTTGGTCAGATCTATGCTTAAGATTATCCCCGTAAAGAGGATACGACCTCACTTACGCTCGCACACACGAGCTTACCTCGATACTTACGTGTTGCTTTTGCTTCCGGCCTTCCACTTGGCACCCTCCGAAGTCACTCAAGTGTCGCCCGACCACCGCGGCTTCCTCCGGGTGTCGCTAGCCTTCAGCTCCAGCTATAGCAATCTTCTGCACACTCGATTCAGCTCGTGAGAAAACTATATGATCTTAACTTTGTATCGTTTGCTATAATCAAAACTCAGGTTCGACTTAGGTGCCTACTGCACCAACATCCGTGAGGGGAAACTTCACTTCCCACTTCACCTCGGTTGTTTGTTCATGGCGATCCCATCGATGTCCCCGGATTAAAAAAAATTTAATCCTAGACAAAAGGGATTGCTCAAACAACCAAGTCATCGTCGTGCTATTCGTTTAGAGAGGTCACTTGAACAAACTTGTTGTTCAAGCGACCAACCTCTATTCTACGAGTAGCCACGGAATAGACGATGTCCGGATCACCGGCTTTTGTATTTATGTTCGAGATCCAAGTATTGTTTAGCCACAAACAGAATATATCATGCTCATAATTGAAAAATAAATACAAGCAAGTTACAAAAGAGAATAGAGAATAGATATACCTCTCGATCTTCTAATGTATGACCTCCCTCCTTTCGGACGTCGTGTGGGCGACGATCTACCAAAAGTTGAAGCTCCTAGATCGCCAATCTTTCTTCCTTGCTCGTTCCGAGCAAGAGGAAGAATAGAAACAAAGCTCTATTCCTTCTTTCAACCAACCAACAACCTCCAAGGATGGAGCTTGCCGCTGGCCAAGAAGGAAGAGGAGATTATGGTGGAAACCGGCCAAGACACCAAGGGAAAGCCCTATATCTTGTTTCCACCAGCCAAGGAGAAGGAGAAGAGGGAGTTTGGATGCTGGCCAAGGGTTGGAAGGAGCTCAAGGGGCACCGGCAGCTTGAGGAAGAAGAAGAAGGTAAGGAAATCTTTCTTTATTAGGTGCCGCCCAAGCCCAAACCCTAGCTCCTATCTCTTGCCTCCAACCTCCAAAACCCTAGCTTCTCTTGATTAATTCTCCACGCCAACCCCTGAAACTCCTTTTATAGAGTTAGGGATAAGCCTCATTTTAATCTCCACCATTGGTTCTAGGGATTTAATCTCAACCGTCGGATCTAGAGATTTAATCTCAACCGCCGGATCTTAGAGATTTAATCTCTACCTTTGGATCTAGAGTTTTGTTTCTATCCATTGAATCTAAGCTTCATGAGGTGTTAATAGGCTACATTAGGGACCATGAGGAGGAGTTGGATCTTGGCCACCCATGGATCAAGCTTACATAAAGTCCGATCCACTAATGATAATCCAATCCACTAAAGGATTATCATTGATCTACCTCACCAACCCCCATAAGATAATATGGGCTCCATATATTATTTGTACATTTTCTCCCCGTGTTTAAGATCTCGAATGTCCGTCGATTAATTAATTTACTGACCATTAATTAATCAACATCTAACTCCATGAGTAGTACCACTCAACCTTTTCATCATGCCGGACCAAGTCCACATGCAGGGTTTACATGATGAATCTTATGAGCTCCTCAAGGGGACATCATCATCCTAATATATAGGACACGATTTTCTCCTATAATCAATGACACACCATATAAATAATATCATTTTCTAACTTACCAAGCCTATCGATTTAATCTATAAATCTCGCCCTTTGGTAAATCAAAGAGATGAATACTAAGTATATGTGCCCGTTATTATATCGGGATTAAGAGTATGTACAATATAATATCTGAGGTCCGATTCGATTATGTAGTCAGCAATAAATCGAATCACCTCTAAGTCGGTCCTGCTCAATACACACAAAGTGCACTAGTGTGATTCTATGGTCAAGACAAACCAATACCAAATCACACTACAACCATTCCGATGGTTTGTCCAAAGCCATCTCGGTTGTGAGCCTTCACTTATACTTTACAAGGAGCCGATAACATGATCTCCCGTGTGACACCACACGCCATGTTATCAACAATGTAAAGTATTAGACAATATGCATAACCATAAAAATGCAAACAATGATCATGTGATTCTTATTTCAAAAATAAAGATGTTTATACAAAAGATAGACTTTTCAGTATACATCCCAACAATCTCCCACTTATACTAAAAGACTATGTTGTCCTCATACTACCATACATCTGATTCCCCTTCCCTCCACATGCTTATCAAAGCTCTCGCTAGAAGGGCCTTAGTGAAAAGGGTCTACCAGGTCATCCTCTGATTCAATCTAGGCGACAACAACTTCTACCTCCTTTACGATTTCTCGTATCAGGTGGTACTTGCGCTCTATGTATTTACTTACCTTATGGGCTCATGGTTCCTTCAAGTTTGCAACTGCACCACTATTATCACAATAAATTATGATAGTTCTGGGCAAACCAAGAATCACATCCAAGTCCATCAGGAAGTTCCTGAGCCACACAGCTTCTTTGGCCGCCTCAGAGGCTGCCACATACTTAGCTTCCATGGTGGAGTCCGCCACGCATTTCTGCTTGACACTCCTCCATACAATGTCTCCACCTCCCAAAGTAAACACAAAACCTGAGGTAGACTTACTGTTATCCCAATCTGATTGGAAGTCGGAATCCGTGTGACCCACAGGGAGTAATTGGTCTTCCTGGTAAACTAGCATATAATCCCTAGTCCTTCTTAGGTACTTCAATATATTCTTTACCGCAGTCCAATGTCCCTGTCTTGGATTACTCTAATATATGCTGACCATGCCCATGACAAAGTAGATATCTGGTCTCATGCATAACATCGCATACATGAGGCTTCCTACCGCCGAAGCATAAGGAACCACCTTCATCTCCTCTATCTCCTCAGATGTTCTAGAACACATCTCCTTAGATAAAGGAACTCCATGCCTGAAAGGTAGGAAACCCTTCTTGGAGTTCTGCATGCTAAAACGATCTATACTCGTGTCTATGTATGAAGCTTGGGATAAGCACAACATCCTTTTCTTGCGATCCCTTATAACCTTGATCCCAAGGATGTGTCCCACTTCTCCCAAGTCCTTCATATCAAACTGTTTGGACAACCATACCCTTACGTCCGATAACACCTTGATATTGTTACCAATCAATAAAATGTCATCTACGTATAGTACAAGAAATACCACTACATTTTCGTCACATCTCTTGTATACACAAGACTCATCCAGACTTTGAATAAATCCATAAGACTGGATTACCTCATCAAAGCAGATGTTCCAAGACCTCGAAGTTTGCTTCAATCCATAAATGGACCGATTAAGCTTACATACAAGATGCTCTTTGCCCTTAGCAATGAATCCCTCTGGTTGCTTCATATAGATGTTTTCCTCAATACTTCCATTAAGGAAAGTTGTCTTGACATCCATCTGTCACACCTCATAATCCATATGAGCTGCTATGCATAAGAGAATCCAGATAGACTTAAGCATGACTACCACGTGAAAAGGTCTCCTCATAATCGATACCCTCTTTCTGAGTATACCCCTTCGCAATAAGCCTCACTTTGAAGGTCTCGACCTTCCCATCTATTCCTCTCTTTCTTTTGTAGATCCACTTGCATCCAATGGTTTTTACACCATCGGGTGGGTCTACTAGCTCCCAAACCTGATTTGAATCCATAGATTCAATCTCAGCATTCATTGCACTTTGCCAAGATACTGCATCTTTATCTTGGATTGCCTCATCATATGTCCAGGGATCAGGTTCATGTTCTCCAGGGACCAAATCAGAAGATTCTCCCAAGAATATGAATCTATCAGGCTATCTCACAACCCTTCCACTACGATAAGGTATCACCTGTGTATCCTCTGTGACACGCGGTGCAGTGACATGTGGTATATCCTCTTGTACCGGTTGTACTAAAGAAGTGACTTCCCCTTTTAATTCCTCCAGAACAATTTTACTCTTGGGCTTGTGGCTCATTACATAGTCTTCCTCTAGAAATCTGGCGTTCGTGCTAACGATCACCCTATGATCTTTAGGACTATAAAACAAACCACCCTTCGTTCCTCTAGGATAGCCAATGAACATGTGTATTTCTGTACGAGGTTCCAACTTACCAGCATCTGCCTTCAGCACATGTGCTGGACTCCCCCATATCCGAATATGTCTTAGACTAGGCTTTTGCCCAGTTCACAATTCTGTGGGAGTAGAAGGCACTGATTTAGATGGAACCAAGTTCAGAATGTACACTGCCGTATCTAGAGCATATCCCCAGAACGAATCTGACAACTCAGAATAACTTATCATCGATCTAACCATCTCAATAAGAGTCCTATTCCTTCGCTCTGCTACACCAGTAGTTCCTAAACTCTCCCAAGAGGTACTCACCACCACGATCAGATCGTAGTGTCTTGATACTTTTACCTTGACATTTCTCCACATCAGCCTTGAATTCTTTTAACTTGTCAAAGCATTCAGACTTGCGGCGCATCAGGTAAATGTATCCATATCTTGAGTAATCATTTATAAAAGAGACAAAATACTCAAAACCACCTCTAGCCTGGATAGACATAGGACCACACACATCAGAATGAGCCAATTCTAACACATCTTTGGCTCTATACCCCTTGGCCTTAAAAGGCCTCTTGATCATTTTACCCTCCAAGCAAGATTCGCAGGTTGGGAAATCTTCCACTACTAATAAACCCAAAGGTCAATCAACTATCAACCTTTGAATTCTGCTTAGGTTAATATGACCAAGCCTAAGATGCCAAAGATATGTTTGGTTCATCTTCGAAGGTTCTTTTCTCTTATTGGAATTAGAAGATGAGTTATTAACTTCAATTTGCATTGTGTGAGGTTTTGGTTCAAGTGTGTATAAATTTCCTATCAATGCACCCGAATAGATAATGTCCCTATTCCTTCTTATAACAACTCTGTCATTAAAAGAAATAGAATATCCATCCATAAACAATTTAGAAACCGAAATTAAATTCTTTCTAAATAAGGGTACATAAAGGCAATTCTTAAGAACCAAAAGTTTATTTTTCTCAAAAGATAAATGAACATCTTCCATCGAATACCGCCACCTTCGTGGTATCACCCAAGTACACTCAATCTCCTCACTACCGTGTTTCTCGAACCTCTGCAAAGTATTGCATACATGATCAGTGACTCTCGTATCTACACACCAGGTGCTGGTAGATAACACCGCTAAACATGTTTCAACGACTAGACCAAAAGATATACCTTTGTTCTTATGGTTGGGGCAGTCCTTCTTCCAGTGTCCAGTCTACTTACAAGTGAAGCACTTGCCTTTCGACTTCTTCACTCCTCCTTGAGTACCTCCCACCGCCTTTGCCCCAGTTTGTTTCTTCTTCTTCTTGCCTTTCGGCTTAGAAGTAGAAACCTTTTGGGTCACCATGGCATGTGCCTGAGCACTCTGACGAAATAGCCCCTCTGCCGCCTGGAGTTCTATCAGAAGTTCCGCCAATGAATACAACCTCTTGTTCATGTTGTAGTTCAGGCGAAACTGCTCAAAACTCCTAGGTAGAGACTGGAGTATGATATCGACCTAGGTTTCCCCATCGATCTCAGCTCCTAAGACCTCCAGCTCATTCAAATGAGCCATCATCTTGAGAACATGATCCCTCATGGGTGTTCCCTCGATCATGGTGGTCGTCATCAAGTTTCTCATGGCTTGTTGCCTCGCATCCCGATTCTGGTGTCCGAAAAGCTCTTTCAGATTGAGCATCATGTCATAACCTGTGGGCATGGCTTGATGCTGATGTTGCAGTACATTTGACATAGATGCCAAAATGTAACACCGTGCCATCTCATTGGCCTTTACCCACTTCTTATAACTCTCTCTCTCTTATTTTCCCCAGAATCATCTATAGGCTTAGGAGGGCACTCTTCAAGGAGTACATATTTGTATTCCTCAGTATTCAAGACAATGTCTAGATTCCTCTTCCAATCAACATAGTTGGGTCCAGTAAGTTTGTTCTCTTTCAGTATCACAGCAAGTGGGTTTAAAGTCATTTTGAAAGAAAACCTAAGAATCACATAAATCAAAACATTAGATTTCAAAAAATTATTGATTCCTCAAACAATAAAATTTTAAAATCAACCAACACCTCAAAACACCGAGAATATCGTATGCCATGATAGTGTGAACGTATACGAATTCTACATTTGTAAGAGGTGGTTTTACCCATTAATTTTACTATCTTGTCAACCTAACTTTTTGACAAGTAAAATTAATAGTTGGTTCCTCTTTGGCCCTACAAATAAAAGCAGTGACTCCGATGGAGAGGATACTTATATTTGTATCTAAGTGTTCACCATTACTCGGTACCAAGGTAATTATCTCAGGTTATGTGCCTTTCGATGGGGAAGTGCACACGCTCCTTAATAATTCCCTATAACCTATTTGACCTTGTGATCCGCAAACAAACTCATCCGATGGGGAGGAAGGCACTCAGAGCCGACGCGCAAGTTTGTTTGCATCACTTGTCAACTCGTAATGGAGGTCATGGGAATTTATAAAATTTCCCTCTCCCACTTAGTAATTTGATATTGAGGAATTTTCCTAGCCTACGACATGCATATCAAACAAAAAGCAATAAATATGAAAAATAAATTATTTTCCAACTAGTATGACTTTTGTCTTCAATATGTCTCCCGTCGCATCGCCTTCTCGTCCGCTCCTCCTACGCCATGTACGAGCCATCCGGAGATCCGAGCCGAGACTAAAATCTATTTTAATTTACATCCATCGATCCTATACTCCACGAGGGAGTGTACATGAAATCTAGATCGAAAGTAAACTAAAATAAAAAGAGTGGCTAAACAATGCCGTATCTAATTTACAAAAAATTAAATACTAGCCTCCTCAACCCTGAGGATTCAACAAAATAAACATTTACACACATACAATCACATACACACATATGGCCATAATAGTCGGATCTAATGCCTGCAACCAAAGAGTTAAACTACGCATATCCTACTATTATCCAACACATATAATATATGAAAAGTGCATAAAAATTAACCGAATCTTAAACACACAAAATCGGAAACCTTGGCTCTGATACCAATTGAAGGTTTTGCCTGGAAGCTCTGATACCAATTGAAGGGTTTTTCTTATCGAGTTCGTGAGGGGAAACTTCGCTTCCCACTTCACCTCGGTTGTTTGTTCATGGCGATCCCATCGATGTCCCTAGATTAAAAAAAATTTAATCCTAGAAAAAAGGGATTACTCAAACAACCAAGTCATCATCGTGCTATTCGTTTAGAGAGGTCACTTGAACAAACTTGTTGTTCAAGCGACCAACCTCTATTCTACGAGTAGCCGCGGAATAGACGATGTCTGGATCGCCGGCTTTTGTATTTATGTTCGGGATCCAAGTATTATTTAGCCACAAACAGAATATATCATACTTATAATTGAAAAACAAATACAAGCAAGTTACAAAAGAGAATAGAGAATAGATATACCTCTCGATCTTCTAATGTATGACCTCCCTCCTTTCGGACGTCGTGTGGGCGACGATCTACCAAAAGTTGAAGCTCCTAGATCGCCAATCTTCCTTCCTTGCTCGTTCTGAGCAAGAGGAAGAATAGAAACAAAGCTCTATTCCTTCTTTCAACCAACCAACAACCTCCAAGGATGGAGCTTGCCGCCGGCCAAGAAGGAAGAGGAGATTATGGTGGAAACCGGCCAAGACACCAAGGGAAAGCCCTATATCTTGTTTCCACTAGCCAAGGAGAAGGAGAAGAGGGAGTTTGGATGCCGGACAAGGGTTGGAAGGAGCTCAAGGGGCGCCAGCAGCTTGAGGAAGAAGAAGAAGGCAAGGAAATCTTTCCTTATTAGGTGCCGCCCAAGCCCAAACCCTAACTCCTATCTCTTGCCGCCAACCTCCAAAACCCTAGCTTCTCTTGATTAATTCTCCATGCCAACCCCTCAAACTCCTTTTATAGAGTTAGGGATAAGCCTCCTTTTAACCTCCACCATTGGTTCTAGGGATTTAATCACAACCGTCGGATCTAGAGATTTAATCTCATCCGTCGGATCTTAGAGATTTAATCTCTACCTTTGGATCTAGAGTTTTGTTTCTATCCATTGGATCTAAGCTTCATGAGGTGTTAATAGGCTACATTAGGGACTATGAGGAGAAGTTGAATCTTGGCCACCCATGGATCAAGCCCACATAAAGTCCGATCCACTAATGATAATCCAATCCACTAAAGGATTATCATTGATCTACCTCACCATCCCCCATAAGATAATATGGGCTCCATATATTATTTGTACATTTTCTCCCCGTGTTTAAGATCTCGAATGTCCATCGATTAATTAATTTACTCAGCATTAATTAATCAACATCTAACTCCATGAGTAGTACCACTCAACCTTTTCATCATGCCGGACCAAGTCCACCTGCAGGGTTTACATGATGAACCTTATGAGCTCCTCAAGGGGACATCATCATCCTAATATATAGGACACGGTTTCTTCCTATAATCAATGACACACCATATAAATAATATCATCTCCCAACTTACTGAGCCTATCGATTTAATCTATAAATCTCGCCCATTGGTAAATCAAAGAGATGAATACTAAGTATATGTGCCCGTTATTATATCTGGATTAAGAGTATGTACAATATAATATCTGAGGTCCAATTCGATTATGTGGTCAGCAATAAATCGAATCACCTCTAAGTCGATCCTGCTCAATACACACAAAGTGCACTAGTGTGATTCTATGGTCAAGACAAACCAATACCAAATCACACTACAACCATTCCGATGGTTTGTCCAAAGCCATCTCGGTTGCGAGCCTTCACTTATACTTTACAAGGAGCCGATAACATGATCTCCTGTGTGACACCACACACCATGTTATCTACAATGTAAAATATTAGACAATATGCATAACCATAAAAATGCAAACAATGATTATGTGATTCTTATTTCAAAAATAAAGATGTTTATACAAAAGATAGACATTTTAGTATACATCCCAACATAAGTAACAAAAATCATAAACCTACATTAAGAGTGTCCTTGATATATCTTAAAATTCTTTTGAGCGCTACTAGATGGGACTCTTTGGCACAATATTGGTATCTTGCACACATACCTTCCACAAATAATATATCGGGTCTACTAACGGTTAGGTATAGGTCGCTACCAATCATACTCTTATAAAGTTTTGAGTCTGTTAATTTTCCATCTACATCATTGTTTATTTTAGTGTTGGTTCCCATAGGAGTAGATAGTACCTTAGCATTTTCTAAACTAAATTTCTTAATGATTTCTTTAGCATATTTGATTTGATAAACATGGATTCCTTCACTAGTTTGTTTGACTTGTAAGCCTAAGAAAAAGTTTAATTCTCCAACTAGACTCATCTCAAATTCATTTTTCATGTTTTTGAAGAAGTCTTGGAGAAGTTCATCATTTTTTTACACAAATATAATGTCATCAACATACACTTAAGCAACAAAGATGTTTTTTTTTTGGACTTTAGGAATAATGTTTGGTCAACTTGACCTCTTCTAAAGTCCTTAGAGATTAGTAAAGATGAGAGTCTTTCATACCATGCTCGAGGAGCTTGTTTTAACCCATATATGGCTTTCTTAATCATAGAAACATGGTTTGGGAAATCTACAATCTCAACCCCGAGTGGTTGATACACGTAAACCTCTTCCTTAATGAACCCATTTAGAAATGTTGATTTCACATCCATTTGATAGAGTTTGAAGCCCATGTGAGTGACATACTCTAATAGGATTCAGATAGACTCTAATCTAGTTATCAAAGCATAGGTCTCATCATAATCAAGTCCTTTAACTTGATTAAACCCTGAGGCCACTAACCTAGCCTTATTCCTAGTGATTTTTCATAGATCATCCAACTTGGTTCTAAAAACCCATCTTGTGGTAACAATTGTGCTATTATTGGGCCTAGGAACTAGTTCTAAAACTTGATTTCTCTCAAATTGAGCTAATTCTTCTTGCATTGCTAATATCCAATCCAGATCAAGCAAGACATCATTAATTGATTTTGGCTAAATTTGTGAGATTCGGCCAAAATAGCTAGTAAGATCTCTATAGAAGGATCTAGTCCTTACTCCTTGGGAAAGTTCTCCTACTACTTGGTCTAGAGGATGGTTTTGATGAATTCTTAGGGTTCTAGGAGGTGAATCATATTGATTTTGATTATCATCATTCTTCCTCCTTTTATCATCAGAATCTCCTCTTCCTCCCCCTAGATTAATCCCCCCTAATGTCAAATTTTGAAGTATTTGGGTAATATCTTGATTTTTGTCATTGATATCTTTATCAATGGAGGATTTCCTAGGGTATATACTAGTGGATTCATCAAACTCAACATCAGAGGATTCCTCAACCTTTTGATTCCTCTTGTTGAATACCCTATAACCTCTACTAGTGGATGAGTATCCAATTAGGATTCCTTCATCTGCTTTAGACTCAAATTTTCCTAGATTATCTTTGATATTTAAAATATAAACTTTGCAACCAAAGACCTTAAAATAATGAATTGTTGGAATTATGACATTCCATAATTCAAAGGGTGTTTTGCCTAAAAACCTATGAATTAAGACACAATTTTGGATATAGCAAGCAGTGTTAACTGCTTCCATCCATAAATATCGAGGTAAAGAATATGCATTAAGCATAGTCCTAGCTGCCTCTTGTAGGGCACGATTTCTCCTTTCCACCATCCTATTTTGTTGGAGTGTTCTAGGATAAGAGAACTCATACTTGTACCCTTGTATAAGAAAATTTTTGAAAGTTAGAATTCTAAAATTCTCCACCATGATCACTTCAGATCCGGTTGATTGTGAGATTCTTTTCATTTTCAACTCTTTTGGTGAAACATATGAATATTTCTAAGGTATCATCCTTATGTTTCATAAAATAAACCCAAGTATACCTAGAAGAATCATCAACTATGACTAAGCAATATTTATTACCATCTAATGAGTGAGTACTATGACAATCAAAGAGATTTAGATGCAATAATTCTAATAGTAATGAAGTGCTAGTTACGATTTTATCTTTGTGTGATGACTTTGATTGTTTTCCTTCTTGGCATGCATAACACATTTTGTTTTTTTATGTATATCCTTATGTTTCATAAAATAAACCCCAGTATACCTAAAAGAATCATCAACTATGACTAAGCAATATTTATTACCATCTAATGAGGGAGTACTATGACAATCAAAGAGATTTAGATGCAATAATTCTAATAGTAATGAAGTGCTAGTTACGATTTTATCTTTGTGTGATGACTTTGATTGTTTTCCTTCTTGGCATGCATCACACATTTTGTTTTTGATGTATTTGACTTTTGGTAGTCCTTTCACTAGTTCCAATTTGGCTATCTTGGCAATGTTCTTCATATTGATGTGACCAAGTCACCTATGCCATAGCCAACCTTCTTCTTCTTTTGACATAAGACACTTAGTAGAAATGTTAGAAGCATAGGAAAGATCAACATAATAAATATTTATTTCCCTATATCCAACTAACATGCAATCTTCTAAGCTCTTATGTTTAATTAAACACTTAGTAGATTTAAACTCTACATTATACCTGGCATCACAAAGTTGACTCACACTAAGTTAAATTTCATGCTCTTGACTAATAAAACTTTGTTAATGATGATTTTAGGTGATGCCTCAATTGTACCTCTATCTAAAATCTTGAGCTTTCCATTCCAAATGACAGGGTCCCCTTCTTAGCGCAATCGAATGTGGAGAACTTGCTCACTTCTCCGGTCATGTGTCTTAAGCAACCATTATCCACAATCCACATGCCTTGCTCACCTACCTAAACAACACAACAAACAAATTCCTTTGGTACCTAAATATTTGAACCTGAAACATCATTTAAATATTTCTTTGGGACCCATGACTTCTTTACCTTATCCTTAATGGTTGCCGTTCTATTTATTAGGGAAATGTAAGCAACTTCCTTATCCTTAGACTTGTATCCTATACCGGCCTTGTTATAAACAACCCTTTGGTCTCTAAGGGTCATATCAAGGTACTTTGAGCCATTAAAAAACTTTTCTAAGCGTATCCTTAATTCAAGTACTGGACTCTTAAGATTTCTATTTTCCTCCCTAAGCATGCATGATTCACTAGATATGGATTCTTCATTTCTAATTGCTTTAATTTCTACCTTCAAATCCATAACCTTGGCTTTTGACATAACTAAAGCATTTTTAAGACAAGTAATAGTTTTATAAAGGAGTTCTACATGAGGAGACTCTTTACCTCATCGTCACTAGATGACAATTCATCGCTAGATGAGGATTCTCCTTGACTTGGTTGTGCTTCGTTCAGTTACGTATTGCTATAGCTAGTTTAGCTAGGGTGGAAGAGGCACGAATGAACTTGTGCCACCATGGCCCTCCTCCTTCTTTTCCTTCTTTTCTTTTCTCTTATTTTCCTTTTCTTCCTTCTTCTTCAACTCTAGCAATTTGGCTTGATATGCCCCCTTTTGTTGCATCCATAGAAAGTAACATTAGTATTAAGATTTGAATTACTACTAGATTTACCTCTTGAAGATTTGAACATCTTCTTTACATCCTTCTTTGTAAATCTTCTTGATTTCCCTGCCCACTTCTTGACATAGTGAGTCATTTCATTAGCTAACAATAATTCTTCATCGCTACTTGACTCATGCTCCGACTCAGATGATGAAGAAAATTTCTTCTTCTCCTTCTTCTTTTCCTTCTTTTCTACAAAAAGAGCTAGACCTTTTCCTTTCGAAGACATGTTAGCTTGCTCATGTAACTCAAATTCACAAAACAATTCATTTAACTTAACTAAAGAAAGATCTTTAGAGACTTTATAAGTATCAACCATGGATGCCCATAGAGTGGTTCTAAGAAAGGATTGAAGAACATACCTGATAAGGTCTCAGTTCTCCACATTTTCTCAAATTGAGTGGAGACCATTTAGAGTTCCTTGAACCTCCCATGCAGTTGACTTATCATTTCTCCTCAGTTCATGGCAAAGTTTTGCAATTGATTGATGAGAAAAACTCTCTTGGAAATTCTGGAGTCTTTTGTGCCTTCATTTTGTTCAATAAGGCTGTCCCACAACTCCTTGGCACTTCGAAAGGGGCCAGCCTTGGTCTGTTGCCCCTCAACAAGTCCGCATTTAAGTGTTACGATTTCCTTTGCATTGGACTATGCCTTCTTTCTTTGTTCAATTGTCCAACGTCTAGACTCCAAGACTTTCCTCTCCCCATCACTCGACGGTGTGAATCCCTCTCTCACCGTGAACCACATGTCGATGCGATCATCAAGTAATATTCCATGTGGCTCATCCAGTAGATGAAGTTGTTTCCATCGAAGAGCGGTGGTCGTACGATGTTATGCCCCTCTTGAAAAGGCATCGTGATGCTCCGGTTGATGATTGTAGGGACTGATATGTATGCTAGAGGGGGGTGAATAGCTATTCGACGATTTCATCGTTTCGATTGCATTCTTGCTTGTCTACAATTCATTAGCGCAACAAAATATACAAAATAGCACAAACGAAAACAAAGACAAAACACAATCACAAGACAAGAAGATTTAATGTGGTTTGTAACCCTAGTTCCTAATCCACAGGTTGAGCTCTAGTCGAGCTCCAGTGATGCACACCGCCACTATCAAAATTCTCCTTCTCAAAAAATACTCTGGAGGTGGAGAAACCTCTTACAACAAGATTACAAAAGTAATACATCAAGAAAATACAAGTATACAAATGAAATGCAAAGAAAACTTTACAAAGCAGGGGCTTTTGATTGCTTGCTTGTTGATGTGAGCAAAACATATAGGGTTTTAGGAGTAGTTTTCGCTCACATCTCATTACATTTTATGTTAGTTTTATGCATACGTCACTTTGTTTTGCATGTATTTCCTATTTTATGGTTTGGAGGTCTGCTCTTTGTACTTTTGCGTGCAAGACAACATTTTATGGGGAAAAGGCGCACTTTCGGAGCAAAAGAAGGGCATTTTACAGCTAGACATAGAAGGAGACACGACCAGGGCGTGTGGCTACACACGACCATGTCCAAGGGAAATTAGCCGCACCCCTGTACATATACATGGCCCTGACTAAGATTTTTTTTGGATTTTACAGCATTCCGATGTGATGTCTATATAAGGAGAGCTCCGCCCAAACCCTAGGGGGGGGCAAGACAGCTGGGACTACACACCGAAACTCTAAAAAGCTTCGGGAACTCACAACGGGGAGGAAGAACGCTATTGGAGGTCAAGGTTCTGCACTTCAACGCCAAAGAGAAGGCCACATTGGCATTGTAAATTCCTGTTCTTGGCCACTATGTATTTGAACATGAACTTGCCTTGTGTTTCTTCTTTCCCATCTATGGAGTAGTTTCTTCAATTCAAGGATTAAGGAGTAGCTTGTGTGCGTATGACATGCTGCTTCAAATTGAATTCTGTTATTGAGTTTGAATTTGCAATTGGAATTTGTTTAGACCGATATCTATGTGTATTTGGTTTTCTATCTATTGTGCTTAGCCGATACGAGGGGTGACAACCCTCGTATCTAAGATTTAGGGGATTTATAAGAGGAACCTAGGGGTTAGCCTCATCTCCTGTAACCATGGGTAGAAAGATGCGATAGAACTGGAAACGGTTTGTCACAGGGATTGATTCGGCATCCTCGTACTGCCTATCCAGTCCTTGTAAGGCAGAGATAGCTCCTGATAGATGTTGTGGCTCATCGGGAGAGTGTATGATGCCCCTTCCACAAGACCGTAGTTAGACATTTAGATGACGCCCAGTTGTTAGCATGTCTTATGACACACAAGCGAAATCGAAGTCCTAGAATCCCTTTAAAAGATCTTGCGACAACCTCCTTTCTTCCTCAGTGTGACACCGTATTAAGTAGGACCACAGATAACCCTCACATTCACAACCCCTTAGAGTCTAGTCCTGAACAATTACACCCACCGAACAAATCAGTATTCGAATCTCAGTCCCTGTGGGATCGATAATCTTTTTATTACTTGACGACATCCGTGCACTTGTGGGTGTTGAGCGCGAGCGCACGCTTCGAGTCCTTGACGGTCTCGTCATGAGATTTGAAGTCGCGTTTGTGTGCATCAAGTTTTTAGCACCGTTGCCGGGGACTGATCGATTCGATATCGAATCGAGAAGTGGATAATTGGATCGGACTTAGGATTAGATTTACTTACTTGCTTTATTTTCTTTTTATTTATTTTACTTCAGTTTTAGATTTTCCATATCTAGATTTAGTTTTTTTTTTTTGTTTTAGCAGTAGTTTTCTATTTCCTCATTGGCTCTTTGATTTTGTTAGCTAGATTTGTTTATTTCCTGTTTCTTAGTATTAGGTAGTACTCCTAATTTTTGTGGCTCCGTTCTTCGTATGCTTAGACGCTTAGGATCGGAAGGCCTGATTTCGATCGATTTAGAAATCGAACGAACCTATCATCGCCAAAAAGTTGAACAGAAGAGGATGGAGGACCAAGCTGCATCCGAAGTTAATATAGGTAGCCGACCTCTGCGGAATTATGCATCTCCTAGCGCTAGAGGATTTAGGACGAGTATTGCAGGACCATCTATTTCGGCAAATAACTTTGAATTGAAACCAGCACTCATCCATATGGTTTAGCAGAGTCAATTCGGGGGAGCTGCGACTGAAGACCCGAATCATCACCTAGAGACATTCTTGGAAATCTGCTCAATGATGAAGATAAATGGAGTCCCTGCGGACGCGATCCACCAGAGCTTATTCCCGTTCTCATTGCAGGATAAGGCTAAGGCATGACTTCACTCCCTGCCTTCAGGAAGCATTACTACATGGGAGCAATGTGAGCAGCAGTTCCTAAATAAATACTTCCCACCAAGCAAGACTGCTCATATGCACCGTCTTATCACAAGCTTTCGTCAGAAGGAAGGAGAGTCCCTATTCGAAGCTTGGGATCGCTACAAGGGACTACTCTACCAATGCCCCCACCACGGATTGGAAAGGTGGCTGGTGATCCACATCTTCTACAATGGGATCACGTACGCCACGAAGATGTCCCTTGATTTTGCTACAGGAGGAGCACTTATGAACAAGACTATCAAGGAAGCAGAGGAGAAAATAGAAGAGGTGGCCCAGAACCACCATCAATGGGCTTCCGAACGTGGTCAACTAGCTTCTGTAGCGAAACGATATACTGTCAACTCCGTGGACCACCTAGCAGTAAGGATGGACGCGCTTAGCAGACGGTTTGACTTTTTAAATCCTACATCTGCATGTGCGGCCATTGACTTTGAAGAAGGAGCAGCAGCATATTGATGAACAGGTATTTGTGTCGTGATACCGTTCCAAATTATTTACCGAACCTCCTCTACACTAATATAGCATAGTGAATGGCTCGGATCGTTTCCCAACGAGTGTAATCGACAGAATAGTAAACTTAGGATTTCCAATTATTGAAAATGGAGGTTAGGATTTACAAGACTAATCCTACTGAATGAAAGACAATGCAGGTAATTAAAGCATTAATCTAACTAACTAAGATGACAATGAAATTAAAGATCTAAACAAAGCACGCAAAGGAAAATATTCAAAACAAAAACAATTAAAAACATAAAGAAGGTGCAGAAAATTAAACAACAATTTGAATAACAACTAATAAAATAGCCAACACATCAACTAAATCTAATACATGAACATAACTTACAAGAGAGCAACTAACTAAAATACAATTGCAATGAAATTAAACTAATGAACAATTAATCTAATTATGGAACAATTAAACTAAAGAACAGCTAAGCTAAAGAACCATCAACCTAATGGACAACTATGCAAAGTGCAACTAATCACAAATTAAACTACAAGACAAGTTACAACTAACTACAAATTAAACTCTAAACTAAGCATCCTAACTAAACTACCAGTTGAAACTACTAATTAACTACAACTAAACTACAAGATAAGCTACAATTCACAATTTTGGGGGGTTTTGAATTCAAACATAATAGAAAGTAAATAAACCATGCAATAAAAATGTGAATTAATAGAAATTAAACAATGCAGGTAAAAATGACTTTCAACCCACTTGCTGTGAAATTAAAAATGAATTTCAACTCACTTGCTGTGAATTAAGCTACAACCATGCAATATATGTGATTCTTAGGTTTTCTTTCAAAATGACTTTCAACCCACTTGCTGTGATATTGAAAGAGAATAAACTTACTGGACCCAACTATGTTGATTGGAAGAGGAATCTAGACATTGTCTTGACTGCTGAGGAATACAAATATGTACTCCTCGAAGAGTGCCCTCCTAAGCCTGCAGATGATTCTGGGGAAAAGGAGAAAGAGAGTTATAAGAAGTGGATAAAGGCCGATGAGATGGTGCGGTGTTACATTTTGGCATCTATGTCAAATGTACTGCAACATCAGCATCAAGCCATGCCCACTGCTTATAACATGATGCTCAATCTCAAAGAGCTTTTCGGACACCAGAATCGGGCTGCTAGGTAGGAAGCCATGAGGAAGTTGATGACGACCACCATGATCGAGGGAACACCCGTGAGGGATCATGTTCTCAAGATGATGGCTCATTTGAATGAGTTGGAAGTCCTTGGAGCTGAGATCGATGGGGAAACCCAGGTCGATATCATTCTTTAGTCTCTACCTAGGAGTTTTGAGAAGTTTCGCCTGAACGACAACATGAACAAGAGGTTGTATTCATTGGTGGAGCTTCTGATAGAACTCCAAGCGACAGAGGAGCTATTTCGTCAGAGTGCTCAAGCACATGCCATGGTGACCCAAAAGGTTTCTACTTCTAAGCCGAAAGGCAAGAAGAAGAAGAAACAAACTGGGCCAAAGGCGGTGGGAGGAACTCAAGGAGGAGTGAAGAAGCCGAAAGGCAAGTACTTCACTTGTAAGCAGACTGGACATTGGAAGGACTGCCCCAACCGCAAGCAGAACAAAGGTATATCTTTTGGTATAGTCGTTGAAACATGTTTAGTGGTGTTATCTACTGACACCTGGTGTGTAGATACGGGACCCACTGATCATGTCTGCAATACTTTGCAGGGGTTTCAAGAAACTAGACGACTGACTAAGGGGGAGATTACCGTGTACTTGGGCGATGCCACGAAGGTGGAGGCTGTTGTAGTGGGAGACGTTCATTTATATTTTGAGAAAAATAAAGTTTTAGTTCTTAAGAATTGCCTTTATGTACAGTTATTTAGAAAGAATTTAATTTCGGTTTCTAAATTGTTTATGGATGGATATTCTATTTCTTTTAATGACAGAGTTGTTATAAAAAGGAATAGGGACATTATCTGTTCGGGTGCACTGATAGGAAATTTATACACACTTGAAAAAAAGCTCCCATGATGCAAATAGAAGTGAATAACTCATCTTCTAATTCTAATAAGAGAAAAGAACTTTCGAAGATGAACCAAACATATCTTTGGCATCTTAGGCTTGGTCATATTAACCTAAGCAGAATTCAAAGGTTGATAGCTGATGGACCTCTGGGTTCATTAGTGGTGGAAGATTTCCCAACCTGCGAATCTTTCTTGGAGTGTAAAATGACCAAGAGGCCTTTTAAGGCCAAGGGGTACAGAGCCAAAGATGTGTTAGAATTGGTTCATTCTGATTTGTGTGGTCCTATGTCTATGCAGGCTAGAGGTGATTTTGAGTATTTCGTCTCTTTTATAGACGATTATTCGAGATATGGATACATTTATCTGATGCACCACAAGTCTGAATGCTTTGACAAGTTCAAAGAATTCAAGGCTGATGTGGAGAAACGTCAAGGTAAAAGTATCAAGACACTACGATCTGATCGTGGTGGTGAGTACCTCTTGAGAGAGTTTAGGAATTACTTATCAGAGGCTGGGATTCAATCCCAATTGTCTGTACCTGACACACCCCAGCAGAATGGTGTAGTAGAGCGAAGGAATAGAACTCTTATGGAGATGGTGAGATCGATGATGAGTTATTCTGAGTTACCAGATTCATTTTGGGGATATGCTCTAGATACGGCGGTGTACATTCTAAACTTGGTTCCATCTAAATCAGTGCCTTCTACTCCCACAGAATTATGAACTGGGAAAAAGCCTAGTCTAAGACATATTCGTATTTGGGGGAGTCCAGCACATGTGCTGAAGGTGGATGATGGTAAGTTGGAACCTCGTACAGAAGTACACATGTTCATTGGCTATCCTAGAGGAACGAACGATGGTTTGTTTTATAGTCCTAGAGATCAGAGGGTGATCGTTAGCATGAATGCCAGATTTCTAGAGGAAGACTATGTAATGAACCATAAGCCCATGAGTAAGATTGTTTTGGAGCAATTGAAAGGGGAAGTCACTTCTTCAGTACCACCGGTATAAGAGGATATACCACAAGTCACTACACCGCATGTCACAGAGGATACACAGGTGATACCTCGTTGTAGTGGGAGGGTTATTAGACAACCTGATAGATTCATGTTCTTGGGAGAATCTTCTGATTTGGTCCCTAGCGAACATGAACCTGATCCCTGGAGATATGATGAGGCAATCCAAGATAAAGATGCAGTATCTTGGCAAAGTGCAATGAATGCTGAGATTAAATCTATGGATTCAAATCAGGTCTGGGAGCTAGTAGAACCACCCGATGGTGTAAAAACCATTGGATGCAAGTGGATCTATAAAAGAAAGAGAGGAATAGATGGGAAGGTTGAGACCTTCAAAGCGAGGCTTGTTACGAAGGGGTATACTCAGAAAGAGGGTATCGATTATGAGGAGACCTTTTCGTCGGTAGCCATGCTCAAGTCTATCCAGATTCTCTTGTGCATAAGCAGCTCATATGGATTATGAGGTGTGGCAGATGGATGTCAAGACAACTTTCCTTAATGGAAGTCTTGAGGAAAACATCTATATGAAGCAACCAGAGGGATTCATTGCAAAGGGCAAAGAGCATCTTGTATGTAAGCTTAATCAGTCCATTTATGGATTGAAGCAAGCTTCGTGGTCTTGGAACATCTGCTTTGATGAGGTAATCCAGTCTTATGGATTTATTCAAAGTCCTGATGAGTCTTGTGTATACAAGAGATGTGATGGAAATATAGTGGTATTTCTTGTACTATACGTAGATGACATTTTGTTAATTGGCAACAATGTCAAGGTGTTATCGGACGTAAGGGTATGGTTGTCCAAACAGTTTGATATGAAGGACTTGGGAGAAGTGGGACACATCCTTGGGATCAAGGTTATAAGGTATCACCGGAAAAGGATGTTGTGATTATCCCAAGCATTATACATAGACACGATATTGGATCGTTTTAGCATGCAAAACTCCAAGAAAGGTTTTCTACCTTTCAGGCAAGGAGTTCCTTTATCTAAGGAGATGTGTCCTAAAACATCTGAGGAGATAGAGGAGATGAAGGCGGTTCCTTATGCCTCGGCAGTAGGAACCCTCATGTATGCGATGCTATGTACGAGACCAGATATCTGCTTTGCCATGGGCATGGTCAGCAGATATCAGAGTAATCCAGGAAAGAGACATTGGACTGCGGTAAAGCATATATTGAAGTACCTGAGAAGGACTAGGGATTATATGCTAGTTTACCAGGCAGACCAATTACTCCCTGTGGGTTATACGGATTCTGACTTTCAATCAGATAGGGATAACAGTAAGTCTACCTCAGGTTTTGTGTTTACTTTGGGAGGTGGAGCCATTGTTTGGAGGAGTGTCAAGCAGAAATGCATGGCGGACTCCACCATGGAAGATGAGTATGTGGCAGCCTCTGAGGCAGCCAAAGAAGTCGTGTGGCACAGGAACTTCCTGATGGACATGGATGTGATTCCTAGGTTACCCAGAACTATCACAATTTCTTGTGATAATAGTGGTGCAGTTGCAAACTCGAAGGAACCACGAGCCCATAAGGCAAGTAAACACATAGAGTGCAAGTACCACTTGATACGAGAAATCGTAAAGAGAGGAGAAGTTGCTGTGGCCAAGATTGCATCGGAGGATAACCTGACAGATCCTTTCACTAAGGCCCTTCCGGCGAGAGCTTTTGATAGGCATGTGGAGGGAATGGGGATCAGATGTATGGCAGTTTGAGGACAGCACAGTCTTTTAGTATAAGTGGGAGATTGTTGGGATGTATACTGAAAAGTCTATCTTTTGTATGAACATCTTTATTTTGAAATAAGAATCACATGATCATTGTTTGCATATTTTTATGGTTATACATATTGTCTAATACATTACATTGTAGATAACATGGTGTGTGTTCGTTCAGTTACATGTGCTTGCTATTGATTGCGGTGGAAATAAAGGTCCATTGTAGAAAACAATTCTGAGAGACTTCGGTTATATCAAGATGACCGTGTGATTTGGTATTGGTTTGTCTTGACCATAGAATCACACTAGTGCATTTTGTGTGTATTGAGCAGGACCGACTTAGAGGTGATTCGATTTATTACTGACTACATAATCGAATCAGACTTCAGATATTATATTGTACATACTCTTAATCCCGATATAATGACGGGCACATATACTTAGTATTCATTTCTTTGATTTACCAATGGGTGAGATTTATAGATTAAATCGATAGGCACGGTAAGTTGGAAAATGATATTATTTATATGGTGTGACATTGATTATAGGAGGAAACTGTGTCCTATATATTAGGATGATGATGTCCCCTTGAGGAGCTCATAAGGTTCATCATGTAAACCCTGCAGGTGGACTTGGTCCGGCGTGATGAAAAGGTTGAGTGGTACTACTCATGGAGTTAGATGTTGATTAATTAATGGTCAGTAAATTAATTAATTGACGGACATTCGAGATCTTAAACACGGAGAGAAAATGTACATATAATATTGGAGCCTATATTAACTTATAGGGGTTGGTGAGGTAGATCAATGATAATCCTTTAGTGGATTGGATTATCATTAATTGATCGGACTTTATGTGGGCTTGATCCATTGGGTGGCTAAGATCCAACTCCTCCTCATGGTCTCTATTGTAGCCTATTAATACCTCATGAAGCCTAGATCCAATGGATGAAACACAACTCTAGATCCAAAGGTAGAGATTAAATCTCTAGATTCGACGGTTGAGATTAATTCTCTAGATCCAACGGTTGAGATTAAATCCCTAGAACCAATGGTGGAGATTAAAACAAGGCTTATCCCTAACTCTATAAAAGGAGAGGAGGGGGTGGGCGGCAAGTGAATCCCATTAGAGATAGGATTAGGGTTAAGGTGGGCGACAAGCTTAAGGGTTAGGGTTTAGAGTTGGCGGCACCAAATAAGGAAACTTATTCCTTATCTTCTTCTTCCTCAAGGTGGTCGGCGCCCATACAACCCTTTCCAACCCTTGGCCGGCGTCCAAAGCATCCCTTCTCCCTCTCTCTGGCCGGTGGAAACATAGCTTAAGGTCTTCCCTTGGAGCTTGTGGCCGGAATCCATCTTTCTCCTTCTCCTTGTTGGCCGCCCGCAAGCAATTTGCTTGTTGCTTGTTGGGTTGGCTAAAGGAAGGAGAAGGGTGTTGTTTCTATTCTTCCTCTTGCTTGGAACGAGCAAGGAAGGAAGATTGGTGATCTAGGATCTTCAACTTTTGGTAGATCGTCGCCCACACGACGTCCGAAAAGAGGAAGGTTATACAATAGAAGATCGAGAGGTATATCACTTATCTATCTTCATGTGTAACATGTTTATATTTGTTTTTCAATTATATGAATGTTATATTCTATTTTGTGGCTAATATAACTTGGACCCCGAACTTAAACACAAAGGCCGACATCCGTACATCGCCTATTCCATGGCTATTCATAAAATAGAGGTTGGTCGCTTGAATAACAAGTTTGTTCAAGAGACTACTCTAATCGAATAGCACGACGATGACAAGGTTGCTTCGGCAATCCCTTTTGTCAAGGATAATTTTTTTTTATCCGGGGATGTAGAAGGGATCGCCATGAACAAGCGACCGACTTGAAGTGAGAAGCGAAGTTTCCTACCTTCAAGTGGTATCAGAGCTTCGGTTCCAAAACCTTCACTTAGAAATTGAGCTAACCTTTCACCGTCAGAGAGTAGAACAGCGAAAGATGGAGGATCAAGCTGCATCCGAGGTGAACATAGGTAGCCGACCTCTGCGGGACTACGCAGCTCCTAGAGCTAGAGGATTCAGGTCGAGTATAGCTGGACTGTCTATGTTGGAAAATAACTTTGAGCTGAAGCCGACACTTATACATATGGTCCAGCAGATCCAATTCGAGGGAGCTGCGACTGAAGACCCGAACCGACACCTTAAGGCATTTCTTGAAATCTGCTCAACGATGAAAATGAACGGAGTCCCTACTGACGCGATCCGCCTGAGCTTGTTTCTGTTTTCACTGTAGGATAAGGCTAAGGCATGGCTTCACTCCCTACCTTCTGGCAGCATCACCACATGGGAGCAGTGTGAGCAGCAGTTTCTGAATAAATACTTCCCACCAAGTAAGACTTCTCACATGCGTCATCTTATCACGAGCTTTTGCCAAAAGGAGGGAGAGTCCTTATTCGAGGCTTGGGATCGCTACAAGGGGCTACTCTACCAATGCCCCCACCACGGACTGGAGAGGTGGTTGGTGATCCACATTTTCTATAATGGGATTGCTTACGCCACGAAGATGTCCCTGGATTCTGCCGCAGGAGGAGCACTGATGAATAAGACCATAGAGGAAGCGGAAGAGCTTATCGAAGAGGTGGCCCAGAACCACCATCAATGGGCTTCTAAACGTGGTCAACCTACACCTGCAGCGGGATGATACACTGTCAACTCCATGGACCACCTTTCGACAAGGATGGACGCGCTCAGCAGACGGTTTGAATCTTTGAATCCTTCATCTTCATGCGCGGCCATTGATTTTGGAGAGGGAGCGACAGTGTATCAAGAGGACCACTATGGAGGGTAGGGGACCTCAGATGAGCAGATTGAGTACTATGACGCGGTTGGGGACTATGACCAAAGGCCCCACAACCCATACTTCAATACTTATAATCCCGGATGGAAAAATCACCCAAATTTCTCCTATAAGAATAACTCGGGAAACTCCCAACCATCAGGGGGGTATGGGCAGCAGCAGGGCAATGGGAAGTGACCACAGAAGTCCAGACTGGAACTGATGATGGAGGACTTCATCGCTACCCAAACTAAGGCCAATGAGGAATTTTATCGGCAACATCAGAAGTCTGAAGAATCACTCAGAGACTTGAAGGCCACCGTTGAAGGCCTTGCTAGTCATACTAGGATGTTGGAGATGCAAGTGGACCAAATAGCCCAATCCATGTCATAATCTGTGAAAAGCTCTCCGGTGAGTAAAGGAAAAGAGGAAGGAGTGGGGCAAAGTAGCCAATTCGCCAAGGGGTGTGAAACCATGATTTCCACCCTATCTGACCAAGCAGAGTTTGAAGAGAAGATTCCATTATAGCTTGAGGACCCTGATGAATTTGTTATTCCCTGCTCAATTTATGGGGAGAGCTTCGACGAAGCGCTATGCGACTTGGTGTCATTAGTCAGTGTGATGCCCTACGCATACTATTTGAAGATGGGACTGAGCGGGCTCCAACCAGCAAATCTTGGTATTCATTTGGGGGATGATTCAGTCAAGGAACTCGTTGGCCTGCTACCACACGTGCCTGTGATGATTGTGGATTTCGTGATACCCACGGACTTCATCATACTGGACACAGGACCCAATCCCTATAATCCCATCATTATGGGAAGGCCTTTTCTAGCCCTGCAGGGGTGTGCATAGATGTGAAGGCACACCAAATCTCCCTGGAGGTAGATGGGGAGATCATCGTTTTCAGCCTTTTGAAGCACAGAGCTCCATACCTCGACGACTTCACATTTAGCAGAATGAAGCCAGAACCTCTAGATGAAGATCCCGAGATGGATGAATGGAGGTTCATTGAACCACTAGAGCCGAGTTGATAGTAGAGTGCGGTCGAGCTAAACGACCTTAAACGAAGCGCTTCTTGGGAGGCAACGCAAGTTTAGATTTATATTTCACTTTTTGATTGCATCGCATACATTTGTTTGATTTTAGTTTTGATTTCCATCACATTTAGAGTTAGGACTATAAAAGAACTTTGCTATGCAAAAATAAAATCCATATTAGCCTACATGGCGAAGTGTATGAGAAAATTCAGGACGTGGTGCATAAATGGGCGAAAAAATAGGGACACAAGTCCTGGCCGTGTGTTTTCCCACGGCCGTGCCCGACCAATCCGAGGCGCACACGACCTGACCATGTGTTTTTACACGACCATGGCATGCGAGGTTAAAAGGTGTGAGCCGTGTGTTTTCACCCCATTTGCATCGTGTGCTTCGAAAGTTCTTGCCCTAGCCATGTGATTTCATCTTCCCCACCATCTAGAAGCATTTTTAACCTCTAAGGAAGCCAAAATAAGCAAGGATGAGGAGGACCAAGCCTGTAGCACCCCGATCTGGCTCCTCAGAGCGATGAACAAGGAGAGCCGACGCCTCTCATGCTCCGAAGGAGGGTAACGCCCTACCCACTCTACTTTTTCGCAATAATGAACAAAGAGATAGATATAATATGCTCTCTACTCGTAAACTTACTGCTACTAGGTACTTATATGAGGATTTGCTAGAGTCTTTAGGGTCATTGGGTGATATGCAAGCCCTATTTGCAAAAATGGGGTGTGAAGAGATAATGAGAATAAGGCACCTAACCTACCCTTGGATAGTTCTAGAATTTTTGAGTTCATTAGAGGCGGAAATTTTAACGGGTAGAGAGAGCGAGGAGGGTAGGATAACTTTTAGGCTTTTTAACATTGAGCATGAGTGGACCCTTCACCAATGGAACTCATGCTTTAGTTTGCCGAGTGGGGGAGAGAGAAGAACCCCTATTGGGTTCAACTCTCGGGAATGTTGGACCGAGTTGAAAGGGGAGCACGCTTATGACCCTTCTTGGGCCAAAGCGTCGTGCCTCCAAAACCCCGTCTTTCGATACCTCCACCGCATCATGGCCAGTACTATATTTGGTCATGGGGAGAGTGACAGTGTAGTTAGAGCTAGCGAGCTGCTTTGCCCATGGGATATGCTACAAAAAAGGAGTAGCATCGATGTAGGGTCCCACTTCATCAGACACTTAGTGAAGATGGACAAAGCAGCACGAGGAGAGATCAATGTGGTAGGCCTACTTACCCACATTTGCCAGAGGATGGGGTACGATTACACTACATTAGAGAGTATAGAGGGGAGCCCTAGGATCGACCTAGGAGTATGCATGGCCATGAAAATGATTGTGAGAGAAGGAGACTCCTTATGCTTTGTAAGGAAAAATTTGACAGCCCTTAGGCTCCCCGACCCGGATCGTACGACCATCGCTATACGCGCTCAAAAGTAGTGGAGTCCCCTCTACATAAGGGACCATCCACATCAGCGCCCATCTCTCCACCTTTATATCACTTTCCCTCCAGTCCACACATGCATAGGAGCCCACCTAGTCCACGCCGACATGATCCTACACCTGCACCACCACCTTTTTCTATTTTTGCACAGGATGCAGGTACGTCGGCCTATGATTTCTTGGAGCTCCGATCGCACCTCGACGACATTTACATTGAGCAGCAGACGCAGAGGCAGCGATGGGAGGAGCAGAGCGCCTACCAGCAGGCGGAGTTCCAGGGATTCTAGAAGCATTTCCAGCGGGCTGAGGAGTTCTACGATGAGGCCTGCATATACTTCCAGAAAGAGACTATTCATCGTCAGGATGAGGGCACCTACCGTAGGGAGATGTGGCAGCACATGCATGCCCAGTAGGCGCAGTGGGCTAGGGAGGAGGAGCACCGAGCAGCTACTGCATCCACCAGCTCCTAGATCGACCACATGTATATGTGGCATCAGCGGCTCAGCAGCAGGTTCTCCCAGGATCCAGAGATGCCTAGGCTCAGACTTTCCACCTCGTCCACCATATTAGAGGTATATTTTCATTTAAGTCTGGGGGGAGACCCCAAGGTTTATTTTGTATTGTTTCCTAGCAGCAGTTTCTTTTCTGGTATTTTCATTTATTCATGCCTGAGTTGTTGAGTTTCTTTCAGTACTTAATTTTTGTTGTCTGTAAAGCTACCTCAGTAGTATTTTTGAAAGTTGCTTGCATGAGTTGTTCCCATAGGTAGCTTAACTCCATTTATCTTGTGGTATTTTATTTTATTCGCTCTATTTAATGTTCTAGACTTACACTGGTTAGTTTTATTTTTGCACTTACACATGTCGAACATTCTGAAAGGGAGAATCTAGTACATACCTAGTTATGATTCACTTCAGTAGTCTAGTACTTTGGAATCCATAGGTGACTCTAGGTTTAGCATTTTAGTTACTGGAGATGCTCGGATTGTGTAAGCCCATTCGAAAAAAATCAAAATCCCAGTGAGCCGAAAAATAAAAGAGAGAAAAGAAAAAGAGAAATAAAAGAAAAAGAGAAAAAGAAATGAAAAAAAGAGTAAAAAAAAGAGATTATGAGGGATAAAAAAATAGTTGTCGTGGGTGGAAATGGCTAGGTGCCCCTTTGAGACCGAGTTAGGTTACTAGGGAAACACCTACAATTTGTCTCAATACCGAGCACGCCTTTGAGATTTTATGCTAGATCTAGGGAACGACCCTCGCTTTAGGCATGTAAGTGCCTAAGAGCCGGAAACCTTAGGAAAGCTATGGGGTGACAACTTAATTCACCATGGAACGAGCATCCCCTAAGAATGGTTCGCTTAGCACGAGCACGAGGAGCTAACTTAGTAAACTTCTAGATCATATTTGTTTTGCTTTGATTGCAAATACCACTTGATAAACTCAGTTAACATGCTAATTATGAAACAATATCTTTTTAAAATTTCATGGCACTGAGGTTTGCTTGAGGACAAGCAAAGATTTAAGTCTGGGGGAAGTGATGTGAGCAAAACATATAGGGTTTTAGGAGTAGTTTTCGCTCACATCTCATTGCATTTTGTGTTAGTTTCATGCATATGTTACTCTATTTTTGTACGCATTTCCTATTTTATGGTTCAGAGGTTTGATCATTGTACTTTTGTGTTGTGGTTAGCTTTTCGGATGAAAAAGATGCATTTCCGAAGCAAAAGAAGGACATTTTGCAGCTAGATACAGAGTGGGACATGGCCAGGGCATGTGGATTCACATGGCCGTGTCTAATGGGAAAGATCAGCACCCCAGGGCCGCACACGGCCTGGCCATGTGGAAACACATGGCCGTGTGGCGACCCGACAGATTTGTGCGACTAGGGCTTTTTTTGGATTTTGCAGCGGCTCGAGGCGATGTCTATATAAGGATGGCTCCACCCAAACCCTAGGGGAGAGGCACGACGGCTAGGATGGCATGCCGAAGCTCTAAAAAGCTTCGGTAACTCACAATGGGGAGGAGGAACACCGCCGGAGGTCTACACCTTGCAATACAACGCCAGAGAGAAGATCATGGAAGCATTGTATATCTTTATTACTGCATTTCATTCCTTTTGTATTCAAACTTAGATATGCTTTGTGATTTTTCCTTCGTATACATGGAGTAGTACTTTCGATTCTAGGATTAGGGAGTAGCTTGTGTACATAAACAATTTTGGTTCATGTTAAATTCTGCCCATGAGTTTGATTTGACAATTGGTAGTTGCTCTTTATTATATCTATGTGTATTTGGCTTTCTTTGCACTGTTCTTAGGCGATACGAGGGGTGACAACCCTCGCAATCTAATAGTTAAGAGATTTGATTAAGGAACCTAGGGGTAAACCTGATCTCCTGTAACTGCAGAGAAAAGGGTGCGATGGAATCGAAAATGGTCCACCATAGGAATTGATTTGGCATCCTCATACTGTCTATCCCGTCCTTGTAGGCGGAGATAGCTCCCGGTAGATACGGCAGCTCTGCGGGAGAGTATGATGTCCCTTTCACAAAGCCGTAGGTAAACGTCTAGACAATGCCAATTGACAACATTGTTTTGTGATACGCAAGGGAAACCAAAGTCCTAGAATGACTTTTGAAGACCTCGGCACACTCCTTTCCTCCTCGATGTGACACCGTACAGAGTAGAGTCCACCGAGAGCCCTCACCAACTGCAACCGTTTAGAGATCACATCCGAACAATTACAACCACTCAGTATATTGGTATTTGAATCTCAGTCCCTGTGAGATCGATAATCTTTACTTCTTGATGACGTCCGTGCACTTGCGGGCATTGAGCGCGAGAGCGCGCTTTGAGTCCTCGACGGTATCCGTCGTGAGATTTGAGGTCGCGTCCATGCACATCAAGGGGTAATTTCTGTGACCATCCGATTGAAGCACCCTTCAATCTCAGTCGTCCAATAAAGCTAGGGGTTGATTGATCAATTAAGTTGGCTGCTCAATCCAATGGTGATGATTGATCCAACTCTGGATGGACGGATCTGATCCATCTGACGGGATAATCATGATTGGTCGAATCTGGATGAAGGGCTCAGATGTCCAGATCTAAATGTATGGACTGGATCTATCCAGATCTGGATAGATGACTCAGAATCAACTACTTTCATCGGATGATCCATAATGCTCAGATCTGATCCCTTGATTGACTTGCCTCTGATCTTGATGAAGGGCTCAGATTAAATCATCTTGAAATGCCCATTATAATCCTAGATGAAGCCATATTTGATCCAACTTGAGTCTAGTCCATTGGCTCATCTCGATCTCCTACAAATAAAGACAAATTTTGCATAAAGTCCAAAATTAAGGAGAATTTACAAAAAGGTCCAAAAGATGATCCAACTCATAAAACATGCAAATAATCAATAATAAATCACTAAAGAGAATAAAAACCGTGATATTAAGGACCAAATTAATGCAATAAAATGGTAGTGATCAATTCTCCCACACTTATTCTTGTGCGTCCCGAGCAAGCAATGAAAATTAAAAGTAAACTGAAAGTATATTTCCCTAGCAATTCCCAAGCATACATAGAAAATCGTGAAAGAAAGTTTTCTAGGATTGTCAACTCTCAAAGACTCAAGCAATCATGGACTCAAATCCTACACAGGTTAACAAACATGGTGACTTAATCCATCCTGAATAGACTATGAATGATTAAGCGTCACAAGATAAGTGGTGGTTTCTCTCGCTCTCATAAGCATATCATAGTGGAGTTCACTCAAGCTACTCATGATTTATGCACTACCATATGCTTGCTTTTCTTCTACCTTCACCACTATATACACATAAGAATGCATAATTATTGAAGGCTTATTAGGAATACAAGGGAAATATGAATAAAAAGCAAATAATGGTATGTGTGAAAGGAAAGACAGATAAGAAATGAAATAGCTAAAGCAATGCAAGGAGATATGAAAATACTGGAATGCTACATAGATGAGTACAAGAAAGCAGTGCCCCAAAAGTTTTCATCCAAGCTAGCATTTTACCATCCACTAAACATGTAAACAACCCCTATCACATTCACAATACAAGTCCAGATATGATATACAATAACTCTCTCAATAGTTGTAATAAGGGATGTCTATCACAAAAATACTATCACACAGATAAAAAATTGCACAACATGTCAAAGATTTTTTTTATTGCCTTTATTGTTTTGGCCAAATGTTCTTTTTTTTCCCAATTTTTTTTTCTTACTTTTTTTTTTCTTTCTTCAATTTTTTTTTTCATTTTTTTTCTTGACATGCAGTACACTTTCCTATGCTCTAAAACATCAAACTCAACTATAAAAATAAAAACACGACTTGTCCATGGTGATCAAGCATGACATGCCTATGCTTACATTAAATTCTCTTGAGCTACTCTATCCCCCACACTTAAACTTTTGTCCATCCCAGGCAAAAACTCATCATGGAACATCCAATATTCCACATCCAAGAATAGAAATGGAGAAAAAAAATGACATGACGAAAATGTAGGAATAGAAAGACAATAGAATGAATAATAATCATGGCATGACGTAGGGTAAGAAAATTATTTAAATAGCATGTGACAACAAAAGTAGTGAAGGGGAAACATGTGAGAATGCCTTCATAGTAATCATGCAAATCTATGGTTGTGTGGTCTCGAAAGAATCAAAGCAAGTTCTAGAGTTACAATAACCACAAGTGCACCACACACAAGCAATAAGAATAGGCACAATCCTCACTAGGATTGAAAAAAAATCATCTTAATCTATCAACATAGAATCCATCACCAAGGAGTAACCATATGCAATCAAATAATCCATTCATGACAATAAATCCCCAAAACTCGACAATCAAATTTAACTAACTTTCATGACTTCTAAGATGATATAAAAGAATGCATAGGAAATTTATTTGAACAACCATCAAAACAACAACTCAACAAATGAAAATAACAACTAAAACAAAAATAAATAAAGGAAAAGAAGTGTATATACAATGAAAAGAAAGGTAAATGGGATAGAACAAACTCCCTTGAGATTCTGGCAGTGTGAGGCGGTGCAGAAAGAATATCCAGGCTGGGAGTGGAATGAATCGAATGGAGGTGAGTGCTCTCTTGATGTAATCAGGGTAGTTCCATGCTGCTCCCTCCGAAATGATCATCGCCTCATCATATGTACTCTCTGGTGGTCGAAGGCGAATCAGAACGAGTATCCAACCTTGGGGCTAGATTACTGCGTTTGTTGTTATAGCTTCCATCAGCAACATTCTTGTTGGAGACTCTATCTCAGGTGGGAGTGTCCAGTCTGGGGTATCCATCTATCCACCACTCCTGTGTCAACATCTTCAATGTATGAAACAACAACAACTTCATCAATGAAATCACATCCCTCAGCGTCCAAAATCACATCACAATACAATGGTTCATAGGAGTCCTATGGAGTAGTATGCCCATCACTCGCTCTACAATCCATCTCCCTAAGCGCGTCGATATCCACAGAAGTGGTCTTTGATCGAGGCTGAATGAATTCTTGTGTTGCATCTGGCTGAAGGATGTAGCAATTTGATCTATCTATTTGATCAATGATGCTCACTATCACTGTAGTCTCCAGACTGCTGATAATACAGATCCATGTTTCTCAAAAAAGATAATTTTTGGTCATTCCTGAAACACCAACAGACAAATCAAAAGACACAGGAAGTAGACATGATAAAATACATGGATATACAGAAAATGAAAGAATGAAGGCCTAATTTTTTTTATTTTTTTAGAAAAATGGGAAAATAATGCTAAGTTTACTAAGCATCATTACACCCCCCGACAACGACGCAAAAATTTGATGAACAGGTATTTGTGTCGTGATACCGTTCCTAATTATTTACCGAACCCCCTCTACACTAATTTAGCATAGTGAATGACCCGAATCATTTTCCAACGAGTGTAATCGATAGAATAGTAAACTTAGGATTTCTAATTATTGAAAATGGGGGTTAGGATTTACAAGACTAATCCTACTGAATGAAAGACAATGCAGGTAATTAAATCATTAATCTAACTAACTAAGATGACAATGAAATTAAAGAAGATCTAAACTGTTAGGGCAGTCTCTTGCCGTAATATGGTTTTGATGGTGTGGCAAAGGGTTTAAGTTAGTTTGATATGTTGATTTGATATGTGCGTTGAAGTCGTGCACGACTTAGTAATTCGCACATTTCACATCTCATGACTCGTGCCTTGAGTCGGTGAAGGATAGCTTTGCGAGCCGTGCGCTTGGAGCATCCGAGGGACCGCCGGACGAGAAGCTTGGAGTGAAGCCGGAGGAAGTAGACTTCGAGGCAAGAGACGCGAAGGAGCATTGCAGAGCCGTGCGCCTGATGCTGCCGAGGGACGTGGCCGAGAACGAAGAGAACTTCGAAGGCGAGGGACTCCGAGAGATGAGTGTGAGCGATTGTAACCCGCCATTTGGCCAAGTGTCGGATGGGTTTCGACACGGTCATTGCCATGTCATGGCGATCGCTTGCTAATCGATGGTTTGATCAGTATAAGACCGGTTTAGGGCTTGGCGATCATTGCCATGGGCCAGCGATCGGTGATGTCGGCAACGATCGACTACCGAGAAGCGTCGATCGGGATGTAAGCGTGCACCAGGATGCGAGTCGACTCGATGAGCACTCGATTGATCGAGCATCAGTCGATGGTCCCATCGTCGGATGCCATCGATGGATGGAATCCAACCCGTTATTGGGCAATGGCTCACGGGATCGGTCGGTGATCGGGCATCGATCGGCTGGGAAGAAACCCTCTTCCTCTATAAAAAGGAAGGGGGTAAGGGTTTGGGAGCCTAATGCTTATGCTCTAATACTCTCCCAAAGTTCCCTAAAGCTTTCCATCCTCTTACTCAAGCTTATTTCCATTCTATTTGTAAGAGGAGTGTTTGTAAAGGTTACCTCCACCTAGCTTGGTGCAAAGGAGAGACCAATAGTGATTGGGTTTCGGAGTGATTCACCGTGGACGAATCGGACCGTGGATTAGCGGCGCAGCCGTGAACCACGTTACATCTCGGTGTTTGTATTGCTTGCTTAATTTTGTTTCTCTTTGTTTGTATTTATATATTCCGCTTGCGCTAACGTTTTATAGACGAACAAAATACGACATCCAACGAACGAGGGCTATTCGCCCCCCTCTAGCCGGCCATACCGATCCGACCCAACAAGTGGTATCAGAGACGAGGAAAGCTTGTCGAGGACTAACCGCCACAACAAGCAACTTTCAAAATGGCCGGCTCCAACATCCATCCTCCGAAGTTTGAAGGAGAATTCGCTTGGTGGAAGAAGCGAATGGAGGTATTTTTCAAAATGGATTTTGACATTATGATTACAATGGAATCCGGTTTCGTTTTGCCTAGGGATGAAGAAGGGAAGCCAATAGAGAAATCTAGGTGGACCAAAAGGCAAAGGGAAGAACACCTTGCAAATTTAAAAGGCAAACATCATCTCTTCAATGTGCTCCCCCAACAAGAAATCAACCGAATAGGAGAATGCCTAAGCGCCAAGGAGATGTGGGAGAAGCTAATTGAGCTTCATGAAGGCACATCCGAGGCAAAGCTAGCAAGGAGAGATCTCCTCCGCTCCCAACTATCCAACATCAAATTAGAAAAGGGAGAAAAGGTAATTTCTTTGCATTCTAAATTCAAAGAAATTTTAAATGGACTAACAAGTGTAGGTGAGAAGCTATCAAACCGGGATATGGTAATGAAGGCCATAGATGCCTTTCCCCGGTCCTCAAAGTGGAGCTCCATGGTGGACTCATTTTACATCTCCAAGAACCTAGAAGTGAGCACCTTGGAGGAATTCTTTTCAACCATGGAGCTTCATGAGACAAGGCTAGAAGGAATACCAGAAGAGCCTAGAGTCCAAAATTCAAGGGGAGTAGCCTTGTTGGCAAACAAGGGGAAGAAGAAGATGGAAGTCCCCTCCTCCTCCGATGATGAAGCATCTTCCTCCTCCTCCATGGATAGCACCAAAGAAGCCTATATGGTAAGGAGGGTAAGACGGGCTTTAAATGTTAAATACGGGGATTTAAAACCCTAAATTAAATGGCCCAAATAATTAAGGAAATAATCCTGGAAATATTTCGGGATTTTTAGGGAATTTTAGGAATTTTTCTGGATTTAAATGGAGGTCGTACGAGATTTTTACGGGGATAAAGTAAACGGGCTTTAGAGGGGTCTATTTAAAGGGGATAAATACGCGATGGAAAATCCTAATTTTCTATTTTCCATTTCCTTTTTCTATTTTATCCCCGCCGCGACCTTTTCCTCGGCAGTTCCTCTTCTCCGCGACGATCCCTTCTTCCCCGAGCCCGAGTCCTTGCGTCGACCGTTCCTCCGCAAGCGCCGGCGGACATCATCGCCTTCCCGGTGCTCCGGCCGCCGAGGGTTTGCAGCAACCGCCGAGGGGGCCTTATTCGCGTCGTCCACAGCCGCAGCCCTCGTCGCGCTCCCGCGAGCACCGCTGCCCTCTTCCTCTCGGTTTGCTCCTCGCGGCGGACGGCGGCGACGGAAGCCCTCTCTCTGCTCGCTGAGCCGCCGCGTCGTCGGACCGAGCCAGCCGCGCATGGCGTGGCGTTCGCCGTAAGCGCCTCCCTCGCGTGAGCGACGGTCGCCGCAGCGTCCTTCCGCCGTCGCCTATCCCTCGGCCACCAGCGTCGCCGTCCGCGCCGGCCTCCTCTGCCAAAGAGCGCCGTCGCCGCTCCTCTTCCTTTCTCCCTGCCCGCGCCTGCTGCTGGCCTAGTCGCTGTTATGTGCCGATTTGGGGGCGGAGGCTGCGATCCCTGCCGGTGGTCGCCGGAGCAAGGTAGGAGTCAGATTCCTTGTTCCTTGGACGGGATTGAAAGTCCTAGCCGTGGATTTCCTATTTGAGCTTGATCAGTGATTTTGGACAGTGATAGTGAGCGTCGGTTGCTGATGAACAGGGGATAAAGGAGGTGACGCCGACATAGCTCCTATTGTTGGTATATGTCTTGACTTCATTGTTTTCTTTCGGTCCATTTTGATTATGTGAATTACAGGGGTTGTG
The DNA here is from genome assembly GCA_025175895.1 of Wurfbainia villosa. NCBI lineage: Eukaryota > Viridiplantae > Streptophyta > Magnoliopsida > Zingiberales > Zingiberaceae > Wurfbainia > Wurfbainia villosa. The sequence continues at coordinate 98,512,984 of CM045990.1, forward strand.
GCAGTGTGGAGAATTGAAGCTATGAGGTTTCGTTTAGGGAGGTATGGTTATAACGAGTGTTGTTGGCTATAAATGGATTGTGAGGTTTTATTGGGTGTCGATGTGGTATCATCTGATTAGTGTGGTTGAGTTTGATTGGTCGGTTTGGATTGATTCGGGTGTTGATCGGTTGATTTGTATGATATTTGGAGGATATGAGATTTGGGTTTAATTGGGATATAAAGGAAATCGATTTATTTATTCGATTTGTCGGTGAATCGTATTTTTGTGCTTAACAATAGTTATGCTGTATGCAGGTTTCGATCACGAGGCAGGTCTCCGGTCGTGACGATTTCATTCTTGCGGACATTTTGTATAAGGCGGGTACTTTGACTTATCTTTTAGATATAGTCAAGTTGATATGTTAGTTAGAATAGCATGCAATACTTTTCATGTTTATATGCCTAGTATGCTTAGTGCCTATTTGCTACATGCATTTGATCAGTATGATTATATCTTCCCTGTGTTATTTGGATCATGGTTGCTTGGATCAGTTATATGCACTTATTGACTTTGCATATTATTCGGATGGATATTTGTAGTTGGATTTACATGCTTTAGTATCATGCACCATCTTGCATGATTGCATCTTTGGGTAGACGAGGTTCCATTATTGTTGAGCCATGACTAGTTACATAAGCTTTGCCACACACCGCCACTCATGGGTTAGTGGTACATCGAGGGTGTGTGATTGCTCTGTCGAGCTCATTGGACCGCTCATGGGTAGCGACGAGGCGGCGTGGTAGCGCGAGGATCCTCCTCCTCCGGCCTATGACACCGGAGATGAGAGCTTAGCTCCCCACTATGTTTGGGGCGGGAGGATAGGTGTACTCGACAAAGATCCTGTCCACTCGGTCACTCAGGAGCAGTGATGGCAGAGTGCACAGTTGTCATAGCCCTACCCACTCGGCTTCACCATTGCGTGTGAGGCGGCTGACTGGCGTCAGGGGTGACCATGTCATTTGCACGACATGCATTTTGCATGGATTGCATTTGTATTGTGTTTGCTGCATTATTGTATTGATGCCTTGGATGTTGCATATGATTGACATGCATCTGAGATTCATATTCTTATATATGTGATGACTTTCTCTCTTATAGTAGGGCACGTGCTCCTATATCAGGGTAGGAGACTCAGGTGAGTACAGTCCTTTTGCATTTATTTCTTGCTTACCATATATATATGAGACTGTACTGGCATGATTAGTATTGGTAGCTATTTCTTGCTATTCATATCGACTAGTATCCGCATGAGTTCTTTGAACTCACCCCGTTGATTTATATCTATTTTGGGATGGAGTCAGAGAGTCCAATTTGCCAAACCCCCTCGTGGAAGTGTATTTTGTTATTTGTGTTTACGGTTTTTGGGTATTTGGATTAGAATATATGTTTAGGGCTGGAGTTGGATATTTGTACCTGTGGATGTTTTGGTATGTCCTTAGGGACCTTTGATCGGATTTTTATTTCGATTGGATTTCGGTTGAGTATTCTGCCGGATGGCGAGAAGGGGTAAGTCTAGTTAGAGTAGACTTTTGTTTACCTAGATTTGTTGGCACGAGGCCTTATTATTATCTGCGTGTGATGTGGTATGATTAGGTCGTGTTGACCGATGTATAGTGGCCGTGTAGGCCTTGTATAAAAATTGGTATTGTCACCGTCACAGGGAGATCTTTGCCGGATTTTAAATGCGGAGACTCCTCGGGCGTGACAATTTATTTGCATCGAGCGTAGGTTTCAGTTCCTTAGGGTCTTTGGGTTTATGGAGTTCGCCAAGTTTGGCGGAGTTAGCTGGGTATTTTTGGATTGATACGGATTTCGAAGCGATTGTTATGTTTTGGAAATTGAGGTATTATGTGAGGTCAATATGGGGATTTAGCGTGGACATCTCCAGACGGCTAACAGGTAAATAAATTCTAGAAAATTTTCTAGATTTAGTGCATATATATATTGGTTATATTTGGTTATGCGGAGATATCATGTTTTATCTAATATTGTTTTAACCTGATATCTGTTAGACTGTTAGATTTTTAGGTTGCTGGTTTATAGATAGCATTTGGTTATAAATTGCTATTACTGCTATACGTAGCTTGTTATCATTGTGATAAAAAAAAAATGATTAGATATTATTGGTAGATGTTTACCACTTAGGATTTGACTATTATTAGGATTATTAGACTAGTTGAATAATATGACTAAGATGGATAAATTCGTAGAAGGCATGAGGACATGATTACAACTTATGTAGTTTAGATTATATATAAGCATCTGATGCTTTATTTAGTATTGCCTTGACTTTGTTCTGGCATGACCCTTTAGTTATACTCTAATTAATTTCAGCCATTGATCGCTATTAGTAGGACTATGCTGTCGTTTATTAGACAGCGTGTTATGTGTTTTATTTGGCTATGTGATATTGCGGAGATACTATGATTGAGACTAGTAGAGATAGAATAACTTAGATGAAGTTATTCTGTAGGAGCGGATCTCAGAAATGAAACAACATTAGTGGAACCCTAGGTGTTGGAACCCTAGGCGTAATAACCGGATGTGTATATTGGTATGTGATTACCCATTTACTGTTTCTGTGATATGGTGATCGGAGGTCGAATGATTAGGATGCGATTAATCCTTACTATATCTCCCATTCTTGGTTGAGAGAGTGAGTGAGAGTCTCTCTATAGGTAGGTGCTTTGTATACATGTGGTCTCTCATGCATGGTTGAGATGACCTATTGCAAGATATATTCTTGCGTTATTCGTTGGTGATAATCGGATTTGTATGACATCTGTAGCTAGATAGCTACTTTACAGGTTAAGTAACCACGAGATCTGTTCGTGGTAGCATGTTGTAGCATGCATGATTGGTAGTAGGACGATATAATTTGGGATTAACCCTCTTGAAGGGCTTGATAGTAGACTTGTGGTCCTTATTGGCCTTGATAGGCATTTCCTGTTAGTTGGGGCGAACCCTATGATTAATCGTCTCGACGCGATTATTAGTGGACTTATGATTTTGATCGACCTTGATACCGATCATGTTGGAAGGGTTGGAAGGCTAGATTTAATCATCTAGACTTATTTATTTATAAGTTGATGATCTTTATCGTATTTGATAAACATTTCGTATTAGAAGTGTTGAAACCCTCGCTTGACCGCCTCAATGGGTTAATGGAAGATCGATGATCCTTATCGATTTTGATAGACGTTCTATGCTAGATGTATTGGATAACCCTAGGCTTAACAACCTAGGATAAAACGGTACGCCACGCGACTTATTGGTGGTAGTACGCTAGTGCGTGCAGTCAATAATTAGATATCTATATACAGCCTGTCTATCCACGAGTCTCATTCGTGGTAGCATATAGTTGCGCGTAGACCGTGCTATTGATTGTTGGCCCATGAGTTACGTTCGCGGTAGCTCATAGATAGTTCCCTTTTTTGTACGAGAGCCACGAGGCTTTGTCGTGGTATCCGGATGTACACTGCTTGTTGCAGTGGTTGTGTATGTTGCAGGTATATTTATTATACTGCTGATCGGGTTAGTAGCAGACTGATATGGGTACTCTGAGGGTTGGGTTACTCTAGCTTGTTCCCTGTGACTTCCATTATGTGCATTATGATTATGCACTATTGTCTATACATCCACAGAGTGGTTGTACTTATCCCCTCCTCATTTATCCTCTAGGTTAACTGATGGAGGACGTGTCATATTGACCTACCTTCGAGTCGCTCAGAGAGTTCCTTGTCGTGCTTGTCCCACTGCATCGTCGAGATGCCGCTTTGTTTACTTTATTGGTATTGCATTTTATTTATGCACTTTGGATTTTGTCGCAATTGGATTTGGGGTCATAAAACTATTTTACTTTGATTGATATATGTTTAGTCGTGCATGCATGCAGTTATTGAAATACTTGTATTTCTATAATTATTTCGAGGTTTTTACCAGATCTGGTCCAGGTATTTCTGGATATTGTCACTAAGGGGCTCCTCCATCATTTGGATGACGGATATGCCCCCAGGACGTGACAATTTTATTGGTTTGCGGTTTTGGTTTGTGGGTTTTGGTGTATCGAGGATTTTCTTTTCCTTGGATTTTTGGGAGTTCTCGTGTTTTGAGACCAAGCAAGGATATCTCGAGCTATAGGAAAAGTATTGTCTTTAGTAGTTACGGTACTTTTGTGGCTAGGAAAACTATTGACTTAGTGAAATTGTCCCTACTCATAGTCGGGGAGTGTCGATAACATATTGACCTTGAGGAATCAAATGATGATTTGAGGTACGGATTCTTTAGAGGTGCCGATTGATGTCGAATTAGGAGGCTAGGGTTAGACCGCTAGCCACCCATTAGGAGGACAAGGAGTAAACCCTCGGAGAATATCATCCATACTAATAGTGATTTGGTTATGGATTAGGCGTATATGCCTACACTTGTCAAGGCGATGAAAGATCGTTTTATCTTATTATAGGAGGTGTTGTATGGGATATTTATACATCCCGATTTCTTCCGAGAGAAGATCCGGAACTCTTGGTTAAAAGAGAGATGGACCTTTGAGGTTATACAACGATTTTCGATGATGGAATGTGGTAGTGGTAGAAGGAAATGATTATCCTTCATGGTGGATTGAGGATCTATTTAGATCAGCTATAGGATACCTATATATACTCTAGGATTGATTGGTGATTGGTGTGATGATATTGTAGTGACATGGTGTCCTACAATTATCATTGTCGTTGGGATGATTGATATATCATCAGCCTAGAGTAAAGAGGATGTAGGTGTATAGTGATGACAATTTCATACTTGGTATGAATTGTACGAGGTTTGATTATCTTGTTTGACTTATGACGACTTAGTCGTCCAGGGATTTAGGAAATCGTGTATTCTGGACACGATTGGATCATTTATGATGGTGGCAGTTGGAGTTGAGCACTCGGCCACCGTAGATGATGATTTTCTGGTATTGATTTGATTTATTATTACCATAGATATGGATAGGATGCTCTAGTGGTACTACACCACTGACGGGTATTGGAATTTATTTAGTCTGAATATTGTGAAACTAGTTTCTGGGCTCTGACGATGGTTGACTTTTACACCAGTGTTGTTTGATCATTATCGGGTGGAAGGGTATTGTATCACGGATGCAATGTTTGAAGAATGGAGCGTTTGATTTAGTTGATCGAGGCGTATCCGTGTTTACGTCAAATGGGAACTACGAGATGGTTTGTCATATATATATGGCGTGGACCTAGTAGGAGTTGTTATGTTGTTTTGTAGAGATGAGGAAGATATGCTTATGAGGTTTTAGCTAGCTCTTGTGTAGTTGCATTTGAATTCGGAAGAGTTATTATTGATTAGGGAACAACAGATAGATTCTGTTGTGATGTTAGAGAGCATTTACCATAGAGTTGTACTCTTGCTCTCTGGGTTGAATTAGTGATAGTGGAATTTGTATGTCGTAGGTGGCTAGATAGCTACGACATCTTGGATCTGAGTCCAGTTGTGGTAGCATGTCATTGCTGTAAGTAGTGCCTTTGACATTACTACGAGCCAAGAGGCTTGGTCATGATATTTTGATAAGTATTGCTGAAGATTGCAATAAGTTCTATATGTTGCAGATGTATCGGATTGTATTAGGAAAATAGTAAATATTGAAACGTTCTCCATGGTGGAACGACATGCAGGACATAGTTGATTGTGCAGTCTGGTGTGCAGTGTGTCAACTAGTAAAGGTGGTATATAATAATCAGCAAGGTTCTGTACTGAGATGGACGTGAAAGCATAGTATGATGGACAGTGTTGGGAGATTATTTGGAATTCGGAAAGGACTTAGTATGATTAGTTAAGTCCGCCATTTCATCTCGATCCATACGATGAGCTGTTGGATCGCTGGATAGGTTATATTGTGGCGATTTCCAGTTCATGGAGGATCTTTGAGTATCGTATGCGATAGCGATTAAGGATTTACCTTAGGATTATGGTAAAGTCTTTAACAGGTCACGGATATCAAGCTCCACTCTGGTACAACTAGGTACTTATTATAGGTGGTCGATATGAAGATATTATTCATACATTGGAAGAGATGCTATAAGCAGGTGGTTTGATTTTAAGGGATATCAGTAACCCCACTTAGTCACTTGAGGTGTGACTTGTCTCCAGATGCTTGAGATGGTTATAGGGACATCTCGTACTAATATACAAGTAGGAAATTTGGGGACCAAATTTTTATTAGTGGGGGAGAATGTTAAATACGGGGATTTAAAACCCTAAATTAAATGGCCCAAATAATTAAGGAAATAATCCTGGAAATATTTCGGGATTTTTAGGGAATTTTAGGAATTTTTCTGGATTTAAATGGAGGTCGTACGAGATTTTTACGGGGATAAAGTAAACGGGCTTTAGAGGGGTCTATTTAAAGGGGATAAATACGCGATGGAAAATCCTAATTTTCTATTTTCCATTTCCTTTTTCTATTTTATCCCCGCCGCGACCTTTTCCTCGGCAGTTCCTCTTCTCCGCGACGATCCCTTCTTCCCCGAGCCCGAGTCCTTGCGTCGACCGTTCCTCCGCAAGCGCCGGCGGACATCATCGCCTTCCCGGTGCTCCGGCCGCCGAGGGTTTGCAGCAACCGCCGAGGGGGCCTTATTCGCGTCGTGCGGCCCTGACCCTCGCGCGCTCCGCAGCACCGCTGCCCTCTTCCTCTCGGTTTGCTCCTCGCGGCGGACGGCGGCGGCGAAGCCCTCTCCTCTGCTACCGCTGAGCCGCAGCGTCGGCGACGAGCCAGCGGCAGCGTGGCGGCGCCGTCGCGCCTCCTCGCGGCGTGGCGGCAGTCGCCGCGGCGTCCTTCGCCGTCGCCTATCCCTCGGCCACCCGGCGTCGCCGTCATGCCGGCCTCCTCTCGCCAAGCGCCGTCGCCGCTCCTCTTCCTTTCTCCCCGCCGCGCCGCCGGGCCTAGTCAGATGTGCCGATTTGGGGCGGAGGTCGCGATCCTGCCGGTGGTCGCGGAGCAAGGTAAGTCGATTCCTTGTTCCTTGGACGGGATTGAAAGTCCTAGCCGTGGATTTCCTATTTGAGCTTGATCGTGATTTTGGGCAGTGATAGTGGCGTCGGTTCTTTGATGAACGAGGATAAAGGAGGTGGCACGACATAGCTCCTATTGTTGGTATATGTCTTGACTTCATTGTTTTCTTTCGGTCCATGTTGATTATGTGAATTACAGGGGTTGTGGCAGTGTGGAGAATTGAAGCTATGAGGTTTCGTTTAGGGAGGTATGGTTATAACGAGTGTTGTTGGCTATAAATGGATTGTGAGGTTTTATTGGGTGTCGATGTGGCTGTAAATACAGTTAGTGTGGCTGTGAGTTTGATTGGTCGGTTTGGATTGATTCGGGTGTTGATCGGTTGATTTGTATGATATTTGGAGGATATGAGATTTGGGTTTAATTGGGATATAAAGGAAATCGATTTATTTATTCGATTTGTCGGTGAATCGTATTTTTGTGCTTAACAATAGTTATCTTTGTATGCGAGTTCGATCACGGCGCGTGCTCCTGGCCGCGGACGATTTCATTCTTAAGTGACATTTTGTATATATGTACACTTATCTTTTAGATATAGTCAAGTTGATATGTTAGTTAGAATAGCATGCAATACTTTTCATGTTTATATGCCTAGTATGCTTAGTGCCTATTTGCTACATGCATTTGATCAGTATGATTATATCTTCCCTGTGTTATTTGGATCATGGTTGCTTGGATCAGTTATATGCACTTATTGACTTTGCATATTATTCGGATGGATATTTGTAGTTGGATTTACATGCTTTAGTATCATGCACCATCTTGCATGATTGCATGCTGGCTGGACGGGGTTCCATTATTGTTGAGCCATGACTAGTTACATGGCTCACACACCGCCACTCATGGGTTAGTGGTACATCGAGGAGGGTGTGTGCATTGCTCTGTCAGCTCCGACCGCCATGGGTAGCGAGCGAGGCAGCGTGGTAGCGGCAGGATCCCTCCTCCGGCCTATGACACCGGAGATGAGAGCTTAGCTCCCACTATGTTTGGGGCGGGAGGATAGGTGTACTCGACAAAGATCCTCGTCCACACTGGCCACCAGAGCAAAGTGATGGCAGAGTGCACAATTGTCATAGCCCTACCCACTCGGCCACCACCATTGCGTGTGCAGGCCGATAGCGTCGGGGTGACCATGTCATTTGCGACATGCATTTTTGCACGGATTGCATTTGTATTGTGTTTGCTGCATTATTGTATTGATGCCTTGGATGTTGCATATGATTGACATGCATACAGGATTCATATTCTTATATATGTGATGACTTTCTCTCTTATAGTAGGGCACGTGCTCCTATATCAGGGTAGGAGACTCAGGTGAGTACAGTCCTTTTGCATTTATTTCTTGCTTACCATATATATATGAGACTGTACTGGCATGATTAGTATTGTTAGCTATTTCTTACTATTCATATCGACTAGTATCCGCAGAGTTCTTTGAACTCACCCCGTTGATTTATATCTATTTCAGGATGGAGCTGTCAGGAGAGTCCAGCTGCCAAACCCCCTCGTCGTGGAAGTGTATTTTGTTATTTGTGTTTACGGTTTTTGGGTATTTGGATTAGAATATATGTTTAGGGCTGGAGTTGGATATTTGTACCTGTGGATGTTTTGGTATGTCCTTAGGGACCTTTGATCGGATTTTTATTTCGATTGGATTTCGGTTGAGTATTCCTGCCCAGATGGCAGAAGGGGTAAGTCTAGTTAGAGTAGACTTTTGTTTACCTAGATTTGTTGGCCTGAGGCCTTATTATTATCTGCGTGTGATGTGGTATGATTCCGGTCGTGTTGACCGATGTATAGTGGCCGTGTAGGCCTTGTATAAAAATTGGTATTGTCACCCGTACAGGGGAGATGCTGCCGGATTTTCGTCTGGCGGAGACTCCCTCGGGGCGTGACATTAAAAGGTTTTCATTTTCATAAATCTAATGATAGGAATAGAAGACCAAGGGGGAAGGTCATATGCTATAATTGCCAAGGAGAGGGACATATAAGGGATAATTGTCCCCTCCTAAATAAGAGCAAGAAAGAAGAAAAGAAGAAGAAAGGGAGCAAGAAAAAGGAAGAAGAAAAGAAGGCAAAAGGAAAAGGGAAGGCCATGGCACTCAAAGCCAAGACATGGGATGACGTTGCCCCCGCCTCCTCATCCGAAGAAGAAGAGCATGTCTACTCCAACCTAGCACTTATGGCTCTTCATGACTCAGTTTTCTCCTCCTCCATCGAAAATGAAGAATCAAGCTCAAGTGGAGAGAGCTCAAGTCAAGGGGGAGCTTCTACATCATCCTCATCGGAAGAAGAGGACTTGGTAAGTAAGGTAACGAATCTACCCCCTAAACAAATTATGTCTATGATTTCTAGCCTCACTAAGGACTTATTTAGAGCTAAGAAGAAGAACAAAAGCATGTTAGATCAAATTAAGGACCTAGAACAAAAATTAGAAAAAGCATGCTTAAATGAAAATGAAAATATTTCTTCTAGCCTAAATGATGCATGCTCACATGATAATTATGTGCCTTTAGATGTTAGTGATGCATGCATAGAGGAAAATAGGGCACTAAGGGAAAAGGTAGATTATTTAACCAAAGCCCTAGAGAAATTCACATTTGGCTCCAACACATTAAATATGATTATTGGGAGCCAAAGAGCTAGCTTCAATAAAAAAGGCCTAGGATACAAGGAAAAGAAAAATGAAAAGGCCTACAAATGCCTAATAGCTAGGGGACAAGATAAAAAGAAAGTAATAGCTAGGAAATGGATCCCCAAGGAATACCTAGTGAACCCAATAGGAAAGAACTCATTTTGGGTTCCAAAATCCATCCTTAAGGGTTAGAATAACCCTAGGGTAGTCAACCACATGGACCTAGCCTATATCATATTTTGGTTGACTTAGGATGACGGGACAACATTTTTTTTTGATAGTGTTGGGTGATGATAACGTACCCATAAATAGATAATAATGCTTAAATCATGATGATTAATGTAATTGCTATGGATGTTTGCAATCATGATTTATGTTTTTGAAATTTGGCACGTTATCATGAGAAATAGGTTTGAATCATGCTTTAGGTAATACTTTATTTATTATCATCATATAATACCTAATGCATGACTATTATTTGATGAATACATGAGTTTCATGATCATAATGTAGAATTCATTCATATATGTCTTTATGATCATGAAGGATGTTAGGTTGATACTTAACCATGATAGAATTGCATGAATATATTGGTTAAGTATATACAAATACCCCCTAGGATGCATCTCACACTCACTATAGGCTAACTTGATTGCAAACTTAGCATGGGTGAGATATTAGGATGATACAAATGTCCACTAATGCCTATGGCATTTAAATGGTCATTTAGAGTATCAAAATAGCAATAATAGACCAATCATGGGGAAGACTTATGTTTAATTCATAGACATATTGCCCAAAGATCATGGTTGGATATTTCATATGTTTTCAAAACAATTTCTTACTTTAAAATACATGTATTCATGTTTTGAAACAATTGGATGCAAGACTAGGTGTTAAAATGGATACTCTTATGATCAAAAACCTAGTAGTTTTTAAAGCTTTTGAATTTTTGGCGAGAACGTGAAAATATAATGATTTTTCATGAAAAACTATTTTTCACTGATAGATATACTTAAAAGAAATGTGTTCCCCGAATTTCATGATTTTTCAAATTTTTTGGAATTTTTTTATGCATTTCTGAATTTCAAAAATCGAAATTCGAAAATCACGCGCGGTACCGATCGTATCCGAACTAGTCGATCGATGGCACAATTTCGCATCAAGAAAAAGCTGAATTCCAATTTTCAATCAACATGTGGTATTTTCTTTTTACTAGACTTGATGCCATGTGTTCTTAACTTAGTAGTCATATTTTTGATGGTGTCAAAGGGGGAGAAATGAATGTGTTTAAGTTATTTATGATAGGGGAAGAGATTAAGGGAGAGTTTCATGGATTAAGGGGGAGTTGCATGTTGCTATCAAATGTTTATGTTTACATGCTTTCTTACCTTAGAATTTATATCAAATGTTTTACCTAACTTAAACGGTTTGCCACACATCAAAAAGGGGGAGATTGTTAGGGCAATCTCTTGCCGTAATATGGTTTTGATGGTGTGGCAAAGGGTTTAAGTTAGTTTGATATGTTGATTTGATATGTGCGTTGAAGTCGTGCAGGACTTAGTAATTCGCACATAGAGCCGTGGCGAGTTTCACATCTCATGACTCGTGCCTTGAGTCGGTGAAGGATAGCTTTGCGGAAGCCGTGCGCTTGGAGCATCCGAGGGACCGCCGGACGAGAAGCTTGGAGTGAAGCCGGAGGAAGTAGACTTCGAGGCAAGAGACGCGAAGGAGCATTGCAGAGCCGTGCGCCTGATGCTGTCGAGGGACGTGGCCGAGAACGAAGAGAACTTCGAAGGCGAGGGACTCCGAGAGATGAGTGTGAGCGATTGTAACCCGCCATTTGGCCAAGTGTCGGATGGGTTTTCCCGACACCAGTCGACTGCCATGTCATGGCAGTCGACTGCTCTGAGTCGATGGTTTGATCGACTGGTATAAGACCGGTTTAGGGCTTGGCGATCGCCATGGAATCGGGCGATCGATCGCCAATGATCGCCAGAAGGCGTCGGCCGATCGATGTAATCGACGGGCACAGAATGGAGTCGACTCGACTGAGCACTCGACTGATCGAGCATCAGTCGACTGATGGTCCCATCAGTCGACTGATGCCAATACCGTTGGATGGAATCCAACGTGGAAAGCGGCCGTTATTGGGCAACGGCTACGGGATCAGTCGACTGATCGAGGGCATCAGTCGACTGCTCCTGTGTCAACGGGAAGAAACCCTCTTCCTCTATAAAAAGGAAGGGGGTAAGGGTTTGGGAGCCTAATGCTTATGCTCTAATACTCTCCCAAAGTTCCCTAAAGCTTTCCATCCTCTTACTCAAGCTTATTTCCATTCTATTTGTAAGAGGAGTGTTTGTAAAGGTTACCTCCACCTAGCTTGGTGCAAAGGAGAGACCAATAGTGATTGGGTTTCGGAGTGATTCACCGTGGACGAATCGGACCGTGGATTAGCGGCGCAGCCGTGAACCACGTTACATCTTAGTGTTTGTATTGCTTGCTTATATTTTGTTTGTATTTGTATATTCCGCTTGCGCTAACGTTTTGTAGACGAACAAAATACGATATCCAACGAACGAGGGCTATTCACCCCCCTCTAGCCGGCCATACCGATCCGACCCAACATAAACTAAGCATGCAAAGGAAAACATTCAAAACAAAAGCAATTAAAAACATAAAGAAGGTGCAAAAATTAAACAACAATTCAAATAACAACTAATAAAATAGCCAACACATCAACTAAATCTAATACATGAACATGACTTACAAGAGAGCAACTAACTAAAATACAATTGCAATGAAATTAAACTAATGAACAATTAAGCTAATTACGGAACAATTAAACTAAAGAACAGCTAAACTAAAGAACCATCAACCTAATGGACAACTACGCAAAGTGGAACTAATCACAAATTAAACTACAAGACAAGTTACAACTAACTACAAATTAAACTCTAAACTAAGCATCCTAACTAAACTACAACTAAACTACCAATTGAAACTACTAATTAACTACAACTAAACTACAAGATAAGCTACAATTCACAATTTTGGGGGGTTTTGAATTCAAACATAATGGAAAGTAAATAAACCATGCAATAAAAATGTGAATTAACAGAAATTAAACAATGCAGGTAAAAATGATAACATCCAAATCAATGGACAAAATCCCCAAATATAACCACCGATCACTCCACGATGGTGACGACAATCCAAACGAGCTCCTCCGGTGGATGGGATGGCTGGATCCTTGCCGAAATCCTCCGGTAAGTGCTGAATTGATGGATGAAGCAAACCCTTTTCTCCGGTGGATGGTGTAGAACTGCCGAAGGCTGGTGCGGTTGTCGGGATCTGAACCCGGGTCTCTCGGTTGTAGCCGAGTATACTCACCACTATACTACAATGACACCGAAACCTGACAACCTATGGATAACTCTGTGAAGGTGGAGCAACCCATAGTTCCATCGTCGGGACCCGAACCCTAGTCTCTTGGTTGTAACCGAGTATACTCACCACTATATTACAACAGAACTGCCTGAGTTGCGTGGAGAGGATGGAACCGGAGTAGAAGCTGAAACTCTTCGCCGACGATGGAATGAATTGCTGCTGTCGAAAATTGGAGAAGGGATATCACTGCCGCGAGAGCTGGAATAGATTCTTCCCAATCGATGTAGTAGCAAGTACCACAACCTTCCGAAATCTTGTCAAGCTGTGGCGTCTCAGCTTCGACAGTTGGCATTGGAAGTTTCGCTGGTGAAAAGCGCCAGAATCGCTTTCACTGCTCACTGCCGACGAGCGGGCCGGAATCCCAGCATCTCATCGCCGGCAGAGTAAGGGGAACGCCACCGGCTTGGATGGAAGGAGGACACTGGAAGAGATGCCCGGACCTGTCGCCGCCAGATGGAGGATCGATGGTTGTCGGCTTGCGCGCGAGGAAACAACGTCGCCGTCGCTCGCGCGCGAGGAAGAAATCACGATGTTTTTTTTTGCGCTGTGCGATGGAGATGTAGCTTTTAAGGGGTAATTTCCATGACCGTCCGATTTAAGCACCCTTCAATCTCAGCTGTCCAATAAAGATAGGGCTTGATTGATCAATTAAGTTGGCTGCTCAATCCAACGGTGGTGATTGATCCAACTCTGGATGGACGGATTTGATCCATCTGACGGGATAATCACGATCAGTCTAATCTGGATGAAGGGCTCAGATGTCTAGATATAAATGCATGGATTGGATCTCTCCAGATCTGGATAGATGGCTCAGAATCAGTTACTTTCATCGGACGATCCATAATGCTCAGATCTGATCCCTTGATTGACTTGCCTCTGATCTTGATGAAGGGCTCAGATTAAATCATCTTGAAATGCCCATTATGATCCTAAATGAAGCCATATTTGATCCAACTTGAGTCAAGTCCATTGGTTCATCTCGATCTCCTACAAATAAAGATAAATTTTGCATAAAGTCCAAAATTAAGGAGAATTTACAATAAGGTCCAAAAGATGATCCAACTCATAAAACATGCAAATAATCAATAATAAATCACTATAGAGGATAAAAACTATGATATTAAGGACCAAAATAATGGAATAAAATGGTAGTGATCACGTATCGAGAGGACTACTGTGGAGGGTAGAGCAGCTTAGAAGAGCAGATCGAGCACTATGATGTGGTTGGGGACTATAATCAAAGGCCCAACAACCCATACTCCAGTACCTACAATCCTGGATGGAGGAATCACCCGAATTTCTCCTATAAGAATAACTCGGGGAACATCCAACCATCGGGAGGGTATGGTCAGCAGTAGGGCAATGGGAAGCAACAACAGAAGTCTAGGTTAGAATTGATGATGGAAGACTTCATTGCTACCCAAACAAAGGCCAATGAAGAGTTCCGTCGCCAACATTAGAAAACAGAGGAGTCACTCAGAGACTTGAAGGCCACTGTTGACGGTCTTGCAAGTCACACAAGGATGTTGGAAACACAAGTGGCCCAGATAGCCCAAACCGTGTCAGAATCTATGGATAGTTCTCCATCATTACAGAGTGAGTCAAGCTAAGGAGGAAGGGTATACGATGAGATAGAAGCAGAAAGCAGATTCGCCAAGGGGTGTCTTTGCCATGATTTCCACCCTACGGACCAAAAGTGAAATCAAAGATAAAATTCCACTCCAGCTTGAGGACCCCAGTGAATTTGTTATCCCTTGCACGATTTATGGGGAAAGCTTCGATGAAGCACTGTCTGACTTGGGGTCATCAGTTAGTGTGATGCCCTACACATTCTACCTGGAGATGGGACTGGATCATATACAACCAACCGGCATAGGGATACGTATAGCGGATGACACGATCAAGAAGCCCGTTGGCATGCTACCATAGGTGCCTGTGGTGATTGAGAATTTCGTGATACCCACGGATTTCATCATACTCGACATAGGACCAAATCCCCAGAATCCCATCATCTTGGGAAGACCTTTTCTGACGACTGCAGGGGCGTGCATAGATGTTAAGGCACACCAGATCTCCTTAGAGGTAAATGGGGAGATCATCCTCTTCAGCCTATCAGAGTATAAAGCTCCCTACCTAGACGACTTCACTTTCAACAGAATAAAGCCAAGGCCACCAAATAAAGAAACCAAGACGGATGAATGGAGGTTCACTAAACCTCCGGAGCCAAGTTGATAATGGAGTGTGGTCGAGCTAAACGACCTTAAACAAAGCGCTTCTTGGGAGGCAACCCAAGTTTAGTTTTTAGGTTTTCCTTTGATTTTATTGCATGGATTAAGGTTAATTTGAACTTTGATTTCCATTTCATTTAGCATTAGGATCAGAAAAGAACTTTGTTAGGTAAAAATAAATCAATTTTTAGCTTACACGGCAAAGTGTGTGAGAAAATTCAGATCGTTGTGCATAAAAGTAGAGAAAAAGGGGACACACGACCTGACCGTGTGTTTTCCCACTGCCGTGCCCAACCAACCCGAGGCGCACATGGCCTGGCCGTGTGTTTTCGCACGGTCGTGTCGCGCGAGGTTAAAAAAAGCACACCATCCGTTTTCACCCCATTTGCGCCGTGTGTTTTGATTTTTCTTGCCCTAGTCATGTGGATCCTTCATCCCCACCACCTAGAAGCTTTTATAACCTTCAAAGAAGCCAAAAGAAGCAAGGATGAGGAGGACCAAACAAGTGGTATCTCGATCCGGTGTTTCGGAGCGGCGAGCAAGGAGAACCGACGCCTCTCAAGCTCCGGAGGAAGGTAACACTCTTCCAACCCTTCTTTTTCACAACAATGAACATAGGGATAGATATAATATGCTTTCTACTCGTAAACTCACTGCAACTAGGTACCTTGATGAAGATTTGCTAGAGTCCTTAGGGTTGTTGGGTGACATTCAAGCCCTATTTGCAAAAATGGGGTGGGAAGAGATAATGGGAATAAAACACCCAACCTACCCTAGGATAGTTTTAGAATTTTTGAGTTCCTTAGAAGCGAAAATTTTAATGGGTAGAGAGAGCGAAGAAGGTAGGATTACTTTTAGGATATTTAACATTGAGCATGAAAGGACACTTCACCAATGGAATTCATGCTTTGATTTGCCAAGTGGGGGAGAGAAAAGAACCCCTATTGGGTTCAACTCTCGAATATTTTAGATTGAATTGACGGGAGAGCACACTTACGACCCTTCAAGGGTCAAAGCATCACGCCTCCAAAACTCCATTTTTCGATACCTCCACCGAATCATGGAAAGTACTATATTTGGTTGTGGGGAGAGTGACAGTGTAGTGAGAGCTAGCGAGCTATTTTGCCTCTGGGACTTGCTACATGAAAGGAGTATCATCGATGTAGGGTCCCATTTCATCAGACACTTAGTGAAGATGGGCAAAGCAGCAAGGGGAGAGATTAATGTGGGGGGCCTACTTACCCACATTTGTCATAGGATGGGGTACGAATACACTGCATTAGAGAGTATAGAGGGGAGCCCTAGGATCGACCTAGGAGTGTGTATGGAGATAAAGATGATTGTAAGAGAGGGACACTCCTTATGCTTTGTAAGGAAAAACCTGATGACCCTCAGGCTCACCGACCCTGATCGTACCACCATCACCACGTGCGCCAACTGACGCTTAGACCTGACAGTGGAGTCCTCGCCATATGAGGGACCATCCACAGAAGCACCCATCTCTCCCCCTTTACATCACTCTCCCTTCAGTCCATGCATGCATAGGAGCCCACCTAGTCCACGTCGATATGAGCCTGCACCACCACTTTTTTCTACTTTTGAGCCGGATGTAGGTACATTGGCTTATGATTTCTCGGAGTTCGGATCACGCCTTGATGATATATACGCCGAGCAGCAGACATAGAGGCAGTGATGGGAGGAGCAGAGCGCCTACATGCATGCGGAGTTTCAGGATTTCCGGGAGCACTTCCAGTGAGCTGAGGAGTTATACGACGAGGCCCGCATCTATTTCTAGGCGGAGGCTGCCCGTCGCCAGGATGAGGCCACCTACCACCAGGAGATGCGGCAGCACATGCATGCCCAGCATGCACAGTGGGCTAGGGAGGAGGAGCACTGAGTAGTCGCTGCATCCACCAGCTCTCAGATCGACCAAATGTATATGTGGCATTAGCGGCTCAGTAGTAGGTTTTCCCAAGATCTCGAGATGCCGAGGCTTTCGAACTTTCCACCTCGTCCACCATACTAGAGGTATACCTTCAATTAAGTCTGGGGGGGACCCCAAATTTTATTTTGTTTCTAGCAGAAGTTTCTTTCCTGATAGTTGCATTATTGATAACATTCATTTGTTCATGCATAGGTTGTTGAGTTTCTTTCAGCACTTAGTTTTTGTTATCTGTAAAGCTGTCTCAGTAGTATTTTTAGAGTTCTCTTCATGAGTTGTTTCCATGAGTAGTATAACTTCATTTACCTCGTGGTATTTTATTTTATTGGATTTGAATGGATATTCTAGACTTACACTGGTTAGCTTCTATTTTTACATCTACACATGTCGAACATTCTGAAAGGGAGAGTCTAGTACATACCTAGTTATGATTCATCTCAGTAGTCTAGTACTTTGGAATCCACAGGTGACCCTAAGACTAGCATTTTAGTTACTGGAGATGCTCGGATTGTGTAAGTCCATTCGAAAAAAATCAAAATCCTAGTAAGCCGAAAAATAAAAGAGAGAAAGGAAAAGAAAAGAGAAATAAGAGAGAGAGAGAAAAAGAAATAAAAAAAAATTATGAGGGATAAAAAAATAGTTGTCGTGGGTGGAAATGGCTACGTTCCCCTCTGCGACCGAGTTAGGTTACTGGGGAAACACCAACCAATTTCTCTCAATACCGAGCACGCCTTGAGACTTTGTGCTACATCTAGGGAACGACCCTCGCTTTGGGCAGGTAAGTGCCTAAGAGTCGGAGACCTTAGGAAAGCTATAGGATGATGACTTAACTCACCATGGAATGAGTATCCCCTAAGAATAATCCGCTCAGCACGAGCATGAGGAGATAATTTAGTGAATTTCTAGAATATATTTATTTTGCTTTGATTGCAAATACCACTTGATAAATTTAGTTAACATGCTAAGTATGAAACAATATCCTTTTAAAATTTCATGGTACTGAGGTTTTCTTGAATACAAACAAAGATTTAAGTCTGGGGGAATTGATGTGAGCAAAACATATAGGGTTTTAGGAGTAGTTTTCGCTCACATCTCATTACATTTTATGTTAATTTCATGCATATGTCATTTTGTTTTGCATGCATTTCCTATTTTCTGGTTCAGAGGTCCACTCTTTCGTGGGAAAAGGCACACTTTTGGAGCAAAAGAAGGGCATTTTACAGCTAGACGCAGAAGTGGACACGACTAGGGCATGTGGCTACACAGGTCATGACCAAGGGGCGAAATCGGCTACCCCAAGGCCACACACGGCCTGGCCATGTGGCGGCCCAGCAGATTGATGCGACTAGGGTTTTTCCGAATTTTGCAGTAATACGGTGTGATGTCTATATATAGAGAGCTCCGCCCAAATTCTAGGGGGGGGGCAAGATGGCTGGGACGACACACCAAAGCCCTAAAAAGCTTTGGGAACTCACACCGGAGAGGAAGAATGCCGTCGGAGGTCAAGGTTCTGCACTTCAATGCCAGAGAGAAGGCCACATTGGCATTGTAAATTCATGTTCTTGCACTTTATCTACTATGTATTCAAACATGAACATGCCTTGTGTTTCTTCTTTCCCATCTATGGAGTAGTTTCTTCGATTCTAGGATTAGGGAGTAGCTTGTGTGCATATGATATGCTGCTTCAAATTGAATTCTGTTATTGAGTTTGAATTTGCAATTGGAATTTATTTAGATCGATATCTATGTGTATTTGGTTTTCTATCTACTGTGCTTTGCCGATATGAGGGGTGACAACCCTCGTATCTAAGATTTAGGGGATTTATAAGAGGAACCTAGGGGTTAGCCTCATCTCCTGTAACCATGGGTAGAAGGAGGCGATAGAACTGGAAACGGTTCATCGCAGGGATTGATTCGGCATCCTCGTACCACCTATCTAGTCCTTGTAAGGTAGAGATAGCTCCCGATAGATGTGACGGCTCATCGAGAGAGTGTAAGATGTCCCTTCCACAAGACCATAGATAGACGTTTAGACAACACCCAATTGATAGCATGTCTTGCGACACACAAGTGAAACCGGAGTCCTAGAATCCCTTTAAAAGATCTCGTGGCAACCTCCTTTCTTCCTTTGTGTGACACCGTATTGAGTAGGACCACCGATAACCCTCACATTCACAACCCCTTAGAGTCTAGTCCCGAACAATTACACCCACCAAACAAATCGGTACTCGAATCTCAATCCCTATGGGATCGATAATCTTTTTATTACTTGACGACATCCGTACACTTGCCGACATTGAGTGCGAGCACGCACTTCGAGTCCTTGATGGTCTCGACACGATATTTGAAGTCACGTTCGTGTGCATCACTTGTTGGTTGCTTTGGGAGAGCTTGAAGGACCCTGAAATGATCCAACACTTCACCTCAAATATCCCCTAGAATAACTGTCGAAGTCCTCCCCATTGAGCTCCTTTTATGCCTCCACACGACCTAGATTATCACATGGAAATTGACTTCCTACAGAGTCATTGTCCCACAATGAACTTAATCCACATTGGCATTCCAGCCAATGGATACACTAGAAGTCGACTGCCGATCAGTAGTCGACTAACCTGTCCACTACCAGAGCTTCTATGCTCGTGTTCACAAAAACCAGTCGACTGTCATTCATGGATGTCAACTGTCCAAGGCATGTCGACTGCCCACAACTAGCAGTCAACTTCTAGAGCATAGCTTGAGCAGTCGAGCCTCAGTCGACTACACTACCAGTCAGCTGGTCATAATCCCAATTGACTGCTCTGAGTTAACTCGGCTCCCAAGTGTCAAACACTTGTTCAGTCGACTGATAAACCTCAAGTATCATCCCCTCATACTTGATAAACACCCTTAGCCTAGTCCTAAGTCTTTAGCCCACTTTCATCAGCCACACACCTCTCGGATCCCTCGAGTCTGTGACTCTTCATCCTTGTGCTAACCATCAAGCGCCTCACATGACTATGTCATGCTAACTGGGTTCCTTGCCAAGGTACATTTAGACTTATGCTGCCAAGCATCCATACTTGAACTTTACGCTGTCAAATATTTGACTTATACTACCAAGACTACATGATTGGACTTTACATCGCCAATATCACACCCTTATAGTTCCCAATTTCCAAGCATCCATACTTCGACTTTCATCGCCAAAGTTCACTTGGACTTTATGCCGCCAAGACTACACACTTGGACTTATGCCGCCAAGACTATACCTTTGAACTTTCCTTGCCAAGTACCCATGACTTGGACTTTCCATTGCCAAGACCCATGCTTGGACTTTCCAATTGTCAAGTACTCATAACTTGGACTTTCACATGCCAAGTACCCATAACTTGGAATTTACCATTGCCAAGTGCCCATGACTTGGACTTTACCATTGCCAAGACCCATGCTTGGACTTTTCATGCCAAGTACCCATGACTTGGACTTTCCATGCCAAGTATCCAAACTTGGACTTCTCTTGGGTCCTACTCGAGCTAGGTCAACCTTGACTAGAGGTTAATTGCTTTAATAATCTTCCTATAAAACTATCTCCTCATATGGTCAAACCCATGTCAACCATATGATCAATCCATTGTCAAACAATGGTCAAATTATTGTCAAACATCAAAACACTACTTGAGTATTACTCGAGTTTAGTCAATCATGACCTAGGCCGATTGCACTAATAATCTCCCCGTTTTTGATGTTTGACAACACCTTTAAGTTAGGCTAACCAATAAATCCAAACTTAACTCTTCCAATGCCAAAGTATATTGAAGGTTTTCCTAACTTAACCTCACTTCTCTCTCTTTGACATACATCAAAAATATTACCAAGGGTATCCATGTCTCATATATGATGTGTGCAAATCATATAGTGTAGGGGATCATTGGAACGCTAGAGGGGGGGGTGAATAGCGACGTGCTCATAGGTGATGGAAATTGTTCGCATTCATCTACAAACTTCATTAGCATAGCGGAATATAGATAATAATAACAATAATGAAATAGCCAATCACACGAACACAAGCATATAACGTGGTTTGGAATCGAATGGTTCCTACTCCACAGATTGAGCTCTAAACAGCTCTAGCGATGCCACAAACACCACTAAGCAATCAACTCCTTCTCGACAACACGTCGGAGGCGAAGAAACCTCTTACAACAGTTTATAACAATAAACTAAATGCAACAAGCAATTATAATGAAATACAATGCAATACAAGTAAAGAAAACACTTTACGAATGCCTTTGGATTGCTTGAAGAATGGTCTTGGAGACCCTGATTTGTAGAAACAAATCGCCCCAAGGATGCTCAAGAACCATTGGCATTTCCCTCCTCCATGAGCTCCATTTAAAGCTTCAACCTGTGCTGGAAATCGCCGATCAGTCGACTGCTTGGGACCATCAGTTGACTGATGCCATTGTTGTCGTGAGACAATGGCTAGATCTACACTAGAAAGATCCAACGGATCCATCATCAGTCGACTGATTATGACCATCAATCGACTGATAGAGCCTCCACTCGACTGCTAACCCGGTCAATGAGTCGACCCATCTCGTGCCCAAAATTGAGCACCGATCGATCACATGATCACCGACCGATCGGTAAATCATCGATCGCCCTCCTCTAGCGATCATTGCTATGGAACTTCTCGCAGTCAAACCCTAGTTGATGTTAGGGCAATTCCTTGCAGTAATATGGTTTTGATGGTGTGACAAAGGGTTTAAGTTAGATTTTTATTATGATTTGATATGTGCGTTGGAGTCTTGCAGGACTTAGTAATTCGCACATGGAGCCTTGGCGAGTTTCACCTCTCATGACTCGGTCCTTGAGTCGGTGAAGGATGGCTTTGCGGAAGCCGTGTGCTTGGAGCATCCAAGGGACCACTGGACGAGGAGCTTGGAGTGAAGCCGGAGGAAGTAGACTTTAGGGCGAGACGTGAAGGATGGCGCTGTAGAGCCGTGCGCTTGGCGCATCCGAGGGGCGTGGCCGGACGAAGATAACTTCAAAGGCGAGGGACTCCGAGGGATGAGTGTGAGCGAATGTAACCCGGGAAGGGGTAGTATCTCTTAGGTGAAACTTGGCCATTTGGCTAAGTGTCGGATGAGATTTCCCGACATCAGTCGACTGCCATGCAATAGCAGTCGACTGCTCTGAGTCGAACAGAGTTCGACTGTTATAAGACTAGGGGTTTGACCCAACTAGTCGACTACCATGGACTGGCAGTCGATTGATTTCGACATCAGTCGACTGCCGAGGGATGATAGTCGACTGACAGAACTGTGCACGGGCACAGAATGGAGTCAAGCTCACAGAGCACTCGACTGATCGAGCATCAGTCGACTGATGGCAATATTAGTCGACTGATGCCAGTGCCATTGGATGAAATCCAACGTGGAAAGCAGTCGTTATTGGGCAACGACTACAGGACCAGTCGACTGATAGGGACATCAGTCGACTGCTCCTGTGTCAACGGGAAGAAACCCTCTTCCATTATAAAGAGGAATGGTGTGGGGCTTTGGGAACCTAATGCTTCAACTCTAATCTTCTCCCAAAGTGCTCTAAAGTATTTTCCACTCTTCTTACTTGCTATTATTCTCATTCTATTGTAAGAAGAGAGATTGTAAAGAGGCTACCTCCACCTAGCTTGGTGCAAAGGAGACACTTAGTGGATTTGGCAAAGAAGTGATTCACCTTGGACGAATCGAGATCGTGGATTAGCAGCGTAGTCGTGAACAACGTTACGACCTTGTGTTAGCATTGTTTGTTTCCTTTGCTTTGTTTTTATTTGCTTGATTTGCTTGTCTTGTTGTTTCCATTGCGCTAATCTTTTTGTAGACGAGAAAATACCATTATCCAACGAAAGAGGGCTATTCACCCCCCTCTAGGCGGCCGATCGATCCCCTACAATTGACTTATACCAGTCGACTGCCATATGGCACCTGTCGACTGACACACCTCAAACATGAGGTTTTAACCTCAACCATGAGATTTAACCCAAGTATGGTGCCCCCATTCTTGCTAGACCATCCTTAGCCTAGACCTAAACCTTCTAGCCACCTCCATCAGCCTCACGCTTCTTGGATACCTCCAAGTCATCCATGACTTCTTCATCCATCGCGCTAGCCTTCAGGTGCTTCCATCGGCTATGTCACACTAGCGGTGTCTATACCGCCAAGGCACATTGGACTTACGCCGCCAAGACTCCGCTTGGACTTTACGCTGCCAACCATTGGACTTATACTGCCAAGACTCCCGCTTGGACTTTACACCGCCAATATCAAGCCCCTTGGACTTCTCAAATGCCAAGACTCAAGCTTGGACTTTCCCTTGCCAACCCATGTTGGACTTTCCATGCCAACCCATATTGGACTTTCTATTTCCAAGACCCATGCTTGGACTTTCCTTGCCAACCCATGTTGGACTTTCCATTGCCAAGACCCATGCTTGGACTTTCCCAAATGCCAAGTGTCCCACTTGAACTTTCTATGCCAAGTACCCAAGACTTAGACTTTCCCATGACAATCACATTGTCATATGTTTTTGTCGAACATCAAAATATCTCTCGAGTCAAGCTCGAGTCCTGGTCAATTGTGACCTGGGCCGATTGCACCAACAATCTCCTCCTTTTTGATGTTTGACAAAAACCAAACAAACCATTGAGTTAGACCATCTAACTCAAACCAATCATCCCCATCAATTTTCTCAATTGATGTCATTCTCCCAATAAGTTCTCTCCCAAAACATTCTCCCCCTTTTTAACTAACATCAAAAAGGTTCTCTCTAAGGAGGTCAATGTCTCATGTCCCAATGAGATCTTACAATCTCCCCCTTGGTTCAAAAATACCTAGGATGCCTATCATCTTCCTAGTGATAAGTCCCATATCACTCAAGAGAGACAATTTTATACACTCTTCCAATTTCCAAATTGGGTATCTTAAAATCTCATTTTCCCCCTCATGAGGAAAAAATAACCATCCATTATCCCATGATGGATACCTCCCCCTAAAGGCTTGCTCCCCCTTGACCATTACACCAACAATGTCCTTGGGAAGTCCCTAAGCCAATAGGAACTCTAAACCATCAAAAATAAGGTTCAAAGTTCAAACATGATCTCTTCCATCCTTAAATTTGATACAAACCCTAAACAACTCTCCTAATCCATATCCAATGGATTTTCACCCTTTCTAATGCTTCCAAAAGCATATTCTAGGGTTAGGAGTGGTTAGGGAACCTTACCATAGTTGAAACCGGGATAAACAACCTTGTTTTTTCCAAAATCAACATTGACAGTCGACTCTCTCAGCTACCAGTCAACTGCCACCCTCATCAGGCGACTGCCACCCAGGGCAGTCGACTGATAACTGAAATATCAGAATTTCAATTATCAGAAACGAAATTCAGAAAATCATAAGTAATTATATGTATATCAAAAAATCGTGAAAATTCATACGTATATTACTTATAGGCAATACAATGGGTGAAAAATAATAGAAAAATATTTTACCTATAAAATATTGAAATTGATACAAAATTCAAAAGTGAAGAAAACTTCTAAGTTTTGGCTCACTTTGTATCAAATTCATTAATGGTGATTGTTATCAAAAGACAGACTTCACCAAGGTTTTCTAAAGTAATTTTAAAATGTTTTCAAAACCTTATTTTGGATCATATTCCTTGGGCTTAATGTACATGACTTGTACACAAGCTTTCCCAATGATCCACATTTGAATTAAGATGAGTTTTAGTTCATCTAGATGCAAAAACTATACACCTTGAACTCAACTCATATCCTAGCATCTCACATGTATCTAGGGTGTATAAATACACATACGTGTCAAGTTAGATGTGAGATGTGGGTTTTGATTTATCTTAAACTAAGATCTCATGCATGTTCTAAGGCAACATTACTTGATTCCCTTATAAATGGGACTCCAAGTCATGCCATTGTCCTTAAATCAATTTTCATAAACTTAAATGCATGAAGTATGACCATGGCATAAATGATAACATAAGTAAAGCATGACCAATGATCATGATGTCATGGCATATGATATAAACTAAAGATACATGACATTTAACCTAATCCTAAGTATGATCATGACATTTTAAATGATTAAAAGTAGATATGATGTCATGGTATGTTATATGGCAATCAAAGCATGTAATATAAAATGTATAAGTATAATAATACCTAAATTTTAATATTAATTGCCATTTGATATAATTAAATATATTTTGCCATATTATCTAAATTTCTCCCTAGTGTGCCAAAAACCCAAAATGACACACTATGACCTATAATCCTAAATTGTACCAATTTAATTGATTTTTCATAATTCCAAAAATATATTGGCACATCCTAAATTCTTTTAGGATCATAAGATCAAATCTATTTTCAAGGTACCCATAACCTTGAAAATGACCTAAAATGCCATCTTTACCATGGTTAGGTTAACTACCCACCTAATCAAGGTTGGCACACCCTAAACCCATCTAGCGTGAATCGATCACGCTCTTAGGAACACAAAACCTATTTGAGCTCCTAGGATTTACTAGGTATTCCTTAGGGATGCCCTCCCTAGATACCCTCCTAATGACCCTCCTAGGCTTGTTAGCCTTGGTCATTATGGTCTTACCTAGGTTGACTCTAGGGGTAACTCCCCTTGCAACCTTCTTAGTGGCTTCCCTAGGTTTCCTTGAA
Source organism: Wurfbainia villosa (assembly GCA_025175895.1). Lineage (NCBI taxonomy): Eukaryota > Viridiplantae > Streptophyta > Magnoliopsida > Zingiberales > Zingiberaceae > Wurfbainia > Wurfbainia villosa. The sequence goes on from CM045990.1 coordinate 98,539,081, forward strand.
ACCCTAGCCACTAGGCACACACCATGGTCAACTCTAGGGATGACTTCCCTATTGACCTTGGTCTTCCTAGACCTAGTTTGTGTTCTATAATCAAATGGAACACTATGATAAGCCACCTTAGGCTTAGGTTTGTGACCCAAACCCTTCTTGCCCTTGGTTGACTTTTGTCTCTTAGGCCCTAGGTGTTGACTTTGACTCTTGGACCTAGACTTTTGATCATTTGGCCCTTTAAATTGATTTTGTATATTCCTAAGGGTCTTTTCTAGTTTCTCAAGTCTTGACCTCAAGACTTGATTTTCAATCTCCAATTGCCCAATTTTCGATTTTTCATTTTGTCTTTGGGCATTAGCATTTCCTCTAGGCATATGCCTAGTCCATTTAGGATTAAGACCTAGGTGTTCTCTTATTTTCTTGATAGATTCCCTAGTAAAATATTTTTAGGTACATTAGTCCCAAATTTCTCCTTATTACCAAAATGGACACTTTTAGCACCTAAAAAAAATATTTATCTCTAGCATGCTTTTCATGATGAAATGCAAGAGAATTGAAATTCCTAGCATGCTTTTTGACATTTAAATTAGAAGAATGAGCATTATTGAAATGATATACCTTAGGGTTTGCCTTAGTAGCTCCCCCTACTTGTGATGCTCCTCTTTGCCCCTTCTTTTCCCCCTTTGGGCATTGACTCCGGTAATGACCCGGTTGTCGACACTTGAAGCAAATGACTTGCTCCTTGCTTTTGATAGTTGGGGGACCGACATCCTTGATTGTTGGCGCCGGTGGAGCTTTCCTTACTCTCTTTGGGCACTTGCTCTTATAGTGCCTGGTTTCCCTACACTCAAAACATATTATATGCATTTTATTATTAACACATATGTTTGAGTTACCTAAGTCAATGGAGGCCAAAATCGGATTTTGAGCTTCTTCATTTTGACCGGATGTCGAAGCTTCTTCTTGGTGTTGCTCTGGTGATCTAATCTCCTCCCCTTCAATACTAGAGGTAGAGGTCTCCTCCAATTCTACTCCCTCTTCCTCCTTGGATGTTGATGGTCTCTCAACCTCCAAGTCCTCACTTTCTTGTGAGGATGATGCATTTGCCTCTTCGATCCCTTCCTCTTGAACCGGCAATGGACTTTCATGGAGCTTGGCCAAATCACTCCAAAGCTCTTTGGCATCTATATAATCACCTAGGCTACACAAGAAGTCATTAGGAATTAAATCAAAAATAAATTCAATTACCTTCTTGTTTTTCTAGAATTGTTGGAGTTGCTCCTCACTCCATCTCTTCTTTTTGAGGAAGCCACCTTTTGGTCCTCTTGGATACTCAAATCCTTCCATTAATATGAACCATTCCTCAAAATCCTTCATCATCAAAAAATCTTCAATCCTTCTCTTCCAAGAATTGAAGCCTTCTCGTCCATAGAAAGCATATGGGACCGACATGTTGATATCCCATCCTAGTTGTTCTTGGACTTCCATCTTCACCCTCTAGCATGCTCTCTTAGTTGTTAAACTTTGAAGAGTGGCCTCGCTCTGATACCACTTGTAGGGGATCGTTGGAATGCTAGAGGGGGGGGGGGTGAATAGCGACGTGCTCATACGTGATGGAAATTTTTCGCGTTCATCTACAAACTTCGTTAGCGCAGTGGAATATAGATAATAATAACAATAACGAAATAGCCAATCACACAAACACAAGCATATAACGTGGTTCGGAATCGAATGGTTCCTACTTCACCGATCGAGCTCTAAACAACTCTAGCGATGCCACAAACACCACTAAGCAATAAACTCCTTCTCGACAACACGTCGGAGGCGAAGAAACCTCTTACAACAGTTTATAACAATAAACTAAATACAACAAGCAATTATAATGAAATACAATGCAATACAAGTAAAGAAAACACTTTACGAATGCCTTTGGATTGCTTGCTTTTGTTTGCTTGAAGAATGGCCTTGGAGACCTTGATTTGCAGCAACAAATCACCCCAAGGATGCTCAAGAACCGTTGGCATTTTCCTCCTCCATGAGCTCCATTTAAAGCTTTAACCTATGCTGGAAATCGTCGATCAGTCGACTTCTTGGGACCATCAGTCGACTAATGCCACTGTTGTCGTGAGACAACAGCTAGATCCACGCTGGAAAGATCCAATGGATCCATCATCAGTCGACTGATTATGACCATCAATCGACTGATAGAGCCTCCACTCATCGCTAACCCGCAGTGAGCCGACTCCATTCGCGGCCTAAAACCAAGCACCGGGCCGACTAATCACACGATCGATCGACCGACCAATCGGCCGATCATTGCCCTTTTCTCGATTGCTATGACACTTCTCGTAGTCAAACCATAGTTGACTTACATCAGTCGACTACCATATGGCACTAGTCGACTGGCACACCTCAAACATGAGGTTTTAACCTCAACCATGAGGTTTAACCCAAGTATGGTGCCCCCATACTTGCTAGACCACCCTTAGCCTAAACCTAAATCTTCTAGCTACCTCCATCAGCCTCATGCCTCTCGGATCCCTCCAAGTCATCCATGACTTGTTCATCCATCATGCTAGCCTTCAGGTGCTTTCATCGGCTATGTCACGCTAACGATATCTACACCGCCAAGGCACATTGGACTTACGCCGCTAAGACTCCGCTTGGACTTTACGTCGCCAACCATTGGACTTATGCTGCCAAGACTCCCGCTTGGACTTTACGCCGCCAATATCAAACCCCTTGGACTTCTCAAATGCCAAGACTCAAGCTTGGACTTTCCCTTGCCAACCCATGTTGGACTTTCCATGCCAACCCATGTTGTACTTTCCATTGCCAAGACCCATGCTTGGACTTTCCTTGCCAACCCATGTTGGACTTTCCATTGCCAAGACCCATGCTTGGACTTTCCCAAATGCCAAGTGTCCCACTTGGACTTTCTATGCCAAGTAGCCAAGACTTGGACTTTCCCATGACAATCACATTGTCATATGTTTTTGTCGAACATCAAAATATCTCTCGAGTCAAGCTCGAGTCCTGGTCAATCGTGACCTGGGCCGATTGCACCAACATATAGGATTTTTGGAGTAGTCTTAGCACATATATCATTACATTTCATACTTGTTTCATGTATATTTTCTTTAGTTTTCACATATTTTCTATTTTCTAATTCAGATATCTGCGTTTGCTATTTTTACGCATAGGATGACATTTTGGAGGCAAAATGGCGCTACAAAAGGAGCTCAAGAAGGGCAAGCGTGCTCTGGCCATGTTCCCAAGACATGGGCACACTTTGGACGAGAAGGATAGCATCAAAATAGAGTTCTAGAGAAAGACACGATCGACCATGTGAAATTCACACGGTCGTGCATATTCTCGATGCTAGATTTAAAGTCGATTTCTAGCCTTTCAGACGGTCAACTGTGTGGATTCCACACGGCCATGCGGTGTCAGCGCGACTTATGCAAATCAGGGTTCTCGAGTAATTAAGGAAAGTCAGGGTGCACCCCTATATAAGGAAAGGCACGACTAAACCTAAAGGGGGGCTGGACGGCTAGGACGACAAAAAGGTGCCCTAAGAAGCACCAGAGGCTTGCAACGGGGAGGAAGGAAGCGACTCGAAGACCCAAATCGATGCTCCAACACCTTGAAGAATGACCAAACACACATTGGATCCAACTGAACGTACTATCTCTTTTCTTACAACTAATTGGATTGTAATGATTCATAAATAGATGTCTTGTGTGTTGGTGCAATCGGCCCAGGTCACGATTGACCAGGACTCGAGTTTGACTCGAGTGATGTTTTGATGTTCGACAAAAATATATGACAATGTAATTGTCAAGGTAAAGTCCAAGTCATGGGTACTTGGCATGGAAAGTCCAAGTCATGGGTACTTGGCATGGAAAGTCCAAGTGGAACACTTGGCATTTGGTAAAGTCCAAGTCTTGAGTACTTGGCATGAAAAGTCCAAGTGGGACACTTGGCACATGAAAAGTCCAAGCATGGGTCTTGGCAATGTAAAAGTCCAACATGGGTTGGCAAGGGAAAGTCCAAGCATGGTCTTGGCATTTGAGAAGTCCAACATGGGTTGGCAAGGGAAAGTCCAAGCTTGAGTCTTTGCATGAGAAGTCCAAGGGGTTTGATATTGGCTGCGTAAAGTCCAAGCGGGAGTCTTGGCAGCATAAGTCCAATGGTTGGCGGCGTAAAGTCCAAGCGGAGTCTTGGCGGCGTAAGTCCAATGTGCCTTGGCGGTGTAGACACCGTTAGCATGACATAGCCGATGGAAGCATCTGAAGGCCAGCGCGATGGATGAACAAGTCATGGATGACTTGGAGGGATCCGAGAGGCGTGAGGCTGATAGAGGTGGCTAGAAGGCTTAGGTCTAGGCTAAGGGTGGTCTAGCAAGTATGGGGGCACCATACTTAGGCTAAAACCTCCGAGCTTGATCGGATGATCGATCGGCGGTGCTCAGGAATTCGACCACAGAGTGTAGTCTCACTCAACCGCTGGGACCAGCAGTCGAGTGAGGACACCATCAGTCGACTGATGGGTTTGATCAATCGACTGATGGTAGATCCGTTGGACTTATCCAGCGTGGATCTAGCCGTTGTCTCATGACAACAGTGGCATCAGTCGACTGATGGTCCCGAGCAATCGACTGATCGACTTTTTCTAGCACAGGTTGAAGCTTTATAAGGAGCTCGTGATGGAGGAATTTGGCATCGATTTCTTGGACGTCTTGAGGCGATTTGCTATTACAAATCAGGGTCTTCAACCACGATTCAAGCGATCAACAAGCAAGCAATCCAAAGGCATTTGTAAAGTTGTTTTCTTTACTAGTTTTGCATTGTATTATTGTATATTGCTTGTATTCATCTCTTATTGTTGTAAGAGTAGTTTGTTATGGGTTTCTCCACCTCCGACTTGTGTCGAGAAGGATTGTTTTATAGTGGTGTGTGATTGGCATCGCTAGGGTTCATACGAACCCGATCTGTGGAGTAGGAACCGTGCGGTTCCAAACCACGTTAAACAATTGTGTTCGTGTGTGATTGTCTATTTCGTTATTGTATTATTTCTATTTCCGCTGCGTACTAACGAAATTGTAGAGATGATCATGATCAAATTCCATCAACGAACGAACACGCGCTGTTCACCCCCCTCTAGCCATTACAAAGATCCTAACAAGTGGTATCAGAGCCCGGGGTTCTTCTACGGATTAACAACCTGGAGTCAAGACGCTAGAGGAACAAGATGGAATTCAAGGAGAGATTGGGTGACGACATCAAGGTTCCGCCTTCCTTCGACCGTGAACATTTCGCGTATTGGAAAGGTAGAATGTAATATTTTCTAATGACGATTATAGAAAATTGGTTTGCCGTGATTATAGGTTTTGATGCTCCGAGAGGAGAGAACAGCGAAATCCTCAAAATGAAGCGATGGACTGAGGAGCAACGCCAAAAATTCAAGACAACCGTTAAGGTAACAAAAATGTTGATTAATTTGATACCTAACGACATTTTGTCTAGATTAGGAAGCTATAAGGATGCCAAGGAGTTGTGGAACAAGTTGGTCAAGTTCTACGACAATCCCGAATCGGTCCAAGAAGACTTGGAAGAGGAGGAGACCGAAGAGGAAGCTTCATCATCCTCACAAGAAAGTAAGGAATCAACATTCGGATCGGAGAAGGAAGTAGAAAAGGTGGAAGAAGCATCCACTTCTGTGATTGAGGGGGAGAGACCATCCACATCGGAGCCGGAACAAAATAAAGAAGAAGCCTCAAACTCCGGGAGGGGTGAAGAACCCACTCCGATCACCATGGATCTAGGTAACTCAAGCATGTCGATTAATAATAAAATGAATATTATATGTTTCGAGTGTAGGGAGCAAGGACACTACAAGAGTAAGTGTCCTAAACGGGTTAAGAAGACTCCTCCGGCACCAAAGGTCAAGGATGTCAGTCCCTCGACAATTAAAAGCAAGGAGCACGTGGTTTGCTTCAAATGCCGGCTACCGGGACACTACCGGAGTCAATGTCCTAGGGGGAGCAAAAAGACCAAAGAAGGAGCATCACAAGTAGGGGAAGCTTCTAAGGCTAACCCTAAGGTATATTTCAATATTGCACCTTCTTTAGTTAATAGGCAAAAGCATGCTAGATGATTTAATTCTCTTGCTATTGTACATGAAAAGCATGCTAGAAGTAATAGACATATTTGTTTAGGTGCTAAAAAGGTCCACTTAGGAAATAAGGAGAAATTTGGGACTAATGTCTCTAAAAAAAACTTACCTAAGGAATCTATTAGGAAAATACAAGAACACTTAGGTTTTAACCCTAAATGGACTAGGCATATGCCTAGAAAGAACAATGCCCATGGTTTAAATTAAAACTCAAAAATTGGGCAATTAGAATTGGAGAACCAAGCCTTGAGGTCAAGGCTTGAGAAACTAGAAAAGACCCTTAGGAATATACAAACTCAATTTAAAGGGTCTAATGATCAAAAGTCTAGGTCTAGATCTCAAAGTCAACACCTAGGACCTCAAAGTCAAAAGTCAACCAAGGGCAAGCAAGGTTTGGGTAACAAACCTAAGCCTAAGGTGGCTTACCATAGTGTTCCATTTGATTATGGAACACAAACTAGGTCTAAGAAGACCAAGGTTACTAGGGAAGCTATCCCTAAGAGTAACCATAGTTTGTGCCTAGTGGCTAGGGTTTCTAGGAAACCTAGGGTGGCCACTAAGAAGGCTGCAAGGGGAGTTACCCCTAGAGTCAACCTAGGTAAGACCACAATGACCAAGGCTAACAAGCCTACGAGGGTCATTAGGAAGGTATCTAGGGAGGTAATCCCTAAGGAATACCTAATTAACCCTAGGAGCTCAAATAGGTTTTGGGTTCCTAAGAGCATGATTGATTCACGCTAGATGGGGTTAGGGTGTGCCAACCTTGATTGGATGGGGAGTTAACTCAACCATGATAAAGTTGGCACTTTAAGTTATTTTCAAGGTTAGGGTCACCTTGGAAATACATTTGAGTCTTAATCCTAAAAGATTTTAGGATGTGCCAATATTATTTAAGAAGTTTGATAAAATGATCAAATTGGCACAATTTAGGTTTAGAGGTTGGTGTGCCATTTTGGGTTTTTGGCACACTTGGAAGAAAAGTAGAAATATGGAAAAATATGATGAATTATATCAAATGGCAATTAATATTAAAATTTAGGTATTATTATACCTATATATTTTATATGCCATGCTTTGTTTGCCATATGACATGCCATGACATCATGCTTATTCTTAATCATTTTATATGTCATGAGTATGCTTAGGTTAAGGATTTAAGTGTCATGTGTTTTTAGATTTTCTCATATGCCATGACATCATGATCATTGGCCATGATTAATTATTGCAATCTTTATGCCATGATCATTTCATGCATTTAATTGATTAAAATTAAACTAAGGACAATGGCATGACTTGAAGTCCCATTTATAAGGGAATCAAGTAGGGTTGCCTAGGAAATGCATGAAACCCTAGATTAAATGAACAAAAACCCACATCTCACATCCAATTGACATGTATGTGTATTTATACACCCTAGATACATGTGAGATGCTAGGATATGAGTTAAGTTCAAGGTGCATAGTTTTTGCATCTAGTTGAACCCAAACTCATCTTAACTCAACATGTGGATCATTAGGAAAGCTTGTGTACAAGTCATGTACATAGAGCCCAAGGAATATGATCCAAAATAAGGTTTTGAAAAACATTTTAAAATCATTTTAGAAAACCTTGGTGAAGTCTATCTTTTGTTAGCAATCACCATTGATGGAGTTGATACAAGATAGGGTCAAAACATTGAAAATTTCAATGGTTTTGAGTTTTGTATCAAACTCACTATTTTATGGGTAAAATAATTTTCAAATATTTTTCACCCATTTTATTGACTATAAGTAATATACGTATCAAATTTCGTGATTTTTCAAAATACGTAGAATTACTTATGATTTTCTAAAACTCATTTCTGATAACTGAAAATCGAATTTTGATTATCGATCGCCTGCGGTGGCGATCGGTGATGGAGGTTCCAGTCGACTGATTTCTGAATCACTCGACTGATAGCCTGATTTCGGAGTAACCTAGGTTGTTTAACCCGATTTCAGCTGCGGTTAAAGTCCCTAACCACTCCTAACCCTAGGATATGCTTTGGGAAGCATGATAAAGGGTGAAAATCCATTGGATATGGATTAGAAGAGGTGTTTAGGGTTTGTATCAATTTTAAGGTGTTGGAAAGTTCAATGTTGAATTTCTAACCTTAATTTTGATGGCTTAGAGTTCCTATTGGATTAGGGACTTCCCAAGGACATTGTTGGTGCAATGGTCAAGGGGGAGCAAGCCTTTAGGGGGAGGTATCCATCTTGGGATGATGAATGTGTTTTTCTCCTTGAAGAGGAGAAGTTATGGGAGAATATGAAATCAATTGGGAAATTGATGAGACTTTTAGAAACCCAATTTGGAAATTGGGAGAGTGAATAGGATTGCCTCTCTTGAGTGATATGGGACTTATCACTAGGAAGATGGTAGGCATCCTAGGTATGTTTGGACCAAGGGGGAGATTGTAAGATCTCATTGGGACATGAGATTTTGACCTCCATGGAGAGATAACCTTTTTGATGTTAGTCAAAAAGGGGGAGAATGTTTGGGGGAGAACATTTGGAGAATGTTTAAGATTACCAATTTGGGATAATTGGTAAGGGATTTGAGTTAGTGTTCTAACTCAATGATTTGTTTGGTTTTTGTTAAATATCAAAAAGGGGGAGATTGTTGGTGCAATCGGCCCAGGTCACGATTGACCAGGACTCGAGTTTGACTCGAGTGATGTTTTGATGTTCGACAAAAATATATGACAATGTAATTGTCAAGGTAAAGTCCAAGTCATGGGTATTTGGCATGGAAAGTCCAAGTGGAACACTTGGCATTTGGTAAAGTCCAAGTCTTGAGTACTTGGCATGAAAAGTCCAAGTGGGACACTTGGCACATGAAAAGTCCAAGCATGGGTCTTGGCAATGTAAAAGTCCAACATGGGTTGGCAAGGGAAAGTCCAAGCATGGTCTTGGCATTTGAGAAGTCCAACATGGGTTGGCAAGGGAAAGTCCAAGCTTGAGTCTTGGCATGAGAAGTCTAAGGGGTTTGATATTGGCTGCGTAAAGTCCAAGCGGGAGTCTTGGCAGCATAAGTCTAATGGTTGGCGGTGTAAAGTCCAAGCGAAGTCTTGGCGGCGTAAGTCCAATGTGCCTTGGCAGTGTAGACACCGTTAGCATGACATAGCCGATGGAAGCACCTAAAGGCTAGCGCGATGGATGAACAAGTCATGGATGACTTGGAGGGATCCGAGAGGCGTGAGGCTGATGGAGGTGGCTAGAAGGCTTAGGTCTAGGCTAAGGGTGGTCTAGCAAGTATGGGGGCACCATACTTAGGCTAAAACCTCATGTTTGAGGTGTGCCAATCGACTGGTGCCATGTGACAGTCGACTGGACCAAGTCAACTAGGGTTTGACTGCGGGAAGTGGCCTAACAGTTGACTGACAGAGGATGGCAGTCGACTAATGGCTCAAGCAGTCGACTGATTGCATGATCAGTCGACTGGTGCTCAGGAATTCGGCCATAGAGTGTAGTCTCACTCAACCGCTGAGACCAGCAGTCGAGTGAGGACACCATCAGTCGACTAATGGGTTTGATCAGTCGACTGATGGTAGATCCGTTGGACTTATCTAGCGTGGATCTAGCCGTTGTCTCACGACAACAGTGGCATCAGTCGACTGATGGTCCCGAGCAGTCGACTGATCGACTTTTTCCAGCACAGGTTGAAGCTTTATAAGGAGCTCGTGATGGAGGAATTTGGCATCGATTTATTGGACGTCTTGAGGCGATTTTCTGTTGCAAATCAGGGTCTTCAACCACGATTCAAGCGATCAACAAGCAAGCAATCCAAATGCATTTGTAAAGTTGTTTTCTTTACTAGTTTTGCATTGTATTATTGTATATTGCTTGTATTCATCTCTTATTGTTGTAAGAGTAGTTTGTAAGGGGTTTCTCCGCCTCCGACTTGTGTCGAGAAGGAGTGTTTTATAGTGGTGTGTGATTGACATCGCTAGGGTTCGTACGAACCCGATCCGTGGAGTAGGAACCGTGCGGTTCTGAACCACGTTAAACAATTGTGTTCGTGTGTGATTGTTTATTTCGTTATTGTATTATTTCTATTTCCGCTGCATACTAACGAAATTGTAGAGATGATCACGATCAAATTCCATCAACGAACGAACACGCGCTATTCACCCCCCCTCTAGCCATTACAAAGATCCTAACATTGTGTTTAATCTTCTTTATTCATGAAGTAGATACTTCGATTCTAGGATTAGGAAGTAGATTGTGTATGTTGGACATGCTAGTTCAAATATTTATTCATTGCCTTTAAATATATTTGCAATTTATGTTATTTAGATCAATAAAAGTTATGTTTTGATTCTATTTCTACTACACGAAGTCAATACAAGGGTGGAAAGCCTTTGCATCAAAATCTAGGAGAACCAAGGAGGGACCTTACTGTCATCCTCTCTCCCATAACCGTAGGAATTTGGATATGAAAGAGTAGGATCTGAAATATGATTCACCTCTTCATAGGGATTAATAAAACATCCTAGAACACCAAGAACCTATTCTAGAAGAAGGCCCAAATTAAAGACATCAACTCTAGAAGGGTTGAGGGACCCCATTGACAAGCACTCCCAAAGATATCAACCCCCTGAGCTCTGACGATTCAAAAGAGAAACTTGGCTAGGAATAGGTAGTTCCCGGTAGAAGCAAAAGTTCATCACGATAACACATGATGATCCTCCTGCAAGATCATAACTAGAGATCCTTAGAGCATTAAATTGATAGCATATTCAATAACAACATGTGAAACCAAAATCCTAGAATCCTTTGAGAAACTTTGAGCCCCCCTTAGCTTTCTCCAAGTGATACCGTATTTGAGCCAGGACCATCGTTGACCTCGCACATAACTCGTAAGAGATTTACTCTGAACAAACCACATTCACTGGACAAATGATACTCGAATCACAGTCTCTGTGGGATCGATATATAAATTATTACTTGATGACAACCGTGCACTTGCGAGTGTTCAGCGTGAGTGCACACTTCAAATCCTTGGCAATCTCGGCCGGAGATTTGGGGACGTGCTCGCATGCATCAAGTTTTTAGCATCGTTGCCGGGGACTGTAGATTCAATATCAGATCAAAAGTGAATATTTTGGATCAAACCTAGATTAGATTTGCTTTCTAGTTTTACTTTATTTCAGTTTTCGTTATCTATATTCAGTTTAGATTTATTTTATTAGTCATATTTCATTTCCAATTTAAGTTAGCTTTAATCTAGTTTTTATGTTTTTTTTATTTGGTTCATTACTTTTAGTTTACTTGATTTCCTCTCAATAAGTAGCATATATACTCCTGATTACGTAGCTTGGTTTATCGTATGCACAAACACATAAGATTGGAAAATATGCTTTTGATCAACTTAGAAATAGACAGAACCTCTCATCGAAGGAGAGATGAACAGATAGATATGGTAGAACATGGTGCTCCTTTGGCAAACATAGGTAGTCGTCCTTTGTGGGATTATGTAGCTCCTATTGCTAGAGGATATAGACCTAATATAGCTGGAGAATCAATAATGACCAATAATTTTGAACTAAAGTCTACACTCATTCACATGGTCCAGCAGAGCCAATTCAGAGGAGCTGCAACTGAAGGCCCTAATCGACACCTGGAAACATTCTTAGAAATTTGCTCAACCTTGAAATTCAATGGAGTAGCCATAGATGTGATCCATTTGAGTCTATTCACATTCTCACTGCGGGATAAGGCGAAGAGGTGGCTGCACTCCTTGCCTTTAGGAATCATCACTAAATGGGAGCAGTGTGAGCGGTAATTTATGAATAAGTTCTTTCCACCGAGTAAGATATCTCACATATGCCAGCTGATCAATAACTTCCGCCAGAAGGAAGGGGAGTCCCTGTTCGAGGCTTGAGATCACTATAAAGGGTTACTTCATCAGTGTCCCCACCACGGTCTCGAGAGGTGGCTAGTGATCGATGTATTCTATAATGGGATCATGTACACCACAAAGGTTTCCTTGGATTCTGCTGCAGGAGGAGCTTTAATGAACAAGACTATTGAGGAAGCAAAATAATTGATTGAGGAGGTGGCTCAAAACCACCATCAATGGGCTTTCGAACGTAGTCACCCAGCACCTGTAGCCGAAAGATATGTCGTTAACTCCATCGATCATCTAGTGGCGAGGATGGACGCACTGAGAAGATAGTTTGACTCCCTTGTTGGGTTTCCGGCACCGCGGCGAGTGTGTGTTCGAACATGTTTCGTAAACATGTGCACAGCGGAAGAAATAAAAATAATAAATATACATTTATTACAACACACACAACACACACATGCATAGTACAACATGTGTAGACATAACCGTAAATTTAAATTTTGCAATAAAGGAAATTTAACTACGTATACCTTTCGTATCACGTGTAGCGGGAACGACATCAATCGGAACGATACTCGCTAGAATCGTCTCTATCCGTATCCACGCCGAGTATCCTTAGGATGACTTTGCTAAGCCATGAACTTCGTCTTCGTACGGGTTACTAGCCTCATGTTGAAGATGACGTGATCGAGAGATGATCACGATCCGAATCCAAATTCGGATCCAAAGAAGAGTCCTCAAAACTCGCTTCTCCGGAGAGGTATTCGTCAACCGTTTGACGAATCCTTCGTCCTCCACCTCAGAGGATTACCGGAGATCGAATCCCCGGTAAGTTAGGCGCCGTCGGAGCTCTAACCGTCGTCCAAACGACGCTCCGACGAGAGGAAAACAAGCTGTCCAGAAAACTGGACAGCTTTGGTGGAGGAGTAGGCGCCGGCCAAGCAAGGGAAGCCAAGTGCTCACCTTATCGCCGAAGCCTAGGAAGATCACCGGAGGGTCGCCGGAGGATCACCGGCTGAAGCTTGGACGCCGACAACAAGTTGGACGGCGGCACAAGGAGCTGGGCGGCAATGGAGGTTGGCGCCGAGAATCTCCAAGGAAGGAGGTGGGCAGCAACTTAGGGCTAGGGTTTTGGATTAGGGCTTAACAATCCCTTAAGCCCTCTTTTATAGAGAACTAATTCTCTTAATGGTTATTGAATCATAACCATAAGACCCGTTAACCCGCTCCATTAATATAAGTTAAAATAAACCAAACCATGATAGTTTATTTTAAGTTAAAATGAACTGAACCAACTTTTGGTTCATTCGTTTAAAATAAACCAAACCCTTTGGTTTATTCTCCTCCATTGGATTAGAACCAAACCATTTTGGTTCATCCATTATGTCTTCATAAGACACGACCCATCCACGCTTCCATTGCGACTGAAACGATTTCATGCTCGCTTCTTGTTTGGTCCAACCAAACCTAGTTTCTCTCGATCTGAGAATCCCATTCTCAAGCTCGTTTTAAATTCTTCGGATTACGCTCGTTGTGCGTGTGACCAAATAGGTTCTCGGTTTATGTTGGCCATCTATAATTAACCATTAATTATAGAACGATCATGAGTGGCACCTAGTAGTACATCATGATCCCCAATTAACCGAAAAGATCAACGGTTGATCCAGAACTATTTCTGAAACCCTTCAGCAGCTCGAATGATTCGTGCCCCATTCCCTTCACTCATCTTATACCCACTTGGTTCAGGACATGGTCTATAGTGTCAGTCCCCACTAGGCTGACTATGTCACACCTAGCCCAAGTATCATTTCCTCGTCCTACGGATTCTAGTTACTCCACATGTATCGAAGAGGTCCTTACTCTAAACATGTAATGCTTTGGCCAAAGACTTTAGTAACAATCCGACGAGAGGTCATGGGTATACATCTCCTCGCAAGGAGTGGTGAATCCTTTATAGGCTATTCAAACACCTTCGATCACTTCGACTTATACCCAATCATCCCGGGTCCACATCTCCTTAGAGATGCTTGCTTAAGATGTCAAAGCATAAGTCTCCATGATCAAGATGACTTGAATACTGCAAGTCAAAGGAACATCGCACTTAAGCTACAGTAAGAACTTCATTGACATATCTATATATGCAGAGAACCATATGAAGTCTTACGGCTGATCACTCCAATGAACTAGTTACCATAACTAGCATCCACGATTAACTCTGGACATCACAATGTCTCCAGCCAGTGAGAATCAGCTGCTTGGATACACCAAGGAGTATACCTCGTGCTAGTCTCGATAGAATTAATGGTGTCCAAATCCATCAATTCATCGACTAGGGATAATTCCGATACATCACAATTACACATGTAGAGATACTCACTAGTTGTGATCCAATCACAAATTCTCTCATGCTGTGAGTCGTATCGCGGACATTCAGTAAATGAGTTTAAGATCCAATCAAATACATGAAACCATGTATACTCAAATAGTGAATCTTCATTTATCATATAAATGGTTCATACATAAGGCGATTGCCTTAGGACATCTCTCATATATTACTAACAGACTCCCACTTGGCCTAATGCCAATCGCTACAGTTTCCAATACCATAAGCTGTAACATGACCCTCAAACTTACTTTGAGGTAATGCCTTAGTCAAAGGATCCGCTAAGTTCCTTTCAGTGGGGATTTTCTCGATTTGTATTTCGTTCCTACTGATGATCTCTCTGATAAGATGATAGTGGCGAAGCACATGTTTGGATCGTTGATGAGACCTCGGCTCTTTCGCCTGTGCAATTGCTCCATTATTGTCGCAGTAGACCGGTATTGCTTCAACAATGGCAGGAATCACACCAAGTTCATAAATGAACTTCTTGATCCAAACCGCTTCCTTTGCTGCTTCCGAAGCTGCAATGTATTCTGCCTCAGTGGTAGAATCCGCTACAGTATCTTGTTTGGAACTTTTCCAACTCACTGCGCCCCCATTCAGGGTGAACACGTATCTAGACTGAGACCTGGAATCATCCTTGTCTGTCTGGAAGCTGGCATCCATATACCCGCGTATTACCATGTCCCTTTCTCCATATATTAGGAACACATCCTTAGTTCTTCTTAAGTACTTAAGGATCGTCTTGACAGCCACCCAATGATCCATTCCTGGATCAGACTGGTATCTACTCGTGACACTCAGAGTATACGATACATTGGGCCTCGTACATAACATAGCATACATGATAGATCCTATTGCGGATGCATAGGGAATCTTACTCATGCAAATCCTCTCGTCTTCTGTGCGTGGACACATAGACTTCGAAAGGTGTACCCCATGCCTGATGGGTAGGTAACCTTTCTTGGATTCCGACATGCTAAACCTCTTTAGCACTCGGTCTATATATGTAGACTGTGAAAGACCAAGCAACCGTTTCGATCTATCTCTATAGATCTTAATTCCGAGGATGTAGGTTGCTTCTCCCAGGTCTTTCATGGAGAATGTCTTGGATAACCAAACCTTAATCGATCAGAGATCAAAACATCAAGCTTCTATAAGTAGTATGTCATCGACATACAATACTAGGAACACGATCGCACTCACTAACCTTCTTGTACACACAAGGTTCGCTCGATTTTGTGAGAAATCAAACTTTTGATTGTCTCATCAAACGGATATTCCAGCCTCGGATGCTTGCTTCAATCCATAAATGGATCGTCGCACTTGCATACCTTGGTTTTATCAACCGATGTGAAACCTCAGTCGTATCATATACACGCCCCTCGAGCGTGTTTCCATTAAGAAAAGTTGTTTTCACATCCATCTGCCATATCTCATAATCATAATGAGCCGCTATGGCCAGGAGCATCCGAATGGATTTAAGCATAGCTACAGGCCAATAGGTTTCGTCATAATCAACACCTTGTTTTTGACGATATCCTTTCGCCACTAATCTAGCTTTATAGGTAATCACATTACCATCCATGTCGGTTTTCTTCTTGAAAACCCACTTGCACCCTATAGGCTTAATGCCTTCAGGTGGGTTAACCAAGTTCTAAACTTGGTTTTCATACATGGAATCCATTTCCGACTTCATGGCATCAAGCCACTTATCCCTTTTTGAACTCGTCAGCACTTCTTCATAACTGGTAGGCTCCTCATCATCAATGAGTAACACGTCGTTCGATTCACTTACGAGAAATCCATATCTCTCAGGAATGTTGCGTGTTCTACCAGATCTACGAAGATGTGGTGTTACAGTAGGTCTAGCCGTTTGCTCATCACTATGAGTTATCGGCTGCTGTGCTTCACCAGGTATCTCATCAATGTCTATTTGAGTCTCTCGAGCCTCCTCAAGCTCGACGACACTCCCACTGTTTTCTTGCAAGAGAAACTCTTTCTCTAGAAACACAGCATGTCTTGAAACAAACACCTTTTGTTCCACAGGATGATAGAATTTGTAACCCCTTGTTTCCTTAGGGTATCCAATAAATAGACATTTATCAGACTTAGCATCCAATTTGTCTGATACAGTCCACTTCACATAAGCTGGACAACCCCATATCTTCAAGTAAGATACATGAGGTTTCTTACCATTCCATATCTCATATGGAGTAGTAGAGACTACCATGGTTGACATTCTGTTTAACAAGTAAACAGCTGTCTAAAGTGCATAGCCCCAAAAGGACTTGGGAAGATTCGCATGATTCATCATTGATCTGACCATTTTCAACAAGGTCCGGTTACGCCTCTCAGATACACCATTATGCTGTGGTGTATATGGCGGAGTCCATTGAGACAATATATCATTGTCTCTTAGATAATCAAGAAACTCTTGACTTAAGTATTCACCACCTCGATCCGATCGAAGTATTTTAATACTCTTGTCATGTTGTTTCTCTACTTCATTTCTGAATTCTTTGAACCTTTCAAAGGCTTCAGACTTGTGTTTCATCAAGAACACATACCCAAACCGTGAGTGATCATCGGTGAAGGTAATGAAGTAGCTATAACCTCCTAAAGCTTGAGTTGACATAGGTCCACATACATCAGTATGTATTAGACCTAGTAACTCTCCCACTCGTTCACCTTTTCCTGAAAAATGTAACTTAGTCATCTTGCCTTTTAAGCCTGATTCATATGTATCGTATGAATCCAATTCAAACGATTCTAGAATTCCACATCGGTGTAATTCGGACATGCGTTTCTTGCTTACATGGCCAAGACGACAATGCCACATGTAGGAGTCTATTTGATTATCCTTTCGAGCACGCTTGTTGCTCGCTTCGATATTGCAAATGTCACTAGATACGTCCAACGTATAAACACCATTGCTTAAAGTTCCAGCCCTATAAAGAACTCCATTCAAAGTTATGTAACAACAATTGTTACTAAAAGTCAAATGGTACCCATTTCTATTTAAACAAGAAATAGAAATGATGTTCTTTATCAACGAAGAAACATAAAAGTAATTGTCCAGTTCTAAGACAAGTCCTGCAGGGAGTTTCAACAAATACGTTTCGATGGCGAGTGCAACAACCTTTGCTCCATTCCCAACACGTAAATTTGACTCTCCCTTGACGAGTCTTCTTCTATTCCTTAGCCCATGTATGTCATTACATATATGTGAGCCACACCCAATATCCAATACCCAAGTGTCTGAGGAAATAGAATGACAATCAATAACGAAGATATATGAAAAAGATGGAGCATCTTATGCCTTATTCTTCTTCACAGACTCAAGATAAATCTTGCAATTTCTTCGCCAATGGCCCTACTTGCCATAATGATGACAAGTGCCCTTTTGAGCTGGTTTTGCCTTTTTAGCCTTTTTCTTCTTCCCCTTCTGTTGTTCCTTTGACTCCCTCTTAGAACCTTTCTTCGAGGAATCAACTAACAACACTGTCCCCTACTCATGCTTCTCAGAAGGCTCCACAGTCTTCATCATGTTGAGCAGTACCACAGATGAACCTTCTTGCATCTCAGAGGTGAAGAGGAGCTTGGAGACTTCGAACCTTTCGAATCTCACTTGCTTATCAAACAACTCATAAAGATGAAGGACTACGATATGAGCATTCATATGCTCATGCTGCTTTCGTAGCTTGGGTTCCATCACGGCTAGCATGATGCAACTTGTCAGTTCAGAATCAGTCACATGTTTCTGATAGACCAACAATTGGTCCGGAGTTGCATCGTCACTAGGATGGGTGGGAAGAGGCGCTTCGAGGACATACGGAAGCTTTTCACCTTGAGAACAATTCTTAGGTTTCTAAGTCAGTCGAGGAAGTTAGGCCCAGTCAGTTTGTTTGAATCCAAAATAGTGCACAAATTCAAAGACATCATGATCAATCTTAGAAATACAAAACGAGCATATATGAGAAAGATGATTTTAAAATGCATCATTATACATTCATAAATCCCATTCATTTTTCGAATTTCAAAAACCCCAAAATCACTTTGGGAGATCATAGGTCCATCTCCGAATGGGCTGATATCCATCATAGATATGAACAACCTATTAGTTAAAGCCCTAGAACCAATCATGTGATGGTTGAATAGGGAACATTTTGTATCATATTCTATAAAGGCAAAGGATTGGTTATTATATTTACATCTTGCTTGTGCCAGCTAATTTAAATATAATAATGCCCTAGAAAAGTAGGTTCTTATCTACAACACATCAATTGGCAGAATTGATTATGAGAGGCTGTAGAGAACACTTTCCTAAATGTTCCTAGTCGAGTATTAATATGCAAGGGCAATATTAATACATAAAGACTAGCATGTAGGGCAATTGATGACTTGATCTCACAAGTCATGGATATATGATATCAAGTTGACACATGGGTATATATTGGAGAATATATACTGAACTGACCCGCCATGAGAAAGTTTCATGGATCGTTATATGAGTGTCATAAACTTTCTCATGTGACTATTGGTATGAATAGTCCTTAGACTTGAAGTCACTATGGTTCCCTACATAAGGAGTTATGTACTTTGGTATCGTCAAACGTCACCCGTAACAGGGTGGACCATAAAGGCGATTACTGGGTATGTAACAAATTATGCGGAGGGATGTGAGTGATGTAGATGGGATCTATCCCTTCCATATGACGGGAGTGATATCGGTGGGACACTTGATTGAGTAGAACTACTAAACCGCATGACCATGCTCGAATGAGTCAATTTGAGATATTGAGCTCATTTGTTTGAGTTAGTTTACTCAGGGATCAAGAAACACATAGATTGATCGAGGATGACACGGTCTATGCCTCATTGATCAACTGATATCGAGGATAGAAGGACACAGTCATATATTATAGTAGTCACGGAAAGGTTAGTCGGATCTTAACTTATCTCGTAACTTGGGTAGCAATGATGTATTGCTAGATGTCGCTCATTGCTTGTGTATCTAAAAGAGTTTAGATCCACTGCCAACGTTATGAGAGCCTATAGGGTCACACACAAAGAGCATGATAATTAGAGGAATTAGAGTATTCTAGTTTGACTAGAATAATATGGGAATAAGCTTAAGTACAAAATGGTTTTTGGACTTTAAGCTTAATGAGAATTTTAGCTAATTGATTTAATGAGATTAATTCAATATGTTACCTTATTGATTTAATAAGATTAATTCAATATGATAACATAAGCTTAATTGAATTAATAAGATTAATTCAATATGATAACATAAGCTTAATTGAATTAATAAGATTAATTCAACATGCATGAATGCCACATAAGAATGCCACATAAGCATGCCACCTAAGCATCCACCTAAGCTAGTTAAGGTGGAAGGAAACAAAATGGTTTTGTCTCCTTAAGTGGCCGGCCAAACAAGGATATGTCTCAATGCAATGGATTGCATTGAATGTGTGGAGGTGAAAGGGTTTTTCCAACCCTATAAAAGACACCCTAAGTGGCCGGCCAAATGGGGGATTGGCTTTGTTGTTGGTGGAAGCTTTGGTTGTGTTAGTGGTGAGAAAGCTTGGTGGAAGCTTTGGTTGTGTGGGTTTGTGAGTGTAGGCTAGCAAGAAGAGGAGTCTTCTTCTTCCTTTCTCCTTTTCCCTCTCTTCCTCTCCTTTAGGGACTTCTCTAGCAAGAAGTAAAGGAGAGCTCTTCTAGTTTTCCTTTTGTGAGACAAGAGTGTGCTCGTGTGGATACGTATAGAGGCACGGACACTTGAACGTGCTAAAGATCCAACAAACCGAAAGGAAAAGCGGGATTAACAAGGGCACGCAACAAAGGTAATCCTCTCCTATAAGATAGGTTTAGTTTAGAGAAATTTATTTTATACGAGTTTGCTTTCGCATGGATCACTTGGAAGGGATCCTATTTTCCGTTGCGCATATGCCATTTGGCATAAAGAATTCCCTACAGTGGTATCAGAGCCACTTGCGAAAGATCGTATAAAAATAGGTTTTCTCTATTTTATATGTGATATAGAAGTAGGATAAATTTTATTATGAGTTGATAATTGCATTAGCAAATTTTCAAACATAATAAAATATCCAATGTCTTTTAAAAGTTAAAATGACATGGTGCATGGTTATGGCCTAGTCCCAAAAAGTTTGTGATTGTGTGTTGTAATTCTTAATACGGCCTGCGTGTCGTGCCTTTCTCCTAATATTCTTGTTGTAAAATTAGTTTTAGACTCGAATGTAACTCGAGTATTTCTCCTTTTGTAATGTACAAAACAAGGATGGAGGGTCCATTGGAAGATGAGGTTACAAGGAGGAAGTCAACACACAAGACAACCAAAAGGAAGCACTTAGGAGAAGATGCTATCCCTAGGTTGACCAATCAATCTTTTCATTGGCTTGAGAAGATTGTAGAATAAGGGCCATAACCATGACACGTTATGCTAATATGTATATGATACATGTTTATTTCTTAATAAGTCTAAACGATATGCCTACCAAAGTTGGTACTCACTACTTCCTCGATCATTTGTTATTGGGTTTGCCAAAGCAAAGCAATGCATTTTATCTTGGAGGGGTGCGAGTGGTCAATCGTGATGTCCCGCTATCAGTCTTGGTTAAGACTTAATTAAGTGTTTTCTTAATTGGTTAAGAAAGTAGAGGCATATATTAGCTTTGAACATAAGTGTTAACATTAGTTTTGTGTGATTTCCGAACATCAGCTTTGTCTTAGAAGTGGTCGTTGCTCCGATATCCAAGAAGGCCCCTGTGCCTCGCCACAGCCTGGAAGCTGGTTTAGGAATAAACACTAAACTAATCTAAAACTTAACCAAAGCTATTAAAGAGTTACATCAGATGTAATTGGCAAAAGATTGCCTACCTAATTATACTACGTCTTGGGCGATTAGCCAAAGCTAACTCAAGACGAATTATGATGTGGATCTTTATCCCATATAAATTTATAGCTAAATAGTAGCTATGAGAATTTAGTGGGAGCCTCATTTAATTAAAGGCCTAATTAAATGATTTAGGTATGATACTTAACTTTGCATTTTAATGTTGTAGATCACCATGTCATCTAACACGACACACCCCCTCAACTTGCGATCTGTCCTTGAGAAGGACAAGCCCAATGGAGCAAACTTTCTTGGTAGTATAGGAACTTGAGGATTATCCTCAAGCAAGAACGCATAAACTATATGTCCTAGAGCAGCTACCCTGAAATACCCGCCCTACTGACCACTCGTCTTTGAAAAGGATGCTTATAAGAAGCATCAAGATGACGCATTAGATGTGTCATGTCTTATGCTTGCCACCATGAACTCTGAGCTTCAGAAGCAACATGAGAACATGGATGCCTATGATATGGTTGAGCATTTGAAACAACTATATCAAGGACAAGCTAGGCACGAGCGTTTTGAAGTGTCTAAGGCTCTTTTTGCATGCAAGATGCAAGAAGGAACACCTGTAGGAACTCACGTACTCAAAATGATTGGGTACGTTGAGAACCTTGAAAGACTAGGTTTTCCACTGAGCCAAGAATTGGCAACTGATGTTATCCTGCAATCGTTGCCAGAAGCATACAATCAATTCGTCATGAATTATAACATGAATGAAATTGATAAACCTTTTCCTGAGATTCTCAGCATGTTGAGAACTGCTGAACCAAATCTCAAGAAGAAAGTTAGTAATGTACTAATGGTCAAGAAGGACAAAGGTAAGCGCAAAGGCAAGGGTAAGACCCAAGCCAAAGGCAAGGCCAATTCATCCACTTCAAAGGGTAAAGGTAAAGTACCTAAGGAAGGGGAATTTGCTTCCATTAGCGGTGAGGCTGGACCTTTGGAAGCGGGCTATGAAGTCTACCTTGAGGAGTAAAGAACAAGAGAAGTGGGACTTACGCCTCGGTATACACGTTATAGAAGTTAATCTATCTATTTCTTCTACATGGGTATTAGATCGGATGTGCATCTCACATTTGTACTAATGTGCGAGGGTGAAATAGTAGAATAATGGCAAAGGGTGAAGTGGACCTACGAGTAGGCAATGGCGCAAGAAGTTCTTTCTTTGTAGGAACGGAACATATTCTTTGTCTTTGCCCAGGGCTTATCTTAGAACTAGAGGAGTGCTTCTATGTACGCATTAACAAAGAACATAATTTACGTATCTTGTTTAGACAAGAAAAACTTTTCTTTTATAATAAAGGACAAATGTTGTTCCATTTATTTAAATGAAATGTTCTATTGTAATGCACCACTTATGAATGGTCTCTATGTTCTAGATTTAGATAACCCAATTTATAACGTAAATACCAAGCGGTTCAAATCGAATGATTTGAACCAAACATATCTACAACAGCACATAAATGAAAAGCATATCCCAACTCCATAAAGATGGATTATTGGACTCATTTGATTTTGAATCATATGAGGTATCGAGTCTTGTCTTTAGGAAAGATGACTAAAACTCCATTTAGTGGACATGGCGAGAGAGCGCGGATTTGTTAGGACTCATACATCTTGATGTATGTGGCCCTTTCAATGTCGAAGCGGAGGAGGCTATAAGTACTTTATTACTTTCAGCGATGATATGAGTAGATTTGGCTACTTATATTTGATGAGACATAAGTCGAATCCTTTGAAAAGTTCAAAGAATTCAAGAATGAAGTACAAAACCAACTTGGTAAGCGTGATTAAGCTACTTGATCGGATCGAGGTGGTGAATACCTTAGTCAAGAGTTTCGTGATCACTGGTGAGTGTGGGATAATATCCCAACTCACTCCTGGAACACCACAATGGAATGGTGTATCGAGAGGAGAAATCGTACTCTATTAGATATGGTACGATCAATGATGAGCAGGTGATCTACCTACTTCCTTTTGGGGTTTAGCTCTAGAGACACCTAGCTTTCACACTTAATCGCGTCCCATAAAAGCGTAGAAAAGACACCATATACGATATGGACGTGGGAAGAGTCCCAAAATGTCTTTTATAAAGATTTGGGGTTGTGAAGCTTACGTTAGGCGTCAAGTCTCGGATAAACTAGGACCCAAATCGGATAAGTGTTATTTTGTAGGATATCCCAAGGAAACTAAGGGATATTACTTTTACAATCCACACTTGGCAAGGTGTTTGTTGCGGAAATCTTTGTCTTTCTAGAAAGAGAATTTATTTCTAGAAATACTAGTGGGAGTAAAATTCATCTTGAAGAAGTTCAAGATGATGATAACACTAAGGCTTCGATGGAAAATGAGCAGGCACCACAAAGTGTTGTGGATGAGGAATTTGTTGCCCAAAGAGTTGTGGAGCAAACACATTCAAGTAGACCAACCTCTTCGTAGATCTAATAGGATCCGTCGTCGACCCGAGATATTCTTTTCTCTTGGTGACAGCGGTGATGTATTGCTTATCAATCTTGGCGAGCCTACATCCTATCAAGAAGCTATGATGAGCCCAGTTTCGAGAAATGGCTAGAGGCCATGAGATCGAAATGGAATCCATGTACACTAACCAAGTATGGACTTTGGTTGATCCACTGAAGGGTAAAACCCATTGGGTGTAAGTGGGTCTTTAAAGTAAAGACTGACATGGATGGTAATAAGCATACCTATAAAGGTAGATTGGTGGCTAAAGGATTCAAACAAATTCATGGTATTGACTATGAAGAAACCTTTTCACGATTGCGATGCTTAAATCCATTCGGATCATACTTGCTATTGCGACCTACCATGATTATGAGATCTGGCGGATGGATGTCAAAACCGCTTTTACGAATGGAAAGCTACTGAGGATGTGTACATGACACAACCCGAGGGTTTTGAAGATCCAAAGCATCCTGAAAGGTATGCAAGCGCAAAGGTCCATTTATGGACTAAAGCAAGCCTCTCGAATTTGGAATCTTGATTCGATGATGCAATCAAAGAGTTTGGTTTCATCAAGAATGAAGATGAGCCTTGTGTCTACAAGAGAAATAGTGGGAGCACGGTTGTATTTCTTGTCTTGTATGTAGATGACATACTTCTCATGAAATGACATTCCCTCACTCCGATGCTGTGAAGATGTGGTTAGGGAATTGTTTCTCGATGAAGGACTTAGGTGAAGCGCCTATATTCTAGGCATCAAGATCTATAGAGATAGATCTAAAAGATTACTTGGCCTAAGTCAGAGTACATACATTGATAAAGTGCTAGATCGTTTTGCTATGCAAAATTCTAAGAAAGGGTTTCTGCCTTTATCACATGGTGTGAGTCTTTCGAAGACTCAATGTCCCTCTTCTAAGGAGGAGAGAGATCGCATGGATAAGATCCCTGATGCATAAGCGATAGGGTCTATCATATGCGCCATGCTTTGTACTACGTCACGGCGTCTCGTATGCTTTGAGCATGGCAGTAGATACGATCGGATCGGTGAAAGTCAGCTTTGGATAGCGGTAAAAATATTCTTAAGTACTTACGAAGAGCGAAGAATATTTCCGATATTTGGAGGCAATGAGAGCTAGCGTAAGGGTTACTGATGCAAGCTTCCAAGCAGACAAGGATGACTATAGATCGCAATCGAGTGCGTGTTTTGCGAATGGTGGGTGGTGAGTTGAAGAGTTGAGCGAGACCACGATTGTTGATTCTACAAGAGTATATTGCGGCGATCCGAAAAGGAGGCTGTTTGGCTCCGCAAGTTCATCAGTGAACTTGGGGTAGTTCCTAGCATTGCAGATCCAATAGACCTCTATTGTGACAACAATGGGGCTATTACCTGAGCTAAGGAACCTCGATCACATCGGCGGACCAAACACATCTTTGCGGCGCTTCCATCTCATTCGAGAGATCATCGATAGAGGAGATGTGAGGATATCAGAGATCGACGAAGCTAACATCGCAGATCCATTGACGAGGCTTTGTACGAGAGGAAGCATGATGGTCACACTAGGTCACTAGGTATTAGATATCATAGTGATTGGTACTAGTGCTAGTGGGAGATTGTTAGTTAAAGCCCTAGAACCAATCATGTGATGGTTGAATAGGGAACATTTTGTATCATATTCTATAAAGGCAAAGTTGGTTATTATATTTACATCTTGCTTGTGCATAATTTAAATATAATAATGCCCTAGAAAAGTAGGTTCTTATCTACGACACATCAATTGGCGAATTGATTATGAGAGGTAGAGAACACTTTCCTAAATGTTCCTAGTCAGTATTAATATGCAAGGGCAATATTAATACATAAAGACTAGCATGTAGGTCAATTGATGACTTGATCTCACAAGTCATGGATATATGATATCAAGTTGACACATGGGTATATATTGGAGAATATATCTTGAGCGACCCGCCATGAGAAAGTTTCATGGATCGTTATATGAGTGTCATAAACTTTCTCATGTGACTATTGGTATGAATAGTCCTTAGACCTAAAGTCACTATGGTTCCCTACATAAGGAGTTATGTACTTTGGTATCGTCAAACGTCACCCGTAACAGGGTGGACCATAAAGGCGATTACTGGGTATGTAACAAATTATGCGGAGGGATGTGAGTGATGTAGATGGGATCTATCCCTTCCATATGGCCAGAGTGATATCGGTGGGCCTTGATTGAGTAGAACTACTAACGCATGGCCATGCTCGAATGAGTCAATATGAGATATTGAGCTCATTTGTTTGAGTTAGTTTACTCAGGGATCAAGAAACACATAGATTGATCGAGGATGACACGGTCTATGCCTCATTGATCAATCTGATATCAAGGATAGAAGGACACGGTCATATATTATAGTAGTCACGGAAAGGTTAGTCGGATCTTGACTTATCTCGTAACTTGGGTAGCAATGATGTATTGCTAGATGCCGCTCATTGCTTGTGTATCTAAAAGAGTTTAGATCCACTGCCAACGTTATGAGAGCCTATAGGGTCACACACAAAGAGCATGATAATTAGAGGAATTAGAGTATTCTAGTTTGAGTGTAGGCTAGCAAGAAGAGGAGTCTTCTTCTTCCTTTCTCCTTTTCCCTCTCTTCCTCTCCTTTAGGGACTTCTCTAGCAAGAAGTAAAGGAGAGCTCTTCTAGTTTTCCTTTTGTGAGACAAGAGCGTGCTCGTGTGGATACGTATAGAGGCACGGACACTTGAACATGCTAAAGATCCAACAAACCGAAAGGAAAAGCGGGATTAACAAGGGCACGCAACAAAGGTAATCCTCTCCTATAAGATAGGTTTAGTTTAGAGAAATTTATTTTATACGAGTTTGCTTTCGCATGGATCACTTGGAAGGGATCCTATTTTCCGTTGCGCATATGCCATTTGGCATAAAGAATTCCCTACACAACCTTGGAGAGAGTCCAACAAGCCATTCATAACTACGATGGTAGGTATCAACTATACCGATTGCATATCACGTATATGCAACTATCACAATGTGCTATCAACTTATTGAATGTTCACACATACATTGGGTTATTAACACATTAACAAGTATGCATCATATGCATAGCACCCAACTTCACCTCCCTTTACATTGACCTTGGAGAGAGTCCAACAAGCCGATGCTCCAGGTTAAAGCCAACCCATTAATCGAGAAATAATTTTAATATGGTTAGAGCGCATTCAACCAATTAGCTCGGCTTGGAGAGAGTCCAACAACCAAAGATAACGATTGACCTCTGACTCTTACCATATTAGTATCAAACTATTCCATGGTTTGAACATGTTTGGGTTCGAGCCGGGTTTGGAGAGAGTCCAACAACCCAAACAAGAAACGGAACTCTGGTTCTAACCATATTAATGGAAGGTGTAGGCTTTAATATTGAGTTAGGGTTTTTATGTCTCATCCTCTTTGCATGCAAATAACTATTATCTACATGACATGACATGACATACATGACATACATCTACATGTCACGACACGCATGGCATAATGATATGCATCTAATGCAATTACATGACATACAATTATGTCATGTACATAATTTCCTTATTTGTCATAACTATTTATGGAAATAAAATATGTTTAAGATTTGATTCTCCAAATCAAATCATGATTAAATTAGGAAACAAATTTCCAAATCTAATCACATATTTTATTTATGGAAATAGTTGATTAAGGAAAATCAATTTAGGAAACCAATTTCCTAAATCATCAAAACTACTTATGGAAATAAAATATTTTAAGATTTGATTTCCAAAATAAAATCATGATTAAATTAGGAAACAAATTTTCAGAATCTAATCAAATATTTTATTTATGGAAAATATCAATTTCCATAAATACTTCCAACTTTCCAAAAGTGGAAGATTTCCATAAATACTTCTAGACTTTCAAAAATTGAAAAATTTCCATAAATACTTCTAAATTTCCAAAATTAGAAAATTTCCAGAAATAACATTATGACTATCGCAAAACCATTTTACGATTATGTCGAAACACAAATTGGGCTATGATACCACTGTTGGGTTTCCGGCACCGCGGCGAGTGTGTGTTCGAACATGTTTCGTAAACATGTGCACATCGGAAGAAATAAAAATAATAAATCTACATTTATTACAACACACACAACACACGCATGCATAGTACAACATGTGTAGACATAACCATAAATTTAAATTTTGCAATAAAGGAAATTTAACTACGTATACCTTTCGTATCATGTGTAGCGGGAACGGCATCAACCGGAACGATCCTCGCTAGAATCGTCTCTATCCGTATCCATGTCGAGTATCCTTAGGATGACTTCGCTAAGCCACGAGCTTCGTCTTCGTATGGGTTACTAGCCTCGTGTTGAAGACGACGTGATCGAGAGATGATCACGATCCGAATCCAAATTCGGATCCAAAGACGAGTCCTCAAAACTCGCTTCTCTGGAGAGGTATTCGTCAACCGTTTGACGAATCCTTCGTCCTCCACCTCAGAGGATTACTGGAGATCGAATCCCCGGTAAGTTAGGCGCTGTCGGAGCTCTAACCATCGTCTAAACGATGCTCCGATGAGAGGAAAACAAGCTGTCCAGAAAACTGGACAGCTTTGGTGGAGGAGTAGGCGCCGGCCAAGCAAGGAAAGCCAAGTGCTCACCTTATCGCCGAAGCCTAGGAAGATCACCGGAGGGTCGCCGGAGGATCACCGGCTGAAGCTTGGATGCCGGCAACAAGTTGGACGGCGGCACAAGGAGCTGGGCGGCAATGGAGGTTGGCGCCGAGAATCTCCAAGGAAGGAGGTGGGCGGCAACTTAGGGATAGGGTTTTGGATTAGGGCTTAACAATCCCTTAAGCCCTCTTTTATAGAGAACTAATTCTCTTAATGGTTATTGGATCATAACCATAAGGCCCGTTAACCCGCTCCATTAATATAAGTTAAAATAAACCAAATCATGATGGTTTATTTTAAGTTAAAATGAATCGAACCAACTTTTGGTTCATTCGTTTAAAATAAACCAAACCCTTTGGTTTATTCTCCTCCATTGGTTTAGAACCAAACCATTTTGGTTCATCCATTATGTCTTCATAAGACACGGCCCATCCACACTTCCATTGCGACTGAAACGATTTTATGCTCGCTTCTTGTTTGGTCCAACCAAACCTAGTTTCTCTCGGTCTGAGAATCCCATTCTCAAGCTTGTTTTAAATCCTTCGGATTACGCTCGTTGTGCGTGTGACCAAATAGGTTCTCGGTTTATGTTGGCCATCTATAATTAACCATTAATTATAGAATGATCATGAGTGGCACCTAGTAGTACATCATGATCCCCAATTAACCGAAAAGATCAACGGTTGATCCAGAACTATTTCTAAAACCCTTCAGCAGCTCGAATGATTCGTGCCCCATTCCCTTCACTCATCTTATACCCACTTGGTTCAGGACATGGTCTATAGTGTCAGTCCCCACTAGGCTGACTACGTCACACCTAGCCCAAGTATCATTTCCTCATCCTACGGATTCTAGTTATTCCACATGTATCGAAGAGGTCCTTACTCTAAACATGTAATGCTTTGGCCAAAGACTTTAGTAACAATCCGACGAGAGGCCATGGGTATACATCTCCTCGCAAGGAGTGGTGAATCCTTTATAGGCTATTCAAACACCTTCGATCACTTCGACTTATACCCAATCATCCCGGGTCCACATCTCCTTAGAGATGCTTGCTTAAGATGTAAAAGAATAAGTCTCCATGATCAAGATGACTTGAATACCGCAAGTCAAAGGAACATCGCACTTAAGCTACAGAAAGAACTTCATTGACATATCTATATATGCAGAGAACCATATGAAGTCTTACGGATGGTGACTCCAATGAACTAGTTACCATAACTAGCATCCACGATTAACTCCGGACATCACAATGTCTCCAGCCAGTGAGAATCAGCTGCTTGGATACACCAAGGAGTATACCTCGTGCTAGTCACGACAGAATTGATGGTGTCCAAATCCATCAATTCATCGACTAGGGATAATTCCGATAAATCACAATTAAACATGTAGAGATACTCACTAGTTGTGATCCAATCACAAATTCTCTCATGCTGTGAGTCATATCGCGGACATTCAGTAAATGAGTTTAAGATCCAATCAAATACATGAAACCATGTATACTCAAATAGTGAATCTTCATTTATCATATAAATGGTTCATACATAAGGCGATTGCCTTAGGACATCTCTCATATATTACTAACATCCCTAACCCCTACTTCTGTATGTGTGGCCAATTCCTTTAGTGAGGGAGTAATGATGTACCAGGATGACTACTGTGGAGGGAAGAGCAATTCTGAGGAGAAAATAGAGCAAGTCAATGTAGTGGGTGAGTATAATCAAAGGCTCAATAATCCGTACTCTGGCATGTAAAATCTCGGATGGAGGAACCACCCAAACTTTTCATTCAGGAACAATTCAAAAAAAATTTTACAGTGGGGAGGGTACGAACAACAGGGCAGTGGGCAGCAACAACTGCCTAAATCTACATTTGAGTTAATGATGAAGGCTTCATTGCTACCCAGACAAAGGCTAATGCATAATTCCATCAATGACATCAAAGAACCGAGAGGTACTGAGGGAGTTGAAGGCCTCTATTGTTGGGCTCACAAGCCACACTAAGATGCTAGAAACACATGTAGCCCATATAGCCAAGACCGCATCACAACCTACGGACGGTTCTCCCGAAATATTTTGAGCCAAGCCCGAGTGAACATTGTAATGACAGATACACTTTAGAATGGCGGCAAAACCTAGTAAAGGGAGATGTGGCATACAGGGAATCAGTGGGTTAGAAAATAAGATTACTAAGGGGTGCACATGTTGGACTATCCGAGCCACAAAAACCGCTTTTTGCATTGCGGAAACTTCGGAAGTCGACCACGGATCCGTGCGAAGAATAACAAAAATAATACATGTACGTGTTAAGAAAACTTAGATCTACCTTAGATCTACTTGTGAAGAGCATTACCCTTGTAGCAACGCCCTTCGCTTATCTCGCTCGTCCAAACGGCTTGTCGGATCTCGTAGAGTGTCAAGCGTACACTCCTCTACAAGTATCCACACGAACAATAGGTGGAGAAGGCAACTTAGAGTGTGCTAGCACTCTTAGAAACCCACGGCAAGAAGGATGAGGGAGATCACAAGTGAGGAGGAAGGAAGAAGATGAAGTTAATTCCCACTAACTTCACACTAATGCACATCTAAAGTGGTCGGACACTTCATGGAGGGTTAAATTGTTGGGTTTTTTGAGCCGCAAAAACCGCTTTTTGCATTGCGGAAACCTCGGAAGCCTGGCCACGGATCCGTGCAAAGATATAAAAAATATAAAACATGTATGTGTTTAAAGATCCTAGATCTACCTTAGATCTACAAGATAGAGCGTTACCCTCATAGCGACGCCCTTTGCTTATCCCACTCGTCCAAAAGCTTCGTTGGAACTCAAGAGTGTCAAGTGCACACTCCTCTATTGGTATCCACATGGACAAATGGTGGAGAAAACACAACCATGAGTGTGCTAGCACCCCTTGGATGGTTCGGCCAAGATAGAGGATTGGGAGAGTAGTTTGAGAGGAAGAAGATCCAAGAAAGAAGAAGATGGAGTTACCACCAAATGAATTACCTTCATCAAGTGGAGTGGCCGGCCACTTCAATGGGTGGGGGTTACATGCATGCATGTAACTCCAAGAGCTAATGGCTCTTGGTCTCCCTCATGAGGTGGCACCCCATGATAAGAGAATGATGATGTGGAACACCATCATTGGCCAACCCCCATGCCATGTCACCATGACATGGCAATTGGTCAAGTCAAAATTGACCATTCATCTTCCTTCTCAAGTCAAGTCAAACTTGACCTCTTATCTCTCATGGTTGATCAAATCTAACCACTTGATTCAAGTAAATTTGATTTAATGAATCTCTATTCATTAATTTAAATTGACTCAATGAATCAAATCTAAATTAGACTCATTCAACACTTGAATCAAATTGAGTCTAACTCAATTAGTCTAATTTGGATTACACTTAATCCAATTTGCTTCATCCCATGAACCTAATCCTCATGGTTCATCATATGAACCTAATCTCCATCTAATTTCCCTTCGTGTGTGACCCTATAGGTTCTTGTAACGTTGGCAATGTCCCTAAACCGATTTAGGAACATAAGCAATGAGCGGTATCGAGCAACACATCATTGCTACCCAAGTTACAAGAATGTTGAGCTCCAACATCACCTTTGTGACTACTAATTGTGACTCTCACAATATGTGACAATGTCCCTCTATCCTTGACATCTAGATTGACCAATTGAGGCATAGACCGTGTCATCCTCGGCACAATCTATATCTTGAACTCCAAGTAGACTCACTCTAATCAAATGAGCTCAATATCTCATATTGTCTCATTTGGGCATGGCCATGCACTTCGTGGTCTCACTCTATCAAGAATATCGATGTCACCCCCGTCATATAGGAGGGATAAATCCCATCTACATCACTCACATCCCTCCACATAATTTGTCACATACCCAGTAATCACCTTTATAGTCCACCCATTTACGAGTGAAGTTTGACGAAGCCAAAGTATGCAACTCCTTATGTAGGGAACCATGGTGACTTCAGGTCTAAGGACTAATAGTCATACTAATAGCCACATGAGAAAGTATATGACACTCATATAACGATCCATGATACTTTCTCATGGCGGATCATTATGTATACATTCTCCAATGCATACCCATGTGTCAACTTGATATCTCATATCCATGACTTGTGAGATCAAGCCATCGTGTTGACCTACATGCTAGTCTCTATGCATTAACATTATCGCTGAATGTTAATACTTGACTAGGAATGATAAAGAGTAGTGTTCTCTATATCATCTCATTATCGATTCAACCAATCGATTGATATAGATAAGAACCTACTACTCAAAGGACGTTATTATACTTAGTTATTTGGCACCAATAAAAGTAAATATAATAACCATGCCTTTATAAATAGAAATATGATATAATAAAGTCCATACAATAATAATCACATGATTGGCTCTAGGGATTTCACTTACATAAATACCTCCATGTAATACCAAGAGCCATTGCTCTTGGTCTCCCTCATGAGGTGGCACAGCATGATATGAACATCATCATTGGCCGGTCTCATGCCAAGTCACCATGATGTGGCATTTGGTCAAGTCAAACTTGACCTTTCATCTTCCCTCTAAAGTCAAGTTAAACTTGACCTCTTATCTCCCATGGTTGATCAAATCTAACCATTTGATTCAAGTCACTTTAATGAATCTCTATTCATTAGTTTAAATTGACTCAATGAATCAAATCTAAATTAGACTCATTCAACACTTGAATCAAATTGAGTCCAACTCAATCAGTTTAATTTGTATTACTCTTAATCCAATTTGGTTCATCACAAGAACCTAATCCTCGTGGTCCATCATATGCACCTAATCTCCATCTAATTGCCTTTTGTGTGTGACCCTATAGGTTCTTGTAATGTTGGCGATGCTCCTAAACTGATTTAGAAATATAAGCAATGAGCGGTATCTAGCAACACATCATTGCTACCCAAGTTACAAAAATTTTGAGATCCAACATCACCTTTGTGACTACTAATTGTGACTCTCACAATATGTGACAATGTCCCTCTATCCTTGACATCTAGATTGACTAATTGAGGCATAGACCGTGTCATCCTCTGTACAATCTATATCTTGAACTCCAAGTAGACTCACTCTAATCAAATGAGCTCAATATCTCATATTGACTCATTTGGGCATGGACATACACTTAGTGGACCCACTCTATCAAGAATCATGATGTCACTCCCATCATATAGGAGGGATAGATCCCATCTACATCCCTCCGCATAATTTGTTACATACCCAGTAATCACCTTTATAGTCCACCCATTTACGGGTGACGTTTGACGAAGCCATAGTAAGCAACTCCTTATGTAGGGAACCATGGTGACTTCAGGTCCAAGGACTAATAATCATACTAATAGTCACATGAGAAAGTATATGACACTCATATAATGATCCATGATACTTTCCCATGGCGGGTCATTCAGTATACATTCTCCAATGCATACCCATGTGTCAACTTGATATCTCATATCCATGACTTGTGAGATCAAGTCATCGAGTTAACCTACATGCTAGTCTCTTCGCATTAACATTGTCCTTGAATGTTAATACTTGACTAGGAATGATTAAGAGTAGTGTTCTCTATATCATCTCAGTATTGATTCAACCAATCGATTGATATAGATAAGAACCTTCTACTCAAGGACGTTATTATACTTAGTTATTTGGCACCAATACAAGTAAGTATAATAACCATAAAGAAATGCCTTTATGTATATATAGGAATATGATACAACAAGTCCATATAACAATCATCACATGATTGGCTCTAGGGCTTTCACTAACAATCTCCCACTAGCACTAGTGTCAATCACTGTAGTATCTAATACCCAATGACCTAGTGTGACCATCATGCTTTTTCTATGCCAAAGCCTTGGTCAAGGGATCTGCGATGTTAGCCTCTGTGGGTACTCTACAAATCTTCACATCTCCTCTATCGATAATCTCTCGAATGAGATGGAAGCACCGTAGTATGTGTTTGGTCCACCGGTTTGAGCGAGGTTTCTTAGCTTGCGCAATCGCTCCATTGTTGTCGCAATAAAGCTCTATAGGATCTGCTATGCTAGGAACCACCCCAAGCTCAGTAATGAACTTGTGGATCCAAACTGCCTCCTTTGCTTCCTCTGATGCAGCAATATACTCGGTCTCTGTTGTAGAATTAGCAACTGTGTCCTGCTTCAAACTCTTTCAGCTCACAACGCCACCATTCAAGCAAAACACGAACCCTGACTACGATCTATAATCATCCTGGTTAGTTTGGAAGCTGACATAACTGTAACCCTTTACTACTAGCTCCTCATCGCCTCCAAATATCAAGAAATATTCTTTAGTCCTTCCCAAGTACTTAAGAATATTCTTGACTACTATCCAGTGACGCTCACCTGGATCTAACTGGTATCTGCTCGTCATGCTCAAAGCATACAAGACATCAGGATGAGTACATAACATGACGTACATGATAGATCCTATGGTAGATGCATAAGGGATCTTGTCTATGCGGTCTTGTTAGATCGAGTGGATCGCTAGAGGGGGGGTGAATAGCGATAGAAACTTTTTGTTCGTTTCATTTCAAGACACAAGTAAACGCAGCGGAAAAACACAATATAAAAATAGAGGCACGAGGGTTTTTTACTTGGTTCGTAGCCTACCACTACTACTCCAAGGCCCTAGTGGTCCTTGACCACGCACAGAGGGCCAAGCACTAACGAACTCCTCCTTGTTGGAGGTAGGAGTTAATCAAATACAAAAACATGAAAGCTTCAAGGTAGAGGGACACTCCCCCTCTCCTCGTTTCGATTAAAAACCTCGAAAATAATGAGAGAATTACAACTTAGATGACTTCTTTACCGATGACTTGGAAGATCGGAGATTGGAGCTTGGGTCATCGTTGTCTCGGTAGCACTTTGTCATAGAAGTATCGTCGAAGAGACGTTGCGTTGCGGAAAGCTTATGAGCACATAGAATTAATGAGAAAACCCTAGGAGAGGCCCTCCTTTTATAGCCTTTGAGTCCCTTCTCGAGAGGATCTTCAGCCAATCAAATTTAGGCACCAAGCCCCTTGGAATGAGGTGATAAGACTTGACTCCTCGAAGCTGATCCTTGACCATCAGTCGAATGATGGCCATCATCAGTCGACTAATGGCAGCTCCAGTTGAGTCACAACACCAAGCAGTCGACTGATTTCAAGCAGTCGAGTGGCTCTTGTGGGCAGTCGACTGATGCCAGCTGAAATCAAAAGTTAGCTTAACAAAAATATAATTTTGACGGTCGCCGACCGTCCGATCTCGACCTAGATCATCCATGGGATGTCTTTGGTCGGATCTATGCTTAAGACCATCCCCGTAAGGAGGATACGACCTCACTTACGCTCACACACACGAGCTTACCTCGATACTTTATTTGCAGCTCTTGCTTCCGGCCTTCCACTCGATTTCTTCGGCTCCCTTCGAAGTTACTCGAGTATCGCCCGACCACCGCGACTTCCTCCGGGTGTCGCTAGCCTTCAGCTCTAGCTTTAGCACTTTTCTGCACACTCGATTTAGCTCGTGAGATAACAATATGAGCTTAACTTTGTATCGTTTGCTATAATCAAAACTCAGGTTCGACTTAGGTGCCTACTGCACCAACAATCTCCCCCTTTTTGATCTATGGCAAACCCACATACAAAGTTAAGGAAATAATATGCATGAAGAATAATAATATGCATGAGAATCAAGAATAATAAAGATTAAGTAGGAGTAGTAGTGATTTTTTTCCAAGTCTCCCCCTTGAGGAAACCTCCCCCTTGACCGAGGGTGAGTCTTGAAAGAAGATCTTAATCCTCTCCCTTGATGTTTGCTATTTAGGAAGACTTTAAGTAATTAACAATTACTTAAAGTTGGCCTTAGTAAGAAAAAAACAAATTAAGTTAAGAAGACTTCTTAACTTGGCCCTTTCTCCCTTTTTAAAACAGTTAAGTTTGAGTAAATTTGCAAAAAATAAAGTTAAGTAAAAGAACACATTTACTTAACTTTTGGCCATGAGAATAAGTATGAAGTCTTAAGTTAAGTTATCAAAAAAAAAATTGATCCCTTAACTTTGGCCTTTTTCTCCCCCTTTTTCCTTATATCGAAAAGAGTGTGTGTGTGTGTTGGGGGGGGGGGGGTTTGAAAAAGAAAATATAGGTATTAAGTTTAAGTTTCAAGTCCAAGCATGTTCCATATTATTTTGAAAATAAAATACTGAAAATAAGCTCATCTATATAATGTTCAACTCTTATTTCACTTTATTGATATAAAGGATCAACAAGTCCTGATCAGAGTCGGTTAATATATATGATTATACTCTATGGTTCATGATGATGCACTAGCTCTACATCTGGAACCAGGAGTAAGGCCCTAACATCTCACACCCATCTACGTGGCTAAGTACACAAACACATTAGTCCTATGTGTTGTGAGGTGTATTAACTCCTTAAATCTATAGGTGCATGATATCTAAGGTATGTCCTAAGCTAGTTCCATGAGCATGTAAAGTAAAAAAGATAGTAATAAGAAAATATAATTTGTAAACTCCTATTCTACTACGCACATGCCCAATTTTCATTATAGTAGACTGAATTCAGCTTCGGGTATGGGTTTAGTAAATAGGTCTGCCAAGTTGGACTTCGATTCGATGTATTCGAGTTGTATGGCTCGGTTTGCCACATGTTCTTGAATGAAATGGTGTTTGACTTCTATATATTTGGTCCTAGAGTGACATATTGGATTTTTAGTTAGGTTAATTGAGCTAATGTTATCTACGTGAATTTTAGTGTTCGGAAAGTCTAACTTAAAATCTCGGAGAATGTGCTTCATCCAAAGAAGCTGAGTGACACACTCACCCATTGCGATGTATTCAGCTTCGGTAGTAGATAAGGCAACACAGTGTTGCTTCCTACTGCACTAACTCACTAGACTCGAGCCAAGAAGTTGACAACAACCACTCGTACTCTTTCTATCGAGCTTACTACCGACATAGTCCGAGTCGGAGTAGCCGGTTAGTTCGAACTCGGTAGATCTAGGGTACCAAATATCGACATTAAGTGTACCCTTTAGATAGCTAAGGATATGCTTGACTAGAGTTAGGTGAGACTCTTTGGCACAAGTTTGGAACCTTGCGCACATACTTACTGCAAATAAGATATCAGGTCAGCTTGAAGTTAAGTAAATGAGACTCCTATCACACTCCTATAGTATTTTAAGTCAATTGAATTTCCAATTACATCTTCTTTTATATTTACATTCGTTGCCATTGGGGTATTAATAATTTTAGCGTCTTGCATTCCAAAGCATTTAATTAATTCCCTAGTATATTTGCGTTGGTGTAGGTATATTCCATCTTTAGTTTATTTAATTTGTAGACCTAAGAAGAAACTCAACTCACCTACTAAATTCATTTCAAATTCACTTTCCATAAGTGAAATGAATTCGTTTAGTAGGATCGAGTTGGTGGTTCCGAAGATGATATCATCTACGTAGATTTGGGCTATGAATATGTCTTTACCTACAGTTTTTACGAAAAGGGTTGGGTCAACTAAACCTTGGTTAAATCCTTTGGACTTAAGATAAACCAAAAGCCTCTCGTACCAAGCTCGAGGAGCTTGTTTGAGTCCATAGAGAGCTTTCTTTAATCTAAGGACATGGTCGGGTTTATCTAGACTTTCGAAACCAGGGGGTTGGCTGACATAAACCTCTTCCTTAATATATCCATTTAAGAATGCTGACTTTACATCCATTTGAAACAACTTAAATCCTCGATGTGTAGCATATGCTAATAACATTCGAATGGACTCTAATCTAAGTCTCATCGTAATCTAAACCTTCAACTAGACTAAACCCTTTAGCGACTAATCTAGCCTTATTTCTAACTACTTCACATTTATCATCAAGTTTATTTCTAAACACCCACCTTGTTCCAACGATTGTTTTATCTTTATGCGGTGGTACTAATTCCCATACTTCGTTCCTAGTGAACTGAGCTAGCTCTTCTTGCATTGTAACAATCCAATCGGGATCAAGAAGAGCTTGGTCAATAGTTTTGGGTTCAATTTTGGAAATCAAGGAGATTTGACTAAGGTTCTGGTATGAGGCTCTAGTTCGAATTCCTAGGCTTGGATCACATATCACTTGGTCGATAGGATGATTCGTTTGAGTACTAGTTGTATTTAGGTTAGAGTCATCTATCACCGTGTCGATAGGATGACTAGTTTGAGTCCTAGTTCGATTTGGATTAGAGTCATCTACCACTTGGTCGATAGAATGATTTGGTTGACTTAGGTTAGGATTAATACTAGACTTGATCTCCGGATCAGAGTTGAGTCTGGTATGAATTGGCTCGCTAATTGGGGTTGTCGGGGGTTTTGTAGGTTCGTTTCCTTCATCAAACACTACATTGATAGTCTCCTCGACTCTAAGGGTGTCATGGTTATATACTCTATAAGCTCTACTCATAGTTGAGTATCCTAGAAAGATTCCGGTCGAGGTTTTGGATGTAAATTTCCCTAGGTAATCCTTAGTGTTTATGATATGTACCTTGCACCCAAATACCCTAAAGTACTTGATGTTAGGTATTTTATCATGATAAATCTTGTACGAGGTCTTAAGGTGCCTCTTTACCATAAGGATCTTATTTTGGACATAGCACGCCGTACTAACGACTTCTGCCCAAAACCTATCGGATAGGTTATACTCATTTAACATTGTCCTAGCGACTTCTTGTAGGGTTCTATTTTTACGTTCTACCAGGCCATTCTGTTGTGGAGTTCTAGGGCATGAGAACTCATGGTGGTATCCATTTAGATTACAAAATTCTATAAACCTGTGGTTCTCGAATTCACCACCATGATCACTCATAAGTCTTTTGCTTTTAAGGTTTTGTTGATTTTCTATTAGTTTAAATAGGTTGATTAATTGATCTAGGGTATCACATTTGTGTTTGATGAACCTAACCAAAGTAAATCTAGAATAGTCGTCAATTATGACTAAGCAGAATTGACTCCCATTAAGTGACTTAGCTCCGTGTGAATCAAATAGATCCATGTGTAGGAGCTCAAGAACACTTTTGGTTCATTCTTGATTAGTTAGTTGATGTTGTGTCCTAGATTGTTTACCTTGTTGACAAGCATTACATATTTTATTATCCAAGTTGTTGAGGTTAGGAAAATTTCTGACTAAGTCACTCTGACTCATCTTGTGGATGAGTCTTGGGTGTGAGTGATCGAGTCATCGCTGCAACAACCAAGATTCCTCTTGCCGTGTCATAAGACACTTGATTGAGAAGTTAGTCAAATTAATAGTATAAATATTGTTATTTCTGGTTTCTTTAAGAATTGTTTTAGAAGTTTCATTTGTATTAATTATGCATTCATTTTCTAGAAATATGACCTTATAGTTATTATCACACAATTGGCTTACACTAAGTAAATTATATTGAAAATTTTCTACCAATAAGACATTTTAAATAATAAAGTTAGAGTTGAGCTCAATATCACCCGATCCGATGATTTTGAGCTTGTCGTTGTTTTCGAAGGCTCCTGATCCTTGTCGTTTGAATCGAAGCTTCGAAAACTTGAGTTGATCCCCGGTCATGTATCAGGAGTAACCACTGTCCAACATCCATTGATCCTACACGCAAGGTAGTTGGATCGGATATTGGAATTATTAAAGGTTGGTTGAAAATTATTAACCTAAATCATCTCACCCATGTCTACATGATCAAGCATGTTAACCTTATATGTTCTTGTGAGATGACTTCCAATTTTACTTTATTTAAATTTAATGATTTGAACACTTGTCTGTTGGTGTAGGGGCACTAGATAATAGAACCTGTGTTTTGATTATGGCAAAGACACAAAGTTAAGTTTACATCATTATCTCACGAGCTAAATCGAGTGTGTAGAAAAGTACTAAAGCGGGAGCTGTAGGCTAGCGACACCCGGAGGAAGCCGTGGTGGTCGGGCGACACTCGAGTGAGTTCGGAGGGAGCCGAAGGAATCGAATGGAAGGCCAGAAGCGAGAGCTACAAGGTAAGTATCGAGGAAAGCTCGTGTGAGTGAGAGATTGTAAGGTCGTGTCCTCTTTACGGGGATGACCATAGGCGGCGATCCGACTAAGACTTCCTGTGGAAGGTCTAGGTCGAGATCGGACGGTTAGAAACCGTCGCATTTATCATTTTCTGAGCTAACCTCTTACTGCAGGGAAGTGGCCAGCCGCAATGATCGGCCATCAAGGCCGATCGATGCTCATCAGTCGACTGATGGTGACGAATCAACCTTTGCGCTAGGTCAAAATGGATAAGGTTTGACGCGGCCACTTCGCGATAAAAATTATACAACTTCGTGATTTGTTCCAAAAAAAGAGGAGACATATTCAGAGGCCAAAATCTATAAAAGGAGGGGAGGATTCCAACTCCAAATCACATCAAGTTTATTCTCAAGTGCCCTACAACGGCAACGCTCCAACGCCGTCATAACGCCAACGCGACGACAAGTTCAAATCTCCTTCGTCGGCAGCAGTAGCAAGTAATTGTTTTTATTGTATTCTTTGTTTTAATCGTAACGAGGTGAGGTAGGCTTGTTGCCTCATCCTCATACTTTCGGTTTTGTGATCGTTGTCTCCTACCTCCAACGAGGAGGAGACGTTATAGTGCTTTGCCCTCCGAACGCGGTCTAGGACCGATAGGGCCTTGGAGTAGCAACCGCTAGGTTATGAACCAAGTAAAAATAAATGTGTCTCTTTATTTTCCGCTGCTCTTACTCATTTAATTATCTACTCGAATGAAACGTCGAAAAGATTTACGATCGCTATTCACCCCCCCCCTCTAGCGACGCTTCTCGATCCAACATTGTCAACCTTGCATTAGATTGGGATTTGACCTTAGGCTCATCAAGTCACCTTTTCAAGATCATGGCTTCCAGGTCATGGCGAGGCACAGAGACCTTCTTTGATCGGAAAAATGACCACTTCCTTAGACAAAGCCATTTTCAAGAAAATATAGACTTGACTCACCTAAGACTACTTCCTGGTCTAACTAGTCTAGGATACGGCGAGGTAGCTTCAGCTAGTTCCACTCGGTCAAGTGCACCGAACTAGATACGCCTTATCTAGCCCGAATACACAAGACTCCGCTTTCCTAGCATACTATCATCTCGCCACATCCTGGTACTATGTTACCAAGTATTGACGAGTTATAGTCCTATCTAACCATTCTAAAAAGAAAAATCAAAATAAATAAAGAGCCTAAGGATGCAATTTCTAAGTTAAAGCACAAATAAGTTTTGTACTGTCTCCCCCTGGACCGTTGAATTGGTTCGGTCTCTCCACATAGTGTATTTGTTCCTTGGGAACCCAGTATTGGTTTGATCCTAAGTTTTAAATCAAGGCGGTCTTAGGGACCCATGCTTGGACACATTTTTTATGTCGACTTACAATCGACATATACGACTTGTTGGTTGTATTTGAGCTAAACCCTAGTCCGACCTTGTTGTACATGGCCCTTTGTGATCCAAGTAGGAGGTCAAGTCCTTTGGATCCCAAAGTAAACCTTTCCAGCATGTTCCTAAGATCTTCGACTTGACTCTTCAAGAGTGAGTTCTCAACTTCGAGTTTTTCAACCCGAGTTGAGTCCTCCTCTTGAACTCGACTAGTCGAAGAGGTTAGGGAGACCACATATTTGAGGAGTTTAACCTCCTCAACCAGGGTCTCGACCTTGGACTCAGATTTAGCTAATTTCCTAGTTAAGAATTTAATTGCACTGTAAAGCGTACTAATAAGAGATCGACTTACAGTGAGTGTATCTTTTGAACTGGATGCGGATCCGTGACTTGTCTTGAATAGAGCTTCGCAGTCCGATTTGTCTTCGATTTCAGACTCATGCTCCAGTTCTAACTCTGTCTCCGATTCAACCGGTTTAGCCATGAAGACGTGATCATCATCTTCTTCCTCGGATGCTTCTTCCCACATAGCATTGAGTGCCTTCTTGTGTTTCGGTGCTTTGCACTTGAGCTTCGGACATTCAGACTTGATATGTCCAAACCTGTTGCATTCGTAACACCTAACATTAGAACTTTAGGCTTACCTTCATTGGGTCGAGTGATGGTTTGCTTTTGTCCCTTGACGATCCTCCAAACTAGGTTGACTAGTTCGGCCTCCATTTCCGGGTCGACCTCCGAATCGGAGTCATCTTCTTCCTCCGTCGGGGGTGGCTTGCTCGCGGTTTTCTTCTTCGAACCTGCAAAAAGTACTATACCCTTCTCGGGTTCCGAGTTACACTGTTCATGGAGTTCAAAATCCGAAAATAACTCATCTAATCTAAGTTTTGAAAGATACTTGGAGACCTTGTAGGCATCGACAATGGATGCCCGCGAGGTGGTCCTAGGAAAAGAGTTGAGTACTTACCTTATAAGGTCGCGGTTTTCGACCTTTTGTCCGATTGCATGTAGGTTGTTGACGATATCTTGAACACGAGCGTGAAGTTGCGTCACCGTCTCGTGTTCCTGCATTTTTAGATTATATAACCTATTGAACAAGAGATCGCACTTACATAC
The DNA here is from genome assembly GCA_025175895.1 of Wurfbainia villosa. NCBI lineage: Eukaryota > Viridiplantae > Streptophyta > Magnoliopsida > Zingiberales > Zingiberaceae > Wurfbainia > Wurfbainia villosa. The sequence continues at coordinate 98,582,196 of CM045990.1, forward strand.
CTTGGCTTGATCGGTCCCTTTGTGTAATTCGACCAACTTTGTCCATAAGTCTTTGGCACTAATGAATGGGCCGACGCGATTAAGCTCCTCCTTGGAAAAGCCGCATTGGAGGATTTGAGTCATCTTGGCGTCGACTTCGACTTGTATTTTTGTAGCATTGGTCCATTGGTCATAATCCAAAGATTCACTCACTTCATTATTCGGAAGTGTGAATCCCGTTTGGATTATGATCCACATCTTGATTTGGGTCTTAAGGAAGCACTCCATCCGACCCTTCCAATAACGGAAGTCATCTCCGTTGTAAAACGAGGTCGGACGGTGCTAAAACCCTCGAGATGGGCCATTGATACAAAAAACAAGAGAATGAAGGCGAAAAAACCTAACAACAACACAAATGATCGAAATGTACCAAGACTTGCGTCTTGGATTAGTAGTGAGGGAGAAAAGAAAACTCAACGAATGAAAGATCTTAAAAAATGTTGAAATAAATAGAAATAAAAAGAAAAAAATCTGTAGAAACACTAGATTGGTGGTTTCACCAAATATTAGCACCCCGGCTCTGATACCAATTGTTGGATCGAGCGGATCGCTAGAGGGGGGTGAATAGTGATAGAAACTTTTTGTTCGTTTCGTTTCAAGACACAAGTAAATGCAGTGGAAAAACACAATATAAAAATAGAGACACGAGGGTTTTTTACTTGGTTCATAGCCTACGGCTACTACTCCAAGGCCCTAGTAGTCCTTGACCACGCACGGAGGGCAAAACACTAACGAACTCCTCCTCATTGGAGGTAGGAGTTAATCGAATACAAAAACACGAAAGCTTCGAGGTAGAGGGACACTCCCCCTCTCCTCGTTATGATTAAAAACCTCAAAAATAATGAGAGAATTACAACTTAAATGACTTCTTTACTGACAACTTGGAAGATTGGAGCTTGGGTCGTCGTCGTCTCGGTAGCACTTTATCGTAGGAGTATCGTTCGAAGAGGCGTTGCGTTGCATAAAGCTTTTGAGCACTTAGAATTGATGAGAAAACCCTAGGAGAGGCTCTCGTTTTATAGCCTTTGAGTCCCTTCTCGAGAGGATCTTCAGCCAATCAAATTTAGGCACCAAGCCACTTGGAATGAGGTGATAAGGCTTGACTCCTCGAAGCTGATCCTTGACCATCAGTCGACTGATGACCATCATTAGTCGACTGATGGCAGCTCCAGTCGAGTCGCAACACCAAGCAGTCAACTGATTTCAAGTAGTCTAGTGGCTCTTGTGGGTAGTCGACTGATGCTAGTTGAAATCAAAAGTTAGCTTAACAAAAACATAATTTCGACGACCGCCGACTATCCGATCTCGACCTAGACCATCCATGGGATGTCTTTGGTTGGATCTATGCTTAAGACCATCCCCGTAAGGAGGATACGACCTCACTTATGCTCTCACACACGACCTTACCTCGATACTTACTTTGTTGCTCTTGCTTCCGGGCTTCCACTCGATTCCTTCGGCTCCCTCGAAGTTACTCGAGTGTCGCCCGACCACTGCGGCTTCCTCTGGGTGTCACTAGCCTTCAGCTCCAGCTTTAGCACTTTTCTGCACACTCAATTTAGCTCGTAAGATAACAACTGGTGCCTACAACACCAACTGGTCTCTCTCCTCTCTAGAAGAGGGACTTTGAGTCTTCAAAAACTCACACCATGTGACATCGACAGAAGTCCCTTCTTGGAATTCTGCATGGCAAACCATAGTAATACCGTGTCAATATATGTACTCTGACTTAGGCCAAGCAATCTCTTAGATCTATCTCTATAGATCTTGATACCTAGAATACAGGTTGCTTCAAATAAGTTCTTCATTGAGAAACACTTCCCCAGCCAAGTCTTCACAGACGATAGCGAAGGGATGTCATTCCCAATGAGTAGTATGTCATCCACATACAATACAAGGAAGACAACTGTGTTCCCATTAACCCTCTTGTAGACACAGGGTTCATCTTCATTTTTGATGAAACTAAACTGTTTGATTGCATCATCGAATCGAAGATTCCAGCTCCTAGAAGCTTGTTTTAGCCCATAAATGGACCTTTGCAGCTTGCATACTTTGCCAGTATACTGTGGATCTACAAAACCCTCAGGTTGTGTCATGTACACATCCTCGAGCAAGTTTCCATTCAGAAATATAGTTTTGACATCCATCTGCCAAATCTCATAATCGTGGTATGCTGCAATAGCAAGCAAGATCCGAATGGACTTAAACATCGCAATTGGAGAAAAGGTTTCATCATAGTCAATACCATGAATTTTCTAGAAACCTTTAGCCACCAATCGACCCTTATAGGTATGCGTAAGTCCATCCATGTCAGTCTTTCTCTTAAAGACCCACTTACACCCAATGGGTTTGACACCTTCAGGTGGATCAACCAAAGTCCATACTTGGTTGGTGTACATGGATTCCATCTCGGATCTCATGGCCTCTAGCCATTTCTCAGAATCTGGGCTCATCACAACTTCCTGATAAGAGGTAGGATCATTCTCAATGAGCATAACGTCATCATGGTCAGACAAAAGAAATGAGTATCTCTCAGGTTGATGACGTACCCTATAAGAACTGCGAAGAGGTAGGTCTACCTGAACAGGTTGTTGTTCCACAACTCTTTGTACAACAATCTCATCACCCATAATACTTTGTGGTTCCTGTTCAACCTCCATCAAGACCTCAGTGCTATGGTCCTTATCTTGAATTTCTTCAAGATCGAACGTACTCCCACAAGTTTTTCTAAAAATAAAATCCCTTTATAGAAATACCCCAGTCTTTGCCACAAACACTTTGTGCTGACTGTGAATGTAGAAGTAATATCCCTTCGTTTCCTTGGGATATCCAACAAAATAGCACTTAACAGATTTGGGTCCCAGTTTGTCTGAGACTTGACGTCGAACGTAAGCCTCACAACCCCAAATCCTCATGAAAGACATCTTGGGAATTTTCCCTGTCCAAATCGTATATGGTGTCTTTATCACAACCTTGGATGGTACACGGTTAAGTGTGAAGGTTGCTGTGTCTATAGCATATCCCCAAAAGAATATAGGAAGATCTGTGTGACTCATCATAGATCGTACCATATCTTATAGGGTAGGATTCCTCCTTTCGGATACATCATTCCACTGTGGTGTTCCAGGAGGAGTGAGTTGGGATAGAATCCCACACTTAGCTAGATAGTCACGAAACTCATGGCTAAGGTATTCACCACCTCGATCTGATCGAAGTATCTTAATACTTTTGCCAAGCTGGTTTTGTACTTCATTCTTGAATTCTTTGAACTTTTCAAAGGATTCTAACTTATGTGTCATCAGATACACATAACCATATCTATTGAAGTCATCAGTAAATGTAATGAAGTACCTATAACCACCTCTAGCAACAACATTGAAAGGGCCACATACATCACTATGTATAAGTCCTAACAAGTATGTTGCTCTCTCGCTGTGTACACTAAAAGGAGTCTTGGTCATCTTGCCTAGAAGGCAAGACTCACATGTCTCATATGATTCAAAATCAAATGAGTCCAGCAGCCCATCCTTATGGAGCTGGGATAAGAGACTCTCATTTATGTGACTTAAGCGACAATGCCAGAGATAGGTTTGGTTCAACTCATTTGACTTGAACCTTTTGGTACTTATGTTATAGATGGGGCTCTCTATGTCTAGAATGTAGAGTCCGTTCATCAGAGGTGCACTACAATAGAACATATCATTTAAATAAACTAAACAACATTTGTTCTTTATTATAAATGAAAAGCCTTTCTTGTCTAAACAAGAAACTGAAATTATGTTCTTAGTCAGAGCAGACACATAACAACATTCATCTAGTTCTAGTACAAGCCCAGAGGGCAGAGATTGAAAATAAGTTCCTACAGGAACAGCAGCAACCCTTGCTCCATTGCCTACTCGTAGGTCCACCTCGCCCTTCATCAATGCCCTGTTATTTCTCAGCGCCTGCACATTAGTACAAATGTGAGATGCACATCCGGTATCTAATACCCATGATGAAGAAATAGATAGATTGACTTCTATGACATATATACCTGAAGTAGAAGTCTCACTTCTCTTCTTCTTATGATCTTCCAAGTATGCTTTGCAGTTACGCTTCCAGTGTCTAGCTTCCTTACAGTGGAAGCAAGTCCCTTCCTTGGCCACCCCTCCTTTCGGTTTCAGTGTCTTGCCTTTGCCCTTGGCTTGGGACTTTCCCTTACCTTTAGGCTTGCCCTTGCCTTTCTTCTTTTGCACCATTAAAATGGAGTCAGTTTTTTCCCTTCTTAAGGTTGGGCTTAGCAGTTCTCAACATGCTAAGCATCTCAGGCAGTGACTTATCAATTTCATTCATGTTGTAATTCATGACAAATTGATTGTAGCTTTCTGGAAAAGATTGCAAGATCAAGTCAGTGGCAAGTTCTTGGCCAAGTGGGAATCCCAACCTCTGTAGGTTCTCTATGTACCCAATCATCTTGAGTACATATGGACCTACGGGAGTCCCATCTTGCATCTTGCACTGAAACAGTGCCTTGGAGATCTCGTATCTCTCGTGCCTTGCTTGTCCTTAATACAGTTGATGAAGATGTTCAACCATATCAAAAGCATTCATGAACTCGTGTTACTTCTGAAGCTCAGAGTTCATGGTCGCGAGCATGAGGCATGATACATCTAATGCATCATCTTGATGCTTCTTGTAAGCATCTCGGTCAGCTCACGAGGCAGTGGTAGGAGGTGCTTTCAGAATGGGCTGCTCCAGGACGTACAATTTTCTTTCTTGAGTGAGAACAATTCTCAGATTCCTATACCAGTCCAGGAAATTAGCTCCATTGAGCTTGTCCTTCTCAAGGACAGAAAGTAGGGAGAGAGTGTTCATGTTTGACGACATGACAATCTACAACATAACAATGCAAAAAGTAAATATCATATTCCATTTATCATTTAATTAGGCCTTTAATCAAATGATGCTCCCACTGAATTATAGGACTTTTGTAGAATCGGGTCATGGATGTGGTCAAACCACACTACTAGATTCATACAAACTAGCTATAATTCTAGCGGGACAAGATCCACATCATACTACGCCTTGAGTTAGCTTTGGCTAAATCGCCCAAGACTTAGTATGATTGGTAGGTAACAAATTACTGATTACATCTCTATGCAACTCTTGTTTATAGGATCAAGATCCACATTTACAAAAGGACATGAGTTAGCTTTGGCTAAATCCCCCAAGATTTAGTGTAAATGTAATCTTACCCTATCTTTCCAACCGTTGGAATATGCCTATAGTTTTACTCGATCCAATTCAGTTAACTAGTTTCACTCAATCTAATTGAGCTTATTCTCACCCAAGATGTGATAGGCAGAGCCAAGATTGTCCCTCTGCACCCTACCAAGATAATATGTGTTGCTCTGCTTTGGCATATTCGACAACAACAAATGATCGAGGTAGTGATGGGTATCAAAACTTAGTAGGCATTTCGAGTTGATTCGATTAAGATCTAATCTAATCGTGAATGTGCATCATATACGCATTAAGGCCTTAATTACCCTACACTAGCATGCATCACATACATACAAGCAAAATATACTAGCATGCATCATATACATACAAGCAAAATATACTAGCATGCATCACATACATACAAGCAAAATATACTAGCATGCATCATATACATACAAGCAAAATATACTAGCATGCATCACATACATACAATATATATATATATATATATATATATATATGTGATGAGCTCATGGCCCTACTACGATCTTCTCAAGCCAATGAGAAGATCGGACGGTCAACCTAGGGTTAGCGGCTTCTCCAAGCTCCTCCTTTGACCGCCATGTGTCGTCGGCACCCTCCTCGTAACTCCGTCTATTAGTAGACCTTCCATCACTTCATTTTGTACATTACAAATATGAAACTCGAGTTACATTCGAGTCTAAAAACTATTTACAAAAGGAATATTAAAAGGAGAGGCACGACGCGCAGGTTGCATACCATATACAACATGCACAACACAAAAACGGTGTGCAAGCCGTATTATAAATTACAACACATTTAATCCAATCACATTAGAGTTCTTGGGCCATGACCATCACAGTATAATACATAATTCTAAATTATGCATTTTACATAAATTTTTATAATTTTCCTATCTTTTTTTTTCAATTTTATGAGTCACATCTCCGCAACGGTCCCGCTAAAAGATTTTCGGACGCGATCGCGGGACAATGCCCCTTGTGGGGTTAGGGTCAGCACCCCTTCTCACAAAATGAATCTTGCGAGTGTCCCATCTTGATCTTACAGCACCTTAAGTCGCTGTCCCAAAAGACTAATGCGAGACCTCACCGTTTCGAAGAGTTTTTCTCGGTGGTTGAAGCCTACAAGTGTCCAAACACTTGTTGCTTCGACTCTACGAGAAAATACTCACAAAATTAGGAAAATTGCAGACACTTATAGATCTGTAATTTTTCATATCTAATACAAAAATTACAAAACTAAACATGAACATGCTTCGCACGTGGCTCTGATACCACTGTTAGACTATCTGAGCTGCAAAAATCGCTTTTTGCATTGCAGAAACCTCGAAAGTCGGCCACGGATCCATGTGAAGAATAACAAAAATAATACATGTACGCGTTAAGAAAACTTAGATCTACCTTAGATCTACTTGTGAAGAGAATTACCCTTGTAGCGACGCCCTTCGCTTATCCTGCTCGTCCAAACGGCTTGCCGGATCTCGTAGAGTGTCAAGCGTACACTCCTCTACAAGTATCCACACGAACAATAGGTGGAGAAGGCAACTTAGAGTGTTCTAGCACTCTTACAAACCCACGGCAAGAAGGATGAGGGAGATCACAAGAGAGGAGGAAGGAAGAAGATGAAGTTAATTCCCACTAACTTCACACTAATGCACATCTAAAGTGGCCGGCCACTTCATGGAGGGTTAAATACCTCCATGTAATACCAAGAGCCATGACTCTTGGTCTCCCTCATAAGGTGGCACACCATGATGTGTCCATGATGATGTGGAACATCATCATTGGCTGGTCCCATGCCAAGTCACCATGATGTGACATTTGGTCAAGTCAAACTTGACCTTTCATCTTCCCTCTCAAGTCAAGTCAAACTTGACCTCTTATCTCCCATGGTTGATCAAATCCAACCATTTGATTCAAGTCACTTTAATTTAATGAATCTCTATTCATTAGTTTAAATTGACTCAATGAATCAAATCTAAATTAGACTCATTCAACACTTGAATCAAATTGAGTCCAACTCAATTAGTCTAATTTGGATTACTCTTAATCCAATTTGATTCATCACATGAACCTAATCCTCATGGTCCATCATATGAACCTAATCTCCATCTAATTGCCCTTTGTGTGTGACACTATAGGTTCTTGTAACATTGGAAATGCTCCTAAACCGATTTAGAAACATAAGCAATGAGCGGTATCTAGCAACACATTATTGCTACCCAAGTTACAAGAATGTTGAAATCCAACATCACCTTTGTGACTACTAATTGTGACTCTCACAATATGTGACAATGTCCCTCTATCCTTGACATCTAGATTGACTAATTGAGGCATAGACCGTGCCATACTCCGTACAATCTATATCTTGAACTCCAAGTACACTCACTCTAATCAAATGAGCTCAATATCTCATATTGACTCATTTGGGCATGTCCATGCACTTAGTGGTCTCACTCTATCAAGAATCATGATGTCACTCCCGTCATATAGGAGGGATAGATCTCATCTACATCACTCACATCCCTCCGCATAATTTGTTACATACCCAGTAATCGCCTTTATAGTCTACCCATTTACGGGTGACATTTGACGAAGCCATAGTAAGCAACTCCTTATGTAGGGAACCATGGTGACTTCAGGTCCAAGGACTAATAGTCATACTAATAGTCACATGAGAAAGTATATGACACTCATATAACGATCCATGATACTTTCTCATGGCGGGTCATTCAGTATACATTCTCCAATGCATACCCATGTGTCAACTTGATATCTCATATCCATGACTTGTGAGATCAAGTCATCGAGTTAACCTACATGCTAGTCTCTTCGCATTAACATTGTCCTTGAATGTTAATACTTGACTAGGAATGATTAAGAGTAGTGTTCTCTATATCATATCAGTATTGATTCAATCAATCGATTGATATAGATAAGAACCTTCTACTCAAGGACGTTATTATACTTAGTTATTTGACACCAATACAAGTAAGTATTATAACCATAAAGAAATGCCTTTATGTATATATAGGAATATGATACAACAAGTCCATACAACAATCATCACATGGCCCCCAGGGCGATGGCATGACGGTAAGGCGCGAAGTTCTCCTCTACGCATCCAGGGGTCGATTCCGGCCTGGCACCGCGCGCTGCGCGAATGGAGGTGCACGATGCCCCTTCGTCGCAGCGTGGTCGCACCCTTCTGGGCAGCACGAGTCCTAACGCGTCAGGCCGCACGTCACCCTGATTTACCCTCGTTGACCGGTGGGGACTCTAGTCGAAGGTCGTGGGGCAGGGCCAGTCAGCCATCAGGATTAGTAGGGAAGAGAAATTGTACCTGATACCTGATGTAAATCAAAACATGATTGACTCTAGGGCTTTCACTAACAGCACAACCATGATTTCAACTTTAGTAAGGCAAGTAGAAATTGAAGATATGATGACCCTGGTGATTTTGTAATACCCTGCATGCTTTTTATAATTGAATCGGACCTCAGATATTGTGATGTACATGCTCTTAATCCCAATATAATAAAGGCCACATGTACTTAGTATTTATATCTTTGATTTACTAATGGGCGAGATTTATGTGTTAAATCGATAGGCCTGGTAAGTTGGGAAATAATATTATTTATAAGGTGTGACGTTGATTATAGGAGGAAACCGTGTCCTATATACTAGGATGATGATGTCCGCTTGAGGAGCTCATAAGGTTCATCATGTTAATCCTGCAGGTGGACTTGATCCAACATGATGATAAGGATGAGTGGTACTACTCATGGAGTTAGATATTAATTAATTAAATTGTCAGTAATTTAATTAATTAATGGACATTCAATATCTTAAATACGGGGAGATATTTTGTACAAATAATATGTGGAGCCCATATTTAATTATGGGGGTTGGTGAGGTAGATCAATGATAATCCTCTAGTGGAATGGATCATCATTAATGGATCGGGTTTTATGTGGTTCGGATCCATTGGGTGGCCAAGATCCAACTCCTTCTCATGGTCCCTATTGTAGCCAATTATAAATACTCGTGAAGCCTAGATCTATATAAGGGTTGGAGAGGCTTGGGCGGCAACAGAAGTTCTTCTAGGGTTTTTGGAGTTGACGTTGGAGGCTTGGGCGGCAAGGAATAGAAGAGGTGTGCTAGGGTTTTTGTTGGTTCATATCTTCTTGGCCGACGACAACAAGACAAGGAATCTAGGGTTTTTTCCTTCCTTTCCCACTCTTGGCCGGCGCCATCCTCTTCCTTCTCTATTGCCGGCGCCTCCCTTTCCTTCTCCAAGGGCCGGCGGCAACAAAGGTGAGGGTACCTCCTTCCTTTGTCTTGGCTGGCATAGCCTCTCCCTCTTTTTTGGGCCGGTAGACACCAAGCTTGGTGGTTGGTGGTCGATGCAAGCAAGGAGAAGAAGGGAGCTTTTCTTCTTCCCTTGTTTAGAGCGAGCAAGGAAGTGAAGACGCGATCTAGGAGGCTTCGACTCTTGGAAGATCGTCGCCCACACGACGTCCAAGAGGAGGATAGGAATACAATAGAAGATCAAGAGGTAAAACAAGAGGTATAATCTTGTTTAGTTTTGATTCTAGTTCTTTTGTATTTTGTATGTTATTGATTAACATGGACCCCGATGAAAAACACAAAATTCAGTGATCCGTTCATCATCTATTCCGCGGCTAATCGAGGAAAAGAGTTAGGTTGCTTGAACAACAAGTTTGTTCAAGCAACTACTCAAATCGAATAGCACGATGATGGATCGGTTGCTTGGGTAATCCATCTCCGTCCGGATTAGTTTTAGTTGATAAAATTTTAATTCGGGGATGTGTGATAGGATCGCCATGCACAAGCGACCGAAGCGAGAAGCAATTCCCTTCAAGTGGTATCAGAGCCACGATTTTCGGTTTTGTGTGTTTTGGATACGGTTACTTTCATGAATTTATCATATATTTTATGCCGGATAATAGTAGGATGTGTGTAGGCTTACTTTTTGCTTCCAGGCATAAGATCCAACTATTATGGCTATATGGATGTATGTGATTGTATGTGTGTGATTGTAATTATTTATTTGAGTCCTCGGGGTTGACGAGGCTAATTAGTATTTAATTTTTTGTAATTAAATATGACACTGTTTAGCCGCTCATTTTAATTTACTTTCGCTCTAGATATGTTGTAGACTCCTTCGTGGAGTATAGGATCGATGGATGTAAATTAAAATAGTTGATCTCGGCTCGGATCCCCTTATGGCTAGAGCATGGTATAGGGAGGAGTGGACGAGGTGGCGACACGACGCGAAGCATATTGAAAAAAAATAGCCATATTAGTTGGATTTTTTTCATATTTATTGCTTATTGTTTGATATGCATGTTGTGCTTGGAAAATTTCAATTTTAAATTACTAAGTGGGAGAGGGATATTTTTAAATTCCCATGACCTCCATTACAATTTGACATGTGATGCAAACAAACTTGCGCTGGCTCGAGTGCCTTCTCCCCATATCGATGAGTTTGTTTTGTGGATCACTAGGTCAAATATGGTTATAGAAATTATTTAGAGCATGTGTACTTTCCCTATCAAGGCACATAATCCGAGATAATTGCCTTAGTATCGAGTATTGGTAAACACTTAGATGCAAATAAAAGTATCCTCCCCTTCAGATTCACTACTTTTATTTGTAGGGCCGAAGAGGAACCAACTATTAATTTTATTTGTCAAAAAGTAAGGTTGACAGGATAATAAAATTAATGTGTAAAACCTCCTCTTACAAATGTAGAATTCGTATATATGTCCACACTATCATGGCATACAATATTCTCGGTGTTTTGAGGTGTTGATTGATTTTAAATTATTATTGTTTGAGGAATCAATAAATTTTGAAATCTAATGTTTTGATTTATGTGATTCTTAGGTTTTTCAAAATGACTTTCAACCCACTTGTTGTGATTCTGAAAGAAAACAAACTTACTGGACCTAACTATGTTGATTGGAAAAGGAATATGGACATTGTCTTAACTGCTGAGGAGTACAAATATGTACTCTTCGAAGAGTGTCCTCCTAAGACTAAGGATGATTCTTGTGAAAAGGAGAAAGAGAGTTATAAGGAGTGGATCAAGACTGATGAGATGACACGGTCTTACATTTTGGCTTCTATGTCAAATGTATTGCAACATCAACATCAGACCATGACTATTGCCTATGACATGATGCTCAATCTCAAAGAACTTTTCGGACACCAGAATCGGGCTGCTAAGCAAGAAGCTATGAGGAACTTGATGACGACCACCATAGTTGAGGGAACACCCGTGAGGGATCATGTTCTCAAGATGATGGCTCATTTTAATGAGCTGGAAGTCCTTGGTGGGGAGATCGATGGGGAAACCCAGGTCGATATCATTCTCCAATCTCTACCTAGGAGTTTTGAGCAGTTTCGCCGGAAATACAACATGAATAAAAGGTTGTATTCATTGGCAGAGCTTATGACAAAATTCCAGATGGCAGAGGGAATTTATCATCAGAGTTCTAAGGCTTTGGTTGCTCAGAAGGTTTCTACTTCTAAGCCGAAAGGCAAGAAGAAGAAGAAACAAGGTGTAGCAAAGATGGCGGCAGGACCTCAGGTAGGAGTGAAGAAGCCGAAAGGCAAGTGCTTCACTTGCAAGCACATTGGACAATGGAAGGCGGACTGTCCTAACCGAAAACAGAATAAAGGTATATCTTTTAGCTTAGTCGTTGAAACATGTTTAGCGATATTATCTACCGGTACATGGTGTGTAGATACGGGAGCCACTGATCATGTCTACAACTCTTTGTAGGGGTTCCAGGAAACCAGATGACTAGCTGAGGGAGAGATTACGGTCTACATGGGCAATTCTACGAAGGTGGCAGCTATTGTAGTGGGAGATGCTTATTTATCTTTTGATAGAAATAAAACTTTGGTTTTAAAAAATTGCCTTTATGTACCTTCATTTAGAAAGAATTTGATTTCAGTTTCTAAATTATTTTTGGATGGATATTCTATTTCTTTTAATGACAAAATTGTTATAAAAAGGAATAGGGAGATTATCTATTCAGGTGCATTGGTAGGAAATTTATACACTCTTGAACCAAAAACTCCCACGATGAAAATAGAAATAAATAACTCATCTTTTAAATCTAATAAGAGAAAAGAACCTTCGAAAATGAACCAAAAATATCTTTGACATCTAAGGTTAGGTCATATTAACCTGAGTAGAATTCAAAGGTTGATAGCTGATGGACCTTTGGGTTCATTAGTGGTGGAAGATTTCCCAGCCTACAAATCTTGCTTAGAAGGTAAAATGACCAAGAGGCCTTTTAAGGCCAAGGGGTATAGAGCCAAAGATGTGTCGGAATTGATTCATTCTAATTTGTGTGGTCCTATGTCTATCCAGGCTAGAGGTGGTTTTAAATATTTTGTCTCTTTTATGGACGATTATACAAGATATGGATACATTTACTTGATGCACCGCAAGTCTGAATGCTTTGACAGGTTCAAAGAATTCAAGGCTGAAGTGGAGAAACATCAAGGTAAAAGTATCAAGATACTACGATCTGATCGTGATGGTGAGTACCTCTTGGGAGAGTTTAGGAGTTACTTATCAGAGGCTGGGATTCAATCCTAATTATCTACACCTGGTACACCCTAGCAGAATGGTGTGGCTGAGCGAAGGAATATGACTCTTATGGAGATGGTTAGATCGATGATGAGTTATTCTGAGTTACCAGATTCATTCGGGGGGTATGTTCTGGATACGACAGTGTATATTCTGAACTTGGTACCATCTAAATCAGTACCTTCTACTCCCATAGAATTGTGGACTGGGCGAAAGCCTAGTCTGAGACATATTTGGATTTGGGGTAGTCCAGCACATGTGCTGAAGGGAGATGCTGGTAAGTTGGAATCTCATACAAAAGTGCGCCTATTCGTAGGCTATCCTAGAGGAATGAAAGGTGGTTTGTTCTATAGTCCTAGAGATCAAAGGATGATTGTTAGAATAAATGCCCGATTTTTAGAGGAAGACTATGTGATGAACCACAAGCCCATGAGCAAGATTGTTCTGGAGGAATTAAGAGGGGAAGTTGTTGGATCGAGAAGCGTCGCTAGAGGGGGGGGGGTGAATAGCGATCGTAAATCTTTTTGACGTTTCATTCGAGTAGACAATTAAACGAGTAAGAGCAGCGGAAAATAAATGAACACGTTTATTTTTACTTGGTTCACAATCCAGCGGTTGCTACTCTAAGGCCCTATCGGTCCTAGACCGCGAAGGGCAAGACTATAACGTCTCCTCCTCGTTGGAGGTAGGAGACAACGATCACAAAAACCGAATGTACGAGGATGAGGCAACAAGCCTACCTCATCTCGTTACAATTAAAATAAAGAATACAATAAAAATAATTACTTGCTATTACTGCCGACGAAGAAGATTTAAACTTGTCGTCGCGTCAGCGTTATGACGGCGTTGGAGCATTGGCGTTGTAGGAGCACTTGATGATACTTGGAGTTGGAATCCTCCCCTCCTTTTATAGATTTTGGCTTCTGAATATGTCTCCTCTTTTTTCGGAACAGATCGTGAAGTTGTTCAAATTTTATCGCGAAGTGGCCCGTCAAACCTTATCCATTTTGACCTAGCGCAAAGGCTGATTCGTCGCCATCAGTCGACTGATGCCTCCCATCAATCGACTGATGAGCATCAGTCGACTGCTTGATGTCCAACAGCCGACTGCCAGCCTGGCCACTTTCCTTCAGTAAGAGGTTAGCTCGAAAAATGATAAATGCGACGATTTCTGACCGTCCGATCTCGACCTAGACCTTCCACGGGAAGTCTTAATCAGATCACTGCCTACGGTCATCCCCGTAAAGAGGACACGACCTTACAATCTCTCACTCACACGAGCTTACCTCGATAGTAGCTATCGCTTTCGGCCTTCCACTCGATTCCTTCGGCTCCCTCCGAAGTCACTCGAGTGTCGCCCGACCACCGCGGCTTCCTCCGGGTGTCGCTAGCCTTCAGCTCCAGCATTAGCACTTTTCTACACACTTGATTTAGCTCGTGAGATAATGATGTAAACTTAACTTTGTGTCTTTGCCATAATCAAAACACAGGTTCGACTATCTAGTGCCCCTGCACCAACAGAAGTCACTACTTCAGTATCAACGGTACAAGAGGACATACCACAAGTGACTGCACCGCGTGTCACAGAATATACACAAATGATACCTCGTCGTTGTGGAAGGGTTGTTAGACAACCTAACAGATTTATGTTCTTGGGAGAATCTTCTGATTTGGTCCATGGCGAACATGAACCTGATCCCTGGACATATGACGAGGCAATCCAAGATAAAGATGCGGTATCTTGGCAAAGGACGATGAATTCTGAGATAGAATCTATGGATTCAAATTAGGTCTAGGAGCTAGTAGAACCACCCAATGGTGTAAAAGCCATTGAATGCAAGTGGATCTACAAAAGAAAGAGAGGATTAGACGGGAAGGTAGAGACCTTCAAAGCAAGGCTTGTTGCAAAAGGGTATACTCAGAAAGAGGGTATCGATTATGAGGAGACCTTTTCGCCAGTAGCCATGCTTAAGTCTATCCGGATTCTCTTATCTATTGCTGCTCATATGGATTATGAGGTTTGGCAAATGGATGTCAAGACAACTTTCCTTAATGGAAGCCTTGAAGAAAACATCTATATGGAGCAACCAGTGGAATTCATTGCAAAGGGAAAAGAGCATCTTGTGTGCAAGCTTAATCGGTCCATTTATGGACTGAAGCAAGCTTCGAGATCATGGAACATCTACTTTGATGAGGTAATCCAGTCATATGGATTTATTCAAAGTCTGGATGAGTCTTATGTATACAAGAGATGTGACGGAAACATAGTGGTATTTCTTGTACTATACGTAGATGATGTTTTTCTCATTGGTAACAATTTCAAAGTGTTATCAGACATAAGTGTATGGTTGTCCAAACAATTTGATATGAAGAACTTAGGAGAAGTGGGACACATACTTGGGATCAAGGATATAAGGGATCACAAGAAAAGGATGTTGTGCTTACCTCAAGCTTCATACATAGACACTATTTTAGCTCGTTTTAGCATGCAGAACTCTAAGAAAGGTTTTCTACCTTTTTCGGCATGGAGTGCCTTTATCTAAAGAGATGTGTCCTAGAACATCAAAGGAGATAGAGGAGATGAAGGCGGTTCCTTATGCTTCGGCGGTAGGAAGCCTCATGTATGTTATGTTATGTACAAGACTGGATATTTGCTTTGCCATGGGCATGGTTAGCAGATATCAGAGTAATCCAGGACAGGGACATTAGACTGCGGTAAAGCATATATTGAAGTACTTGAGAAGGACTAGGGATTATATGCTGGTATACCAGGCAGATCAATTACTCCCTGTGGGTTACACATATTCTGACTTCTAATCAGATAGGGATAACAGTAAGTCTACCTTGGGTTTTATGTTACTTTGCGAGGTGGAGCCATTGTATGGAGGAGTGCCAATTAGAAATGCGTGGTGGACTCCACCATGGAAGCTGACTATGTGGCAACCTCTAAGGCAACCAAAGAAGCTATATGACTCAGGAACTTCTTGATGGACATGGATGTGATTCTTAGTTTGCCCAGAACTATCACAATTTATTGTGATAACAATGGTGCAGTTGCAAACTCAAAGGAACCATGAGCCCATAAGGCAAGTAAATACATAGGCGCAAGTACCACTTGATACGAGAGATCGTAAGCGAGGAGAAGTTGTTGTCGCCAAGTTTGCATCAGAGGATAACCTAGAAGATCCTTTCACTAAGGCCTTTCCAGCGAGAGATTTTGATAGGCATGTCGAGGGAATGGGAATAAAATGTATGGCAGTTTGATGGCAACATAGTCTTTTAGTATAAGTGGGAGATTATTGGGAAGTATATTGAAAGCCTAGCCTTTGTATGAACATCTTCATTTTAAAATAAGAATCACATGATCATTGTTTGTATTTTTACATATTGTCTGATACTTTACATTGTAAATAACATGGTATGTAGTGTCGCAGTAAGATCATGTTATCGGGCCTTGTAGAGTATAAGTAGAGGTTCACAACCAAGATGGTCTTAGACAAACCATTGGCATGGTTGTAGTGTGATTTTGTATTGGTTTATCTTGACCATAGAATTACTCTAGTATAGTTTGTGTGTATTGAGCAGGACTGATTTAGAGGTGATTCAATTTATACTGACTATATAATTGAATTGAACCTCAAATATTATGATGTACATGCTCTTGATCCCGATATAATGACGGGCACATGTACTTAATATTTATTTCTTTGATTTACCAATGGGCGAGATTTATGTGTTAAATCGATAGGCCTGGTAAGTTGGGAAATAATATTATTTACATGGTGTGTCGTTGATTATAGGAGGAAACCGTGTCCTATATACTAGGATGATGATGTCCCCTTGAGGAGCTCATAAGGTTCATCATGTAAATCCTGCAGGTGGACTTGGTCCAACATGATGATAAGGATGAGTGGTACTACTCATGGAGTTAGATATTAATTAATTAAATTATCAGTAATTTAATTAATTAATGGACATTTGATATCTTAAACACAGGGAGATATTTTGTACAAATAATATGTGGAGCCCATATTTAATTATGGGGGTTGGTGAGGTAGATCAATGATAATCCTCTAGTGGAATGGATCATCATTAATGGATCGGGTTTTATGTGGTTCGGATCCATTGGGTGGCCAAGATCCAACTCCTCCTCATAGTCCCTATTGTAGCCTATTATAAATACCTCGTGAAGCCTAGATCTATATAAGGGTTGGAGAGGCTTGGGTGGCAACAGAAGTTCTTCTAGGGTTTTTGGAGTTGACGTTGGAGGCTTGGGCGGCAAGGAATAGAAGAGGTGTGCTAGGGTTTTGGTTGGTTCATCTCTTCTTGGCCGGCGGCAACAAGACAAGGAAGCTAGGGTTTTTCCTTCCTTTCCACTCTTGGTCGGCGCCACCCTCTTCCTTCTCCATTGTTGGTGCCTCCCTTTCCTTCTCCAAGGGACGGCGATAACAAAGGTGAGGGTACCTCCTTTCTTTGTCTTGGTCGGCACACCCTCTCCCTCTCCTTGGGGTCGGCAGACACTAACCTTGGTGATTGGTGGTCGGCACAATCAAGGAGAAGAAGGGAGCTTTTGTTCTTCCCTTGTTCGGAGCGAGCAAGGAAGGGAAGACACGAGGTCTAGGAGGCTTTGACTCATGGAAGATCATCGCCCACATGATGTCCAAGAGGAGGATAGGAATACAATAGAAGATCAATTAAGAGGTAAAACAAGAGTTCTAATCTTGTTTAATTTTGATTAGTGTTCTTTTATATTTTGTATGTTATTGATTAACATGGACCCCGATGATAAACACAAAAACCGGCGATCCGTTCATCATCTATTTCACAGCTAATCGAAGAAAAGAGTTAGGTTGCTTGAACAACAAGTTTGTTCAAGCGACTACTCAAATCAAATAGCACGATGATGGATCGGTTGCTTGGGTAATCCATCTCCGTCCGGATTAGTTTTAGTTGATAAAATTATAATCCGGGGATGTGTGATAGGATTGCTATGTACAAGAGACTGAAGCAGGAAGCAATTCCCTTCAAGTGGTATCAGAGCCACGATTTTCGGTTTTGTGTGTTTTGGATACGGTTACTTTCATGAATTTATCATATATTTTATGCCGGATAATAGTAGGATGTGTGTAGGCTTACTTTTTGCTTCCAGGCATAAGATCCAACTATTATGGCTATATGGATGTATGTGATTGTATGTGTGTGATTGTAATTATTTATTTGAGTCCTCGGGGTTGACGAGGCTAATTAGTATTTAATTTTTTGTAATTAAATATGACACTGTTTAGCCGCTCATTTTAATTTACTTTCGCTCTAGATATGTTGTAGACTCCTTCGTGGAGTATAGGATCGATGGATGTAAATTAAAATAGTTGATCTCGGCTCGGATCCCCTTATGGCTAGAGCATGGTATAGGGAGGAGTGGACGAGGTGGCGACACGACGGGAAGCATATTGGAAAACAAAAGCCATAATAGTTGGATTTTTTTTTCATATTTATTGCTTATTGTTTGATATGCATGTTGTGTGTTTGAGAAAATTCCTCAATTTTAAATTACTAAGTGGGAGAGGGATATTTTTAATTCCCGGACCTCCAATACAATTTGACATGTGATGCGAACAAACTTGCGCGTTGGCTCTGAGTGCCTTCCTCCATATCGGATGAGCTTGTTTTGCAGATCACTAGATCAAATATGGTTATAGAAAATTATTTAGGAGCATGTGTACTTCCCCATCGGAAGGCACATAATCCGAGATAATTGCCTTAGTATCGAGTATTGGTAAACACTTAGATGCAAATAAAAGTATCCTCCCCTTCAGATTCACTACTTTTATTTGTAGGGCCGAAGAGGAACCAACTATTAATTTTATTTGTCAAAAAGTAAGGTTGACAGGATAATAAAATTAATGTGTAAAACCTCCTCTTACAAATGTAGAATTCGTATACGTCCACACTATTGTGACATACGATATTCTCGGTGTTTTGAGGTGTTGGTTGATTTTAAAATTTTATTGTTTGAGGAATCAATAAATTTTTGAAATCTAATGTTTTGATTTATGTGATTCTTAGGTTTTTCAAAATGACTTTCAACCCACTTGCAGTGATTCTGAAAGAAACCAAATTTACCGGACCTAACTATGTTGATTGGAAAAGGAATATGGACATTGTCTTAACTATTGAGGAGTACAAATATGTACTCTTTGAAGAGTGTCCTCCTAAGCCTATGGATGATTCTGGTGAAAGAGAGAAAGAGAGTTATAAGAAGTGGATCAAGGCTGATGAGATGGCGCGGTGTTACATTTTGGCTTCTATGTCAAATGTATTGCAACATCAACATCAGACCATGACTATTGCCTATGACATGATGCTCAATCTCAAAGAACTTTTCGGACACCAGAATCGGGCTGCTAAGCAAGAAGCTATGAGGAACTTGATGACGACCACCATAGTTGAGGGAACACCCGTGAGGGATCATGTTCTCAAGATGATGGCTCATTTTAATGAGCTGGAAGTCCTTGGTGGGGAGATCGATGGGGAAACCCAGGTCGATATCATTCTCCAATCTCTACCTAGGAGTTTTGAGCAGTTTCGCCGGAAATACAACATGAATAAAAGAGAGCTTATGACAAAATTCCAGGATGGCAGAGGGAATTTATCATCAGAGTTCTAAGGCTTTGGTTGCTCAGAAGGTTTCTACTTCTAAGCCGAAAGGCAAGAAGAAGAAGAAACAAGGTGTAGCAAAGATGGCGGCAGGACCTCAGGTAGGAGTGAAGAAGCCGAAAGGCAAGTGCTTCGCTTGCAAGCGCATTGGACAATGGAAGGCGGACTGTCCTAACCGAAAACAGAATAAAGGTATATCTTTTGGTTTAGTCGTTGAAACATATTTAGCGACGTTATCTACCGGTACCTAGTGTGTAGATACGGGAGCCACTGATCATGTCTACAACTCTTTGCAGGAGTTCCAGTAAACCAGACGACTAGCTGAGGGAGAGATTACCGTCTACATTGGCAATGCTGCGAAGGTGGCTGCTATTGCAGTGGGAGATGTTTATTTATCTTTTGATAGAAATAAAACTTTGGTTTTGAAAAATTGCCTTTATGTACCTTCATTTAGAAAGAATTTGATTTCAGTTTCTAAATTATTTTTGGATGGATATTCTATTTCTTTTAATGACAAAATTGTTATAAAAAGGAATAGGGAGATTATCTATTCTGGTGCATTGGTAGGAAATTTATACACTCTTGAACCAAAAACTCCCACGATGCAAATAGAAATAAATAACTCATCTTTTAAATCTAATAAGAGAAAAGAACCTTCGAAAATGAACCAAAAATATCTTTGACATCTAAGGTTAGGTCATATTAACCTGAGTAGAATTCAAAGGTTGATAGCTGATGGACCTTTGGGTTCATTAGTGGTGGAAGATTTCCCAGCCTACGAATCTTGCTTAGAAGGTAAAATGACCAAGAGGCCTTTTAAGGCCAAGGGGTATAGAGCCAAAGATGTGTCGGAATTGATTCATTCTAATTTGTGTGGTCCTATGTCTATCCAGGCTAGAGGTGGTTTTAAATATTTTGTCTCTTTTATGGACGATTATACAAGATATGGATACATTTACTTGATGCACCGCAAGTCTGAATGCTTTGACAGGTTCAAAGAATTCAAGGCTGAAGTGGAGAAACATCAAGGTAAAAGTATCAAGATACTACGATCTGATCGTGATGGTGAGTACCTCTTGGGAGAGTTTAGGAGTTACTTATCAGAGGCTGGGATTCAATCCTAATTATCTACACCTGGTACACCCTAGCAGAATGGTGTGGCTGAGCGAAGGAATATGACTCTTATGGAGATGGTTAGATCGATGATGAGTTATTCTGAGTTACCAGATTCATTCGGGGGGTATGTTCTGGATACGACAGTGTATATTCTGAACTTGGTACCATCTAAATCAGTACCTTCTACTCCCATAGGGTGTGGGCAAAAGCCTAGTCTGAGACATATTTGGATTTGGGGTAGTCCAGCACATGTGCTGAAGGGAGATGCTGGTAAGTTGGAATCTCATACAAAAGTGCGCCTATTCGTAGGCTATCCTAGAGGAATGAAAGGTGGTTTGTTCTATAGTCCTAGAGATCAAAGGATGATTGTTAGAATAAATGCCCGATTTTTAGAGGAAGACTATGTGATGAACCACAAGCCCATGAGCAAGATTGTTCTGGAGGAATTAAGAGGGGAAGTTGTTGGATCGAGAAGCGTCGCTAGAGGGGGGGGGGTGAATAGCGATCGTAAATCTTTTTGATGTTTCATTCGAGTAGACAATTAAACGAGTAAGAGCAGCGGAAAATAAACGAACACGTTTATTTTTACTTGGTTCACAATCCAGCGGTTGCTACTCTAAGGCCCTATCGGTCCTAGACCGCGTACGAAGGGCAAAGCACTATAACGTCTCCTCCTCGTTGGAGGTAGGAGACAACGATCACAAAAACCGAATGTACGAGGATGAGGCAACAAGCCTACCTCATCTCGTTACAATTAAAATAAAGAATACAATAAAAATAATTACTTGCTATTCTTTAAGAAGATTTAAACTTGTCGTCAGCGTCAAATATGCTATGACGTTGGAGCATTGGCGTTGTAGGAGCACTTGATGATACTTGGAGTTGGAATCCTCCCCTCCTTTTATAGATTTTGGCTTCTGAATATGTCTCCTCTTTTTTCGGAACAGATCGTGAAGTTGTTCAAATTTTATCGCGAAGTGGCCCGTCAAACATTATCCATTTTGACCTAGCGCAAAGGTCGATTAAATCGCCATCACCGATCGATGCCTCCCATCAATCGATCGATGAGCATCGATCGGCCTTGATGTCCAACAAATTGCCCACTGGCCACTTTCCTGCAGTAAGAGGTTAGCTCGAAAAATGATAAATGCGACGATTTCTGACCGTCCGATCTCGACCTAGACCTTCCACGGGAAGTCTTAATCAGATCACTGCCTACGGTCATCCCCGTAAAGAGGACACGACCTTACAATCTCTCACTCACACGAGCTTACCTCGATAGTAGCTATCGCTTTCGGCCTTCCACTCGATTCCTTCGGCTCCCTCCGAAGTCACTCGAGTGTCGCCCGACCACCGCGGCTTCCTCTGGGTGTCGCTAGCCTTCAGCTCCAGCATTAGCACTTTTCTACACACTTGATTTAGCTCGTGAGATAATGATGTAAACTTAACTTTGTGTCTTTGCCATAATCAAAACACAGGTTCGACTATCTAGTGCCCCTGCACCAACAGAAGTCACTACTTCAGTATCAACGGTACAAGAGGACATACCACAAGTGACTGCACCGCGTGTCACAGAATATACACAAATGATACCTCGTCGTAGTGGAAGGGTTGTTAGACAATATAACAGATTTATGTTCTTGGGAGAATCTTCTGATTTGGTCCATGGCGAACATGAACCTGATCCCTGGACATATGACGAGGCAATCCAAGATAAAGATGCGGTATCTTGGCAAAGGACGATGAATTCTGAGATAGAATCTATGGATTCAAATTAGGTCTAGGAGCTAGTAGAACCACCCAATGGTGTAAAAGCCATTGAATGCAAGTGGATCTACAAAAGAAAGAGAGGATTAGACGGGAAGGTAGAGACCTTCAAAGCAAGGCTTGTTGCAAAAGGGTATACTCAGAAAGAGGGTATCGATTATGAGGAGACCTTTTCGCCAGTAGCCATGCTTAAGTCTATCCGGATTCTCTTATCTATTGCTGCTCATATGGATTATGAGGTTTGACAAATGGATGTCAAGACAACTTTCCTTAATGGAAGCCTTGAAGAAAACATCTATATGGAGCAACCAGTGGAATTCATTGCAAAGGGAAAAGAGCATCTTGTGTGCAAGCTTAATCGGTCCATTTATGGACTGAAGCAAGCTTCGAGATCATGGAACATCTACTTTGATGAGGTAATCCAGTCATATGGATTTATTCAAAGTCTGGATGAGTCTTATGTATACAAGAGATGTGACGGAAACATAGTGGTATTTCTTGTACTATACGTAGATGATGTTTTTCTCATTGGTAACAATTTCAAAGTGTTATCAGACATAAGTGTATGGTTGTCCAAACAATTTGATATGAAGAACTTAGGAGAAGTGGGACACATACTTGGGATCAAGGATATAAGGGATCACAAGAAAAGGATGTTGTGCTTACCTCAAGCTTCATACATAGACACTATTTTAGCTCGTTTTAGCATGCAGAACTCTAAGAAAGGTTTTCTACCTTTTTCGGCATGGAGTGCCTTTATCTAAAGAGATGTGTCCTAGAACATCAAAGGAGATAGAGGAGATGAAGGCGGTTCCTTATGCTTCGGCGGTAGGAAGCCTCATGTATGTTATGTTATGTACAAGACTGGATATTTGCTTTGCCATGGGCATGGTTAGCAGATATCAGAGTAATCCAGGACAGGGACATTAGACTGCGGTAAAGCATATATTGAAGTACTTGAGAAGGACTAGGGATTATATGCTGGTATACCAGGCAGATCAATTACTCCCTGTGGGTTACACATATTCTGACTTCTAATCAGATAGGGATAACAGTAAGTCTACCTTGGGTTTTATGTTACTTTGCGAGGTGGAACCATTGTATGGAGGAGTGCCAATTAGAAATGCGTGGTGGACTCCACCATGGAAGCTGACTATGTGGCAACCTCTAAGGCAACCAAAGAAGCTATATGACTCAGGAACTTCTTGATGGACATGGATGTGATTCTTAGTTTGCCCAGAACTATCACAATTTATTGTGATAACAATGGTGCAGTTGCAAACTCAAAGGAACCATGAGCCCATAAGGCAAGTAAATACATAGAGCGCAAGTACCACTTGATACGAGAGATCGTAAAGCGAGGAGAAGTTGTTGTCGCCAAGTTTGCATCAGAGGATAACCTAGAAGATCCTTTCACTAAGGCCTTTCCAGCGAGAGATTTTGATAGGCATGTCGAGGGAATGGGAATAAAATGTATGGCAGTTTGATGGCAACATAGTCTTTTAGTATAAGTGGGAGATTATTGGGAAGTATATTGAAAGCCTAGCCTTTGTATGAACATCTTCATTTTAAAATAAGAATCACATGATCATTGTTTGTATTTTTACATATTGTCTGATACTTTACATTGTAAATAACATGGTATGTGGTGTCGCACAGAAGATCATGTTATCAGTTCCTTGTAGAGTATAAGTAGAGGTTCACAACCAAGATGGTCTTAGACAAACCATTGGCATGGTTGTAGTGTGATTTTGTATTGGTTTATCTTGACCATAGAATTACTCTAGTATAGTTTGTGTGTATTGAGCAGGACTGATTTAGAGGTGATTCAATTTATACTGACTATATAATTGAATTGAACCTCAAATATTATGATGTACATGCTCTTGATCCCGATATAATGACGGGCACATGTACTTAATATTTATTTCTTTGATTTACCAATGGGCGAGATTTATGTGTTAAATCGATAGGCCTGGTAAGTTGGGAAATAATATTATTTACATGGTGTGTCGTTGATTATAGGAGGAAACCGTGTCCTATATACTAGGATGAGATGTTCATCATGTAAATCCTGCAGGTGGACTTGGTCCAACATGATGATAAGGATGAGTGGTACTACTCATGGAGTTAGATATTAATTAATTAAATTATCAGTAATTTAATTAATTAATGGACATTTGATATCTTAAACACAGGGAGATATTTTGTACAAATAATATGTGGAGCCCATATTTAATTATGGGGGTTGGTGAGGTAGATCAATGATAATCCTCTAGTGGAATGGATCATCATTAATGGATCGGGTTTTATGTGGTTCGGATCCATTGGGTGGCCAAGATCCAACTCCTCCTCATAGTCCCTATTGTAGCCTATTATAAATACCTCGTGAAGCCTAGATCTATATAAGGGTTGGAGAGGCTTGGGTGGCAACAGAAGTTCTTCTAGGGTTTTTGGAGTTGACGTTGGAGGCTTGGGCGGCAAGGAATAGAAGAGGTGTGCTAGGGTTTTGGTTGGTTCATCTCTTCTTGGCCGGCGGCAACAAGACAAGGAAGCTAGGGTTTTTCCTTCCTTTCCCACTCTTGGTCGGCGCCACCCTCTTCCTTCTCCATTGTTGGTGCCTCCCTTTCCTTCTCCAAGGGCCGGCGATAACAAAGGTGAGGGTACCTCCTTTCTTTGTCTTGGTCGGCACACCCTCTCCCTCTCCTTGGGGCCGGCAGACACCAAGCTTGGTGGTTGGTGGTCGACGCAAGCAAGGAGAAGAAGGGAGCTTTTGTTCTTCCCTTGTTCAGAGCGAGCAAGGAAGGGAAGACATGATCTAGGAGGCTTCGACTCTTGGAAGATCATCGCCCACACGACGTCCAAGAGGAGGATAGGAATACAATAGAAGATCAAGAGGTAAAACAAGAGGTATAATCTTGTTTAGTTTTGATTCTAGTTCTTTTGTATTTTTTATGTTATTGATTAACATGGACCCCAATGATAAACACAAAAACCAGCGATCTGTTCATCATCTATTCCGTGGCTAATCGAGGAAAAGAGTTAGGTTGCTTGAACAACAAGTTTGTTCAAGCGACTACTCAAATCGAATAGCACGATGATGGATCGGTTGCTTGGGTAATCCATCTCCGTCCGGATTAGTTTTAGTTGATAAAATTTTAATCCAGGGACATGTGATAGGATCACCATGCACAAGGGATCGAACCGAGAAGCAATTACCTTCAGTTATTTAGATACTTCTCTTTTAGAAACCCTAGGTCTTATGGGAGATGCTGTTGGAGATCGATGGCCCGGCTAGAAGGGGGGATGAATAGCCTTTCTCGTCGATTGATTGAATTTGATTATGGTTGCGTGTTTGTCTACAATACTCGTTAATATGCACAGTAGAAATACTAATAAAGCAAAAATAAAATATGCAATCACACACAATACACACAAATATACATGGTTCGGAACCTTAGGGTTCCTACTCCACGGGGCGAGCTCAATGAGCTCTAGTAATGTACACACCACTAATAAAACTCCTTCTCGACAACATGTCAGAAGTGGAGAAACCTCGTACAAGCAATTACAACAATAATACAAAAATGTACAAGAAAATACAAAGACAATAATGAAATACAAGTAAAGAAACTCTTTATAACAATTGCTTTGAACTCTTGCTTGTTGCTTGATTTGGTTTTCTCTTGAAGGTCTGGAATGCAACATCAATTCCCCTTCAGAATCTCCCCAAAAATCATTGCAAAATCCTCCAACTCGAGCTCCTTTTATAACCTGCATCAAGCTGATTTCGCGCCTGACAGTTGACTGTCTTAAGACCCTAGTCGACTGCTCATGTAGTCATTGTCTCTCAATGACCTAATCTACGTTGACATTTTAGCCAACGGATACACTGGCAGTCGACTGCTAAGTCGGCCACCGAGCATTGTGTGCTCGCGACCAAACCTAGCAGTCGACTTCCCTCCATGGTAGTCGACTGCTCAAGTCCAGTCGACTGCCCAAAGATGGCAGTCGACTGCCAAGGCCACTTGTCCACAGTTGATCACCAATCGACTCTCGATCAGTCGACTGTCCAATACCCCAGTCGACTGATAAACCTCAATAATGAGGTATACACAAAGTATAATGCCCTCATACTTGCTAGACCACCCTTACCTAAGCCTTCTAGCCACCTCCACTAGCCTCGCGCCTGTCGGATCCCTTCAAGTCATCCATGACTTATTCATCCATACGCTAGCCTCCAAGTGCTTCCATCGGCTATTGTCATGCTAACAGTGTCTACACTGCCAAGGTATATATGAACTTATGCTCCCAAGACTACCGCTTGGAATTACGCCGCCAAACCATTGAACTTATGCTCCCAAGACTACCGCTAGATCTTACACCGCCAATATCAACCCT
This sequence comes from Wurfbainia villosa, assembly GCA_025175895.1. Lineage (NCBI taxonomy): Eukaryota > Viridiplantae > Streptophyta > Magnoliopsida > Zingiberales > Zingiberaceae > Wurfbainia > Wurfbainia villosa. The sequence goes on from CM045990.1 coordinate 98,609,052, forward strand.
TGGACTTCCCAAATGCCAAGTACCCATGACTTGGACTTTCACTGCCAAGGATACACATTGGACTTACGTGGCCAAGGCTACACGCTTGGACTTCCCTTGCCAACTCCATGTTGGACTTTCCTTGCCAACTTTATGTTGGACTTTCCAAATGCCAGAGCTACACACTTGGACTTTCCCAATGCCAAGACCCATGCTTGGACTTTCCATGCCAACCCCATGTTGGACTTTCACCGGTAAGGCTACACACTTGGACTTACATGGCCAAGGCTACACACTTGGACTTTCAATGCCAAGTACACAAGACTTGGACTTCCCATGATAATCACATGTCATATGCTTTGTTGAACATCAAAATACTTCTCGAATCAAATTCGAGTCTGGTGAATCGTGACCTGGGTTGATTGCACCAACAATATCCTATTTTTTGATGTTTGACAAAAAACACAAACACCATTGAGTTAGGTCACCTGTTGGGGATCCTTTGAAGACTAGAGGAGGGGGCGTGAATAGCCTCTTTTTCAATTTCTACAAAAATGGTTAGTGGAAGCACAACAAATAAAATAGTAATAGAAATGAAAATACAATGCTAACATGGAAGACTTTGCGTGGTTTGAAGATAATGCTCCTACTCCACGGTGATCCTTAAGGTGGATCAACCACATCAATCTTCACTAAGAAGCTTTCTCTTTTACAAAACCCTCCTCTTCTTACAAAAGATGAAGATAAAGATTAGAGAGGAGGAGGGGAATTAAAACACTTAGAAAGCTTAGAAAATTCTTGGGTTATTGAGAGAATGATCAGAATGTAAGCATTAACCCTCTCAACCACCCCAAGCCCTCTTTTTATAGAGAGAGGGCTATTTTTCCCATTGGACCATGATTAGTCGACTGATGTACAACATCAGTCGATTGCCATCGTGGCTAACAGCTTCTGAACAGCCGAATTCGTGGGATTCATATGCATCATCATCCAATAGCACGCTCATCGGTCGACTGATCCCTCCATCAGTCGACTGATGGAGTGATCAGTTGAGTGATCACGGCGTGCAGTCGAGTGAGACTCCATTCTGTGCCCGGGTTTGACTTGATCAGTCGACTGCCACAACTAGGTAGTCGATTGTTCGTCATCTTTTTAGCTTGACTCAATCTAGCACCCTATCAGTTGACTGCTACATTGTATCAATCGACTGATACTCGTCAAATATGAATAATTTATACTTGAATTGACTCCCTAGACCTAGACTCAACCTTCTAGCTCTTCCTTAAGCCTTGCACCTCCAGGATCCCTCCGAGTCCGCGACTTGTTCATCCTTTGCGCTTGCTTCCAAGAGCTTCCTTCGATTTTGTCATGTCTTTGGTTTCCCTTTGCTAAAGTGCACATGGACTTTACGCTGCCAAGACTACATGTTTGGACTTACGCTGCCAAGACTTGCCTTTGGCCTTCCTTTGCCAAGGACCGCTTGTACTTTACGCCGCCAAGACTACATGCTTGGTCTTATGCCGCCGAGCCTTTTCCTTTGACTTCTCTTGCCAAGATCACACTTGGACTTTGCCTTTACCAAGTCTTCATACTTGGATTTTCCAGTTGTTAGTAATATATGAGAGATGTCCTAAGGCAATCACCTTATGTTTGAACCATTTATATGATAAATGAAGATTCACTATTTGAGTATACATGTTTTCATGTATATGATAAATGAACCATTTACTGAATGTCCACGATACAATTCACAGCATGAGAGAATTTGTGATTGGATCACAACTAGTGAGTATCTCTACATGTGTAATTGTGATTTATCGGAATTATCCCTAGTCGATGAATTGATGGATTTGGACACCATCAATTCTGTCGAGACTAGCACAAGGTATACTCCTTGGTATATCCAAGCAGCTGATTCTCACTAGCTGGAGACATTGTGATGTCCGAAGTTAATCGTGGATGCTAGTTATGGTAACTAGTTCATTGGAGTGACCAGCCGTAAGACTTCATATGGTTCTCTGCATATATAGATATGTCAATGAAGTTTTTACTGCAGCTTAAGTGCGATGTTCCTTTGACTTGCGGTATTCAAGTCATCTTGATCATGAAGACTTATGCTTTGACATCTTAAGCAAGTATCTCTGAGGAGATGTGGACCCGGGATGATTGGGTATAAGTCGAAGTGATCGAAGGTGTTTGAATAGCCTATAAAGGATTCACCACTCCTTGCGAGGAGATGTATACCCATGGCCTCTCGTCGGATTGTTACTAAAGTCTTTGGCCAAAGCATTACATGTTTAGAGTAAGGTACTCTTCGATACATGTGTAGTAACTAGAATCCGTAGGATGAGGAAATGATACTTGGGCTAGGTGTGACGTAGTCAACCTAGTGGGGACTGACACTATAGACCAAGTCCTGAACCAAGTGGGTATAAGATGAGTGAAGGGAATGGGGCACGATTCATTCGAGCTGCTGAAGGGTTTCAGAAGTAGTTCTGGATCAACCGTTGATCTTTTCGGTTAATTGGGGATCATGATGTACTACTAGGTGCCACTCATGATCGTTCTATAATTAATGGTTAATTATAAATGGTAAACATAACCGAGAACCTATTTGGTCACACGCACAACGAGCGTAATCCAAAGGATTTAAAACGAGCTTGAGAATGAGATTCTTAGACCGAGAGAAACTAGGCTTGGTTGGACCAAACATGGAGCGAGCATGAAATTGTTTCAGTCGCAATGGAAGTGTGGATGGGCTGTGTCTTATGAAGACATGATGGATGAACCAAATTGGTTTGGTTCTAATCCAATGGAGGAGAATAAACCAAAGGGTTTGGTTTGTTTTAAACGAATGAACCAAAGTTGGTTCGGTCCATTTTAACTTAAAATAAACCATCATGGTTTGGTTTATTTTAACTTAAATTAATGGAGCGGGTTAACGGGCCTTTGGTTATGATCCAATAACCATTAAGAGAATTTGTTCTCTATAAAATAGGGCTTAAGGGTTTTTGTTAAACCCTAATTGAGGCAACCCTAATTGTTTTGGCCGCCCACCCTCTCCCTCTAGTCGGTGCCAATCCTATTGCCGCCGCCCACCTACTCCAATCGGCGACCAGCTGCTACCGACTTCTCCACTTGCAAGCGTCGAGCTGCTACCGGAGGAGCTCCGGTGATCATCCTTGGCTCCGGCGACAAGGTGAGCACATTGCTTTCCTTATTTGGCCGACGCAAGGTCTCCACCAAAGTTGTCCAGTTTTCTGAACAGCTTGTTTACCTCTTGTCGTAGCATCATTTGGACGACATTTGGAGCTCCGACAGTGCCTTCCTTACCGGTGATTCGATCTCCGGTAATCCTCATAGGTGGAGGACGAAAGATTCGTCAAACGGTTGACGAATACCTCTCCGGAGAAGTGAGTTTTTGAGGACTCGTTTTGGATCCGAATTTTGATTCGGATCGTGATCTTCTCTCGATCACGTTGTCTTCAACACGAGGCTAGTAACCCGTACGAAGACGAGGCTCGTGACTTAGTGAAGTCATCCCGAAGATACTCGGCGTGGATACGGATAGAAACGATTCTAGCGAGAATCGTTCCGATTGATGTCTTTCCCGCTACACGTGATACGTCAGATATACGTAGTTTAAGTTTCCTTTTATTGCAAAATTTGAATTTACGGTTATGTCTACACATATTGTACTATGCATGCGTGTGATGTGTATGTTGTAATAAATTAGATTTATTATTTTATTCCTTCCGCTGTGCACATGTTTACGAAACATGTTCGAATACACACTCGCCGCGGTGGCGGAAACCCAACACCAGTCACTTAAACATGTTCACAATTAGATCATAAAGTATTGCCTAACTTAGATGATTATCCAAACTTCAAAACATATAAATGCTTGGGGCATTGTTGCACCAACAATCTCCCCCTTTTTGATGTTTGACAATCATTTAAGTTAGGTCTTTAACACATGCATATAATCATATTTCCAATATGAATTTTAACTTAAACATTCCTTCTCCCCCTTTGACATACATAAAAAAGAGAAGGATTCATAAATTTCATGAAAGAGTTAAATTTGTTGTATCTTGAACTAAGGTATAAGATTGAAATTAAACTCCCCCTTAATCCAAGATATGGTTTTTGATGTGTGAACATGTGGAGCAAAGCCTAACAAATGATTGGATATTAAATCCTAACTTTGCACCAACAATATAAGTTTAGGGAATGAAAAGAGATATATTATGAAACTCCCCCTAAAACATTGCATCAAACAGTCCTAAAAACTTCTTTATACTGAAAATTATCATACCATAGTTTTGTTGGTGCAGTGAGGCACCGAAATCGAACCTGTGTTTTGATTATAGCAAAGACACAAAAGTTAAGTCTATTTTGTTTTCTCACGAGCTGAATCGAGTGTGCAGAAGATTGATATAGCTGGAGCTGAAGGCTAGCGACACCCGGAGGAAGCCGCGATGGTCGGGCGATACTCGAGTTACTTCGGAGGGAGCCGAAGGAATCGAGTGGAAGGCCGGAAGCAAAAGCGACACGTAAGTATCGAGGTAAGCTCATGTGTGTGAGAGTAAGTAAGGTCGTATCCTCTTTACGAGGATGATCTTAAGCGTAGATCCGACCAAAGACATCTTATAGATGGTCTAGGTCGAGATCAGATGGTCGACGACCATCGAAATTATGTTTTTATTGAGCTAACTTTGACTTGCAGCAAGCATGTTGCCCGGCTTGGAGGACGCCGTGTATCGATCATCGCCAGAAGGTTATCAATCGATCGATGTCGCCATCATCGATCGATGATGGCCATCGATCGATGGTCAATGATCAGATTCGAGGAGTCAAGGCTTATCACTCCACCTCAAAGCGGTTTGGTGTCCATTTGTGATTGGTTGAAGACCCACTCGAAAAGGGGCTCAAAGGCTATAAAAGGAGGGCCAAACCTAGGGTTTCATCAATAATTCTAAGTGCTCAAAAGCCTCCGTTCTGTGCAACTCTACGACAACGAAGTCCTTCCATTCCGACGTCTAGGTTTAACTTTCTTTATTATTGTACGTCGGTCTTAGTTTTTGTTATCAGTTTGTCATTTATATTTCCGGAGCTTTTATCGTATACGAGGAGAGGGGGAGTGTCCCTCTACCTCAAGTTTTTGTGGTTTCTTCTTGTATCGATTAACTCCTACCTCTAACGAGGAGGAGTTCCTTTAGTGCTTTTGCCCTCCGTACGTGGTCAAGGACCACTAGGGCCTTGGAGTAGTAGCCTTCGGCTACGAACCAAGTAAATCTCTTGTGTCTATTGTCTCCTTTACTTTTTGCTTATCTTTCCGCTGCATATAAGTTTTCTTTTAAAACGAGTTCGTACGAGAAAAATTTTCTTTCGCTATTCACCCCCCCCCCTCTAGCGAACCGCATTGATCCAACAATTGGTATCAGAGCCGGGGGCGCTTAGATTTGGTGAAACCACCAATCTAACATTTCTTTTTACAGATTTGTTTTTCGTTCGTTTAAATTTTTTTCCCGCACTACTAATCCAAGACGAAGTCTTGGTACTCTTCGTTTGATTTTGTTTTGCAAGTATTCGCTTTTGGAGTAGCCGACGGTCAAACGGGCATAACTTTTTGTACAAGTTGACCCACGACACGGTCTACCTACCAAATCGAAGCCCTCGCAGAGATCTACACTTCTTACTGGGGTTTACCCCCGTAACAAGTTGTTTTCGTCCTCAAAAATCGACGTTTAGTAGCCTTTCGGGGACATCGAAGGTTGTGAGTACTTACTTTTTATTTAGTTTCTTATTTCGTTGCTTAACTTTCTATTTTTCGTTTGTTTCTTTTTATTTCCCACACTACTAATCCAAGACGCAAGTCTTGGTACTTTCGTGTGTTTTTTTCGTTGCTAGGTCGTCTTTTTAGTCTCCTTGTTTTTTGTTCTAATGGCCCATCTCGAGGGTTTTAGCACCGTCCGACCTCCGTTTTACAACGGAGATGACTTCCGTTACTGGAAAGGTCGGATGGAATGCTTTCTCAAAACCCAAATCGAGATGTGGATCATAATCCAAACGGGTTTCACACTTCCGACTAATGAAGTGGGTGACTCCTTGGATTATGATCAATGGACCGTTGCAACAAAACGACAAGTCGAAGCCGATGCCAAGGCAACACAAATCCTCCAATGCGGCTTGTCCAAGGAGGAGCTAAATCGCGTCGGCCCCTTCATAAGCGCAAAGGATCTTTGGACAAAACTAATCGAGTTACACGAAGGATCGGATCAAGCTAAGGTTTGCAAACGTGATTTGTTATTCAATAAATTGTACACACTAAAAATGCAGGAACACGAGTCCGCGACGCAACTCCACGCCCGTGTCCAAGACATAGTCAACAACCTACACGCAATCGGGCAAAAGGTCGAAAACCGCGACCTTATTAGGTATGTCCTAAACTCTTTTCCGAGGACTACCTTATGGGCATCCATGGTTGATGCCTATAAGGTCTCCAAGGACCTTTCTAAAATTAGGTTAGACGAACTCTTTTCGGATTTTGAATTACATGAGCAGTCCAACTCGAAACCCGAGAGGGGTATAGCCTTGTTTGCAGGTTCCAAGAAGAAGAAAATCGCAAGCAAGCCACCACCACCCGAGGAGGAAGATGAGTCCGAAGAAGAAGTTGACCCGGAATTGACTGTCGAACTAATGAACCTAGCTCGAAGGATAGCAAAGGGACGAAAGTGAACCACAACTCGACCCAACCAAGGTAAGCCTAAAAGTTCTAACATTAGGTGTTATGAGTGCAACAGGTTTGGACATATCAAGTCCGAGTGCCCCAAGCTCAACCACCAAGCACCTAAGCATAAGAAGGCCCTCAACGCGACATGGGAAGAAGCGTCATCCGAAGAAGACGAAGATCACGTCTTCATGGCGAAATCAATTGAGTCAGACACGGAGACCGAACTTGAGTCAGAACCTGAGGATGACTGACTCTGAGCTACCTTCAAGTCAAGCCGCGACACGCATCCGGTTCAAAAGATACCCTTAAGGTGAGTCGAGCTTTATTTAATACTTTACATAATACGGTTAGGTTTTTGTCTAGGAAGTTAGCTAAGTCAGAGTCCAAGGTCGAGACCCTTGTTGAGGAGGTTAAACTCCTCAAACACGAGGTCTCCCTAACCTCTTCGACTAGTCGAGTTCAAGAGAAGGACTCAACTCGAGTTGAAAAGCTCGAAGTTGAGAACTCTCTTGAAAAGTCAAGTCAAGATCTTAGGAACACGCGTTGGAAATGTTCACTTCGGGATCCATAGGACTTGACCTCCTTCTTGGATCTCAAAGGGCCGTGTACAACAAGGCTGGACTCGGGTTTAACTCAAACACGACTAATAGGTCGTATATGTTGATTGTAAGTCGACATAAGAAACATGTCCAAGCATGGGTCCCTAAGAACTTTTTGATTTCAACTCTAGGATCCAACCCGTACTGGGTTCCCAAGGACCAAATCCACTATGTGGATAGACCGAACCGATTCAATGGTCTAGGGGGAGCCAGTACAAAACATGTTTGTGCTTTAACTTAGAAATTGCATGTTTTAACTTAGAATGTTTATGCTTTAACTTAGAAATTGCATGCTTTAACTTAGAAAGTTTGTACTTTAAAACTTGTGAACTCACTTAGAACAAAAACATAACCAACTAAAATTTTTCGAAAAGATTGAGCCTCGGGGAGCCTCTTTTCAAAAACATAACCAACTAAAATTCTTCGAAAAGATTGAGCCTCGGGGAGCCTCTTTTCAAAAATAACTAGTTAGACGAGGAAATAATTTTAGGTAAGTCAAGTCATCATTTTCTTGAAAATGGCTTTGTCTAAGGAAGTGGTCGATGATCCGATAAAAGAAGGCCCCTGTGCCTCGCCACGACCTGGAAGCCATGATCTTGAAAAGGTAAACTTGACAAGCCTAGGGTTAAATCCAAATCTAACATAAAATTACTTGAACCTAAATCCACTTAATCAACTTAATTAGAAGTCATCTCAAAATAAGCACATAAGTATAACATGCTTGATCATATAGACTTCGATGAGATGACCTAGGGTTAACAACTTACAACCAATTTTCTTAACAAAAATCTAACATCCAATCCAACCACCTTGTGTGTAGGATCAATGGATGTTGGACGTGTGCTCGACACACAATGGGGATCAACTCAAATTCGCAAAGCTTCGATTCAAACGACAAGGATCGGTAGCCTTTGGGAATAACGGCAAGCTCAAAATCATCGGATCGGGTGATATCGAGCTTAACACTAATTTTGTTATTAAAATGTATTACTTGTAGAGAATTTTGAATATAACTTACTTAGTGTAAGCCAATTGTGTGATAATAACTATAAGGTTATATTTCTAGAAAATGAATGCGTAATTAATACCAACGAAACCTCTAAAACAATTCTTAAAGGAACTATAAATAACAACATTTATACGATCAACTTAACCAACTCCTCAACTAAGTGTCTTATGACACGGCAAGAGGAATCATGGTTGTGGCACCGACGACTCGGTCACTCGCACCCAAGACTCGTCCACAAGATGAGTCAGAGTGGCTTAGGTAGAAGCTTACCCAACCTCAACAATTTGGTTAATAAAATCTGTAATGCTTGTCAACAAGGAAAACAACCTAGGACACAAAACAAGTTAACTAACCAAGAACGAACCTCAAGTGTACTTGAGCTCCTGCATATGGATCTATTCGATTCACAAGGAGCCAAGTCTCTCAATAGAAGTCAATATTGCTTAGTCATAATTGACGACTACTCACCAGGTTAGGTTCATCAAACATAAAAATGATACCCTAGATCAATTAATCAATCTATTCAAATTAATCGAGAATCAAAAAGACCTTAAGGTTAAAAGACTTAGAAGCGATCATGGTGGTGAATTCAAAATCAAAGGTTCACCGACTTACGTAACCTAAGCGGATACCACCATGAATTCTCTTGCCCTAGGACCCTCAAAGAAAATGGCCTAGTGGAGCGGAAAAACCGAACTCTACAAGAAGCCGCTAGGACCATGTTGAACGAATATGACCTACCCGATAGGTTTTGGGCAGAAGCCGTTAGCACGGCTTGCTATGTCCAAAATAGGATCCTTATGGTAAAGAGGCACCTTAAGACCTCGTACGAGATTTATCACGATAAAATACCTAACATCAAGTACTTTAGGGTATTTGGGTGTAAGGTACATATCCTAAACACTAAGGATTACCTAGGGAAATTTAGATCCAAAACCACGACCGGAATCTTTCTAGGATACTCGACTACAAGTAGAGCTTATAGAGTATATAACCACGACACCCTTAGAGTCGAGGAGACTATCAATGTAGTATTCGATGAAGGACATGAACCTACAAAACCCCGCAACCCCAATTAGCGAGCCGATTCATACTAGACCTTACTCCGATCCGAGATCGGGTCTAGTGTTAATCCTAACCTAAGTCAACCTAGTCACTCTATTGATCAAGTGATAGATGACTCCAACCAAACTAGTGTTCAACCAAGTCACCCCATTGATCAAGCATTAGGTGACACAAACCCAACCCAATCTAGGACTCGGACTAACCACCCTATCGATCAAGTGATAGGAGATCCTAATCTAGGAGTTCAACTAGAGCATCCTATAGGAACCTTAGTCAAATTTCCTTAATTTCAAAGATAGAACCCAAATCAATTGAACAAGCTCTTCTTGATCCCGATTGGATTATTGCAATGCAAGAAGAGCTAGCTCAATTTACTAGGAACGTGTGGGAATTAGTACCACCACCTAAAGGCAAAGCGATAATTGGAACAAGGTGGGTGTTTCGAAATAAGCTTGATGATAAAGGTGAAGTAGTTAGAAACAAGGCTCGATTAGTCGCCAAAGGATTTAGCCAAGTCGAAGGCTTAGATTACGACGAAACCTATGCCCCAGTAGCTAGACTCGAATCCATTCGAATGTTGCTAGCTTATGCACATCGAGGATTTAAGTCATTTCAAATGGATGTTAAGTCGACATTCCTAAATGGATACATTAAAGAAGAAGTTTATGTTAGCCAACCCCCCGGATTCGAAAATCTAGATAAACCCGACCATGTTCTAAAACTTAAGAAAGCTCTCTATGGACTTAAACAAGCTCCTCGAGCTTGGTACGAGAGACTTTCAATCCATCTTAAGTCAAAAGGGTTTAACCAAGGCTTAGTTGACCCAACTCTCTTTGTAAAAACCTTAGGTAAAGAAATATTCATAGCTCAAATTTACGTAGATGATATAATTTTTGGAACCTCTAACTCAGCCTTACTAAATGAGTTCGTTTCACTCATGGAAAGTGAGTTCGAAATGAACTTGGTAGGCGAGTTAAGTTTCTTTTTAGGTCTACAAATTAAACAAACTAAGGATGGTATATACCTATATCAACAAAAATACACTAAGGAGTTAATTAAAAGATTTGGAATGCAAGACGCTAAGGTAATAAACACCCCAATGGAGATAAAATGTTAACATAGGAGAAGACCTAGAAAGTAAGTCCATTGACTTAAAGTACTATAGAGCGCAATAGGAAGTCTTCTATACTTAGCTGCGACGACATCCTATTCGCATAAGTAAGTATGTGCGCCAGGTTTCAAACCTGTGCTAAGGAGTCTCACCTAACCCTAGTTAAGCGTATCCTTAGATATCTAAAGGGTACACTTAATGTCGGTATTTGGTATCCTAGATCTACCGAGTTCAAACTAATCGGCTACTCCGATTCGGATTATGCGGTAGTAAACTCGATAGAAAGAGCACGAGTGGTTGTTGTCAACTACTCGGCTCGAGTCTAGTGAGTTAGTGCGATGAAGCAACATTGTGTTGCCTTATCTACCACCGGAATACATCGCGATGATTGAGTGTGTCACTCAACTTCTTTGGATGAAGCACACTCTCCGCGACTTTAAGTTAGACTTTATGAATACTAAACTTCACGTAGATAACATTAGTTCAATTAATCTTACCAAGAATCCAATATGTCACTCTAGGACCAAACATATAGAAGTCAAACACCATTTCATTCGAGAACATGTGGCCAACGGAGCCATACAACTCGAGTACGTCGAATCGAAATCTAACCTAGCAGACCTATTTACTAAACCCCTACCCGAAGCCGAATTTAGTCTATTAAGACGAAAATTGGGCATGTGCGTAATAGAATAAGAACTTGCAAACTATATTTTCTTACTACTATTTCTTATTTTTCATTTTGATGGAACTAGCATAGGACATACCTTAGATATCATGCACCTATAGATTTAAGGAGCCAGTACATCTCACAACACATAGGACTAATGTGTTTGTGTACTTAGCCACGTAGACGGTCTTGGAGCTATATGCACATTAATTGTGCATAAGCCTTCCCAATGAATGGTCCAATGAAGGATTAATATCTCAAGATGACACTTTGGTTCATAGTACATCTCACATTAATCCTGAACCAAGTGCATCTTCCTAACATCTCACATGTTGTCTAAGTGGCTCAATACAAAAATCATGATTTCTTAGGTGTTTTGTGAGATGCTTAAAGGTATAAATCCTAGAATTTCTATAGGATCATGCAAATCTACACCATTATTCAACTAAGCACATCCCAAGTTCTCTCCTAAGTGATGAAAATTCTACTTCGGGGAGAGGCTTGGTAAAGATGTCGGCTAGATTGGACTTAGATTCAATGTAATTGAGCTCAATGTCCCCCTTTGCCACATGATCTCTAATGAAGTGATGTTTCACTTCAATGTGCTTGGTCATAGAGTGATACACTGGATTTTTGGTCAAATTTATGGTGCTCACATTATCACAAAATACTTTTATGTTGGAGTAAAGTAGCTCATAGTCCTCTAAAGTTGTCTCATCTATAGTAGTTGAGCTACACAACCACCCATAGCCACATACTCAGCCTCGGTGGTGGATAGGGCAACACAAGGTTGCTTCTTACTACTCCAACTAACTAGGGAGGACCCAAGGAATTGACATCTACCACTAGTACTCTTCTGATCCAATTTGCAACTGGCATAATCAGAATCAGTATACCCAACCAAATCAAAAGACTTAGTCCTATGGTACCATAGTCCTACATTTAATGTGCCTTTAATATATCTTAAGATTCTCTTAACGACAACTAAATGAGATTCTTTGGCACATGATTGGTACCTAGCACACATACCAACCGCAAATAATATATCGGGTCTACTAGCGGTTAGGTACAAAAGGCTACCAATTATACTCCTATAGAGTGTAAGGTCAATTTGTTTTCCTTCATGATCATTATCTATTTTTGTATTAGTTGCCATTGGGGTTGACACTACTTTAGCATTTTCCAAACCAAATTTCTTAATCATTTCCTTAGCATATTTGGTTTGGTAAATATAAATTCCTTCACTTGTTTTTTTGACTTGTAATCCTAGGAAGAAATTTATTTCCCCAACTAGACTCATCTCAAACTCATTTTCCATATTCTTGATAAAGTCTTGAAGGAGTTCATCATTTGTTGACCCAAAGATAATGTCATCAACATATACTTGGCCTACAAAGATGTCCTTTGATGTTGACTTTATAAATAGAGTTTGATCTACATTACCCCTTCTAAAGTCTTTAGAGATTAAGAAAGATGATAATCTTTCATACCAAGCCCGAGGAGCTTGTTTCAAACCGTATAAAGCCTTTATAAACGTAAATACATGGTTTGGATAGTCTATGCTTTCAAACCCGGGAGGTTGTTCTACATATACTTCCTCCTTAATGAACCCATTTAGGAATGCCGACTTTACATCCATTTGATGGAGTTTAAAGCCCATGTAAGAGGCATACCCTAATAGGATCCTAATAGACTCTAACCTAGCAACCGGGACATATGTTTCATCATAGTCAAGTCCTTCAACTTGATTAAAACCCCTTGCAACTAACCTAGCTTTGTTTCTTGTGATATTCCCTTGGTCATCTAGTTTATTCCTAAAGACCCATCTTGTAGTAATGATGGTGTTGTCATTAGGTCTAGGAACTAACTCCCATACTTGACTCCTTTCAAATTGAGCCAATTCATCTTGCATTGCAAAGATCCAATCTGGATCAAGTAATGCATCATTGATTTTTTTGGGCTCAATTTGAGAGATTAGTGCTATATGACTAGAGGGATCTCTATGAAATGACCTAGTCCTAACACCTTTAGATAATTCACCTATAATTTGATATAGAGGGTGATTTTGATGAACTCTTATTGTTCTAAGAGGTGTATTAAATTGATTTTGGTCATGATTATCCTCAACTCTTCTTTCATCATCAGAATCACCTCTTACTCCCCCTTGATTTAACTCTCCCCCTTGATCATTACCCCCTAAAGTTAAATCTTGAAATTTTTGGGTAATTTATTGGTTTTTGTCATTGATATCATTATCAATGGGGAATTTCCTAGGGTAAGTATTAGAGGTTTCATCAAATTGGACATTTGAAGATTCCTCAATCTTTTGAGTTCTTCTATTATAAACTCTATACCCTACACTAGTGGATGAGTATCCAACTAGGATTCACTCATCTGCTTTGGACTCAAATTTACCTAGGTTGTCTTTGGTGTTTAAAATGTAGACTTTGCATCCAAAGACCTTAAAATAGTGAATTGTTGGAATTGTACCATTCCATAATTCAAATGGGGTTTTTCCTAAAAACCTATGAATTAAAACCCTATTTTGGATATAGCAAGCGGTGTTGACCGCTTCTGCCCACAAGTAGCAAGGTAAAGAATATGCATTAAGCATAATCCTAGCCGCTTCTTGTAGGCCACGATTTTTCCTTTCCACAATCCTATTTTGTTGGGGTGTTCTAGGACAAGAAAATTCGTGCTTGTACCCTTGTTCTAGGCAAAAGTTTGAGAAGTTAGAATTCTCAAATTCTCCACCATGATCACTATGGATCCGGTTGATTTTGAGTTTTCTTTCATTCTCTACTCTCTTGCTAAATCCTATGATTATTCCTAGGGTTTCATACTTATGTTTCATGAAAAATACCCAAGTAAATCTAGAAAAATCACCTACTATCACTAAGCAATATTTACTACCAATCATGGAAGGAGTACTATGACAATCAAATAAATCCATATGCAATAGTTCTAAAGGTAAAGCGGTACTAAGTAAAGTTTTACCTTTGTGTGATGATTTTGATTGCTTCCCCTCTTGGCATGCATCACACATTTTGTCCTTGAGATACTTGCCTTTTGGCAACCCCTTGACTAACTTCATTTTGGCTATTTTGGCAATGTTCCTCATATTGATATGCCCTAGCCTCCTATGCCAAAGCCAACTCTCTTCTTCTTTTGCAATAAGACACTTAGTAGAAACATTAGTAGCATAGGATAAATTAACATAGTATATATTTGATTTCCTAAAACCTACTAACATGCAATCATTTAAATTTTTGTGTCTTATGAAGCATTTTGAAGAATCAAATTGAACATCAAAATTGGCATCACATAATTGACTTACACTAAGCAAATTAAATTTTATATTTTTAACAAATAATACTTTGTGAATTGCAAGGTTGGGGGATACCTCAATTGTGCCTTTTCTTAGAAACTTAAGTTTACCACTATTTCCAAAAGACACCTTCCCCTAGCTAGTGTGGTTAATGGGGGAAAATTTTCTCTCATCACCGGTCATGTGTTTTGAGCAACCACTATAAACAATCCATAAGGTTGGTTCTTCTACCTATACAACATGAAAAATGCAAGCCTTAGGCACCAAAATTTTAGGACCGATAGCATTTACTATATAACTTTTGGGGACCCAAGCCTTTTTAGCCTTGCTCCTAATGGCTGGTTTTCTACTAATTAGAGAGGTGAAGGCTACTTCTTTTTCCTTAGGCTTATATCCTATGCCAGCCTTATTATAAATGACCCTTTGGTCCCTAAGAATCATATCAAGATATTTGGACCTATTTGCAAACTTTTCTAAACATGCATGTAAATCACCTATTTCTTTCCTAAGTTCATCATTCTCATTCCTAAGTGTATATGCATCATCATAAGGCGGTTATACATTTTTAAGTGATTTAATTTCTACTTTTAAGTTCTAAATCCTAATTTTTGATCTATTTAAGGTATTTTGAAGGCATGCAATGATTTTATAAAGTAAATCTATCATAGGGGAGTCTCTTACCTCATCATCACTTGATGATGATTCGTCGCTTGAGGATGAGGATGAAGACTCCTCACTTGAGCTTCCGGCTTCCTCCTCCAAGGCCATGAGAGCTAGGTTCCGGGTGGCATGACCCATTTCTTCATCATTGGAAGAGTCCTCCAAGCTTAGTGTATCCCATGTTTGTGCCACCATTGCCTCCTTCTTCTTCTCCTTCTTTTCATTCTTTTTCTTTTCCTTCTCCTCCTTTTTCTTTAGTTTCGGGCAATTTGGCTTGATATGCCCTTTCTTGTTGCAACCATAACAAACAACATTAGGAGTAGAATTTGAACTACTAGAATTTTTACCTTTGGAGGATTAGAACATCATTCTCACATCCTTCTTGGTGAGTTTCCTTGACCTCCCACCAAACTTCTTTACATAGTGAGCTACCTCACTAGCCGATAGCTCGTCGTCGCTACTTGATGACTCCTCCTCGAATTTGGATGAGGAAGAGACTTCTTTCTTCTCCTTCTTCTTCTTGTCCTTCTTCCCTACAAAAAGAGCTACACTTTTCTCCTTGGATGAAGTGTTAGCTTGCTCGTGCAACTCAAATTCACAAAAGAGTTCATCTAATTTAACCAAAGAAAGATCCCTAGAGGCCTTATAGGCATCTACCATTGAAGCTCACAAGGTTGTTCTAGGGAAAACTTGGAGAATGTACCTCACAAGGTCTTGGTTGTCGACCTTCTCACCTATCACATGTAGTCCGTTGACTACTTCCTTGAAGTGACCATGCATTTGGCTCACGGTTTCGTTGATCTTCATGGTGAAGCTTTGGAGTTGGCCTATTAAGAGATCTCTCTTGGCTCTTTTTGTTTTCTTCGATCCCTCATTGAGCTCAATTAGCTTCTCCCAAATCTCCTTTGTCGATTTGAAAGGCTCCACCTTACTTAGTTGCTCTTTGGACAAACCACATTGAAGTGTGGTTGATGCTTTGGCGTTAGCTTGAGCCTTCTTGGCCATGGACCTCGTCCAATCCTTGGTCGGTATGGCCGCTCTGTGTTCATCGACCAGCTTCTCAAATTCGTCTACAATACTAAACCAATTATCAATATCATTCACAAGGTAGTATTCCATCCTACCTTTCTAGTAGCCGAAATTGTTGTCGTCGAAGAATGGAGGCCTCGCCGTGCTATACCCCTCTCGAAAAGCCATTATGCTCCAGTTGATGGTTAGATCTTTCGACACGATCCGGGCTCTGATACCACTTGTTGGGGATCCTTGGAAGGCTAGAGGGGGGGTGAATAGCCTCTTTTTCGATTTCTACAAAAATGGTTAGCGGAAGCACAACAAATACAATAGTAATAGAAACAAAAATACAATGCTAACATGGAAGCCTTTACGTGGTTTGGAGATAACGCTCATACTCTATGGCGATCCTTAAGGTGGATCAACCCAAATCAATCTTCACTAAGAAGCTTTCTCTTTTACAAAACCCTCCTCTTCTTATAAAAGATGAAGATGAAGATTAGAGAGGAGGAGGGGAATTAAAACACTTAGAAAGCTTAGAAAATTGATGGGGGCTTGAGAGAATGATCAGAATGTAAGCATTAACTCTCTCAACCACCCCAAACCCTTTTTTTTATAGAGAGAGGGATATTTTTCCCGTTGGGACACGATCAGTCGACTGATGTATAGTATCAGTCGACTGCCGTCACAGCTAATGACTTCTGAACAGCCGGATTCATAAGCGTCATCATCCAACGACACGCTCATCAATCGGCTGATCCCTCCATCAGTCGACTGATGGAGTGATCAGTTGAGTGATCACGATGCACAGTCAAGTGAGACTCCATTTTGTGCTCGGGTTTGACTTGATTAGTCGACTGTCACTATTTGGCAGTCGACTGCCACAACTAGGCAGTCGACTGTTCGTCAGCTTTTCAGCCTGACTCTGTCGAGCACCCTATCAGTCCACTACTACATCGTGTCAGTTGACTGATACTCATCAAGTATGAATAATTCATACTTGAATTGACTCCCTAGACCTAGACTCAACCTTTTAGCTCTTCCTTAAGCCTTGCGCCTCCAGGATCCCTCCGAGTCTGCGACTTGTTCATCCTTTGCTCTTGCTTCCAAGAGCTTCCTTCAGTTTTGTCATGTCTTGGGTTTCCCTTTGCCAAAGTGCACTTGGACTTTACGCCGCCAAGACTACATTCTTGGACTTATGCTGCCAAGACTTGCCTTTGGACTTCCTTTGCCAAGGACAGCTTGGACTTTATGCCGCCAAGACTACATGCTTGGTCTTATGCCACCAAGCCTTTCCCTTGGACTTCTCTTGCCAAGATCACACTTGGACTTTGCCTTTACCAAGTCTTCATACTTGGATTTTCCTATCACTTAAACATGTTCACAATTAGATCACAAAGTATTGCCTAACTTAGATGATTATCCAAACATCAAAACATAAAAATGCTTGGAGCATTGTTGCACTAACATCACCTAACTCAAATCTTCCAATTATCCCCAATTGGAAATTCATTCTCTCCCTTTTTGACATACATCAAAAAGGCTCTCCCCAAGGTTGTCAATGTCTTATATCGTAATGAGATCTTACAATCTCTCCCTTGGTCCAAAAACATCTAGGATGTCTTTACTTTTCCTAGTGATAAGTCTCATATCACTAAATGAGAGGCAATCCTCCTTTTCCAATTCTCCTCCTATAAGGAAGAATACACATCCATCATCCCATGATGGATAACCTCCCCCTTAAAGTCTTGCTCCCCCTTGACCATTGCACCAACAATGTCCTTGGAGAGTCCCTAAGCCAATAGGAACACTAAACAATTGAAATTAAGGGCAAAGATTCATCATTGAACTTTCACCTCCCTTAAAATTCGATACACACCCTAAACAATTCTCCTAATCCATATCCAATTGATTTTTACCCTTCCAATGCTTTCCAAAGCATATCCTAGGGTTAGGAGCAGTTAGAGAACCTAAAAATAGCTTAACATGGGGTAAACAAATCTTATTTACCTAAAATCAGCACTGACAGTCGACTCTGTTAGCTAATAGTCGATTGTCATCCATGGCAGTCGACTGATTTATGCACTGTGCAGAAATCAGAAATAAATTTTGAAAATTCATAAGTAATTATACATACTTCGAAACATCATGAAAATTTATATGTATAATACTTATATCAATCATTATGGGTGAAAAATATTTGAAAAATAAAATACCCAAACAATAGTGAGACTGACACAAAGTTCAAAATTATTGAAAAGTTCAATGTTTTGACCCTACTTTGTATCACCTTCTTCAATGGTGATTGCTATCAAAAGATAGACTTCACCAAGGATTTTCAAAATAATTTTGAAATGATTTTAAAACCTTAATCTATTTTCCTAACATTTCACTTGTATTTAAGGTGTACGAAGACACATACAAGTCAAGTGTTCTTGTGAGGTGTGGGTTTTGGTTATTTAAGGTTTCATGCATTTTCCAGGCAACTCTATTTGATTCCCTTATACATGAGACTTCAAATCATGTCATAGTCTTTAACTCAATTTTATTAATGCATGAATGATGATTATGACATAAATGATAATATAAATAAGACATGTGTCAATAATCATGATGTCATGACATAGAGCTAACCCTAAGTATTATCATGACATTTTATATGATTAAAATGAGAATGATGTTGTGACATGGTATATGACAAACAAATCATGGAAAATAAAATGTAAAGGTATATAATACCTAATTGTTAAGCACAAATTGGCATTTCTAAAATTAAGTTCATTTTGCCATATTACTACTTATCCCAAGTGTACCAAAATCCAAAATAGCACACTATGACCTTTAAGACCTAAATTGTGCCAATTTGATCAATTTTTCAAACTTCTCAAATTTAATTGGCACATCCTAAAATCTTTTAGGATTAAGATCAAATTTATTTCCAAGGTACCCATAACCTTAAAATTGACCTAATGTGTCACCTTTACCATGGTTAGGTTAACTACCTATCCTTTCAAGGTTGGCACACCCTAACCCATTTAGCGTGATGGAATCACGCTCCTAGGTGTTAGGGCAATCAACCCAAGTATGGTTTGGTTTTGATGTATGTGGCAAAGGGTTTAAGTTAGGTTGTTTATGTGATTTGATGTGTGTGTTTATGTTATGTAGGACTTAAGTGAATCACACATGTGTTAGCTTGATAAAGCATTGGCGAGTTCACCATCTCATGGCTCGGGTCCTTGAGTCGGTGAAGGATGACATTGCGGAAGCCATACGCTTGGTACATCTAAGGGACCGCTGGATGAGGAGCATTGGAGTGAAGCCAAAGGAAGCAGACTTTAGGGCGAGATGCGAAGGATGACACTGGAGGAGCCGTGGGCTTAGTGCATCCGAGGGACGTGACCGGACGAAGAGAGATTCGACAAGGGACTCCATGGGAAATGAGACGTTGAGCGATTGTAATGATAGCTCATAGGTGAACTTGGCTGAATGGCTAAGTCAAGTGTCGGATGCTCAAACTTAGGTTTGAGGTTTTACTCGATAAGTCGGATGCTCAAATTGCGTTTGAGATTTTACCCGACATTTGGATAAGTCGGATGCTCAAACATGAGTTTGATGTTTCTACTCGACGAATGGAAGTGTCGGATGCTCAAACAAGTGGTTTAAGGTTTACCCGACCATCGGAGGCTCAAAAAGTGTTTTGTTTGATGTTTTACCCGACACCAATGGACTGCTATAGATAGCAGTCAACTGGTGTTCAACTGAAGGGTTTCTGGCCCAATAGTGACTGCTAGGGTTTGATGATGATCAAGGTGGTCGTGAGGCAGAACCATTCATAGATGATCGATCGGCTACCATAAACGATCATTCACGATAGCGTGATCGATTGCCAATGCTACCATTGGACGATGATGATAGCAGGTCAGTGAAGGTTTTGCCCGGAAGCTCTAATACCAATTGTAGGGTTTTGCTTATCGAGTCCGTGAGGGAAAACTTCACTTCCCACTTCACCTCGGTAGCTTGTCCATGGCGATCCCTTCGATGTCCCAGGATTAAAAATAATTTAATCCTAGACAAAAGGGATTGCCTAAACCACCAAGTCATCGTCGTGCTATTCGTTTAGAGAGGTCACTTGAACAAACTAGTTGTTCAAGCGACCATCCTCTATTCTACGAGTAGCCGCGGAATAGACGATGTCCGGATCGTCGGTTTTTGTGTTTATGATCGGGATCCAAGTATTATTTATCCATTTACAGATTTATAACATGCTTATAATTGAAAAACAAAAACAAGCAACAAACAAAAGAAGAAAGTAGAATAGGTATACCTCTCGATCTTCTAATGTATGACCTTCCTCCTTTTGGACGTCGTGTGGGCGACGATCCACCAAAAGTCGAAGCTCCTAGATCGCAAATCTTCCTTCCTTGCTCTTCCAAAGCAAGAGAAAGAATAGAAACAAGGTTTTTCTCCTCACTAGAAACAACTAACAAGGAACTTAAATTATCCTTGCCGCCGGCCAACTAGGTGAAGGAGAAGATGGTGGAAAACAACCAAGATACCAAGGGAAGCCCTATATCTTGTTTCCACCACCTAAGGAGAAGGAGAAGGGGGCTTTTGGGCACCGGCCAAGGCTGGAAAAGAGGCTGGAGAGGTGCTGGACGTTGGCCAAAAGAGGAAGAAGAAGAGAAGAATACCTTCCTTATTTGGTGCCACCCTTGCCTCCAAACCCTAATCCTAATCCTATCTCAACTAGGATTCCTCTACCTTGCCGCCCAAAAACCCTAGCTCTCATCAATCTTTGCACGCCAACTCTCTTGACATCCTTTTATAGAGTTAGGGATAAGTCATGAATTAATTTCATCCATTGGTTCTAGGGATTTAATCTCAACCGTCGGATCTAGAGATTTAATCTCAACCGTCGGATCTTAGAGATTTAATCTCTACCTATGGATCTTAGAGTTTTGTTTCTATCCATTGGATCTAAGCATCATGAGGTGTTAATAGGCAACATTAGGGACCATGAGGAGGAGTTGGGTCTTGGCCACCCATGGATCAAGCCCACATAAAGTCCGATCCACTAATGATGATCCAATCCACTAAAGGTTCATCATTAATCTACCTCACCAACCCCCATATGATAATATGAGCTCCATATATTATTTGTACATTTTCTCCCCGTGTTTAAGATCTCGAATGTATGTCGATTAATTAATTTACTGACCATTAATTAATCAACATCTAACTCCTTGAGTAGTACCACTCAACCTTTTCATCATGCCGAACCAAGTCCACCTGCAGGGTTTACATGATGAACCTTATAAGCTCCTCAAGGGGACATCATCATCCTAATATATAGGACACGGTTTCCTCCTATAATCAATGGCACACCATATAAATAATATCATCTCCCAACTTACCGAGCATATCGATTTAATTTATAAATCTCGCCCAATGGTAAATCAAAGAGATGAGTACTAAGTATATGTGCTCGTTATTATATCGGGATTAAGAGCATGTACTAAATAATATCTAAGGTTCAATTCGATTATGTAGTCAGCAATAAATCGAATCACCTCTAAGTCGGTCCTGCTCAATACACACAAAGTGCACTAGTGTGATTCTATGGTCAAGACAAACCAACACCAAATCACACTGCAACCATTCCGATGGTTTGTCCAAAGCCATCTCGGTTGTGAGCCTTTACTTATACTTTTCAAGGGGCCGATAACATGATCTCCTGTGTGACACCACACACCATGTTATCTACAATGTAAAGTATTAGACAATATTGCATAACCATAAAAATATGCAAACAACGATCATGTGATTCTTATTTCAAAAATAAAGATGTTCATAGAAAAGATAGACTTTTCAGTATACATCCCTACAATCTCCCACTTATACTAAAAGACTATGCTGTCCTCATACTGCCATACATCTGATTCCCCTTCCCTCCACATGCCTATCAAAGCTCTCGCTAGAAGGGCCTTAGTGAAAAGGGTCTACCAGGTCATCCTCTGATGCAATCTAGCCGACAGCAACTTCTACCTCCTTTACGATTTCTCGTATCAGGTGGTACGTGCGCTCTATGCGTTTACTAGCCTTATGGGCTTGTGGATCCTTCAAGTTTGCAACTGCACCATTATTATCACAATAAATTGCGATAGTTCTGGGCAAACCAGGAATCACATCCAAGTCCATCAGGAAGTTCCTGAGCCACACAACTTCTTTGGCCACCTCAGAGGCTGTCACACACTCAGCTTCCATGGTGGAGTCCACCACGCATTTCTGCTGGACAATCCTCCATACAATGGCTCCACCTCCCAAAGTAAACATAAAACCTGAGGTAGACTTACTGTTATTCCTATCAGATTGGAAGTCAGAATCCGTGTAACCCACAGGGAGTAATTGGTCTGCCTGGTAAACTAGCATATAATCCCTAGTCCTTCTCATGCACTTCAATATATGCTTTACCGCAGTCCAATGTCCCTGTCTTGGATTACTCTGATATCTGCTGACCATGCCGATGGCATAGCAGATATCTGGTCTCATACATAGCATCGCATACATGAGGCTTCCTACTGCCGAAGCATAAGGAACCACCTTCATCTCCTCTATCTCCTCAGATGATCTAGGATACATCTCCTTAGATAAAGGAACTCCATCCCTGAAAGGTAGAAAACCCTTCTTGGAGTTCTGCATGCTAAAATGTTCCATAATCGTGTCTATGTATGAAGCTTGGGATGAGCACAACATCCTTTTCCTGCGATCCTTTATAACCTTGATCCCAAGGATGTGTCCCACCTCTCCCAAGTCCTTCATATCAAACTGTTTAGACAACCATACCCTTACGTCCGATAACACCTTGATATTGTTGTCAATCAACAAAATGTCATCTACGTATAGTACAAGAAATATCACTACGTTTCCATCATATCTCTATACACAAGACTCGTCCGGACTTTGAATAAATCCATAAGACTGGATCTCCTAATCAAAGCGGATGTTCCAAGACCTCGAAGCTTGCTTCAATCCATAAATGGACCGATTAAGCATACATACAAGATGCTCTTTGCCCTTAACAATGAATCCCTCTGGTTGCTTCATGTAGATGTTTTCCTCAAGACTTCCATTAAGGAAAGCTATCTTGACATCCATCTGCCACACCTCATAATCCATATGAGCTTCTATGCATAAGAGAATCCGGATAGACTTAAGCATGGCTACCGGCGAAAAGGTCTCCTCATAATCGATACCCTCTTTCTGAGTATACCCCTTTGCAACAAGCCTCGCTTTGAAGGTCTCAACCTTCCCATCTATTCCTCTCTTGCTCTTGTAGATCCACTTGCATCCAATGGTTTTTACACCATCGGGTGGTTCTACTAACTCCCAGACCTGATTTGAATCGATAGATTCAATCTCAGCATTCATTGCACTTTGCCAAGATGCTGCATCTTTATCTTGGATTGCCTCGTCATATGTCTAGGGATCAGGTTCATGTTCGCCAGGGACCAAATCAGAAGATTCTTCCAAGAACATGAATCTAACAGGCTGTCTCACAACCCTCCCACTACGACGAGGTATCACCTGTGTATCCTCTGTGACACGCGGTGCAGTGACATGTGGTATATCCTCTTGTACCGGTGGTACTAAAGAAGTGACTTTCCCTTTTAACTCCTCCAGAATAATTTTACTCTTGGGCTTGTAGCTCATCACATAGTCTTCCTCTAGAAATCTGGCGTTCGTGCTAACGATCACCCTTTGATCTCTAGGACTATAAAACAATCCACCCTTCGTTCCCCTGGGATAGCCAATGAACAAGCTGCGTCATGCGAGGTTCCAACTTACCAAAGATTGACACATGTCTTTGGACTCCCCATATCCGAATATGTCTTAGACTAGGCTTTCGCCCAGTCCACAACTCTGTGGGAGTAGAAGGCACTGATTTAGATGGAACCAAGTTTACACCGCCGTATCTAGAGCATTTCCCTAGAATGAATCTGGCAAGTCAGAATAACTTATCATCGATCTAACCATCTCCATAAGAGTCCTATTCCTTCACTCTGCTACACCGTTCTGCTGGGGTGTGCCAGGTGCAGTCAATTGGGATTGAATCCCAGCCTCTGATAAGTAGTTCCTAAACTCTCCCAAGAGGTACTCACCACCACGATCAGATCGTAGTGTCATCCTTATCTTAAATAATCGTCTATGAGAAAGATGAAATATTCAAGACTACCTCTTGCCTAGATAGACATAGGACCATACGAATCAGAATGAACCAATTCTAACACATCTTTGGTTCTATACCCCTTGGCCTTAAAAGGCCTCTTGGTCATTTTACCTTCCAAGCAAGATTCACAGGTTGGGAGATCCTCCACCACTAATAAACCCAAAGGTCCATCAACTATCAACCTTGAATTCTGCTTAGGTTAATGTGACCAAGCCTAAGATGCCAAAGATATATTTGGTTCATCTTCGAAGGTTCTTTTCTCTTATTGGAATTAGAAGATGAGTTATTAACTTCAATTTGCATCGTGGGAGGTTTTGTATATAAATTTCCTTTCAATGTACCTGAATAGATATTCTCTCTATTCCTTTTTATAACAACTCTGTCATTAAAAGAAATAGAATATCCATCCATAAATAATTTAGAAACTGAAACTAAATTCTTTCTAAATAAAGGTACATAAAGGGAATTTTCTAGAAGCTAAGTTTTATTTTTCTCAAGAGATAAATAAAACTTCTCCCACTGCAATAGCCACCACCTTCATGGCATTGCCCAAGTAAATGGTAATCTCCCCTTTAGCTAGTCGTCGGGTTTCCTGGAACCCCTGCAAAGTGTTGCAGACATAATTAGTGGCTCTCGTATCCACTCACTAGGTGCCGGTAGATAACACCGCTAATCATGTTTCAACGACTAGTCCAAAGGATATATCTTTGTTCTGCTTTGGATTGGGACAATCCTTCTTCCAATGTCCATTCTACTTGTGAAGTACTTGCCTTTCGGCTTCTTCACTCCTCCCTGAGATCCTCCCACCACCTTTGCTTCACCTTGTTTCTTCTTCTTTTTGCCTTTCGGCTTAGAAGTAGAAACCTTTTTGAGCAACCATGGATTGAGGACACTCTTCGAAGAGTACGTACTTGTACTCCTTAGCAGATAAGATAATATCTAGATTCTTTTCTAATCATCATAATTATGTACAGTAAGTTTATTTTCCTTTAGTATCAAAGCAAGTGGACTAAAAGTCAATTTTGAAAATCCTAAGAATCACATAGATCATTACTATAGATTTCAAAAAATTATTGATTCCTCAAACAATAAAATTTTAAAATCAACCAACACCTCTAAACACCGAGAATATCGCATGCCACGATCGTGTGGATGTATACGAATTCTACATTTGTAAGAGGAGGTTTTACCCATTAATTTTACTATCTTGTCAACCTAACTTTATGACAAGTAAAATTAATAGTTGGTTTCTCTTCGGCCCTACAAATAAAAGCAGTGACTCCGATGGGGAAGATACTTATATTTGTATCTAAGTGTTCACCATTACTTGGTACCAAGGTAATTATCTCGGGTTATGTGCCTTACGATGGGCAAGTACACACGCTCCTTAATAATTTCCTATAACAATATTCAACCTTGTGATCCGCAAACAAACCCATCCGATGGGGAGGAAGGCACTCAGAGCCGACATTAAAGTTTGTTTGCATCACTTGTCAAATCGTAATGGAGGCCGCGAGAATTTATAAAAATATCCCTCTCCCACTTAGTAATTTGAAATTGAGGAATTTTCCTAGCCTACGACATGCATATCAAACAAAAAGCAATAAATATGAAAAATAAATTATTTTCCAACTATTATGGCTTTTGTCTTCAATATGACTCCCGTCGCATCGCCATCTCGTCCGCTCCTCCTACGCCATGTACGAGCCATCCGGAGATCCGAGCCAAGACTAAAACCTATTTTAATTTACATCCATTGATCCTATACTCCACGAGGGAGTGTACATGAAATCTAGATTGAAAGTAAAATAAAATAAAGAGTGGCTAAACAATGCCGTATTTAATTTACAAAAACTAAATACTAGCCTCGTCAACCCCGAGGATTCAACAAAATAAATATTTACACACATACAATCACACACACACATATGACCATAATAGTCAGATCTGTTGGATCAATGCGGTTCGCTAGAGGGGGGGGGTGAATAGCGAAAGAAAAAACTTTTTCGAATTCGTTTCAAGACAAATATACGCAGCGGAAAGATAAGCAAAACAAAAAGTAAAGGAGACAATAGAAACAAGATATTTACTTGGTTCGTAGCCGAAGGCTACTACTCCAAGGCCCTAGTGGTCCTTGACCACGCACGGAGGGCAAATCACTAAACAAACTCCTCCTCGTTGGAGGTAGGAGTTAATCGATACAAAAAAACTTGAGGTAGAGGGACACTCCCCCTCTCCTCGTTACGATAGAAAAATAGCTTCGAAGAATGTAAATGAGCAACGACACTAAAATTAAAACCAACGTACAAAAATAAAGGAAATGAAACCTAGACGTCGGAGAAGAAGAAGCACGTTGTTGTCGGTAGCTTTGCGGAGACTTTTTGGAAGCTTAGAATTGTTGTCAAAACCCTAGGTTTGGCCCTCCTTTTATAGCTTTTGAGCCCCTTTTCGAGTGGGTCTTCAACCAATCACAAATGGACACCAAACCGCTTTGAGGTGGAGTGATAAGCCTTGACTCTTCGAATCTGATCATTGACCATCAGTCGACTGATGGCCATCATCGATCGATGATGGCAAGATCGGGCCGATTGATGACCTTCTATGATCGATACACTGCAATGAGTCCTCCGAGTCGGGCAATGATCGATGCTTGCTGCAAGTCAAAGTTAGCTCAACAAAAACATAATTCCGACGGTCTTCGACCGTCCGATCTCGACCTAGACCACCTATGAGATGTCTTGGGTCAGATCTACGCTTAAGATCATCCCCGTAAAGAGGATACGACCTCACTTACCCTCACACACACAAGCTTACCTCGATGGTTACGTGTTGCTTTTGCTTCTGGCCTTCCACTCGATTCCATCGGCTCCCTCCGAAATCACTCGAGTGTCGCCCGACCACCGCGGCTTCCTCCGGGTGTCGCTAGCCTTCATCTCCAGCTTTAGCAATCTTCTGCACACTTGATTCAGCTCGTGAGATAACGACATGAGCTTAACTTTGTATCGTTTGCTATAATCAAAACTCAGGTTTGACTTAGGTGCCTGCTGCACCAACAAGATCTTATGCCTGCAACCAAAGAGTTAAACTACACATATGCTACTATTATTCGGCACATATAATATATGAAAAAGTGCATAAAAATTAACCGAATCCTAAACACACAAAACCGGAAACCTTGGCTCTGATACCAATTGAAGGTTTTGCCCGGAGCTCTGATACCAATTGTAGGGTTTTGCTTATCGAGTCCGTGAGGGGAAACTTCGCTTCCCACTTCACCTTGGTAGCTTGTCCATGGCGATCCGTTCGATGTCCCCGGATTAAAAATAATTTACTCCTAGACAAAAGGGATTGCCTAAACCACCAAGTCATCATCGTGCTATTCGTTTAGAGAGGTCACTTGAACAAACTAGTTGTTCAAGCAACCATCCTCTATTCTATGAGTAGCCACGGAATAGACGATGTCCGGATCGTCGGTTTTTGTGTTTATGCTCGGGATTCAAGTATTATTTAGCCATTTACAGATTTATAACATGCTTATAATTGAAAAACAAAAACAAGCAATAAACAAAAGAAGAAAGTAGAATAGGTATACCTCTCGATCTTCTAATGTATGACCTTCCTCCTTTTGGACGTCGTGTGGGCGACGATCCACCAAAAGTCGAAGCTCCTAGATCGCAAATCTTCCTTCCTTGCTCTTCCAAAGCAAGAGGAAGAATAGAAACAAGGTTTTTCTTCTCACTAGAAACAACCAACAAGGAACTAAAACTATCCTTGCCGCCGGCCAACTAGGTGAAGGAGAAGATGGTGGAAAACAACCAAGACACCAAGGGAAGCCCTATATCTTGTTTCCACCACCTAAGGAGAAGGAGAAGGGGGCTTTTGGGCGCTGGGCATGGTTGGAAAAGTTGCTGGAGAGGTGCTGGACGTTGGCCAAAAGGGGAAGAAGAAGAGAAGAATACCTTCCTTATTTGGTGCCACCCTTGCCTCCAAACCCTAATCCTAATCCTATCTCAACTAGGATTCCTCTTCCTTGCCGCCCAAAAACCCTAGCTCTCATCAATATTTTCACGCCAACTCCCTTGACATCCTTTTATAGAGTTAGGGATAAGTCATGAATTAATTTCATCCATTGGTTCTAGGGATTTAATCTCAACCGTCGGATCTAGAGATTTAATCTCAACCGTCGGATCTTAGAGATTTAATCTCTACCTATAAGAAAAAAAAAAATATGCCTAAAAAAAAAAAAAAAATGCGATATCAGTGTAGTCTTATTGTAACTGAAGTATGTGTAACCTGTCTATTGTAATGTATGTATTTAATTATACGAACTGCCCCTAGACCCTAGAAAAGACCAGGCTAATAGAAATAAAGGTTCATTGATCTACCTCACCAATATGATAATATGGGCTCCATATATTATTTGTACATTTTCTCCCGTGTTTAAGATCTCGAATGTCCGTCGATTAATTAATTTACTGACCATTAATTAATCAACATCTAACTCCGAGTAGTACCACTCAACCTTTTCATCATGCGGACCAAGTCCACCTGCAGGGTTTACATGATGAACCTTATGAGCTCCTCAAGGGGACATCATCATCCTAATATATAGGACACGGTTTCCTCCTATAATCAACGACACACCATATAAATAATATCATCTCCCAACTTACCGAGCCTCTCGATTTAATCTATAAATCTCGCCCATTGGTAAATCAAAGAGATGAGTACTAAGTATATGTGCCCGTTATTATATCGGGATTAAGAGCATGTACTAAATAATATCTGAGGTCCGATTCGATTATGTAGTCAGCAATAAATCGAATCACCTCTAAGTCGGTCCTGCTCAATACACACAAAGTGCACTAGTGTGATTCTATGGTCAAGACAAACCAACACCAAATCACACTACAACCATTCCGATGGGTTGTCCAAAGCCATCTCGGTTATGAGCCTTTACTTATACTTTTCAAGGGGTTGATAACATGATCTCCTGTGTGACACCACACACCATATTATCTACAATGTAAAGTATTAGACAATATTGCATAACCATAAAAATATGCATACAATGATCATGTGATTCTTATTTCAAAAATAAAGATGTTCATAGAAAAGATAGACTTTTCAGTATACATCCTTATAGTCAGTATTAGTGTCAACCCTTAGTACCAATTATGAGATGATTGATTAGGGATCATATGTATCATATTTCATTAATAACAGTCAAAGATTTATTATTATATTTACTTTATGCGTGTGCCAGCCAAATAAATATAATAATGCCCTTGAATAGTAGGTTCTAATCTACAGTTTATCAATTGGTAGAATTTATTATGAGAAGCTATAGAGAACACTCTACTTAAATATTCCTAGTCAAGTATTATATTAATAGACAAAGGGATATATTGATACATTGATACTAGCATGTAGGTCAATAGATGACTTGATCTCACAAGTCATGGATATGTGATATCACATTGACACATGGGTATATATATTGGAGAAGACTATGTATTGAATTGACCCGCCATGAGAAAGTTTCATGGATCGTTATATGAGTGTCATAACTTTTCTCATGTGACTATTAGTATGAATAGTCCTTAGACCTGAAATCACTATGGTTCCCTACATAAGGAGTTAAATATTTTGGTATCGTCAAAAGTCTCCCGTAACAAGGTGGACTATAAAGGTGATCACTGGGTATGTAACAAATTATGCGGAGGGATGTGAGTGATGTAGATGAGATCTATCCCTCCCATATGACGGGAGTGATATCTTTAGGCCTCTTGATAGAGTAGGACCACGAAATGCATGACTATGCTCAAATGAGTCAATATGAGATATTTAGCTCATTTGTTTGAGTGATTCTACTTGGGGATCAAGAAACACAAAGATTGATAAGAGGATGACACGGTTTATGCCTCATTGATCAATCTAGATATCGAGGATAGAAGGACAAAGTTCTACAATATAGTAGTCACAGTAAGGTTATGTCGGATCTCGACATTCTTGCCACTTGGATAGCAATGATACATTGTTAGATACCACTCATTGCTTATGTTTCTAAAAAGGTTTTTAGAAACATTGCAAGAATCTATTGGGTCACACACAAAGAACATGTTATTTTGGAGATAGAATCATTTTAGTTTGACTAAATGAATCATTAGTTAATTGAATGGACTAGAATGAGTTAGACTCATTGCTTGGCCAAACTTGAGTTGGACTCAAATTGGTTTAATTTGAGTTAGACTCAAGTGAAACCAATTGAAGAAGATTAGCATGATTAATGATGATTAATCATGCATGCAAATGGGAGTTATTGCATGCAAATGGATTAATGCATGAAATGGGATTGAATGCTTAATGTTGCATGCAAAGGGATTAATGCATAAAATGAGAATTATTCCAAACGTTGCATGTAAAATGAAATATTGCATGCAAAATGGATTATTGCATGCAAATGAATTAATGCATGCAAATGGATTAATTCATGCAAATGGAATTTGAGAAGTTTTCTCAATTGTGCATGCAAATTGATGGAATGCAATTGAGAGTTGAGGAGTATCCTCAACGTTAATGAAAAAAAATGGGATTAATGGATAATAAAAGGGGATTTGAGAAGTGTCCTTAACGTGAAGGAGAATGGTGATATCTTGTGTGTGCATGTGATCTCATCTTAGCTAAGTATCCCATTTGTGCCTTGCATCCATATATTTTTTCTCCTTCTCCCTTCTTCTTGAAAAAGGTCTTGTGTGAAGAGCCTTAGTGTGGTTGCTAGCAC
Organism: Wurfbainia villosa; assembly: GCA_025175895.1. Taxonomy (NCBI): domain Eukaryota; kingdom Viridiplantae; phylum Streptophyta; class Magnoliopsida; order Zingiberales; family Zingiberaceae; genus Wurfbainia; species Wurfbainia villosa. The sequence continues at coordinate 98,640,231 of CM045990.1, forward strand.
AATCAAAGGTGTTATCTCCATCTCCAAGATAGCGTTCGTGTGGATACCTTAGAGATATAATTGTCCTTACCGTATTGAGATCCGACTACGTTTGTCTAGCAGGATTGCGAAGGGCTTCGCAATAAAGTTATACTTTTTCTTCTAGATAAGATCTAGACAAAGTAGGATAATCGATTTATACGTATTGCATGGATCTCTGGAAGGATCCGGTTTGTATATTTTTTGTTTCCGCTGTGCTTGTGTGAAGTATTTCGCCCGCGATGTTGTGAATGTCAAGATCCGGATTTTCCAACAGTCAGAAGCTATTGAGAGTTGGTCGTTAGAGCGGCAGTCGACTGATGGCATGCAACAGTCGACTGCTACATGCCCAATGGGAAGAAAGTCCTCTTCTCTATAAAAAGAGGGCTTGAATGCCCTTGGGAGAAAAATGTTTAACTCCCAATCATACTCCCAAGTGATGTGAATGATTTTCTTCCCTCTTCCTTGTTCTTATTTCTATCTTATTGTAAGAGGGAGAGGATTGTGTAAGAAGGGTTACCTCTACATTGTTGAGCTAAAGGAGAGACTAGTGGATTGATTTGAGGGAGTGATTCGCCATACGAATCACCCGTGGATTAGCGGCAAGGGTCGTGAACCACGTTACATAATTGTGTTAGCATTGCTTTCATCTTTACTTTGTTTTAGCTCTTAATTGTCTTTGGTTTTATTATTCCACTGCGCTAACGACTCGTATAGACGATCAAGAACGAACGAAGTCCATTGATCAATGAAAGTCTATTCAACCCCCCTTCTAGCCAGGCCACGATCCTCCAACAAGTGGTATCAAAGTTAGGATCTTGTCGACGGACTCATCGCTAAAATAAGCACAATAATCGAAATGGCCGGCTCCAAAATTCATCCATCCAAATTCAAAGGCGACTTCTCTTGGTGGAGGAAGAGAATGGAGGTATTCTTTGAAATCGATTTCGATATCATGCTTATTATGGAAAACGATTTCGAAGTTCCTAGGGATGAAGAAGGGAGACTACTAGAGAAATCAAGATGGACCAAGAAGCAAAGGGAGGAGCACCTTGCAAATTCGAAAGCAAAGCACCATCTTTTCAATGTGCTACCTCAACAAGAGATTAACCGGATTGGAGAGTGCTCTAGTGCCAAAGAGATGTGGGAGAAGCTAGTGGAGCTTCATGAAGGCACATCCGAAGCCAAGCTAGCAAGAAGGGACCTCCTCCGCTCTCAACTAAATAACATCAAATTGGATAAAGGAGAAAAGGTACTTTCACTACTTTCTAGGTTTAAGGAGATCATTAATGGTTTATCAAGTATAGGTGAGAAGCTATCGAACTGGGATATGATCATGAAGGCGATTGATGCATTCCCTCGGTCATCAAAGTAGAGCTCCATGGTGGACTCTTTTTATATTTCAAGGAATCTAGAGGTAAGCACTCTAGAAGAATTCTTTTCTACTATAGAGCTTCATGAAACTAGACTTGAAAGTATAGTAGAGGAGCCAATCATCAAATCAAGGGGAGTAGCTGTTAGTGAAAGCCCTAGAGCCAATCATGTGATGATTTTTGTATGGACTTTATTGTATCATATTCCTATTTATAAAGGCATAGTTATTATATTTACTTGTATTGGTGCCAAATAACTAAGTATAATAATGTCCTTGAGTAGTTGGTTCTTATCTATATCAATCGATTGGTTGAATCGATACTGAGATGATATAGAGAACACTACTCTTAATCATTCCTAGTCAAGTATTAACATTCAGGGACAATGTTAATGCGTAGAGACTAGCATGTAGGTCAACACGATGACTTGATCTCACAAGTCATGGATATGAGATATCAAGTTGACACATGGGTATGCATTGGAGAATGTATACTGAATGACCCGCCATGAGAAAGTATCATGGATCGTTATATGAGTGTCATATACTTTCTCATGTGGCTATTAGTATGACTATTAGTCCTTAGACCTGAAGTCACCAAGGTTTCCTACATAAGGAGTTGCATACTTTGGCTTCGTCAAACGTCACTCGTAAATGGGTAGACTATAAAGGCGATTACTGGGTATGTAGCAAATTATGCGGAGGGATGTAGATGGGATCTATCCCTCCTATATGACGGGAGTGACATCGTTATTCTTAATAGAGTGAGACCACGAAGTGCATGGTCATGCCCAAATGAGTCAATATGAGATATTGAGCTCATTTGATTAGAGTGAGTGTACTTGGAGTTCAAGATATAGATTGCATCGAGGATGACATGATCTATGCCTCAATTGGTCAATCTAGATGTCAAGGATAGAGGGACATTGTCACATATTGTGAGAGTCACAATTAGTAGTACAAAGGTGATGTTGGATCTCAACATTCTTGTAACTTGGGTAGCAATGATGTGTTGCTAGATACCGCTCATTGCTTATGTTCCTAAATCGGTTTAGGAGCATTGCCAACGTTACAAGAACCTATAGGGTCACACACAAAGGGAAATTAGATGGACATTAGGTTCATATGATGAACCATGAGGATTAGGTTCATGGGATAAACCAAATTAGATTAAGAGTAATCCAAATTAGACTAATTTAGTTAGACTCAATTTGATTCAAATGTTAAATGAGTCTAATTTAGATTTGATTCATTGAGTCAATTTAAATTAATGAATAGAGATTCATTAAATCAAATTGACTTGAATCAAGTGGTTAGATTTGATCAACCATGGGAGATAAGAGGTCAAGTTTGACTTTACTTGATGAGGGAAGATGAGTGGTCAATTTTGACTTGACCAATTGCGATGTCATGGTGACTTGGCATGGGGGCCGGTCAATGATGATGTTGCACATCATCATGGACTTATCATGTGGTGCCACCTCATGAGGGAGACCAAGAGCCATTGGCTCTTGGAGTTACATGCATGCATGTAACCCCCCAACCAAGAGTGGTCGGCCACTTTAGTGTTATTCATGGGATGAATTCATTTGTGGTAACTCCATCTTCTTCCTTGCTCTTCCTCTCAAGCTTGCTCTTCCAATCCTCTCTTTGGCCGAAACTCTCAAGGGTTCTAGCACACTCTAAGGTTTCTTCTCCACCATTTGTTCGTGTGGATACTTGTAGAGGAGTGTGCACTTGACACCTTTTCGAGATTCGTCAAAGCATTTGGACGAGCGGGATAAGCGAAGGGCGTCACTACGAGGGTAATACTCTCACTATTTAGATCTATGGTAGATCTAGTTTTTTCATAACACATACATGTAGTTTTATTTTTTTTATACCTTCACATGGATCCGTGGCCGGGCTTCCGAGGTTTTCGCAATGCAAAAAATGGTTTTTGCGTCTCGGAAAGTCCAACAGTGGTATCAGAGCCACGTGCGAATCTTGTATGTGTTTTAAATTTGTAGTTTTTGTATTAGATATAAAAATTATAGATTTTTAAGTTTCTGTAAATTTTCTATTTTTATAGATTTTTGGATATTTTTCTCGAAGAGTCGAAGCAACGAGTGTTGAGACACTTGTAGGCTTCAACCATCGAGAAAAACTCTCCGAAATGGTGAGTTCTTGCTTTAGGTTTTTGGGATAGTGACTTAAGTCGCTGTAAGATCGAATAGGGACACTCGCAAAGTTTATTTTGTGAGTAGGGGTGCTGCCCCGATCCCCGAAAGGGGCCTTGTCCCGTGATCACGCGCGGAAATCACTTAGCGGGACCGTTATGGAGAGGTGACTCATAAAATTGAAAAAAATAGAAAAAATTATTATGCCGATCTCTTGCCATGATAAGGTTTTGATGTGTGTGGCAAAGGGTTTAAGTTAGGTTGTTATGTTGACTTGATATGTGCATTGAAGTCGTGCAGGACTTAGTAATTCGCACATGGAGCCTTGGCGGGTTCACCCTCACAACCTCGTGCCTGAGTCGGAGAAGGAGCATTGCAGAGCCGTGCGCATGATGCTACCAAGGACCGTCGGACGAGATGACTTAAAGTGAAGCCAAGGAAGCAGACTTCGGAGACAAGAGACGCGAAGGAGCATTGTAGAGCCGTGCGCCTGATGCTGCTGAGGGACGTGGCCGCGAACGAAGAGAGCTTCGGCAAGGGACTTCGAGTGAGATGAGAGAATGAGTGAAATGTAAGTAGCTCATTAGGTGAACTTGGCCGAATGGCTGAGTGTCGGAGACTTGACCGCAAGGGTTAAGGTTTACCCGACAGCCGGAAGCTCAAACTTATGTTAAGTTTGAGTTTCACACGGCACCCGATCGCATGTAATGGCGATGATCGGCCCGAGTCGAACGTAGTTCGACCGGTATTTCGATGAATGAATTGGCCAGCATGACCGCCATTTCGGGCGATCGGTAGTCAATAGGGTTCGCCTGAGAACCGCTCATAGCCGATCGGCGACTACGACGATTGTGACCGATGAGGTCCATCAGTCGACTGCCAAGTGTTCTGTTGGACTACAACGGTCGGGATCCGACGTGTTCGGAGGCCGTTGGAGTGGCGGCAGTCGACTGCCAAAGGGCAGCAGTCGACTGGTGGCGGCCAACGGGAAGAAAATCTTCCTCTCTATAAAAAGAGAGGGAGTGGAGCCTTGAGAGGTTAATGCTTATTCTCTAAGTAATCTTCCTAGTTCCTCACAAGCCTTAAACTCTTCTTACTTGTTTTTACTCCATTCTTATTGTAAGAAGAGTGATCTTGATTGTAAAGGTTACCTCCACCTAGCTTGGTGCAAAGGAGAGACCATTAGTGGATTGGTTTTGGCGGAGTGAGTCACCGAGGACGAATCGGGGACCGTGGATTAGCGACGTAGCCGTGAACCATGTTATACCATCGTGTTAGCGTTTGTTTTCTTGTATTTCTATTTGCTTGTCTTGCTTTATTGTTTCCGTTGCGCTAATCTCTTTGTAGACGAGCAAATACCGACATCCAACGTTCGAGGGCTATTCACCCCCCTCTAGCCGGCCGTTCGATCTCCAACAAGTGGTATCAGAGCCAAGTCGCTTGTCGAGGACTAACCGCCGCAACAAGCTCTACATCAAAATGGCCGGCTCAAACATCCATCCACCAAAGTTTGAAGGAGAATTCGCTTGGTGGAATAAGCGAATGGAGGTATTTTTCGAAACGGATTTTGATATTATGATTACAATGGAATCCGGTTTTGTTTTACCTAGGGATGAAGAGGGGAAGCCAATAGATAAATCTAGGTGGACCAAAAGGCAAAGGGAAGAGCACCTTGCAAATTCAAAAGCCAAGCATCATCTCTTCAATGTGCTCCCCCAACAAGAAATCAACTGAATAGGAGAATGCCTAAGTGCCAAGGAGATGTGGGAGAAGCTAATTGAGCTTCATGAAGGCACATCCGAGGCGAAGCTAGCAAGGAGAGATCTCCTCCGCTTCCAACTCAACAACATTAAACTAGAAAAGAGAGAAAAGGTAATTTCCTTACATTCTCGTTTCAAGGAAATTATAACCGGTTTGTCAAGTGTAGGTTAGAAGCTATCAAACCGGGATATGATTATGAAGGCTATAGATGCCTTTCCGCGATCCTCAAAATGGAGCTCCATGGTGGACTCATTTTATATCTCCAAGAACATAGAAGTAAGCACCTTGGAGGAATTCTTCTCAACAATGGAGCTCCACGAAACAAGACTTGAAGGAATACAAGAAGAGCCTAGAATTCAACCTTCAAGAGGAGTAGCATTGTTGGCAAACAAGGGGAAGAAGAAGATGGAAATCCCCTCCTCCTCCGATGATGAAGCATCCTCATCCTCCTCCATGGATAGCACGGAAGAAGCGTATATGGTAAGGAGGGTAAGGCGTGCTTTAAAAGGTTTTCATTTTAACAAATCAAATGATTGGAATAGAAGACCAAGGGGGAAAATCATTTGCTACAATTGCCAAGGAGAGGGACACATAAGGGGCAATTGTCCCCTCCTAAACAAGAGCAAAGAAGAAAAGAAAAAGAAAGAAGAAAAGAAGAAGAAAAAGGGGAGCAAGAAAAAGAAGGAAGAGGAGAAGAAGACAAAAGAAAAGGGGAAGACCAAAGCTCTAAAGGCAAGGACTTGGGATGACCCATCCTCATCCTCCTCATCATCATCGGATGAGGAGAATGCCTTTGTCACCAATTTGGCCTTGATGACCTTTGATGACTTGGATTGCTCCTCCATCGAAAATGAAGAATCAAGCTCAAGTGGAGAGAGCTCAAGTGAAGGGGGAGCCTCCTCTACCTCCTCATCCGAAGAAGAAGAGGACATGGAAACTATGGTAACAAATCTCTCACCCCATAAGATAGTTTCCATGATTTCTAGCTTAACTAAGGATCTATTTAGAGCCAAGAAAAAGAATAAAAGCATGCTTGACCAAATTAAGGAATTAGAGCAAAAATTAGAAAAAGCATGTTTTAGTGATAATGATGATGATGCTTGCTCACATGATAATTATATGCCATTAGATGTAAGTGATGCATGCATAGAAGAAAATAGGGCTTTAAGGGAAAAGGTAGACTATTTAACCAAAGCCCTAGAAAAGTTTACTATTGGCTCAAACACCTTGAACATGATCATAGGGAGCCAAAGAGCTAGCTTCAACAAAAAGGGCCTAGGTTATAAAGAAAAGAAAAATGAAAAGGCCTACAAATGCCTAATTGCTAGGGGACAAGATAAGAAGAAGGTAATAGCTATAAAATGGATCCCCAAGGAGTATCTAGTGAACCCAATAGGCAAGAACTTATTTTGGGTTCCAAAATCCATCCTTAAGGGTTAGAAAACCCCTAGGGTAGTCAACCATATGCAATTGACCTATATCATATTTTGGATGACTTAGGATGGCGGGACAACATTTTTAAATAGTGTTAGGTGATGATAACATGCCTATAAATAGTTAATAATGCTTAAATCATGATAATCAATGTAATTGCTATGTATATGTGCAATCATGATTTATGATTTTGAAATTTGGCACATCATCATGAGAAATAGGGTTTAAATCATGCCTTAGATGATATTTTGCTTATTATCATCATATAATACCTAATGCATGATTATTAATTGATGAATACATTAGGTTCATGATCATAATGTAGAATCAATTGATATATGCCTTTATGATCATGAGGATTGTTAGATTGATACTTAACCTTGATAAAATTGCATGAATATAATGGTTAAGTATATACAAAATCCCCCTAGGATGCATCTCACACTCACCATAGGCTACTTTGATTGAAAACATAGCATGGGTGAGATGTTAGGATGATACAAATGTCCACTAATGCCTATGACATTTAGATGGTCATTTAAAGTATCAAAATAGCAATAATAGACCAATCATGGGGAAGACTTATGTTTAATTCATAGACATATTGCCCAAAGATCATGGTTGGATATTTCACATGTTTTCAAAACAATTTCTTACTTTAAAATCCATGTATTCATGTTTTGAAACAATCCTAAGCAATACTATGTGTTAAAATGGATACTAACATGTTCAAAAACTAGTGGTTTTTAAAGCTTTTGGATTTTTGGCAAATCTCAGAAAATATAATGATTTTTCTTGAAAACCTATTTTTCATTGATATATATACTTAAAAGAAATATGTTCCTCAAATTTCATAATTTTTCGAATTTTTTGGAATTTATAATGCATTTCTGAATTTCACCCAGAAAATCAGAATTTCGGAATCCTTTGTGCCGATCATTGATACCGATAGATGACGCCCACAAATACAGTCCAATATTTTCTAATTTAAATTTTAATCATGTTTTTGGTATTTTTCTTCTATTAAACTTGATGCCATGGGTTTATAACTTAGTGTTAATCTTTTTGATGGTGTCAAAGGGGGAGAAGTAATTATGTTTAAGTAAATTATGATAGGGGGAGAAAATTTGAAAATTTGTATGGGGAGTTTCATGGATTAAGGGGGAGTTGCATGTTGCTATATCATGTTTATGTTTACATGCTTTCTTACCTTAAAATTTCTATCAAATGTTTTTACCTAACTTAAACGGATTGCCACACATCAAAAAGGGGGAGATTGTTATGGCGATCTCTTGCCATGATAAGGTTTTGATGTGTGTGGCAAAGGGTTTAAGTTAGGTTGTTATGTTGACTTGATATGTGCGTTGAAGTAGTGCAGGACTTAGTAATTCGCACATGGAGCCTTGGCGGGTTCACCCTCACAACCTCGTGCCTGAGTCGGAGAAGGAGCATTGCAGAGCCGTGCGCTTGATGCTACCGAGGGACCGCCGGACGAGATGACTTGAAGTGAAGCCAAGGAAGCAGACTTCGGAGGCAAGAGACGCGAAGGAGCATTGCAGAACCGTGCGCCTGATGCTGCTGAGGGACGTGACCGCGAACGAAGAGAGCTTCGGCGAGGGACTTCGAGTGAGATGAGAGAATGAGTGAAATATAAGTAGCTCATTAGGTGAACTTGGCTTAATGGCTGAGTGTCGGAGACTTGACCGCAAGGGTTAAGGTTTACCCGACCGCCGGAAGCTCAAACTTATGTTAAGTTTGAGTTTCACACGGCACCAGTCAACTTCCATGTAATGGCAGTCGACTGCTCCAAGTTGAACGTAGTTTGACTGGTATTCGACTAAATGAATTAGTAGCAATGACGCCATATGTGGGCGATCGTCAATAGGGTTCGAGCTGCTTCGTAGCCGATCGGGCGATCGACTACGGCGGCGATCAATCGATGAGGTCCATCAGTCGACTGCCAAGTGTTCCGTTGGACTACAACGGTCGGGATCCGACGTGTTCGAAGGCTGTTGGAGTGGCGGCAGTCAACTGCCAAAGGGCAGCAGTCGACTGGTGGCGACCAACGGGAAGAAAATCTTCCTCTCTATAAAAAGAGAGGGAGTGGAGCCTTGAGAGGCTAATGCTTATTCTCTAAGTGATCTTCCTAGTGCCTCACAAGCCTTAAACTCTTCTTACTTGTTTTTACTCCATTCTTATTATAAGAAGAGTGATCTTGATTGTAAAGGTTACCTCCACCTAGCTTGGTGCAAAGGAGAGACCATTAGTGGATTGGTTTTGGCGGAGTGATTCACCGAGGACGAATCGGGGACCGTGGATTAGCGGCGTAGCCGTGAACCACATTATACCATTATGTTAGCTTTTGTTTTCTTGTATTTCTATTTTCTTGTCTTGCTTTATTGTTTCCGTTGCGCTAATCTCTTTGTAGATGAGCAAATACCGACATCCAACGTTCGAGGGCTATTCACCCCCCTCTAGCCGGTCGTTCGATCTCCAACAAAAATTATAGAAATTTTCTGTAAAATACATAATTTAGAATTATATATAATTCTGTGATGGTCATGGCCTAAGAACCCAATATGATTGGATGATAATGTATTGTAATTCATAATACGGTCTGTGTGTCATTTTTGTGGTTGTGATTATTGTATAGGGTATGTGACCTGCGCGTCGTGCCTCTTCTTTTAAAATTCTAGTTGTAAATAGTTTTAGACTCGAATGTAACTCGAGTTTCATGTTTGTAATGTACAAAATGGAGCGATGGAAGATTCACTACTAGACGGAGTTACGAGAAGGGTGCCGACGACACATGGCGGTCAAAGGAGGCGCTTTGAGAAGCCACTAACCCTAAGTTTACCGTTCGATCTTCTCATTGGCTTGAGAAGATCGTAGTAGGGCCATGAACTAATCACAATTAATTTATATATATATATATATATATTTGTTATGCTTGTATGTATGTGATGCATGCTAGTAGAATAATGCTTGTATGTATATGATGCATGCTAGGATATTTTTCTTGTATGTATATGATGCACGCTAGAATGATGTTTATATGTATGTGATGCATGCTAGTGTAGGATAATAAAGGACTTAATGCGTATATGATACACATTACGATTAGATTAGATCTTAATCGAATCAACTCGAAAATGCCTACCAAGTCCTTGATACCCATCACAACCTCGATCATTTATAGTTGTTGAATCTGCCAAAGCAGAGCAATGCATATTATCTTGGTAGGGTGCGGAGGGACAATCTTGGTCCCGCCTATCATGGCTTGGGTTAGAGTAAGCTCAATTAGCTTGAGTAAAACTAGTTAACTCAATTGGATCGAGTAGAACTATAGGCATATTCCAACCGTTGGAAAGATAGGATAAGATCGCATTTACACTAAATCTTGGGCGATTTAGCCAAAGCTAACTCAAGGTCTTTTGTAAATGTGGGTCTTGATCCTATAAAAAAGAGTTGCATGGAGATGTAATCGGTAATGTGTTACTCACCGATCATACTAAGTCTTGGGTGATTTAGCCAAAGCTAACTCAAGGCTTAGTATGATGTGGATCTTGTCCCGTAGGAATTATAGCATGTTTGTAGGAATCTAGTAATGTGGTTTGACCACATCCATAACTCGATTCTACAAAAATCCTATAATTCAGTGGGAGCATCATTTGATTAAAGGCCTAATTAAATGATAAAAGGAATATGATATTAATTTTCTATATTGTATATGTTGTAGATTATTATGTCGACAAACACGAACACTCTCTCCCTGAGTTCTGTCCTTGAGAAGGACAAGCTCAATGGAGCAAATTTCCTGGACTGGTACAGGAACTTGAGAATCGTTCTCACCCAAGAAAAGAAACTGTACGTCATGGAGCAGCCCATTCCGGAGGCACCTCCTGTCAATGCCTCGCAAACTAACAAAGATGCTTACAAGAAGCATCAAGATGATGCATTAGATGTGTCATGTCTCATGCTCGTGACCATGAACTCTGAGCTTCAGAAGCAACACGAGTTCATGAATGCTTATGATATAGTTGAACATCTTCGTCAACTATATCAAGGACAAGCAAGGCACGAGAGATATGAAGTCTCTAAGGCATTGTTTCAGTCCAAGATGCAAGATGGGACTCCCATAGGTCTATATGTACTCAAGATGATTGGGTACGTAGAAAACCTACAAAGATTGAGATTTTCACTTGGCCAAGAGCTGGCCACTGACTTGATCTTGCAGTCTTTGCCACAAAGCTACAATCAATTTGTCATGAATTACAACATGAATGAAATTGATAAGCCACTGCCTGAGATGCTCAGCATGTTGAGAACTGCTGAGCTCAACCTTAAGAAGGGAAAATCTGACTCCATTTTGATGGTACAAAAGAAGAAAGGCAAGGGCAAGCCTAAAGGTAAGGGAAAGTCCCAAGCCAAGGGCAAAGGCAAAGAATTGAAACCCAAAGGAGGGGTGGCCAAAGAAGGGGCTTGCTTCCACTGCAAGGAAGCTGGATACTGGAAGCGTAACTGCAAAGCTTACCTGGAAGATCTTAAGAAGAAGAGAAGTGAGACTTCTACTTCAGGTATAAATATTATAGAAGTCAATCTTGTTAGGACCCTTGGAACGGCTAGAGGGGGGGTGAATAGCGTAGATGAAATTCGCTCTCGTTTGTGTCTACAATTTCGTCAGTGCGCAGCGGAAATAGAAATAATAAAAGCGATAACGAAATAGACAACAAGCTAACACAATGATATAACGTGGTTTGGAACCGCACGGTTCCTACTCCACGGATCGAGCTCTAAAGAGCCCTAGTGATGCACACGCACTCACTAATGATAAACACTCCTTCTCGACACAAGTCGGAGGCGGAGAAACCCCTTACAATAAATCTTACAACAGTAAGAATGAAATACAAGCAATATACAATGTAAATATGAAATACAAGTAAAGAAAAGACTTTACAACACATGTTTTGATTGCTTGAATGCTTGGTTGCTTGCTTGCACTTGGAGACCTGATTTGCACCAACAAATCGCCCCAATAGCCCTCAAGAACCGGTTGCTTTTTCCTCCATCACGAGCTCCATATATAGCTTCAACTGTCTTTGGAAAAGTCTATCGATCATTGATCGAGACCATCGGATCGTGATGCCCTTGTCGTGAGACAGCGGCTAGTTCCACGTTGGATAAGTCAGCGGAACTACTATCGATCGTGATTGTGACCATCGATCGTGAGTCCTCACTCGACCGGATCGAGTCTCGACTCCGATACGTGGCCGAATTCTCGAGCACCGGTCGGCCGATCACCGCGATCGGTCATTGCTCGAGCTCATCCGATCGCCCGACCTATGGCGTCTGCTATAACCATAACATCGAAACCCTAGTTGACTCGGTCGGTTTGCCACATGACATCAGTCGACTGGCACACCTCAAACATGAGGTTTTAACTCAAGTATGGTTCCCCCATACTTGCTAGACAACCCTTAGCCTAGACCTAAGCCTTCTAGTCACCTCCATCAGCCTCACGCCTCTCGGATCCCTCCAAGTCATCCATGACTTGTTCATCCATCGCGCTAGCCTTCAGGTGCTTCCGTCGGTTATGTCATGCTAACGGTGTCTACACCACCAAGGCACATTGGACTTACGCCGCCAAGACTCCGCTTGGACTTTACGCCACCAACCATTGGACTTATGCTGCCAAGACTCTCGCTTGGACTTTACACCGCCAACCATTGGACTTATGCTGCCAAGACTCTCGCTTGGACTTTACGCCGCCAATATCAAACCCTTGGACTTCCCATGCCAAGACCATGCTTGGACTTTCCATGACAATTATATTGTCATATGTTTTTGTCGAAACATCAAAACATCACTCGAGCCAAACTCGAGTCCTAGTCAATCGTGACCTGGGCCGATTGCACCAACAAATCTATCTATGTCTTCATCATGGGTATTAGATACTGGATGTGCATCTCACATTTGTACAAATGTGCAGGCGCTGAGAAATAGCAGGGCATTGACAAAGGGCGAGGTGGACCTACGAGTAGGCAATGGAGCAAGAGTTGCTGCTATTCCTGTAGGAACTTATGATCTATCTCTGCCCACTGGGATTGTACTAGAACTTGATAAATGTTGTTATGTGCCTGCTTTAACTAATAACATAATTTTGGTTTCTTGTTTAGATAAGAAAGGATTTACATTTATAATAAAGAACAAATGTTGTTCAGTTTATTTAAATGATATATTCTATTGTAGTGCACCTCTAATGAACGAACTCTACTTTCTAGACTTAGAGAGCCCCATCTATAACATAAGTACCAAAAGGTTTAAGTCAAATGAGCTGAACCAAACCTATCTTTGGCATTGTCGCTTATGTCACATAAATGAGAGTCGCTTATCTCATCTCCATAAGGATGGGCTGCTAGACTCATTTGATTTTGAATCATATGAGACATGCGAGTCTTGCCTTTTAGGCAAGATGACCAAGACTCCTTTTAGTGAACACAGCGAAAGAGCAACAGACTTGTTAGGACTTATACATAGTGATGTATGTGGCCCTTTCAATGTTGCTGCTAGAGGTGGTTACAGGTACTTCATTACATTTACTGATGACTTCAGTAGATATGGTTATGTGTATCTCATAACACATAAATCAGAATCCTTTGAAAAGTTTAAAGAATTCAAGAATGAAGTACAAAACCAACTTGGCAAGAGTATTAAGATACTTCGATCAGATCGAGGTGGTGAATACCTTCGCCATGAGTTTCGTGACTATCTAGCTGAGTGTGGGATTCTATCCCAACTCACTCCTCCTGGAACACCACAATGGAATGGTGTATCCGAAAGGAGGAATCGTACTCTATTAGATATGGTACGATTATGATGAGTCACACAAATCTTCCTATATCCTTTTGGGGATATGCTCTAGACACAACAACCTTTACCCTTAACCGTGTACCATCCAAGGCTATGATAAAGACACCATATAAGATATGGACAGGGAGAAATCCCAAAATGTCTTTCATGAGGATTTGGGGTTGTGAGGCTTACGTTTGACGTCAAGTCTCAGACAAACTGGGACCCAAATCCGATAAGTGCTATTTTGTTGGTTATCCCAAGGAGACTAAGGGATATTACTTCTACATTCCCAGTTAGCAAAAAGTGTTTGTGGCAAAGACTGGGGTTTTTCTAGAAAGGAATTTTGTTTCTAGAAAAACTAGTGGGAGTACGTTCGATCTTGAAGAAATTCAAGATATGGACCATAGCACTGAGGCCTTGATGGAGGTTGAACAAGAACCACAAAATGTTGTGGGTGATGAGATTTTTGCACAAAGAGTTGTGGAACAACCACCTGTTGAGGTAGACCTACCTCTTCGCAGGTCTGATAGGGTACGTCGTCAGCTTGAGATATACTCATTTCTCTTGTCGGACCATGATGACATTATGCTCATTGAGAATGAGCCTACCTCCTATCAGTAAGCTGTGATGATCCCAGACTCTGAGAAATGGCTAGACGCCATGAGATCCGAGATGGAATCCATGTACACCAACCAAGTATGGACTATGGTTGATCCACCTGAAGGGGTCAAACCCATTGGGTGTAAGTGGATCTTTATGAGAAAGACTGACATGGATGGACTTACGCATACCTATAAGGGTCGATTGGTGGCTAAAGGTTTCAAGCAAAATCATGGTATTGACTATAATGAAACCTTTTCTCCAGTGGTGATGTTTAAGTCCATTCGAATCATGCTTGCTATTGCAGCATACCACGATTATGAGATCTGGCAGATGGATGTCAAAACTGCATTTCTGAATGGAAACTTGCTCGAGGATGTCTACATGACACAAACCTGAGGGTTTTATGAATCCACAGCATACTGGAAAGTATGCAAGCTGCAAAGGTCCATTTATGGGCTAAAGCAAGCTTCTCGGAGCTGGAATCTTCGATTCGATGATGCGATCAAACAGTTTGGTTTCATCAAGAATGAAGATGAACCCTGTGTCTACAAGAGGGTTAATGGGAACACAGTTGTCTTCCTTGTATTGTATGTGGATGACATACTACTAATTGGGAATGACATCCCTTTGCTACAGTCTGTAAAGACTTGGCTGGGGATGTGCTTCTCAATGAAGGACTTAGGTGAAGCAGCCTGTATTCTAGGCATCAAGATCTATAGAGATAGATCTAAGAGATTGCTTGGCCTAAGTCAGAGTACATACATTGACACGGTATTACTAAGGTTTGCCATGTAGAATTCCAAGAAGGGACTTCTGTCGATGTCACATGGTGTGAGTCTTTCGAAGACTTAAAGTCCCTCTTCTAGAGAGGAGGGAGACTGCATGGATAAGATCCCTTACGCATCTGCTATAGGATCTATTATGTACGCCATGCTATGTACTCATCCTGATGTCTCGTATGCTTTGAGCATGACGAGTAGATACCAGTCAGATCCAGGTGAGCGTCACTAGATAGCAGTGAAGAATATTCTTAAGTACTTGAGAAGGACTAAAGAATATTTCTTGATATTTAGAGGCGATGAGGAGCTAGCTGTAAAGGGTTACAGCGATGCTAGCTTCCAAACTTACCAGGATGATTATAGATCGCAGTCAGGGTTCATGTTTTGCTTGAATGGTGGCGCTGTGAGCTGGAAGAGTTCGAAGCAGGACACAGTTGTTGATTCTACAATAGAAGCCGAGTATATCGCTGCATCTGAGGCAGCAAAGGAGGCAGTTTGGATCCGCAAGTTCATTGCTGAGCTTGGGATGGTTCCTAGCATAGCAGATCCTATAGAGCTCTATTGCGACAACAATGGAGAGATTGCGCAGGCTAAGGAACCTCGCTCAAGAGTGTCCGGCCACTTTAGTGTTATTCATGGGATGAATTCATTTGTGGTAACTCCACCTTCTTCCTTGCTCTTCCTCTCAAGCTTGCTCTTCCAATCCTCTCTTTGGTCGAAACTCTCAAGGGTGATAGCACACTCTAAGGTTTCTTCTCCACCATTTGTTCGTGTGGATACTTGTAGAGGAGTGTGCACTTAACACTCTTCGAGATCCGACAAAGAGTTTGGACAAGCGGGATAAGCGAAGGGCGTCGCTACGAGGGTAATGCTCTCACCATTTAGATCTATGGTAGATCTAGGTTTTTCATAACACATACATGTAGTTTTATTTTTTTTATACCTTCGCACAGATCCGTGGCCGGGCTTCCGAGGTTTCCACAATGCAAAAAGCGATTTTTGCAGCTCGGAAAGTCTAACAGTAGCATTAGTGGCTGACAAAGGAAAGAAGAAGGAGACTTCACCCTCCTCATCCGATGACGAATCTTCCTCATCAATGAATAGCAATGAAGAAGCGTATATGGTAAGGAAGGTGTGACATGCTTTAAAGAATTTTAAATTTAACAAGTCTCATGATAGGGGAAGAAGACAAAGGAAGATCATTTGCTATAATTGCCAAGGAGAGGGACACATAAGGGATATCCGATGATGAACGGGTATTTGTCGTGATACCGTTTCAAATTAATTACCAAACCCCCTAACTACACTAATATAACATAGTGGATGGCCCGGATCGTTTCCCAACAAGTGTAATCGACAGAATAGTAAACTTAGAATTTTTAATTATTGCTTTGGATTTTCTATTGAAGATTGGGGGTTTGGGTTTTTGAGCTCTAACCTACGACTGCAAGGTAATTAAAACTCTAAACTAAAATGCAACTAAATCAAACAAAGCAGGAATTAAAGCAATAAAAACTAAAAGAGGAACTAATCTGATCAACCCAAGATAGGCCCGATGAATGAACAAGGTCCTCCGACTAAGTCCAACGAAACTCGATCGAGACTCCGCAAACGGCAGTGGATGTGGGATGGTACAAACTCCTGAATCTAGTAGTTTGATGGATGCTCTGAACTTTCGCAGATCCGGTCGAGCTCGAAGAAGTGTCGTCGGGGTGAACTCCTCCTCGAATCTGAAAGAGAAGGTGGATGAGCTGCGGAGATGAAGGACGTCGCCGAAATCTCTCGATGAAGCAGTTCCTCCTCGAATCCGTGGAGGAAAATGGATGGATGCAAGGTGGAGGCAGCTGCTAGGGCTCAAGGGAAGAAGAGATTTAACTAACAACTAAATGAAATAAGCAATTCATCAACGAAATTTATTACATGAACATGATATAAAGTAAACCATGAAACTAAATCTAATCTAATGAACTACAACCTAATTACTCTAAGAAGCATTTAATCAAACAAGATGTAAGCATTACACGAATTAAACTAATTACGTGCAATTCAAAACATGGAAGGTAAATTGATTACAAGCATTCAACAAATTAAGATGGAGAAACAATCAACACATCAACACAAGGAAAAATTACTGTCCAAAACTGAATAAAATTCTGTCGGAAATGTGGAATTGCTGCTGGTCGGAGATCTGTGGGAGCTGCTGGATATGCTGGCCGATGTCTGGCAGTGTGGAGGAGCTGAACTGTGGTGGAGATGCTGTCGGAACCGATCGGAGGAGAATCCTCACTCCGATTCGTCGGCTGCGGCAGAGCTCGCGGTGAATCTGTGGAGAAGATGGCTGGCGGAGCTCGAGCGAAGACACTGGCAGTAGAGGACGTCACATCCGATGAATGGGAAGATGAGATGGAGGGCACCGATCACCGGAGAAGGAGGTCATCCCTTTCCTCTCCGGCGACCAACGAGGAAGGCGACGGCGAGCGCGGCGGTGGTGGCAGGCATCGGGCGTTTGTCGCTGAGAAAAACAAACTGTGCCGGTTAATGGATGAAGGTGATGTAGGCTTTATTAAATGCATTTCCCTAGCCGTCCGATTCAAGCACCCTTCAATCTCAGCCGTCCATTAGAGCTAGGGTTTAATTGCCTTGATTAATCCATTAAGCTAGCTGTGCATCCAACGACTGAGAATTCTCTGACTTTGAATGGATGGATCTGATCAATCTGAAGGGATAATCATGATCAGTCGAATCTGGATGAACAGTCAAGATGTCCAGATCTAAATGCATGGACCGGATCGCTCCAGATTTAGATGGATGGCTTAGATCAATCAGATCTCATCGGATGGTCATGATTATATAGATCTGAACCCTTGATTAAATTGACTCTGATCTTGATGAAGGGCTCAGATTCCTCTAGCTTGAAATGCCCATTATGTCCCTTAGATGAAGGCTTATTTGCTCCAATATGAGTTTAGTCCAGTGGCTCATCTCGATCTCCTATAATTAAGATGTAAAATTTACATATAAGTCCAAAATTAAGGAGAATTTACAATAAGGTCAAAAAATAAATCCAACTCATAAAATATGTAAATAATCAACAATTAAACACATGAGAGGATTAAAACAGTGATATTAAGGACCAAAATAACCTGATAAAATAGTAGTTATCAATTCCCCCACACTTATTCTTGCACGTCCCGAGCAAGTAAAGAAAACTAAAAGCAAATTAAAGATATATTTCCCTATAAATTCCAAATCATACATAGAAAATCGTGAAAGAAAGTTACCTAGGATTGTCAATTCTCAGAAACTCAAGCAATTATGGACTCAAATCTTACACAAGTTAACAAACATAGTGACTTCAATCCATCCTGTATAGACTAAGAATGATTAAACCTCACATGGTAAGTGGTGTTTCTCTTGCTCTCATAAGCATGTAATAATGGAGTTCACTCAAGCTACTCATGGTTTTTGAACTACCATATGCTTGCTTTTCTTCTACCTTCACCACTATATACACATAAGAATGCACAATCACTAAAGGCTTATTAAGAATGTAAGAGAAACATGAATAAAAACAAATAATGGTATGTGTGAAAGGAAAGAAAGATACAAAATGAAATGCTACAGAAGATATGGAAATACTGTTACCTTCTAAAGAAAATGATCGACTCTCTAATACGAAATGAAACCCTGAGAAAATTCTCGGAGATTTGATTTCTTTAGAAAGATTTAAGAACTAGCAAACTTGGAACACTCTGTTGCTCACAATCTACTTAGGAATGACAGTCTTGGTTATGCTCAAGTCTAATCAAACCCTTACACTCGTTGGCCTTATATAGAGAGGGAAGGTTATACCGATGATTAAAGCGGGTGCTCGTTTATTAGCCCCATCGTCCTTTAGTCATGATATCCTTTGTCCTTCTATCAGCCTTACAGCTCACACTTATCACACTTTTAAGCTTTACAGCTATACTGATAAGATAAAAGGGGATTCCCTTATCTTTTGATGAGACAACTCCCCGAGGCTCAATCTCATTCAATGGGCTCACCATTTGCTTTCGCTCAGTGGGGTGTGTCCTTGATTCCTCCCAAGATGGAGTTCACCATGTTGGCCAGACGCCAAAGTTCCTTTCTGGTTTCCTTTATTTTTGGTAGTGCGCTTAGAAAGTAGTTGTGGTATCCACCTTCTTGATAACGCCTTGCTGCAAAGTCAGATTCCTTGAGCTGTTCAATCCTTTCCAGCTCTTGCAGCGCATAATAAAGGTTCTGAGATGCTTGCTCTTCAATCTCATCAAGCATCCTTCTTTTGTCGTGCTTTGGTGGGTTAAATAGGTGTTTGCCACTATCTTGCAAAATATCTTCGTACTGTGTTAACAGCAATCTTCTTCGTGAAGCTGCTAATTCAGTGGCAGCCTCTTCTTCTTCATTTCTATACTCAAACCCTTCTCTGATTGTCTTTCCATGGGTAATGTCTTCCATTTTCTCCTTACCCTTTTCGGTTGTGATTACCGAAATGACCTCTTTTCCCGAAACTAATCGAGACAATGAATCTGCAAAAACGTTCATTTTGGCATCAATATGTTCAAATTGAATTTTGATACCTGAACCAGTAATAAAGTCCGTGAAGGCGATCAATCGAACTCTGGAGGGTTTATTTCTAGCCATTTTGTTGTAGAAACTTATAATTGCTTGGCAGTCAGTTCTTAAAGTTATCTCCTCCTTATCCAAATAATGGATCTTCAGTGAGTTCATGGTTTCCATTGCGGCAAATATCTCTGCATCAATAACAAATTTTACCACAGAAAATTTTCCATGAGCATAAGCACAAACCTTCTCGGTGCTTCGTGGGTCATATTTGGAATTCTTCCATTTACAAACCCCTCCCCAGGCGGTCATGCAACCGTCTATCTCCAGTATTATATAAGCATTCTCTGGAGGAAGCTCTAGGTCTGGAAGTTGTTGGATTTGGGCTTTTATTTCCTTCACCAAAGCCCAATCTGAAGACTTCATCCGCTTGTCACCATGGATTGAGGTCTTCTCGTACAGTGGCCCCAACTTTGAGCTAAGATTTGGAATATAAGTCCTGGCATAATTCAGAATTCCAAGCCAAGACCTTAGTCCTTTCTTCTCTTTGAGATCCTCATCTCTGAACTCAGCAATCTTTTTGATTATATGTGGCTGTAGTTTGAGTTTCCCTTCTCCAATTTCTGCTCCCAGAAATTCTATTTTTGATACAGCCAGCTTGCATTTTGTTGGGGATAATATTAATCCATGTTTTTCACAGATGTTAAGCATTATTTCCAAATGCCTTATATGCTCCTTCTCTGTATTGGAAAATACCAAAATGTCATCAATGTATATAGCAATAAATTCTTCAGTACCTTTGAAGCATTGATCCATCTTTCTTTGGAATATAGCTGGAGCATTTTTCAATCTGAATGGCATAGCAAGCCATTCATAGAGACCGGATGGACAAATGAAAGCCGTCCATTCCACAGATGCCAGATCCATTGCGACTTGATGAAAACCAGATTTCAAGTTGAATTTTGAATAAATCTTTGAGTTTCCAACCTTCTTCAGAATTGTATTTATTCCTGGCAAACTGTATTGGTCCTTGTATGTATTGTCGTTAAGTGTTCTGTAGTTGAACACCATACGTTCCTTTCCCTTTTCTTCTTTTCCAATAATGGGGTTGATGCTGGTGCCAGACTGGACAATCATTGCCATGGTCCTGTGTCTGCTTTTGCTTGGTCTGATGACTTTTAATTCCAGCAATATATCAACATGCTTTTGAAAAGCCGCTTTCATTGAGGGATTCACATGGGATAAAAGCTTATCTTGTATAGTAATATCTGGATTCATCACGTCAATCTTGCATAGAATTCCATTCCTTTCCCAGTGCTTTAATGGGTTGTCCCCAATAAATCCCTGTTCTTTCAGCCTGTGTAACAACGGTCCATGTTTTTGCAAAACATATGTATTTGAGGGGGTGGCAGTAAAGAAAGCTCTAGGTCTTGGCTTTCTTGGGGACAACCCATATCTTTGCAAGTAGAAGATATGGAAATACTGGAATGCTACATAGATGAGTACAAGAAAGCATTGCCCTAAAAATTTTCTTCCAACCCAATAAACATGTAAACAACCCTTATCACATTCTTCAATACAAATCTACTCATGATATACAATAAATCTCTCAATAACTATAACAAGGGATGTCGTTAACAAAAATACTATCACACATAAATAAAAATGAATGGCACCATATGTCAAAATTTTTGCAATAATTTTTTTTATTTCATGGGCACCCAAATGTTTATTCTTCTTTTTTTTTTTCAACTTTTTTTTTAGCTTTTTTTTTCAAATTTTTTTTCGACATGTAGTGTACTTCCCTATGCTCCAACATCAAGCTTAGCTAAAAAGATAAAGAGCATAGCTAGCTCATGGTGATTAGACACAACTTGCCTATGCTTACACTAAATTTTCCTGAGCTACTCTCTCCCCCACACTTAAATTTTTATCCATCCTGGGCAAAACACTCATCATGGATCATCTAAGTATTCCACATCCAGAAATAGAAATGTAGAAGAAAGTAAGGGAAGAAAAGAATAAAAATGTAAGGATGAATGACTAGAATGTTATTTAAATAAGCATGTGGCGATAAAAGAAGTGAAGGAAAACAAATGTGATTGCTTTCATAATAATCATGCAAACCTACTATTGTGTGGTCTCGAAAGAATCAAAGCAAGTTCTAGAGTTACAATAACCACAAATGCACCACACACAAGCAATAAAAATAGGATCAATCCTCACTAAGTAAACAAAAATAATCAACTCAGTCTATCAACATAGAATCCATCACCAAGTAGTAACCATATGCAATCGAATAATCCATTCAAGTTAATAAATTTTCGAAACTCGACAATCAAATTTAACTAGCTTTCACGACATCTAAGATGATATAAAGGAATGCATAAAAAATTTATTTGAAAAACCCGATAAAATAAAAACTCAACAACCAAACATAACAACTAAAATAAAAACAAATGAAGTAAAAGAGACATATATACAAGGAAAAGGAAAACAGATAAGATGGAGCAAACTCCCCTGAGGTCCTAGCGGTTGAAGAAGATTTAGCAGGAGAAGCTACTCAGGCAGTGGAGTGCTCCATGAGAAATCCTGTCCTGATGGTTGGAGAAGATTCAGCTTTAACATCCACGCTGGAAGTGGAATGGACTGAATGGGGGTGAGCGCCTTCATGGTGTGATCATGATAGTACTGTGCTACTCCCTCCAATAGAATCACCTTCTTATATGTTTTCTCTGGCGGTTAGAGGCGATTCAGGAAAAGTGTCCAGCCTTGGGGCTGGATTATTGCATTTATTGTCAAGGCTTTCATCAACAAAATTCACTCTGGCTGAGATGGAAGTGTCCAATCTGGGGGCCTCTAGCTATCCACCACTTCCATGGGAATCAGCTTGTCAGAATTGCTTGTCGCCACTGTCTCACTTGTCTTCTGGTCTGGCTGGCAAGTCTGGGCACTGGTATCTGGAAACTGCTCCTTTTCTTCAGAATAATTTAGAGCACAAACTACATCATAGAGTAAATCTAAGCCACTAGTATCATCCTGCAAGTCATCGACCACAGAAACAACTTCATCATTATCTTGAGCATCAGATAGTACATCATCATCATGCACATCAACAGAGGAGTCCTGCAGAGCTATAGAAGAATGAACATATATATCACTAGCTCTGCAATCCATCTCCTCAAGCACATCACTGCCATTAGGAATGATCTCTGGGGAAAACTAGGAGAAATCTTGTGCTTGTGTTTGGCTGATGGATGATGCAATTTGATCCAGTAGGATTTGCATGTTCTGTATCCACTGATGACTATCGTTCATTTGTTGCTGATGATAATCACTGATTTGTTGCTGCATCTGTTGTTGTATCTATTGCATCTGCTGCTGCATAAATGATCCTAGCTTTTCTAGTGTCTCTATAATTGACTCAGCTTGTTGGAATGGTTGAAGTCCATCACACACTATGTCATCTTGAAATCCCAATGGACTTTGATAAGTTGAAAAATTATGAGCCTCTTCCTAATGTGCTTCTCCATAACTGTAACTTGATTGATCTCCCCAACTAGGAATGTAAGTATCAATAGACAGTGGGGGTGGATAGCACTGAGACTGCTCAGGAACATAGAGTGGTGTGTGCCTATACCTGAAATCTGAATTGAAATTATATGTACCAGAAAATGAATTATACCTGTCCTGCTAATAAGACTGATGATACTGAGGAACAGGCTGATGATATTGCGGCTGGTACTGATAATAATCATCTTTAGGTTGGTAATACTCTTGTTGCCCAGTGCTTGAATAGTAAGCATCACTGAGATCTCTAAATGACTGATAATATGGATCCATGTTGCAAGAGATTCCTAGTCATTCCTCAAAAACTAACAAACACAATCAAAAGTCATAGGAAATAGACATGATCAAGTACATGGATGTGCAAGAAATAAAAGAATGCAACCCTAAACACAAGTTTTTGAATTTTGATTATTTTTAGAAAAATTGACAAACAATCCTAAGTCTACCAAGCATCATTACACTCCCCGACAACGCCGTCAAAATTTGATGACCAGGTAATTGTAGTGGTACCATTTCAAATTAATTATCGAACCCCCTAATTACACTAATATAGCATGGTGGATGTTGGTGCAGTGAGGCACCGAAATCGAACCTGTGTTTTGATTATAACAAAGACACAAGGTTAAGTCTATTTTGTTATCTCATGAGTCTACTTGAGTGTGCAGAAACAGGTTAAGCTTGAGTTGGAGATCTGCGACACAGTAAGTGCAAGGTAAGACTCATGTCCGACGAGCGTAAGTGAGGTCGAATCCTCCGTTTAGGAGTTGATCTTAGGCGACAATCCGACCCAAAACTTTCCATGAAAGTCTAAGTCGAGATCGGATGGTTAGAAACCATCTAAATCCATCACATTTAATATTTCTACATATTGCTTTGAGCTAACCCTTGTTTGAATTCGAAGTTACTCTAATTCGAATTAAAATTAGAATTCGAATTTATTCGAATTCGAATTAAAATTAGAACTCGAATTGAAATAAAATTAAATAACTAAAGTATCCTGAAAATGGGCAAAAGGAACTAAAAGTAAGGTGGCAACTTATCCCCCAAATCTTGGTGAGGTGGCCGGTCAAAAGCAAGGTAGAAACTTATCCCTCAATTGGTGGTGAGGTGGCCGGATCTCAAGTGGGCGGACAAGGCTTCAAATAGAGGGGGGTGCTTCACATCTTAGATACAACAATTATTACAAAGCTCTCAAATGCCTCCACAACGCCGCTCTTCTACGACGACGCTTACTACAAGTCGTCGCCAACACGGCTTCACCGTTAAAGTGTTGGTAATCGCTTTAGTCGATTAATTTAAGTTGTGTTTTTTTTAGCTGATATCAAAAAGGAGAGAGGGGCTTGTCTCTCATCCTTGTGTTTTTGTCGAAAGTTTTGTAATCAGAACTTCCTACCTCCAACGAGGAGGAGTGTTTTAGTGATTGCCCTCCGTGACACGTGGTCTAGGACCATTAGGTCTTGGATTATAAATGCATTATTGTGAACCAAGTAAAACTCCTTGTGTCCATCTCTTTTCCTTTGCTTATCTCTCACTTATCGTTTTTACAACAAAAGAAAAGAAAAACCGTTTTGCGCTATTCACCCCCCCCTCTAGCGCTCATTTCGATCCTACAATTGGTATCAGAGCAGGGGGCACTCAAATTTGGTGGAATCACCAATTTGAGTAATTTTTATTTCTTTTGTTTCCTCTGTTTCTGTCTACGTTAATTTTTGTTTTTTTTTAATTTTTCTAAATTTTTTTTCCAGACTTTTCTTTAATTTAATTTTATCGCTTTTAATCTTTCTATTGATCATCCTAACAAAAAAAAACTCTTAATTATGATTTTTTAATTCTATTACTGATTAAAATTAGTTTTTCCCAGAATTAAAAATTCTTTCATATTTTTTTTAAAACACTTGAATTTTTCAAACCCTAAAATTTTTATATTTCGTTTTATAAAGTTTTCTCGTTAATCTTAGCATTGAATTAAATCTTATTTCCACTAAAATAGATTTTCAATCAATTTTCAAATTTAATCAATTAAAAACTTATTTTAATTTTTAAATCTTGTCTAGAATATAAGTTTGGTTTTTCAATATTTTTTACTTAATTTCAACATTAGATTTTTTTTCTACAAAATAGTTTTTAATTAATTTTCGAAATTAATTAATTAATTAATTTTTTTTACAGAATTAAAATTAATTTTCTAATCAGTTAATCTATTGATTGATTTATTTATCTTTTCTTCTTCCCGCACTACTAATCCAAGACGCAAGTCTTGGGACTTTTGTTGTCTGTGTGTTTTTTTTCTCTTCTTACCATTTCGTGTTAATGGCCCATATCGAGGGTTTTAGCACCGTCCGACCACCATTTTACAATGGTGACGATTTCCGTTACTGGAAAGTTCGGATGGAGTGCTTCCTAAAAACTCAAATAGAGATGTGGATTGTGATCCAAACCGGGTTCACCCTTCCTACTAATGAAGAAGGTGAATCCTTGGATTACAATCAGTGGTCCATTACCACTAAACGACAAGTCGAGGCAGATGCAAAGGCGACTCAAATCCTGCAGTGCGGGCTATCCAAGGAGGAGCTGAACCGAGTCGGACCCTTCATCAGCGCAAGAGATCTCTGGACGAGGCTGATCGAGTTACACGAAGGATCGGATCAAACTAAGGTTTGCAAACGCGATTTGTTGTTCAATAAATTGTACACACTAAAAATGCAGGAACACGAGACATCAACACAATTGCACGCCCGCATCCAGGACATAGTCAACCAGCTGCATTCAATAGGACAGAAAGTCGAATACCGAGATCTAATCAGGTATGTTCTAAATTCTTTCCCTAGGACCACCTTGTGGGTATCCATGGCCGATGCCTACAAGGTATCTAAGGACCTAGCTAAAGTTAGAATAGACGAATTATTCTCAGATTTCGAATTACATGAGCAGTCCAACTCGGAACTCGAGAGGGGTATAGCCTTGTTTGCAGGTTCAAAGAAGAAGAAAATCGCAAGCAAGCCAACACCAACCGAGGAGGAAGACGAGTCCGAAGAAGAAGTTGACCTGGAGTTGACTGCCGAACTAATGAACCTAGCTCGAAGGATAGCCAAGGGACGAAAGCGAACCACGACTCGACCTAACCAAGGTAAGCCTAAAAGTTCTAATATTAGGTGTTATGAGTGTAACAGGTTTGGACATATCAAGTCCGAGTGCCCCAAGCTCAACCACCAAGCACCTAAGCACAAGAAGGCCCTCAACGCGACATGGGAAGAAGCATCATCCAAAGAAGACGAAGACCACGTCTTCATGGCGAAATCGATTGAGTCAGACACGGAGACCGAACCTAAACTTGAGTCAGAACCTGAGGATGACTCGGACTACGAAGCTACCTTCAAGTCAAGCCACGGATACGCATCCGATTCAAAAGATACCCTTAAAGTGAGTCGAACTTTATTTAATACTTTAGATAATACGGTTAAGTTTTTGTCTAGGAAATTAGTTAAGTCCGAGTCCAAGGTCGAGACCCTAGTTGAGGAGGTCAAACTCCTCAAACACAAGGTCTCCCTAACCTCTTCGACTAGTCAAGTTCGAGAAGAGGACCCAACTCGAGCTGAAAAGCTCGAAGTTGAGAACTCTCTCTTGAAAAGTCAAGTTGAAGATCTTAGGAACACGTTGGAAAGGTTCACTTCGGATCCAAAGGACTTGACCTCCTACTTGGATCTCAAAGGGCCGTGTACAACAAGGCTGGACTAGGGTTTAACTCAAACACGACTAATAGGTCGTATATGTCGATTGTAAGTCGACATAGGAAACATGTCCAAGCATGGGTCCCTAAGAACTTTTTGATTTCAACTCTAGGATCCAACCCATACTGGGTTCCCAAGGACCAAATCCACTATGTGGATAGACCGAACCGATTCAACTGTCTAGGGGGAGCCAGTACAAAACATGTTTGTGCTTTAACTTAGAAATTGCATGCTTAGAATTTTTTTTAAAACTTGTGAACTCACTTAGAACACGTACATAACCAACTAAAATCCTTCGAAAAGATTTAGCCTCGGGGAGCCTCTTTTCAAAAATAACCAGTTAGACTAGGAAATAGTCTTAGGTGAGTCAAGTCATCATTTTCTTGAAAATGGCTTTGTCTAAGGAAGTGGTCGATGATCCGATAAAAGAAGGCCCCTGTGCCTCGCCACGACCTGGAAGCCATGATCTTGAAAAGGTAAACTTGACAAGCCTAGGGTCAAATCCAAATCTAACATAAAATTACTTGAACCTAAATGCACTTAATCAACTTAATTGGAAGTCATCTCACAAAAAACACATAAGTATAACATGCTTGATCATATAGACACAGGTGAGATGACCTAGGTTTAACAACTTACAACCAATATTTAAAAAAAAAAAAATCTAACATCCAATCCAACCACCTTGTGTGTAGGATCAATGGATGTTGGACAGCGGTTGCTCCCGACACATGACCGGGGATCAACTCAAATTCACGAAGCTTCGATTCAAACGACAAGGATCGGTAGCCTTTGGGAATAACGGCAAGCTCAAAATCATCGGATCAGGTGATATCGATCTTAACTCGAATTTTGTTATTAAAAATGTATTACTTGTAGAAAATTTTGAATATAACCTGCTTAGCGTAAGCCAATTATGTGACAATAACTATAAGGTCGTATTTTTAGAAAATGAATGTGTAATTAAAACAAATAAAACAGCTAATACAATACTCAAAGGAACTAGGACAAATAACATTTATACAATTAACTTAATCAAATCCTCAGCCAAATGTCTTATGACACAGGAAGAGGAATCATGGTTGTGGCACCGACGACTCGGTCACTCGCACCCAAGACTCGTCCACAAGATGAGTCAGAGTGGCTTAGTCAGAGGCTTACCCAACCTCAACAATTTGGTTAATAAAATCTGTAATGCTTGTCAACAAGGAAAACAACCTAGGACACAACACAAGTTAACTAACCAAGAACGAACCTCAAGTGTACTTGAGCTCATGCATATGGATCTATTCGATTCACATGGAGCCAAGTCACTCAATAGAAGTCAATATTGCTTAGTCATAATTGACGACTACTCCAGGTTTACCTGGGTTAGGTTCATCAAACATAAAAATGATACCCTAGATCAATTAATCAATCTATTCAAATTAATCGAGAATCAAAAAAACCTTAAGGTTAAAAGACTTAGAAGCGATCATGGTGGTGAATTCGAAAATCAAAGGTTCACCGACTCAGTAACCTAAACGGATACCACCATGAATTCTCTTGCCCTAGGACCCCTCAACAAAATGGCCTAGTGGAGCGGAAAAACCGAACTCTACAAGAAGCCGCTAGGACCATGTTGAACGAATACGACCTACCTGATAGGTTTTAGGCGTCGCTAGCACGGGCTTATGTCCAAGAATAGGATCCTTATGGTAAAGAGGCACCTTAAGACCTCGTGAGATTTATCACAATAAAGTACCCAACATCAAGTACTTTAGGGTATTTGGATGTAAAGTACATATCTTAAACACTAAGAACCACCTAGGGAAATTCAAATCCAAAACCTCCACCGGAATCTTCTTAGGATACTCAACCACGAGTAGGGCCTATAGGGTATATAACCACGATACCCTTAAAGTCGAAGAGACTATTAATGTAGTGTTCGATGAAGTACCCGAACCTACAAAACCCTTAATGACCCCAAGTGTTGAGCCCACTGATACCAAACTCGTCTCCGACCCTGAGATCGAGTCTAATCCACATCAACCAACTTCTCTTGTCGACCAAGTGACAAGTGATCCGAGTCAAACTAGTGTTCAACCAAGTCACCCTATTGATCAAGCATTAGGTGACACAAACCCAACCCAATCTAGGATTCAGACTAACCACCCTATCGATCAAGTGATAGGAGATCCTAATCTAGGAGTTCGAACTAGAGCATCTTATAGGAACCTTAGTCAAATTTCCTTAATTTCAAAGATAGAACCCAAATCAATTGAACAAGCTCTTCTTGATCCCGATTGGATTATTGCAATGCAAGAAGAGCTAGCTCAATTTACTAGGAATGAAGTGTGGGAATTAGTACCACAACCTAAAGACAAAACGATAATTGGAACAAGGTGGGTGTTTCGAAATAAGCTTGATGATAAAGGTGAAGTAGTTAGAAACAAGGCTAGGTTAGTCGCCAAAGGGTTTAGTCAAGTCGAAGGCTTAGATTACGACGAAACCTATGCCCTAGTAGCTAGACTCGAATCCATTCAAATGTTGCTAGCTTATGCCGCACATCGAGGATTTAAGCTGTTTCAAATGGATGTTAAGTCGGCATTCCTAAATGGATACATTAAAGAAGAAGTTTATGTTAGCCAACCCCCCGGATTCGAAAATCTAGATAAACCCGACCATGTTCTAAAACTTAAGAAAGCTCTCTATGTACTTAAACAAGCTCCTCAAGCTTGGTATGAGAGACTTTCAATCCATCTTAAGTCAAAAGGGTTTAACCAAGGCTTAGTTGACCCAACTCTCTTCGTAAAAACCTTAGGTAAAGAAATATTCATAGCTCAAATTTACGTAGACGATATAATTTTTGGAACCTCTAACTCAGCCTTACTAAATGAGTTCGTTTCACTCATGGAAAGTGAGTTCGAAATGAACTTGGTAGGCGAGTTAAGTTTCTTTTTAGGTCTACAAATTAAACAAACTAAGGATGATATATACCTATATCAACAAAAATACACTAAGGAGTTAATTAAAAGATTTGGAATGCAAGACGCTAAGATAATAAACACCCCAATGGCGATTAATGTTAACATAGGAGAAGACCTAGAAAGTAAGTCCATTGACTTAAAGTACTATAGGAGCGCGATAGGAAGTCTCCTATACTTAACTGCGAGTCGACCCGACATCCTATTCGCAGTAAGTATGTGCGCCAGGTTTCAAACCTATGCTAAGGAGTCTCACCTAACCCTAATTAAGCGTATCCTTAGATATCTTAAGGGTACACTTAACGTTGGTATTTGGTACCCTAGATCTACGGAGTTCGAACTAATCGGCTACTCTGATTCGGATTATGCCGGTAGTAAACTCGATAGAAAGAGCACGAGTGGTTGTTGTCAACTACTCGGCTCGAGTCTAGTGAGTTGGTGCAGTAGGAAGCAACATTGTGTTGCCTTATCTACCACCGAAGCCGAATACGTTGCGATGGGTGAGTGTGTAACTCAGCTTCTTTGGATGAAGCACACTCTCCGAGACTTTAGGTTGGACTTCACCAAAACTAAAATTTTTGTAGACAACATAAGTTCAATAAATCTAACTAAGAACCCTATATGCCATTCAAGGACAAAGCATATAGAGGTAAAACACCATTTCATTCGAGAAGATGTAGCCAACGGCTCCATACAACTCAAATATGTTGACTCGAAGTCTAACCTAGCAGACCTATTTACTAAACCACTACCCGAAGCTGAATTTAGTCTCTTGAGACGAAAATTGGGCTTGTGCATAATAGAATAGGTTAGCAAAAGTTTTCAAATGCTATTTTCAAAATTTTATTTTCGAATTTTATTTTTCTCATTTTTTTTCTTTATGCAAATGGAAGTTTAGGACTTCCCCTAGATATCATGATCCTATAGATTTAAGGAGCCAACACATCTCACAACACATAGGGTTAATGTGTTTGTGTATTAAGCCACCTAAAACGACGTGAGATGTTAGGACCCTACTCCAGGTTCCAAGATGTAGATCAAGTGCGTCAATATGAACCTCGGAGTATAAATATGCAACTAATATTAACCAACTCTAATCAGGACTTGTTGATAATATCATTTCAATCAAGTCAAACTAGAGTTGAACATTTAGATGAATTATTTTCACATACTATTTTAAAAATCATCATGCTTGGACTTAGGGTTTTCTAAAAACACCCCCACTTTTTCATTGATTTATGTCAAAAGGGGGAGAAAAGGCCAAAGTTAAGGTTCAATAAATTCAAATTTTTGAATTTGATAACTTAACTTAAAACTTTGATTCTGGCCTAAGTTAAGGGGGAGTAAGGTTTAGGTTTGCCAAAGTTAAGGTTCAATAAATTCAAATTTTTGAATTTGATAACTTAACTTAAAACTTTGATTCTGGCCTAAGTTAAGGGGGAGTAAGGTTTATGTTTCAACTCTTCGGAATTGAAAACTTTAAAGGCCCAAGTTAAGAAATCAAAAGTTAAACCTTTTGAATAATTAACCTTTTGACTTAACTTTTGATTACTTAACTTGCACTTATTTTTGACTCTAAGGAGCCTAAGTTAAGTAATGCCATTTACTTAACTCGTTATCTTTTGTGTTTGGAGAACTAAAAGTCTTTTTCAAGTACTCACCCTCGGTCAAGGGGGAGGGTTCCTCTAAGGGGAGAACTTGAGAAATATTTTTACTACTCCTACTTTTGCTTCATGTCTTTACTGTTTCATGCACTTATTTTCCTTAACTTTGTGTGTTTTTTCCATATATCAAAAAGGGGGAGATTGTTGGTGCAGTGAGGGACCGAAATCGAACCTGTGTTTTGATTATAACAAAGACACAAGGTTAAGTCTATTTTGTTATCTCATGAGTCTACTTGAGTGTGTAGAAACAGGTTAAGCTTGAGTTGGAGATCTGCGACACAGTAAGTGAAAGGTAAGACTCGTGTCAAGCGGCGTAAGTGGTCGGATCCTCCGTTTAGGAGTTGATCTTAGGCGACAATCCGACCCAAAACTTTCCATGAAAGTCTAAGTCGAGATCGGATGGTTAGAAACCATCTAAATCCATCACATTTAATATTTCTACATATTGCTTTGAGCTAACCCTTGTTTGAATTCGAAGTTACTCTAATTCGAATTAAAATTAGAATTCGAATTTATTCGAATTCGAATTAAAATTAGAACTTGAATTGAAATAAAATTAAATAACTAAAGTATCCTGAAAATGGGCAAAAGGAACTAAAAGCAAGGTGGCAACTTATCCCCCAAATCTTGGTGAGGTGGCCGGTCAAAAGCAAGGTGGAAACTTATCCCTCAATTGGTGGTGAGGTGGCCGGATCTCAAGTGGGCGGACAAGGCTTCAAATAGAGGGGGGTGCTTCACATCTTAGATACAACAATTATTACAAAGCTCTCAAACGCCTCCACAACGCCGCTCTTCTACGACGACGCTACTACAACGAAGTGCTGCCAACACGAAGCTTCACCGTTAAAGTGTTGGTAATCATTTTAGTCGATTAATTTAAGTTGTGTTTTTCGAGCTTTTATATCAAAAAGGAGAGAGGGGCTTGTCTCTCATCCTTATGTTTTTGTCGAAAGTTTTGTAATCGTAACTCCTACCTCCAACGAGGAGGAGTGTTTTAGTGATTGCCCTCCGTACGTGGTCTAGGACCATTAGGGCCTTGGATTAGCAGCCGGTTGGCTGTGAACCAAGTAAAACTCCTTGTGTCCATCTCTTTTTCGCTGCGTTTATCTCTCACTTATCGTTTTTACAACAAAAGAAAAGAAAAACCGTTTTGCGCTATTCACCCCCCCTCTAGCGCTCATTTCGATCCTACAGTGGATTGCCCGGATCGTTTCCCAACGAGTGTAATCGACAGAATAGTAAACTTAGGATTTCTAATTATTGCTTTGGATTTT
The DNA here is from genome assembly GCA_025175895.1 of Wurfbainia villosa. Taxonomy (NCBI): domain Eukaryota; kingdom Viridiplantae; phylum Streptophyta; class Magnoliopsida; order Zingiberales; family Zingiberaceae; genus Wurfbainia; species Wurfbainia villosa. The sequence goes on from CM045990.1 coordinate 98,672,992, forward strand.
CTATTGAAGATTGGGGGTTTGGGTTTTTGAGCTCTAACCTACGACTGCAAGGTAATTAAAACTTTAAACTAAAATGCAACTAAATCAAACAAAGCAGGAATTAAAGCAATAAAAAATGAAAGAGGAACTAATCTAATTAACCCAAGATAGGCTCGGTGAATGAACAAGGTCCTCCGGCAAAGTCCAAAGAAGCTTGATCGAGACTCTGCAAACGACAGTGGATGTGGGATGGTACAAACTCCTAAATCCAGTAGCTCAATTAGCTTCTCCCACATCTCCTTGGCACTTAGGCATTCTCCAATTCGGTTGATCTCTTGTTGGGGAAGCACATTGAAAAGATGATGCTTGGCTTTTGAGTTTGCAAGGTGCTCTTCCCTTTGCTTTTTAGTCCACCTAGATTTCTCTATTGACTTTCCTTCTTCATCCCTAGGCAAAACGAAATCGGATTCCATTGTAATCATAATATCAAAATCCGTTTCGAAAAATACCTCCATTCTCTTTTTCCACCAAGAGAATTCGCCGTCGAACTTCGGTGGGTGGATGTTGGAGCCGGCCATTTTGAATGTTGCTTGTTGTGGCGGTTAGTCCTCGACAAGATTTCCTTGGCTCTGATACCACTTGTAGGGGATCGAACGACCGGCTAGAGGGGGGTGAATAGCCCTCTTACGATGGATGTCGGTATTTGCTCGTCTACAAAGAGATTAGCGCAATGGAAACAATAAAGCAAGACAAGCAAATAGAAATACAAGAAATCAAACGCTAACAAGATGGTGTAACGTGGTTCACGACTACGCTGCTAATCCACGATCCCCGATTCGTCCCGGTGAATCACTCCGCCAAAACCAATCCAGTAATGGTCTCTCCTTTGCACCAAGCTTGGTGGAGGTAACCTTTACAACCAAGATATCTCTTCTTACAATAAGATTGAAGTAAAGACAAGTAAGAAGAGTTTAAAGCTTCTGGGGCACTAGGAAGATCACTTAGAGCATAAGCATTAGCCTCTCAAAGGCTCACACCCTCTCTTTTTATAGAGAGGGCTGATTTCTTCCCGTTGGCCGCCACCAGTCGACTGCTGTCCTTGGCAGTCGACTGCCGTCACTACAACGGCCTCCGAACACGTCGGATCCCGACCGTTGTAGTCCAATGAAACACTTGGCAGTTGACTGATGGACCTCACCGATTTGATCGGCCGCATGTAGTCGACCGCCTACGGCCACGAGTTGTTTTGCCGCGAGACATCCTCGCAGCGATCATTATTCCATGGCGATTGTCGGGTATAAACCCATCACGATCGGATACGGTCGAACCCACTTGACAGGCGATGATCGCCATTCCATGGCATCGTGATCGTGTCGAAATCCCATCCAACACATAGCCAAATGGCCAAGTTTCACTTAAGAGCTACTACCCCTTTCCGGGTTACATTCGCTCACTCTCATTCCTCGGAGTCCCTCGCCTTCGAAGTTATCTTTGTCCGGCTACGTCCCTCGGATGTGCCAAGCGCACGGCTCTGCAGCGCCATCCTTCGCGTCTCGCCCTGAAGTCTACTTCCTCCGGCTTCACTCCAAGCTCCTCGTCCGGCGGTCCCTCGGATGCTCCAAGCGCACGACTTTCGCAAAGCCATTCTTCACCGACTCAAGGACCGAGTCATGAGTTGTGAAACTTGCCACGGCTCCATGTGCGAATTACTAAGCCCTGCAAGACTCCAACGCACATATCAAATCAACATAATACACTAACTTAAACCCTTTTCCACACACATCAAAACCTTATCATGGCAAGAGATTGCCCTAACAATCTCCCCCTTTTTGATGTGTGGCAATCCGTTTAAGTTAGGTAAAAACATTTGATATAAATTCTAAGGTAAGAAAGCATGTAAACATAAACATGATATAACAACATGCAACTCCCCCTTAATCCATGAAACTCTCTCTACAAATTCTCCCCCTATCATAATTTACTTAAACACAATTATTTCTCCTCCTTTGACACCATCAAAAAGATTAATACTAAGTTATAAACCCATGGAATCAAGTCTAATAGAAGGAAAATACCAAAAACATGTTCAAAATCTAAAATAAAAAAATATTAGACTATTTTTCAGGTGAGCAGTCGACTACTATCAGTATGGCAGTCGACTGGCACAATGGTTTCCGAAATTCTGATTTTCTGGGTGAATTTCAGAAATGCATTAAAAATTCTAGAAAATTCAAAAAATCATGAAATTTGGGGAACATATTTCTTGTAAGATTCTTTATCAGTAAAAAATAGGTCTTCATGAAAAATTATTATATTTTCACGTATTTGCCAAAAATCCAAAAGCTTTAAAAACTACTAGGTTTTTGATTATGATAGTATCCATTTTAACACCTAGTTTCAGTTTGAATTGTTTCAAAAACATGAATACACATATTTTAAGGTAAAAAATTGTTTTGAAAACATATGAAATATCCAACCATGATCTTTGGGCAATATGCCTATGAATTAAACATAAGCCTTCCCCATGATTGGTCTATTATTGCTATTTTGATACCTTAAATGACCATCTAAATGCCATAGGCATTAGTGGACATTTGTATCATCCTAACATCTCACTCATGCTAAGTTTTCAATCAAAGTAGCCTATGGTGAGTGTGAGATGCATCCTAGAGGTATTTGTATATACTTAACCATTATATTCATGCAATTATATCAAGGTTAAGTATCATCCTAACAATCCACATGATCATAAAGACATATATGACTTAATTTTACATTATGATCATGAAACACATGTATTCATTGAATTGTTATCATGCATTAGGTATTATGTCATGATAATAAGCAAAATATCACCTAAGGCATGATTTAAACCCTATTTCTTATGATTATGTGCCAAATATCAAAATCATAAATCATGATAGCAAACATACATAGCAATTACATTAATTATCATGATTTAAACATTATTAACTATTTATAGGCACGTTATCATCACCTAATACTATTTAAAAATGTTGTCCCGCCATCCTAAGTCAACCAAAATATGATATAGGTCAATTGCATATGGTTGACTACCTTAGGGTTTTCCTAACCCTTAAGGATGGATTTTGGAACCCAAAATAAGTTCTTGCCTATGGGGTTCACTAGATACTCCTTAGGAATCCATTTCCTAGCTATTACCTTCTTTTTATCTTGTCCCCTAGCAATTAGGCATTTATAGGCCTTTTCATTTTTCTTTTCTTTATAACCTAGGCCTTTCTTATTAAAACTTGCCCTTTGGCTCCCAATTACCATATTCAATGTGTTGAAGCCAATTGTGAATTTTTCTAGAGCTTTTGTCAAATAGTCTACCTTTTCCCTTAAAGCCCTATTTTCATCCATGCATGCATCACTAACATTAAATGGCATATATTCATGTGAGCATGCATCATTTAAGCTAGAAGAAATATTTTCATTTTCATTTAAGCATGCTTTTTCTAGTTTATTTTCTAGATCCTTAATTTGATCTAGCATGCTTTTGTTCTTTTTCTTGGCTCTAAACAAATCCTTAGTAAGACTAGAAATCATAGAAACTATTTTCTTGGGAGTTAGATTAGTTACCATAGTTTCCATGTCCTCTTCTTCTTCTTTGGATGAGGAGGTAGAGGAGGCTCCCCCTTCATTTGAGCTCTCTCCACTTGAGCTTGATCCTTCATTTTCGGTGGAGGAGCAATCCAAGTCATCAAAGGCCATTAAGGCCGGTGGTGACAAAAGGCATTCTCCTCTTCCGATGATGAAGAGGATGAGGATGGATCATCCCAAGTCCTTGCCTTGAGAGCTTTGGCCTTTCCCTTTTCCTTTGTCTTCTTCTCCTCTTTCTTCTTGCTCCCCTTTTTCTTCTTCTTTTCTTCTTTCTTCTTCCTCTCTTCTTTGCTCTTGTTTAGGAGAGGACAATTGTCCCTTATGTGTCCCTCTCCTTGGCAATTGTAGCAAATGATTTTCCCCCTTGGTCTTCTACTCCTATCATTGGATTTATTAAAATGAAAACCCTTTAAAGCACGCCTTACCCTCCTTAACATATACGCTTCTTCCGTGCTATCCATGGAGAAGGAGGAAGAGGCTTCATCATCGGAGGAGGAGGGGATCTCTATCTTCTTCTTCCCCTTATTTGCCATCAATGCTACTCCCCTTGAAGGTTGGATTCTAGGCTCTTCTTGTATACCTTCAAGCCTTGTTTCGTGGAGCTCCATTGTTGAGAAGAATTCCTCCAAGGTGCTTACTTCTAAGTTCTTGGAGATATAAAATGAGTCCACCATGGAGCTCCACTTTGAGGACCGGGGAAAGGCATCTATGGCCTTCATTACCATATCTCGGTTGGAGAGCTTTTCACCTACATTTGACAAACCGGTTATAATTTCCTTGAAACGAGAATGTAAGAAAATTACCTTTTCTCCCTTTTCTAGTTTAATGTTGTTGAGTTGGGAGTGAAGGAGTTCTCTCCTTGCTAGCTTCGCCTCGGATGTGCCTTCATGAAGCTCAATTAGCTTCTCCCACATCTCCTTGGCACTTAGGCATTCTCCAATTCGGTTGATCTCTTGTTGGGGAAGCACATTGAAATGATGATGCTTGGCTTTTGAGTTTGCAAGGTGCTCTTCCCTTTGCTTTTTAGTCCACCTAGATTTCTCTATTGGCTTTCTTTCTTCATCCTTAGGCAAAACGAAACCGGATTCCATTGTAATCATAATATCAAAATCCGTTTCGAAAAATACCTCCATTCTCTTTTTCCACCAAGAGAATTCGCCGTCGAACTTCGATGGGTGGATGTTGGAGCTGGCCATTTTGAATGTTGCTTGTTGTGACAGTTAGTCCTCGACAAGCTTTCCTTGGCTCTGATACCACTTGTAGGGGATCGAACGGCCAGCTAGAGGGGGGTAAATAGCCCTCTTACGATGGATGTCGGTATTTGCTCGTCTACAAAGAGATTAGCCCAACGGAAACAATAAAGCAAGACAAGAAAATATAAATACAAGAAATCAAACGCTAACAAGATGGTGTAACGTGGTTCACGGCTACGCCGCTAATCCACGGTCCCCGATTCGTCCTCGGTGAATCACTCCGCCAAAACCAATCCACTAATGGTCTCTCCTTTGCACCAAGCTAGGTGGAGGTAACCTTTACAACCAAGACCACTCTTCTTACAATAAGATTGAAGTAAAGACAAGTAAGAAGAGTTTAAAGATTGTGGGGCACTAGGAAGATCACTTAGAGCATAAGCATTAGCCTCTCAAAGGCTCACACCCTCTCTTTTTATAGAGAGGGCTGATTTCTTCCCGTTGGCCGCCACCGATCATTGCGCCCTTGGCGATGGCATTGCCGCTACTAGCGACCTCCGAACACGTCGGATCCCGACCATTGTAGTCCAATGGAACACTTGGCGATCGGTGATGGACCTCACCGATCGGCTTGCGCCTCCCGTAGTCGTTGCCTGGTCGGCTCTGGCGGTTGTGCCGCGACATCCTCTGGCAGCGATCGCCATTCCATGTGGCGATCATTCGACATAAACCCATCGATCGGATACCGGTCGAACCCGACACTTAGCCAAATGGAAAAGTTTCACCTAAGAGCTACTACCCCTTCCCGGGTTACATTCGCTCACTCTCATTCCTCGGAGTCCGTCGCCTTCGAAGTTATCTTCGTCCGACTACGTCCCTCGGATGAGCCAAGTGCACGACTCTGCAGCGCCATCCTTCGCGTCTCGCCCTGAAGTCTACTTCCTCCGACTTCACTCCAAGCTCCTCGTCCGACGGTCTCTCGGATGCTCCAAGCACACGGTTTCTGCAAAGCCATCCTTCACCGACTCAAGGACCGAGTCATGAGTTGTGAAACTCACCACGGCTCCATGTGCGAATTACTAAGCCCTGCAAGACTTCAACGCACATATCAAATCAATATAACACACTAACTTAAACCCTTTTCCACACACATCAAAACCTTATAATGGCAAGAGATTTCCGTAACACAAGGTCCTCCGGCTAAGTCCAACGAAGCTTGACCGAGACTCTGCAAACGACAGTGGATGCGGGATGGTACAAACTCCTAAATCCAGTAGTTTAATGGATGCTCCAAACTCTCACGGATCCAGTTGAGCTCGAAGAAGTGTCGTCGGGGCGGACTGCTCCTCGAATCCGAAAGAGAAGGTGGATGAGCTACGGAGATGGAGGACGCCGCCGAAATCTCTCAAGGAAGCGGTTCCTCCTCGAATCCGTGGAGGAAAATTGGATGGACGCAAGGTGGAGGTGTTGGAATGTATACTGAAAGCCTAGCTCTTTTGTATGAAAATTTTTATTTTGAAATAAGAATCACATGATCATTTTTTGTACTTTATATTTATTATATGTGTGCATATTGTCTAATACTTTACATTGTAGATAACACGGTACTTGGTGTGGCACAGAAGATCATGTTATCAGTCCCTTGTAGAATATAAGTAGAGGCTCACAACCAAGATGGTTTTGGATAAACCATTGGCATGGTTGTAGTGTAGCTTGGTATTGGTTTGTCTTGAACATAGAGTTACACTAGTACACTTAGGTGTATTGAGCAGGACCGACATAGAGGTGATTCAATTTATTGCTGACTACATAATTGAATTGGACCTCGGATATTATGTTGTACATGCTCTTAATCCCGATATAATAACGGGCACATGTACTTAGTATTTATTTCTTTGATTTACCAAAGGGTGAGATTTAAATGGATTAAATCAATATTCCCGGTAAGTTGGGAAATGATATTATTTACATGGTGTGTCGTTAATTATAGGAGAAAACTGTGTCCTATATATTAGGTTGATGATGTCCCCTTGAGGAGCTCATAAGGTTCATCATGTAAACCCTGCAGGTTGACTTAGTCAACATGATGATAAGGTTGAGTGGTACTACTCGAGGAGTTAGATGTTAATTGATTGATGGTCAGTAAATCAATTAATTGATGGACATTCGATATCTTAAACACGGGGAGATGGATGTACAAATAATGTATGGAGCCCATATTAATTTATGGGGGTTGGTGAGGTAATTCAATGATGATCCTCTAGTGGAATGGAACATCATTGATTGATCGAGTTTGTGTGGTTCTGATCCATCGGGTGACCAAGATGCAACTCCTCCTCATGGTCCCTATCGTAGCCTATTAAAACCTCATGGAGCCTAGATCCAATGATGGAAAACAAAACTCTAGATTCGACGGTGGAGATTAAATATCTAGATCCGACGGTTGAGATTAAATCTCTAGATCCGATAGTTGAGATTAAATCCCTAGATCCGACGGTGGAGATTAAATCTCTAGATCCGACGGTTGAGATTAAATCTCTAGATCCGACGATTGAGATTAAATCCCTAGATCCGACGGTGGAGATTAAATCTCTAGATCCGACGGTTGAGATTAAATCTATAGAACCGACGGTTGAGATTAAATCCCTAGAACCAACGGTGGAGATTAAAACAAGGCTTAAGCCTAACTCTATAAAAGGGGGCTTAAGGTGGGCGGCAAGAAGGTTGGTTGTTTTTTGGAGATTAGGGTTTTGCCTATCATTAGCTTGGGCGGCAAGAAATCCTAGGGAGGTTAGGGTTTGGTTGGGCGGCTAGGGTTTGGAAGGTGGAGTGGGCGGCATCAATAGGAGAGGTTCTCTTTTTCTTCCTAAGGGGTTGCCAACACCTATCTCTATTCCCTCTACCTTGGTCGGGGCTCAACCTATTCCTCTTCTCCTCTTCACTCCATCTTGGCCGGCGGCACTAGGAGCTAGGGATTGTTCCCTTGTTTGGCCATCTTGTTCTCTCTTTTCTTGGGGCCGGCGGCATCAAGCCTTTGTGGCTTGCTGGTTGGCTCAAGCAAGAAGGGAAGAAGAGTTCTTCTTTCTTTTGATTGAAGAAGATCTAGGAAGCTTCAACTTGTGGAGGATCTTCGCCCACACGAAGTCTACAAGGAGGTTAGGACATACGATAGAAGATCGAGAGGTATAAAAGTTTTATAAGTTTTATTATTGATCTTTGCATGTTCTTATTAATATGTTTGTATGTGTTGATTATACATCTCTACATCCATACGTATTTGTATAATCATGGACCCCGAAGATAAACACAAAAATCGACGATCCGTCCGTCGTCTCTTCCGCGGCTAACCGAGTTGAAGAGTTTTGTTGCTTGAACAACTAGTTTGTTCAAGCGATCGCTCAAGTCGTTAGCACGACAATGAATTAGTTGAACTTGGGAAACTCATCCCATCCGGATTAGTTTTCATTAGTGAAAATTTTAATCTGGGGACATGGGAGACAACGAGCCTCCGAGCATGCCATCAAAATGGTATCAGAGCCAGGGTTTCCAGTTTTGTGTGTTTTGGATTCGGTTACTTTCATGCACTTATCATATATTGTATATGTCGAATGATAGTAGGATGTGCGTAGGATAACTTTTTGGTTGCAGGCATAAGTTCCAACTATTATGGCTATATATGTGTGTATGTGATTGCATGTGTGTGTGATTGTATATTATTTGAATCCTCGAGGTTGACGATGCTAAATTAGTATTTATTTTTTGTAATTAAATACGACATTGTTTAGCCACTCATTTTAGTTTACTTTCGATCTAGATTATTTGTACACTCCTTCGTGGAGTATAGGATCGATGGATGTAAATTAAAATAGTTTATCTTGGCTCGGATCTCTTTGGTGACTTGCGCATGGGAAAAGGTGGAGCGGACGAGGTGGCGACACGACGGGATGTATATTGGAGAACAATGCCATAATAATTGGGAAAATTCTGATTTTTTCCATATTTATTGCTGATTTGTTTTATATGCATGTTGTGTGTGCTTGAAAATTCCTCACTGTGAATTTACTAAGTGGGAGAGGGACATTTTAATTAATTCCCGCGGCCTCCATTACAATTTGACATGTGATGCAACAAACTTGTGCGTCGGCTCTGAGTGCCTTCCTCCCCATCGGATGAGTTTGTTTGTGGATCACTAGGTCAAATAATGGTTATAGGAAATTATTTAGGAGCTTGTGTACTTCCCCATCGGTAAGGCACATAATCCGAGATAATTCCCTTAGTATCGTGTAATGGTGCACACTTAGATGCAAATAAAAAGTATCCTCCCCATCGGAGTCACTGCTTTTATTTGTAGGGCCAAAGAGGAACCGACTATTAATTTTATTTGTCAAAAAGTAAGGTTGATAAGATAATAAAATTAATGGGTTAAACCTCCTCTTACAAATGTAGAATTCGTATACGTCCACACTATCGTGGCATGCGATATTCTCGGTGTTTTGAGGTGTTGGTTGATTTTGAAATTTTAATGTTTGAGGAATCAATGATATTTGAAATCTAATATTTTGATCATTGTGATTCTTAGGTTTTTTCAAATGGCTTTCAACCCACTTGCTGTGATATTGAAAGAAAATAAACTTACTGGAACAAATTATATTGATTGAAAAAGAAATTTGGATATTGTCTTAACTGCAGAGGAGTACAAATTTGTACTCTTCGAGGTCTGTCCTCCTAAGCCCACCGATGACTCTGATGAAAAGGAGAAAGAGAGTTATAAGAAATGGATCAAGGCAGATGAGATGACACGGTGTTACATTTTGGCATCTATGTCAAATGTGCTGCAACATCAGCATCAGGCCATGGCCACGGCTTATGACATGATGCTCAATCTCAAGGAACTTTTCGAACATCAGAGTAGGGCGGCCAGACAGGAGGCTATGAGGAACTTGATGACGACCACCATGATCGAGGGAACACCCGTCAGAGACCATGTTCTCAAGATGAAGGCTCATCTAAATGAGATGGAAGTCCTCGGAGCTGAGATCGATGGGGAAACCCAGGTCGATATCATTCTCCAGTCTCTGCCTAGGAGTTTTGAGCAGTTCCGCCTCAACTACAACATGAACAAGAGGTTGTATTCATTGGCGGAGCTTCTGACAGAACTCCAGGCGGCAGAGGGGCTTTTTTGTCAAAGCGCTCAAGCCATGGTTGCTCAGAAGGTTTCTACTTCTAAACCGAAAGGGAAGAAGAAGAAGAAGCAAGGTGGAGCAAAGAAAATGGCAGCAGGACCTCAGGCAGGAGTGAAGAAGCCAAAAGGCAAATGCTTCACTTGCAAGCAAACTGGACATTTGAAGGCGGACTGTCCTCGCCGAAAGAACAAAGGTATATCTTCTTGTTTAGTTGTTGAAACATGTTTAGCGGTGTTATCTACCAGTACCTGGTGTGTAGATACAGGAGCCACTGATCATGTCTGCAATACTTTGCAGGGTTCCAGAAAACCCGACGATTAGCTGAGGGAGAGATTACCGTCTTCATGGGCAATGCTTCAAAGGTGGCGGCTATTGCAGTGGGAGATATTTATTTATCTTTTGATAGGAATAAAGTTTTGGTTTTGAGAAATTGTCTTTATGTACCTACTTTTAGAAAGAATCTGTTAGGGCAATCTCTTGCCATGATTAGGTTTTGATGTGTGTGGAAAAGGGTTTAAGTTAGCGTGTTAGTGTGATTTGATATGTGCGTTGGAGTCTTGCAGGGCTTAGTAATTCGCACATGGAGCCGTGGCGAGTTTCACAACTCATGACTTGGTCCTTGAGTCAGTGAAGGATGGCTTTGCAGAAGCCGTGCGCTTGGAGCATCCGAGGGACCGCCGGACGAGGAGCTTGGAGTGAAGCCAGAGGAAATAGACTTCGAGGCAAGAGACGCGAAGGAGCATTGCAGAGTCGTGCGCCTGATGTTGTCGAGGGACGTGGCCGAGGATGAAGATAACTTCGAAGGCGAGGGACTCCGAGAGATGAGAGTGAGCGAATGTAACCTGGGAAGGGGTAGTAGCTCTTAGGTGAAACTTGGCCATTTGGCTAAGTGTCAGATGGGATTTCCCGACACCAGTCGACTGCCATGTAATGGCAGTCGACTGCTTTGAGTTGAACGTGGTTCGACTGGTATTCAACTGAGTGTTTTGAGGCCAACAGTCGACTGCCAAGACCATCAGTCGACTGCTAAAGGCAGCAGTCGACTGGTCGAAAGGGTTTGGCCACAAAACCGCTCGTAGCCGATTGGGCAGTCGACTATGGAGGAAGCAGTCGACTGATGAGGTCCATCAGTCGACTGCCAAGTGTTCCGTTGGACTACAACGGTCGAGATTCAATGTGTTCGAAGACCGTTGTAGTGGCGGCAGTCAACTGCCAAGGGCAGTAGTCGACTGGTGGCGGCCAACGGGAAGAAAAGCCTCCTCTCTATAAAAAGAGAGGGTGTGGAGCTTTGGGGGGCTAATGCTCTTACTCCAAACGACCATCCAAGTCCCCCACAAGCTTTAAAGTCTTCTTACTTGCTTTTACTTCATTCTTATTGTAAGAAGAGTGATCTTGATTGTAAAGGTTATCTCCACCTAGCTTGGTGCAAAGGAGAGACCAATAGTGGATTGGTTTTGGCAGAGTGATTCACCGAGGACGAATCGGGGACCGTCGATTAGTGGCATAGTCGTGAACCACGGTATACTATTGTGTTAGCATTTGTTTTCTTGTATTTGTATTTGGTTGTCTTTATTGTTTCCGTTGCGCTAATTAGTTTTGTAGACGAGCAAATATCGACATCCAACGATTGAGGGTTATTCACCCCCCTCTAGCCGGCCGTTTCGATCCCCAACAAGTGGTATCAGAGCCAAGGAAAGCTTGTCGAGGACTAACCGCCATAACAAGAAACATTCAAAATGGCCGGCTCCAACATCCACCCACCGAAGTTCGACGGCGAATTCTCTTGGTGGAAAAAGAGAATGGAGGTATTTTTCGAAACGGATTTTGATATTATGATTACAATGGAATCCGGTTTCGTTTTGCCTAGGGATGAAGAAGGGAAGCCAATAGAGAAATCTAGGTGGACCAAAAAGCAAAGGGAAGAGCACCTTGCAAACTCAAAAGCCAAGCATCGTCTTTTCAATGTGCTCCCCCAACAAGAGATCAACCGAATTGGAGAATGCCTAAGGGCCAAGGAGATGTGGGAGAAGCTAATTGAGCTTCATGAAGGCACATCCGAGGCGAAGCTAGCAAGGAGAGACCTCCTCCGCTCCCAACTCAACAACATTAAACTAGAAAAGGGAGAAAAGTTAATTTCCTTACATTCTCGTTTCAAGGAAATTATAACCGGTTTGTCAAGTGTAGGTGAGAAGCTATCAAACCGGGATATGGTTATGAAGGCTATAGATGCCTTTCCACGATCCTCAAAATGGAGCTCCATGGTGGACTCATTTTAAATTTCTAAGAACTTAGAAGTAAGCACCTTGGAGGAATTCTTCTCAACAATGGAGCTTCACGAAACAAGGCTTGAAGGAATACAAGAAGAGCCTAGAATCCAACCTTCAAGGTGTTAGAATGTATACTGAAAGCCTAGCTCTTTTCTGTATGAACATTTTATTTTGAAATAAGAATCACATGATCATTGTTTGCATTTTATATATTCATTATATATGTGTGCATATTGTCTAATATTCTACATTGTAGATAACATGGTGCTTGGTGTGGCACAGAAGATCATGTTATCAGTCCCTTGTAAAATATAAGTAGAGGCTCACAACCAAGATGGTTTTGGACAAACCATTGGCATGGTTGTAGTGTAGCTTGGTATTGTTTTATCTTGAACATAGAGTTACACTAGTACACTTAGGTGTATTGAGTAGGACCGACATAGAGGTGATTCAATTTAGTACTGACTACATAATTGAATCGGACCTCGGATATTATATTGTACATGCTCTTAATCCCGATATAATAACGGGCACATGTACTTAGTATTTATTTCTTTAATTTACCAGTGGGTGAGATTTAGATGGATTAAATCAATATGCCCGGTAAGTTGGGAAATAATATTATTTACATGGTGTGTCGTTGATTATAGGAGGAAACCGTGTCCTATATATTAGGTTGATGATGTCCCCTTGAGGAGCTCATAAGGTTCATCATGTAAACCCAGCTGGTTGACTTAGTCAACATGATGATAAGGTTGAGTGGTACTACTCGAGGAGTTAGATGTTAATTAATTGATGGTCAGTAAATCAATTAATTGACGGACATTCGATATCTTAAACACGGGGAGATTAATATACAAATAATATATGGAGCCCATATTGATTTATGGGGGTTGGTGAGGTAGTTGAATGATGATCCTCTAGTGGAATGGAACATCATTGATGGATTAAGTTTGTGTGGTTCCGATCCATCGGGTGGCCAAGACCCAACTCCTTATGGTCCCTATCGTAGCCTAATATAATCCTTGTGAAGTCTAGATCCAAGAATGTAAAACAAAACCTAGAACCAATGGTTAGGATTAAATCCCTAAGATCCGATGGAAAGGATGAAACCCTAGAACCAGCGGTTGGGATTAAATCCCTAAGATCCGATGGTTAGGATGAAACCCTAGAATCGACGGTTGAGATTAAATCCCTAGATCCGACGGTTGGGATAAAACCCTAGATCCAACGGTTGGGATGAAATCCTAGATCCGACGATTAGGATGAAATCCTAGATCCGACGGTTGAGATGAAACCCTAGATCCGACAGTTGGGATAAAACCCTAGATCCGACGGTGGAGGTTAAATCCCTAGATCCGACGGATGAGATTAAAGGAGGCCTAAGCCCTATTCTATAAATAGGTGCTTAGGGTTGGGCGGCAAGGATAAGATAAGGAGATTGGTTTTCGAATTAGGGTTAGGGTTTGGCTCATCTTCCATTGGGCGGCTAGGGTTTGGGCGGCTACAAGCTTGGGCGGCAAGCTAGGGTTTGGCCGGTCATCCCTCTCTTCTCCTCCTTGGTTTTGGGCGGTACTCTTCCCTTTTCCTTGCTCCTTGGCTGGCGGTTCTCCATCCATTGGTGGCGGCAATCATCTTCCTCCAATCTCTCCAAGGTGGCCGTGGTTTCCATTCATTTGGTGGCGCATCATCCACTGCTCCTTGGCGTGCAAATTCCCTAATTTGGTGGCCGATTCTAGATAGGAAAGGTATTTGTGTTTCTTCTCTTTGTTCGCAGCGGACAAGGTAGAGAAGAAAGCGATCTAGAAGGCTTCTACTCGTGGAGGAACTTCGTCCACACGTCGTCCACGAGAAGGATAGGACATACGATAGAAGATCGTAAGGTATAAAATTGTTTTTAACTTTATTTACAGATCTGAATATGTTCTTTAATATTTTGATTATGCATGTGTATGAATGGATATATATTGTATAATCATGGACCCGAAGACAAACACAAAACCGCGATCCATCAGTCGTCTTTTCATGCTAACCAACTAGAAGAGTTGTGTTGCTTGAACAACTAGTTTGTTCAAGTGACCACTCAAGTTGTTAGCACGACGACGAATAGGTTGTGCCAAGGAAGCTCATCCCATCCGGATTAAGTCTTTCATTAGTGAAAATTTTAATCCGGGGACATGGGAGCCAATGAGCCTCCGAAGTGACATCCCAACAATTGGTATCAGAGCCATGGTTTCCGGTTTTGTGTGTTTTGGATTCGGTTAATTTTTTATGCATTTTTCATATATTATATGTGCCGGATAATAGTAGGATATGCGTAGTTTAACTCTTTGGTTGCAGGCATAAGATCTGACTATTATGGCCATGTGTGTGTATGTGAATGGATGTGTGTAAAAATTTATTATTTGAATCCTCGGGGTTGATGAGGCTAGATTAGTATTTAATTTTTGTAATTAAATATGGCATTGTTTAGCCGCTCATTTTAGTTTACTTTCGATCTAGATTATTTGTACACTCCTTCGTGGAGTATAGGATCGATGGATGTAAATTAAAATGTTTTATCTCGGCTCGGAACTCTTTGGTGACTTGCGCACGGGAAAAGATGGAGCGGACGAGGTGGCGACACGACGGGATGCATATTGGAGGACAATGCCATAATAGTTGGAAAAATTCTGTTTTTTTCCATATTTATTGCTTATTTGTTTTATATGCATGTTGTGTGTGATTTAAAATTCCTCATTTGCAATTTACTAAGTGGGAGAGGGATATTTTAATTAATTCCCGCGGCCTCCATTACAATTTGACGTGTGATGCACAAACTTGTGTGTTGGCTCAGTGCCTTCCTCCTGGACGGGTTTGTTTGCGGATCACTAGGTCAAATAATGGTTATAGGAAATTATCTAGGAGCATGTGTACTTCCCACAGTGGTAAGGCACATAATCAAATAATTCCCTTAGTATCGTGTAATGGTGCACACTTAGATGCAAATGAAAGTATCCTCCCCATCGAGTCACGCTTTTATTTGTAGGGCCAAGAGGAACCAACTATTAATTTTATTTGTCAAAAAGTAAGGTTGACAAGATAATAAAATTAATGGGTAAAACCTCCTCTTACAAATGTAGGTTTCAGATATCGTCCACACAGTGGCATACACGAAATCTCGGTGTTTTGAGGTGTTGGTTGATTTCAGGATTTTATTGTTTTGAGGAATCAATAATATTTGAAATCTAATATTTTTGATCATTGTGATTTTTAGGATTTTCAAATGGCTTTCAACCCACTTGCTGTGATTTTAAAAGAAAACAAACTTACTGGTCCAAACTACATTGATTGGAAAAGAAACCTGGATATTGTCCTAACTGCGGAGGAGTACAAATTTGTACTCTTCAAGGTCTGTCCTCCTAAGCCCACCGATGACTCTGATGAAAAGGAGAAAGAACATTATAAGAAATGGGTTAAGGCAGATGAGATGGCGCGGTGTTACATTTTGGCATCTATGTCAAATGTGCTGCAACATCAGCATCAGGCCGTAGCCACTGCTTATGACATGATGTTCATTCTCAAGGAACTTTTCGGACATCAGAGTAGGGCGGCTAGGCAGGAGGCAATGAGAAACTTGATGACGACCACCATGGTCGAGGGAACACCCGTTAGGGATCATGTTCTCAAGATGATGGCTCATCTTAATGAGATGGAAGTCCTAGGAGCTGAGATCGATGGGGAAACCCAGGTCGATATCATTCTCCAGTCTCTGCCTAGGAGTTTTGAGCAGTTCCGCCTCAACTACAACATGAACAAGAGGTTGTATTCGTTGGCGGAGCTTCTGACAGAACTCCAGGCGGCAGAGGGGCTTTTTCGTCAGAGTTCTAAAGCCATGGTCACTCAGAAGGTTTCTTCCTCTAAATCGAAAGGTAAGAAGAAGAAGAAGCAAGGTGGAGCGAAGAAGGTGGCAACGGGACCTCAGGCAGGAGTGAAGAAGCCGAAAGGCAAGTGCTTCACTTGCAAGCAGACTGGACATTGGAAGGCGGACTGTCCTTGCCGAAAGAATAAAGGTATATCTTCTTGTTTAGTTGTTGAAACATGTTTAGCGGTGTTATCTACCAGTGCCTGGTGTGTAGATACAGGAGCCACTGATCATGTCTGCAATACTTTGCAGGGGTTCCAGGAAACCTGATGACTAGCTGAGGGAGAGATTACCGTCTTCATGGGCAATGCTTCAAAGGTGGCAGCTATAGCAGTGGGAGACGTTTATTTATCTTTTGATAGGAATAAATTTTTGGTTTTGAGAAATTGTCTTTATGTACCTACTTTTAGAAAGAATTTAATTTCATTTTCTAAATTATTTTTGGATGGATATTCTGTTTCTTTTAATGACAAGGTGGTTATAAAAAGGAATAGGTAGATTATCTGTTCTGGTACATTGGTTGGCAATTTATATACTATTGAACCAAAAACTCCCACGATGCAAATAGAAGTAAATAACTCATCTTCTAAATCTAATAAGAGAAAAGAACCTTCGCAAATGAACCAAACATATCTTTGGCATCTAAGGCTTGGTCATATTAACCTAAGTAGAATTCAAAGGTTGATAGCTGATGGACCTTTGGGTTCATTAGTGGTGGAGGATCTCCCAACCTGCGAATCTTGCTTGGAAGGTAAAATGACCAAGAGGCCTTTTAAGGCCAAGGGGTATAGAGCCGAAGATGTGTTAGAATTGGTTCATTCTGATTTGTGCGGTCCTATGTCTATCCAGGAAAGAGGTGGCTTTGAATACTTCATCTCATTTATAGATGATTATTCAAGGTATGGATACATTTACTTGATGCGCCGCAAGTCTGAATGCTTTGACAAGTTCAAAGAATTTAAGGCTGATGTGGAGAACCGTCAAGGTAAAAGTATCAAGACATTACGATCTGATCGTGGTGGCGAGTACCTCTTGGGAGAGTTTAGGAGTTACTTATCAGAGGCTGGGATTCAATCCCAATTATGCACGCACACCCAGAGAATGGTGTAGCGGAGGCGAAGGAATAGGACTCTTATGGAGATGGTCGGATCGATGATGAGTTATTACGAGTTACCTGTTTAGTTAGGGGTATGCTCGAATACGACAATGTATACTCTGAACTTGGTTCCATCTAAATCAGTACCTTCTACCCCTGTAGAATTGTGGACTGGGCAAAAGCCGAGTCTGAGACATATTCGGATATGGGGGAGTCCAGCACATGTGCTGAAGGCTGATGCTGGTAAGCTGGAACCTCGTACAGAAGTATGCATGTTTGTTGGCTACCCTAAGGGAACGAAAGGTGGTTTATTTTATAATCCTAGAGATCAGAGGGTGATCGTTAGCACGAACGCCAGATTTCTAGAGGAGGATTATGTAATGAACCACAAGCCCAAGAGTAGGATTGTTATTGAGGAGTTGGCAGGGGAAGTTCCGACTTTAGTACGACCGATACAAGAGGATACCCCACAAGTCATTGCACTGCGTGTCACAGAGCATACACGGGAGGTACCTCGTCGTAGTGGGAGGGTTGTTAGACAACCCGAGAGATTCATGTTTTTGGGAGAGTCTTCGGACTTAGTCCCTGGTGAACATGAACCTGATCCCTGGACATATGACGAGGCAATCCAAGATAGAGATGCGGTATCTTGGCAAAGTGCGATGAATTCAGAGATAGAATCTATGGATTATAATCATGTCTGGGAGCTAGTAGAACCACCCAATCGTGTGAAAGCCATTGGATGCAAGTGGATCTACAAGAGAAAGAGAGGAGTAGACGGGAAGGTTGAGACCTTAAAAGCTAGGCTTGTTGCGAAAGGGTATACTCAGAAAGAGGGTATCGATTATGAGGAGACCTTTTCATCGGTAGCTATGCTTAAGTCTATCCGGATTCTCTTATCTATTGCTGCTCATGAGGATTATGAGATTTGGCAGATGGATGTCAAGACAGCTTTCCTTAACGAAAGTCTTGAGGAAAACATCTATATGAAGCAACCAGAGGGATTCATTGCAAAGGGCAAAGAGCATCTTGTGTGTAAGCTTAATCGATCCATTTATGGATTGAAGCAAGCTTCTAGATCTTGGAACTTCCGCTTTGATGAGGTAATCCAGTCATATAGATTTATTCAAAGTCCGGATGAGCCTTGTGTATACAAGAGATGTGATAGAAACATAGTGGTATTTCTTGTACAATACATAGATGACATTTTGTTAGTTGGCAACAATATCAGAGTGTTATCAAACGTAAGGGTATGGTTGTCCAAATAGTTTGATATGAAGGACTTGGGGGAAATGGGACACATTCTTAGGATCAAGGTGATAAGGGATCGCAAGAAAAGGATGTTGTGCTTATCTCAAGCTTCATACATTGACACTATCCTTGCTCGTTTTAGCATGCAGAACTCCAAGAAAGGTTTTCTACCTTTTAGGCATGGAGTACTTTTATCTAAAGAGATGTGTGCCAAAACATCAAAGGAGATAGAGGAAATGAAGGCGGTTCCTTATGCTTCGGCAGTAGGAAGCCTCATGTATGCTATGCTATGTACGAGACTAGATATCTGCTTTGCCGTGAGCATGGTTAGTAGATATCAGAGTAATCCTGGACAGGGACATTGGACTGTGGTAAAGCATATATTGAAGTACCTGAGAAGGACTAGGGATTATATGCTGGTTTATCGGGCAGATCAATTAGTCCCTATGGGTTATATAGATTCTGATTTCCAATCAGATAGGGACAACAGTAAGTCTACCTCGGGGTTTGTGTTTACTTTTGGAGGTGGAGCCATAGTATGGAGGAGTGTCAAGCAGAAATGCGTGGTGGACTCTACCATGGAAGATGAGTATGTGGCAGCCTCTGAGGCAGCCAAGGAAGCTGTATGGCTCAAGAACTTCTTGATGGACTTGGATGTGATTCCTGGTTTGCCCAGAACTATCACAATTTATTGTGATAACAGTGGTGCAGTTGCAAACTCGAAGGAACCACGAGCCCATAAGGCGAGTAAACACATAGAGCGCAATTACCACCTGATACGAGAGATCGTAAAGCGAGGAGAAGTAGCTGTTGCCAAGATTGCATCAGAGGATAACCTGGTGGATCCATTCACTAAGGTCCTTCCAGCGAAAGCATTTGATAGACATGTGGAGGACATGGGGATCAGATGTATGGCAGTGTGATGACAGCATAGTCTTTTAGTATAAGTGGGAGATTGTTGGAATGTATACTGAAAGCCTAGCTCTTTTGTATGAATATTTTTATTTTGAAATAAGAATCACATGATCATTGTTTTCACTTTATATTTATTATATGTGTGCATATTGTCTAATACTTTACATTGTAGATAACATGGTGCTTGGTGTGGCACAGAAGATCATGTTATCAGTCCCTTGTAGAATATAAGTAGAGGCTCACAACCAAGATGGTTTTGGACAAACCATTGGCATGGTTATAGTGTAGCTTGGTATTGGTTTGTCTTGAACATAGAGTTACACTAGTACACATAGGTGTATTGAGCAGGACCGACATAGAGGTGATTCAATTTATTGCTGACTACATAATTGAATCAGACCTCAGATATTATGTTGTACATGCTCTTAATCCCGATATAATAATGGGCACATGTACTTAGTATTTATTTCTTTGATTTACCAAAGGGTGAGATTTAAATGGATTAAATCAATATGCCCGGTAAGTTGGGAAATGATATTATTTACATGTTGTGCCATTAATTATAGGAGGAAACCGTGTCCTATATATTAGGTTGATGATGTCCTCTTGAGGAGCTCATAAGGTTCATCATGTAAACCCTGCAGCTTGACTTAGTCAACATGATGATAAGGTTGAGTGGTACTACTCGAGGAGTTACATGTTAATTGATTGATGGTTAGTAAATCAATTAATTGATGGACATTCGATATCTTAAACATGGGGAGATGGATGTACAAATAATGTATGGAGCCCATATTAATTTATGGGGGTTGATGAGGTAATTCAATGATGATCCTCTGGTGGAATGGAACATCATTGATGGATCAAGTTTGTGTGGTTCCGATCCATCGGGTGGCCAAGATCCAACTCCTCCTCATGGTCCCTATCGTAGCCTATTAAAACCTCATGGAGCCTAGATCCAATGATGGAAAACAAAACTCTAGATCCGACGGTGGAGATTAAATCTCTAGATCCGACGGTTGAGATTAAATCTCTAGATCCGACGATTGAGATTAAATCCCTAGATCCAATAGTGGAGATTAAATCTCTAGATCTGACTGTTGAGATTAAATCTCTTGATCCGACGGTTGAGATTAAATCCCTAGATCCGACGGTGGAGATTAAATCTTTAGATCTGACGGTTGAGATTAAATCTCTAGAACCGATGGTTGAGATTAAGTCCCTAGAACCAATGGTGGAGATTAAAACAAGTCTTAAGGCTAACTCTATAAAAGGGGGCTTAAGGTGGGCGGCAAGAAGGTTGGTTGTTTTTTGGAGATTAGGGTTTTCCCTATCATTAGCTGGGGCGGCAAGAAATCCTAGGGAGGTTAGGGTTTGGTTGGGCGGCAACAATAGGAGAGGTTCTCTTCTTCTTCCTAAGGGGTTTCTGGCACCTATCTCTCTTCCCTCTACCTTGGTCGGGGCTCAACCTATTCCTCTTCTCCTCTTCACTCCATCTTGGCCGGCGACACTAGGAGCTAGGGATTGTTCCCTTGTTTGGTTCCTTGGTTGGCCATCTTGTTCTCTCTTTCCGTGGGGCCGGCGGCATCAAGCCTTTGTGGCTTGGTGGTTGGGTCAAGCAAGATGGGAAGAAGAGTTCTTCGTTCTTTTAATTGAAGAAGATATAGGAAGCTTCAACTTGTGGAGGATCTTCGCCCACACGAAGTCTACAAGGAGGTTAGGACATACGATAGAAGATCGAGAGGTATAAAAGTTTTACAAGTTTTATTATTGATCTTTGCATGTTCTTATTAATATGTTTGTATGTGTTGATTATACATGTCTACATCCATATGTATTTGTATAATCATGGACCCCGAAGATAAACACAAAAACCGGCGATCCGTCCGTCGTCTCTTCCGCGGCTAACCGACTAGAAGAGTTTTGTTGCTTGAACAACTAGTTTGTTCAAGCGATCTCTCAAGTCATTAGCACGACGATGAATTGGTTCATCTTGGGAAACTCATCCCATCCAGATTAGTTTTCATTAGTGAAAATTTTAATCCGGGGACATGGGAGCCAACGAGCCTCCGAGCATGCCATCAGGAGGCGGCTGCTAGGGCTCAAGGGAAGAAGAGATTTAATTAACAACTAAATGAAATAAGCAATTCATCAACGAAATTTAATACATGAACATGATATAAAGTAAACCATGAAACTAAATCTAATCTAATTAATTACAACCTAATTACTCTAAGAAGCATTTAATCAAACAATATGTAAGCATTAAACTAATTAAACTAAATACGTGCAATTCAAAACATGGAACGTAAATTGATTACAAGCATTTAACAAATTAAGATGGAGAAACAATCAACACATCAACACATGGAAAAATTACTATCCGAAACTGAATAAAATTATGTCGGAGCTGTGATGGGTTGGTCGAAGGTGCTGTGGAGCGGCTGGACTGATCAGAGGCTGGACCAATCAGAGGAGAATCCTCACTCCGATGGATGTAGGCGGCAGAGCTCGCGGTGAATCTATGGAGAAGATGGCTGGCGGAGCTCGGGTGGAGACGCTGGAAGTAGAGGACATCACGTCCGATGAATGGGAAGATGTGATGGAGGGCACCGATCATCGGAGAAGGAGGTAATCCCTTTCCTCTCTAGCGACCGACGAGGAAGGCGATGGCGAGCGCGGCGGTGATGGCAGGCGTCAGGCGTTTGTCGGGGAGAAAAAAAACTGTGCCGGCTAATGGATGAAGATGATGTGGGTTTTATTAAATGCATTTCCTTAGCCGTCCGATTCAAGAACCCTTCAATCTCAGCCGTCCATTAGAGCTAGGGTTTAATTGCCTTGATTAATCCATTAAGCTAGCTGTGCATCCAACGACTGAGAATTCTCCGACTTTGAATGGATGGATTTGATCAATCTAATGGAATAATCACGATTAGTCGAATCTGGATGAACGATCAAGATGTCCAGATCTAAATGCATGTACCAGATCGCTCCAGATTCAGATGGATGGCTCAGATCAATCAGATCTCATCGGACGGTCGGGATTAAACAGATCTGAACCCTTGATTAAATTGACTCTGATCTTGATGAAGGGCTCAAATTCCTCCATCTTGAAATGCCCATTATGTCTCTTAGATTAAGTCATATTTGATCCAACTTGAGTCTAGTCCAGTGGCTCATCTCGATCTCCTACAATTAAGATGTAAAATTTACATATAAGTCTAAAATTAAAGAGAATTTACAATAAGATCCAAAAATAAATCCAACTCATAAAACATGCAAATAATCAACAATTAAACACATGAGAGGATTGAAATAGTGATATTAAGGACCAAAATAACCCGACAAAATAGTAGTTATCACTCGACTGTCGGAGGCTCAAATAAGTATTTTATTTTATGGTTTACCCAACATCAGTCGACTGCTCTGAGTCGACTGAATGTCAACTGGTGTTCGACTGAAGGGTTTATGGCCAAGTAGTCGACTGCTAGGGTTTGACAGTCGACTGTTGAGCTGAAGGTGGTTGTAGGCATAGAACCATTCGTAGCTGATTGATCAGTCGACTACGCATGCAGTAGTCGACTGCTGATAGCAATAGTCGACTGCCAAGGCTACCGTTGGACGATGACGACTGCAAGTTAGAAGCCATTGGGAGTCGGTCATTAGAGTGATAGCCGACTAATGGCATGCATCAGTCGACTGTTGCATGCCCAATGGGAAGAAATCCCTCTTCTCTATAAAAAGAGGGCTTGGGTGCCCTTGGGAGAAAAAAATGCTTAACTCCCAATCATACTCCCAAGTGCTGTGAATGATTTTCTTCCCTCTTCCTTGTTCTTATTTCTATCTTATTGTAAGAGGGAGAGGATTGTCTAAGAAGGGTTACCTCCACCTTGTTGAGCTAAAGAAGAGACTAGTGGATTGATTTGAGGGAGTGATTCGTCATACGAATCGTCCGTGGATTAGCGGCAAGGGTCGTGAACCACGTTACATAATTGTGTTAGCATTACTTTCATCTTTACTTTGTTTTAGCTCTTAATTGTCTTTAGTTTTATTATTCCGCTGCGCTAATGACTCGTATATACGATCAAGAATGAACGAAGTCCATTGATCAATGAAAGGCTATTCAACCCCCCTTCTAGACAGGCCACAATCCTCCAACACTAGGAACCCAATACCTATTCGAGCTCCTTGGGTTTACAAGGTATTCACTAGGGATAACTTCCCTAGATACCCTCCTAATGACCCTCCTAGACTTAGAAGCCTTATTTATTATGGTCTTACCTAAGTCAATTCTAGGGGTAACTCCCCCTTTGACCTTCTTTGTGGCTTCCCTAGATTTCCTTGAAATCTTAGCCACTAGGCACACACCATAGTTAATCTTAGGGATGACCTCCCTAGTAACCTTGGTTTTCCTAGACCTAGATTGAGTTCCAAAATTGAATGGAACATTGTGGTAGGTCTTCTTGGAGTTAGGTTTGTGACCCAAACCTTTCTTGCCCCTTGATGGTTCTTTCATCTTAGGACCTAGATTTTGACCATTAGACCCCTTAAATGAGTTTGTCATTTTTACTAGGGTCTTTTCTAATTTTTCAAGCCTTGACCTCAAGGCTTGGTTTTCTAATTCTAATTTTCCCAAATTTGATTGTTAATTGATATTTTGGGAGACACTCTTCCTCTTAGGTATATGTCTACCAATCTTAGAGTTAATGCCTATATTTTCTTCTATCTTCCTAGGTAAAATTTTTCTAGGCTTATCCTTAGATGTAAGTTCATAGGATTTAGCCCCTAAGCAAAAATATCTATTCCTACTAGCATGCTTTTTTTCATGAGAAATAGCAAGTGGACTAAAATTATTTCTAGCATGTTTTTTAACCTTAAAACTTGAAGGTGCATTAATAGAATATACCTTAGGGTTTGCTTTAGAAACTCCCCCTACATGTGATGCTCCTTCTTGGACCGTGGAGGCTTGTCTTCCCTTGAGGCATTGGCTCCTATAATGTCCCTTTTGATGACATTTGAAGCACACCATATGCTCCTTGCTCTTCGTAGTGGGGACACCGACATCCTTGGTCTTTTCTTGGACTTTTGGCACCGGTTGAGTCTTCTTGACTCGCTTTGGACACTTGCTCTTATAGTACCCAGATTCCCTACACTCAAAGTAAATTATTTGATTCTTATTTTTGTGAATTGAATTTGAGTTACCTAGAGTGATGATAGACGCCGGAGTTGATTCTTCATCCCTCCCGGAGGTTGAAGCTTCTTCTTGCTCTTCCTCTTGCTCTGGTGATCTAACCTCCAATTCGGATGTTGTGCATCTCTCAACTTCCGAGTCCTGACTTTCTTATGAGGATGAACAATCCTCTTCTTCCTTATCATGGACCGGTGCGGGCTCTTCGTGGAATTTGACCAACTTATTCCATAACTCCTTAGCATCCCTATAACTCCCTAATCTAGACAAAATATTGTAAGGTATCAATTTTATTAACATTTTCATTACCTTAACAGTTGTCTTGAATTATTATCATTGCTCCTCGGTTCATCTTGATTTTTTATTAGCTTGTTGTCTTCATACTTAGGTACCTCGAAACCATTCTCAATCATTAGCATCATATCAAAATCAGTTTCAAAAAATACCTCCATTGTTTTCTTCCACCAAGAAAAATCTCCTTCGAACTTTGGTGGGTGAATGTTGATACCGGCCATTTGGTGTGCTTATCCCGGCGATCAGTCCAATGATAAGAGCCTGTTGGATCGATGCGGTTCGCTAGAGGGGGGGGGTGAATAGCGAAAAATCTTTTCTTTTTCTTTCGTTCGTTAAAACTCGAGAGATAATTAATTAATTGCAGCGGAAATGTAAATGTAAAATAAAAGAGACAATCAACACAAGGGTTTTACTTGGTTCGTAGCCGAAGGCTACTACTCCAAGGCCCTAGTGGTCCTTGACCACGTACGGAGGGCAGAAGCACTAAAGGAACTCCTCCTCGTTGGAGGTAGGAGTTAATCGATACAAAAAAAACTTTAAGGTAGAGGGACACTCCCCCTCTCCTCGTATACGATAAAAGCTCCGAAAAGTAGATGAACAACTGATAACAAAATACTACCGACGTACAAAGACAAGTAAGGAAAGTTAAACCTAGACGTCGGAAGGAAGGACTTCGTTGTCGGAGAATTGTAGCTTTGCGGAGACTTTTTGGAAGCTTAGAATTGTTGATAAAACCCTAGGTTTGGCCCTCCTTTTATAGCCTTTGAGCCCCTTTTCGAGAGGAAACCTAGCCAATCAAATTTGAGCACAACTCCCCTTGAAATTTGGTGATAAGCCTTGACTCCTCGAATCTGATCATTGACCATCAGTCGACTGATGGCAGCATCAGTCGATTGCTGACCTTCGACAGTCGACTGTTTGACGGCAGTCGAGTCCTCCAAGCTGGCAGTCGACTGATGCTTGCTGCAAGTCGAAGTTAGCACAACAAAAACATAATTTCGATGGTCGTCGACCATCCGATCTCGACCTAGACCATCTATAAGAAGTCTTTGGTCGGATCTACGCTTAAGATCATCCCCGTAAAGAGGATACGACCTTACTTACTCTCGCACACTCGAGCTTACCTCGATGCTTACGTGTTGCTTTTGCTTCCGGCCTTCCACTCGATTCCTTCGGCTCCCTCCGAAGTAACTCGAGTATCGCCCGACCACCGCGGCTTCCTCCGGGTGTCGCTAGCCTTCAGCTCCAGCATTGAGACTTTTCTGCACACTTGATTTAGCTCGTGAGAAAACAAAATAGACTTAACTTTGTGTCTTTGCTATAATCAAAACACAGGTTCGATTTCGGTGCCTCACTGCACCAACAATCTCCCCCTTTTTGATATATGGCAAAAACACACAAAGTTAAGGAAATTAAGTGCATGAAACAGTAAAGACAAGAAGCAAAAGTAGGAGTAGTAAAAATATTTCTCAAGTTCTCCCCTTAGAGGAACCCTCCCCCTTGACCGAGGGTGAGTACTTGAAAAAGACTTTTAGTTCTCCAAACACAAAAGTTAAGTTAGGCTTCTTAGAGTCAAAAATAAGTGCAAGTTAAGTAATCAAAAGTTAAGTCAAAAGGTTAATTATTCAAAAGGTTTAACTTTTGATTTCTTAACTTGGGCCTTTAAAGTTTTCAATTCTGAAGAGTTGAAACCTAAACCTTACTCCCCCTTAACTTAGGCCAGAATCAAGGTTTTAAGTTAAGTTATCAAATTCAAAAATTTGAAATTGAACCTTGGCCTTTTCTCCCCCTTTTGACATAAATCAAGAAAAAATTGGGGGGGGGGGGGGTTTAAGAAAACCCTAAGTCCAAGCATGATGATTTTAAAAATAGTATGTGAAAATAATTCATCTAAATGTTCAACTCTAGTTTGACTTGATTGAAATGATATTATCAACAAGTCCTGATTAGAGTTGGTTAATATTAGTTGCATATTTATACTCCGAGGTTCATATTGACACACTTGATCTACATCTTGGAACATGGAGTAGGGTCCTAACATCTCACGCCCATCTACGTGGCTAAGTACACAAACACATTAGTCCTTTGTGTTGTGAGATGTACTGGCTCCTTAAATCTATAGGTGCATGTTATCTAAGGTATGTCCTATGCTAGTTCCATCAAAATGAAAAATAAGAAATAGTAGTAAGAAAATATAGTTTGCAAGTTCTTATTCTATTACGCACATGCCCAATTTTCGTCTTAATAGACTAAATTCGGCTTCGGGTAGGGGTTTAGTAAATAGGTCTGCTAGGTTAGACTTCGATTCGACGTACTCGAGTTGTATGGCTCCGTTGGCCACATGTTCTCGAATGAAATGGTGTTTGACTTCTATATGTTTGGTCCTAGAGTGACATATTGGATTCTTTGTAAGATTAATTGAACTAATGTTATCTACGTGAAGTTTAGTATTCGTAAAGTCTAACTTAAAGTCGCGGAGGGTGTGCTTCATCCAAAGAAGCTGAGTGACACACTCACCCATCGCGATGTATTCGGTGGTAGACAAGGCAACACAATGTTGCTTCCTACTGCACCAACTCACTAGACTCGAGCCGAGTAGTTGACAACAACCACTCGTGCTCTTTCTGTCGAGTTTACTACCGGCATAATCCGAATCGGAGTAGACGATTAGTTCGAACTCGGTAGATCTAGGATACCAAATACCGACATTAAGTGTACCCTTTAGATATCTAAGGATACGCTTAACTAGGGTTAGGTGAGACTCCTTGGCACAGGTTTGAAACCTGGCGCACATACTTACTGCAAATAAGATATCAGGTCGGCTTGCAGTTAAGTAAAGGAGACTGCCTATTACACTCCTATAGTATTTTAAGTCAATGGACTTACTTTCTAGGTCTTCTCCTATGTTAACATTAATCGCCATTGGGGTGTTTATTATCTTTGTTGGGTTTCCGGCACCGCGGCGTGTGTGTGTTCGATCATGTTTCGTAAACATGAGCACAGCGGAAGCAATTAAAAATAATAAATCTATATTTATTACAACACACACAACACACGCATGCTATTACAACAAGTGTAGACATAACCATAAATTAAAATTTGCAATAAAAGAAATTATCTACGTTATACCTTTCGTATGACGTGTAGCGGGAACGGCATCAACCGGAACGATCTTCGTAAGAATCGTCTCTATCCGTATCCACGCCGAGCTCCTCGAGATGACTTCGCTAAGTCACGAGCTTCGTCTTCGTACGGGTTACTAGCCTCGTGTTGAAGACGATGTGATCGAGAGATGATCACGATCCGAATCCAAATTCGGATCCTAAAACGAGTTCTCAAAACTCGCTTCTCCGGAGAGGTATTCGTCAACCGTTTGACGAATCCTTCGTCCTCCACCTCAGAGGATTACCGGAGATCAAATCCCCGGTAAGTTAGCTGCTGTCGGAGCACTAACCGTCGTCCAAACGACGCTCCGACAACAAAGAAACAAGCTGTCCAGAAAAACTGGACAGCTTTTGGTGGAGAAATAGAGGCCGGCCAAGGAGAGATGGAAGCTCACCTTATCACCGAACCTAGAGGAGATCACCGGAGGGTCGCCGGAGGTTCACCGGCTGAAGCTTGGTCGCCGGCAACAAGTTGGACGGCTGCACAAAAGCTGGGCGGCGGCACCTTAGGGTTGGGCGTCGAAAACTCCAAGGAGGTGGGCGGCAACTAGGTTGGGCGGCCAAAACTTGATTAGGGTTTTGGATTAGGGTTTAAGCCCTATTTTATAGAGAACTAATTCTCTTAATGGTTAATGGATCATATCCATAAGGCCCGTTAACCCGCTCCATTAAGATAAGTTAAAATAAACCAAACCATGATGGTTTATTTTAAGTTAAAACGAACCGAACCAACTTTTGGTTCATTCGTTTAAAATAAACCAAACCCTTTGGTTTATTCTCCTCCATTGGATTAGAACCAAACCATTTTGGTCCATCCATTATGTCTTCATAAGACACGGTCGATCCATGCTTCCATTGCGACTGAAACAATTTCATGCTCGCTTTATGTTTGGTCCAACCAAACATAGTTTCTCTCGGTCTGAGAATCCCATTCTCAAGCTCGTTTTAAATCCTTTGGATTACACTCGTTGTGCATGTGACCAAATAGGTTCTCGGTTTATGTTGGCCGTCTATAATTAACCATTAATTATAGAACGATCATGAGTGGCACCTAGTAGTACATCATGATCCCCAATTAACCGAAAAGATCAACGGTTGATCCAGAACTATTTCTGAAACCCTTCAGTAGCTCGAATGAATCGTGCCCCATTCCCTTCACTCATCTTATACCCACTTGGTTCAGGACATGGTCTATTGTGTTAGTCCCCACTAGGCTGACTACGTCACACCTAGCCCAAGTATCATTTCCTCGTCCTACGGATTCTAGTTACTCCACATGTATCGAAGAGTACCTTACTCTAAACATGTAATGCTTTGGTCAAAGACTTTAGTAACAATCCGACGAGAGGCCATGGGTATACATCTCCTCGCAAGGAGTGGTGAATCCTTTATAGGCTATTCAAACACCTTCGATCACTTCGACTTATACCCAATCATCCCGGGTCCACATCTCCTTAGAGATGTTTGCTTAAGATGTCAAAGCATAAGTCTCCATGATCAAGATGACTTGAATACCGCAAGTCAAAGGAACATCGCACTTAAGCCACAAGAAGAACTTCATTGACATATCTATATATGCAGAGAACCATATGAAGTCTTACTACCGGTCACTCCAATGAACTAGTTACTATAACTAGCATCCACGATCAACTCGGACATCACTATGTCTCGGCCCGGTGAGAATCGGTGCTTGGATACACCAAGGAGTATACCTCGTGCTAGTCTCGACGAATTGATGGTGTCTAAATCCATCAATTCATCGACTAGGGATAATTCCGATACATCACAATTACACATGTAGAGATACTCACTAGTTGTGATCCAATCACAAATTCTCTCATGCTGTGAATCGTATCGTGGACATTCAGTAAATGAGTTTAAGATCCAATCAAATACATTAAACATGTATACTCAAATAGTGAATCTTCATTTATCATATAAATGGTTCATACATAAGGCGATTGCCTTAGGACATCTCTCATATATTACTAATAGACTCCCACTTGGCCTAATGCCAATCGCTACGGTATCCTATACCATAAGCACTAACATGACCCTCAAACTTACTTTCAGGTAATGCTTTAGTCAAAGGATCCGCTAAGTTCCTTTTAGTGGGAATTTTCTCGATTTGTATTTCGTTCCTACTAATGATCTCTCTGATAAGATGATAGCGGCGAAGCACATGTTTGGATTGTTGATGAGCCCTTGGCTCTTTCGCCTGTGCAATTGCTCCATTGTTGTCGCAGTAGACCGGTATTGCTTCAACAATGGCCGGAATCACACCAAGTTCATGAACGAACTTCTTGATCCAAACCGCTTCCTTTGCTGCTTTCGAAGCTACAATATATTCTGCCTCAGTGGTAGAATCCGCTACAGTCTCTTGTTTGGAACTTTTCCAACTCACTGCGCCCCCATTCAAGGTGAACACGTATCCAGACTGAGACCTGGAATCATCCTTGTCTGTCTGGAAGCTGGCATCCGTATACCCGCGTATCACCATGTCCCCTTCTCCATATATTAGGAACACATCCTTAGTTCTTCTCAAGTACTTAAGGATCGTCTTAACAGCCGCCCAATGATCCATTTCTGGATCGGATTGGTATCTGCTCATGACACTCAGAGCGTACGATACATCGGGCCTCGTACATAGCATAGCATACATGATAGATCCTATTGCGGATGCATAGGGAATCTTACTCATGCAAATCCTCTCGTCTTCTGTGCGCAGACACATAGACTTCGAAAGGTGTACCCCATGCCTGATGGGCAGATAACCTTTCTTGGATTCCGACATGCTAAACCTCTTTGCTTTTCGGTCTATATATGTAGACTGCGAAAGACCAAGCAACCGTTTCGATCTATCTCTATAGATCTTAATCCCGAGGATGTAGGTTGCTTCTCCCAGGTCTTTCATGGAGAATGTCTTGGATAACCAAACCTTAAGCATTATTGACACATCGTTTCCTATAAGTAATATGTCATCGACATACAATACTAGGAACACGACTGCACTCCCACTAACCTTCTTGTACACACAAGGTTCGTCTGGATTTTGTGAGAAATCAAACTTTTTGATCGTCTCCTCAAAACGGATATTCCAGCTCCTGGATGCTTGCTTCAATCCATAAATGGACCGTCGCAATTTGCATACCTTGGTTTTATCAACCGATGTGAAACCCTCAGGCTGTATCATATACACGTCCTCGAGCAGGTTTCCATTAAGGAAAGCTGTTTTCACATCCATCTGCCATATCTCATAATCATAATGAGCCGCTATGGCGGGAGCATCCGAATGGATTTAAGCATAGCTACGACGAATAGGTTTCGTCATAATCAACACCTTGTTTTTGGCGATATCCTTTCCACCAATCTAGCCTTATAGGTAATCACATTACCATCCATAGTTTCTTCTTGAAAACCCACTTGCACCCTATAGGCTTTATGCCTTGGTGGAGTCAACCAAGTTCCAAACTTGGTTTTCATACATGGAATCCATTTCCGACTTCATGGCATCAAGCCACTTATCCCTTTCTGAACTTGTCAGCACTTCTTCATAACTGGTAGGCTCCTCATCATCAATGAGTAACACATCGTTCGATTCACTTACGAGAAATCCATATCTCTCAGGAATGTTGCGTGTTCTACTAGATCTACGAAGATGTGGTGTTACAATAGGTCCAGCCGATTGCTCATCACTATGAGTTGTCGGTATTGTATGTGTCACCGGTATCTCATCAATGTCTATTTGAGTCTCTCGAGCCTCCTCAAGCTCGCGACACTCCCACTGTTTTCTTGCAAGAGAAACTCTTTCTCTAGAAACACTGCCTTGAAACAAACACCTTTTGTTCCACGGGATGATAGAATTGGTAACCCCTTGTTTCCTTAGGGTATCAATAAATAGACATTTATCGGACTTAGCATCGTTTATGCGTCTGATCAGCTTCACATAAGCAGGACAACCCCATATCTTCAAGTAAGATACATGAGGTTTCTTACCATTCCATATCTCATATGGAGTAGTTGAGACTACCTTGGTAGGCATTCTGTTTAACAAGTAAACAGCTGTCTGAAGTGCATAACCCCAAAAGGACTTGGGAAGAGTCGCATGATTCATCATTGACCTGACCATGTCCAACAAGGTCGATTCGCCTCTCGGATACACCATTATCTTTGTGGTGTATAGGCGGAGTCCATTGAGACAATATGCCATTGTCTCTTAGATAATCAAGAAACTCTTGACTTAAGTATTCACCACCTCGATCCGATCAGTATTTTAATACTTTTGTCATGTTGTTTCTCTACTTCATTTCTGAATTCTTTGAACCTTTCAAAGGCTTGGACTTGTGTTTCATCAAGAACACATACCCAAACCGTAGTGATCATCGGTGAAGGTAATGAAGTAGCTATAGCCTCCTAAAGCTTGAGTTGACATAGGTCCACATACATCGGTATGTACTAGACCTAGTAACTCTCCCACTCGTTCACCTTTTCGGTAAAGGTAACTTAGTCATCTTGCCTTTTAAGCATGATTCGCATGTATCGTATGAATCCAATTCAAGCGATTCCGAATTCCACATCGGTGTAATTCGGACATGCGTTTCTTGCTTATATGGCCAAGACGACAATGCCACATATAGGAGTCTATGTGATTATCCTTTCGAGCACGCGTGTTGCTCGCCCGATATTGAAAATGTCCTTTGAATCGTCCAAGCGTATAAATGCCATTACTCAAAGTTCCAGTTCCATAAAGTCGCCATTCAAAGTTATATAACAACAATTGTTACTAAGCGTCAAATGGAAACCATTTCTATTTAAGGAAATAGAAACAATGTTCTTTATTAGAGAAGGAACATAATAGCAATTGTCCAGTTCAAGACTAGTCCACTAGGAGCTTGACAAATAAGTTCGATGGCGACGCGGCAACCTTTGCTCCATTGCCAACTCGCAAATTTGGCTCCCCTCGACAAGTCTTCTTCTATTCCTTAGCCCCATGTATGTCATTACATATATGTGAGCTACACCCGTATCCAATACCCAAGTGTCTAAGGAAATAGAATGACAATCAATAACGAAGATACCTGAAGAGGATGGGGCATCAGATGCCTTCTTCTTCTTCATGGACTCAAGATAAATCTTGCAATTTCTTCGCCAGTGGCCTTCCTTGCCACAGTGATGGCAAGTGCCCTTTTGCGCTGGTTTCGCCTTCTTTGCCCTTTTGTTCTTTCCTTTCTTCTGTTCTTTTGCCTTCCTCTTAGAACCTTTCTTTGAGGAATTAACTAACAGAACCGCCTTCTCCTCATGTTTCACAGAAGGCTCCACAGTCTTCAGCATATTGAGGAGCTCGGGAATGGTGGATTCCAATTTGTTCATCCGATAGTTCATCACAAATTGCGAGAAACTCTTGGGCAAACAATGCAGAATTAAGTCAATACTTAACTCATGATCCATCACAAAACCGAGGGTAGCTAGCCGCTCAATGTACCCATTCATCTTTAGCACAAACTGCACTACAGACGAACCTTCTTGCATCTTCGTGGTGAAGAGGAGCCTAGAGACCTCGAACCTTTCGGATCTCGCTTGCTCATCGAACAACTCATGAAGATGGAAGACCATAGTGTTAGCATCCATATGCTCATGCTGCTTCTGCAGCTCAGGTACCATCGCCGCTAGCATGATGCAACTCGCCAGCTCAGAATCTGCCACATGCTTCTGATAGACCAACATTTGGTCTGGAGTTGCATCGTCCTTAGGACGGTCAGGAAGAGGCTCTTCAAGGACATATGCAAGCTTTTCCGCCTTGAGAACAATTCTCGTGTTTCTAAGCCACCCGTGAAGTTAGGCCCGGTCGGTTTGTTCAATCCAAAATAGTGCGCAAATTCAAAGACGTCATGATCAATTTATTGACCTAGAAATACAAAACGAGCATATATGAGAAAATGATTTTAAAATGCATCAATATACATTTATAAATCCCATTCATTTTTCGAAATTCAAAAACCCCAAAATCACTTCGGGAGATCGTAGGTCCATCTCCGAATGGGCTGATATCCATCATAGTTATGAACAACCTTAGAGAGAGTCCAACAAGCCATTCATAACTACGACGGTAGGTATCATCTATACCGATTGCATATCCCGTATATGCAACTATCACAATGTGCTATCAACTAATTGAATGTTCACACATACATCGGGTTGTTAACACATTAACAAGTATGCATCATATGCATAGCACCCAACTTCACCTCCCTTTACATCGACCTTGGAGAGAGTCCAACAAGCCGATGCTCCAGGTTAAAGCCAACCCATTAATCGGGACATAGTTTTAATATGGTTAGAGCGCATTCAACCAATTAGCCCAGCTTGGAGAGAGTCCAACAACCAAAGCTAACGATTGACCTCTGACTCTTACCATATTAGTATTAAACTATTCCATGGTTTGAACATATTCAGGTTCGAGCCGGGCTTGGAGAGAGTCCAACAACCCAAATAAGAAACAGAACTTTGGTTCTAACCATATTAATGGAAAGTGTAGGCTTTAATATTGATTAAGGGTTTTTTGTGTCTCATCCTCTTTGCATGCAAATAACTATTATCTACATGGCATGGCATACATGACATACATCTACATGTCACGACACGCATGGCATAATGTTATGCATCTAATGCAATTACATGGCATACAATTATGTCATGTATATAATTTCCTTATATGTCATAACTATTTATGGAAATAAAATATGTTTAAGATTTGATTCTCCAAATCAAATCATAATTAAATTAGGAAACAAATTTCCAAATCTAATCACATATTTTATTCATGGAATTATTTGATTAAGGAAAATCTATTTAGGAAACCAATTTCCTAAATCATTGAAACTACTTATGGAAATAAAATATTTTAAGATTTGATTTTCCAAATCAAATCATGATTAAATTAGGAAACAAATTTCCAGAATCTAATCAAATATTTTATTTATGGAAAATATCAATTTCCATAAATACTTCCAACTTTCCAAAAGTGGAAGATTTCCATAAATACTTCTAGACTTTCCAAAATTGAAAAATTTCCATAAATACTTCTAAATTTCCAAAATTTAGAAAATTTCAGAAATACATTATGACTATCGCATAAAACCAATTTTACGATTATGTTGAAACACAACCTGGGCTCTCGATACCTTTGTTTGGTTTTTAGACGCATGGCGTGTGTGTGTTCGATCATGTTTAAATAAACATGAGCACAATGAAGCAATTAAAATAATAAATCTATATTTATTACAACACACACAACACACGCATGCATATTACAACAAGTGTAGACATAACCGTAAATTAAAATTTGCAATAAAAAGAAATTTAACTACGTTATACCTTTCGTATGGCGTACAGCGGGAACGGCATCAACCGGAACGATCCTCGTAAGAATCGTCTCTATCCGTATCCACGCCGAGCTCCTCGGGATGACTTCGCTAAGTCACGAGCTTCGTCTTCGTACGGGTTACTAGCCTCGTGTTGAAGACAACGTGATCGAGAGATGATCCGAATCCAAATTCGGATCCTAAAACGAGTTCTCAAAACTCGCTTCTCCGGAGAGGTATTCGTCAACCAATTGACGAATCCTTCGTACTCCACCTCAGAGGATTACCGGAGATCAAATCCCCGGTAAGTTAGCCGCTGTCGGAGCACTAACCGTCGTCCAAACGACACTCCGACAACAAAGAAACAAGCTGTCCAGAAAAACTGGACAGCTTTTGGTGGAGGAATAGAGGCCGGCCAAGGAGAGATGGAAGCTCACCTTATCACCGAACCTAGAGGAGATCACCGGAGGGTCGCCGGAGGTTCACCGGCTGAAGCTTGGTCGCCGGCAACAAGTTGGACGGCTGCACAAAAGCTGGGCGGCGGCACCTTAGGGTTGGGCGCCGAAAACTCCAAGGAGGTGGGCGGCAACTAGGTTGGGCGGCCAAAACTTGATTAGGGTTTTGGATTAGGGTTTAAGCCCTATTTTATAGAGAACTAATTCTCTTAATGGTTAATGGATCATATCCATAAATCCCGTTAACCCGCTCCATTAAGATAAGTTAAAATAAACCAAACCATGATGGTTTATTTTAAGTTAAAACGAACCGAACCAACTTTTGGTTCATTCGTTTAAAATAAACCAAACCCTTTGGTTTATTCTCCTCCATTGGATTAGAACCAAACCATTTTGGTCCATCCATTATGTCTTCATAAGACACGGCCCATCCATGCTTCCATTGCGACTGAAACAATTTCATGCTCGCTTTATGTTTGGTCCAACCAAACATAGTTTCTCTCGGTCTGAGAATCCCATTCTCAAGCTCGTTTTAAATCCTTTGGATTACACTCGTTGTGCGTGTGACCAAATAGGTTCTCGGTTTATGTTGGCCGTCTATAATTAACCATTAATTATAGAACAATCATGAGTGGCACCTAGTAGTACATCATGATCCCCAATTAACCGAAAAGATCAACGGTTGATCCAGAACTATTTCTGAAACCCTTCAGTAGCTCGAATGAATCGTGCCCCATTTCCTTCACTCATCTTATACCCACTTGGTTCAGGACATGGTCTATTGTGTTAGTCCCCACTAGGCTGACTACGTCACACCTAGCCCAAGTATCATTTCCTCGTCCTACGGATTCTAGTTACTCCACATGTATCGAAGAGTACCTTACTCTAAACATGTAATGCTTTGGCCAAAGACTTTAGTAACAATCCGACGAGAGGCCATGGGTATACATCTCCTCGCAAGGAGTGGTGAATCCTTTATAGGCTATTCAAACACCTTCGATCACTTCGACTTATACCCAATCATCCCGGGTCCACATCTCCTTAGAGATGTTTGCTTAAGATGTCAAAGCATAAGTCTCCATGATCAAGATGACTTGAATACAGCAAGTCAAAGGAACATCTCACTTAAGCCACAGTAAGAACTTCATTGACATATCTATATATGCAGAGAACCATATGAAGTCTTACGGCTGGTCACTCCAATGAACTAGTTACCATAACTAGCATCCACAATCAACTCCGGACATCACTATGTGTCCAGCCAGTGAGAATCAGCTGCTTGGATACACCAAGGAGTATACCTCGTGCTAGTCTCGACAGAATTGATGGTGTCCAAATCCATCAATTCATCGACTAGGGATAATTCCGATACATCACAATTACACATGTAGAGATACTCACTAGTTGTGATCCAATCACAAATTCTCTCATGCCGTGAATCATATCGTGACATTCAGTAAATGAGTTTAAGATCCAATCAAATACATTAAACATGTATACTCAAATAGTGAATCTTCATTTATCATATAAATGGTTCATACATAAGGCGATTGCCTTAGGACATCTCTCATATATTACTAACAATCTTAGCGTCTTGCATTCCAAATCTTTTAATTAACTCCTTAGTGTATTTTTGTTGATATAGGTATATACCATCCTTAGTTTGTTTAATTTGTAGACCTAAAAAGAAACTTAACTCGCCTACCAAGTTCATTTCGAACTCACTTTCCATGAGTGAAACGAACTCGTTTAGTAAGGCTGAGTTAGAGGTTCCAAAAATTATATCGTCTACATAAATTTAAGCTATGAATATTTCTTTACCTAAGGTTTTTACGAAGAGAGTTGGGTCAACTAAGCCTTGGTTAAACCCTTTTGACTTAAGATTGATTGAAAGTCTCTCGTACCAAGCTCGAGGAGCTTGTTTAAGTCCATAGAGAGCTTTCTTAAGTTTTAGAACATGGTCGGGTTTATCTAGATTTTTGAATCCGGGGGGTTGGCTAACATAAACTTCTTCTTTAATGTATCCATTTAGGAATGCTGACTTAACATCCATTTGAAACAGCTTAAATCCATGATGTGCGGCATAAGCTAGCAACATTCGAATGAATTCGAGTCTAGCTACTGGGGCATAGGTTTCGTCGTAATCTAAGCCTTCGACTTGGCTAAATCCTTTGGCGACTAACCTAGCCTTGTTTCTAACTACTTCACCTTTATCATCAAGCTTGTTTCGAAACACCCACCTTGTTCCAACTATCGTTTTGTCTTTAGGTGGTGGTACTAATTCCCACACTTCATTCCTAGTAAATTGAGCTAGCTCTTCTTGCATTGCAATAATCCAATCGGGATCAAGAAGAGCTTGTTCAATTGATTTGGGTTCTATCTTTGAAATTAAGGAAATTTGACTAAGGTTCCTATAGGATGCTCTAGTTCGAACTCCTAGATTAGGATCTCCTATCACTTGATCGATAGGGTGGTTAGTCTGAATCCTAGATTGGGTTGGGTTTGTGTCACCTAATGCTTGATCAATGGGGTGACTTGGTTGAACACTAGTTTGGTTGGAGTCATCTATCACTTGATCAATAGAGTGACTAGGTTGACCTAGGTTAGGATTAACACTAGACCTGATCTCCAGATCAGAGTTAGGTCTAGTATGAATCGGCTCGCTAATTGGGGTTGCTGGGGGTTTTGTAGGTTCATGTCCTTCATCAAATACTACATTGATAGTCTCCTCGACTCTAAGGGTGTCATGGTTATATACTCTATAAGCTCTACTTGTAGTCGAGTATCCTAGAAAGATTCCGGTCGTGGTTTTGGAAGTAAATTTCCCTAGGTAATCCTTAGTGTTTAGGATATGTACCTTACACCCAAATACCCTAAAGTACTTGATGTTAGGTATTTTATCGTGATAAATCTCGTACGAGGTCTTAAGGTGCCTCTTTACCATAAGGATCCTATTTTGGACATAGTAAGCCATGCTAACGGCTTCTGCCCAAAACCTATCGGGTAGGTCGTATTCATTTAACATGGTCCTAGTGGCTTCTTGTAGAGTTCGGTTTTTCCACTCCACTAGACCATTTTGTTGAGGGGTCCTAGGGCAAGAGAATTCATGGTGGTATCCGTTTAGGTTACAGAAGTCGGTGAACCTTTGATTTTCGAATTCACCACCATGATCGCTTCTAAGTCTTTTAACCTTAAGGTCTTTTTGATTCTCGATTAATTTGAATAGATTGATTAATTGATCTAGGGTATCATTTTTATGTTTGATGAACCTAACCCAGGTAAACCTGGAGTAGTCGTCAATTATGACTAAGCAATATTGACTTCTATTGAGAGACTTGGCTCCATGTGAATCGAATAGATCCATATGCAGGAGCTCAAGTACACTTGAGGTTCGTTCTTGGTTAGTTAACTTGTTTTGTGTCCTAGGTTGTTTTCCTTGTTGACAAGCATTACAGATTTTATTAACCAAATTGTTGAGGTTGGGTAAGCCTCTGACTAAGCCACTCTGACTCATCTTGTGGACGAGTCTTGGGTGCGAGTGACCGAGTCGTCGGTGCCACAACCATGATTCCTCTTGCCGTGTCATAAGACACTTAGTTGAGGAGTTGGTTAAGTTGATAGTATAAATGTTGTTATTTCTAGTTCCTTTAAGAATTATTTTAGAGGTTTCGTTGGTATTAATTACGCATTCATTTTCTAGAAATATAACCTTATAGTTATTATCACACAATTGGCTTACACTAAGTAAGTTATATTCAAAATTCTCTACAAGTAATACATTTTTAATAACAAAATTCGTGTTAAGCTCGATATCACCTGATCCGATGATTTTGAGCTTGCCGTTATTCCCAAAGGCTACCGATCCTTGTCGTTTGAATCGAAGCTTTGCGAATTTGAGTTGATCCCCGGTCATGTGTCGGGAGCAACCACTGTCTAACATCCATTGATCCTACACACAAGGTGGTTGGATTGGATATTAGATTTTTTTTGTTAAGAAGATTGGTTGTAAGTTGTTAACCCTAGGTCATCTCACCAGAGTCTATATGATCAAGCATGTTATCCTTATGTGTTTTTTGAGATGACTTCCAATTAAGTTGATTAAGTGGATTTAGGTTCAAGTAATTTTATGTTAGATTTGGATTTAACCCTAGGCTTGTCAAGTTTACCTTTTCAAGATCATGGCTTCCAGGTCGTGGCGAGGCATAGGGGCCTTCTTTTATCGGATCATCGACCACTTCCTTAGACAAAGCCATTTTCAAGAAAATGATGACTTGACTCACCTAAAATTATTTCCTCGTCTAAATAGTTATTTTTGAAAAGAGGCTCCCCGAGGCTCAATCTTTTCGAAGTATTTTAGTTGGTTATTTGAAAAGAGACTCCCCGAGGCTCAATCTTTTCGAAGGCTTTTAGTTGGTTATTTGCGTGTTCTAAAGAAAAAAACAAAAAAAATCTAAGCATGCAATTTCTAAGTTAAAACACAAACATGTTTTGTACTGACTCCCCATAGACCGTTGAATCGGTTCGGTCTATCCACATAGTGGATTTGGTCCTTGGGAACCCAGTACGAGTTGGATCCTAGAGTTGAAATCAAAGTGGTCTTAGGGACCCATGCTTGGACACATTTTTTATGTCTACTTACGATTGACATATACGACTTATTGGT
The DNA here is from genome assembly GCA_025175895.1 of Wurfbainia villosa. Classification (NCBI taxonomy): domain Eukaryota; kingdom Viridiplantae; phylum Streptophyta; class Magnoliopsida; order Zingiberales; family Zingiberaceae; genus Wurfbainia; species Wurfbainia villosa. The sequence goes on from CM045990.1 coordinate 98,713,526, forward strand.
CGTGTTTGAGCTAAACCCTAGTCCGGCCTTATTGTACACGACCCTTTGCGATCCAAGTAGGAGGTCAAGTCCTTTGGATTCCAAAGTAAACCTTTCCAACGTATTCCTAAGATCTTCGACTTGACTTTTCAAGAGTGAGTTCTCAACTTCGAGTTTTTCAACCCGAGTTGAGTCCTTCTCTTGAACTCGACTAGTCGAAGAGGTTAGGGAGACCTCGTGTTTGAGGAGTTTAACTTCCTCAACCAGGGTCTCGACCTTGGACTCAGACTTAGCTAACTTCCTAGACAAAAACCTAACCATATTATGTAAAGTATTAAATAAAGCTCGACTCACCTTAAGGGTATCTTTTGAACCGGATGCGTATCTGTGGCTTGACTTGAAGGTAGCTTCGTAGTCCGAGTCATCCTCAGGTTCTGACTCAAGTTCGGTCTCCGTGTCTGACTCAATTGATTTCGCCATGAAGACGTGGTCTTCGTCTTCTTCGGATGACGCTTCTTCCCATGTCGCGTTGAGGGCCTTCTTATGCTTAGGTGCTTGGTGGTTGAGCTTGGGGCACTCGGACTTGATATGTCCAAACCTGTTGCACTCATAACACCTAATGTTAGAACTTTTAGGTTTACCTTGGTTGGGTCGAGTCGTAGTTCGCTCGTCCCTTGGCTATCCTTGAGCTAGGTTCATTAGTTCGTGATCAACTCCGGGTCAACTTCTTCTTCGGACTCATCTTCCTCCTCGGTTGGTGGTGGCTTGCTTGCGATTTTCTTCTTCTTTGAACCTGCAAACAAGGCTATACCCCTCTCGGGTTCCGAGTTGGATTGTTCATGTAATTCGAAATCGGAAAAGAGTTCATCTAACCTAATTTTAGAAAGATCCTTGGAGACCTTATAGGCATCAACCATGGATGCCCATAAGGTAGTCCTCGGAAAAGAGTTTAGGACATACCTTATAAGGTCGCGGTTTTCGACCTTTTGCCCGATTGCGTGTAGGTTGTTGACTATGTCTTGGACACGGGCGTGGAGTTGCGTCGCAGACTTGTGTTCCTGCATTTTTAGTGTGTACAATTTATTGAATAACAAATCACGTTTGCAAACCTTAGCTTGATCCGATCCTTCGTGTAACTCGATTAGCTTTGTCCAAAGATCCTTTGTGCTTATGAAGGGGCCGACGCGATTTAGCTCTTCCTTGGATAGGCCGCATTGAAGGATTTGTGTTGCCTTGGCGTCGGCTTCGACTTGTCATTTTGTCGCAATGGTCCATTGATCATAATCCAAGGAGTCACCCACTTCATTAGTCGGAAGTGTGAAACCCGTTTGGATTATGATCCACATCTCGATTTGGGTTTTGAGAAAGCATTCCATCCGACCCTTCCAATAACGGAAGTCATCTCCGTTGTAAAACGGAGGTCGGACGGTGCTAAAACCCTCGAGATGGGCCATTAGAACAAAAGACAAAAGAAGACGAAGGAAAAACTAGCAACGACAAAAAACACACAAAAAGTACCAAGACTCGTGTCTTGGATTAGTAGTGCGGGAGTAGATTTAACAAAGCGAAAAAAAATCTAAAATAAACAGAAATAAAAGAAAAATAAATCTGTGAAAAATGGCTAGATTGGTGGTTTCACCAAATCTTAGCAACCCCCGGCTCTGATACCAATTGTTGGATCGATGCGGTTCGCTAGAGGGGGGGGTGAATAGCGAAAAATCTTTTCTTTTTCTTTCGTTCGTTAAAACTCGAGAGATAATTAATTAATTGCAGCGGAAATGTAAATGTAAAATAAAAGAGACAATCAACACAAGGGTTTTACTTGGTTCGTAGCCGAAGGCTACTACTCCAAGGCCCTAGTGGTCCTTGACCACGTACGGAGGGCAGAAGCACTAAAGGAACTCCTCCTCGTTGGAGGTAGGAGTTAATCGATACAAAAAAAACTTTAAGGTAGAGGGACACTCCCCCTCTCCTCGTATACGATAAAAGCTCCGAAAAGTAGATGAACAACTGATAACAAAATACTACCGACGTACAAAGACAAGTAAGGAAAGTTAAACCTAGACGTCGGAAGGAAGGACTTCGTTGTCGGAGAATTGTAGCTTTGCGGAGACTTTTTGGAAGCTTAGAATTGTTGATAAAACCCTAGGTTTGGCCCTCCTTTTATAGCCTTTGAGCCCCTTTTCGAGAGGAAACCTAGCCAATCAAATTTGAGCACAACTCCCCTTGAAATTTGGTGATAAGCCTTGACTCCTCGAATCTGATCATTGACCATCAGTCGACTGATGGTCATCATCAGTCGACTGATGGCAGCATCAGTCGATTCGACGACAATGACCGATCATTGTTTGGACGGTCGAGTCCTCCTAGCACAATAAAAACATAATTTCGATGGTCGTCGACCATCCGATCTCGACCTAGACCATCTATAAGAAGTTTTTGGTCGGATCTACGCTTAAGATCATCCCCGTAAAGAGGATATGACCTTACTTACTCTCGCACACTCGAGCTTACCTCGATGCTTACGTGTTGCTTTTGCTTTCGGCCTTCCACTCGATTCCTTCGGCTCCCTCCGAAGTAACTCGAGTATCGCCCGACCACCGCGGCTTCCTCCGGGTGTCGCTAGCCTTCAGCTCCAGCATTGAGACTTTTCTGCACACTTGATTTAGCTCGTGAGAAAACAAAATAGACTTAACTTTGTGTCTTTGCTATAATCAAAACACAGGTTCGATATCGGTGCCTCACTGCACCAACAGAGCCTTGCTATGATACCACTTGTTGGAGATCAATGGCCCAGCTAGAAGGGGGGGATGAATAGCCTTTCTCGTCGCTTGATTGAATTTGATCGTTCTTGTGTGCTTATCTACAATACCCGTTAATAAGCGTAGCGGAAATAGTAATAAAGCAAAAATGAAATATGCAATCGCACACAATACACATGTTGGAGTATTGTAGCTCATAATCCTTTAGAGTGTGTCTCATCAAAAGTAATTGAGCTACACAACCACCCATGCATACATGCTTGGCCTCGGTGGTGGATAAAGTAACATAAGGTTGCTTCCTATTACTCCAACTAACTGTTAGTATCAGCCCTTAGTGCCAATCATAAGATGAATGATGAGCCATTGGGCCATCGGATTGAGCCTAATGTAGATTAGACTCAATGAGTTGAACTCAAGGTATACCCAATGAATCTGACTCGAGTTAGACTCAAGTCAAATTCGGATTGAGTAGGACTCAAGTTATAACCAATGAATTTGACTCGAGTTTGACTCAAGTCAGATTTGAATTGAGTTAGACTCACCATTAAGAAGGGATTGCATGATTAATAAGATGGAATTAATGGGATTTTAATTCCATGGAAACTAAGAGTCAAAACTCTTCATATTCAATGGTTGAATATAAAAGAGGAATTTGGATGAGACTCAAGGGGGTTATTTTATTTTCGTGCACATTAGTTTTAGGGGTGATTTAGGTGGTGATCATCTTCTTCCTCCTCTTCTACCTTCTTGGCCGAACCTATCTTGTGGCTAGCACCATAGTGTGGTTCTTCTCCACTTCATGGTTCATCTGGATACCGTGGAGGTGCTGACGTACTGACTGCACTAAGATCCATACTCAAGTGTTGCTGACAGATTTGCGAAGGGCACACAATGAAGGTAATCACGATTCTCATAAGATAGAATCGATAAAAAATGAGTATATAGTTTTTGCATGGATCTCTAGAGGGATCTTGGTTTTTCCGCTGCTTATTGCTTGTAAAGTGTTTCGAGCGCGACAAGAATCCCTACAGTGGTATCAAAGCCACTTGTGAAAATAATACTCGTTTTCAAGTTGTTATATGTGATATAAGTTAGAACATGTTTCATGTTTTATTATGATTTGCATGTTGTTATATGTGATATAAGTTAGAACATGTTTTACTATGATCTGCATGTTGTTATATATGGGCTTCCGTTGCGCCACTCTAATAGTCTGCCGAGCGGCTTTTCCCGAAGTAGACTAAGGAGTGGGTTGTGTCGATCGGTCGATCATGTGCGATCGGATGGTGCCGTCGGTATCTGCGATCAAAGCTGCCGATCGGATAGTCTTGTCGGTGCCAATCGGACTATATTCAAATGGTGCAGGATGGTATCGGGTTCATAGTGATGAACAGAATGGGTAGTGACTCATTCAATGACACCAGAGTGGATTGAGCCGATCGGACTATGTCGATTGGTTGATACCGAACAGACCTGATCGACCGGATGGTCTCGGGTTCATAATGATGAACAGAATATGCAGCGACTCATTCAATGAGTCTATAAAATAATTTTTCATCGGGGCATTGTGGCCGATATTTCAATCTTTGGATCATAATAAAAATTTTCTGTCATTAATGTTTTGAATGTTAAATGACATGGTGCATTGTTATGACCCCCTAATCCAATGTGATTGGATATGTATGTGTTTGTTGTAATTCTTAATATGACCTGTGTGTCGTGCCTTTCACCTTTATTATTCCGGTTGTAAAATTAGATTACCCTCGAATGTAACTCAAGGTATCTTTTAATTGTAATGTACAATGTAGAATAGTTCTAGACTGCTGGAGGGCGATGCAAAGGAAGGAAGCTAACAACATAGGATGACCGAAGGAAGCACTTGGAGAATATGCCATCCCTAGGTTAACCATTCGCTCTTCTCATTTGCTTGAGAAAATCGTAGATTCAGGCCATAACCATGTCACGTTCTTTGCTATGTGTGTATGTGATACATGTGATGCTTGTATATTTGATGCATGCATAGTTAGTTGTCACAAAAATTAGGTCACTTAATATATGCCTACCAAAGTTTAATACTTACTATTACCTTGTTCAATCATAGTGCGTTTGCCAAAGCAAAGTGACTCGATTTACCTCGGTAAATTACGACAAGACAATTGTGCTGTCCGCCTATTAAACCTTGGGTTTGACTTAACTAAGTTCTCTCAATTAGATTGATAAACTTAGAGGCATAGCTCATACGAGACATCTATCTACATTATACAAATCTTGGGCGATTAGCCAAAGCTAACTTAAGATGAGTAGTAATTTAGAAGGATATCTCATACGATGGGCACTATGAACAAATAATGTTGTTCATATAGATATACAAGAGTTACATTAGATGTAATTGGTGTTGGCAATGTGCTATTTCTCAGAATGCTCATAGGCTCCCATGTCCCCGGATTAAAATTTTCACTAATGAAAACTAATCTGGATGGGATGAGTTTCCTAAGCACAACCAATTCGTCGTCGTGCCAACGACTCGAGCGATCGCTTGAACAAACTAGTTGTTCAAGCAACCAAACTCTTCTAGTCGATTAGCCGCGGAAGAGACGACGGACGGATTGCCGGTTTTTGTGTTTCTTATTCGGGGTCCATGATTATACAAATACATGCAAATGTAAACTAGTATAATCAACATATACTAACATAAAGAACATAAGCTAGCATATCAATAAGAACATGCAAAGAACAATAATAAAAGTTGTAAAACTTTTATACCTCTTGATCTTCTATCGTATGTCCTAACCTCCTTGTAGACTTCGTGTGGGCGAAGATCCTCCACAAGTTGAAGCTTCCTAGATCTTCTTCAATCTAAAGAATGAAGAACTCTCTTTCCCTTCTTGCTTGAGCCAACCACCAATCCACAAAGGATTGATCCCGCCGGCCCCAAAAATAGAGAGAATAATATGGAAACAACCAAGGAACCGAACTAGGGACAAACCCTAGTTTTGGTGCCGCAGGCCAAGATGGAGTGAAGAGGATAAAAGGAACATGTTGGGCGCCGGCCAAGGTAAAGGGAAAAAAGAAGTAGCCGGCAACACCCTAGGAAGAAGAAGAGCACTTCCCCTATAGTTGCCGCCCAACCAAGCTTTCAAACCCTAGCCGCCCAACCTTTCTTCCTTTGGATTTCTTGCCGCCCAACCATGGTGGAGAGAAGAGATCTAGGAGCTAGCCACCTTCAAGGAAGAAGAAGAGATCTTCCACAAGTTGCCCCCCACTCTTCTTTCCTAACCTTGGCCGCCCATCCTAAGGAGCCAAACCCTAATTAGGGTTTCCTCCTTAGGGTTGCTTGCCGCCCAAGCAAGGCTTGGCAAAACCCTAATCTCCTTAGCATCCATCATCCAACCAAAAAATTCTTTGCCGCCCAACCCAATCTCCCATATATATAGAGTTAGGTTTAGGCCTTGGTTTAATCTCCACCGTCGGTTCTAGGGTTTTAATCTCAACCGTCGGATCTAGAGATTTAATCTCAACCGTCGGTTCTAGTGATTTAATCCCAACCATCGGATCTAGAGATTTAATCTCAACCGTCGGTTCTAGGGTTTTAATCCCAACCGTCGGATCTAGAGCTTTAATCTCCACCGTCGGTTCTAGGGATTTAATCCCAACCGTCGGATCTAGAGATTTGTTTTCCATCATTTGATCTAGACTTCATGAGGTTTATATTAGGCTATGGTAGGGACCATGAGGAGGAGTTGGGTCTTGGCCACCCGATGGATCAGAACCACACAAACTTGATCCATCAATGATGTTCCATTCCACTAGAGGATCATCATCGAACTACCTCACCAACCCCCATAAATTAATATGGGCTCCATATATTATTTGTACATCCATCTCCCCGTGTTTAAGATATCGAATGTCCATCAATTAATTGATTTACTGACCATCAATTAATTAACATCTAACTCCTCATGTAGTACCACTCAACCTTATCATCATGTTGACTAAGTCGACCTGCAGGGTTTACATGATGAACCTTATGAGCTCCTCAAGGGGACATCATCAACTTAATACATAGGACACGGATTCCTCCTATAATCAACGGCACACCATGTAAATAATATCATTTCCCAACTTACCGGGCATATTGATTTAATCCATAGAAATCTCACTCTCTGGTAAATCAAAGAAATAAATACTAAGTACATGTGTCCGTTATTATATCGGGATTAAGAGCATGTACAACATAATATCCGAGGTCCGATTCAATTATGTAGTCAGCAACAAATTGAATCACCTCTATGTCGGTCCTACTCAATACACCTAAGTGTACTAGTGTAACTTTATGTTCAAGACAAAACAATACCAAGCTACACTACAACCATGCCAATGGTTTGTCCAAAACCATATTGGTTGTGAGCCTCTACTTATACTCTACTAGGGACTGATAACATGATCTTCTGTGCCACACCCAAGCACCATGTTATCTACAATGTAAAGTATTAGACAATATGCTCATATAATAAATATAAAGTGCAAACAATGATCATGTGATTCTTATTTCAAAATAAAGATGTTCATACAAAAGAGCTAGGCTTTCAGTATACATCCCAACAATCTCCCACTTATACTAAAAGACTATGCTTTCATCATACTGCCATACATCTGATTCCCCTTCCCTCCACATGCCTATCAAAGCTCTCGCTAGAAGGGCCTTAGTGAAAGGGTCTACCTGGTCATCCTCTGATGCAATCTAGGCGACAGCAACTTCTACCTCCTTTACGATTTCTCGTATCAGGTGGTACTTGCACTCTATGTGTTTACTAGCCTTATGGGCTCGTGGTTCCTTCGAGTTTGCAACTGCACCATTATTATCACAATTAATTGTGATAGTTCTGGGCAAACTAGGAATCACATCCAAGTCCATCAGGAAGTTCCTGAGCCACACAACTTCTTTGGCTGCCTCATAGGCTGCCACATACTCAGCTTCCATGGTGGAGTCCGCCACGCATTTCTGCTGGGTACTCCTCCATACAATGGCTCCACGTCCTAAAGTAAACACAAAACCTGAGGTAGACTTACTGTTATCCCTATCTGATTGGAAATCGCAATCCATGCAACCCACAGGGAGTAATTGGTCTGCACGGTAAACTAGCATATAATCCCTAGTCCTTCTCAGGCACTACAATATATGCTTCTACCGCAGTCCAATGTCCCTGTCCTGGATTACTCTGATATCTGCTAACCATGCCCACGGTAAAGTAGATATCTTGTCTCGTACATAGAATACATGAGGCTTCCTACTGCCGAAGCATAAGGAACCGCCTTCAGCTCCTTTATCACCTCAGATGATCTAGGACACATCTCCTTAGATAAAGGAACTCCATACCTGAAAGGTAGAAAACCCTTCTTGGAGTTCTGCATGCTAAAACGATCCAAAATCATGTCTATGTATGAAGCTTGGGATAAGCACAACAACCTTGATCCCAAGGTTATGACCCACTTCTCCCAAGTCCTTCAAAACTGTTTGGACAACCATACCCTTACGTCTGATAACACTCTGATATTGTTGCCAACTACCAAAATATTATCTAGGTATAGTACAAGAAATACCACTACGTTTCCGTCACATCTCTTGTATACACAAGACTCATCCGGACTTTGAATAAATCCATAAGTCTGGATTTACCTCATCAAAGCGGATGTTCCAAGACCTCAAAGCTTGCTTCAGTCCATAAACGGACCGATTAAGCTTACATACAATACGCTCTTTTCCCTTAGCAATGAATCCCTCTGGTTGCTACATATGGATGTTTTCCTCAAGACTTCCATTAAGGAAAGCTGTCTTGACATCCATCTGCCACACCTCATAATCCATATGAGCTGCAATGCATAAGAGCTCCCAGACCTGACTTGAATCCATAGATTCAATCTCAGTATTCATTGCAATTTGCCAAGATGTTGTATTTATATCTTGGATTGCCTCATCGTATGTCTAGGGATCAGGTTCATGTTTGCTAGGGACCAAATCTGAAGATTTGTCCAAAAACATGAATCTAAGAGGCTGTCTAACAACCCTCCCACTACGACGAGGTATCATCTGTGTATCCTTTGTGACACGCGGTGCAGTGACATGTTGTATATCCTCTTGTACCGGTGGTACTAAAGAAGTGACTTCCCTTTTAACTCCTCCAGAACAATTTTACTCTTGGGCTTGTGGCTTATCACATAGTCTTCCTCTAGAAATCTGGCGTTTGTGTTAACGATGACTCTCTGATCTCTACGACTATAAAACAAGTCAGAATAACTCATCATCGATCTAATAATCTCCATAAGAGTTCTATTCCTTCGCTCTGCTACACCGTTCTGCTGGGGTGTGCCAGGTGCAGTCAATTGGGATTGAATCCCAACCTCTGATAAGTAGTTCCTAAACTCTCCCAAGAGGTTGTCACCACCACGATCAGATCGTAGTATCATCCACATCTTGAATAATCATCTACAAAAGAGATGAAATATTCAAGATTACCTCTTGCCTAGATATCCATAGGACCACACAAATCAGAATGAACCATTTCTAACACATCTTTGGCTCTATACCCCTTGGCCTTAAAAAGGCCTCTTGGTCATCTTACCCTCCAAGCAAGATTCGTAGGTTGGGAGATCCTCCACCACTAATGAACCCAAAGGTCCATCAGCTTTCAACCTTTGAATTATGCTTAGGTTAATGTGACCAAGCCTAAGAAGCCAAAGATATGTTTGGTTTATCATCGAAGGTTCTTTTCTCTTATTGGAATTAGAAGATGAGTTATTAACTTCAATTTGCATCGTGGGAGATTTTGGTTCAAATTTCCTTTCAATGTACCTGAATAGATATTCTCCCTATTCCTTTTTATAACAACTCTGTCATTAAAAGAAATAGAATATCCATCCATAATAATTTAGAAACTGAAACTAAATTCTTTCTAAATAAAGGTACATAAAGGGAATTTTCCAGAACCAAAGTTTTATTATTCTCAAGAGATAAATAAAACTTCTCCCATTGCAATAGCCGCTACCATCATGGCATTGCCCAAGTAAATGGTAATCTCCCCTTTAGCTAGTCATCGGGTTTCCTGGAACCCCTACGAATTGTTGCAGACATGATTAGTGGCTCCCGTATCAACTCACCAGGTGCCGGTAGATATCACCGCTAATCATGTTTCAATGACTAGTCCAAAAGATATACCTTTGTTTTGTTTTAGATTGGGACAACCCTTCTTCCAATGTCCATCCTGCTTGCAAGTGAAGTACTTGCCTTTCGGCTTTTTCACTCTTCCCTGAGATCCTCCTACCATCTTTGTTTCACCTTGTTTCTTCTTCTTCTTGCCTTTCGGCTTAGAAGTAGAAACCCTTTTGAGCAATGATGGCTTGGGGACACTCTTTGAAGAGTGCATACTTGTACTCCTTAGCAGATAAGACAATATCTAGAATCTTTTCCAATCAATATTATTTGGATACAGTAAGTTTATTTCCTTTAGTATCACAGTAAGTGGACTGAAAGTCAATTTTGAAAATCCTAAGAATCACATAGACCATTACTTTAGATTTCAAAAAATTATTGATTCCTCAAACAATAAAATTTTGAAATCAACCAACACCTCAAAACACCGAGAATATCGCATGCCACGATAGTGTGGACGTATACGAATTCTACATTTGTAAGAGGAGGTTTTACCCATTAATTTTATTATCTTGTCAACCTTACTTTTTGACAAATAAAATTAATAGTTGGTTCCTCTTTGTCCCTACAAATAAAAGTAGTGACTCCGATGGGGAGGATACTTTTTATTTGCATCTAAGTGTGCACCATTACACGATACTAAGGGAATTATTTCGGATTATGTGCCTTACCGATGTGGAAGTACACACGCTCCTAGATAATTTCCTATAACCATTATTTGACCTAGTGATCCGCAAATAAACTCATCCGATGGGGAGGAAGGCACTCAGAGCCGACGTACAAGTTTGTTGCATCACATGTCAAATTGTAATGGAGGCCGCGGGAATTAATTAAAATTTCCCTCTTCCACTTAGTAAATTGAAAATGAGGAATTTTCAAGCACACACAACATGCTTATTATTACTGTAGATTTCAATAAAAATTATTGATTCCTCAAACAATAAAATTTTGAAATCAATCAACACCTCAAACACCGAGAATATCGCATGCCACGCTGTGTGGACGTATACGAATTCTACATTTGTAAGAGGAGGTTTAACTCATTAATTTTATTATATTGTCAACCTTACTTTTTGACAAATAAAATTAATAGTTGGTTTCTCTTCGGCCCTACAAATAAAAGCACATTTTATTTGTATCTAAGTGTGCACCATTACACAGTACTAAGGGAATTATTTTGGATTATGTGCCTTACCGCTGTGGAAGTACACACGCTCCTAGATAATTTCCTATAACCATTATTTGACCTAGTGATCCGCAAACAAACTCATCCGATGGGGAGGAAGGCACTCAAAGCTGACGCGCAAGTTTGTTGCATCACATGTCAAATTGTAATGGAGGCCGCGAGAATTAATTAAAATGTCCCTCTCCCACTTAGTAAATTGACAATGAGGAATTTTCAAGCACACACAACATGCATATAAAACAAATCAGCAATAAATATGGAAAAATCAGAATTTTTCCAACTATTATGGCATTGTTCTCCAATATGCGTCCCGTCGTGTCGCCACCTCGTCCGCTCCTCCTACGCCATGTACGAGCCATCCGGAGATCCGAGCCAAGAATAAAACCTATTTTATTTTACATCCATCGATCATATACTCCATGAGGGAGTGTACATAAAATCTAGATCGAAAGTAAAATAAAATAAAGAGTGGCTAAACAATGCCGTATTTAATTACAAAAATTAAATACTAATCTAGCCTCGTCAACCCCGAGGATTCAAATAATATACAATCACACACAAACAATCACATACACACATATAGCCATAATAGTCGAATCTTATGCCTGCAACCAAAGAGTTAGCCTACGCACATCCTACTATTATCCGGCATACTCAATATATGATATGTGCATGAAAGTAACCGAATCCAAAACACACAAAACCGGAAACCGTGGCTCTGATACCAATTGTTGGCAACGTGCTAACGACTTGAGCGATCGCTTGAACAAACTAGTTGTTCAAGCAACACAACTCTTCTAGTCGATTAGCCGCGGAAGAGACGACGGACGGATTGCCGATTTTTGTGTTTCTTATTCGGGGTCCATGATTATACAAATACATGCAAATGTAAACTAGTATAATCAACATATACTAACATAAAGAACATAAGCTAGCATATCAATAAGAACATGCAAAGAACAATAATAAAAGTTGTAAAACTTTTATACCTCTTGATCTTCTATCGTATGTCTTAACCTCCTTGTAGACTTCGTGTGGGCGAAGATCCTCCACAAGTTGAAACTTCCTAGATCTTCTTCAATCCAAAGAATGAAGAACTCTCTTTCCCTTCTTGCTTGAGCCAACCACCAATCCACAAAGGATTGATCCTGTCGGCCCCAAGAATAGAGAGAATAATATGGAAACAACCAAGAAACCGAACTAGGGACAAACCCTAGTTTTGGTGCCGCCGGCCAAGATGGAGTGAAGAGGATAAAAGGAACATGTTGGGCGCCGGCCAAGGTATAGGGAAAAGAGAAGTAGCCGGCAACACCCTAGGAAGAAGAAGAGAACTTCCCCTATAGTTGCCGCCCAACCAAGCTTTCAAACCCTAGCCGCCCAACCTTTCTTCCTTTGGATTTCTTGCCGCCCAACCATGGTGGAGAGAAGAGATCTAGGAGCTAGCCACCTTCAAGGAAGAAGAAGAGATCTTCCACAAGTTGCCGCCCACTCTTCTTTCCTAACCTTGGCCGCCCATCCTAAGGAGCCAAACCCTAATTAGGGTTTCCTCCTTAGGGTTGCTTGCCGCCCAAGCAAGGCTTGGCAAAACCCTAATCTCCTTAGCATCCATCATCCAACCAAAAACTTCTTTGCCGCCCAACCCAATCTCCCATATATATAGAGTTAGGTTTAGGCCTTGGTTTAATCTCCACCGTCGGTTCTAGGGTTTTAATCTCAACCGTCGGATCTAGAGATTTAATCTCAACCGTCGGTTCTAGGGATTTAATCCCAACCGTCGGATCTAGAGATTTAATCTCAACCGTCGGTTCTAGGGTTTTAATCCCAACCGTCGGATCTAGAGCTTTAATCTCCACCGTCGGTTCTAGGGATTTAATCCCAACCATCGGATCTAGAGATTTGTTTTCCATCATTTGATCTAGACTTCATGAGGTTTATATTAGGCTACAATAGGGACCATGAGGAGGAGTTGGGTCTTGGCCACCCGATAGATCGGAACCACACAAACTTGATCCATCAATGATGTTCCATTCCACTAGAGGATCATCATCGAACTACCTCACCAACCCCCATAAATTAATATGGGTTCCATATATTATTTGTACATCCATCTCCCTGTGTTTAAGATATCGAATGTCCATCAATTAATTGATTTACTGACCATCAATTAATTAACATCTAACTCCTCGAGTAGTACCACTCAACCTTATCATCATGTTGACTAAGTCAACCTGCAGGGTTTACATGATGAACCTTATGAGCTCCTCAAGGGGACATTATCAACCTAATACATAGGATACAGATTCCTCCTATAATCAACGACACACCATGTAAATAATATCATTTACCAACTTACTGGGCATATTGATTTAATCCATAGAAATCTCACCCTCTGGTAAATCAAAGAAATAAATACTAAGTACATGTGTCCGTTATTATATCGGGATTAAGAGCATGTACAACATAATATCCGAGGTCTGATTCAATTATGTAGTCAGCAACAAATTGAATCACCTCTATGTCGATCCTGCTCAATACACCTAAGTGTACTAGTGTAACTTTATGTTCAAGACAAAACAATACCAAGCTACACTACAACCATGCCAATGGTTTGTCCAAAACCATCTTGGTTGTGAGCCTCTACTTATACTCTACAAGGGACTGATAACATGATCTTCTGTGCCACACCCAAGCACCATGTTATCTACAATGTAAAGTATTAGACAATATGCACATATAATAAATATAAAGTGCAAACAATGATCATGTGATTCTTATTTCAAAATAAAGATGTTCATACAAAAGAGCTAGGCTTTCAGTATACATCCCAACAATTGGTACAAGTTACCTACCTAATTTATACGAGTCTTGGGCGATTAGCCAAAGCTAACTCAAGATGCAGTATAATATGCATCTTGTACCACTTTGTGACCAGTGGAGAATCATTTAGTTAAAGGCCTTATTAAATGATTGAAATATGATACATTTCTACATTTCTATATTGTAGATCACCATGTTGTCAAATACGTCAAACACTAGTGTTGTTCCGTTTATTTACATGATATGTTTTATTGTAGTGCACATCTTGTGAATGATCTCTATCTTCTAGATCTTGAAATCCCAATCTATAACATAAATACCAAACTGTTCAAATCTAATGATCTGAACCAAATGTATCTCTGGCATTGTCTCCTGGGTCACGTAAATGAGAGCCGCATATTCCAGCTCCATAAGGATGGATTACTGGACTCATTTGATTTTGAATCATATGAGACATGAGAATCTTGTCTTCTAGGCAAGATGACCAAGGCTCCATTTAGTGGACATGGCGAACGAGCTATTGATTTGTTAGAACTCATACATACTAATGTATGTGGGCCTTTCAATGTAGCAGCTAGAGGAGGCTATCAGTACTTCATTACTTTTATTGATGATTTCAGTAGATATGGATATGTGTATCTTATGAGACACAAATCTGAATCCTTTGAAAAGATCAAAGAATTCAAGACTGAAGTACAAAACCAACTTGGTAAGAGTATTAAAGTGCTTCGATCAGATTGAGGAGGGGAATACCTTAGCCAAGCTTTTCGTGACTATCTCATTGAGTTTGGGATTGGATCTCAACTCACTCCACCTAGAACACCACAGTGGAATGGTGTATCAGAAAGGAGAAATAGTACATTATTAGATATAGTCACACAAATCTTCCTTTTTCTTCTGGGGATATGCTTTAGAGACGACTACTTTCACACTTAACTGCATCCCATCTAAGGCAGTCATAAAGACACCATATACGATATAGACTGGGAAGAGTCCCAAGATGTCTTTTATGAAGATTTGAGGATGTGAGGCTTATGTTCGACATCAAGTCTCCCACAAACTAGGACACAAATTAGATAAGTGCTACTTTATAGGATATCCTAAGGAAACGAAAGGATATTACTTCTACAATCCCACACAAGGCAAAGTGTTTGTCGCTAGAAATGGAGTATTTCTAGAAAGAGAGTTCATCTCTAGAAAAACTAGTGGGAGTAAAGTACATCATGAAGAAATTCAAGATAAAGATAGCATTGATATGGAAATAGAACATGCACCACAAAGTGTTGTGGATGATGAGATTGTTGCACAAGAAGTTGTGGAGCAACAACCTATTCAAGTAGACCAACCTCTTCACATGTATGCATGATAGGATACGTCGTCATCCTGAGAGATATTCATTTCTCTTATCTGACAATGATGACATTATGCTTGTTGAGTTGAATGAGCCTACATCCTATCAGAAAGCTGTGATGAGCCCAGATTTTGAGAAATGGCTAGAGGCCATGAGGTGTGAAATGGAATTTATGTACACTAACCAAGTATGGACTTTGGTTGATCCACCTGAAGGGGTCAAACCCATTGGGTGTAAGTGGGTCTTTAAGAGAAAGACTGACATGGATAGTCTTATGCATACCTATAAAGGGCGATTGATAGCTAAAGGTTTCAAACAGATTCATGGTATTGACTATGATGAAACCTTTTCACCAGTTGCGATGCTTAAGTCCATTCGGATCATGCTTGCTATTGCAGCTTGCCACGATTATGATATCTGGTAAATGGATGTCAAAAATGCATTTCTAAATGGAAACCTCCTCGAGGATGTGTACATGACACAACCTGAGGGTTTTGTAGACCTAAAGCATGTTGGTAAGGTATGTAAGTTGCATCTGTCCATTTATGGTTTAAAGCAAACATCTAGAAGCTGGAATCTTCGATTCGATGATGCAATCAAATAGTTTGGTTTCATCAAGAATGAAGATGAACCATGTGTCTACAAGAGGGTTAGTGGGAGCATAGTTATCTTTCTTATCTTGTATGTTGATGACATACTTCTCATTGGAAACGACATCGCTATGCTGCAGTCTGTGAAGACTTGGCTTGAGAATTGTTTCTTAATGAAGAACTTAGGTGAAGAAGCCTACATTTTAGGCATTAAGATCTATAGAGATAGATCTAAGAGATTTCTTGGCTTAAGTCAGAGTTCATATATTGACAAGGTGCTTAAACATTTTTCCATGCAGAATTCCAAGAAGGGATTTCTTCCAATGTCACATGGTGTGAGCCTTTCGAAGGCTTAATGCCCTTTTTCTAAGGATGAAAGGGAACGCATGGATTAGATCCCTTATGCATCTGCTATAGGATCTATTATGTACACCATTCTATTCACTCATCCTGATGTCTCATATGTGTTGAGCATGACGAGTAGGTACCAATCAGATCTAGGTGATAGTCACTGGATAGCCGTCAAGAATATTCTTAAGTACTTGAGAAGAACTAAAGAATATTTCTTGATATTTGGAGGCAATGAGGAGCTTACTGTAAAGGGTTACAACGATGCTAGCTTCCAAACGGATAAGGACGATTACAGATCATAGTCAGGGTATGTCTTTTGTTTAAATGGTGGTGCTGTGAGTTGGAAGAGTTCAAAGGAAGACAGAGTCATGGATTCTACTACAGAGGCTGAGTATATTGCTACTTCGGATGCGATAAAGGAGGCAGTTTGGATCAGGAAGTTTGTTTCTGAGCTTGGTGTAATTCCTAGCATCGTGAGCCCTATAGAGCTTTATTGTGACAACAACGGGGCTATAGCATAGGCTAAGGAACCTCGTTCTCACCAGCGTTCCAAACATATACTGCGGCGATATCACCTCATTCGAGAGATCATCGATAGAGGAGATGTACGGATATGCAAAGTGGATACTGATGCTAACATTGTGGATCCCTTGACCAAGGCTTTAGCATAGAAGAAGCATGATGGTCATACTAGGTCACTGGGTCTTAGAGATTACAGTGATTGATACTAGTTCTAGTAGAGATTGTTAGTGTCAGCCCTTAGTGCCAATCATGAGATGATTGATTAGGAAGCATATGTATCATACTTCATTAATAAAAGGCAAAGTTGGGTTATTATATTTACTTCATGCTTATGCCATCTGAATAAATATAATAATGCCCTAGAAAATAGGTTCTTATCTACAACAAATCAATTGGTAGAATTGATTATGAGAAGATGTGGAGAACATTATTCTTAAATATTCCTAGTCAAGTATTAATATACAAGGGCAATATTAATGCATTGAGACTAGCATGTAGGTCAATTGATGATTTGATCACACAGATCATGGATATGTGATATCACATTGATACATGGGTATATATTAGAGAATGTATACTGAATTGACCCACCATGAGATTGTTTCATGGATCGTTATATGATGTTATAAACATTCTCATGTGACTATTGGTATGAATAATCCTTAGACCTGAAGTCACTACGATTCCCTACATAATGAGTTGTATACTTTGGTTTCGTCAAACGTCACCCGTAACATGGTGACTATAAAGGTGATCACTGGGTATGCAATAAGTTATGCGGAGGGATGTGAATGATGTAGATGGGATCTATCCTTTCCATGTAACGGAAGTGATATATATGGGCCCCTTTATAGAGTATGACTGCTAAAATGCATGGCCATGCTCAAACAAGTCAATATGAGATATTGAGCTTATTTGGTTGAGTAGTCTACTTGGAGATCAAGAAACTCATGATTGATAAGAGGATGACATAGTCTATGCCTCATTGATCAATCTAGATATCATGGGTAGAAGGACTGAGTCATACA
Source organism: Wurfbainia villosa (assembly GCA_025175895.1). Taxonomy (NCBI): domain Eukaryota; kingdom Viridiplantae; phylum Streptophyta; class Magnoliopsida; order Zingiberales; family Zingiberaceae; genus Wurfbainia; species Wurfbainia villosa. Next base: position 98,731,319 of record CM045990.1, read on the forward strand.
AGATAGTAGTCACGGAAAGGTTATGTCGGATCTCGACATTCTCGTCACTTGGGTAGCAATGATGTATTGCTAGATACCGCTCATTACTTATGTCTCTAAAAGGGTTTTAGAAACATTGCCAACGTTACGAGAACCTATTGGGTCACACACTTAGGACATATGAGTTGGAGATGACTCATGTTATTGGCACTAGTACTAGTGGGAGATTGTTAGTGTCAGCCCTTAGTACCAATCATGAGATGAATGATGAGCCATTGGGTCATCGAGTTGAGTCTAATGTAGATTAGACTTAATGAGTAGAACTCAAGGTATACCCAATGAATCTGACTCGAGTTAGACTCAAGTCAAATTCGGATTGAGTAGGACTCAAGGTATACCCAATGAATCTGACTCGAGTTAGACTCAAGTTAGATTTGTACCCAATGAATCTGACTCGAGTTAAACTCAAGTCAGATTCGAATTGAGTTAGACTCACCATTAAGAAGGGGTTGCATGATCATTAAGATGGAATTAATAGGATTTTAATTCCATGGAAACCAAGAGTCAAAACTCTTCATATTCAATGGTTGAATATAAAAGAGGAATTTGGATGAGACTCAAGGGGGTTATTTTATTTTCATGCAAAATAGTTTTGGGGGTGATTTAGGTGGTGATCATCTTCTTCCTCCTCTTCTACCTTCTTTATCGAACCAATCTTGTGGCTAGAACCACAGTGTGGTTTTTCTCCACTCAAGGTTCGTGTGGATACTGTGGAGGCACGGACTGACTGCGCTGAGATCCATACTCAAGTGTTGCTGATGGGATTGCGAAGGGCACACAACGAAGGTAATCACGATTCTCATAGGATAGAATCGATAAAAAATGAGTATATAGTTTTTGCATGGATCTTTGGAGGGATCTTGGTTTTTCTGATGCTTATTGCTTGTAAAGTGTTTTGAGCGCGACAAGAATCCCTACACTAACCAGGGAGGACCCAAGAAATTGACATCCACCACTAGTACTCTTCTGATCCAACTTGCAACCCGCATAGTCGGATTCGGTATGCCCAACTAAATTAAAAGACTTTGTCCTAGGGTACCAAAGTCCTACATTTAGTGTGTCTTTGATATATCTTAAGATTTTCTTAACGGCCACTAGTTGGACTCTTTGGCACAAGATTGGTATCTTGCACACATACCTACCGCAAATAAGTTATGGGATCTACTAGCGGTTAGATATAATAGGCTACCATTCATACTCCTATAAAGTTTTAGATCAATTGATTTACCTTCACGATCATTGTCTATTTTAGTGTTAGTTTCCATTGGGGTTGATACTACCTTAGCATTTTCCAAACCAAATTTCTTGATCATTTATTTGACATATTTGGTTTGGTATATGTGGATTCCATCATTGGTTTGTTTAACTTGTAAACCTAAAAAAAAATTAATTCTTCGACTAGACTCATTTCAAATCCATTTTCCATATTTTTGATGAAGTCTTGAAGGAGTTCATCATTTGTTGACCCAAAAATAATGTCATCAATATACACATGGGCCACAAAGATATCCTTTGACTTAATGAAAAGAGTTTGATCTACTTGGCCCCTTCTAAAGTCCTTAGAAATTAGGAAAAAAGATAATCTTTCATACCAAGCCTGGGGAGCTTGTTTTAACCCATATAAAGCTTTTCTAAGTTTATATACGTGGTTTGGATAGTCTACACTCTCAAACCCGGGAGGTTTTTCTACATACACTTCTTCCTTAATAAATCCATTTAATAATGCTGATTTTACATCCATTTGATAAAGTTTAAATTCCATGAAAGGGTCATATTCTAATAAGATTCTAATTAACTCTAGCCTAGCAACCGGGGCATAAGTTTCATCATAGTCAAGTCCCTCAACGTGATTGAACCCCTTGTAACTAACCTAGCTTTGTTTCTAGTTATGTTTCCTTGATCATCTAGCTTATTCCTAAAGGCACATCTTGTGGTAATAATAGTGCTATCATTGGGTCTAGGGACTATCTCCCATACTTGACTCCTCTCAAATTGAGCCAATTCTTCTTGCATTGCTAAAATCCAATCCTAATCAAGTAATGCATCATTGATTGATTTGGGCTCAATTTGGAAGATGAGAGCTTGACTAGTAGGAGCTCTATGAAAGGATCTAGTTCTCACTCCTTGGGATAGTTCTCCTACAACTTGGTCTAGGGGATGATTTTGATGAATTCTTAATATTCTAGGAGGTGATTCAAATTGATTTTGATCACAGTTTTCTTCCTTCCTCTTCTCATCATCGGAGTCTCCTCTTCCTCTCTCTTGATATAATCCTCCCCCTTGATCATTACCTCCTAAGGTCAAGTTTTGAAGTTTTTGGATAATGTCTTGATTATTGTCATTGATATCCTTATCAATGGAGGATTTTCTAGGATAGGTACTAGAGGTCTCATCAAATTGAACATTAGAGGATTCCTCAACCTTTTAGATCCTCTTGTTGTAGACTCTATATCCTTTTCTAGTGGATGAGTATCTAACTAAGATTTCCTCATCCGCTTTGGACTCAAATTTTCTTAAGTTGTCTTTGGTGTTTAAAATGTAGACTTTGCATCCAAAGACTTTGAAATAATGGATTGTAGGAATTGTACCATTCCATAATTCAAATAGTGTTTTCCCTAAGAACCTATGGATTAGGACTCTATTTTGGATATAGCAAGCGGTATTAACCGCTTCCACCCACAAGTAGCTTGGTAGAGAATATGCATTAAGAATAGTCCTAGCCGCCTCTTGTACGGCACAGTTTCTCCTTTCTACCACCGTATTTTTTTTGGGTGTTCTAGGACAAGAGAACTCATGCTTGTACCATTGCTCTAAGAAAAATTTTGAGAAGATAAAATTCTCAAATTCTTCACCATGATCACTATAGATCCGGTTGATTTTGAGAATTCTTTCATTCTCTACTCTTTTGCTAAAACTTATGATTATTCCTAGGGTATCATCCTTATGTATCTATACCTAGAAAAATTATCAACTATGACTAAACAATATTTACTATCATTCAACGACGGAGTACTATGGCAATCAAATAAATCCAAGTGTAAAAGCTCCAAAGGTAATGAAGTATTAGTTAGGGTTTTACCTTTGTGTGATGATTTTGATTGTTTTCCTTCTTGGCATACATCACACATCTTGTCTTTAATGTACTTGATCTTTGGTAACCCCTTCACAAACTCCATTTTAGCTACCTTGGCTATGTTCTTCATATTGATATGCCCTAACCTTCTATGCCATAACCACCCTTCCTCTTCTTTTTCCATAAGACACTTAGTGGAAATGTTAGAAGCATAGGATAAATCAACATAGTAAATATTGGATTTCCTATATCCAACTAACATGCAATCATTCAATTTCTTGTGTCTAATAAAACACTATGTGAAATTAAATTCAACATTAAAATCAACATCACAAAGTTGTCTAACACTAAGTAAATTGAATTTCATGTATTTAACTAAAAAGACTTTATGAATAATAAGTTTTGGGGATACCTCAATTGTGCCTTTGCCTAGAAGTTTTAGTTTACCACTATTCTAAAAGGACACGGTTCCCTTGCCAATGTAGTTGATTGTGAAAAACTTGCTCACATCTCTGGTCATATATCTTGAGCAACCGCTATCCATAATCCACATACTTGGTCCACCTACCTATACAGCATGAAAAATAAATTCCTTAGGTACCTAAATTTTTGGACTGGTAGCATCAATTAAAAATTTCTTGGGAACCTATGTCTTTTTAACTTTACCCTTAATTGTTGCCTTTCTACTAAAAAGGGAGGTATATGCTACTTCCTTGTGCTTAGGTCTATATCCTATGTCAGCCTTGTTATAAATAGTCGTTTGGTCACTAAGTATCATATCAAGGTATTTAGACCCACTAGTGAATTTTTCTAAGTATGTCCTTAGTTCACAAACTTCATTTTGGAGTTTTTCATTTTCCTTTCTAAACATGAAAAAATCATTACAATCATTACATGAATATTCTACATTTTTAATTGCCCTAATTTCTACCTTCAATTCCTTTATCCTAGATTTTGATTTATCTAAAGTATTTTTAAGATATGCAATGTGTTGGGAGTATGGGGAGGACAATCAAAGTCCCACATTCGTAAGACATGGAAAAAATCATGTGCTTATAAGATAAAAAGATATCTCCATTGGGTTGAGGCCTTTTGGGTAAAGGCCAAAAACAAAACCATGAGGGCTTAGGCCCAAAGTGGACAATATCATACCATTGTGGAGATATATGGATCTTATAGATACTAACAATTGGTATCAGAGCCATGGTCCATGTCAAGCCATTAACCTCGAATGAAGAAAGTGGAGCTCCCATGTCTAGATCAAGAAAATCAGACACTAGGCAGGAAGTCTAGTTGGGTCGAGAGGACCGAACAACTGGCAGGAAGTCCAGTTGGGCCAGAAGGGCTAGACAACTGGCAGGAAGTCTAGCTGAATTAGGAGGACCAGACAGTTGACAGAAAGTCCTAGTGGGTTAGGATCGGACATCAATAAGAGGAAGTCCTTCGAGGACGGATAGGCTTGAGAGGGCTCAATGTGGTCCTTCATTTGAGGGGGGGGGGGATTGTTAGGAGTATGGGGAGTACAATCAAAGTCTCGCATTGGTAAGACATGGAAAAGATCATGTGCTTATAAGATAAAAAGATATTTCCATTGGTTTGAGGCCTTTTGAATAATGCCCAAAAACAAAACCATGAGGGCTTAGGCCCAAAGTGGACAATATCATACCATTGTGGAGATATGCGGATCTTATAGACACTAACACAATGGTTTTATACAATAATTCTATTCTATGGGAGTCCTTTACCTCATCGTCACTAGATGATGATTCGTCGCTTGAGGAAGACTCTTCTTGGCTTGATGCTTTGGTGTCATCTTCCAAGGCCATGAGTTCCATATTCCGTGTAATTTGGCATAGATCCTCCTCATCGGATGAGTCTTCAACACTTTATGTGCCCTATGTTTATTGTAATGCCCACCCTTCTTGTCCTCCTAACACACATCCTATAGATGGGCAGAGGCGCTACGCGATCATATATTCATGCATATAACAGCGAAAGCATTTAAAAACTACTTTACAACTTTTAACTCTAATTACATTAACCCAATCAACCTAACAATTTAATCATGGCAAAAGGTCTTAGCAATTTATTTAACTAAATATGTATTAACCATTTCAAGGTTCATAAAAATAAACATGAGTAACAACCATAGAAAGCATTAATGTCTCCTAACAGTTTACACATAAACTGAAAATCATGCATAAGTCCGTATATGAAAAATGATCTCGTCCACCATGCCACTGCCACACACATCTTTGCCCCTCCTGCTGCTCCCTTTAATTTATCCATTCCTTGCCCTTTTCTGCAGTACAAGGAAAGTAAACTGTAAGCACATAGGCTTAGTAAGGTTCTTTCCTACTCACAAAAACATGCATCATGAATTAAACGTAAAGTAATGACATGTTTGTTTAAACAACATATGAGCACAACATTTATTTAAAGTAGAGACATGATCAATTTAGGAAAAGAACATAAACTTAGCATTTTCATCGCAACAGTACATTGTCTCTAAACATGATAATTCGATGAACATAAAATGGTATATGCAGGATGCTCTTTGGAAACATATAGTTTATATACTTAAACATAATCTCAACATATTGGGCCCAGCATTGTACCACATACATCATTCGCGCGCATCCTAAATAGATCCGAAGTAGCTAATCCCGAACCTACTAGGTTACTAGGTCCGTACTATGTCCGTCGACCTAGGGGCAACCTTGGAGCCCATCCCGTGGACCTTGTTAGGGTTCGGTACAAGCCATGTATAAAGTAAAATAACATACATGTTCTTTGTCCTAAAGAGTGTTCTTGTCCCCACTCTTAGGGAAACATTTCTTAGACATTTCATATACGTGAGTCATGCCTAACATGGGTGAAAACATAAGCATGTAGCATAGCATAAATCGACATGAGTACAATTTAACATGGCATAAGGTAGTTACATAAGGAAAATTAAGCTAACATAAATAGAAATCATCATCTAACATGCATAATGTGGAATAATTTCAACAAGAATAATTTCTCTAATCCTATTAGCCGAACCTTCTACACATAGTTCTAGATTCTTTCGTTCAAAATCAAGCATACAACATTACATCGTAAGCACTTATACTACAGGTGAGGGGATACTTACTAACGAATCGGATCAGAAACCCGAGATAAAGAAGCCTAAAAATTACTCCTTTCCAATCAACGAGTTATGCCACAATTTTTGCCAGGTAAATGTCAAACCAATCGAACTCCATAATGAACTAAGAATCTAGATCTACCTGAAATTCGTGGGAAGAAACGGTCGAAAAATGTTGACAGGATCGGTTGAAAAACACGATAGGGAAAACTCCTTTCCTTGGATCAGGATTTTTTTCTTAACCTAATTATCCCTTTAAATGATCAGCTAGATTAATCAACTTCTTTCTTTTTTTCTACCAATAGATATATTCTGTTATATCCTACTCATTGGATGACTTAGTGGTGGGAAACCTATTCCCCCAAATCAACGGTTCATGGTTCAAGCCTCGACTATGAACTATTTATTAATTTTTTTTTCTTATTCATATATATATATATATATATATATTTCCTTTAAATAAAAATATACTAACTAAAATTTGGGATGTTACAATCTCTTATACCTTATAAAAGTTTCGTCCTCGAAACTTAGAAAACTCGGAGTACTTTTACTTCATGTCATCTTCACGTTCCCAGGTGGCTTCTTCGTATCATTGACCTTGCCATAGGACCTTTACTAAGGGTACTTCTATATTCCTTAGTCTTTTTACTTCTCGGTCTAGTATCCGGATAGGTCGACTTTCATAGCTCAGGTCCTCTTGAATTTGCACTGTCTGTGGCTCGACCACTTGATCGGTACTGGAAATGCACTTCTTAAGCATCGAGACATGGAACACATTGTGAATAGCAGACATCTCCTGAGGTAGTCCTAGCTCGTAAGCTACCTTGCCAACTCTTTTCAGGATCTTGTACGGTCCTACGTATCACGGACTTAGCTTTCCTTTCTTCCCTAATCTCATTATTCCTTTCATAGGAGCTACCCGGAGAAATACCAAATCTCCGACATTGAATTCCAAAGGTCTACATCACTGATCCGCATAATTCTTCTGCCGGCTCTGAGCAGTCTCTATTCTTTGGTGAATATTCTGTATTGCTTGGGTGGTGTCATCGATGAAATCCGTCTGAAGTCCCATCTCTTTCTTCTCACCACCTTCGTACCAACAGATCGGAGACCTACATCTCCTCCCATATAATGCTTCATAAGGTTTCATTCCCATGGTAGCTTGGTAGCTATTATTGTAAGCGAATTCCACTAAACATAAGTAGCGGCACCAACTCCCTTTGAAATCCAAGGCACAAGCTCGTAACATGTCTTCCAGTACTTGGTTCACCCTTTCTGTTTGCCCATCTGTCTGAGGATGAAAGGTGGTACTGAAACACAGCTTCGTGCCAAGTGCCTTATGAACACATCCCCAAAACTGTAAAGTGAAGCGACCATCCCTATCTGAAATGATGGTCTTGGGAATACCATGCAGTCTGATGATTTCCTTAGCATATAATTGAGTCAATTGCTCAATAGAATATGTCATCTTGATCGCTAGGAAATGAGCTGACTTTGTCAATCTGTCAACGATAACACATATAGCGCCATATCCGTTCGTAGTCCTGGGAAGACCTGAAATGAAATCCATAGAGATGTCTTCCCATTTCCACTCCGGAATTTGGATTGGTTGCAAAACTCCTCCAGGCCTCTGGTGTTCTACTTTAACTTGCTGGCAGGTCAGGTAGGTACTGACGTGCTTAGCTACATCCCTCTTCATATCGGACCACCAGAACTTCTCTTTTAGGTCTTGATACATTTTGGTGGATCCCGGATGCATAGAATAAGGAGTTCTGTGAGTCTCCTCTAATATCTTTTTGTGTAGTTCCGGATCGTTAGGGATACATAACCGATCCCTAAGCTATAATACTCCGCTATTGGCGATATGGAAATCCTCGCATTTTCCTTCTAGGATCTCCTGCTTGATCCTCTGGAGACTTGGATCATCACTTTGTTTTGCTAATATGTCATCGAATAGTGCTGGTATTATTGCCATGGTCGAAAGCTGCCTGGAAATAACCTCGATTCCATAGCGCATAATTTCATTCTCCAGCGGTCGAGACAATACCGATAAGGACATCAGGGTGGCACTGGACTTCTTGCTGAGTGCATCGGCCACTTTGTTTGCCTTGCCAAGATGGTAAAAGATCTCGCAGTCATAGTCCTTCACGAGCTCCATCCATCTGCATTGTCTCATATAAAGGTCCTTCTGAGTGAAGAAATACTGCAGACTCCGATGATCCGTATAAATCTTGCACTGTGCTCCATATAGATAGTGCCTCCATACCTTGAGAGCGAAGACCACAACTGCTAGCTCCAAATCGTGAGTGGGATAGTTCATTTCATGTTCCTTGAGAGCAATAACTTTACCCCTCTGCATAAGTACAGCTCCGAGTCCCAATCCGGAGGCATCGCTGTACATGTCGAAGCTCTTGTCGTTCTCTGGGAGAGTAAGGATTGGGGCACTTGTAAGTCTCCTTTTCAGCTCCAAGAAACTCTTCTCACATTCCTCCGTCCATACATACTTCTTGTTCTTCTGGGTGAGAACTGTCATAGGTGCTGCTATTCTGGCGAAGTCATCTACGAATTTCAAGTAATAGCCTGCTAATCTGAGAAAACTCCTCACTTTGCTAGCATTCTTTGGCATGCTCCAGTTACTCACAGCTTCAATCTTTCTTGGGTCTATCATAACTCCGTCTTTGGATATAATATGACCCAGAAAAGATACTTGATCGAGCCAGAATTCACATTTGGAGAACTTGGCATATAGTTGCTTTTCTCGAAGAATCTGTAATACCATTTTCAGGTGTTCTTCATGCTCTTCTTGATTTCTTGAATAGACGAAGATATCTTCAATGAAGACAATCACGAACTTGTCAAGAAAGGCCGAGAATACCCGATTCATCAGGTCCATGAACATAGCAGGAGCATTCGTCACTCCGAAAGGCATGACTATGAACTCATAATGTCCGTATCTTGTTCGGAAAGCTATCTTCGGTATATCATCTGGTTTCACTTTCACTTGATGATAGCCAAATCTGAGGTCAATCTTTAAAAATACGATGGCACCTTTTAACTGGTTGAACAGATCGTCAATCCGTGGTAAAGGGTACCTATTCTTGATCATCACATTATTTAGTGCTTGGTAGTCTATGCACAGGCGCATAGTCCCATCCTTCTTCTTTATGAACAGTACCGGAGCTCCCCATAGAGAGTGACTAGGGCGAATAAAACCCTTGTCGAGTAACTCCTGTAGCTGTCCCTGAAGTTCCTTAAATTCGGTCGGCGCCATCCGGTAAGGTGCTTTAGAGATCGGGTGAGTACCAGGAATTAATTCGATCTCAAATTCAATTTCCCTATCAGGGGCTAACCCTAGTAGTTCATCAGGAAATACCTCTGGGTAGTGGCATACCACTCTGACATCTTCTAGCTTCTGGTCCTCGGCTTGACTTGTATCAACCACATGTGCTAGAAACCCAGTGCATCCCCTGTCTAACATCTTGCGTGCCTTTAGAGCTGATAAGAATTTATAGGTTATGTTCCTTGGCTCTCCAATGAATTCAAACATAGGTTCTGCCTCAGGCTGAAAGACCAGTTTTCTCTTACGACACTCGATCGAAGTACCGTACTTGCTTAAGAAATCCATGCCCAATATGACATTATAATTTTGCATGCCGAGCACTATCAGATTACAGTAGAGTTCTCTGTCTGCAATTCTGATGGGTGCAGCTCGCAGCATATGAGTAGATGGCATCACTTCTCCCAAGGGCAGGGTCGTTAAGAACTCGCAATCCAAAACTTGCGGGGTATGTCAATCTTCTTTGTGAAAGGCGTAGAGACAAACGAGTGTGTTGCACCAGTATCAAATAATACAGTAGCATGCTGACAGAAAATAATTATCTGACCCGTGACAACAGTAGAATCGTTCGCCACGTCTTCCTTAGTGAGAGAGAAAACCCTGGCATTCGTCGCAACTGGCGGGGCTTCCAATCTCCCTTGGCTTATCTGGGTACCTTCTATTGCAGCTTGCATCTGGTGTAGCTGTGAAGGAGCACCCCTGTACTGGGCATACTGCTGAGGAGGTGCCTGAACCTGGGTAGGGCAGTCCTTGACTCTGTGTCCTTCCAGTCCACAGCGGTAGCATCTATTCATGCCCTTGTAGCACACCCCGGTATATGGTTTCCCACATGTAGTACATTGGGGAATCTTGGCTTGTTTGTTCGCTGGACCACCTTTAGTGTCGTTCCATTGTTTCCTCTTGCCACTGTGGTTTCCTTTCCAGTTACCCTGAGCTTTCTAACCTCCTGGCTGGCCTTGACTCTTGCATTCACTCAGCGCCTTCTTTTCCTAGTTTATATTGTTCAGGTAGTGCTCAGTGATTAGGGCACTACTGAACAGCTCCTCTACGGTCTGCGGTCTATTCACTCCGCCGACCACGTTTAGAGCTATCTCAGGTCAGAGCATCTTTAGCATAAGTTTGCCCCTTTCTTTTTCTGTGCTGACCAACTCTGGGCATAGGCGTGCGAGTCGGTTGAATCTTTTCACCGCTTCGTTAACTGATAGGTCATCTTGCCTGAACCCGGTGAAATCATTGTAGTGCTTGTTGGTCACTCGCATATGGAAGAATTCTTCGAAAAATTCGGCTTCAAAGTCCGTTCATCTCATTTGGTTTACTTGCCTCTTTGCTTTAATTCTTTCCCACCACATTCGAGCATCTCCAGAAAGGCAAAAGGATGCACACTTAATCTTTTCATGTTCAGGCCAATCCAGCAGCTCTACTATGCTTTCCACCGTTTTGAACCAGGAATGGGCATCCCATGGTTCACAATTACCCGAGAAATTCTCCGGTTTCAACCTTTGCCACTGGATCAAGTAAGTTTCTGGTCGAACTATCAGGCCAGAGCCTCCTAGTGGTACTGGTGTAGCTGCAGGACTATCTGGATGCGCCTGCTGGTCCCCTGGTGGTCCACTAGGGTTTACCTGCTGAGTCATTAAGGCATTTATCACTTTCTGTTGTTCAGCGACTTGACGCTAGAGTTCAGTAACCACCTGCATAAGATCCGGTGGAGATTCTGTCTCACTGACTCCATTACCGCGTCTTTTGGCCATGCTTATCTTCATAAATGATAAAAAAAATGCCAACCTAAGTTTATCATCCTTACTTATATTCATGCATACCCAACTAAAAACATTTCTTAGCGTATATATATCATACATGAAATAAATAGAGTAGACATAGAATGTCTTACTTGGAGCGACAGGATGGAAGCTTGATGTGTGTGTAGTAGAAAGGCAGAACTGGGCTCTGATACCATCTGTAATGCCCTCCCTTCCCGTCCTCCTAACACACATCCTATAGACGGGCGGCGGCGCTACGTGATCATAAATTCATGCATATAATAGCGGAAGCATTTAAAAACTACTTTACAACTTTTAACTCTAATTACATCAACCCAATCAACCTAACAATTTAATCATGGAAAAAGGTCTTAGAAATTTATTTAACTAAATATGTATTAGCCATTTGAAGGTTAATAAAAATAAACATGAGTAAAACCCATAGAAAGCATTAACGTCTCCTAACAGTTTACACATAAACTGAAAATCATGCATAAGTCCGTATATGAAAAATGATCTCGTCCACCATGCCACTGCCACACACATCTTTGCCCCTCCTGCTGCTCCCTTTAATTTATCCATTCCTTGCCCTTTTCTGCAGTACAAGGAAAGTAAACTATAAGCACATAGATTTAGTAAGGTCCTTTCATACTCACAAAAACATGCATCATGAATTAAACGTAAAGTAATGACATGTTCGTTTAAACAACATATGAGCACAACATTTATTTAAAGTAGAGACATGATCAATTTAGGAAAAGAACATAAACTTAGCATTTTCATCGTAACAGTACATTATCTCTAAACATGATAATTCGATGAACATAAAAATGGTATATGCAGGATGCTCTTTGAAAACATATAATTTATATACTTAAACATAATCTCAACATATTGGGCCCGACATTGTACCACATACATCATTCGAGCACATCCTAAATAGATCCGAAGTAGCTAATCCCGAACCTACTAGGTTACTAGGTCCGTACTATGTCCATCGACCTAGGGGCAACCTTGAAGCCCATCCCGTGGACCTTGTTAGGGTCCGGTACAAGCCATGCATAAAGTAAAATAACATACATGTTCTTTGTCCTAAAGAGTGTTCTTGTCCCCACTCTTAGGGAAATATTTCTTAGACATTTCATATACGTGAGTCATGCCTAACATGGGTGAAAACATAAGCATGTAGCATAGCATAAATCGGCATTAGTACAATTTAACATGGCATAAGGTAGTTACATAAGGAAAATTAAGCTAACATAAATAGAAATCATCATCTAACATGCATAACGTGGAAGAATTTCAACAAGAATAATTTCTCTAATCCTATTAGCCGAACCTTCTACACATAGTTCTAGATTCTTTCGTTCAAAATCAAGCATACAACATTGTTGGGGATCGGTACGGCCGGCTAGAGGGGGGTGAATAGCCCTTTACGTATGGATGCCGGTATTTGATCGTCTACAAAACTAATTAGCGCAAGCGGAAGACTAATAAAGACAAGCAAATAGAAATACGAGAAAACAAACGCTAACAAAGAATGTAACGTGGTTCACGGCTACGCCGCTAATCCACGATCCCCGATTCGTCCTCGGTTAATCACTCCGCTAAACCAATCCACTAAATGGTCTCTCCTTTGCACCAAGCTAGGTGGAGGTAACCTTTATAATCAAGATCACTCTTCTTACAAATAGAATGGAGTAAAAGTGAGTAAGAAGAGTTTAGAGCTTGTGGGGCACTAGGAAGATCACTTGGAGCATGAGTAATAGCCTCCCAAAGGCTTACACCCTCTCTTTTTATAGAGAGGGCTGATTTCTTCCGTTGCCGCCACTACGATCACGCCCTTGGCGATCGTCATTCACTACAACGACCTCCGAACATGTCGGATCTCGACCGTTGTAGTCCAACAGAACTCTTGGTAGTCGACTAATCCAAAACCCTATCGACGATCGCTGCCCAGCCGATCGCTAACGATGGCGGTCGATCACGCCACACTCCGGCCAGATACCTCGAACTTCATTCGACTTAGAGGCCGATCCGCCATGACATGGCAGTCGACTGGTGTCGGGAAAATCCATCCGACACTTGGCCAAATGGCCAAGTTTCACCTAAGAGCTACCCCTTCTCGGGTTACATTCGCTCACTCTCATCTCTCGGAGTCCCTCGCCTTCGAAGTTCTCTTCGTTCTCGGCCACGTCCCTCGGCAGCATCAGGCGCACGACTCTGCAATGCTCCTTCGCGTCTCTTGCCTCGAAGTCTACTTCCTCCGGCTTCACTCCAAGCTTCTCGTCCGGCGGTCCCTCGGATGCTCCAAGCGCACGGCTTCCGTAAAGCTATCCTTCACCGACTCAAGGCACGAGTCATGAGATGTGAAACTCGCCACGGCTCCATGTGCGAATTACTAAGTCCTACAGGACTTCAACGCACATATCAAATCAACATATCAAACTAACTTAAATCCTTTGCCACACCATCAAAACCATATTACGGCAAGAGATTGCCCTAACAATCTCCCCCTTTTTGATGTGTGGCAATCCGTTTAAGTTAGGTAAAAACATTTGATATAAATTCTAAGGTAAGAAAGCATGTAAAGATAAACATGATATAACAACATGCAACTCCCCCTTAATCCATGAAACTCTCTATACAGATTTTCTCCCCCTATCATATATTTCTCCCCCTAAAGCAAAAAAGATTAACATGAAGTTATAAACTCATGGCATCAAGTATAATGGAGGGAAAATACCAAAAACATGATGAAAATCTGAAATCAGAAAATTGCAGGCTGATTTTCAGGTGAGCAATGATCAAGCTATCGATATAATGATCGGGCACAATTGATTCCGAAATTCTGATTTTCTGGGCAAATTTAAGAAATGCATTAAAAATTCCAGAAAATTAGAAAAATCATGAAATTTGAGGAGCATATTTCTATTAAGTATATCTATCAAGGAAAAATAGTTTTTCATGAAAAATCATTATATTTTCCGAGATTTGCCAAAAATCCAAACACTTGAAAAACCACTAGTTTTTGAGCATGTTAGTATCCATTTTAACACCTAGTCTTGCTTTGAATTGTTCCAAAACATGAATACATAGATTTTAGATTAAGGAATTGTTTTGAAAACATATGAAATATCCAACCATGATCTTTGGGAAATATGTCTATGAATTAAACATAAGCCTTCCCCATGATTGGTCTATTATTGCTATTTTGATACTTTAAATGACCATCTAAATGCCATAGGCATTAGTGGACATTTGTATCATCCTAATATCTCACCCATGCTAAGTTTGCAATCAAGTTAGCCTATAGTGAGTGTGAGATGCATCCTAGGGGGTATTTGTATATACTTAACCAATATATTCATGCAATTCTATCATGGTTAAGTATCAACCTAACAACCTACATGATCATAATGACATATATGATTTAATTTCACATTATGATCATGAAATGCATGTTTTCATCAATTTATAACCATGCATTAGGTATTATGTGATTATAATAAACAAATTATCACCTAAAGCATGATTTACTCCTATTTCTCATGATTACGTGCCAAATATTAAAATCATAAATCATGATTTCAAACATACATAGAAATTACATTAATCATCATGATTTAAGCATTATTATCTATTTATGGGCACGTTATCATCACCCAACACTATTCTAAAAATGTTGTCCCGCCATCCTAAGTCAACCAAAATATGATATAGGTTAATTCCTTATGGTTGACTATCCTAGGGGTTTTCTAACCCTTAAGGATGGATTTTGGAACCCAAAATAGATTCTTTCCTATTGGGTTCACTAAGTACTCCTTGGGGATCCATTTTCTAGCTATTATCCTCTTCTTATCTTGTCCCCTAGCAATTAGGCATTTGTAGGCCTTTTCATTTTTCTTTTCCTTATATCCTAGGCCTTTCTTATTGAAACTTGCCCTTTGGCTCCCTAAGATCATGTTCAATGTGTTGGAGCCAATTGTGAATTTCTCTAGGGCTTTGGTTAAATAATCTATCTTTTCCCTTAATGCCCTATTTTCCTCTATGCATGCATCATTAACATCTAATGGCATATAATCATGTGAGCATGCATCATCATGGCAAGAAGAGGTATCATTATTATTTAAACATGCATTTTCTAGCTTATATTCCAAAGCCTTAATTTGATTAAGCATGCTTTTATTTTTCTTTTTCATTCCAAATAAGTCCTTAGTTAAACTAGAAATTATGGAAACTATTTTCTTAGGAGAAGCTTTTGTTACCATAGTTTCCATATCTTCTTCTTCTTCGGATGAGGAGGATGTAGAAGCTCCCCCTTCACTTGAGCTCTCTCCTCTTGAGCTTGATCCTTCATTTTTGGAGGAAGAGCAATCCAAGTCATCAAAGGCCATCAAGGCCAAATTGGTGACAAAGGCATTCTCCTCATCCGATGATGATGAAGAGGATGAGGATGGGTCATCCCAAGTCCTTGCCTTTAGGGCTTTGACCTTTCCCTTTTCCTTTGTCTTCTTCTCCTCTTCCTTTTTCTTCTTGCTCCCCTTTTTCTTCTTCTTTTCTTCCTTCTTTTTCTTTTCTTCTTTGCTTTTGTTTAGGAGGGGACAATTATCCCTTATGTGCCCTTCTCCTTGGAAATTGTAGCATATGACCTTCCCCCTTGGTCTTCTATTCCTATCATGAGATTTATCAAATCAAAAATTCTTAAATGCACGTCTTACCTTCCTTACCATGTAGGCTTCTTCCGTGCTATCCATGGAGGAGGAAGACGCTTCATCATCGGAGGAGGAGGAGATCTCTATCTTCTTCTTCCCCTTATTTGCCAACAATGCTACTCCTCTTGAGGGTTGAATTCTAGGTTCCTCTTGTATTCCTTCAAGCCTAGTTTCGTGGAGCTCCATTGTTGAGAAAAATTCCTCCAAGGTACTTACTTCCAAGTTATTAGAGATGTAGAACGAATCCACCATGGAGCTCCACTTTGAGGACCGGGGAAAGGCATCTATAGCCTTCATGAGCATGTCCCGGTTTGATAGCTTCTCACCTACACTTGTTAGCCCAATTAAAATTTCTTTAAACCTAGAGTGTAGTGAGTTTACCTTTTCTCCCTTTTCTAGTTTTATATTGGATAGTTGGGAGCGGAGGAGGTCTCTCCTTGCTAGCTTGGCCTCGGATGTGCCTTCATGGAGTTCTATAAGCTTCTCCCACATCTCTTTGGCACTAGCACATTCTCCGATCCGGTTGATCTCTTGTTGGGGGAGCACATTGAAAAGATGATGTTTTGCCTTTGAGTTCGCAAGGTGCTCCTCTCTTTGCTTCTTAGTCCATCGTGATTTTTCGATTGGTTTACCCTTTTCATCCCTAGGCAACTCGAACCCATTTTCCATTATTAGCATAATATCAAAATCGGTCTCGAAGAATACCTCCATTCTCTTTTTCCACCAAGAGAATTCGCCGTCGAACTTCGGTGGGTGGATGTTTGAGCCGGTCATTTTGAATGTTGCTTGTTGTGGCGGTTAGTCCTCGACAAGCTTTCCTTTGCTCTGATACCACTTGTTGGGGATCGGTACGGCCGGCTAGAGGGGGGTGAATAGCTCTTTACGTATGGATGCCGGTATTTGCTCGTCTACAAAACTAATTAGCGCAAGTGGAAGACTAATAAAGACAAGAAAATAGAAATACGAGAAAACAAATGCTAACAAAGAATGTAACGTGGTTCACGGCTACGCCGCTAATCCACGATCCCCGATTCGTCCTCGGTGAATCACTCCGCTAAACCAATCCACTAAATGGTCTCTCCTTTGTACCAAGCTAGGTGGAGATAACCTTTATAATCAAGATCACTCTTCTTACAAATAGAATGGAGTAAAAGTGAGTAAGAAGAGTTTAGAGCTTGTGGGGCACTAGGAAGATCACTTGGAGCATGTGTTGGGTTTCCGGCACCGCGGCGTGTGTGTGTTCGATCATGTTTCGTAAACATGAACACAGCGGAAGCAATTAAAAATAATAAATACTCCTATTTATTACAACACACACAACACACGCATTCTTTTACAACAAGTGTAGACATAACCGTAAATTAAAATTGCAATAAAAGGAAATTAACTACGTTATACCTTTCGTATGACGTGTAGCGGGAACGGCATCAACCGGAACGATCCTCGTAAGAATCGTCTCTATCCGTATCCACGCCGAGCTCCTCGGGATGACTTCGCTAAGTCACGAGCTTCGTCTTCGTACGGGTTACTAGCCTCGTGTTGAAGACGACGTGATCGAGAGATGATCACGATCCGAATCCAAATTCGGATCCAAAACGAGTTCTCAAAACTCGCTTCTCCGGAGAGGTATTCGTCAACCGTTTGACGAATCCTTCGTCCTCCACCTCAGAGGATTACCGAAGATCAAATCCCCGGTAAGTTAGCCGCTGTCGGAGCACTAACCGTCGTCCAAACGACGCTCCGACGAGAGGAGAAGAAGCTGTCCAGAAAACTGGACAGCTTGGTGGAGGAGTAGGCGCCGGCCAAAACAAGGAGAGAAAAGCCTCACCTTGATGCCAAACCTATAGGAGATCACCGGAGGGTCGCCGGAGGTTCACCGGCTGAAGCTTGGTCGCTGGCAACAAGTTGGAAGGCTGCACCAAGCTGGGCGGCAACAAGATGTTGGGCGGCCACAATAGATTGGGCGGCAACTAGGTGTTGGGCGGCAACTTGATGATTAGGGTGTTAGGGTTAGGGTTTAAGCCCTATTTTATAGAGAACTAATTATCTTAATGGTTAATGGATCATATCCATAAAGCCCGTTAACCCGCTCCATTAAGATAAGTTAAAATAAACCAAACCATGATGGTTTATTTTAAGTTAAAACGAACCGAACCAACCTTTGGTTCATTCGTTTAAAATAAACCAAACCCTTTGGTTTATTCTCATCCATTGGATTAGAACCAAACCATTTTGGTCCATCCATTATGTCTTCATAAGACACTGCCCATCCACGCTTCCATTGCGACTGAAATAATTTCATGCTCGCTTTATGTTTGGTCCAACCAAACATAGTTTCTCTTGGTCTGAGAATCCCATTCTCAAGCTCGTTTTAAATCCTTTGGATTACACTCGTTGTGCGTGTGACCAAATAGGTTCTCGGTTTATGTTGGCCGTCTATAATTAATCATTAATTATAGAACGATCATGAGTGGCACCTAGTAGTACATCATGATCCCCAATTAACCAAAAAGATCAACGGTTGATCCAGAACTATTTCTGAAACCCTTCAGTAGCTCGAATGAATCGTGCCCCATTCCCTTCACTCATCTTATACCCACTTGGTTCAGGACATGGTCTATTGTGTCAGTCCCCACTAGGCTGACTACGTCACACCTAGCCCAAGTATCATTTCCTCGTCCTACGGATTCTAGTTACTCCACATGTATCGAAGAGTACCTTACTCTAAACATGTAATGCTTTGGCCAAAGACTTTAGTAACAATCCGACGAGAGGCCATGGGTATACATCTACTCGCAAGGAGTGGTGAATCCTTTATAGGCTATTCAAACACCTTCGATCACTTCGACTTATACCCAATCATCCCGGGTCCACATCTCCTTAGAGATGTTTGCTTAAGATGTCAAAGCATAAGTCTCCATGATCAAGATGACTTGAATACCGCAAGTCAAAGGAACATCGCACTTAAGCCACAAGAAGAACTTCATTGACATATCTATATATGCAGAGAACCATATGAAGTCTTACTACCGGTCACTCCAATGAACTAGTTACCATAACTAGCATCCACGATCAACTCCGACATCACTATGTCTCCAAACAAAGGAGAATCACCGCTTGGATACACCAAGGAGTATACTCGTATAGTCTGTAATTGATGGTGTCCAAATCCATCAATTCATCGACTAGGGATAATTCCGATACATCACAATTACACATGTAGAGATACTCACTAGTTGTGATCCAATCACAAATTCTCTCATGCTGTCAATCGTATCGTGGACATTCAGTAAATGAGTTTAAGATCCAATCAAATACATTAAACATGTATACTCAAATAGTGAATCTTCATTTATCCTATAAATGGTTCATACATAAGGCGATTGCCTTAGGACATCTCTCATATATTACTAACAGACTCCCACTTGGCCTAATGCCAATCGCTACGGTATCCAATACCATAAGCACCAACATGACCCTCAAACTTACTTTGAGGTAATGCTTTAGTCAAAGGATCCGCTAAGTTCCTTTCAGTGGGAATTTTCTCGATTTGTATTTCGTTCCTACTGATGATCTCTCTGATAAGATGATAGCGGCGAAGCACATGTTTGGATCATTGATGAGACCACATCAAGTTCATAGATGAACTTATTGATCCAAACCGCCTTTGTCGCTTCCAAAGCGCAACGATTTTTGCCTTAGTGGCGTAATCCGCTATAGTGTCAAGCTTGGAACCTTTCCAACTTATTGCGCCCATTTTAGGTGAATACATACCTGCATCGAGACCTGGAATCATCCTTGTCTGTCTGGAAGCTGGCATCCGTATACCCGCGTATCACCATGTCCCCTTCTCCATATATTAGGAACACATCCTTAGTTCTTCTCAAGTACTTAAGGATCGTCTTAACAGCCGCCCAATGATCCATTCCTGGATCGGACTGGTATCTGCTCGTGACACTCAGAGCATACGATACATCGGGCCTCGTACATAACATAGCATACATGATAGATCCTATTGCGGATGCATAGGGAATCTTACTCATGCAAATCCTCTCGTCTTCTGTGCGCGGACACATAGACTTCGAAAGGTGTACCCCATGCCTGATGGGCAGATAACCTTTCTTGGATTCCGACATGCTAAACCTCTTTAGCACTCGGTCTATATATGTAGACTGCGAAAGACCAAGCAACCGTTTCGATCTATCTCTATAGATCTTAATCCCAAGGATGTAGGTTGCTTCTCCCAGGTCATTCATGGAGAATGTCTTGGATAACCAAACCTTAACTGACTGTAAGATGGACACATCGTTTCCTATAAGTAGTATGTCATCGACATACAATACTAGGAATATGACTGCACTCCCACTAACCTTCTTGTACACACAAGGTTCGTCTGGATTTTGTGAGAAATCAAACTTTTTGATTGTCTCATCAAAACGGATATTCCAGCTCCTGGATGCTTGCTTCAATCCATAAATGGACCGTCGCAATTTGCATACCATGGTTTTATCAACCGATGTGAAACCCTCAGGCTGTATCATATACACGTCCTCGAGCAGGTTTCCATTAAGGAAAGCTGTTTTCACATCCATCTGCCATATCTCATAATCATAATGAGCCGCTATGGCCAGGAGCATCCGAATGGATTTAAGCATAGCTACAGGCTAATAGGTTTCGTCATAATCAACACCTTGTTTTTGACGATATCCTTTCGCCACCAATCTAGCCTTATAGGTAATCACATTACCATCCATGTCGGTTTTCTTCTTGAAAACCCACTTGCACCCTATAGGCTTTATGCCTTCAGGTGGGTCAACCAAGTTCCAAACTTGGTTTTCGTACATGGAATCCATTTCCGACTTCATGGCACCAAGCCACTTATCCCTTTCTGAACTTGTCAGCACTTCTTCATAACCAGTAGGCTCCTCATCATCAATGAGTAACACGTCGTTCGATTCACTTACGAGAAATCCATATCTCTCAGGAATATTGCGTGTTCTACCAGATCTACGAAGATGTGGTGTTACAATAGGTCCAACCGATTGCTCATCACTATGAGTTGTCGGTCAGTGCTTCACTGTATCTCATCAATGTCTATTTGAGTCTCTCGAGCCTCCTCAAGCTCGACGACACTCTAATCGCTTTCTTGCAAGAGAAACTCTTTCTCTAGAAACACAACATGCCTTGAAACAAACACCTTTTGTTCCACAGGATGATAGAATTGGTAACCCCTTGTTTCCTTAGGGTATCCAATAAATAGACATTTATCAGACTTAGCATCCAATTTGTCTGATACAGTCCGCTTCACATAAGCAGGATAACCCCATATCTTCAAGTAAGATACATGAGGTTTCTTACTATTCCATATCTCATATGGAGTAGTTGAGACTACCTTGGTAGGCATTCTGTTTAACAAGTAAACAGCTGTCTGAAGTGCATAGCCCCAAAAGGACTTGGGAAGAGTTGCATGATTCATCATTGACCTGACCATGTCCAACAAGGTCCGGTTACGCCTCTCAGATACACCATTATGCTGTGGTGTATAGGGCGGAGTCCATTGAGACAATATACCATTGTCTCTTAGATAATCAAGAAACTCTTGACTTAAGTATTCACCACCTCGATCCGATCGAAGTATTTTAATACTCTTGTCATGTTGTTTCTCTACTTGATTTTTGAATTCTTTGAACCTTTCAAAGGCTTCAGACTTGTGTTTCATCAAGAACACTTACCCAAACTGTGAGTGATCATCGGTGAAGGTAATGAAGTAGCTATAGCCTCCTAATGCTTGAGTTGACATAGGTCCACATACATCAGTATGTATTAGACCTAGTAACTCTCCCACTGCTCACCTTTTCCAAAGAAAGGTAACTTAGTCATCTTGCCTTTTAAGCATGATTCGCATGTATCGTATGAATCCAATTCAAACGATTCCGCAATTCCACATCTGTAATTCGGACATGCGCTTCTTGCTTATATGGCCAAGACGACAATGCCACATATAGGAGTCTATTTGATTATCCTTTCGAGCAGCGTGTTGCTCGCTCGATATTGAAAATGTCACCGGATACGTCCTAACGATAAACACCATTGCTTAAAGTTCGGTCCATAAAGAACTCCATTCAAAGTTATGTAACAACAATTGTTACTAAAAGTCAAATGGTACCCATTTCTATTTAAACAAGAAATAGAAATGATGTTCTTTATCAACGAAGGAACATAAAAGCAATTGTCCAGTTCTAAGACAAGTCCTACAGGGAGTTCCAACAAATACGTTCCGATGGCGAGTGCAGCAACCATTGCTCCATTCCCAACACGTAAATTTGACTCTTCCTTGACGAGTCTTCTTCTATTCCTTATCCCATATATGTCATTACATATATGTGAGCCACACCCAAGATCCAAATACCCAAGTGTCCGAGGAAATAGAATGACAATCAAAAGAATATTTCTGAAGAAGATGAGGCATCCGATGCCCTATCCTTCTTCACGGACTCAAGATAAATCTTGCACTTTCTTCGCAAATAGCCCTACTTGCCATAATGATGGCAAGTGCCCTTTTGAGCTAGTTCTACCTTCTTAGCCCTTCTCTTCTTTCCCTTCTGTTGTTCCTTTGACTTCCTCTTAGAACCTTTCTTCGAGGGCCCCTCGCTCATGCTTCTAAGACTCCACAGCCTTCAAAGATATTGAGCAAAGACACAGATGAACCTCCTAGCATCTCAGAGGTGAAGAGGAGCTTTGAGACTTCGAACCTTTCGAATCTCACTTGCTCATCAACCAACTCACAAAGATGAAGGACTACGATATGAGCATTCATATGCTCATGTTGTTTTCGTAGCTTGGGTTCCATCATGGCTAGCATGATGCAACTCATTTGTTCAGAATCACTCACATGTTTCTGATAGGCCAACAATTGGTCCAAAGTTGCATCGTCACTAGGACGGGCGGGAAGAGGCGCTTCGAGGACATACACAAGCTTTTCACCTTGAGAACAATTCTCAAGTTTCTAAGCCAGTCCAAGAAGTTCGGCCCAGTCAATTTATTTGAATCCAAAATGGAACGCAAATTCAAACACATCATGATCAATATATTAACTTAGAAATACAAAACGAGCATATATGAGAAAGATGATTTTAAAAATGCATCAATATACATTTATAAATCCCATTCATTTTTCGAATTTCAAAAAACCCCAAAATCACTTCGGGAGATTGTAGGTCCATCTCCGAATGGGCTGATATCCATCATAGTTATGAACAACCTTGGAGAGAGTCCAACAAGCCATTCATAACTACGACGGTAGGTATCAATTATACCGATTGCATATCACGTATATGCAACTATCACAATGTGCTATCAACTAATTGAATGTTCACACATACATCGGGTTGTTAACACATTAACAAGTATGCATCATATGCATAGCACCCAACTTCACCTCCCTTTACATCGACCTTGGAGAGAGTCCAACAAACCGATGCTCCAGGTTAAAGCCAACCCATTAATCAGGACATAGTTTTAATATGGTTAGAGTGCATTCAACCAATTAGCCCAGCTTGGAGAGAGTCCAACAACCAAAGCTAACGATTGACCTCTGACTCTTATCATATTAGTATTAAACTATTCCATGGTTTGAACATATTCAGGTTCAAGCCGGGCTTGGAGAGAGTCCAACAACCCAAACAAGAAACAGAACTCTGGTTCTAACCATATTAATGGAAGGTGTAGGCTTTAATATTGATTAAGGGTTTTTATGTCTCATCCTCTTTGCATGCAAATAACTATTATCTACATGGCATGGCATACATGGCATACATCTACATGTCACGACACGCATGGCATAATGTTATGCATCTAATGCAATTACATGGCATACAATTATGTCATGTATATAATTTCCTTATATGTCATAACTATTTATGGAAATAAAATATGTTTAAGATTTGATTCTCCAAATCAAATCATAATTAAATTAGGAAACAAATTTCCAAATCTAATCACATATTTTATTCATGGAATTATTTGATTAAGGAAAATCTATTTAGGAAACCAATTTCCTAAATCTTTAAAACTACTTATGGAAATAAAATATTTTAAGATTTGATTTCCCAAATCAAATCATGATTAAATTAGGAAACAAATTTCCAGAATCTAATCAAATATTTTATTTATGGAAAATATAAATTTCCATAAATACTTCCAACTTTCCAAAAGTGGAAGATTTCCATAAATACTTCTAGACTTTCCAAAATTGAAAAATTTCCATAAATACTTATAAATTTCCAAAATTTAGAAAACTTCCAGAAATACATTATGACTATCGCAAAATCATTTTTACGATTATGTCGAAACACAACCTGGCTCTGATACCACTGTTGGGTTTCCGGCACCGCGGCGTGTGTGTGTTCGATCATGTTTCGTAAACATGAACACAGCGGAAGCAATTAAAAATAATAAATACTCCTATTTATTACAACACACACAACACACGCATGCTTTTACAACAAGTGTAGACATAACCGTAAATTAAAATTGCAATAAAAGGAAATTAACTACGTTATACCTTTCGTATGACGTGTAGCGGGAACGGCATCAACCGGAACGATCCTCGTAAGAATCGTCTCTATCCGTATCCACGCCGAGCTCCTCGGGATGACTTCGCTAAGTCACGAGCTTCGTCTTCGTACGGGTTACTAGCCTCGTGTTGAAGACGACGTGATCGAGAGATGATCACGATCCGAATCCAAATTCGGATCCAAAACGAGTTCTCAAAACTCGCTTCTCCGGAGAGGTATTCGTCAACCGTTTGACGAATCCTTCGTCCTCCACCTCAGAGGATTACCGGAGATCAAATCCCCGGTATGTTAGCCGCTGTCGGAGCACTAACCGCCGCCCAAACGATGCCCGACGAGAGAGAAGAAGCTGTCCAGAAAACTGGACAGCTTGGTGGAGGAGATAGGCGCCGCCAAAACAAGGAGACAAAAGCTCACCTTGATGCCAACCTTTAGGGAGATCACCGAGGGTCGCTGAGGTTCACCGGCTGAAGCTTGGTCACGCAACAAGTTGGAAGGCTGCACCAAGCTGGGCGGGCAACAAGATGTTGGCGCCACAATAGATTGGGCGGCAACTAGGTGTTGGGCGGCAACTTGATGATTAGGGTGTTAGGTTAGGGTTTAAGCCCTATTTTATAGAGAACTAATTCTCTTAATGGTTAATGGATCATATCCATAAAGCCCGCTAACCCGCCTCCATTAAGATAAGTTAAAATAAACCAAACCATGATGGTTTATTTTAAGTTAAAACGAACCAACCAACCTTTGGTTCATTCGCTTAATATAAACCAAACCCTTTGGTTTATTCTCATCCATTGGATTAGAACCAAACCATTTTGGTCCATCCATTATGTCTTCATAAGACACGCCCATCCACGCCTTCCATTGCGCATCAAACAATTTCATGCTCGCTTTATGTTTGGTCCAACCAAACATAGTTTCTCTCGGTCTGAGAATCTCATTCTCAAGCTCGTTTTAAATCCTTTGGATTACACTCGTTGTGCGTGTGACCAAATAGGTTCTCGGTTTATGTTGGCCGTCTATAATTAACCATTAATTATAGAACGATCATGAGTGGCACCTAGTAGTACATCATGATCCCCAATTAACCAAAAGATCAACTTGATCCGTAACTATTTCTCAAACCCTTCAAGAGCTCGAATGAATCGTGCCCCATTCCTTCACTCATCTTATACCCACTTGGTTCAGGACATGGTCTATTGTGTCACCTCACTAGGTCGACTACACGCCACACCTAGCCCAAGTATCATTTCCTCGCCCCTCTGATTCTAGTTACTCCACATGTATCGAAGAGTACCTTACTCTAAACATGTAATGCTTTGGCCAAAGACTTTAGTAACAATCCGACGAGGCCATGGGTATACATCTCCTCGCAAGGAGTGGTGAATCCTTTATAGGCTATTCAAACACCTTCGATCACTGACTTATACCCAATCATCCCGGTCCACATCTCCTTAGAGATGTTTGCTTAAGATGTCAAAGCATAAGTCTCCATGATCAAGATGACTTGAATACCGCAAGTCAAAGGAACATCGCACTTAAGCCACGAAGAACTTCATTGACATATCTATATATGCAGAGAACCATATGTCTTACTACTGGTCACTCCAATGAACTAGTTACCATAACTAGCATCCACGATCAACTCCGACATCACTATGTCTCACCATGAGAATCACCGCTTGGATACACCAAGGAGTATACCTCGTGCTAGTCTCGACAGAATTGATGGTGTCCAAATCCATCAATTCATCGACTAGGGATAATTCCGATACATCACAATTACACATGTAGAGATACTCACTAGTTGTGATCTAATTACAAATTCTCTCATGCTGTGAATCGTATCGTGGACATTCAGTAAATGAGTTTAAGATCCAATCAAATACATTAAACATGTATACTCAAATAGTGAATCTTCATTTATCATATAAATGGTTCATACATAAGGCGATTGCCTTAGGACATCTCTCATAAATTACTAACAGACTCCCACTTGGCCTAATGCCAATCGCTACGGTATCCAATACCATAAGCTCTAACATGACCCTCAAACTTACTTTGAGGTAATGCTTTAGTCAAAGGATCCGCTAAGTTTCTTTCAGTGGGAATTTTCTCGATTTGTATTTCGTTCCTACTTATGATCTCTCTGATAAGATGATAGCGGCGAAGCACATGTTTGGATCATTGATGAGACCACATCAAGTTCATAGATGAACTTATTGATCCAAACCGCTTCCTTTGCTGCTTCCAAAGCTGCAACGTATTTTGCCTTAGTGGCAGAATCCGCTATAGTGTCAAGCTTGGAACCTTTCCAACTTATTGCGCCTCCATTTTAGGTGAATACATACCTGCATCGAGACACTGAATCATCCTTGTCCGTCGAAGCCGCATCCTGTATACCCGCCAGACCATGTCCCTTCTCCATATATTAGGAACACATCCTTAGTTCTTCTCAAGTACTTAAGGATCGCCTTAACAATGATCCATTCCTCGATCGATCGTATCCGCCGTGACACTCAGCATACGATACATCGGGCCTCGTGACATAACATAGCATACATGATAGATCCTATTGCGGATGCATAGGGAATCTTACTCATGCAAATCCTCTCGCCTTCATGCGGCGGACACATAGACTTCAAAGGTGTACCCTATGCCCGATGGGCGATAACCTTTCTTGGATTCCGACATGCTAAACCTCTTTAGCACTCTGGTCTATATATATGTAGATGAAAAGACCAAGCAACCGCTTCGATCTATCTCTATAGATCTTAATCCCAAGGATGTAGGTTGCTTCTCCTGTGTCTTTCATGGAGAATGTCTTGGATAACCAAACCTTAATCGATCAGTAAGATGGACACATCGCTTCCTATAAGTAATATGTCATCGACATACAATACTAGGAACACGACTGCACTCCCACTAACCTTCTTGTACACACAAGGTTCGTCTGGATTTTGTGAGAAATCAAACTTTTGATTGTCTCATCAAAACGGATATTCCAGCTCCTGGATGCTTGCTTCAATCCATAAATGGATCGTCGCAATTTGCATACCTTGGTTTTATCAACCGATGTGAAACCCTCAGGCTGTATCATATACACGTCCTCGAGCAGGTTTCCATTAAGGAAAGCTGTTTTCACATCCATCTGCCATATCTCATAATCATAATGAGCCGCTATGGCCAGGAGCATCCGAATGGATTTAAGCATAGCTACAGGCGAATAGGTTTCGTCATAATCAACACCTTGCTTTTGACGATATCCGTTCGCCACCAATCTAGCCTTATAGGTAATCACATTACCATCCATGTCGGTTTTCTTCTTGAAAACCCACTTGCACCCTATAGGCTTTATGCCTTCAGGTGGGTCAACCAAGTTCCAAACTTGGTTTTCGTACATGGAATCCATTTCCGACTTCATGGCACCAAGCCACTTATCCCTTTCTGAACTTGTCAGCACTTCTTCATAACTGGTAGGCTCCTCATCATCAATGAGTAACACGTCGTTCGATTCACTTACGAGAAATCCATATCTCTCAGGAATATTGCGTGTTCTACCAGATCTACGAAGATGTGGTGTTACAATAGGTCCAGCCGATTGCTCATTACTATGAGTTGTCGACTGTTGTACTTCACCAGGTATCTCATCAATGTCTATTTGAGTCTCTCGAGCCTCCTCAAGCTCGACGGCACTCCCACTGTTTTCTTGCAAGAGAAACTCTTTCTCTAGAAACACAGCATGCCTTGAAACAAACACCTTTTGTTCCACAGGATGATAGAATTGGTAACCCCTTGTTTCCTTAGGGTATCCAATAAATAGACATTTGTCTTAACATCTCTATACCGCTTACATATAAGGGAAACCCTCATATCTTCAAGTAAGATATACGAGGTTTCTTATTCCATATCTCATATGGAGTAGTTGAGACTACTGTAGGCATTCTGCTTAACAAGTAAACAAATTGCTCAAGTGCATAGCCCCAAAAGGACTTGGGAAGAGTCGATGATTCATCATCGACCACCATGTCCAACAAGGTCCTAATACGCCTCGATACACCATTATGTGTGGTGTATAGGGCGGAGTCCATTGAGACAATATACCATTGTCTCTTAGATAATCAAGAAACTCTTGACTTAAGTATTCACCACCTCGATCCGATCAAGTATTTTAATACTCTTGTCATGTTGTTTCTCTACTTCATTTCGAATTCTTGAACCTTTCAAAGGCTTCAGACTTGTGTTTCATCAAGAACACATACCCAAACCGTGAGTGATCATGAAGGTAATGAAGTAGCTATAGCCTCCTAATGCTTGAGTTGACATAGGTCCACATACAAGCATGTATTAGACCTAGTAACTCTCCCACTCGCTCACCTTTTCCAAGTAGGTAACTTAGTCATCTTGCCTTTAAGCATGATTCGCATGTATCGTATGAATCCAATTCAAACGATTCCGCAATTCCACATCGTGTAATTCGACATGCGCTTTCTTGCTTATATGGCCAAGACGACAATGCCACATATAGGAGTCTATTTGATTATCCTTTCGAGCACGCTGTTGCTCGCTTCGATATTGAAAATGTCACCGATACGCCCAACGATAAACACCATTGCTTAAAGTTCCAAATTCCATAAAGAACTCCATTCAAAGTTATGTAACAACAATTGTTACTAAAAGTCAAATGGTACCCATTTCTATTTAAACAAGAAATAGAAATGATGTTCTTTATCAACGAAGGAACATAAAAGCAATTGTCCAGCTTCTAAGACAAGTCCTACAGGAGTTCCAACAAATACGCTCGATGGCGAGTGCAAAGAACTTGCTTCCATTCCCAACACGTAAATTTGACTCTCCTCGACGAGTCTTCTTCTATTCCTTAGCCCATGTATGTCATTACATATATGTGAGCCACACCCAAGATCCAATACCCAAGTGTCCGAGGAAATAGAATGACAATCAATAAAGAAGATTTTTCAAGAAGATGGGGCATCCGATGCCTTATCCTTCTTCACGGACTCAAGATAAATCTTGCACTTTCTTCGCAAATAGCCCTACATGCAATAATGATGGTAAGTGCCCTTTTGAGCTAGTTCTACCTACTTAGCCCTTCTCTTCTATCACTTCTGTTGTTCCTTTGAATTCCTCTTAGAACCTTTCTTCGAGGAATCAACTAACAACACCGCCCCTCGCCATGCTTCTCGTAAGACTCCACAGCCTTCAAAGATATCGAGCAAGACTACGATGAACCTCCTAGCATCTCAGAGGTGAAGAGGAGCTGAGACTCAACCTTTCAATCTCACTTGCTCATCAACCAACTCACAAAGATGAAGGATCACGATATGAGCATCCATATGCTCATGTTGTTTTCGTAGCTTGGGTTCCATCATGGCTAGCATGATGCAACTCATTTGTTCGTAATCACTCACATGTTTCGATAGGCCAACAATTGGTCCAAAGTTGCATCATTACTAGGACAAAGTGGAAGAGGCGCTGAGGACATACTTGCAAGCTTTTCACCTTGAGAACAATTCTCAAGTTTCTAAGCCACCCAAGAAGTTCGCCTACTAATTTATTTGAATCCAAAATGGAACGCAAATTCAAACACATCATGATCAATATATTAACTTAGAAATACAAAACGAGCATATATGAGAAAGATGATTTTAAAATGCATCAATATACATTTATAAATCCCATTCATTTTTCAATTTCAAAACCCCAAAATCACTTCGAGATCGTAGGTCCATCTCCGAATGGTCGATATCCATCATAGTTATGAACAACCTTGAGAGAGTCCAACAAGCCATTCATAACTACGATTTATAGGTATCAATCTATACCGATTGCATATCACGATATGCAACTATCACAATGTGCTATCAACTAATTGAATGTTCACACATACATCGGGTTGTTAACACATTAACAAGTATGCATCATATGCATAGCACCCAACTTCACCTCCTTTACATCGACCTTGGAGAGAGTCCAACAAGCCGATGTCTGTAAGTTAAAGCCAACCCATTAATCAGATATAGTTTTAATATGGTTAGAGCGCATTCAACCAATTAGCCCAGCTTGGAGAGAGTCCAACAACCAAAGCTAACGATTGACCTCTGACTCTTACCATATTAGTATTAAACTATTCCATGGTTTCAACATATTCGGGTTCGAGCCTGGGCTCGAGAGAGTCCAACAACCCAAACAAGAAATGTAACTCCGGTTCTAACCATATTAATGGAAGGTGTAGGCTTTAATATTGATTAAGGGTTTTATGTCTCATCCTCTTGCATGCAAATAACTATTATCTACATGGCATGGCATACATGGCATACATCTACATGTCACGACACGCATGGCATAATGTTATGCATCTAATGCAATTACATGGCATACAATTATGTCATGTATATAATTTCCTTATATGTCATAACTATTTATGGAAATAAAATATGTTTAAGATTTGATTCTCCAAATCAAATCATAATTAAATTAGGAAACAAATTTCCAAATCTAATCACATATTTTATTCATGGAATTATTTGATTAAGGAAAATCTATTTAGGAAACCAATTTCCTAAATCATTAAAACTACTTATGGAAATAAAATATTTTAAGATTTGATTTCCCAAATCAAATCATGATTAAATTAGGAAACAAATTTCCAAAATCTAATCAAATATTTTATTTATGGAAAATATCAATTTCCATAAATACTTCCAACTTTCCAAAAGTGGAAGATTTCCATAAATACTTCTAGACTTTCCAAAATTGAAAAATTTCATAAATACTTCTAAATTTCCAAAATTTAGAAAACTTCCAGAAATACATTATGACTATCGCAAAACCATTTTACGATTATGTCAAACACAACCCGGCTCGATACCATCAAGGTTTCCGATCACAAGGCAGGTGTGTGTTCGATCATGTTTCAGAATACATGAACACAAATGGAAGCAATTAAAAATAATAAATACTCCTATTTATTACAACACACACAACACACGAATGCTATTACAACAAGTGTAGACATAACCGTAAATTAAAATTGCAATAAAAGGAAATTAAACTACGTTATACCTTTCGTATGACGTGTAGCGGGAACGGCATCAACCGGAACGATCCTCGTAAGAATCGTCTCTATCCGTATCCACGCCGAGCTCCTCGGGATGACTTCGCTAAGTCACGAGCTTCATCTTCGTGACGGGTTACTAGCCTCGTGGTTGAAGACGACGTGATCGAGATGATCACGATCCGAATCCAAATTCGGATCCAAAACGAGTTCTCAAAACTCGCTTCTCCGGAGAGGTATTCGAATCCTTCGCCCCTCCACCTCAGAGGATTACCGGAAGATCAAATCCTCGGTAAGTTAGCCGCTGTCGAGCACTCAACCGTCGCCCAAACGATGCTCCGACGAGAAGAAGCTGTCCAGAAAACTGGACAGCTTGGTGGAGGAGATAGGCGCCGCCAAAACAAGGAGACAAAAGCTCACCTTGATGCCGAACCTTTAGGGGATCACCGAGGGTCGCCGAGGTTCACCGGCTGAAGCTTGGTCGCCGCAACAAGTTGAAGGCTGCACCAAGCTGGGCGGCAACAAGATGTTGGGCGCCACAATAGATTGGGCGGCAACTAGGTGTTGGGCGGCAACTTGATGATTAGGGTGTTAGGGTTAGGTTTAAGCCCTCTTTTATAGAGAACTAATTCTCTTAATGGTTAATGGATCATATCCATAAAGCCCGTTAACCCGCTCCATTAAGATAAGTTAAAATAAACCAAACCATGATGGTTTATTTTAAGTTAAAACGAACCCAACCAACCTTGGTTCATTCGCTTAATATAAACCAAACCCTTTGGTTTATTCTCATCCATTGATTAGAACCAAACCATTTTGGTCCATCCATTATGTCTTCATAAGACACGCCCATCCACGCTCCATTGCGATCAAACAATTTCATGCTCGCTTATGTTTGGTCCAACCAAACATAGTTTCTCTCGGTCCGAGAATCCCATTCTCAAGCTCGCTTTAAATCCTTTGGATTACACTCCAAAGCGTGGTGACCAAATAGGTTCTCGGTTTATGTTGGCCGCCTATAATTAACCATTAATTATAGAACGATCATGAGTGGCACCTAGTAGTACATCATGATCCCCAATTAACCAAAAGATCAACGCTGATCCGTAACTATTTCAAACCCTTCAAGAGCTTCGAATGAATCGTGCCCCATTCCCTTCACTCATCTTATACCCACTTGGTTCAGACATGGTCTATTGTGTCGGGCCTCACTAGGGTCGACTCACGCCACACCTAGCCCAAGTATCATTTCTCGTCCCACTGATTCTAGTTACTCCACATGTATCAAGAGTACCTTACTCTAAACATGTAATGCTTTGGCCAAAGACTTTAGTAACAATCCGACGAGAGGCCATGGGTATACATCTCCTCGCAAGGAGTGGTGAATCTTTATAGGCTATTCAAACACCTTCGATCACTGACTTATACCCAATCATCCCGGTCCACATCTCCTTAGAGATGTTTGCTTAAGATGTCAAAGCATAAGTCTCCATGATCAAGATGACTTGAATACCGCAAGTCAAAGGAACATCGCACTTAAGCCACAAGAAGAACTTCATCGACATATCTATATATGCAGAGAACCATATGAAGTCTTACTACCGGTCACTCCAATGAACTAGTTACCATAACTAGCATCCACGATTAACTCCGACATCACTATGTCTCCAAACCAAGGAGAATCACCGCTTGATACACCAAGGAGTATACTGTTAGTCTCGCTGTAATTGATGGTGTCCAAATCCATCAATTCATCGACTAGGATAATTCGATACATCACAATTACACATGTAGAGATACTCACTAGTTGTGATCCAATCACAAATTCTCTCATGCTGTGAATCGTATCGTGGACATTCAGTAAATGAGTTTAAGATCCAATCAAATACATTAAACATGTATAATCAAATAGTGAATCTTCATTTATAATATAAATGGTTCATACATAAGGCGATTGCCTTAGGACATCTCTCATAAATTACTAACAGACTCCCACTTGGCCTAATGCCAATCGCTACGGTATCCAATACCATAAGCACCAACATGACCTCAAACTTACTTTGAGGTAATGCTTTAGTCAAAGGATCCGCTAAGTTTCTTTCAAAGGGGAATTTTCTCGATTTGTATTTCGTCCTACTTATGATCTCTCCGATAAGATGATAGCGGCAAGCACACATGTTTGGATCATCGATGAGACCACATCAAGTTCATAGATGAACTTATTGATCCAAACCGCCTTTCACGCTTCCAAAGCCGCAACGTATTTTGCCTTAGTGGCGAATCCGCTATAGTGTCAAGCTTGGAACCTTTCCAACTTATTGCGCCCATTTTAGGTGAATACATACCTGCATCGAGACTGAATCATCCTTGTCCGTCTCGAAGCCGCATCCAGATACCCGCGTATCAGCATGTCCCCTTCTCCATATATTAGGAACACATCCTTAGTTCTTCTCAAGTACTTAAGGATCGTCTTAATACCGCCAATGATCCATTTCGATCGATCGGTATCTCGCCGTGACACTCGTGAGCATACGATACATCGGGCCTCGTGACATAACATAGCATACATGATAGATCCTATTGCGGATGCATAGGGAATCTTACTCATGCAAATCCTCTCGCCTTCAGGCGGACACATAGACTTCGAAGGTGTACCCCATGCCCGATGGGAGATAACCTTTCTTGGATTCCGACATGCTAAACCTCTTTAGCACTCGGCCTATATATGTAGACTGCGAAGACCAAGCAACTGCTTCGATCTATCTCTATAGATCTTAATCCCAAGGATGTAGGTTGCTTCTCCTGTGTCTTTCATGGAGAATGTCTTGATAACCAAACCTTAATCGATCAGAAGATGGACACATCGCTTTCCTATAAGTAATATGTCATCGACATACAATACTAGGAACACGATCGCACTCCCACTAACCTTCTTGTACACACAAGGTTCGCTCGATTTTGTGAGAAATCAAACTTTTTGATTGTCTCATCAAAACGGATATTCCAGCTCCTGGATGCTTGCTTCAATCCATAAATGGATCGTCGCAATTTGCATACCATGGTTTTATCAACCGATGTGAAACCCTTAGGCTGTATCATATACACGTCCTCGAGCAGGTTTCCATTAAGGAAAGCTGTTTTCACATCCATCTGCCATATCTCATAATCATAATGAGCCGCTATGGCCAGGAGCATCCGAATGGATTTAAGATAGCTACAAAGTAATAGGTTTCGGCCATAATCAACACCTTGTTTTTGACGATATCCTTTCGCCACCAATCTAGCCTTATAGGTAATCACATTACCATCCATGTCGGTTTTCTTCTTGAAAACCCACTTGCACCCTATAGGCTTTATGCCTTCAGGTGGGTCAACCAAGTTCCAAACTTGGTTTTCGTCATACATGGAATCCATTTCACTTCATGGCACCAAGCCACTTATCCCTTTCTAAACTTGTCAGCACTTCTTCATAACTGGTAGGCTCCTCATCATCAATGAGTAACACGTCGTTCGATTCACTTACGAGAAATCCATATCTCTCGAGAATATTGCGTGTTCTACCAGATCTACGAAGATGTGGTGTTACAATAGGTCCAGCCGATTGCTCATTACTATGAGTTGTCGGCTGTTGTGCTTCACCAGGTATCTCATCAATGTCTATTTGAGTCTCTCGAGCCTCCTCAAGCTCGACGACACTCCCACTGTTTTCTTGCAAGAGAAACTCTTTCTCTAGAAACACAGCATGCCTTGAAACAAACACCTTTTGTTCCACAGGATGATAGAATTGGTAATCCCTTGTTTCCTTAGGGTATCCAACAAATAGACATTTATCAGACTTAGCATCCAATTTGTCTGATACAGTCCGCTTCACTTAAGCAGGACAACCCCATATCTTCAAGTAAGATACATGAGGTTTCTTACTATTCCATATCTCATATGGAGTAGTTGAGACTACCTTGGTAGGCATTCTGTTTAACAAGTAAACAGCTGTCTGAAGTGCATAGCCCCAAAAGGACTTGGGAAGAGTTGCATGATTCATCATTGACCTGACCATGTCCAACAAGGTCCGGTTACGCCTCGGATACACCATTATGTGGTGTATAGGGCGGAGTCCATTGAGACAATATACCATTGTCTCTTAGATAATCAAGAAACTCTTGACTTAAGTATTCACCACCTCGATCCGATCGAAGTATTTTAATACTCTTGTCATGTTGTTTCTCTACTTCATTTCTGAATTCTTTGAACCTTTCAAAGGCTTTGGACTTGTGTTTCATCAAGAACACATACCCAAACCGTGAGTGATCATCGGTGAAGGTAATGAAGTAGCTATAGCCTCCTAATGCTTGAGTTGACATAGGTCCACATACATCGATGTATTAGACCTAGTAACTCTCCCACTGCTCACCTTTTCCAGAAAGGTAACTTAGTCATCTTGCCTTTTAAGCATGATTCGCATGTATCGTATGAATCCAATTCAAACGATTCCGTAATTCCACATCGGTGTAATTCGGACATGCGTTTCTTGCTTATATGGCCAAGACGACAATGCCACATATAGGAGTCTATTTGATTATCCTTCGAGCACGCGTGTTGCTCGCCGATATTGAAAATGTCACCGGATACGCCCAACGATAAACACCATTGCTTAAAGTTCCAAATTCCATAAAGAACTCCATTCAAAGTTATGTAACAACAATTGTTACTAAAAGTAATGGTACCCATTTCTATTTAAACAAGAAATAGAAATGATGTTCTTTATCAACGAAGGAACATAAAAGCAATTGTCCATTCTAAGACAAGTCCTACAGGAGTTCCAACAAATACGTCCGATGGCAAGCAAGAACCATGCTCCATTCCCAACACGTAAATTTGACTCTTCCGACGAGTCTTCTTCTATTCCTTATCCCATATATGTCATTACATATATGTGAGCCACACCCAGATCAAATACCCAAGTGTTCGAGGAAATAGAATGACAATCAATAAAGAATATTTCAAGAAGATGAGGCATCCGATGCCCTATCCTTCTTCACTGGACTCAAGATAAATCTTGCACATTCTTCGCAAATAGCCCTACTTGCCATAATGATGGCAAGTGCCCTTTTGAGCTAGTTCTACCTTCTTAGCCCTTCTCTTCTTTCCATTATGCTGTTCATTTGACTTCCTCTTAGAACCTTTCTTCGAGGAATCAACTAACAAGATCGTCCCTCGCTCATGCTTCTCGTAAGACTCTACGCCTTCAAAGATATTGAGCAAGACTCACAGATGAACCTCCTAGCATCTCAGAGGTGAAGAGGAGCTTTGAGACTTCGAACCTTTCGAATCTCACTTGCTCATCAACCAACTCACAAAGATGAAGGACTACGATATGAGCATTCATATGCTCATGTTGTTTTCGTAGCTTGGGTTCCATCATGGCTAGCATGATGCAACTCATTTGTTCAGAATCACTCACATGTTTCTGATAGGCCAACAATTGGTCCAAAGTTGCATCGTCACTAGACAAAGGAAGAGGCGCCGAGGACATACACAAGCTTTTCACCTTGAGAACAATTCTCAAGTTTCTAAGCCACCCAAGAAGTTCGCCCACTAATTTGTTCGAATCCAAAATAGTGCGCAAATTCAAAGACGTCATGATCAATATATTAACTTAGAAATACAAAACGAGCATATATGAGAAAGATGATTTTAAAAATGCATCAATATACATTTATAAATCCCATTCATTTTTCGAATTTCAAAAAAAAAACCCCAAAATCACTTCGGGAGATTGTAGGTCCATCTCCGAATGAGCTGATATCCATCATAGTTATGAACAACCTTGGAGAGAGTCCAACAAGCCATTCATAACTACGACGGTAGGTATCAATTATACCGATTGCATATCACGTATATGCAACTATCACAATGTGCTATCAACTAATTGAATGTTCACACATACATCGGGTTGTTAACACATTAACAAGTATGCATCATATGCATAGCACCCAACTTCACCTCCCTTTACATCGACCTTGGAGAGAGTCCAACAAACCGATGCTCCAGGTTAAAGCCAACCCATTAATCAGGACATAGTTTTAATATGGTTAGAGTGCATTCAACCAATTAGCCCAGCTTGGAGAGAGTCCAACAACCAAAGCTAACGATTGACCTCTGACTCTTATCATATTAGTATTAAACTATTCCATGGTTTGAACATATTCAGGTTCGAGCCGGGCTTGGAGAGAGTCCAACAACCCAAACAAGAAACAGAACTCTGGTTCTAACCATATTAATGGAAGGTGTAGGCTTTAATATTGATTAAGGGTTTTTATGTCTCATCCTCTTTGCATGCAAATAACTATTATCTACATGGCATGGCATACATGGCATACATCTACATGTCACGACACGCATGGCATAATGTTATGCATCTAATGCAATTACATGGCATACAATTATGTCATGTATATAATTTCCTTATATGTCATAACTATTTATGGAAATAAAATATGTTTAAGATTTGATTCTCCAAATCAAATCATAATTAAATTAGGAAACAAATTTCCAAATCTAATCACATATTTTATTCATGGAATTATTTGATTAAGGAAATTCTATTTAGGAAACCAATTTCCTAAATCTTTAAAACTACTTATGGAAATAAAATATTTTAAGATTTGATTTCCCAAATCAAATCATGATTAAATTAGGAAACAAATTTCCAGAATCTAATCAAATATTTTATTTATGGAAAATATAAATTTCCATAAATACTTCCAACTTTCCAAAAGTGGAAGATTTCCATAAATACTTCTAGACTTTCCAAAATTGAAAAATTTTCATAAATACTTCTAAATTTCCAAAATTTAGAAAACTTCCAGAAATACATTATGACTATCGCAAAATCATTTTTACGATTATGTCGAAACACAACCTGGCTCTGATACCAAGTTGTTTCCTAAGACCGCAAGGCAGGTGTGTTCGATCATGTTTCGTAAACATGAGCACAGCGGAAGCAATTAAAAATAATAAATACTCCTATTTATTACAACACACACAACACACGCATGCTTTTACAACAAGTGTAGACATAACCGTAAATTAAAATTGCAATAAAAGGAAATTAACTACGTTATACCTTTCGTATGACGTGTAGCGGGAACGGCATCAACCGGAACGATCCTCGTAAGAATCGTCTCTATCCGTATCCACGCCGAGCTCCTCGGGATGACTTCGCTAAGTCACGAGCTTCGTCTTCGTACGGGTTACTAGCCTCGTGTTGAAGACGACGTGATTGAGAGATGATCACGATCCGAATCCAAATTCGGATCCAAAACGAGTTCTCAAAACTCGCTTCTCCGGAGAGGTATTCGTCAACCGTTTGACGAATCCTTCGTCCTCCACCTCAGAGGATTACCGAAGATCAAATCCCCGGTAAGTTAGCCGCTGTCGGAGCACTAACCGTCGTCCAAACGACGCTCCGACGAGAGGAGAAGAAGCTGTCCAGAAAACTGGACAGCTTTGGTGGAGGTGATAGGCGCCGGCCAACCAAGGGAGATAGAGCTCACCTTGATGCCAACCTTTAGGGGATCACCGAGGGTCGCCGGAGGTTCACCGCTGAAGCTTGGTCGCCGCAACAAGTTGAAGGCTGCACCAAGCTGGGCGGCAACAAGATGTTGGGCGCCACAATAGATTGGGCGGCAACTAGGTGTTGGGCGGCAACTTGATGATTAGGGTGTTAGGTTAGGTTTAAGCCCTATTTTATAGAGAACTAATTCTCTTAATGGTTAATGGATCATATCCATAAAGCCCGTTAACTCCGCCTCCATTAAGATAAGTTAAAATAAACCAAACCATGATGGTTTATTTTAAGTTAAAACGAACCGAACCAACCTTTGGTTCATTCGCTTAATATAAACCAAACCCTTTGGTTTATTCTCATCCATTGGATTAGAACCAAACCATTTTGGTCCATCCATTATGTCTTCATAAGACACGCCCATCCACGCCCCATTGCGATCAAACAATTTCATGCTTTCGCTTATGTTTGGTCCAACCAAACATAGTTTCTCTCGATCGAGAATCCCATTCTCAAGCTCGCTTTTAAATCCTTTGGATTACACTCAGCGTGTGACCAAATAGGTTCTCGGTTTATGTTGGCCGCCTATAATTAACCATTAATTATAGAACGATCATGAGTGGCACCTAGTAGTACATCATGATCCCCAATTAACCAAAAGATCAACTTGATCCGAACTATTTCTCAAACCCTTCAAGAGTTCGAATGAATCGTGCCCCATTCCTTCACTCATCTTATACCCACTTGGTTCGTGACATGGTCTATTGTGTCTCCTCACTAGGACTACGTCACACCTAGCCCAAGTATCATTTCCTCGCCCTACGGATTCTAGTTACTCCACATGTATCAAGAGTACCTTACTCTAAACATGTAATGCTTTGGCCAAAGACTTTAGTAACAATCCGACGAGAGGCCATGGGTATACATCTCCTCGCAAGGAGTGGTGAATCCTTTATAGGCTATTCAAACACCTTCGATCACTTCGACTTATACCCAATCATCCGGTCCACATCTCCTTAGAGATGTTTGCTTAAGATGTCAAAGCATAAGTCTCCATGATCAAGATGACTTGAATACCGCAAGTCAAAGGAACATCGCACTTAAGCCACAGTAAGAACTTCATTGACATATCTATATAAGCAGAGAACCATATGAAGTCTTACGGCTGGTCACTCCAATGAACTAGTTACCATAACTAGCATCCACGATCAACTCCTGACATCACTATGTCTCCAGCCAGTGAGAATCAGCTGCTTGGATACACCAAGGAGTATACTGCTATCTCGGCTGAATTGATGGTGTCCAAATCCATCAATTCATCGACTAGGATAATTCCGATACATCACAATTACACATGTAGAGATACTCACTAGTTGTGATCCAATCACAAATTCTCTCATGCCGTGAATCGACGTGGACATTCAGTAAATGAGTTTAAGATCCAATCAAATACATTAAACATGTATACTCAAATAGTGAATCTTCATTTATCATATAAATGGTTCATACATAAGGCGATTGCCTTAGGACATCTCTCATAAATTACTAACAGCATGAACATTAGCCTCCCAAAGGCTTACACCCTCTCTTTTTATAGAGAGGGTTGATTTCTTCCGTCGCCACTACCGATGCCGCTTGGCGATCATTACTACAACAGCCTCCGAACACGTCGGATCCCGACCATTGTAGTCCAACGGAACTCTTGGCAGTCGACTGATGGACCTCATCAGTCGACTGCTACATCCGTAGTCGACTGCCCAGTCGGCTACGAACGGTTCTATGGCCAAAACCCTATTGAACAGTCGACTGCTACCTTCAGCAATGACCATCGTCTGGCAATGATCACGCCACATTCCGGTCCAGATACCAATCGAACTTCATTCGATTGAGCGATCGCCATGACATGGCAATGACCGTGTCGAAAACCCATCCGACACTTGGCCAAATGGCCAAGTTTCACCTAAGAGCTACCCCTTCCCGGGTTACATTCGCTCACTCTCATCTCTCGGAGTCCCTCGCCTTCGAAGTTCTCTTCGTTCTCGGCCACGTCCCTCGGCAGCATCAGGCGCACGACTCTGCAATGCTCCTTCGCGTCTCTTGCCTCGAAGTCTACTTCCTCCGGTGATTGATTATAGCACCTGTGTTTTGATTATAGCAAAGACACAAAAGTTAAGTCTATTTTGTTTTCTCACGAGCTGAATCGAGTGTGCAGAAGATTGATATAGCTGGAGCTGAAGGCTAGTGACACTCGGAGGAAGCCGCGGTGGTCGGGCGATACTCGAGTTACTTCGGAGGGAGCCGAAGGAATCGAGTGGAAGGCCGGAAGCAAAAGCGACACGTAAGTATCAAGGTAAGCTCGTGTGTGCGAGAGTAAGTAAGGTCGTATCCTCTTTACGGGGATGATCTTAAGCGTAGATCCGACCAAAGACATCTTATAGATGGTCTAGGTCGAGATCAGATGGTCGACGACCATCGAAATTATGTTTTTATTGAGCTAACTTTGACTTGCAAAGAAGCATCACGATCGCTTGAGGACTCACCGCTGCGGTATCACGATCGCTGAGGTTATCAATCGATCGATGTCGCCATCACCGATCGATGATGGCCATCACCGATCCGATGGTCAATGATCCGATTCGAGGAGTCAAGGCTTATCACTCCACCTCAAAGCGGTTTGGTGTCCATTTGTGATTGGTTGAAGACCCACTCGAAAAGGGGCTCAAAGGCTATAAAAGGAGGGCCAAACCTAGGGTTTCATCAACAATTCTAAGTGCTCAAAAGCCTCACATACTGCAACTCTACGACAACGAAGTCCTTCCATTCCGACGTCTAGGTTTAACCTTCTTTATTATTGTACGTCGGTCTTAGTTTTTGTTATCAGTTTGTCATTTATATTTTCGGAGCTTTTATCGTATACGAGGAGAGGGGGAGTGTCCCTCTACCTCAAGTTTTTTTGTATCGATTAACTCCTACCTCCAACGAGGAGGAGTTTGTTTAGTGATTTGCCCTCCGTGCGTGGTCAAGGACCACTAGGGCCTTGGAGTAGTAGTTCTTGCCACGAACCAAGTAAATATCTTGTTTCTATTGTCTCCTTTACTTTTTGTTTTGCTTATCTTTCCGCTCAGATATTTCTTTGAAACGAATTGAAAAGTTTTTTTTTTTCGCTATTCACCCCCCCCCCCCCTCTAGCGAACCGCATTGATCCAACAATTGGTATCAGAGCCGGGGGCGCTTAGATTTGGTGAAACCACCAATCTAACTTTTTTTCACAGATTTATTTTTCGTTCGTTCAAATTTTTCTCCCAAGACTACTAATCCAAGACGAAGTCTTGGTACTCTTCGCTTGATTTTGTTTTGCAAGTATTCGCTTTTGGAGTAGCCGACGGTCAAACGGGCATAACTTTTCGCATAAGTTGACCTACGACACGGTCTACCTACCAAATCGAAGCTCGCAGAGATCTACACTTCACGGGGTTTACCCCGTAACAAGCTGTTTTCATCCTCAAAAACGACGTTTAGTATCCTTTCGGGGACATCAAGGTTGTGAGTACTTACTTTTATTTAGTTTCTTATTTCTTTGCTTAACTTTCTATTTTTCGCTTATTTTTCTTTCTATTTTCAAGACTACTAATCCAAGACGC
This sequence comes from Wurfbainia villosa, assembly GCA_025175895.1. Classification (NCBI taxonomy): domain Eukaryota; kingdom Viridiplantae; phylum Streptophyta; class Magnoliopsida; order Zingiberales; family Zingiberaceae; genus Wurfbainia; species Wurfbainia villosa. The sequence goes on from CM045990.1 coordinate 98,774,229, forward strand.
AAGTCTTGGTACTTTCGTGTTTTGTTGTTGCTAGATTTTCATTTTAGTCTCCTTGTTTTTTTGTTCTAATGGCTCATCTCGAGGGTTTTAGCATCGTCCGACCTCGCTTTACAACGGAGATGATTTCGCTATCGGAAAGGTCGGATGGAATGCTTTCAAAACCCAAATTGAGATGTGGATCATAATTCAAACGGGTTTCACACTTCCGACCAATGAAGTGGGTGACTCCTTGGATTATGATCAATGGACCGTGCAACAAAACGACAAGTCGGCCGACGCCAAGGCAACACAAATCCTCCAATGTGGCCTATCCAAGGAGGAGCTAAATCGCGTCGGCCCTTCATAAGCGCAAAAGATCTTTGGACAAAACTAATCGAGTTACACGAAGGATCGATCAAGCTAAGGTTTGCAAACGTGATTTGTTATTCAATAAATTGTACACACTAAAAATGCAGAACACGAGTCCGCGACGCAACTCCACGCCGTGTCCAAGACATAGTCAACAACCTACACGCAATCGGGCAAAAGGTCGAAAACCGCGACCTTATTAGGTATGTCCTAAACTCTTTTCGAGGACTACCTTATGGGCATCCATGGTTGATGCCTATAAGGTCTCCAAGGACCTTTCTAAAATTAGGTTAGACGAACTCTTTCGATTTCAATTACATGAACAATCCAACTCGAACTCGAGAGGGTATAGCCTTGTTTGCGGTGTTCAAAGAAGAAGAAAATCGCAAGCAAGCCACCACCACCCGAGGAGGAAGACGAGTCCAAGAAGAAGTTGACCCAGAGTTGATCACAACTAATGAACCTAGCTCAAGGATAGGATAGCCAAGGAATGGCGAACCACGACTCGACCCAACCAAGGTAAGCCTAAAAGTTCTAATCATTAGGTGTTATGAGTGTACAGTTTGGACACATCAAGTCCGAGTGCCCCAAGCTCAACCACCAAGCACCTAAGCACAAGAAGGCACTCAGCGACATGGGAAGAAGCGTCATCCGAAGAAGACGAAGACCACGTCTTCATGGCGAAGTCGATTGAGTCAGACACGGAGACCGAACTTGAGTCAGAACCTGAGGATGACTCGGACTACGAAGCTACCTTCAAGTCGAGCCACGGATACGCATCCGGTTCAAAAGATACCCTTAAGGTGAGTCGAGCTTTATTTAATACTTTACATAATACGGTTAGGTTTTTGTCTAGGAAGTTAGCTAAGTCCGAGTCCAAGGTCGAGACCCTTGTTGAGGAGGTTAAACTCCTCAAACACGAGGTCTCCCTAACCTCTTCGACTAGTCGAGTTCAAGAGAAGGACTCAACTCGAGTTGAAAAGCTCGAAGTTGAGAACTCTCTCTTGAAAAGTCAAGTCGAAGATCTTAGGAACACGTTGGAAAGGTTCACTTTAGGATCCAAAGGACTTGACCTCCTACTTGGATCTCAAAGGGCTGTGTACAACAAGGCTGGACTCGGGTTTAACTCAAACACGACTAATAGGTCGTATATGTCGATTGTAAGTCGACATAAGAAACATGTCCAAGCATGGGTCCCTAAGAACTTTTTGATTTCAACTCTAGGATCCAACCCGTACTGGGTTCCCAAGGACCAAATCCACTCTGTGGATAGACCGAACCGATTCAACGGTCTAGGGGGAGCCAGTACAAAACATGTTTGTGCTTTAACTTAGAAATTGCATGTTTTAACTTAGAATGTTTATGCTTTAACTTAGAAATTGCATGCTTTAACTTAGAAAGTTTGTACTTTAAAACTTGTGAACTCACTTAGAACAAAAACATAACCAACTAAAATTTCTTGAAAAGATTGAGCCTCGGGGAGCCTCTTTTCAAAAACATAACCAACTAAAATTTTTCGAAAAGATTGAGCCTCGGGGAGCCTCTTTTCAAAAACATAACCAACTAAAATTCTTCGAAAAGATTGAGCCTCGGGGAGCCTCTTTTCAAAAATAACTAGTTAGACGAGGAAATAATTTTAGGTGAGTCAAGTCATCATTTTCTTGAAAATGGCTTTGTCTAAGAAAGTGGTCGATGATCCGATAAAAGAAGTCCACTTTGCCTCTCATCGACATGGAAGCCTTGATCTTGAAAAGTTAAAATTTACAAGCCTAGTGTTAAATCCAAATCTATCATAAAATTAGTTGAACCTAAATCCACTCAATCAACTTAATTGAAAGTCATCTAAAAAAAAAACACATAAGTATAACATGCTTGATCATATAGACTCCGGTGAGATGACCTAGGGTTAACAACTTACAACCAATTTTCTTAACAAAAAATCTAACATCCAATCCAACCACCTTGTGTGTAGGATCAATGGATGTTGGACAGCGGTTGCTCCCGACACATGACCGGGGATCAACTCAAATTCGTAAAGCTTCGATTCAAACGACAAGGATCGGTAGCCTTTGGGAATAACGGCAAGCTCAAAATCATCGGATCAGGTGATATCGAGCTTAACACGAATTTTGTTATTAAAAATGTATTACTTGTAGAGAATTTTGAATATAACTTACTTAGTGTAAGCCAATTGTGTGATAATAACTATAAGGTTATATTTCTAGAAAATGAATGCATAATTAATACCAACGAAACCTCTAAAACAATTCTTAAAGGAACTAGAAATAACAACATTTATACGATCAATTTAACCAACTCCTCAACTAAGTGTCTTATGACACGGCAAGAGGAATCATGGTTGTGGCACCGACGACTCGGTCACTCACACCCAAGACTCGTCCTCAAGATGAGTCAGAGTGGCTTAGTCAGAGGCTTACCCAACCTCAACAACTTGGTTAATAAAATCTGTAATGCTTGTCAACAAGGAAAACAACCTAGGACACAACACAAGTTAACTAACCAAGAACGAACCTCAAGTGTACTTGAGCTCCTGCATATGGATCTATTCGATTCACATGGAGCCAAGTCTCTCAATAGAAGTCAATATTGCTTAGTCATAATTGACGACTACTCCAGGTTTACCTGGGTTAGGTTCATCAAACATAAAAATGATACCCTAGATCAATTAATTAATCTATTCAAATTAATTGAGAATCAAAAAGACCTTAAGGTTAAAAGACTTAGAAGCGATCATGGTGGTGAATTCGAAAATCAAAGGTTCACCGACTTCTGTAACCTAAACGGATACCACCATGAATTCTCCTGCCCTAGGACCCCTCAGCAAAATGGCCTAGTGGAGCGGAAAAACCGAACTCTACAAGAAGCCGCTAGGACCATGTTGAACGAATCGACCTACCCGATAGGTTTTGGGCGGCGTAGCGACTTGCTATGTCCAAAATAGGATCCTTATGGTAAAGAGGCACCTTAAGACCTCGACGAGATTTATCACGATAAAATACCTAACATCAAGTACTTTAGGGTATTTGGGTGTAAGGTACATATCCTAAACACTAAGGATTACCTAGGAAATTTACATCCAAAACCACGACGGAATCATTCTAGGATACTCGACTACAAGTAGAGCTTATAGAGTATATAACCACGACACCCTTAGAGTCGAGGAGACTATCAATGTAGTGTTGATGAAGGACATGAACCTACAAAACCCCGCAACCCCAATTAGCGTGATTCATACTAGACCTTACTCCGATCCGAGATCGGTCTAGTGTTAATCCTAACCTAAGTCAACCTAGTCACTCTATTGATCAAGTGATAGATGACTCCAACCAAACTAGTGTTCAACCAAGTCACCACATTGATCAAGCATTAGGTGACACAAACCCAACCCAATCTAGGATTGGACTAACCACCCTATCGATCAAGTGATAGGAGATCCTAATCTAGGAGTTCGAACTAGAGCATCCTATAGGAACCTTAGTCAAATTTCCTTAATTTCAAAGATAGAACCCAAATCAATTGAACAAGCTCTTCTTGATCCCGATTGGATTATTGCAATGCAAGAAGAGCTAGCTCAATTTACTAGGAATGAGTGTGGGAATTAGTACCACCACCTAAAGACAAAAGCGATAATTGGAACAAGGTGGGTGTTTGAAATAAACGATGATAAAGGTGAAGTAGTTAGAAACAAGGCTAGGTTAGTCGCCAAAGGTTTTAGCCAAGTCGAAGGCTTAGATTACGACGAAACCTATGCCCCAAGATGGCTAGACTCGAATCCATTCGAATGTTGCTAGCTTATGCCGCAATCGAGGATTTAAGCTATTTCAAATGGATGTTAAGTCGGCATTCCTAAATGGATACATTAAAGAAGAAGTTTATGTTAGCCAACCCCGGATTGAAAATCTAGATAAACCCGACCATGTTCTAAAACTTAAGAAAGCTCTCTATGGACTTAAACAAGCTCCTCGAGCTTGGTACGAGAGACTTTCAATCCATCTTAAGTCAAAAGGGTTTAACCAAGGCTTAGTTGACCCAACTCTCTTTGTAAAACCTTAGGTAAAGAAATATTCATAGCTCAAATTTACGTATGATATAATTTTTGGAACCTCTAACTCACCTTACTAAGCGAGTTCGTTTCGCTCATGGAAAGTGAGTTGAAATGAACTTGGTAGGCAGTTAAGTTTCTTTAGGTCTACAAATTAAACAAACTAAGGATGGTATATACCTATATCAACAAAAATACACTAAGGAGTTAATTAAAAGATTTGGAATGCAAGGACGCTAAGGTAATAAACACCCCAATGGCGATAAATGTTAACATAGAGAAGACCTAGAAAGTAAGTCCATTGACTTAAAGTACTATAGGGCGCAATAGGAAGTCTTCTATACTTAATCATGAGTCAACCCGACATCCTATTCGCATGAGTATATGTGCGCCAGGTTTCAAACCTGTGCTAAGGAGTCTCACCTAACCCTGGTTAAGCGTATCCTTAGATATCTAAAGGGTACACTTAATGTCGGTATTTGGTATCCTAGATCTACCGAGTTCGAACTAATCGGCTACTCCGATTCGGATTATGCCGGTAGTAAACTCGATAGAAAGAGCACGAGTGGTTGTTGTCAACTACTCTCGAGTCTAGTGAGTTGGTGCGATGAAGCAACATTGTGTTGCCTTATCTACCACCGGCCGAATACATCGCGATGGGTGAGTGTGTAACTCACTTCTTTGGATGAAGCACACTCTCCGAGACTTTAGGTTGGACTTCACCAAAACTAAAATTTTTGTAGACAACATAAGTTCGATAAATCTAACTAAGAACCCTATATGTCACTCTAGGACAAAGCATATAGAGGTAAAACACCATTTCATTCGAGAACATGTAGCCAGCCTACATACAACTCGAATATGTTGACTCAAGTCTAACCTAGCGACATATTTACTAAACCACTACTGCGGTCGAATTTAGTCTCTTAAGGCGAAAATTAGGCATGTGCGTAATAGAATAGGAACTTACAAATTATATTTTCTTACTACTATTTCTTACATTTTGATGGAACTAGCATAGGACATACCTTAGATATCATGCACCTATAGATTTAAGGAGCCAGTACATCTCACAACACATAGGACTAATGTGTTTGTGTACTTAGCCACGTAAATGGGCGTGAGATGTTAGGACCCTACTCCAGGTTCCAAGATGTAGATCAAGTGCGTCAATATGAACCTCGGAGTATAAATATGCAACTAATATTAACCAACTCTAATCAGGACTTATTGATAATATCATTTCAATCAAGTCAAACTAGAGTTGAACATTTAGATGAATTATTTTCACATACTATTTTTAAAATCATCATGCTTGGACTTAGGGTTTTCTTAAAACCCCCCCACTTTTTCCTTGATTTATGTCAAAAGGGGGAGAAAAGGCCAAAGTTAAGGTTCAAGAAAAGGCCAAAGTTAAATTTCAAATTTTTGAAATTGATAACTTAACAAAACTTTGATTCTGGCCTAAGTTAAGGGGGAGTAAGGTTTAGGTTTCAACTCTTCGAAATTGAAAACTTTAAAGGCCCAAGTTAAGAAATCAAAAGTTAAACCTTTTGAATAATTAACCTTTTGACTTAACTTTTGATTACTTAACTTGCACTTATTTTTGACTCTAAGAAGCCTAAGTTAAGTAATGTCATTTACTTAACTCATTATCTTTTGTGTTTGGAGAGCTAAAAGTCTTTTTCAAGTACTCACCCTCGGTCAAGGGGGAGGGTTCCTCTAAGGGGAGAACTTGAGAAATATTTTTACTACTCCTACTTTTGCTTCTTGTCTTTACTGGTTCATGCACTTAATTTCCTTAACTTTGTGTGTTTTTGCCATATATCAAAAAGGGGGAGATTGTTGGTGCAGTGAGGCACCGAAATCGAACCTGTGTTTTGATTATAGCAAAGACACAAAAGTTAAGTCTATTTTGTTTTCTCACGAGCTGAATCGAGTGTGCAGAAGATTGATATAGCTGGAGCTGAAGGCTAGCGACACCCGGAGGAAGCCGCGGTGGTCGGGCGATACTCGAGTTACTTCGGAGGGAGCCGAAGGAATCGAGTGGAAGGCTGGAAGCAAAAGCGACACGTAAGTATCGAGGTAAGCTCGTGTGTGCGAGAGTAAGTAAGGTCGTATCCTCTTTACGGGGATGATCTTAAGCGTAGATCCGACCAAAGACATCTTATAGATGGTCTAGGTCGAGATCGGATGGTCGACGACCATCGAAATTATATTTTTATTGAGCTAACTTTGACTTGCAGCAAGCATCGATCATTGCCGACGGAGGACTCATTGCCGTGTATCGATCGCGAAGGTTATCAATCGATCGATCTTTGCCATCGATCGGTGATGATGGCCATCAGTCGACTGATGGTCAATGATCAGATTCGAGGAGTCAAGGCTTATCACTCCACCTCAAAGCGGTTTGGTGTCCATTTGTGATTGGTTGAAGACCCACTCGAAAAGCGGCTCAAAGGCTATAAAAGGAGGGCCAAACCTAGGGTTTCATCAACAATTCTAAGTGCTCAAAAGCCTCCGTTACGCTGCAACTCTACGACAACGAAGTCCTTCCATTCCGACGTCTAGGTTTAACCTTCTTTATTATTGTACGTCGGTCTTAGTTTTTGTTATCAGTTTGTCATTTATATTTTCGGAGCTTTTATCGTATACGAGGAGAGGGGGAGTGTCCCTCTACCTCAAGTTTTTTTGTATCGATTAACTCCTACCTCCAACGAGGAGGAGTTTGTTTAGTGATTTGCCCTCCGTGCGTGGTCAAGGACCACTAGGGCCTTGGAGTAGTAGCCTTCGGCTACGAACCAAGTAAATATCTTGTTTCTATTGTCTCCTTTACTTTTTGTTTTGCTTATCTTTCCGCTGCGTATATTTCTTTTGAAACGAATTCGAAAAAGTTTTTTTTTTTTCGCTATTCACCCCCCCCTCAGCGAACCGCATTGATCCAACAAGTACGCTTGTGTTAGTAATATATGAGAGATGTCCTAAGACAATCGCCTTATGTTAGAACCATTTATATGATAAATGAAGATTCACTATTTGAGTATACATGTTTTCATGTATTTGATTAGATCTTAAAATCATTTAGTGAATGTCCACAATACGATTCACAGCATGAGAGAATTTGTGATTGGATCACAATTAGTGAGTATCTCTACATGTGTAATTGTGATGTATCGAAATTATCCCTAGTCGATGAATTGATGGATTCAGACACCATCAAATCTGTCGAGACTAGCACGAGGTATACTCCTTGGTGTATCCAAGCAGCTGATTCTCACTGACTGGAGACATGTTTACGAAATGTGTTCGAACACACACTCGCCGCGGTGCCGAAAATCCAACAGTGGTATTAGAGCCCAGGTTGTGTTTCGACATAATCATAAAATTTTTTTGCGATAGTCGTAATGGTATTTATAGAAATTTTCTACTTTTGGAAAGTTAGAAGTATTTATGAAAATTTTTAATTTTGGAAAGTCTAGAAGTATTTATGGAAATCTTATACTTTTGGAAAGTTAGAAGTATTTATGGAAATTGATATTTTCCATAAATAAAATATTTGATTAGACTTGGAAATTTGTTTCGTAATTTAATCATGATTTGATTTGGGAAATCAAATCTTAAAATATTTTATTTCCATAAGTAGTTTTGATAATTCAGGAAATTTGTTTCCTAAATTGACATTCCTTAATCAACACTTTCTACAAATAAAATATGTGATTAGATTTGGAAATTTGTTTCATAATTTAATCATGATTTGATTTGGAGAATCGAATCTCAAACATATTTTATTTCCATAAATAGTTATGACATATAAGGAAATATTGTACATGTCATAATTGTATGTCATGTAATTGCATTAGATGCATATCATTATGCCATGCGTGTCGTGACATGTAGATGTATGCCATGTATGTCATGCCATGTAGATAATAGTTATTTGCATGCAAAGAGAATGAGACATAAAAACCCTTACTCAATATTAAAGCCTACACCTTCCATTAATATGGTTAGAACCAGAGTTACATTTCTTGTTTGGGTTGTTGGACTCTCTCCAAGCCCGGCTCGAACCCGAACTGTTCAAACCATGGAATAGTTTAATACTAATATGGTAAGAGTCAGAGGTCAATCGTTAGCTTTGGTTGTTGGACTCTCTCCAAGTCAGGCTAATTGGTTGAATGCGCTCTAACCATATTAAAACTATTTCTCAATTAATGGGTTGGCTTTAACCTGGAGCATCGGCTTGTTGGACTCTCTCCAAGGTCGATGTGAAGGGAGGTGAAGTTGGGTGCTATGCATATGATGCATACTTGTTAATGTGTTAACAACCCGATGTATGTGTGAACATTCAATAAGTTGATAGCACATTGTGATAGTTGCATATATGTGATATGCAATCGGTATATTTGATACCTACCATCGTAGTTATGAATGGCTTGTTGGACTCTCTCCAAGGTTGTTCATATCTATGTTGGATATCAGCCCATTCGGAGATGGACCTACGATCTCCCGAAATGATTTTGGGGTTTTTGAAATTCGAAAAATGAATGTGATTTATAAATGTATGTTGATGCATTTTAAAATCATTTTCTCATATATGCTCGATTTGTATTTCTAGGTTAATTGATTGATCATAATGTCTTTGAATTTGCACTCTATCTTGGATTCAAATAAATTGATTGGGCCGAACTTCTTGGACTGGCTTAGAAACTTGAGAATTGTTCTCAAGGTTGAAAAGCTTCCAAATGCCCTCGAAGCGCCTCTTCCCGCCCATCCTAGTGACAATGCAACTCTGGACCAATTGTTGGCTTATCAAAAACATGTGACTGATTCTGAAATGGCGAGTTGCAACATGCTAGCCACGATGGTACCAAAGCTGCGGAAGCAGCATGAGCATATGGATGCTCATACCATAGTTTTTCATCTTTATGAGTTGGTTGATGAGAAAATGAGATTCGAAAGGTTCGAAGTCTCCAAGCTTCCACTACAAAAAAATGAGGCATTTGGATCGGATATTTAGAAGCGGTTGGGAAAATGATGGTAAAGGAGGGGCTTTTAGAAGCGGTTTTCTTAACCGGTGCTAATACCGCTTCAATTGATTTTTTTTTTGAAGCGGATGATTTTTCGATTCTGTTGCGTATGTTTAGAATCGGTTAACAAACGGCTCTATATAAATTTTATAGGAGCGGTTATTAACCGCTCCTATTGCTTTAGGAGCAGTTATAACCGCTCCTAATACCGCTTCAATATACCATTTTTTGAAGCGGATAATTTTCCGATTCTGTTTAAGATATTTAGAATCGGTAATTATAACCGCTCCTAATACCGCTTCAATTGAACATTTTTTTTTAATTTTTCCGATTCTGTTCAGTTTATTTAGAATCGATTTGTATAATAATTTTAGGATCGTTTAATAACCGATCCCAATTCTTTAGGAGCGGTTAATAACCGCTCCTAAAGGTTTATAAAAAGAGGTATTATTGTCTATTCTCTCAAAACCCTAAGCAGCCGTACGTCTTGGATTAGAGGGGTGGTCGTATCTTAGATTTTATTTTCCAAAAAATCCTAGCTAGCCGGTTTGGATTTAAGGAGTGTATTATTTTCCAATTTCATCTCTCTGTTTCAGCAGTCTTCTCTATTCTAGCGGTCCATCAAATCAGTTGCGCCCTAGTTTCATCTGGCCTTCTACTTCTTTGTCATAAGCCTTTGATTTTGTTTGTGGAGGTAATTTCTTTGTTTAATTTTTATTATGTGATAAATTTTTTAAGTATTAATGGTGACAAAATTATAATCGATTAGAGTTTGTCTTTTTTTATGAATCCTTTGATTTATCTTTTTTCAAGTTATTTGTATTGTTTTTCAAATTTATTATTATATTTTGTGTATTATATTTTGTTTATTATGCTAAGCTTTATTTTCATATTTTTTCCTCTAAATTGAATAATATAAAAGATTTCGTGATTTTTTTATTTTATGAAATCATTCTATTTATATATTTGAAAATTTATATTTAGGAATTGTATTTTTATGTTTGTTAAATTCCTTAAAATTGGTATGTGTTTATCTACAAATGTTTATTTAATTTTGATATATCATATTTCAATGTGTAAATGTTTAAAAATTATTGAACAGGATCAAATCATGCAGAAGGAATGGATGGCTGCCCCACATGGCAGTCTTGAGTATCGAGTGGGAATTCTATATTTTTTACGTTATGCATTTGGTGATGCAACTCAAGAAGTGACAAGACCATGTCCTTGTTGCAAATGCATAAACTCATTGAGTCATGATCGAGAGAATACATGAGCATCTGATGATAAATGGTATCTTACAAGATTATCGAATATGGAATTTTCATGGAGAAAATCTAATTGTACAAGATCACGATAACAACCAACTTCGAGATTTAGCGCAACAAGTTCCTGAAGTAACTAGCCATGAACCCTTCGTAGAAGAAATGTTGAATGATGCATTTGGAATGCATGAAGGATCTGCAAGTAATGAAAACTGTACTGGAGCATCGACTAGTCATATACCGATGGAGTCTAGTGTGAAAGATTTTTATCGACTAATAGAGGAAGGGAAACAACAACTATATACCGGATGCACAGAGTTTTCTAAACTGACATTCCTTATTGAGTTATTTCAATTAAAAGTTAGTGGAAAATGGAGTGATAAGTCATTCTGACATTGTTGGACTTCCTCGTCAGTACTTCAATTTGAAGCTCAAGTGCCTAAGTCTTTTTATGAAGCAAAGAAATTAATTTCTAGTTTAGGACTTCATTATGAAAAAATACACGCTTGTCCAAATGATTGCATGATTTATTGGGGGGAAAGTGAGAATGAACAGGCTTGCAAAGTGTGTAACCTTTCAAGATGGAAAAATTTACAGAAATCATCTAGGAGGTCATATAAAGGTGGAAAAAAACGTCTTGTGGTTAATATTCCAGCCAAAGTCTTTTGGTATTTTCCATTGAAACCAAGATTGCAACGATTATTCATGTCATCCAAGACGTCTGAAAGTATGCAATGGCATTTCAAAAAACGAGTTTTGGATGGAAATCTAAGGCATCCAGCTGATTCTCGAGCGTGGAAGGAATTTGATGAACGACATTGTGAATTTGCATCTGATCCTAGAAATGTACGCTTGAGACATGCTTCTGATGGTTTTAATCCATTTAAAAATCAAAGCACTGCACATAGTACTTGGCCTATTGTTTTGATGCCTTATAATTTGCCACCTTGGGAATGCATGAAGCCTCATTCTATTATTTTATCCACCCTTATTCCAGGTCCAAAAGCACCTGGAAATGATATCGATGTGTATTTACGTCCTCTATTGACTGAATTAAAAGATTTGTGGGAAAATGGAATTGCCACATTTGATGCTTGTAACAAAGAAATGTTTCAAATGCAGGCTGCATTAATTTGGACAGTTTGTGACTTTCCTGGTTTGGGATGTTTGTCTGGATGGAATACATATGCCAAGAATGCATGTCCAACTTGTGCTGATAAGACAGATGCATTGTACCTAAAACATGGCAAAAAGTGGTCATTCAGAGGGCATCGTCATTTTCTACCACTAGATTCAGAAATTCGAACAATGTTAAGTTATGGGCAACCAGAACAACGCGAGTTAGATTTGGCTCCATTATTTGGATCTGACGTTCTATGAATGACCTTAAACAAGAATGTGATTTTTGGTAAGAATAATGCATCAAAACCAAATGTGAGAATGAAAACAGGGTCAATTGAACAAATGTGGAGAAAACAAAGGATATTTTTTAGTCTGCCATACTGGGAATTTAATTTGATCTGACATAATTTGGACCCTATGCATATTGAAAAAAATGTTTGCGACAACATTATTGGAACACTTTTAGATGATTCCAACAAGAGTAAAGATAATTATGCTGCACGTAGAGATTTAAAGATTTTGGGTATTATGAAACAATTATGGCCCCGAACACAATCAGATGGTAGAGAGTATTTTCCACCTCCATGTTATTCTATGTGTAAAGCTGAAAAAAAGATATTTTGTTCAGTATTGAAAGATATTCGTGTCCCTGATGGTATGTCATCTGATATTTCAAAGTGTGTGGATGTTGGACGTTGCAAGATTATGGGCTTGAAAAGCCATGATTGTCATATCATGATGGAACAATTCCTTCCAATTGCTCTTCGTCGGGTGTTGTCAAAAAAGGTAACTGCTCCACTTATTGTTTTGTGTGAATATTTTAGAACAGTGTGTGCAAAGTCCCTACAAGAAGAAGAATTACAGAAGGCTGAAGAAGGAGTTGTTTTGGTTTTATGTCAATTGGAGAGAATATTTCCACCATCTTTTTTCACAATAATGGTTCATTTGGTGGTACATTTAGCGTATGAAGCCAGAATTGCTGGGCCTGTACATTATCGATGGATGTATCCAATAGAAAGGTACCTGGGAAAACTTAAAAATTTTGTCAGAAATAAAGCACGACCAGAGGCCAACATTGCAGAGGCATATTTAGCAGATGAATGTGTTGTGTTTTGTTCACGTTATATAGAGGGTAACATCTCATTCAACAATCATGGAACACGACATAAAGAGACACCAAATATTGACTTTCCCACACTTTGGATGTTTCCACAAGTAGGGCGACCAACAAAAGGACTTCAAGTACTTACCTTGGATGACAAAACTTTAACTCAAGGTCATAGATATATTCTCTCTAATTGTACAGCCTTGCAACCATATCGTGAGTAAGTATTACATGTTGAATACCATATTCTATCTCATTTTTTTCATAATGTTTTAATTTTTCTAATTATATATTAGTGTTGACATTGAACAGTGAATTAAAAAATGAACTGAAGAGAAGACATAGATATGGTCGTCGCCCAAGTAATTCTCAATTAGATGATATGGTTAGAATGCAATTTCCAGAATGGTTTGCAAAATGAGTAAGTAATATTTGTTATTTATTTTTGTTTACGATTCATAATAAATAGACTTGTTTCTTTCTTTACAAATTATGTGTACCTTACAGGTTGATCGAGTAAATGAACGGATTGATGACTTAGATCTTAGGGTGCTTTCACGTGGTCCAAATCCAGTAGCATTTAGTTATCATGGATTCAACATAAATGGTTTTGCATTTCGCACGGTAGAATCTGAAAAAAAACAAAAAAGTGCAAAATAGCGGAGTCATGGTGCCGGCGATGCATGATGATGATCATGAGTCAATCTATTATGGTCAACTAACTGATGTCATCTCACTTGATTATGGTGGTTGTGGACGAATTGTTCTTTTTCGATGTGATTGGATTAACACTATTACCGGTTTGAAAATTGATCCATTTGGATTTACAATGGTGAATTTTTCACGCTTGGTACATACGGGAGAACTTGATGGGCATGAACCTTTTATTTTGGCTACGCAAGCTCAAATGGTTTATTATGTTCGTGATCCAAAGGAGGAGGATTGGTATTGTGCCATTCGTCACACACCAAGAGATACGTACAACATTGGCAATGAAGATGATATGGATACAATGTGTTTTATTCATAATAATTTATATAATATGGAATCGATATTAAGTGATGTAAATAAAGTAGATGTTGAATTAATTAGAACTGACATTGAGGGTTCAATAGTTGAGGTTCTTCCGGTTGTGAACAATGAAACAGATGATGAATACTTTAGTTGATTTTTGTATTTTCTTTCATTATGTTGAAACTATATTTAGAATTATGAAACTCTCAAAGATGTTCAGTAAATTTTCATCCTCTATTTTTGTTATGTATTATTCGTATTCTTTGCAACTCGAACACTGCAAAGATGCTCTTTCTCAATTATCAAATTTAGATGAGTTTACGATTCTTCCACTCTTTTCAAGATGAGAAGAAGATTTTTGGAAATTGATAGGCTTGGATTTAAATTAGCACTACTGGCTTTTTTTCGTCCATTTAGAAAAAAATGGAACAAAAAATACAGGTTTGGAAAAGAATGAATCAAAGATTAACTTTTAGAAGAGGTCATTTTTGACCGGTTCTATTGGGACCTTTAGAAGCGGTTATGACCGCTCCTAAAGGCTGTTACCGATTTCCATACAAAAGGTTATTGGCAACCTTTAGAAGCAGTATATTTTGACCGGTTCTATTGGTAACATTTAGAAGCGGTAAATTTGACCGGTTCTATAGGCAATATTTCAGGAGCGGTTTTCGCCCACTCCTAAAGATTTACTGGTTTCCCTCGATGAGCGAGAGATTATTTACAACCTTTAGAAGCGGTATATGATGACCGATTCTATTGGAAACTTTTCAGGAGCGGTTTTCGACCGCTCCTAAAGGTCCTTTAGGTTACCGATTTCCCTCTTCTTCGACGAAATTTTTTTCGTATTCCCGCGGCTATATCTCCGTCTCGCGTTAAGCTCCCGAAATCCGTCTCCCATCTCGAAAAACCTAACTTCCTTTCCGCACCGCAGTCCGCCAAAAGGGCGGTATTTGTCACGCCACGCCGTTGTCTGCCAGTATCCGCCAGAGGCGCTGCCGTAGAAGCCGCGGTATCGCCCGTAAGCGCCTGTCCGTCGGCCATATTTATCGCCGTAAGAACGCGCTTATCCGTAGTAAGTTGATCCGCCCGGCCATGACTATCCGCCATTGTCCGCGCCGAATGGTATCGCCCGACCATAATCCGCCACGCTGTCCGCCGAGCCGCCGATGCTTGCCGCTGTTATTCGCTTAAACCATGATCCGCCGGCCATTATCCGCCGTACCGCGATCCGACATCCGCCGCCATGACCATGATCACCATTGTCGTCGCAGCCATGATTCTTATTCAAGTAATATTTAGCCCAAAAATTTTACACCCCGATTCTTCAACTATCCACCCTTCTTCACATAATATTTCCCCCTAAAACTTTGAAGTGGTTCTTATTCAAGTTTATATTGGATCAATATCACAAATCAAGATAAAGAGCGACATAAAATCAACAAACATAACATTATCTTCTAGTACTCTGAGTTCGTGTAGTAGATTTATTTCACTGCAGCCACAAATAGAAGAAACTTATAATTTCATTAAACTCCAACTTTTTTCCAGAAAATAACTGCTACACTTCCTTGGATTTTGCTTAACAAGATGTATCTATCATATTCAAGGTAAGACTATTTGAATGAAACTGCATTTATTCAAGGTAAGACTATTACTCTAATTTTGTTTAAAATGTGTTTGAGATTTATTTCACATTTTCATTTGTATGCAGGGCCTGAGAAGCAATTAGTGAGGCTTATTTGTATCCCAAAGTTTTACCAAACCGACATTGCTGTTGTGGTATGTTTTTTGTTAGTTGATATCTTGGATACCAGTTTTGATATAAAACTTGCAGGGTATCTAAATAAGAAATTAACATGTATTCTGATGCCTATTATTGAATTTATAGATTAGTATCAGTATGAAACATAACGAGTGGTGAGTGATATTTTAAGGAACCCATGAAATTTATTCTGAAAGGATTGAAATGGATACAGAGAGAGATGAAGGGGAGAGTATCTTGCCATAAATGATAGAAGGAACCCACATAATAGAAGACTTTGGTGATCAATTTATTTTGTTCAAAATAAAAGGTATTTTTATTCTGGCTTGCGGAATATCCTGCCCATGAGATAACCCATCTCAAATCTCTATCATCTAGCCTTTTCAAGATGTATATGGCAAATTTTAGGAAATGAAGGGAACAAATTTCCAGAGTTAGATTAGTTGGGCTTATATGCATCTGAAAAATTTTCAAAGCTAGCATTGCTTCTGCGGTAGCTTCCTTTCACTAGTGACATTCGATTTCGACCATCAATTCTATGCAATGAAAATTTGTTGACTCAATTACTAGAAATATATAGTCTCTTTTAATTTCTCCCGGTTGTTAAACCATTTTGTAACAATAATTAACGAGTATATCAATCAACCACATGCTCCTTCAATATTTATGCACCAAGGTTGAACCCTAGCTTCAATGCATTTGCGAAAATGCGAAAATAACGCTACACTTCCTTGGATTTAACTTTTTCCGTAAAATAATCGCTACACATCTTGTTATCCATGAGCAGAGAAAGTGGAAGTTGCACTCAATTATATGCTTTACTCGAATTAGTGATATAGTTTTTGATTGATCTGATAGTAATTGCAATAGATGGTTTCACCATAACATATGTTTGCCCACTTGGTGGAAGGACTGGCATTTCATTGTTCTCATCGTATTTGAGACCTTGGAATATGTTTACTTTGCTAGTGTAGAAAGGCATGCAGAATCTATATTGATGACTGCATAACAAGAAATCTTATTGTGTTATTGTGTTATTGTAAATATAAATAAAAATAAAAATATTATGAGAGGGGATGAGGTGTGGTGGAAAAGGAGAGAAATTAAATTCACTCAACAAGTTTCAGGAAAAAATAATGCTGCTCTCCTCCAATCATTATTTTGATTTTTGTTTCCATTTAAGTTTCAGTTCAAATTTGGATTGTTGGTATAAACTTTCATCCTTAGTGGGTGTGTGTGCTCACATTTTATTAACTATAGATTTTGTTAATTGTTCATCATGAAAATATCACCAGGTTGATTATGCTTTTCACCTTTTTGGCAATCTTTCAATTGTTTGTCACTTTGATTTCTTATTAGTTTGTTTAGCTTACCATATTATATGCTACTCTTATGCTACCTATGCAATGGGAAATAGGATAATTTTTCTATTAGTTTGTAACTGATTTCTATATTATTTTTAGGTAACTTTCGAAAATGGCAAACAAAAGAATGTGAAAGCTACTCCAAAATAGTCAAAGACGATCTAGGGGAGAAGAATCAATTAATAGAAGAGTTGATGATGAAAATGAATCACAAGACACAACATCCCATTCACCATTAGAGATACAAAATGATACACAAAATCATGAGGTTAATGAGCAAGGTGAAATTTTTTTTTGGATATGAATAGTGATTAGTTTTTGCAACACCAAGTGAAAATTATATTTTTTAGAGGAAAATGAGGCCATGTCTTCATCCCAAGCTCAACAAAGAAGACGTGGAAAGACTATTATGAGAGATATTCATGCTTTACATCCTGATCATGTGCTAGTAGTGAAATTCAATGAAAGGGGACAACCTTACGGTGATTTACAAGCAAACACTTGCAAATTTTATTGGGACTATTGCACAGAATGGACTTGTGTTGCCTCTAAACTTTTTAGATTGGAGAAAAATGCCGACAAATTGCTTGAATGATGCATGGGACCTTGTTACTGTAAGTTGACAAGTGTTAATTTCAAATTTGAATTTAAAGCATGTACATATTTAATTTTTTGTTTATAGGCACGTTTCTGTATCCCCAATCGCCATAGAAAAGTTATAATGCAAATGATGGGAACCGCATGGAGACGGTGGAGGACTGAAGTGAAAGCTACATCTTATGATTCTAATACTCCACTAGAAGAGCTTGTTGTAATACGACCCATTCCTCATGGGTTGACATTTCAAACTTGGGAAGTTTTATGTAACTATTGGAAGTCTACTGAGGTACAATTAGTATTAATTGTTTTTTACATATGTTTATAGATGTTATAATTTATTATAAATTTTGTGTCGAGAACTTCAAAAATCAAGAGAAAATGCAAACAAAAAGAAAGGGACCCATGCACAAGGACGCACTAGTATTCCATCGTTGGAATATAAGTTTGTAAGAATCAAAATTATTTTTTTTCTTCTTTACAGTTAGTTTCTCACTGCTCATTTATTGTTTTAAACTTTAATTCTCTTATCCTTGGTGTTAAATGTGAATTTATTACCCTGTTAGTCTCAAGAGAATGGCAGAAAACCGAGTCGTATTGAAATACAACAATTAAGTCGAAGAAGTAAAAAGAAAGGAGGTGCTCTATGAGGCAATACGAGTTGAGGTAAGAATAATATATTTTACTCCTTAAGTTGGCTTTTAAATTTTTTTTCATTCTATTAACATTTTATTTTCTTGTTAGAATTTACTTAAAGAGGCTGTGGATCGTCACCTCCAAGATAAACCTGAAGGAACACAACCAATAGAAGTACACGAGGAGGCATTTCGGTAACAATTTACTTATAATTTAATTTATTTTTTTATAGAAGTTAAATATGGTTCAATTTTAATTATGTTTTTTATATATATAGTGAGGTTTTTGGACCCGAGCACTCTGGTCGAGTTAGATGTTTAGGAGCTGGTGCGCTACCTAGCCAAGTGTTCCCAGAGCAATGTAAATGCAACTCAATGTACTGGCAAGATTATCACTCTAATTCAGATTTAACAGATAAATTTAGGGAAATGGGAGAGAAAATTAAAGAAATGGAGTTGCGAGAAGCACAACGACAGACGGAAATAGAGGAGATGAGAAGACAGATGCAAGAAAATAATCAGTTTCAAAATTTTGCACGAGTAATGCTATATATGATGTCTGGAAGTGCTGGGGGCTCTCGTGGACCTGAATTTTTACCGGCACAAGTAATAACATTTCTCACACAAACAAAATAAAGGCAAAAAAGTATTTTTATAATTAAGTACATGATATCAAATTTATTTATTTTTGTAGATGGCAGCTATATTTACAAATATTATGCAACAACAATTTCCATCGACTGCGGAAGAAAATAGATATAGATCCTCCCCATCACCAGAACCAGATGACTAGAGAGAATTATGAATGCAATCATTGAGGTTGGTTTTTAAATACATATGTTTCTATTAGAGTATTTAATATTTTTATTTTTTAAATACATATGTTTCTATACTTGCCATATCTAAACCCAACTCCTTTTGGCAGTATTGCACTGCCACAATGTTTGAAATGATTTTTAACTAATAATTTGTTTTCTATGAAATGGGGTTAACTTGCCTCTGAAGAACAATATTGTAGTTCAACAAACTAGGATTTGAATCAATTTTGGTGAACTAGATAGAATTAGCCTGTTCTTGTGTTTTATTTAATTACTTTGTTTCATTTTTCATGTAAACATTATATCAGGTATAGGATTTTCAGAATTATATGAATTGATGATATTACATTATATCAAGTATATGGACACCAATAATATTATATGAATGGGTTCTCCAAGGCCTCCCTTGCATTTTTCTTCCCAAGAAACTTTTGAATGGTTCTCCAAGGCCTCCCTTGCATTTTTCTTTCCAATTCTCTAAAAGAGCAACTGCCTTTCTTAAAAATAACTATCCTCTAGACCTCTACTGATTTCTTCTGATTTCTACACGTAGATAAAGCCTGCCCTTGTACATACTTACCAGCATCTTCCTAGAATATAATATGCATTTTAAATATTATCGGACCTTGACCTCGTGTTCTCTAGAGGACTTCTGTTGTGCACCTCTTGGATATGCCCAAGAGGGGTAACCTAATTTATTAATAGCTGCATGTGCTAACAATGAAAATTATCTATGCACATACCAGTTTGAGATCTATTCATAGAAAAAAAATGAATGTTCATCTGTGAGTTCATTCCTGCAAAATGATATTTGAAGAAATGAGCTTTGAGCACATAACTAGAAGCAAAAGGATTATGTTTTTGTCTCCACCCCTGATTTCGTGCAACAATTCTTATGCTAGTTGATACTAAAGTCTCTGTAGATGAAATGTTTTCAAGGGTTGCTATGAGACTGCAAGCCTATGTCCTTAATTATCAAGTCATGTAGTTATCAATATGCATGAAGATGATAAGGGAGTAGTTAGAATTGTATAATGTTATCTTCCATTAAAAGGAAACTCTAAGCTCATTAATGAGAAATTAATTACTGGTATCATTTTGTTAAATCCGAGTTGGAGAATCTTCTCGTGCTCGATAATTTTTGTTTACATTTTGTTACTCGAATGTTTGTTTCCATTCGCTCAATGATACTTATGCATTAAAATGGCTGTTGAAAATAATGAATTGACAAAACCCTGCTTCCTATTTGATATTTGGTAACTTAGAGATATTAATACAAGCAATTGGCAAGTGGTAATCATTTAGATATTAATTCCATGTATGTTACTTGTATATCATCAATTATACATTGTCAATCATTATTGATTAGTTCATGTTTTGTGTGTTGCATGATAGAAATATTTTTCATATGGAAGTATGAGCCAAAAGTGCCGACTAATATCCTTCATTATATGATAAGCCATTTCTACTAATCTAAATATTCTTTCTAAAAGAAGTTTAATGACCAAATATGCCTCCGGATATGTGCCATGTAGGGTACCAAGTCATGATATATTACTGCCTGCCTATGCTTTTCCAAAGCTTGAAAGCAACACATTAATTTGAATTAGGCCTGAACCATCGCTACTTCATTCCAGGTCAATACTAGAAGATGTATCATCAAGGCTTTATAACTCCTCCATTATCCCAGAACTTCCAAATAGGATAAACTAGGGGAGTCATCTAAATGATTATGATGCAAATAGAAATGCTACAAGAGGTGGTAATAATGGAAAATATTCTCTGATACCAGTTGAAAAGAAATTACCATTCAAAAAATAATAATAACTCTAATGTTTTTTTCTTTGTTTTAGGTACCCATTGTATGCTAAGGTTGCCCTTTGTCAAGGGTGTTACAAAGCACTGCGTCTCAGTAAGGACTTGGAGGCTAAAGGTTCTGAGCTTTTTAAATTGATACCTCAACCTTTCCTTGCTCTACATCTGAGATTTGAACCCGATATGGTGGCCTACAGTCGATGCGAATACTCTGGACTCTCCTTCGCATCCATGAATTCTATTGAATCTGTGCGTGGGGATAGAAAACCGTGGACTGGCGATGCTGCACTTGCTTGGAGGAATCGTGGGAAATGCCCTCTGACTCCAAAAGAAACAACATTTATCCTTCAATCTCTCAAAATCCCTACTAATACTGCAATCTATTTGGCTGCTGGTGATGGACTAATGGAGATGGAAGGCTTCACGTCTGTTTACACTAATGTGCACGCTAAATCCTCTCCTGAAAACTGAAGATTTTCGTAGCATGCATGGCAACACTAAAGCCGCATTGGATTACTATGTTTCAATCAACAACGACTCATATATAGCGACCTATTTTGGAAACATGGACAAGATGGTATCAGCAATGAGAGCAGTTAATGGGCGTCACAAAACTTTGGCTTTGAGCAGGAGGGATTTTGCAAACTTCACTGCTAGAAATTTGAAAGGGGTGGAGTGGTTGATGCTTTATGGAAGTCTCAGAGAAGATCTTGTCATGGGAAGGGAAGCTGCTTTACCAGATTGTTTTTGTGATTCTATCTCATAAAAAATGAAAATTTGATCGTGAATGAAAGGATTTTTGACATGTAAACTCCAACTGTTCTTTTGAAGACTAGTGAGTAACTAAACATTTTGAACTTAAACATGAATATTATGTGTTAGTTTGATAATACAATAAATTTGTTTTGTGAAGTTAAATGTGAATATTGTAAAATAATTTAATTTGGTATTGTATCAATATGATATGAGATCATTGTTCAAACTCGATATTAGAAGCGCTTATAATCTCTCTTAAAAATATGATTATAGAATCGGTCGTAACCGTTTCTAAAATTATGCTTGAGATATATATACATTAGGAGCGGTTTTTAATCGCACCTAAACCTTTGTTTATTGGATCGCCATTCAAACACATTAGGAGCGGTTAAAACCGCTCCAAAAACTCTGTTTATTACATCGGCAAACAGACACATGGTTTTAACCGCTTTTAAATGTATGTTTATAGATGCGGTCATAAGTGTTTGTGATGTTTTACAATAGGAGTGGTTGCAAACACTTTAGAATCGGTTAAAACCCGATTCTATAGTTCTCCAACACAAGCGGTCACAAGCGTTTGTGATGTTTGTACAATAGGAGCGGTTGAAAACTCTTTAGAACCGGTTAAAAACCGTTTCTATAGGTCTCCAACACAACCGGCTCTTTATTTTGAACCACCGGTTTATTTTACCGCTTCGGTTGTCTTTAGCATCGCCATTATCTACAACGGTTATAAACCGATTCTAATTATTTAGAAGTGGTTGATAAGTGGTTCTAAAGGCTTTTTAAAACCGCTTCTAAAGGGTTTTTTTTTGTAGTGTTCTCTTCACCTCTGAGATGCAAGAAGGTTCATCTGTGCTACTGCTCAACATGCTGAAGACTGTGGAGTCTTCTGTGAAGCATGAGCAGGGGACGGTGTTGTTAGTTGATTCCTCGAAGAAAGGTTCTAAAAGGAAGTCAAAGGAATAGCAGAAGGGGAAGAAGAAAAAGGCTAAAAAGGCAGAACCAACTCAAAAGGGCACTTGCCATCATTGTGGCAAAGAGGGCCATTGGCGAAGAAACTGCAAGATTTATCTTGTGTCCGTGAAGAAGAATAAGGCATCAGATGTCCCATCTTTTTCAGATATCTTCGTTATTGATTGTCATTCTATTTCCTTAGACACTTGGATATTGGATACTGGGTGTGACTCACATATATGTAATGACATACATGGGCTAAGAAATAGAAGAAGACTCGTCAAGGGAGAGTCAAATTTACGTGTTGTGAATGGAGCAAAGATTGCTGCACTCACCATCGGAACGTATTTATTAAAACTCCCTACAGGACTTGTGTTAGAACTGGACAATTGCTTTTATATTTCTTTGTTGATAAAGAACATCATTTCTATTTCTTGTTTAAATAGAAATGGGTACCATTTAACTTTTAGTAACAATTGTTGTTACATAACTTTGAATGACATTCTTTATGGGACTGGAACTTTAAGCAATGGTATTTATACGTTGGACGTAACCAATGACATTTTCAATATTGAAGTGAGCAACAAGCATGCTCGAAAGGATAATCAATTAGACTCCTACATGTGGCATTGTCGTCTTGGCCATGCAAGCAAGAAATGCATGTCCGAATTACACCGATGTGGAATTCTAGAATCGTTTGAATTGGATTCATACGAAACATGCGAATCATGCTTAAAAGGCAAGATGACTAAGTTACCTTTTACAGGAAAAGGTGAACGAGTGGGAGAGTTGCTAGGTCTAATACATACTGATGTATGTGGACCTATGTCAACTCAAGCTTTAGGAGGCTATAACTACTTCATTACCTTCACCGATGATCACTCACGGTTTGGGTATGTGTTCTTGATGAAACACAAGTCTGAAGCCTTTAAAAGGTTCAAAGAATTCAGAAATGAAGTAGAGAAACAACATGACAAGAGTATTAAAATACTTCGATCGGATCGAGGTGGTGAATACTTAAGTCAAGAGTTTCTAGATTATCTAAGAGACAATGGTATATTGTCTCAATGGACTCCGCCATATACATCACATAATAATGGTGTATCTGAGAGGCGTAACCAGACCTTGTTGGACATGGTCAGGTCAATGATGAATCATGTGAATCTTCCCAAGTCCTTTTGGGGCTATGCGCTTTAGACAGCTGTTTACTTGTTAAACAGAATGCCAACCAAGGTAGTCTCCACTACTCCATATGAGATATGGAATAGTAAGAAACCTCATGTATCTTACTTGAAGATATGGGATTGTCCTGCTTATGCGAAGCGGACTGTATCAGACAAATTGGATGCTAAGTCTGATAAATATCTATTTATTGGATACCCTAAGGAAACAAGGTGTTACCAATTCTATCATCCTGTGGAACAAAAGGTGTTTGTTTCAAGGCAGGTTGTGTTTCTAGAGAAAGAGTTTCTCTTGCAAGAAAATAGTGGGAGTGTCGTCGAGCTTGAGGAGGCTCGAGAGACTCAAATAGACATTGATGAGATACCTGGTGAAGCACAACAGCCGATAACTCATAGTGATGAGAAATCGGCTGGACCTATTGAAATACCACATCTTCGTAGATCTTGTAGAACATGCAATATTCTTGAGATATATGAATTTCTCGTAAGTTAATCGAATGAGGTGTTACTCATTGATAATGAGGAGCCTACCAGTTATGAAGAAGTTCTGACAAGTTTAGAAAGGGATAAGTGGCTTGAAGCCATGAAGTTGGAAATGGATTCCATGTATGAAAACCAAGTTTGGAACTTGGTTGACCCACCTGAAGGCATAAAGCCTATAGGGTGCAAGTGGGTTTTCAAGAAGAAAACCGACATGGATGGTAATGTGATTACCTATAAGGCTAGATTGGTGGCGAAAGGATATCGTTAAAAACAAGGTGTTGATTATGACGAAACCTATTTGCCTGTTGCTATGCTTAAATCCATTCGGATGCTCCTGGCCATAGCGGCTCATTATGATTATGAGATATGGCAGATGAATGTGAAAATAACTTTCCTTAATGGAAACCTGCTCGAGGACGTGTATATGATATAGCCTGAGGGTTTCACATCGGTTGATAAAACCAAGGTATGCAAATTGCGACGGTTTTTATATGGATTGAAGCAAACATCCAGGAGCTGGAATATCCGTTTTGATGAGACAATTAAAAGGTTTGATTTCTCATAAAATCCAGACGAACCTTGTGTGTACAAGAAGGTTAGTGGGAGTGCAGTCGTGTTCCTAGTATTGTATGTCGATGACATATTACTCATAGGAAACGATGTTTCATCTTATAGTCAGTTAAGATTTGGTTGTCCAAGACATTCTCCATGAAAGACCTGGGAGAAAAAACCTACATCCTCGGGATTAAGATCTATAGAGATAGATCAAAACGGTTGCTTGGTCTTTCGCAGTCTATATATATAGACTGAGTGCTAAAGAGGTTTAGCATGTCGGAATCCAAGAAAGGTTTCCTACCCATCAGGCATGGGATACACCTTTCAAAGTCTATGTGTGCACACACAAAAGACGAGAGGATTTGCATGAGTAAGATTCCCTATGCATCCGCAATAGGATCTATCATGTATGTTATGTTATGTACAAGACCCGATGTATCGTATGCTCTGAGTGTCACGAGCAGATACCAGTCTGATCCAGGAATGGATCATTGGGTGACTGTTAAGACGATCCTTAAGTACTTAAGAAGAACTAAGGATACATTCCTAATATATGGAGAAGGGTACATGGTGATATGTGGGTATACGGATGCCAGCTCCAAACAGACAAGGATGATTCCATGTCTCAGTCTGGGTATGTATTCACCTGGAATAGAGGCGCAATAAGTTGGAAAGGTTCCAAGCTTGACACTATAGCGGATTCTACCACTAAGGCAGAATACATTGCAGCTTTGGAAGCAGCAAAGGAAGCGGTTTGGATCAAGAAGTTCATCTCTAAACTTGATGTGGTCTCATCAATGATCCAAACATGTGCTTCACCGCTATCATCTGATCAGAGAGATCATTAGTAGGAAGGAAATAAAAATTGAGAAAATCCCCACTGAAAGGAACTTAGCGGATCGTTTGACTAAGGCATTACCTCAAAGTAAGTTTGAGGGTCATGTTAGAGCCTATGGTATTGGATACCGTAGAGATTGGCATTAGGCCAAGTGGGAGTTTGTTAGTAATATGTGAGAGATGTCCTAAGGCAATCGCCTTATGTTAGAACCATTTATATGATAAATGAAGATACACTATTTGAGTATATATGTTTCCATGTATTTGATTAGATCTTAAACTCATTTACTAAATATCCACGATACGATTCACAACATGAGAGAATTTGTGATTGGATCACAATTAGTGAGTATCTCTACATGTGTAATTGTGATGTATTGAAATTATCCCTAGTCGATGAATTGATGGATTCGGACACCATCAAATCTGTCGAGACTAGCACGAGGTATACTCCTTGGTGTATCCAAGCAGCTGATTCTCACTGGCTGGAGACATTGTGATGTCCGGAGTTAATCGTGGATGCTAGTTATGGTAACTAGTTCATTGGAGTGACCAGCCGTAAGACTTCATATGGTTCTCTACATATATAGATATGTCAATGAAGTTCTTACTGCAGCTTAAGTATGATATTCCTTTAACTTGCTGTATTCAAGTCATCTTTGTCATGAAGACTTATGCTTTGACATCTTAAGCAAGCATCTCCAAGGAGATGTGGACCCGAGATGATTGGGTATAAGTCGAAGTGATCGAAGGTGTTTGAATAGCCTATAAAGGATTCACCACTCCTTGCAAGGAGATGTATACCCATGGCCTCTCGTCGGATTGTTACTAAAGTCTTTGGCCAAAGCATTACATGTTTAGATTAAGGTACTCTTGGATACATGTGCAGTAACTAGAATCCATAGGACGAGAAAATGATACTTGGGTTAGGTGTGACGTAGTCAACCTAGTGGGGACTGACACAATAGATCATGTCCTGAACCAAGTGGGTATAAGATGAGTGAAGGGAATGGGGCACAATTCATTTGTCACGCCCGCCCTTTTCAGGGATTGGAGGGGCGGTGCGACGCAATCATACATACATGCATTTACAGCGGAAGACTACATACATGCATTTACAACGGAAGACTTAACATTTTTTTTCCTTTCTTTTTAAAACATAAAGCATGAAACATGGAGCATGCATCATTATTTCATAAGTACTTAGTTCAAGTTCATGAAAATCAACTTAAAGGAAAACATGCATAAGTTTGGGAACATAAACAGATCTCCTCCACCATGCTACCACACACACTTTGCCCCTCCTGCTGCTCCCTTTACTTTAGCCATTCTTTACCCTTATCTGCAATACAAGGGAACACAAAACTATAAGCACATAGACTTAGAAAGATCCTTTCCTACTCACAAAAGTCATACATCAAGAATTAGACATAGAGTAGTGACATGATCATTTGAGAACATATAAGCATAACATTTATATAAACATTCAAGAACATATAAGCATAGCATTCATATAAATATACAAGAACATATAAGCATAGCATGCATATAAATATACAAGAACATATAAGCATAGCATGCATATAAACATACAAAAACATATAATCATAGCATTCATATAAACATACAAGAACATATAAGCATAACATTCATGTAAACATCATAATCACCTAGACATGAAATAAGGGTATATGCAAGATGCTCTTTGAAAACAGATATCTTATAGGTACTTAAACATAATCTCAACATATTGGGCCCGACATTGTACCACATACATCATCATCATAGCGTGCATCCCTAATAGACCCGAGGTAGCTAATCCCGAACCTACTAGAGTACTAGACTCGTACTATGTCCGTCGGCCTAGGGGCAACATAACATAGAAGACCATCCTAAGTCCGTACTTATGACCGTCGGCCTAGGGCAACTAGGAGCCCATCCCATACTGGGTCCGTACTACGACCGTCGACCCAGGGGCACGTAGGAGCCCATCCCTTGGACCTTATTAGGGTCCGGTACAAGGCATGCAGAAAGTAAAATAGCATATCATGTTCCTTATCATATCATATCATATTTCTTTTCATAAACATATTATGTTCCTTATCATGGCATATAACATTTCTTTTCTTATACATATCATGTTCCTTATTATGGCATATCATGTTCCTTCTTCATAGCATATCATGTTCCTTATTCATAACATAAAGAGTGCTCTTAGTCCCCATTCATAGGGAAGCATCTCTTAGGCATTCATCATACATACTTCTTCATCATGATGCGTTGAGCATAACATAATCATACATTCATACAATTAACATGGACATAAGGTAGTGACATAAACCAATCATGCTAGCATAAAGTCTAGCTAACATCATATTTGCATTTTTATCTACATGTAGCATGGCATGGAGGATTAGTAGAGGGCATATACATGGGCTGGCCGAAACCCTAAGGAAGGGTTCTTAGGAGTTTACATACTAAAACAACTTGTGCAAGGTCTACTAAATATCATACTAACATCATACACATCTAGAGTATGACATAAACATCATGAACAAGCATAACATGGTGTGGTCTAAACTTCATGGGGATTCTAACAAAATTTTAAACCCTAAACAACTTGTACAAGATCCACTAACCACATGTTAATCTCCATTACATATAGACCATGACATGGAAGGCCCTTAGGAGCCTAAGTAGGCCTTGCCTGAGAGCTTCAAGGAACCTTAAGATCAATCACTTAAATCTAGCTTAGGTATCAACATGTTATCTTCATCTACATTCAAAACATAGCATGACCACATATAGATCATAGTATGGAAGACCATTAGGAGCCTAAATGGGTCTTGGCCGAGAGTTTCAAGAAGCTTAAAGATTCAACACTTAAATCTAGCTTAGCTATCAACATATTATCTTCATTTACATTCAAAACATAACATGACTACATATAGATCATAGCATAGAAGACCATTAGGAGCCTAAATGGGTCTTGGCCGAAAGTTTCAAGAAGCTTTAAGATCAAACACTTAAATCTAACTTAGCTATCAACATATTATCTTCATCTACATTCAAAACATAAAATGACTACATATAGATCATAGCATAGAAGACCATTAGGAGCCTAAATGGGTCTTGGCCGAAAGTTTCAAGAAGCTTTAAGATCAAACACTTACACCAAGAATATCTAGAAACATATTATCATTATATTCATACAAAACATAGCAGGACAATCATTGGAAGCATGGAGGAGGTCTTGGACGAAAGTTTCATAAATGATTTTCTTAACAACCATCAACCGAAGTAACTTGTACTGTAGGAGAGGGGATACTTACATCCTTTCGCTTGTTTAGTAGTAGAAAATACCCTATGTGATACTAAGACTAGAGCCCTCTTCTTGCTTGGTTGGATTTCAGAAATGGGAGAAAAGGAAACTAGGGTTTCAGTGTGGAAGAAGAAGAGAAGGGGAGAATGACAACTTTTGTTTCTCTTGTCTCCTCATTCTCCTATTTATTCACATGAAGGTATCCCTTAGCCTCCCTTACCCTTATCTATCATTTCCCATACCCTTGTAATAGCACAACCCTGCTGGGCTTTTTGTTATTTGGTGCATCTTAAGGTTTAGCTATCTACTTGGGGTTTAGGATTCAAACCCTGGGCCATGGATCCTTTTTGGCTCTATTTGTTTTATTTTTTTGAAAGATCCCACATAAATCCCATTATAATCATGCAAAAATTCTTGTAAAATTGCCAGGAATTTCATGGGCGTTACATCATTGGAGCTGCTGAAGGGTTTCATAAATAGTTCTGGATCAACCGTTGATCTTTTTGGTTAATTGGGGATCATGATGTACTACTAGGTGTCACTCATGATCATTCTATAATTAATGGTTAATTATAGATGACCAACATAAATCGAGAACCTATTTGGTCACACACACAAAGAGCGTAATCCGAAGGATTTAAAACGAGCTTGAGAATGAGATTCTCAGACTGAGAGAAACTAGGTTTGGTTGGACCAAACAAGGAGCAAGCATGAAATCATTTCAGGCGCAATGGAAGCATGGATGGGCCATGTTTTATGAAGACATGATGGATGAACCAAATTGGTTTGGTTCTAATCCAATGGTGGAGAATAAACCAAAGGGGTTTGGTTTGTTTTTAACGAATGAACCAAAGTTAGTTCGATTCGTTTTAACTTAAAATAGACCAAATCGGTTTGGTTTATTTTAATTTAAATTAATGGAGCGGGTTAATGGATTTTGGTTATGAACCAATAACTATTAGGAGAATTTGTTCTCTATAAAATAGGGCTCAAGGGTTTAATGAGAGCCCTAATCCAAGTTGTCGCCCCCTCCCTTTTCTCCTCTTTTGGTCGGCGCCCATACCCTTGCCGCCGCCCACCCTTGTGCTGCCATCCAAGTTCCTTGCCGGTGTCCAAGCTTCAGGCGGTGATCCTCCGGCGACCCTCCGGTGATCTTCCTTGGCTCCGGCGACAAGGTGAGCATCTAGCTTCCTTATTTGGCCGGCGCTAATCCTCTACCAAAGCTGTCCAGTTTTCTGGACAGCTTGTTTATTTCGTGTTGGAGTGTTGTTTGGACGACGTTTGGATCTCCGACAGCGGCTTCTTTGCCGGGGATTTTATCTCCGATAATCCTCATAGGTGGAGGATGAAGGATTCGTCAAACGGTTGGTGAATACCTCTCCAAAGAAGCGAGTTTTTGAGGACTCGTTTTGAATCCGAATTTTGATTCGGATTGTGATCTTCTCTCGATCACATCATCTTCGACACGAGGCTAGTGACTCGTACGAAGATTAGGCTGGTGACTTTGTGAAGTCATCCCGAAGATACTCAGCGTGGATACGAAAAGAGGAGATTCTAGCGAGGATCGCTCCGGTTAATGCATTTCCCGCTACACGTGATACATAAGGTATACGTAGAATAAATTTCCTTTTATTGCAAAATTTGAAACTACGATTATGTCTACACATGTTGTACTATGCATGCGTGTGGTGTGTGTGTTGTAATAAATTAGATTTATTATTTTTTTTCTTCCGCTGTGCACATGTTTACGAAACATGTTCGAACACACACTCGCCGCGGTGCCGGAAACCCAACAGCTTGGACTTTACATCGCCAAGACTACATGCTTGGACTTACGCTGCCAAGACTACATGCTTGGACTTACGCTGCCAAGACCTTGCCTTTGGACTTCCTTTGCTAAGGTTCGCTTGGACTTTACGCCACCAAGACTATATGCTTGGACTTATGCTGCTAAGACCTTCCCTTGGACTTTTCTTGCCAAGATCACACTTGAACTTTTCTTTACCAAGTCTTGATACTTGGATTTTCCTTTCACTTAATACATTCACGGTTAGATCACAAATATTTCCTAACTGCAAATGATTATTCAAACATCAAAATACATAAATGCTTGGGACATTGTTGCACCTACAGAAGTCAGTGAGTGATGGCCAATATCTATCTCATAGGTAAAGTGTGTGCCATGAAAATACATCTGCCAAAGTGCAAGGCACGGTGAGACATGAAATAGAGTTTGGCATTAGGCCAAACTTAGTAGGTAATGCTATCTCTTTGCGTGACGTGATGTGAAATGTGTGTTATTGTAGTTCTTATTAAATCTTTTGTTTTTGTTGTTTTTTTGCAAATATGCTCGATGAGATTGAATTTGGCACAGAAGAGGCAGAAGTAGGCATCATTATGTTTGGTCCTTCTTCCATGAATCTTTCATAGGTTGCTAGTCCAAGTCCCATGATCTTTGATCACTTCGAGTAGCCGATTCACTTTTAATCTCTTTCTTCAAAGAGAAAGAAATTCATCTCTTTACAAATGAATAAGGTGTGGTAACAAGCTTAGTGCCCTTTAAAAATTAACTCACAAAGAGGAAAAAAGAAATACAATGTTATCGATAAGATGATTACTTGAAGTGAAGTTTGTTAGAGTAGCACACTTTCACAAAAAACATTGGAATCAAAGATGTATATCAGTTGATTAGTGATTTGATGATCTTTAATGTTCTAGTCGAGGCTATTTTTATAAACCTTTTCTAGTATCCTAGAATCACTTTTGAACATCCCCAGCTTGGCCACGATCCAATCTGAGTCACTCGATCTTCATCCACTTTTGATTTCCTAGAACCCTTTCCGGCGCTTGAATGCCGACGTATCCAAGTCTAGTAGAACATTGATTCATTCAATTTAGCTACACCTTATCTCCATCTAGTCACTTGGACTCCTTTCGATCACCTGGAGTTGGCATGGCAGGCAGTGTGGCCAATCAATCTCCACATGCCACATCACTCTGAATCTGGACAAAATCTTGACTCGACCTAAATCTTGAATCTGGTCACTGGAACAAAAAGGGTCGCTTAGATTCCTCTGATTCACACTAATCTCTTCAACATAGAGGTAGTATGAAAATAATATGAACAATATAATTGGATAGTCACTTAACTATCCAATCTCGTCTTCGAAATCTAAGTGGACCTCTTAGTCGGATCTTTTAGTGCAATCGATCTCAGGTCAAGATTGACCAAGCTCAAGTTGGGCTCGAGTTGAGTTTCGATATTTGACAATATGACAATAGGTTGATGGTGAGTGAAGGACGGTGTATGGGGCATCCAAAGGTTGTGTATTAAGATGGAGATTATTGGTGCAATCATCTTTGGATCAGGTCAATCGATGATTCATGTAGGTCAAGGTTAAGCGTGAAGTCAAGTAGGTCAAGGGTGACTAGATACTTGACAAATGAGAAATCTAAGTGGTTCATAGAGAACTGAACGCTTAGTAGTTGGAAGTCTAACAGGGAGTTGGCTAGTGAGAAATCCAAGTGGGTTATGGAGAATCGGACACTTAATAGTCGAAAGTCGAACAAGGAGTTGACAAGTGAGAAATTCAAGTAGGTCATGGAGGACCGGACACTTGGTGGATGGAAGTCTAACAAGATGTTAGAAAGTGAGAAGTCAAGTAAGTCAAGGTTGACCGCATACTTGACAAATTAAAAAATCTAGGTAGATCAAGAAGGACCATATACTTAGTGGTCAAAAGTCTAACAGGGAGTTGGCAAGATGCAAAGACTAAGTGGGTCACGGTTGACCGGACACTTGGCATGAGATAGAAAGTCTAAATAGATCAAGGAAGATTGGATGTTTGGTGAAGTGAAGTCCTGGTAAGTCAAGGTGATTGGAGGCTTGGCAAATGAAGTCCTGGTAGGTCAAGGTGACTGGAGGCTAGACAAGTTAAACCCTAGCATGTCAAGGAGACCAGAGGCTAGGCAAGTGAAGTCCTGGTTGATTAAGATGACCAAAGGCTATGCAAGTGAAGTTCTGACATGTTAAGATGATCGAAGGCTAGACAAGTGAAGTTTTGGCAGGTCAAAGTGACCGGAGGCTAGGCAAGTAAAGTCCTAGTAGGTCAAGGTGATCGGAGGCTAAACAAGTGAAGTCATGATAGGTCAAGATGGCTGGAGGCTAAGCAAGAAAAGTCCCAACAATTCAAGGTGATCGGATTCTAGGCAAGTGAAGTCCCGATGAGTCAAGGTGACCAAATGCTAGGCAAGTGAAGTTTTGATAGGTCAAGTTGATAGGATGCTAGGCAGGAGAGGTTTTAGCATGCCAAGGGTGATCAAGTGCAAGATGAGAAAGGTCATGATAGGTTGATGTCAATCAGATACGAGGTGAAGCGAGAGTTGGCTTGAAATGAGACTGAGACTAAGGCATCAGTCGACTGGTGATGTCTACCAGTCGACTAATACCTCATAGGCTCCTCAAGTGGCTGAAAAGCTTTGTCAAGGAACTCGGGAATCACACGATGGGTGCTCAGGTAGTCGACTGATTATTGATCAGTTGACTAGTCATGGGTGAGAAGGAACTCAAGACTCTGGCACTTGGGAAGAGGGTTTTAAGGAACTGCTCGGGGTCTAGTAGTTCATTGTCGTGGCGAGGCAATTGACTGGTGCTCAAGGACTCGAGCACTAGGCAAGCTCTGATGAGTGCTCGAGAGGTGGTTAGGCGATGAGCACTCAGTGTTAGTTATATATGAGAGGTGTCCTAAGGCAATCACCTTATGGTTGTACCATTTATTTGATGAATGAAGATTTACTATTTGAGTATACATGGTTTCATGTTTTTGATTGGATCTTAAACTCATTTACTGAATATCCGCAATATGATTCACAACATTAGAGAATTTGTGATTGGATCATAACTAGTGAGTATCTCTACATGTGTAATTGTGATGTATTGGAATTATCCCTAGTCGATTAATTAATGCATTCAGACGCCATCAATTCTGTTGAGACTAGCATGAGTTGTACTCTTTGGTTTATCAAAGCAGCTATTTTTCACTGACTGAAGACATTGGGATGTCCGGAGTTAACCGTGGATGCGAGGTATGGTAACTAGTTCATTGGAGTGACTAGCTGTAAGACTTCATATTGTTCTCTGCATATACAGATATGTCAATGAAGTCCTTACTACAACTTAAGTGTGATGTTCCTATTGGTGCAATCGACCCAGGTCACGATTGACCAGACTCGAGTTTGACTCGAGTAGTGTTTTGATGTTTGATATTGATGTTTGACATTGATGTTCAACAAAATGTATGACAATGTGATTGTAATGGGAAAGTCCAAGTCTTGAGTACTTGGCAATGGAAAGTCCAAGTCATGGGTACTTGGCATGGAAAGTCCAAGTTTTGGGTACTTGGCAAGGAAAGTCCAAGCATGGGTCTTGGCAAGGGAAAGTCCAGGCTTGAGTCTTGGAAAATGGAAAGTCCAACATGGGTTGTCAAGGAAAGTCCAAGGGGTGATATTGGCGGCGTAAAGTCCAAGTGGGAGTCTTGGCAGCATAAGTCCAATGGTTGGCATCGTAAAGATCAAGCGGGAGTCTTGGCAGCGTAATCCCAATGTGCCTTGGTGGGATAGACCACGTTAGTATGACAATAGCCGATGGAAGCACCTGAAGGCTAGCATATGGATGAACAAGTCATGGATGACATGGAGGGATCCGATAAGCGTGAGGCTGATGGAGGTGGCTAGAAGGCTTAGGTCTAGGGTAAGGGTGGTCTAGCAAGTGTGAGGGCATTATACTTGGGGTTAAACATCATGGTTGAGGTTATTAGTTGACTGGGGCTTTGGACCAGTCAATTGGTCAAGTGTTTTAATACTTGACAGCTGAGTTGACTCTTGGAAGTCGACTGGGATTATGGCCAGTCGAACTGCTCAGAGTCGATTGGTGTTCGACTGCAGGAAATGGCCTGGCAGTCGATTGATGGATCGAGTAGTCAACTGCTGGTCAAGGTTGTGGGAGAAGAATGCTCGGTAGCCATGACTGGTCAGTTGGCTACAACCCTATCAGTCAACTAATGAATAATGGAAGTCGACTGTCAGTGTATCCGTTGGCTTGAATACTGACATGGATTAAGTCCATTGTGAGACAACGACACTGTTGGAAGTCGACTGCCAGGCGGAAATCCAAGTCGCGAGGAGACTTAAAAGGAGCTCGACAGGAGGGATTTCAACAGCGATTTTGAAGCGATTTCTTGAGCGATTTTGAGGTGATTTACTGGTACAAATTAGGATCTTCAAGCTCGGTTTAAGCAATCAACAAGCAAGCTTCCAAAATATCTTTTGTAAAGTGTTCTTCACATTCTTTTGTGTATTTCACTTGTATTTTCTTGTTTATTTTTCTTATTGTTTTAAGAATTGTTGTAATAGGTTTTCTCCACCTCCGGATTATTCCGAGAAGGAGTGGTTTGATTATTAGTGGTGTTTGGCATCGCTAGGACTCATTCGAGCCCAACCCGTGGAGTAAGAACCTTGAGGTTCTGAACCATGTTATATCACTTGTATTTGTGATTGTGTTTGTGTCTTTATTTTTGTAATTGCTATTATATACATTCCGCTGCGCATAATAAGTTTTGTAGCAAGCACACACGAATAACATCAAGCGATCGAGAACACGCTATTCACCCCCCTCTAGCGGTCACCAACGTTCCTACAATAGGTATTAGAGCCCGGTGGCTCTAAGAAGATGAAGACACTCTGATACCCCTTCATTTGGACTAACCACCAAGGGAGCAAGTGAGGTGAGCAAAATATATAGGGTTTTAGGAGTAGTTTTCGCTCACATCTCATTACATTTTATGTTTGTTTCATGCATATTTTACTTTGTTTTACATGCATTTTTTATTTTCTACTTCGGAGATCTGCTCTTTGTACTTTTTTGTGCAGGATAGCATTTCATGGGAAAATAGTGCACTTTCGGAGAAAAAGAAAGACATTTTACAGCTGGACGCATAAGGGGACACGACCAGGGTGTGTGGCTACACACGACCGTGTCCAAGGGTCAAAATTGGCCACCATGGCACCACACACGGCCTAGCCGTGTGGAAACACACGGTCATGTGGCACTATGTGATTCTGACATGATTCAGTTATTTTTCAAGTTTTAGAGAGATCCAGGCTGATGTCTATATAAAGGAGGCTATGCCCAAACCCTAGGGAGGAGGCACGATGGCAGGGATGACACTCTGATGCCCTAAAAAGCTTCGGGAACTCGCAACGGGGAGGAAGAAAGCCGTCGGAGATCCAAATTCTACACTTCAACGCCGGAGAGAAGAGTGACATCGCATTGTAATTTCTGTTCTTTACATAATTTCCATTGTTTATACGAATATGATCGTGCTTTGTATTTCTCCTCTCTTATTTATGGAGTAGACTCTTCGATTCTAGGACTAGGGAGTAGTTTGTATTGAGTTAGAACATGTTGGTTCAAATATCTTTTCGTTCTTGAATTTATATTTGTAATTGACATTTGATTTAGAGCTATAACTATTGTTTTGGTTTTCTATCTACTGTGCAAGCCGATATGAGGGTTGACAGGCCTCGTATCTAAGATTTAGGAGAATTAAGGAGGAACCTAGGGGTTGGCCTCATCTCCCATAACCGTGGGTAGAAGGATGCGATAGAGTAGGAAATGCGCCCTATTTTTGACTCATCGTAGGGATCTATTCAACATCGTTGTACTGACTATCCCATCCTAAGTCCAGGGGTCGACCTAGTAATGGCAGAGGTAGCTTCCGATAGATGCGAAGGCTCATCGAGGGAGTGTATGATGTCCTTTACACAAAACCGTAGCTAGAAACCTACACAAAACCCAATTAACAACGTGTTATGCGACACACAAACGAAATCGAAATCCTAGAATCCTTTCCAAAGACTCGCAACTAGTTTCTTTCTTCTTCCGTGTGACACCGTATTGAGTTAGGACCGCCGTCAACCCTCGTAATCACAACCCTTAGAACTGAATTCCGAACAATAACCTCCACTTACCAAATCGGTACTCGAATATCAGTACCTGTGGGATCAATAATCTTTTTATTACTTGACGATATCTGTGCACATGCGGGTGTTGAGTGTGAGTGCGCGCTTCTAGTCTTCGATGGTCTTCGTCGTGAGATTTGAGGTCGCGTTCGTGTACATCAAGTTTTTAGCACCGTTGCCGGGGACTGATTGATTCGATATCGAATCAAGAAGTGGATAATTGGATCAGACATAGGGTAGATTTATTTACTTGCTTTACTTTTATCGTATATTTTTATTTTACTTCAGTTTTAGCTTTTCCACATCTGATTTTAATTTAGATTTATTATATCTTGATTTACTTCAGTATTTGAACTAACGATATTAAAACCCAGTTGATAGCCACGATTGATCGAGTTTTAGTTCGACTCTCAGAATTATTCAATGTATATGATTTATTTATCCCCTCTCAGCAAGGGACGCTAAAATGTTAACACAGTATGCTTGACCCTTAAGAGATTACATAGCGCCTAGACATAAAGCATGAAACTCCTGCATAACTATTCCACGAATTCAGGACGCGAGCTGGGAAATAAACCCTGCATTAATTGCTCTTATTCAAGAGAAGTAGTTTGGAGGGACTCAGATTGAGGAGCCCTATCTTCACCTCGAAGAATTTTTAGCGTACTACGGCATAGTGCAATATGAAGGAGTTCCAACAGATGTCATTAAGCTTATCATGTTCCCATTCTCCCTGAAGGGGGAGGCTAAGCAATGGATACACACTCTACCAGAAGGGAGTATAACAACATGGGAAGAGATGAAAGATATGTTAGTAATATATGAGAGATGTCCTAAGGCAATCGCCTTATGTATGAACCATTTATATGATAAATGAAGATTCACTATTTGAGTATACATGTTTTATGTATTTGATTGGATCTTAAACTCATTTACTGAATGTCCACGATACGATTCACAGCATGAGAGAATTTGTGATTGGATCACAACTAGTGAGTATCTCTACATGTGTAATTGTGATGTATCGGAATTATCCCTAGTCGATGAATTGATGGATTTGGACACCATTAATTCTGTCGAGACTAGCACGAGGTATACTCCTTGGTGTATCCAAGCAGCTGATTCTCACTGGCTGGAGACATAGTGATGTCCGGAGTTAATCGTGGATGCTAGTTATGGTAACTAGTTCATTGGAGTGACCGTAGTAAGACTTCATATGGTTCTCTGCATATATAGATATGTCAATGAAGTTCTTCTTGTGGCTTAAGTGCGATGTTCCTTTGACTTGCGGTATTCAAGTCATCTTGATCATGGAGACTTATGCTTTGACATCTTAAGCAAACATCTCCGAGGAGATGTGGACCCGGATGATTGGGTATAAGTCAAGTGATCGAAGGTGTTTGAATAGCCTATAAAGGATTCACCACTCCTTGCGAGGAGATGTATACCCATGGCCTCTCGTCGGATTGTTACTAAAGTCTTTGGCCAAAGCATTACATGTTTAGAGTAAAGTACTCTTGATACATGTGGAGTAACTAGAATCGTGGGACGAGGAAATGATACTTGGGCTAGGTGTGGCGTAGTCGCCTAGTGGGGATGACACAATAGACCATGTCCCGAACCAAGTGGGTATAAGATGAGTGAAGGGAATGGGGCACGATTCATTCGAAGCTCTTGAAGGGTTTTGAAATAGTTCGATCAACCGTTGATCTTTTCGGTTAATTGGGGATCATGATGTACTACTAGGTGCCACTCATGATCGTTCTATAATTAATGGTTAATTATAGACGGCCAACATAAACCGAGAACCTATTTGGTCACACGCACAACGAGTGTAATCCAAAGGATTTAAAATGAGCTAGAGAATAGGATTCTCAGACCGAGAGAAACTATGTTTGGTTGGACCGAACATAAAGCGAGTATGAAATTGTTTCAGTCGCAATGGAAGCGTGGATGGGCCGTGTCTTATGAAGACATAATGGATGGACCAAAATGGTTTGGTTCTAATCCAATGGATAAGAATAAACCAAAGGGTTTGGTTTATTTTAAACGAATGAACCAAAAGTTGGTTCGGTTCGTTTTAACTTAAAATAAACCATCATGGTTTGGTTTATTTTAACTTATCTTAATGGAGCGGGTTAACGGGCTTTATGGATATGATCCATTAACCATTAAGAGAATTAGTTCTCTATAATAGTGGGCTTAAGGGATTGTTAAACCCTAACTAATCCAAACCCTAGCCCCCCCTTGAGTTGCCGCCCACTCCTTGGAGGAGTTAATCGGCGCCAACCCTAAAGCTGCCGCCGCCCAGCTTTGTGCCACCGTCCAAGACCCTTGCCGGTGTCCAAGCTCCAGTCGGTGAACCTCCGGCGACCCTCCGGTGATCTCCTATAGGTTCGGCATCAAGGTGAGCTTTTTCTCTCCTTGTTTTGGCCGGCGCCTACTCCTCCACCAAGCTGTCCAGTTTTCTAGACAGCTTCTCCTCCTCTCGTCGGAGCGTCGTTTGGACGACGGTTAGTGCTCCGACAGCGGCTAACTTACCGGGGATTTGATCTCCGGTAATCCTCTGAGGTGGAGGACGAAGGATTCGTCAAACGGTTGACGAACACCTCTCCGGAGAAGCGAGTTTTGAGAACTCGCTTTGGATCCGAATTTGGATTCGGATCGTGATCATCTCTCGATCACGTCGTCTTCAACACGAGGCTAGTAACCCGTACGAAGACGAAGCTCGCGACTTAGCGAAGTCATCCCGAGGAGCTCGGCGTGGATACGGATAGAGACGATTCTTACGAGGATCGTTCCGGTTGATGCCGTTCCCTCTACACGTCATACGGAAGGTATAACGTAGTTTAATTTCCTTTTATTGCAAATTTTAATTTACGGTTATGTCTACACTTGTTGTAATAGCATGCGTGTGTTGTGTGTGTTGTAATAAATATAGATTTATTAATTTTAATTGCTTCCGCTGTGCTCATGTTTACGAAACATGATCGAACACACACACGCCGCGGTGCCGGAAACCCAACAAGATACTTTTCTAAGTAAATTCTCCCCCCCCCCCCATAAAACAACCTACCTTAGGGATAAAATCCTTTCATTTGAGCAAGGGCGTGAAGAGACTCTGGCCGTGACATGGAAGAGACTACACAAACTGATTATTTATTGTCCACACCATGGATTAGAGGATTAGTTACTCCTCCATGTTTTTTATTTTGGGATCACTAACTCGTCGAAAGAACTTTTGGGCACAGTCATGGGGGGGCGTACTGATGAAAAAGAGCATAGACGACACATACCATGTTATCAAGATAGTAGTGTGGACTCTCGAAATGTGGGCAAACAGCGAGCAAGATTTTCAGGAGGCACTCCTCATTACGGGGTTAGGTAAAGTTGAAGCAGCATGCCAAGTACAAGAAGAGGAAAAAGAGAGAGAGGACTGGATTGAAGCAGCTTCCCTATCTTCGGAATCAAAAGAAGAGGAAGATTCGGGGCAGGTGGCAGACGTGAAACACACAAGGCCTGAGATGAAGCCACTTCCCCTGAATCTCAAGTACAAATTTTTGGGTCCGACTTCAACCCATCCAGTGATAATAAACACCAATTTGAGTGAGGGAGAGACAAGAAAGTTGCTGGGGGTGCTCAGGACGTACAAAAAAGTGCTGGGGTATACTATCGATGGCATAAAGGGGATAAACCCATTGCTATGTATGCATAGGATAATACTCGAGGATGGGTGTAAGTCAACCGTGGAGCGCCAAAGGCAACTTAACCCACACTTGTAGGAGGTGGTGAAGAAGGAAGTACTTAAACTTTTGGATGCCGGAATAATTTACCCAATTTCAGATAGTGAGTGGGTAAGTCTGGTGCACGTAGTTCCAAAGAAAGAAGACACTACAGTAGTCAAAAATGAAGAGAATGATTTGATCCGTGTGCGAATGGTAACGGGATGGAGGATGTGTATATATTATAGTAAATTGAACAAAGCAATAAGGAAGGATCATTTTCCACTCCCATTTATCGATCAGATGTTGGAACGCCTCGCTAAACATTCCTATTTTTGCTACCTCGATGGGTACTCAGGGTTTTTCCAAATCCCAATTCACCCTAATTACCAAGAGAAGACCACTTTCACCTGCCCATATGGAATCTTCGCCTATAGAAGAATGCCCTTTGGCCTATGTAATGCCCCATCCACCTTCCAGTGTTGTATGATAGATATTATTTCAGATATGATTGAACAAATTATGGAAGTATTCATGGATGATTTTTCAGTCTAGGGAACAAGTTTCGATGCATGCCTAAAAAATCTAGAAAGGGCTCTGCAAAGATGTGAGGAGAATAGCTTGATTCTGAATTGAAAAAAATGTCACTTCATGGTAACTGAAGGGATAGTTCTGAGACATAAGATATCATGGAATGGTATCGAAGTAGACAAGGTGAAGGTAGAAGTAATTGAAAAGTTGCCACCACCCAGGGATGTGAAGGGGGTCTGAAGATTTCTTCAACATGTAGGTTTTTATAGAAGGTTCATAAAGAATTTCTCTCAGATAACTAGACCCCTGATAAATCTACTAGCTAAGGACATAGAGTTTATTTTTGATCAGCAATGTTTAGTAGCGTTAGAAGAAATAAAAAAAGCCTTGGTATCGTCCCCGATAATACAACCCCCTGACTAGATCCTACCATTCGAGGTCATGTGCAATGCTAGTGATTATGCAGTAGGGGCAGTGTTGGGGCAACGAAGGGAGAAGAAGCTACACGCCATACACTATGCCAGTGAAATGCTAAACAGAGCACAGATCAATTATACCATGACTGAGAAGGAATTTCTAGTAGTCGTGTTTGCATTCGACAAGTTCAGACAATACTTAGTAGGTTCGAAGGTGATTGTTTACACTGACCATACTGTAGCTCGCTACTTGCTAAATAAAAAGGACGGTAAACCCCACCTTATTCACTGGATCTTATTACTATAATAATTTGATATAAAAATTAGAGATAAAAGGGCTCGGACAACGTCATTGCAGATCATTTGTCTCGTATGCCCATTGAGGGAGGGTAGAAGAAGAAGGAAGTCCTCAAATAGACGATGCTCTATGGGATGATACCCTCATGGCTATTACTAAGGTTACCACCCCCTGGTATGCAGATTTGGTGAATTTTCTCATAGGGAGAGTGATACCATTAGAATTCACGACCCAACAAAGGAAAAGATTATTTGCAGAGGTTCGGCAATATATATGGTATGATCCCTGTTGGGAGTTGCTTCGGAGGCTCATTGGCTCCCATGTCCCTGGATTAAAATTTTCACTAATGAAAGAATTAATCCGGATGAGATGAGTTTCCTTAGCACAACCAATTCGTCGTCGTGCTAACAACTTGAGTGGTCGCTTGAACAAACTAGTTGTTCAAGCAACACAACTCTTCTAGTTGGTTAGCGGTGGAAGAGACGACGGACGGATCGCTGATTTTTGTGTTTGTCTTCGGGGTCCATGATTATACAAAATATATACATATGCATAATTTTATAATCAACAATTAAAAGAACATTCTCAGATCTGAAAATAAAGTTATAAAACTTTATACCTTACGATCTTCTACCGTATGTCCTATCCTTCTCGTGGACGACGTGTGGATGAAGATCCTCCATGAGTAGAAGCCTTCTAGATCGCATTCTTCCCTTCCTTGTCCGCTGCGAACAAAGAGAAGAACCAACAATACCTTTCCTTTCTAGAACCGGCCACCAAGCTAGGGAGTTTGATGCAACCGCCGGCCAAGGAACGAATGGATGAAGCGCAGGCCACCAATACAAAGGGAACCGCCGGCCACCTTGGAGATTGGAGAAGTGAACGCCGACCACCAATGGAAGGAGAACCGCCGGCCAAGGAATAAGAGAGAGGCCATGAGAATGGGCGCCGGCCAAGTGTTGATGGAGAATGATGGGCGCCGGCAACAACTAGAAGGATGAAGGTTGCCGCCCAAAACTCTAGCTCCAAAGCCCTAGCCGCCCACTTTGAGAAGAGCCAAACCCGAATTCCAATTCAATTGATGCTTGCCGCCCAACCCTAAGCTTTCCTTTTATAGAGTTAGGCTTAGGACTCCTTTAATCTCCACCGTTGGATCGAGGGATTTAATCTCCACCGTCGGATCTAGGGTTTTATCCCAACCGTCAGATCTAGGGTTTCATCCCAACCGTTGGATCTAGGATTTCATCCCAACCGTCGAATCTAGGGTTTTATCCCAACCGTCGGATCTAGGGTTTTATCCCAACCGTCGGATCTAGGGATTTAATCCCAACCATCGATTCTAGGGTTTCATCCTAACCATCGGATCTAGGGATTTAATCCCAACCGTTGGTTCTAGGTTTTGTTTTACATTCTTGGATCTAGACTTCACAAGGATTATATTAGGCTACGATAGGGACCATAAGGAGGAGTTGGATCTTGGCCACCCGATGGATCGGAATCACACAAACTTGATCCATCAATGATGTTCCATTCCACTAGAGGATCATCATTGAACTACCTCACCAACCCCCATAAATTAATATGAGCTCCATATATTATTTGTACATTCATCTCCCCGTGTTTAAGATATCGAATGTCCGTTAATTAATTGATTTACTGACCATCAATTAATTGACATCTAATTCCTCGAGTAGTACAACTCAACCTTATCATCATGTTGACTAAGTCAACCAGCTGGGTTTACATGATGAACCTTATGAGCTCCTCAAGGGGACATCATAAACCTAATATATAGGACACGGTTTCCTCCTATAATCAACGACACACCATGCAAATAATATCATTTCCCAACTTACCGGGCATATTGATTTAATCCATCTAAATCTCACCCTCTGGTAAATCAAAGAAATAAATACTAAGTACATGTGCCCGT
Source organism: Wurfbainia villosa (assembly GCA_025175895.1). Classification (NCBI taxonomy): domain Eukaryota; kingdom Viridiplantae; phylum Streptophyta; class Magnoliopsida; order Zingiberales; family Zingiberaceae; genus Wurfbainia; species Wurfbainia villosa. Next base: position 98,818,174 of record CM045990.1, read on the forward strand.
TATTATATCGGGATTAAGAGCATGTACAACATAATATCCGAAGTCGATTGATTATGTAGTCGATTACTAAATTGAATCACCTCTATGTCGGTCTGCTCAATACACCTAAGTGTACTAGTGTAACTCTATGTTCAAGACAAAACAATACCAAGCTACACTACAACCATGCCAATGGTTTGTCCAAAACCATCTTGGTTGTGAGCCTCTACTTATATTCTACAAGAGACTGATAACATGATCTTCTGTGCCACACCAAGCACCATGTTATCTACAATGTAAAATATTAGACAATATGCACACATATATAATAAATATATAAAGTGCAAACAATGATCATGTGATTCTTATTCCAAAATAAAATGTTCATACAAAAAGAGCTAGGCTTTCAGTATACATTCCAACAATCTCCCACTTATACTAAAAGACTATGCCGTCATCACACTGCCATACATCTGATCCCCATGTCCTCCACATGCCTATCAAACGCTTTCGCTGGAAGGGCCTTAGTGAATGGATCCACCAGGTTATCCTCTGATGCAATCTTGGCGACAACAACTTCTCCTCGCTTTACGATCTCTCGTATAAGGTGGTACTTGCACTCTATGTGTTTACTCGCCTTATGGGCTCGTGGTTCCTTCGAGTTTGCAACTGCACCACTGTTATCACAATAAATTGTGATAGTTCTGGGCAAACCAGGAATCACATCCAAGTCCATCAAGAAGTTCCTGAGCCATACAACTTCCTTGGCTGCCTCAGAGGCTGCCACATACTCAACTTCCATGGTAGAGTCCGCCACGCATTTCTGCTTGACACTCCTCCATACTATGGCTCCACCTCCAAAAGTAAACACAAACCCTGAGGTAGACTTACTCTTGTCCCTATCTGATTGGAAATCCGAATCCGTGTAACCCACAGGGACTAATTGATCTGCCCGAAACCGGATATAATCCTAGTCCTTCTCGGTACTTCAATATATGCTTTACTGCGATCCAATGTCCTGTCGAGATTACTCGATATCGCTAACCATGCCCACGTGAGCGGATATCCGATCTCGTCATACCATAGTATACATAAGGCTTCCCTCTTTGCCGAAGCATAAGGAACCGCCTTCATGTCCTCTATCTCCTTTGATGTTTTGGGACACATCTCTTTAGATAAAGGAACTCCATGCCTAAAAGGTAGAAAACCTTTCTTGGAGTTCTGCATGCTAAAACGAGCAAGGATAGAGTCAATGTATGAAGCTTGAGATAAGCACAACATCCTTTTCTTGCGATCCCTTATAACTTTGATCCCAAGGATGTGTCCCACTTCTCCCAAGTCCTTCATGTCAAACTGTTTGGACACCATACCTTACGTGATAACACTTTGATATTGTTGCCAACTAACAAAATGTCATCTATTATACAAGAAACACCACTACGTTTCCATCACATCTCTTGTATACACAAGGTTCATCCAGACTTTGAATAAATCCATATGACTGGATTACCTCATCAAAGCGGATGTTCCAAGATCTAGAAGCTTGCTTCAATCCATAAATGGACCGATTAAGCTTACATACAAGATGCTCTTTGCCTTTAGCAATGAATCCCTACAGTTTTGCATATAGATGTTCTCCTCAAGACTTAGTTAAGGAAAGGCCTTGACATCCATCTGCCAAATCTCATAATCCATATGAGCAGCTATAGATAAGAGAATCCGGATAGACTTAAGCATAGCAACAAGCGAAAAGGTCTCCTCATAATCGATACCCTCTTTCCGAGTATACCCTTTCGCAACAAGCCTAGCTTTGAAGGTCTCAACCTTCCCGTCTACTCCTCTCTTTCTCTTGTAGATCCACTTGCATCCAATGGTTTTTACACCATCGGGTGGCTCTACTAGCTCCCAGACCTGATTAGAATCCATAGATTCTATCTCTGAATTCATCGCACTTTGCCAAGATACCGCATCTCGATCTTGGAGTGCCTCGTCATATGTCCAGGGATCTGATTCATGTTCACCAGGTAATAAGTCCGAAGACTCTCCCAAAAACATGAATCTCTCGGGTTGTCTAACAACCCTCCCACTTCGACGAGGTGTCTGCTGTGTATGCTCTGTGACACGCGGTGCAGTGACTTGTGGTGTCTCCTCTTGTACCGATCGTACTGAAGTCGGGACTTCCCTTGCCAACTACTCAAGAACAATCCTACTCTTGGGCTTGTGGTTCATTACATAATCCTCCTCTAAAAATCTGGCATTCGTGCTAACGATCATCCTCTGATCTCTAGGATTATAAAACAAACCACCTTTCATTCCCTTAGGGTAGCCAACAAACATGCATACTTCTGTACAAGGTTCCAACTTACCAGCATCAGCCTTCAGCACATGTGCTGGACTCCCCCATATCAGAATATGTCTTAGACTAGGCTTTCGCCCAGTCCACAATTCTACAGGGGTAGAAGGTACTGATTTGGATGGAACCAAGTTCAGAGTATACATTGCCGTATCTAGTGCATACCCCGAGGCAAGCAGTAACTCGAATAACTCATCATCGATCTGACCATCTCCATAAGAGTCCTATTCCTTCGCTCCGCTACACCATTCCACTGGGGTGTGCCAGGTGCAGACAATTGGGATTGAATCCCAGCCTCTGATAAGTAATTCCTAAACTCTCCCAAGAGGTACTCGCCACCACAATCAGATCGTAATGTCTTGATACTTTTACCTTGACGGTTCTCCACATCAGCCTTGAATTCTTTGAACCTGTCAAAGCATTCATACTTGCGGCGCATCAAGTAGATGTATCCATATCTTGAATAATCGTCTATAAAAGAGACGAAATATTCAAAACCACCTCTTGCCTGGATAGACATAGGACCGCACAAATCAGAATGAACCAATTCTAACACATCTTTGGCTCTATACCCCTTGGCCTTGAAAGGCCTCTTGGTCATTTTACCTTCCAAGCAAGATTCACAGGTTGGGAGATCCTCCACCACTAATGAACCTAAAGGTCCATCAGCTATCAACCTTTGAATTCTGCTTAGGTTAATATGACCAAGCCTTAGATGCCAAAGATATGTTTGGTTCATTTGTGAAGGTTCTTTTCTCTTATTAGACTTAGAAGATGAGTTATTGATTTCTATATGCATCGTGGGAGTTTTTGGTTCAAGAGTATATAAATTGCCAACCAATGTACCAGAACAGATAAGCTCCCTATTCCTTTTTATAACCACTTTGTCATTAAAAGAAATAGAATATCCATCTATAAACAATTTAGAAACTGAAATTAAATTCTTTCTAAAAGAAGGTACATAAAGACAATTTCTCAAAACCAAAACTTTATTCCTATCAAAAGATAAATAAACGTCTCCCACTGCAATAGCCGCCACCTTTGAAGCATTGCCCATGAAGACGGTAATCTCTCCCTCAGCTAGTCGTCGGGTTTCCTGGAACCCCTGCAAAGTATTGCAGACATGATCAGTGGTTCCTGTATCTACACACCAGGCACTGGTAGATAACACCGCTAAACATGTTTCAACAACTAAACAAGAAGATATACCTTTGTTCTTTCGGCGAGGATAGTCCTCCTTCCAATGTCCAGTCTGCTTGCAAGTGAAGCACTTGTCTTTCGGCTTCTTCACTCCTGCCTTTGGTCCCACTGCCACCTTCTTTGCCCCACCTTGCTTCTTCTTCTTCTTACATTTCGATTTAGAGGAAGAAACCTTCTGAGCGACCATGGCTTGAGCACTTTGACGAAAAAGCCCCTCTGCCGCCTGGAGTTCTGTCAGAAGCTCCGCCAACGAATACAACCTTTTGTTCATGTTGTTATTGAGGCGGAACTGCTCAAAACTCCTAGGCAGAGACTGGAGAATGATATCGACCTGGGTTTCCCCATCGATCTAAGCTCCGAGGACTTCCATCTCATTAAGATGAGCCATCATCTTGAGAACATGATCCCTAATGGGTGTTCCCTCGATCATGGTGGTCGTCATCAAGTTTCTCATTGCCTCCTGTCTAGCCGCCCTACTCTGATGTCCGAAAAGTTCCTTGAGATTGAACATCATGTCATAAGCTGTGGCTATGGCCTGATGCTGATGTTGTAGCACATTTGACATAGATGCCAAAATGTAACACCGCGCCATCTCATCTGCCTTGACCCATTTCTTATAACGTTCTTTCTCCTTTTCATCAGAGTCATCGGAGGGCTTAGGAGGACAGACCTCGAAGAGTACAAATTTGTACTCCTCCGCAGTTAAGACAATATCCAGATTTCTTTTCCAATCAATGTAGTTTGGTCCAGTAAGCTTATTTTCTTTTAAAATCACAGAAAGTGGCTTGAAAACCATTTGAAAATCCTAAAAATCACAATGATCAAAATATTAGATTTCAAATATTATTGATTCCTCAAAAATAATAAAATCCCGAAATCAACCAACACCTCAAATCACCGAGAATATCGCATGCCACACTGTGTGGACGTATACGAATTCTACATTTGTAAGAGGAGGTTTTACCCATTAATTTTATTATCTTGTCAACCTTACTTTTTGACAAATAAAATTAATAGTTGGTTCCTCTTTGGCCCTACAAATAAAAGCAGTGACTCCGATGGGGAGGATACTTTTATTTGCATCTAAGTGTACACCATTACATGATACTAAGGGAATTATTTCGGATTATGTGTCTTACCGCTGTGGAAGTACACATGCTCCTAGATAATTTCCTATAACCATTATTTGACCTAGTGATCCACAAACAAACCCGTCCGCAGGGAGGAAGGCATTCAGAGCCGACACACAAGTTTGTTGCATCACACGTCAAATTGTAATGGAGGCCGCGAGAATTAATTAAAATATCCCTCGCCCACTTAGTAAATTGAAAATGAGGAATTTTAAAACATACACAACATGCATATAGAACAAATAAGCAATAAATATGGAAAAAAAATAGAATTTTTCCAACTATTATGTCATTGTCCTCCAATATGCATCCCGTCGTGTCGCCACCTCGTCCGCTCCACCTTTTCCCGTGCGCAAGTCACCAAAGATATCCGAGCCGAGATAAATCATTTTATTTACATCCATCGATCCTATACTCCACGAAGGAGTGTACAAATAATCTAGATCGAAAGTAAACTAAAATGAGCGGCTAAACAATGCCGTATTTAATTACAAAAATTAAATACTAATCTAGCCTCGTCAACCCCGAGGATTCAAATAATAAATATTTACACACATCCAATCACATACACACATATGGCCATAATAGTCGGATCTTATGCCTGCAACCAAAGAGTTAAACTATGCATATCCTACTATTATCCGGCACATATAATATATGAATAAGTGCATAAAAATTAACCGAATCCTAAACACACAAAACCGGAAACCATGGCTCTGATACCACTTGTTGGGAGTTGCTTCGGAGGCTCATTGGCTCCCATGTCCCCGGATTAAAATTTTCACTAATGAAAGAATTAATAAGGATGGGATGAGTTTCCTTAGCACAACCAATTCGTCATCGTGCTAACAACTTGAGTGGTCGCTTGAACAAACTAGTTGTTCAAGCAACACAACTCTTCTAGTTGGTTAGTCGCGGAAGAGACGACGGACGGATCGCCGGTTTTTGTGTTTGTCTTTGGGGTCCATGATTATACAAAATATATACATATGCATAATTGTATAATCAACAATTAAAAGAACATTCTCATATCTGAAAATAAAGTTATAAAACTTTATACCATACGATCTTCTACCGTATGTCCTATCCTTCTCCTGGACGACGTGTGGACGAAGATCCTCCACGAGTAGAAGCCTTCTAGATCGCGTTCTTCCCTTCCTTGTCTGCTGCGAACAAAGAGAAGAACCAACAATACCTTTCCTTTCTAGAACTGGCCACCAAGCTAGGGAGTTTGATGCAACCGCCGGCCAAGGAACGAATGGAGGAGATTGGAGAAGTGAACGCCGGCCACCAATGGAAGGAGAACCGCCGGCCAAGGAATAAGAGAGAGGCCTTGAGAATGGGCGCCGGCCAAGTGTTGATGGAGAATGATGGGCGCCGGCAACAACTAGAAGGATGAAGGTTGCCGCCCAAAACCCTAGCTCCAAAGCCCTAGCCGCCCACTTTGAGAAGAGCCAAACCCTAATTCCAATTCAATTGATGCTTGCCGCCCAACCCTAAGCTTTCCTTTTATAAAGTTAGGCTTAGGACTCCTTTAATCTCCACCGTCGGATCTAGGGATTTAATCTCCACTGTCGGATCTAGGGTTTTATCCCAACCGTCGGATCTAGTGTTTCATCCCAACCGTCGGATCTAGGATTTCATCCCAACCGTCAGATCTAGGGTTTCATCCCAACCGTCGGATCTAGGGTTTTATCCCAACCGTCGGATCTAGGGATTTAATCCCAACCGTCGATTCTAGGGTTTCATCCTAACCATCGGATCTAGGGATTTAATCCCAACCGTTGGTTCTAGGTTTTGTTTTACATTCTTGGATCTAGACTTCACAAGGATTATATTAGGCTACGATAGGGACCATAAGGAAGAGTTGGATCTTGGCCACCCGATGGATGGGAACCACACAAACTTGATCCATCAATGATGTTCCATTCCCACTAGAGGATCATCATTGAACTACCTCACCAACCCCCATAAATTAATATGGGATCCATATATTATTTGTACATTCATCTCCCCGTGTTTAAGATATCGAATTCCCGTCAATTAATTGATTTACTGACCATCAATTAATTAACATCTAATTCCTCGAGTAGTACAACTCAACCTTATCATCATGTTGACTAAGTCAACCAGCTGGGTTTACATGATGAACCTTATGAGCTCCTCAAGGGGACATCATCAACCTAATATATAGGACACGGTTTCCTCCTATAATCAACGGCACACCATGTAAATAATATCATTTCCCAACTTACCGGGCATATTGATTTAATCCATCTAAATCTCACCCTCTGGTAAATCAAAGAAATAAATACTAAGTACATGTGCCCGTTATTATATCGGGATTAAGAGCATGTACAACATAATATCCGAGGTCCGATTCAATTATGTAGTCGATTGATAAATCAATCACCTCTATGTCGGTCCTGCTCAATACACCTAAGTGTACTAGTGTAACTCTATGTTCAAGATAAAACAATACCAAGCTACACTACAACCATGCCAATGGTTTGTCCAAAACCATCTTGGTTGTGAACCTCTACTTATATTTTACAAGGGACTGATAACATGATCTTCTGTGCCACACCAAGCACCATGTTATCTACAATGTAAAATATTAGACAATATGCACACATATATAATGAATATATAAAGTGTAAACAATGATCATGTGATTCTTATTCCAAAATAAAATGTCCATACAAAAAGAGCTAGGCTTTCAGTATACATTCCAACAATCCCTTCCTATTTAGGAAATGTGCAGATAGTGTATATCGAAGGTGCATACTAGAAGAGGAAGTGGAGAGCATCCTTTTTCACTGCCATTCCTCAGCATATGGGGGACATGCTGAAATTGCAAAAATAGCTGCGAAGGTACTTTAGGCAGGATTCCACTGGCCTAGTCTATTTAGGGACAAACGCAACTATGTAGTCTCCTACGATCGGTGCCAGCGAACAAGAAATATAGGTAGGAGACATGAGATGTCGACAAGAACCATATTAGAAGTGGAGCTCTTTGACGTATGGGGAATAGATTTCATGGGACCCTTTCCTGTTTCTGACGCAAATAGATATATCCTGGTCGCTGTAGACTACATATCCAAATGGTTAGAGGTCATAGCATCACCCCACTGTGACGCTAGGACTGTAATAAAAATGTTCAAAAGGAACATATTCCCTAGGTTCGGAGTTCCTCGAGTCGTAATTAGTGATGGAGGATCCCACTTCATCGAAAAAAAATTTGAAAAATTGCTACATAAGTACGGGGTGATCCATAAAGTCTCGACAGCGTACCACCCACAAACAAGCAGACAAGTGGAAATTTTGAATCAGGAATTCAAAAGTATTCTAGAAAAGACTGTAGTGGCATCAAGGAAAGATTGGTCACAAAAACTTGACGATGCTCTTTGGTCTTACCACGCAGCTTACAAGACCCCGATAGGCATGACCCTGTTTCACCTAGTTTATGGGAAGCCTTGCCACCTTCTTGTTGAATTGGAGCACAAGGCTTTCTGGGCCATCAAGAAGCTCAACTTGGACTACTGTGCGGTAGGAGAGAAAATGAAACTGCAGTTAAGCGAGCTAGACAAAATTCGAAGAGATGCGTATGAGCATTCTAAGGCATATAAGGAAAGAACTAGGAAATGACATGACCAACATATCTTGAGAAGGGAGTTTAAGGAAGGTGACTTAGTTCTCCTATATAATTCCAGGTTAAAACTTTTTCCATGGAAGCTAAAATCAAGGTGGTCAGGACCGTTTCGGGTGAAGAGGGTATACCCATATGGTAAAGTGGATATATGCCGTAAGAAATTAGGAGAGATTAAAGTAAATGGAAAAAAATTAAAGAAGTATCTAGGGGAGTCTCTAGAATTCGAGACAGATGAATGGAGGTTTACAAAACCTCCAGAGCAAAGTTGAGATAATAGAGAGTGGTCAAGCTAAAAGACCTTAAACAAAGTGCTTCTTGGGAGGCAACCAAAGTTTAATTTACATGTTTTTAATTTTTCTACATTCATACGTATAATTTAGACTTTGATTTATTGTCTCTTATGTTCTTTGCAAATAGCTTAGAATTAGGGAAAACCTGCTCGGAAGAAGCAAAGATCATTTTGAGCCCACCTAGTCCACGTAGACACGAGCCTGCACCTGTACCACCACTTTTTTCTACTTTTGAGCAGGATATAGGTACATTTGCCTATGATTTTTTGGAGTTCTGATCACACCTCGATGACATATATGCCGAGCAACAGACGCAGAGGCAACAATGGAAGGAGTAGAGCGCTGACATGCAGGTAGAGTTTCAGGGCTTCTGCGAGCACTTCCAGCGGGCTGAGGAGTTCTACGACCAGACCCCCATCTACTTTCAGGAGGAGGTTGCCCATCGCCAGGATGAGGCCACATACCGCCAGGAGATGCAGCAACACATGCATGCTCAGCAGGAACAGTGGGCCCAGGAGGAGGAGCAGAGAGCGACTGCTGCATCCACCAGTTATCAGATCTACCACATGTACATGTGGCATCAACGGCTTAGCACTAGATTTACCCAGGAGCCTGACATGCCAAGACTATCAGACTTCCCACCTCGGCCACCATATTAGCAGTACAGTCTCATATAAGTCTGGGGGGACCCCAAGTTTTGATTTATTTTGTTTCTAGCAATATTTTCTTTTCTGTCATTTGCATTTTTTATTAGTTAGCATTCATTTGTTCATACATAAAGTTTTTAGTTTCGTCAGTACTTATTTTTACTATCTTTAAGCTACCTCAGTAGTATTTTTAGAGTTTTCTTTCATGAGTTGTTTCCATGGGTAGCTTAACTTCATTTACCTCGTGGTATTTTATTTTATTTGCTCTAATGAATGTTTTAGTCTTACATTGGTTAGATTTTATATTTACACCTACACATGACGAACATTCTGAAAGGAAGAGTCTCGTACGTACCTAGTTATGATTCATCTCAGTAGTCTAATACTTTGGAATCCATAGGTGACCCTAAGTTTACCATTTTAGTTACTAGAGATGCTCAGATTGTGGATGCCCATTCACAAAAATCAAAATCCCAAGGATTAAAAAAAATAGTTGTCGTGGGTGGAAATGGTTAGGTGCCCCTTTGAGACCGAGTTAGGTTACTGGGGAAACACCAACTAATTTCTCTCAATACCGAGCACGCCTTTGAGACTTTGTGCTAGATCTAGGGAACGACCCTCGCTTTGGACAGTGCCTAAGAGCTGGAGACCTTAGGAAAGCTATAGAATGATGACTTAACTTACCATGGAACGAGTATCCCCTAAGAAGATTCACTTAGCACGAGCACGAGGAGCTAAATTAATGAATTTCTAGAACATCTCTATTTTACTTTGATTGCAAATACCACTTGATAAATCTAGTTAACATGCTAAGTATGGAACAATACCTTTTAAAATTTCATGGCACTGAGGTTTTCTTGAGGGCAAGGAAAGACTTAAGTCTGGGGGAATTGATGTGAGAAAAACATATAGGGTTTTAGGGGTAGTTTTCACTCACATCTCATTACATTTTATGTTTGTTTCATGCATATTTTACTTTGTTTTGCATGCATTTCTTATTTTCTAGTTCGGAGATATGCTCTTTGTACTTTTGTGTGCAGGATAGCATTTCATGGGGAAAACGACGCACTTTCAGAGGAAAAGAATGACATTTTGTAGTTGGACGCAGAAGGGGACACAACCAGGGTGTGTGGCTACACACGACCATGTCCAAGGGTCAAAATTGGCCACCACGGTGCCACACACGGTGGGGCCATGTGGCGTTGTGCGATTCTGATGTGATTCGATTATTTTCTAGGTTTTAGAGAGATCAAGGCTAATGTCTATATAAAGAAGGCTACACCCAGACCCTAGGGAGGAGGCACAACGACAGGGACGACACTCCGACGAACTAAAAGACATCGGGAACTCGCAACGGAGAGGAAGAAAGCCATCGGAGATCCAAATTCTGCACTTCAATGCCGGAGAGAAGAGTCACATCGCATTGTAATTTTTGTTCTTTACATAATTTCCATTGTTTATACGAATATGATCGTGTTGTTGATATAGTGAGCATCACTCCTCAGTTTTGATGTATGAACCACAGTTAAGAGTTAGGATTCACTTATAAACTAATATAAGTGTTAAGTGTGCAGGCTTAACAGGAAGTCATTGTAGGTCGTGTTGACTGGATACTAGGCACACATCTTGACATATCAGAAGGACCGAATACTAGGCATGAAGTCCAGATAGGTCGCGTGGATCGGACAATTGGGTCAGGCAGACCAGACAGCTGGTGGAAGGCCGGGTCAGATCGGATGTCAAGAATGGTAAGTCCGTCAAGTAGCCGACAGGTAAGCCTTGAGTGAAGAGGTAAGGTCGAGTCCTCTTTAGGGGGACAAAGCTATGTGTCAATCCGACGAAAAGTCAGCGTGGGACTTATTAGTCAAGATCGAGTAGTATTACTAATGCTATCGTAATTCATATATCTTGTGCTAATCCTATTTTGTAGGGTCCAGTCGACTGGATGAATTCGAGTCGACTGAAGTCTAGTTGACTGGAGACGTATCTGTTAGGGCAATCAACCCATGTGATATGGTTTTGATATGTGTGGCAAAGGGTTTAAGTTAGGTTGTTATTGTTTTGATATGTGCATTGGAGTCTTGTAGGACTTAGTAATTCGCACATGAAGCTTTGGCAAGTTTCACCAACTCACAACCTCGTGCTTGAGTCGACGAAGGAGCATTGCTAAGCCGTGCGCTTAATGCATCCGAGGGACCGCCGAATAAGATGACTTGAAGCAAAGCCAAGGAATCAGACTTCGAGGGAAAGAGACGCGAAGGAGCATTGCGAAACCGTGCGCTTGGTGCTACCGAGGGACGTGATTGCGAACAAAGAGAGCTTCAGCGAGGGACTTCAAGTGAGATGACAGAATGAGTGAAATGTAAGTAGCTCATTAGGTGAACTTGGCCGAAAGGGCTAAGTGTCGGAGGCTCGACCGAGAGGGTTGAGGTTTACCCGACCGTCGGATGATCAAACGGATGTAAAGTTTGAGGTTTACCTGGCATCAGTCGACTGCCATGTCATGGCAGTCGACTGCTCCAAGTCGACTGTGACTCGACTGGTGTTCGAGTCTGGTTTCTGTGCCATCAGTCGATTGCCACGGGTTGGCACTCGCCTGCAGAGACCATAAGTCGACTATTGATGGCAGCAGTCGACTGGTCGCCAGGGTTTCAGGCACAGAATGGTGATCATTCGAGTGTTCACTTCTAACACTTGACTGTTAGCTCCATCAGTCGACTGATGGCATGATCAGTCGACTGATGTGGGAGCCATTGGATGAAATCCAATGTGGAAGAAGTCGTTATTAGGCAACGACTATAGGAGCAGTCGACTGATCGGGGCATCAGTCGACTGCCAGTGGCCAACGGGAAGAAAACAACCTTCTCTATTTATAGAGAAGGTGTGGGCTTTTGGATGGCTAATGCTTATGCTCCAAGCTTCCAACTCTTTCTCTTGTTCTTATTTCAAATCTATTGTAAGAAAGAGTGTTTGTGTTGTAAGAAGGTTTACCTCCACCTTGCTTTGGCTAAAGGGAGAGACCATATTGGATTGGTTTCGGAGTGATTCACCGGAGACGAATCGGACTGTGGATTAGCGGCATAGGGTCGTGAACCACGTTATATCGGTTTGTTAGCATTGCCTTTGTGTTGTCTTTATATTTCCGCTTGCGCTTATTATACTTGTAGGCAATAAACGAATTCCACCATACGAAGATTGAGGGCTATTCACCCCCCTCTAGTCGTCCACCTACGCTCCAACAAGTGGTATCAGAGCCAAGTCGCTTGTCACCGGACTAACTGCCACAACAAGCACAACAAATACGATGATCGGCTCCAACATTCATCCACCTAAGTTTAAAGGAGAATTCGCTTGTTGGAAAAATGCGAATGGAAGTATTCTTCGAGACCGATTTTGATATAATTCTCACTATGGAAAACAGTTTCGAAGTTCCTAGGGATGAAGAGGGGGAGCCACTAGGGAAGTCAAGGTTGACAAAGAAACAAAGGGAGGAGCACTTGGCGAATTCAAAGACCAAGCAACATTTATTCAATGTGCTCCTCAACAAGAGATCAACCGGATTGGGGAGTGCTCAAGTGCCAAGGAGATGTGGGAGAGATTGGTTGAACTCCATGAAGGCACCTCGGAGGCCAAGCTTGCAAGAAGAGACCTCCTTCACTCCCAACTAACAAATATCAAACTTGAAAAGGGAGAAAAGCTAACCTCATTACACTCTCGTTTTAAAGAAATTTTAATTGGACTAATGAGTGTAGGAGAAAAACTCTCCAACCGGGATATGGTAATGAAGGCTATAGATGCCTTTCCCCGGTCATCGAAATGGAGCTCAATGGCAGACTCCTTCTACATCTCAAAGAACATAGAAGTTAGCACCTTAGAGGAGTTCTTCTGAACCATGGAGCTCCACGAAACAAGGCTTAAGGGAGTAATTGAAGAATCAAGCATCAAGCCATCAAGGGGAGTGACACTAGTAGCCAACAAGGGGAAGAAGAAGATGGAGACTCCCTCCTCCTCCGATGAAGCATCCTCCTCATCCTCTATGAATTGCAATGAAGATGCTTATATGGTAAGGAAGGTAAGGCGTGATTTAAGAAATTTAAAATTTAACAAATCTTATGATAGGAGAAGGCACAAGAGGAAGATAATTTGCTATAATTGTCAACAAGAGGGACATATAAGAGATGAGTGTCCCCTCTTGAACAAGAGCAAACAAGAGAGGAGGAAGAAAAAAGAAAAGAAGAAGGGGAGTAAGAGAAAGGAAGAAGAGAAGAAGGCAAAAGAAAAGGGGAAGGCCAAAGCACTCAAAGCAAGGACATGGGATGATCCATCATCATCATCATCGGAGGAAGAAAATACGTTTGTCACAAACCTTGCCCTAATGGCAATAGATGAATTGGACACCTCCTCCTCCGAGCAAGAAGAAAGAAGCATGAGTGAGGAGAGCTCTAGTGAAGGGGGAGCTTCATCCTCATCCTCATCGGAATCGGAGGAAGAAGACATGGAAACTATTGTAACGAATCTTTCTCCTAAGAAAATAGTTTCCATGAATTCAAGCTTAACTAAGGACTTGTTTAGGGCTAAAAAGAAGAATAAGTGCATGCTTGATCAAATTAAGGCCCTAGAGGAAAAACTAGAACATGCATGTGTTAATGTTAATGACAATATTTCTTCTAGTTTTGACAATGCATGCTCACATGATAATTACATGCCTTTTGATGTTAATGATGCATGTATTGAGGAAAATAGAGCTTTAAGAGTAAAGGTAGACCATTTAACTAAGGCCCTAGAAAAATTCACTATTGGCTCCAACACCCTTAATATGATTATAGGGATCCAAAGGACAATCTTTAATAAGAAAGGCCTAGGTTATAAGGGAAAGACAAATGAAAAGGCCTATAAATGTTTGATTGCTAGGGGACAAACAAAAACAGTCATGATAGCTAGAAAATGGATCCCCAAGGATTATTTAGTGAACCTTATAGGAAAGAACTTGTATTGGGTTCCTAAATCCATCATTAAGGGTTAGAAAAACCCTAGGTTAGTCAACCATAGTGGACTTTATCTATATCATATTATTTGGTTGACTTAGGATGGTGTGGGTTATGAATTTTTAAATAGTGTTGGGTGATGATAATGCACCCATAAATAGATTAAATCATGCATTGGGTGATACTTGACTTATTATCATGATTTTATACCTTATGCATGATTACAAATTGATTGGTACATTTGTTTCATGATCATAATGAGAAATCAATGCATATATGTTTTTATGATCATGTGGTATGTTAGAGTGATACTTAACTTTGTGTAGAATTGCATGAATTTGAAGGTTAAGTATATAAATACCTTTAGGAACATCTCACACTCACCATAAGGAAAACCTTGATTGAAAACTTAGCATGGGTGAGATGTTAGGATGATACTAATGGTCGACTAATGCCTATGACATTTAGATGGTCATTTAAAGTATCAAAATAGTAATAATAGACCAATCATGGGGAAGGCCTATGTTTAATTCATAGACATATTGCCCAAAGATCATGGATGGATATTTCATATGTTTACAAAACCATTCCTTACTTTAAAATCTGTGTTTTCATGTTTTGAAACAATCTAAAGCAAAACTAGGTTTTAAAATTGGTACAAACTTGATCAAATACTAGTGGTTTTTGAAACTTTTGGATTTTTGTTAGATCATTGAAAATATAAGTAATTTTCATGAAATCTCATTTTTCACTGATAAAGGACTTTAAAATAAATGTGTTTTCAAAATTTCACAATTTTTTGAATTTTTTGGAATTTTTGGTGCATTTCTAAATTTCGGTCCGAAAATCAAAAATTACTAAAACCAGCGTGCCAGTCAATTGATGTCTGATTCAGTCGACTGTTGGCACTATTCATAGCCTAATTTCAGTATTTTCAGGCTATTTTGATGGTGTTTTGACCCTTAGACTTTGATGCCTTGGATTATAACATTTGGATAATATTTTTGATGGTGTCAAAGGGGGAGAATTGATAGGTTTAAGTCAATCATGCTAAAAGGGTAAATTTAGCATGTCTTAAGGAGGAGTTGCATGTTTAAGGGGGAGTTTTGTTACTCATATGATTTACATGCTTTCTTGCCTTATGTTGTTATTGTTATTTATTTTACCTAACTTAAATGGATTGCCACACATCAAAAAGGGGGAGATTGTTAGGGCAATCAACCCATGTGATATGGTTTTGATATGTGTGGCAAAGGGTTTAAGTTAGGTTGTTATTGTTTTGATATATGCATTGGAGTCTTGCATTACTTAGTAATTCGCACATGGACCTTTGGCAAGTTTCACCAACTCACAACCTCGTGCTTGAGTCGGTGAAGGAGCATTGCGAAGCCGTGCGCTTGATGCATCCGAGGGACCATCGGATGAGATGACTTGAAGTGAAGCCAAGGAAGCAGACTTCGAGAGGAAGAGACGTGAAGGAGCATTGCGAAGCCGTGCGCTTGGTGCTACTGAGGGACGTGGCCACGAACGAAGAGAGCTTCGGTGAGGGACTTCAAGTGAGATGAGAGAATGAGTGAAATGTATGTAGCTCATTAGATGAACTTGGCCGAAAGGGCTAAGTGTCAGAGGCTCGACCGAGAGGGTTGAGGTTTACTCGACCGTCGGATGCTCAATTGGATGTAAAGGATCATTGCCATGTCATGTCGATCGCTCAGATATTTGTGACTCGTGGTGTTGATGCGGTTTCTTTGCCATCAATCGACTACCACGGGTTGGCAATCAACTGCTGAGACCATCAGTCGACTGCTGATGGCAGCAGTCGACTAGTTGCGAGGGTTTCGGGCACAGAATGATGATCAATCGAGTGCTAGCTTCCGACACTCGACTGTTAGCTCCATCAGTCGATTGATGGTATTATCAGTCGACTGATGTGGGAGTCGTTGGATGAAATCCTGTTGGTGCAAGGGCACTAGATAATCGAACCTGTGTTTTGATTATGGCAAAGATACAAAGTTAAGTTTACATCGTTATCTCACGAGCTAAATCGAGTGTGAAGAAAAGTACTAAAGCTGGAGCTGAAGGCTAGCGACACCCGGAGGAAGCCGCGGTGGTCGGGCGACACTCGAGTCACTTCGGAGGGAGCCGAAGGAATCGAGTGGAAGGTCGGAAGTGAAAGAGACACAGTAAGTATCGAGGTAAGCTCGTGTGAGTGAGAGATTGTAAGGTTGTGTCCTCTGCACAGGGACAAACATAGGCGACGATCCGACTAAGACTTTCTGTGGAAGGTCTAGGTCAAGATCGGACGGTTAGAAACCATCGCATTTACCATTTTCTGTAATAACCTTTTACTGTAGGGATGTGGCCAGGCTGGCAATCGACTGCTAGACATCGACCAGTCGACTGATGCTCATCAGTCGACAGATGGGAGGCATTAGTCGACTGATGGCGACGAATCAGCCTTTGCGCTAGGTAAAAACGGATAAGGTTTGACGCGGCCAATTCGCGGTAAAATTTGTACAACTTCGTGGTCTGTTCCGAAAGATGAGGAGACACATTCAGAGGCCAAAATCTATAAAAGGAGGGGAGGATTCCAACTCCAATGATCATCAAGTTTATTCTCAAGAGCTCCTACAACGCCAACGCTCCAACATCGTCATAATGCCTACGCAACGACAAATTCTAATCTTCTTCGTCGGCAGCAGCATCAAGTAATATATTTTCATATTGTATTCTCTATTTTTATTCGTAACGAGGTGAGGTAGGCTTGTTGCCTCATCCTCGTACTTTCAATTTTGTGATCGTTGTCTCCTACCTCCAATGAGGAGGAGACGTTATAGTGATTTGCCCTCCGTACGCGGTCTAGGACCGTTAGGACCTTGGAGTAGCAACCCCTGGGTTGTGAACCAAGTAAAAATAAACGTGTTTCTTTATTTTCCACTGTGCTTACTCGTGTATCAAACGATCAAACAAAAAAATTTACGCTCGCTATTCACCCCCCCTCTAGCAACGCTTCTCGATCCAACAATTGGTATCAGAGCGGGGGCCCTAAGATTTGGTGAAACCACCAGTCTAGCACTTTTTGATTTTCTTTTCGTATTTTTCGAGTCACATTTTTTTTTAGGTTTTTTTTCTTCTGCACTACTAATCCAAGACGAAGTCTTGGTACGCTTCTTTTGGTTATGTGTTTGCAAGTATTCTATTTTGGAGTAGTCGACGGTAAAATGACCATAACATTTCGCACAAGTGGACTCACAAAGCGATCTACCTACCAAATCGAAGCACTCTGAGAGATCTACATTTATTATAAGGGTTTATTCTCGTAACAAGCTATTTCTTGGATCGAGAACCTTAATCGACTACTTGGAACCCACTAGATAATCGAACATGTGATTTGATTATGGCAAAGACACAAAGTTAAGTTTACATCGTTATCTCACGAGCTAAATCAAGTGTGCAGAAAAGTACTAAAGCTGGAGATGAAGGCTAGTGACACCCGGAGGAAGCCATGGTGATCGGGCGACACTCGAGTGACTTTAGAGGGAGCCGAAGGAATCGAGTGGAAGGTCGGAAGCGAAAGCGACACAGTAAGTATCGAGGTAAGCTCGTGTGAGTGAGAGATGGTAAGGTCGTGTCCTCTGTACGGGGATGACCATAGACGATGATCCGACTAAGACTTCCTGTGGAAGGTCTAGGTCGAGATCAGACAGTTAGAAACCGTCACATTTACCATTTTCCGTACTAATCTTTTATAATAGGGATGTGGCCAGGCTCGCAGTCGACTGTTGGACATTGAGCAGTCGACTGATGCTCATCAGTCGACTGATGGGAGGCATCAGTCAACTGATGGCGACGAATCAGCCTTTGCACTAGGTCAAAACGGATAAGGTTTGATGCGACCACTTCGTGATAAAATTTGTACAACTTCGTGATCTGTTCCGAAAGATGAGGAAACACATTCAAAGGACAAAATCTATAAAAGGAGGGGAGGATTCCAACTCCAATGATCATCAAGTTTATTCTCAAGTGCTCCTACAACGCCAACACTCCAACACCTTCATAATGCCGACGTGACGACAAGTTCTGATCTTCTTCGTCGACAACAGAATCAAGTAATATATTTTGATATTGTATTCTCTGTTTTTATTCGTAACGAAGTGAGGTAGGCTTATTGCCTTATCCTCATACTTTCGGTTTTATGATCGTTGTCTCCTATCTCCAACGAGGAGGAGACATTATAGTGGTTTGCCCTCCGTACGCGGTCTAGGACCATTAGGGCCTTGGAGTAGCAACCGCTGGGTTGTGAACCAAGTAAAAATAAACGTGTTTCTTTATTTTCCTCTGTGCTTACTCGTGTATCGAAGGATCGAATGAAAAAATTTACGCTCGCTATTCACCCCCTCCCCTCTAGCGACACTTCTCGATCTAACAAATCCAACGTGGAAGAAGCCGTTATTGGGCAACGGCTACAGGAGCAGTCGACTGATCGGGGCATCAGTCGACTACCAGTGGCCAAGGGAAGAAAACAACCTTCTCTATTTATAGAGAAGGTGTGGGCTTTTGGATGGCTAATGCTTATGCTCTAACTGATCATCCAAGTGCCCTACAAGCTTCCAACTCTTTCTCTTGTTCTTATTTCAAATCTATTGTAAGAAAGAGTGTTTGTGTTGTAAGAAGGTTTACCTCCACCTTGCTTTGGCTAAAGGGAGAGACCATATTGGATTGGTTTCGGAGTGATTCACCGGAGACGAATCAGACCGTGGATTAGCGACATAGGGTCGTGAACCACATTATATAGGTTTGTTAGCATTGCCTTTGTGTTGTCTTTACATTTCTGCTTGCGCTAATTATACTTGTAGGCAATAAACGAATTCCACCATACGAAGATTGAGTGCTATTCACCCCCCTCTAGCCGGCCACCTACGCTCCAACAGTATCAGTCGACTTGAAACCTATTTGGCAGGATCAGCTTGTGATCAAACGGAGATCGTGTGATGCAGATGGAAAGGGCTTGAGTCGACTGAAGAGGTTGAGTCGACTGAAGAAGGAAATTTCCCGATGCGGAGCCGAATGACGTAGAGTCGACTGAAGAGGATTCAGTCGACTAGAAGACCATGAATTCCATATCGATGGGCTGATGTGGAGTCGACTAGAAGCCATTCCAGTCGATTAGATAAAGTTTATAAAGTTGTGCTCGACCAGATCCAGATATCAAAATTGAAATACGTCGAAGTGCTGCCAAAATACTTGCTCGTCCACTATACTTTGATTCCACGACAAGACGATCCTCCGACACTCTGTGACTACCTCTACGATTATCAACTGTAGGTATAAAGTCTTGTAATCTCTATACTTTATTGTTTCACTTGTATAATTAATTCTTCGAGTGGGTGGTTTGTCACCTAACTCTATTATTTGTAAAAAGAGAAACCATCCGATGTCGAGAGTTCTCAAATCGGAGGGTATTTAGTGAATTTCCCACCGAGGTAGCTCGTGGGAGAGCTATGGACCTTGGAGTAGCAACCCAGTCAGGGTTGTGAACCAAGTAATCTGACTGTGTTGATAATTTTCTTTAGATTCCACTGCATACTTTTATTAGAATAGAAAATTAGTCTAAACTGTTAACCACCGAGATTCACCCCCACTCTCTCGGCTTACTCGATCCTATAATTGGTATCAGAGCAGGGGTGCTCCGAGTTGGTGAAACCACCATCGTGAGCATTTTATTGTATTAGAATAATTTTTATTGATTTAGAATAATTTTTATTGCATTAGAATAATTTTTATTGCTTTAGATTACTTTTTATTGTAGTAGATTAATATTAAACTTTCATTAAATTAATTTTCTGCATTTTAAATTTCATTAAATCCATTATTTGCATATTTAATTTCATTAAATTCATTTTCTGCATTTCAAATTTCATAAAATTCATTTTCTGCATATTAAATTTCATTAAATTCATTTTCTACATATTTAATTCATTGTTTGCATATTAAATTTCATTAAATTCATTTTCTGCGTAATTAAATTTCATTAAATTTATTTTTTTCATAATTAAATTTAATTAAATTTATTGTCTGCATAATTATATTTCATTAAATCATCTTCTGCATATTAAATTTTATTAAATTCATTTTCTGCATATTAAAATTTATTAAATTTATTTTCTGCATATCAAAATTCATTAAATTCATTTTCTACATTTTAAAATTCATTAAAGTCATTTTCTGCATTTTAAAATTCATTAAATTCATTTTCTGCATATTAAAATTCATTAAATTCATTTTCAGCATATTAAATTAATTTTATGCATATTTAAAATTCATTAAAATAATTTTTTGCATATTAGGATCATTTTCTGCATATTAGATTTATTTCATTTAATTTAATATAGTTTTTAGAAAGCATTTCATTAATAATGTCACACTTAGAGGGATACAACACCGTTCGCCCTCCTCTCTTCAACGGAGAGGACTTTTCCTACTGGAAAAGGCGAATGGAGTGTTATCTGAAGACCGACTTAAGTCAGTTTTCACAATTAGAAAGGGTTCAGCATCACACTTGCCCTTAGGGACCCTAAATGTCCGGAGGCGGCGTGTACGTGACATCTATACATTTCATCATGGAAGACTTTATATATATACTTCTTATTTCTTACAGCGGAAGACTTAAGACCTAAATACTTTTTTTTTTCTTTTAAACATAAATATGCATTAACACTTCTTCTTAACATAGAGTATGTTTCATAGCATAGCATGCATAGATACTTCTTCTTACTTCTTCTTTACTTCTTCTTATCAACATAAAGCATGCATCATATATATATATAGATACTTAAGGCTTAGTAGGTTCATAACATCATCGTCATAGGAAGACATAAGTAAAGACATCCATAGACATCATCATTATAGATAATACATGTATAAGTAGACTTAACGGATCTTCTCCACCATGCCACTACCACACACATTGACCTCCTCTGCTGTTCCCTTTAGTTTATCCATCCCTTACCTTTATCTGATCGAGGAAAGATAAACTATAAGCACATAGGCTTAGTAAGATCCTGTCCTACTCACAAAAACCATACATCATCATTGATCATGACTTGTGGCATTTATAACATATAATCAATATATCATGTAACATACATGGCATCATCAACTTAACTTGTAGCTTAAGTAACATAAACATAACATACATGGCATCATATGTAACTTAGTAACCTAACATCATAGCGTGCCATCGAACATAACATGTAACTTATACATCATGACATATCATCTAACATAACAGGTAACTTAAACATTATGGCATATCATCTAGCATAACAGGTAACTTAAACATTATGGCATATCATCTAACATAACATGTAACGTAAACAATCATGGCATATCATCTAACATAACATGTAACTTAACAATCATGGCATATCATCTAACATAACATGTAACTTAAACATTATGGCATATCATCTAGCATAACACGTAACTTAAATATTATGGCATATTATCTAACATAACATGTAACGTAAACATTATGGCATATCATCTAACATAACATGTAACTTAACAATCATGGCATATCATCTAACATAACATGTAACTTAAACATTATGGCATATCATCTAGCATAACACGTAACTTAAATATTATGGCATATTATCTAACATAACATGTAACGTAAACATTATGGCATATCATCTAACATAACATGTAACTTAAACATTAACATGCAAACATATGCAAGATGCTTTTGAAAACATATATGTTAGGTACGTAAATATAGATCTCAACATATTTGGGCCCGGCATTGTACCACTTCTTCATTATCATAGCGCGCATCCCTAAATAGGCCCGAGGTAGCAAGTCTCGAACCTAATAGGTTCCTAGGCCCGAGTCTTATTCCATCGACCTAGGGGCAATCGTCATAGCGTAGAAGCCCATCCTAGGCCCGAGTCTTACTCCATCGACATAAGGCATCTTGGAGCCCATCCCGTACTAGGCCCGAATCTTATTCCATCGACCTAGGGGCAATCATACATAGAAGCCCATCCTAGGCCCGAGTCTTATTCCATCGACCTAGGGCATCTTAGGAGCCCATCCCTTCTTTGGACCTTGTTAAGGTCTTGGTACAAGCCATGCAGAAAGTAAAATACTTATATGCTTATTTTACAACATAGCTTATTTCTTTAACATAGCATAGCATACTTCATTTCATAACACATCATGCTTCATTTCACTCACATAGCATAGAATACTTCATTTCATAACAACATAGCTTATTTCATTAACATAGCATAGCATACTTCATTTCATACACATCATGCTTCATTTCATTAACATAGCATAGCATACTTCATTTCATAACAACATAGCTTATTTCATTAACATAGCATAGCATACTTCATTTCATACACATCATGCTTCATTTCATTAACATAGCGTAGCATACAAATTCCATAAAATTCATGGTATGAACTTCATTGTAACCTAAAAGACCAAAGGTGGCCGAATGGCCCTTATAGGCTTTTTAGGGTTTAGACCTTTAACCTAATTCAAGTAACATACATAGGCATACAAATTCCATAAATTTTATGGTATGAACTTCATTGTGACTTAAAGGACCAAAGGTGGCCGAATGGCCCTTAAAGGCTTTTTAGGGTTTAGACTTTTAACCTAATTCAAGTAACATACATATGCATACAAATTCCATAAAATTCATGGTATGAACTTCATTGTAACCTAAAAGACCAAAGGTGGCCGAATGGCCCTTATAGGCTTTTTAGGGTTTAGATCTTTATCCTCAACCCCCTATCATGTTAACATCATTATTTACAAGTAAAACAAGCTATAAAACTCCAATAAAACACCAAGATCCATATTGGCCGAATGGTTCTTAGGGTTCATTAGGGTTAGCTTTTGTCCTAATCCACTTTAACCCCTAACATCATCATCAAGTTACAAAAACATGGCATGGAACTTCATTGAAACCCTAAAAGTAGGGTTTGGCCGAATAGGTCTTTAGGGTTCATTAGGGTTAGCTTTTGTCCTAATCCACTTTAACCCCTAACATCATCATCTAGTTATAAACAACATAGCATAGAGCTTCATTGAACCCTAAATCATGGCTTGGCCGAATGGGCTTTAGTGGGTATTAGGGTTAGCTTTTGTCCTAATCCCCTTTTAACATGCTTATAACATCATATGTATACCAACATGGATTAAACTTCATTAGGACATCAATATAAGGGGGGGTGGCCGAATGACCTATGTAGACTTTTAGGGTTAGATCTTTATCCTAAACCCCCTAACATGTTAACATCATTATTTACAAGTAAAACAAGCTATAAAACTTCACTAAAACACCAAAATCCATATTGGCCGAATATAACAATATAGGTTTCTCTTTTTTTTGTTTTTCAAAAATAAAAATCGGAACTACTCGTATGCAGGTGAGGGATACTTACATCCTTCGCTTTGCTTGTAGTGTGAAGAAGATGACCTAACACAAACCCTAGCCCTTGCTTCTTGCTTGGAGGAGTTTCGGCCAAAGGTGGAGAAGGGCTAGAATTTTGGTGAGGAGAAGAAGAAAAAGAGTGGAAGTGACCAAATCCAACCTTCCCTCTTCTTTATAAAGGGAGGAAGAGAAGGTCCTCTTTTCTTTTCCATGCCTCTTCATTTACTCCTAGTCCCACTTATCTATAGTTTCCCCCTCTTCCTTAATCATGTAATCATATTGGTCTTCTGGTTAGTGGGTGCATCTATTAGGCTTGGCTATCTCTAGAGGTTTGGGGTTCAATTCCTAGGCCTTGCACCCCTTTTTGGCTTATTTTCTTTTATTTTTGAAAAGGCCCACATAAAGCCCATGATCATCAAGCCAAAAATTTCTGTAAAATTGCTAGGAATTTTACGGGCATTACATTCACAACTCCGGTAGATGACTCGGGTGAGTTGTTAGAATCGAAAAAATGGACCCTTGATATTAGGAAGAGAGCTCAAGTCGATTACAAGACACTTAACACCTTGCAATGTGGACTTACTAAAGAAGAGCTCAATAGGGTAGGTTCATTTAAAAATTCTAAGGAATTATGGGAGAAATTAATTGAATTGCATGAGGGTACAAATGACACTAGGATAGTCAAATGGGACATGCTTTTAAATAAATTATTTAATTGTAAAATGAACGAAATTGAAAATGCTAGTCAACTTCATACTAGGATTAAAGATATATTAAACGGATTACATTTAATAGGACACCAAATAGAGAATAGGGACTTAATTAGGTATACTCTTAAGGCATTCCCGAGAAATGCCTTGTGGACATCGATTGTCGATGCCTATAAGGTATCTAGGGATCTCTCCACAATTAGGTTAGATGAACTATTTATGAACTTGAACAACACGAACAAACTAACTCGGGTCAAACCAAGAATGGTATAGCTTTGATGGAAGGTTCAACTAAAAAGAAAAGAAAAGTGAAGAGTGAGTCCGAAGACAAGTCGGAGTCGGAAACAAATATAGAAGAGGAGATTGTAAATATGGTAAGAAAGATGTTCAACCGGAAGAAGAGGTTTACAAAGAAAGGTGCCAAAAAGGTGGCCGACAACAAGTCGAGACCATGATCGGATGTGACGTGCTATGAATGCAACGGAAAAGGACACTACGAGTCAGAGTGCGCAAACTTAAAAAAAAGAAGAAAAACCAAAAAAGGAAAGGAAGAAGAAGGAACTTAAGGCGACATGGGATGAGTCGTCATCGGAAGAGTCGGACGCTGAAGAGACATTGAGAAGCTTTGTCATGTTTATGGCCGAATCAAGATCCGGAGCCGAGTTAAGTTTGGAATATGAGTCCGATTCCGAGTCGGAGAGAAGCCATGGATCCGTATCCGTTTCCGAATGTTCGAATGAGGCCACTTCTCCAATAGAAGATAAATTATATAATATTATTGCATGCTTAGGTAGGAAGTTAGCTAAGTCTGAAAATCGAGTCGACTCTCTACTTAAGGAAGTCCAAGTGCTTAAGGAGCAAGTTAACTCAAAGACTTTGGCTTGCCAATTTAAGGATAGAGGCTCAACTCAAGTTGCAAAGCTTGAGGAAGAGAACTCAGTCCTAAAAAGGCAAGTAGAAGATCTAACTGGATCTTTGGAAAAGTTCACTTCGGGTTCCAAGTATCTCAACATGATGCTTGGATCTCAGCGATCTATGTACAACAGATCCAGACTCAGGTATAAGGCTAAGTCCACCTATATATCATGTATGTCATTACTTAGCCGAAATGCTAAGAATCGATCCAAGCATGGGTTCCTAAGTCTAGCTTAGTCAACCAAGTTGGACAAAATCAATTTTGGGTTCCCAAGAGTCAAGTTCACTTAGTGAACCAAACTCAAACTAGCTACCATTTAGGGGAAGCAAACACTTTGATTGTTTCCTTGTTTAGTTAAACACTTGCATGTCTTAGTTTACTTTACTTGCTTAATTTAGAATGGACTAGATAGGAAACAAAATAGTTTAAACTTGAACAACCTAGTACAAAGACAAGTGAACTGATAGTAAGTTAGGGAAGCTCTTCGAAGTGCATGTCTAGGAAGTGGTCGTTGCTCCGATAATCAAGAAAGCCATGTTCCTCGCCATGACCTGGTGCACTAAGTCAAGTGGAACTGACCGAAGCTAACTCACTTATTCTTTAACTAGTTAGACCAAGGCTTAATCTAAATTGAATCAAGTACTTGATTCCCTTATTGACTTTGTCTGGGAAGTGGTCATTTCTCCGATAACCAAGAGGGTCATGTGCCTCGCCACGACCTGGAAGTCAATACTGGAAAAACCTACTCGACTAACTCAAACCAAGCTTGAATCTAACACAAGTTTAAACACTTTGAAATTGCTCATAAAAGAAATCCTCATCTCACAAAACTCATAGGAATAACTGTATTGAAAATCTAGATTTGGTGAGATAATTTAGACCTTAATTAGTTTAATGTAGCTTAACTAAACCTAATATACTTAAATCAAGATTAATAAATTTAGCTTAACAACTTACCTTAATTAAACTTAACGTAATTTAACTCTTTAACTAAACATATATACCTAACTTAATTTAACTATAATTAATTTACTTGCTTAATAAATATACAACTTAAATAGAATTTAAGAAAAATTCATCCTACTCAAGGTATGAATTATCTTAAAATTTACAATTCACATAGGACTCCAGAATGGACCAATCGATTATGGATAGTAGCTGCTCCAGATATATGACTGGAGATAGTCAAAAGTTCTCAGAATTAAGCTACAAGAACCTAGGAACAGTTGCCTTTGGAAATAATGGAAAACATAAGGTAATTGGATCAGGTAACATTGAATTAGAATCTAATTTTGTTATACAAAATGTTCTGCTTGTAGATAATTTTATATTTAATTTGCTTAGTATAATTCAGTTTTGTGATGTTGGTTATATAGTAAAATTCTTATCTAATGAATGTTTAATTAACAATATTGAAAATTTAAAAATATTACTTAAGGGAGTTAGGGATAAAAATATATATTTAATAAATTTAGAAAGATCCTCAATTAAGTGTCATATGACATGGCAAGAGGAGAGTTGGTTGTGGCATAGGCGACTAGCTCACACCGACTTTAGGAATATAACGAAGTTAAGTGAATCTATTCTAGTTAGAGGGTTGCCCAAACTTAAAAATATTGAAAATAAAATTTGTAATGCTTGCCAACAAGGAAAACAAACTAAGTCTCAACATAAATTAACTAATCAAGATAGAACAAGCTCAATACTTGAGTGAATCCACTTAGATTTATTCGATTCACATGGAGTAAAATCACTAAGTGGTAATCTATACTTTCTAGTAATAATAGACGATTATTCTAGATTTACATGGGTAAAATTTGTAAAACATAAAGATGAAACATTTGAAGTATTTAAAAATTTTAGTAAACAAATAGAAAACAAAAAAGATCGTAAGATAAAAAGAATACGGAGCGATAACGGAGGCGAATTTAAAAATGAAAAATTTACAATATTGTGTTCAGAAAATGGATATCATCATGAATATTCATGTCCTAGAACACCTCAACAAAATGGTATAGTAGAAAAAAATAGAACTTTAAAAGAAGCCGCTAGGTCAATAATAAATGAATATAAACTACCTAGTTATTTATGGGCCAAAGCAATAAACACTGCATGTTATGTGCAAAATAGAGTAATAATTAATAAAATACATAACAAAATTTCTTATGAAATTTTTAACAATAAAATACCTTCCATAAAATATTTTAAGGTATTTGGATGTAAAGTATTTATTTTAAATATGAAAGGTCACTTAGGAAAATTCTCTTCAAAAACTGATGAAGGGATAATTTTAAGATACTCGAACACTAGTCGATCCTATAGGATTTATAAGAAGAAAACCCTAAAAATTGAAGAAACATCAAATGTTGTTGGTGCAACAATGCCCCAAGCATTTGTATGTTTTGATGTTTGGATAATCATCTAAGTTAGGCAATATTTGTGATCTAATTGTGAACATGTTTAAGTGACAGGAAAATCCAAGTAAGAAGACTTGGTAAAGGAAAAGTCCAAGTGTGATCTTGCTAAGAGAATTCCAAGGAAAAGTCTTGGCGGCGTAAGTCCAAGCATGTAGGCTTGGCGGTGTAAAGTCCAAGCGAACCTTGGCAAAAGAAGTCCAAAGGCAAGTCTTGGCAGCGTAAGTCCAAGCATGTAATCTTGGCGGTGTAAAGTCCAAGCATACTTTGGCAAAGATAAACCCAAGACATGACGAAATCGAAGGAATCTCTTAGAAGCAAGCGCAAAGGATGAACAAGTCGCGAACTCGGAGGCATCTTGGAGGCACAAGTCTTAAGGAAGAGCTAGAAGGTTGAGTCTAGGTCTAGGGAGTTAATTCAAGTATGAAATTATCATACTTGACGAGTATCAGTCGACTGATACATCGTATCACTTGACTAATCGGGTGTTCGACTGAGTCAGGCTAAAAACCTGACTATCAATCGACTGCCTAGGGTTGGCAGTCGGCTGATTGCATCATCAGTCGACTGCCAAGACTAGCAGTCGACTGATCAAGTCGACATCGAGCAAAGAATGGGGTCTCACTCGACTGCTCGTTGTGATCATTCGACTGATCACTTCATCAGTCGACTGATAAGCCTGTCGTTGGTTGATGACACTTGTGAAATCCCATGAATCCGACAGATCAGAAGCCATTAGCCACGACGACAGTCGACTAATAGAGACCATCAGTCGACTGATCATGGCCCAACTGGAAAAACAACCCTCTCTCTATAAAAAGAGGGTTTGGGGTGCTTGAGGGGGCTAGTGCTTATCTTCCAACCTTACTCTCAAGCTCCCCACGAATTTCAAAGGCTTTCTTTGTGTTAATTCCTCCTCTTCTCCTAAATTTCATTTTCATCATTGTAAGAAGAGGAGAGTGTCTTGTAAAGGAAAGCTTCTTAGTGGAATTGCTTGGGTTGATCCACCTTAATGATCGCCGTGGAGTCTGAACCATGTAAACGCTTTCGTGTTAGCATTTGTTGTGTTTTTCATTTAGTTCTTGTTTTTCTTCCGCTAACCCTTTTTGTAGAATTCTAAAATGGATATTCACCCCCTCTAGCCTTCCAAAGATCTCTAACTAGTGGTATTAGAGCCCGGATCGCATCGGAGGATCTAACAATCAACCGGAGCATGATGGCATTCCAAGAGGGGTATAGTATGGCGAGGCATCCATTCTTCGACGCCAATGATTTTGGCCATTGGAAAGGTAGGATGGAATACTACCTTATGAATTATATTGATAATTGGTTTAGAATTGTAGATAGATTCGAGAAGCCGATCGACGAATTCGGAGCACCAATACCGACAAAGGGTTGGACACAAGATATGGAAAAAAGGTGAAAGCAAATGCGAAAGCAATGACCACACTCCAATGTGGACTATCAAAGGAGCATCTATCCATAGTCGACCCCTTCAACTCCGCTAAAGAGCTTCGGGAGAAGCTCATTGAATTGAATGAAGGATCAAAGGAGACGAGGAGAGCCAAGAGGGACCTCCTGATAGGCCAACTCCAAAGCTTCGCCATGAAGACCAATGAGACCGTGAGCCAAATGCACGGTAGCTTCAAGGAGGTAGTCAATGGACTACATGTGATAGGTGAAAAGGTCAAAAACTGAGACCTTGTGAGGTATCTGTTGGGATGTATACTGAAAAGTCAATCTTTTTTTTGAACATCTTTATTTTTGAAATAAGAATCACATGATCATTGTTTGCATATTTATGGTTATGCATAGTGTCTAATACATTACATTGTAGATAACATGGTGTGTAGTGTCACACGGGAGATCATGTTATCAGTTCCTTGTAAAGTATAAGTAAAGGCTCACAACCTAGATGGTTATGGACAAACCATTGGAATGGTTGTAGTGTGATATGGTATTGGTTTGTCTTGGCCATTGAATTACACTAGTATACTTTGTGTGTATTGAGCAGGACCGACTTAGAGGTGATTCGATTTATTACTGACTACATAATCGAATCGGACCTCAGATATTATGTTGTACATGCTCTTAATCCCGATATAATAATGGGCACATATACTTAGTATTCATTTCTTTGATTTACCAATGGGCGAGATTTATAGAGTAAATCGATAGGCTCGGTAAGTTGGAAATTATATTATTTATATGGTGTACCGTTGATTATAGAAGGAAATCGTGTCCTATATTTTAGGATGATGATGTCCCCTTGAGGAGCTCATAAGGTTCATCATGTAAACCCTGCAGGTGGACTTGGTCCGACATGATGATAAAGTTGAGTGGTACTACTCATGGAGTTAGATGTTGATTAATTAATTGTCAGTAAATTAATTAATCGACGAAAATTCAAGATCTTAAACACGGGCAGATATATGTACAAATAATATATGGAGCCCATATTAACTTATGGGGGTTGGTGAGGTAGATCAATGATAATCCACTAGTGGAATGAATTATCATTAATGGATCGGACTTTATGTGGGCTTGATCCATTGGGTGGCCAAGATCCAATGCCTCCTCATGGTCCCTATTGTAGCCTATTAAAACCCTCATGGAGCCTAGATCCGATGATGGAAATTGAAACTCTAGATCCGACGGTGGAGATTAAATCTCTAGATCCAACGGTGGAGATTAAATCTTTAGATCCAACGGTGGAGATTAAATCTCTAGATCCTACGGTTGAGATTAAATCCCTAAATCCGACGGTTGAGATTTAATCCCTAGATCCAACGGTGGAGATTAAAAGGAGGCTTAAGCCTAGCTCTATAAAAGGAGGCTTAAGGGGTGGGCGACAAGCATACTCAAGGGAGATTAAGGTTTTGGCTTGGGCGGCTAGGGTTTGGGAAAGGGCTTGGGCTGCAACAATTGGAGGGATTTCCTTCTCTTCCAATGGTGTAGTCGGAGCCCATCTTCTTCCTTCTCACTTTGGCTGGTGCCCAACCTCTTCCTATTATTGTCCTTGGCCGGCGGCAACAAGGGTGAAGGTTCTTCCTTTAAAGCTCTTGGCCGGGACCCATCTCCTTCATCTTCTATTCCTTGGCCTACGGCAACATCAAGTCTCTTGACTTGGTGGCCGGTCCTAGATAGGAGAAGAGTTTCGTTTCATTCTTCCCTTTGTTCAGAGCGAGCAAGGAAGGGAAGAGCGTGTTCTAGGAGGCTTCGACTTTTGGTAGATCGTCGCCCACACGACGTCCAAAAGTAGGAAGGGCATACAATAAAAGATCAAGAGGTATAACAAGGGGTATAAGCTTGTTTAATTTGATTAGTGTTCTTTTGTATCATGTATATAATTATTTACAATTGTATGTGGCTAATTTACTTGGACCCCGAATACAAACGTAAAAACCGGCGATCCATACATCGTCTATTCCACAGCTATTCAAAGAATAGAGGTTTGTTGCTTCAACAACAAGTTTGTTCAAGTGACCACTCTAATTGAATAGCACGACGATGGAATGATAGCTTAGGTAATCCCTAATTGTCATGGATTAATTTTTTTAATCCGGAGACGAAGACGGGATCGCCATGAACTAGCAACCGAGTTGAAGTGGGAAGCGAAGTTTCCTACCTTCAAGTGGTATCAGAGCCACGATTTCCAGTTTTGTGTGTTTAGGATTCGCTTATTTTATGCACTTATCATATATTGTATGTGCTGGATGATAGTAGGATGTGCGTAGGCTAACTCTTAGGTTGCAGGCATAAGATCCAACTATTATGGCCATATGTGTGTATGTGATTGCATGTGTGTAATATTGTTTGAATCCTTGGGTTTGACGAGGCTAGTATTTAATTTTTGTAATTAAGTATGACATTGTATACCCACTCATTTATGTTAGTTTACTTTCGATCTAGATTTCATGTACACTCCTTTGTGGAGTATTGGATCGATGGATGTAAATTAAAATAGTTAGTCTCGGCTCAGATCTCCGGATGGCTCGTACATGGCGTAGGGAGGAGCGGACGAGATGGAGATACGACGGGAGGCATATTGGAGAACAAAAGCCATAATAGTTGGAAAATATTTTTTTCATATTTATTGCTTCTTGTTTAATATGCATGTCGTAGGCTAGGAAAATTCCTCAATTTTAAATTACTAAGTGGGAGAGGGATATTTTTATAAATTCCCACGACCTCCATTACGATTTGACATGTGATGCAAACAAACTTGTGAGTCGGCTCTGAGTGCCTTCCTCCCCATCGGATGAGTTTGTTTGCAGATCACAGGGTTGAATATGGTTATAGGAAATTTTTAAGGAGCATGTGTACTTCCCCATCGGAAGGCACATAACCCGAGATAATTGCCTTGGTACAGAGTAATGGTAAACACTTAGATGCAAATAGGAGTATCCTCCCCATCGGACTGACTGCTTTTATTTGTAGTGCCGAAGTAGAACCAACTATTTATTTTATTTGTCAAAAAGTTAGGTTGAGAAGATAGTAAAATTAATGGGTAAAACCTCCTATTACAAATGTAGAATTCGTATACGTCCACACGATCGTGGCATTCGATATTCTCGGTGTTTTGAGGTGTATGTTGATTTTAAAATTTTATTGTTTGAGGAATCAATAATTTTTTGAAATCTAAAGTTTTGATCTATGTGATTCTTAGTTTTTTAAAAAATGACTTTCAATCCACTTGTTGTGATACTAAAAGAGAATAAACTTACTCGACCCAATTATGTTGATTGGAAAAGGAATCTTGATATTGTCTTGACTACTGAGGAATACAAGTATGTACTCTTCGAAGAGTGTCCTTCTAAGCTTGCGAATGAGATGGAAGTCCTTGGAGCTGAGATCGATGGGGAAACCCAGGTCGATATCATTCTTCAGTCTCTACCTAGGAGTTTTGAGCAGTTTCGCCTGAATTACAACATGAATAAGAGGTTGTATTCATTGGCGGAACTTCTGATAGAACCCCAGGTAGCAGAAGGGCTTGCTCAGGCTCAGGCCATGATTTCTCAGAAGGTTTCTACTTCTAAGCCGAAAGGCAAGAAGAAGAAGAAACAAGGTGGAGAAAAGGCGGTGGGAGGATCTCAGGGACGAGTGAAGAAGCCGAAAAGCAAGTGCTTCACTTGCAAGTAGACTGGACATTGGAAGAAGGACTGTCCCAACCGAAAGCAGAACAAAGGTATATCCTTTGGTCTAGTCATTGAAACATGTTTAGCGGTGTTATCTATCGGCACCTGGTGTGTAGATACTAGAGCCACTGATCATGTCTGCAATACTTTGTAGGGGTTCCAAGAAACCCGACGACTAACTGAGGGAGAGATTACCGTTTACTTGGGCGATGCCAAGAAGGTGGCGGCTGTTGCAGTGGGAGATATTAATTTATCTTTTGAGAGGAATAAAGTTTTGGTTCTGAAAAAATTGCCTTTAGTACCTTTATTTAGAAAGAATTTGATTTCGGTTTCTAAATTGTTTATGGATGGATATTCTATTTCTTTTAATGACAGAGTTGTTATAAAAAGGAATAGGGAGATTATCTATTCTGGTGCATTGATAGGAAATTTATATACATTTGAACCAAAAGCTCCCACGATGCAAATAGAAATTAATAACTCGTCTTCTAATTCCAATAAGAGAAAAGAACCTTCGAAGATGAACCAAACATATCTTTGGCATCTAAGGCTAGGTCATATTAACCTAAGAAGAATTCAAAGGTTGATAGCTGATGGACCTCTGAGTTCATTAGTGGTGGAAGACTTCCCAACCTATGAGTCTTGCTTGGAAGGTAAAATGACCAAGAGGTCTTTTAAGGCCAAGGGGTATAGAGCCAAAGATGTGTTGGAATTGGTTCATTCTGATTTGTGTGGTCCTATGTCTATCCAAACAAGAGGTGGTTTTGAATATTTTGTCTCCTTTATTGACGATTATTCAAGATATAGATACATTTACTTGATGCGCTGCAAGTCTGAATGCTTTGACAAGTTCAAAGAATTCAAGGCTGATGTGGAGAGACATCAAAGTAAAAGTATCAAGACACTACGATCTGATCGTGGTGGTGAGTACCTCTTGGGAGAGTTTAGGAATTACTTATCAGAAGCTGGGATTCAATCCCGATTGTCTGCACCTGACACACCCCAGTAGAATGGTGTAGCAGAGTGAAGGAATAGGACTCTTATGAAAATGGTTAGATCGATGATGAGTTATTTTGAGTTGTCAGATTCATTATGGGGATATGCTCTAGATACGACAGTGTATATTCTGAACTTGGTACCATCTAAATCAGTGCCTTATACTCCCATAGAATTTTGGACTGAGCGAAAGCCTAGTCTGAGACATATTCAGATTTGGGGGAGTCCAGCACATGTGCTAAAGGCAGTTATTGGTAAGTTGGAACCTCGTACAGAAGTGCGCATGTTCGTTGGCTATCCTAGAGGAACGAAAGGTGGTTTATTTTATAGTCCTAGAGATCAGAGGGTGATCGTCAGTACGAATGCCAGATTTCTAGAAGAAGACTATGTGATGAACCACAAACCCATGAGTAAGTTTGTTCTGGAGGAATTAAGAGGGGAAGTCACTGCTTCAGTACCACCGGTACAAGAGGATATACCACAAGTCACTGTACCGCGTGTCGCAGAGGATACATAGGTGATACCTCGTTATAGTGGGAGGGTTGTTAGACAGCCTAATAGATTCATGTTCTTGGGAGAATCTTTTGATTTGGTCCCTGGCGAACATGAACCTGATCCCTGGACATATAACGAGGCAATCCAAGATAAAGATACGGTATCTTGGCAATGTGCAATGAATACTGAGATTGAATCTATGGATTCAAATCAAGTCTGGGAGCTAGTAGAACCACCCAATGGTGTAAAAGCCATTGGATGCAAGTGGATCTACAAAAGAAAGAGAGGAATAGACAGGAAGGTTGAGACCTTCGAAGCGAGGCTTGTTGCGAAGGGGTATACTCAGAAAGAGGGCATCGATTATGAGGAGACCTTTTCGCCGGTAGCCATGCTTAAGTCTATCCGAATTCTCTTATGTATTGCTGCTCATATGGATTATGAGGTATAGCAGATGGATGTCAAGATAGATTTCCTTAATGGAAGTCTTGAGGAAAACATTTATATGAAGCAACCAGAGGGATTCATTGCAAAGGGAAAAGAGCATCTTATGTGCAAGCTTAATCGATCCATTTATGGATTGAAGCAAGCTTCAAGATCTTGGAACATCCGCTTTGATGAGGTAATCCAGTCTTATGGATTTATTCAAAGTCTGGATGAGTCGTGTGTATACAGGAGATGTGATGGAAATGTAGTGGTATTTCTTGTACTATACGTAGATGACATTTTGTTAAATGGCAACAATGTCAAGGTGTTATCGGACGTAAGGGTATGGTAGTCCAAACAATTTGATATGAAGGACTTGGAAGAAGTGGGACACATCCTTGAGATCAAGGTTATAAGGGATCGCAGGAAAAGGATGTTGTGCTTATCTCAAGCTTCATACATAGACACCATTTTGGCTCGCTTTAGCATGCAGAACTCCAAGAAAGGTTTTCTACCTTCCAGGCATGGAGTTCCTTTATCTAAGGAGATGTGCCCAAGAACATCTAAGGAGATAGAGGAGATGAAGGCGGTTCCTTATGCTTCGGCAGTAGGAAGGCTCAAGTATGCTATGCTATGTACGAGACTAGATATCTGCTTTGCCGTGGGCATGGTCAGCAGATATCAGAGTAATCCAGGATAGGGACATTGGACTACGGTAAAGCATATATTGAAGTACCTGAGAAGGACTAGGGATTATATGCTAGTTTACCAGGCATATCAATTACTCCTTGTGGGTTACACAGATTCTGACATCCAATTAGATAGAGATAACAGTAAGTCTACCTCTGGTTTTGTGTTTACTTTGGGAGGTGGAGTCATTGTATGGAGGAGTGTCAAATACGTGGCGGACTCTACCATGGAAGCTGAGTATGTGGCGGCCTCTGAGGCGGCCAAAGAAGTTGTATGGCTCAGGAACTTCTTGATGGACTTGGATGTGATTCCTGGTTTGCCCAGAACTATCACAATTTATTGTGATAACAATGGTGCAGTTGCAAACTCAAAGGAACCACGAGCCCATAAGGCAAGTAAACACATAGAGCGCAAGTACCACCTGATACGAGAGATCATAATGTGGGTAGAAGTTGTTGTCGCCTAGATTGCATCAAAGGATGACCTGGTAGATCCTTTCACTAAGGCCCTTCTTGCGAGAGCTTTGATAGGCATGTGGAGGGAATGGGAATCAGATGTATGGCAGTATGAGGACAACATAGTCTTTTAGTATAAGTGGGAGACTGTTGGGATGTATACTGAAAAGTCAATATTTTGTATGAACATCTTTATTTTTGAAAAAAGGATCACATGATCATTGTTTGCATATTTATGGTTATGCATATTTTCTAATACATTACATTGTAGATAACATGGTGTGTAGTGTCACACGGGAGATCATGTTATCAGTTCCTTGTAAAGTATAAGTAAAGGCTCACAACCTAGATGGTTATGGACAAACCATTGGAAAGGTTGTAGTGTGATTTGGTATTGGTTTATCTTGGCCATTGAATTACACTAGTATACTTTGTGTGTATTGAGCAGGATCGACTTAGAGGTGATTCGATTTATTGCTGACTACATAATCGAATCAGACCTCAGATATTATGTTGTACATGCTCTTAATCACAATATAATAACGGACACAAATACTTAGTATTCATTTCTTTGATTTACAAATGGGCGAGATTTATAGAGTAAATCGATAGACTCGGTAAGTTGAGAAATGATATTATTTATATGGTGTGTCATTGATTATAGAAGGAAACCGTGTCCTATATATTATGATGATGATGTCCCCTTTAGGAGGTCATAATGTTCATCATGTAAACCCTGCAGGTGGACTTGATCCAGCATGATGATAAGGTCGAGTGGTACTTCTCATGGAGTTAGATATTGATTAATTAATATATGGAGTGAGATATATGTACAAATAATATATGGAGCCCATATTAACTTATGGGGGTTGGTGAGGTAGATCAATGATAATCCACTAGTGGAATGGATTATCATTAATGGATCGGACTTTATGTGGGCTTGATCCATTGGGTGGCTAAGATCCAACTCCTCATGGTCCCTATTGTAGACTATTAAAACCCTCATGGAGCCTAGATCCGATGATGGAAATTGAAACTCTAGATCCGACGGTGGAGATTAAATCTCTAGATCCAACTGTGGAGATTAAATCTTTAGATCCGACGGTGGAGATTAAATCTCTAGGTCCGACGGTTGAGATTAAATCCCTAGATCCAACGGTTGAGATTAAATCCCTAGATCCGATGGTGGAGATTAAAAGGAGGCTTTAGCCGAGCTCTATAAAAGAAGGCTAAAGGGGTGGGCGGCAAGCATACTCAAGGAAGATTAGGGTTTTGGCTTGGCCGTCTAGGGTTTGGGAAAGGGCTTAGGCGGCAACAATTGGAGGGATTTCCTTCTCTTCCAAAGGTGTAGTCAGCGCCCATCTTCTTCCTTCTCACTTTAGCCGGCACCCAACCTCTTCCTATTATTCTCCTTGGCCGGCGACAACAAGGGTTCTTCCTTTAGAGCTCTTGGTCGGCACCCATCTCCTTCATCTTCTATTCCTTGGCCGGCGGCAACATCAAGTCTCTTGACTTGGTGGCCGGTCCTAGATAGGAGAAGAGTTTCGTTACATTCTTCCTTTTGTTCGGAGCAAGCAAGGAAAGGAAGAGCGTGTTCTAGGAGGCTTCGACTTTTGGTAGATCATCGCCCACACAACGTCCAAAAGGATGAAGGACATACAATAGAAGATCAAGAGGTATAACAAGGGGTATAAGCTTGTTTACTTTGATTAGTGTTCTTTTGTATCATGTATATAATTATTTACAATTGTATGTGGCTAATTTACTTGGACCCCGAATACAAACGCAAAAATCAGCGATCTGTACATCGTCTATTCCGTAGCTATTCGAAGAATAGAGGTTGGTCGCTTGAACAACATGTTTGTTCAAGTGACCACTCTAATTGAATAGCACGACGATGGAACAGTAGCTTGGGTAATCCCTAATTGTCATGGATTAATTTTTTTAATCCTGGGACGAAGACGGGATGCCATGAACAAGCAACCGAGTTGAAGTGGGAAGCGAATTTTCCTACCTTCAGTATATTCTTCAATCTCTCCCTAGAACAACCTTATGGGCATCAATGGTAGATGCTTATAAGGTCCCTAGGGATCTCTCTCTAGTTAAACTAGATGACCTTTTTTGTGAATTCGAGTCGCACAAGCAAGCTAACACTTCGTCCAAGGAGAAAGGTGTATCTCTTTTTGTAGGTAAGAAGGACAAGAAGAAGAAGGAGAAAAAGGAGGTTTCATCTTCATCCGAGTCGGAGGAGGAATCTCCAAGTAGCGATGAGGAGCTATCGGCTAGTGAGGTAGCTCACTATGTAAAGAAATTTGGTGGGAGGTCAAGAAAACTCACCAAGAAGGATGTGAGGAGGATGTTCCAATCCTCCAAAGGTAAAACCTCCACTAGTTCAATTCCTACTTCTAATGTTACTTGCTATGATTGCAAAAAAAAGGGTCATATCAAGCCAACTTGTCTGGAGCTAAAGAAAAAGGAGGAAAAAGAAAAGAAGAAGAAGGACAAGAAGGAGAAGAAGAAGAAGGAGGCCATGATAGCCCAAACTAGGGATACACAAAGCATAGAAGATTCCTCCGATGATGAAGAACTTTGCCATGTCACAAGAAACATGACACTCATGGCCTTGGAGGATAGCTCAAGTGAAGAGTCATCCTCCTCCTCAAGCGACGAATCGTCATCTAGTGACGATGAGGTAAAGGACTCCCCTAGGATAGAATTACTATATAAAACTATTGCATCTCTTCAAAATACACTAAATAAATCAAAATCTAGGATTAAGGATTTAAAAGTAGAAATTAAATTAATTAAGGATGTAGAAATTTCTTGTGATGATGCATGTTCATTTAGGAATGAAAATGATGAAGTTAGAAAAGAAATAGGTAAACTAAGAGCATGCTTAGAGAAATTTACGAATGGGTCCAAATATCTTGATATGATTCTTAGGGACCAAAGGGTCATTTATATCAAGGCCGACATAGGATACATGCCTAAGGAGAAGGAAGTAGCCTTCACCTCACTAATTAGTAGAAAACCAACCATTAAGAGCAAGGCTAGAAAAGCTTGGGTTCCCAAAAGCAATATAGTTAATGCTAACGGTCCTAAAAGTTTTGTGCCTAAGACTTGCATTTTTCATGTTGTATAGGTAGAAGGACCAAGCTTATGGATTGTTGATAGTGGTTGCTCAAAACACATGACCGGTGATGAGAGCAAATTTTCAACAATCAACTGACACTAGCAAGGGGAAGGTATCTTTTGGAAATAGTGGTAAACTTAAGATCCTAGGAAAAGGGACAATTGAGGTATCCCCAAACCTTGCAATTCACAAAGTATTATTAGTTAAATATATGAAATTTAATTTGCTTTGTGTAAGTCAATTATGTGATGCTAATTTTGATGTTCAATTTGATTCTTCTAAATGCTTCATAAGACACAAACATCTAAATGATTGCATGTTAGTAGGTTTTAGGAAATCAAATATATACTATGTTGATTTATCCTATGCTTCTAACGCTTCTACTAAGTGTATTATTGCAAAAGAAGAAGAGAGTTGGCTATGCCATAGGAGGCTAGGGCACATCAACATGAAAAACATTGCCAAAATAGCCAAGATGAAGCTAGTCAAGGGGTTGCCAAAAGTCAAGTATCTTAAGGACAAAATGTGTGATGTATTCCAAGAAGGAAAGCAATCAAAATCATCACACAAAGGTAAAACTTTACTTAGTACCGCTTTACCTTTAGAACTCTTGCATGTTGATTTATTTGATTGTCATAGTACTCCCACCATGATGTTAGTAATATATGAGAGATGTCCTAAGACAATCACCTTATGTGTGAACCATTTATATGATAAATGAAGATTCACTATTTGAGTATACATGTTTTATGTATTTGATTGGATCTTAAACTCATTTACTGAATGTCCACAATACGATTCACAGCATGAGAGAATTTGTGATTGGATCACAACTAGTGAGTATCTCTACATGTGTAATTGTGATGTATCAGAATTATCCCTAGTCGATGAATTGATGGATTTGGACACCATCAATTCCGTCGAGACTAGCACGAGGTATACTCCTTGGTGTATCCAAGCAGCTAATTCTCACTGGCTGGAGACATAGTGATGTCCGAAGTTAATCATGGATGCTAGTTATGGTAACTAGTTCATTGGAGTGACCAGCCGTAAGACTTTATATGGTTCTCTGCATATATAGATATGTCAATGAAGTTCTTACTGTGGCTTAAGTGCGATGTTCCTTTGACTTGCGGTATTCAAGTCATCTTGATCATAGAGACTTATGCTTTGACATCTTAAGCAAGCATCTCTAAGGAGATGTGGACCCGGGATGATTGGGTATAAGTCGAAGTGATCGAAGGTGTTTGAATAGCCTATAAAGGATTCACCACTCCTTGCGAGGAGATGTATACCCATGGCCTCTCGTCGGATTGTTACTAAAGTCTTTGGCCAAAGCATTACATGTTTAGAGTAAGGTACTCTTCGATACATGTGGAGTAACTAGAATCTGTAGGACGAGGAAATGATACTTGGGCTAGGTGTGACGTAGTCAGCCTAGTGGGGACTTACACAATAGACCATGTCCTGAACCAAGTGGGTATAAGATGAGTGAAGGGAATGGGGCACGAATCATTCGAGCTGCTGAAAGGTTTCAGAAATAGTTCTGGATCAACCGTTGATCTTTTCAGTTAATTGGGGATCATGATGTACTACTAGGTGCCACTCATGATCATTTTATAATTAATGGATAATTATAGACGGCCAACATAAACCGAGAACCTATTTGGTCACACGCACAACGAGCGTAATCCAAAGGATTTAAAACAAGCTTGAGAATGAGATTATCAGACCGAGAGAAACAAGGTTTGGTTGGACCAAACATGAAGCGAGCATGAAATCATTTCAGTCGCAATGGAAGCGTGGATGGGCCGTGTCTTATGAAGACATAATGGATGAACCAAAATGGTTTGGTTCTAATCCAATGGAGGAGAATAAACCAAAGGATTTGGTTTATTTTAAACGAAAGAACCAAAAGTTAGTTCGGTTCGTTTTAACTTAAAATAAACCATCATGGTTTGGTTTATTTTAACTTATCTTAGTGGAGCGGGTTAACGGTGTAGGGATGTATACTTAAAAGTCTATTTTTTGTATGAACATCTTTATTTTGAAATAAGAATCACATGATCATTGTTTGCATATTTTTATGGTTATGCAATATTGTCTAATACCTTACATTGTAGATAACATGGTGTGTGGTGTCACACGGGAGATCATGTTATCGACTCCTTGTAAAGTATAAGTAAAGGCTCACAACCGAGATGGCTTTGGACAAACCATCGGAATGGTTGTAGTGTGATTTGGTATTGGTTTGTCTTGACCATAGAATCACACTAGTGCACTTTGTGTGTATTGAGCAGGACCGACACAGAGGTGATTCGATTTATTGCTGACTACATAATCGAATCGGACCTCAGATATTATTTAGTACATGCTCTTAATCCCGATATAATAACGGGCACATATACTTGGTACTCATCTCTTTGATTTACCAATGGGCGAGATTTATAGATTAAATCGATAGACTCGGTAAGTTGGGAGATGATATTATTTATATGGTGTGCCGTTGATTATAGGAGGAAACCGTGTCCTATATATTAGGATGATGATGTCCCCTTGAGGAGCTCAAGGTTCATCATGTAAACCCCGCAGTGGACTTGGTCCCAAGCATGATGAAAAGGTTGAGTGGTACTACTCATGGAGTTAGATGTCGATTAATTAATGGTCAGTAAATTAATTAATTGACGGACATTCGAGATCTTAAACACGGGGAGAAAATGTACAAATAATATATGGAGCCCATATTATCATATGGGGGTTGGTGAGGTAGATCAATGATGGACCTTTAGTGGATTGGACCATCATTAGTGGATCGGACTTTATGTGGACTTGATCCATGGGTGACCAAGACCCAACTCCTCATGGTCCCTAATGTAGCCCATTAACACCTCAAGATGCTTAGATCCAATGGATAGAAACAAAACACTAAGATCCATTGGTAGAGATTAAATCTCTAAGATCCGACGGTTGAGATTAAATCTCTAGATCCGACGGTTGAGATTAAATCCCTAGAACCAATGGAGGAGATTAATTCATGGCTTATCCCCAAACTCTATAAAAGGTGGCATGGGGTTGGCGTGAAGATCATCATAGAGAGGGAGCAAGGCTTGGGCGGCAAGAATAGGGCAATCCTAGTTGAGATAGGATTGGAATTAGGGTTAGGGTTTTGAGGCTAGGGTGGCACCAAATAAGGAAGGTTCTTTCTCTCTTCTTCTTCCTCTTTGTGCCAACGTCCAGCAGCTTCTCCCAGCTTTTTCCAGCCTTGGCCATGCCCAAAGCCTCCTTCTTCTTCTCCTTAGGTGGTGGAAACAAGATATAGGGTTTCCTAGGTATCTTGGTTGCTTCCCACCACCATCTCCTTCATTTACTTGGCGCAAGGAAGGGATTGATTCCTTGTTGGTTGAGTTTGGAAGGAGAAAAACATTGTTTCTCTTCTTCCTCTTGCTTGGGAAAGCAAGGAAGGAAGTTTTGCGATCTAGGAGCTTCGACTTTTGGTGGATCGTCGCCCACACGACGTCCAAAAGGAGGAGGGTCATACATTAGAAGACCAAGAGGTATAACTATTCTTCTATCTCTTTTATTCATTGCTTGTGTTTGTTTTTCAAAATATAAGCATGTTATATTTCTGTAAATAGGCTAAATAATACTTGGATCCCGAGTACAAACACAAAAACTGGCGATCCGGACATCGTCTATTCCGCGGCTACTCGTAGGATAGAGGATGGTCGCTTGAACAACTAGTTTGTTCAAGTGACCTCTCTAAATGAATAGCACGACGATGACTTGGTTGCTTTGGGAATCCCTTTTGTCTAAGATTAAATTTTTAATCCGGGGACATCAAAGGGATCACCATGGTCAAGCAACCGAGGTGAAGGGGAAGCGAAGTTTCCCCTCACGGATCAACCCCAACAAACGGGCCTAATGATTATGATCCAATAACCATTAAGAGAATTAGTTCTCTATAAAAGAGGGCTTAAGGGATAATTAAGGCCTAATCCAAAACCCTAGCTTGGAGTTGCCGCCCAACCTTCATTGCCGCCCAACCTCCATTGCCGCCCAGCTTGTTGTGCCGCCGTCCAGCTCCTTGCCGGCGACCAAGCTTCAGCCGGTGATCCTCCGGCGACCCTCCGGTGATCTCCTATAGGTTTGGCATCAAGGTGAGCCTTTTCTTCCCTTGGTTGGCCGGCGCCTATCTCCTCCACCAAAGCTGTCCAGTTTTCTGGACAGCTTGTTCTCCTCTCGCCGGAGTGTCATTTGGACGACGGTTAGAGCTCCGACAGCGGCTAACTCACCGGGGATTCGATCTCCGGTAATCCTCTGAGGTGGAGGATGAAGGATTCATCAATTGGTTGACGAATACCTCTCTGGAGAAGCGAGTTTTGAGAACTCGTATTAGGATCCGAATTTGGATTCAGATCGTGATCATCTCTCGATCACGTCGTCTTCAACACGAGGCTAGTAACCCATACGAAGACGAAACTCGTTGCTTAGCGAAGTCATCCCGAGGAACTCGGCGTGGATACGGATAGAGACGATTCTAGCGAGGATCGTTTCGGTTGATGCCGTTCCCGCTACACGTCATACGAAAGGTATAACGTAGATAAATTTCCTTTTATTGCAAATTTAAATTTACGGTTATTTCTACACTTGTTGTAATATGCATGCGTGTGTTGTGTGTGTTGTAATAAATGTAGATTTATTATTTTTATTGCTTCCGCTGTGTTCATGTTTACGAAACGTGATCGAACACACACACGCCGCGGTGCCGGAAACCCAACAGTGGTATCAGAGCCCAGGTTGTGTTTCGACATAATCGTAAAAATGGTTTTGCGATAGTCATAATGTATTTCTAAAAATTTTCTAATTTTGGAAATTTAGAAGTATTTATGGAAATTTTTCAATTTTGGAAAGTCTAGAAGTATTTATGGAAATCTTCCACTTTTGGAAAGTTGGAAGTATTTATGGAAATTGATATTTTCCATAAATAAAATATTTGAATTTGTTTCAATTTAATCATGATTTGATTTGGGAAATCAAATCTTAAAATATTTTATTTCCATAAGTAGTTTTAATGATTTAGGAAATTGGTTTCCTAAATAGATTTTCCTTAATCAAATAATTCCATGAATAAAATATGTGATTAGATTTAGAAATTTGTTTCCTAATTTAATTATGATTTGATTTGGAGAATCAAATCTTAAACATATTTTATTTCCATAAATAGTTATGACATATAAGGAAATTATATATATGACATAATTGTATGCCATGTAATTGCATTAGATGCATAACATTATGCCATGCGTGTCGTGACATGTAGATGTATGCCATGTATGCCATGCCATGTAGATAATAGTTATTTGCATGCAAAGAGGATGAGACATAAAACCCTTAAACAATATTAAAGCCTACACCTTCCATTAATATGGTTAGAACCAGTTCCGCTTGTTTGGGTTGTTGGACTCTCCAAGCCCTCAACCCGAACATGTTCAAACCATGGAATAGTTTAATACTAATATGGTAAGAGTCAGAGGTCAATCGTTAGCTTTGGTTGTTGGACTCTCTCCAAGTCGGGCTAATTGGTTGAATGCACTCTAACCATATTAAAACTATTTCTCGATTAATGGGTTGGCTTTAACCTCGAGCATCGGCTTGTTGGACTCTCTCCAAGGTCGATGTAAAGGAGGTGAAGTTGGGTGCTATGCATATGATGCATACTTGTTAATGTGTTAACAACCCGATGTGTGAACATTCAATTAGTTGATAGCACATTGTGATAGT
The DNA here is from genome assembly GCA_025175895.1 of Wurfbainia villosa. Lineage (NCBI taxonomy): Eukaryota > Viridiplantae > Streptophyta > Magnoliopsida > Zingiberales > Zingiberaceae > Wurfbainia > Wurfbainia villosa. The sequence continues at coordinate 98,863,015 of CM045990.1, forward strand.
TGCATATACGTGATATGCAATCGGTATAGATGATACTCACCGTCGTAGTTATGAATGGCTTGTTGGACTCTCCAAGGTTGTTCATAACTATGATGGATATCACCCATTCGAGATGGACCTACGATCTCCAAGTGATTTTGGGGTTTTGAAATTGAAAATGAATGGGATTTATAAATGTATATTGATGCATTTTAAAATCATTTTCTCATATATGCTCGTTTTGTATTTCTAGGTCAATAAATTGATCATGACGTCTTTGAATTTGCGCACTATTTTGGATTTGAACAAACTGACTGGGCCTAACTTCCTGGACTGGCTTTGAAACCTGAGAATTGTTCTCAAGGCGGAAAAGCTTGCATATGTCCTTGAAGAGCCTCTTCCTGACCGTCCTAAGGACGATGCAACTCCAGACCAAATGTTGGTCTATCAGAAGCATGTGGCAGATTCTGAGCTGGCGAGTTGCATCATGCTAGCGGCGATGGTACCTTAGCTGTAAAAGCAGCATGAGAATATGGATGCTAATACTATAGTCTTCCATCTTCATGAGTTGTTTGATGAGCAAGCGAGATCCGAAAGGTTCGAGGTCTCTAGGATCCTCTTCACCACGAAGATGCAAGAAGGTTCATCTGTAGTGCAGTTTGTTCTAAAGATGAACAAGTACATCGAGCGGCTAGCAACCCTCGGTTTTGTGATGGATCATGAGTTAAGTATTGACTTAATTCTGCATTGTTTGCCCAAGAGTTTCTCACAATTTGTGATGAACTATCGGATGAACAAATTAGAATCCACCATTCCCGTGCTCCTCAATATGCCGAAGACTGTGGAGCCTTCTGTGAAGCATGAGGAGAAGGCGGTTCTGTTAGTTGATTCCTCAAAGAAATGTTCTAAGAGGAAGGCAAAATAACAGAAGAAAGGAAAGAAGAAAAAGGAAAAGAAGGCAGAACCAGCGCAAAAGGGCACTTGCCATCACTGTGGCAAGGAAGGCCACTAGCGAAGAAACTGCAAGATTTATCTTGAGTCCATGAAGAAGAAGAAGGCATCCGATGCCCCATCCTCTTCAGGTATCTTCGTTATTGATTGTCATTCTATTTCCTTAGACACTTGGGTATTGGATACTGGGTGTGGCTCACATATATGTAATGACATACAGGGGCTAAGGAATAGAAGAAGACTTGTCAGAGGGGAGTCAAATTTGCGAGTTGGCAAAGGAGCAAAGGTTGCGGTCGCCATCGTAACTTATTTGTCAAGCTCCTAGTGGACTAGTCTTAGAATCGACAATTGCTATTATGTTTCTTCTAATAAAGAACATTGTTTCTATTTCCGCTTTAAATAGAAATGGTTTCCATTTGACGCTTTAGTAACAATTGTTGTTATATAACTTTGAATTGCGATTTTATGGAATCGAACCTTGAGTAATGGCATTTATACGCTGACGATCCAAAGGACATTTTCAATATCGGCGAGCAACACGCGCGCTTCGAAAGGATAATCAAAGAGTCGCTTATATGTGGCATTGTCGTCTTGGCCATATAAGCAAGAAACGCATGTCTGAATTACACCGATGTGGAATTCTGGAATCGTTTGAATTGGATTCATACGATACATGCGAATCATGCTTAAAAGGCAAGATGACTAAGTTACCTTTTACTGGAAAAGGTGAACGAGTGGGAGAGTTACTAGGACTAATACATACTGATGTATGTGGACCTATGTCAACTCAAGCATTAGAAGGCTATAGCTACTTCATTACCTTCACCGATGATCACTCACGGGTTGGGTATGTGTTCTTGATGAAACACAAGTCTGAAGCCTTTGAAAGGTTCAAAGAATTCAGAAATGAAGTAGAGAAACAACATGATAAGAGTATTAAAATACTTCGATCGGATCGAGGTGGTGAATACTTAAGTCAAGAGTTTCTTGATTATCTAAGAGACAATGGTATATTGTCTCAATGGACTCCGCCATATACACCACAAAGATAATGGTGTATCCGAGAGGCGAATCGGACCTTGTTGGACATGGTCAGTCAATGATGAATCATGCGACTCTTCCCAAGTCCTTTGGGCTATGCACTTGCATAAGCTTTACTTGTTAAATGTAATGCCTACTAAGGTAGTCTCAACTACTCCATATGAGATATGGAATGGTAAGAAACCTCATGTATCTTACTTGAAGATATGGGGTTGTCTCGCTTATGTGAAGTGATCGATCAGACGTACAAATTGGATGCTAAGTCTGATAAATGTCTATTTGTTGGATACCCTAAGGAAACAAGGGGTTACCAATTCTATCATCCTGTGGAACAAAAGGTGTTTGTTTCAAGGCATGCTGTGTTTCTAGAGAAAGAGTTTCTCTTGCAAGAAAACAGTGGGAGTGTCGTCGAGCTTGAGGAGGCTTGAGAGACTCAAATAGACATTAATGAGATACCTGGTGAAGCACAACAGCTGACAACTCATAGTGATGAGCAATCGACTGGACCTATTGTAACACCACATCTTCGTAGATCTGGTAGAACACGCAATATTCCTGAGAGATATGGATTTCTCGTAAGTGAATCGAACGACGTGTTACTCATTGATGATGAGGAGCCTACCAATTATGAAGAAGTGCTGACAAGTTCAGAAAGGGATAAGTGGCTTGGTGCCATGAAGTCGGAAATGAATTCCATGTATGAAAACCAAGTTTGGAACTTGGTTGACCCACCTGAAGGGATAAAGCCTATAGGGTGCAAGTGGGTTTTCAAGAAGAAAACCGACATGGATGGTAATGTGATTACCTATAAGGCTAGATTGGTGGCGAAAGGATATCGTCAAAAACAAGGTGTTGATTATGACGAAACCTATTCGCCTGTAGCTATGCTTAAATCCATTCGGATGCTCCTGGCCATAGCAGCTCATTATGATTATGAGATATGGCAGATGGATGTGAAAACAGCTTTCCTTAATGGAAACCTGCTCGAGGACGTGTATATGATACAGCCTGAGGGTTTCACATCGATTGATAAAACCAAGGTATGCAAATTGCGACGGTCCATTTATGGATTGAAGCAAGCATCCAGGAGCTGGAATATCCATTTTGATGAGACAATCAAAAAGTTTGATTTCTCACAAAATCCAGACGAACCTTGTGTGTACAAGAAGGTTAGTGGGAGTGCAGTTGTGTTCCTAGTATTGTATGTCGATGACATACTACTTATAGGGAACGATGTTTCAATCTTACAGTCAGTGAAGGTTTGGTTATCCAAGACATTCTCCATGAATGACCTGGGAGAAGCAACCTACATCCTCGGGATTATGATCTATAGAGATAGATCGAAACGGTTGCTTGGTCTTTCGCAGTCTACATATATAGACCGAGTGCTAAAGAGGTTTAGCATGTCAGAATCCAAGAAAGGTTTCTTACCCATCAGGCATGGGGTACACCTTTCGAAGTCTATGTGTCCGCACACAGAAGACGAGAGGATTTGCATGAGTAAGATTCCCTATGCATCCGCAATAAGATCTATCATGTATGCTATGTTATGTACAAGGCCTGACGTATCGTACGCTCTGAGTGTCATGAGCAGATACCAGTCCGATCCGGGAATGGATCATTGGGCGGCTGTTAAGACGATCCTTAAGTACTTGAGAAGAACTAAGGATGTGTTCCTAATATATGGAGAAGGGGACATGGTGATACACGGGTATACGGATGCCAGCTTCTAGGCACAGCATAAGGATGATTCGTGTCTCACCGGATACATGTTCACCTTGAATGGGGGCGCAGTGAGTTGGAAAAGTTCCAAACAAGATACTGTAGCGTATTCTACCACTGAGGCAGAATACATTGCAGCTTCAGAAGCAGCAAAGGAAGCGGTTTGGATCAAGAAGTTCGTTCATGAACTTGGTGTGATTCCGGCCATTGTTGAAGCAATACCGGTCTACTGTGACAACAATGGAGCAATTGCACAGGAGAAAGAGCCAAGGTCTCATTTACGATCCAAACATGTGCTTCGCCGCTATCATCTTAACAGAGAGATCATCAGTAGGAACGAAATACAAATCGAGAAAATTCCCACTGAAAGGAACTTAGCGGATCCCTTGACTAAGGCATTACCTCAAAATAAGTTTGAGGGTCATGTTCGAGCTTATGGTATTGGATACCGTAGCGATTGACATTAGGCCAAGTGGGAGTCTGTTAGTAATATATGAGAGATGTCCTAAGACAATCACCTTATGTATGAACCATTTATATGATAAATGAAGATTCACTATTTGAGTATACATGTTTTATGTATTTGATTGGATCTTAAACTCATTTACTGAATGTCCACGATACGATTGATAGCATGAGAGAATTTGTGATTGGATCACAACTAGTGAGTATCTCTACATGTGTAATTGTGATGTATCGGAATTATCCCTAGTCGATGAATTGATGGATTTTGGACACCATCATTACATTCGAGATTACAGGTATACTCCTTGGTGTATCCAGCGGTGATTCTCCTTTGGTGGAGACATAGTGATGTCGAGTTAATCGTGGATGCTAGTTATGGTAACTAGTTCATTGGAGTGACCGGTAGTAAGACTTCATATGGTTCTCTGCATATATAGATATGTCAATGAAGTTCTTACTGTGGCTTAAGTGCGATGTTCCTTTGACTTGCGGTATTCAAGTCATCTTGATCATAGAGACTTATGCTTTGACATCTTAAGCAAGCATCTCTAAGGAGATGTGGACCCGGGATGATTAGGTATAAGTCAAAGTGATCGAAGGTGTTTGAATAACCTATAAAGGATTCACCACTCCTTGCGAGGAGATGTATACCCATGGTCTCTCGTCGGATTGTTACTAAAGTCTTTGGCCAAAGCATTACATGTTTAGAGTAAGGTACTCTTCGATACATGTGGAGTAACTAGAATCCGTAGGACGAGAATATGATACTTGGGCTAGGTGTGACGTAGTCAGCCTAGTGGGGACTGACACAATAGACCATGTCCTGAACCAAGTGGGTATAAGATGAGTGAAGGGAATGGGGCACAAATCATTCGAGCTACTGAAAGGTTTCAGAAATAGTTCTGGATCAACCGTTGATCTTTTCGGTTAATTGGGGATCATGATGTACTACTAGGTGCCACTCATGATCGTTCTATAATTAATGGTTAATTATAGATGGACAACATAAACCGAGAACCTATTTGGTCACACGCACAATGAGCGTAATCCAAAGGATTTAAAACGAGCTTGAGAATGGGATTCTCAGACCGAGAGAAACAAGGTTTGGTTGGACCAAACATGAAGCGAGCATGAAATCGTTTCAGTCGCAATGGAAGCGTGGATGGACCGTGTCTTATGAAGACATAATGGATGAACCAAAATGGTTTGGTTCTAATCCAATTGAGGAGAATAAACCAAAGGGTTTGGTTTATTTTAAACGAATGAACCAAAAGTTGGTTCGGTTTGTTTTAACTTAAAATAAACCATCATGGTTTGGTTTATTTTAACTTATCTTAATGGAGCGGGTTAACGGGCCTAATGGTTATGATCCAATAACCATTAAGAGAATTGGTTCTCTATAAAAGAGGGCTTAAGGGATAATTATGCCCTAATCCAAAACCCTAGCTTGGAGTTGCCGCCCAACCTTCATTGCCGCCCAACCTCCATTGCCGCCCAGGTTGTTGTGCTGCCGTCCAGCTCCTTGCCGGCGACCAAGCTTCAGCCGGTGATCCTCCGGTGACCCTCCGGTGATCTCCTATAGGTTTGGCATCAAGGTGAGCCTTTTCTTCCCTTGGTTGGCCGGCGCCTATCTCCTCCACCAAAGCTGTCTAGTTTTCTGGACAGATTGTTCTCCTCTCGTCGGAGCATCATTTGGACGACGGTTAGAGCTCCGACAGCGGCTAACTTACCGGGGATTCGATCTCCGGTAATCGTCTGAGGTGGAGGACGAAGGATTCGTCAATTGGTTGACGAATACCTCTCCGGAGAAGCGAGTTTTGAGAACTCGTATTAGGATCCGAATTTGGATTCGGATCATGATCATCTCTCGATCACGTCGTCTTCAACACGAGGCTAGTAACCCGTACGAAGACAAAGCTCGTGGCTTAGCGAAGTCATCCCGAGGAACTCGGCATGGATACAGATAGAGACGATTCTAGCGAGGATCGTTCCGGTTGATGTCGTTCCCGCTACACGTCATACGAAAGGTATAACGCAGATAAATTTCCTTTTATTGCAAATTTAAATTTACGGTTTTGTCTACACTTGTTGTAATATGCATGCATGTGTTGTGTGTGTTGTAATAAATGTAGATTTATTATTTTTATTGCTTCCGCTGTGTTCATGTTTACGAAACGTGATCGAACACACACACGCCGCGGTGCAGGAAACCCAACACATGATTGGTAGTAAATATTGTTTAGTTATAGTAGATGATTTTTCTAGATTTACTTGGGTATTCTTCATGAAACATAAGGATGAAACCCTAGGAATAATCATAGGCTTTAGCAAAAGAGTAGAGAATGAAAGGAATCTCAAAATCAACCAGATCCGTAGTGATCATGGTAGATAATTTGAGAACTCTAACTTCTCAAAATTTTACCTAGAATATGGGTACAAGCATGAATTTTCATATCCTAGAACACCCCAACAAAATGAGGTGGTAGAAAGGAAAAATCGTGCCCTATAAGAAGCGGCTAGGACTATGCTCAATGTATATTCTCTACCTAGCTACTTGTGGGCGGAAGCGGTCAATGCCGCTTGCTATAGCCAAAATAGGGTTTAAATTCATAGGTTTTTAGGAAAAACCCCATTTGAATTATGGAATGGTATATTTCCAACAATTCACTATTTCAAAGTCTTTGGATGCAAAGTCTACATTTTAAACACCAAAGACAACCTCAGTAAATTTGAATCCAAAGTGGATGAGGGAATTCTAGTTGGATACTCATCCACTAGTGTAGGGTATAGAGTTTATAATAAGAGAACTCAAAATGTTGAGGAATCCTCAAATGTCCAATTTGATGAAACCTCTAACACTTACCATATGAAATCCCCCTTTGATAATGATATCAATGACAAAAATCAAGAAATTACCCAAAAATTTCAAGATTTAACTTTAGGGGGTAATGATAAAGGGGGAGAGTTAAATCAAGGGGGAGTAAGAGGTGATTTCTATGATGAAAGGAGGGTTGATGATAATCATGATCAAAACCAATGTAATACACCTCCTAGAACTATAAGAGTCCATCAAAATCATCCTCTAGATCAAGTAGTAGGGGAGTTATCTCAAGGTGTTAGAACTATGTCATTTCATAGAGCTTCCTCTAGTCAAATAGCTCTTATCTCACAACTTGAGCCCAAGTCAATTGATGATGCATTGCTTGATCCGGATTGGGTCATAGCAATGCAAGATGAATTGACTCAATTTGAGAGGAGTCAAGTTTTGGAGCTAGTTCCTAGACCCAATGATAGTACCATTATTACTACAACATGGGTTTTTAGGAACAAACTAGATGATCAAGGTAATATAACTAGGAATAAGGCAAGGTTAGTTGCAAGGGGTTTCAATCAAGTTGAAGGACTTAATAATGATGAAACATATGCCGCGATTGTTAGGTTAGAATCCATTAGAGTCCTATTAGGATATGCCTCCTACATGGGTTTTAAACTCCATTAAATGGATATAAAATCGGCTTTCCTAAATGGGTTCATTAAAGAAGGGGTATATGTAGAACAACCTCCCGAGTTTGAACATATAGATTACCCTAACCATGTATACAAGCTTAGAAAAGCCTTATACGGGTTAAAACAAGCTCCCTGGGCTTGGTATGAAAGATTGTCATCTTTCTTAGTGTCTAAAGGATTTAGAAGGGGTAAAATAGATCCAACTCTCTTTATTAAATCAAAATCAAAGGATATATTTGTAGCCCAAGTATATGTAGATGACATAATTTTTTGGTCAACCAATGATGAACTCCTTTAAGATTTCATCAAAAATATGGAAAATGAATTTGAAATGAGTCTAGTTGGAGAATTAAAATTCTTCTTAGGATTAAAAGTCAAACAAACAAATGAAGGAAACTATGTATACCAAACAAAATATGTCAAAGAAATGATCAAGAAATTTAGTTTGGAAAATGCTAAGGTAGTTTCAACCCCTATGTCAACCAATACAAAAATAGATAATAATCATGAAGGAAAATCAATTGACCTTAAGCTATATAGGAGCATGATTGGTAGTCTTTTATACTTAACCACTAGTAGACCCGTGATAACTGCCATTTTGTTGAATTATTACGATCCTTAATATCACCATTTTAATCCTCTCGTGTGTTTAATTGTTGATTATTTGCATATTTTATGAGTTGGATCATCTTATGGACCTAATTATAAATTCTACTATATTTTGGACTTACATACAAAATTTATCTTTATTTGTAGGAGATCGAGATGGGCAACTGGACTAGACTCAAGTTGGATCAAATATGGTTTCATCTAGGACTAGAAGGATCATTCCAAATTGGATTAATCTGGGACTTTCATCGTGATCGAAGGCAAATCGATCAAGGAATTAGATCTGAGCATTATGGACCGTTCGATGAAAGCAGTTGATTCTGAGCCATCTATCCAGATCTGGAGAGATCCAGTCTGTACATTTCGATCTGGACATCTGAGCCCTTCCTCCAGATTCGACCGATCGTAATTATCCCTTCAGGTGGATCAGATCCATCCATTCAAAATCGGAGGAATCACGGCCGTTGGATCTTAGCCTTCTTAATGGATTAATCAACTTAATCAAGCCCTAGTGTCAAATGGACAGCTGAGATCAATGGGCGTGCGATCGGACGACTAAGGTTTTTCACTTAATCAACGTATCTTCCCTTCACGCGCGACGCAGAAATAGCGAGCCGCAGTTTTCTTCTTCCCTAATCCGCGCACCTTCCTCCCCAAATCGCACTTCGCCGGCGGTTTTCTTCCACAACATCCGCCCAGAGCACCATCGGCAGCTCCCTTCCTCCACCAAGGTTGGCGGTGGCATTTCCTATTTCTTCATCTCCTCCATGCAGCGCAGCCCCTTCTTCATCCCAAAATGAGCACGACTGCAGCGATTCCACAGCAGCACTCTGGCGACAGATTCCGACAATCCATGGTCCTCCCCAATTCCATTCCACTTTGTGTCCTCTCCTTCCCTTGGTCCCACGGACCTCACAACTACAATTGGGCGGCGACATTCCATTGATCGAGTAGTGGGAGTTCATCTATCTTCACTAGCGATCCTCAAACCCCTCACCGGCTGAGTTGAGCTACCCTAGTGGGTCATAGTCACGCAAAGCTAGGGGTGACTTGCTACTGTCGGGATCCCACAAAATCTGTTTCCAACTCCCGCGACAGTGCTTCTTCCAATCCAGGGCGGTCTTCAATAGCAGCTGGTGGCGATGATCCTCTGTTCCCAGATCCGATTCCATCCATTGAATCCATCACTCCGAGTCAGGACTACCGATCGGGATTCCAACTCTCGGGCTTCAATCCGACGAGATCCGCACTTGAGACCCTTGAGTGTTCGGTATTGTCGTAGGTCACCGGAGAGGGTGGTACCATTCCAATGTTTGTGGATGACTATTGATTTACTTTTTTGATTTACTGTTGATTCAGAATTGTGTTTCTTATTGTTTTAGTGCAGTGTTTACTTTGGGTATTTTAGTATTTTTATATTGTTGGCTCATTACTTTGCACTATATTTTTTCAGTATTGATTTCCTAGTGTTCAGTGTGTTTCAATGATGTTTTAGTAGTATTTTGTTTATGTGTGGTAAATCATGCACGTGGTAATTAGTTTGATAGTTTAGTGAGTCTTGTTATTTGTTTACAGTGTTTACCTAGTGGTTAGATTTGTTTTCTTTAGTGTAATTGTTCTTTCCCATTTTAGTTAATCTTCAGTCAGTGTGCCGTATAGTGGCAGTGCAGTGCTTGGTTGAATTGCTTTAGTTTATTGCATTTCGTTATTGCAGTTTTTAGTGACTGTTTGACTACTGTGTCGTATAGTGACAGTGCGGTGCATGGTTGAATTGTTCACATTTGTTTGATCAGTGTACCGTATAGTGACAGTGCGGCGCTTGGTCGATTTCTTTTCTATCTGTTAGTTTAGTTTTTCAGTGACTATTTGATCACTGTGTCGTATAGTGACAGTGTGGTGCTTGGTTGAATTGTTTACATTTTTTTGATCATTGTACCGTATAGTGACAGTGCGGTGCGTGATCACTTACTTTTGTGCATTAGGATAGTTGCTTGTTACTTGATATTTCGTAGTTAGATTTACTTTTTGCATGTTTAATTCTCATGTTTGCTTTTGATTTTGCATTTTAATTATTTTGATAATTGTAAAAACCCCCAGTGTTTACTTCTGTTTAAAAATAAACGTCTAGCCATTAGGTGAGTTGGGAGACGATCCGAGTCCGTCATATACTGCATTAGTGTAGTTAGGGGGTTTGGTAAATAATTTGGGAGTGGTATTGCGACAATTAAAATTCGTTGATCAAAATTTTGGCACCTTTGCCGGGGAGCTTTAATGGTGTTCGTTTGTCTTTAAACTGTAGTAGTTTGTTTTGTTTTGTTTTGTTTTGTTATTGGTGTCTTTTCTATTATTTCTATCTTTTCTATTTGTTACTCATTGTATTTGTTTGTGTGGATGACTAGGTCTTCAGGTGATAATCTACTTGCATTTTATCCCTTCCCTCAGAGGCCCAGCCTAGGAAGAGGGTTGTTGAAGAAAAGGCTAGGGAATTTTTTTTTCCCAAGTATGCCAAGGTTCTGAAAGATTTATGTATTCACAAGAAGAAGCTGAAAGAATTTCTTGCAAATTTTTATATTCTTGATATGGAGGTAGGAGATGTTGTAGTTCGGTTCAGTATTTTGGATGCTATGAAGCACCCAATGGAGGATCATTCTATTCTTAGCGTGGATATAGCTGATGAGCTGGACTTCATGAACTTTATTTTTTAGTCTAATTTTAATTTGGATATCTCTGCACCTTCTACATTTTGTTGTGATTTTATTGATTCTGATATTGATAATGATTTATTGTTAGGACCTATCTGTGGGCCCTCTTTTATGTAGACAGGGATATGAAATGTGTAGGGACTTGCACGCTTCAGGTGATGCCCCAAGGATCACTTCCATCAGATGTTTGTGAGAAATGTTATTTCATGGGTCGAGCATGGGATATCTTAGGTCATATCATCTCTATGTATGATATTGAAGTAGATCCTGCTAAAATTCATATTATATTCTCTTTATCTTACCCCGCTTCTGTGCGGGAAGTCTGTGCTTTTCTAGGTCATGCAGGTTTCTATAGACGTTTATTAGAGACTTCATTAAGATTGCCCCTACCTTTGACCAACTTGTTGTAGAAGGAGGTGGTATTTCAGTTTGACCAGGATTGTGAGGGAGATCGAGCCACCCCCATAGCAAATTCTTTTCCAAATGAGCAACTTTTTCATAGGAAGGGTAAGACACCATGGTATGCAGATCTTTCTATTTATTTAGTTGTCGTATTGTACCTTCACATTTTACTCATGCACAAGTCCAGAAATTGAAAAGTGATGCTAAGTATTATGTATGGGATGATCTTTATCATTGAAAATTTTGTAGTGATTAGATTATTAGATGATGTCGACTTGATTATGAGTTTCATTCCATATGTACTTACTTTTTGTTATTCTCTGGCTTGTGGGGGGTATTTTGGACCCCAAAGGACTACTAGAAAAGTTGTATAGTTTAGTTTGTATTGGCCCACCGTATTTCATGATGCCTTTGAATTCTACAAGTCTTTGAGCGATGTCAACGAACAGGGAACATAGGACGTAGAAATGAAATCCCTCAACAACTTTTGTTATTATGTGAGATTTTCGATATTTATGGTATTGATTTTATGGGTCAGTGTCCTGTATCTTTTGGATTTCCATATATTCTTTTGGCATATGATTATGTTTCTAAATGGGTGGAGGTCATCCCCACCAGGTCTGATGATTCTCTAGTTGTTGTGGATTTTGTTAGGTCTCATATATTTTGTAGATTTGGAGTTCCAAAGGCGATCATTAGCGATCAAGAGTCTCGCTTTTGCAACAGACTCATGAAGTGTCAAGCAAAGAGATCAAGTCTATTCTGGAGAATACGGTGGGGCTAGACATGATGATGCTTTTTCTCCGACTTGAAAGGGGAGTGTGTTCTTTTATTTACTGCATTTATTTTCTTCCTTTCATGTTCTGAATAATTTGTGTGGTTGATTGCTTGTGTGCCTGTTTACATAGGTTTAGTGTTGTTGTTGAGTCAAATAATATTCCCTATGCATGCCTTAGTATCATTTCAGTGGTGGTAAAAATTAGTTAAGTTTGATCATCAAATTGTGAATTTTTGTGTATGATAGGAGACTTCACTTGCATGCAGTTGTTGGGTTTCCGGCACCGCGGCGAGTGTGTGTTCAAACATGTTTCGTAAATATGTGCACAGCGGAAGGAATAAAATAATAAATCTAATTTATTACAACACACACACAACACGCATGCATAGTACAACATGTGTAGACATAATCGCAATTTCAAATTTTGCAATAAAAGGAAATTTATACTACGTATACCTGACGTATAACGTGTAGCGGGAAAGACATCAACCGGAGCGATCCTCGCTAGAATCGCCTCTATCCGTATCTACGCCGAGTATCTTCGGGATAACTTCACAAAGTCACGAGCCTCATCTTCGTATGGGTTACTAGCCTCGTGTTGAAAATGATGTGATCGAGAGAAGATCACGATCCGAATCAAAATTCGGATCCAAAACGAGTCCTCAAAAACTCGCTTCTCCGGAGAGGTATTCGTCAACCGTTTGACGAATCCTTCGTCCTCCACCTATGAGGATTACCGGAGATCGAATCCCCGGCAAGGCTACCGCTGTCGGAGCTCCAAACGTCCTCCAAACGATGCTCCAACAAGAGGGAAACAAGCTGTCCAGAAAACTGGACAGCTTTGGTGGAGGAATATGGGTCGGCCAAATAAGGAAGGTTGAAGCTCACCTTTTTGCCGAACCCAACGGAGATCACCGGAGCTCCTCCGGAAGCAGCTCAACGCCGGCAAGGGGAGAGGACGGTAGCTGCTGGATGCCAGCAAGGGAGCTTGGGTGGTGGTGGGCGGCGGCAAAGGGAGGGCGCCGACTACACCAAGGAGAAGTGGGCGGCAACAATTAGGGTTGCAAGGATTTGGATTTGGATTAGGGCTTAACAAAACTCTTAAGCTCTATTTTATAGAGAACAAATTCTCTTAATGGTTATCGGATCATAACCAAAAGCCCGTTAACCCGCTCCATTAATTTAAGTTAAAATAAACCAAACCATGTTGGTCTATTTTAAGTTAAAACGAACCGAACCAACTTTGGTTCATTCGTTTAAAACAAACCAAACCCCTTTGGTTTATTCTCCTCCATTGGATTAGAACCAAACCAATTTGGTTCATCCATCATGTCTTCATAAGACACGGCCCATCCACGCTTCCATTGCGACTGAAACGATTTCATGCTCGCTTCATTGTTTGGTCCAACCAAACCTAGTTTCTCTCAGTCTGAGAATCACATTCTCAAGCTCGTTTTAAATTCTTCGGATTACGCTCGTTGTGCGTGTGACCAAATAGGTTCTCAGTTTATGTTGGCCGTCTATAATTAACCATTAATTATAGAATGATCATGAGTGGCACCTAGTAGTACATCATGATCCCCAATTAACCGAAAAGATCAACGGTTGATCCAGAACTATTTCTGAAACCCTTCAGTAGCTCGAATGAATCGTGCCCCATTTCCTTCACTCATCTTATACCCACTTGGATCAGGATATGGTCTATAGTGTTAGTCCCCACTAGGCTGACTACGTCACACTTAGCCCAAGTATCATTTTCTCGTCCTACGGATTCTAGTTACTGCACATGTATCGAAGAGTACCTTACTCTAAACATATAATGCTTTGGCCAAATGCTTTAGTAACAATTTGACGAGTGGCCATGGGTATACATATCCTCGCAAGGAGTGGTGAATCTTTTATAGGCTATTCAAACACCTTCGATCACTTCGACTTATACCCAATAATCCCGGGTCCACATCTCCTCAGAGATGCTTACTTAAGATGTCAAAGCATAAGTCTTTATGATCAAGATGACTTGAATACCGCAAGTCAAAGGAACAACACACTTAAGCTGCAGTAAGAACTTCATTGACATATCTATATATGCAGAGAACCATATGAAGTCTTACGGCTGGTCACTCCAATGAACTAGTTACCATAACTAGCATCCATGATTAACTCCAGACATCACAATGTCTCCAGCCAGTGAGAATCAGCTGCTTGGATACATCAAGGAGTATACCTCGTGCTAGTCTTGACAGAATCAATGGTGTCCAAATCCATCAATTCATCGACTAGGGATAATTCCGATACATCACAATTACACATGTAGAGATACTCACTAGTTGTGATCAAATTACAAATTCTCTCATGCTATGAATCGTATCATGGACATTCAGTAAATGAGTTTAAGATCTAATCAAATACATGAAAATATGTATACTCAAATAGTGAATCTTCATTTATCATTTAAATGGTTCAAACATAAGGCGATTGCCTTAGGACATCTCTCATATATTACTAACAATAGTCACTTGTTATGATGGTGAATTTTTTATTGATAGACTAAGCTTTATTTTGATTCACCTATTGAGGTTGCAAGCCATTCTTATAATCTAACCACTTTTGTGTGATAACACATGTGATTCTTGTTACTCTAGAACTTGCTTTGAGTCTTTTCAAAACTGTAGTAACATTTACTTGCATGAATATGATGAAGGATTTCATTCTTGGATTATTTTCTTGACTTATTTTGATTGTCTAATCCACTTGATACTTCCATCTTCCATGTCTTACTTGTCTCATCTCTTCATTTTCTATCCATTGTCTTTGTATCTTTGTGGATTATCTTTTATATATCTATTGTTTTCCATGTTGGAGGAATAGTTTGATGGGTTGTATTGTCCGAGATGGACAAAATTTTTAAGTGTGGGGGAGGAGTTATATTATTTTTGTTGGAAACATGATATGGAAGGAATAGTTTCAGAGGTCATTGGTCCTAAGACATATTTTCCTGTAATTAGTACTTGATTTTCTGCACACAAAAAAATGGCGCCATTGATGTTTCTTTTGTAAAAAAAAAGAGAGAGAGAAATGTGCAATTGTATTGCAGGCAAATGAAATTGTAATGTGTTGGATAGAGCCATTTGATGTTGAATCCAATTCTAAAGTTTCCAATTGTCTTAGCCCCTTCCCATATTGCTAGTTATTGAGCATTTCATAGAGCAACTCATCAAGTTTATATCTCCAATTCTTCTATTGTTTCTTGTTCATTGTACCTTTGTCTTGTACTTCTCTTTGTATACTTTATCTGCAGTCTACTTTTGATCTGATTCTGATTCTTGATAAATCCTTTTGATTCATGTATGAGATGTATTGATAGCAGTAAAGAAGTAGATGATAAGCAAGCATAAGGTAGTACAGGATTATATGTTGTTTTGAGGGCGCCCCACTCCTACGTTTATTATGTGAGCATCAGTGCATTTATCCATTTTGGGAGGTTTTGTATAAGGCTTAGTCTATTTGATTTGATTGTAAATCAACATATATGTTGACTGTTGTAGGAGTCGAATTTTTTTTACTACCCTAGATCCGGACCTATTTGGTGATCCTAAGTAACTTATTTTTTCTATCTCTGAATTATTGATCTGGGTATTGTTTGGGGAATGAGTGATTGAGTCAGTGTTTTTTTATTTTTATTATTGCTCGGGACGCGCAAGAATAAGTGTGGGGGAATTGATAACTGCCATTTTGTTGTATTATTGTGGTCCTTAATATCACCATTTTAATCCTCTCGTGTGTTTAATTGTTGATTGTTTGTATATTTTATGAGTTGGATCATCTTTTGGACCTAATTGTAAATTCTCCTATATTTTGGACTTATATGCAAAATTTATCTTTATTTGTAGGAGATCGAGATGGGGCACTGGACTAGACTCAAGTTGGATCAAATATGGTTTCATCTAGGACTAGAAGGATCATTCCAAATTGGATTAATCTGGGTCTTTCATCGTGATCAAAGGCAAATCGATCAAGGAATTAGATCTGAGCATTATGGGCTATTCGATGAAAGCAGTTGATTCTGAGCCATCTATCCAGATCTGGAGAGATCCAGTCCATACATTTCGATCTAGACATCTGAGCCCTTTCTCCAGATTCGACCGATCGTAATTATCCCTTCAGATGGATCAGATTAATCCATTCAAAATCGGAGGAATCACAGTCGTTGGATCACAACCTTCTTAATGGATTAATCAACTTAATCAAGCCCTAGTTTCAAATGGACGGCTGAGATCAATGGGCGTGCGATCGGGCGGCTATGGTTTTTCACTTAATCAACCTATCTTCCCTTCACGGACGGCATAGAAATAGCGAGATGCAGATTTCTTCTTCCCTAATCCGCACAGCTTCCTCCCCAAATCGCACTTCGCCGGCGGTTTTCTTCCACAGCATCCGTCTGGAGCACCGCCGGCCGTTCCCTTTCTCCACCAAGGCTGGCGGTGGCATTCCATATTTCTTCATCTACTCCACACAGCGCAACCCCTTCTTCATCCCAAAATGAGCGCGACAGCAGTGATTCCACAGCATCTCTCCAGCGACAGATTCCGACAATCCATGGTCCTCCCCGATTCCATTCCACTCGGCGTCCTCTCCTTCCCTTGGTCCGGCGGAGCTCATAGCTGCAATTGGGTAGTGGCATTCCATTGATCGAGCAGTGGGAGTTCGTCTATCTTCACCAGCGATCCTCAGACCCCTCACCGGCGGAGTTGAGCTACCCTAGTAGGTCGTGGTCACGCGAAGCTAGGGGTGACTTGCTACTGTCGGGATCCCGCAGAATCTGTTTCCAGCTCCGACGGCATTGCTTCTTCCAATCCAGGGCGGTCTTCAACAGCAGCTGGTGGCGATGATCCTCTGTTCCCAGATCCGATTCCATCCATTGATTGCTCGTGATCACGGCAGTCCCGCATCCATCATCGGAGCTGTGAACTACCGCATCGATCCACCTCTCGTCGGGTTCGGACGAGAGATCTGTACCCTGAGACCCTTGGAGTTGTTCGGTATTGTCGTAGGTCACTGGAGAGGGTGGTACCTTTCTTGTGTTTGTGGATGACTGTTGATTTACTTTGTTGATTTACTAATGATTCAGTATTGTGTTTCTTATTATTTTACTGCAGTGTTCACTTTGGGTATTTTAGTATTTTTACATTGTTGGTTCATTACAGTGCACTATATTTTTTCAGTATTGTTTCACTATTGATTTCCTAGTGTTCAGTGTGTTTCAATAATGTTTTAGTAGTATTTTGTTTATGTGTGGTAAATTGTGCATGTTGTAATTAGTTTGATAGTTTAGTGAGTCTTGTTATTCATTTACAGTGTTTACCTAGTGGTTAGATTTATTTCCTTTCTACTACTCCAACTCACTAAGGAGGATCCAAGAAATTGGCATCCACCGCTAGTACTCTTCCGATCCAACTTGCAACCCGCATAGTCAGAGTTGGTGTACCCAACCAAATCAAAAGTCTTAGTCCTAGTGTAATTAGTGTTGTTAGGGGGTTTGGTAAATAATTTGGGAATGATATTGCGACAATTAAAATTCGTTGATCAACCCGACATTTTATTTGCAGTAGGTATGTGTGCAATATACCAATCTTGTGCCAAAGAGTCCCATTTTGTGGCCGTTAAGAGAATTCTAAGATATATCAAAGGCACACTCAATGTAGGACTTTGGTACCCTAGGACTAAGTCTTTTGATTTGGTTGGGTACATCAACTCTGACTATGCGGGTTGCAAGTTGGATCGGAAGAGTACTAGCGGTGGATGCCAATTTCTTGGATCCTCCCTAGTGAGTTGGAGTAGTAGAAAGCAACCTTGTGTTGCTTTGTCAACCACCTAGGCCGAATATGTGTCTATGGGTGGTTGTGTGGCTCAATTACTTTGGATGGGACACACATTAGAAGATTATGAGCTACACTACTCCAATGTCAAAGTCTATTGTGATAGTGTGAGTACCATAAACTTGACCAAAAATCCGGTACATCACTCTAGGACTAAGCACATTGAAGTGAAGCATCACTTCAATAGAGATCATGTGGCTAAGGAGGACATTGAACTTAATTACATAGAATCAAAGTCCAACTAAGCCGATATATTCACAAAGGCTCTCTCCGAAACGGAATTTTCATCACTTAGGAGAGAACTTGGAATGTGCTTAGTAGAATAGAGGTCTAGGTTTGCATGATCCTATAGAAATTCTAGGATTTATACCTTTAAGCATCTCACAAAACACCTAAGAAACCATGATTTTTTTATTGAGCCACTTAGACAACATGTGAGATGTTAGGAAGATGCACTTGGTTCATCATGCTTGTTATGATGCATTACTATGAACCAAAGTGTCATCTAGAGACATTAATCCTTCATTGGACCAATCATTGGGAAGACTTATGCACAATTGATGTACATATAGCTCCAAGAATATGATTGAAAATGTCAAATAAAAGATAATTTAAACTATGTTTATCATACTTTGAAAAACAGTTTTCACTTGCTAAGCAAAAGTGATACAAAGTTTGCAAAATACTTAAAGCTTTTGCTAGGTTTCAAAATTGAATCATTTTCAAAATATGAAAAACATATATTTTTTAAATTATTTTTCCTTGATAGAAAATGATTTCAAAAATGTGTACAGAAAATTTTGTGATTTTTCGATGTTTCTTGAATTTTTGGTGAATTTTTGAAGTTTGGCTAAAAGACCTGAAAAAGAGACTTCGGGTGTGCCAGTCGACTGAATCAGAATTCAGTCGACTGACACTCTGTGTTTTTCTGAATATCAGTCCTTTTCCTGGTCTTAAGTGTATTTTTGAATGTCCTAAAGCTATGATATGATAATCTTCAGTAAAAAGAAGTTTTAGGACTGTTTGATGCAATGTTGTAGGGAGAGCTTCATAATATAAACCTTTCATCCCTACAAATACAATTGTTGGTGCAAAGATAGGAGATAGCTTATAGTGATTTGCTCAACATAAGTTTTATCTATCACAACCTATGTCTTGGATTAAGGGGGAATTTTCATTCTATTTTATAACTTAATTCAAGGCATTATAAATTTCATGGACTTATTTGTCTTAAGTCCTTCTCTTTTTGATGTATGTCAAAGGGGGAGTAGGATGATTTAAGTTAGGAATTCACATTGATATATGTTGACATGTGATATTTATTTCTGAAAATATTTTAAGACCTAACTTAAATGATTGTCAAACATCAAAAAGGGGGAGATTGTTTGTGCAACAATACCCCAAGCATTTGTATGTTTTGATGTTTGGATAATCATCTAAGTTAGGCAATATTTGTGATCTAATTATGAACATGTTTAAGTGAAAGGAAAATCCAAGTAAGAAGACTTGGTAAAGGAAAAGTCCAAGTGTGATCTTGGCAAGAGAAGTCCAAGGAAAAGTCTTGGCGGCGTAAGTCCAAGCATGTAGTCTTGGCGGCGTAAAGTCCAAGCGGACCTTGGCAAAGGAAGTCCAAAGGCAAGTCTTGACAGCGTAAGTCCAAGCATGTAGTCTTGGCGGCATAAAGTCCAAGCGTACTTTGGCAAAGAGAAACCCAAGATGTGACGAAACCGAAGGAAGCTCTTGGAAGCAAGTGCAAAGGATGAACAAGTCATGGACTTGGAGGGATCCTGGAGGCGCAAGGCTTAAGGAAGAGCTAGAAGGTTGAGTCTAGGTCTAGGGAGTTAATTCAAGTATGAAATTATCTTACTTGACGAGTATCAGTCGACTGATACATCGTATCACTCGACTGATCAGGTGTTCGACTGAGTCAGGCTGAAAACTTGACTATGAGTCAACTACCTAGGGTTACCAGTCGACTGATTGCATTATCAGTCGACTGCCAAGACTGGCAGTCGACTGATCAAGTTAACATTGGGCACAAAATGGGATCTCACTCGATTGCTCGCCGTTATCATTCGACTGATCACTTCATCAGTCGACTGATGGATGGATCAGTTGATTGATGAGCCTGCTGTTGGTTAATGACGCCTGTGAAATCCCCCGAATTCAGCTGATCAGAAGCCGTTAGCAAAGACGGCAGTCGACTGATGGAGACCATCAGTCGACTGATCGTGGCCCAACGGGAAAAATAATCCTCTCTCTATAAAAAGAGGGTTTGGGGTGCTTGAGGGGGTTAGTGCTTATCTTCCAACCTTACTCTCAAGCTCCCCATGAATTTCAAAGGCTTTCTTTGTGTTAATTCCTCCTCTTCTCCTAAATTTCATTTTCATCATTGTAAGAAGAGAAGAGTGTCTTGTAAAGGAAAGCTTCTTAGTGGAATTTCTTGGGTTGATCCACCTTAAGGATCGCCATGGAGTAGAAGCTTAATATCAAAACCACGTAAATGCTTTCGTATTAGAATTTGTTGGGTTTTTCATTTAGTTCTTGTTTTTCTTCTGCTAACCCTTTTTGTAGAATTCGAAAAAGGCTATTCACCCCCTCTAGCCTTTAAAGATCTCTAACAAATGTAAAATTTGATGAAGAAGAAATCAATAATAAACAATCAAATACATTGAAAGATAATCAAAATGATCTAAACAAAATTACACATGATGAAGAAGAACAACTTAATCCTAACCAATGTGAAGAAAACTTAAAGACATCTAGAATTAATCCTAATCATTCGCTAGATCAACTTTAGGAGTTCAGACCAGATTAGCTCTAAGAAACTTAAGTCAAATCGCATTAATATCAAAAATAGAACCAAAATCAATAGAGGAGGCCTTACCAGGCACTGATTGGATTATAACTATGCAAGAAGAATTAGCACAATTCGATAGAAATGAAGTGTGGGATCTAGTACCTCCACCTGTAAATAAATCAATAATAGACACTAAATGGGTGTTTAGAAATAAATTAAACAACCAAGGAGAAATTGTTAGGAATAAAGCTAGATTAGTAGCTAAGGGGTTTAGTCAAGTAGAAGGGTTAGACTATGATGAAACTTATGCCCTAGTAGCTAGACTTGAGTCAATTAGAATGTTGCTAGCATATGCGGCACATAAAGGATTTAAATTATACCAAATGGATGTAAAATATGCATTTTTAAATGGAGTAATAAAAGAAGAAGTGTACGTAGGTCAACCTCCAAGTTTTGAAAGTTTAGAATATCCTAATCACATTTATAGATTAAAAAAGGCATTATATGGATTAAAACAAGCTCCTAGAGCCTAGTACAAAAGACTATCCTCATACTTAAGTTCTAAAGAGTTTAGACAAGGTCAAATTGATTCAACTCTGTTCATAAAAACCTTAAACAAAGATAATTTTATTGCTCAAATATACATAGATGATATAGTCTTTGGGTCAACAAATTCAAATTTTTTAAAAGAATTTATAAACCTTATGGAACAAGAATTTGAAATGAGCTTAGTAGGTGAGTTAAACTTCTTCTTAGGTATACAAATAAAACAAACAAGAGACGATAACTATATATACCAAATATCCAAGAGAATTAATTAAAAAATTTGGTTTAAAAAATGCAAAAGATATTAAAACACCTATAGCTACGAATGTTATCCTAAATGAAGACAAGGAAGGAAAGTCTATAGATCTAAAGTACTATAGGAGTGTAATAGGTAGTTTACTATACTTAACTGCAAGTAGACCATGTTGGTGCAATCGGCCCAGGTCACGATTGACCAGACTCGAGTTTGACTCGAGAGATGTTTTGATGTTTGACAAAGTAAGTTGACATTGATGTTTTACATCAATGTCTGGTGATAATTTGGGAAGATTGTTTATACAATCAACTCAGGTTATGTTAACTAGACTCGAGGGAGACTTTGATGGTTGACTAGGGTTGACCATGTGTTTATGGAAAGTCTAAGTCATGGGTACTTGGCATGGAAAGTCCAACATGGGTTGCCAAGGGAAAGTCCAAGCTTGAGTCTTGGCACTTGAGAAGTCCAAGGGGTTTGGTATTGGCGGCGTAAAGTCCAAGCGGGAGTCTTGGCGGCATAAGTCCAATGTACCTTGGCGGTGTAGACACCGTTAGCATGACATAGCCGATGGAAGCACCTAAAAGCTAGCGCGATGGATGAACAAGTCATGGATGACTTGGAGGGATCCGAGAAGCGTAAGGCTGATGGAGGTGGCTAGAAGGTTTGGGTCTAGGCTAAGGGTGGTCTAGCAAGTATGGGGGCACCATACTTGGGCTAAGACCTCATGCTTGAGGTGTGCCAGTCAACTGGTGTCATGTGGCAGTCGACTGGCATAGTCAACTAGGATTTGACTACGGGAATTGCCCTAGCAGTCGATTGCCATAGGTGGGCGATCATCGATTGAACGCAATGATCATTCTTGTGATCACCGATCGATGCTTTAGATGGGCAGAATGGAGTCTCACTCGACTGTTGGGACGAGCAGTCAAGTGATGGCTCATCGGTCGACTAATGCTCATGATCAGTCGACTGATGTCCTAGCCGTTGGATTTTTCCAGCGTGGATTACACCATTGTCTCACAGCAACAATGTGATCAGTCAACTGATCGACTTTTTCCAGCACAAGTTGAAGCTATAAAAGGAGCTCGTGATGGAGAAAAATGGATCCGGTTTTTGAGAGCTTTAGGGGTGATTTATTGCTGCAAATCAGGTCTCCAAGTGCTAATCAAATAACCAAGCATTCAAGCAATCAAAAGCAAGAGTTGTAAAGTTTTTCTTTACTTGTCTTTCATATAAATTATTGTAATTGCTTGTTTTAGTTTCTTACTATTGTAAGATTACTTGTAAGGAGTTTCTCCGCTTCCGACTTGTGTCGAGAAGGAGTGTTTATCATAGTGGTGTGTGATTGGCATCGCTAGGGTTCGTACGAACCCAATCCGTGGAGTAGGAACCTTTCAGTTCCGAACCACGTTAAATATTTGTGTTTGAGTTGTTGTTTATTTCGTTATTGCTTTCATTACTATTCCGCTGTGCGCTAACGAATTTGTAGAGACAACCACGATTGAATTCCATCTACAAACGAACACAACGCTATTCACCCCCTCTAGCGGCTTCAAATATTCTATAATTGGTATCAGAGCCCGGGGCTCTTCTACGGATTAACCGTCGGGAGCTAAAAGGCTAGAGGGAAGATGTAATTCCAAAACAAGCTTGGATGGGACATCAACACTCCACCGCCATATGATCAAGAAGACTTTTTGGCGTGGAGAACAAGAATGGAGACATTCTTTATGATGGATATAGAGGATTGGTTCATCCTCGTATAAGGCTTTGAACCTCCTCGGGATAGGAAGGGACAAGTCCTCAAGTTGAAGAAATGGACCCAAGAGCAACGACAAAAATTCAAAACCGAAGCCAAGGTAACAAAACTTTTAGAATATTCGATACCTAATGATGTTTTGTCTAGGCTAGGTGAATATCTTGATGCTAAGGAGCTATGAGACAAATTATCCAAGTTCAATGAGAAGCCCCACTTGGCACAAGTAGAAGAAGATAAGGAAGAGGATGAAGAGAGTTCATCTTCCTCACGAGCAAGTGAGGAATCGGAAGTTGAAGGGGAGTCAACTTCCGGATCGGTGGAAGAAGAAGTAGAAGACACCTCCACCTCTAGGATTGAGTGGGAGGAAAGAATTTCCACTCCGGAGCAACAAGGGAAAGCTTCGACATCTAGTCAAGATGAAGAAGCTCCAATTCCGGTCTCAATTAACCTAGGTAACTCAAACACTCTAATTTCAAATAAAATCCATATATTGTGTTTTGAGTGTAGGGAGTATGGGCACTACAAGAGCAAGTGCCCAAAGAAGGTTAAGAAGACTCCTTCGGAGCCTAAAAGTCAACATAAGTCAAAGGATGCCGGTTCCCCATCACCTAAAGACAAGGAGCACATCATTTGCTTCAGATGTTGGCAACCGGGGCATTACCGAAATCAATGTCCTAGGGGGAGCAAAAAGACCCAAGAAGGAGCATCACAAGTAGGGGGAGCTACTAAGGCAAACCCCAAGGTATATTTTCATAATGCTCATTCTTTAAATTCTAAGCAAAATAATGCTAGAATTAATTCAAATAACTTTGCTATTACTCATGAATCAAAGCATGCTAGGAATGATAACTCTAGATCTATTTCAAAGAAGGAGAAATTTGGGACTAATGTCCCTAGAAATGTCATTCCTAAGAAAGCAATTAAGAAAATCGAAAACCATTTAGGTATCAATCCCAATAAGGGTAGACATATGTCTAAGGTGAATGGTAATGCCCAAAAACCTAATCAAAAATCATTTGGGCAATTAGAATTAGAGAACCAAGCCTTAAGGTCAAGGCTTGAAAAACTAGAAAAGACCCTAAATAAGATACAAAATCAATTTCAAGGGTCTAATGGTCAAAGTCAAGGGTCAAGATCTCAAAGTTAAGATCTAGGACCCAAAAGACAAAAGTCAACCAAGGGAAATCAAGGTTTGGGTCACAAACCTAACCCTAAGGTGGCTTACCATAGTGTTCCATTTGATTATGGAACACAAATTAGGTCTAGGAAGACCAAGGTCAATAGGGAAGTCATCCCTAGAGTTAACCAAGGTTTGTTCCTAGTGGCTAGGGTTTCTAGGAAACCTAGGATGGCCATTAAGAAGGTTGCAAGGGGAGTTACCTCTATAGTCAACCTAGGTAAGACCACAATGACCAAGGCTAACAAGCCTAGGAGGGTCATTAGAAAGGTATCTAGGGAGGTTATCCCTAAGGAATACCTAATTAATTCAATGAGCTCAAATAGATTTTGTGTTCCAAAGAGCGTGATTGATTCACATTAAATGGATTAGAATGTGCCAACCACAATTGGATGGGTAGTTAACTCAACCATGGTAAAGGTGACACTTTAGGTTATTTTCAAGGTTATAGTTACCTTGGAAATACATTTGAGCTTTAATCCTAAAAGATTTTAGGATGTGCCAATATATTTTTGAAATCATGAAAATCAATAAAATTGGCACAATCTAGATTTAGAGGTCATAGTGTAACCTTGATCTTTGGCACACTTTAGGAATCAATGTATCAAGAGAAGTGTGTTTAAGATGTAGATGTAACATCAAGAGTGATACTCAAGTGTCACACACCTTGATGTCTTGCACTTACCATGCTTCATGTGTTTCACCATGTGTTTTCATGGAAGGAATGTCTAGGGTGGATTGCATCTCACAAAACAAGTCTTTTACCTAGATTGTATTTCAACACTTAGAAAGGGTGAGATGTTAGGATTTTGAAACCATTGGATGTTAATGCTTGCTAAAATGAAATAAAATATCAAAATACATTAACGAATACATGAATATAAGCATAACATCAATATGTTTGATATACAAGATTAAACATGAGAAAATGAAATAAGTTAGATAAAGAAATTAAGATTTTCTGAATTTCAGAACTTGAAATCAGATATCAGTCGACTGATATAGTTATCAGTCGACTGATAACACTATAGCACGATATCGTGAGTCAAGCAGTCGAGTGTTGCTTCCATGACTCGACTGTTTGCATATCAGTCGACTGATAGGATACATCAGTCGACTGATGGTACTATTCATCGAGGTAGAGGATCATCAGTCGAGTGCTCGCTGAATAGTCGAGTGGTGATCACATCGATCAAGCGATGAGCGACATCGATCGGTGATGTCACTATAGCTTCGATACGAGAAGGTTCGGTTGACAGTGTCGAGCCCGTGATCACGGCTCGAAACCGCTGATAAGCCACAATCAGTGGATTGATGTTGCACATCAGTCGACTGGCATCGCGATTTTATAACGCCGAACCACTAGGGTTCGGCGTCTACCTCTCGTTTCTCTCTTCTCTCCGGTCGTCACTTCTTTCTCCGACGAGTTTTTCCGACCATGCCGGTCACCTAAGTCCTAGGTTTGATAGTCACTCTCTTCCACTCATGTTTTCACTCATCTCACAACCCTAATCCACTCATTTCCAGTGGTTGTTTCCTCTTTTTCGATTAGGGTTCTGGCGTCCAGTCCTTCGACGAACTTTCTGACGGCCTTTTCAGCGATATCCGAGTATTCTCTCATCATCCCTCCAAATGGCGCCAAAGTAAAATTTTCTTACTAAAAAAAAAATTAAAAAAACCTTAATTTTTCCTTTCCATTATAATCTAATCGTGTATTGGTGCCCTTGCATTTCATGTCGTTGCATTACATTCATATAAGAGATCCCGTAGAAATGACCCACCCGAGGGTGAATCATGATTGTACCAAACCATGTTGGTTAGGTACATCGATAGGGACTTCTTTACACGTTACTGTAGTGACGTCATGGACATATTTGCATATTATCATCTTATGAAAATTGTATTATGCACACATGCCATCAATGATGATCTCCTTAAGGAGTTCTATCAGAACTTAAAGAAGGTAGATGATGGCCCTACCTACACTACTAGCATTGCAAAATGAGATTTAGAGTTCACTCCTGCGATATTGCAGGAGTTTCTTGAGTGTAAGCCATCGGATGACACCTTCATTTTCTACCCTACCTTTGATGCTCCTTTACCCGAGCCCTTTGACCATATCTCTTTGGACTCCATGCATGAGCATGTTTTTGGTCATCCTCGTCCACCAACTCAGAATTTATTTCCTATTACTGAGCTATCTGCACCTAACAATGTACTCTACAAGGTAATTGTTGGGTGTTTTCTTCCAATCGTTACTCGGGGTCTGGCTAAGATTCGGCCTCCCCATCTATTTCTACTGTACGTCATGCGTAATAGACTAGACATAAACATTGCATTGAACATGTTTCATTGCATTGTACATTTCATATCCCCTGTACAAGGAAAAGTGCATATGCCTTATGGCCACATTATCACTGCATGGTTAGAGTCAGTAGGCATCAACATTCACAGGGGATCACTGAGGGCGCTATCTGAGGTGTACGACTGCAAATCAGTTCATAACTTCTCGTTGGCAAAGCTGAAGATGGGGCATGGGCAGATGGAGTTGGCACCTCGACCTCCGCCCAGGGCACATGGAGAGCCGCCTCTGGTGCCTAGAGAGGCTGCAGAGGACTATGAGGATCCAGACGCTGTTGATGAGGAGGATCAGATGCCAGCAGATGCATTAGTAGCGGGTCCATCAGATCGGCTTGGCCAACTGGAGGCCAGATTCTAGGGCTATCAGCAGACAGTCGACTCTCGGCTGTCAGAGCTCTTAGTAGGGCAAGCATCCATGGGCGCACATCTTAGTCGGATGGAGGAGAGATACATTCAGATTGCAAAGTCCCAGAGCTGCATCGAGCAGTGGTAGCTCGATATGTATGAGATGATGCGGGCCTGGACTTTGAGCCAGCAGCCTCCTCCACCTCCACTGTCTGCAGATGACTAGATCTAGAGGATGTTAGAATTTTTGTTTTTCAGTTTTTGTAGTGAGATTGAGCATATCAAATCTC
The DNA here is from genome assembly GCA_025175895.1 of Wurfbainia villosa. Taxonomy (NCBI): domain Eukaryota; kingdom Viridiplantae; phylum Streptophyta; class Magnoliopsida; order Zingiberales; family Zingiberaceae; genus Wurfbainia; species Wurfbainia villosa. Next base: position 98,890,581 of record CM045990.1, read on the forward strand.
TATTTTGGATGTAAAAACTGAAATCTTCTTAAATTGAATGAAATTTCTGTTTGTGAAAATCATGTGTGTGATTTTGTATTTGTATTAATGTATTGGTTTATGGAAAATTGCCATATCATGACATGAAGTTTCATCTTATCATATAACATGTCATGCTATTGTTTAGGATTATTTTAGATGTCATGTTTGTTTTTAGATTATATCATATGCCATGACATCATTGGCCATGCGTTATTATTGATATCATTTATGCCATGATCATTTCATGCATTTAATTGTTTAAAATTGATTTAAGGATAATGGCATGACTTGGAGTCCCATTTATAAGGGAATCAAGTAGAGTTGCCTTAGAAAAATACATGAAACCTTAATTTCGGGAGAATAACTTCACATCTCACATCACATTGACATGTATGTGTATTTATACACCCTAGATACATGTGAGATGCTAGGATAATAAGTTAGGTTCAAGGTGCATAGGTAGTGCATCTAGATGAACTCAAACTTATTTTAATCATCACCAAGAATCATAAGAAAAGCTAATATACAAGTTATGTATATTTAGCCAATAAACCATGGTTCAAAATAGGTTTTCAAAAACATTTTAAAATCAATTTAGAAAACCTTGGTGAAGTCTATCTTTTGGTAGCCATCATCATTGTAGAAGTTGATACAAACTAGATCAAAAACTTTAAAGTTTTAATAGTTTTTGAACTTTGTACCAATATCCTATTTCAATGGTAAAAATATTTTTCCAAAATTTATCACCGATTGTATGTGTGATAAGTAATATACGTATCAAATTTCGTAATTTTTTGATTTACGTAGAATTACTTATGAATTTCCAAATGTCGAGTCTGATATATGAAAATTAGGTTTTCAGTTATCGATCATTGCCCTCTATGTGATCAGTGATGGTCGACTTAGACTTCATTGTATGATATCACTCATTGTTGCCGTGCGGTCGGTGATGGGCACATCAGTCGGTAGTAGTAACAGTCATTATCGATAGTGATTCGAAAACTAGGTGTGTTTAGCCCGGTTTCAGCTACGGTTAAGGTCCCTAATCACTTCTAACCCTAGGATATGCTTTGGGAAGCATTATAAAGGGTGAAAATCCATTGGATATGGATTTGGAGAGGTGTTTAGAGTTTTGTATCAAATTTAAGGTATTGGAAAGTTCAATGTTGAATTTCTAACCTTATCTTTGATGGTTTAGAGTTCCTATTGGCTTAGGGACTTCCCAAAGACATTGTTGGTGCAATGGTTAAGGGGGAGCAAGCCTTTAGGGGGAGGTATCCATCATGGGAGGATGGATGATATTTTTCCTCATAAGGAGGAAAATGAAATTTTGAGAGACTCAAATTTGAAAATTGGGAGAGCATATACGATTACCTCTCTTGAGTGATATGAGACTTATCACTAGGAAGATTGTAGGCATCCTGGGTATTTTTGGACCAAAGGGGGAGATTGTAAGATCTCATTGAGACATGAGACATTGACCTCCTTGGAGAGTTAACCTTTTCGATGTATGTCAAAAAGGGGGAGAACATTAAATTACCAATTTGGAAAATTGGTAAGGGAATTTGAGTTAGGGGCCTAACTCAAGGTTTGTTTTGTCAAACATCAAAAAGGGGGAGATTGTTGGTGAAATCGGCCCAGGTCACGATTGACCAGACTCGAGTTTGACTCGAGAGATGTTTTGATGTTTGATAAAGTAAGTTGACATTTATGTTTTACATCAATGTCTGGTGATAATTTGGGAAGATTGTTTATACAATCAACTCGGGTTATGTTAACTGGACTCGAGGGAGATTTTGATGGTTGACTAGGGTTGACCATGTGTTTATGGAAAGTCCAGATCATGGGTACTTGGCATGGAAAGTCCAACATGGGTTGCCAAGGGAAAGTCCAATCTTGAGTCTTGGAACTTGAGAAGTCCAAGGGGTTTGGTATTGGCGGCGTAAAGTCCAAGCGGGAGTCTTGGCGGCGTAAGTCCAATGTGCTTTGGCGGTGTTGACACCGTTAGCATGACATAGCCGATGGAAGCACCTGAAGGCTAGCGCGATGGATGAACAAGTCATGGATGACTTGGAGGGATCCGAGAAGCGTAAGGCTGATAGAGGTGGCTAGAAGGTTTGGGTCTAGGCTAAGGGTGGTCTAGCAAGTATGGGGGCACCATACTTGGGCTAAGACCTCATGCTTGAGGTGTGCCAGTCGACTGGTGCCATGTGACAGTCGACTGGCGTAGTCAACTAGGGTTTGACTATGGGAAGTGCCCTAGCGATCATTGCCATAGGTGGGCGTGATCGATTAACAGCGATCAATGATCCGATTGGTGATGCTCGGATTTTGGGGCACAGAATGAATTCTCACTCGACCGCTGGGATGAGCAGTCGAGTGATGGCTCATCAGTAGACTGATGCTCATGATCAGTCGACTGATGTCCTAGCCTTTGGATTTTTCCAGCGTGGATTACACCGTTGTCTCACAGCAACAATGTGATTAGTCGACTGAGGGACCCGAGTAGTCGACTGATCGACTTTTTCTAGCACAGGTTAAAGCTATAAAAGGAGCTCGTGATGGAGAAAAATGGATCCGATTTTTGAGAGCTTTAGGGGCGATTTGTTGCTGCAAATCAGGTCTCCAAGTTCTAATCAAATAACCAAGCATTCAAGCAATCAAAAGCAAGAGTTGTAAAGTTTTTCTTTACTTGTCTTTCATATAAATTATTGTAATTTCTTGTTTTAGTTTCTTACTGTTGTAAGATTACTTGTAAGGGGTTTCTCCGCCTCCGACTTGTGTCGAGAAGGAGTGTTTATCATAGTGGTGTGTGATTGGCATCGCTAGGGTTCGTACGAACCCAATCCGTGGAATAGGAACCTTTCGGTTCTGAACCACGTTAAATATTTGTGTTTGCGTTGTTGTTTATTTCGTTATTGCTTTCATTACTATTCCACTGCGCACTAACAAAATTTTAGAGACAACCATGATCAAATTCCATCTACAAACGAACGCAACGCTATTCACCCCCCCCTCTAGCGTCTTCAAATATCCTACAGACCAGACATATTATTTGCAGTAAGTATGTGTGCTAGATATCAAACTTGTGCTAAGGAGTCACATTTAACACATGTTAAAAGAATACTAAGGTACATGAAAGGAACAATTAATGTAGGTATGTGGTACCTAAGATCTAGTAATTTTGAGTTAATAGGATACTCTGACTCAGACTATGCAGGGTGTAAACTAGATAGGAAAAGTACTAGTGGGGGATGTCAACTCTTAGGATCATGCTTAGTAAGTTGGTTCAGTAGGAAGTAACATTGTGTTGCACTCTTTACAACTGAAGCAGAATACATAGCATTAGGTGAATGTGTTGCACAACTATTATGGATGATGCACACACTTAAGGACTTTGAACTAGATTACAAAAAAGTAAAGACTTTAGTTGATAACATAAGTTCAATAAATTTAACTAAAAATCCAATTCATCACTCACTTACGAAACACATTGATGTTAAACATCATTTTGTAAGGGATCATGTGGCAAGAGGTCATATTGAACTCAACTATGTTGAGTCCAAATCAAACATTGCAGACATATTCACTAAACCACTTCCGGAAGCAAAATTTAGTATGCTTCGAAGACACTTAGGATTATGCTTGGTAGATTAGGAATTTTTTCATGCTTATCATTTTGAATTATTTTGAAAAGTAATATTATATTTTTTAAGAAAATTAAAAATTAATATAGATTAGGTCAATCTAGACTTCATGATCCTATAGATCTAGGTAGCGTTCGCATCTCACAAACACCTAAGTTTACCTATTTGTGTATTGAGCCACGAAGATGAGCGTGAGATGTTAGGACTGCACCCCTGGTTCCAGATGTAGATCTAGTGCATCGACATGAACCAAAATGGGGTTTACAAGAGCAAATCGATCACTTCGGTGACTAACTCTAATGCAAAGCTTGATGAATAATTCTATATCATTTGAGCTAGTAAAGAGTTGGATATTTACTTTAAGGATAATTTTTAGATGTATATTTTCAAAAGTTATATATAATAATAAGGAATTCATGCTTGGACTTCTTACCTATCACTTTTGCATCAGAGTTTTGAAAATCTTTGAAAATTTTGAAAATTTTTAAATTATTCAGGAGGAGTTTTGAAAAAATTTGAAAATTTTGAAAACTTTTTGAAAACTTTTGAATTATTCAGGGGGAGTTCTGAAAAACTTTAAAAAAATCGAAAACTTTTAAATTTTTCAAGGGGAGTTTTGAAAAACATTGAAATTTTTTGAAAATTTTTGAGAAACTTCAAACCTAACCCTTATTTTGATGTATACAAAAGGGGGAGAGAAGAGATATAGTTTTAAAAAGAAATATAAAGTTAAGAGGATGCAAAATCTGAGAAGGACCTATGCATTTCATACATGGTTAAATATATGCATGACAAAAGTTGTTAGTTCATTTCTTATAAATGTCAAAATATGAAGATTGACATTTGATTCTCCTAACTTTAACTAGCGTGTTGTCATACATAAAAAAGGGGGAGATTGTTGATGCAGTGAGCATCACTCCTTAGTTTTGATGTATGAACCACAGTTAAGAGTTAGGATTCACTTGTGAACTAATATAACTGTTAAGTGTGCAAGCTTAACAGGATGTCCTAGTAGGTCGTGTTGACCGGATACTTGGCACGCATCTTGACAGATCAGGAGGACCGGATGGCAGGCATGAAGTCCAGACGGGTCGCGTGGATCAGACATTTGGCATGAAGACCAGTTGGGTCAGAAGATCGAAAAATCTGTAAAAAGTTCAACTGGGTCAGGCAGACCGGACAGCTGGTGGAAGCCCTAGTGGGTCAGATCAGATGTCAAGAATGGTAAGTCCAACAAGTAGCCGACAGGTAAGCCTCGAGTGAATAGGTAAGGCCAAATCCTCTTTAGGGGGACAAAGCTAGGCGTTGGTCCGACGAAAAGTCCACGTGGGACTTAGTAGTCGAGATCGAGCAGTATTACTACTACGATCGTAATTCATATATCTTGTGCTAATCTTGTTTTGTAGGGTCCAATCGACTGAATGAATTTGAGTTGACTGAAGTCCAGTCATCTAGAGATGTATCAGTCGACTCGAAACCTATTTGGCAGGATCAACTTGTGATCAAATGAAGATCGTGCGATGCAGATAGAATGGGCTTGAGTCGACTGAAGAGGGAAATTTCCTGATGCGGAGCCGAATGACGTGGAGTCGATTGAAGAGGATTCAGTCGACTGGAAGACCATGAATTTCATATCGATGGGCTGATGTAGAGTCGACTGGAAGGCATTCCAATCGACTGGAAGGCATTCCAGTCGACTGGAAAAGATTTATAAAATATGTGCTTGACCAGATCCGAAATATCAATCGCATATACGTCGAAGTGCTGCCAAAATACTTGCTCGTCCACTATACTTTGATTCCACGACAAGACGATCCTCCGACACTCTGTGACTACCTCTACGATTATCAAGTGTCAGTATTAAGTTTTGTAATCTCTTTACTTTATTGTTTCTCTTGTATACTTAATTCTTCGAGTGGGTGGTTTGTCACCTAACTCTATTATTTGTAAAATCCAAAACCCTCCGAAGTGGAGAGTTCTCGAATCGGAGGGTATTTAGTGAATTGCCCACTGAGGTAGCTTGCAGGAGAGCTATGGGCCTTGGAGTAGCAACCTAGTTAGGGTTGTGAACCAAGTAATCTGCCTGTGTTGATAATTTTCTTTAGATTCTGCTGCGTACTTTTATTAAAATAGAAAATTAGTCTAAATTGTTAACCACCTAGATTCACCCCCCTCTCTTGACTTACTCGATCCTACATGTGCTTTGTGTTTCTCCTCTCTTATTTATGGAGACTCTTCAATTCTAGGACTAGGGAGTAGTTTGTGTTGAGTTAGAACATGTTGGTTAAAATATCTTTTCGTTCTTGAATTTATATTTGCAATTGGCATTTGGTTTAGAGTTATAACTATTGTTTTGGTTTTCTATCTACTGTGCTAGCCGATACGAGGAGTGACAACCCTCGTATCTAAGATTTAGGAGAATTAAGGAGGAACCTAGGGGTTGGTCTCATCTCCCGTGACTGTGGGTAGAAGGATGCGATAGAGTAGGAAATGCGCCCCATTTTTGACTCGTCGCAGGGATCGATTCGGCATCCTCATACCGACTATTTCGTCTTAAGTCCAGGGGTCGACCTGGTAATGATAGAGGTAGCTTCCAATAGATGTGAATGCTCATTGGGGGAGTGTATGATGTCCTTTCCACAAAATTGTAGCTAGAAACCTAGACAAAACCCAATTGACAATGTGTTCTGCGACACACAAACGAAACTAAAATTTTAGAATCCCTCTAAAGACTCGCAACTAGTTTCTTTCTTCTTCCATGTGACACCGGATTGAGTTAGGACCGCCGTCAACCCTCGCAATCACAACCCTTAGAACTGAATTCCGAACAATAAACTCCACTTACCAAATCGATACTCGAATCTCAGTCCCTATGGGATCGATAATCTTTTTATTACTTGACGACATCCATGCACTTGCAGACGTTGAGCGCGATTGCACACTTCGAGTCCTCGACGGCCTCCGTTGCAAGATTTGAGGTCACGTTCGCGTGCATCAGCAAGCTCGAGGGAAGAAGATGGATCTTCAAGAAAAGTTGGGGTGGGATATCAACACGCTGGTTCCATATGCGCTCTATGGACAAGAATGCTTCAATTAATGGAAGGAAAGGATTGAAGATTTTATTATGATGAGGGACTTCAAAGATTAGTCCCATTGATGGAAGGATTTGAATATACAAAAGGGCCAAAGGGAGGATTCCTCAAAATGAAGAAGTGGACCAGAGAACAAATCCAAGAGTTTGAGAAAAACAAGAAGGTAATAAAATTTTTTGGTTGATTTGATTCCTAATGATATCTTGTATAGATTAGGTGAATACAAGGATGCCAAGGAGCTTTGGAGTGAATTGGTGGAATATCATGAAGAACCCTCAACGGGTCAAGAAATAGAGGAGCCCAAGGAATGCCCATCAGCTCAATTGGAAGAGGCCGAAGAAACAAGCTCATCCTTAAAAGAAAGTGAGGAGTCGGAAGTTGAGAAGGAGTCAACTTCCGGATCGGTAGAAGAGGAAGAAGTAGAGGAAGCCTCCACCTCTAGGATTAAGGGGGAGGAGACTAGGTCATCTTCAATACCGGAGACAACTCAAGAGGAACCATCTACTTCCGGTCGGGAAAATAAAGAAGTCTAAAATTACACCACCATTGACCTAGGTAACTCAGGCACATTAATTCAAAATAAAAATTATATTATGTGTTTTGAGTGTAGGGAATATTAGCACTATAATGTTAGTGAAAGCCCTAGAGCCAATCATATGATGATTGTTGTATGGACTTTATTGTATCATATTCCTATTTATAAAGGCATGGTTATTATATTTACTTGTATTGGTGCCAAATAACTAAATATAATAATGTCCTTGAGTAGTAGGTTCTTATCTATATCAATCGATTGGTTGAATCGATAATGAGATGATATAGAGAACACTACTCTTAATCATTCCTGGTCGAGTATTAACATTCAGGGACAATGTTAATGCGTAGAGACTAGCATGTAGGTCAACAAGATGACTTGATCTCACAAGTCATGGATATGAGATATCAAGTTGACACATGGGTATGCATTGGAGAATGTATATTGAATGACCCGCCATGAGAAAGTATCATGGATCGTTATATGAGTGTCATATACTTTCTCATGTGGCTATTAGTATGACTATTAGTCCTTAGACCTGAAGTCACCATGGTTCCCTACATAAGGAGTTGTATACTTTGGCTTCGTCAAACGTCACCCGTAAATGGGTGGACTATAAAGGCGATTACTGGGTATGTAACAAATTATGCGGAGGGATGTGAGTGATGTAGATGGGATCTATCCCTCCTATATGACGGGGGTGACATCGATATTCTTGATAGAGTGAGACCACGAAGTGCATGGCCATGCCCAAATGAGTCAATATGAGATATTGAGCTCATTTGATTAGAGTGAGTCTACTTGGAGTTCAAGATTTAGATTGTACCGAGGATGACACGGTCTATGCCTCGATTGGTCAATCTAGATGTCAAGGATAGAGGGACATTGTCACATATTGTGAGAGTCACAATTAGTAGTCACAAAGGTGATGTTGGAGCTAAACATTCTTGTAACTTGGGTAGCAATGATGTGTTGCTAGATACCGCTCATTGCTTATGTTCCTAAATCGGTTTAGGGACATTGCCAACGTTACAAGAACCTATAGGGTCACACACATGAGAGCAATTAGATGGAGATTAGGTTCATATGATGAACCATGAGGATTAGGTTCATGGGATGAACCAAATTGGATTAAGAGTAATCCAAATTAGACTAATTGAGTTAGACTCAAGTTGATTCAAGTGTTGAATGAGTCTAATTGAGATTTGATTCATCAAATCAATTTAAATTAATGAATAGAGATTCATTATATTAAATTGACTTGAGTCAAGTGGTTAGATTTGATCAACCATGGGAGATTAGAGGTCAAGTTTGACTTGACTTGAGAGGGAAGATGACAGGTCAAGTTTGACTTGACCAAATGCCATGTCATGATGATGACTAGGCATGGTCGGCCAATGATGATGCTCCACATCATCATTGACTTGATCAGTGGTGCCACATCATGAGGAGACCAAGGGTCATGGGAGTTACATGCATGCATGTAACTCCCCCTCCATAAGTGGCCGCCACTTTAGGGGTTATGTGGTGAAAATTCATTTTGGTGAGTAATCACTCATTACTTCATCTTCTTCCTTGGAATTTTCCTCTCAAGCTCTCCCTCTCCTTCCTCTCTTTGGCCGAACCAACCAGGAGTGCTAGCACACTCAAGGTTGAGTTTTCTTCCACCTATTGCTTGTGTGGATACCATAGAAGAGTGTGCACTTGACACTCTCGAGTTCAGCGGACTTTGGATGGCGGGATTTGCGAAGACATCGCATCAAGGGTAACATCCTTATCTCTTAGTTCTAAGGTAGATCTAGAGGATTTTTGTAAGCACATACATGTAATTAGTTTTAATACTTCTTACGCACGGATCCGTGGCGGGACTTAGGGGTTTCCCTTGTAAAAAGCGGTTTTGCGGCGGAAAAACCAAGTATCGAGCCACGTCGAAGCATGTATGTGTTCGTTTTGTATTTTATATTAGATATAAAAATTACATATTTTTATGTTTCTGTAAATTTCCTAATTTTATAGAATTTTTGGGTATTTTTCTCGTAGAGTCGAAACAACGAGTGTTGGGACACTCGTAGGCTTCAACTGTCGAGAAAAACTCTCCGAATCGGCGAGTTCTCGCTTTAGGTTTTTGGGACAGCGACTTAAGTCGCTGTAAGATCATTGTAGGGACACTCGCGAAGTTTATTTTGCAGTAGGGCGCTGCCCTATCCCGAAGGGGCCATGTCCTTGATCGCGCTGGAAACCGCTTAGCGGGACCGTTCGGAGAGATGACTCATAAATTGAAATAAATTAGGAAAAATTATAGAAATTGTCTGAAAAAAAATATAAATAAGAATTATGTATAATTCAGTGATTGTCATGGCCCAATGACCCCAATTTGATTGGATTATGTGTTGTAATTCATAATACGGTCTGCGTGCCGTTTTGTAGTTGTGCGTGTTGTATAGTGTATGCGACCTGCACGTCGTACCTCTTCTTTTAATATTCTAGTTGTAATTAGTTTTTTTTAGACTCGAATGTAACTCGAGTTTCATATTTGTAATGTACAAAAATGGAGCGGTGGAAAGTCCACTTGAAGACGAGCTTACGAGAAGGGTGACGACGACACATGGCGGTCAAAGGAAGCGCTTGGAGAAGCCTCTAGCCTTAGGTTGACCGTCCGATCTTCTCATTGGCTTGAGAAGATCGTAGTAGGGCCATGACTATATCACATTTAATTATATATATATATATGTTGATATATATATATTTAATTGATTTATGCTTGTATGTATGTGATGCATGCTAGTGAAAAAAAAATGCTTGTATGTATATGATGCATGCTAGGTTAATTTTCTTGTATGTATATGATGCATGCTAGAATAATGAATGTATGTATATGATGCATGCTAATATAGGATAATAAAGACCTAAATGCGTATAAGATACACATTACGATTAGATTAGATCATAATCGAATCAACTCGAAAATGCCTACCGAGCCTTGATACCCATCACTACCTCGATCATTTGTTGTTGTTGAATCTGCAGCGAGCAGCGCATATTATCTTGGTAGTGCGGAGGGACAATCTTGGTCCCGCCTATCACGACTCGGGTAAGAGTAAGCTCAATTAGATTGAGCAAAACTAGTTAACTCAATTGGATCGAGTAGAACTATAGGCATATTCCAATCGTTGGAAAGATAGGTTAAGATCGCATTTACACTAAATCTTGGGCGATTTATCCAAAGCTAACTCAAGGTCTTTTGTAAATGTGGGTCTTAATCCTATAAACAAGAGTTGCATAGAGATGTAATCGGTAATGTGTTACCCACGATCGTACTAAGTCTTGGCGATTTATTTAAAGCTAACTCTAGTCTTAGTTTGATTTGGATCTTGTCCCGCAAGAATTATATCTAGTTTGTATGAATCTAGTAAATGTGGTTTGACCACATCCATAACTCGATTCTACAAAATTCCTATAATTCAGTGGGAGCATCATTTGATTAAAGGCCTAATTAAATGATAAAAGGAATATGATATTAATTCTCTGCATTGTATGTTGTAGATTACTATGTCGAAAACACGAACACTCTCTCTGCGATCTCGTCCTTGAGAAGGACAAGCTCAATGGAGCAAATTTCTGGGTGATGCGGGAACACGAGAATTGTTCTCACCCAAGAAAGGAAGTTGCGTCTGGGCGGCCCATTCGGAGGCACCTCACTGCCCTTTGCCTCGCGGTGACAAAGATGCTTACAAGAAGCATCAGATGATGCATTAGATGTGTCATGTCTAATGCTCGCGACCATGAACTCGAGCTTGAAGCAACATGAGTTCATGAATGCTTATGATATGGTTGGACATCTTCGTCAACTATATCAAGGACAAACTAGGCATGAGAGATATGAAGTCTCTAAAGGCATTGTTTGGGTCCAAAATGCAAGAAGGACTCCGTAGGTCCATATGTACTCAAGATGATTGGAGTGCGTAGAAAACCTACAAAGGGGATTCCCACTTGGCCAGAGGCGGCCGACCTAATCTTGCAATCTTTGCCAAGAGCCTTGATCAATTTGTCATGAATTATAACATGAATGAAATTGATAAGCCATTACTGAAATGCTCGGCATGTTGAGAAGCTATTGAGCTTAACCTTAAGAAGGGAAAAATCGACACCATTTTGATGGTGCAAGAAGAAAGGCAAGGGCAAGCCTAAAGGTAAGGGAAAGTCCCAAGCCAAGGGCAAAGGCAAAGAACTTAAACCCAAAGGAGGGGTAGCCAAGGAAGGGCTTGCTTCTTCCTGCAAGGAAGAGGACATTGAAGGCGTAGCGCAAGGCATACTGAAGATCTTAAGAAGAAGAAGTGAGACTTCTACTTGGTATAAATGTTATAGAAGTCAATCTATCTATTTCTTCATCATGGGTATTAGATCTGGATGTGCATCTCACATTTGTACCAATGTGCGAGAAATAGCAGGCATTGACAAAGGCGAGGTGGACCTACGAGTAGGCAATGGAGCAAGGGTTCTTCTTTGTTCTTTGTAGGAACTTATGATCTATCTCGCCCTCTGGGCTTGTACTAGAATTAGATGAATGTTGTTATGTACCTTTAACTAAGAACATCATTTGATTTCTTGTTTGGACAAGAAAGGATTTTCATTTATAATAAAGAACAAATGTTGTTCAGTTTATTTAAATGATATGTTCTATTGTAGTGCACCTCTAATGAACGGACTCTACTTTCTAGACTTAGAGAGCCCTATCTATAACATAAGTACCAAGAGGTTCAAGTCAAATGAGTTGAACCAAACCTATCTCTGGCATTGTCGCTTAGGTCATATAAATGAGAGTAAACATCTCAGCTCCATAAGGATGGGCTGCTAGACTCATTTGATTTTGAATCATATGAGACATGCGAGTCTTGCCTTTTAGGCAAGATGACCAAGACTCCCTTTAGTGGACACAGCGAAAGAGCAACAGATTTGTTAGGACTTATACATAGTGATGTATGTGGACCTTTCAATGTTGCTGCTAGAGGTGGTTACAGGTACTTCATTACATTTACTGATGACTTCAGTAGATATGGTTATGTGTATCTTATGACACATAAATCAGAATCCTTTGAAAAGTTCAAAGAATTCAAGAATGAAGTACAAAACCAGCTTGGCAAGAGTATTAAGATACTTCGATCAGATCGAGGTGGTGAATACCTTAGCCATGAGTTTCGTGACTATCTAGCTGAGTGTGGGATTCTATCCCAACTCACTCCTCTTGGAACACCACAGTGGAATGGTGTATCCGAAAGGAGGAATCGTACCCTATTGGATATGGTACGATCTATGATGAGTCACACAGATCTTCCTATATCCTTTTGGGGATATGCTCTAGGACACATGACCTTTACCCTTAGCAGTGTACCATCAAGGTGTGGTAAAGACACCATATCACGATATGGGCGGGAAAAATCCCAAGATGTCTTTTATGAGGATTTGGGGTTGTGAGGCTTACGTTCGACGTCAAGTCTCAGACAAACTGGGACCCAAATCCGATAGGTGCTATTTTGTTGGATATCCCAAGTCTACAAAGGGATATTACTTCTACATTCCCAGTCAGCACAAAGTGTTTATGGCAAAGACTGGGGTTTTTCTAGAAAGGGATTTTGTTTCTAGAAAAACTAGTGGGAGTACCTTCGATCTTGAAGAAATTCAAGATAAGGACCATAGCACTGAGGCCTTGATGGAGGTTGAACAGGAACCACAAAGTGTTGTGGGTGATGAGGTTGTTGCACAAAGAGTTGTGGAACAACCACATTCAAGTAGACCTACCTCTTCGCAGTCGATAGAGTGCGTCGTCGGCTGAGAGATACTCATTTCTCTTATCGACCATGATGACGTTATGCTCATTGAGAATGAGCCTACCTCCTATCGAGGAAGCAGTGTGATGAGCCAGTTCAGAAATGGCTAGAGGCCATGAGATCAGAGATGGAATCCATGTACACCAACCAAGTATGGACTTTGGTTGATCCACGAAGGGTCAAACCCATTGGGTGTAAGTGGGTCTTTAGGAGAAAGGCGACATGGATGGACTTACGCATACCTATAAGGGCGATTGGTGGCTAAAGGTTTCAAGCAAATTCATGGTATTGACTATGATGAAACCTTTTCTCCGGCGATGTTTAAGTCCATTCGGATCTTGCTTGCTATTGCATACCACGATTATGAGATCTGGCGGATGGATGTCAAAATCGCATTTACGAATGGAAACTTACTCGAGGATGTGTACATGACACAACTGAGGGTTTTGTAGATCCACAAAGATACATCTTGGGAAGGTATACAAGTACAAAGGTCCATTTATGGGCTAAAGCAAGCTTCTCGGTGGAATCTTCGATTCGATGATGCGATCAAGCAGTTTGGTTTCATCAAGAATGAAGATGAACCCTGTGTCTACAAGAGGGTTAATGGGAACAGTTGTGTTCCTTGTATTGTATGTGGATGACATACTACTCATTGGGAATGACATCCCTTCGCTACAGTCTGTGAAGACTTGGCTGGGGACGTGCTTCTCAATGAAGGACTTAGGTGAAGCAGCCTGTATTCTAGGCATCAAGATCTATAGAGATAGATCTAAGAGATTGCTTGGCCTAAGTCAGTACATACATTGACACGGTATTACTACGGTTTGCCATGCGAGAATTCCAAGAAGGGACTTCTGCCGATGTCACATGGTGTGAGTCTTTCGAAGACTCAAAGTCCCTCTTCTAGAGAAGAGAGAGACATGGATAAGATCCCTTACGCGTCTGCTATAGGATCTATCATGTACGTCATGCTGTGTACTCGTCCAGATGTCTCGTATGCTTTGAGCATGACGAGTAGATACCAGTCATATCCAGGTGAGCATCACTGGATAGCAGTCAAGAATATTCTTAAGTACTTGAGAAGGACTAAAGAATATTTCTTGATATTTGGAGGCGATGAGGCGCTAGGCGTAAAGGGTTACTGATGCCACTTCCAAACCCATCGGGATGATTATAGATCGCGATCGGGGTTCGTGTTTTGCTTGAATAGGTAGCAACGTGAGCCGGAAGAGTTCCAAGCAGACACGCTTATTGATTCTACAACAGAGGCCGAATATATCGGGTACTTCCATCTCATTCGTGAGATTGTCGATCGAGGAGATGTGAAGATTTCAGTACCCCACGAGGCTAACATCACAGATCCCTTGACCAAGGCTTTGGTACGAAAAAGCATGATGGTCACTAGGTCATTGGGTATTAGATACTACGGTGATTGGCACTAGTGCTAGTGGGAGATTGTTAGTGAAAGCCCTAGAGCCAATCATATGATGATTGTTGTATGGACTTTATTGTATCATATTCCTATTTATAAAGGCATGGTTATTATATTTACTTGTATTGGTGCCAAATAACTAAATATAATAATGTCCTTGAGTAGTAGGTTCTTATCTATATCAATCGATTGGTTGAATCGATAATGAGATGATATAGAGAACACTACTCTTAATCATTCCTAATTAAGTATTAACATTCGGGGACAATGTTAATGCGTAGAGACTAACATGTAGGTCAACAAGATGACTTGATCTCACAAGTCATGGATATGAGATATCAAGTTGACACATGGGTATGCATTGGAGAATGTATACTGAATGACCCGCCATGAGAAAGTATCATGGATCGTTATATGAGTGTCATATACTTTCTCATGTGACTATTAGTATGACTATTAGTCCTTCGACCTGAAGTCACCATAGTTCCCTACATAAGGAGTTGTATACTTTGGCTTCGTCAAACGTCACCCGTAAATGGGTGGACTATAAAGGCGATTACTGGGTATGTAACAAATTATGCGGAGGATGTGAGTGATGTAGATGGGATCTATCCCTCCTATATGACGAGAGTGACATCGATATTCTTGATAGAGTGAGACCACGAAGTGCATGGCCATGCCCAAATGAGTCAATATGAGATATTGAGCTCATTTGATTAGAGTGAGTCTACTTGGCGTTCAAGATATAGATTGTACAGAGGATGACACGGTCTATGCCTTAATTGGTCAATCTAGATGTCAAAGATAGAGAGACATTGTCATATATTGTGAGAGTCACAATTAGTAGTCACAAAGGTGATGTTGGAGCTCAACATTCTTGTAACTTGGGTAGCAATGATGTGTTGCTAGATACCGCTCATTGCTTATGTTCCTAAATCGGTTTAGGGACATTGCCAAGCGTTACAAGAACCTATAAGTCACACACATGAGAGCAATTAGATGGAGATTAGGTTCATATGATGAACCATGAGGATTAGGTTCATGGGATGAACCAAATTGGATTAAGAGTAATCCAAATTAGACTAATTGAGTTAGACTCAAGTTGATTCAAGTGTTGAATGAGTCTAATTGAGATTTGATTCATCAAATCAATTTAAATTAATGAATAGAGATTCATTATATTAAATTGACTTGAGTCAAGTGGTTAGATTTGATCAACCATGGGAGATTAGAGGTCAAGTTTGACTTGACTTGAGAGGGAAGATGAAGGTCAAGTTTGACTTGACCAAATGCCATGTCATGATGATGACTAGGCATGGCGGCCAATGATGATGCTCCACATCATCATTGACTTGAGTCAATTAGTGCCACATCATGAGGAGACCAAGGGTCATGGGAGTTACATGCATGCATGTAACTCCCCCTCCATGAAGTGGCCGGCCACCATTTTGGGGGTTATGTGAGTGAAAATTCATTTGGTGAGTAATCACTCATTACTTCATCTTCTTCCTTGGGAATTTTCCTCTCAAGCTCTCCCTCTCCTTCCTCTCTTTGGCCGAACCAACCAAGGAGTGCTAGCACACTCAAGGTTGAGTTTTCTTCCACCTATTGCTTGTGTGGATACCATAGAAGAGTGTGCACTTGACACTCTCGAGTTCCGGCGGACTTTGGACGAGCGGGATTTGCGAAGGGCATCGCATCAAGGGTAACATCCTTATCTCTTAGTTCTAAGGTAGATCTAGAGGATTTTGTAAGCACATACATGTAATTAGTTTTAATACTTCTTCGCACGGATCCGTGGCCGGGACTTCCGGGGTTTCCGCAACGCAAAAAGCGGTTTTTGCGGCCCGGAAAAGCCCAACAGATAAGAGAAAGTTCCCTAAGAAGGTTAAGAAGGCTCCACCGGTGCCAAAGGTCAAGGAGACCGGAGCCCCAACCATTAAGAGCAAGGAGCACATGGTGTGCTTCAAGAGCCACCAAAGAGGGCACTATAGAAGCCAATGCCTTAGGGGAACCCTAGCAAAGGTGTAGAAGGAGCATCACATATAGGGGGAGCTTCTAAACCAAACCCTAAGGTATATTTCAATAATGCACCTTCAAATTTTAATGTCAAAAAGCATGCTTTTAATTAACTTGCTATTTATCATAAAGAGCATGCTAGAAATAGGCTTTATTTCTTAGGGGCTAAACATGTTGATTTTAGGTCTAAGGACAAGTCTAGAAATAATAACTCTAGACCTATTTTAACCAAGGAGAAATTTGGGACTAATGTCCCTAAAGCAATCCTACCTAAGGAAAGCATTAGGAAGATAGAGGGACATCTAGGCTTTACCTCCAAGAATTCTAGGCATATGCCTAGATGAAATGGTAATGACCAAGGACTAAATCAAAATTTAAAAATTGGGCAATTAGAATTGGAGAACCAAGCCTTGAGGTCAAGGCTTGAGAAATTAGAAAAGACCCTTAGAAATATGCAAAATCAACCTCTAGGGTCTAGAAGTCAAAGTCAAGGGTGTAAGAGACAAGAACCATCTAGGAGGCAAGGTTTGGGTCACAAGCCTATGTCTAAGAAGGTAATGCTTACTTATCACAATGTTCCATTTGATTATGGAACTAAATCTAGGTCTAGAAAAATCAAGGTCACAAGGGAAGTCATCCCTAGAGTTGACCATGGAGTGTGCCTAATGGCTAAGGTTTTGAAGAAACCTAGGGAAGCCACTAAGAAGGTTACAAGGGGAGTCACCCCTAGAGTTAACCTACTCAAGACTACAATGACCAAGGCCTCTAAGCCTAGGAGGGTCATTAGGAAGGTATCTAGGGAAGTTATCCCTAAGAAATACCTAGTTAACCCAAGGAGCTCCAATAGGTATTGGGTTCCTGGGAGTGTGATCGATTCACGCTAAATGGGTTAGGATGTGCCAACCTTAAATGGATAGGTAGTTAACCTAACCTTGGTAAAGGTGGCACTTTAGGTCATTTTCAAGGTTATGGGTACCTTGGAAATAAGTTTGATCATAATCCTAAAAGATTTTAGGATGTGCCAATATCATTAAAGAAGTTTGATAAATTGATCAAATTGGCACAAACTAGGTTTAGAGGTCATAGAGTGCCATTTTGGGTTTTTGGCACACTTCGGCGATAATTGATTATATGGCAAAATGATCTTAATTTTAACAAATGAAAACTAATATTAAAATTTAGGTATTATATACCTTTATATTTTATTTGTCATGCCTTGATTGCCATAAACATGTCATGACATCATATTTCATCTTTATTATATAAAATGTCAAGATTAATTTCTAGGGTTTAGTTTTGTGTCATGTATGTTTAGTTTTAATTTATATGTCTTGACCTCATGATTTTTGGGACATGGTTATTTGTGCTATCATTATATGCCTTGATCATATATCATGCATTTAAGTTAATGAAAATTGATTTAAGGACAATTGGCATGACTTGAAGTCCCATGTATAAGGGAATCAAGTAGTGTTGCCTTAGAAAGAGGCATGAGACCTTAGTTTAGGATAACCAAAACCCACATCTCATATCAAATTGACATGTATGTGTTTTTATACACCCTAGACACATGTGAGATGCTAGGAAATGAGTTAAGTTCAAGGTGCATAAATTTTGCATCTAAATAAACTCAAACTCATCTTAAACCATGGGTGGATCATGGGGAAAGCTAATGTGCAAGTTATTTGAATTGAGCCCATTGATCATGATCCAATATAGGTTTTCAAAAACACTTTAAAATTATTTTAGAAAACCTTGGTATAGTCTATCTTTTGATAGAAGTCACCATTGAGATAGTTGATACAAAGTAGGGCCAAAACATTGAACTTTTCAATGGTTTTGAACTTTGTGTTAATCTCATTATTTTATGGATATTTTATTTTTCAAATATTTTTCACCTATAATATTTGACATAAGTATTATACATATGAATTTTCGTGATTTTTCGTATTATGTATAATTACTTATGAATTTTTGAAATTCAGATTCTGATTATTAAAATTCTGCATTTGTAGAAATCAGTCGACTGCCGCTTATGGCAGTCGACTGGTGTCAAGGGCAGTCGACTGCTGACTGTCAAAGTCGACTGTTAGGCCTGATTTTGGGTAAACAAGGTTTGTTTAACCTGATTTCAGCTATGGTAGGCTACCCTAACTGCTCCTAACCCTAGGATATGCTTTGGAAAGCATTAGAAAGGGTGAAAATTCATTGGATATGGATTAGGAGAGTTGTTTGGGTTTGTATCAAGTTTAAGGTGTGTGAAAGTTCAAGGTTAAACTTTTAACCTTAATTTTGATGGTTTAGTGTTCCTATAGGCTTAGGGACTTTACAAGGATATTGTTGGTGCAATGGTCAAGGGGGAGCAAGCCTTTAGGGGGAGGTTATCCATCATGGGATGATGGATGTGTTCTTCCTCATGAGGGGGAGAATTTGGAGAGTTAGAGAGTTTGAAGGAGTGTCTCTCTTTAGTGATATGTGACTTATCACTAGGAAGAGTGAAGACATCCTAGGTATTTTTGGACCAAGGGGGAGATTGTAAGATCTCATTGGGATATGAGACATTGACACCCTTGGGGAGAACCTTTTTGATATATGTCAAAAGGAGAAGAATTGGTAAGAGAATTTTGGAAATACCAATTTGGGAGAATTTGTAAGGAGATTTGAGTTAGGTGGCCTAACTCATAGGTGTTTGTGGTTTTTATCAAACATTAAAAAGGGGGAGATTGTTGGTGCAATCAGTCCAGGTCATAATTGATCAGACTCGAGTAGTATTTTGATGTTTGACATTGATGTTCGACAAAATGTATGACAATGTGATTGTCATGGGAAAGTCCACGTCTTGAGTACTTGGCAATGGAAAGTCCAAGTCATGGGTACTTGGCATGGAAAGTCCAAGTCTTGGGTACTTGGCATGGAAAGTCCAAGCATGGGTCTTGGCAAGGGAAAGTCCAAGCTTGAGTCTTGGCAAATGGAAAGTCCAACATGGGTTAGCAAGGTAAGTCCAAGGGATGATATTGGCAGCGTAAAGTCCAAGTGGGAGTCTTGGCAGCATAAGTCCAATGGTTGGAGGTGTAAAGTTCAAGCGGGAGTCTTAGCAGCGTAAGCCCAATGTGCCATGGCAGGATAGACCACGTTAGCATGACAATAGCCGATGGAAGCACCTGAAGGATAACGTATGAATGAACAAGTCATGGATGACTTAGAGGGATCTGATAGGTGTGAGGCTAATAGAGGTGGCTAGAAAGCTTAGGTCTAGGCTAAGGGTGGTCTAGCAAGTATGAGGGCATCATACTTGGGGTTAAATTTCATGGTTAAGGTTATCAGTCGATTGGGGCTTTGGACCAGTTAATGTGTCAAGTGTTTTGACACTTGGCAGTGATGCACATGAACGCGACCTCAAATCTCATGGCGGAGACCATCGTGGACTCAAAGTGCGCACTTGCTCTCAACCCCCATAAGTGCACGGATGTCATCAAGTAATAAAGAATATCGATCCCATAGAGACTGAGATTTCTAGTATCGATCTATCCAGTCGATGTGTTGTTGTTGGGATTGGTAATCTGAGGGTTCACGAATGAGAGGTCATCGATGGGCCAAACAGAGTACGATGTCACATGGAAGAAGAGAAAAGTTTCTACGAGGATTTGGATTGGATTCTAGGACTTCGGTTTCGTTTGTGTGTCGCAGAACATGCTATCTATTGAATGTATCCAGATTCTCTATCTAGGGTTTTGTGGAAAGGACATCATACACTTGAAGGTTTTACGGAACTGAAGCTCTGATACCACATGAAGGGAGAAACTTTGCTTCCCACTTCAACTCGGTCGCTTGTGCATGGCGATCCCATCTACGTCCCCGGATTAAAAAAATTAATCCTTGATAAAGAGGGATTACCCAAGCAACCGATCCATCGTCGTACTATTCGATTAGAGTGGTCACTTGAACAAACTTGTTGTTCAAGCAACCTATCTCTTTTCTTCGATTAGTCGCGGATTAGACGATGTACGGATCGCCGATTTTTGTGTTTGTCTTTGGGTTCCAAGTAAATTAGCCACATACAATACATACAACATGCATAGAATAAGAAAACATACATAAAGAAGAATTATACCTCTTGTTTGCCTCAAGGTCTTCTATTGTATGTCCTTCCTCCTTTTGGTAGTCGTATGGGCGACGATCTTCCAAAAGTCGATGTATAATACCACAAAAAAAAATAATAAAATAAAATAAATGTTGGGTAATTAGGAGAATACCCTATAGAGTTTTCTATGAATTTTTAGAAATTTTTCTGGACTCGAATGGAGATTTCTAAGACCCTCTTTGCTTAGAAGGAGTTAAAAAGGCTTAACGGGTCTGAAATCCGACCCATTTATCTGCCAAACCCGACCCGTTTTCCTTTATGGCCAAACCGTTTCCGATTATTTTCGTTACTGCATTTTCTCGCTGCCACTCTTAATTCCTGAGTGATTTCTCCCCGATCTTTTTCTCACTGTGACACCACCACTTCCTCACCGCACGCACACGAGAGACTCCTCTCCCTCACAGCATCTCTGCCTCTCGCGATCTTCGTCTCCGAATGCTTTTGGCTGACTCCCCTCCTCTCATTCATCTTCCTCGCGACTAGCAGCGCTGACCACTCTCGTCGGTGCTCAAGGACAAGCCTACAGTGGGCGGGAGCATGGTGGAGACTTCGAGTCGATGACAACTTCTCCATGTCCTCGTCAGCTCCCATGAACGCGGCGACAACAAGAGGGAGCAGTGAGAGAGCAAGGGGTGGGAAATTTTGGTCGGCGACGTTTCAGATTGGAAGCTATTCTTCCCGATCGAAATTGGAGGCTGCGCCGGCGATCGCTGTGAGTGCTAGGTAAGGGGCAATTACTTACCTTGAATGAGACCTACGCCTATTGTGGTGGTCATTTGTTAATTGGATTTGTTTTGGGTAGTGGTTGCCGGTGAAAAGGGGATAGCGGGATTTACTATCGGTGAAGCTTCAAGTGTTGCTAAGCAAAATCAGTTTCCCCTTTTTTGTGTTGTGAATTCAATTTCGATTCAAGGGATGGATAGGGAGTTGAAAGCTTAATGAGGTGTTGATTAGGTTTTGGGCAGTAGCTTGATTGGTGAATGGAGGCTGACCGATTTGGGGACCTTGCTGCAGGTGGAGGTTCCAACATCTGGTAAGTTCAATTTACTCTACCTCGTATCTGAAATTTCTATATTTTGGGTTTTTGTCAAGGTTGAGGGATCCGGGGGGGGGGGTGAAATTCTTTTCGTGACTGTGGCAGTGATGTGTTGTGATGGAGCTGGAAATGGAGAAATGGGTTGTCTTAGTTGTTCACAGATTGTGCCGGTGAATTTAATCGGCTGTGAGGTCGGTAATTTTCTATTTGAAATGTTGTGAGTGGAGTTAGGTTAGTTTTAATTATCGGAGTGAGCGAGGATCAGTTGTATGCTTGGAATTGAGTGTAAAAGACTATGTGAGTAAGCTGTGAACGACTGTGCAGTTGTGGGCAAGGAATTGCCAGCGGTACGGTTCTGAACAAGGATGCTCTTGGTCGCGAAAGGGCTGCAATGACCTTGAATGGTTGGTATTGGGTTTAGCTCGGCTGGGTCTAAGTGAAAGGAGTCGGAAGAGACGAAGTGTGTTAATTAGGGCTTGGTGGAGATTAGTCAGGTCCTGAAATTAGTGAAGAATGTCGGTTGTTGATCGAGCTGGGTGATGCTCTGATCTCGGCTACAAATGGAAATTATAACACGTATTCAATAAGGAATATGGATATGGAAAAATACGTAGTAGTAAATTCATATTTTGTTGTATGCTTGAACATAACGACAATGTTTGAAATGTGCAGGACGTGAATACGAGAGAGGTTCGCGGCCGTGAGGATTCTATTACTACGAGCATTACAGCAGGTGGGTAATTTCCTACCCTAGTCAGGTAGATGTAATTGCATTCAGATTTAGTCGTAGATATGAGTATGTTAGGTGTTCATATTATCTCGACCCTGATCTTATTTATCTTATGCTTAATACTTGTCTTTGGCTATATTTACTCAAAGGTTGATATCACATTTCCTTTATTATGATTTTGGGTTATAGATGTGATGTAAAAAGGCCTAGATGTTTAGTAGGGTGTAGATGTTAGAGTACGGGTGATGACCCAATTTATAAATTGGTAAAAAGGTCATCCGTGGGTAGGTAATGTCCTAAAGGTAGCAGTTATTTGAATACTCGTAGGTTGCATACTTATTTACCAACCATGTGTTGTGTAAATGGTCAGGTGAGTCGTAAATAGTGTGTCGCTATGGACCGAAGGCCCTAGCTTTCCATGATCAGTTGAGTACGACTCTCTACATGATAGAGAGTGTACTGATTAAAGGGATATGACTCTCTGTTGAACAGAGAGTCTGTGGTAGATGTCTGTATGTGAGACAGTACCATCATGTCATTGCAAGCATACTAACGACATCGTCTCCCTTTGGGTTGAGAGAGTTGTCAGTCATCCTGCCTCCCAGGTTACTCCCACGGGAGTAACTGGTATGAGGGTAGAGCATTTGTTGTGCCACACTCTACCACTATAGACGGTGGCAGTTGGAGTGCGTGCAGTTGTCCTGAGTGCGTGACACTCGACCACTCATTGGTAGTGTCAGTCGGAGTAACCAGCAACAGGGACCACCATTGCGTAGCGAGCTCTTTACGCTCATATGCTACTTGATCATACTGCCCACTCGGCTACTCTAGAGCAGTGGTTGGTGTGAGTTGGAACAGTTGTCATGTCATGCCACCTAGGCCACACTGGGGTCATGGTAGTGAGTAGAGGTGCGTAGGCATGACCATGCATGCTGCATTGCCGTATCATACGGTGTTTTGCATATTGCTATATATATATACTTATATGCTTGTATATATATATATACATGGATTATGGTGATTAGTATACATACAGATGCAGTCTATATGTATACTCACTTTGATGATGCATTTGTATGTACTATGCTTGTTGCATTTGTTTGTACATATTCATACATACTATTGCATTTTCTGTATGGTAGTAGGCCGGGTACTTGTATACTGTTGGTTGTTCACTATGATACCCTCGACCCATATCATGATGCAGTGTGAGTTAGTATTATTCTTTATACCTTGTGTTGTGGATATATGCCCAGGTTGGATGAGGATAGAGTAGCTGACTGTCAGGTATGTCACCATCATTTGTTTGTTCAGTTTGTTTAGTGTATGCATGAATGTATACTTGTTATGCTGATGTATACCTATTGTACGAGTAGATTAAACTGTTGAATGACATATGATATTGATATATATATTTACATGTTCTATCTTATTACCTACTGAGTTTTACTCACCACCACAGATCCTGGGTTTTTCTGTCACCCAGGTAATAGGTAGAAGTCTTTGTAATGACTTGGAGCTGTGCCGACGATCCATCCCATCTCCGTTTTCTGAGTCTCCCGAGGAATTTGTTTTATGTCTTGGACTTTGATTATGTTATGGACTTGTTTTATTATATACTTTGTCGTGATCTCGTGGACTTTATTTCTGCATTCGATGTTTTATTTACGGTTTTATTATTGTGGACTTGTCAAGTGGTGTACACTTGTATGCTTTTAGTATGTATGTTGTGGGTATGTGGTTTATATTTCCACTGTGGTTGATATATTTATATTATGTTGTTGTTGTGGGCCTACAGGCCTTGTATTAACCCGAAATGTTACCACGTACAGGGGAGATGCTGTCCGTTTGATTTTCAGCATGACTTTTTCTCGGGGTGTGACAACTTTATTGGTATCAAAGCCAAAGGTTCTGTGATGCCATACAATGATTTTATTTTTAAACTTGGATTCTCGGGAGTCGGTATATTTTTCAGATTTGGTTTTTGTGAGATGGGATTGACAGCGACATAAGCTTCAGGCATCATGAAATAAGAATTTCTGATAACTCATATTTCAGATAGTTACTTATCTAAATTTTTTAACAGGTGTATACAGTCAAAGTTATGGCACCTATGCAGACTCATAGTAGAGGTCGTCCATCAAGGTGATCCATCGGAGTTGAGGGACAGGAAGTTGCTACTACTGAGCCCGTTATTCGGGAACAACCTCAGCTTTCCCCTACTGGTGGTTCGAAGCCTAAGAATCTGGATGTACCATTGACTATGCCAGAGCCTACAGAGTCCAGTTGACTCAATGATAAGGCATGGATACTCGTGTTAGCACGTTCGTCCAAGGAAAAGTTCACCTTCTTCCGAGGGGAGTCAGACCCATTGATTGCCCGGTCTTGGCTAGAAAATATGGAAGACACCTTCGAGTACATGAACTGTACAGATGTGGAGAAGGTGGGCCTTGCTGCGTATCATCTCAGAGATCAGGCTGTTACTTGGTGGAAAATGCAGAAGACTCTACTCGGGGAGCGTGGGATTACTTGGGCAATCTTTTGAGACGCTTTCTGGAGATAGTATTTTCCTTCGGCGTTTTCTACAACACGATGTCAGGAATTCTTGAGCCTGATGCAAGGTGATCGTTCCACCATGGAGTACAATGCAGAGTTTACTAGACTATCAGAGTTCTGCTCTCATCTGGTAGCACAGGATGCAGATCGGATCTACCAATTCACACAGGGTCTTGCTGCTTATATTCAGAGCAGGATGTCAGGATCTATCATTACCTCATACAGGGAGGCATTGAACCATGCCATCATCATCGAGATGACTTCCCAGCAAATTTCTAGGGAAAAGGATATAGAGAACCAGATGACTTAGGGCAAGCAACAGAACCAGGGTTCATCTCAGGGGACTCAGAAGAAACGGGAGCAAAAAGGAACTACACGAGCTACCGGAAGTCGGCTAGATCGCGAAGAAAAGCGTCAACATTAGAGTATTCGGAGGTCTCGGAGTAGTCGTAAGGGAAGCAGAATGGATGTTATAAATGTGGATATGAAAGCCACAGAGTATCAGAGTGTCCTTTGGAGCATCCTGTTTGCTATTATTGCAAACAACCGGGTCATACTAGCCGTGATTGTACACTGATAGCACAATTGGAGTTTCCTGATAGCTCCAACAAGGGGAAGAAGTTTACCAGCGGCGGCGTGAAGAGAGGACAACATGCGGACTCGGACATATGGTGAGAGCGGCCGATACCTCCACGGCACGGTTACTAGATCACGGTGACCCTACAGTGATGTCGACAGCGATCCAGTGTCTTGCATCTTCGATGATCTACTATCCAGGAGTATCTGCACCACAGCAGTTCTTGCTAGCCAACTCTCAGGGATATCTTATGCCTACACGGTGACTCGACCTTGATACCAGAGCCGGATCCAGTAGTGGAGGCACACTACTACTTTGTTAGGATGCATGAGCGAATATTGAGAGACGAGTTTTTCCATCACGAGAGATGAGGCACGTGGGTTGAGGATCGCCATATGGGTATGGTTTCAGTTTATTCTATATACGCTGATACTTTGATTGATACCGGTAGTTCCCATTCATTCGTATCTAGAATATTTCTGGGTAGAGTTGGATGAATCCCAATGGTTCGTTCTTGTGGGTTAGCAGTATCCTTGCCATCAGAAGAGGTACTGACTAACCACCAAGAAATCAAAGGTTGCCCATTAGATTTTGACGGGCATATCCTTACAGTGGACCTCAGTTTTGGAAATGATAGAGTTCAATATTATTCTCGGTATGGACTTGTTGGTCGCTTATTATGCTACAGTGGATTGTAGAGCAAGGGTGGTGACATTTCGACCACTGGATCAACCATCTTGGGAATTTATTGGTACTAGAGATGATGGATTATCTATTATATCGCCTTTATAGTGCTCGAAGCTTATCTGGCCCAGGTTGTCGTGGTTATTTATTATCTCTAGTCAAAGTTAGAACGGCGACTACCACCCTCTGATGCAAGTAGTCCGAGAGTATCCAGATGTATTTCAAGATGAACTTCCAGGCTTGCCACCTCCTAGGCAAGTTGAATTTGTGATAGAGGTGATCCCAGGAACCGCACCTATATCGAAATCTCCTTATCGGATGGCGCCAAAGGAGCTGAATGAACTTAAAGTTCAACTGCAGGAGTTGCTGGATAATGGATTCATCCAACCTAGTGTTTTACCATGGGGAGCACCGGTACTCTTTGTCAAAAAGAAGGATGGATCGTTACGGTTATGTATTGACTATCGACAACTAAATGCAGTCACAGTTAAGAACAAATATCCACTGCCGAGGATAGAAGATTTGTTTGATCAGCTTAAGGATACCTGTGTGTATTCAAAAATTGATCTGCGCTCAGGATATCATCAGCTTCGGATAAGAGATGAGGATGTTCAGAAAATAGCTTTCAGTTCCAGTTATGGGCATTACGAGTTTCTAGTGATGCCATTAGGTCTCACGAATACCCCAGCTGTATTTATGGACTTAATGAACTAGGTATTCCTGAGGTATATAGATCAGTTCATGATAGTGTTCATCGATGATATATTGATTTATTCTCGATCCAAGGAGGAGCATGAACAACATTTGCAGATAGTTTTGGAGACATTGCGACGGGAGCAGTTGTATGCCAAGTTTAGCAAATGTGCATTCTGGTGATCCTCAGTGGGTTTTCTTGGACATGTAGTGTCCAACAGAGGTATTTCTGTAAATCCCTAGAAGATTGAGGCAATTACCAGTTGGGAGCAACCAAAATCAATTCAAGAGGGTCGTAGTTTCCTTGGCCTGGTCGGGTATTATCAGAGATTCGTGGAGGGATTCTTGAGTATCGCCATGCCACTCACTCGCCTGACTTGGAAAGAGGTCAAGTTCACCTGGTCAGAGGCTTGTGAAACTAGCTTCCAGGAGCTTAAGCGACGGCTAGTTTCTGCACCAATCTTAGTGATTCCTTCAGGTGTTGATGGGATGGTTCTTTATACGGATGCTTCTATCCATGGTTGGGTGCAGTTCTGATGCATTCCAACCATGTGGTATCTTATGCCTCCCATCAATTAAAAGATCACGAGAGAAATTACCAAGTGCACGATCTGGAGTTAGTCGCGATTATTTTCGCATTGAAGATATGGAGACACTACTTGTATGGGATTACGTTTGAGATCTACACATACCATAAAAGTCTTAAGTATCTATTCACACAGAAAGAGCTAAATCTAAGACAGAGATGGTGGATGGAATATCTGAAGGATTACGACTACACCATCCAGTATCATCCGAGGAAAGCTAATGTGGTAGCATATGCGCTGAGCAGGAAGTCTTGTGGAGTTTTGTCTAGTCATATGATAGCAGTTACTGATATAGTTCGATATTTCTCAGATTTGGGATTGTCTGAACACGGTCAAAAATCCCGGGGGATATTAGTTTCTATGGTTGCCCATTCTGCAATTGCTGAGAGGATCAAGGAAGCATAAGTCAGTGACCAGCATCTGCAGTTCTTGTGCAACACGATAGACTCAAAACGTCAGACGGATTTCTCGAGTGACAAGAATGGTATACTTTGTTTCTGTGGATGACTATCTGTTCCAGACACGCACCCTGTTAAGGAAGAATTGCTACAGGAAGCACATCAGTCGAGATTTGCTATACATCCTGATGGTACTCGGATGTACCGAGATTTGAAGCCTTTATACTGGTGGAATAGTATGAAATGAGATATTGTAGATTTTGTTGCACGATGTCTAGTATGCCAGCAAGTGAAGGATGAACATTAGAAACCTGCTGGGTTGCTTCAGGAAATTTCGATCCTGAAATGGAAGTGGGAGCATATCACGAAGGATTTCATTACGGGATTACCCAGAACTCGTAAAGGACATGATGCGATTTGGGTGATCGTGGATCGATTAACCAAATCAGCTCACTTCCTTCTGATTCGTTAGACGAACTCATTGGATCGTCTAGCAAAATTGTACTACCGAGAGATTATCAGATTGCACGACATACCTTTGAGTATCATATTTGATAGAGATCTGTGATTTACTTCGTGATTCTGGCAGAGTCTGCAACAAGCTATGGGCACAGAGCTTCGACTCAGTACAACATTTCATCCACAGATAGACGGACAGTCTGAACATATCATTCAGACTCTGGAGGATCTATTGAGATCTTGTGTCATAGATTTCGGTGGCAGTTGGGAGGATCACATTCCTTTAGTGGAATTTGGCTACAATAACAGCTACCACTCTTCTATTCATATGGCTCCTTTCGAGGCATTATATGGCAGACCCTATAGATCTCCTGTGTTATGGGAGGAAGTTGTCGAGCGATAGATATTAGGGCCTCAGAGTATCCAACATGATGCAGAGTTGGTGCGAGTGATCAGACGACGGTTATCTGAGGCACAGGACCGACAGAAGAGTTATGCGGACCGGAGGCGAAGACCTCTGGAATTCTCAATCGGGGACCATGTATTCCTACGAGTGTCACCCACTAAAGGTGTCAAGAGGTTTTGGTTGAAAGGAAAATAAGCTCCACGCTACATTGGTCCATTTGAGATATTGGAGCGAATTGGAGGTGTAGCTTATCAGTTGGCTTTACCTCCGCCACTAGCAGGTGTTCACAACGTATTCCATGTTTCTATGTTGAGGAAATACGTGCTGCAATCTGACCATGTTCTGAAAGAGGTTCCGATACCACTCCAGGCGAATGCGACTTATGAGGAGACTCCGGTGCGGATTCTTGGTCGTAAGGAGCGGGAGTTGCAGAACAAAATCATCCGACTCGTAAAGGTGGGATGACAGCATCATACGGATGAGGTGGCTACATGGGAGCTGGAAGATACTATCCGAGCTCGATACCCTCATCTGTTTACCTGAGATATGTGGTCATTTTGGAATATGCTTGATCTAATTTTTTCATTTTAAGTATGAAATTTGGGGACCAAATTTTAATAAGTGGGGGAGAATGTAAAATACCACAAAATAAAATAAAATAAAATAAATGTTTGGTAATTAGGAGAATACCCTATAGAGTTTTCTAGGAATTTTTATGGACTCGAATAGAGATTTCTAAGACTCTCTTTGCTTAAAAGGAGTTAAAAAGGCTTAACGGCTCTGAAATCCAACCCGTTTATCTGCCAAACCCGACCCATTTTCCTTTATGGTCGAACCGTTTCTGATTATTTTCGTTACTGCGTTTTCTCGCAGCCACTCTTAATTCCCGAGCGATTTCTCCCCGAACTTTTTCTCACCGCGACACCTCCACTTCCTCACCGCATGCACACGAGCGACTCCTCTCCCTCACAGTGTCTCTGCCTCTCACGATATTCGTCTCCGGACGCTTCTCGCCGACTCCCCTCCTCTCATTCGTCTTCCTTGCGACCAGCGACGCTATCCACTCTCGTTGGTGCTCAAGGACATGCCTACAGTGGGAGGGAGCGTGGCAGAGAGTTTGGGTTAGCGGCAACTTCTCTATGTCCTCGTCAGTGCCCACGAATGCGGCGACAACAAGAGGGAGCAGTGAGAGAGCAAGGGATGAGAAATTTGGGTCAGTGACATTTCAGATCGGAAGCTGTTCTTCCCGATCAAAATTAGAGGCTATGCTGGCGATCGCTGTGAGTGCTAGGTAAGGGGTGATTTCTTTCCTTGAATGAGACCTACACCTGCTGTGGTGGTCATTCGTTAATTGGATTTGTTTTGGGCAGTGGTTGCTAGTGAAAAGGTGATAGCGGGATTTATTGTCGGTGAAGCTTCAAGTGTTGGAAAGCAAAATGAGTTTCCCCTCTTTTGTGCTGTGAATTCAATTTCGAATCAAGGGATGGATAGGGAGTTGAGAGCTTAATGAGGTGTTGATTAGGTTTTGGGCAGTAGCTTGATTGGTGAACGGAGGCTGCCAAGTTTGGGGACCTTGCTGCCGGTGGAAGTTCCAATGTCTGTTAAGTTCAATTTACTCTACCTCGTATATGAAATTTCTAGATTTTGGGTGTTTGTCAAGGATGAGGGATCTGGGGGAGGGGGGGTGAAATTACTTTCGTGACTGTGGCGTTGATGTGTTGTGGTGGAGCTGGGAATGGAGAAATGGGTTGTGTTAGTTGTTCACAGATTGTCCCGGTGAATTTAACCGGCTGTGAGGTCGGTAATTTTCTGTTTGAAAGGTTGTGAGTGGAGTTAGGTTAGTTGTAATTATCAGAGTGAGCAAGGATCGACTGTACGGCTGAAATTGAGTGTAAAAGACTGCGTGAGTAAGCTGTGAATGACTATGCGGTTATGGGCAAGGAATTGCCGACGGTACGATTGTGAATAAGGCTTCTATTAGTTGCGAAAGGGCTACAATGACCTTGAATGGTTGGTATTGGGCTTAGCTCGGTTCGGGCTAAGTTTAAGGAGTCGGAAGAAACGAAGTGTGTTAATTAGGGCTTGGTTGAGATTTGTCAGGTCTTGAAATTAGTGCGGAATGTCGATTGTCGATCGAGTTGGGTGATGCTCTAATCTCAGCTACAAATGGAAATTATAACACGTATTTAATAAGGAATATGGATATGGGGAAATACGTAGTAGTAAATTCATATTTTGTTGTACGCTTGAACATAACCACAATGTTTGAAATGTGGAGGACGTGGATACGAGACAGGTTCGAGGCCGTGAGGATTCTATTACTACGAGCATTACAACAGGTGGGTAATTTTCTACCCTTGTCAGGTAGATGTAATTGCATTCAGATTTAGTCGTAGATATGAGCATGTTAGGTGTTCATATTATCTTGATCCTGCTCTTATTTATCTTATGCTTGATACTTGTTGTTGGTTATATTTACTCAAAGGTTGATATCACATTTCCTTTATTATGATTTTGGGTTATATATGTGATTTAAATAGGCCTAGATGTTTAGTAGGGTGTAGATGTTAGAGTACGGGTGATGACCCAATTTATAAATTGGCAAAAAGGTCATCCGTGGGTAGGTAATGCCCTAAAGGTAGGAGTTATTCCAATACCCGTAGGTTGCACACTTATTTACCAACCATGAGTTGTGTAAATGGTCAGGTGAGTCGTAAATAGTGTGTCGCTATGGACCGGTGGTCCTAGCTTGCCATGATCAGTTGAGTACATCTCTCTACATGATAGAGAGTGTACTGATCAAAGGGATATGACTCTCTGTAAACAGAGAGTCTATGGTAGATGTCTATATGTGAGACAGTACCTTCATGTCATTCCATGCATACTGATGACATCGTCTCCCTTAGGTTTTAGAGAGTTGTCAGTCATCCTGCCTCCCAGGTTACTCCCAGGGGAGTAACTGGTGTGAGGGCAGAGCATTTGTTGTGCAGTACTCTACCACATAAACGGTGGTAGTTGAAGTGTGTGCAGTTGTCCTGGGTGCATGGCACTCGACTACTCATTGGTAGTGTCAGTCGAAGTGGCCAGCAGCAGGGACCCCCATTGCATAGTGAGCTTTTACGCTCATATGCTACTTGATCATACTGCCCACTCGGCCACTCTAGAGCAGTGGTTGGTGTGAGTTGGGACAATTGTCATGTCGTGCCACCTAGGCCACACTGGGGTCGTGGTAGCGAGTAGAGGTGTGCAGGCATGACCATGCATGCTGCATTGCCGTATCATACGGTGTTTTACATATTGCTATATATATATACATATATCCTTGTATATATATATACACGGATGATGGTGATTAGTATACATACAGATGCAGTCTATATGTATACTCACTCTAATGATGCATTTGTATGTACTATGCTTGTTGTATTTGTTTGTACATATTCATACGTGCTATTGCATTTTCTATATGGTAGTAGGCCGGGTACTTGTATACTATAGGTTGTTCACTATGATACCCTCGACCCATATAATGATGTAGTGTGAGTTAGTATTATTCTTTATACCTTGTGTTGTGGATATATGCCCAGGTTGGATGAGGATAGAGTAGCTGACTGTCAGGTATGTCAGCATCATTTGTTTGTTCAGTTTGTTTAGTGTATGCATGTATGTATACTTGTTATTCTGATCTATACCTGTTGTACGAGTAGATTAAACTGTTGAATGACATGTGATATTGATATATATATTTACATGTTCTATCTTATTACCTGTTGAGTTTTCATCACCACCACAGACCCTGGATTTTTCTGTCGCCCAGGTAATAGGTAGAAGTGTTCGTGATGACTTAGAGCTGCGCCGACGATCCATCCCATCTCCGTTTTCCGAGTCTCCCGAGGAATTTGTTTTATGTCTTGGACTTTGATTGTGTTATGGACTTGTTTTATTATAGACTTTGTCGTGATGTCATGATCTTTATTTCTGCATTCGATGTTTTATTTATGGTTTTATTACTGTGGACTTGTCAGGTGGTGTACACTTGTATGTTTTTAGTATGTATGTTGTGGGTATGTGGCTTATATTTCCGCTGTGGTTGATATATTTATATTATGTTGTTGTTGTGGGCCTACGGGCCTTGTATTAACCCGAATTATTGTCACATACAGGGGAGATGTCATCCGTTTGATTTTCAACACGGCATACTCTCGGGGCATGACAGTCGAAACCTCCTAGATCACGTTCTTCCCTTCCTTGCTTGCTCCGAACAAAGGGAAGAATAAAACAAAACTTCTTCTCCTATCTAGAACCGACCACCAAGCTCCAAGCTTGATCCTTGCCGCCGGCCAAGGAGAGGAAGAGGAAGTATGGGCGTCGACCAAAAGCTCCAAGGGAAGAAACCCTAGCACTTGTCGCCACCCAAGGAAGAGGGGAAGAGGGTGGCACCGCCGGCCAAAGAAGAGGGAGAGAGGGTGGCGCCGGCAATGAAGAAAAGGAGAAGTAAGATCTCACCATGCTTATGCCGCCGACCCTAGGATAGAAACCCTAGCACACCCTTGCCGCCCAAGCCTAAAGCCAACTCCAAACCCTAACCCTAATCTCCTTGAGTTATCCTTGCCGCCCACCCCTTAAGCCTTATTTATAGAATTAGGCTAAAGCCTCCTTTTAATATCCACCGTCCGATCTAGATATTTAATCTCAACCGTCGGAGCTAGAGATTTAATCTCAACCGTCGGAGCTAGAGATTTAATCTCAACCGTCGGATCTAGGGATTTAATCTCCACCGTCGGATCTAGAGATTTAATCTCCACCGTCGGATCTAGAGATTTAATCTCCACCGTCGGATCTAGAGTTCCATTTTCCACCATCGGATCTAGAGTTCATGAGGGTTTTAATAGGCTACAATGGGGACCATGAGGAGGAGTTGGATCTTGCACACCCAATGGATCAAGCCTACATAAAGTCCGATCTATTAATGATAATCCATTCCACTAGAAAATTATCATTGATCTACCTCACCAACCCAATAAATAAATATGGGCTCCATATATTATTTGTACAAATATCTCCCCATGTTTAAGATCTCGAATGTTCCTCAATTAATTAATCAACATCTAACTCCATGAGTAGTACCACTCAACCTTATCATCATGGTGGACCAAGTCCACCTACAGGGTTTACATGATGAACCTTATGAGCTCCTCAAGGGGACATCATCATCCTAATATATAGGACATGGTTTCCTCCTATAATCAACGACACACCATGTAAATAATATCATTTCCCAACTTACCGAGCCTATCGATTTAATTTATAAATCTCGCCCATTTGTAAATCAAAGAAATGAATACTAAGTACATGTGCCCGTTATTATATCGGGATTAAGAGCATGTACACCATAATATCCGAGGTCCGATCCAATTTTTTAGTCAGCAATAAACTGAATCACCTCTAAGTCGGTCCTGCTCAATACACACAAAGTGTACTAGTGTAATTTTATGGTCAAGACAAACCAATACCAAATCACACTACAACCATACCAATGGTTTGTCCAAAACCATCTCGGTTGTGAGCCTTTACTTATACTCTACAAAGAACTGATAACATGATCTCCCGTGTGACACGACACACCATGTTATCTACAATGTAATGTATTAGGCAATATGCATAACTATATATTTGCAAACAATGATCATGTGATTCTTATTTCAAAAATAAAGATGTTTATACAAAAGATAGACTTTTCAGTATACATCCCAACAATCTCCCACTTATACTAAAAGACTATGCTGTCCTCATACTGTCATATATCTGATTCCCATTCCCTCCACGTGCCTGTCAAAAGCTCTCACTTGAAGGGCCATAGTGAAAGGATCTGTCAGGTGATCTTCTGATACAATCTTGGCCACAACAACTTCTCCTCGCTTTATGATTTCTCGTATCAGGTGGCACTTGCGCTCTATGTGTTTACTTGCCTTATGGTCTCGTGGTTCCTTCGAGTTTGCAACTACACCACTGTTATCACAATAAATTGTGATAGTTCTGGGCAAACCAGAAATCAGATCCAAGTCCATCAAGAAGTTCGTGAGCCATACAACTTCTTTGGCTACCTCAGAGGCTGCCACATACTCATCTTCCATGGTAGAGTCTGCCACGCATTTATGCTTGACACTCCTCCATACAATGGCTCCACCACCCAAAGTAAACACAAAACCCGAGGTAGACTTACTGTTATCCCTATTTGATTGGAAGTCAGAATCTGTGTAATCCACAGGGAGTAATTGATCTGCCTGGTATACCAACATATAATCCCTAGTCCTTCTCAGGTACTTCAATATATGCTTTACCGCAATCCAATGTCCCTATCCTAGATTACTCTGATATCTGCTAACCATGCCCACAACAAAGCAGATATTCGGTCTCGTACATAGCATATCATACAGGAGGCTTCCTACTGTCGAAGCATAAGGAATCACCTTCATCTCCTCTATCTCCTTAGATGTTCTAGGACACATCACCTTAGATAAAGGTACTCCATGCCTAAAAGGTAGAAAACCTTTCTTGGAGTTCTGCATGCTAAAACGAGCCAAAATGGTGTATATGTATGAAGCTTGAGATAAGCACAACATTCTTTTCCTGTGATCCCTTATAACCTTGATCCCAAGGATGTCTCCCACTTCTCCCAAGTCCTTCATATCAAACAATTTGGACAACCATACCCTTACGTCCAATAACACCTTGACATTGTTGCCAATTAATAAAATGTCATCTACGTATAGTACAAGAAATATCACTACATTTCCATCACATCTCTTGTATACACAAGACTCATCGGAACTTTGAATAAATCCATAAGACTGAATTACCTCATCAAAGCAGATGTTCCAAGATCTCGAAGTTTGCTTCAATCCATAAATGGACCGATTAAGCTTGCACACAAGATGCTCTTTGCCATTTGCAATGAATCCTTCTGGTTGCTTCATATAGATATTTTCCTCAAGACTTCCATTAAGTAAAGTTGTCTTGACATCCATCTGTCATACCTCATAATCCATATAAGCAGAAATACATAAGAGAATCCGGATAGACTTAAGCATAGCTACCGACAAAAAGGTCTCCTCATAATCCACTTGAATCCAATGGTTTTTACAACATTGGGTGCTTCTACTAGCTCCCATACCTGATTTGAATTCATAGATTCTATCTCAGAATTCATTGCACTTTGCCAAGATACCGCATCTTTATCTTGGATTGCCTTGTCATATGTCCAGGGATCAGGTTCTTGTTCGCCAAGGACCAAATCAGAAGATTCTCCCAAGAACATGAATCTATCAGGCTGTCTCACAACCCTCCCACTACGACGAGGTACTACCTATGTATCCTCTGTGACACGCGGTGCAGTCACTTGTGGTATATTCCAACTTACTAGCATCTACCTTCAGCACATGTTCTGGATGTTGGGATGTACTGAAAAGTCTATCTTTTATATGAACATCTTTATTTTGAAATAAGAATCACATGATCATTGTTTGCATATTTATGGGTATGCATATTGTCTAATACATTACATTATAGATAATATGGTGTGTGGTGTCACACGGGAGATCATGTTATTGGCTCCTTGTAAAGTATAAGTAAACGCTCACAATCGAGATGGCTTTGGACAAACTATTGGTATGGTTGTAGTGTGATTTGGTATTGGTTTGTCTTGACCATAGAATCACACTAGTAGACTTTGTGTGTATTGAGCAGAACCGACTTAGAGGTGATTCGATTTAATGCTGACTACATAATCGAATCGGACCTCAGATATTATATTGTACATGCTCTTAATCCCGATATAACGATGGAAACATATACTTAGTATTCTTTTCTTTGATTTACCAATCGGCGAGATTTATAGATTAAATCGATAGGCTTGGTAAGTTCGGAAATGATATTATTTATATAGTGTGCCATTGATTATAGGAGGAAACCGTGTCCTATATATTAGGACGATGATGTCCCCTTGAGGAGCTCATAAGGTTCATCATGTAAACCCTGCAGGTGGACTTGGTCCGGCATGATGATAAGGATGAATGGTACTACTCATGGAGTTAGATTTTGATAAATTAATGGTCAATAAATTAATTAATTGATGAACATTCGAGATCTTAAACATGGGGAAATAAATGTACAAATAATATATGGAGCCCATATTAACTTATGTGGGTTGGTGAGGTAGATCAATGATAATCTTTTAGTGGATTGAATTATCATTAATGGATCTGACTTTATGTGGGCTTGATCCTTTGGGTGGCCAAGATCCAACTCCTCCTCATGTTACCTATTGTATCCTATTAAAACCTCATGAAGCCTAGATCCAATGGATGAAAACAAAACTCTAGATTCAATGGTAGAGATTAAATCTCTAGATCCGACGATTGAGATTAAATCTCTAGATCCGACGGTTGAGATTAAGTCCCTAGAACCAATGGTGGAGATTAAAACAAGGCTTATCCCTAACTCTATAAAAAGGGGCTTTAGGGTGGGCGACAAGGAGAATTAGAGAAGGAATAGGATTAGGGTTTAAGAGGCTTAGGGTTTGGAGGTGTTGGGCGGCCTCAATTAAGCAAAGAATTTTCTTTTATCTTCTTCTTCCTAGTTGGCCGGCGCCGAAGGTTTGCTTCCTCTCCTTTTGCCGGCGTCCAAACTTCCTTCCCTCTTCTCCTTGGCCGGTGGAAAGAAGTCTAGGGTCTCTTCCCTTAGAGTTTTGCCTGGCGTTCACTCCCCTTTGTTCTTCTTCTTGCTCGGCGGCAAGCACCTAGCATGGAGATTGGTGGTTGGTTGAAAGAAGGAGAAGAGCTTTCTTTCTTATTCTTCCTCTTGTTCGGATCTAGCAAGGAAGGAAGATTGGTGATCTAGGAGCTTCGACTTTTGGTAGATCGTCTCTCACACGACGTCCAAAAGGAGGAAGGACATACAATAGAAGATCAAGAGGTATAACGTTTGTTTATATTCTTTTGTAAGTTGTCTATATTTGTTCTTCAATCATATGTATGTTATATATTCTGTTTTGTGGCTAATATAACTTGGACCCCGAATATAAACACAAAAGTCGGCGATCCGTACATCGTTAATTGCGTGGGTATTCGAAGAATAGAGGTTGGTGGCTTGAACAACAAGTTTGTTCACGCGACCACTCTAATCAAATAGCACGATGATGAAACGATAGCTTGGGTAATCCCTCTTACCAAGGATAATTTTTTTTTATCCGGGGACATAGAAGGGATCGCCATGAACAAGTGACCGAGTTGAAGTGGAAAGCGAAGTTTCCTACCTTCAAGTGGTAT
Organism: Wurfbainia villosa; assembly: GCA_025175895.1. NCBI lineage: Eukaryota > Viridiplantae > Streptophyta > Magnoliopsida > Zingiberales > Zingiberaceae > Wurfbainia > Wurfbainia villosa. The sequence continues at coordinate 98,928,748 of CM045990.1, forward strand.
CAGAGCCACGTTTTCCGATTTTGTGTGTTTAGGATTCGTTTACTTTTATGCACTTTTCATATATTATATGTGTCGGATAATAGTAGGATATATGTAGGATAACTTTTTGGTTACAGGCATAGGATCCAACTATTATGGCCATATGTGTGTATGTGTTTGTATGTGTGTAATTGTATATTTTGTTGAATCCTCGGGGTTGACGAGGCTAGTATTTAATTTTTGTAATTAGATACGACAATGTTTATCCACTCTTTTTATTTTAGTTTACTTTCAATCTAGAGTTCATGTACACTCCCTCATGGAGTATAGGATCGATGGATGTAAATTAAAATAGTTTTTCTCAGCTCAGACCTTCGGATGGATTGTACATGGCTTAGGGAGGAGCGGACGAGATGGCGACACGACTGGAGACATATTAAAGACAAAAGCCATAATAGTTGGAAAATAGTTATTTTTCATATTTATTGCTTATTGTTTGATATGCATGTCGTAGGCTAGAAAATTCCTCAATTTCAAATTACTAAGTGGGAGAGGGATATTTTTATAAATTCCCACGGCCTCCATTACAATTTGACATCTGATGCAAACAAACTTGCGCGTCGGCTCTAAGTGCCTTCTTCTCCATTGGATGAGTTTGTTTGCGGATCACAAGGGCGAATATGGTTATAGAAAATTATTAAGGAGCATGTGTACTTCCCCATCAGAAGGCTTATAACCAGAGATAATTACCTTGGTACCGAGTAATGGTGAACACTTAGATACAAATATAAGTATCCTCCCCATCGGAGTCGCTTCTTTTATTTGTAGGGCCAAAGAGGAACCAACTATTAATTTTATTTGTCAAAAAGTTAGGTTGACAAGATAGTAATATTAATGGGTAAAACATCCTCTTACAAATGTAGAATTCGTATACGTCCACACTATCGTGGCATACGATATTCTCGGTGTTTTGAGGTGTTAGTTGATTTTAAAATTTTATTGTTTGAGGAATCAATAATTTTTTGAAATCTAATGTTTTGATATATGTGATTCTTAGGTTTTCTTTCAAAATGACTTTCAACCCGCTTACTGTGATACTAAAAGAAAATAAACTTACTGTACCCAACTATGTTGATTGCAAGAGAAATCTGACATTGTCTTGACTGCTGAGGAATACAAATATGTACTCGAAGAGTGCCCTCCTAAGCCTGCAGATGATTCTGAGGAAAAGGATAAGGAGAGTTATAAGAAGTGGATTAAGGCCAATGAGATGGCGCGATGTTACATTTTGGCATCTATGTCAAATGTACTACAACATCAGCATCAAGCCATGCTCACTGCTTATGACATGATGCTCAATCTCAAAGAGCTCTTTGGACACCAGAATCGGGCTGCTTGGCAGGAAGTCATGAGGAACTTGATGACGACCACCATGATCGAGGGAACACCAGTGAGGGATCATGTTCTCAAGATGATGTCTCATTTGAATGAGATGGAAGTCCTCGGAGCTGAGATCGATGGGGAAACCCAGGTCGATATCATTCTCCAGTCTCTACCTAGGAGTTTTGAGTAGTTTCGTCTGAACTACAACATGAACAAGTGGTTGTATTTGTTGGCGGAGCTTCTGACAGAACTCCAGGTGACAGAGAGGCTATTTCGTCAGAGTGCTCAGGCACAAGCCATGGTTGCCCAAAAGGTTTCTACTTCTCGGCCGAAAGGCAAGAAGAAGAAGAAACAAGCTGGGGCAAAGGCTATGGGAGGAACTTAGGGAGGAGTGAAGAAGCCGAAAGGCAAGTGCTTCACTTGTAAGTAGACTTGACACTGAAAGAAGGACTGCCCCAACCGCAAGCAGAACAAAGGTATATCTTTTGGTCGAGTCGTTGAAACATGTTTAGAGGTGTTATCTACCGACACCTGGTGTGTAGATATGGGTGCCACTGATCATGTATGCAATACTTTGCAGGGGTTCTAGGAAACCAGATGACTAACTGAGGGGGAGATTACCGTATACTTGGGCGATGTCACGAAGGTGGCGGCTATTGCACCGGGAGATGTTTATTTATCTTTTGAGAAAAATAAAGTTTTGGTTCTTAAGAATTGCCTTTATATACCTTTATTTAGAAAGAATTTAATTTCATTTCTAAATTGTTTATGGATAGATATTCTATTTCTTTTACTAACAGAGTTGTTATAAAAAGGAATAGGGAGATTATTTGTTCGGGTGCATTGATAGGAAATTTATATACACTAGAACCAAAAGCTACCACGATGCAAATAGAAGTTAATAACTAATCTTCTAATTCCAATAAGAGAAAAGAAACTCTGAAGATGAACCAAACATATATTTGGCATCTAAGACTTCGTCATATTAACCTAAGCATAATTCAAAGGTTGATAGCTGATGGACCTCTGGGTTCATTAGTGGTGGAAGATTTCCCAACCTGTGAATCTTGCTTGGAGGGAAAAATGACAAAGAGGCCTTTTAAGGCCAAGGGGTATAGAGCCAAAGATGTGATGGAATTGGTTAATTCTGATTTGTGTGGTCCTATGTTTATCCAGGCAAGAGGTGTTTTTGAGTATTTTGTCTCTTTTATAGACGATTATTCGAGATATGGATACATTTACTTGATGCACCGTAAGTCTGAATGCTTTGACAAGTTCAAAGAATTCAAGACTGATGTGGAGAAACGTCAAGGTAAAAGTATCAAGATACTATTGTTATGGCAATTTCTTGCCATGATAAGGTTTTGATGTGTGTGGCAAAGGGTTTAAGTTAGTTTGTTATGATGATTTGATATGTGCGTTGAAGTCGTGTAGGACTTAGTAATTCGCACATGGAGTCGTGGCGAGTTTCACATCTCATGACTCGGGTCTTGAGTCGGTGAAGGATTGCTGCGGAAGTGCGCTTAGCATCGGGGCCGTCGGACGAAGCTTAGAGTGGCGGAGAAGTAGACTTGAGGCAAGAGGCGTGAAGGCATTCGAGCCTCTCATGTCTTTGGAGGGCGTGGCGCGAGCGAAGAAGGCGAGGTCAGGATGAAGTGGCGATTGTAACGGAAGTAGCTCTTAGGTGAAACTTGGTTGGCCAGTGTCGGATAGGTTTCGACACGGTGCCATGTCATGCGATCGGCTAATCGAATGTCTGTATCACAGATTGTGGAGCGTTGGCCGTCGTGGCGGTCATTGCTAGATATCGATCACTGCAGCCGATCGGTCATAGTTTTGAGGAGTTAGAAGAAGCGTCGACTAAAGGGTGATGAGTCCATCGTTGCCAATGTTCCGTTGGACTACGGTCGGGATCGGCGTGTTGAGGCCGTTAGATGCGATATGATTGCCAAGGCGGCGATCGGTAGTGGCGGGCAATGGGAAGAAATCAACCCTCTCTATAAAAAGAGAGGGTGTGGAGCTTTGGGAGGCTAAATGCTTATGCTCTAAGTGATCTTCCAAGTTCTCCACAAGTTCTAAACTCTTCTTACATGCTTTTACTCCATTCTATTTGTTAGAAGAGTGATCTTGATTGTAAAGGTTACCTCCACCTAGCTTGGTGCAAAGGAGAGACCATTTAGTGGATTGGTTTAGCTGAGTGATTCACAGAGGACGAATCGGGGACCGTGGATTAGCGGCGTAGCCGTGAACCACGTTACATCCTTTGTTAGCATTTATATTTTCGTTTATCTCTTTGTCTTTATTGTTTATTCTTCCGCTTGCGCTAACGATTGTGTAGACGAGCAAACGAACGAGTGAATTCCAACATCCATAGTAAGAGGGCTATTCACCCCCCTCTAGCCGGCCGTTCAATCCCCAACAAGTGGTATTAGAGCCAAGGAAAGCTTGTCGAGGACTAACCGCCACAACAAGCAACTTTCAAAATGGCCGGCTCCAACATCCATCCTCCGAAGTTTGAAGGAGAATTCGCTTGGTGGAAGAAGCGAATGGAGGTATTTTTCGAAACAGATTTTGATATTATGATTACAATGGAATCCGGTTTCGTTTTGCCTAGGGATGAAGAGGGGAAGCCAATAGAGAAATCTAGGTGGACCAAAAGGCAAAGGGAAGAGCACCTTGCAAATTCAAAAGCCAAGCATCATCTCTTCAATGTGCTCCCACAACAAGAAATCAACCGAATAGGAGAATGCCTAAGCACCAAGGAGATGTGGGAGAAGCTAATTGAGCTTCATGAAGGTACATCCGAGGCAAAGCTAGCAAGGAGAGATCTCCTCCGCTCCCAACTATCCAACATTAAATTAGAAAAGGGAGAAAAGGTAACTTCTTTGCATTCTAGATTCAAAGAAATTTTAAATGGACTAACATGTAGGAGAAAGGCTCTCAATGCGATATGATAATGAAGGCCATAGATGCTTTCCCCCGATCATCCAAGTGGAGTTCAATGGTGGACTCATTTTACATTTCAAAGAATCTAGAGGTAAGTACTCTAGATGAATTTTTCTCCACCATGGAATTACATGAATCTAGGCTTGATGGAATACAAGAAGAGCCAAAAATACAACCTTCAAGGGGAGTAGCATTGTTGGCAAATAAGGGGAAGAAGAAGATAGAGATCCCCTCCTCCGATGATGATAAAGCCTCTACCTCCTCCATGGATAGCACGGAAGAAGCCTACATGGTAAGGAAGGTAAGACGTGCATTTAAGAATTTTAGATTTGATAAATCTCATGATAGGAATAGAAGACCAAGGGGGAAGGTCATATGCTACAATTGCCAAGGAGAGGGGCACATAAGGGACAATTGTCCTCTCCTAAACAAGAGCAAGGAAGAGAGGAAAAAGAAAGAAGAAAAGAAGAAGAAAAAGAGGAGCAAGAAAAAGAAGGAAGAGGAGAAGAAGACAAAAGAAAAGGGGAAGACCAAAGCACTAAAGGCAAGGACTTGGGATGACCCATCCTCATCCTCCTCATCAACATCGGATGAGGAGAATGCCTTTGTCACCAATTTGGCCTTGATGGCCTTTGATGACTTGGATTGCTCTTCATCCGAAAATGAAGGATCAAGCTCAAGAGGAGAGAGCTCAAGTGAAGGGGGAGCTTCTACATCCTCCTCATCCGAAGAAGAAGAAGAGAATATGGAAAATATGGTAACGAAAGCCTCTCCTAAGAAAATAGTTTCCATAATTTCTAGTTTAACTAAGGACTTATTTGGAATGAAAAAGAAAAATAAAAGTATGCTTAATCAAATTAAGGCATTGGAAAATAATCTAGAAAACGCATGCTTAAATGATAATATTTCTTCTAGCTTAAATGATCCATGCTCACATGATCTTTATGTGCCATTAGATGTTAGTGATGCATGTATAAATGAAAATAGGGCCTTAAGGGAAAAGGTAGATTATTTAACAAAATACCTAGAAAAATTCACAATTGGCTCCAACACATTGAACATGATCTTAGGGAGCCAAAGAGCTAGCTTCAACAAAAAGGGCCTAGGTTATAAAGAAAAGAAAATTGAAAAGGCCTATAAATGCCTAATTGCTAGGGGACAAGATAAAAAAAAAGGTAATAGCTAGGAAATGGATCCCCAAGGAGTATCTAGTGAACCCAATATGCAAGAACTTATTTTGGGTTCCAAAATTCATCCTTAAGGGTTAGAAAACCCCTAGGGTAGTCAACCATATGCAATTGACCTATATCATATTTTGGTTGACTTAGGATGGCGGGACAACATTTTTAGAATAGTGTTGGGTGATGATAACGTGCCCATAAATAGATAATAATGCTTAAATCATGATGATTAATGTAATTGCTATGTATATGTGCAATCATGATTTATGATTTTAATATTTGGCACATCATCATAAGAAATAGGGTTTAAATCATGCCTTAGGTGATACTTTGTTTATTATCATCATATAATACCTAATGCATGATTATTATTTAATGAATACATGTATTTCATGATCATAATGTGAAATTAATTCATATATGTCATTATGATCATGTAGGTTGTTAGGTTGATACTTAACCATGATAGAGTTGCATGAATATAATGGTTAAGTATATACAAATACCCCCTAGGATGCATCTCACACTCACCATAGGCTACCTTGATTGAAAACTTAGCATGAGTGAGATGTTAGGATGATACAAATGTCCACTAATGCCTATGGCATTTAGATGGTCATTAAAAGTATCAAAATAGCAATAATAGACCAATCATGGGGAAGGCTTATGTTTAATTCATAGACATATTGCCCAAAGATCATGGTTGGATATTTCATATGTTTTCAAAACAATTTGTTAACCTAAAATCTATGTATTCATGTTTTGAAACAATTGGATGCAAAACTAGGTAGTTAACTTGATACTAGAATGATCAAAAACTAGTGGTTTTTAAAGCCTTTGGATTTTTGGCAAATCTCAGAAAATATAATGATTTTTCTTGAAAAACTATTTTTCATTGATAGATATACTTAAAATAAATATGTTCCTCAAATTTCATGATTTTTCGAATTTTATGGAATTTTTAATGCATTTCTGAATTTCAGAAAATCAATTTGAATCCTTGTGCGGTCATTATATCTTGATAGCGATCATTGCTAATGAAAAACAGCCCAATATTTTTTGAATTCAGATTTTAAACATGTTTTTGGTATTTTCCTTCTATTAGACTTGATGCCATGGGTTTATAAATTAGGATTAATCTTTTTGATGGTGTCAAAGGGGGAGAAATGTATGTTTAAGTAACGATGAATATATTTTCGGGGAGAAATGATCATGTTTATGATAGGGGGAGAAAATTTTTATGGGGAGTTTCATGGATTAAGGGGGAGTTGCATGTTGCTATATCATGTTTATGTTTACATGCTTTCTTACCTTAAATTTTTTATCAAATGTTTTACCTAGCAAGCGGATTGCCACACATCAAAGGGGAGATTGTTAGGGCAATCTCTTGCCATGATAAGGTTTTGATGTGTGGCAAAGGGTTTAAGTTAGTTTGTTATGATGATTTGATATGCGTTGAAGTGCAGGACTTAGTAATTCGCACATGGAGTCGTGGCGAGTTTCACATCTCATGACTCGGGTCTTGAGTCGGTGAAGGATTGCTTTGCGGTGTCTTGGAGCATCAGGGGACGAAGCTTGAGTGAAGCGAAGTAGACTTGAGGCAAGCGAAGGAGCATTGCCGTGCGCGATCTTTGCCGAGGGGCGTGGCGTGAGCGAAGAGAACCGGCGAGGACTCAGGATGAGAGTGGCGATTGTAAGGAAGGGTAGCTCTTAAGTGAAACTTGGCCATTTGAAGTGTCGGATGGGTTTCACCCGATCATTGCCATGTCATAGCGGTCGGCGTCTATAGTTCAAGCGAGTATCCATTGGTAGAATTGTAGCGTGATGGATTGCCATCGTGGATCATTGCCATGACCGCGGATTCGAGCATCGGTCGGGTCAATAGGGTTTTAGGCAGAAGTTCGTAGCCGGCCCGATCGACTACGGAGCGGCGATCGGGATGAGTCCATCGATCTGCCAAATGTTGGACTACAGATCGGGATCGGTTCGGGCCGTTGATGGTGACGATTAGGCGAATCGTGGTGACAGCGGAAGAAATCAGCCTCTCTATAAAAGGGTGTGGAGCTTTGGGAGGCTAAATGCTTATGCTCTAAGTGATCTTCCAAGTGCTCCACAAGTTCTAAACTCTTCTTACTTGCTTTTACTCCATTCTATTTGTAAGAAGAGTGATCTTGATTGTAAAGGTTACCTCCACCTAGCTTGGTGCAAAGGAGAGACCATTTAGTGGATTGGTTTAGCGGAGTGATTCACCGAGGATGAATCAGGGACCGTGGATTAGCGGCGTAGCCGTGAACCACGTTACATCCTTTGTTAGCATTTGTATTTTCGTTTATCGCTTTGTCTTTATTGTTTATGCTTTCACTTGCGCTAACAATTGTGTAGACGAGCAAACGAATGAGAGAATTCCAACATCCATAGTAAGAGGGCTATTCACCCCCCTCTAGCCGGCCGTTCGATCCCCAACAACTATGATCTGATCGTGGTGGTGAGTACCTCTTGGGAGAGTTTAGGAATTACTTATCTGAGGCTGGGATTCAATCCCAATTGTCTGCACCTGGCACATCCCAGCAAAATGGTGTAGCAGAGCGAAGGAATATGACTCTTATGGAGATGGTTAGATCGATGATGAGTTATTCTGAGTTGCTAGATTCGTTCTGGGGATATGCTCTAGATATGACAGTGTATATTCTGAACTTGGTACCAACTAAATCAGTGCCTTCTACTCCCATAGAATTGTGGATTGGGCGAAAGCCTAGTCTAAGACATATTGGTTGAGTGAACATGTCTTTGAAGGCGGTCTTGATAAGTTAGAATGCAGTATGTTCATTTGCTTTCCTAGAGGAACGAAAGGTGGTTTGTTCTATAGTCCTAGAGATCAGAGAGTGATCGTTAGTACGAACGCTAGATTTATAGAGGAAGACTATGTAATGAACCACAAGCCCATGAGTAAGATTATTCTGGAGGAATTAAAAGGGAAAGTCAGTTCTTCAGTACCACCGGTACAAGAGGATATACCACAAGTCACTACACCGCATGTCATAGAAGATACACAGGTGATACCTCGTCGTAATGGGAGGGTTGTGAGACAACCTGATAGATTCATGTTCTTGGGAGAATATTCTGATTTGGTCCCTGGCGAACATTAACCTGATCCCTGGACATATGACGAGGCAATCCAAGATAAAGATGCGGTATCTTGGCAAAGTGCAATGAATGCTGAGATTGAATCTATGGATTCAAATCAGGTCTGGGAGCTAGTAGAACCACCCGATGGTGCAAAAACCATTGGTTGCAAGTGGATCTACAAAAGAAAGAGAGGAATAGACGGGAAGGTTAAGACCTTCAAAGCGAGGCTTGTTGCGAAGGGGTATACTTAGAAAGAGGGTATCGATTATGAGGAGACCTTTTCACCAGTAGCCATGCTTAAGTCTATCCGGATTCTCTTATGCATTGTAGCTCAAATGGATTATGAGGTATGGTAGATGGATGTCAAGACAACTTTCCATAATGGAAGTCTTGAGGAAAACATCTATATGAAGCAACCAGAGGGATTCATTGCAAAGGGCAAAGAACATCTTGTGTTGAAGCTTAATCGGTCCATTTATGGATTGAAGCAAGCTTTGAGGTCTTGGAACATCCGCTTTGATGAGATAATCCAGTCTTATGGATTTATTCAAATTCTGAATGAGTCTTGTGTATACAAGAGATGTGACGGAAATGTAGTGGTATTTCTTGTACTATACGTATATGACATTTTGTTAATTGGCAACAATGTCAAGGTGTTATCAGACATAAGGGTATGGTTGTCTAAACAGTTTGATATGAAGAACTTGGGAAAAGTGGGACACATCTTTGGGATCAAGGTTATAAGGGATCGTAGGAAAAGGATGTTGTGCTTATCTCAAGCTTCATACATAGACACTATTATGAATCGTTTTAGCATGCAAAACTCCAAGAAAGGTTTTCTACCTTTCAGGCATGGAGTTCCTTTATCTAAGAAGATGTGTCCTAGAACATCTGAGGAGATAGAGGAGATGAAGGCGGTTCCTTATGCTTCAGCAGTAGGAAGCCTCATGTATGCGATGCTATGTACAAGACCAGATATCTGCTTTGCCTTGTGCATGGTCAGTAGATATCAGAGTAATCCAGGACAGGGACATTGGACTGCGGTAAAATATATATTGAAGTACCTGAGAAGAACTAGAAATTATATGCTAGTTTACCAGGCAGACCAATTACTCCAGGTTACAGTTCGAGCTGATGACAGGATATGATAAGTCTACCTCAGGTTTTGTATTTACTTTGGGAGGTGGAGCCATTGTATGGAGGAGTGTTAAGCAGAAATGCGTGGCAGACTCTACCATGGAAGCTGAGTATGTGGTGGCCATTGAGGCAGCCAAAGAAGCTGTGTGGCTCACGAACTTTCTGATGGACTTGGATGTGATTCCTGGTTTGCCCAGAACTATCACAATTTATTGTGATAATAGTGGTGTAGTTGCAAACTCGAAGGAACCACGAACCCATAAGGCAAGTAAACACATAGAGCGCAAGTACCACCTGATACGAGAAATCGTAAAGAGGGGAGAAGTTGTTGTGGCCAAGATTGCATCAGAGGATAACCTGCCAGATCCTTTCACTAAGGCCCTTCCAGCGAGAGCTTTTGATAGGCATGTGGAGGGAATGGGAATTAGATGTATGGTAGTTTGAGCAAAGCATAGTCTTTTAGTATAAGTGGGAGATTGTTGGAATGTATACTGAAAAGTCTATCTTTTGTATGAACATCTTTATTTTGAAATAAGAATCACATGATCATTTTTTGTATATTTATGGTTATGCATATTGTCTAATACATTACATTGTATATAACATGGTGTGTGGTGTCACACGGGAGATCATGTTATCAGCTCCTTGTAAAGTATAAGTAAAGGCTTACAACCGAGATGGCTTTGGACAAACCATTGGTATGGTTGTAGTTTGATTTGGTATTGGTTTGTCTTGACCATAGAATCACACTAGTACACTTTGTGTGTATTGAGCAGGACCGACTTAGAGGTGATTCGATTTATTGCTGACTACATAATCAAATCGGACCTCAATATTATATTGTACATGCTCTTAATCCCGATATAATAACGGGCACATATACTTAGTATTCTATTCTTTGATTTACCAATGGGCGAGATTTATAGATTAAATCGAAAGGCTCGGTAAGTTGGGAAATGATATTATTTATATGGTGTGCCATTGATTATAGGAGAAAACCGTATCCTATATATTAGGATGATGATGTCCCCTTGAGGAGCTCATAAGGTTCATCATGTAAACCCTGCAGGTGGACTTAGTCCGGCATGACGATAAGGATGAGTGGTACTACTCATGGAGTTAGATGCTGATTAATTAATGGTCAGTAAACTAATTAATCGATGGACATTCGAGATGTTAAACACGGGGAGATAAATGTAACACCCTAAATTTTAAATCCTATATTTTTATTAGAGAAAAATAAAAATAAGAATAAGAATAGAAATAATAAAAAATGGTATTGAATAATAATAATAATAATAATAAATAGAAATAATTAAGAATAGGAATTAAAATAAAAAAATTGAATAAATAGTTCGTTAGCCGAGGCTCGAACCATGAACCGTTGGTTTGGAAGAATAGACTTCCACCACTAAGTCATAAAATTACCAATGAGTAGGATTTAATAAAATATAGCTATAGGCGAAAAAAAAGAAGAGATTGGTTAATTTGAATAATTATTTAAAGGGGTAATTAGGTTAAGAAAAATATTAATTTATATATATAGATTTCTTTTATTTTTTCTCACTCGTTTTTTCCAGCTGCCCACCCATGCACTCTCTCTCCTCCTCTTCTCTCCCAACGCCGACAAACACCCACACCTCCTCTTCTCTCCCACCGCCTCTCATCTCTCTCTCTCCTTTTTTCCAAACGTTGATCCTCTCTCCACCGAGGAAAACAAAAAAAAAAAAAAAGAGAGCCTTTATAATTTCTCCACCGTGAAATAATTCAAGAGGAAATTTTCAAGAGGGATCTCCTTAAGAACTTGGTAGAGGATCATGCTAAAACAAAGGAATACGAAGGAGATATTTTCTTTACGAAATCTAACGGTATAAATTGGTAAAAAAGTGTAGGATGTAAGTATCCCCTCACCTGCAGTATAAGTTCTTACGATGTAATGTTGTATGCTTGATTTTGAACGAAAGAATCTAGAACTATGTGTAGAAGGTTCGGCTAATAGGATTAGAGAAATTATTCTTGAACAATCTTATGAAACTCTTTTTTTAGCATAAGGGGCACCAAATTTCAGAAGTTGTCTTAGTAATAATTAACCAAATTAATAGTAGTTGATGTTTTTTTTCATCTCACATCAAATTGGTCAAACCAAAATATATATTGAGTTGGTTTGGCTTGATTCCAAGTTCTATGACAGTTTGTTGTGTCAAAAATTAGTCAAGGAAATGTGTCTATTGATTCAGCATAAGTTTTATTTAGCTCCAACAAATTGTAAATCCCAGCAGTCTTATTAGGAGTACTGGAGGATCTTACTAGGAATAGTAAGTGGTTGTGCTGGCATTGGTAAAGTCATCTTATTATTATAAGAATGAAACATCTGTCTATTTATATTTTTGGGGAAATGCTAATTTGTGTTAATCCATTGTACTTAGTTAATGTTTTCTAAGATTTGTATATAATTCTTAAATTTTCCTCATATTTTATTGTAAAGGATGTGTCAGTTTGGTAGGCTTGCATGAATCTTCTTGTGCTTGTAAAAAGGTTTTGATTTGATGATTTCTATTTATGTTAGCTTAATTTTCCTTATGTCACTACTTTATGCCATGTTAAATTGTACTCATGCCGATTTATGCTATGCTACATGCTTATGTTTTCCCCCATGTTAGGCATGACTCACGTATATGAAATGTCTAAGAAATGTTTCTCTAAGAGTGGGGACTAGAACACTCTTTAGGACAAAGAACATGTATGTTATTTTACTTTATGCATGACTTGTACCGGACCCTAACAAGGTCCACGGGATGGGCTCCAAGTTTGCCCCTAGGTCGACGGACATAGTACGAACCTAGTAACCTAGTAGGTTCGGGATTAGCTACCTCGGATCTATTTAGGATGCGCGCGAATGATGTATGTGGTATAATGTCGAGCCCAATATGTTGAGATTATGTTTAAGTATATAAACTATATGTTTTCAAAGAGCATCCTACATATACCATTTTATGTTCATCAAATTATCATGTTTAGAGATAATGTCGCTATGAAAAATGCTAAGTTTATGTTCTTTTCCTAAATTGATCATGTCTCTACTTTAAATAAATATTGTGCTCATATGTTGATTAAACGAACATGTCATTACTTTACGTTTAATTCATTATGCATGTTTTTGTGAGTAGGAAAGGACCTTACTAAGCCTATGTGCTAACAGTTTACTTTTCTTGTACTGCAGAAAAGGGCAAGGAATGGATAAATTAAAGGGAGCAACAGGAGGGGCAAAGATGTGTGTGGCAGTGGCATGGTGGACGAGATCATTTTTCATTTACGGACTTATGCATGATTTTCAGTTTATGTGTAAACTATTAGGAGACGTTAATGCTTTCTATGGTTGTTACTCATGTTTATTTTTATGAACCTTGAAATGGTTAATATATGTTTAGTTAAATAAATTTCTAAGACCTTTTTCCATGATTAAATTGTTAGGTTGATTGGGTTAATGTAATTATAGTTAAAAGTTATAAAGTTTTTAAATGCTTCCGCTGTTATATGCATGAATGTATGATTGCGTAGCACCGTCGCCCATCTATAGGATGTGTGTTAGGAGGACGGGAAGGGCGGGCGTTACAGGTGGTATCAGAGCAGATCTGCCTTTCCACTACACACACATCTAGCTCCAAATCCTACGACTCCAAGTAAAAAATTCTATGCCTACTCTATTTCTTTCATGTAAGATAAGAAATGCTTTTAGCTTAAATATGATGCTTTTAGCTTAAATATGCATGAATATATGTATGATAACCTTATGCTAGCCTTTAGTTTAAATAAGCAAAAATAAATATGAATGATAACCTTATGCTAGCCTTATTATAATATATGAAGATAAGCATGGCTAGAAGACGTAGTCATAGAGTCGATGAGACAAGTAATATATGGAAGACATTGTAATAGAGTCAATGAGATGAATATATGCATGATAATCTTATGCTAGCCTTATTATAATATATGAAGATAAGCATGGTTGGAAGACGTAGTAATAGAGTCGTTGAGACAGTAATATATGAAAGACGTAGTAATAGAGTCGATGAGACAGTAATATATGGAAGACGTAGTAATAGAGTCGATGAGACAACATTTTTGCTCTCCATAGGGAGCTCCAGTACAGTTGGTAAAAAAGAAAGATGGGTCTATGCGAATGTGCATAGACTACTGAGCGCTAAATAATGTGACGATCAGAACAGGTACCCTTTACCACGGATTGACGACCTGTTCGACCAGTTAAAGGGTGCCACCGTCTTCTCTAAGATTGACCTAAGGTCTGGCTATCATCAAGTGAAAGTGAAACCAGATGATATACCAAAGACGGCTTTCCGAATAAGATACGAACATTATGAGTTCTTAGTTATGCCCTTCGGAGTGACGAATGCACCTGCTATGTTCATGGATCTGATGAATCGGGTATTCTTGCCATTCCTCGACAAATTTTTGATCGTTTTCATCGATGATATACTGATATATTCGAGAAGCCAAGAAGAGCATGTCGAACACCTGAAGATGGTATTACAGATTCTTCGAGAAAAGCAACTATATGCCAAGTTCTCCAAATGTGAATTCTGGCACGATCAAGTATCTTTTCTGGGTCATATTATATCCAAAGACAGAGTTATGGTAGACCCAAGAAAGATTGAAGCTGTGAGTAACTGGAGCAGGCCAAAGAATTCTAGTGAAGTGAGGAGTTATCTCGGATTAGCAGGCTATTACCGGAAATGCGTAGAAGACTTCGCCAGAATAGAATCACCTATGACAGTTCTTACCCGGAAGAATAAGAAGTATGTATGGACGGAGGAATGTGAGAAGAGTTTCTTGGAGCTGAAAAGGAGACTTACAAGTGCTCCAATCCTTACTCTCCTAGAGAACGATAAGAGCTTCGACATGTACAGCGAAGAGCTGTACTTATGCAGAGGGGTAAAGTTATTGCCTATGCCTCTAGGCAACTCAAGGAACATGAAAAGAACTATCCCACTCATGATTTAGAGCTAGCAGCTATGGTCTTCGCTCTCAAGGTATGGAGGCACTATCTGTATGGAGCATAGTGCAAGATTTATACGGATCACAGGAGTCTGCGGTATTTCTTCACTCAGAAGGACCTCAATATGAGACAATGCAGATTACTGGAGCTCGTGAAGGACTATGACTGCGAGATCTTTTACCATCCTAGCAAGGCAAACAAAGTGGCCGATGCACTCAACAGGAAGTCCAGGGCCACCCTGATGTCCTTATCGATATTGTCTCGACCGCTGGAGAAGGAAATTATGCGCTATGGAATCGAGGTTATTTCCGAGCAGCTTTCGACCATGGCAATAATACCAGCACTATTCGATGACATATTATCAAAACAAAGTGATGATCCAAGTCTCCAGAGGATCAAGCAGAAGATCCTAGAAGGAAAAGACGAGGGTTTTCGTATCGCCAATAGCGGAGTATTATACCTTAGGGATCGGTTATGTATCCCTAACGATCCAGAACTACGCAAAAAGA
Source organism: Wurfbainia villosa (assembly GCA_025175895.1). NCBI lineage: Eukaryota > Viridiplantae > Streptophyta > Magnoliopsida > Zingiberales > Zingiberaceae > Wurfbainia > Wurfbainia villosa. The sequence goes on from CM045990.1 coordinate 98,944,023, forward strand.
TATTAGAGGAGGCTCACAGAACCCCCTATTCTATGCATCCGGGATCCACCAAAATGTATCTAGACCTGAAAGAGAAGTTCTGGTGGTCCGGTATGAAGAGGGACGTAGCTCAGCATGTCAGTACTTGCCTGACCTACCAACAAGTTAAAGCAGAACACCAGAGGCCTAGAGGAGTTCTTCAACCGATCCAACTTCCAGAGTGGAAATGGGAAGACATCTCTATGGATTTCATTTCAGGTCTTCCCAGGACTACGAACGGATATGACGCTATATGGGTTATCATTGACAGATTGACAAAGTCAGCTCATTTCCTAGCGATCAAGATGACATATTCGATTGAGCAACTGGCTCAATTATATGCTAAGGAAATCATCAGACTGCATGGTATTCCCAAGACCATCATTTCGGATAGGGATGGTCGCTTTACTTAACAGTTTTGGGGATGCATTCATAAGGCACTTGGTACGAAGCTGCATTTCAATACCGCCTTTCATCCTCAAACAGATGGGAAAACAGAAAGGGTGAACCAAGTACTGGAAGACATGTTACGAGCTTGTGCCTTGGATTTCAATGGGAGTTGGTGCCGCTACTTATGTTTAGCGGAATTCGCTTACAATAATAGCTACCAAGCTACCATCGGAATGGCACCTTATGAAGCATTATATGGGAAGAGATGTAGGTCTCCGATCTGTTGGTACGAAGGTGGTGAGAAGAAAGGGATGGGACTTTAGAGGAATTTCATCGATGACACAACCTCAGCGATACAGAATATCCACCAAAAAATAGAGACTGCTCAGAGCTGGTAGAAGAACTATGTGGATCAGCGACGTAGACCTTTGGAATTCAGTGTCAAAGATTTGGTGTGTCTCTGTTGGGATGTATACAGAAAGCCTAGCTCTTTTGCATGAACATTTTTATTTTGAAATAAGAATGACATGATCATTGTTTGCACTTTATATTTATTATATGTGTGCATATTGTCTAATACTTTACATTGTAGATAACATGGTGCTTGGTGTGGTACAGAAGATCATGTTATCAGTCCCTTATAGAATATAAGTAGAGGCTCACAACCAAGATGGTTTTGGACAAACCATTGGCATGGTTGTAGTGTAGCTTGGTATTGGTTTGTCTTGAACATAGAGTTACACTAGTACACTTAGGTGTATTGAGCAGGATCGACATAGAGGTGATTCAATTTATTGCTGACTACATAATTGAATCGGACCTCGGATATTATGTTGTACATGCTCTTAATCCCGATATAATAACGGGCACATGTACTTAGTATTTATTTCTTTGATTTACTAAAGGGTGAGATTTAAATGGATTAAATCAATATGCCCGGTAAGTTGGGAAATGATATTAATTACATGGTGTGTCGTTAATTATAGGAGGAAACCGTGTCCTATATATTAGGTTGATGATGTCCCCTTGAGGAGATCATAAGGTTCATCATGTAAACCCTGCAGGTTGACTTAGTCAACATGATGATAAGGTTGAGTGGTACTACTAAAGGAGTTAGATGTTAATTGATTGATGGTCAGTAAATTAATTAATTGACGGACATTCGATATCTTAAACATGGGGAGATGGATGTACAAATAATGTATGGAGCCCATATTAATTTTTGGGGGTTGGTGAGGTAATTCAATGATGATCCTCTAGTGGAATGGAACATCATTGATGGATCAAGTTTGTGTAGTTCCGATCCATCGGGTGGCCAAGATCCAACTCCTCCTCATGGTCCCTATTGTAGCCTATTAAAACCTCATGGAGCCTAGATCCAATGATGGAAAACAAAACTCTAAATCCGACGGCGGAGATTAAATCTCTAAATCTGATAGTTGAGATTAAATCTCTAGATCCGACGGTTGAGATTAAATCCCTAGAACCAACGGTGGAGATTAAAACAAGGCTTAAGCCTAACTCTATAGAAGGGAGCTTAAGGTGGGCGGCAAGGAGGTTGGTTGTTTTTGGAGATTAGGGTTTTGCCTATCATTAGCTTGGGCGGCAAGAAATCCTAGGCAGGTTAGGGTTTGGTTGGGCGGCTAGGGTTTGGGAGGTGGAGTGGGCGGCAACAATAGGAGAGGTTCCCTTCTTCTTCCTAAGGGGTTGCCGACACCTATCTCTCTTCCCTCTACCTTGGTCAGCGGTCAACCTATTCCTCTTCTTCTCTTCACTCCCTCTAGAGCCGGCGGCACAAAGGGGTTGTAGGGTCTTCTATTGCTCCCCATTGGCCGGTCTTTCACTCATCGTTTTCATCTTGGCCGGCGACACTAGGAGCTTGGGATTTTTCCCTTGTTTGGTTCCATGGTTGGCCATCTTGTTCTCTCTTTTCTTGGGGCCGGCGGCATTAAGCTTTTGTGGCTTGGTGGTTGGCTCAAGCAAGAAGGGAAGGAGAGTTCTTCTTTCTTTTGATTGAAGAAGATCTAGGAAGCTTCAACTTGTGGAGGATCTTCGTCCACACGAAGTCTACAAGGAGGTTAGGACATGCGATAGAAGATCAAGAGGTATAAAAGTTTTATAAGTTTTATTATTGATCTTAGCATGTTCTTATTAATATGTTTGTATGTGTTGATTATACATGTCTACATCCATATGTATTTGTATAATCATGGACCCCGAAGATAAACACAAAAACCGGCGATCCATCTGTCATCTCTTTCGAGGCTAACCGACTAGAAGAGTTTGGTTGCTTGAACAACTAGTTTGTTCAAGCGATCGCTCAAGTCGTTAGAACGATGACGAATTGGTTGAGCTTAGGAAACTCATCCCATCCGGATTAGTTTTCATTAGTGAAAATTTTAATCCGGGGACATGGGAGCCAACGAGCCTCCGAGCATGCCATCAATTTGGTATCAGAGCCACGGTTTCCGATTTTGTGTGTTTTGGATTCGGTTACTTTCATGCACTTATCATATATTGTATATGTCGGATGATAGTAGGATGTGCGTAGGATAACTTTTTGGTTGCAGGCAAAAGTTCAAACTATTATGGCTATATATGTGTGTATGTGATTGCATGTGTGTGTGATTATATATTATTTGAATCCTCGGGGTTGACGAGGCTAAATTAGTATTTAATTTTTGTAATTAAATACGGTATTGTTTAGCCACTCATTTTAGTTTACTTTCGATCTAGATTATTTGTATACTCCTTCGTGGAGTATAGGATTGATGGATGTAAATTAAAATAGTTTATCTTGGCTCGGATCTCTTTGGTGACTTGCACATGGGAAAAGGTGGAGCGGATGAGGTGGTGACACTATGGGACGCATATTGGAGAACAATGCCATAATAGTTGGGAAAATTCTATTTTTTTTTCATATTTATTGCTGATTTGTTTTATATGCATGTAGTGTGTGCTTGAAAATTCCTCACTGTCAATTTACTAAGTGGGAGAGGGACATTTTAATTAATTCCCACGGCCTCCATTACAATTTGACGTGTGATGCAACAAACTTACGCGTCGGCTCTGAGTGCCTTCCTCCCCATCGGATGAGTTTGTTTCCAGATCACTAGGTCAAATAATGGTTATAGAAAATTATTTAGGAGCGTGTGTACTTCCCCATCGGTAAGGCACATAATCCGAGATAATTCTCTTAGTATCGTGTAATGGTGCACACTTAGATGCAAATAAAAAGTATCCTCCCCATCGGAGTCAATGCTTTTATTTGTAGGGCCAAAGAGGAACCAACTATTAATTTTATTTGTCAAAAAGTAAGGTTGACAAGATAATAAAATTAAAGGGTTAAACCTCCTCTTACAAATGTAGAATTTGTATACGTCCACACTATCGTGGCATGTGATATTCTCGGTATTTTGAGGTGTTGGTTGATTTTGAAATTTTATTGTTTGAGGAATCAATAATTTTTTGAAATCTAAAGTAATGATCTATGTGATTCTTAGGATTTTCAAAATGACTTTCAGTCCACTTACTGTGATACTAAAGTAAATAAACTTACTGTACCCAAATAATGTTGATTGGAAAAGAATCTAGATATTGTCTTATCTGCTAAGGAGTACAAGTATAGACTCTTCGAAGAATGTCCTCAAGCCATGGTTGCTCAAAAAGGTTTCTACTTCTAAGCCGAAAGGCAAGAAGAAGGAGAAACAAGGTGGAGCAAAGGTGGTGGGAGGATCTCAGGGAGGACTGAAGAAGCCAAAATGCAAGTACTTCACTTACAAGTAGGATGGACATTGGAAGAAGGACTGTCCCAATCCGAAACAGAACAAAGGTATATCCTTTGGTCTAGTCGTTAAAACATGGCTAGCGGTGTTATCTACCGACACCTGGTGTGTAGATACAGGAGCCACTGATCATGTCTGCAATACTTTGCAGGGGTTTCAGGAAACCCGATGACTAGCTGAGGGAGAGATTACCGTCTTCATGGGCAATGCTTTAAAGGTGGCGGCTATTGCAATGGGAGACGTTTATTTATCTTTTGATAGGAATAAAGTTTTGGTTTTGAGAAATTGTCTTTATGTACCTACTTTTAGAAAGAATCTAATTTCAGTTTCTAAATTATTTATGGATGGATATTCTGTTTCTTTTAATGACAAAGTTGTTATAAAAGGAATAGGGAGATTATCTGTTCTGGTACATTGGTGGCAATTTGTACACTCTTGAACCGAAAACTCCCATGATGCATATAGAAGTGAATAACTCATCTTCTAAGTCTAATAAGAGAAAAGAACCTTCGAAAATGAACCAGACATATCTTTGGCACCTAAGACTTGGTCATATTAACCTCAGTAGAATTAAAGGTTGATAGCTGATGGACCCTTGGGTTTATTAGTGGTGGAAGATCTCCCAACCTGGGAGTCTTGCTTGGAAGGTAAGATGACCAAGAGGCCTTTTAAGGCTAAGGGGTATAGAGCCAAAGATGTATTGGAATTGGTTCATTCTGATTTGTGCGGTCCTATGTCTATCCAGGCTAGAGGTGGCTTTGAATACTTTGTCTCTTTTATAAACGATTATTCAAGGTATGGATACATTTACTTGATGCACCGCAAGTCTGAATGCTTTGACAGGTTCAAAGAATTCAAGGCTGATGTGGAGAACCGTCAAGGTAAAAGTATCAAGACACTACGATCTGATCGTGGTGGCTCAGTACGTCAGCACCTGTCTGACCTGCCAGAAGGTGAAGGCAGAACACCAGAAACCTAGGGGATTACTGTAGCCGATACAGATTCCAGAGTGGAAATGGGAAGAAATATCTATGGATTTTATCTCGGGATTGCCCAGGACAACAAATGGTTACGATGCTATATGGGTAATCATAGACCGGCTGACAAAGTCTGCCCATTTCCTGGCAATTAAGATGACCTATTCGGTCGAGCAGCTAGCTCAATTATATGTCAAGGAAATTATCAAATTACATGGAGTGCCTAAGGCTATTATTTCTGACCGTGATGGTCGTTTTACCTCCCATTTCTGGGAATGTGTTCAGAAGGCTCTTGGCACTAAGTTGAGATTCAGCACTGCGTTTCATCCTCAGACCGACGGTCAGAGAGAAAGAGTGAACCAGGTGTTGGAAGATATGTTGCGGGCTTGTGCCCTAGACTTTAAGGGGAGCTGGTGCCGATATTTGTGCTTGGCAGAATTTGCTTACAACAACAGTTACCAGGCTACTATTGGAATGGCACCATATGAAGCTCTGTACGGGAGGAGATGCAGGTCTCCTATCTGTTGGTACGAGGGTGGTGAAAGGAGGGAAATGGGTTTTCGGGCCGATATTATTGACAATACCACCCGCGCTATACAGAATATCCGTCAGAGAATCAAAACTGCTCAGAGCCGACAAAAGAGTTATGCGGATATGCGGCGTAGACCGTTAGAATTTGAAGTCGGGGACCTGGTATTCCTCAAAGTGACCCCTATGAAGGGAGTGATGAGATTTGGAAGGAAGGGTAAACTGAATCCACGCTACGTAGGATCGTATCTGATATTGCAAAGAGTGGGCAAGGTAGCTTACAAGCTGGAGTTGCCACAAGAGATGTCGGCTATACACGACGTGTTCCATGTCTCTGTGCTCAAGAAATGCTTATCCAGTGTGGACCAAGTGATCGAGCCACAAACTGTACCAGTTCAAGAGGACCTGAGTATGAAAAGTCGGCCTATCCAGATACTAGACCGAGAAGTCAAGAGGCTAAGGAACAAAGAGGTGCCCTTAGTAAAGGTCCTGTGGCAGAATCAACGATACGAGGAAGCTACCTGGGAACGAGAGGAGGACATGAAGCAGAAGTACCCAGAATTGTTTTAAGTTTCGAGGACGAAACTTTTACAAGGTATGAGGGATTGTAACGCCCGTAAAAAGTCTCCAGCAATTTTATGAGGATTTTTTGGCTTTACGATAATGGGCTTTATGGGGGTTTTCCGAAAATAAAAGGAAATAGCCAAAAAGAGATGCAAGGCCTAGGAATTGAACCCCAAACCTCTAGAGATAGCCAAGCCCTATAGATGTACCCCCTGTTGGAGATTTGACGCCGCTAGAGGGGGGGTGAATAGCGTGATACCGTACGTAGATGGAATTCTTTCGCGTTTGATCGTCTACAATCTTGTTAGCACAGCGGAATAGTAATAACAAATAAATACAACAAGACACACAATCACAACACGATCATATAACGTGGTTCGGAACCACACGGTTCCTACTCCACAGATTGAGCTCTAACGAGCTCTAGCGATGCCAATGCAATCACTAATCAATAAACTCCTTCTCGACAACAAGTCGGAGGTGGAGAAACCTCGTACACAAGATTACAACAATAATCTAAATAAATACAAGCAAATACAAAGGAAATGTAAAGAACACTTTACAAAACTAGGGTTTGAGCGCTTTGCTTGTTGGTTGCTTGGATGAGGTTGAAGGGCCCTGAAATGCACCTGCAAATCGCCTTCAAATCGCCTCAAGAAAGCTCCCCAAGAACTGATACCGCAATCTCCACGAACAGCTTCCTTTTATCTCGCGTCGATTGATCGCCATAAATCACCTGATCGCCAACACCGAGCCGTGAGACAACGGCTCAATCCACGTTGGACAAGTTCCAGCGGGACTCTCACCACGATCGCCAACATTGGCGGGGCCGATCGCTAACGCCGTAGTCGACGCCTTGATCGGCTCACGGAGCGCTTCGCCGCAACTCGGCCGGCTGATCGCCATTGCATCGCTGCGCGCATCACGATCGCCGTGCTCGATCGGCCGCTCGCCATGAGCGGTCGTAGCCTAAAGCTCTCAAGCGGTCGAACTCGAGTCGACTCCTGGCAGTCGAACCGGCTATAATGCCAGTCGACTGCCAACCTCAAGAATGAAGTTTTAACCCAAGTATGGTGCCCCCATACTTGCTAGACCACCCTTAGCAAAGACCTAAGCCTTCTAGCCACCTCCATCAGCCTCACGCCTCTCGGATCCCTCCAAGTCATCCATGACTTGTTCATCCATCGCGCTAGCTTCCCGGTGCTTCCATCGGCTATGTCATGCTAACGGTGTGTTCACCGCCAAGGCACATTGGACTTACGCCGCCAAGACTCCGCTTGGACTTTACGCCGCCAATATCAATCCCCTTGGACTTCCCAAATACCAAGACTCAAGCTTGGACTTTCCCTTGCCAACCCATGTTGGACTTTCCATGCCAAGACCATGCTTGGACTTTCCATTTGCCAAGACCCATGCTTGGACTTCTCATTTGCCAAGACCCATGCTTGGACTTCCCATGCCAAGTACTCAAGACTTGGACTTTCCCAACTGCCAAGTGTCCCACTTGGACTTTCCATGCCAAGTACCCATGACTTGGACTTTCCCAAATGCCAAGTGTCCCACTTGGACTTTCCATGCCAAGTACCCATGACTTGGACTTTCCCAAATGCCAAGTGTCCCACTTGGACTTTCCATGCCAAGTACCCATGACTTGGACTTTCCCAAATGCCAAGTGTCCCACTTGGACTTTCCATGCCAAGTACCCATGACTTGGACTTTCCCATAAACACATGGTCAACCCTAGTCAACTACCAAAGTCTCCCTCGAGTCAAACTCGAGTCTGGTCAATTATAACCTGGGTCGATTGTATAAACAATCTCCCCAACATATTAACCGACATTAATGTCAACCATCAATGTCAATCCTATGTCTAACATACTTTGTAAAACATACTTTGTCAAACATCAAAACATCACTCGAGTCAAACTCGAGTCCTGGTCAATCGTGACCTGGGCCGATTGCACCAACAATCTCCCCCTTTTTGATGTTTGACAAAAACCAAATAAAACCATGAGTTAGAACACTAACTCAAATCCCTTACCAATTATCCCAAATTGGTAAACACTCACCAAATGTTCTCCCCCAAACATTCAAGTGAAAAAGTAAATCAAATGTTCTCCCCCAAACATTCTCCCCCTTTTTGACTAACATCAAAAAGGTTTTCTCTCCAAGGAGGTCAATGTCTCATGTCCCAATGAGATCTTACAATCTCCCCCTTGGTCAAAAATACCTAGGATGCCTACCATCTTCCTAGTGATAAGTCCCATATCACTCAAGAGAGGCACTCCTATCTCACTCTCCCAATTTCCAAATTTGGTATCAAACACCCATCAATTTTCAATTGATAACATTCTCCCCATAAAAAAAACATCCATCATCCCAAGATGGATACCTCCCCCTAAAGGCTTGCTCCCCCTTGACCATTGCACCAACAATGTCCTTGGAAAGCCCCTAAGCCAATAGGAACTCTAAACCATCAAAATTAAGGTTCTAAGTTCAACATAGAACTTTTACTCATCCTAAATTTGATACTTTGACCTAACATAACTCCTAATCCATATCCAATGGATTTTCACCCTTCATAATGCTTCCCAAAGCATATCCTAGAGTTAGGAGTGGTTAGGAACCTTTACCATAGCTGAACAAACCTTGTTAACCCGAACAGACTGGCAATGATCGACAGCTTATCACGATCACATTATTATCATCGATCGCCACCAAGTGGCAATGATCGGTAGTTAAATTCTAATTTCATATCGTAACGAAATTCAAAAATTCATAACTAATTATACGTATATCAAAAAATCACTAAATTTGATACGTATAATACTTATGACTAAAATAATGGGTGAAAAATGTTTGAAAAATATTTTACCCATAAAATAGTGAGTTTGATACAAAACTCAAAACCATTGAAATTTTCAATGTTTTGGCCCTATTTTGTATCAACTTCATCAATGGTGATTGCTATCAAAAGATAGACTTCACCAAGGTTTTCTAAATTGATTTTAAAATGATTTCAAAACCTTATTTTGGATCATATTCCTTGGGCTCTAAGTACATGACTTGTACACAAGCTTTCCCAATGATCCACCAATAAAATTAGATGAGTTTTGGTTCAACTAGATGCAAAAACTATGCACCTTGAACTCAACTCATATCCTAGCATCTCACATGTATCTAGGGTGTATAAATACACATACATGTCAATTGGATGTGAGATGTGGGTTTTGTTCTCCCTAAACTAAGGTTTCATGCATTTTCCTAAGGCAACTCTACTTGATTCCCTTATAAATGGGACTCCAAGTCATGCCATAGTCCTTAAATCAATTTTAATCAAATTTTCTTAAATGCATGAATGATTATGGCATTAACGATGATATAAATAAGCATATGCTCATAATCATGATGTCATGGCATAAAATAAGATCTAAAACCACATGACATTTACCTAAATCCTAAACATGAACATGACATATAGAATGATTAAAAATAAGCATGATGTCATGGCATGTTATATGGCAAACAAAGCATGGCATATAAAATATATAGGTATAGTAATACCTAAATTTTAATATTAATTGCCATTTCATATAATTAATTATATTTTGCCATATTTCTAGTTTTCTCCCAAGTGTGCCAAAAACCCAAAATGGCACACTAACCTCTAAACCTAAATTATGCCAATTTTGATCATTTTATCAAACTTCTCAAGTAATATTGGCACATCCTAAAAGCTTTTAGGATTAAGACTTAAATGTATTTCCAAGGCAACCATAACCTTGAAAATAACCTAAAATGCCACCTTTACCATGGTTAGGTTAACTACCCTTCCATTTAAAGTTGGCACACCCTAACCCATTTAGCGTGAATCAAACACGCTCTTAGGAACCCAAAACCGATTTGAGCTCCTAGGGTTAACTAGGTATTCCTTAGGGATAACCTCCCTAGATACCTTCCTAATGACCCTCCTAGGCTTGTTAGCCTTGGTCATTTGGGTCTTACCTAGGTTGACTCTAGGGTGACTCCTTGCAACCTTCTTAGTGGTCACCCTAGGTTTCCTAGAGACCCTAGCCACTAGGCACACCCTTTGGTCAACTCTAGGGATGACTTCCCTATTGACCTTGGTCTTCCTAGACCTAGTTAGTGTTCCATAATCTAATGGGACACTATGATAAGCCACCTTGGGCTTAGGTTTGTGACCCAAACCTTGCTTGCCTTTGGTTGACTTTTGACTCTTAGGTCCTTGGTGTTGACTTTGACTCTTGGACCTTTGACTTTGATCATTAGACCCTTTAAATTGATTTTGCATATTGTTGAGGGCCTTTTCTAATTTTTCAAGCCTTGACCTCAAGACTTGATTTTCCTTTTCTAATTGCCCAATTTTAGAGTTTTGATTTAGATTATGGGCATTGGACTTCCTAGGCATATGCCTAGTCCATTTAGGGTTAAAACCTAGATGATCTTGTATTTTCCTAATTGATTCCCTAGGTATGGTTTTTCTAGGGACATTTGGCCTAGGTTTGTCCTTAGATAAATTGTTTTTAGGGACATTAGTCCCAAATTTCTTCCTATTATCTAAGTGAATACTTTTAGCTCCTAGACAAAATTCCTTATGTCTAACATGCTCTTTGTGATAAATAGCAAGATTGCTAAAATTATTTCTAGCATGCTTTTTACTGAAATTTAAGGAATGAGCATTGTTTAAATATACCTTAGGGTTTGCCTAGAGGCTCCCTCTACTTGTGATGCTTCAACTTGTTCCTTCTTCTTCCCCCTAGGACATTGACTCCGATAATGTCCTTTTGCATTGCATTTGAAGCATATGATGTGCTCCTTGCTCTTGATACTTGGGGAACCAGCATCCTTAACTTTTGGAGCCGGTGGAGCTTTCCTAATCTTCTTTGGGCATTTGCTCTTGTAATGCCCAAATTCCCTACACTCAAAACACATAATTTTATTTTTATTTGAGATTGATGTGTTTGAGTTACCTAGTTCAGTGGTAGGTGCCGGAGTTAAATTTTGGGCTTCTTCATCTTGATGTCGAAGCTTCTTGGTATTGCTCTGTTGAGGATGGTCTCTCCTCTCAATTCTAGAAGTGGATACTTCTTCCACTTCTTCCACCTCTTCTACTGATCCGGAAGTTGATTCCTATCAACCTCCAAATCCTCACTTCCTTGAGGATGATGCATTAGCCTCTTCGCCTTCCTCTTGGACCATTGATGGGCTTTCATGGAGCTTTGCCAAATCGCTCCATAGCTCCTTAGCATCCATGCATTCACCTAAGCTACACAAAAATTCATTTGGAATTAGATCAAATATAAATTTGATTACCTACTTATTTTTCTCGAATTGCCGGAGTTGCTCTCACTCCATTTCTTCTTCTTGAGAAACCTCCCTTTGGTCCCTTAGGATACTCAAATCCTTCCATCAAGGCGACCATTCCTCAAGGTCTCTCATCATCAAAACTCTTCAATTCTCGCCTTCCAAGAATTGAATCCTTCTCGTCCATAGAATGAATAAGGGACCGTGTGTTGATGTCCCATCCTAATTGATCTTGGACTTCCATCTTTACCTCTAGCGTATTGCTCCTCCGGTTGTTAATCCGCTGAAGAGCCACCGTGCTCGATACCACTTGTTGGAGATTTGACGCCGCTAGAGGGGGTGAATAGCGTGACGTAGATGGAATTCTTCGCGTTGATCGCCTACAATCTTGTTAGCACAGCGGAATAGTAATAACAAATAAATACAACAAGACACACAATCACAACACGATCATATAACGTGGTTCGGAACCACACGGTTCCTACTCCACAGATTGAGCTCTAACGAGCTCTAGCGATGCCAATGCAATCACTAATCAATAAACTCCTTCTCGACAACAAGTCGGAGGTGGAGAAACCTCGCATACACAAGATTACAACAATAATCTAAATAAATACAAGCAAATACAAAGGAAATGTAAAGAACACTTTACAAAACTAGGGTTTGAGCGCTTTGCTTGTTGGTTGCTTGGATGAGGTTGAAGGGCCCTGAAATGCACCTGCAAATCGCCTTCAAATCGCCTCAAGAAAGCTCCCAAGAACGATACGCAATCTCCACGAACCTTCCTTTTATCTCGCGTCGGTGGATTACCGCTGGCGATCGCCATAAATCACCATCGCTAACATCAGAAGCCGTGAGACAACGGCTCAATCCACGTTGGACAAGTTCCAACGGATTCTCCGGGCCGATCGCTAACGCTCGTAGTCGACCGCCTCCGGCTACGGAGCGTTACTGCTCGCACTCGACGGCAATGATCGCTATCGCTGCGCCGATCGCTGCCGACATCGGGCCGATCGCTTCTCATGAGCAATGATCGCCGTGAGCCCTAAAAGCTCTCAAACGGCAGTCGAACTCGAGTCGACTCCTGGCAGTCGAACCGGCCATAATGCCAGTCGACTGCCAACCTCAAGAATGAGGTTTTAACCCAAGTATGGTGCCCCCATACTTGCTAGACCACCCTTATCCTAGACCTAAGCCTTCTAGCCACCTCCATCAGCCTCACACCTCTCGGATCCCTCCAAGTCATCCATGACTTGTTCATCCATCGCGCTAGCTTCCCGGTGCTTCCATCGGCTATGTCATGCTAACGGTGTGTTCACCGCCAAGGCACATTGGACTTACGCCGCCAAGACTCCGCTTGGACTTTACGCCGCCAATATCAATCCCCTTGGACTTCCCAAATGCCAAGTGTCCCACTTGGACTTTCCATGCCAAGTACCCATGACTTGGACTTTCCCATAAACACATGGTCAACCCTAGTCAACCACCAAAGTCTCCCTCGAGTCAAACTCGAGTCTGGTCAATTATAACCTGGGTCGATTGTATAAACAATCTCCCCAACATATTAACCGACATTAATGTCAACCATCAATGTCAATCCTATGTCTAACATACTTTGTCAAACATACTTTGTCAAACATCAAAACATCACTCGAGTCAAACTCGAGTCCTGGTCAATCGTGACCTGGGCCGATTGCACCAACAATCTCCCCCTTTTTGATGTTTGACAAAAACCAAATAAAACCATGAGTTAGAACACTAACTCAAATCCCTTACCAATTATCCCAAATTGGTAAACACTCACCAAATGTTCTCCCCCAAACATTCAAGTGAAAAAGTAAATCAAATGTTCTCCCCCAAACACCCGCTAACCATAAGCCCAATAGGATTACATCATTAAGAGAAGAGGGGAATTATAGATAAGGGTGATGAGGGTAAATGAAGGGGCATGGAAAAGAAAAGAGGAACTTCCCTTCCTCCCTTTATAAAGAAGAAGGAAGTTCCCATTTGGCCACTCCTTCCTCTCCTCTTCATCCTCACTGAAACCACCTTGCTCCCCCTCTCCATTTGCACCTTTGGCCGAAATCCCTCCAAGCAAGAAGAAGGCTAGGGTTGGCTTCCATTAGGTCATCTTCCAACTAAAAAGCAAAGCGAAGGAAGTAAGATTTCCTCACCTGCAGTATATTAGTTTTGTAGGATGAATTACATGAAAGAATAAGAGTTTGGAGCTTCATATGTTCGGCCAACTAATGTCTTGGGCTAGGATTCATGGAATATGCTATTAGGGAAACCTTTTATATGTTGTATGCTCCAAGTAGGGATCCTTAGGTAACAAAAGTCCAAGGGTTTTAACCCTATATGTTTCAGCCACCAAAGGTTTAGGGTTAGGGTTTCATGAAGAGCTCCCCCTTATGAAGTTAGGTTATGATATATGCCTACATGAATAGATTTAGATGATAAAAATCTAAAGATCTTAACCCTACAAGTTTTGGCCAAACCATGAAATCAGGGTTAGGGTTGCATGAAAATATTTCTAAGGATACTATGATAGGTTATAAGGCTTCATGAATGAATTTTAGGGGACAAACCCAAGCTTGAGCCCCTCACAAGTTTTGGCCAACCCATGAAATTAGGGTTAGGGTTGCATGAAAATATTTCTAAGGATACTATGATAGGTTATAAGGCTTCTTGAATGAATTTTAGGGGAAAAACCCAAGCTTGAGCCCCTCACAAGTTTCGGCCAACCCATGAAATTAGGGTTAGGGTTGCATGAAAATATTTCTAATGGTGCTATGATAGGTTATAAGGCTTCATGAATGAGTTTTAGGGGACAAACCCAAGCTTGAGCCCCTCACAAGTTTCGGCCAACCCATGAAATTAGGGTTAGGGTTGCATGAAAATATTTCTAATGGTGCTATGATAGGTTATAAGGCTTCATGAATGAGTTTTAGGGGACAAACCCAAGCTTGAGCCCTTCACAAGTTTCGGCCAACCAATGAAATTAGGGTTAGGGTTGCATGAAAATATTTCTAATGGTGCTATGATAGGTTATAAGGCTTCATGAATGAGTTTTAGGGGACAAACCCAAGCTTGAGCCCTTCACAAGTTTCGGCCAACCAAGGAAACTAGGGTTAGGGTTGCAAGAAAAAGGCTTCTAAGGGAACTAGGGGATGTGTATGCCTCATGTAGGTGTTTTAGGTGATGAACATGCTTTGTGATTAATATGCCATGAATATGCCAAAGAAATAGGCTTCATGTTAAGATGTAATGTGCCATGAAATATGCTTAGGTGATGAACATGTTTTTTTTATGATTTAATATGCCTTGAATATGCCTAGGAAACATGCTACATGTTATGATGTAATGTGCCATGAAATATGCTTAGGTGATGAACATGTTTTTATGATTTAATATGCCTTGAATATGCCTAAGAAACATGCTACATGTTTATGGTGTAATGTGCCACGCAATATGCTTGTGTGATGAACATGTTTATACTTTAGGACTTTAGGAGTACTCTTATGTTATGAATGCATGTGTCCTTATGATAAGATGGAGATGCTTCCCTTTCAAGTAGGGATCAAGAGCTCTCCTTATGATAAGATGGAGATGCTTCCCTTTCAAGTAGGGATCAAGAGCTCTCCTTAAGATAAGATAAAATGGAGATGCTTCCCTTCCAAGTAGGGATCAAGAGCTCTCCTTATGATAAGATAAGATTAAGATGCTTCCCTTTTTATGTTGGGGATCAAGAGCATTCTTTATACTATGACAAGAAAAGAAAAGAAATAAGTATTTTACTTTGTAAGAGGTTAAGTACCGACCCGTCGGTGGTCGTTAATCAAATCCATAGGGACATAAGAAGGCGTAAGAGGTCTTGCCTGGTAAGAGGCGTAAGAGGTCTTGCTCTGGTAGGTCTGTGGCTCGCTACTGACCTATTAGAGCAGCGCATTATGTGGTACTTAACACAGGGCCCCCAAACAAGTTATGATGATATTGAAGGATCTATATGTATATGTTTTGAAAAGAAAAGACTTTTATGAAATTGTGTATGCTTATGTTAAAGATTATGAATGCTTACGAACTCGTCCTTTATGCATTTTAGATGCTATGAAGTTATGATGCTTGCAGTAGTTTAAGAATACTTGTGATTTTGTACCTTATGCATGTTTAGGATTTATGCCATTATAAATGTTTATGCTCAAGTTAAAAATGCTTATGATTATGTCCTTTATGCATTTTAGATCTATGAAGTTATGATGCTTCTGAGTTTAAGAATACTTGTGATTATGTACCTTATGCATGTTTAGGATTTATATCATTATAAATGTTTATGCTCAAGTTAAAAATGCTTATGATTATGTCCTTTATGCATTTTAGATGCTATGAAGTTATGATGCTTACATGGTTTAAGAATACTTGTGATTATGTACCTTATGCATGTTTAGGATTTATGTCATTATAAATGTTTATGCTCAAGTTAAAAATGCTTATGATTATGTCCTTTATGCATTTTAGACTCTATGAAGTTATGATGCTTTCAGTAGTTTAAGAATTCTTGTGATTATGTACCTTATGCATGTTGAGTATTTATATCATTATAAATGTTTATGCTCAAGTTAAAAATGCTTATGATTATGTCCTTTATGCATGTTTATGCATGTTATGATGATGAGTTTAAGAATACTTGATTTTGTTCCTTATGCATGTCTAGGATTTATGATTTATGTCATTATAAATTTTTATGCTCAAGTTATAAAAATGCTTATGATTATGTTCTTTAAGAATGTTAGATTTACTAAGTTATAATGCTTATATAAGAACATTTGGGGTTTATGTGTACTCATGTCTAAGATTTATATCATGAATGCTTATGTTTAGATTATGCCCGCTTGGTGTTAATTATGCTTAGCATGCTGCCATGCTTAGGTTTCATTACATGGTATGTTGTTGATTAGTGTTACTATGGAATACTTAGGCCATTTATGCTAGCATGCTTATGTTTCTAATTGCTTGATGAAGTTCGTGGTTTTTTTGAGTAGGCAAGAATCTTACTAAGCTATATGCTTATAGTTTATGTTGTCCATATCTGCAGATCAGAAACTGAACTAGAGGAAGTAGCGAGGAAGGGCCCGGTGTGTGTGATAGTGGCATGGTGGAGAAAGACCCTACTACTATCTGCTTATATTTATATGCTCAATTAACAACTTAAGACCTTGCTTCCGCTTATAAGACTTGTGAATTATTAGTACCATGTTGGATATTGCTTAGTTATGTTATTGTTCAATTACTTAAGAAAGTTGATATGATAGAACCCACGAATGGATCCTTATGATGGGCATGTTATGAAATGAGATAAGATATGGTAACATGCTAACTATGAATAAAATAGGTGATGCATGCTGAAAAGAAGGTTTATGCCATGATAACATGCTTAAGTAAATGGTGAAATGATCCATGTGTATTATGTTTTAAAAGAAAAAAAAAGAAAGGGGTAAAAGTAGTGCCGCCCTGAGAGCAGATAAGGGCGGGCGTTACAGGTGGTATCAGAGCGGGTTCACCTTTCCACTATCACACATCAAGCCTCCATCATGCTATTTCCAAGTAAGTAATTTTATGCATACTTAAGTTTCCTTTATAATGAAGAATGTTTTCTATCTAGAATGAAATAATACCTTATCATGCTTTAGTAGAATGGACTCACACTTGAGATTTAGATAGAAATAATACCTCGTCCTGTTTAGTATAATAGAATCCTAGTTGTGACTTAGATAGTATACCTAACCAAGCTTTATACGATGGAAACATGACTCCAACCTAGAAAACTAGAAAGGATACCTTACCTTGTCTATGATTGAGGGTCCCCAGATAAGCCAAGGGAGACTGGAAGCCCCGCCCGTAGGGACAAATGCCAGGGTGTTCTCCCTCACCAGGGAAGATGTGGCGAATGCCTTGACGGTTGTCACAGGTCAGATATTTATTTTCAGTCAGTATGCTACTGTGTTATTTGACACTGGGGCAACCCATTCGTTCATCTCTACGCCTTTCACAAGAAAGATAGATAGGCATCCCCAAGTCTTGGACTATAAATTCTTAACAACGTTACCTTCGGGAGAAGTGATGCCATCCACCCATATTTTTGCGCTTAGACTGCAGACAGGAACTCTATTGTGACTGATAGTCCTAGATATGTGGGACTATGATGTTATATTGGGCATGGATTTTCGCACAATCGGTGCTTCAATTGAGTGTCGTAAACGGAGGGTGACCTTCCGACCCGAAGCAGAGGTTTCATTTGAGTTTATCGGGGAATCAAAGAAAGGAACGAGGAAATTTTTATCGGCGCTAAAAGCCCGAAAAATGCTAGAAAGTGGATGCACCGGATTTCTAGCCCATGTGGTGGATACCATATCCGCAAAGAACCAGAAAATAGAAGAGGTCAGAGTGGTATGTGACCATCCGGAGGTATTCCCGGATGACCTACCTGGATTACCACCTGATAGAGAAATTGAGTTCGAGATCGAATTGATTCCCGGAACTAATCCGATCTCCAAGGCACCTTACCGTATGGCGCCGACTGAGTTGAAAGAACTTCAGAAACAGCTACAGGAGTTACTTGACCAGGGATTTATCCGTCCCAGTCACTCACCATGGGGAGCTCCAGTGTTGTTCATAAAGAAAAAGGATGGATCTATGCGAATGTGTATAGACTACCGGGCACTGAACAACGTGACCATCAAGAATAGGTACCCCCTTCCCAGGATCGATGACCTGTTCGACCAACTGAAGGGAGCTACTATCTTTTCCAAGATCGATCTCAGGTCTGGCTATCATCAAGTAAAAGTAAAGCCCGGTGATATTTCGAAGACAGCTTTCCGGACGAGATACAGACATTATGAGTTCGTAGTTATGCCCTTCGGAGTAACCAATGCTCCTGCGATGTTCATGGACCTGATGACTCGAGTATTCTCGGCCTTTCTCGACAAATATGTAATCGTTTTCATCGACGATATTCTTATCTACTCGAGAAACCAAGAAGAGCATGCTGAACATCTGAAGATTGTACTACAGGTTCTTCAGAAAGAGCAACTATATGCAAAATTCTCCAAATGTGAGTTACGCTCAATCAGTGTCGTTCTTGGGTCATGTGTCGCCTCTAAAGAAGGACTCATGGTAGACCCAATAAGGATTGAAGCCGCTGAGGAACTGAATAGGCCAAGGAATGCGAGTGAAGTCGGGTTTTCTCGGCTAGCGAGGTTATTACGTGAAAATTTGTAGAGGACTTCTCTAGAATTGCACTATGTGACCCTCACCCGAAAGGACCAAAGAATACAAATGGATCGAGGATCGTGAGAGGAGTTTCTTGAATCAAGAGGAGACTAACGCGCTCCCATTATGACTCTCCAAGATAATGAAAGCTTCGATATGTATAGTGATGCTTCTAAACTGGGCTCGAGTTGTACTCATGCAAATGGCAAGGTTATCGCTACGCCTCTAGGCAAACTCAAGGAGCACGAAAGAAATTATCCTACCCATGACTTAGAACTAGCAAAGTGGTGTTCGCTCTCCAAAATATGGAGGCACTACTTATACGGAACTCGGTGCGGATTTATCTGAACCACGTAGTCCGAGATATTTCTTCACCCAGAAAGACCTAAATATGAGGCAACGTCGATGGCTCGAGCTGGTTAAAGATTATGATTGTGAGATATTCTATCATCCCGGAAAGGTCAACAAAGTGGCAGATGCACTGAGCAGAAAGTCCGGTGCCGCTTTGATGTCCTTATCGATGCTATCGCAGCCCCTGAAAAGGGATGTAATGAATTACGGAATAGAGATTATTTCGACTTTCACCATGGCTATAGCAAGCGTTGTTCGACGATATATTGGGAAAGCAAGATGGTGATTCAGACATCCAGAAAATCAAACAGGAAGTCCGGGAAGGAAGGGATAATGGATTCCGGATCACCAACGGCGGAGTACTATACTTCCAAGACCGCCTATGCATTCCGAATGATCCGAAATTATGGAAGAAGATACTCGAGGAATCCCATGGAACATCTTATACCATGCATCCTGGATCTAACAAAATGTATCAGGACTTAAGGGATAAATTTTGGTGGTCCGGCATGAAAAGGGAGGTGGCTCAAGACGCCACACTGTCGACTGCCAAGGTCAAGGCGTAACACCGTAAACACGGGGATTACCGCATCTGATTCCAGAGTGGAAATGGGAAGAAATATCTATGGATTTTATCTCGGATTGCCCGGACAACAAATGTTTACGATGCTATATGGGTAATCATAGACCGACAAAGTCCCGATTTCGGCAATTAAGATGACCTATTCATTGACATAGCTCAATTATATGTCAAGGAAATTATCAAATTACATGGAGTGCCTAAGGCTATTATTTCGACCGTGATGGCGCTTTACCTCCCATTTCGGGAATGTGTTGAAGGCTCTTGGCACTAAGTTGAGATTCAAGATCTGCGTTTCATCCTCGACCGACGTGTCGAAGAAAGAGTGAACCAGTGTTGGAAGATATGTTGCGGGCTTGTGCCTAGACTTTAAGGGGAGCCGTGATATTTGTGCTTGGCGAATTTGCTTACAACATAGCAGCTACTATTGGAATGGCACCATATGAAGCTCTGTACGGGAGGAGATGCAGGTCTCCTATCTGTTGGTACGAGGGTGGTGAAAGGAGGGAAATGGGTTTTCGGGCCAATATTATTGACAATACCACCCGCGCTATACAGAATATCCGTCAGAGAATCGAAACTGCTCAGAGCCGACAAAAGAGTTATGCGGATATGCGGCGTAGACCGTTAGAATTTGAAATTGGGGACCTGGTATTCCTCAAAGTAACCCCTATGAAGGGAGTGATGAGATTCGGAAGGAAGGGTAAACTGAATCCACGCTACGTAGGAGCGTATCCGATATTGCAAAGAGTGGGCAAGGTAGCTTATGTCGAGTGCCACAAGAGATGTCGGCTATACACGACGTGTTCCATGTCTCTGTGCTCAAGAAATGCTTATCCAGTGTGGACCAAGTGATCGAGCCACAAACTGTACCAGTTCAAGAGGACCTGAGTATGAAAAGTCGGCCTATCCAGATACTAGACCAAGAAGTCAAGAGGCTAAGGAACAAAGAGGTGCCCTTAGTAAAGGTCATGTGGCAGAATCAACGATACGAGGAAGCTACCTGGGAACGAGAGGAGGACATGAAGCAGAAGTACCCAGAATTGTTTTAAGTTTCGAGGACGAAACTTTTACAAGGTATGAGGGATTGTAACGCCCGTAAAAAGTCTCCAGCAATTTTATGAGGATTTTTTGGCTTTACGATAATGGGCTTTATGGGGGTTTTCCGAAAATAAAAGGAAATAGCCAAAAAGAGATGCAAGGCCTATGAATTGAACCCCAAACCTCTAGAGATAGCCAAGCCCTATAGATGTACCCCCTAACCATAAGCCCAATAGGATTACATCATTAAGAGAAGAGGGGAATTATAGATAAGGGTGATGAGGGTAAATGAAGGGGCATGGAAAAGAAAAGAGGAACTTCCCTTCCTCCCTTTATAAAGAAGAAGGAAGTTCCCATTTGGCCACTCCTTCCTCTCCTCTTCATCCTCACCGAAACCACCTTGCTCCCCCTCTCCATTTGCACCTTTGGCCGAAATCCCTCCAAGCAAGAAGAAGGCTAGGGTTGGCTTCCATTAGGTCATCTTCCAACTAAAAAGCAAAGCGAAGGAAGTAAGATTTCCTCACCTGCAGTATATTAGTTTTGTAGGATGAATTACATGAAAGAATAAGAGTTTGGAGCTTCATATGTTCGGCTAACTAATGTCTTGGGCTAGGATTCATGGAATATGCTATTAGGGAAACCTTTTATATGTTGTATGCTCCAAGTAGGGATCCTTAGGTAACAAAAGTCCAAGGGTTTTAACCCTATATGTTTCGGCCACCAAGGGTTTAGGGTTAGGGTTTCATGAAGAGCTCCCCCTTATGAAGTTAGGTTATGATATATGCCTACATGAATAGATTTAGGTGATAAAAATCCAAAGATCTTAACCCTACAAGTTTCGGCCAAACCATGAAATCAGGGTTAGGGTAGCATGCAAATATTTCTAAGGATACTATGATAGGTTATAAGGCTTCATGAATGAATTTTAGGGGACAAACCCAAGCTTGAGCCCCTCACAAGTTTCGGCCAACCCATGAAATTAGGGTTAGGGTTGCATGAAAATATTTCTAAGGATACTATGATAGGTTATAAGGCTTCATGAATGAATTTTAGGGGACAAACCCAAGCTTGAGCCCCTCACAAGTTTCGGACAACCCATGAAATTAGGGTTAGGGTTGCACAAAAATATTTCTAATGGTGCTATGATAGGTTATAAGGCTTCATGAATGAGTTTTAGGGGACAAACCCAAGCTTGAGCCCCTCACAAGTTTCGGCCAACCCATGAAATTAGGGTTAGGGTTGCATGAAAATATTTCTAATGGTGCTATGATAGGTTATAAGGCTTCATGAATGAGTTTTAGGGGACAAACCCAAGCTTGAGCCCTTCACAAGTTTTGGCCAACCAATGAAATTAGGGTTAGGGTTGTATGAAAATATTTCTAATGGTGCTATGATAGGTTATAAGGATTCATGAATGAGTTTTAGGGGACAAACCCAAACTTGAGCCCTTCACAAGTTTCGGCCAACCAAGGAAACTAGGGTTAGGGTTGCAAGAAAAAGGCTTCTAAGGGAACTAGGGGATGTGTATGCCTCATGTAGGAGTTTTAGGTGATGAACATGCTTTGTGATTAATATGCCATGAATATGCCAAAGAAATAGGCTTCATGTTAAGATGTAATGTGCCATGAAATATGCTTAGGTGATGAACATGTTTTTTTTATGATTTAATATGCCTTGAATATGCCTAGGAAACATGCTACATGTTATGATGTAATGTGCCATGAAATATGCTTAGGTGATGAACATGTTTTTATGATTTAATATGCCTTGAATATGCCTAAGAAACATGCTATATGTTTATGGTGTAATGTGCCACGCAATATGCTTGTGTGATGAACATGTTTATACTTTAGGACCCCTTTAGGGTACTCTTATGTTATGAATGCATGTGTCCTTATGATAAGATGGAGATGCTTCCCTTTCAAGTAGGGATCAAGAGCTCTCCTTATGATAAGATGGAGATGCTTCCCTTTCAAGTAGGGATCAAGAGCTCTCCTTAAGATAAGATAAAGTGGAGATGCTTCCCTTTCAAGTAGGGATCAAGAGCTCTCCTTATAACAAGATAAGATTAAGATGCTTCCCTTTTTATGTTGGGGATCAAGAGCATTCTCTATACTATGACAAGAAAAGAAAGAAATTAAGTATTTTAGTTTGTAAGAGGTTAAGTACCCGACCCGTCAGGTGGTCGTTAATCAAATCCATAGGGACATAAGAAGACGTAAGAGGTCTTGCCCTGGTAAGACGTAAGAGGTCTTGCTCAGTAGGTCTGGTGGCTCGCACCTATTAGGGAACGCTTTGTAACAACGATGATATTGAAGTATCTATATGTATATGTTTTGAAAAGAAAAGACTTTTATGAAATTGTGTATGCTTATGTTAAAGATTATGAATGCTTACGAACTCGTCCTTTATGCATTTTAGATGCTATGAAGTTATGATGCTTGCAGTAGTTTAAGAATACTTGTGATTTTGTGCCTTATGCATGTTTAGGATTTATGCCATTATAAATGTTTATGCTCAAGTTCAAAAAAAAAATGCTTATGAGTATGTCCTTTATGCATTTTAGATGCTATGAAGTTATGATGCTTACAGTAGTTTAAGAATGCTTGTGATTATGTACCTTATGCATGTTTAGGATTTATATCATTATAAATGTTTGTGCTCAAGTTAAAAAAAAATGCTTATGAGTATGTCCTTTATGCATTTTAGATGCTATGAAGTTATGATGCTTACAGTAGTTTAAGAATGCTTGTGATTATGTACCTTATGCATGTTTAGGATTTAGATCATTATAAATGTTTATGCTCAAGTTAAAAAAATGCTTATGAGTATGTCCTTTATGCATTTTAGATGCTATGAAGTTATGATCCTTACAATAGTTTAAGAATGCTTATGATTATGTACCTTATGCATGATTAGGATTTAGATCATTATAAATGTTTATGCTCAAGTTAAAAAAATGCTTATGAGTATGTCCTTTATGCATTTTAGATGCTATGATGTTATGATGCTTACAGTAGTTTAAGAATACTTGTGATTATGTACCTTATGCGTGTTTAGGATTTATATCATTATAAAGTTTTATGCTCGAGTTAAAAATGCTTATGATTATGTCCTTTATGTATGTTAGACTCTATGAAGTTATGATGCTTGCAGTAGTTTAAGAATACTTGTGATTTTGTGCCTTATGCATGTCTAGGATTTATGTCATTATAAATGTTTATGCTCAAGTTAAAAATGCTTATGATTATATTCTTAAAGCATGTTAGATTTTACTAAGTTATAATGCTTATAGTAAGAACATTTGGGGTTTATGTACTTCCTGCATGTCTAAGATTTATATCATGAATGCTTATGTTTAGATTATGCCCTGCTTGGTGTTAATTATGCTTAGCATGCTGATGTAAACTCTATGCCATGCTTAGGTTTCATTACATGGTATGTTGTTGATTAGTGTTACTATGGAATACTTAGGCCATTTATGCTAGCATGCTTATGTTTCTAATTGCTTGATGAAGTTCGTGTTTTTTTTGTGAATAAGCAAGAATCTTACTAAGCTTCATGCTTATAGTTTATGTTGTCCATATACTGCAGATCCAGGAAACCTGAACTAGAGGAGGTAGCAGGAAGGGCCCAGTGTGTGTGATAGTGGCATGGTGGAGAAAGACCCTACTACTATCTGCTTATATTTATATGCTCAATTAACAACTTAAGACCTTGCTTCCGCTTATAAGACTTGTGAATTATTAGTACCATGTTGGATATTGCTTAGTTATGTTATTGTTCAATTACTTAAGAAAGTTGATATGATAGAACCCACGAATGGATCCTTATGATGGGCATGTTATGAAATGAGATAAGATATGGTAACATGCTAACTATGAATAAGATAGGTGATGCATGCAGAAAAGAAGGTTTATACCATGATAACATGCTTAAGTAAATGGTGAAATGATCCATGTGTATTATGTTTTAAAAGAAAAAAAAAAGAAAGGGGTAAAAGTAGCGCCGCCCTGAGAGCAGATAAGGGCGGGCGTTACAGGAGGGTTGTTAGACAACCCGTGAGATTCATGTTCTTGGGAGAGTTTTCGGACTTAGTCCCTAGTAAACATGAACCTGATCCTTGGACATATGACGAGGCACTCCAAGATAGAGATGCGGTATCTTGGAAAAGAGCGATGAATTCAGACATAGAATCTATGGATTCTAATCATGTCTGGGAGCTAGTAGAACCACCCGATGGTGTGAAAGCCATTGGATGCAAGTGGATCTACAAGAGAAAGAGAGGAGTAGACGGGAAGGTTGAGACCTTTAAATCTAGGCTTGTTGCGAAAGGGTATACTCAGAAAGAGGGTATCGATTATGAGGAGACTTTTTCACCGGTTGCTATGCTTAAGTCTATCCAGATTCTCTTATCTATTGCTGCTCATGAGGATTATGAGATTTGGCAGGTGAATGTCAAGACAACATTCCTTAACGAAAGTCTTGAGGAAAACATCTATATAAAGCAACCAGAGGGATTCATTGCAAAGGGCAAAGAGCATCTTGTGTTTAAGCTTAATCGGTCCATTTATGGATTGAAGCAAGCTTCTAGATCTTGGAACATCCGCTTTGATGAGGTAATCCAGTCATATGGATTTATTCAAAGTCCGAATGAGCCTTGTGTATACAAGAGATGTGATAGAAACATAGTGGTATTTCTTGTACTATACGTAGATGACATTTTATTAGTTAGCAATAATATCAGAGTGTTATCAGACGTAAGGGTATGGTTGTCCAAACAGTTTGATATAAAGGACTTGGGAGAAGTGGGACACATCCTTGGGATCAAGGTGATAAGGGATCGCAAGAAAAGGATGTTGTGCTTATCTCAAGCTTCATACATTGACACTATCCTTGCTCGTTTTAGCATGCAGAACTCCAAGAAAGGTTTTCTACCTTTTAGGCATGGAGTACCTTTATCTAAAGAGATGTGTCCCAAAACATCAAAGGAGATAGAGGAGATGAAGGCGGTTCCTTATGCTTCGGCAGTAGGAAGCCTCATGTAAGCTATGCTATGTACGAGACCAGATATCTACTTTGCCGTGGGCATGGTTATCAGATATCAGAGTAATCCTAGACAAGGACATTGGACTGCGGTAAAGCATATATTGAAGTACCTGAGAAGGACTAGGGATTATATGCTGGTTTACCGGGCAGATCAATTATTCCCTGTGGGTTACACGGATTCTGATTTCCAATCAGATAGGGACAAAAGTAAGTCTACCTCGGGGTTTGTGTTTACTTTTGAAGGTGGAGCCATAGTATGGAGGAGTGTCAAGCAGAAATGCGTGGCGGACTCTACCATGGAAGCTGAGTATGTGGCAGCCTCTAAGGCAGCCAAGGAAGCTATATGGCTCAGGAACTTCTTGATGGACTTGGATGTGATTCCTGGTATGCTAAGAACTATCACAATTTATTGTGATAACAATGGTGCAGTTGCAAACTCGAAGGAACCAAGAGCCCATAAGGCAAGTAAACACATAGAGGGCAAGTACCACCAGATACGAGAGATCGTAAAGCGAGGAGAAGTAGCTGTCGCCAAGATTGCATCAGAGGATAACCTGGCGGATCCATTCACTAAGGCCCTTCCAGCGAATGCGTTTGATAGGCATGTGGAGGACATGGGGATCAGATGTATGGCAGTGTGATGATAGCATAGTCTTTTAGTATAAGTGGGAGATTGTTGGGATGTATACAGAAAGTCTAGCTCTTTTGTATGAACATTTTTATTTTGAAATAAGAATGAAATGATCATTGTTTGCACTTTATATTTATTATATGTGTGCATATTCTCTAATACTTTACATTGTATATAACATGGTGTTTGGTGTGGCACAGAAGATCATGTTATCAGTCCCTTGTAGAATATAAGTAGAGGCTCACAACCAAGATAGTTTTGGACAAACCATTGGCATGGTTGTAGTGTAGCTTGGTATTGGTTTGTCTTGAACATAGAATTACACTAGTACACTTAGGTGTATTGAGCAGGACCGATATAAAGGTGATTCAATTTATTGCTGACTACATAATTGAATCGGACCTCGAATATTTTGTTGTACATGCTCTTAATCCCGATATAATAATGGGCACATGTACTTAGTATTTATTTCTTTGATTTACCAAAGGGTGAGATTTAAATGGATTAAATCAATATGCCCGGTAAGTTGGGAAATGATATTATTTACATGGTGTCCCGTTAATTATAGGAGGAAACCGTGTCCAATATATTAGGTTGATGATGTCCCCTTGAGGAGCTCATAAGGTTCATCATGTAAACCCTGCAGGTTGACTTAGTCAACATGATGATAAGGTTGAGTGGTACTACTCGAGGAGTTAGATGTTAATTGATTGATGGTCAGTAAATCAATTAATTGACGAACATTCGATATCTTAAACATGGGGAGATGGATGTACAAATAATGTATGGAGCCCATATTAATTTATGGGGGTTGGTGAGGTAATTCAATGATGATCCTCTAGTGAAATGGAACATCATTGATGGATCAAGTTTGTGTGGTTTCGATCCATCGGGTGGCCAAGATCCAACTCCTCCTCATGGTCCCTATTATAGCCTATTAAAACCTCATGGAGCCTAGATCCAATGATAGAAAACAAAACTCTAGATCCGACGGTGGAGATTAAATCTCTAGATCCAATGGTTGAGATTAAATCTCTAGATCCGACGGTTGAGATTAAATCCCTAGAACCAACGGTGGAGATTAAAACAAGGCTTAAGCCTAACTCTATAAAAGGGGGCTTAAGGTGGGCGGCAAGGAGGTTGGTTGTTTTTGGAGATTAGGGTTTTGCCTATCATTAGCTTGGGCGGCAAGAAATCCTAGGGAGGTTAGGGTTTGGTTGGGCGGCTAGGGTTTGGGAGGTGGAGTGGGCGGCAACAATAGGAGAGGTTCCCTTCTTCTTCCTAAGGGGTTGCCGACACCTATCTCTCTTCCCTCTACCTTGGTCGGCGCTCAACCTATTCCTCTTCTCCTCTTCACTCCTTCTAGGGCCGGCGGCACAAAGGGGTTGTAGGGTCTTCTATTGCTCCCCTTTGGCCGGTCTTTCTCTCATCCTTTTCCTCTTGGCCGGAGGCACTAGGAGTTAAGGATTGTTCCCTTGTTTGGTTCCATGGTTGGCCATCTTGTTCTCTCTTTTCTTGGGGCCGGCGACATCAAGCTTTTGTGGCTTGGTGGTTGGCTCAAGCAAGAAGGGAAGGAGAGTTCTTCTTTCTTTTGATTGAAGAAGATCTAGGAAGCTTCAACTTGTGGAGGATCTTCGCCCACACGAAGTCTACAAGGAGGTTAGGACATACGATAGAAGATTGAGAGGTATACAAGTTTTACAAGTTTTATTATTGATCTTAGCATGTTCTTATTAATATATTTGTATGTCTTGATTATACATGTCTACATCCATATGTATTTGTATAATCATGGACCCCGAAGATAAACATAAAAACCGACGATCCATCTGTCGTCTCTTCCGCGGCTAACCGACTAGAAGAGTTTGGTAGCATGAACAACTAGTTTGTTCAAGCGATCACTCAAGTCGTTAGCACGACGACAAATTGGTTGAGCTTATGAAACTCATCCCATCCGGATTAGTTTTCATTAGTGAAAATTTTAATCCGGGGACATGGGAGCCAACGAGCCTACGAGCATGCCATCATTCTCTGGGTAGCTCCTATGAAAGGAATAATGAGATTTGGGAAGAAAGGAAAGCTAAGTCCGCGATACGTAGGACTGTACAAGATCCTGAAAAGAGTTGGCAAGGTAGCATACGAGCTAGGACTACCTCAGGAGATGTTTGCTATTCACAATGTGTTATATGTCTCGATGCTTAAGAAGTGCATTTCCAGTACCGATGAAGTGGTCGAGCCACAAACATTGCAAATTCAAGAGGACCTGGGCTATGAAAGTCGACCTATCCGGATAGTAGACCGAGAAGTCAAAAGACTAAGGAATAAAGAAGTACCCTTAGTGAAAGTCTTATTTCAAAGTCAAAGGGTTGAAGAAGCAACCTGGGAATGTGAGGATGACATGAAGCAAAAGTACCCCAAGCAATTCTAAGTTTCAAGGATGAAACTTTTATAAGGTATAAGGGATTGTAACACCCTAAATTTTAATTCCTATATTTTTATTAGAGAAAAATCGAAATAAGAATAAGAATAGAAATAATAAAAAAATGGAATAGAATAATAATAATAATAATAAATAGAAATAATTAAGAATAGGAATTAAAATAAAAAAAATCGAATAAATAGTTCGTTAGCCGAGGCTCGAACCATGAACCGTTGGTTTGGAAGAATAGGCTTCCCACCACTAAGTCATTAGATTACCAATGAGTAGGATATAACAAAATATAGCTATAGGCGAAAAAAAGAAGAGATTTGTTAATTTGACTAATTATTTAAAGGGGTAATTAGGTTAAGAAAAATTCTAATTTATATATATAGACTTCTTTTATTTGTTCTCTCTCGTTTTTTTCCAGCCGCCCACCCATGCGCTCTCTCTCCTCCTCTTCTCTCCCAATGCCACCAACACCCACACCTCCTCTTCTCTCCCACCGCCTCTCATCTCTCTCTCTCATTTTTTCCAACGTCGATCCTCTCTCCACCGAGGAAAACAAAAGAAAAAAAAAGAGAGCCTATATAATTTCTCCACCGTGAAATAATTCAAGAGGAAATTTTCAAGAGGGATCTCCTTAATAACTTGGTAGCGGATCACGCTAAAGCAAAGGAATACGAAGGAGATCTTTTCTTAACGAAATCTAACGGTATAAATTGATAAAAAAGCATAGGATGTAAGTATCCCCTCACCTGCAGTATAAGTGCTTACGATGTAATTTTGTATGCTTGATTTTGAACAAAAGAATCTAGAACTATGTGTAGAAGGTTCGGCTAATAGGATTAGAGAAATTATTCTTGAACAATCTTATGTAACTCTTTTTTTACCTTAATGGGCACCAAATTTTAGAAGTTGTCTTAGTAATAATTAACCAAAATAATAGTAGTTGATGTTTTTTTTCATCTCACATCAAATTGGTCAAACCAAAATATATATTAAGTTGGTTTGGCTTGATTCCAAGTACTATGACAGTTTATTGTGTCAAAAATTAGCCAAGGAAATGTGTCTATTGATTCAGCATAAGTTTTATTTTGCTCCAACAAATTGTAAATCCCAGCAGTCTTATTAGGAGTACTGGAGGATCTTACTAGGAATAGTAAGTGGGTGTGCTGGCATTGGTAAAGTCATCTTATTATTATAAGAACAAAACATCTGTCTATTTATATTTTTGGGGAAATGCTAATTTGTGTTAATCCATTGTACTTAGGTAATGTTTTCTAAGATTTTTATATATTTCTTAAATTTTCTGCATATTTTATTGTAAAGGATGTGTCAGTTTGGTAGGCTTGCATGAATCTTCTTGTGCTTGTAACAAGGTTTTGATTTGATGATTTCTATTTATGTTAGCTTAATTTTCCTTATGTTACTACCTTATGCCATGTTAAATTGTACTCATGCCGATTTATGCTATGCTACATGCTTATGTTTTCACCCATGTTAGGCATGACTCACGTATATGAAATGTCTAAGAAATGTTTCTCTAAGAGTGGGGACAAGAACACTCTTTAGGATAAAGAACATGTATGTTATTTTACTTTATGCATGGCTTTTATCGGACCCTAACATGGTCCACGGCATGGGCTCCAAGGTTTCCCCTAGGTCGACGGACATAGTACGGACCTAGTAACCTAGTAAGTTCGGGATTAGCTACCTTAGATCTATTTAGGATGCGCGCGAATGATGTATGTGGTATAATGTTGGGACCAATATGTTGAGATTATGTTTAAGTATATAAACTATATGTTTTCAAAGAGCATCCTGCATATAGCATTTTATGTTCATCGAATTATCATGTTTAGAAACAATGTACTGTTGCGACGAAAATGCTAAGTTTATGTTCTTTTCCTAAATTGATTATGTCTCTACTTTAAATAAATGTTGTGCTCATATGTTGTTTAAACGAACATGTCATTACTTTACATTTAATTCATGATGCATGTTTTTGTGAGTAGGAAAGGACCTTACTAAGCCTATATGCTTACAGTTTACTTTCCTTGTACTGCAGAAAAGGGCAAGGAATGGATAAATTAAAGGGAACAGTAGGAGGGGCGAAGATGTGTGTGGCAGTTGCATGGTGGACGAGATCATTTTTCATATACGGACTTATTCATGATTTTCAGTTTATGTGTAAACTATTAGGAGACGTAATGCTTTCTATGGTTGTTACTCATGTTTATTTTTATGAACCTCGAAATGGTTAATACTTGTTTAGTTAAATAAATTGCTAAGACCTTTTGCCATGATTAAATTGTTAGGTTGATGGGTTAATGTAATTAGAGTTAAAAGTTGTAAAGTTTTTAAATGCTTCCGCTGTTATATGCATGAATGTATGATCGCGTAGCACCGTCGCCCGTCTATAGGATGTGTGTTGGGAGGACGGGAAGGGCAGGCATTACAATAAATGTACAAATAATATATGGAGCCCATATTAACTTATGGGGCTTGGTGAGGTAGATCGATGATAATCCTTTAGTGGATTGGATTATCATTTATGGATCAGACTTTATGTGGGCTTGATCCATTGGATGGCCAAGATCCTGTTGGGTTTCCGGCACCGCGGTGTGTGTGTGTTCGATCATGTTTCGTAAACATGAACACAGCGGAAGCAATAAAATAATAAATACTCCTATTTATTACAACACACACAACACACGCATGCATATTACAACAAGTGTAGACATAACCGTAAATTTAAATTTGCAATAAAAGGAAATTTATCTACGTTATACCTTTCGTATGACGTGTAGCGGGAACGGCATCAACCGGAACGATCCTCGCTAGAATCGTCTCTATCCGTATCCACGCCGAGTTCCTCGGGATGACTTAGCTAAGCCACGAGCTTCGTCTTCGTACGGGTTACTAGCCTCGTGTTGAAGACGACGTGATCGAGAGATGATCACGATCCGAATCCAAATTCGGATCCTAAAACGAGTCCTCAAAACTTCGCTTCTCCGGAGAGGTATTCGTCAGCGATTGGCGAATCGCCCGTCCTCCACCTCAGAGGATTACGGAGATCAAATCCCGATAAGTTAGCCGCTGTCGGAGCTCTAACCGTCGTCCAAGCGGCGCTCGGCGAAGGAGAAAAGCTGTCAGAAAACTGGACAGCTTGGTGGAAGAGTAGGCGCCGGCCAAAACAAGGAAGCCAAGTGCTCACCTTTTGCCGAACCTAGGAAGATCACGAGTCGCGGATCACGGGAGGCCGAGAAGGGAAGCTTGGGCGCGAAGGAGGTTGGCGGCACAAGAGGTTGGGCGGGGCTTAATTATCCATTTTTTAGAGAACTAATTCTCTTAATGGTTATTGGATCATAACCATTAGGCCCGTTAACCGCTCCATTAAGATAAGTTAAAATAAACCAAACCATGATGGTTTATTTTAAGTTAAAAGAACGAACCAACTTTTGGTTCATTCGTTTAAAATAAACCAAACCCTTTGGTTTATTCTCATCCATTGGATTAGAACCAAACCATTTTGGTTCATCCATTATGTCTTCATAAGACCACGGCCCATCCACGCTTCCATTGCGGTGAAACAATTTCATGCTCGCTTTATGTTTGGTCGACCAAACCTAGTTTCTCTCGATGCGAGAATCCCATTCTCAAGCTCGTTTTAAATCCTTTGGATTACGCTCGTTGTCGTGTGACCAAATAGGTTCTCGGTTTATGTTGGCCGTCTATAATTAACCATTAATTATAGAGCGATCATGAGTGGCACCTAGTAGTACATCATGATCCCCAATTAGGAAAAGATCAGCGGTTGATCGAACTATTTACGAAACCCTTGATGGCTCGAATGATTCGTGCCCCATTCCCTTCACTCATCTTATACCCACTTGGTTGAGGACATGGTCTATAATTACCGATCCCCACTAAGTGACTCGTCACACCTAGCCAAGTATCATTTCCTCGTCCTCTGATTCTAGTTACTCCACATGTATCGAAGAGTACCTTACTCTAAACATGTAATGCTTTGGCCAGACTTTAGTAACAATCCGACGAGAGGCCATGGGTATACATCTCCTGCAGTGGTGAATCCTTTATAGGCTATTCAAACACCTTGATCACTTGACTTATACCCAATCATCCGGGTCCACATCTCCTTAGAGATGTTTGCTTAAGATGTCAAAGCATAAGTCTCCATGATCAAGATGACTTGAATACTGAAGTCGAAGAACATCGCACTTAAGCCACGGTAAGAACTTCATTGACATATCTATATATGCGAGAGAACCATATGAAGTCTTACGGTGGTCACTCAATGAACTAGTTACCATAACTAGCATCCACGATTAACTCAGGACATCACTATGTCTCGGCCCGGTGAGAATCGGTTTGCTTGGATACACCAAGAGTATACCTCGTGCTAGTCTCGACGAATTGATGGTGTCCGAATCCATCAATTCATCGACTAGGGATAATTCGATACATCACAATTACACATGTAGAGATACTCACTAGTTGTGATCCAATCACAAATTCTCTCATCTTTGTGAATCGTATCGTGGACATTGATAAATGAGTTTAAGATCAATCAAATACATAAAACATGTATACTCGAATAGTGAATCTTCATTTATCATATAAATGGTTCATACATAAAGCGATTGCCTTAGGACATCTCTCATATATTACTAACGGACTCCCACTTGGCCTAATGCCAATCGCTACGGTATCGATACCATAAGCTCGAACATGACCCTCGAGCTTATTTTGAGGTAATGCCTTAGTCAAGGATCCGCTAAGTTCCTTTTCGTGGGAATTTTCTCGATTTGTATTTCGTTCCTACTGATGATCTCTCTGATAAGATGATAGCGGCGAAGCACATGTTTGGATCATTGATGAGACCACATCAAGTTCAGAGATGAACTTCTTGATCCAAACCGCTTCCTTTCTTTGCTTCCAAAGGCTGCAATGTATTACGCCTTAGTGGCGAGAATCCGCTATAGTGTCAAGCTTGGAACCTTTCCAACTTATTGCGCCTCCATTCGGTGAATACATACCGGTGAGACATGGAATCATCCTTATGCATGCGGGTGGCATCCGTATACCCACGTATCACCATGTACCCTTCTCCGTATATTAGGAACACATCCTTAGTTCTTCTTAAGTACTTAAGGATCGTCTTATGACCACCCAATGATCCATTCTGGATCGGTGAGTATCTGCTCGTGACACTTTCGAGCATCGATACATCGGGCCTCGTACATAACATAGCATACATGATAGATCCTATTGCGGATGCATAGGGAATCTTACTCATGCAAATCCTCTCGTCTTAAACGTGCGCGGACACATAGACTTGAAAGGTGTACCCCATGCACGATGGGTAGAAACCTTTCTTGGATTCGACATGCTAAACCTCTTTAGCACTTTCGGTCTATATATGTAGCTGAAAGACCAAGCAACCCGTTTGATCTATCTCTATAGATCTTAATCCGAGGATGTAGGTTGCTTCTCCCAGTCTTTCATGGAGAATGTCTTGGATAACCAAACCTTCAGCATTGTAAGATTGAAACATCGTTTCCTATAAGTAATATGTCATCGACATACAATACTAGGAACATGTTGCACTCCCACTAACCTTCTTGTACACACAAGGTTAAATGCGGATTTTGTGAGAAATCAAACTTTTGATTGTCTCATCAAAGCGGATATTCGACTCTGGATGCTTGCTTCAATCCATAAATGGACCGTCATGATTTGCATACCTTGGTTTTATCAGCCGATGTGAAACTCTCGGTATATCATATACACGTCCTCGGCGGGTTTCCATTAAGGAAAAGCTGTTTTCACATCCATCTGCCATATCTCATAATCATAATGAGCCGCTATGGCGGGAGCATCGAATGGATTTAAGCATAGCTCTGAGAATAGGTTTCGTCATAATCAACACCTTGTTTTTGGCGATATCCTTTCGCCACCAATCTAACCTTATAGGTAATCACATTACCATCCATGTTTTCTTCTTGAAAACCCACTTGCACCCTATAGGCTTTATCCTTGGTGGGTCAACCAAGTTCCGAACTTGGTTTTCATACATGGAATCCATTTCCGACTTCATGGCACCAAGCCACTTATCCCTTTCTGAACTTGTCAGCACTTCTTCATAACTGGTAGGCTCCTCATCATCAATGAGTAACACGTCGTTCGATTCACTTACGAGAAATCCATATCTCTCGGGAATATTGCGTGTTCTACGGATCTCTGAAGATGTGGTGTTACAATAAGTCGGTAGGATTGCTCATCACTATGAGTTGTCATTTGTTGTGCTTCACCAATTATCTCATCAATGTCTATTTGAGTCTCTCGAGCCTCCTCAAGCTCGGCGACACTCCCTTGTATTTTCTTGCAAGAGAAACTCTTTCTCTAGAAACACGGCATGCCTTGAAACAAACACCTTTTGTTCCACAGGATGATAGAATTGGTAACCCCTTGTTTCCTTAGGGTATCCAATAAATAGACATTTATCGGACTTAGCATCAATTTATACGTCTGATCACTTCACATAAGCGGGACAACCCCATATCTTCAAGTAAGATACATGAGGTTTCTTACTATTCCATATCTCATATGGAGTAGTTGAGACTACCTTAGTAGGCATTACATTTAACAAATTATGCGAAGTGCATAGCCCCAAAAGGACTTGGGAAGAGTTGCATGATTCATCATTGACGACCATGTCCAACAAGGTCGATTCGCCTCTCGGATACACCATTATCTTTGTGGTGTATAGGGCGGAGTCCATTGAGACAATATGCCATTGTCTCTTAGATAATCAAGAAACTCTTGACTTAAGTATTCACCACCTCGATCCGATCAGTATTTTAATACTCTTGTCATGTTGTCTCTCTACTTATTTCTGAATTCTTTGAACCTTTCAAAGGCTTGGACTTGTGTTTCATCAAGAACACATACCCAAACCGTGAGTGATCATCGGTGAAGGTAATGAAGTAGCTATAGCCTCCTAAAGCTTGAGTTGACATAGGTCCACATACATCGTGTGTATTAGACCTAATAACTCTCCCACTCGTTCACCTTTTCCAGTAAAAGGTAACTTAGTCATCTTGCCTTTTAAGCATGATTCGCATGTATCGTATGAATCCAATTCAAACGATTCCAGAATTCCACATCGGTGTAATTGGACATGCGTTTCTTGCTTATATGGCCAAAAGGCGACAATGCCACATATAAGTCTATTTGATTATCCTTTCGAGCACGCGTGTTGCTCGCGATATTGCAAATGTCCTTTGGATCGTCCAACGTATAAACACCATTGCTTAAAGTTCCAATCCCATAAAGAACTCCATTTAAAGTTATGTAACAACAATTGTTACTAAAAGTCAAATGGTACCCATTTCTATTTAAACAAGAAATAGAAATGATGTTCTTTATCAGCGAAGGAATATAAAAGCAATTGTCCAGTTCTAAGACAAGTCTGCAGGAGTTTCAACAAATACGTTCGATGGCGAGTCAGGCAACCTTTGCTCCATTCCCAACACGTAAATTTGACTCTCCTTGACGAGTCTTCTTCTATTCCTTAGCCCATGTATGTCATTACATATATGTGAGCCACACCCAGTATCCAATACCCAAGTGTCTAAGGAAATAGAATGACAATCAATAAAGAAGATTTCTGAAGAAGATGGGGCATTCGATGCCTTATCCTTCTTCACGGACTCAAGATAAATCTTGCACTTTCTTTGCAAATGGCTCTCCTTGCCATAATGATGGCAAGTTTCCTTTTGTGCTAGTTCTACCTTCTTAGCCTTTCTCTTCTTTCCCTTCTGCTGTTCCTTTGACTTCCTCTTAGAACCTTTCTTCGAGGAATCAACTAATAGCACCGTCCCCTGCTCATGCTTCTCAGAAGACTCCACAGTCTTCAGTATATTGAGCAGTACCACAGATGAACCTTCTTACATCTAAGAGGTGAAGAGGAGCTTTGAGACTTCGAACCTTTCGAATCTCACTTGCTCATCAACCAACTCACAAAGATGAAGGACTACGATATGAGCATCCATATGCTCATGCTGCTTTCGTAGCTTGGGTTCCATCGCAGCAAACATGATGCAACTCATTTGTTCAGAATCACTCACATGTTTTTGATAGGCCAACAATTGGTTCAGTGTTGCATCGTCACTAGGACGGGTGGGAAGAGGCGCTTCGAGGACAATTGCAAGCTTTTCAACCTTGAGAACAATTCTCAAGCTTCTAAGCCAGTCCATGAAGCTCGACCTAGTCAATTTATTCGAATCCAAAATGGAACCCAAATTCAAAGACATCATGATCAATCTTAGAAATACAAATCGAGCATATATGAGAAAGATGATTTTAAAATGCATCAATATACATTTATAAATCCCATTCATTTTTCGAATTTCAAAAACCCCAAAATCACTTCGGGAGATCGTAGGTCCATCTCCGAATGGGCTGATATCCATCATAGTTATGAACAACCTTGGAGAGAGTCCAACAAGCCATTCATAACTACGACGGTAGGTATCAACTATACCGATTGCATATCACGTATATGCAACTATCACAATGTACTATCAACTAATTGAATGTTCACACATACATCGGGTTGTTAACACATTAACAAGTATGCATCATATGCATAGCACCCAACTTCACCTCCCTTTACATCGACCTTGGAGAGAGTCCAACAAGCCGATGCTCCAGGTTAAAGCCAACCCATTAATCAGGACATAGTTTTAATATGGTTAGAGCGCATTCAACCAATTAGCCCAGCTTGGAAAGAGTCCAACAACCAAAGCTAACGATTGACCTCTGACTCTTACCATATTAGTATTAAACTATTCCATGGTTTGAACATATTCGGGTTCGAGCCGGGCTTGGAGAGAGTCCAACAACCCAAACAAGAAACGGAACTCTGGTTCTAACCATATTAATGGAAGGTGTAGGCCTTAATATTGTTTAAGGGTTTTTATGTCTCATCCTCTTTGCATGCAAATAACTATTATCTACATGGCATGGGATACATGGCATACATGGCATACATCGACATGTCACGACACGCATGGCATAATGTTATGCATCTAATGCAATTACATGGCATACAATTATGTCATGTATATATTTCCTTATATGTCATAACTATTTATGGAAATAAAATATGTTTAAGATTTGATTCTCCAAATAAAATAATAATTAAATTAGGAAACAAATTTCCAAATCTAATCACATATTTTATTCATGGAATTATTTGATTAAGGAAAATCTATTTAGGAAACCAATTTCCTAAATCATTAAAACTACTTATGGAAATAAAATATTTTAAGATTTGATTTCCCAAATCAAATCATGATTAAATTAGAAAACAAATTTTCAAATCTAATCAAATATTTTATTTATGGAAAATATCGATTTCCATAAATACTTCCAACTTTCCAAAAGTGGAAGATTTCCATAAATACTTTTAGACTTTCCAAAATTGAAAAATTTCCATAAATACTTCTAAATTTCCAAAATTAGGAAAATTTCCAGAAATACATTATGACTATCGTGAAAACCATTTTACGATTATGTCAAACACAACTCGGGCTCTCGATACCATCAAGGTTTCCTAAGACCGCGGTGTGTGTTCGATCATGTTTCAAACATGAACACAAATGGAAGCAATAAAATAATAAATACTCCTATTTATTACAACACACACAAC
The DNA here is from genome assembly GCA_025175895.1 of Wurfbainia villosa. Classification (NCBI taxonomy): domain Eukaryota; kingdom Viridiplantae; phylum Streptophyta; class Magnoliopsida; order Zingiberales; family Zingiberaceae; genus Wurfbainia; species Wurfbainia villosa. Next base: position 98,982,689 of record CM045990.1, read on the forward strand.
ACACGCATGCATATTACAACAAGTGTAGACATAACCGTAAATTTAAATTTGCAATAAAAGGAAATTTATCTACGTTATACCTTTCGTATGACGGGTAGCGGGAACGGCATCAACCGGAACGATCCTCGCTAGAATCGTCTCTATCCGTATCCACGCCGAGTTCCTCGGGATGACTTCGCTAAGCCACGAGCTTCGTCTTGATACGGGTTACTAGCCTCGTGTTGAAGACGACGCGATCGAGAGATGATCACGATCCGAATCCAAATTCGATCCAAAACGAAGTTCTCAAAACTCGCTTCTCCGAGAGGTATTCGCCAACCGATTGACGAATCCTTCGCCCTCCACTAGAGGATTACCGGAGATCGAATCCCCGGTAAGTTATCCGCTGTCGGAGCTCTAACCGTCGTCCAAACGACGCTCCGACGAGAGGAGAAGAAGCTGTCCAGAAAACTGGACAGCTTGGTGGAGGAGTAGGCGCTGGCCAAAACAAGGAAGCCAAGTGCTCACCTTTTCACCGAGGCTTAGGAAGATCACCAGAGGGTCGCCGGAGGGTTCACCGGCTGAAGCTTGACGCCGAAGGAGATGACGGCGTGCACAACAAGATGGGCGGCACAGGGTTGGCGCCGAGCAACTCCAAGGGTGGGCGGCAACTCAAAGGCTAGGGGTTTTGGATTAGGGCTTAATTATCCATTAAGCCCTCTTTTATAGAGAACTAATTCTCTTAATGGTTATTGGATCATTACCATTAGGCCCGTTAACCCGCTCCATTAAGATAAGTTAAAATAAACCAAACCATGATGGTTTATTTTAAGTTAAAACGAACCGAACCAACTTTTGGTTCATTCGTTTAAAATAAACCAAAACTCTTTGGTTTATTCTCATCCATTGGATTAGAACCAAACCATTTTGGTTCATCCATTATGTCTTCATAAGACGCGGCCCATCCATGCTTCCATTGCGACTAAAACGATTTCATGCTCGCTTTATGTTTGGTCCAACCAAACCTAGTTTCTCTCGGTCTGAGAATCCCATTCTCAAGCTCGTTTTAAATCCTTTGGATTACGCTCGTTGTGCGTGTGACCAAATAGGTTCTCGGTTTATTTTGGTCGTCTATAATTAACCATTAATTATAGAACGATCATGAGTGGCACCTAGTAGTACATCATGATCCCCAATTAACCGAAAAGATCAACGGTTGATCCAGAACTATTTCTGAAACCCTTCAAAGAGCTTCGAATGATTTGTGCCCCATTCCCTTCACTCATCTTATACCCACTTGGTTCAGGACATGGTCTATAGTGTCAGTCCCCACTAGGCTGACTACGTCACACCTAGCCCAAGTATCATTTCCTCGTCCTACGAATTCTAGTTACTCCACATGTATCGAAGAGTACCTTACTCTAAACATGTAATGCTTTGGCCAAAGACTTTAGTAACAATCCGACGAGAGGCCATGGATATACATCTCCTCGCAAGGAGTGGTGAATCCTTTATAGGCTATTCAAACACCTTCGATCACTTCGACTTATACCCAATCATCCCGGGTCCACATCTCCTTAGAGATGTTTGCTTAAGATGTCAAAGCATAAGTCTCCATGATCAAGATGACTTGAATACCGCAAGTCAAAGGAACCTCGACTTAAGCCACAGTAAGAACTTCATTGACATATCTATATATGCAGAGAACCATATGAAGTCTTACGGCTGGTCACTCCAATGAACTAGTTACCATAACTAGCATCCACGATTAACTCCGGACATCACTATATCTCCAGCCAGTGAGAATCAGCTGCTTGGATACACCAAGGAGTATACCTCGTGCTAGTCTCGACAGAATTGATGGTGTCAAAATCCATCAATTCATCGACTAGGGATAATTCTGATACATCACAATTACACATGTAGAGATACTCACTAGTTGTGATCCAATCACAAATTCTCTCATGATGTGAATCGTATCGTGGACATTCAGTAAATGAGTTTAAGATCCAATCAAATACATAAAACATGTATACTCAAATAGTGAATCTTCATTTATCATATAAATGGTTCATACATATGGCGATTGCCTTAGGACATCTCTCATATATTACTAACAGATCCAACTCCTCCTCATGGTCCCTATTGTAGCCTATTAAAATCTCATGAAGCCTAGATCCAATGGATGAAAACAAAACTCTAGATCCAATGGTAGAGATTAAATCTCTAGATCCGACAGTTGAGATTAAATCTCTAGATCCGTTGTTGAGATTAAATCTCTAGAACCAATGGTGGATATTAAAACAAGGCTTATCCCTAACTCTATAAAAAGGGGCTTTAGGCTGGGTGGCAAGGAGAATTAGAGAAGGAATAGGATTAGGGTTTGGAGGTGTTGGGCGGCCTAAATTAAGGAAAGATTTTCCTTTTCTCTTCCTCTTCCTAGTTGGCCGACACCTAAGGTTAGCCTCCTCTCCCTTTGCCGGCGTCCAAACCTCCTCCCCTCTTCTTCTTGGCCGGTGGAAAGAAGTCTAGGGTCTCTTCCCTTAGAATTTTGGCCGGCGTTCACTCCCCTTTGTTCTTCTTCTTGCTCGGTGGCAAGCACCTAGCTTGGAGCTTGGTGGTTGGTTGAAAGAAGGAGAAGGGATTTGTTTCTTATTCTTCCTCTTGTTCGGATCGAGCAAGGAAAGAAGATTGGTGATCTAGGAGCTTCGACTTTTGGTAGATCGTCGCCCACACGACGTCCAAAAGGAGGAAGGACATACAATAGAAGATCAAGAGGTATAACGTTTGTTTATATTCTTTTGTAAGTTGTCTATATTTGTTCTTCAATCATATGTATGTTATATATTCTATTTTGTGGCTAATATAACTTGGACCCCAAATATAAACACAAAATTCGGCGATCCGTACATCGTCTATTCCATGGCTATTCGTAGAATAAAAGTTGGTGGCTTGAACAATAAGTTTGTTCAAGCGACCACTATAATCGAATAGCACGACGATGAAACGGTAGCTTGGGTAATCCCTCTTGTCAAGGATAAATTTTTTTAATCCGGGACGTAGAAGGGATCACCATAAACAAGCGACCGAGTTGAAGTAGGAAGCGAAGTTTCCAACTTTCACTGGACTCCCCCAAATCCGAATATGTCTCAGACTAGGCTTTTGCCCAGTCCACAATTCTGTGGGAGTAGAAGACACTGATTTAGATGGTACCAAGTTCAGAATATGCACTGTCGTATCCAGAGCATACCCCCAGAATGAATCTGGCAACTTAGAATAACTCATCATCTATCTAACCATCTCCATAAGAGTCCTATTCCTTCGCTCCGCTACACCATTTTGCTGGGGTGTGCCAGGTTCAGACAATTGGGATTGAATCCCTTCCTTTGATAAGTAATTCCTAAACTCTTTTAAGAGGTACTCACCACCAAGATCAGATCGTAGTGTCTTGATACTTTTACCTTGACGTTTCTCCACATCAGCCTTGAATTCTTTGAATCTGTCAAAGCATTCAGACTTATGGTGCATCAAGTAAATGTATCCATATCTTGAATAATCGTCTATAAAATAGACAAAATATTCAAAACCACCTCTAGCTTGGATAGACATAGGACCACACAAATCAGAATGAACCAATTCCAACACATCTTTGGTTTTATACCCCTTGGCCTTAAAAGGCCTCTTAGTCATTTTACCTTCCAAGCAAGAGTCGCAGGTTGGGAAATCTTCCACCACTAATGAACCCAAAGGTCTATCACCTATCAACCTTTGAATTCTACTAAGGTTAAAATGACCTAACCTTAGATGCCAAAGATATGTTTGGTTCATTTTCGAAAGTTCTTTTCTCTTATTAGATTTAGAAGATAAGTTATTAACTTCTATTTGCATCGTGGGAGCTTTTGGTTCAAGGGTATATAAATTTCATATCAATGCACCATAATAGATAATCTCCCTATTCCTTTTTATAACAACTCTATCATTAAAAGAAATAGAATATCCATCCAAAAACAATTTAGAAACCAAAATTAAATTCTTTCTAAATAAAGGTACATAAAGGCAATTTTTCAGAACCAAAGTTTTATTCCTATCAAAAGATAAATAAACATCTCTCACTGTAACAACCGCCACCTTCAAAGCATCGCCCAAGTAAACGGTAATCTCTCCCTCAGCCAGTCGTCTAGTTTCCCAGAACCCCTACAAAGTATTGCAGACATAATCAGTGAATCCTGTATCTACACACCAGGTGCCAGTAGATAACACCGCTAAACATGTTTTAATGACTAGACCAAAAGGTAGAGACTGGAGAATGATATCGACCCGGGTTTCCCCATCTATCTCAGCTACAAGGACTTCCAACTCATTCAAATGAGCCATCATCTTGAGAACATAATCCCTCAGGGTGTTCCCTCGATCATGGTGGTCATCATAAAGTTCCTCATGGCTTCTTGCCTTGCAGCCCGATTCTGGTGTCCAAAAAGTTCCTTGAGATTGAGCATCATGTCATAAGCAGTGGGCATGGCTTGACACCGCGCCATCTCATCAGCCTTAATCCACTTTTTATAACTCTCTTTCTCCTTTTCCCCAGAATCATCCTCAGGCTTAGGAGGATACTCTTCGAAGAGTACATACTTGTACTCCTCAGCAGTTAAGACAATATCTAGATTCCTTTTCCAATCAACATAATTGGGTACAGTAAGTTTATTTTCCTTTAGTATCACAACAAGTGGGTTGAAAGTCATTTTTGAAAAACCTAAGAATCACATAGATCAAAACATTATATTTAAAAAAATTATTGATTCCTAAACAATAAAATTTTAAAATCAACCAACACCTCAAAACACCAAGAATATCATTTGCCACGATCGTGTGGACGTATATGAATTCTACATTTGTAAGAGGAGGTTATAACCATTAATTTTACTATCTTGTCATCCTAACTTTTTGACAAATAAAATTAATAGTTGGTTCCTCTTCGGCCCTACAAATAAAAACAGTCACTCCGATGGGGAGGATGCTCCTATTTGCATCTAAGTGTTCACCATTACTTGGTACCAAGACAATTATCTCGGGTTATGTACCTTCCGATGGGGAAGTACACACACTTTTAAATAATTTCCTATAACCATATTCGACCCTGTGATCCGCAAAACAAACTCATCTGATGGGGAGGAAGGTACTCAGAGCCGACGCGTAAGTTTGTTTGCATCACATGTCAAATCGTAATGGAGGCCGTGGGAATTTATAAAAATATCCCTCTCCCACTTAGTAATTTAAAATTGAGGAATTTTCCTAGCACACTACATGCATATCAAACAAGAAGCAATTAATATAAAAAAAATATTTTCCAACTATTATGGTTTTTGTTCTCCAATATGCCTCCCGTTGTATCGTCATCTCGTCTGCTCCTCCCTACGCCATGTACAAGCCATCAGGAGATCCGAGCCGAGAATAATTATTTTAATTTACATCCATCGATCCTATACTCCATGAAGGAGTGTACATGAAATCTAGATTGAAAGTAAACTAAAATAAAAAGAGTGGCTAAACAATGTCGTACTTAATTACAAAAATTAAATACTAGCCTCGTCAACATTACACACATGCAATCACATACACACACATATGGCCATAATAGTTGGATATTATTCCTGCAACTAAAAAGTTAGCCTACACATGTCCTACTATCATCCGGCACATACAATATATGATAAGTGCATTAAATTAATCGAATCCTAAACACACAAAGCCGGAAACCGTGGCTCTGATACCACTTGAAGGTTTTGCGGAACCGAAGCTCTGATACCACTTGATGGGAGAAACTTCGCTTCCCACTTCAACTCAGTCGCTTGTGCATGGCGATCCCATCTACATCCCCGGATTAAAAAAATTAATCCTTGACAAAGAGGGCTTATGCAAGCAACCGATCCATCATCGTGCTATTCGATTAGAGTGGTCACTTGAACAAACTTGTTGTTCAAGCAACCTAACTCTTTTCTTCGATTAGCCGCGGAATAGACAATGTACGGATCGCCGGTTTTTGTGTTTGTCTTCGGGGTCCAAGTAAATTAGCCACATACAATACATACAACATGCATAGAATAAGAAAACATACATAAACAAGAATTATACCTCTTGTTTACCTCAAGGTCTTCTATTGTATGTCCTTTTTCCTTTTGGAGGACGTGTAGGCGACGATCTTCCAAAAGTTGAAGCCTCCTAGATCAAGTTCTTCTCTTCCTTGCTCGCTCTGAACAAAGGGAAGAATAAAACAAAACTTCTTCTCCTATCTAGAACCGACCACCAAACTCCAAGCTTGATCCTTGCCGCCGGCCAAGGAGAGGAAGAGGAAGTTTGGGCGACGGCCAAAAGCTCCAAGGGAAGAAACCCTAGCTCTTGCTGCCGACCAAGGAAGAGGGGAAGAGGGTGGCATCGCCGGCCAAAGGAGAGGGAGAGAGGGTGGCGCCGACAATGAAGAAAAGGAGATGTAAGATCTCACCTTGCTTATGCTGCCGTCCCTAGGAGATAAACCCTAGCACACCCTTGCCACCCAAGCCTAAAGCCAACTCCAAACCCTAACCCTAATCTCCTTGAGTTATCCTTGCTGCCCACCCCTTAAGCCATATTTATAGAGTTAGGCTTAAGTCTCCTTTTAATCTTCATCGTCCGATCTAGAGATTAATCTCAACTGTCGGATCTAGAGATTTAATCTCAACTATCGGATCTAGGGATTTAATCTCCACCGTCGGATCTAGAGATTCAATCTCCACCATCGGATCTAGAGATTTAATCTCCACCGTCGGATCTAGAGTTGCATTTTCCACCATCAGATCTAGAGTTCATGAGGGTTTTAATAGGCTACAATAGGGAACATGAGGAGGAGTTGGATCTTGGCCACCCAATGGATCAAGCCCACATAAAGTCCAATTCATTAATGATAATCCATTCCACTAGAGAATTATCATTGATCTACCTCACCAACCTCATAAATAAATTTGGGCTCCATATATTATTTGTACAAATATCTCCCCATGTTTAAGATCTCGAATGTCTGTCAATTAATTAATTTACTGACAATAAATTAATGAACATCAACTCCATGAGTAGTACCACTCAACCTTATCATCATGCCAGACCAAGTCCACCTACAAGGTTTACATGATGAACCTTATGAGCTCCCCAAGGGGACATCATCATCCTGATATATAGGACACGGTTTCCTCCTATAATCAATGACACACCATGTAAATAATATCATTTCCTAACTTACCGAGCTTATCGATTTAATCTATAAATCTCGCCCATTGGTAAATCAAAGAAATGAATCCTAAGTACTTGTGCCCATTATTATATCGTGATTAAGAGCATGTACACCATAATATCCGAGGTCCGATCGAATTATGTAGTCAGCAATAAATCGAATCACTTCTAAGTCGGTCCTGCTCAATACACACAAAGTGTACAAATGTAATTTTATAGTCAAGACAAACCAATACCAAATCACACTACAACCATACCAATGGTTTGTCCAAAACCATCTCGATTGTGAGCCTTTACTTATACTCTACAAGGAACTGATAACATGATCTCCCGTGTGACACTACACACCATGTTATCTACAATGTAATGTATTAGATAATATGCAAAACCATAAATATGCAAACAATGATCATGTGATTCTTATTTCAAAAATAAAGATGTTCATACAAAAGATAGACTTTTCAATATACATCCCAACAACACTATGGTACGAGGATGCCGAATCGATCCATGCGATGAGCCAAAAATGATACACATTACCGACTCTATCGCATCCTTCTATCCACAGTTGCCGACGATGAGGCCAACCTCTAGGTTCCTCCTAATATCCCCTAAATCTTAGATACGAGGACTGCCACTCCTCGTATCGTTTATGCACAAAAGATAGAAAACCAAAACACAAAGCTATAGATCTAAACAATCATTCAACTGTAAATACGATTTCAAGAATAGAAACATATTTGAAATAGCAATGTTCTACTCCACACAAACTACTCCATAATCCTAGAATTGGAGAATCTACTCCATGAATACGAGATGAGAGTCACAATACATTATAAAATTCATGAGTAAAATGATAAACGTGCAAGAAATATGAATTACAATGTAATTGCAACTCTCCCCTCTGGCATTATGGTGTGGATCTTGATCCTCGAGCGGCTCTCTCCTTCCCTGATGCGAGTTCCCGAAGCTTTTTAGGGTTTCATAGTGCCGTCTCGGCCGGTGTGCCTCTCTTAGGGTTTAGGGCATAGCTTTCCTTATATAGACATCACACCGATCGCTGCAAAATCTGGAAAAAATCCTAGTTGCATCAAATCGCTTGGCCACCACACGACCGTGTGGAAACACATGGCCTGGTCGTGTGTTAGGCTATGGTAGCCATTTTCGCCTTCTGAACACGGCTGTGTGTAGGTACACGCCCTAGTCGTGTTCCCTTCTACGTCCAGCTGCCAAATGTCTTCTTTTTGCTCCGAAAGTGTGCTGTTATCCCCACGAAATGCTATCCTATACACAAAAGTATACAGAGTAGATCTCCAAACCAGAAAATAGGAAATGCATGGAAAAAAAATTAAAATATGCATGAAACCAACATAAAATGAGATGAGATGTGAGCGAAAACTACTCCTAAAACCCTATATGTTTTGCTAACATCAATTCCCCCAGACTTAGATCTTTTCTTGCCCTCAAGCAAACCTCAGTACCATGAAATTTAAAAAAAATGTATTATTCCATACTTAGCATGTTAACTAGATTTATCAAGTGGTATTTCTAATCAAAGTAGAATATATATGTTCTAGAAATTCACTATGTTAGCTCCTCATGCTCGTGCTAAGCGAATCTTCTTAGGGGATACTCGTTCCATGGTAAGTTAAGTCGTCATCCTATAGCTTTCCTAAGGTCTCCGGCTCTTAGGCACTTACCTTCCCAAAGCGAGGGTCGTTCTCTAGATCTAGCACAAAGTCTCAAAGACGTGCTCGGTATTGAGAAAAATTGGTTGGTGTTTCCCCAGTAACCTAACTCGGTCTCAAACGGGCACCTAGCCATTTCCACCCACGACAACTATTTTTTTATCCCTCATAATCTCTTTTTCTTCTTTCTTTTCTTTTTCATTTCTCTTTCTCTCTGTATCTCTCTGTCTTTTCTTTTCTCTCTTTTATTTCTCAGCTCACTGGGATTTTGATTTTTCTAAATGGACTTACACAATCTGAGCATCTCCAGTAACTAAAATGCTAAACTTATGGTCACCTGTGGATTCCAAAGTACTAGACTATTGAGATGAATCATAACTATGTATGTACTAGACTCTCCCTTTCATAATGTTCGACATGTGTAGGTATAAAAATAAAAGCTAACCAGTGTAAGTATAGAACATTCATTAGAGAAAATAAAATAAAATACCATGAGATAAATAAAGTTAAGCTACCTATGGGAACAACTCATGAAAGTAACTTTAAAAATACTACTGAGGTAGCTTAAAGATAGCCAAGACTAAGTGCAGGAAGAAACTAAACACATTATGCATGAATAAATGAATACTAACTAAAATACAAACATTAGGAAAGAAACCACTGCTAGAAAAAAACAAAACTTGGGGCCCCCCAAACTTAAGTGAATCATACCTCTAGTATGGTGGACGAGGTGGAAAGTCTGGTAGCCTCGGCATCTTAGGATCTTGGGAGAAGCTGTTGTTGAGCCGCTGATGCCACATGTACATGTGGTCGATCTAAGAGTTAGTGGATGCAGTGACTGCTCGGTGCTCCTCCTCCCTAGCCCACTATACCTGCTGGGCTTGCATATGTTGCCACATCTCCTGGTGGTAGGCGGCCTCCGCCTGGCGACGGGTAGCCTCCTCCTGGAAGTAGACGCGGGCCTCGTTGTAGAACTCCTCAGCGGACTAGAAGTGCTCTCGGAAGTCCAGAAACTCTACCTACGTGTAGGCACTCTGCTCCTCCCATCGCTGCCTCTGTGTCTACTACTCGGCATATATGTCATCGAGGCACGATCGGAACTCCGAAAAATCATAGCCAGATGTACTTGCATCTTGCTCAAAAGTAAAAAAAGGTGGTGGTGTAGGTGTAGGGTCATGTTGTAGGGGATCCTTGGAAGCTAGAGGGGGGGGGGGGGTGAATAGCATCATGCTAGTATGTGATGGAATTCAATTGCGTTCGTCTACAAACTTCGTTACCGCAATGGAAATAAAACAAATAGAAATAACGAAATATGACAAACACAATTACACAAGTATTTAACGTGGTTCAGAACTGAATGGTTCCTACTCCACGGATCGAGCTCTAAAGAGATCTAGTGATGCACACGCAACCACTTATCACAAATAACTCCTTCTCGACACAAGTCGGAGGTGGAGAAACCTTGTACAATTTATCTTACAACAGTAAGAAATGAATACAATCAAGATACAATATAAATACAAAAGACAAGTAAAGAAAATTTTATAACACTTTGCTTTTGATTGCTTGAATGCTTGGTTGCTTGACTTGTACTTGGAGACCCTGATTTGCAGCAACAAATCACCCCAAAAGCTCTCAAGAACCATGGTTGATTTCCTCCTCCTCGAGCTCCATTTAAAGCTTCAACCTGGGCTAGAAATCACCGATCAATCGACTGCTCAGGACCATCAGTCGGCTGATGACCCTGTTGTTGTGAGACAACAGTGTAATCCACACTGGAAAAATCCAACGGATAGGACATCAGTCGACTGATCATGTCCATCAGTCGACTGATCGAGCCTTCACTTGACTGCTAGCCCGGCAATGAGTGAGACTCCATTCGTGCTCGAATATCGAGTACCCGGATCGATCACATGATCACGATCATTATCTAATCGACCGCCCACCTTTGGCGGCGACACTTCCCGCTGTCAAACTCTAGTTGAATCACACCAGTCGACTACCATATGACACCAGTCAACTGGCACACCTTAAAAATGATGTTTTAACCCAAGTATGGTGCCTCCATACTTGTTAGACCACCCTTAGCCTAGACCTAAGCCTTCTAGCCACCACCATCAGCCTCGCGCCTCTCGGATCCCTCCAAGTCATCCATGACTTGTTCATCCATTGCACTAGCCTTCAAGTGCTTCCATCGGCTATGTCATGCTAACGGTGTCTACACTGCCAAAAAACATTGGACTTATGCCACCAAGACTCCGCTTGGACTTTACGCCAACAACCATTGGACTTATGCTGCCAAGTCTCTCGCTTGGACTTTACGCCGCCAATATTCAAACCCCTTGGACTTCTCAAATGCAAAGACTCAAGCTTGGACTTTCCCTTGCAAATCCATGTTGGGCTTTTCATGCCAAGTACTCAAGACTTGGACTTTCCAAATGCCAAGTGTCCCACTTGGACTTTCCATGCCAAGTACCCAAGACTTGGACTTTCCCATGACAATCATATTGTCATATATTTTTGTCGAACATTAAAACATCTCTCGAGTCAAGCTCGAGTCCTGGTTAATCGTGACCTGGGCCGATTACACCAACAATCTTCCCCTTTTTGATGTTTGACAAAAACCAAACAAACCATTGAGTTAAACCATCTAACTCAAACCAGAGTTAGACCATCTAACTTAAACCAATCATCCCCATCAATTTTCCCAATTGATGTCATTCTCCAAATAAGTTCTCCCCCTTTTTGACTAACATCAAAAAGGTTCTCTCCAAGGAGGTCAAAGTCTCATGTCCCAATGAGATCTTACAATCTCCCCCTTGGTCCAAAAATACTTAGGATGCCTACCATCTTCCTAGTGATAAGTCCCATATCACTCAAGAGGCAATCCTATATACTCTCCCAATTTCCAAATTGGGTATCTCAAAAAAACCATTTCTCCTCATGAGGAAAAATAACATCCATCATCCCTTGATGGATACCTCACCCTAAAGGCTTGCTCCCCCTTGACCATTGCACCACCAAAGTCCTTGGGAAGTCCCAAAGCCAATAGGAACTTTAAACCATCAAAATTAATGCCTAAAGTTCAACATTGAACTTTTCCTCGCCTTAAAATGGATACAAACCCTAAGCAACTCTCTTAATCCATATCCAATGGATTTTCACCCTTTCTAATGCTTCCCAAAGCATATCCTAGGGTTAGGGTGGTTAGGGAACCCTAACATAGCTTAAAATGGGATAAACAAATCTTGTTTTCTCGAAATCAGCATAGGCAGTCGAGTCCTTCAGAAATCAGTCGACTGTCACTCACATCAGTCGACTGCCACCAAGGGTAGTCGACTAAAAACTGAAATTTCCAAATTTTAGTTAACAGAGTTAAATTTTTGAAATTCATAAATAATTATACGTATATCGAAAAATCATGAAAATTTATACGTATAATACTTATGACACATACAATTGGTGAAAAATATTGGAAAAATATTTTATCCATAAAATATCGAAATTGATACAAAATTCAAAAGTGTAGAAAAACTTCTATGTTTTGGCTCACTTTGTATCAACTTCATCAATGGTGATTGCTATCAAAAGATAGGCTTCATCAAGGTTTTCTAAAAGGATTTTAAAATGATTTTGAAACCTTATTTTGGATTATATTCCTTGGGCTTAATCTACATGACTTGTGCACAAGTTTTCCCAATGATCCACCATTAAGATAAGATGAGTTTAGGTTCATCTAGATGCAAAAACTATGCACCATGAACTTAACTCATATCCTAGCATCTCACATGTATCTAGGGTGTATAAATACAAATACATGTCAATTTTAATGTGAGATGTGGGTTTTGGTTATCCTAATCTAAGGCCTCATGCATTTTCTAAGGCAACTCTACTTGATTCCCTTATAAATGAGACTCCAAGTCATGTCAAAGTCCTTAAATCAATTTTAATCAAATTAAATGCATGAATGATCAGGGCATAAATGATAGCAATAATTAAACATGGCCAATGATCATGATGTCATGGCATATGATATAATCTAAAAACACATGACATTAAACCTTAATCCTAAGCATGATCATGACATTTTAAATGATTAAAAATAAATATGATGTCATGGCATGTTATATGGCAAACAAAGCATGACAAATAAAATATATAGGTATAATAATACCTAAATTTTAATATTAATTGCCATTTGATATAATTAAGTATATTTTGCCATATTACCTAAATATCCCAAAATGTGCCAAAAACCCAAAATGGCACACTAAGAATTCTAAACCTAAATTGTGCCAATTTGATTGATTTTTCATAATCCCAACAATGTATTGGCACATCCTAAAATCTTTTAGGATCATAATATCAAAGCTATTTCCAAGGTATCCAAAACCTTGAAAATAACCTAAAGTGTCACCTTTACCATGGTTAGGTTAACTACCCTTTCATTTAAAGTTGGCATACCCAAAACCCATCTAGCATGAATCAATCACGCTCTTAAGAACCCAAAACCTATTTTAGCTCCTAGGGTTTACTAGGTATTCCTTAGGGATAATGTCCCTAGATACCTTCCTATTGACCCTTCTAGGCTTGTTAGCCTAGGTCATTTGGGTCTTACTTAGGTTAAATCTAGGGGTAATTGTTGGGATGTATACTGAAAAGTCTATCTTTTGTATGAACATCTTTATTTTGAAATAAGAATCACATGATCATTGTTTGCATATTTATAGTTATGCATATTGTCTAATACATTACATTGTAGATAATATGGTGTGTGGTATCACACGTGAGATCATGTTATCGGCTCCTTGTAAAGTATAAGTATAGGCTCACAATCGAAATGACTTTGGACAAACCATTGGTATGGTTGCAGTGTGATTTGGTATTGGTTTGTCTTGACAATAGAATCACACTAGTACACTTTGTAAGTATTGAGCAGGACCAACTTAGAGGTGATTCGATTTATTGCTGACAACATAATCGAATCGGACCTCAGATATTATATTGTACATGCTCTTAATCCCGATATAATAATGGGCACATATACTTAGTATTCATTTCTTTGATTTACCAATGGTGGAGATTTATAAATTTAATCGATAGACTCGGTAAGTTGGGAAATGATATTATTTATTTGGTGCGTCGTTGATTATAGGAGGAAACCGTGTCCTATATATTAGGATGATGATGTCCCCTTGAGGAGCTCATAAGGTTCATCATGTAAACCCTGCAGGTGGACTTGGTCCGGAATGATTAAAAGGTTGAGTGGTACTACTCATGGAGTTAGATATTTATTAATTTATGGTCAGTAAATTAATTAATCGACGGACATTTGAGATCTTAAACACGGGGAGAAAATGTACAAATAATATATGGAGCCCATATTAACTTATGGGTGTAAGGATGTACACTGAAAAGTCTACTTTTTGTATGAACATCTTTATTTTGAAATAAGAATCACATGATCATTGTTTGTATATTTTTATGGTTATGCATATTGTCTAATACATTACATTGTAGACAACATGGTGTGTGGTGTCACACGGAAGATCATGTTATCGGCTCCTTGTAAAGTATAAGTAAAGGCTCACAACCGAGATGACTTTGGAAAACCCATCGGAATGGTTGTAGTGTGATTTAGTATTGGTTTGTCTTGACCATAGAATCACACTAGTGCACTTTGAGTGTATTGAGCAGGACAGACTTAGAGGTGACTCGATTTATTGCTGACTACATAATCGAATCAGACCTCAGATATTATTATGTACATGCTCTTAATTTCGATATAATAATGGCCACATATACTTAGTATTCATCTCTTTGATTTACCAATGGGCGAGATTTATAGATTAAATCGATAGGCTCAGTAAGTTGGGAGATGATATTATTTATATGGTGTGTCGTTGATTATAAGAGGAAACCGTGTCCTATATATTAGGATGATGATGTCCCATTGAGGAGCTCATAAGGTTCATCATGTAAACCCTGCAGGTGGACTTGGTCCGACATGATGAAAAGGTTGAGTGGTACTACTCATGGAGTTAGATGTTGATTAATTAATGGTCTATAAATTAATTAATCGACGGACATTCGAGATCTTAAACACGAAGAGAAAATTTACAAATAATATATAGAGCCTATATTAACTTATGGGGGTTGGTGAGGTAGATCAATGATAATCCTTTAGTGGATTGGATTATCATTTATGGATCGGACTTTATGTGGGCTTGATCCATGGGTGGCCAAGATCCAACTCCTCCTCATGGTCCCTAATGTAGCCTATTAACACCTCATGAAGCTTAGATCCAATGGATAGAAACAAAACTCTAGATCCATAGGTAGAGATTAAATCTCTAAGATCTGACGGTTGAGATTAAATCTCTAGATCCGACGGTTGAGATTAAATCCCTAGAACCAATTGTAGAGATTAAAAGGAGGCTTATCCCTAACTCTATAAAAGGAGCTTGAGGGGTTGGCGTGGAGTAATGATCAAGAGAGGCTAAGGTTTTGGAGTTGGTGGCAAAGCTAGGGTTAGGGTTTTGGAGGCTTGGGCGACACCAAATAAGGAAGGTAATTCCTTTCTTCTTCTTCCTTCATGGTGGTCGGCGTCTAGCTTGTTTTCCTAGCCTTTTTCAGCCATTGTATGACATCCAAACCTCTCTTCTCCTTCTCCTTGAGTGGTGGAAACAAGACTTAGGGGTTTCCCTTGGTGTTTTGGTTGGTTTCCATCATCATCTCCTTCTCCTTGGTGGCCGGCGGCAAGGATTTTCTTTGTTCCTTGTTGGTTGGCTTTAGGAAGGAGAAGAACCTTGTTTCTATTCTTCCTCTAGCTTTGGAAGAGCAAGGAAGGAAGATTTGCAATCTTGGAGCTTCGACTTTTGGTAGATCGTCGCCCACACGACGTCCGAAAGGAGGAAGGTCATACATTAGAAGATCGAGAGGTATATCTATTCTCTATTCTCTTTTGTTACTTACTTGTTTTTGTTTTTCAACTATTAGCATGATATAAATCTGTATATGGCTAAATAATACTTGGATCCTGAACATAAATACAAAAGCCGGCGATCCGTACATCATCTATTCTGCGGCTACTCGTAAAATAGAGGATGGTCGCCTGAACAACGAGTTTGTTTAAGTGACCTCTCTAAATGAATAGCACGACGATGACTTGGTTGTTTGGGCAATCACTTGTGTCTAGGATTAAATTTTTTAATCTAGGGACATCGATGGGATCGCCATGAACAAACGACCGAGGTGAAGTGGGAAGCGAAGTTTCCCCTCACAGACTCGATAAGCAAAACCCTTCAATTGGTATCAGAGCCAAGGTTTCTGATTTTGTGTGTTTTGGATTCGGTTAATTTTTATGCATTTTTCATATATTATATGTGCCAGATAATAGTAGGATATGCATAGTTTAACTCTTTGCTTGCAGGCAAAAGATCCGACTATTATGGCCATATGTGTGTATGTGATTGTATGTGTATATTTTTTTGAATCCTTGGGGTTGAAGAGGCTAGTATTTGATTTTTTGAATTAGATACAGCATTGTTTAGCCACTCTTTATTTTATTTTACTTTCAATCTAGATTTCATGTACACTCCCTCATGGAGTATAGGATCGATGGATGTATATTAAAATAGGTTTTAGTCTCGGCTCGGATCTCCGAATGGCTTGTATATGGCATAGGAGGAGCAGATTAGAAGACGTTGCGACGGGAGACATATTGAAGACAAAAGCCATAATAGTTGGAAAATAATTTATTTTTCATATTTATTGCTTTTTGTTTGATATGCATGTCGTAGGCTAGGAAAATTCCTCAATTTCAAATTACTAGGTGGGAGAGGCAATTTTTTTTAAAATTCCCACGGCCTCCATTACGATTTGACAAATGATGCAAACAAACTTGCGTGTTGGCTCTAAGTGCCTTCCTCCCCATCGGATGAGTTTGTTTGCGGATCACAAGGTCAAATATGGTTATAGGGAATTATCAAGGAGCGTGTGCACTTCCCCATCGGAAGGCACATAACCCGAGATAATTACCTTGGTATCGAGTAATGGTGAACACTTAGATACAAATATAAGTATCCTCCCCATCGGAGTCACTGCTTTTATTTGTAGTGCCAAAGAGGAACCAACTATTAATTTTACTTGTCAAAAAGTTAGGTTGACAATATAGTAAAATTAATGGGTAAAACCTTCTCTTACAAATGTAGAATTCGTATACGTCCACACTATCGTGGCATACGATATTCTCGGTATTTTGAGGTGTTGGTTGATTTTAAAATTTTATTGTTTGAGGAATCAATAATTTTTTGAAATCTAATGTTTTGATCTAATGTTTTGATTTATGTGATTCTTAGGTTTTCTTTCAAAATGACTTTCAACCCACTTGCTATGATACTGAAAGAGAACAAACTTATTGGACCCAACTATGTTGATTGGAAGAGGAATCTAGACATTGTCTTGACTGCTGAGGAATACAAATATGTACTCCTCAAAGAGTGCCCTGCCAAGCCTGCAGATGATTCTGGGGAAAAGGAGAGAGAGAGATTTAAGAAGTGGGTCAAGGCCGATGAGATGGCGCGGTGTTACATTTTGGCATCTATGTCAAATGTACTGCAACATCTGCATCAAGCCATGCCCACTACTTATGATATGATGCTGAATCTCAAGGAACTTTTCGGACACCAGAATCGGGTTGCGAGGCAAGAAGCCATGAGAAACTTGATGATGACCTCTATGATTGAGGGAACACCCGTTAGGGATCATGTTCTCAAGATGATGGCTCATTTGAATGAGCTGGAGGTCCTTGGAGCTGAGATCGATGGAGAAACCCAAGTCGATATCATACTCCATTCTCTACTTAGGAGTTTTGAGCAGTTTAACCTGAACTACAACATGAACAAGAGGTTGTATTTGTTGGCGGAACTTCTGACAGAACTCCAGGCGGCAGAGGGGCTATTTCATCAGAGTGCTCAGGCGTATGCCGTGGTGACCCAAAAGGTTTCTACTTCTAAGCAGAAAGGCAAGAAGAATAAGAAATAAACTGGGGCAGAGGCGGTGGGAGGTACTCAGGGAGGAGTGAAGAAGCCGAAAGGCAAGTGCTTCACTTGTAAGCAGACTGGACACTGGAAGAAGGACTGCCCCAACCGCAAGAACAAAGGTATATCTTTTGGTCTAGTCGTTGAAACATGTTTAGCGGTGTTATCTACCGCCACCTGGTGTGTAGATACGGGAGCCACTGATCATATCTGTAATACTTTGCAGGGGTTCCAGGAAACCAGACGACTGGCTGAGGGGTAGATTACCGTGTACTTGGGCGATGCCACAAAGGTGGCGGCTATTGCAGTGGGAGATGTTCATTTATCTTTTGAGAAAAATAAACTTTTGGTTCTTAAGAATTGCCTTTATGTACCCATATTTAGAAAGAATTTAATTTCGGTTTCTAAATTGTTTATGGATGGATATGCTATTTCTTTTAATGAAAGAGTTGTTATAAGAAGGAATAGGGACATTATCTGTTCGGGTGCATTGATAGGAAATTTGTACACACTTGAACCAAAACCTCCCACGATGCAAATTGAAGTTAATAACTCATCTTATAATTCTAATAAGAGAAAAGAACCTTCGAAGATGAACCAAACATATCTTTGGCATCTTAGGCTTGGTCACATTAACCTAAGTAGAATTCAAAGGTTGATAGCTGATGGACCTTTGGGTTCATTAGTGGTGGAGGATCTCCCAACCTGCGAATCTTGCTTGGATGGTAAAATGACCAAGAGGCCTTTTAAGGCCAAGGGGTATAGAGCCAAAGATGTGTTAGGATTGGTTCATTCTGATTTGTGTTGTCATATGTCTATCCAGGTTAGAGGTGGTTATGAGTATTTCATCTCTTTTATAGACGATTACTCAATATATGGATACATTTACCAGATGCGCCATAAGTCTGAATGCTTTGACAAGTTCAAAGAATTCAAGGCTGATGTGGAGAAACGTCAAGGTAAAAGTATCAAGACACTATGATCTGATCGTAGTGGTGAGTACCTCTTGGGAGAGTTTAGGAACTACTTATCAGAGGTTGAGATTCAATCCCAATTAACTGCACCTGGCACACCCTAGCAGAACGGTGTAGCAGAGCGAAGGAATATGACTCTTATGGAGATGGTTAGATCGATGATGTTTTATTCTGAGTTGTCAGATTCGTTATGGGAATATGCTCTAGATACGGCGGTATACATTCTGAACTTGGTTCCATCTAAATCAGTGCCTTCTACTCCCACAGAGTTGTGGACTAGGCGAAAGCCTAGTCTAAGACATATTCGGATATGGGGGAGTCCAGCAAATGTGCTGAAGGCAGATGCTGGTATGTTGGAACCTCGTACAGAAGTACGCATGTTCGTTGGCTATCCTAGAGGAACGAAGGGTGGTTTATTTTATAGTCCTAGAGATCAGAGGGTGATCGTTAGCATGAATGCCAGATTTATAAAGGAAGACTATATGATGAGCTACATGTCCAAGAGTAAAATTATTCTGGAAGAATTAAAAGGGGAAGTCACTTCTTTAGTACCACTCGTACAAGAGGATATACCACATGTCACTGCACCGCGTGTCACAGAAGATACACAGGTGATTCCTCATCATAGTGGGAGGGTTGTGAGACAGCCTGATAGATTCATGTTCTTGGGAGAAACTTCTGATTTGGTCCATGGTGAACATGAACCTGATCCATGGACATATGACGAGGCAATCCAAGATAAACATGCAGTACCTTAGTAAAGTGCAATTAATACTGAGATTGAATCTATGGATTCAAATCAGGTCTGGGAGCTAGTAGAACCACCCGATGGTGTAAAAACCATTGGATGCAAGTGGATCTACAAGAGAATGAGTGGAATAGATGGGAAGGTTGAGACCTTCAAAGCGAGGCTTGTTGCGAAGGGGTATACTCAGAAAGAGGGTATCAATTATGAGGAGACCTTTTCGCCAGTAGCCATGCTTAAGTCTATCCGGATTCTCTTATGCATAGCAGCTCATATGGATTATGAGGTGTGGCAGATGGATATCAAGATAGCTTTCCTTAATGGAAGTCTTGAGGAAAACATCTATATGAAGCAACCAGAGGGATTCATTGCTAAGGGCAAAGAGCATCTTGTATGTAAGCTTAATCGGTCCATTTATGGATTGAAGCAAGCTTCGAGGTCTTGGAACATCCACTTTGATGAGGTAATCCAGTCTTATGGATTTATTCAAAGTCTGGATGAGTCTTGTGTATACAAGAGATGTGACAGAAATGTAGTGGTATGTCTTGTACTTTACGTAGATGACATTTTGTTGATTGACAACAATATCAAGGTGTTATCAGACATAAGGGTATGATTGTCCAAACAGTTTGATATGAAGGACTTGGGAGAGGTGGGACACTTCCTTGGGATCAAGGTTATAAGGGATCAGAGGAAAAGGATGTTGTGCTTATCCCAAGCCACATACATAGACACGATTATGGAGAGTTTTAGCATGCAGAACACAAAGAAGGGTTTTCTACCTTTCAGGCATGGAGTTCCTTTATCTAAGGAGATGTGTCCTAGATCATCTGAAGAGATAGTGGAGATGAAGGCGGTTCCTTATGCTTCGATAGTAGGAAGCCTCATGTATGCGATGCTCTGTACGAGACCAGATATCTGCTTTGTCATGGGGAAGGTCAGCAGATATCAGAGAAATCCAGCATAGGGACATTGGACTGCGGTAAAACATATATTGAAGTACCTGAGAAGGACTAGGGATTATATGCTAATTTATCAGACAGACCAATTACTCCCTGTGGGTTACATGGATTTCAACTTCCAATCTGATAGGGATAACAGTAAGTCTACCTCAGGTTTTGTGTTTACTTTGGGAGGTGGAGCCATTGTATGGAGGAGTGTCAAGCAGAAGTGCGTGGCAGACTCCACCATGGAAGCTGAGTATGTGGCAGCCTCTGAGGCGGCCAAAGAAGTTGTATGGCTCAGGAACTTCCTAATGGACTTGGATGTGATTCCTGGTTTGCCCAGAACTATCACAATTTATTGTGATAATAGTGGTGCAGTTGCAAACTCGAAGGAACCACGAGCCCATAAGCCTAGTAAACACATAGAGCGCAAGTACCACCTGATACGAGAAATCGTAAAGAGAGGAGAAGTTGTTGTAGCCAAGATTGCATCAGAGGATAACCTGGCAGATCCTTTCACTAAGGCCCTTCCGGCGAGAGCTTTTGATAGGCATGTGGAGGGAATGGGGATCAAATGTATGGCAGTTTGAGGACAGCATAGTCTTTTAGTATAAGTGGGAGATTGTAGGGATGTATACTGAAAAGTCTACTTTTTGTATGAACATATTTTTTTTGAAATAAGAATCACATGATAATTGTTTGCATATTTTTATGCTTATGAATATTGTCTAATACATTACAATATAGATAACACAGTGTGTGGTGTCACACGGGAGATCATGTTATCGACTCCTTGTAAAGTATAAGTAAAGGCTCACAACTGAGATGACTTTGGACAAACCATCGGAATGGTTGTAGTGTGATTTGGTATTGGTTTGTCTTGACCATAGAATCACACTAGTGCACTTTGAGTGTATTGAGCATGACCAACTTAGAGGTGATTCGATTTATTGCTGACTACATAATCGAATCGGACCTCAGATATTATTATGTACATGCTCTTAATCCCGATATAATAACGGGCACATATACTTAGTATTCATCTCTTTGATTTACCAATACGCGAGATTTATAGATTAAATCGATAGGCTCGGTAAGTTGGGAGATGATATTATTTATATGGTGTGCCATTGATTATAGGAGGAAACCGTGTCCTATATATTAGGATGATGATGTCCCCTTGAGGAGCTCATAAGGTTCATCATGTAAACCCTACAGGTGGACATGGTCTGGCATGATGAAAAAGTTGAGTTGTACTACTCATGGAGTTAGATGTTGATTAATCAATGGTGACTAAATTAATTAATCGACGGACATTCGAGATCTTAAACACGGGGAGAAAATGTACATATAATATAGGAGCCCATATTTACTTATGGGGGTTGGTGAGGTAGATCAATGATAATCCTTTAGTGCATTGGATTATCATTTATGGATCGGACTTTATGTGGCCTTGATCCATGGGTGGCCAATATCCAACTCCTCCTCATGGTCCCTAATGTAGCCTATTAACACCTCATGAAGCTTAGATCCAATGGATAGAAACAAAACTCTAGATCCATAGGTAGAGATTAAATCTCTAAGATCCGACGGCTGAGATTAAATCTCTAGATCCAACGGTTGAGATTAAATCCCTAGAACCAATGGTAGAGATTAAAAGGAGGCTTATCCCTAACTCTATAAAAGGAGCTTGAGGGGTTGGCGTGGAGTAATGATCAAGAGTCTAATGTGTTAGGTCCCTTGGAATGGCTAGAGGGGGGGGGGGTGATTAGCCTTTCTTCTTTTCTACGAAAAGCATTAGCGGAAGCAATACAAAATATAAACACAAATCAAAGAAAGAACAAAGCTAACACCCAATGTACGTGGTTCGGAGATGACGCTCCTACTCCACGGCAATCCGTAAGGTGGATTAGCCCTAATCAATCTTCACTAGAACCTCCTTTGGATGAACCAAGGTGGAGAAACCTTTCTTACAATGCTCTCCTCTTTTTTACAATGATGGATGATCAAGAACAAGAGAAGAGGAGGATTTAAATTACTTAAAAACACTTGGAAGGCTTGGTGAGCATGAGAGTATAGTTAGGAGCAAGAGCACTAGCTTCACCAAGCTCCCCATGGCCCCTTTTTATAGAAGAGGGGTTGTTTTTCCCGTTGGGCGTTGATCAGTCGACTGATGCATACCATCAGTCGACTGCCGCCGAAGCCAACGGCTTTTGAAACTCGATCTCCGTGAAGATTCATAGCCGCAATCTCCAACGGCCCGGTGATCAGTCGACTGATCCCTCCATCAGTCAACTGATGGGGTGATCAGTCGAGGGATCAAGGCAACAGTCGAGTGAGACTACATTCTGTGGCGATATTTCCCTTGATCAGTCGACTGATGCCCTTGGCAGTCGATTGATCGCAGATCGCCGATCGCTCGACCAAGCGGCAAGCCGATCGATGGTCGTGGTTTCACTCGACTCGGGCCGAACGCATGACGGGCCGATCGATACATCGATAGTATGAGTAATTCATACTTGATTTTATACCTTAGACCTAGACTCAATCTTCTAGCTCCTCAATAAGCCTTGCGCCTTCAGGATCCCTCCGAGTCCGCGACTTGTTCATCCTTTGCGCTTTGCTTCCAAGAGCTTCCTTCGGTTTCGTCATGTCTTGGGTTGCCAAATGCTTGGACTTTACGCCGCCAAGACTACAAGCTTGGACTTATGCTGCCAAGACTTTACTTTGGACTTCCTTTGTCAAGGTTCACTTGGTCTTTACGCTGCCAAGACTACAATCTTGGTCTTACGCTGCCAAGTCCATCCCTTGTACTTCCTTTGCCAAGATCATACTTGGACTTCCCTGTCACTTAAGCATTTTCGCAATTAGATCACAAGATATTGCCTAACTTAGATGATTATCCAAATATCAAAACATATATAAATGCTTGGAGCATTGTTGCACCAACAATCTCCCCCTTTTTGATGTTTGACAATCATTTGAGTTAGGTCTTTAAATACACACATAATCAAATTTTCAATATGTATTATAACTTAAACACTCCTTCTCCCCTTTGACATCAAAAAGAGAAGGATTCTACGTATTGCTAATCGACTCTTGAGATCTTTATCACCATGTGTAAACAATGTCTCCTTTTGCCAAGCTAGGTGTAACGTTGAAAGCCAAAGTCACTGGAGTTGCACAGAATGGAGTACAGCAGTAATCCTTTGGTAAGATAGAGTCATTAGTGAGCATGGGGCACTCACAAGCTGCTTCGTTGGAGCATCCACAATCCATGGTGGTATCATAGAAATTAGCACATCTGATCTTTATAGAGGGCTACTTTCATACTATAGTGTTAGAACATCAAAGGTACACCAAATATCAGAAAATGGAGCTTATTATCAGAAAACCCAGTGTATCAGTCGACTGGTATCTGAACCAGTCGACTGCTACGCTTGAAATCGAAATTTCAACCTTTTCAGAAATGCGGTAGAAATTCCAGAAATCTCGAAAAATCACGAAATTTTGCGTACACATTTCTGAAATCATACTTTATTAAGGAAAAATAATTTGAAAAATATATGTTTTCAAGATTTCAAGATTGATACAAATTTGGAAACTTACAAAAGGTCTAAAGAATTTTCAAACTTTGTATCACTTTTGTGATTTACTTGAAAACTATTTTCCAAAATATAATGAACATGGTTTAAAATATATATGATTTGGAATTTCCTACCATGTTCTTAGAGCTATGTACTCATTACTTGAATACAAGCCTTCCCAATGGTTGGTCCATAAGGTATTTATGTCTCTAGGTGTGTCATTGGCTCATAGTAATGCATCATAACAAGCATGATGAGCCAAGTACACCTTCCCTATCATCTCACATGGTTCTAAGTGTCTCAATACAAAAATCAAGGTTTCTTAAGGCTTTTTGTGAGATGTATCGAGGTATAAATATAACATATAAACATGGGATCATGCAAACCTAGAATTTTACTCTACAAAGCACATACCAAGCTCTCTCCTTAACGATGAAAATTCATTTTCGGGAAGAGCTTTGGTGAAGATATAGGCAAGGTTGGACTTAGATTCTACATAATTAAGTTCAATGTCCCCTCTTGCCACATGATCTCTTATGAAGTGATGTTTCACTTCAATGTGCTTGGTCCTAGAGTGATGTACCGAATTTTTGGTCAAGTTGATGGTACTCACATTATCACAATAAACTTTAATGTTAGAGTAGTGTAGCTCATAGTCCACAAGAGTATGCCTCATCCAAAGTAATTGAGCTACACAATCACCCATAGCCACATATTCGGCTTCGGTGGTTGATAAAGCAACACAATGTTGCTTCCTACTACTCCAACTAACTAGGGAGGACCCAAGAAATTGGCATCCACCACTAGTACTTTTCCTATCCAATTTGCACCCGGCATAATCGGAATCGGTATAACCAAGCAATTCAAATGACTTAGTCCTAGGATACCAAAGTCCTACATTTAGGGTGCCTTTAATATATCTTAATATTTTTTTGACGGCTACCAAATGTGATTCTTTGGCACAAGATTGGTATCTTGCACACATACCTACCACAAATAAAATGTCGGGTCTACTAGCGGTTAGGTATAGTAAGCTACCAATCATACTCCTATATAGTTTAAGATCAATTGATTTACCTTCATGATCACTATCTATTCTAGTGCTAGTGGCCATGGGAGTGGTTACAATTTTGGCATTTTCCAAACCAAATTTCTTGATCATTTCATTTGCATATTTGGTTTGATAAATATGAATACCCTCATTGGTTTGTTTAACTTGTAAACCTAGGAAAAATGTAAGCTCTCCAACCAAACTCATTTCAAATTCATTTTCCATATTTTTTATAAAGTCTTGAAGAAGATCATCATTTGTTGACCCAAAAATAATATCATCAACATATACTTGGGCTATGAATATATCTTTTAATGTTGACTTTATAAACAAAGTTTGGTCTACTTGGCCTCTTCTAAAATACTTAGAAATTAAGAAGGATGACAATCTTTCATACCATGCCCGGGGAGCTTGTTTTAACCCATATAATGCTTTCCTAAACTTACATACATGATTTGGATAATCTATGTTCTCAAATCCGGGTGGTTGCTCTACATATACTTCCTCCTTAATAAAACCATTTAAGAATGCCGATTTAACATCCATTTGGTAAAGTTTAAATCCCATGTAGGACGCATACCCTAAGAGAATCCTAATAGATTCTAACCTTGCAACCAGGGCATAAGTCTCATCATAGTCAAGCCCCTCAACTTGATTGAATCCCCTAGCAACCAACCTAGCCTTATTTCTAGTGATATTTCCTTGATCATCTAGCTTATTCTTAAAGACCCATCTTGTAGTAATTATGGTGTTATCATTGGGTCTAGGTACTAATTCCCACACTTGACTTCTCTCAAATTGAGCCAATTCATCTTGCATTGCCAAAATCCAATCCGGATCATGTAATGCATCATTGATCGATTTGGGCTCAATTTGTGAGATAAGAGCAACTTGACTAGTAGGAGGTCTATGAAATGACCTAGTTCTTACTCCTTGAGATAGATCTCCTACTACTTGGTCAAGTGGATGATCTTGATGAATTCTTAGGTTTCTAGAAGGGGTTTCAATTTGATCATTGTTATCTTCCACCCTTCTTTCATCATCGGAGTCTCCTCTTCGTCCCCCTTGATCATTACCCCTAATGGTCAAATTTTGAAGTTTTTGGGTAATGTCTTGATTATTGTCATTAATATCCTTATCAATGGAGGACTTTCTAGGGTAGGTACTAGTAGTTTCATCAAAATGAACATTGGAAGACTCCTCAATCCCTTTGGTTCTCTTATTGTAGACTCTATACCCTCTACTTGTGGATGAGTATCCAACTAGGATTCCCTCATCCGCTTTTGATTCAAATTTTCCTAAGTTATCTTTGGTGTTTAGAATATAAACTTTACATCCAAAGACTTTGAAATAATGAATTGTGGGTATAGTCCCATTCCATAATTCAAATGGTGTTTTTCCTAAAAACCTATGGATTTGAACCCTATTTTGGATATAGCAAGCGGTATTAACCGCTTCCGCCCACAAGTAGCTAGGTAGAGAATATGCATTAAGCATAGTCCTAGCCACCTCTTGTAGGGCACGATTTCTCCTTTCCACCACCCCATTTTGTTGGGGTGTTCTAGGACAAGAGAACTCATGCTTGTACCCTTGTTCTAAACAAAATTGTGAAAATTTTAAGTTTTCAAATTCACCACCATGATCACTACGGATCCGGTTGATTTTGAGACTCTTTTCATTTTCAACCCTTTTACTAAATCCTATGACTATTTCTAAGGTATCATCCTTATGTTTCATAAAATAGACCCAAGTATACCTAGAGAAATCATCTACTATAACCAAACAATATTTATTACCATTTAAAGATGGAGTACTATGGCAATCAAATAAGTCAAGATGCAATAATTCTAATGGTAAAGAGGTATTGGTTAGGGTTTTACCTTTGTGTGATGCCTTTGTTTGTTTTCCTTCTTGGCATGCATCACACAATTTGTTCTTGACATACTTGATCTTTGGTAGCCCTTTGACCAACTCCATCTTGGCTACCTTGGCTATGTTTTTCATGTTGATATGCCCCAATCTTCTATGCCATAGCCAACTTTCCTCTTCTTTTGCAATAAAACACTTAGTAGAAATGTTAGAAGCATATGAAAGATCAACATAATAGATATTTGATTTCCTATATCCAACTAACATGCAATCATTTAATTCCTTGTGTCTAATCATGCATTTAGAGGATTCAAAGGAGACATGATAGTTTGCATCACAAAGTTGACTAACACTTAATAAATTAAATTTCATATTTTCAACTAGAAATACTTTGTGAATAATAATTTTAGGGGATACCTCAATTGTACCTCTACCTAATATCTTGAGTTTTCCACTATTCCCAAAGGACACCGCTCCCTTCTTCACATATTTAATTGTGGAGAACTTGCTCACATCCTCGGTCATATGTGTTGAGCAACCACTATCCACAATCCACATACCTCGCTCTCCTACCTAAATCACATGAAAAACACAAGCTTTTGTTACCCAAACATTTGGACCGGTAACATTAAGTAAAAACTTCTTAGGTACCCAAGCTTTCTTAACCTTACCCTTAATGGTTGCTTTCCTATTAATTAATGAAATATAAGCAACTTCTTTTTCTTTTGGCTTATATCCTAAACCGGTCTTGTTATAAACTGCTCTTTGCCTTAGATTTTGACTTATCTAGAGCTTCTTTAAGATAAGAAATTGATTTATATAGAAGCATAACCTGGGGAGAATTCATTACCTCATCGTCACTAGATGACGATTCATCACTTGAAGAATCTTCTTGACTTGATGTGCCAGAATCATCTTCTAATGCCATGAGTGCCACATGGCGTGTGATGTGGCAAAGCTCATCATTGGAGGAAGAGTCTTCAACACTTGGTGTGTCCCATGTGGTTGGAGCCACCATGGCCTCCTTCTTCTTCTTTTCCTTCTTGTCCTTCTTTTTCTTTTCCTTTTCCTCCATCTTCTTTAGCTCCGGGCAATTCGGCTTTATATGCCCCTTCTTATTGCAAGCATGGCAAATCACATTTTTGCTAAAACTTGAATTACCATTAAATTTACCTTTTGAGGAATGAGACCCCTTCCTTGCTTGTCTGTTCTTGAACTCTCTTGACTTTCTATAAAGCTTCTTGACGAAATTTGCCATTTCACTAGATGAGTCTCCATCGCTACTTGACTCATCCTCTGACTCGAATGATGATGATGCTTCTTTTCTTTCCTTCTTCTTCTTTTCTTTCTTGTCCTTCTTTTCAACAAATAGAGCTAACCCCTTTTCCTTAGAGGACATAGTTTGCTCATGTAATTCAAACTCACAAAATAATTCATCAATTTTAATTTGAGATAAATCCCTAGTTACCTTAATGGCATCAACTATAGAAGTCCATAAAGAATTTCTAGGAAATGCTTGTAAAATATACCTTACCAAATCCCGGTTGTCAACTCGCTCACCTATGATATGGAGTCCGTTTACAATTTCCTTGAACCTTCCATGCATTTGACTTACGGTTTCATGCATCTTCATTTGGAAGGCTTGAAGTTGTCCAATTAATAGGTCCTTCTTGGCCCTCTTTGACTCCTTGGAACCTTCATTTAGCTCAATGAGCTTTTCCCATAGCTCCTTGGCGGATTCAAAAGGCCCCACCTTGTTGAGTTGCTCCATTGTGACGCCGCATTGGATGGTGAGGACGGCCTTTGCATTTGATTCAAATTTCTTGTTTATTTCTCTTGTCCAATCCTTGCTTGGAATAGGATGTCCATGCTCATCCACCGGTTCCTCGAAGCCATCTACAACACTATGCCAAATTTCAATATTACTCATAAGATAGTACTTCATCCTACCTTTCCAATATGCAAAATGACTCCCATCGAAGAGCGGTGGCTTGGCGATGCTATATCCCTCTTGAAGAGCCATTGATGTCTTGATTGATGGTGAGATCTTCCAAGCTATTCGGGCTCTGATACCACTTGTTAGGTCCCTTGGAATGGCTAGAGGGGGGGTTATTAGCCTTTCTTCTTTTCTACAAAAAGCGTTAGCGGAAGCAATACAAAATATAAACACAAATCAAAGCAAGAACAAATCTAACACCCGATGTACGTGGTTCGGAGATGACGCTCCTACTCCACGGCAATCCGTAAGGTGGATTAGCCCTAATCAATCTTCACTAGAACCTCCTTTGGATGAACCAAGGTGGAGAAACCTTTCTTACAATGCTCTCCTCTTCTTTACAATGATGGATGATCAAGAACAAGAGAAGAGGAGGATTTAAATCACTTAAAAACACTTGGAAGGCTTGGTGAGCACGAGAGTATAGTTAGGAGCAAGAGCACTAGCTTCACCAAGCTCCCCATGGCCCCTTTTTATAGAAGAGGGGCTGTTTTTCCCGTTGGGCGTCGATCAGTCGACTGATGCATACCATCAGTCGACTGTCGTCGAAGCCAACGACTTCTGAAACGCGATCTCCGCGGAGATTCGTAGCCGCAATCTCCAACGGCCAGGTGATCAGTCGATTGATCCCTCCATCAGTCGACTGATGGGGTGATCAGTCGAGTCATCAAGCGGTGACAGTGAGACCGTGCATTCTCGTGGTGATATTTCCCTTGATCGACCGATCGCACCATCGATCATTGCTCGACCAAGGCAATCGGTCGATGGTCGAGGTTTCACCCCGACTCGGTCGAACGCCGACTCGGATGATCGTATCAGTTGACTGATACTCATCAAGTATGAGTAATTAATACTTGATTTTATACCCTAGACCTAGACTCAACCTTCTAGCTCCTCAATAAGCCTTGCGCCTTTAGGATCCCTCCGAGTCCGCGACTTGTTCATCCTTTGCGCTTTGCTTCCAAGAGCTTCCTTCGGTTTTGTCATGTCTTGGGTTGCCAAATGCTTGGACTTTACGCCGCCAAGACTACAAGCTTGGACTTATGCTGCCAAGACTTTACTTTGGACTTCCTTTGTCAAGGTTCACTTGGTCTTTACGCTGCCAAGACTACAAGCTTGGTCTTACGCTGCCAAGTCCATCCCTTGTACTTCCTTTGCCAAGATCATACTTGGACTTCCCTGTCACTTAAGCATTTTCGCAATTAGATCACAAGATATTTCCTAACTTAGATGATTATCCAAACATCAAAACATATATAAATGCTTGGAGCATTGTTGCACCAACAAAATGTTTTGGAGTTGGCGGCAAAGCTAGGGTTAGGGTATTGGAGGCTTGGGCGGAACCAAATAAGGAAGGTAATTCCTTTCTTCTTCTTCCTTCAAGGTGGCCGGTGTCCAGCTTGTTTTCCCAGCCTTTTCCAACCATTGTCTAGCATCCAAAACTCTCTTCTCCTTCTCCTTGAGTGGTGGAAACATGACTTAGAAGTTTCCCTTGTTGTCTTGGTTGGTTTCCATCATCATCTCCTTCTCCTTGTTGGCCGGTGGCAAGGATTTTCTTTGTTCCTTGTTGGTTGGCTTTATGAAGGTGAAGAACCTTGTTTCTATTCTTCCTCTTGCTTTGGAAGAGCAAGGAAGGAAGATTTGCAATCTTGGAGCTTCGACTTTTGGTAGATCGTCGCCCACACGACGTCCGAAGAGGGAAGGTCATACATTAGAATATCGAGAGGTATATCTATTCTCTATTCTCTTTTGTTACATGCTTGTTTTTGTTTTTCAACTATGAGCATGATATAAATCTGTATATGGATAAATAATACTTGGATCCTGATCATAAATATAAAAGCCGGCGGTCCGTACATCGTCTATTCCGCGGCTACTCGTAGAATAGAGGATGGTCGCTTGAACAACGAGTTTGTTCAAGTGACCTCTCTAAATGAATAACACGACGATGACTTGGTTGTTTGGGCAATCCCTTGTGTCTAGGATTAAATTTTTTAATCTGGGGACATCGATGGGATAACCATGAACAAACGACCGAGGTGAAGTGGGAAGAGAAGTTTCCCCTCACGGACTCGATAAGCAAAACCCTCAATGGGGGCTGGTGAGGTAGATCAATGATAATCCTTTAGTGGAATGGATAATCATTAATGGATCGGATTTTATGTGTGCTTGATCGATTGGGTGGCCAAGATCCAACTCCTCCTCATGGTCCCTATTGTAGCCTATTAATACCTCATGAAGCTTAGATCCAATGGATGAAAACAAAACTCTAGAACCAATGATAGAGATTGAATCTCTAGATCCGATGGTTGAGATTAATTCTCGAGATCCGACGGTTGAGATTAAATCCCTAAAAACAATGGTGGAGATTAAAACACGGCATATCCCTAACTCTGTAAAAGGTGAGCATGGGGTGGGTGGCAACTTGATGGTAGGGGATTAGGGTTTGCTTCCCTTGGGTGGCAAGGAATCCTAGTTAGGTTAGGATTGAGGTTGGGCGGCTAGGGTTTTGGGAGGTGGTGTGGGCGGCAACAAGAGGAGAAGTTCCTTTCTTCTTCTTCCTGAGGTGTTGCCGACACTTATCCTTCTTCCCCCTACTTTGGCCGGTGCTCAACCTATTCCTCTTCCCCTCTTCTATGGCCGGCGGCAACTAGGAGAGCTAGGGTTAGGGTTTTGAGCGGCTACAAAGTGAAGGGTTGGTTTCCTTTCTCTTCTCCAAGTGTTGGCCGGCGCCCATCACTCTCATTGATTCTCTTTTGGCCGGTTCCCATACTCCATATTCTCTTCCTTGTGCGGCGGCAACATCGAGTCTATTGACTTGTTGGCCGGTTCTAGATAGGAAGAAGAGTTTTGTTTTATGATCTTCCTTTGTTCGGAGTGAACAAGGAAAGGAAGATTGGTGATCTAGGAGCTTCAACTTTTGGAAGATCATTGCCCACACGACCTGCAAAACGAGGAAGGACATACAATAGAAGATCAAGAGGTATTACAAGAGGTATAATCTTGTTTAATTTGATTAGTGTTATTTTGTATTATGTCTATAATTGTTTTTCAATTATATGCATGTTATATGTTTTATTTTGTGACTAAATATACTTGGACCCCGAACATAAACACAAAAGCCGGCGATCCGTACATCATATATTCCACGACTATTTGTAGAATAGAGGTTGGTTGCTTGAACAATAAGTTTGTTCAAGTGACTACTCTAATCGAATAGCATGACGATGAAATGGTTGCTTGGGTAATCCCTCTTGTCTAGGATAAATTTGTTTTATCCGGGGACATAGAAGGGATCGCCTTGAACAAGCGACTGAGTTGAAGTGGGAAGCGAAGTTTCCTACCTTCAAGTGGTATCAGAGCTTTAGTTCCAAAAGGGAAAAACCCTTCACTCCCCTTGTAACCTTTTTAGTGGCCACCTTAGGTTTCTTTGAAACCCTAGCCACTAGGCACATACCTTGGTCAACTCTAGGGATGACTTCCCTATTGACCTTGGTATTCCTAGACCTAGTTTGTGTTCCATAATCAAATGGAACACTATGATAAGCCACCTTAGGCTTAGGTTTGTGACCCAAACCTTTTTTGCCCTTGGTTGACTTTTGTCTCTTAGGCCCTAGGTGCTGACTCTTGGTCCTAGACCCTTGCCTTTGACTATTTGACCATTTAACTTGATTTTGCATAATCCTAAGGGTCTTTTCATCTTTTTCATGACTTGACCTCAAGGCTTGGTTTTCTAATTCTAATTGTCCAATTTTTGAATTTTGATTTGGTCTCAGGATATTGTTTTTCCTAGGCATATGTCTAGTTCATTTAGGGTTTAAGCCTAGGTGATCTTCTATTTTCTTGATAGATTCTCTAGACAAGGTATTTCTTGGGACATTAGTCCAAAATTTCTCCTTATTTGAAAAGTTTATCTTCTTAGCTCCTAAACAAAAATATTTATTGTTTCTAGCATACTTTTCATCATAAATTGAAAGAGAATTAAAATTCCTAGCATGCTTTTTGATATTTAATTTAGAAGGAGCATTACTAAAATGTACCTTAGGGTTAGCCTTAGTGGCTCCCCCTACTTGTGATTCTCCCCTTTCCCCCTTCTTCTCCCCCTCCGGGCATTGACTCCGGTAGTGTCCCGGTTGTCGGCATTTGAAACAAATCACTTGCTCCTTGCTTTTGATTGTTGGGGGGCCGGCATCCTTGATCTTTGCTTGACTTTGAGGCGCCGGATAAGCTTTCCTTACTCTCTTTGGGCACTTGCTCTTATAGTGCCCGGATTCTCTACACTCAAAGAAAATTATATGGTCTTTATTTAAACCTAAATTGCTTGAGTTACCTAGGGTATTTGTGGTGGTGATCGGAGTGGGTTCTTCATCCCACCTGGAGGTTGAGGCTTCTTCTTGATTTTGCTCCAGCTCCAGTGTGGATGGTCTCTCTGTTGGAATGTATACTGAAAGCCTAGCTCTTTTTGTATGAACATTTTATTTTGAAATAAGAATCACATGATCATTGTTTGCACTTTATATTTATGTGTGCATATTGTCTAATATTTTACATTGTAGGTGCTTGGTGTGACATAGAAGATCATGTTATCAGTCCCTTATAGAATATAAGTAAAGGCTCACAACCAAGATGGTTTTGGACAAACCATTGGCATGGTTGTAGTGTAGCTTGGTATTGTTTTGTCTTGAACATAGAGTTACACTAGTACACTTAGGTGTATTGAGTAGGACCAACATAGAGGTGATTCAATTTATTGCTGACTACATAATTGAATCGGACCTCGGATATTATGTTGTACATGGTCTTAATCCCGATATAATAACGGGCACATGTACTTACTATTTATTTCTTTGATTTGCCGTAGGGTGAGATTTAGATGGATTAAATCAATATGCCCGGTAAGTTGGGAAATAATATTATTTACATGGTGTGTCGTTGATTATAGGAGGAAACCGTGTCCTATATATTAGGTTGATGATGTCCCCTTGAGGAGATCATAAGGTTCATCATGTAAACCCAGCTGGTTGACTTAGTCAACATGATGATAAGGTTGAGTGGTACAACTCGAGGAGTTAGATGTTAATTAATTGATGGTCAGTAAATCAATTAATTGACAGACATTTGATATCTTAAACACGGGGAGATGAATGTACAAATAATAAATGGAGCTCATATTAATTTATGGGGTTGGTGAGGTAGTTCAATGATGATCCTCTAGTGGAATGGAACATCATTGATGGATCAAGTTTGTGTGGTTCCGATCCATTGGGTGGCCAAGATCCAACTCCTCCTCATGGTCCCTATCGTAGCCTAATATAATCCTCAAGAAGTCTAGATCAAAGAAAGTAAAACAAAACCCTAGAACCGACGGTTGAGATTAAATCTCTAGATCCGACGGTTGGGATTAAATTCCTAGAACCGACGGTTGAGATTAAATCTATAGATCCGATGGTTGGGATGAATCCCTAGAACCGACGGTTGAGATTAAATCCCTAGATCCGACGGTTGGGGTGATATCCTAGATCCGACGTTTGGGATGAAACCCTAGATTCGACGGTTGGGATAAAACCCAAGATCCGACGGTGGAGATTAAATCCCTAGATCCGACGGTGGAGATTAAAGGAGGCTTAAGCACAATTCTATAAATAGAGGGCTAAGGCTTGGGCGGCGAGGATGGTTCTTTGGATTAGGGTTTTGCCTCTCAAGAGTTTAGGCGGCTAGGGTTTGGTGTGTGGTTTGGGCGGCAACAAGGAAGGAGATTAGGTTTTCTTCCTTTTCTCCTTGGTGGTCGGCGCTCACTCCATCCTCCTCCTTGTTTTGGCCGACTCTCTTCCTCCTCCTTTTCTCTTTGGTGGCCGGCGGTTCTCCATACATTGGTGGCCGGCACTTCTCCCATTCATTGGTGGTCGGCGGAAACATTGTCACAAGGTTGGCCGACGCTCAACCATTCACTCCTTGGCCGGCGGTTACATCAAGCTCCTTGGCTTGGTGGCCGGTTCTAGAAAGGAGAAGGAGCTTTGTTTGGTTCTTCTCTTTGTTCAGAGCGAACAAGGAAGAGAAGAACGTGATCTAGGAGGCTTCTACTCGTGGAGGATCTTCTCCCACACAACGTCCACGAAGAGGATAGGACATACAGTAGAAGATCGTGAGGTATAAAAGTTTTATAACTTTATTTTCTGATCTTAGCATGTTCTTGTATGCATGATTGTACTAGTTCACATATGAATGTATTTGTATAATCATGGACCCCGAAGACGAACACAAAAACCGGCGATCCATCCGTCGTCTCTTCCGCGGCTAATTAACTAGAAGAGTTGTGTTGGTTGAACAACTAGTTTGTTCAAGCGATCGCTCAAGTTGTTAGCACGACGATGAATTGGTTGTGCTAAGGAAACTCATTCCATCCGGATTAGTTTTTTCATTAGTGAAAATTTTAATCCGGGGACATGGGAGCCAATGAGCCTCCGAAGCAACTACCTTCAATTGGTATCAGAGCCACGATTTTCGGTTTTGTGTGTTTTGGATAATAGTAGGATGTGCGTAGGATAATAGTAGGATGTGCGTAGGCTAACTTTTTGGTTGTAGGCATAAGATCAGACTATTATGGCTATTTGTGTGTATGTGATTGTTTTGTGTGTGATTGTATGTATATTATTTGAATCCTCGGGGTTGACGAGGCTAGATTAGTATTTAATTTTTTTAATTAAATACGGCATTGTTTAGCCACTCATTTTAGTTTACTTTTGATCTAGATTATTTGTACACTCATTCGTGGAGTATAGGATCGATGGATGTAAATTAAAATAGTTTATCTCGCCTCGGATCTCTTTGGTGACTTGCGCACGAGAAAAGATGGAGCGGACGAGGTGGCGACATGACGGGATGCGTATTGCAGAACAATGCCATAACAGTTGGGAAAATTCTGTTTTTTCCATATTTATTGCTGATTTGTTTTATATGCATGTTGTGTATGCTTGAAAATTCCTCATTGTCAATTTACTAAGTGGGAGAGGGACATTTTAATTAATTCCCGCGGCCTCCATTACAATTTGACGTGTGATGCAACAAACTTGCGCGTTGGCTCTGAGTGCCTTCCTCCCCATCGGATGGGTTTGTTTGCGGATCACTAGGTCAAATAATGGTTATAGGAAATTATTTAGGAGCGTGTGTACTTTTCCATCGGTAAGGCACATAATCCGAAATAATTCCCTTAGTATCGTGTAATGGTGCACACTTAGATGCAAATAAAAAGTATCCTCCCCATCGGAGTCACTGCTTTTATTTGTAGGGCCAAAGAGGAATCAACTATTAATTTTATTTGTCAAAAAGTAAGGTTGACAAGATAATAAAATTAATGGGTAAAACCTCCTCTTACAAATGTAGAATTCGTATACGTCCACACTATCGTGGCATGCGATATTCTCGGTGTTTTGAGGTGTTGGTTGATTTCGGAATTTTATTGTTTTGAGGAATCAATAATATTTGAAATCTAATAGTTTGATCATTGTGATTCTTAGGTTTTTCAAATGGCTTTCAACCCACTTCTGTGATATTAAAGAAAATAAACTTAATGGCACAAACTATATTGATTGGCAATGAACCATGGATATTGTCTTAACTGCAGAGGAGTACAAATTTGTACTCTTCGAGGTCATCCTCCTAAGCCCACCGATGACTCATGAAAGGAGAAAGAAAGTTATAAGAAATGGATCAAGGCAGATGAGATGGCGCGGTGTTACATTTTGGCATCTATGTCAAATGTGCTGCAACATCAGCATCAGGCCATGGCCACAGCTTATGACATGATGTTCAATCTCAAGGAACTTTTCAGACATCAGAGTAGGGCGGCTAGACAGGAGGCTATGAGAAACTTGATGACGACCACCATGGTCGAGGGAACACCCGTTAGGGATCATGTTCTCAAGATGATGACTCATCTTAATGAGATGGAAGTCCTCGGAGCTGCGATCAATGGGGAAACCCAGGTCGATATCATTCTCCAGTCTCTGCCTAGGAGTTTTGAGCAGTTCCGCCTCAACTACAACATGAACAAGAGGTTGTATTCGTTGGCGGAGCTTCTGACAGAACTCCAGGCGGCAGAGGGGCTTTTTCATCAAAGCGCTCAAGCCATGGTTGCTCAGAAGGTTTCTTCTTCTAAACCGAAA
Organism: Wurfbainia villosa; assembly: GCA_025175895.1. Taxonomy (NCBI): domain Eukaryota; kingdom Viridiplantae; phylum Streptophyta; class Magnoliopsida; order Zingiberales; family Zingiberaceae; genus Wurfbainia; species Wurfbainia villosa. The sequence continues at coordinate 99,019,982 of CM045990.1, forward strand.
GGTAAGAAGAAGAAGAAGCAAGGTGGAGCAAAGAAAGTGGCAGTGGGACCTCAGGCAGGAGTGAAGAAGCCGAAAGGCAAGTGCTTCACTTGCAAGCAGACTGGACATTGGAAGGCGGACTTTCCTCGCCGAAAGAACAAAGGTATATCTTCTTGTTTAGTTGTTGAAACATGTTTAGCGGTGTTATCTACCAATGCCTGGTGTGTAGATATAGGAGCCACTGATCATGTCTGCAATACTTTGCAGGGGTTCCAGGACACCCGACGACTAGCTGAGGGAGAGATTACCGTCTTCATGGGCAATGCTTCAAAGGTGGCGGCTATTACAGTGGGAGACGTTTATTTATCTTTTGATAGGAATAAAGTTTTGGTTTTGAGAAATTGTCTTTATGTACCTACTTTTAGAAAGAATCTAATTTCAGTTTCTAAATTGTTTTTGGATGGATATTCTATTTCTTTTAATGACAAAGTGGTTATAAAAAGGAATAGGCAGATTATCTATTCTGGTACATTGGTTGGCAATTTGTATACTCTTGAACCGAAAACTCCCACGATGCAAATAGAAGTAAATAACTCATCTTCTAAGTCTAATAAGAGAAAAGAACCTTCGAAAATGAACCAGTCATATCTTTGGCATCTAAGGCTTGGTCATATTAATCTGAGTAGAATTCAAAGGTTGATAGCTGATGGACCTTTGGGTTCATTAGTGGTGGAGGATCTCCCAACCTATGAATCTTGCTTGGAAGGTAAAATGACCAAGAGGCCTTTCAAGGCCAAGGGATATAGAGCCAAAGATGTGTTAGAATTGGTTCATTCTGATTTGTGTGGTCCTATGTCTATCCAGGCAAGAGGTGATTTATAATATTTCGTCTCTTTTATAGATGATTATTCAAGATATGGATACATTTACTTGATGCGCCGCAAGTCTGAATGCTTTGATAGGTTCAAAGAATTCAAGGCTGATGTGGAGAACCGTCAAGGTAAAAGTATCAAGACACTACGATCTGATCGTGGTGGCGAGTACCTCTTGAGAGAGTTTAGGAGTTACTTATCAGAGTCTGGGATTCAATCCCAATTGTCCGCACCTGGCACACCCCAGCAGAATGGTGTGGCAGAGCGAAGGAACAGGACTCTGAGTTACCTGATTCGTTCTGGGGGTTTGCTTTGGAAATAGCAACACACATTCTGAAATTGGTTCCATCTAAGTCAGTACCTTCTACTCCCATAGAGTTATGGACTGGGCGAAAGCCTAGTCTCAGACATATTCGGATTTGGGGTAATCCAGCACATGTGCTGAAGGGAGATGCTGGTAAGTTGGAATCTCATACAGAAGTACGCTTATTTGTTGGCTACCCTAAGGGAACGAAGGGTGGTTTATTCTATAGTCCTAGAGATCAGAAGGTGATCGTGAGTACGAATGCCAGATTTCTAGAGGAGAACTATGTGATGAACCACAAGCCCATGAGTAGAATTATTCTTGAGGAGTTGACAGGGGAAGTCCCGACTTCAGTACCACCGGTACGAGAGGACATACCACAAGTCACTGCACCGTGTGTCACAGAGCATACACAGGAGGCACCTCATCGTAGTGGGAGGGTTGTTAGACAACCCGAGAGATTCATGTTTTTGGGAGAGTCTTCGGACTTAGTCCCTGGTGAACATGAACCTTATCCCTCGACATATGACGAGGCACTCCAAGATAGAGATGTGGTATCTTTGCAAAAAGTGATGAATTCAGAGATAGAATCTCTAATCAGGTCTGGGAGCTAGTAGAGCCACCCGATGGTATAAAAGCCATTGGATGCAAGTGGATCTACAAGAGAAAGAGAGGAGTAGACGGGAAGGTTGAGACCTTCAAAGCTAGGCTTGTTGCGAAAGGGTATACTCAGAAAGAGGGTATCGATTATGAGGAGACCTTTTCGTCGGTAGCTATGCTTAAGTCTATCCGGATTCTCTTATCTATAGCTGCTCATATGGATTATGAGATTTGGCAGATGGATTTCAAGACAACTTTCTTTAACGGAAGTCTTGAGGAGAACATCTATATGCGGCAACCAGAGGGATTCATTGCTAAAGGCAAAGAGCATCTTGTATGTAAGCTTAATCGGTCCATTTATGGATTGAAGCAAGCTTCTAGATCTTGGAACATCCGCTTTGATGAGGTAATCCAGTCATATGGATTTATTCAAAGTCCGGATGAGCCTTGTGTATACAAGAGATGTGATGGAAACGTAGTGGTATTTCTTGTACTATACGTAGATGACATTTTGTTAGTTGGCAACAATATTAGAGTGTTATCAGACGTAAGGGTATGGTTGTCCAAACAGTTTGACATGAAGGACTTGGGAAAAGTGGGAGACATCCTAGGGATCAAAGTTATAAGGCATCGCAAGAAAAGGATGTTGTGCTTATCTCAAGCTTCATACATTGACACTATCCTTGCTCATTTTAGCATGCAGAACTCCAAGAAAGGGTTTCTACCTTTTAGGCATGGAGTTCTTTTATCTAAAGAGATGTGTCCCAAAACATCAAAGGAGATAGAGGACATGAAGGCGGTTCCTTATACTTCGGCAGTAGGAAGCCTCATGTATGCTATGCTATGTACGAGACCAGATATCTGCTTTGCCGCGGGCATGGTCAGCAGATATCAGAGTAATCCTTGACAGGGACATTGGACTGCGGTAAAGCATATATTGAAGTACCTGAGAAGGACTAGGGATTATATGCTGGTTTACCAGGCAGATCAATTAGTCCCTGTGGGATACACGGATTCTGATTTCCAATCAGATAGAGATAACAGTAAGTCTACCTCGGGTTTTATGTTTACTTTTGGAGGTGGAGCCATAGTATAGAAGAGTGTCAAGCAGAAATGCGTGGCGGACTCTACCATGGAAGCTGAGTATGTGGCAGCCTCTGAGGCAGCCAAGGAAGTTTTATGGCTCAGGAACTTCTTGATGGACTTGGATGTGATTCGTGGTTTGCCCAGAACTATCACAATTTATTTTGATAACAGTGGTGCAGTTGCAAACTCGAAGGAACAACGAGCCCATAAGGTGAGTAAACACATAGAGCGCAAGTACCACCTGATACGAGAGATCGTAAAGCGAGGAGAAGTAGCCGTCGCCAAGATTGCATCAGAGGATAACCTGGCAGATCCATTCACTAAGGCCCTTCCAGCGAAAGCGTTTGATAGGCATGTGGAGGACATGGGGATCAGATGTATGGCAGTATGATGACAGCATAGTCTTTTAGTATAAGTGGGAGATTGTTGGAATGTATACTGAAAGCCTAGATTTTTTTGTATGAACATTTTATTTTAAAATAAGAATCACATGATCATTGTTTGCACTTTATATTTATGTGTGCATATTGTCTAACATTTTACATTGTAGATAACATGGTGCTTGGTGTGGCACAGAAGATCATGTTATCAGTCCCTTGTAAAATATAAGTAAAGGCTCACAACCAAGATGGTTTTGGACAAACCATTGGCATGGTTGTAGTGTAGCTTGGTATTGTTTTGTCTTGAACATAGAGTTACACTAGTACACTTAGGTGTATTGAGCAGGACCGACATAGAGGTGATTCAATTTATTGCTGACTACATAATTGAATCGGACCTCGGATATTATGTTGTACATGCTCTTAATCCCGATATAATAACGGGCACATGTACTTAGTATTTATTTCTTTGATTTGCCATTGGGTGAGATTTAGATGGATTAAATCAATATGCCTGGTAAGTTGGGAAATAATATTATTTACATGGTGTGCCGTTGATTATAGGAGGAAACCGTGTCCTATATATTAGGTTGATGATGTCCCCTTGAGGAGCTCATAAGGTTCATCATGTAAACCCAGCTGGTTGACTTAGTCAACATGATGATAAGGTTGAGTGATACTACTCGAGGAGTTAGATGTTAATTAATTGATGGTCAGTAAATCAATTAATTGACAGACATTCGATATCTTAAACACGGGGAGATGGATGTACAAATAATATATGGAGCTCATATTAATTTATGGGGTTGGTGAGGTAGTTCAATCATGATCCTCTAGTGGAATGGAACATCATTGATGGATCAAGTATGTGTGGTTCCGATCCATCGGGTGGCCAAGATCCAACTCCTCCTCATGGTCCCTATCGTAGCCTAATATAATCCTCAATAAGTCTAGATCCAAGAATGTAAAACAAAACCCTAGAACCGACGATTGAGATTAAATCTCTAGATCCGACGGTTGAGATTAAATTCCTAGAACCGACGGTTGAGATTAAATCTCTAGATCTGACGGTTGGGATGAATCCCTAGAACCGACGGTTGAGATTAAATCCTTAGATGCGATGGTTGGGATGAAACCCTAGATCCGACGATTGGGATGAAACCCTAGATCCGAGGGTTGGGATAAAACCCTAGATCCGACGGTGGAGATTAAATCCCTAGATCCGACGGTGGAGATTAAAGGAGGCTTAAGCCCAATTCTATAAATAGAGGGCTATGGCTTGGGCGGCGAGGATGGTTCTTCGGTTTAGGGTTTTGCCTCTCAAGAGTTTAGGCGGCTAGGGTTTGGTGTGTGGTTTGGGCGGCAACAAGGAAGGAGATTAGGTTTCCTTCCTTTTCTCCTTGGTGGCCGGCGCTCACTCCATCCTCCTCCTTGTTTTGGTCGTCTCTCTTCCTCCTCCTTTTATCTTTGGTGGCCAGCGGTTCTCCATACATTGGTAGTCGGCGCTTCTCCCATTCATTGGTGGACTGCGGCAACATTGTCACAAGGTTGGCCGGCACTCAACCATTCACTCCTTTGCCGGCAGTTACATCGAGCTCCTTGGCTTGGTGGCCGGTTCTAGAAAGGAGAAGGAGCTTTTTTTGGTTCTTCTCTTTGATCGGAGCGAACAAGGAAGAGAAGAACGTGATCTAGGAGGCTTCTACTCGTGGAGGATCTTCGCCCACACGACGTCCACGAAGAGGATAGGACATACGGTAGAAGATCGTGAGGTATAAAAGTTTTATAATATTATTTTCTGATCTTAGCATGTTCTTGTAAGCATGATTGTACTAGTTCGCATATGCATGTATTTGTATAATCATGGACCCCGAAGATGAACACAAAAACCGGCGATCCATCCGTCGTCTCTTCCACGGCTAATTAACTAGAAGAGTTTGTGTTGGTTGAACAACTAGTTTGTTCAAGCGATCGCTCAAGTTGTTAGCATGACGACGAATTGGTTGTGCTAAGGAAACTCATCCCATCCGGATTAGTTTTTTCATTAATGAAAATTTTAATCTGGGGACATGGGAGCCAATGAGCCTCCGAAGCAACTACCTTCACTCTCCTCCCCCTCAATCATTGAAGTGGAGGCTTCTTCCACTTCTTTCACCGATCCGGAGGTTGATTCCTTCTCAACTTCCAAATCCTCACTTGAGGCCGATGATGGTCCCTCTTCTTGAACCGGTAATGAATCTTCATGGAGCTTTCCCACTTGGCTCCATAGCTCCTTGGCATCTATATAATTACCTAACATACACAAGATATTATTAGGTATTAAGTCAATCAAAAATTTCATTACCTTATCATTTTTCTCGAAGGCTTGGACTTGCTCTTTGGTCCATCTCTTCTTTTTGAGGAAGCCACCTTTTGATCCTCTTGGATATTCAACTCCTTCCATTAAGATGGACCATTCTTCGAAGTCCCTCATCATTAGGAAGTCTTCGATCCTTGCCTTCCATTGTCTAAACCCTTCTTGTCCATAGAAGGTATAAGGGATAGGTGTGTTGATATCCCAACCTAGTTGTTCTTCCAACTCCATCTTCACCCTCTAGCATCATTGTCTTAGCTCCCGGCGATTAGTCCGTAGAAGAGCCTCGGGCTCTGATACCAATTGTAGGAGATCCTTGGAAGCTAGAGGGGAGGGGGTGAATAGTGTCGTGCTAGTACATGATGGAATTCAATTGCGTTCGTCTACAAACTTTGTTAGCGCAGCGAAAATAAAACAAATAGCATTAACAAAAAACGACAAATACAATTACACAAGTATTTAACTTGGTTCAAAACCGAATGGTTCCTACTCTATCGATCGAGCTCTAAAGAGCTCTAGTGATGCACACACAATCACTTGTTGGGATGTATACTGAAAAGTCTACCTTTTTGTATGAACATCTTTATTTTGAAATAAGAATCACTTGATCATTGTTTGCATATTTTTATGGCTATGCATATTGTCTAATACATTACATTATAGATAACATGGTGTGTGGTGTCACACGGGAGATCATGTTATCGGTTCCTTGTAAAGTATAAGTAAAGGCTCACAACCGAGATGACTTTGGACAAACCATTGGAATGGTTGTAGTGTGATTTGGGATTGGTTTGTCTTGATCATAGAATCACACTAGTGCACTATGTGTGTATTGAGCAGGACTGACATAGAGGTGATTCGATTTATTGCTGGCTATATAATCGAATCGGACATCAGATATTATATTGTACATACTCTTAATCCCAATATAATAACGGGCACATATACTTAGTATTCATCTCTTTGATTTACCAATGGGTGAGATTTATAGATTAAATCGATAGGCTCGGTAAGTTGGGAGATGATATTATTTATATGGTGTACCGTTGATTATAGGAGGAAACCGTGTCCTATATATTAGGATGATGATGTCCCCTTGAGGAGCTCATAAGGTTCATCATGTAAACCCTGCAGGTGGACTTGGTCCAGCATGATGAAAAGGTTGAGTGGTACTACTCATGGAGTTAGATGTTGATTAATTAATGGTCAGTAAATTAATTAATCGACGGACATTCGAGATCTTAAACACTGGAAAAAAATGTATATATAATATATGGAGCCCATATTAAATTATGGGGGTTGGTGAGGTAGATCAATGATAATCCTTTAGTGGATTGTATTATCATTAATGGATCAGACTTTATGTGGGCTTGATCCATGGGTGGCCAAGATCCTACTCCTCCTCATGGTCCCTATTGTAGCCTAATATAACCTCATGAAGCTTAGATCCATTGGATATAAATAAAACTCTAGAACCAAAGGTAGAGATTAAATCTCTAGATCCGACGGTTGAGATTAAATCTCTAGATCTGACGGTTGAGATTAAATCCCTAGAACCAATGGTGGAGATTAAAACAAGGCTTATCCCTAACTCTATAAAAGGAGGGTAAGGGGTGGGCGGCAACTTGAATCCAACTAGAGATAGGGTTAGGGTTTTGGGCGGCAAGGCTTGGAGGCTAGGGTTTACGGGTTGGCGGCACCAAATAAGGAAGGTATTTCCTTTCTTCTTCTACCCTCAAGGTGGCCGACGTCCAACAGCCTTTTCCAGCCCTTTCCAACTATTGTCCGGCGTCCAAAGCTTCCCTTTTCCTTCTCCTTGGCCAGTGGAAATAAGATTTAGAGCTTTCCCTTGGTGTCTTGGCCGGTTTCCACCCTAATCTCCTCTTCCCTCTTGGGCGGCGGCAAGCTCCAAACTTGGAGGTTGGTAGTTGGTTGAAAGAAGGAAACAAGCTTTGTTTCTATTCTTCCCCTTGCTCAGAACGAGCAAGGAAGGAAGATTGGTGATCTAGGAGCTTCAACTTTTGGTAGATCGTCGCCCACACGATGTTCGAAAGGAGGAAGGTCATACATTAGAAGATCGAGAGGTATATCGATTCTCTATTCTTTTTTGTAACATGTTTGTATTTGTTTTTCAATTATGAGCATGATTTATTCTATTTGTGGCTAAATAATACTTGGATCCCGAACATAAATACAAAAGTCGGCGATCCGTACATCGTCTATTCAGCGGCTACTAATTGAATAGAGGTTGGTTGCTTGAACAACGAGTTTGTTCAAGTGACCTCTCTAAATGAATAGCACGACAATGATAAGGTTGCTTGGGTGTTCCCTTTTGTCTAGGATTAAATTTTTTTAATCCAGGGACATCGATGGGATCGCCATGAACAAGCGACCGAGTTGAAGAGGGAAGCGAAGTTTCCCCTCACGGATCAATGATCAAACGTTACACCACTTATCACAAATAACTCCTTTTCGACACAAGTCGGAGGTGAAGAAACCTCGTACAAGTTATCTTACAACAGTAAGAAATGAATACAAGCAAGATACAATACAAATACAAAAGACAAGTAAATAAAACTTTACAACACTTTGCTTTTGATTGCTTGAATGCTTGGTTGCTTGACTTGCACTTGGAGACTCTGATTTGCAGCAACAAATCACCCCAAAAGCTCTCAAGAACCAATGTTGATTTCCTCCTCGTCGAGCTCCATTTACAACTTCAAACTGGGGTCGAAATCGCCGATCAGTCGACTGCTCGGGACCATCAGTCGACTGATGATACTGTTGCTGTGAGACAACGGTGTAATCCACGCTGGAAAAATCTAACAGATAAGACATTAGTCGACTGATCATGTCCATCAGTCGACTGATCGAGCCTTCACTCGACTGCTAGCCCCAGCAGTCGAGTGAGACTCCATTATGTGCCCGAAATACCGAGCACTAGTCGACTGATCACACGATCAGTTGACTGCTCGGACAATCAGTCGACTGCCCACCTTTAGCAGTCGACTGTTGGGACACTTCCCACAGTCAAACCCTAGTTGACTCACACCAATCGACTACCATATGACACCAGTCGACTGGCACACCTCAAACATGAGGTTTTAACCCAAGTATGGTGCCCCCATACTTTCTAAACCACCCTTAGCTTAGACCTAAGCCTTTTAGCTACCTCCATCAGCCTCGCGCCTCTCGGATCCGTCCAAGTCATCCATGACTTGTTCATCCATTACGCTAGCCTTCAGGTGCTTCCATCGGCTATGTCATGCTAATGGTGTCTACACCACCAAGGCACATTGTACTTACGCCGCCAAGACTCCGCTTGGACTTTACGCTGTCAACCATTGGACTTATGCTGCCAAGTCTCCCACTTGGACTTTACGTTGCCAATATTCAAAACCATTGGACTTCTCAAATGCCAAGACTCAAGCTTGGACTTTCCCTTATCAACCCATCTTGGACTTTCCATGCCAAGACCCATGCTTGGACTTTTCATGTCAAGTACTCAAGACTTGGACTTTCCAAATGGCAAGTGTCCCACTTGGACTTTCCATGCCAAGTACCCAAGACTTGGAATTTCCCATGACAATCACATTGTCATATGTTTTTGTCGAACATCAAAACATCTCTCGAGTCAAGCTCGAGTCCTAGTCAATCGTGACCTGGGCCGGTTGCACCAACACATGTCGATGTGGACTAGGTGGGCTCCTATGCATGTGTGGACTGGAGGGAGCGTGATGCAAAGGGGGAGAGATGGGTGCTGATGTGGATGGTCTCTCATATGGCGTGGACTCCACTATCAGGTCTAAGTGCTAGTTGGCGCGTGTGGTGATGGTGGTACGATCAAGGTCGGGGAGCCTAAGGGTCATCAGGTTTTTCCTTACAAAGCATAAGGAGTGTCCCTCTCTTATAATTATCTTCATGGTCATACACACTCCCAGGTCGATCTTAGGGCTCCCCTTTATGCTATCTAGCACAGTGTAGTCGTACCCCATCATATGGCAAATGTTGGTAAGCAGGCCCCCCCCCACATTAATCTCTCCTCTCGCTGCTTTGCCCATTTTAACTAAGTGTCTAATGAAATGGGATCCTGCATCGATGCTACTCCTTTGTTGTAGTATGTCCCATAGGCAAAGTAGCTCGCTAGCTCTCACTACACCGTCACTCTCCCAACGACAAAAAATAGTACTTGCCATGATTCGGTGGTGGTATCGGAAAATGGGGTTTTGGAGGTGTGATGCTTTGGTCCTCGAAGGGTGGTAAGCATGCTCTCCTATCAATTCGGTCCAAAATATTTGAGAGTTAAACCCAATAGGAGTTCTTCACTCTCCCCCACTAGGCAAGCCAAAGCATGAGTTCCATTGGTGTAGTGTCCATTCATGCTCAATGTTAAATATCCTAAAGGTAATCCTACCATATTCGCTCTCTCTACCCGATAAAACTTCAGCTTCTAAGGAACTTACAATTTTCAAAACTATCCTAGGGTAGGTTGGGTGTCTTATCCCCATTATCTCTCCCCACCGCATTTTTGCAAATAGGGCTTGAATGTCACCCAACAACCCTAAGGACTCTAGTAAATCTTCATCAAGATACCAAGTTGCAGTGATTTTACGAGTATAAAACATGTTATATCTATCCCTATGTTCATTGTTGCGAAAAAGAAGGGTTGTAAGAGCGTTACCCTCCTCCGGAGCTTGAGGGGCGTCAGTTCTCCTTGCTCGTCGCTCCAAAGCACTAGATCGAGATACTACTTGCTTGGACCTCCTCATCCTTGCTTCTTTTGGCTTCTTTGAAGGTTGGAAAAGCTTCTAGGTGGTGGGGACAAAAAATCCACACAGCTAGGGCAAGAAAATCGAAACACACACCACATTTGGGGCGAAAATGCACGGTGTGCCCTTTTTAACCTCGCACAACATGGCCATGTGAAAACACATGACCAGGCCATGTGCGCCTCAGGTTGGTCGTGCATAGCCGTGGGAAAACACACGGCTAGGCCATGTGTCCCCTATTTCCCTCCTTTTCTGCACAACGGTACAAATTTTCTCACACGCTTCGCTGTGTAAGATAAAAATTGATTTTATTTTTACCTAGCATGTTCTTTCTGTTCCTAATGCTAACCGAAATGGAAATCAAACTTCAAATTAAACAAATGAATGCAATACAATCAAAAGACTTCCCAAGAAGCACTTTGTTTAAGGTTGTTTAGCTCAACCACACTCCATTATCAACTTGGCTTTAGAAGTTCTGTGAACCTCCATTCATCCGTCTTGGTGTCTACATTCAGTGGGCTCGGCTTTATCCTACTGAAAGTAAAGTCGTCTAGGTATGGAGCTCTACACTCTAATAGGCTGAAGAGGATGATATCCCCATCTACCTCTAAGGAGATCCAGTGTGCCTTTACATCTATACACACCCCCGTAGTTGCCAGAAAGGGCCTTCCCAAGATGATGGGATTCTGGGGATCTGGTCCTGTGTCTAGTATGATAAAATCCGTATATATCACAAAGTTCTCGACGACCACAGGCACATGTACTAGCATGCCGACGGGTTCCTTAACTGAGTTGTCCCCCAGACGAATACCAAGGTTTGCTGGTTAGAGCCCATTCAGTCCCATCTTCAAGTAGTATGCGTAGGGCATCACACTTACTGATGACCCTAAGTCGCACAACACTTCATCGAAGCTTTCCCCATAAATCGAGTAGGGGATAACGAATTCAATAGGGTCGTCGAGTTGGGGTGAAATTTTATCTTCAATTTCAGCTTGGTCTAGTAGGATGGAAATCATGGCTGCACACCCCTTGGCGAATCTGTTTTGCTATGCTACTCTCTCGCTGCACACTCCTTCCTCCTTAGCTTGACTCGACTCGAGTAATGACGGAGAATTATCCATAGGGTGCGACACGGTTTAGGCTATGTGGGCCACTTGTGTCTCCAACATCCTTGTCTGACTTGCAAGACCGTCAATAGTGGCCTTCAAGTCTCTGAGTGACTCCTCTATTTTCTGATGTTGGCGATGGAAGTCTTCATTGGCCTTCATTTGGGTAGCAATGAAGTCTTCCATCATCAATTCTAACCTAGACTTCTGTTGTCGTTGTTGCCCATTGCCCTGCTACTGCTCATACTCTCCTGATGGTTGGAAGTTCCCCAAGTTATTCTGATAGGAAAAGATTGGGTGGTTCTTCGATCCAGGGTTGTAAGTACTGGAGAATGGGTTTTGGGCCTTTGATTGTAGTGCCCAACAACATCGCAATGCTCAATCTGCTCTTCTAAGCCACCCTGCCCCTCCATAGTAGTCCTCCCGATATGCTACTACTCCTTTCCCAAAGTCAATGGTCGCACATGCAGATGCAGAATTTATAGAGTCGAATCGTCTGCTAAGCGCGTCCATTCACACTGCTAGGTGGTCCACGGAGTTGACAGCATATCGTCTTGCTACATGAGCTGGGTGACTACGTTCGAAAGCCCATTGATGGTGGTTCTGGGCCACCTCTTCTATCAGCTCCTCTGCTTCCTTGATAGTCTTGTTCATAAGTGCTCTTCCTGTGGCAGAATCGAGGGACACCTTTGTGGCATACGTGATCCCATTGTAGAAGATGTGGATCACCAGCCCTCTTTCTAGTCCCTGGTGGGGGCATTGGTAAAGTAGCCCCTTGTAGCGATCCCAAGATTCAAATAGGGACTCCCCCTCCTTATGATCAGATGGCACATGTGAGCAATTTTTCTTGGTAGGAAGTATTTGTTCAAGAACTGCTGCTCACATTGCTCCCATGTAGTAATGCTTCTCGAAGGCAGGGAGCGAAGCCATGTCTTTGCCTTATCCCGCAATGAAAACGGGAATAGGCTCAGGTGGATCACGTCTGCAGGGACTCCATTTAGCTTCATCGTTGAGCAAATTTCCAAGAATGACTCCAGGTGCCGATTCGGGTCTTTAGTCGCAGCTCCCCCGAATTGACTTTGCTGGACCATATGAATGAGTGATGGCTTCAGTTCAAAGTTGTTTGCCAAAATGGATGGTCCAGCTATACTCGGCCTAAATCCTCTAGTGCTAGGGGCTGCGTAATCCCGCAAGGGTCGGCTACCTATATTCACTTCGGATGCATCTTGGTCCTCCATCTTCTTCTTTTTGGCTTTCCAACGGTGATATGTTCGTTCAATTTATAAATCGATCGGAATCAGGCCTTCCGATCTTAAGCGTCTAAGAACACGAAGAACCGAGCCACAAAATTAGGAGTATTTACCTAAGGTTTAGAAATAGGAAATAAACTAATCTATCTAACTAAATCGAAGAGCAAATAAGAAATAAAGAATCATTGCTAAAATAAAATAAAAACTAAATCTAAATATGGAAAATCTAAAAATTCAAATAAAATAAAAATAAAAATAATCAAGTAAATAAATCTAACATAAGTTCGATCCAAATATCCACTTTCTTGATTCGATATCGAATCAATTAGTCCCCAATAACGGCGCCAAAAACTTGATGCATGCGAACGTGATCTCAAATCTCGTAGCGGAGACCATTGAGGATTCGAAGTGTGCGCTTGCGCTCAATGCCCGTAAGTGCATGGATGTCATCAAGTAATAAAAAATATCGATCCCACAGGGACTGAGATTTCGAGTATCGGTCTGTCCAATGGATGTGTTGTTGTTCGGATTGGTAATTTGAGGGTTCATGATTGAGAGGTCGTCGGTGGTTCGATCTTAGTACGGTGTCACATGGAAGAAGAGAAAAGTTGCTACGAGGATTTCGATTAGATTCTAGGACTTCGATTTCATTTGTGTGTCGCATAACATGCTATCAATTGAATGTATCCAGATTTTCTAGCTAGGGTTTTGTGGAAAGGACATCATACACTATTGTACGAGGATGCCGAATTGATCCCTGCGATGAGCCAAAAATGATACATATTACCGACTCTATTGCATCCTTCTATCTACAGTTGCAGGCGATGAGGCCAACATCTAGGTTCCTCCTAATATCCCCTAAATCTTAGATATTAGGACTGTCACTCCTCGTATCGTCTACGCCTAGAAGATAAAAAACCAAAGAACAAAGCTATAGATCTAAACAATCATTCAATTGCAAATACGATTTCATGAACGGAAACATATTTGAAATAACAATGTTCTACTCAACACAAACTACTCCATAATCCTAGAATTGGAGAATCTACTCCATGAATATGAGATGAGAGTCACAATACATTATAGAATTCATGAGTAAAACGATAAACGTGCAAGAAATATAAATTAGAATGTAATTGCAGCTCTCCCCTCTGGCGTTGTGATGAAGATCTTGATCCTTGAGAGGCTCTCTCCTTCCCCGATGTGAGTTCCCAAATCTCTTTAGGGCTTCGGAGTGCCGTCCCGGCTGACATGCCTCTCCTAGGGTTTGGGGCGTAGCTTTCCTTATATAGACATCATGCCGGATCGTTACGAAATCTGAAAAAAAACCCTGGTTGTGTCAAATCGCTTGGCCATCGCACGAAGGTGTGGAAACACATGGCCTATCCTTGTGTCAAGATATGGTGGCCATTTTTTCCTTTTGAACATGGTCGTGTGCAGGCACACGCCCTAACCGTGTTCCCTTCTGTGTCCAGCTGCCAAATTCTTCTTTTTGCTCCGAAAGTTTGCCATTATCCCTACCAAATACTATCCTACCACAAAACTATACAGAGTAGATCTCTGAACTAGAAAACAGAAAATGCATGGAAAACAAAGTAAAATATACATGAAACCAACATAAAATGAGATGAGATGTAAGAGAAAACTACTCCTAAAACCCTATATATTTTGCTCACATCAAGCAGCCGAGTTGACTCTTGAAAGCCAACTGGGATTATGGCCACGAATCAGATCGGCTCGAGTCGGATCGGTGTTATTAAGAAATGGCCTAGCGATCAGCTAGAATTAGGCGATCGATGGAAGCAGTCGAATACCATGGATGGTTGTCGATTGTTGGTCAGGGTTACAGGAGCAGAATGCTCGGTAGTCGACTGGTCAGTTGACTATGACCCTGGCAGTCAACTTCTAGTGTATCCTTTGGCTTGAATGCTAACGTGAATTAAGTCCATTGTGAGACAACGACACTGTTGGCAGTCGACTGGGGACTTATAGCAGTCGACTGCAAGGCGGAAATCAACGTCGCTAGGAGGCTTAAAAGGAGCTCGATAAGAGGGATTTCAGCAATGATTTTGAAGCGATTTCTTGAGTGATTTTGAGGTGATTTGCTGATGCAAATTAGGGTCTTCAAGCTCGGTTCAAGCAATTAACAAGCAAGCTTCCAAAAGAACTTTTGTAAAGTGTTCTTTACATTCTTTTGTGTATTTCACTTGTATTTGCTTGTTTATTTTTCTTATTGTTGTAAAAACTATTGTAAGAGGTTTTCTCCACCTCCGAATTGTTTCGAGAAAAAGTGGTTTGATTATTAGTGGTGTTTGGCATCGCTAGGGCTCATTCGAGCCCAACCTGTAGAGTAAGAACGTTGGGGTTCCGAACCACGTTATATCACTTGTATTTGTGATTCTGTTTGTGTCTTTATTTTTGTTATTTCAATTATATACATTCCGCTACACATAACAAGTTTTTTTAGCAAGTACGCACGAATTCCATTAAGCGATCGAGAAAGCGCTATTCACACCCCTCTAGCGGTCACCAACGTTTCTATAATTGGTATTAGAGCCCGGTGGCTCTATGAAGAAGAAGACGGAGATACCCCTATAGTTCCTTCGACTTGCGGTATTCGAGTGATCTTGGCCGTGTAGACTTATGCTTTGATATTTTAAGCAAGGATCTCTGAGGAGATGTGAACTCGGGATGATTTGGTATAAGTCGAAGTGGCCGAAGTTGCTTGAATAGCCTACAGAGGATTCACCACTCCTTGCGAGGAGATGTATACCCTATGGCCTCTCGTCGAATTGTTACTAAAGTCTTTGACTAAAGCATTACATATGTAGAGTATGGTACTCTTGGATGCATGTGCAGTAACTAGAATCCATAGGACGAGGAAGTAATACTTGGGCTAGGTGTGACGTAGTCTGCCTAGTGGGGACTGACACAATAGACCATGTCCTGAACCAAGTGGGTATAAGATGAGTGAAGGGAATGGGGCACGATTCATTCGAGCTGCTGAAGGGTTTCAGAAATAGTTCTGGATCAACTGTTGATCTTTTCAGTTAATTAGGGATCATGATGTACTACTAGGTGCCACTCATGATCATTCTATAATTAATGGTTAATTATATATGGCCAACATAAACCGAGAACCTATTTGGTCACACACACAACGAGCATAATCCGAAGGATTTAAAACGAGCTTGATAATGAGATTCTTAGACCGAGAGAAACCATTGATTTTCTAGTTAATTGGGGATCATGATGTACTACTAGGTGCCACTCATGATCATTCTATAATTAATGGTTAATTATAGATGACCAAAATAAACTAAGAACCGATTTGGTCACACGCACTACAAGTGTTATCCGAAGGATTTAAAACGAGTTTGAGAATGAGATTCTCTGATCGAGAGAAACTTGGTTTGGTTGGACCAAATATGGAGTGAGCATGAAATTGTTTCAGTCACATCGGAAACATGGATGAGCCGAGTCTTATGAAGACATGATGGATGAACCAAATCGGTTTGATCTAATCCTATGGTGGAAAATAAACCAAAGTGGTTTGGTTTGTTTTAAACGAATGAACCAAAATTGGTTTTGTTCATTTTAACTTAAAATAGATCAATGAGGTTTGGTTTATTTTAACTTAAGTTAGTGGAGCGGGTTAATGAGTTTTGGTTGTGAACCAATAACTCTTTGAGAAAAGGTTTTTGAGAAAAGGATTTAGAGAAAAGGTCTTGAAAAAAAGTCTCTTAATGGATAAGAGATACGTTCTCTATAAATAACAGGGTTGAGAGATAAGTCGTTGATCGATTGACTTAGGTTTTTGAAACCCTAGCCATTTCCCTTCTCTCCTTGCTCCTTGCCGCCCAACCAAGAAGAGATTGAGAGCTCAAGAACTTGGAAGAAGGCTTTGGAAGCTTAGGGAGTAAGTGTCATGCCCCGAGAGTATGCTGTGCCGAAAAGTAAACGAACAACATCTCCATTGTACGTGGCAACATATCGTGTTAATACAAGACCCTTGGGCCGACAATAAACATAAAAATATAAAAGTAAATACCACAAATAAACAATGGAAACATAAAACATCCACATCACAACTACATACAGTGCATACCAGTATGACTGACACCATGACATAAAGAAAACATCGGCAAAAACCCGAAACCACAAGTGTGTACATCACATGACAATCCACAACACATTACACCACGGAAAACTCCAAATACATAACACACATACGGAAAGACCAAAATGACCATGAGAGTTTCGGAGGTGAGATGAGATGTTGTCAGCCAGTGGTGCTCCAAGCCGTCACGAAGACTTCTACCTGTTACGTGGGCGACAGAAAAATCAAGGGTCTATAGTGGTGATTATAACTCAGCAGGTAATAGGAAAAATATGTATATATCAAATATCACATGTAATTCAACAGCATAACCTAGAGGTACAATAGGTATACCATCACAGTATATAAATACATGCATATACCGTCTAACCAAATAAACAACGTATAATGCAGACATACCTGAAAGTCTGCTACGCTACTCTGATCCAACCTTAGCATATTTCCAACATATATAATAGGAAGAGTAATACTAACTCACAATATACTCATGATACAGGTCAAGGGTATCTAATGGTCTGTCCAATAAGTATACAAGTATCCGACACAACCGTATAACAGATGCGAGAAGCATATAGAAGATGATTTACAACCAAATCTAGCAAGCATAGTACAATCAAATGCAACATCACAATAAGCATATATATATAGACTGCATCTATATATATATTAATCACAACCATCCATATATATATAAATAAATAAATAAATATATATATATATATATATATATATATATATATATATATATATATATATATATATATATATATATATATATATATATATATATTTTTTTTTTTTTTTTTTTTTTTTTTTTTTTTTTACATGCATATATGTATATATATGGTGATATGCAAAGTGTCAAATGATACGGCAATGCAGCAAGCATGGCCATGCCTGTGCACCCCTACTCGCTACCACGACCCCAGTGTGGCCTAGGTGGCACGACATGACAATTGTCCCAACTCAATACCAACCACTGCTCTAGAGTGGTCGAGTGGGCAGTATAATCAAGTAGAATATGAGCATAAAAAGCTCGCTACACAACGGGGGTCCCTGCTGTTGGCCACTCCGACTCACACTACCTATGAGTGGTCGAGTGCCACGCACCCAAGAAAACTGCATGCAACTCCAACTACCACAGTCTATAGTGGTAGAGTGCAGCACAACAAATGCTCTGCCCTCACACTAGTTACTCCTCTGGGAGTAACTTGGGAGGCAGGTGAAGGGTTTTGCTTATCGAGTCCGTGAGGGGAAACTTCGCTTCCCACTTCACCTCAGTTGTTTGTTCATGGCGATCCCATCGATGACCCCGGATTAAAAAAATTTAATCCTAGACAAAAGGGATTTCTCAAACAACAAAGTCATCGTCGTGCAATTTGTTTAGAGAGGTCACTTGAACAAACTCGTTGTTTAAGCGACCAACCTCTATTCTACGAGTAGCCGCGGAATAGAAAATGTACGGATCGTGGGCTTTTGTATTTATGTTCGGGATCCAAGTATTATTTAGCCACAAATAGAATATATCATGCTCTTAATTGAAAAAACAAATACAAGCAAGTAACAAAAGAGAATAGAGAATAGATATACCTCTCGATCTTCTAATGTATGACCTTCCTCCTTTCGAACATCGTGTGGGCGACGATCTACTAAAAGTTGAAGCTCCTAGATCTCCAATCTTCCATCCTTGCTCATTCCGAGCAAGAAGAAGAATAGAAACAAAGCACTATTCCTTCTTTCAACCAACCAACAACCTCCAAGGATGGAGCTTTGCCGCCGGCCAAGAAAAAAGAAGAGATTAAGGGTTGCCATCCAAAAGCTTCAAGGGAGGACCCTAAACCTTTGTTCCACCGGCCAAGGAGAAGGAGAAGAGGGAATTTGGACGCCAGCCAAGGGCTAGAAGAGCTTCAAGGTGTGCCGGCAGCTTGAGGAAGAAGGAGAAGTCAAGCAAAACTTTCCTTATTAGGTGCCGCCCAAGACCAAACCCTAGCTCCTCTTGTTGCTGCCAAATCCAAAACCCAAGCTCCTCTTGATTAATTCTCCACGCCAAACCCTTGTTCTCCTTTTATAGAGTTAAAGATAAGCCTCCTTTTAATCTCCATCATTGGTTCTAGGAATTTAATCTCAACCGTCGGATCTAGAGATTTAATCTCAATCGTCGAATCTAGAGATTTATTCTCTACCTTTGGATCTAGAGTTTTGGTTTTATCCATTGGATCTAACCTTCATGAGGTGTTAATAGGCTACATTAGGGACCATGAGGAGGAGTTGGATCTTGGCCACCCATGGATCAAGCCCACATAAAGTCCGATCCATTAAAGATAATCCAATCCACTAAAGGATTATCATTGATCTACCTCACCAACCCCCATAAGTTAATATGAGCTCCATATATTATTTGTACATTTTCTCCCGTTGTTTAAGATCTCGAATTTTCATCGATTAATTAATTTACTGACCATTAATTAATCAACATCTAACTCCATGAGTAGTACCACTCAACCTTTTAATCATGCCGGACCAAGTCCACCAGCAGGGATTATATGATGAAGCTTATGAGCTCCTCAAGGGGACATCATCATCCTAATATATAGGACACGGTTTCCTCCTATAATCAACAACACACCATATAAATAATATAATATCCCAACTTACTGAGCCTATCGATTTAATCTATAAATCTCGCCCATTGGTAAATCAAAGAGATTACTACTAAATATATGTGTCCGTTATTATATCGGGATTAAGAGCATGTACATAATAAT
Organism: Wurfbainia villosa; assembly: GCA_025175895.1. Classification (NCBI taxonomy): domain Eukaryota; kingdom Viridiplantae; phylum Streptophyta; class Magnoliopsida; order Zingiberales; family Zingiberaceae; genus Wurfbainia; species Wurfbainia villosa. The sequence goes on from CM045990.1 coordinate 99,039,563, forward strand.
ATCTGAGGTCCGATTTGATTATGTAGTCAGCAATAAATCGAATCACCTCTAAGTCGGTCCTGCTCAATACACACAAAGTGCACTAGTGTGATTCTATGGTCAAGACAAACCAATACCAAATCACACTACAATCATACCAATGGTTTGTCCAAAACCATCTCGGTTGTGAGCCTTTACTTATACTTTACAAGGAGCCGATAACATGATCTCCCGTGTGACACCACACACCATGTTATCTACAATGTAATGTATTAGACAATATTTCATAACCATAAATATGAAAACAATGATCATGTGATTCTTATTTCAAAAATAAAGATGTTCATACAAAAGATAGACTTTTCAGTATACATCCCAACAGAAGGATGACTGACGACTCTTTCAACCCCAAAGGAGACTATGTCGTCAGTATGTATGCAAATGACATGAATGTACTGTCACACAAACCGACATCTACCATAGACTCTCTATTATATAGAGAGTCGTACCAATATGATCAATGCAATATCTATCCTGTAGAGAGTCGTACTCAACTGATCATAATACTCTCTATCCAATAGAGAGTCGTACTCAACTGATCGATGCGCTCTCTATCTTGTAAAGAGTCGTACTCAACTAATCATATCATGCTTGGACCACCGGTCCATAGTGACACACTAATCACCCTTCACTTAATCATTACACAACACATGGTTGGTAATAAGTATGCAACATACGGGTATTGGAAGAAATCCTTTATTTAGGGCAGTACCTACCCACGGATGACCTTTTACCCAATTTACAAATCAGGTCATCATCCGTACTCTAACATCTACACCCTACTAAACATTTATAGATCTACTTATATCACACCTGTAACTCCTAAATCATGATAAAGGAACATGTGATATCCACATTTGAGCATATATAGCCAACGACAAGTATCAAGCATAAGGATAAATAAGAGCAGGGTCAATATAATATGAACATATAACATGCTCATATCTATGTCTAAATCTGAATGCAATTACATCTACCTGACTAGGGTAGAAAATAACCCACCTATTAGTAGCTCGTGCTAGCCGTCCATACGTACAAGCATTTGTCACCAACCAAAGTCCTGTAAGACAACATGAATTACGATTAAGTTCTAACATGACTAAATCGAATCCTACATCAATTTCATATTTCAGCCATTATCCAAAGACTAGTTAAAGTCTCGATCACACATCTTTCATGGAACATAACAAGTACTAAGTTCCAGCACCCGACAATATACAAATACATTACTACCTCGTTCATATATTCACATCCTTATATTGAACATGAATTAAAAAACCCCCAATTATCATGGCCAATTCATCGCAACCAAACTCCCCATTGAGCCCTCATCTTCTACATTCATCTCTCTACCACCAATTCACCTTTAACACCTTCATAGCCCTTCAATAACAGGGCACGGACAGAATATCCCCATTAGGATTTTCATACCAACTCACATTCCACTTATGTATAACTAATACTGGAATTTCCACACCTCATTCCACACCATACACCCAATTTACATTACAAAACAAAATGAAAACCAAATAGCTATCTAACCATTTAATCCATCATTGACAGCTCCATCACAACCCATAGCTACACCGATTTAGGGTTCTAACCAATCCTACATGAAACACCCCACTCCATTAGTCCTTCCTCACTCATCCACAGCCGAGCAAACCCCCCAAACAGAGTAGCTCAACCACATTCGACAACCAAATCACCATAAACAACCATGCTGCAACATACAAAACATGATAAAATCGTGGATCAACACAAACCTCACCTCAACCTTGATCCACCATTCCCATCCACACTGCCACCTACCCCTCGTCGAACCCAAGAATCGCCACCCTATCTACATCAATGATCCACAGAAATTGAAGCTGACAGAAAAGAAAGGAAAGCCCGAGATATACCAACACTTGAAGCTACTCCGATGGTACTACTCCCCCAATCCCCAATTCGTCGAAAAGCTCCCCCTCTGGTCAGAACAACCAACTGCATTGACGACATCATTGTGTTGCTCGCATGAGAAACAACAAGTCGTGATGAAGGGATCGACTGAAACCTACAAAGAATTGTGCCCTTACCTCGCTCCGGCGGTAATTGTCAGCACACCGTCGGAATGTCGCCGATTCAAGCTCCCACGCCACTCGCTTGCCCTCTTCTCCTGCTTGCTCTCTGCTCTTGCTCATTCGTAGAGCCCGTCATGGATGGTCCAGCCGCCGCCGCACGCTGCTCGCCGTGAGGAAGGGGAAGAGCGCTCGATCACTGTACGTTTCGGAGAGGAAGAGCTCGCACAGAAGAAATGAGGTCATGGCTGGGAAAAGGAGAAACATCAGCATTTAAGGCGATGACAGAGAGTAGCTATATGTTACACGAATAAAGCGGATAGGTCTAATAGATCAGGTCGAGTCCAATACTATATGCCTATTAAATTTTTCTCCGTAAATTGCCCTAAAAATTTCCATTTAAGTCTAAGAAAATTTCAAAAATTTCCTGGAAAATTCTATAGGGTATCTTCCTAATTACCAAACATTAATATTATTATTATTTATTTATTTATTTATTATTATGTATTTATTTTTTTCTATTGTATTTTACATTCTCCCCACTTATAAAAATTTGGTCCCCAAATTTCGTACTTAAATGTGAAAATTATTTCAAGCAAGTTTCTGAAATAACAACATACCTCAAATAAATAGATGAGGGTATTGAGCTCGGATAGTATCTTCCAGCTCCCATGTAGCCTCCTCATCCGTATGATGTTGCTATCCCACCTTTACGTGTTGGATGGTTTTGTTCCGTAACTATCGCTCCTTGCGACCAAGAATCCACACTGGAATCTCCTCATAAGTTGCATTCACCTGGAGTGGTATCGGAACCTCTTTCAGAATATGGTCAGATCGCAACACATATTTCTTTAGCATAGAAACATGAACTACATTGTGAACACCCGCAAGTGTCAGAGGTAAGGCCAACCGATAAGCTATACCTCCAATTCGCTCCAATATCTCAAATGGACCAATGTAGCGTGGAGCTAATTTCCCTTTCAACCTAAACCTCTTGACTCCTTTGGTGGGTGACACTCGTAGGAATACATGGTCCCCGACTAAGAATTCTAGAGGCCAACACCTTCGATCCGCATAACTCTTCTTCCGATCCTGTGCCTCAGATAACCGTCGTCTGATCACTCGCACCAACTCTGCATCATGCTGGATACTCTGAGGCCCCAATAACTATCGTTCCCCAACTTCCTCCCATAATATAGGAGATCTGCAGGGTCTGTTGTATAAAGCCTCGAACGGAGCTATCTGAATAGAAGAGTGGTAGCTGTTGTTGTAGGCAAATTCCACTAAAGGAATGTGATCCTCCCAACTACCACCGAAATCCATGACACAAGATCTCAATAGATCCTCTAGAGTCTGAATGGTACGTTCGGATTGTCCGTCTATCTGGGGATGAAATGCTATACTGAGTCGAAGCTTTGTGCCCATGGCCTACTACAGACTCTACCAAAATTGCAAAGTAAATTGTGGATCTCTATCAGATATGATATTCAAAGGTTTTCCATGCAATTTGATAATCTCTCGGCAATAAAATTTCGCTAGACGGTCCAAGAGAGTCCGTCTCACGAATCGGAAGGAAGTGAGCTGATTTGGTTAACTGATCCATGATCACCCAAATTGCATCATGTCCTTTACGGGTTCTAGGTAATCCCGTAACGAAATCAATAGTGATATGCTCCCACTTCCAATTCCAAAATCAAAATTTTCTGGAGAAATCCAATGAGTTTCTGATGTTCATCCTTCACCTTCTGGTATACCAAACATCGAGCAGCAAAATCTGCTATACCCCTCTTCATATCGTTCCACTAGTATAAACGTTTCAACTCTCGGTACATCCGAGTACCATCAGGATGAATATCAAATTTCTAATGATGTGCTTCCTATAGCGACTCTTCCTTACCTGGATGCGTGTCTGGAACACACTATCCTTATCAGAGACGGAGAATTATCTTCTCAAAAGAGAAGTCCATCTACCGTCCAAAATCCTCTCCACCTCACACTCTGTAAGTGCATGGGAGATTATAGCGACCAATCTCCCTTGTTGCAACTGTTTGTGTTCCAGCAACTCTATAGTAGCTACCCAGTAGCTAGTCAAAACTCCATGAGTACTTCTTCTCCATACAACTACTACAAAATATCATATATGTTAAACCCACGTCACGCTCATAACAACTTATCTCGTAGTTTCTTACTAACGTAGGCATATGATACGCCTCATTCAATAGCATCAGAATCGCTCCATTCACTGAAGTGATGCATCTACGTACAATACCCTTCCATCCACATCAGATGGATTAACTAATACTGATGCAAAAGTCAACCATCGATTGAGCCCTGAAAACTAGCTTCACAGGATTCCGACCAAGTAAATTCCATCACCTTCCTGATCAAACAAATCAGTGATATACTAACGCTTAAAAGCATCCCATCCACATTCATAGGAATAACCAAATCATACAAGGCAAACCACCATCTACGATGGTCGAGTGCGTAACTCCAACTACTGTTAGTGAAAGCCCTAGAGCCAATCATGTGATGATTGTTGTATGGACTTTATTGTATCATATTCCTATTTATAAAGACATGGTTATTATATTTACTTGTATTGGTGCCAAATAACTAAGTATAATAATGTCCTTGAGTAGTAGGTTCTTATCTATATCAATCGATTGGTTGAATCGATAATGAGATGATATAGAGAACACTACTCTTAATCATTCCTAGTCAAGTATTAACATTCAGGGACAATGTTAATGCGTAGAGACTAGCATGTAGGTCAACACGATGACTTGATCTCACAAGTTATGGATATGAGATATCAAGTTGACACATGGGTATACATTGGAGAATGTATACTGAATGACCTGCCAAGAGAAAGTATCATGGATCGTTATATGAGTGTCATATACTTTCTCATGTGGCTATTAGTATGACTATTAGTCCTTAGACCTGAAGTCACCATGGTTCCCTACATAAGGAGTTGCATACTTTGGCTTCGTCAAACGTCACCCATAAATGGGTGGACTATAAAGGCGATTACTGGGTATGTAACAAATTATGCGGAGGGATGTGAGTGATGTAGATGGGATCTATCCCTCCTTTATGATGGGAGTGACATCGATATTCTTGATAGAGCGAGACCACGAAGTGCATGGCCATGCCCAAACGAGTCAATATGAGATATTGAGCTCATTTGATTAGAGTGAGTCTACTTGGAGTTCAAGATATATATTATACCGAGGATGACACGATCTATGTCTCAATTGGTCAATCTAGATTTCAAGGATAGAAGGACATTGTCACATATTGTGAGAGTCACAAAGGTGATGTTGGATCTCAACATTCTTGTAACTTTGGTAGCAATGATGTGTTGCTAGATACCGCTTATTGTTTATGTTCCTAAATCGGTTTAAGAGCATTGCCAACGTTACAAGAACCTATAGGGTCACACACAAAGGGAAATTAGATGGAGATTAGGTTCATTTGATGAACCATGAGGATTAGGTTCATGGGATGAACCAAATTGGATTAAGGGTAATCCAAATTAGAATAATTGAGTTAGACTCAATTTGATTCAAGTGTTGAATGAGTCTAATTTAGATTTGATTCATTGAGTCAATTTAAATTAATGAATAGAGATTCATTAAATCAAATTGACTTGAATCAAGTGGTTAGATTTGATCAACCATGGGAGATAATAGGTCAAGTTTGACCTGACTTGAGAGGGAAGATGAATGGTAAATTTTGACTTGACCAATTGCCATGTCACAGTGAATTGGCATGGGAGGCTGCCAATGATGATGTTCCACATCATCATGGAATTATCATGTGGTGCCACATCATGAGGGAGACCAAGAGCCATTGGCTCTTGGAGTTACATGCATGCATGTAACCCCCAAAAATAATGTGGCTGACCACTTTTCATTAGATGGGGAAGTTATTGGAATTAACTTAATCTTCTTCTTCCTTGCTCTCCTTCTTGCTCTCTCCCAATCCTCCTTGGCTGAAACTTCCATGAGTTCTAGCACACTCTAGGTTGATTTTCTCCACCATTTGTCCGTGTGGATACCAATAGAGGAGTGTACACTTGACACTCTCGAGTTCCGACAAGACATTTGGACGAGCGGGATAAGCGAAGGGCGTCACATCAAGGGTAATGCTCTTATAATGTAGATCTAAGGTAGATCTAAGGTTTTAAACACATACATGTAATTTTTATATATCTTCTCATGGATCCATGGCCGGGCTTCCGAGGTTTCCGCAACGTAAAAAGCGGTTTTTACGGCTCGGAAAGTCCAACAGTGGTATCAGAGCCACATGCGAAGCATGTATGTGTTTTAAATTTGTAGTTTTTGTATTAGATATAAAAATTATAGATTTTTAAGTTTCTATAAATTTCCTATTTTTATAGATATTTTGGGTATTTTTCTCGAAGAGTCGAAGCAACAAGTGTTGGGACACTTGTAGGCTTCAACCACCGAGAAAAAGTCTCCGGAACGTCGAAATCTCGCATTAGGTTTTTTGGAAAACCACTTAAGTCTCTGTAAGATAAAAAAGGGACACTCGTAAAGTTCATTTTGTGAGTAGGGGAGCTGCCCCTAACCCCGAAAGGGCCATTGTCCCGAGATCGCGCCCGAAAATCGATTAGCAGGACCGTTACGGAGAGGTGACTAATAAAATTGAAAAATAAAATAGGAAAATTTATAGAAATTTTCTGTAAAATACATAATTTATAATTATGTATAATTCTATGATGGTCATGGCCCAAGAACCCCAATATGATTGGATGATAAATGTGTTGTAATTCATAATACGGCCTGCGTGCCATTTTTTTTATTGTGCTTGTTGTAAAGGGTATGCGACTTGCGCGTCGTGCCTCTTCTTTTAAAATTCCAATTGTAAATAGTTTTAGACTCGAATGTAACTCGAGTTTCATATTTGTAATGTACAAAATGGAGTGGTGGAAGGTCCACTAGTAGATGGAGTTACGAGGAGGGTGCCGACAACACATGGCGATCAAAGGAGGCGCTTGGAGAAGCCGCTAACCCTAGGTTGACCGTCCGATCTTCTCATTGGCTTGAGAAGATCATAGTAAGGCCATGACCTCATCACAATTAATTTATATATATATATATATATATTTGTTTTGCTTGTATGTATGTGATGCATGCTAGTAAATTTTGCTTGTATGTATATGATGCATGCTAGGATATTTTTCTTGTATGTATATGATGATGCATGCTAGTATAATGCTTGTATGTATGTTATGCATGCTAGTGTAGGGTAATAAAGGCCTTGATGCGTATATGATACACATTCACGATTAGATTAGATCCTAATCAAATCAACTCGAAAATGCCTACCAAGTCTTGACACCCATCATTACCTCGATCATTTGTAGTTGTTGAATCTGCCAAAGTAGAGCAACGCATATTATCTTGGTAGGGTGCGTAGGGACAATCTTGGTCCCACCTATCACGGCTTGGGTGAGAGTAAGCTCAATTAGATCGAGTAAAACTAATTAACTCAATTGGATCGAGTAGAACTATAGGTATATTCCAACTATTGGAAAGATAGGATAAGATCGCATTTACACTAAATCTTGGGCGATTTAGCCAAAGCTAACTCAAGGCCTTTTATAAATGTGGGTCATGATCCTATAAACAAGAGTTGCATAGATATGCAATCGGTAATGTGTTACCTATCGATCATACTAAGTCTTGGGCGATTTAGCCAAAGCTAACTCAAGGCCTAGTATGATGTGGATCTTGTCCCGCAAGAATTATAGCATGTTTGTATGAATCTAGTAATGTGGTTTTACAACATTCATAACTCAAATCTACAAAAGTCTTATAATTTAGTGGGAGCATCATTTGATTAAAGGCCGAATTAAATGATAAATGGAATATGATATTAATTTTCTACATTGTGTATGTTGTAGATTACCATGTCGACAAACACAAACACTCTCTCCCTGTGTTTTGTGCTTGAGAAGGACAGGCTCAATGGAGCTAATTTCCTGGACTGGTACAGAAACCTGAGAATCGTTCTCACCCAAGAAAGGAAATTGTACATCCTGGAGCAGCCCATTCCGGAGGCACCTCCTGCCACTACCTCGCGAACTGACAAAGATGCTTACAAGAGGCATCAAGATGATGCATTGCATGTATCATGTCTCATGCTCACGACCATGAACTCTGAGCTTCATAAGCAACACAAGTTCATGAATGCTTATGATATGGTTGAACATCTTGGTCAACTATATCAAAGGCAAGCAAGGCACAAGAGATATGAGATCTCTAAGGCATTGTTTCAGTCCAAGATGCAAGATGGGACTCCTGTAGGTCCATATGTACTCAAGATGATTGGGTACATAGGAAACCTACAGAGATTGGGATTCCCACTTGGAAAAGAGCCGACCACTGACTTGATCTTGCAATCTTTGCCACAATCCTACAATCAATTTGTAATGAATTACAACATGAATGCAATTGATAAGCCACTGCCTGAGATGCTCAGCATGTTGAGAACTGCTGAGCTCAACCTTAAAAAGGGAAAATCTGACTCCATTTTGATGGTGCAAAAGAAGAAAGGCAAGGGCAAGCCTAAAGGTAAGGGAAAGTCCCAAGCCAAGAGCAAAGGCAAAGAACTAAAACCCAAAGGAGGGGTGGCCAAAGAAGGGACTTGCTTCCACTACAAGGAAGCTGGACACTGGAAGCGTAACTGCAAAGCATACCTGGAAGATCTTAAGAAGAAGAGAAGTGAGACTTCTACTTCAGGTATAAATGTTATAGAAGTCAATCTATCTATTGCTTCATCATGGGTATTAGATACCGGGTGTGCATCTCACATTTGTATCAATGTGCAAGCGTTGAGAAATAGCAGGGCATTGACAAAGGGCAAGGTGGACCTACGAGTAGGCAATGGAGCAAGAGTTGCTTCTGTTGCTGTAGGAACTTATGATCTATCTCTGCCCTGTGGGCTTGTACTAGAACTAGATGAATGTTGTTATGTGCCTGCTTTGACTAAGAACATAATTTAGGTTTCTTGCTTGGACAAGAAAGGATTTACATTTATAATAAAGAACAAATATTGTTCAGTTTATTTAAATGATATGTTCTATTATAGTGCACCTCTAATGAACGGACTCTACTTTCTAGACTTAGAGAGCCCCATCTATAACATAAGTACCAAAAGATTCAAGTCAAATGAGTTGAACCAAACCTATCTCTGGCATTATCGCTTAGGTCACATAAATGAGAGTTGCTTATCCCAGCTCCATAAGGATGGGTTGCTGGACTCATTTGATTTTGAATCATATGCGACATGCGAGTCTTGCCTTTTAGGCAAGATGACCAAGACTCCCTTTAGTGGACACAGTGAGAGAGCAATAGACTTGTTAGAACTTATACATAGTGATGCATGCAGTCCTTTCAATGTTGCTGCTAGAGGTGGTTACAGGTACTTCATTACATTTACTGATGACTTCAGTAGATATGGTTATGTGTATCTGATGATACATAAATCAGAATCCTTTCAAAGAATTCAAGAATGAAGTACAAAACCATCTTGGCAAGAGTATTAAGATACTTCGATCAGATCGAGGTGGTGAATACCTTAGCCATGAGTTTCGTGACTATCTAGCTGAGTGTGGGATTCTATCCCAATTCACTCCTCCTGGAACACCCCAATGGAATGGTGTATCCGAAAGGAGGAATCGTACCCTATTAGATATGGTACGATCTATGATGAGTTACACATAACTTCCTATATCCTTTTGGGGATATGCTCTAGACACAGCAGCCTTCACACTTAACCGTGTACCATCAAAGGTTGTGATAAAGACACCATATACGATATGGACAGGGAGAAATCCCAAGATGTCTTTCATGAGGATTTGGGGTTGTGAGGCTTACGTTCGACGTCAATTCTCAGACAAACTGGGACCCAAATCCGATAAGTGTTATTTTGTTGGATATCCCAAGGAGACGAAGGGATATTACTTCTACATTCACAGTTAGCACAAAGTGTGTGTGGCAAAGACTGGGGTATTTCTAGAAGGGATTTTGTTTCTAGAAATACTAGTGGAAGTACGTTCGATCTTGAAGAAATTCATGATAAGGACCATAGCACTGAAGCCTTGATAGAGGTTGAACAGGAACTAGAAATTGTTGTGGGTGATGAGATTGTTGCACAAAGAGTTGTGGAACAACCACCTATTTAGGTAGACCAACCTCTTCACAGGTCTGATAGGGTACGTCATCAGCTTGAGAGATACTCATTTCTCTAATTTGGCCATGATGACGTTATGCTCATTGAGAATGAGACTACCTCCTATCAGGAAGCTGTGATGAGCCCAGATTCTGAGAAATGGCTAGAGGCCATGAGATCCGAGATGAAATCCATGTATACCAACCAAGTATGGACTTTGGTTAATCCACCTGAGGGTGTCAAACCTATTTGGTGTAAGTGGGTCTTTAAGAGAAAGACTGACATAGATGGACTTACACATACCTATAAGGGTCGATTGGTTGCTAAAGGTTTCAAGCAAATTAATAGTATTGACTATGATGAAACCTTTTCTCCAATGGCGATGTTTAAGTCCATTCGGATCATGTTTTCTATTGAAGCATACCACGATTATGAGATCTGGCAGATAGATGTCAAAACTGTGTTTCTGAATGGAAACTTGCTCGAGGATGTGTACATAACACAACCTAGGGGTTTTGTAGATCAACTGCATACTGGGAAAGTATGCAAGCTACAAAGGTCCATTTATAGGCTAAAGCAAGCTTCTCGGAGTTGGAATCTTCGATTCTATGATGCGATCAAACAGTTTGGTTTCATCAAGAATGAAGATGAACCCTGTGTCTACAAGATGGTTAATGGGAACACAGTTGTCTTCCTTGTATTGTATGTGGATGACATACTACTCATTGGGAAAGACATCCCTTCGCTACAGTCTATGAAGACTTGGCTTGGGACGTGCTTCTCAATGAAGGACTTAAGTGAAGCAGCCTGTATTCTAGGCATCAAGATCTATAGAGATAGATCAAAGAGATTGTTTGGCCTAAGTCAGAGTACATATATTGACACGATATTACTACGATTTGCCATGCAGAATTCCAAGTAAGGACTTCTGTCGATGTCACATGGTGTAAGTCTTTCGAAGGCTCAAAGTCCCTCTTCTAGAGAGGAGAGAGACCGCATGGATAAGATCCCTTATGCATCTGCTATAGGATCTATCATGTACGCCATGCTATGTACTCGTCTTGATATCTCGTATGCTTTGGGCATGATGAGTAGATACCAGTCAGATCTAGGTGAGCATCACTAGATAGCAGTCAAGAATATTCTTAAGTACTTGAGAAGGACTAAAGAATATTTCTTGATATTTAGAGGAGATGAGGAGCTAGCTGTAAAGGGTTACAACGATGCTAGCTTCCAAACTGACCAGGATGATTATAGATCATAGTTAGGGTTCATGTTTTGCTTGAATGGTGGCGCTGTGAGCTGGATGAGTTCGAAGCAAGACATAGTTGTTGATTTTACAATAGAGGTCGAGTATATCCCTGCATCAGAGGCAGCAAAGGAGGCAGTTTGGATCCACAAGTTCATTACTGAGCTTGGGGTGGTTCCTAGCATAGCAAATCCTATAGAGCTCTATTGTGACAACAATGGAGCGATTGCACAGGCTAAGGAACCTCGCTCACACCAGCGAACCAAACATATACTACGGTGCTTTCATCTCATTCGAGAGATTATCGATAGAGGAGATGTGAAGATTTGCAGAGTACCCACAAATGCTAATATTGCAGATCCCTTGACCAAGGCTTTGGCACAGAAAAAGCATGATGGTCACACTAGGTCATTGGGTATTAGATACTATGGTGATTGACACTAGTGTTTGTGGGAGACTTTTAGTGAAAGCCCTAGAGCCAATCATGTGATGATTGTTGTATGGACTTTATTGTATCATATTCTTATTTATAAAGGCATGGTTATTATATTTACTTGTATTAGTTCCAAATAACTTAGTATAATAACATCCTTGAGTAGTAGGTTCTTATCTATATTAATCGATTGGTTGAATCAATAATGAGATGATATAGAGAACACTACTCTTAATCATTCCTAGTCAAGTATTAACATTCAGGGACAATGTTAATGCGTAGAGACTAGCATGTAGGTCAACACGATGACTTGATCTCATAAGTCATGGATATGAGATATCAAGTTAACACATGAGTATGCATTGGAGAATGTATACTGAATGACCCGCCATGAGAAAGTATCATGGATCGTTATATGAGTGTCATATACTGTCTCATGTGGCTATTAGTGTGACTATTAGTTTTTAGACATGAAGTCACCATGGTTCCCTACATAAGGAGTTGCATACTTTGGCTTCGTCAAACGTCACCCGTAAATGGGTGGACTATAAAGGCGATTATTGGGTATGTAACAAATTATGCGGAAGGATGTGAGTGATGTTGATGGGATCTATCCCTTGTATATGATGGGAGTGACATTGATATTCTTGATAGAGTGAGACCACGAAGTGCATGGCCATGCCCAAATGAGTCAATATGATATATTGAGCTCATTTGATTAGAGTGAGTCTACTTGGAGTTCAAGATATAGATTGTACCGAGGATGACATGGTCTATGCCTCAATTGGTCAATCTTAATGTCAAGGATAGAAGGACATTGTCACATATTGTGAGAGTCAAAATTAGTAGCCACAAAGGTGATGTTGGATCTCAACATTCTTGTAACTTGGGTAGCAATGATGTGTTTCTAGATACCGCTCATTGCTTATGTTCCTACTGTAGGGATTTCTATATGACAAATAGCATATGCGCAACGGAAAAATTAGGATCCCTTCCTAGTGATCCTTGCGAAAGAAAACCTCGTATAAAATAAATTTCTCTAAAACCAAACCTATCTTATAGGAGAGGATTACCTTTGTTGCGTGCCCTTGTTAATCCCGCTTTTCCTTTTGGTTTGTTGGATCTTTAGCACGTTCAAATATCCGTGCCTCTATACGTATCCACACGAGCAAGCTCTTGTCTTACAAAAGAAAAACTAGAAGGGCTCTCCTTTACTTCTTGCTAGAGAAGTCCCTAAAGGAGAGGAAGCTAGGGAAAAAGAGAAGGGAAGAAGAAGACTACTCTTCTTGCTAGCCTACACTCACAAAACCACACAACCAAAGCTTCCACCAAGCTCTCAAGCTCTCACACAACCACAATCACCCTTTGGCCGGCCACTCCATGGAGTCTTTTATAGGGTTGGAAAAACCCTTTCACCTCCTACCATTCAATGCAATCCATTGCATTGAGACACCTTGTTTGGTCGGCCACTTTAAGGAGACAAAAACCACTTTGTCTCCTTCCACCTTATCTAGCTTAGGTGGCATGATTATGTGGCATGCTTGTGTGGCATTCATGCATGTTGAATTAATCTTATTAATTCAATAAGCCCACCTTATCTAGCTTAGGTGGCATGCTTGTGTGGCATTCATGCATGTTGAATTAATCTTATTAATTCAATAAGCTTATGTTATCATATTGAATTAATCTCATTAAATCAATAAGGTAACATATTGAATTAATCTCATTAAATCAATAAGCTAAAATTCTCATTAAGCTTAAAGTCCAAAAACCATTTTGTACTTAAGCTTATTCCCAAATTATTCTAGTCAAACTAGAATGCACTAATTCTTCTAATCATCATGCTCTTTGTGTGTGACCCTATAGGCTCTCATAACGTTGGCAGTGGATCTAAACTCTTTTAGATACACAAGCAATGAGCGGCATCTAGCAATACATCATTGCTACCCAAGTTACGAAATAAGTCAAGATCCGACTAACCTTTCCGTGACTACTATAATGTATGACCGTGTCCTTCTATCCTTGATATCAGATTGACCAATGAGGCATAGACCGTGTCATCCTCGATCAATCTATGTGTTTCTTGATCCCTGAGTAAACTAACTCAAACAAATGAGCTCAATATCTCATATTGACTCATTTGAGCATGGCCATGCGTTTTAGTAGTTCTACTCAATCAAGGGGCCCACCGATATCACTCTCGTCATATGAGAGGGATAGATCCCATCTACATCACTCACATCCCTCCGCATAATTTGTTATATACCCAGTAATCGCCTTTATGGTCCACCCTGTTACGGGTGACGTTTGACGATACCAAAGTACATAATTCCTTATGTAGGGAACCGTAGTGACTTCAGGTTCGAGGACTATTCATACCAATAGTCACATGAGAAAGTTTATGACACTCATATAACGATCCATGAAACTTTCTCATGGCGGGTCAGTTCAGTATATATTCTCTAATATATACCCATGTGTCAACTTGATATCATATATCCATGACTTGTGAGATCAAGTCATCAATCGACCTACATGCTAGTCTTTATGTATTAATATTGCCCTTGCATATTAATACTTGACTAGGAACATTTAGAAAGTGTTCTCTACAGCCTCTCATAATCAATTCTGCCAATTGATGTGCTGTAGATAAGAACCTACTTTTCTAGGGCATTATTATATTTAATTTAGGTGGCACAAGCAAGATGTAAATATAATAACCAATCTTTTGCCTTTATTGAATATGATACAAAATGTTCCCTTTTCAACCATCACATGATTGGCTCTAGGGCTATAACTAACAATCTCCCACTAGCACTAGTACCAATCACTATGATATCTAATACCTAGTGACCTGTGACCATCATGCTTCCTCCGTACAAAGCCTCGGTCAATGGATCTGCGTGATGTTAGCTTCGCCAGACTGCATATCCTCACATCTCCTCTATCGATGATCTCTCGAATGAGATGGAAGCGCCGCAAAGATATGTGTTTGGTCCGATGTGATCGAGGTTCCTTAGCTGGTAATAGCCCCATTGTTGTCACAATAATAGAGGTCTATTGGATCTGTAATACTAGGAACTACCCCAAGTTCAGATGAACTTGAGCCAAACAACCTCCTTCGCATCATCGACGCAAAGAATATACTCTCGTAGAATCAAAGAATCGTGTCCTCGCTTTGAACTCTTCCACCACACCCACCATTCGTGCAAAACACGTACCCCGATTGCGATCTATAGTCATCCTTGTCTGTTTGGAAGCTTGCATCACTGTAACCCTTTACAGCTAGCTCCTCATTGCCTCCAAATATCAGGAAATATTCTTTCGTTCTTCGTAAGTATTTAAGAATATTTTTGACTGCTATCCAGTGACTTTCACCTGGATCCGACTGGTATCTACTCGTCATGCTCAAAGCATACGAGACGTCAGGACGAGTACAAAGCATGGCGTACATGATAGACCCTATGGCAGATGCATAAGGGATCTTATCCATGCGATCTCTCTCCTCCTTAGAAGAGGGACATTGAGTCTTCGAAAGACTCACACCATGTGATAAAGGCAGAAATCCTTTCTTGGAATTTTGCATAGCAAAACGATCTAGCACTTTATCAATGTATGTACTCTACTTAGGCCAAGTAATCTTTTAGATCTATCTCTATAGATCTTGATGCCTAGAATATAGGCAGCTTCACCTAAGTCTTTCATCGAGAAACAATTCCCTAACCACATCTTCACAGTATGGAGTGAGGGAATATGATTTCCGATGAGAATTATGTCATCTACTTACAAGACAAGAAATACAATCTGTTCTCCACTATTTCTCTTGTAGACACAAGGTTCATCTTCATTCTTGATGAAACCAAACTCCTTGATTGCATCATCGAATCAAGATTCCAGAGGCTTGCTTTAGTCCATAAATGGACCTTTGCGGTTGCATGATACCCTTCGAGGATGCTTTGGATCTTCAAAACCTCGTGTGTCATGTACACATCCTCGAGTAGCTTTCCATTCGAAAAGCGGTTTTGACATCCATCCGCCAGATCTCATAATCGTGGTAGGTCGCAATAGCAAGTATGATCGAATGGATTTAAGCATCGCAATCGTGAAAAGGTTTCATCATAGTCAATACCATGAATTTGTTTGAATCCTTTAGCCACCAATCTACCTTTATAGGTATGCTTATTACCATCCATGGGTCTTACTTTAAAGACCCACTTACACCCAATGGGTTTTACCCCTTCAGGTGGATCAACCAAAGTCCATACATGGTTAGTGTACATGGATTCCATTTCGGATCTCATGGCCTCTAGCCATTTCTCGGAATCTGGGCTCATCATAGCTTCTTGATAGGATGTAGGCTCGTCAAGATCAACAAGCAATACCTCACCGCTGTACCAAGAGAAAAGAATATCTCTGGGTTGACGACGGATCCTATCAGATCTACGAAGAGGTTGGTCTACTTGAGCAGTGTCCGCTCCACAACTCTTTGGGCAACAATTTCCTCATCCACAACACTTTGTGGTTCCTGTTCATTTTCCATCGAAGCCTTAGTGTTATCGTCCTCTTGAACTTCTTCAAGATGAATTTTACTCCCACTAGTTTTTCTAGAAATAAATTCTCTTTCTAGAAAGACAAGATTTCGCAACAAACACCTTGCCAAGTGTGGGATTGTAAAAGTAATATCCCTTAGTTTCCTTGGGATATCCTACAAAATAACACTTATCTGATTTGGGTCCTAGTTTATCTGAGACTTGACGTCTAACATAAGCTTCACAACCCCAAATCTTTATAAAAGACATTTTGGGACTCTTCCCAGTCCATATCGTATATGGTGTCTTTTCTACGGCTTTTGATGGGACGCGATTAAGTGTGAAAGCGGCTGTCTCTAGAGCTAGTCCCCAAAAGGAAGTAGGTAGATCAGTCTGACTCATCATTGATCGTACCATATCTAATAAAGTACGATTTCTCCTTTCAGATACACCATTCCATTGTGGTGTTCCAGGTGGAGTGAGTTGGGATATTATCCCACACTTAGCCAGGTGATCACGAAACTCTTGACTAAGGTATTCACCACCTCGATCTGATCGAAGTAGCTTAATACGCTTACCAAGTTGGTTTTGTACTTCATTCTTGAATTCTTTGAACTTTTCAAAGGATTCTGACTTATGTCTCTTCAAATATAAGTAGCCAAATCTACTCATATCATCAGTGAAAGTAATAAAGTACTTATAGGCTCCTCTGGCTTCGACATTGAAAGGGCCACATACATCAGTATGTATGAGTCCTAACAAGTCCGTCGCTCTCTCGCCATGTCCACTAAATGGAGTTTTAGTCATCTTTCCTAAAAGACAAGATTCGCATACCTCATATGATTCAAAATCAAATGAGTCCCATAATCCTTCTTTATGGAGTTGGGATATGCGTTTTTCATTTATGTGACCTAGGCGACAGTGCCAGAGATATGTTTGGTTCAAATCATTCGATTTGAACCGTTTGGTATTTACGTTATATATTGGGTTTTCTAAATCTAGAACATAGAGACCATTCATAAGTGGTGCATTACAATAGAACATTTCATTCAAATAAATGGAACAACATTTGTCCTTTATTATAAAAGAAAAGTTTTTCTTGTCTAAACAAGATACGTAAATTATGTTCTTTGTCAATGCAGTACATAATGACACTCCTCTAGTTAAGATAAGCCCGGTGGGCAAAGACAAAGAATATGTTCCCTACTCTGGACTCTGACAACTTTGCGCCATTGCCTACTAAGTAGAGTCCACTTCACCCTTTGCCATTATTCTACTATTTCTCGATCCACGCACATTAGTACAAATGTGAGATGCACATCGTATCTAATACCCATGTAGAAGAAATAGATAGATTAACTTCTATAGCGTGTATACACGAGGCGAAGTCACTTCTTTTCTTCTTTACTTCCTCAAGGTAGACTTTGCGGATTCGCTTCCGGTGTCGATCTCACATGATGGAGCAATCCCTTCCTTAGGACTTTACCTTTACCCTTTGAAGTGGATGAATTGGCCTTGCCTTTGGCTTGGTCTTTGCCTTTGCGCTTACCTTTGTCCTTCTTGACCATTAGTACATTACTAACTTTCTTCTTGAGATTCGTTCAGTGATTCTTAACATCTTTGAGAATCTCGAGCAAAGGTTTATCAATTTCATTCATGTTATAATTCATGACGAATTGATTATATGTTTCCAGCGATTGCGAGGATAACATCGGTTGCCAATTCTTGGCTCGATGGAAAACCTAGTCTTTCAAGGTTCTCAGCGTACCCAATCATTTTAAGTACGTGAGTTCCTACAGTGTTCCTTCTTGCATCTTGCATGCAAAAAGAGCCTTAGACACTTCAAAAGCGCTCGTGCCTAGCTTGTCCTTGATATAGTTGTTTCAAATGCTCAACCATATCATAGGCATCCATGTTCTCATGTTATACAGCTCGAGTTCATGGTTGCAAGCATGAGGCATGACACATCTATCGTCATCTTGATGCTTCTTATAAGCATCTTTTTCAGACAGTGGCCCGGTAGGCGGGTATTTCAGGTAGCTGCTCTAGGACATATATTTGCGTTCTTGAGGATAATCCTCAAGTTCCTATACCAGTCAAGAAAGTTCGCTCCATTGAGCTTGTCCTTCTCAAGGACAGATCGCAAGTAGAGGGGGTGTGTCGTGTTAGATGGCATGGTGATCTACAACAATAAAATGCAAAATTAAGTATCATACCTAAGTCATTTAATTAGGCCTTTAATTAAATGAGGCTCCCACTAAATTCTCATAGCTTTGATATGAGCTAATCATTGATGTAGGCAAAACACTTTTCGCTTACATCATTAGCTACTATTTAGCTATAAATTTATATGGGATAAAGATCCACATCATAATTCGTCTTGAGTTAGCTTTGGCTAATTGCCCAAGACGTAGTATGATTAGGTAGGCAATCTTTTGCCAATTACATATGATGTAACTCTTTAATAGCTTTGGTTAAGTTTAGATTAGTTTAGTGCTTATTCCTAAACCAGCTTCCAGGCTGTGGCGAGGCACAGAGGCCTTCTTGGATATTGGAGCAACGACCACTTCTAAGACAAAGCTGATGTTCGAAAATCACACAAAACTAATTTTAAAACTTATGTTCAAAGATAATATATGCCTCTACTTTCTTAACTAATTAAGAAAAACTTAATTAAGTCTTAACCAAGTTTGATAGCGGGACATCACGATTGTCCACTCGCACTCTTCCAAGATAAAATGCATTGCTTTGCTTTGGTAAACCCAATAACAAATGATCGAGGAAGTAGTGAGTACCAAACTTTGGTAGGCATATAGTATTTTGACTTATTAAGATATAAAAACATGCATCATATACATATTAGCATACATCACATATAAGCTAAACTAACATGCATCACATACATATTAAACTAAGTGTGTCATGGTTATGGCCCTTATTCTACAATCTTCTCAAGCCAATGAGAAGATTGATTGGTCAACCTAGGGATAGCATCTTCTCCCAAGTGCTTCCTTTTGGTTGTCTTGTGTTGTTGACTTCCTCCTTGTAACATTATCTTCCAATGGACCCTCCATCTTTGTTGTATATTACAAAAGGAGAAATACTCGAGTTACATTCGAGTCTAAAGCTAATTTTACAACAAGAATTTTAGGAGAAAGGCACGACACGCAGGCCGTATTAAGAATTACAACACACAATCACAAACTTTTTGGGACTAGGCCATAACCATGCACCATGTCAATTTTAACTTTTAAAAGACATCGGATATTTTATTATGTTTGAAAATTTGCTAATGCAATTATCAACTCATAATAAAATTCATCCTACTTCTATATCATATATAAAATAGAGAAAAACTATTTTTATACGATCTTTCGCAAGTGGCTCTGATACCACTGTAGGGATTTCTATATGACAAATAGCATATGCACAACGGAAAAATTAGGATCCCTTCCTAGTGATCCTTGCGAAAGAAAACCTCGTACAAAATAAATTTCTCTAAAACCAAACCTATCTTATAGGAGAGGATTACCTTTGTTGCGTGCCCTTGTTAATCCCGCTTTTCCTTTTGGTTTGTTGGATCTTTAGCATGTTCAAATGTTCGTGCCTCTATACGTATCCACACGAGCAAGCTATTGTCTCACAAAAGAAAAACTAGAAGGGCTCTCCTTTACTTCTTGCTAGAGAAGTCCCTAAAGGAGAGGATGCTAGGGAAAAAGAGAAGGGAAGAAGAAGACTACTCTTCTTGCTAGCCTACACTCACAAAACCACACAACCAAAGCTTCCACCAAGCTCTCAAGCTCTCACACAACCACAATCACCCTTTGGCCGACCACTCCATGGAGTCTTTTATAGGGTTGGAAAAACCCTTTCACCTACTACCATTCAATGCAATCCATTGCATTGAGACACCTTGTTTGGCCGGCCACTTTAAGGAGACAAAAACAACTTTGTCTCCTTCCACCTTATCTAGCTTATGTGGCATGATTATGTGGCATGCTTGTGTGGCATTCATGCATGTTGAATTAATCTTATTAATTCAATAAGCCCACCTTATCTAGCTTAGGTGGCATGCTTGTGTGGCATTCATGCATGTTAAATTAATCTTATTAATTCAATAAGCTTATGTTATCATATTGAATTAATCTCATTAAATCAATAAGGTAACATATTGAATTAAT
Organism: Wurfbainia villosa; assembly: GCA_025175895.1. Lineage (NCBI taxonomy): Eukaryota > Viridiplantae > Streptophyta > Magnoliopsida > Zingiberales > Zingiberaceae > Wurfbainia > Wurfbainia villosa. The sequence goes on from CM045990.1 coordinate 99,060,262, forward strand.
CTCATTAAATCAATAAGCTAAAATTCTCATTAAGCTTAAAGTCCAAAAACCATTTTGTACTTAAGCTTATTACCAAATTATTCTAGTCAAACTAGAATGCACTAATTCTTCTAATCATCATGCTCTTTGTGTGTGACCCTATAGGCTCTCATAACGTTGGCAGTGGATCTAAACTCTTTTAGATACACAAGCAATGAGCGGCATCTAGCAATACATCATTGCTACCCAAGTTACGAAATAAGTCAAGATCCGACTAACCTTTCCGTGACTACTATAATGTATGACCGTGTCCTTCTATCCTTGATATCAGATTGACCAATGAGGCATAGACCGTGTTATCCTCGATCAATCTATGTGTTTCTTGATCCCTGAGTAAACTAACTCAAACAAATGAGCTCAATATCTCATATTGACTCATTTGAGCATGGCCATGCGTTTTAGTAGTTCTACTCAATCAAGGGGCCCACCGATATCACTCTCGTCATATGAGAGGGATAGATCCCATCTACATCACTCACATCCCTTCGCATAATTTGTTATATACCCAGTAATCGCCTTTATGGTCCACCCTGTTACGGGTGACGTTTGACGATACCAAAGTACATAACTCCTTATGTAGGGAACCGTAGTGACTTCAGGGTTGAGGACTATTCATACCAATAGTCACATGAGAAAGTTTATGACACTCATATAACGATCCATGAAACTTTCTCATGGCGGGTCAGTTCAGTATATATTCTCTAATATATACCCATGTGTCAACTTGATATCATATATCCATGACTTGTGAGATCAAGTCATCAATCGACCTACATGCTAGTCTTTATGTATTAATATTGCCCTTGCATATTAATACTTGACTAGGAACATTTAGGAAAGTGTTCTCTACAGCCTCTCATAATCAATTCTGCCAATTGATGTGCTGTAGATAAGAACCTACTTTTCTAGGGCATTATTATATTTAATTTAGCTGACACAAGCAAGATATAAATATAATAACCAATCCTTTGCCTTTATTGAATATGATACAAAATGTTCCCTTTTCAACCATCACATGATTGGCTCTAGGGCTATAACTAACACCTAAATCATTTTAGGAGCAATGGAAACATTACAAGAACCTATAGGGTCACACACAAAGGGCAATTAGATGGAGATTAGGTTCATATGATGAACCATGAGGATTAGGTTCATGGGATGAACCAAATTGGATTAAGGGTAATCCAAATTAGACTAATTGAGTTAGACTCAATTTGCTTCAAGTGTTGAATGAGTCTAATTTAGATTTGATTCATTGAGTCAATTTAAATTAATGAATATAGATTCATTAAATCAAATTGACTTGAATCAAGTGGTTAGATTTGATCAACCATGGGAGATAATAGGTCAAGTTTGGCTTGACTTGAGAGGGAAGATGAATGGTAAATTTTGACTTGACAAATGTCATGTCATGGTGACTTGGCATGGGAGCCGGCCAATGATTATGTTCCACATCATCATGGACTTATCATGTGGTGCCACCTCATGAGGGAGACCAAGAGACATTGACTCTTGGAATTATATGCATGCATTGACCCCCCAAAACAAAGTGGCCGACCACTTTTCATTAGATGGGGAAGTTATTGGAATTAACATAATTTTCATCTTCCTTGCTCTCCTTCTTGCTCTCTCCCAATCCTTCTTGGCCGAAACATCCATGAGTGCTAGCACACTCTAGGTTGATTTTCTCCACCATTTGTCTGTGTGTATACCAATAGAGGAGTGTACACTTGACACTCTCGAGTTCCGGCAAGCCATTTGGACGAGCGGGATAAGCAAAGGGTGTCGCATCAAGGGTAATGCTCTTCTCATGTAGATCTAAGGTTTTAAACACATACATGTAATTTTTATATATCATTGCATGGATCCGTGGCCGGGCTTCCGAGGTTTCTGCAACGCAAAAAGCGGTTTTTGCGGCTCGGAAAGTCCAACAACTACCAGCATCAACAGTGGCCAAGTTGCGCAACTCTAACAACCATAAACTGATCCAATCGTGTCTAGGATACAAGATTTCATAAATGCCTAGACAACTAAATCATTAAATAGTTTAACTACATAATCAAAACTCATAAAATTCATACCAAGTATGAAATTTTCGTCTCTACACACCTGCATCCTCTTTACTCTACATGGATGATATATCAATCATCACAATGACAATAATAATTATATGACATCATGTCACTACAATATCAATACTCCATTCATAAGTCAAACTTAGAGTATACACAGGTGTCAGTTGCTGATCTAAACAGATCATCTATCCACAACGAAGGATATTCACTTTTAACAACTATCGCATTCCATCATCGATAATCGATGCATAATCTCAAAGGTCCATCTCTCTTTCAACAAAGAGTTCTGGATATTCGTCAAGAAAATATTGGGACAGATAAATATCTCATCCAATACCTCCTATAAACATAACTTATGGTCTTTCAATTCCCATTGTGTTCAGTAATCTTAATACGAATAAGATTATATCCCGGTAAAATCTTCATTCAAATAAATACCTCCTGTGGATCATCAACCTTGCAAAATTTGTAAAACTGATCGCTAAGGGTATTAAACAATCTGATTAGGCTCACAACCAATGAATGACATTGCATTGAGTACATCACGAGCTTCAACTACCTTGTGTGCTTTACACCAACCCTCAGTAAATACACCATAAGTACAGACATTTAACTCTAAAATATCATTACCTCAATCGATAAAATAACCGTCCAGAATTTTTCTCCCGATATAAAGTCTTTAGTTTCAAAACTATTCCCGAAATCACTCCGATCGTATACTCCAGTTGTCTATGTCATGGCCAGCCTAGGAGTTCATCCAAAACTACATCTGATTACCCTCGGAATATACACACATCCTAGAGACATTTTATACCATCATTTCAACATCATAACATCCAAGTTAATATCAAGATATCCATCTCATATCAACCAAGTTAATTATATAACAACTGATTCAACTCTCCCACCATAAGGTAACATTTCTAAAATCAATCTCTAAACATCCAAAATCAATTTCATACCCCCTCGATAATTATCACAATAATCGTCTCAACTTCTCACCTATCAGGGAAAACACAACTAATCCACATGGGTATGTCCATAGTAAAAATATATTTATCAAAGTCCAAAGGCATCTCTTGACTTCTAATTTGTTGGTCAACATCTCTTCTGATGGTAAAGACACTACCGATCCATATAAATTGAATATAGAAATCCTTCTCATCTTATCTCAGAATGGTCTAGACAAAGAAATCCATATACTACCTATATCAATCGGAGTATCAGCATATACAGAATAAACTGAAATCGCACCCTGGATGACTGATCCTTCGAATAGTCCGACTTTACGTGTCTTCATGATCCGCACTGCACACACATAATTCCTTCGGAGTCTTTGTTCTGATTTCGCTGATAACATCAGACAGTTCTGACGAACTGCGGTGGGTCTTCTATGATCGAAAAAACTCTCCACTAGTAGCTCGTGGCCTATGACCCTGATCTTGCTCCTTTTTGTCCAACATTCGGAGGCTTCTCATTCGAACATCTGACTTGTAATATCTACTTATCAATCTTCATCTCCTAAACACTTGTACGGAGTCATTTCTAAACTCCTGACTCAATCTAATCTCTTCTGACAGGATCTGATAGAAGATCTAGTGATCTTACTCCAAAAGTAAGTCAATAACCATGGGTGGCTTAAAACATCCATTTACATTCTTGAGGTATTAGGTGAGCGTAAACTCTGCAAGTCTAATGATTTTGCATGGTATTCCCATTACTGACGATCACCCTACTTGAAGCTCAAGAATTTCCAACAATATGACACAAAAAGTGACGCGAGAAAATACTCTCTCTCAACATCACTAACCATGATAAGTGATATGTTTTTCCCCGAAGATTATTTTCTACATCACCACCAAATATCGGCTTGATCCAGATAATGGTATGCAAATAACTCTACTTTCTATATATAACATGAGTTAAGTACTCAAAAGTACCATCAAAGTTATACAATCCAGTACGAACAACTCAGGGATTAAAAATCCCTACGGAACACCTTATACTAACCCTCCGCTTGCTGTAGAAATAATAGTATACACACCAAGTCCATTACCCCATGGGTAATGATCTGACTAGCACCGTTAGTGAAAACCTCTAAGACTGTAGTCTTTGATTTTCACAAGAAATGTGACGACTTAACCCCTATTTTTTGACTCGGTATCAGTCGGCTCTCAAAGGTAAATTCACCTTTTTGACACAAGTTCATGGCTCAAAGACTCAACAGGTCGTTCCCGTGGTCAACTCATACCATTGTTACGAATAATAACCAACACACTACAGGTTATTCCCTGTTATATACACTAAATGCAAAGTCAACCAAAATCGGGAGTATAAACACTAAAGGTAACTCCGGTTGGTCACCATGGTGGGTGACTTCTACTACGAGTTTGTACAGGTATAATAACTCTAACTGTATACACTTGTTAATCAAGTCCAGATAAGTATCCAACTAGAAAATAAGTCATCAGGAACACTTACTTCGTGCTACTTGGAGCTAAGGCCGCTGTTATTCTCATCTCAGAAAACCAAAACTGAAATAAATCGACTCCCTAGAATCCAAGACTCGACAAAAAAATAAAATTGTATGGCATCGCAGAACCTAGGGCTCTGATACCAATTGTTACTGCATATAAGATCCGCATATCTCCACAATGGTATGATATTGTCCACTTTGGGCCTAAACCCTCATAGTTTTGTTTTTGGGCTTTATCCAAAAGGCCTCATGCCAATGGAGATATCTTTTCATCTTATAAGCACATGATCTTTTCCATGTCTTACTAATGTGGGACTTTGATTGTATTCCTAATACTACAACAATCTCCCCCCCCCCCTCAAACAAAGGACCACATTGACCCCCTCTCAAGCCTATCTGTCCTCCAAGGACATCATCAGCTTAATGTCCGATCCTCAACCCACCAGGACTTCCTGCAAACTGTCTAGTCCTCTTGACCCAGCTGGACTTCTTGTCAGTTGTTCGATCCTCCTGACCCAACTGGACTTCCTGCCAATTGTTCGGTCCTCCCGACCCAACTGGACTTCCTGCCTAGTGTTTAGTTCTCTTGATCCAGACATGGGAGCTCAACTTCTTTCGTTCGAGGTTCATGGCTTGACATGGACCATGGCTCTGATACCAATAAAGTTGTCACGCCCCAAGAGTATGCCGTGTTGAAAAGCAAACAGATGGCATCTCCTCTGTATGTGGCAACATATCGTATTAATACAAGGCCCTTGGGCCCACAATAAACATAAACATATAAAAGTAAATACCACAAATACATAGCAGAAACATAAAACAACCACATCACAACTACATACAGTGCTTACCGGTATGACTGACACCACGACATCAAGAAAACATTGGGTGAAACCACAAGTGTGTACATCACATGACAATCCACAACACATAACACCATGAAAAAACTCCAATACATAACACACATACAGAAAGCCCAAAATGACCATGGGAGTCTCGAAGGTGAGATGAGATGTTGTCAGCCAGCGGTGCTCCAAGCCGTCACGAAGACTTCTACCTATTACCTGGGCGATAGAAAAACCCAGGGTCCGTGGTGGTGAGTATAACTCAGCAGGTAATATGAAAAACATGTATATATCAAATATCACATGTAATTCAATAGCATAACTTAGAGGTACAACAGGTATACCAACACAGTATATAAATACATGTATATATCATCTAACCAAATAAACAACGTATAATGCTGACATACCTGAAAGTCTACTACGCTACTCTGATCCAACCTGAGCATATATCCAACATATATAACAGGAAGAGTAATACTAACTCACAATATACTCATGATACAGGTCAAGGGTATCTAATGGTCTGTCTAACAAGTATACAAGTTGTAACGACCTGGCCCTTATTTGCACCTGGCCCCTATTGGCGGAATTCGGTGACCCCTATTGGTCGACGACCGTCGCCCCTGTTGGCCAGTCATTACTCACCTGGTCTTCCCACCCCTGGAAGTGGGTTTTTGCCTTCCCCAGGATTCGAACTCTAGACCTCCAGGCTAAGTACTAAAGTTTATGAATCCTGGTACTAAAGGCAAAAACCCACTTCCAGGGGTGGGAAGTCCAGTAACGACCAATAGGCGACGCATCATCGACACAATAATCGCCATCCACCAACAGGCCAGTCATACAATAAAAAGTGCCTTTTTATCAGGGCCCTATTGATGGGTCGGCGACCTATTGGTCGACGACGTTGGCCGTCGTTACTCACTACTTCACGAAGTAGGTTTTCCTTCCCAGATTCGAACTCTAGACCTCGGGACTAAAGTTTATGAATCACGGTAAGTGATCTAAGGATCACTTGCGAGTTACCGTGGATTCATAAACTTTAGTACTTAACCCAGAAGGTCTAAGTCTCATGAAAATCAGTAAGAACAGACGCAACGACGATAGAAGTCACCATATGAAACGATATCCAATACACAAGTCCGACAGGCACAACCGGACGAAGCATGTTGGTGCAATCGTCCCAGGTCACGATTGACCAGGACTCGAGCTTGGCTCGAGAGATGTTTTGATGTTCGACAAAAACATATGACAATGTAATTGTCATGGGAAAGTCCAAGTCTTAGGTACTTGGCATGGAAATTCCAAGTGGGACACTTGGCATTTGGAAAAGCCCAAGCATGGGTCTTGGCAATGTTAAGTCCAAGCATGGGTCTTGGCAAGGTAAAGTCCAAGTCTTGAGTACTTGGCATGGAAAGTCCAATATGGGTTGGTAAGGGAAAGTCCAAGCTTGAGTCTTGGCATTTGAGAAGTCCAAGGGGAATATTAGCGGCGTAAAGTACAAGGGTGAAGTCTTGGCAGCATAAGTCCAATGGTTGGCAGCGTAAAGTCCAAGCGGAGTCTTGGCGGCATAAGTCCAATGTGCCTTGGCGGTGTAGACACCATTAGCATGACATAGCCGATGGAAGCACCTGAAGGCTAGCACGATTGATGAACAAGTCATGGATGACTTGGAGGGATCCGAGAGGCATGAGGCTGATGGAGGTGGCTAGAAGGCTTAGGTCTTGGCTAAGGGTGGTCTTGCAAGTATGGGGGCATATATTTGGGCTAAAACCTCATGTTTGAGGTGTGCCAGTCGACTGGTGTCATGTGGCAGTCGACTGGCATAGTCAACTAGGGTTTGACTGTGGGAATAGGCATATCGATCATTGCGAAGTGGGCGGTCGGTGATATAAACAGCGATCGGCCGATCTTGTGATCGATCGGTGGTGAATCAATATTTTGGGCACGCATGAGTCTCACCATTTTCCTTGGACGAGCGATGAGTGATGGCTGACGATCGACTAATGCTCTAAATGGAGCTCGTGATGGAGAAAAAACTAACCGGTTCTTGAGGGCATTTGGGACGATTTGTTGCTGCAAATCAGAGTTTCCAAGTTCTTTTTAAGCAACTAAGAGATCAAGCATTCAAAGTGTATTTGTAAAGTAGTTTTCTTTACTTGCATTGTATTTCATTGTTGTAATTGCTTGTATCTATTTCTTATTGTTGTAAGAATAGTTTGTAAGAGGTTTCTCCGCCTCCGTCTTGTGTCGAGAAGGAGTATTTGTGGTTAGAGATTGCATTGGCATCGCTAGAGCCATTTAGATCTCGATCCGTGGAGTAGGAACCGTTCGGTTCCGAACCACATTAAATACTTGTGTATTTATGTTTGTCTATTTCGTATTGCTTCATTATTATTTCGTTGCACGCTAGCGAAATTTATAGACGAACGCGAAATGAATTCCATCACGCGATGCTATTCACCCCCCTCTAGCGGCCTCAAATCACTTACAAAGCATGTATGAAGATGATGTACGATCAAATGCAACAAGCATAGTACAATCAAATACAACATCACAATAAGCATATATATATATATATATATATATATATATATATATATACACACACACACACACATGCATATATGTATATATATGGTAATATGCAAAGCATCATATGATAAGGCAATGCAGCATGCATGGTCATGCCTGCGCACCCCTACTCGCTACCACGACCCCAGTGTGGCCTAGGTGGCACGACATGACAATTGTCCCAACTCAACACCAACCACTGATCTAGAGTGGACAAGTGGGAAGTATGATCAAGTAGCATATGAGCGTAAAAAATTCGCTACACAACGGGGGTCCCTGCTGCTGGCCACTCTAACTGACACTACCTATGAGTGGTCGAGTGTCACGCACTCAGAACAACTGCACGCAACTCCAACTACCACCATCTATAGTGGTAGAGTGCGGCACAACAAATACTCTTCCCTCACACCAGTTACTCCTCTTGGAGTAACCTGAGAGGAAGGATGACTGACGACTCACTCAACCCCAAGGGAGACTATGTCATCAGTATGCATGCAAATGACATGAATGTACTGTCACACAAACCGACATCTACCATAGACTCTATATTATACAGAGAGTCGTACCAATCTGATCAATGCACTCTCTATCCTGCAGAGAGTCATTCTCAACTGATCATAATGCTCTCAATCTAATAGAGAGTCGTATTCAACTGATCGACGCTGTCATGCCCCGACAGTATGTCGTGCTGAAAAGTAAACGGACGACATCTCCCGTGTATGTGGTAACATATCTAGTTAATACAAAGCCCGTAGGCTCACAACTACATGACATATATATGGACAATACTAAACAATACATCCACAACAACACAAAGGTGCGCACCGGTGCGACTCTACACCAAAAACAACATACAAACCAACAACCAAATACAACATTGATTATACATGGCCACAATACAAAACAACAACGGGAACAAATACATGGAAAACCCCAATTGTTCGGTGTGAGATGGGATCAGCTGGCGGAGCTCCGAACGTCCAAGGAAATCTTCTACCTGTTACGCGGGCGATAGGAAACCCAGGGTACAAGGTGGTGAGTATAAACTCAGGAGTAATATGTAGAAAGTGCATGAATATATAGGATAAAGAGATCTATAGGTATACATGTCAAGATCAACAGGTATACAGCATGAGTCCAATAGACATACAGTCCTATCCAAATCTAATAACAAGTAACCACAGTATAGTCATACTCAATGTATATACTAAACTGATCAACTGAACAAGAAATAATGTACTAACGTACCTGACAGTCTGCAACACCATAAGCTATATCATCCTGAACAAATATACAATAACATAACCCATATAACGTACAAAATCAATCCCTTACCTGACAAACACTCAGACATATGAATAATATATAATCACATGTAATAACATCCCGGTCCATACTAGACTATGACATGATGCTAATCAAATGCATATAATATTCTGGACCAACATATATATCATGCTCAACACATAGCAGTATAAAATATGCAAATGACATGTATCATGATGTACAAGCATATGCAACAATCATAGCTCAATCAAATGCAGCATCTCTAAGGCATATGTAAAACATATATCAAATACATTCATACATATATATCAGCAATGCATATGAATGGCCATGTATGCGGACCCGTCCAACCACGACCCCAGTATGGCCCAGGTGGCATGGCATGACGACTAGCCCGACTCCAGCAGCCACTACTCTCGAGTGATCGAGTTTGGTAGTATGAATGAGTAGCATATAAGCCTAAAGAGCTAACTACTCCACGGGGGTCCCTGCTGCTGACGGCTCCGTCTCAACCCATGAGTAGACGAGCTCCGCACACCAGACAACTACACGTCACACAACCACCGTCTATAGTGGGCGAGTGCTATCACCACTCTGCACAGTGGTCAGGTGCGCATCTCCAACTACCACCATCTATAGTGGCCGAATGCAGCACATCCAAAGCTCTGCTCTCAACCCTGCTACCACTACCCCGAGTGGCCAGGGAGACAGGATGACTGACGACCCGTCTCAACCACAAGGGAGATCCAGTCAACAACATGCATGCAATGTAATGATGCATAGCTCCATACATGTATCCTTGCCACACTCCCTGTCTCACGGGTAGTCCTGGTCAACCAAAAGTCAACTTTGCAAGCACTACAATCCACAAGACTCTCTCTATCGCACAAAGAGTCGTACACACCTGACAATCAACCACACTAAGACCTCTAGTCAGTAGCGAGTTACTATCGACAATGCATATAACCATACACAGATATAAGATCCATAATTGATATACCATCACGCTAGGACCTCTAGTCCATGGCCACATACTGACAACCACGCACTTATCTATGCACAGATAACTGGATCCACCATAGATGCACCACTAATATGGCTATGATATAACAATCGACTCCATAATCCAATCCATCACCTAACCCTAGTGATGTAACACAGTAACCCAATCTGAGGTCACAAAGATAACCCTAACTACATGTACTTACTGAACATCTATCATCTAACACATAATAGGGTATTTAGTTCATATCCATGATAGATAATTAATGAAATAACAACAATATATCTCAAAGGTCAAAGGTAGTACAAGCATATGATTAAACATGAGTGAATTTAAGGTAAACACGTATAAACATATATCCAAATTCATGCACTGGAATTTGATCAAAACTATCAGACCAGGTAGATATTACCCACCTGATACAAATCTCGAAATAATGATCCTCAATCCCGGGGACCTGCCTCATACTCCAAACCTGCACATAATAACAAACTATGATTAAATACAAACCTCTGATAAGTATACGAACAAAACACTACTTTATTTCTATGTTCGCATCCCTTCCTTGTCTACGAGTTAGAAATCCCGATTATCCCAATCTGATACACCATAACCAAACTCATAATAGATCACTGACATCCTCAAGATCAATTAAGGTAATTAGATCGAAACACCACTCACAAAAAAATTTTAATATAAGCTTACAACAAGATCAGTCTACCACAGCTAATAAATCCAATACATCCACCGAATAGATCAATCAGACACAGTTACAACATCTAATTCATTATACCTACTCACTTGTCGACTGAACTTCTTAGCTTCAACTCAATCGACACAACAACATCACCAATCCAACACAATCACTAGCTGCCCTTCACACAACAACCCAGGTCCAGCAACACCATAAAAAGAACAAGAAAAGGAAAAATAGGAACTATATCTGAATACACTTCATTGCTGCACCAACACAATCCATCGACCAAACTCCTCCGATTCAACATAATTGAGCTCTCTCTCCAATGTGATACACTAAGTTCTTCATCACTCACAACCAAAATATAGATCAGTCCACCCATCGGAACACAAGAACACAACAATAACCATTTAACTAGCAAATGAAAAACGAAGCTTACCGACCTTAGATCTCCACCGACAGCCCCCTTCCTCGTCCCCTATTCACCCATGAAATCTGAGCTTCGATCAGCTTACCCAACTACAAAAACTCCCGATCGCATCTGGTCACTTCGACGATCACAAACAGAGGAGCAGTAATCCAGTCAACCGAAGCAATCACAAAAAACTAAGCTAGAGAGAAGTAGGGTTACCAACAATGCTTAACTATGGCATCAATGGCACCGATCTGAGCTTCGCTCATTGCCGGCGAAGAGAGGTCGACGACAGCTCCTTATCCAACAATGTAAAACCACTGCTGATCCCTAGCTCCCAACGAAGGTTCTCACCTGATTCAAGCCCGACGAAGCTCGTTCGACATCCCTTCCTCCAACTGAATCTCCCACAAGAAGAAAACCGTCGACAGCAACTGGGGTTCGGAAGAAATGAGAAGCCGAGGTGAAGCGGAAATCGTGAGCGAGGAGAAGAAGAAGGTCGCGATGTGGAAGAGGAGAAATGCGGCTGTGATCGGCGGTTCAACCCCTTTTAAATGTCGTTCATGGGTTCGGTTCAAGCCAACCAGCCCAAGCCCAATTCCAGCCCAATGGATTCATCCCATTAGATTCAGCCCAATAGTTTCAACCCAATGGATTCAGCCCAACAGGTTTTAGCCCAATTTCAAACCCCATCACTAATTAGACCCAATTAATCCACTATTAGACCCAATTAATTAAAGTCTTAATTCATATGAATTTTAATTTTTTTTTCGTATCTTACATTCTCCCCCACTAATAAAAAATTTGGTCCCCAAATTTCCGACTCATGTACGAGTATGAGATGTCACAACATCCATCTCAAGTATCCATGGCAAAGTCACACCTCAAGTGACTAAGTGGGGTACTGAGCTCGAATATTATATTCCATCTCTTATATACACTCTCAACCGACCTATTAAAAGGTAAATTACTGTACCAAAGTGGAGCTCTATACTCGTAACCGATGGGAAACTTTGCCAGAATCATAAGGTGAATCGTGAATCACTATCAGAAATGATACTCAAGGTTACTCCATGGATATAATTCCATCAAGCGATCCAACAAAATCCATCTTACGGCTCGGAAGAAAATGAGTGGACCTAGCTAATCGATCATCGACTACCCAAATCCTATCAAGTCCTTTCCGAATTTTAGATAATCTACCAATACAGTCTAATGTACTAGGCTCCCACCTCATCACGGTACATAACCCTACCGATCACAATATTCCACCTTTGTTTGTTGGCATAACCCACATCAAACTACGAAATCAACCGTGTCCATATATCACTCCACCAACAGGAATGTCTTAATACTCACTATTTTCGGATAGACTCCAAATAAATCATCACTCTCAAATGAAGAGTCTCCTGAAATAACTCTTCCTAAAACGAATGCAACTTTGGAAACCACTATCCTTCCCAGAGATGGAGATTTATTCTCACAAGAGAAATAAATCTAATGTCAAAAATTCACTCTGTCACCCAGAACTGAAAGTAACTGGAAGACTATAATGACTAATCTCGCTAGTTTCTCAACTAGCATACACATAATATACGTCTCATTCAACTGCATCGAGATTGCTCCTAATCCCTGACATGATGCATCTGCGTATAATACCCTTCCATCCACATCGGACGGACTAACTAACACTGACACAAAAGTTAGCCACCTTCTAGGCCTTGAAACTTAGCTTCCCAAGCTTCCGACCAAGTGATTTCCATCACCTTCTTGGTCTAACAAATCAGCGGTATGATAATGCTAGTAACATCTTATCAACATCTATGGTAAATACCAAATCAATATAGGGATACCACAACTTCCCTTAAGATTGTGGATATGTCCAAAAATATCGACTAAGAAGGCAACCACATACCAATCCAGTCAAGTTCATGAACGACTAATTCATCAAATCCATACCAAGTATGAAATGTCGTCTTCTACACACCTACATCCTTTTTACTCTATGATGATGATAGCTCAATCATCACACTGACAATGATAATTGTATGACACTAAGTCACTCCAATATCAACCCTCCAATCGTCGACGAATCCTAGGATATACACAGGTGTCTTTTAGTTGATCTAAACAGATCATCTATCCATGACGAAGGATAATCATTCTCAACTACTACATTCCATCATCGATAATCGATGCATAACCTCAAAGGTTCGTCTCTCTTCTAACAAGAAGTTCTGGATCTTCTCAAGAAGAAACCCTAAGACAAATAAATCTTCCATAGTGCTTAGCAACACTGATACCCATAAAATCATCTCTCGGTATGAGGTCTTCAATATCGAAACTATTCTTGAAATCACCCCAATCGCATATTCCTACTTGCCCATGCAGTGGCATGCCCGGGAGTTCATCCCAAACTATATCCGAATACTCTCAAATTATATGCACATCCGAGATACATGTTATACCCTCATTTCAACAATTTAACTACCCGTAAGGATATGTTTTATAGTGAAGGTATGTCTAGCAAAGGCTAAGGGTATCCCTTGACTTCTTGGTCATTGATCAACATCTCACCTGACGGAAGAGAAAAATCACCAACCCATAAGTCGATAGGAACCCTTCTAATCCTATCTAAGAATATTCTAGACCTAGCTACCTATAACTACGGGTATCTCTCGATACATCCGCAAATAGGATAACCTAAAGTAATACCCCCAAACCACCAATTCGTTGGTCTTCTATAACTCCTCTACTCAAGTAATCATGTAACTTGTCCAACTTTTGCTCTTGACGGCTGAGCTCAAGTAGCTGCAAAAGTCTGCCATGGATAAACTGAAATCAACTGCTGAACTGAGATGCAATACCAAAAATGTCTGCAATGGAGATGGTAAACACTGTTGTACTGGTAAAGAGTACACTACTAGCTGTAAAATTCTGAATAACTGCCAACATTTTAGCATGCTCCAACTCTGCAAATAGTATAAATGTGTCTGGAGAATACAACATAGATACGACCATCGTCGTAAACTCTCTCCTTTGTACAAAGCATAACCACGCCTGGGAAGGTAATAGTTGTCATCTGGATGTCTGAGTCTTCTAAGATGTCTTCTGCTGTTACTGCTGAGTAAATTGCTTCTCCCGGATGGAAGTATCAAAGAGCTCCAACTATATCTGAGGTAGTAGATTGCTGCTGGTGTGATAATCTACTCTTCTGTGATGATCTCAGCTTTCGAGGTTGTGGATCGTCCTCTCGAAAGCTTCATCCCAAAGTCTTCAACTTAGTCTTCAAGGTACATACTCTCCTCGTAGATACTGACTGCTTATCGTAGAAGCAGATAAAATGATCCATCGGATAATCCCGCACTGCACACACATAACCCTTCGGGGTCTTTCTTTTGAGTTCGCTGATAAACATGAGAAGATGCTGACGATCTGCAATCGGTCTTCTATGATCGGGAAAACTCTCCAATAGTCGCTCGTGACTCATGACTCTAATCTTGCTCCTTTTATTCAATATACGGATACTTCTGATTCCAATAATTTGACTTGCAATATCTACTTATTAAATCTCCAACTCTTAAAACACTAGCTACGGAGTCATTTTTATATACATGACTCGGTCTCAGGACTTCAGGTAGGATCTGGTGGGAGATCCAAACATCCTGGTCAAAATGTCAGCCAATAAACTCTGGGTGGCTTAAGACATGTCAATCACATTCTCGAGCTATTAGGTGGTCGTAACCCTCGCAAGTCTAACAACTTTGCTTGGTACCTCTCGTTACCAAACGATCACCCAACCCGAAGCTCAAGAATTATCTGACGATGAGCCAAAGAAGATGACGTGGGGAAATACTCTCTCATAACATCACCAAACTATGACCAAGTGATCCATTATTTCCCATAGGTTATTTCCTATATCTTCCACCAAGTACAGGCTAGATCAGGATAATGGTATTCAACTAACACTACTTTCTTCGTATAACATGAATTAAGTACTCAAAAGTACTCTCAAAGTTATACAACCTAACATGACCAACTCAGGGATAAAAATCCCTATTAATATCTCCAAACTAATCCTCTACTATCTGCATCAGAAATAGTATACTCACTTAGTCTATTACCCCATGGGTAATGATCTGACAAGCATAATTAGTGAAAATCCTTAGAACTATAATTTTTTATTTCCACATGAAAAGTGACTACCTAACCCCTTCTTTTTGACTCGTTAACAGTCGGCTCTCAAAGGTAATTACCTTTTCGATAGCAGGTACATCTCTAATAACCTCAATATGTCATTCCCGTGGTCAACTCAAACCACGGTTATGAATACTGACTAGCACACTACAAGTCATCCATGTTATAAACAACTAAATGCATAGCCAACAGAAGGATATGTAATAACAGTTAACATACCTTAAACCTTGTAGCTCGAAGATGTCTGCAACAATCAGATCCCAGAACTCACAAAACCAAAACCGAGTAAAGCAAAACTTGATGTCCGAACGAAATAAAATCCGAAAGTGGACTTTGCAACCTAGGGCTCTGATACCAATAAAATTATCACGCCCTGAGAGTATGTCGTGCCGAAAAGCAAACAGATAACATCTCCCCTGTACGTGGCAACTTATCTGGTAAATACAAGGCCCGTAGGGCCACAACTATATGACATATATATGGACAATACTAAACAATACATCCACAACAACACAAAGGTGCGCACCGGTGCGACTCTACACCAAAAAAACATACAAACCAACAACCAAATACTACACTGATTATACATGGCCATAATACAAAACAACAGCGAAAACAAATACGTCGAAAACTCCAATTGTTCGGTGTGAGATCGGATCAGCTGGCGGAGCTCCGAACGTTAAAGGAAATCTTCAACCTGTTACCTGGGCGACAGGAAACCCAGGGTCCGGGGTGGTGAGTATAAACTCACGGGTAATATGTAGAAAGTGCATGAACATATAGGATAAAAAGATCTACAAGTATACGTGTCAAGATCTACAGGTATACATCATCAGTCTAATAGACATACAGTCATATCCAAATCTAATAACAAGTAACCACAGTATAGTCATACTCAATGTATATACTAAACTAACCAACTGAACAGGAAATAATGTACCAACGTACCTGATGGTCTGCAACACCATAAGCTATATCATCCTGAACAGATATACAATCCCATACCTGACCAACACTTAGACATATGAATAGTATATAATCACATATAATAACATCCCGATCCATACTAGACTATGACATGACGCAAATCAAATGCATATAATATTCTGGACTAACATATATATCATGCTCAACACATAGCAGTATAAAATATGCAAATGACATGTATCATGATGTACAAGCATATGCAGCAATCATAGCACAATCAAATACAACATCTCACAAGCATATATAAAACATATATTAAATACATGCATACATATATATCAACAATACATATGCATGGCCATGTCTGTGGACATGTCCAACCACGACCCTAGTATGGCCCGGGTGGCACGGCATGACGACTAGCCCTACTCCAGCTACCACTACTCTCGAGTGAACGAGTTGGGCAGTATGAATGAGTAGCATATAAGTGTAAAGAGCTAACTACTCCACAGGGGCCCCTGCTGCTGGCCACTCCGTCTCTACCACGAGTAGACGAGCTCCGCACACAGGACAACTGCACGTCACACAACTACCGTCTATAGTGAAGGTAGGAAACATCGCTTTCCACTTCAACCCGGTCGCTTGTCTATGGCGATACCTTCTACGTACCCGAATAAAAAAAAAATTTCTTGACAAGAGGGATTACTCAAGCAACCGTTTCATCGTCATGCTATTCGATTAGACTAGTCACTTGAACAAACTTGTTGTTCAAGCAACCAACCTCTATTCTATGAATAATCGCGGAATAGAAGATGTACAGGTCGCCGACTTTTGTGTTTATGTTCGGGGTCCAAGTTATATTAGCCACAAAACAGAATATATAACATTCATATAATTGTAGAACAATTATAGACAACTTACAAAAGAATATAAATAAACGTTATACCTCTTGGTCTTCTATTGTATGACCTTCCTCCTTTTGGACGTCGTGTGGGCGACGATCTACCAAAAGTTGAAGCTCCTAGATCACGAATCATCCTTCCTTGCTCACTCCGAACAAGAGGAAGTATAGAAACAAAACCCTTCTCTTTCCTTTAGCCAACCAACATGCACTAACCTAGATGCGTGTCGCCGGCCAACAAGGCGAAGGGATGAGGAAGATGGATGTCGGCAAAAAGGTCCAAGAGAAGTCCTTTTAGGGGATCGGTATGACCGGCTAGAGGGGGGTGAATAGCCCTCGTACCTTGGACGTTGTAAATTGCTCGTCTACAAAAGATTAGCGCAAGCGGAATATACAAATACAAAGCAAAAGACAAACAATAAAACAAATGCTAACACGATGGTATAACGTGGTTCACGGCTACGCCGCTAATCCACGGTCCGATTCGTCCACGGTGAATCACTCCGCCAAAACCAATCACTATCGGTCTCTCCTTTGCACAAAGCTAGGTGGAGGTAACCTTTACAACCAAGATCACTCTTCTTACAATAGGATGAGAAGAGACCTCCTCCGCTCCCAACGATCCCCTACAAGTGGTATCAGAGCCAAGGAAAGCTTATCGAGGACTAACCGCCACAATAAGCAACTTTCAAAATGGCCGGCTCAAACATCCATCCTCCGAAGTTTGAAGGAGAATTCGCTTGGTGGAAGAAGCGAATGGAGGTATTTTTCGAAACGGATTTTGATATAATGATTACAATGGAATCCGGTTTCATTTTGCCTAGGGATGAAGAGGGGAAGCCAATAGAGAAATCTAGGTGGACCAAGAGGCAAAGAGAGGAGCACCTTGCAAACTCCAAAGCCAAGCACCATCTCTACAATGTGCTCCCCCAACAAGAGATCAACCGGATTGGAGAATGTGCTAGCGCCAAAGAGATGTGGGAAAAGCTTATAGAACTCCATGAAGGCACATCCGAGGCCAAGCTAGCAAGAAGAGACCTCCTCCGCTCCCAACTATCCAATATAAAACTAGAAAAGGGAGAAAAGGTAACCTCACTACACTCTAGGTTTAAAGAAATTTTAATTGGGCTAACAAGTGTAGGTGAGAAGCTATCAAACCGGGATATGGTAATGAAGGCCATAGATGCCTTTCCCCGGTCCTCAAAATGGAGCTCCATGGTGGACTCATTTTATATCTCCAAGAACCTAGAAGTGAGTACCTTGGAGGAATTTTTCTCAACAATGGAGCTCCACGAAACTAGGCTTGAGGGAATACAAGAGGAGCCTAAAATTCAACCCTCAAGAGGAGTAGCATTGTTGGCAAATAAGGGGAAGAAGAAGATGGAAATCCCCTCCTCCTCCGATGACGAAGCATCTTCCTCCTCCTCCATGGATAGCACCGAAGAAGCCTATATGGTAAGGAGGGTAAGACGTGCATTTAAGAATTTTAGATTTGATAAATCTAATGATAGGAATAGAAGACCAAGGGGGAAGGTCATATGCTATAATTGCCAAGGAGAAGGGCACATAAGGGACAATTGTCCTCTCCTAAACAAGAGCAAGGAAGAAAGGAAAAAGAAAGAAGAAAAGAAGAAGAAGAAGGGGAGCAAGAAAAAGAAGGAAGAGGAGAAGAAGACAAAGGAGAAGGGAAAGGCTAAGGCTCTCAAGGCAAGGACTTGGGATGATCCATCCTCATCCTCCTCCTCATCATCGGATGAGGAGAATGCCTTTGTCAACAATTTGGCCTTGATGGCCTTTGATGACTTGGATTGCTCTTCATCCAAAAATGAAGGATCAAGCTCAAATGGGGAGAGCTCAAATGAAGGGGGAGCTTCCACATCCTCCTCATCCGAAGAAGAGGACATGGAAACTATGGTAACAAATCTAACCCCTAAGAAAATAGTTTCCATGGTTTCTAGCTTAACTAGAGATTTATTTAGAGCTAAGAAGAAGAACAAAAGCATGCTAGATCAAATTAAGGACCTAGAACAAAAATTAGAAAAAGCATGCTTAAATGAAAATGAAATATTTCTTCTAGCTTAGATGATGCATGCTCACATGATTATATGCCTTTGGATGTTAATGATGCATGCATAGAGGAAAATAGGGCATTAAGGGAAAAGGTAGATTATTTAACCAAAGCCCTAGAGAAATTCACTATTGGCTCCAACACATTGAACATGATCTTAGGGAGCCAAAGAGCTAGTTTCAACAAGAAAGGCCTAGGATACAAAGAAAAGAAAAATGAAAAAGCCTATAAATGCCTAATAGCTAGGGGACAAGATAAAAAGAAAGTAATTGCTAGGAAATGGATCCCCAAGGAGTATTTAGTGAACCCAATAGGAAAGAATTTATTTTGGGTTCCAAAATCCATCCTTAAGGGTTAGAATAACCCTAGGGTAGTCAACCATATGAACTTGACCTATATCATATTTTGGTTGACTTAGGATGACGGGACAACATTTTTTAGATAGTGTTGGGTGATGATAACGTGCCCATAAATAGGTAATAATGCTTAAATCATGATGATTAATGTAATTGTTATGTATGTTTTAAATCATGATTTATGATTTTGATATTTGGCATGTTATCATGAGAAATAGGGTTAAATTATGCTTTAGGTGATAATTTGTTTATTATCATCGTATAATACCTAATGCATGACTATTATTTGATGGATACATGAGTTTCATGATCATAATGTAGAATTAATTGATATATGTCATTATGATCATGTAGGATGTTAGGTTGATACTTAACCATGATAGAATTACATGAATATATGGGTTAAGTATATACAAATACCCCCTAGGATACATCTCACACTCACTATAGGCTAACTTGATTGCAAACTTAGCATGGGTGAGATATTAGGATGATACAAATGTCCACTAATGCCTATGGCATTTAGATGGTCATTTAAAGTATCAAAATAGCAATAATAGACCAATCATGGGGAAGGCTTATGTTTAATTCATAGACATATTGCCCAAAGATCATGGTTGGATATTTCATATGTTTTCAAAACAATTTCTTACCTTAAAATACATGTATTCATGTTTTGAAACAATTGGATGCAAAACTAGGTAGCTAACTTGATACTAGAATGATCAAAAACCTAGTGGTTTTTAGAACTTTTGGATTTTTGGCAAAAACAAGAAAATATAATGAGTTTTCATGAAAAACTATTTTTCCTTGATAGATATACTTAATAGAAATATGTTCCCCAAATTTCATGATTTTTCAAATTTTCTGGAATTTATAATGCATTTAAAAATTCGTCATCGTAAATTTAGATTCTTTAGGCTACCGATCGCCATATCGATAGCAAAATGATCGTGGCCTGTAAATCAGAACATTGAAGGCCGAATTCAGTTTGTAAACCTACAACAAGTGGTAGAAATATACTTGATGCCATCAACAAGTGGTACCCAAGTTTTAAATCAACTTGTCATATTTTCCCTCCATTATACTTGATGCCATGAGCTTATAACTTAGTGTTAATCTTTTTGATAGTGTCAAAGGGGGAGAAATAAGTATGTTTAAGTTAATTACTTTAGGGGGAGAAATATATTTTAGGGGGAGAAATATATGATAGGGGGAGAAAATTTGCATAGAGAGTTTCATGGATTAAGGTGGAGTTGAATGTTGCTATATCATGTTTATCTTTACATGCTTTCTTACCTTAGAATTTATATCAAATGTTTTTACCTAACTTAAACGGATTGCCACACATCAAAAAGGGGGAGATTGTTAGGGCAATCTCTTGGCGTAATATGGTTTTGATGGTGTGGCAAAGGGTTTAAGTTAGTTTGATATGTTGATGTGATATGTGCGTTGAAGTCGTGCAGGACTTAGTAATTCGCACATGGAGCCGTGGCGAGTTTCACATCTCATGACTCGTGCCTTGAGTCGGTGAAGGATAGCTTTGCGGAAGCCGCGCTTGGAGCATCCGAGGACCGACGAGAAGCTTGGAGTGAAGCCGGAGGAAGTAGACTTCGAGGCAAGAGACGCCGAAGGAGCATTGCAGAGCCGCGCTCGATGTCGCCGAGGGACGGGCCGAGAACGAAGAGAACTTCAAGGCAGGGACTCAGAAATGAGAGTGAGCGATTGTAACCCAGGAAGGGTAGCTCTTAGGTGAAACTTGGTCATTTGGCCAAGTGTCGGATGGGTTTTTCGACACCGATCGCCATGTCATGGCCGATCGCTCGAAGCCGAGTGAGAGTTCGACCGTATACGATCGATCCGGATTATGCGCCAGCCGATCGCCATACGTGGCCGATCGCTAAGACCATCGATCACCGGCGCGCGCAATGATCGGGTCAATAAGGGTTCGCCATAGAACCGCTTCGTAGCCGATCGGGCGCGATACGGAGGCGAGCCGATCGATGAGGTCCATCACCGATCGCCAAGAGTTCCGCTTGACTACAACGGCCGGGATCCGACGTGTTCGGAGGCCGCTAGTAGTGACGGCACCGATCGCCAAGGGCGGCAATGATCGATGGCGTAAACGGAAGAAGTTAGCCCTCTATAAAAAGAGAGGGTGTGAGCCTTTGAGAGGCTAATGCTCATACTCCAAACGATCTTCCTAGTGCCCCACAAGCTCTAAACTCTTCTTACTTGTCTTTACTTCAATCCTATTGTAAGAAGAGTGATATTGGTTGTAAAGGTTACCTCCACCTAGCTTGGTGCAAAGGAGAGACCATTTAGTGGATTGGTTTAACGGAGTGATTCACCGAGGACGAATCGGGGACCGTGGATTAGCGGCATAGCCGTGAACCACGTTATACCATCGTGTTAGCGTTTGTTTTATTGTTTGTCTTTTTCTTTGTATTTGTATATTCCGCTTGCGCTAATCTTTTGTAGACGAGCAATTTACGACGTCCAACGTACGAGGGCTATTCACCCCCCTCTAGCCGGTCATACCGATCCCCTACAGTCCTTAAGCTATGTTTCCACCAGCCAAGGAGAAGAGGAAGAAGGGGTTTAGACGTAGACAAAGGAAGAGAAAGGCTGGTTTGGGTGCCGGCCACCAAGGAAGAAGAAGAAGAAAAGGAAAACCTTTCCTTATTTCGTGCTGCCTACATGCCAAACCCTAATCACCTAAGCTTGCGCCCCTTAACCCTAATCCCTCTTCTATCTTTTTGGAATACCTTCCTTGCCGCCCACCCTAAAGCCTCCTTTTATAGAGTTAGGGATAAACTTTGTTTTAATCTCCACCATCGGTTCTAGGGATTTAATCTCAACCGTCGGATCTAGAGATTTAATCTCAACAGTCGGATCTAGAGATTTAATCTCTACCATTGGATCCAGTGTTTTGTTTTCATCCATTAGATCTAGGCTTCATGAGGTATTAATAGGCTACAATAGGGACCATGAGGAGGAGTTGGATCTTGGCCACCTAATGGATCAAGACCACATAAAGTCCGATCCATTAATGATAATCCAATCCACTAAAGGATTATCATTGATCTACCTCACCAACCCTCATAAGTTAATATGGGCTCCATATATTATATGTATATTTTTCTTCCCGTGTTTAAGATCTCGAATGTCCATCGATTACTTAATTTACTGACCATTAATTAATCAACATCTAACTCCATGAGTAGTACCACTCAACCTTTTCATCATGTCGGACCAAGTCCACCTGCAGGGTTTACATGATGAACCTTATGAGCTCCTCAAGGGGACATCATCATCCTAATATATAGGACACAGTTTCCTCCTATAATCAACGACACACCATATAAATAATATTATTTCCCAACTTACCGAGGCTATCGATTTAATCTATAAATCTCTCCCATTGATAAATCAAAGAAATGAATACTAAGTATATATGCCCGTTATTATATCGGGATTAAGAGTATGTACAATATAATATCTGAGGTCCGATTCGATTATAGAGTCATCAATAAATCGAATCACCTCTAAGTCGGTCATGCTCAATACACACAAAGTGTACTAGTGTGATTCTATGGTCAAGACAAACCAATACCAAATCACACTACAACCATACCAATGGTTTGTCCAAAGTCATCTCGGTTGTGCGCCTATACTTATACTTTACAAGGAGCCGATAACATGATCTCCCGTGTGACACCACACACCATGTTATCTACACTGTAATGTATTAGACAATATGCATAACCATAAATATGAAAGCATTGATCATGTCATTCTTATTTAAAAATAAAGATGTTCATACAAAAGATAGACTTTTCCGTATACATCCCAACAATCTCCCACTTATACTAAAAGATTGTGTTGTCCTTAAATTGCCATACATCTGATTCCCATTCCCTCCACATGTCTATCAAAAGCTCTCGCCGGAAGGGCCTTAGTGAAAGGATCTGCCATGTTATCCTCCGATGCAATCTTGGCCACAACAACTTCTCCTCTCTTTACGATTTCTCGTATCAGGTGGTACTTGGCTCTATGTGTTTACTTGCCTTATGGGCTCGTGGTTCCTTCGAGTTTGCAACTGTACCACTATTATCACAATAAATTGTGATAGTTCTGGGCAAACCAGGAATCACATCCAAGTTCATCAAGAAGTTCCTAAGCCATACAACTTCTTTGGCCTCCTCATAAGCTGCCACATACTCAGCTTCCATTGTGGAGTCTGCCACGCATTTCTGCTTGACACTCCTCCATACAATGGCTCCACCTCCCAAAGTAAACACAAAACTTGAGGTAGACTTATAGTTATCCCTATCTGATTGGAAGTCAAAATCCGTGTAACCCACAGGGAGTAATTGGTCTGCCTGGTAAACTAGCATATAATCCCTAGTCCTTCTCAGGTACTTTAATATATGCTTTACCGCAGTCCAATGTCCCTGTCCTAGATTACTCTGATATCTGCTGACCATGCCCACGGCAAAGCAGATACCTGGTCTCGTACATAGCATCGCATACATGAGGCTTCCAACTGTCGAAGCATAAGGAACCACCTTCATCTCCTCTTTCTCCTCAGATGTTATAGGACACATCTCCTTAGATAAAGGAACTCCATGCCTGAAAGGTAGAAAACCTTTATTGGAGTTTTGCATGCTAAAACGATCCATAATTGTGTCTATGTATGAAGCTTGAGATAAGCACAACATCCTTTTCCTACGATCCCTTATAACCTTGATCCCAAGGATGTGTCCCACTTCTCTCAAGTCCTTCATATCAAACTGTTTGGACAACCATAACCTTACGTCCGATAACTCCTTGACATTGTTGCCAATTAACAAAATGTTATCTACGTATATTAAAAGAAATACCACTACGTTTCCGTCATATTTCTTGTATACACAAGACTCATCTGGACTTTGAATAAATCCATAAGACTGGATTACCTCATCAAAGCGGATGTTCCAAGACCTCAAAGCTTGCTTCAATCCTTAAATGGACCGATTAAGCTTACACACAAGATGCTCTTTGCCCTTTGCAATGAATCCCTCAGGTTGCTTCATGTAGATGTTCTCCTTAAGACTTCTATTAAGGAAAGCTATCTTGACATTCATCTGTCATACCTCATAATCCATATGAGCAGCAATGCATAAGAGAATCTGGATAGACTTAAAAATGGCTATCGGCGAAAAGGTCTCCTCATAATCGATACCCTCTTTCTGAGTATACCCCTTCGCAACAAGCCTCGCTTTGAAGATCCACTTGCATCCAATGGTTTTCACACCATCAGGTGGTTCTACTAGCTCCCAGATTTGATTCAAATCCATAGATTCAATCTCAGTATTCATTGCACTTTGCCAAGATACTGCATCTTTATCTTGGATTGCCTCGTCATATGTTCAGGGATCAGGTTCATGTTCACCAGGGACCAAATTAGAAGATTCTCCCAAGAACATGAATCTATCAGGTTGTCTCACAACCCTCACACTACGACGAGGTATCACCTGTGTATCCTCTGTGACACGCGGTGCAGTGACTTGTGGTATATCTTCTTGTACCGGTGGTACCGAAGAAGTGACTTCCCCTTTCAATTCCTCTAGAACAATCTTACTCTTGGGCTTGTGGTTCATGACCTAGTCTTCCTCTAGAAATCTGACGTTCGTGTTGATGATCACCCTCTGATCTCTAGGACTATAAAACAAACCACCTTTCATTCCTCTAGGATAGGCAACGAATATGCGCACTTCTGTATGGGGTTCCAACTTACCAGCATCTGCCTTCAGCACATGTGCTGGACTCCCCCATATTCGAATATGTCTTAGACTAGGCTTTCGCCTAGTCCACAATTCTGTGGGAGTAGAAGACACTGATTTACATGGAACCAAGTTCAGAATATACACTGCCGTATCAAGAGCATATCCCCAGAACGAATCTGGCAACTCAAAATAACTCATCATCGATCTAACCATCTCCATAAGAGTCCTATTCCTTCGCTCTGCTACACCATTCTGTTAGGGTGTGCTAGGTGCAGACAATTGGGATTGAATCCCAGCCTTTGATAAGTAATTACTAAACTCTCCCAACAGGTACTCACCACCACGATCAGATAGTAGTGTCTTGATACTTTTTCCTTGATGTTTCTTCATATCAGCCTTGAATTCTTTGAACTTGTCAAAGCATTCAGACTTGTGGCACATCAAGTAAATGTATTCATATCTTGAATAATCATCTATAAAAGAGACAAAATACTCAATACCACCTCTAGTCTGGATAGACAG
Source organism: Wurfbainia villosa (assembly GCA_025175895.1). NCBI lineage: Eukaryota > Viridiplantae > Streptophyta > Magnoliopsida > Zingiberales > Zingiberaceae > Wurfbainia > Wurfbainia villosa. Next base: position 99,086,412 of record CM045990.1, read on the forward strand.
AGGACCACACAAATCAAAATGAACCAATTCTAACACATCTTTGGCTTTATACCCCTTGGCCTTAAAAGACCTCTTGGTCATTTTACCCTCCAAGCAAGATTTGTAGGTTGGGAAATCTTCCACCACTAATGAACCCAGAGGTCCATCAGCTATCAACCTTTGAATTCTGCTTAGGTTAATATGATCAAGCCTAAGATGCCAAAGATATGTTTCGTTCATCTTCGAAGGTTCTTTTCTCTTATTCGAATTAGAAGATGAGTTATTAACTTCTATTTGCATCGTGGGAGCTTTTGGTTCAAGTGTGTATAAATTTCCTATCAATGCACCCGAACAGATAATCTCCTTATTCCTTTTTATAACAACTCTGTCATTAAAAGAAATAGAATATCCATCCATAAATAATTTAGAAATTGAAATTAAATTCTTTTTAAATAAAAGTACATAAAGGAAATTCTTAAGAACCAAAACTTTATTTTTCTCAAAAGATAAATAAACATCTCCCACTGCAACAGCGCCACCTTCGTGGCATTGCACATATATACGATAATCTCCCCTTTAGCTAGTCGTCTGGTTTCCTAGAACCCCTGTAAAGTATTGCAGACATGATCAGTGGCTCCCGTAGCTACACACCAGGTGCAGGTAGATAATACCGCTAAACATGTTTCAACGACTATACCAAAAGATATACCTTTGTTCTGCTTGCGGTTGGGGTAGTCCTTCTTTTAGTGTCCAGTTTTCTTACAAGTGAAGCACTTGCCTTTCGGCTTCTTCACTCCTCCCTGAGTTCCTCCCACCGCCTTTGCCCCAGCTTGTTTCTTCTTCTTTGTTGCCTTTCGGCTAAGAAGTAGAAACCTTTTGGGTAACCATGGCATGCGCCTGAGCACTATGATGAAATAGCCCCTCTGCCGCTTGGAGTTCTATCAGAAGCTCCGCCAACGAATACAACCTCTTGTTCATGTTGTAGTTCAGGCAAAACTACTCAAAACTCCTAGGTAGAGACTGGAGAATGATATCGACCTGGGTTTCCCCATCGATCTCAGCTCCGAGGACTTCCAACTCATTTTAATGAGCCATCATCTTGAGAACATGATCCCTCACGGGTGTTCACTCGATCATGGTGGTCATCATCAAGATCCTCATGGCTTCTTGCCTTACAGCCCGATTCTGGTGTCCGAAAAGCTCTTTGAGATTGAGCATCATGTCATAGCAGTGGGCATGGCTTGATGCTGATGTTGCAGTACATTTGACATAGATGCCAAAATGTAACACCGCATCATCTCATCGACCCTTGATCCACTTCTTATAACTCACCTTCTCCTTTTCCCCAGAATCATCCGTAGGCTTAGGAGGGCACTCTTCAAGGAGTACATATTTGTATTCCTCAGGAGTTAAGACAATGTCAAGATTCCTCTTCCAATCAACATAGTTGGGTCCAGTAAGTTTATTTTCTTTCAGTATCACAACAAGCAGGTTGAAAGTCATTTTGAAACAAAACCTAAGAATCACATAGATTAAAACATTAGATTTCAAAAAATTATTGATTCCTCAAACAATAAAATTTTAAAATCAACCAACACCTCAAAACACCGAGAATATCATATGCCACGATAGTGTGGACGTATACGAATTCTACATTTGTAAGAGTAGGTTTTACCCATTAATTTTACTATCTTGTCAAGCTAACTTTTTGACAAGTAAAATTAATAGTGGGTTCTTCTTCGACCCTACAAATAAAAGCAGTGACTCCGATGGGGAGGATACTTATATTTGTATCTAAGTGTTCACCATTACTTGGTACCAAGGTAATTATCTCGGGTTATGTGCCTTCCTATAACAAGCTATAACCATGCTCCTTAATAAGCTAAGAGATGGTGCGGTGACTCAAAGGTCGAATTTGAATTGCCTGAACAAGCTAACACTTCATCCAAAGAAAAGGGTATAACTTTTTTTGTAGGAAAGAACGACAAAAAGAAGAAGGAGAAGAAAGTGTTGGGTTTCCGGCACCGCGGCGTGTGTGTGTTCGATCATGTTTCGTAAACATGAACACAGCGAAAGCAATTAAAAATAATAAATCTATATTTATTACAACACACACAACACGAGCATGCATATTACAACAAGTGTAGACATAACCGTAAAATAAAATTTGCAATAAAAGAAATTTATCTACGTTATACCTTTCGTATGACGTGTAGCAGGAACGGCATCAACCGGAACGATCCTCGTAAGAATCGTCTCTATCCGTATCCACGCCGAGCTCCTCGGGATGACTTCGCTAAGTCACGAGCTTCGTCTTCGTACGGGTTACTAGCCTCGTGTTGAAGACGACGTGATCGAGAGATGATCACGATCCGAATCCAAATTCGGATCCTAAAACGAGTTCTCAAAACTCGCTTCTCCGGAGAGGTATTCGTCAACCGTTTGACGAATCCTTCGTCCCCCACCTCAGAGGATTACCGGAGATCAAATCCCCGGAAAGTTAGCCACTGTCGGAGCACTAACCGTCGTCCAAACGATGCTCCGACAACAAAGAAACAAGCTGTCTAGAAAAACTGGACAGCTTTTGGTGGAGGAATAGAGGCCGGCTAAGGAAAGATGGAAGCTCACCTTATCACCGAACCCAAAGGAGATCGCCGGAGGGTCGGCGGAGGTTCTCCGGCTGAAGCTTGGACGCCGGCAAAGACTTGGACGGCTGCACACAAGCTGGGCGGCGGCAGCTTTAGGTGTTGGCGCCGAATAGGAGAGGGAGGGGGTTTGGGCGGCCAAAACTTGATTAGGGTTTGGATTAGGGTTTAATCCCTATTTTATAGAGAACTAATTCTCTTAATGGTTAATGGATCATATCCATAAATCCCGTTAACCCGCTCCATTAAGATAAGTTAAAATAAACCAAACCATGATGGTTTATTTTAAGTTAAAACGAACCGAACCAACTTTTGGTTCATTCGTTTAAAATAAATCAATCCCTTTGGTTTATTCTCATCCATTGGATTAGAACCAAACCATTTTGGTTCATCCATTATGTCTTCATAAGACACGGCCCATCCACGCTTCCATTGCGACTGAAACAATTTCATGCTCGCTTTATGTTTGGTCCAACCAAACATAGTTTCTCTCAGTCTGAGAATCCCATTCTCAAGCTCGTTTTAAATCCTTTGGATTACACTCGTTGTGCGTGTGACCAAATAGGTTCTCGATTTATGTTGGCCGTCTATAATTAACCATTAATTATAGAACGATCATGAGTGGCACCTAGTAGTACATCATGATCCCCAATTAACCGAAAAGATCAACGTTGATCCAGAACTATTTCTGAAACCCTTCAGTAGCTCGAATGAATCGTGCCCCATTCCCTTCACTCATCTTATACCCACTTGGTTCAGGACACGGTCTATAGTGTCACCCTCACTAGGTCCGACTCACGCCACACCTAGCCCAAGTATCATTTCTCGTCCCACGATTCTAGTTACTCCACATGTATCGAAGAGTACCTTACTCTAAACATGTAATGCTTTGGCCAAAGACTTTAGTAACAATCCGACGAGAGGCCATGGGTATACATCTCCTCGCAAGGAGTGGTGAATCCTTTATAGGATATTCAAACACCTTCGATCACTTCGACTTATACCCAATCATCCCGGGTCCACATCTCCTTAGAGATGTTTGCTTAAGATGTCAAAGCATAAGTCTCCATGATCAAGATGACTTGAATACCGTAAGTCAAAGGAACATCGCACTTAAGCTACAGTAAGAACTTTATTGACATATCTATATATGCAGAGAACCATATGAAGTCTTACGGCTAGTCACTCCAATGAACTAGTTACCATAACTAGCATCCACGATTAACTCCGGACATCACTATGTCTCCAGCCAGTGAGAATCAGCTGCTTGGATACACCAAGGAGTATACCTCGTGCTAGTCTCGACAGAATTTATGGTGTCCAAATCCATCAATTCATCGACTAGGGATAATTCCGATACATCACAATTACACATGTAGAGATACTCACTAGTTGTGATCCAATCACAAATTCTCTCATGCTGTGAATCGTATCGTGGACATTCAGTAAATGAGTTTAAGATCCAATCAAATACATAAAACATGTATACTCAAATAGTGAATCTTCATTTATCATATAAATGGTTCATACATAAGGCGATTGCCTTAGGACATCTCTCATATATTACTAACAGAAAGAAGTGTCCTCCTCATCCGAATCCGAGGAAGACTCATCTAGTAGTGAAGATGAGCTATTGGCAAGCGAGGTGGCTCATTATGTCAAGAAGTTTGGTGGGAAGTCAAGGAAACTCACCAAGAAAGATGTGAGGAGGATGTTCTAATCCTCAAGAGGTAAGTCTTCAAATAGTTTAAATTCTACACCTAACGTAACTTGCTATGGTTGCAACAAGAAAGGGCATATCAAGCCAAATTGCCCGGAACTAAAGAAGGAGGAGAAGGAAAAGAAAAGAAGGAAAAGAAGAAGGAGGCAATGGTGGCACAAACATGGGACACCCTAAGCATGGAGGACTCTTTCGATGATGAAGAAGTGTGTCATGCCACCCGAAATCTATCCCTCATGGCCTTGGAAGAAGAAGCCGGGAGCTCAAGTGAGGAGTCTTCATCCTCTTCCTCAAGCGATGAATCATCATCAAGTGATGATGATGAGGTAAATAACTCCCCTAGGGTAGATTTACTTTACAAGACAATTGCATGCCTTCAAAATGCATTGAATAAATCAAAAACTAGGATTAAGGACTTAAAAGTAGAAATTAAATCACTTAAGAAAGTAGAACCATCTTGTGATAAATTATCTTGTGATGATGCATGTACCCTTAGAGATGAAAATGATGAATTGAGAAAAGAAATAGGTAATCTAAGAGCATGTTTAGAAAAATTTACTAATGACTTTAAATACCTAGACATGATAATTAAGGAACAAAGGGCTATTTACAACAAGGCCGGACTAGGATATAGGCCTAAGGAAAAGGAGGTAGCATTTACATCTCTTGTTAGTAGAAAATCCATAATTAGAAGCAAGGGTAGAAAGGCTTGGGTCCCTAAGAAATTTCTAATTGATGCTAGTGGTCCTAAAATTTGGGTACCTAAGGCTTGTATTTTTTATGTGATATAGGTAGAAGAACCAAGGTAATTATCTCGGGAGGATACACATGCTCCTTAATAACTTCCTATAACCATATTCGACCTTGTGATCCGGAAACAAACTCATCCGATGGGGAGGAAGGCACTCAGAGCCGACGCGCAAGTTTATTTGCATCACATGTCAAATCGTAATGGAGGTCGTGGGAATTTATAAAAATATCCCTCTCCAACTTAGTAATTTGAAATTGAGGAATTTTCTAGCCTACGACATGCATATCAAATAATAAGCAATAAATATGAAAAATAAATATTTTCCAACTATTTTGGCTTTTATCTTCAATATGTCTCCCATTGTATCGCCATCTCGTCCACTCCTCCCTACGCCATGTACAAGCCATCCGGAGATCCAAGTCGAGAACAATTATTTTAATTTACATCCATCGATCCTATACTCCACGAGGGAGTGTACATGAAATCTAGATCAAAAGTAAACTAAAACAAAAAGAGTGGCTAAATAATTCCGTATCTAATTTATAAAAATTAAATACTAGCCTTGTCAACCTCGAGGATTCAACAAAATATACAATTACACACATACAATCACATACACACATATGGCCATAATAGTTGGATCCTATGCCTGCAACCAAAGAGTTAACCTACGAATATCTTACTATTATCCGACACAAATAATATATGAAAAGTGCATAAAAGTAACCGAATCCTAAACACACAAAACCGGAAACCGTTGCTCTGATACCACTTGAAGGTAGGAAACATCGCTTCCCACTTTAACTCGATCGCTTGTCCATGGGGATCCCGTCTACGTATTCGGATAAAAAAATTTATTCTTGACAAGAGGGATTACCCAAGCAACCGTTTCATCATCGTGCTATTCGATTAGAGTAGTCACTTGAACAAACTTGTTGTTCAAGCAACTAACCTCTATTCTACGAATAGCCGCGGAATAGACGATGTACGGATCGCCGACTTTTGTGTTTATGTTCAGGGTCCAAGTTATATTATCCACAAAACAGAATATATAACATTCATATAATTGAAGAACAAATATAGACAACTTACAAAAGAATATAAACAAATGTTATACCTCTTGGTCTTCTATTGTATGACATTCCTCCTTTTGGATGTCGTGTGGGCGATGATCTACCAAAAGTCGAAGCTCCTAGATCACCAATCTTCCTTCCTTGCTCGCTCCGAACAAGAGGAAGTATAGAAACAAAACCCTTCTCCTTCCTTTAGCCAACCAACAAGCACCAACCTAGATGCTTGCCATCGGCCAACAAGGAGAAGGGATGAGGAAGATGGATGCCGGCCAAAAGCTCCAAGAGAAGACCTTAAGCTATGTTTCCACTCGCCAAGGAGAAGAGGAAGAAATGGTTTAGACGGCGGCAAATGAGGAGAAAGGCTGGTTTGTGCGCCGGTCACCAAGGAAGAAGAAGAAGAAAAGGAAAACCTTTCCTTATTTTGTGCCGCCTACACCCCAAACCCTAATTGCCCAAGCTTGCCGCCCCTTAACCCTAATCCCTATTCTATCTTTTTGGAATTCCTTACTTGCCGCCCACCCTAAAGCCTACTTTTATAGAGTTAGGGATAAGCATTGTTTTAATCTCCACCATTGGTTCTAGGGATTTAATCTCAACCATCGGATCTAGAGATTTAATCTCAACCGTCGGATCTAGAGATTTAATCTCTACCGTTGGATCCAGAGTTTTGTTTTCATCCATTGCATCTAGACTTCATGAGGTATTAATAGGCTACAATAGGGACCATGAGGAGGAGTTGGATCTTGGCCACCCAATGGATCAAGCCCACATAAAGTCCGATCCATTAATGATAATCCAATCCACTAAAGGATTATCATTGATCTACCTCACCAACCCCCATAAGTTAATATGGGCTCCTTATATTATATGTACATTTTTCTCCCTGTGTTTAAGATCTCGAATGTCCGTCAATTAATTAATTTACTGACCATTAATTAATCAACATCTAACTCCATGAGTAGTATCACTCAACCTTTTCATCATGCCGGATCAAGTCCACCTGCAGAGTTTACATGATGAACCTTATGAGCTCCTCAAGGGGACATCATCATCCTAATATATAGGACACAGTTTCATCCTATAATCAACGATACACCATATAAATAATATCATTTCCCAACTTACCGAGCCTATCGATTTAATCTATAAATCTCGCCCATTGGTAAATCAAAGAAATGGATACTAAGTATATGTGCCCGTTATTATATCGGGATTAAGAGTATGTACAATATAATATCTTAGGTCTGATTCGATTATATAGTCAGTAATAAATCGAATCACCTCTAAGTCGGTCCTGCTCAATACACACAAAGTGTACTAGTGTGATTCTATGGTCAAGACAAATCAATACCAAATCATACTCTAACCATACCAATGGTTTGTCGAAATCCATCTCCGTTGTGAGTCTATACTTATACTTTACAAGGAGTCGATAACATGATCTCCCGTGTGACACCACACACCATGTTATCAACACTGTAATGTATTAGACAGTAAGCATAACCATAAATATGCAAACAATCATCATATGATTCTTATTTCAAAATAAAGATGTTCATACAAAAGATAGACTTTTCCGTATACATCCCAACATATAGTGGGCGAGTGCTAACACCACTCTGCACAGTGGCCAGGTGTGCATCTCCTGCTATTACCGTCTATAGTGGTCGAGCACGGCACATCCAATGCTCTGCCCTCAACCCTGCTACCACTACCTCGAGTGGCCGAGGAGGAAGGATGACTGACGACCCGTCTCAAACACAAGAGAGACCCAGTCAACAGGAAGCATGCAATGTAATGATGCATAGCTCCATACATGTATCCTCGCCACACTCCCTATCCCACAGGGAATCCTGGTCAACCAAAAGTCAACTATACAAGGACTACAATCCACAAGACCCTCTCTATCGCACAAAGAGTCATACATACCTGACAATCAACCACGGTAACACCTCTAGTCAGTAGCGAGATACTATCGACAATCCATATAACCAAACACAGATATACGATCCATAATGGATATACCATCATGCTAGGACCTCTAGTCCATGGCCACATACTGACAACCACACACTTATCTATGCATAGACAACTAGATGCACCATAGATGCACCACTAATACGGGTATGATATAACAATCGACTCCATAATCCAATCCATCACCTAACCCTAGTGATGTAACACAGTAATCCAATCTGAGGTCACAAAGATAACCCTAACCATATGTACTTACTGAATATCTATCAGCTAACACATAATAGGGTTTGTAGTTCATATCCATGATAGATAATCAATGAAATAACAATAATATATCTCAAAGGTCAAAGGCAGTTCAAGCATATGATTAAACATGAGTGGATTTAAGGTAAACGGGTATAAACATATATCCAAATTCATACACTGGAATTTGATCAAAACTACCGGACCAGGTAGATATTACCCACCTGATACGAATCTCGAAATAATGATCCTCAAGCCCGGGGACCTGCCTCGTACTCCAAACCTGCACATAATAACAAACTATGATTAAGTACAAGCCTCTGATAAGTATATGAACAAAACACTACTTCGTTTCTATATTCGCATCCCTTCCTCGTCTACGAGTTAGAAATCCCGATTATCCCAATCTGATACACCATAACTAAACTCATAATAGATCACCGACATCCTCAAGATCAATTAAGGTAATTAGATCGAAACACCACTCACAATAGGATTGTAATAGAAGCTTACCGGAGGAGTTTATGGGTTTTTTGGTGGTAGGAGGGGGTTGAGGAAAGGTGACCCGTTATCCCCACTTCTCTTTGGCCTATGTGTTGAGGTGCTATCAAGAAGAATAAAGAATATTTCGGTGCTTTCATCTTTTCATTATTATCCAAGGTGTAAGGAGGTCGGCATCACTCATCTTATATATACAGATGATCTAATGCTATTTGCAAGGGCGGATGAGACCTCATTGAGGATGCTTGCAGGCTGTTTGGAACGGTTTGGGAATGAAGCGGGTTTAAGGGCTAATCCTATAATGTCATAGTTATATATGGCGGGAGTAGATGGTAATACAATAGGTGAGTTGTTAAGCTTATTGGTAATACCTTATTGGAAACGTCCCTTTCTTCATGGAGACAGACACTAACACTTTAAGCTAGCTGTAGTGATTCTTATAGATATGGTGATATCATGTGAGGAACACTCTACCATCTCTTGCTCTTTGTCTTTTTTTTTTTTGCAACAACAATCTATTCTCATTTTATGATTCATTAACAAATAGAAAGTCCTACACAAAAGCAAGATATCTATTTTCTGGATCAAAAAATAATAATATAAATGCAAAAAGCCGCTGGATCACTTGCAAATTTATCTAATGATACTTTGTCTACTTCACACCCACGTGATTGTGAAAGCTCTTTTAACCAATTCATCATGTGAATGGACGTTTGAAATACGGCTAAGAGCTAGAATTATTTCATACCACCATACACAGTGAACTATCACATTCCAGCTCGAATTGAAGATCAATCTGATTGTCCAAGAAAGATGTAACACTTTCCTATGCCTAATCCTGTCTATTATGTCTAGTCTAGATCCAGGTTCCAACTACTAGCGCGTGGCTGGTGTCACCTCTACAACAAAAGCAAGAAGAAAAACAGATTAACGTTGGGAACAGGTATTATGAACTTCTTTCCATTCCCTAAATCCCTTGCTCATGCTTGTGATACAGACACCGGCATTGCAGAACCTTTTGAAGAACACAAATAAACAAGGGAAAAAAGGCGCATAGCAGAAACAGATATAATAAACCTTATATACGCACTCGGAGAGGACCATAGAGTAGAGGATTTCTCCAAGATCGGCGATGTATTCTGCTTTGAATGCGCGAAAGAGGTCGTTAATCTTCTGAAGATGCCGCTTGAGCGCTTCTCGAAGGGCCCTCTCCTGATTCTTCCGAGTACCGATCGCTCAGGCCTTTCCATGGTGGCCATCGCCACTGCTGTGGCGTGGGGCGTGGCCACGAGATCCCTTTAGATACTTGGCCATTCCAATGGTGGCAGAGAAGCTACGAATTGCTAACTATGACCCTCTATTGGATGCAATTACAAGAAGGATGAGTGTATGGCCAAAGAAGGTTTTGTTTTATGCGGGAAGGTTGGAGCATGTCAAGACGGTCCTTCAAGGTATGGAATGCTTTTGGTTTTCTTTGCTTTCAATACTGGTTGGGGTGATAGATAAGATAAAAGTCATATGTCGGGAGTTTGTTTGAGACTCAAAGTATCCGCCAATAGCATGGGACACCATTTGTATGCCAAAGGAGAGTGGGGGATATGGGCTTCGGAACTTGCTTGGGTGGAACAAAGCTTTGCTTGCTAAAGTATTATGGGACATAAAAATCGATGTAAATACGCTATGGGTCAAATGGGTGCAGCATCACTATGTAGGTAGGGAAGATTTTTGGGAGTGGAATGTGAAAGCCTCGGACTCACCGTTTATCAAGAGGTTGGTGGAAATCAAGGAGGAAATAAAGTAACAATCAAATGGAGTGGGTGAAGCGAACATGATGTTCATGGATTGGTTTGTTATGGAAAAGAAAGGGGTGGCTAAGGCCTATGGTTTCTTTCAAGGTGCTCATCAAAAACCCCCATGGGTTTCGGAGATATGGAGGCTGGAAATCATGCCAAAGCACCGCTTTATTATGTGGCTTCTAATACAAAGGAAACTTTGCACGGCGGATAGAATGGCTTATGAAGAGAACAAGGGGTGTCCAGTGTGTAGGCATGAGGAGGAGACCATGGATCATTTTTTCTTCAAATGCCCTTTTGCTTATGGTCTATGGGAGCGTATGAAGGAATGGTTGGCTATCAAGTTTAGGTTTGACAAGATAGAGGAGTTGTTGGCCGGTGCAAAGAGAAGATACAAAGGGACTAGAAAAAAGGTTATAGTAAGATTTCTTGGTATCTCATGTGGTATTTATCATATTTGGGCAGCCCGGAACAAAAGCAAATATGAGGGGGTGCCATATAGCATTGAAGGAGCTTTTCGGAAGGTGCAAATTCATGTTCATAGGTTGGTAGACCTATCGGAACAAAGAGAATAAAGGTGGCTATCGGTGAAGCTTGGGGACGTCTTGGGTTTATCATGCTCTTACTTGTTTGATTGTGGGACTTGAATATGTTTTGCTAGTGATTGTATTGCTCGGGAAACCTCTTGCGTGGGGTTGGGTGGGCGTTTTGGGTCTTGAATCTGTTTTGCTAATGATTGTGTTGTTTGGGAAACCTCCTGCGTGGGGTTGAGTGGATGTTTTTCGTTTGAGTTGGAGTGGGTAGGTAATGTCGTTTGAGTCGTGTATTGTGAGTCGTGTATTGTGAAGAGGTTTTATTTTATATATGTACCTTTTCAGAAATAGAAGCTTACCACAAGATCAGTCTACCACAGCTAATAAATTCAATACATCCACCGAATAGATCAATCGGACACAGTTACAACATCTAATTCATTATACCTACTCACTTGTCGACTGAACTTCTTAGCTTCAACTCAATCGACACAACAACATCACCAATCCTACACAATCAATAGCTGCCCTTCACGCAACAATCCAGGTCCAGCAACACCATAAGAAGAACAAGAAAAGGAAAAAATAGGAACTATACCCGAATACACTTCATTGTTGCACCAACATAATCCATCGACCAAACTCCTCCGATTCAACATAACTGAGCTCTCTCTCTGATGTGATACACTAAGTTCTTCATCACTCACAACCAAAATATAGATCAGTCCACTCACCGGAACACAACAACACAACAATAACCATTGAACTAGCAAATGAAAAATGAAGCTTACCGGCCTTAGATCTCCACCGGCAACCCCTTTCCTCGTCCCCTGTTCACCCAAGAAATCTAAGCTCCGATCAGCTTACTCAACTACAAAAACTCCCGATCGCATCAAGTCACTGCTACGATCACAAACAGAGGAGTAGTAATCCAGTCAACCGAAACAAGAACAAAGAACTAAGCTAGAGAGAAGTAGGGATACCAACGGTGCTTAACTATGGCATTAATGGCGCCGATCTGAGCTCCCCTCGTTGCAGGCGAAGAGAGGTCGATGGCAGCTCCTTATCCAACAGCGTAAAACCATGGCCGATCCCTAGCTCCCAATGAAGGTTCTCACCCGATTAAAGCCTGACGAAGCTCGATTGACATCCCTTCCTCCAGCTAAATCTCCCACAAAAAGAAAACCGCCGGCAGCAGCTGGGGTTCGGAAGAAACGAGAAGCGGAGGTGAAGCAGAAATCTCGAGCGAGGAGAAGAAGCAGGTCACGATGTGGAAGAGGAGAAATGCGGCTGTGATCGGCGGTTCAACCCCTTTTAAATGTCGTTCATGGGTTCGATTCAAGCCAACCAGCCAAGCCCAATTCTAGCCCAATGGATTAAGCCCATTTGATTCAGCCCAATAGTTTCAGCCGAATGGATTCCTCCCAACAAGTTTTAGCCCAATTTCAAACCCCATCACTAATTAGACCTAATTAACCCACTAATTAGACCCAATTAATTAAAGGGTTAATCCATATGAATTTTTTTTTTCCGTATCATACAGATGCACTCTCTATCCTGTAGAGAGTCGTACTCAACTAATCATATCATGCTGGGACCACCGGTCCGTAGCGACACACTAATCATCCTTCACTTAACCATTACACAACATATGGTTGGTAATAAGTATGTAACATACCGGTATTGGAATAAATCATACATTTAGGGCAGTACCTTGAAGGTTTTGCGGAATTGAAGCTCTGATACCACTTGAAGGAGGAAACTTCGCTTCCCACTTTAACTCGGTCACTTGTGGATGGTGATCCCATCTACATCCCCGGATTAAAAAATTAATCCTTGACGATGAGGGATTACCCAAGCAACCGTTCCATCGTCATGCTATTCGATTAGAATGATCACTTGAACAAACTTGTTGTTCAAGTAACCTACCTCTTTTCTTCGATTAGCTGCGGAATAGATGATGTACGGATCGTCAGTTTTTGTGTTTGTCTTCGGGGTCCAAGTAAATTAGCCACATATAATTGTAAACAATTATATACATAATACAAAACAACACTAATTAAAGTAAAAAAGCTTATACCTTTTGTTATACCTCTTGATGTTCTATTGTATGTCCTTCCTCCTTGTTATACGTCGTGTGGGCGACGATCTTCCAAAAATCGAAGCCTCCTAGATCACGATCTTCCTTTCCTTGCTCGCTCCGAACAAAAGGAAGAATGAAAGAAAACTCTTCTCCTATCTAGAACTGACCACCAAGCTCCAAGATTGATCCTTGCCACCGGCCAAGGAGAGGAAGAAGAGTGTCAGGCAACCTTGAAGGAAGTGTTGCCGCCGGCCAAGAGATCCAATGGAAGAAGAAGGAGCTGCCCTAGGAAAAGGAGAAGCCGACCAAGATCAAAGGAGAAGAGGAAACCCTAATCCTTCTCTTGTGTTGTTGTTGGCCCTAAGGGAGAAGCCAAACAATTTGCCGCCCACCCTTGAAACTCCAAACCCTAGCTCTCCAAGGATTCTTGCCGCCCAAGCCAAGGGAAACAAAACACTAATCTCCCAATGTAATTTGCCCAAGGCTAAGCCCTTATTTATAGAGTTAGGCTTAAGCCTCCTTTTAATCTCCACCATCGGATTTAGATATTTAATCTCAACCGTCGGATCTAGAGATTTAATCTCCACCGTCGGATCTAGAGATTTAACCTCCACCGTTGGATCTAGAGTTTTATTTTCCACCATCGGATCTAGGCTTCATGAGGGTTTTAATAGGCTACAATAGGGACCTTGAGGAGGAGTTGGATCTTGGCCACCCATTGGATCAAGCCCACATAAAGTCCGATCCATTAATGATAATCCATTCCACTAGAGGATTATCATTGATCTACCTCACCAACCCCATAAATAAATATGGGATCCATATATTAATTGTACAAATATTTCCCCGTGTTTAAGATCTCGAATGTCCGTAAATTAATTAATTTACTGACAATTAATTAATCAACATCTAACTCCATGAGTTGTACCACTCAACCATATCATCATGCCGGACCAAGTCCACCTGCAGGGTATACATGATGAACCTTATGAGCTCCTCAAGGGGACATCATCATCCTAATATATAGGACACGGTTTCCTCCTATAATCAACGACACACTATGTAAATAATATCATTTCCTAACATACCAAGCCTATCGATTTACTCTATAAATCTCGCCCATTGGTAAATCAAAGAAATAAATAATAAGTATATGTGCCCGTCATTACATCGGGATTAAGAGCATGTACACCATAATACCCGAGATCCGATTCAATTATGTAGTCAGCAATAAATTGAATCACCTCTAAATCAATCTTGCTCAATACACACAAAGTGTACTAGTGTAATTCTATGGTCAAGACATACCAATACCAAATCACACTATAACCATACCAATGGTTTGTCCAAAACCGTCTCGGTTGTGAGCCTTTACTTATACTTTACAAGGAATTGATAACATGATCTCCCGTGTGACACTACACACCATGTAATCTACAATGTAAGGTATTAGACAATATGCATAACCATAAATATGCAAACAATGATTATGTGATTCTTATTTCAAAAACAAAGATCTACATACAAAAGATAGACTTTTCAGTATACATTCCAACAATATCCCACTTATACTAAAAGACTATGTTGTCCTCATACTGCCATACATCTGATTCCCATTCCGTCCACAAGCCTATCAAAAGCTCTCGCTTAAAGGGCCTTAGTGAAAGGATCTACTGTTGGGTAGGTTTCATTGATCCGTGAGGGGAAACTTCGCTTCCCAGTTGACCTCGGTGGTTTGTTCATGGCGATCCCATCGATGTCCCCGGATTAAAAAAAATTTAATCCTAGACAAAAGGGATTGCCCAAACAACCAAGTCATCATCATGCTATTCGTTTAGAGAGGTCACTTGAACAAACTTGTTGTTCAAGCGACCAACCTCTATTCTATGAGTAGCCGTGGAATAGACGATGTCTGGATCGCCGACTTTCATGTTTATGATCGAGATCCAAGTATTATTTAGCCACAAACAGAATATATCATGCTCATAATTGAAAAACAAAAACAAACATGTTACAAAAGAGAATAGAGAATCGATATACCCCTCGATCTTCTAATGTATGACCTTCCTCCTTTCGGACGTCGTGTGGGCGACGATCTACCAAAAGTTCAAGCTCCTAGATCGCCAGTCTTCCTTCCTTGCTCATTCCGAGCAAGAGGAATAATAGAAACAAAGCTCCTTTCCTTATTTCAACCAACCACCAACATCCAATGTTGGAGTTTGGCCCGGCCAAGAAGGAAGAAGAGATTAAGGTGGAAACCGAACAAGACACCAAGGGAAAGCCCTAAATCTTTATTCCACCAGCCAAGGAGAAGGAGAAGAGGGAGTTTGGATGCCAGCCAAGGGTTGGATGGGCTTCAATGGGCGCCGACAGCTTGGGGAAGAAGAAGATAAGGAAGTTGTTTCCTTATTTGGTGCCACCAATGCTCCAAACCCTAACCCTTGCTTCTTGCTGCCAACTCCAAAACTGTAGCTCCTCTTCATTGTCTCCACGCCAAACCCTTGTTCTCCTTTTATAGAGTTAGGGATAAGCCTCCTTTTAATCTCCACTATTGGTTCTAGGGATTTAATCTCAACTGTCGGATCTAGAGATTTAATCTCAACCGTCGGATCTTAGAGATTTAATCTCTACCTTTGTATCTAGAGTTTTGTTTCTATCCATTGGATCTAAGCTTCTTGAGGTGTTAATAGGCTACAATAGGGACCATGAGGAGGAGTTGGATCTTGGCCACGCATAGATCAAGCCCACATAAAGTCTAATCCATTAATGATAATCCAATCCACAAAAGGATTATCATTGATCTTCCTCACTAACCCCCATAAGATAATATGGGCTCCATATATTATTTGTACATTTTCTCCCCGTGTTTAAGATCTTGAATGTCCGTCGATTAATTAATTTACTGACTATTAATTAATCAATATCTAACTCTATGAGTAGTACCACTCAACCTTTTCATCATGCCGGACCAAGTCCACCTGCAGGGTTTACATGATGAACCTTATGAGCTCCTCATGGGGACATCATCATCCTAATATATAGGACACGGTTTCCTCCTATAATCAATGACACACCATATAAATAATATCATTTTCTAACTTACCGAGCCTATCGATTTAATCTATAAATCTCGCCCATTGGTAAATCAAAGAAATGAATACTAAGTATATGTGCCCGTTATTATATCGGGATTAAGAGCATGTACTAAATAATATCTGAGGTCCGAATCGATTATGTAGTCAGCAATAAATCGAATCACCTATTTGTCGGTCCTGCTCAATACACACAAAGTGCACTAGTGTGATTCTATGGTCAAGACAAACCAATACCAAATCACACTAAAACCATTCCGATGGTTTGTCCAAAGCCATCTTGGTTATCAACCTTTACTTATAATTTACAAGGAGCTGATAACATGATCTCCCGTGTGACACCACACACCATGTTATCTACAATGTATTGTATTAGACAATATGCATAGTCATAAAAATATGCAAACAACGATCATGTGATTCGTATTTCAAAAATAAAGATGTTCATACAAAAGATAGAATTTTCAATATACATCCCAACAATCTCCCACTTATACTAAAAGACTATGTTGTACTCATACTGCCATACATCTGATTCCCCTTCCCTCCACATGCCCATCAAAGCTCTCGTAAGAATGGCCTTAGTGAAAAGGTCTAGCAGGTAATCCTCTGATGCAATATAGGCGACAACAACTTCTACCTCCTTTACGATTTCTCGTATCAGGTGGTACTTGCGCTCTATGTATTTACTTACCTTGTGGGCTCGTGGTTCCTTCAAGTTTGCAACTGCACCATTATTATAACAATAAATTGTGATTGTTCTGGGCAAACCAGGAATCACATCCAAGTCCATCAGGAAGTTCCTGAGCCACACAACTTCTTTGGCTACCTCAGAGGCTGCCACATACTGAACTTCCATGGTGGAGTCTGCCACTTTTTTTTACTTGACACTCCTCCATACAATGGCTCCACCTCCCAAAGTAAAGACAAAACCTGAGGTAGACATACTGTTATCCCTATCAGATTGGAAGTCAGAATCCATGTAACCCATAGGGAGTAATTGGTCTACCTGGTAAACTAGCATATAGTCCCAAGTCCTTCTTAGGTACTTCAATATATGCTTTACCGCAGTCCAATGTCCCTGTCCTGGATTACTCTGATATCTACTGACCATGCCCACGGCAAAATAGATATCTGGTCTCGTACATACCATCACATTCATGAGGTTTCCTACTGCCGATGCATAAGGAACCACCTTCATCACCTCTATCTCCTCATATGTTCTAGGACACATCTCCTTAGATAAAGGAACTCCATGCCCGAAAGGTAGAAAAACCTTTCTTGGAGTTCTGCATGCTAAAAAGATCCATAATCATGTCTTTGTATGAAGCTTGGGATAAGCACAACATCCTTTTCCTGCGATCCTTTACAACCTTAATCCCAAGGATGTGTCCCACTTCTCCCAATTCGTTCATATCAAACTGTTTGGACAACCATACCCTTATGTCCGATAACACCTTGATATTTTTGCCAATCACCAAAATGTTATCTACGTATAGTACAAGAAATACCACTACGTTTCCATCACATCTCTTGTGTACACAAGACTCATCCGGACTTTGAATAATTCCACAAGACTAGATTACCTCATCAAAGCGGGTATTCCAAGACCTCGAAGCTTGCTTCAATCCATAAATGGACCGATTAAGCTTACACACAAGATGCTCTTTGCCTTTAGCAATGAATCCCTCTAGTTGCTTCATATAGATGTTTCCCTCAAGGCTTCCATTAAGGAAAGTTGTCTTGACATCCATCTGCCACACCTCATAATCTATATGAGCTGCTATGCATAAGAGAATCCGGATAGACTTAAGCATGACTACCGGCGAAAAGGTCTCCTCATAATCGATACCCTCTTTATGAGTATACCCTTTCGCAACAAGCCTCTCTATGAAAGTCTCAACCTTCCCATCTATTCTTCTCTTTCTTTTGTAGATCCACTTGCATCCAATGGTTTTTACACCATCGAGTGGTTCCACTAGCTCCCATACCTGATTTGAATCCGTAGATTCAATCTCAGTATTCATTGGACTTTGCCAAGATACTGCATCTTTATCTTGGATTGTCTCGTCATATATCCAGGGATCAGGTTCATGTTCGCCAGGGACCAAATTAGAAGATTCTCCCAAGAACATGAATCTATCAGGCTGTCTAACAACCCTCTCATTACGACGAGGTATCTCCTGTGTAACCTTTGTGACACGCGGTGCAGTGACATGTGGTATATCTTCTTGTAGCGGTGGTACTAAAGAAGTTACTTCCCCTTTTAATTCCTCCAGAACAATTTTACTCTTGGACTTCTAGCTCATCACATAGTCTTCCTCTAGAAATATGACATTCATGATAACGATCACCCGCTGATCTCTAGGACTATAAAACAAACCACCCTTCATTCCTCTAGGATAGCCAACGAACATGCATACTTCTGTATGAGGTTCCAACTTACCAGCATCTGCCTTCAGCACATGTACTGGACTCCCCATATCCGAATATGTCTTAGACTAGGCTTTTGCCCAGTCCACAATTCTGTGGGAGTAGAAGCCACTGATTTAGATGGAACTAAGTTCAGAATGTACACCGTCATATCTAGAGCTTATCCCCAGAACGAATCTAGCAACTCAGAATAACTCATCATCGATCTAACCATCTCCATAAGAGTCTTATTCCTTCGCTCTTCTACACCGCTCTGCTGGAGTGTGCCAGGTGTAGACAATTGGGATTGAATCCTAGCCTTTAATAAGTAGTTCCTAAACTCTCCTAAGAGGTTCTCGCCACCACGATCAGATCATAGTGTCTTAATACTTTTACCTTAACGTTTCTCCACATCAGCCTTGAATTCTTTGAACTTGTCAAAGCATTTAGACTTGCGGCGCATCAAGTAAATGTATCCATATCTCGAATTATCGTCTATAAAAGAGACAAAATACTACCTCTAGCTTCGATAGACATAGGACCACATAAATCAGAATTAACCAATTCTAACACATCTTTGGCTCTTTACCCCTTGGCCTTAAAAGGCCTCTTGGTCATTTTACCCTCCAAACAAGATTCGCAGGTAGGGAAATCTTCCACCACTAATGAACCCTAAGGTCCATCAGCTATCAACCTTTGAATTCTGCTTAGGTTAATATGACCAAGCCTAAGATGCCAAAGATATGTTTGGTTCATCTTCGAAGGGTCTTTTCTCTTATTGGAATTAGAAGATGAGTTATTAATTTCAATTTGTATTGTGAGATCTTTTGGTTAAAGTGTGTATAAATTTCCTATCAATGCACCCGAATAGATAATGTCCCTATTCCTTCTTATAACAACTCTGTTATTAAAAGAAATAAAATATCCATCCATAAAAAATTTAGAAACTGAAATTAAATTCTTTCTAAATAAAGGTAGATAAAGGGAATTTTTCAGAACCAAAGTTTTATTTTTATCAAAAGATAAATAAAACATCTCCCACTGCAATTGCCGCCACCTTCGTGGCATTGCCCAAGTAAATGGTAATCTCTCCCTCAGCTCGTCGTCGGGTTTCCTAGAACCCCTGCAAAGTTTTGCAGACAAGATCAGAGGCTCCTATATCTACACACCAGGTGCCGGTAGATAACACCACTAACCATGTTTCAATGACTAGACCAAAGGTTATACCTTTGTTCTGCTTCGAATTAGCACAGTCCTTCTTCCAATGTCCATCTTGCTTGCAAGTGAAGTACTTCTCTTTCGGCTTCTTCACTCCTCCCTGAGATCCTCCCACCACCTTTGCTCCTCCTTGTTTCTTCTTCTTCTTGCCTTTCGGCTTAGAAGTAGAAACCTTCTGAACAACCATGGCCTGAGCCTGAGCAAGCCTTTCTGTCGACTAGAGAATGATATCGACCTTGGTTTCCCCATTGATTTCAGCTCCAAGGACTGCCAGCTCATTCGTGGGCTTAGGAGGACACTCTTCAAAGAGTACATACTTGTACTCCTTAGCAGTTAAGACAATATCTAGATTCTTTTCCAATCAACATTATTTGGGTACAGTAAGTTTATTTTCCTTTAGTATCATAGTAAGTCGACTGAAAGTCATTTTTGAAAATCCTAAGAATCACATAGATCATTACTTTGGATTTCAAAAAATTATTGATTCCTCAAAAAATAAAATTTTAAAATAAACCAACACCTCGAAACACCGAGAATATCGTATGCCATGATAGTGTGGACGTATACGAATTCTACATTTGTGAGAGGAGGTTTTACCCATTAATTTTACTATCTTGTCAACCTAACTTTTTGACAAGTAAAATTAATAGTTGGTTTCTCTTTGGCCCTACAAATAAAAGCAGTGACTCCGATGGGGAGGATACTTATATTTGTATCTATGTGTTCACCATTATTTGGTACCAAGGTAATTATCTCGGGTTTTGTGCCTTATGATGGGGAAGTACACCCGCTCTTTAATAATTTTCTATAACCATATTCGACCTTGTGATCCACAAACAAACCCATCCGAAGGGGAGGAAGGCACTCAGAGCCGACGCGCAAGTTTGTTTGCATCACATGTCAAATCGTAATGGAGGCCGTGGGAATTTATAAAAATATCCCTCTCCCACTTAGTAATTTGAAATTGAGGAATTTTCTAGCCTACGACATGCATATCAAACAATAAGGAATAAATATGAAAAATAAATTATTTTCCAACTATTATGGCTTTTGTCTTCAATATGTCTCCCGTCGCATTGCCTTCTCGTCCGCTCCTCCTACGCCATGTACGAGCCATCCGGAGATCCGATCCGAGACTAAAATCTATTTTAATTTACATCCATCGATCCTATACTCCATGAGGGAGTGTACATGAAATCTAGATCGAAAGTAAACTAAAATAAAAGGAGTGGCTAAACAATGTCGTATCTAATTTACAAAAAATTAAATACTAGCCTCGTCAACCCCGAGGATTCAACAAAATAAACATTTACACACATATAATCACATACATACATATGGCCATAATCGTCGGATCTTATGCCTGCAACCAAAGTGTTAACCTATGCATATCCTACTATTATTCGGCACATATAATATATGAAAAGTGCATAAAAATTAACCGAATCCTAAACACACAAAATCGGAAAACCTTGGCTCTGATACCAATTGTTGGGTTTGTTTCATTGATCTGTGAGGGGAAACTTCGCTTCCCACTTCACCTCAGTCGTTTGTTCATGTCAATCCCATCGATGTCCCCGGATTAAAAAAAATTAAATCCTAGACAAAAGAGATTGCCCAAACAACCTAGTCATCGTCGTGCTATTCATTTAGAGAGGTCACTTGAACAAACTTGTTGTTCAAGCGACCAATCTCTATTCTACGAGTAGCCGCGGAATAGACGATATCTGGATCGCCAACTTTCATGTTTATGTTCGGGATCCAAGTATTATTTAGCCACAAACAGAATATATCATGCTTATAATTGAGAAACAAAAACAAACATGTTACAAAAGAGAATAGAGAATCGATATACCTCTCGATCTTCTAATGTATGACCTTCCTCCTTGCGGACGTCGTGTGGGCAATGATCTACCAAAAGATAAAGCTCCTAGATCGCCAATCTTCCTTCCTTGCTCATTCTTAGCAAGAGGAAGAATAGAAACAAAGCTCCTTTCCTTCTTTCAACCAACCACCAACATCCAATGTTGGAGCTTGCCGCCAACAAAGAAGGAAGAAGAGATTAAGGTGGAAACTGACCAAGACACCAAGGGAAAGGCCTAAATCTTGTTTCCACCAGCCAAGGAGAAGGAGAAGAGGGAGTTTGGATGCCGACCAAGGGCTGGAAGGGCTTCAATGGGCGCTGGCAGCTTGGGGAAGAAGAAGATAAGGAAGTTGTTTCCATATTTGGTGCCGCCAATGCTCCAAACCCTAACCCTTGCTTCTTGCCGCCAACTCCAAAACCCTATCTCCTCTTCATTGTCTCCACGCCAACCCCTTTTTCTTCTTTTATAGAGTTAGGGATAAGCCTCCTTTTAATCTCCACCATTGGTTCTAGGGATTTAATCTCAACCATCGGATCTAGAGATTTAATCTCGACCGTCGGATCTTAGAGATTTAATCGCTACCTTTGTATCTAGAGATTTGTTTCTATCCATTGGATCTAAGCTTCATGAGGTGTTAATAGGCTACAATAGGGACCATGAGGAGGAGTTGGATCTTGGCCACCCATGGATCAAGCCCACATAAAGTCCGATCCATTAATCATAATCCAATCCACTAAAGGATTATCATTGATCTACCTCACTAACCCCCATAAGATAATATGGGCTCCATATATTATTTGTACATTTTCTCCCTATGTTTAAGATCTCGAATGTCCGTCGATTAATTAATTTACTGACCATTAATTAATCAACATCTAACTTCATGAGTAGTACCACTCAACATTTTCATCATGCCGGACCAAGTCCACCTGCAGGGTTTACATGATGAACCTTATGAGCTCCTCAAGGGGACATCATCATCCTAATTTATAGGACACGATTTCCTCCTATAATCAATGGCACACCATATAAATAATATCATTTCCCAACTTACTGAGCCTATCAATTTAATCTATAAATCTCGCCCATCGGTAAATCAAAGAAATGAATACTAAGTATATGTGTCCGTTATTATATCGGGATTAAGAGCATGTACTAAATAATATCTGAGGTCCGATTCGATTATGTAGTCAGTAATAAATCGAATCACCTCTAAGTCGGTCCTGCTCAATACACACAAAGTGCAGTAGTGTGATTCTATGGTTAAGACAAACCAATACAAAATCACACTACAACCATTCCGATGGTTTGTACAAAGTCATCTCGGTTGTGAGCCTTATATTTTACAAAGAGCTGATAACATGATCTCCCCTGTGACACCACACACCATGTTATCTACAATGTAATGTATTAGACAATATGCATAGTCATAAAAATATACAAAAAATGATCATGTGATTCTTATTTCAAAAATAAAGATGTTCATACAAAAGATAGACTTTTCAGTATACATCCCAACATCTACTAGGTCATCCTCTGATGCAATCTATGCGACAACAACATCCACCTCCTTTACGATCTCTCGTATCATGTGGTACTTGCGCTATTTGTGTTTACTTGCCTTATGGGCTCGTGGTTCCTTCGATTTTGCAACCACACCACTGTTATCACAATAAATTGTGATAGTTCTGGGCAAACCAGGAATCACATCCAAGTCCATCAAGAAGTTTCTGAGCCATACAACTTCTTTGGTTGCCTTAGAGGCTGCCACATACTCATCTTCCATGGTAGAGTCTGCCACAAATTTTTGCTTGACACTCCTCCATACAATGGCTCCACCTCCCAAAGTAAACACAAAACCTGAGGTAGACTTACTATTATCCCTATCTGATTAGAAGTCAGAATCTGTGTAATCCACAGGGAGTAATTGATTTGTCTGGTATACCAGCATATAATCCCTAATCCTTCTCAGGTACTTCAATATATGCTTTACGACAGACCAATGTCCCTGTCCTGGATTACTCTGATATCTGCTAACCTTGCCGATGGTAAAGCAGATATCCGGTCTCGTACATAGCATAACATACATGAGGCTTCCTACTGTTGAAGCATAAGGAACCACCTTCATCTCCTCTATCTCCTTTGATGTTCTAGGACACATCTCTTTAAACAAAGGTACTCAATGCCTAAAAGGTAGAAAACCTTTCTTGGAGTTCTGCATGCTAAAACGAGCCAAAATGGTGTCTATGTATAAAGCTTGAGATAAGCACAACATTCTTTTCCTATGATCCCTTATAACCTTGATCCCAAGTGTTGGGATGTATACTGAAAAGTCTATCTTTTGTATGAACATCTTTATTTTGAAATAAGAATAACATGATCATTGTTTGCATATTTTTATGGTTATACATATTGTCTAATACATTACATTGTAGATAACATGGTGTGTGGTGTCACACAGGAGATCATGTTATCGGCTCCTTGTAGAGTATAAGTATAGGCTCACAACCGAGATGGCTTTGGACAAACCATTGGTATGGTTGTAGTGTGATTTGGTATTGGTTTGTCTTGACAATAAAATCACACTAGTACACTTTGTGTGTATTGAGCAAGACCGACTTAGAGGTGATTAGATTTATTGTTGACCACATAATCGAATCAGACCTCAGATATTATATTGTACATACTCTTAATTCCGATATAATAACTGGCACATATACTTAGTAGTCATTTCTTTGATTTACCAATGGGCGAGATTTATAGATTAAATCGATAGGCTCGGTAAGTTGGAAAATGATATTATTTATATGGTGTGTCATTGATTATAGGAAGAAACTGTGTCCTATATATTAGGATGATGATGTCCCCTTGAGGAGCTCATAAGGTTCATCATGTAAACCCTGCAGGTGGACTTGGTCCGGCATGATGAAAAGGTTGAGTGGTACTACTCATGGAGTTAGATGTCGATTAATTAATGGTCAGTAAATTAATTGTCGGCGGATGTCGAGATCTTAAACACGGGGAGAAAATGTACATATAATATATGGAGCCCATATTAACTTATGGGGGTTGGTGAGGTAGATCAATGATAAACCTTTAGTGAATTGGATTATCATTAATGGATCAGATTTTATGTGGGCCTGATCCATTGGGTGGCCAAGATCCAACTCCTCCTCATGGTCCCTATTGTAGCCTATTAATACCTCATGAAGCTTAGATCTAATGGATGGAAATAAAACTCTAGATCGAAAGGTAGAGATTAAATCTCTAGATTTTACGGTTGACATTAAATCTCTAGATCCGACGATTGAGGTTAAATCCCTAGAACCAATGGTGGAGATTAAAACAAGGCTTATCCCTAACTCTATAAAAGGAGAGGCTAGGGTTGGCGTGGAGAAGAATTAAGAAGCAAGGGCAATGAGTTGAAGCAAGAAGAATCGATATAACTTTTGGTAGATCGTCGCCCACACGACCTCCGAAAGAAGGAAGGTCATACAATAGAAGATCGAGAGGTATATCGATTCTCTATTTTCTCTTGTATTAAGTTTATATTTGTTTTTCAATTATGTGCATGATATATTCTATTTTGTGGCTAAATAATACTTGGATCCCAAACATAAACACAAAAGTCAACGATCTGTACATCGTCTATTCCATGGCTACTCGTAGAATAGAGGTTGGTCACTTGAACAACAAGTTTGTTCAAGTGACCACTCTAAACGAATAGCACGACGATGACAAGGTTGCTTGGACAATCCCTTTTGTTAAGGATAAATTTTTTTATTCGGGGACGTAGAAGGGATCGCCATGAACAAGCGACCAATTTGATGTGGGAAGCGAAGTTTCCCCTCACGGACTCAAAGACATGACCAACAAGTGGTATCAGGGCTACGGTTTCCGGTTTTGTGTGTTTAAGATTCGGTTACTCTTATACATTTTTCATATATTATATGTGCCGGATAATAGTAGGATATGTGTAGGTTAACTCTTTGGTTGTAGGCATAAGA
Source organism: Wurfbainia villosa (assembly GCA_025175895.1). Taxonomy (NCBI): domain Eukaryota; kingdom Viridiplantae; phylum Streptophyta; class Magnoliopsida; order Zingiberales; family Zingiberaceae; genus Wurfbainia; species Wurfbainia villosa. Next base: position 99,112,304 of record CM045990.1, read on the forward strand.
TCCGACTATTATGGTCATATTTGTGTATGTGATTGTATGTGTGTAATAGTATATTTTGTTGAATCCTCGAGGTTGACGAGGCTAGTATTTAATTTTTTGTAAATTAGATACGACATTGTTTAGCAACTCTTTTTTATTTTAGTTTACTTTCGATCTAGATTTCATGTACACTCCCTCGTAAAGTATAGGATCGATGGATGTAAATTAAAATAGGTTTTAGTCTCGGCTTGGATCTCCGGATCGCTTGTACATGGCGTAGGAGGAGCGGACGAGAAGGCGATACGACGGGAGACATATTGAAGACAAAAGCCATAATAGTTGGAAAAAATTTTATTTTTCATATTTATTGCTTATTGTTTGATATGCATGTCGTAGGCTAGAAAATTCCTAAATTTCAAATTACTAAGTTGGAGAGGGATATTTTTATAAATTCCCATGGCCTCCATTACGATTTGACAAGTGATGTAAACAAACTTGCGTGTCGGCTCTGAGTGCCTTCCTCCCCATCGGATGAGTTTATTTGCGGATCACATGATCAAATATGGTTATAGGAAATTATTTAGGAGCGTGTGTACTTCCCCATCGGAAGGCACATAACCCAAGATAATTACCTTGGTACAGAGTAATGGTGAACACTTATATACAAATATAAGTCTCCTCCCCATCGGAGTCATTGCTTTTATTTGTAGGGCCAAAGAAGAACAACTATTAATTTTACTTGTCAAAAAGCTAGCTTGACAAGATAGTAAAATTAATGGGTAATACCTCCTCTTACAAATGTAGAATTCGTATACGTCCACACTATCGTGGCATACGATATTCTCGGTGTATTGAGGTGTTGGTTGATTTTAAAATTTTATTATTTGAGGAATCAATAATTTTTTGAAATCTAATGTTTTGATCTATGTGATTCTTAGGTTTTCTTTCAAAATGACTTTCAACCCATTTGTTGTGATACTAAAAGCGAATAAACTTACTGGACCCAACTATGTTGATTGGAAAAATAATCTAGACATTGTCTTGACTGTTGAGGAATACAAATATGTACTCCTCGAAGAGTGCCCTCCTAACCCTGTAGAAGATTCTGGGGAAAAGGAGATAGAGAGTTATAAGAAGTGGATAAAGGTCGATCAGATGGTACGGTGTTACATTTTGGCATCTATGTCAAATGTACTGCAACATCAACATCAAGGCATGCCCACTGCTTATGACATGATGCTCAATCTCAAAGAGCTTTACGGACACCAGAATTGGGGTGCAAGGTAGGAAGCCATGAGGAAATTGATGACGACCACCATGATCGAGGGAATGCCTGTAAGGGATCATGTTCTCAAGATGATGGCTCGTTTGAATGAGCTGGAGGTCCTTTGAGCTGAGATCGATAAGGAAACCCAGGTCGATATCATACTCCAGTCTCTACCTAGGAGTTTTGAGAAGTTTTTCTTGAACTACAACATGAACAAGAGGTTGTATTCGTTGGCGGAGATTCTGACAGAACTCCAGGCGACAGAGGAGCTATTTCGTCAGAGTGCCCAGGCACATGCCATGGTCACCCAAAAGGTTTCTACTTCTAAGACGAAAGGCAAGAAGAAGAAGAAACAAACTGAGACAAAGGCGGTGGGAGGAACTCAGGGAGGAGTGCAGAAGCCGAAAGGCAAGTGCTTCACTTGTAAGCAGACTGGACACTGGAAGAAGGACTGCCCCAATCGCAATCAGAAAAAAGGTATATCTTTTGGTCTAGTCGTTGAAACATGTTTAGCAGTGTTATCTCTACACTGGTGTGTAGATGAGAGCCAGATCATGTGCAATACTTTGCTGGGGTTCGAGAAACAGACGGTGGTGAGGAGATGCAGTATACTTGGGCAATGCCACGAAGGTGGCGGCTATTACAGTGGGAGACGTTTATTTATCTTTTGAGAAAAATAATGTTTTGGTTAGTAAGAATTGCCTTTATGTACATTTATTTAGAAAGAATATAATTTCGGTTTCTAAATTGGTTATGGAAGGATTTCTATTTCTTTTAATGACAAAGTTGTTATAAAAAGGAATAAGGACATTATCTGTTCGGGTGTATTGATAGTAAATTTGTACACACTTGAACCAAAAGCTCCCACGATGCAAATTAAAGTTAATAACTCATCTTCTAATTCCAATAAGAGAAAAGAACCTTCGAAGATGAACCAAACATATCTTTGGCATCTTAGGCTTGGTCATATTAACCTAAGAAGAATTCAAAGGTTGATAGCTGATGGACCTTTGGGTTCATTAGTGGTGGAGGATTTCCCAACCTGTGAATCTTGCTTGGAGGGTAAAATGACCAAGAGACCTTTTAAGGCCAAGGGGTATAGAGCCAAAGATATGTTAGAATTGGTTCATTCTGATTTGTGTGGTCCTATGTCTATCCAGGCTAGAGGTGGTTTTGAGTATTTCATTTTTTTATAGATGATTATTCGAGATATGGATACATTTACCTGATGCACCGCAAATCTGAATGCTTTGACAAGTTAAAAGAAGTCAAGGCTAATGTGGAGAAACGTCAAGGTAAAAGTATCAAGACACTAAGATCTGATCGTGGTGGTGAGCACCTCTTGAAAAAGTTTAGGAACTACTTATCAGAGGCTGGGATTCAATCCCAATTATCTGCACCTGGCACACCCCAGCAGAGCGGTGTAGTAGAGCGAAGGAATAGGACTTTTATGGAGATGGTTAGATCGATGATGAGTTATTCTGAGTTGCCAGATTCGTTCTGGGGATATGCTCTAGATACGGCGGTGTACATTCTAAACTTAGTTCCATCTAAATCAGTGCCTTCAACTCCCACAGAATTGTGGACTGGGCAAAAGCCTAGTTTAAGACATATTCGGATTTGGGGGAGTCCAACACATGTGTTGAAGGAAGATGCTGGTAAGTTGGAACCTCATACAGAAGTATGCATGTTCGTTGGCTATCGTTGAGGAACGAAGGGTGGCTTGTTTTATAGTCCTAGAGATCAGAAGGTGATCGTTAGCATGAACGCCAGATTTCTAGAGGAAGACTATGTGATGAGCCACAAGCCCAAGAGTAAAATTATTCTGAAGGAGTTAAAAGGGGAAGTAACTTCTTCAGTACCACCAGTACAAGAGGATATACCACAAGTCAATGCACCGCGTGTCACAGAGGATACATAGGTGATACCTCATCGTAGTGGGAGGGTTGTGAGACAGCCTGATAGATCCATTTTCTTTGGAGAATCTTCTGATTTGGTCTCTAGTGAACATGAACCTGATCCCTGGACATATGACGAGGCAATCCAAAATAAAGATGCAGTATCTTGGCAAAGTGCAATGAATACTGAGATTGAATCTATGGATTTGAATCAGGTCAGGAAGCTAGTAGAACCAATTGATGGTGTGAAAACCATTGGATGCAAGTGGATCTACAAAAGAAAGAGAGGAATAGACGGGAAGGTTGAGACCTTCAAAGCTAGGCTTGTTGCGAAGGGGTATACTCAGAAAGAGGGTATCAATTATCAGGAGACCTTTTCGCCGGTAGCCATGCTTAAGTCTATCCGGATTCTCTTATGCATTGCAGCTCATATGGATTATGAGGTGTGGCAGATGGATGTCAAGACAACTTTCCTTAATGGAACTCTTAAGGAAAACATCTATATGAAGCAGCCAGAGGGATTCATTGCTAGAGGCAAAGAGCATCTTGTGTGTAAGCTTAATCGGTCCATTTATGGATTGAAGCAAGCTTCGAGGTCTTGGAATATCCGCTTTGATGAGGTAATTCAGTCTTATGGATTTATTCAAAGTCCGGATGAGTCTTGTGTATACAAGAGATGTGACGGAAATGTTGTGGTATTTCTTGTACTACACGTAGATGACATTTTGTTGATTGGAAACAATATCAAGGTGTTATCGGACGTAAGGGCATGATTGTCCAAACAGTTTGATATGAAGGACTTGGGAGAAGTGGGACACATCCTTGGGATCAAGGTTATAAGGGATCGCAAGAAAAGGATGTTGTGCTTATCCCAAGCTTCATACATACACACGATTATGGATCGTTTTAGCATGCAGAACTCCAAGAAGGGTTTTCTACCTTTCAGGCATGGAGTTCCTTTATCTAAGGAGATGTGTCCTAGAACATCTGAGGAGATAGAGGAGATGAAGGCGGTTCCTTATGCTTCGGCAGTAGGAAGCCTCATGTATGCAATGTTATGTACGAGACCAGATATCTGCTTTGTCGTGGGCATGGTCAGCAGATATCAGAGTAATCCATGACAGGAATATTGGACTGCGGTAAAGTATATATTGAAGTACCTGAGAAGGACTAGGGATTATATGCTGGTTTACCAGGCAGACCAATTACTCCCTATGGGTTACACAGATTTCGACTTCCAATCTGATAGGGATAACAATAAGTCTACCTCATGTTTTGTGTTTACTTTGGGAGATGGAGCCATTGTGTGGAGGAGTGTCAAGCAAGAAATGTGTGGTGGACTCCACCATGGAAGCTGAGTATGTGGCGGCCTCTGAGGCGGCCAAAGAAGTTGTGTGGCTCAGGAACTTCCTGATGGACTTGGATGTGATTCCTGGTTTGCCTAGAACTATCACAATTTATTGTGATTATAGTGGTGCAATTGCAAACTCAAGGGAACCACGAGCACATAAGGCTAGTAAACACATAGAGCGCAAGTACCACCTGATATGAGAAATCGTAAAGAGAGGAGAAGTTGTTGTGGCCAAGATTGTATCGGAGGATAACCTGGCAGGTCCTTTCACTAAGGCCCTTCCGGCGAGAGCTTTTGATAGGAATGTGGAGGGAATGGGGATCATATGTACGGCAGTTAGAGGACAGCATAGTCTTTTAGTATAAGTGGGAGATTATTGGGATGTATACTGAAAAGTCTATCTTTTCTATGAACATCTTTATTTTTAAATAAGAATCACATGATCATTGTTTGCATATTTTTATGGTTATGCATATTGTGTAATACATTACATTATAGATAACATGGTGTGTGGTGTCACACGGGAGATCATGTTTTCCGCTCCTTGTAGAGTATAAGTATATGCTCAAAACCGAGATTACTTTGAACAAAACATTGCTATGGTTGTAGTGTGATTTGGTATTGGTTTGTCTTGACCATAAAATCACACTAGTACACTTTGTGTGTATTGAGCAGGACCAACTTAGAGGTGATTCGATTTATTGCTGACTACATAATCGAATCAGACCTCAGATATTATATTGTACATACTCTTAATCCCAATATAATAATGGGCACATATACTTAGTGTAGGGATGTATACTGAAAAGTCTATGTTTTGTATGAACATCTTTATTTTGAAATAAGAATCACATGATCATTGTTTGCATATTTTTATGGTTATGCAATATTGTCTAATACTTTACATTGTAGATAACATGGTGTGGGGTGTCACACAGGAGATCATGTTATCGGCCCCTTGAAAAGTATAAGTAAAGGCTCACAACCGAGATGGCTTTGGACAAACCATCAGAATGGTTGTAGTGTGATTTGGTATTGGTTTGTCTTGACCATAGAATCACACTAGTGCACTTTGTGTGTATTGAGTAGGACCCACTTAGAGGTGATTCGATTTATTGCTGACTACATAATCGAATCGGACCTCAGATATTATATTGTACATACTCTTAATCCCGATATAATAAAGGGCAAATATACTTAGTACTCATCTCTTTTATTTACCAATGGGTGAGATTTATAGATTAAATCGATAGGCTCGGTAAGTTGGGAGATGATATTATTTATATGGTGTGCCGTTGTTTATAGAAGGAAACTGTGTCCTATATATTAGGATGATGATGTCCCCTTGAGGAGCTCATAAGGTTAATCATGTAAACCCTGTAGGTGGACTTGGTCCGACATGATTAAAAGGTTGAGTGGTACTACTCAAGGAGTTAGATGTTGATTAATTAATGGTTAGTAAATTAATTAATCGACGAACATTCGAGATCTTAAACACGGAGAGAAAAAGTACAAATAATATATGGAGCACATATTATCATATGGGGGTTGGTGAGGTTGATCAATGATGATCCTTTAGTGGATTGGATCATCATTAGTGGATCGGACTTTTTGTGGGCTTGATCCATGGGTGGCCAAGACCCAACTCCTCCTCATGGTCCCTAATGTAGCCTATTAATACCTCATGAAGCTTAGATCCAATGGATATAAACAAAACACTAAGATCAGTAGGTAGAGATTAAATCTCTAAAATCCGAGGTTGAGATTAAATCTCTAGATCTGACGGTTGAGATTAAATCCCTAGAACCAAAGGAAGAGATTAATTCATGACTTATCCCTAACTCTATAAAAGGAGGGCAAGGGAGTTAGTGTGAACAACATCCAAGAGAGCTAGGGTTTTAGGCGGCAAGAGAAGGAATCCTAGTTGAGATAGGATTAGGGTTAGGGTTAGGGTTTGGAAGCTAGGGCGGCACCAAATAAGGAAGGTTCTCTTTTCTTCTTCTTCCTTCATTGGCCGGCGTCCAGCAGGTTTTCCAGCCCTCTTCTAGCTTTTGACCGGCGGCCAAGCCTCTCTTCCTCTTCTCCTTTGGCGGTGGAAACAAGATATATGGCTTCCCTTGGTGTCTTGGTTGTTTTCCATCATCTTCTCCTCCTTCTAGTTGGCCGGCGGCAAGGAGTTTGTGTGCTCCTTGTTGGTTGGTTTTAGGGACGAGAAAAACCTTGTTTCTATTCTTCCTCTTGCTTTGGAAGAGCAAGGAAGGAAGATTTGTGATCTAGGAGCTTTGACTTTTGGAAGATCATCGCCCACACGACGTCTAAAGGAGGAAGGTCATACATTAGAAGATTAAGAGGTATATCTATTCTCTTTTCTCTTTTGTTTCTTGCTTGTTTTTGGTTTTCAATTATAAGCATGTTATAAATCTGTAAATGGCTAAATAATACTTGGATCCCGAGCATAAACACGAAAATCGGCGATCCGGACATCGTCTATTCCGCAGCTACTCGTAGAATAGAGGATGGTCGCTTGAACAACTAGTTTGTTCAAGTGACCTCTCTAAATGAATAGCACGATGATGACTTGGTGGTTTGGGCAATCTATTTTGTCTAGGATTAAATTTTTTAATCCGGGGACATCGAAGGGATCGCCATGGACAAGCTACCGAGGTGAAGTGGGAAGCGAAGTTTCCCCTCACGGACTCGTTAAGCAAAAACCCTTCAATAGGTATCAGAGCCAAGGTTTCCGGTTTTGTGTGTTTAGGATTCGGTTAATTTTTATGCACTTTTTCATATATTATATGTGCCAAATAATAGTAGGATATGCTTAGTTCAACTCTTTGGTTGAAGGCATAAGATCCGACTATTATGGCCATATGTGTGTATGTCATTGTATGTGTGTAAATATTTATTTTGTTGAATCCTCGGGGTTGATGAGGCTAGTATTTAGTTTTTGTAAATTAAATAAGGCATTGTTTAGCCACTCTTTATTTTATTTTACTTTCGATCTAGATTTCATGTACACTCCCTCGTGGAGTATAGGATCGATGGATGTAAATTAAAATAGGTTTTAGTCTCGGCTCGGATCTCCGGATGGCTCGTACATGGCGTAGGAGGAGCGGACGAGATGGCAATGCGACGGGAGTCATATTGAAGACAAAAGCTATAATAGTTGGAAAATAATTTATTTTTCATATTTATTGCTTTTTGTTTGATATGCATGTCGTAGGCTATGAAAATTCCTCAATTTCAAATTACTAAGTGGGAGATGGAATTTTTAAAATTCCCACGACCTCCATTACGATTTGACAAGTGATGCAAACAAACTTGCGTGTCAGCTCTGAGTGCCTTCTCCATATCGGATGGGTTTGTTTGCGGATCACAAGGTCAAATATGGTTATAGGAAATTATCAAGGAGCGTGTGTACTTCCCCATCGGAAGGCACATAACCCGAGATAATTACCTTGGTACCGAGTAATGGTGAACACTTAGATACAAATATAAGTATCCTCCCCATCGGAGTCACTGCTTTTATTTGTAGGGCCAAAGAGGAACCAACTATTAATTTTACTTGTCAAAAAGTTAGGTTGACAAGATAGTAAAATTAATGGGTAAAACCTCCTCTTATAAATGTAGAATTCGTATACGTCCACACTATCGTGGCATACGATATTCTCGGTATTTAGAGGTGTTGGTTGATTTTAAAATTTTATTGTTTGAGGAATCAATAATTTTTTGAAATCTAATGTTTTTGATTTATGTGATTCTTAGGTTTTCTTTCAAAATGACTTTCAACCCAATTGCTGTGATACTGAAAGTGAACAAACTTACTGGACCCAACTATGTAGATTGGAAGAGGAATCTAGACATTGTCTTGACTGCTAAGGAATACAAATATGTACTCCTCGAAGAGTGCCCTCCCAAGCCTACAGATGATTCTGGGGAAAAGGAGAGAGAGAGCTATAAGAAGTGGATCAAGGCCGATGAGATGGCGCGGTGTTATATTTTGGCATCTATGTCGAATGTACTGCAACATCAGCATCAAGCTATGTCCACTGCTTATGATATGATGCTCAATCTCAAGGAGCTTTTCGGACACCATAATCGGGCTGCGAGGCAAGAGGCCATGAGAAACTTGATGACGACCACCATGATCGAGGGAACACCCGTGAGGGATCATGTTCTCAAGATGATGGCTCATTTAAATGAGGTGGAGGTCCTTGGAGCTGAGATCGATGGGGAAATCCAGGTTGACATCATACTCCAGTCTCTACCGAGGAGTTTTGAGCAGTTTCGCCTGAACTACAACATGAACAAGAGGTTGTATTCATTGGCGGAACATCTGACAGAACTCCAGGGGACAGAGGGACTATTTCGTCAGAGTGCTCAGGCGCATGCCGTGGTGACCCAAAAGGTTTCTACTTCTAAGCAAGAAGGCAAGAAGAAGAAGAATCAAACTGGGGCGAAGGCGGCGGGAGTTACTCATGGAGGAGTGAAGAAGCCGAAAGGCAAGTGCTTCACTTGTAAGAAGATTGGACACTGGAAGAAGGACTACCCCAACCGCAAGCAGAACAAAGGTATATCTTTTGGTCTAGTCGTTGAAACATGTTTAGCGGTGTTATCTACCGGCACCTGGTGTGTAGATACGGGAGCCACTGATCATGTCTGCAATACTTTGCAGGGGTTCCAGGAAACCAGACGACTGGCTGAGGGGGAGATTACCGAGTACTTGGGCGATGCCACGAAGGTGGCGGCAGTTGCAGTGGGAGACGTTCATTTATCTTTTGAGAAAAATAAACTTTTGGTTCTTAAGAATTGCCTTTATGTACCCTTATTTAGAAAAAATTTAATTTCAGTTTCTAAATTGTTTATGGATAGATATTCTATTCCTTTTAATGACAGAGTTGTTATAAGAAGAGATAGGGACATTATCTGTTCGGGTACATTGATAGGAAATTTGTACACACTTGAACCAAAACCTCCCACGATGCAAATTGAAGTTAATAACTCATCTTCTAATTCTAATAAGAGAAAAGAACTTTCGAAGATGAACCAAACATATCTTTGGCATCTTAGGCTTGGTCACATTAACCTAAGCATAATTCAAAGATTGATAGCTGATGGACCTTTGGGTTCATTAGTGTTGGAGGATCTCCCAACCTGTGAATCTTGCTTCGAGGGTAAGATGACCAAGAGGCCTTTTAAGGCCAAGGGGTATAGAGCCAAAGATGTATTAGAATTGGTTCATTCTGATTTGTGTGGTCTTATGTCTATCCAGGCTAGAGGTGGTTTTGAGTATTTCGTCTCCTTTATAGTCGATTACTCAAGATATGGATACATTTACCTGATGCGCCGCAAGTCTAAATGCTTTGACAAGTTCAAAGAATTCAAGACTAATGTGGAGAAACGTCAAGGTAAAAGTATCAAGACACTACGATCTGATCGTAGTGGTGAGTACCTCTTGGGTGAGTTTAGGAACTAATTATCAGAGGTTGGGATTCAATCCCAATTGACCGCACCTGGCACACCCCAGCAGAATGGTGTAGCAGAGCGAAGGAATAGGACTTTTATGGAGATGGTTAGATCGATGATGAGTTATTCTGACTTGCCATATTCGTTCTGGGGATATGCTCTAGATACGACAGTGTACATTCTGAACTTGGTTCCATCTAAATCAGTGCCTTCTACTCCACGAGTTGTGGGTAGTCTAAGACATATTCGGATATGGGGAGTCCAAAGGCACATGTCTTTGAAGGCGAATCTTTGGTAAGTTGGAACCTCGTCTAAATCGCATGTTCGTTGGCTATCCCAGGAGAACGAAGGGTGGATTGTTTTATAGTCTTAGAGATCAGAGGGTGATCGTTAGCAAGAATACCAGATTTCTATAGGAAGACTATGTGATGTGCCACAAGCCCAAGAGTAAAATTATTCTGGAGGAGTTAAAAGGAGAAGTCACTTCTTCAGTACCACTGGTACAAGAGGATATACCACATGTCACTGCACTGCGTGTCACAAAGGATACACAGGTGATACCTCGTCGTAGTGGGAGGGTTGTGAGATAGCCTGATAGATTCATGTTCTTGGAAGAATCTTTTGATTTGTTCCTTGGCGAACATGAACCTGATCCCTGGACATATGATGAGGCAATCCAAGATAAAGATGCAGTATCTTGGCAAAGTGCAATGAATGCTGAGATGGAATCTATGGATTCAAATCAGGTCTGGGAGCTAGTAGAACCATCCGATGGTGTAAAAACCATTGGATGCAAGTTGATCTACAAGAGAAAGAGAGGAATAGATGGGAAGGTTGAGACCTTCAAAGCGAGGCTTGTTGCGAAGGGGTATACTCAGAAAGAGGGTATCGATTATGAGGAGACTTTTTCGCCGGTAGCCATGCTTAAGTCTATCCGGATTCTCTTATGCATAGTAGCTCATATAGATTATGAGGTGTGCCAGATGGATGTCAAGACAGCTTTCCTTAATGGAAGTCTTGAGGAAAACATCTACATGAAGCAACCAGAGGGATTCATTGCTAAAGGCAAAGAGCATCTTGTGTGTAAGCTTAATCGGTCCATTTATGGATTGAAGCAAGCTTCGAGGTCTTGGAACATCTGCTTTGATGAGGTAATCCAGTCTTATGGATTTATTTAAAGTCCAGATGAGTCTTGTGTATACAAGAGATGTGACAGAAACGTAGTGGTATTTCTTGTACTATACGTAGATGACAATTTGTTGATTGGCAACAATATCAAGGTGTTATCGGACGTAAGGGTATGGTTGTCCAAACAGTTTGATATGAAGGACTTGGGAGAGGTGGGACACATCCTTGGGATCAAGTTTATAAGGGATCACAGGAAAAGGATGTTGTGCTTATCCCAAGCTTCATACATAGACACGATTATGGAGCGTTTTAGCATGTAGAACTCCAAGAAGGGTTTTCTACCTTTCAGGCATGGAGTTCCTTTATCAAAGGAGATGTGTCCTAGATCATCTGAGGAGATAGAGGAGATGAAGGTGGTTCCTTATGTTTCGGCAGTAGGAAGCCTCATTTATGCGATGCTCTGTACGAGACCAGATATCTGCTTTGTCGTGGGCATGGTCAGCAGATATCAGAGTAATCCAGGACAGGGACATCAGACTGTGGTAAAGCATATATTGAAGTACCTGAGAAGGACTAGGTATTATATGCTAGTCTACCGGGCAGACCAATTACTCCCTATGTGTTACACGGATTCCGACTTCAAATCTGATAGAGATAATAGTAAGTCTACCTCAGGTTTTGTGTTTACTTTGGAAGTTAGAGCCATTGTATGGAGGAGTGTCAAGCCGAAGTGCGTGGCGGACTCCACCATGGAAGCTGAGTATGTGGTGGCCTCTGAGGCGGCCAAAGAAGTTGTATGGCTTAGGAACTTCCTGATGGACTTCGATGTGATTCTTGGTTTGCCAGAATTATCACAATTTATTGTGATAATAGTGGTACAGTTGTAAATTCGAAGGAACCACGAGCCCATAAGGCTAGTAAACACATAGAGCGCAAGTACCACCTGATACAAGAAATCGTAAAGAGAGGAGAAGTTGCTGTGGCCAAGATTGCATCAGAGGATTACCTGATAGATCCTTTCACTAAGTCCCTTCCAGTGAGAGCTTTTGATAGGCATGTGGAGGGAATGGTGATCAGATGTATGACACTTTGAGGATCACTAGGGCCTTCGGCTACTACTCCAAGACCCTAGTGATCCTTGATCACGCACGTAGGGAAATTCACTAAAAACACTCCTCCTCGTTGGAGGTAGGAGTTTGACGGTTACAAAAAAAACCTTTGAAAGAAAAGATAGAGAGACATACCCTCTCTTCTATTAATGTAAAGTGCAACGATAGAAAACCTCAATTAATAAAAGGAATTGTAATATTTAAAGAGATGACAAATTAAAATATCAACAACTAAAGAGTAGAAACTAAGCTAGGGTTGTTGACAGCACTTTGTCGTAGAGTCGTAGGAGAATCGCGGAGTTGCAAAGGTTTTTGAGCACTTAGAGATGATGAAAAACCCTAGAAGAATCCCTCCTTTTATAGCCTTTAAGCCCCTCATCGAATGGGTCTTCAACCAATAGGAATTGGGCACAAAACTCCTTGAAAAATGGTGATAAAGCTTGACTCCTCGAGGCTGATTTTGGACCATCATTTGAACTGATTTCTTGGCCGGTTGAACTGATGGCTCAGCAATTGAACTGATCCTTAGCCGGTTGAACTAATGGCTCAGTAGTTGAACTGATCCTTGGCCGGTTGAACTGATTTCCAGACTTTTCAACTGTAATAAAGAGTTAGCTCGAAATATAAGTGAATTCGATGGCCACTTGCCGTCCGATCTCAACATAGACCTTCCATGGAAAGTCTTGGTCGGATCGTCGCCTAACGATGTCCCCGTATGGAGGACTCGACCTTACTTACGCTCACTCACACAAGCTTACCTCAACATTTACTTTTGAAGCCTTGCTTTCGGTCTCCACTTGATTCCTTCGGCTCCCTCCGAAGTCCTCCCGGTGTCGCCCGACCACTACGGTTGTCTCCGAGTGTCGCTGACCTTCGGCTTAGCTTAGCATTTCTGCATACTTGATTCAGCTCATGAGTTAATGACATGAGCTTAACTTTATATCGTTTGCTATAATCAAAACTCAGGTTCGACTTAGGTGCCTACTGCACCAACAATCTCCCCCTTTTTGATTTATGGCAAACCCACATACAAAGTTATGAAAAATAAATTAAGTGCATTAAGAAAAATGAGTATGAGATATGCATGAATGAGCAGGAGTATATAAAAACTATTTTTCAAGTGCTCCCCCTTGAGGAATCCTCCCCCTTGACCGAGGGTGAGTACTTGAGAAAGAGTTTTAACTCTCCCCCTTGATGTTTGCTACTAAAAAAGAATTAAGTAACCGAAATTACTTAATATTGGCCATAGTGTTTAAAATATGTTTTAAGTTAAGAAATCAAAAAAATTGATTTCTTAACCTTGGCCTTTACTTCCGTTTTGTTAACAAGTTAACTTAAAGTTAAGTAATTTACTTTTTTGTTAACAAGTTAACTAAATGTGTTTAAGTTAATAATTCTCTTAACTTGTTTTGTTAACTTAAAGTTATGTAAGCCTTGGCCATGAAAAATTGATCCCTTAACTTTGGCCTTTTTCTCCCCCTTTTGCCATATATCGAAAAGAGTGAGGGTGTGTGTGGAATAAAAAATAAGTATTAATTTTAAAGTCCAAGAATGTTCCACATTATTTTAAAAATCATATACTGAAAATAAGTTCATCTATAAAATGTTCGACTCATATTTGACTTGATTGATATGAAAGATCAACCAGTCCTGGACAGAGTCGGTTAGTGTGTATGATTATACTCCGTGGTTCATAGCGATGCACTAGCTCTACATCTGGAACCAGAAGTAAGGTCCTAACATCTCACGCCCATCTACATGGCTAAGTACACAAACACATTAGTCCTATGTGTTGTGAGATGTACTGGCTCCTTAAATCTATAGGTGCATGATATCTAAGGTATGTCCTATGCTAGTTCCATGAAAATGAAAAGTAAGAAATAGTAGTACGAAAATATAATTTGTAAGTTCCTATTCTACTACGCACATGCCCAATTTTCGTCTTAATAGACTGAATTCGGCTTCGGGTAGGGGTTTAGTAAATAGGTTTGCCAAGTTAGACTTCGATTCGACGTATTCGAGTTGTATGGCTCCGTTGGCCACATGTTCTCGAATGAAATGGTGTTTGACCTCTATATGTTTGGTCCTAGAGTGACATATCGGATTCTTAGTAAGGTTAATTGAACTAATGTTATCTACGTGGAGTTTTGTGTTCGTAAAGTCTAACTTAAAATCACGGAGAGTGTGCTTCATCCAAAGAAGCTGAGTGACACACTCACCCATCGCGATGTATTCGGTTTCGGTGGTAGATAAGGCAACACAGTATTGCTTCCTACTGCACCAACTCACTAGACTCGAGTCGAGAAGTTGACAACAACCACTCGTACTCTTTCTATCGAGCTTACTACCAGCATAGTCCGAATCGGAGTAGCCGATTAGTTCGAACTCGGTAGATCTAGGGTACCAAATACCGACATTAAGTGTACCCTTTAGATATCTAAGGATACGCTTGACTAGAGTTAGGTGAGACTCCTTGGCACATGTTTGGAACCTTGCGCACATACTTACTGCAAATAAGATATCGGGTCAGCTTGCAGTTAAGTAAAGGAGACTCCCTATTACGCTCCTATAGTATTTTAAATCAATTGAATTTCCGATTATATCTTCTTTTATATTCACATTAGTTGCCATTGGGGTATTAATAATTTTAGCGTCTTGCATTCCAAAGTGTTTAATTAATTCCCTAGTATATTTGCGTTGATGTAGACCTAAAAAGAAGCTTAACTCGCCTACTAAATTCATTTCAAATTCACTTTCCATAAGTGAAATGAACTCATTTAGTAGGATTGAGTTGGTGGTTCCGAAAATAATATCATCTACGTAGATTTGGGCTATGAATATGTCTTTACCTAAGGTTTTTACGAAAAGTGTTGGGTCAACTACACCTTGGTTAAAACCTTTGGACTTAAGATAAATCGAAAGTCTCTCGTACCAAGTCCGAGGAGCTCGTTTAAGTCCATAGAGAGCTTTCTTTAACCTAAGGACATGGTCGGGTTTGTCTAAACTTTCGAAACCGATGGGTTGACTAACATAAACTTCTTCTTTAATGTATCCATTTAAGAACACAAATTTCACATCCATTTGAAACAACTTAAATCCTCGATGTGCTGCATACGCTAATAGCATTCGAATGGACTCTAATCTAGCTACTGGGGCATAGGTCTCGTCGTAATCTAAACCTTCAACTTGACTAAACCCTTTAGCGACTAGTCTAGCTTTATTTCTAACCACTTCACCTTTATCATCAAGTTTATTTCAAAACACCCACCTTGTTCCAATGATTGTTTTATCTTTAGGTGGTGGTACTAATTCCCATACTTCGTTCCTAGTGAATTGAGCCAACTCTTCTTGCATTGCAATAATCCAATTGGGATCAAGAAGAGCTTGGTCAATAGTCTTGGGTTCAATTTTGGAAATTAAGGAGATTTGACTAAGGATTATGTATGAGGCTCTAGTTCGAACTCCTAGACTTGGATCACTTATCACTTTGTCTATAGGATGATTTGCTTGAGTCCTAGTTGGGTTTGGGTTTGAGTATACAACTTGATCAATAGGATGACTCGTCTGAGTTCTAGTTTGGTTAGAGTCATCAATCACTTGGTCGGTAGAGTAACTTGGTTGACTTAGGTTAGGATTAACACTAGACTTGATCTCCGGATCAGAGTTAGGTCTAGTATGAATCGGCTCGCTAATTGGGGTTTCTAGGGGTTTTGTAGGTTCGTGTCCTTCATCAAATACTACATTGATAGTCTCCTCGACTCTAAGGGTGTCATGGTTATATACTCTATAAGCTCTACTTGTAGTCGAGTATCCTAGAAAGATTTCAATCGTGGTTTTGGATGTAAATTTCCCTAGGTAATCCTTAGTGTTTAGGATGTCTACCTTACACCCAAATACCCTAAAGTACTTAATGTTAGGTATTTTATCTTGATACATCTCGTATGAGGTCTTAAGGTGCCTCTTTACCATAAGGATCCTATTTTGGACATAGCATGTCGTAGTCACGGCTTCCGCCCAAAACCTATCAGGTAGGTTATACTCATTTAACATTGTCCTAGTGGCTTCTTTTAGAGTTCTATTTTTGCGTTATATTAGGCCATTTTGTTGTGGAGTTCTAGGGCAAGAGAACTCATGGTAGTATCCATTTAGGTTACAGAATTCTGTAAACCTATGGTTCTCGAATTCACCACCATGATTAGTCTTAAGTCTTTTGATTTTAATGCTTTGTTAATTTTCTATTAATTTAAATAGGTTGATTAATTGATCTAGGGTATCACTTTTGTGTTTGATGAACCTAACCCAAGTAAATCTAGAATAGTCATTAATTATGACTAAGCAGAATTTACTTCCATTAAGTGACTTAGCTCCGTCTGAATCAAATAGATCCATGTGTAGGAGCTCAAGCACACTTTTTGTTCATTCTTGATTAGTTAGTTGATGTTGTGTCCTAGATTGTTTACCTTGTTGACACGCATTACATATTTTATTGTTCAAGTTATTGAGGTTAGGCAAACCTTTGACTAAGTCACTCTGACTCATCTTGTGGATGAGTCTTGGGTGTGAGTGACTGAGTCGTCGGTGCCACAACCATGATTCCTCTTGCCGTGTCATAAGACACTTAGTTGAGGAGTTAGTTAAGTTAATAGTGTAAATGTTGTTATTTCTAGTTCCCTTAAGAATTGTTTTAGAAGTTTCAATTGTATTAATTACGCATTCATTTTCTAGAAATATGACCTTATAGTTATTATCACACAATTGGCTTACATTAAGTAAATTATATTGAAAATTTTCTACTAATAAAACATTTTGAATAACAAAATTTGAGTTGACCTCAATATCACCTGATCTGATGATTTTGAGCTTGCCGTTATTTCCGAAGGCTACCGATCCTTGTCGTTTGAATCGAAGCTTCGAAAACTTGAGTTGATCCCCGGTCATGTGTCGGGAGCAACCACTGTCCAACATCCATTGATCCTACATGCAAGGTAGTTGGATCGGATATTGGATTTATTAAAGATTGGTTGAAGATTATTAACCAAAATCATCACACCCATGTCTACATGATCAAAAATGTTAACCCTATATGTTCTTGTGAGATGACTTCCAATTTTACTTGATTTAAATTTAATGACTTAAACACTTGTCAACCTTGCGTTAGATTCGGATTTGACCTTAGGATCATCAAGTCACCTTTTCAAGATCATGGCTTCCAGGTCGTGGCGAGGCACAGAGGCCCTCTTTGATCGGAACAATGACCACTTCCTTAGACAAAGCCATTTTCAAGAAAATAAAGACTTGACTTACCTAAGACCACTTCCTGGTCTAACTAGTCTAGGATACGGCGAGGTAGCTTCAGCTAGTTCCGTTCGGTCAAGTGCACCAAACTAGATACGCCTTATCTAGCCAGAATAGACAAGACTCCGCTTTCCTAGCGTACTATCATCTCGCCGCGTCCTGATACTATGTTATCAAGTATTGACGAGTTATAGTCCTATCTAACCATTCTAAAAAGGAAAATCAAACTAAATAAAAAAAAAACTAAGCTTACAATTTCTAGGTTAAAACACAAACAAGTTTCGTACTAGCTCCCCCTGGACCGTTGAATCGATTCGGTCTCTCCACATAGTGGATTTAGTCCTTGGGAACCCAGTACTGGTTCGATCCTAAGTTTAAAATTAAGGTGGTTTTAGGGACCCATGCTTGGTCATGTTTTTTATGTCAACTTACAATCGACATATACGACTTGTTGGTCGTATTTGAGCTAAACCCTAGCCCGACATTGTTGTACACCACCCTTTGCGATCCAAGTAGGAGGTCAAGTCCTTTGGATCCCAAAGTAAACCTTTCCAATGTATTCCTAAGATCTTCGACTTGACTCTTCAAGTGTGAGTTCTCAACTTCGAGTTTTTCAACCCGAGTTGAGTCCTCCTCTTGAACTCGACTAGTCAAAGAGGTTAGGGAGACCTCGTGTTTGAGGAGTTTAACTTTCTCAACCAGGGTCTCGACCTTGAACTCGGACTTAGCTAACTTTCTAGTTAAAAAATTAATTGCACTATAAAGCATACTAATTAGAGATCGACTTACCTTGAGTGTATCTTTTGAACCGGATGCGTATCCGTGGCTTGTCTTGAATAGCGTTTCGCAGTCCGACTCATCTTCAGTTTCCGATTCGTGTTCCGATTCCGACTCCATCTCCGATTAAACCGGTTTAGCCATGAGGACTCGATCATTGTCTTCTTCCTCAGACGCTTCTTCCCATGTAGCGTTGAGTGCCTTTTTGTATTTTGGTGCTTTGCTTTTGAGCTTTGAGCATTCAGACTTGATGTGTCCAAACCTGTTGCATTCGTAACACCTAATATTAGAACTTTTAGGCTTACCTTCGTTCGGTCGAGTGATGGTTCGCTTTCGGCCCTTGACTATCCTCCGAACTAGGTTGACTAGTTCGGCCTCCATTTCCAGGTCGACCTCCGAATCAGACTCATCCACTTCTTCCTTCGAGGGTGGCTTGCTTGCAGTTTTCTTCCTTGAACCTGCAAAAAGTGCTATACCCTTCTCGGGTTCCGAGTTAGACTGCTCATGAAGTTCAAAATCAGAAAATAGTTCATCTAACCTAAGTTTTGAAAGATCCTTGGAGACCTTGTAGGCATCGACCATGGATGCCCACAAGGTAGTCCTCGGAAAGGAGTTTAGGACATACCTTATAAGGTCACAGTTTTCGACCTTTTGCCTGATCGCTTGTAGATTGTTGACTATGTCTTGGACGTGGGCATGAAGTTGCGTCGCGGACTGGTGTTCCTATATTTTTAGATTATATAGTTTATTAAATAAAAGATCACGCTTACATACCTTAGCTTCATCGGTCCCTTCGTGTAGCTCCACTAGCTTTTTCCAAAGGTCCTTTGCGCTTATGAAGGGGCCGACGCGATTTAGCTCCTCCTTGGACAAACTGCATTGGAGAATTTGAGTTGCCTTGGCGTCGGCTTCGACTTGTCGTTTTGTCGCAATGGTCAATTGGTCATAACCCAAGGATTCACCCACTTCGTTAGTCGGAAGTGTGAAACCCGTTTGGATTATGATCCACATCTCGATTTGGGTTTTGAGAAAGCATTCCATCTGACCTTTCCAGTAACGGAAATCATCTCTGTTGTAAAACGGAGGTCGGATGGTGCCAAAACCCTCGAGATGGGCCATTTGGAAGGGAAACCTTGCACAAAAAATATAAAAAAAATACGAAAAAGGTTCCAAGACTTAGCCTTGGATTAGTAATGTAGGAAATGAAAAGAAACAAAAGGAATAAACGAGAAATAACCAACTAAAATAAAAGATGAGCACTTACAACCTTCGATGTCCCAGAAATGGTATTAAATGATGGTTTTTGGGGATGAAGACAGCTTGTTATGAGAATTTACCCTTGTAATGTAGATCTCTCCGAGAGCTTCGTTTTGGTAGGTAGCCCGTGTTGTGGGTCAACTTGAACGAAAAGTTATGCCCATTTGACCGTCGGCTACTCCAAAAGCGAATACTTGCAAAACAAAACCAAACGAAGAGTACCAAGACTTCGTCTTGGATTAGTAGTGCGGGAACAAAATTTAAACGAATGAAAAACAAATCTGTAAAAAAATTTAGATTAGTGGTTTCACCAAATCTAAGTGCCCCCGGCTCTATACCAATTGTTGGATCGAAGTGGATCGCTAGAGGGGGGTGAATAGCGATAAAACCTTTTTTTTGTTCATTCGTTAAAACTCGAGTAGACAATTAATTTGCAGCGGAAAGATAAGAAATAAATAAAATGAGACAAATATTTTTACTTGGTTCGTAGCCTTCGGCTACTACTCCAAGGCTCTAGTGATCCTTGATCACGCACGGAGGGCAATTCACTAAAAACACTCATCTTCGTTGGAGGTAGGAGTTTGACGATTACAAAAAAGACCTTCGAAAGAAAAGATAGAGAGACAAACCCTCTCTTATATTAATGTAAAGTGCAACGATAGAAAACCTCGATTAAAATGAATTGCAATATTTAAAGAGACGACAAATTAAAATATCAACAACTAAATAGTAGAAACTAAGCTAGGGTTGTTGATAGCACTTAGTCGTAGAGTCATCGGAGAATCGCGAAGTTGCAAAGGTTTTTGAGCACTTAGAGATGATGAAAAACCCTAGGAGAAGCCCTCGTTTTATAGCCTTTAAGCCCCTCATCGAATGGGTCTTCAACCAATAGGAATTGGGCACAAAACTCTTTGAAAAATGGTGATAAAGCTTGACTCCTTGAGGCTGATTTTTGACCATCGGTTGAACTGATTTCTTGGCCGATTGAACTGATGGCTCAGCAATTAAACTGATCCTTGGCCGGTTGAACTGATGGCTCAGCAGTTGAACTGATCCTTGGCCGGTTGAACTGATTTCTAGACTTTTCAACTGTAATAAAGAGTCAGCTCGAAATATAAGTGAATTCGACGGTCACTTGCCGTCCGATCTCAACATAGACCTTCCATGGGATGTCTTGGTCGGATCATCGCCTAAGGATGTCCCCGTATGGAGGACTCGACCTTACTTACGCTCACTCACACGAGCTTACCTCAACATTTACCTTTGAAGCCTTGCTTTCGGTCTCCACCTGATTCCTTCGGCTCCCTCCAAAGCCCTCCCAGTGTCGCCCGACCACTACGGTTCTCTCCGAGTGTCGCTGACCTTCGGCTTAGCTTAGCATTTCTGCATACTTGATTCAGCTCATGAAATAATGACATGAGCTTAACTTTGTTTCATTTCCTATAATCAAAACTCAGGTTCGACTTAGGTGCTTACTGCACCAACAGTTGGATCTTGGCCACCCAATTGATCAAGCCCACATAAAGTCCGATCCATTAATGATAATCCATTCCACTAGAGGATTATCATTGATCTACCTCACCAACCCCATAAATAAATATGGGCTCCATATATTAATTGTACAAATATCTCTCCGTGTTTAAGATCTCAAATGTCCATCAATTAATTAATCAACATCTAACTCCATGAGTAGTACCACTCAACCTTATCATCATGTCGGACCAAGTCCA
The DNA here is from genome assembly GCA_025175895.1 of Wurfbainia villosa. Classification (NCBI taxonomy): domain Eukaryota; kingdom Viridiplantae; phylum Streptophyta; class Magnoliopsida; order Zingiberales; family Zingiberaceae; genus Wurfbainia; species Wurfbainia villosa. Next base: position 99,133,561 of record CM045990.1, read on the forward strand.
TCCGCAGGGTTTACATGATAAACCTTATGACCTCTTCAAGGGGACATCATCATCCTAATATATAGGACACAGTTTCCTCCTATAATCAACAACACACCATATAAATAATATCATTTCTCAACTTACCGAGCCTATCGATTTACTCTATAAATCTCGCCCATTGGTAAATCGAAGAAATAAATACTAAGTATATGTGCCCGTTATTATATCGGGATTAAGAGCATGTACACCATACTATCCGAGGTCGGATTCAATTATGTAGTCAGCAATAAATCGAATCAACTTTAAGTTGGTCCTGCTCAATGCACACAAAGTGTACTAGTGTAATTCTATGGTTAAGACAAACCAATACCAAATCACACTACAACCATACCAATGGTTTGTCCAAATCCATCTCGGTTGTGAGCCTTTACTTATACTTTACAAGGAATTGATAACATGATCTTCCGTGTGACACTACACACCATGTTATCTACATTGTAAGGTATTAGACAATATGCATAACCATAAATATGCAAACAATGATCATGTGATTCTTATTTCAAAAATAAAGATGTTCATACAAAAGATAGACTTTTCAGTACATCCCAACAATCCTACCCACGGATGACCTTTTACCCAATTTACAAATCAGGTCATCATCCGTACTCTAACATCTACACGCTACTAAACATTTATAGATCTACTTACATCACATCTGTAACTCCTAAATAATGATAAAGGAACATGTGATATCCAAATTTGAGCATATATAACCAACAACAAGCATCAAGCATATGGATAAATAAGAGCAGGGTCAAGAAAATATGAACATATAACATGATCATATCTATGTATAAATTTGAATGCAATTACATCTACCTGACCAGGGTTGGAAATTATCCACCTATTAGTAGCTCGTGCTAGCAGTCCATACGTACAAGAATTTTTCACCAACTAAAGTTCTTTAAGACAACATGAATTACGATTAAGTTCTAACATGACCAAATCGAATCCTACATCAATTTCATATTCCAGCCATTATCCAAAGACTAGTTAAAGTCTCGATCACACATCTTGCATGGAACATAACAAGTACTAAGTTCCAACACCCGACAATATACAAATCCATTACTACATCGTTCCTATATTTACGTCCTTATAATGAACATGAATTAGAAAATCCCCAATTATCATGGCCAATTCATCGCAACCAAACTCCCCATTGAGCCCTCAGCTTCTACATTCATCTCACTACCACAAATTCACATTTAACACCTTCATAGCCCTTCAATAATAGGGCACGGACAGAATATCCCGATTAGGATTTTCATACCAACTCACATTCCACTTATGTATAACTAATCCTGGAATTTCCACATCTCATTCCACACCATACACCCAATTCACATCACAAAACAAAATGAAACCCAAATAGCTATCTAACCATTTAATCCATCGTTCACAGCTCCATCACATCCCATAACTACACCGATTTAGGGTTCTAACCAATCCTACATGAAACACCCCACTCCATTAGTCCTTCCTCACTCACCCACAGCCGAGCAAACCCCCCAAACAGAGCAGCTCAACCACATTCGACAACCAAATCACCATAAACAACCATGCTGCAGCATACGAAACATGATAAAATCGTGGATCAACACAAACCTCACCTCAACCTCGATCCACCATTCCCATCCACACTTCCATCGACCCATCGTCGTACCCAAGAATCGCCACCCTATCTACATCAACGATCCAAAGAAATTGAAGTGGACAGAAAAGAAAGGAAAGCTCAAGATATAGCAGCACTTGAAGCTACTCCGATGGTACTGCTCCCCCAATACCAAATTCGTCGGAAAGCTCCCCCTCTGGCTGGAACAACCAACTGCAGTGATGGCATCATCTTGCTGCTCGCATGAGAAACAACAAGTCATGATGAAGGGATCGACTTAAACCTACAAAAAATTGTGCCCTTACCTTTCTCCGGTGGCAATCGACAGAACACCCCCAAATCGGCTGCTCACCGTCGGAACGTCACCGATTCAAACTCCCCCGCCACTCGCTTGCCCTTTGCTCCCGCTCACTCTCTGCTCTTGCTCATCTGTAGAGCCCGTCTTGGATGGTCCAGTCGCCGCCGCTCACTGTGAGAAAGGGGAAGAGCGCTCGATCGCTGTGCATTTTGGAGAGGAAGAGCTCGCGCAGAAGAAATGAGGTCGCGACTGGGAAAAGGAGAAATGTCGGGATTTAAGGCGATGACCGAGAGCGGCTTTGCATTACATGAATGAAGGGGTCGGGTCCAATTAAAATGGGTCAGTTCCAATAGATCGGGTTGGGTCCAATCCTATACGCCTATTAAATTTTTCTCCAAAAATTGCCCTACAAATTTCCATTTAAGTCCAAGAAAATTTCTAAAAATTGCTGAAAAATTCCATATGGTATTTTCTTAATTACCAAACATTATTATTATTATTATTTATTTATTGTTATTATTTATTTATTTTCTTGTGGTATTTTACAGTGAATATTTCGTGCAAGATCATTAACCTCCTCAAGCCACCAAGCCTTCCATTTTATAGAGAAACGGGCATTTGACTATTTCTGTCCATTGAGCCCAACGCCAATTGACTGTTGCATACTAACAATTGACTTTCATTAGGGCTACTGTTGATCATATTCAATGGCTTCTGATGAAGCCTGAACTCGATCGTCACCACTTAATCAATATTTGATCAGTCGACTACTCATACGAGTAGTTGACTGTTATAAGCTAGCAGTCAACTGCCAAACATTCTGTTCTTATGTCCACTTAATTCAGTCAACTGCTAAACGGTAACAGTTGACTAATAATGACCAGTCGACTAGTCTAAATCATCAGTCGATTGCTAGAGTAAAGTTCAGTAATTAAGCTACAGTCGACTACTCGACTAGTCGAATGTATCATAACCTCAGTCGACTGGTCGAGTCAATTTGAGTTCTCGAGTGCTAAATTCTCGAGCCTAGTCCACTGGTTCAAGTACCAGTCGATTGGAATACCTCAAGTATGACTATTTCATACTTGAAACCAACCCTAAGGCAAGACTAATCTTTCAAGCTCTTCCATCAACATTGCGCCTACAGGATGTTGGGATTTTCTGAGCCGCAAAAACCGCTTTTTGCGTTGTGGAAACCTCGGAAGCCCGTACATGAATCCGTGCGAAGATATAAAAAATAAAAACATGTATGTATTTAATGATCCTAGATCTTCCTTAGATCTACAAGATGAGAGCATTACCCTCGTAGCGACGCCCTTCGCTTATCCCGCTCGTCCAAACGCTTTGCCGGAACTCAAGAGTGTCAAGTGTACACTCCGCTATTGGTATCAACACGGACAAATGGTGGAGAAAATACCTTAGAGTGTGCTAGCACCCTTTAGGTATTTTGGCCAAGGAAGTCTTGGGAGAGCAAACTTGAGAGGAGAGCAAGGAAGAAGATGATGGAGTTACCACCAAAGAAATGAATTCCCATCTAATGAGAAATAAAGTGGCCGGCCACTCTTGGATGGGGGGTTACATGCATGCATGTAACTCCAAGAGCCAATGGCTCTTGGTCTCCCTCATGAGGTGGCACCACATGATAAGTCAATGATGATGTGGAACACCATCATTGGTCGGCCCCCATGCCATGTCACTATGACATGGCAATTGGTCAAGTCAAAATTGACCATTCATCTTCCCTCTCAAGTCAAGTCAAACTTGACCTCTTATCTCCCATGGTTGATCAAATCTAAACACTTGATTCAAGTCAATTTGATTTAATGAATCTCTATTCATTAATTTAAATTGACTAAATGAATCAAATCTAAATTAGACTGATTCAACACTTGAATCAAATTGTGTCTAACTCAATTAGTCTAATTTGGATTACTCTTAATCCAATTTGGTTCATCCCATGAACCTAATCCTCATGGTTCATCATATGAACCTAATTTCCATCTAATTGCCCTTTGTGTGTGACCCTATAGGTTCTTGTAACGTTGGCAATGTCCCTAAACCGATTTAGGAACATAAGCAATGAGCGGTATCTAGCAACACATCATTGCTACCCAAGTTACAAGAATGTTGAGCTCCAACATCACCTTTGTGACTACTAATTGTGACTCTCACAATATGTGACAATGTCCCTCTATCCATGACATCTAGATTGACCAATTAAGGCATAGACCATGTCATCCTTGGTACAATCTATATCTTAAACTCCAAGTAGACTCACTCTAATCAAATGAGCTCAATATCTCATATTGACTCATTTGGACATGGCCATGCACTTCGTGGTCTCACTCTATCAAGAATAATGATGTCACTCCCGTCATATAGGAGGGATAGATCTCATCTACATCACTCATATCCCTCTGCATAATTTGTTACATACCCAGTAATCGCCTTTATAGTCCACTCATTTACGGGTGACATTTGACGAAGCCAAAGTATGCAACTCCTTATATAGGGAAACATGGTGACTTCAGGTCTAAGGACTAATAGTCATACTAATAGCCACATGAGAAAGTATATGACACTCATATAATGCTCCATGATACTTTCTCATGGCGGGTCATTCAATATATATTCTCCAATGCATACCCATGTGTCAACTTGATATCTCAAATCCATGACATGTGAGATCAAGTCATCGTGTTGACCTACATGCTAGTTTCTACGCATTAACATTGTCCCTGAATGTTAATACTTGACTAGGAATGATTAAGAGTAGTGTTCTATATATCATCTCATTATCGATTCAACCAATCGATTGATATAGATAAGAACCTACTACTCAAGGACGCTTTTATACTTAGTTATTTGGCACCAATACAAGTAAATATAATAACCATGCCTTTATTAATAGGAATATAGAACAATAAAGTCCATACAATAATCATCACATGATTGGCTCTAGGGCTTTCACTAACACAGGATCCCTTCAAGTCCGTGACTCTTTAATCTTTGTGGTTGTCTTCAAAAGCCTCCTTCGGTTTTATCATGCTTTAGGGTCTTCTTTTGCCAAGGTTCAATTGAGCTTATGCTGCCAAGACTACACATTTGGTCTTATGCCGCCAAGTTCTCACTCTTGGACTTTTCTTGGCAAGACTTCACACTTAAACTTTCCTTCTACCTATCACTCAATATCCATATTAGATCACAATGATTTCCTAACTATAAATGATTATCCAAACATAAAAAGATTAATACTTGGAGCATACTTGCACCAATAATCTTCCCCTTTTTGATGTTTGACAACCATTTAAGTTAGGTCTTTAAATATGCAATAGAAACATCATATGTCACAATATGAATTCTAACTTAAATCTTTCCATCTCCCCCTTTGACAAACATAAAAAAGAGATAAGTAATTTGTCAGGAAATCATGTGTGAGTAAGGTTTTCATGCCTTGAATTAAGGAATAACATATATCTAAGTCCCCTCCTTAATCCAAGACACATTCTAACTTTGACATGTTGAGCAATACATAAAAACATAGATAAAGGTATTGTCCAACTTTGCACCAACAATTAAGCATGTTCACATAGGTTTTGGGTATATTGATATAGTAAACCTCCGCCTTAACCATTGCATCAATTAGTCCTACTCCCCCTTAATCCTTAAACAATTATCATTTTAATATTGTGCTAATCATATCATTGGATTAGGACTTCCTAGGACTAGTGATAAATGGATAAATCAAGCTTATGTAACAAAAATCAAAGTTATCAATCAACTCAGACGAATGTCAGTTGACTGGTGCAAGACCAATCGACTGGTATATGAAGCAATCGACTGCTATTGGCTGATACATGTAGTTTAATTTTTCAGTTGAAAATCAAAAATGCATAAAAATATCTAGGGGTGTTAAAAATTCACAAAAAATTGTAGACACATTATTTAGTCTATTTTCTATCAAGGAAAAATATTTCAAAAATATATCTCTTCTATATTTCAAGATTTATACAAATTTTGAAACTAGCACAAACTCTAATGGGGTTTTCAAACTTTGTACCATATTTGCTTAGCAACCGAAAACTATTTTTCAAAATACAATAAACACAGTTTAAAAGTTATTTTATTTCACATTTCCAACCATATTTTTAGAGCTATGTGCACATCAATTATACACAAGCATTCCCAATGATTGGTCCAATGGAGGATTCATGTCTCTAGATGCCACTTTGGTTCATAGTAATGCATTATAATAAGTATGATGAACCAAATGCATCTTCCTAACATCTCACATGATGTCTAAGTTGCGCAATACAAAAATCATGGATTCTTAGATATTTTGTGAGATGTATCAAGGTATAATCCTAGATTTTAGCTATGGGATCATGCAAACCTATACTAACTACTCTACAAAGTAGATTCCAAGTTCTCTCTTTAGTGATGTAAATTCCACTTCGAGGAGAGCCTTGGTGAAAATGTCAGCAAGATTGGACTTAAATTCAATGTAATTAAGTTCAATGTCTCCTCTTTCCACATGATCTCTAATGAAGTGATGCTTCACTTCAATATGATTTGTCCTAGAATAATGTACCAGATTTTTGGTCAAATTGATGGTACTCACATTATCATAATAAACTTTGATTTTGGAGTAGTGTAGCTCAAAATCCTTTAGAGTATGTCTCATCAAAAGTAATTGAGTCACACAACCACCTATGGACATATATTCAGCTTCGGTTGTAGATAAAGCAACACAAGGTTGCATTCTACTACTCCAACTCACTAAGAAAGATCCAAGAAATTGGCATCCACCACTAGTTCTTTTCCTATCAACTTTGCAATATGCATAATCGAAATCGGTGTTCCCAATGAAATCAAATGTTTGAGTCCTAGGGTACCATAAACCTATATTAAGAGTTTCCTTGATATATCTTAAAATTCTTTTGACTGCTACTAAATGGGAGTCTTTGGCACAAGATTGGTATCTTGCACACATACCTTCCACAAATAATATATCGGGTCTACTAGCGGTTAGGTATAGGTAGCTACCAATCATACTCCTATAAAGTTTTGAGTCTATTAAGTTTCCATCTAGATCATTGTCTATTTTAGTGTTGGTTCCCATAGGAGTAGATACTACCTTACAATTTTCTAAACTAAATTTCATAATGATTTCTTTAGCATTTTTAGTTTGATAAACGTGGATTCCTTCACTAGTTTGTTTGACTTGTAAGCCTAAGAAAAAGTTCAATTCTTCAACTATACTCATCTCAAATTCATTTTTCAGGTTTTTGATGAAGTCTTGGAGAAGTTCATCATGAAACATCCAATATTCCACATCCAACAAAATGGAAATAGAGAAGAAATGACATGATGAAAATGTAGGAATAGAAAGACAATAGAATAAATGATGAAAATGACATGACATATGATAAGAAGATTATTCGAATAACTTGTGACAACAAAAGAAGTAAAGGGAAACAAATGAGATTGTCTTCATAATAATCATGTAAACCTATTGTTGTGTGGTCTCGAAAAAATCAAAACAAGTTATAGAGTTACAATGACCACAAGTGCACCACACACAAGCAATAAAAATAGGCACAATCCTCCCTAGGAATGAAAAAAAATCATCTTAATCTATCAACACAAAATGTATCTGTCATGCCCCCGTGAGTATGCCGTGCCGAAAATCAAACGGATGACATCTCCCCTGTACGTGGCAATATTTCGGGTTAATACAAGGCCCGTAGGCCCACAACAACAACATAATAAACAGATATAAGTATATCAAACACACACAGTGGAAACATAAACTCATACCACAACAAGAATACCAAAAACATAGAGGTGTACACCACCTGACAAGACTACAGTACTAAAATAGTACATAAAGCAACGACACAAAACAAGGTCCACAACATAACGACGAAGTCCATACATAAACTCGAGTCAATGACATAGAATTAAAAATTCATAAGACAAACACAAATCCTCGGGAGACTCAGAAAGCGGAGATGGGATGGATCGCCGGCGCAGCTCCAAGCCGTCACGAAGACTTCTACTTGTTACCTGGGCGACAGAAAAACCCAGGGTCCGTGGGAGTGAGTAAAACGCAGCAGGTAATAGATAAACATGTATATTAATATCACATGTATTTCGACAGTCAAATCTACAGGTATCACTAGCATGATAATATATCCATGTATATATACCATCTTACCAAAAGTCAATATGAGCTCTGAGACATACGAGCGTCACGCTACGCTACACCTATCCAACTGAGCACATATACACAACATATGGTATACGAGAATAGAACTAACTCATACTACATCCTGCTATGGGTCAAGGGTATCACGTGAATAACTAACGATACAAGTGATGGCCTACTACCATACAGAAGAATGTAATAACATGTATGAATATGTGCAAACAAATGCAACAAACATAGTACATACAAATGCAGCATCACAATAAGCATATCTATATATAGACTGCATCTATATACGCATGCTAATCACAATCATCCATATATATATATATATATACATGCATATATGTATATATATGGTAATATGCAAAAATGCCATAAGTCGGCAATGCAGTATGCATGGTCATGTCAGCTCACCCTAAAGCTACCACGACCCCAGTGTGGCCTCGGTGGCTCGAGCATGACAACTGTCCCAACTCAACACCAACCACTACTCTCGAGTGGCCGAGTGGGCAGTATGATCGAGTAGCATATAAGCGTAAAGAGCAAGCTACACGATGGGGGTCCCTGCTATTGGCCACTCCGACAGTCACTACCCATGAGTGGTCGAGTGCCACACACGCAGGACTACGGCATGCAAATCCAACTATCACTATCTGTAGTGATAGAGTGAGGCACTACAATGCTCTGCCCTCACACCGGTTACTCCTCCTATGAGTAACCGTGGAGGCAGGATGACTAGCGACACTCTCGACCACAAGGGAGACATCGTCGCCAGCGTGCATGCAAATGACATGAATGTAAGGTCTCGCAAACACACATCCACCATTGACTCTCTATTCTACAGAGGGTCATGCTAACCAGATCAACGCACTCTCTATCCTGTAGAGAGTCATACTCAACTGATCGTATCAGACTAGGACCATCGGTCCGTAGCGACACCCAAAATACCATTCACCCGACCATTTACATAATGCATGGTCGGTAGAAACATACAATCTAAGGGGTACTAGAATTAACTCTAGGTTCAAGACATCATCTACCTACGGATGACCTTTTTGCCTAATTTATAATCAGGTTGTCATCCGGACTTTACTACTTGTATTTAACTTAATCAAATTCTAAGTTATTTACATCATCTATATGTATAACTCCTAATCATGGTAACATAAACATGATAGCAGCAAGGAGTTAATAGCCAACGGATAAAGTATCAAGCATAAGATAAATAGAACAGGGTCAAGGTAACATGATCATTTAAGATGATCATGCATCTAAATCTGTATGCATTAACTACTTGACCAGGGTAGGAATCACCCACTTGATAAGAAGATTGTGACAATATAAATACTCACGGCCGCGGTCCTGCCTCGTATCCACGTCCTGCACAAACCATGATATGCATTAAGTTCAAGCACATGACAATAGATGTATATCATTTACTATTCTATCGTTTCCATATTCGCGTCCCTTTATCGAATACGAATTAGAAGCTCAAAGAGTTAAGCTTGACTATTTAATTTAACTCACCGTTTCAATTAGCAAAAGTGCTAACCCACTGATCCAAGGTCGATTCAATGTAACCCACCTTCACATTAGACCCTCAAATGGGTACGGTTAACATCATAATTGACACAATCCAATATTGAATAAGATCAAGAACAACCCCATTTATCTAAAAGGATCGCAGAACACACAAAATCACCCCTTTAAAATACTAAGGTTAGATAGTATACTCTAAATTGCATCTAACATCGGCATATACCTTCTACATCAGTCGCAGCCACTGACCCATGTCAACTATTGAATCGAAATTGAATTCACCGCACGCAAGAGGGAAATTGATTTGGCTTACCAACACTTGAAGCTTCACCGACAGCAAATCCCCCAAAATCGACAATCCCGTTCACCGGATATCTCACTGCCCTATTTCTTGTTCACTGATTCTGCCCAAAGAAAATCTCTGCCCTAATCAAAATTGTCTCTACCAATGAAAGAACCCATGGGAAACTAGGGAGAATTAGGCTTACCAATAGTAGGAGCTTCACCGGCAACAATCCTACAAAATCCCTAGTCGGCCGGAAACAAACACTGCCCAGATCAAGATTCGAGCTTAGTCCAGACAAATCCTCAGAACTCTAAAATCTCGTCCACTGTAAGAAAAATCCACATCTTACCTTGCTCCGATTGCGATCGATCGGATCAAACCCACCTTCGACAGCGTGAAATCGGAAGCAAGTGACACTGTCGTCGACCCACGCCTCCAACCGCGGGCACCCTAGTTGCTCTGGTTTGTCCGCAAGCACCGTGAGAAATGTTGTTATTTCTGTCCACTCCCGCGTGGCCGCACGCTCTGGGAGCAGAGCGAGTCGGAGGTCGCAAGCGGAGAGAAAAAAAGGGATCGCGCTGAGGGGTCGCGAGACTCGATCCGCGAAGAGGAATGGAAGAGCTCGGTGAGGAAGAGAGGGAACGTCGGCGATGAGGAGGTGAGGAAACGCGTCGAGGAAGGAAAACTCGCTGCGGCTGGAAAAAGAAACGCACGGGAGTAAATAAAGTCGACGATCGGTGAAACGGAGGAGATAAGTGCGGCTTGCGTTACGAAGGGGAAACGGATCGGGTTGAGTTCGCTTAACGGGTTGGATCCAATAAGCCATTAACACTAGATAGATTCAATTAAATCTAGGTTAATTAAACTATCACAATTCCTCTAGTTAGGTTAGATGTAATTAACTCCTAACCATTTTTTTTTTCTCGCCGTATTTTACACTATCACCAAAGAGTAACCATATGCAATCAAATAATCCATTCATGAAAATAAATCCCCAAAACCCGAAAATCAAATTTAACTAGCTTTCACGAATTCTAAGATGATATAAAGGAATGCATGGGAAATTTATTTGAAAGTACTGACAAAATAAAAACTCAACAAACGAAACATAACAACTAAAACAAAAACAAATAAAGTACAATGAAGTGAAAGAAGTGTATATACAATGAAAATAAAAGTAGATGGGATAGAACAAACTCCCCTGAGGTCCTGGCAGTTGGAGGCGGTTCAGTAAGAAATCCAGGCTGGGAGTGGGATGGATCGAATGGAGGTGAGTGCTCTCTTGATGTGATCAGGGTAGTTCCATGTTGTTCCCTCTGAAATGAACATCATATCATCATATGTACTCTCTGGTGATCCGAGGCATTTCAACAAAAGTATCCAACCTTGCGGCTAGATTACTGCATTTGTTGTTAGGGATTTCATCAGCAACTTATTGGAGACTCTATCTCAGATGAGAGTGTCTAGTCTGAGGGTGTCCATCTATCCACCACTCCTGTGTCAACATCCTTAACATTTGAAACAACAACAACTTCATCAATGAAATCACATCCATCAACGTCCAAAATCACATCACAGCACAATTGTTCATAGGAGTCCTATGGAGTAGTATGCCTATCACTCGCTCCACAATCCATCTCCCTAAGCACGTCGATATCCACATAAGTGGTTTTTGACGGAGGCTGAATGAACTCTTGTGCTGCATCTGGCTGAAGGATGTTGCAATTTAATCTAGATGTTTGATCAATGATGCTAACTATCACCGTAGTCTCCATACTGCTGATAATAATGATCCATGTTTCTTAGAAAAGATAATTCCTGGTCTTTCATGAAACACCAATATACAAATCAAAAGACACAGGAAATAGACATGACAGAATACATGGATATACAAAAAATGAAAGAATGAAGCCCTAAATTTTTTTTTTTAGAAAAATGGGAAAATAATCCTAAGTTTACTATGCATCATTACACTACCAGCAACGACGCAAAAATTTGATAAGCGGTATTTGTATGTCGTGGTACCATTACAAATTATTTACCGAGCCTCTAACTACACTAATATAGCATAATGGATGGCCCAGATCATTTCCCAACGAGTGTAATAGATAGAATAGTAAACTTAGGATTTCTAATTATTGCTAATCCTACTGAATGGGAGTTTGGAATTTAAAAAGACTAATCCTACTGAATGAAAGACAATGCAAGTAATTAAAGCATTAATCTAACTAACTATGATGACAATGAAATTAAAGATCTAAACTAAGCATGTAAAGGAAAGCATTCAAAACAAGAGCATTAAAAACATAAAGAAAGTGCAGGAATTTGAAATGTAGAGTAAACTATAGATAAGCTCCTAATTAACTATAGAATAACAACTGAATTATGCACTAAAATTAAACATCAAAATAATCAAAATAAACATCCAAATCAATGGACAAAATCCCCAAATATAACCACTGATCACTGCACGACGGTGACGACAATCCAAACGAGCTCCTCCGGTGGATGGGATGGCTGGATCCTTATTGGAAATCCTCCGAGAAGTGCTGAATTGATGGATGAAGTGAGTCTTTTTCTCCGGTGGATGGTGCGGAACCGTCGAAGGCTGGTGCAGTTGCCGGGATCCGAACCCGGGTCTCTTGGTTGTAGCCGAGTATACTCACCACTATACTACAACGACACCAAAACTTGACAACCTATGGATCACTCTGTGAAGGTGGAGCAGCCCATAGTTTCGTCGTCGAGAACCGAACCCAAGTCTCTCGGTAGTAGTCGAGTATACTCACCACTGTACTACAACGGATTTGCCGGTGCTATGTGGAGAGGATGGAACCGGAGTACAAGATGAAATTCTTCACTTATGATGGAATGAAGTGTTGCCGCCATAAATTGGGAAAATCAAGAGCCGAGGAAACTGGAATAGGTGTTGTCATGACGATGGCAGTAGAAGATAACCCAGCCTTCTGAAATCACGCCCAACTTGGTCGCTCAGTTCCAGTTACCAGGCGTGAAAGGAACACCGATGAAGATGCCCAAAAATCCCAGCCGCTCGGTGAAGCCGTCGTCTGCCCAATCTCAGACACAGCTCTGCTGCTCACCAAGAAACATTCAGATGGAATGGAAGGTGGAGGACCGCCGCTGGTTGCTGCTAGAACACCGACAGAAATGGCTGTGGAAGAAGTGTTGCTCGCCGCGTGTGAAAAAGGGAGGAAGAAGACACGCCGCCGATTCTACTGTCGCCCACCGGCGCTCGCACGATGGATGGGATTTCTGTGTCTGCGCCATCTCCGCCCGCTCACGCATGAGGAAGAAGCGTTGCCGACGCTCCTTGCACACGAGGAAGAAGAAGCCTGCATCATGATCTGCTGCTGCGCCACGCGATTCTATCTGCCAAAGATTGTGAAGATGTTGATTTTTATGGTGATTTTGTGTAGTCGTCCGATCAAATGTCCTTTCAATCTCAACCCTCAATTCAAGTTAGGTTTTAATGAATCATATATTTGCTTAATTAGGTTGCTCCATCCAACTGCTAGAATGACTTCAAATCTGGATGCCCGGATTTGATAAATTTGAAGGGACGATCGAGATCCAATGGTCCGGATGAACGACCAAGATGTGTAGATCTTAGTGTATGGGCCGGATCGCTCCAAATTCGGATTAATGGATCAGATTGAGCCATCACATTGGACGATGAGGATTGAATTGATCTGAACCCTTTGATTAAACTACTTCTGATCTTGATGAAAGGTCCAGATTAATCCAGTTTGAAATGCCCATTATAACATTGGATTAGGCCACATTTGATCTAACTCGAGTCTAGTACATTGGCTGATCTTGATCTCCTACAAATAAGGTATAAAATTTGCATATAAGTCCACAAATTTAGGAGAATTTACAATAAGGTCCAAAATGAATTCAAACTCATAAAACATATGAATAATCAATAATAAATCACTCGAGTGGATAAAAACATCAATATTAAGGACCAAAATAATACAACAAAATAGTAGTTATCAGTGACATACTCTAATAGGATTCAGATAGACTCTAATATAGCTACCGGATCATAGGTCTCATCATAATCAAGTCCTTTAATTTGATTAAACCCTTAGGCCACTAACCTAGCCTTGTTCCTAATGATTTTTCCTAGATCATCCAACTTGTTCCTTAAAAACCCATCTTGTGGTAACAATTGTGCTAGTATTGGGCCTAGGAACAAGTTCTCAAACTTGACTTCTCTCAAATTAAGCTAATTCTTCTTGAATTCCTATTATCCAATCCGGATCAAGCAAGACATCATTAATTGATTTTGGCTCAATTTGTGAGATTAGGGCAACATAGCTAGTAGGATCTCTATAGAAGGATCTAGTCGTTACTCCTTCAGAAAGTTCTCCTACTACATGGTCTAGAGGATGTTTTTGATGAATTCTGAGGGTCCTAGGAGGTGAATCACATTGATTTTGATCATCATCATTCTTCTTCCTTTTATCATCGGAATCTCCTCTTCCTCCCCCTTGATCATTATCCCCTAATGTCAAATTTTGAGGTCTTTGGGTAATATCTTGATTTTTGTCATCGATATCGTTATCAATGGAGGATTTCCTAGGGTATATACTAGTGAATTCATCAAACTCAACATTAGAGGATTCCTCAACCTTTTGAGTCCTCTTGTTGTATACCCTATAACCTCTACTAGTTGATGAGTATCCAATTAGGATTTCTTCATCCGCTTTAAACTCAAATTTTCCTAGATTGTCTTTGGTATTTAAAATAAAAACTTTGCAACCAAAGACTTTAAAATAATGAATTGTTGGAATTGTGACATTCCATAATTCAAAGGGTGTTTCGCCTAAAAACCTATAAATTAAGACACGGTTTTGGATATAACAAGCGGTGTTAACTGCTTCCACCCACAAATAGCGAGGTAAAGAATATGCATTAAGCATAGTCCTAGCTAACTCTTGTAGGGCACGATTTCTCCTTTCCACCACCCTATTTTGTTGGAGTGTTATAGGACAAGAGAACTCATTCTTGTACCCTTATTCTAAGAACATTTTTGAAAGTTAGAATTCTCAAATTCTCCACCATTATCATTTCAAATCCGGAGATTCTTTTAATTTTCAACTCTTTTGGTAAAGGCTACGATTATTTCTAAGGTATCATCCTTATGTTTAATAAAATAAACCCAAGTATACCTAGAAGAATCATCAACTATGACTAAGCAATATTTATTACCATATAATGAGGGAGTACTATGACAGTCAAAGAGATTTAGATGCAATAATTCTAATAGTAATGAAGTACTAGTTACGATTTTATCTTTGTGTGATGACTTTCATTGTTTTCCTTCTTGGCATGCATCACACATTTTGTTTTTGATGTATTTGACTTTTGGTAATACTTTCACTAGTTCCAACTTGGCTATCTTGGCAATGTTCTTCATATTGATATGACCGTGTCACCTATGCCATAGCCAACCTTCTTCTTCTTTTGACATAAGACACTTAGTAGAAATGTTAGAAGCATAGGAAAGATCAACATAATAAATATTCATTTTCCTATTCAACTAACATGCAATCTTCTAAGCACATATGCTTAATTAAGCACTTAGTGGATTTAAACTCTACATTATACCTGACATCACAAAGTTGACTCGCACTAATTTAAATTTCATGCTCTTGACTAATAAAACTTTGTTAATGATGATTTTAGGTGATACCTCAATTGTACCTCTACCTAAAATCTTGAGCTTTCCATTATTTCCAAATCACAGGGTCCCCTTCTTAACGTAGTCGATTGTGGAGAACTTGCTCATATCTCCGGTCATGTGTCTTAAGTATCCTCTATCCACATGCCTTGATCACCTACCTAAACAACACAAAAAATAAATTCCTTTGGTACACAAGTATTTGAACCGGAAACATCATTTAAATATTTCTTTGGGACTCATGCCTTCTTTACCTTACCCTTAATGGTTGACTTTCTATTTATTAGGGAAATGTAAGCAACTTCCTTATCCTTAGACTTGTATCCTATACCGCCCTTGTTATAAATGACCCTTTGGTCTCTAAGGGTCATATCAAGGTACTTTGAGGCATTAGAAAACTTTTCTAAGCATGTCCTTAATTCAAGTACTCAACTCTTAAGATTTTCATTTTCCTCCCTAAGCATGCATGATTCACTAGATATGGATTCTATTGATGCAGAGAGCATCACTCCTTGGTTTTGATGTATGAATCATAGTTAAAGTTAGGACGTATTTATGTTCTAATATCAGTGTTAAGTGTGCAGACTTAACAGGAAGTCCTAGTAGGTTGTGTTGACCAGATACTAGGCAGTTGACTTGATAAATCAGGAGGACCGGACACCAGGCATGAAGTCCAGATCGGGCATGTGGACCAGACATTTGGCATGAATACTAATTGGGTCAGGAGACCGGACAATTGATAAAAAGTCCAGCTGGGTCAGACAGACCAAATAGTTGGTGGAAGCCTTGGTGGGTCAAATTGAATGTCAAGAGTGGTAAGTCGGGAAGGCTGTCGGCAAGTAAGCCTCGAGTGGAGAAGTAAGGCCGAGTCCTCTGTAGGGGGGCAAAGCTAGGTGTCAATCCGATGAATAGTTTGCGTGGGACTCAGAAGTTGAGATCGAGCAGTATTACTACTGCTATCCTATTTTGTATTATCTATTTATACTAATCTCATTTTACAGGGATAAGTCGACTGAATGTATTCCAGTCAACTGAAGTTCAGTCGACTCAGTTTATTTCAGTCGATTGGATGCAGACTTGGCAGGATTAGCTGGTGATCGATCGAAGATCTGACATCATAGATGGAAAGAGTTTCAGTCGACTAGAGGTGGTTCAGTTGAATGGAGATCCAAACATTCCGATGCGGAGCCAATTAACCTGGAGTCGACTGGTGAGGTTTTAGTCGATTGGAAGACCAGAAGTTCCATATTGATGGGATGATGTGGAGTCGACTGGAGGGCATTCCAGTCGACTGGAAAAACTTTATGAAACAAGTGCTCGACCAGCTCCGAAAAACATACAACTACTACGTCGAAGTGCTGCCTCTATTCATTCTCGTCCACAAGAGCTTTCGTTCCACATAAAGATGCTTTTCTGACACTCGGTGCCTACTTCAAAGATCCTACTAGTGTTGGTATAATTAGCTCTTAATTTATGTATTTATTTTCGCTTGTGTACTTAACGTCAAGAGAGGGTAGTGTGTTACCCATCTATTACTTTTGTAAAAATTGAAACCCTCAAAAGTCGAGAGTTCTTGAGTCGGAGGGTATATAGTGATTTCCCTTCGAGGTAGTTCTCGGAAGAGCTATGGGTCTTGGAGTAGCAACCCAGTTAGGGTTGTGAACCAAGTAAAAAAAATTGTCTCCAATTTAGTTTATCTTATTACCGTTTCATACTCTTAATTAATTTTAAAATATAAAAATAAGTTTTTAAAATTTAAAGAAAATTGTAACCTCCAAAATTCACCCCCTCTCTCGGAGTATCGCGGTCCTACAATTGGAATCAGAGGGGGGTGCTCCGAATTTGGTGCAACAACCCTCGAGAGTATTAGAATAATTTTCTTTATTTTTCAAGCACTAGAATAATTTTTAAATATTTTTCCAGTACTAGAATAATTTTTATATATTTTTCCCGCACTAGAATAATTTTTAAATATTTTTTTCAGTAATAGAATAATTAAATTAATTTCCTACATATTAGCATAATTAAATTAATTTTTTGTATCTTTGAATAATTAAATTGATTTTCTGCATATTAGATTAATTAAATTAACTTTCTGCATATTAGAATAATTAAATTATTTTTCTACATCTTAGACTAATTAAATTAATTTTTTGTATATTAGAATAATTAAATTAATTTTCTACATCTTAGATTAATTAAATTAATTTTCTGCATATTAGAATAATTAAATTATTTTTTTGCATATTAAAATAATTAAATTAATTTTCTGTATATTAGAATAATTAAATTAATTTTCTATATTTTAGAATAATTAAATTAATTTTTTGCATTTTAGAATAATTAATTTAATTTTCTGCATCTTAGAATAAATAAATTAATTTTTTGGTTCTTAGAATATATAAATTAATTTTCTGTATTTTAGAATAATTAAATTAATTTTCTGCATCTTAGGATAAATAAATTAATTTTTTGCATCTTAGAATATATAAATTAATTTTCTATATTTTAGAATAATTAAATTAATTTTCTACGTTTAGATTAAATTTATTTAATTTTCTGCATTAGATTAATTTTTAATTCATTTCTGCACTTAACTTAATTTTTATTCTAGAATAATTTTTGCTTTTAACTTAGAATAATTTTCCATTAATTTGTGCACATACGATAAATTTAATTCTTACACAATATTATTGAATTTAAATAACTCTAGGAATAATTCTCAACTTTAATTAAAAATTTATTATTAAAATATTTATTTAGGAATGTTACATTTAGAAGGGTATAACACCGTTTGCTCTCCTCTCTTCAATGAAGAGGACTTTTCCTATTGGAAAAGGCGAATGGAGTGTTACTTGATAACCAACCTAGAGGTTTGGTTTTCGATTAGGAAAGGATTCATAGCTCCGGTAGATGACTCGGGTGAGTTGTTAGAACCAGAAAATGGACCGCGAACATTAGAAAACGAGCTCAAGCCGATTACAAGGTGCTTAATACCTTGCAATGTGGACTTACCAAAGAAGAGCTCAATAGGGTGGGTCCATTTGAAAACTCTAAAAAATTATGGGACAAATTAATTTAATTGCATGAAGGTTCAAATGACACTAGGATAGATAAATGGGACATGTTACTAAATAAATTATTTAATTGTAAAATGAATGATAATGAAAATGCTAGTCAACTTCATACGAGAATAAAAGATATTTTAAATGAATTACATTTAATAGGACACAAAATAGAAAATAGGGAAATAATTAGGTATACACTTAAGGAATTTCTGAGGAACACCTTATGGACATCCATTGTCAATAACTATAAGGTTTCCAGGGATCTTTCTACAATTTAACTAGATGAATTATTTTGTGAACTTGAACTACAAGAACAAGATAACTCATGTCAAACTGAGAATGATATTGCTTCAGTGGCAGGTTCGACCAAAAAGGAAAGAAAAGCTAGAAGTGAGTCTGAAGACGAGTCAGAGTCGGACCCAAACTGAGAAGAGGAAAACATAATCATGGTATGGAAGATGTTCAACCGGAGAAAAAGGTTTACGAAGAAGGATGCTAAGAAAGTCATCGACAACATGCCGAGACCTCGATCGGAAGTAACATGCTACGAGTGCAACGGAAAAGGACATTACAAGTTGGAGTGCGCGAATCTAAAAAAGAAAGAAAAACTGAAAAAAGAAAAGAAGAATAAAGCACTTAAGGCAACTTGGGACAAATCATCCTCGGAAGATTCGGACGCAGAAGAGACGAAGAGAAGCTTCATGGCATTCATGGCTAAATCAAGCTCCGATGCCGAATCAAATTTCGAGTACGAGTCTGATTCTGAATCCGTGAGAAGCCACGAATCCGTATCCATTTCCGAAGGACTAGATGAAGTAACTTCTCCTTTAGAAGATAAGTTGTACAATATAATTGCATGCCTGGGTAAGAAGTTAGCTAAGTCTGAGAATCGAGTCGACTCGCTACTTAAAGAAGTCCAAGTACTTAGGGAGCAAGTTCACTCGAAGACTTCGACTTGCCAAACTAAGTATAGAGACTCAACTTAAGTTGCGAAACATGAGGAAGAGAACTCGGTCCTGAAAAGGCAAGTAAAAGATCTAACCAGATCGTTGGAAAGGTTTACTTCAGACTTCAAGTATCTCAACATGATGCTTGGATCTCAGTGAGCCGTGTACAACAAGTGCGGACTCGGACACAAAGCTAAATCCTCCTATAAATCATACATGTCATTACTTAACCGAAACGCTAAGAATCGAGTCCAAGCATGGGTTCCTAAGTCTAGCTTAGTCAACCAAGTTGGACCAAATCAATTTTGGGTTTCCAAGAGTTATGTTTACTTAGTAAACAAAACTCAACCTAACTATCACTTAGGGGGAGGGAGCTAACACTTTGTTTGTTTCCTTGTTTAGTTAAACTCTTGCATGTTTTAGTTTACTTTACTTGCTTAATTTAGAATGGACTAGATAGGAAACAAAGTAGTTTAAACATGAACAACCTAGTACTAAGACAAAGTGAACTGATAGTAAGTTAGGGAAGCTCTTCGAAGTGTATGTCTAGGAAGTGGTCGTTGTTCCGATACCCAAGAAGTCCATGTGCCTCGCCACGACCATGTACACTAAGTCGAGTGGAACTGACCCAAGCTAACTTACTAAATCTTTGACTATTAGACTAAGGCTTTAGTCCAAAGTGAATCAAGTACTTGATTCCTTCATTCACTTTGTCTAGGAAGTGGTCGTTGCTCTAAGATACCGGAAAAAAAAATTAAGTATGCAGATTAATTACTTAGGTAGGTGATTGTGGGGTTAATTGGGTTTATTAACCTAACCCTAAGATTAATGGATTAATTAAAATCTGACCCGTTATTAGACCCAATTGTTTTCCAAACCCGTTTAACCCCATACGTTTCACGTCATTTTCTCCTCCCACCAGTTAGTTTTTTTTCTTCTTCAAGTGTTTCCTAGCCGCAATGATTACTGTGTTCGCCTTCCCCGATTCTAGCCGTCGCGACCATCAAAGTGCCTCTTCCCTTTCCTTCTCGCGACCTCACCTCTCCGCACCGCCGACCCTTCCCTCTTCCTCCTCTCACCCTTTTCTCCTCGCGACAAATTGCAGCGACAAGATCACCCTCAACAATCCCTACAGACGAGCGGCAGTAGAGAGTGTGGAGTGGCAGGGGAGTTTGCATCAGCGGCATCCTACACCTTGTTCTGTTCGGGAGCTACGATTTTTGCTGGAGCTAGGTGAGTTAATGCGGTTCTTCATCTCCGATCGCATGATTTTGTGTAGCTCTAATTTTGTGGTGATAGGACAACGATGCTTTGGCATTGGGATGTCCGGTGAATAGAGCATATTTGGGGGGAGGATTTCCACCAGTGGACTGCTACGACAGAAATAGGTTTTTTGGCAAACAGAGTGATTGGAGGAGGAGTACCATCAGTGTAGCTTCAAGAGCTGGTAAATCTCAATCCATCCCTTTTCTTTCCATTTGCTGTCACCACCATCCTTCCATCCCTCTTGGGCGAAGTGTCCAGATTGTGGTGGCTGCGAGCAATGGTGTCGCCAGCCATCTCCATCGTGAGTGCTCTGTCGCAGCCGCCTCAGCAAGTCGTCGGTTTCCTTTGTCGAGAGGAATAGTTATCGTTTAGAATGATTTGTGTCATCTATACCGATCTCAGGTTGCCATCTCAATTTTTCTTTTATTCGATCGTGAAGAGCTATTGTTACGTTCTCCTTACTTTCATTGGCAGAAATGCCAATTCTGTTGCAGTGATTGAAGAGGTGTGGGAGAAATCTAGACTTGTGTAGGCTGCGTGAGATGAATATAGTTGGTTCAGTTCGTTTTAATTTAAAATAGACCAACACGATTTTGGTTACGAACCAATAACCTTAAGGAGAATGTGTTCTCTATAAAAACATAGCTCAAGTGTTTTTCGTGGAGAATTTATTGGTTCAAGGGTTTTGGAATCTCTAGCCTCCTTTCCTTCTTCACCTTGCTCTTGCTGGCCAAGCCATTGATGCCCAAGAGGAGTTGCTGCGCAGGTTTTGCTGCTTCCCAAGTCGTTGCTGGCAACCCACCAGCCACCGGCGACTACTCCGGCCATCCTCCCTTGGCCGCCAGTGAGCAAGAAGCAATCGACCATTGATTGGCTGACCATATCTTCCACCAAACGAGCTGTCCAGATTCTGGACAGCTTGTTCTCCTTTTTGTGGAGAGGTCATTTGGTCGGCGTTTTGCGCTCCAAAAGTGACCTATTTTCCGGGTATTGGTTCTCTGGCAATCCTCATAGGTGGAGGGTTAAGTTTTCGTCAATCGATTGACAAAAACAGCTTCCAAGAAGCGAGTTTGTGAAACTCGATTTTTTGGATCCGAATTTTATTCGGATTGTGATCTTCTCTCGGATCACATAGTCTTCGACACAAGGCTAGTAACTCCTACGAAGACGAGGCTCGTAGCTTAGTGAAGCTATCCCGATGATACTCGATGTGGATACGGATAGAGGCAATTCTAGCTAGAGTTGTTTTGGTTGATATCATTCCCGCTACACGTGATACGTCAGGTATAACTAGAGTAATTTCCTTTTATTGCAAAATTTTAAATTGCGGTTATGTCTACACTTGTTGTATCTTGCATGTGTGTGATGTGTGTGTTGTAATAAATTAGATTTATTGCTTTTATTGCTTCCGTTGTGTGCATGTTTACGAAACGTGTTGGAACACACACTCGCCGCGGTGCCGGGAAAACCCAACACCAAGTCCATTCAGTTTCTACCGAGCCGTAATATGTATTTCGTTGGGTCACTTGATGAAATTTTACTGTAAGGAGATTTTGGATTTTCTTGATGTATCTTGAGTATCGCATCTGGTAGTGATTCGAGATTGGTCTTACGATTCCGACAAAGTCTCCAACATGTCATGAATATAAAGCTCCACTCTGGTGTAGTTGTTCACCCGCAGTTAGGTGGTTAGACATAGTGTATTATTCAGACTATAGAAGGTCTATTGGCAGTATAGGAGATTGATGTTAGAGACTATATGAGAGCTGGAAAATCATATTCGAGCTCAATACCCCCACTTGTTTACTTGAGGTGCCTTTCATTTCTCGAAGTACTTGAGTTGATTAGCATGATAGTGCTTACTCGTTGTGCTTAAGTACGAAATTTGGGGACCAAATTTTTTATTAGTGAGGGAGAATGTAAGATACCGAAAAAAAAAATTAATTAAGTATGTAGATTAATTACTTAGGTAGGTGATTGAGGGGTTAATTGGGTTTATTAACCTAACCCTAAGATTAATGGATTAATTAAAATCTGACCCGTTATTAGACCCAATTATTTTCCAAACTTGCTTAACCCCATCCGTTTCACGCCATTTTCTCCTGCCACCAGTTAGTTTTTTTTCTTCTTCAAGTGTTTCCTAGCCGCAACGATTACTGCGTTCGCCTTCCCCGATTCCAGCTGTCGCGGCCATCAAAGTGCCTCTTCCCTTTCCTTCTTGCGACCTCACCTCTCTGCACCACCGACCCTTCCCTCTTCCTCCTCTCGCTCTTTTCTCCTCACGGCAAACAACAACGACCGTATCACCCTCGACGATCCCTGAGGATGAGTGACAACAGAGAGTGTGGAGTGGCGGGGGAGCTTGCATCAGCGGCATCCTACACCTTGTTCTGTTCGGGAGCCACGACTTCTATCGAAGCTAGGTGAGTTGATGCGGTTCTTCATCTCCGATCGCATGTTTCTGTGTGGCTCTAATTTTGTGGTGATAGGGTAACGATGCTTTGGCATTGGGATGTCCAGTGAATAGAGCAGATTGGGGGGGGGGGGGGGCGGGGGCGGGGAGGATTGCCGCCGCTGGAGTGCTAGGGTAGCAATAGGATTTTCAGCAAACAGTGTGATTGGGGGAGGAGTACCGTCGATGTAGCATCAAGCGCTGGTAAATCACGATCCATCCCTTTTCTTTCCATTTGCTGTCACCACCATCCTTCCATCCCTCTTCGACGGAGTTTCTAGATTGAAGTGGTTGCGAGCAATGGTGTTGCCATCCGTCTCTGTCGAGAGTGCTCTGTCACAGTCGCCTCAGCAAGTCGCTGGTTTCCTTTGTCAACAGGAATAGTTATCGTCAAGGATGATTTGTGTCATCTCTATCGATCTCAGGGTGCCATCTTGGTTTTTCTTTTATTTGATCATGAAGAGCTATTGTTACGTTCTTCTTACTTTCATTGGCAAAAATGTCAATTCTGTTGCAGTGATTGAAGAGGTGTGGGAGAAATCTGGACTTGTGTAGGCTGCTTGAGATGAATATGGATTCAACCACTTTATAACTTTGATACAACAGCTATTGTTGGTCAATCGTGAGAGTTTTTCCAAGATAAGGTAGAGCATTGTAGGGTTCATCTCCAATTCAATTGTTCAGACTTGGGTCTGATTGAAGCAAGGAGCTGTGGTTGAATGAAGTGGTGTTAGGTAAGCTTGGATTTGAATAATTGATGGATGTATGCTATGTTTTATAGTTAATTGTTAGTTCCATAAGTAATTGTTAATGAATTGTATAGGTGTAGCTTGTCATGTGATTGGGTTCGCTGGTATGGACGAATGAGGTTGATGGATACAGATTAGGTGCTATTAGGTGGACAAGGAGGTGTACAATTGAGGCATAACCAGGTGAGTCTCGATCTTAATGCTTATGAATATATTTTATGTGATAGAAGATGTTATTTTGATTCGGGGTGGATGTATGATAACATTGCATAACCGGGATATTAAAGCAGAGTTATTTGTGAAGTATATGGTAGGTGGAATCTGATTAAGGGAATGTAATGAGGTTATGCCACTGTGGGATTTGGTTAATTAATCAGGGATTAAGATTGGAGTAGATTCTTATTCCTACAGTTTGATTATGCTAGCATGTGGTTATATTGTATTCTACCATTTCAGATATTTGATTCGAGGTAGAGATCTTGGATATGAAGACCATGAACATGAGCTAAATAGCAGGTGGGTAATTTCCTACCCTGGTTAAGTAGCAGCTAAACCCTGAAGTATATAACTTCATATTATTGTCACTTTGACCTTAAATCCACTCTAGTTTTTCTGATGCTTGATACTTGCCTTTGCACTTAAATACTCTATTATTATTATTATCTATTCATTCATCTTTCTTATGAATTATACATATTGTGGTAAGTGAACCTGTAGTGGTTTACCTATGTGTACATAGTTAAATTAGATTGTAAAACTGAATTGTGCAATTTAGATAAATCATCCGGGGATGGATGATTCTAGAAGTAAAGTGAGTTTCCATGTTATATCCTGATGATGTGTACATATCCACTATGGATCAGGTAGTCGTGTATGGATGTGTGATTGTCAATACAACATCGCGATGGACCGGTGGTCCTAGCTTGGTTATGATCAATTGAGTATGACTCTCTGTAGGATAGAGAGTTTATTGATCAGTCGAGTATGACTCTTTGCAGGATAGAGAGTGTTATGATCAGTTTTGTACGACTCTCTGCAAGATAGAGAGTGCGTTGGTGATTAGTCAAGTATGACTCTCTGCAGGATAGAGAGTGTTATGATCAGTTGTGTACGACTCTCTGCAGGATAGAGAGTGCGTTGATCAATCGAGTATGACTCTCTGTAGGAGAAAGAGTGTTATGATCAGTTGAGTATGACTCTCTGCAGGATAAAAAGTGTATTGATCAAATTTGTATGACTCTCTATAAGATAGAGAGTCTGTGGTGGATATATGTTTGTGTGACTGTGCATTCAAGTCATTTACATGCATGTTGGCGATTAGATCTCCCTTATGGTTGAGAGGGTCGTCAGTCATCCTGCCTCCCAGGTTACTCATGGAGGAGTAACTGGTGGGAGGGCAGAGCATTGTTGTGTCACACTCTACCACTATAGACGGTGGTAGTTGGAGCTGCGTGTAGTTGTCCTACATGTGTGGCACTCGACCACTTATGGGTAGTGACTGTCGGAGTGGCCAATAGTAGGGACCCCCGTCGTGTAGCTAGCTCTTTATGCTTATATGCTACTTGACCATATTGCCCACTCGGCCACTCGAGAGTAGTGGTTGGTGTTGAGTTGGGACAATTGTCATGTCGAGCCACCGAGGCCACACTGGGTCTGGTAGCTTTAGGGTGAGCTGACTTGACCATGCATTCTACATTACCGTGTCTTATGGCATTTTGCATATTTCCATATATATATATATATATATATATATATATATAGATGATTGTGATTAGTATATATATAGATGCAGTCTATATGTATGCTTATTGTGATGTTGCATTTGTTTGTACTATGCTTGCTGTATTTATTTGTACATCATCATACATGCTACTGCATTTGCTATATGATAGTGTGTGGGATACCTGTGTATGAGTTGGTCAAACTGTCGTATATCTTTGACCAGTACCCTGAGATGATACGGGATGGACCCGGTTCATCGTTGTATTTGTCATAGGATGTTAGAATGGTGGTTTGTCGCTTAAAGAGTTAGAATTACTCTACAATGATGTAGGTGTTGTATTATGTACTTATACTCAAGTTGTAAGAGTTACATCGTTGTCGATCTTCAGGTATGTCAGTACCTTATGATGCATTGTTGATAAGTTTAGTATACAATTGTTATTCTTGCTGGTGTATACCTGTTATACCATTAGACAACATATTGTTGACTTGCATGTGATATATATAAATTATGCATGCACTTGTATTCTTATTACCGCTAAGTTATACTCAGCACCATAGACCCTGGGTTTCTTGTCGCCCAAGTAACAGGTACTTGACTCCGTGATGGGTTTGGGGCTTTGTAGGTTGGCAATATCTCATCTCATCTCCGAGGGTCCTAACATGGATTTATGTTTTCTTTTGATTTCGGATGTTTCTTATTTCGATCCGGATTTATGTGTTAGATTGTATTGTTGATCTTGTGGTAGATGTACACACTCATGGATTCGGGTTTTTGGCGATGTTTCTGTTGTGTTTTGGTGTCAGTCATATCGGTATGCAATGTGTGTAGTTGTTATGTCGTTGTGTTATTTTCCGCTGTGTATTGTCATATTTACTTTGTTATATGATGTTGTGATTGCGGGCGAATGACCTTGTATAAATAGGATATATTGCCACATATAGGAGAGATATTGTCCGTTTGTTTTTCAGCTTGGTATACTCTCGGGGCGTGACAGTTGCTCCGATATCCAAGAAGATCATGTGCCTCGCCATGACCTAGAAGTCAATGCAAAAAAAACCTACTTGACTAGCTCAAGCTAAGCTTGAATCTAACACATGTTTAAAAACTTTGAAAATGCTCATTAAATTTAATTAAGATAAATAGAAACCCTCATCTCACAAACCCCATATGAGTAACATGTATTGAAACCTAGCTTGGGTGAGATGATTTAGAATTTAATCAAGCTTAATAAGCTAGCTTAATACAATTTACATAATTTAACAAATTTAAACTTATCAAATTTATTTAAACTAAATCTAACTTAATAAATGTATTTAAACCCTACTTAACTTAAACTAAACGAACTTAATTTAACTAAACTTACCCTAACAAACTTACACCACAAATAAATTCAAGATAATTTATCTTACTCAAGGTGTGAATTATCTTAAAAAGTTTTAATTCATGTAGGACTCTAGAATGGACAAATGGATTCTGGATAGTGGATGCTCCAAACATATGACTGGAGATAGTCAAAAGTTCTCGGAATTAAGCTACAAGAATCTAGGCTCAGTCGCCTTTGGAAACAATGGCAAACTTAAGGTAATTGGATCAGATAACATTGAATTAGAGTCAATTTTTATTATACAAAAAGTTTTTCTTGTAGAGAATTTCAAATTTAACTTGCTTAGTATAAGTCAGTTATGTGATGTTGGTTATTAAGTGAAATTTTTATCGAATGAATGTTTGATTAACAATATTGAAAACTCAAAAAAATTACTTAACAGGGTTAGGAATAAAAATATATATTCAATAAATTTAGAAAGATCCGCAATTAAGTGTCATATGACACAACAAGAGGAAAGTTGGTTGTGGCATACACGATTTGCTCACATCAACTTTAGGAATATAATGAAGTTAAGTGAAACTAACTTAGTTAGAGGTTTGGCCAAACTTAAAAATATTGAAAACAAAGTTTGTAATGCTTGCCAACAAGAAAACAAACTATGTCTCAATATAAATTAACTAATCAAGGTCGAACAAGTTCAATACTTGAGTTAATTAACTTAGATTTGTTCGATTCACATGGGGTAAAATTACAAAGTGGAAACTTATATTGTTTAGTGATAATAGATGATTATTCTAGGTTTACATGGGAAAATTCTTAAAAAAAATGATGAAATATTTGAAGTATTTAAAAACTTTAGTAAACAAATAGAAAATGAAAAATACCTTAAGATAAAAAAATGCAAAGTGATAATTGAGGACAATTTAAAAATAAAAAATTTACAACAATGTGTCTAAAAAATGGATATCACCATGAATATTCATGCCCAAGAGCACCCCAACAAAACGGAATAGTAGAAAAAAAAATATAACCCTACAAGAAGCCACTAGGCCAATGCTAAATGAATATAACTTACCTAGTTACTTATGGGTCAAAGCAATAAACACTACAAGTTATGTGAAAATAGAGTAATAATTAATAAATTACATAATAAAACATCATATGAAAATTTTAATAATAAAATACCTTTAATAAAATATCTAAAAGTATTTGGATGCAAAATATTTATCTTAAATACAAAAGAACATCTCGAAAAATTCTCTTTGAAAACCAATGAAGGGATATTTCTTAGATATTCGACCACTGGTAGGGCCTATAGGATTTATAATAAGAAAGCTCTAAAAATTGAAGACACAACTAATGTAAAATTTGATGAAGAAGAAATTACCAATAACCAAATAAACACATTAAAAGATAATCAAAATGAGCTAAATGAAATTACACATGATGAAGAGGAACAAGCCCAATGTGAAGAAAACTTAAAGACATCTAGAATTAATCCTAACCATCCTCTTGAACAAGTATTAGGAAATCCAACTTTAGGAGTTCAAACTAGATCAACCCTAATAAACTTGAGACAAATTGCATTAATATAAAAAATATAACCAAAATCAATAGATGAGGCCTTACCCGACACTGACTGGATAATAGCTATGCAAGAAGAACTAGCGCAATTTGATAGAAATGAAGTGTGAGACTTAGTACCTCCACCATTAGATAAATCAATAATAGACACTAAATGGGTATTTAGAAACGAATTAAACAATCAAGAAGAAATCATAAGGAATAAAGCTCGATTAGTAGCTAAGGGGTTTAGTCAAGTAGAAGGGTTAAACTATGATGAGACTTATGCTCCAATAGCTAGACTTGAGTCAATTAGGATGTTGCTAGCTTATGCAGCACATAAAGGATTCAAGTTATACCAAATGGATGTCAAATCCATATTTTGAAATGGAGTAATAAAAGAAGAAGTATACGTATGTCAACCCCCAGGTTTTGAGAGCTTAGAATACCCTAATCACATATATAAATTAAAAAATGCCTTATATGGATTAAAACAAGCTACTAGAGCATGGTATGAGAGACTATCTTCATACTTAATCTTGAAAGGCTTCAGACAAGGTGAAATTGATTCAACTCTGTTTGTAAAAACCTTGAACCAAGACATTTTTGTTTCTCAAATATACGTAGATGATATAGTCTTTGGATCAACAAATTCAAACTTTTTAAAAGAATTTACAAATCTAATGGAACAAGAATTCGAAATGAGTTTAGTAGGTGAGTTAAACTTCTTCTTCGGTTTACAAATAAAACAAAAAAGAGATGATAACTATATATACCAAAACAAGTATGCAAGAGAATTAATTAAAAAATATGGCATGGAAAATGCAAAAGACATTAGAACACCAATGGCAATTTATGTTATATTAAATGATGACAAAGAAGGAAAATTTGTAAATCTAAAGTACTATACTTAACTGCAAGTAGACCCGACATACTATTTACAGTAAGTATGTGTGCTAGGTATCAAACTTGTGCTAAGAAATCACATTTGACACAAGTCAAAAGAATCCTAAGATACATTAAAGGAACAATTAATGTAGGTATGTGGTACCCAGGATCTAGTACGTTTGAGTAAGTAGGATACTCTGACTCAGACTATGAAGGGTGCAAACTAGATAGAAAAAGTACTAGTGGAGGGTGTCAACTCTTAGGATCATGCTTAGTAAGCTGGTTCAGTAGGAAGCAACACTATATTTCTCTTTACACAACTGAAGCAAAATACATAACATTGTTGCTGCAATCGACCCATATCACAATTGACTACGCTACACTATATTGCTTACAAAGTGATCCTGCAACGCCGCTCTCTATGACTACGCTACGACGTCGAAACGTTGCCGTAACACTGACGACGTGCAAAGAATTGAAGCTTCTTCTCATAAGTTTTTGGTTTTTGGTTTTGCGATTCATAAGTTTTAAGCATTTTTTGTTTCGTTAAATTCTTTCTCCCGCATTACTAATCCAAGACGAAAAGTCTTGGCAACCTTTTGTCATTTTTATTTTTGCGGGATCTTTTCTTCTAAATGGCCCATCTCAAAGGGTTTAGCACCACCCGACCCACATTTTACAACGGAGATGACTTCCATTACTGGAAGGGTCGGATGGAGTGCTATTTAAAAACCCAAGTAGGGATGTGGATCGTGATTCAAACTGGATTCACACTTCCAACAAATGGAAATGGTGAATCGTTGGATTGTGATCAATGGACAATTGCCATGAAATGCCAAGTGGAAGGCGATGCCAAGGTTATGCAAATCCTACAGTTTGGCTTGTCCAAAGAAGAGCTCAATTCCGTCGGCCCCTTTTTCAACGCAAAGGACTTGTAGAATAAGCTCATCGAGCTACACGAAGGAACCAACAACACTAAGGTATGTAAGAGGGAACTATTTTTAAATAAATTATACAATCTAAAAATGCAGGTTCACGAGAGCGCCACCCAATTACATGCACGGATCCAAGATATCGTCAACGATCTACATTCGATCGGACAGAAGGTCGAAAACCAGGACTTAATAAGGTATGCTCTTAATGCTTTCCCTAGGACGACCTTGTGGGCATCCATGGTTGATGCCTACAAGGTTTCTAAGGACCTTTCTAAGATTAGATTAGATGAAATGTTTTCTGAATTTGAATTATATGAGCAGTCTAATTCGGAGGACTGAAGAGTATTGAAAATGTTTTCTGAATTTGAATTATATGAGCAGTCTAATTCGGAGGACTGAATTATCTGATTCTGAATTAGATTAGATGAAATGTTTTCTGAATTTGAAAAGTATTGCCTTATTTGCAGGACTGAAGAAGAAGTTCAAAAGCAAACCACCTCCGGAGGAAGAAGACAAGTATGAGTCGAAGATTTGCGATGAGATGGAAATCGAACTAGTGAATCTAGTTTAGAAGATGATCAAAAGTTGAAAATGACACATCAATCAATCCAAAGAAGGTAAGTCTAAGTTAAATTCAAACTATAGATGCTATGAGTGTAATAGGTTGGGCCACATCAAGTCGGAATGTCCAAAGCTCAAGAACAAGGCACAAAAGTCAAGAAAGCACTCAACGCCACATGGGAGGAATCATCAGAGGACGAAGACGAGCTCAACAACCTTGTCTTCATGGCCAAGCCAACTGAACCCAAGGAAGAGTCCGACTCCGAATTTGACGATGAGTCTCTATTCAAGACAAGCCACGGATCCGTATCTGGTTCAAAAGGTTCACTCAAGTTAAGTCGGTCTTTAATTTGTTAGGGCAATAAACCCAAGTATGGTTTGATTTTGATGTGTGTGGCAAAGGTTTAAGTTAGGATGTTTATGTTGATTTGATATGTGTGTTTAAGTTGTGAAGGACTTAGTAAATCACACATGAGTTTGCTTGATGATAGCATTAGTGGGTTTACCATCTCATGGCTCGGGTCCTTGAGTCAGTGAAGGATGACATTGCGAAAGTTGTGTGCTTGGTGCATTTGAGGGACCGCCGGACGAGGAGCATTGGAGTGAAGCCAAAGGAAGAAGACTTTAGGGCGTGACACGAAGGATGACTTTGTGGAAGTCGTGCGCTTGGTGCATCCGAGGCACATGGCTGGACGAAGAGAGCTTCGGTGAGGGACTCCAAGGGAGATGAGAGATTGAGCAATTGTAACGGTAGCTCATAGGTGAACTTGGACAAATGGCTAAGTCAAGTGTCAGACGCTCAAACATAGGTTTAAGGTTTTACCCGACAAGTCGGATGCTCAAACTTGTGTTTGAGGTTTTACCCGACGTTTGGATAAGTCGGATGCTCAAACATACGTTTGAGGTTTCTACCCGAAGAATGGAAGTGTCGGATGCTCAAATAGGTGGTTTGAGGTTTACCCAACCGTCGGATAGTCAAACAAGTATTTGTTTGAGGTTTTACTTGACATCAATCGACTACTATAGATAGCAGTGGACTGCTCTGAGTCAATGGCACTCGACTGGTGTTCGACTGGTGGGTTTCTGGCCCAATAGTCGACTGCCAAGGTATGACAGTCGAGTGATGCACCATCAGTCGACTGCCAAGGAATGGTAGTCGACTGATAAAGGTGGTTCTCAGAAACACAGAAAATATTAAGTCGTTCATGGCTTAAATAACGATGATATTAAGATGATATAATGTACAAAGGACTTGCACAATAAGACTCTTTTTTTTTAAAGAACTTACAAAAAATAGTACAGAAAATAAAAACTTATAGAGGGACTGGACTCTTGACTCAGGACAGAAAACACTCAAGCTCTCAAACTAGTAAAAGAAACTTCTCAAAGAATAGATAGGATGCATTTGGCGGAGACACTGGGGGTCTCTTTATAGGAGAGAAAGAAGCTGGTATCCCGCGGGTGCTAGGACACATTAAGCATTAGTGGAGATATCACGGGTGTAAAGTGGTCTCACGAGTTGATGTTGTAGATGTCCTTCCTGTCTTTATGGTGGACTTTGTGTCACGGGTTGGTGCTGTGGATGTCCTTCTTGTCTGGTGTGGGTACTGTTAGATTTCCATCATATTATTGAGGTTGGCTTCTTCTGTTGAACCTCCGATAGAGCCCATGGATGCAACTCTGGATGGGCCTTCTGGTGGGCAATTTTGATGGGCTGCTGCAATCTCAGCCTGTCTTAATTCCATCCTGTACTATCGCGCCATTTGGCATGTTTTCTATTGGATCCATTTTTCATTTATTTTCTGGTAATGACTTAGTAAGGCTGTGTGTTGGGTAGTAGTTTTGAAAGGGAAGAAAGCAGTACCATAGCTTGTCGGCCAGTAAATTTTTTCTGTGAATGTTTCTGCTGCCAGTATGTAATGGCGAAAGTCTACAGAATCATCCCAAAGCCAGTCAGAGCCTTGGATAGAGGCTCTCCAGTGTTTTACTTGTTGTTCTGGACTAGAAGAGCCCTCCCAGTCTAGTTCTTCGTCTGAGGGGACAAAATCTTCAATCTTAGCTTTTTCTGGATTAACTGTTTTGTGGACGTCCAGCTTAATCAAATGTCTTGCTGGTTCAACTTTAACGTTTATCCATTCGGGAGGAGAACTTTCAAAAGTACAAACTATTATGTTTCTGAAATGTTCTTCTACTAACAGGTGTCTTATGCACTGTCCGAGTTTCCACGGGAACTCCTGTGTTAGCTCAATGTCTCTTATCCATAGCTTATATAATAACCCATAATCCATCAAGAGAAAAGGGGTTATTAGCTTGCCTCTGTATCTGTGTGGCGCGAATGTTTTCATGTCAATACTTGCTTTTCTAAAACTGTATATTACCTGACATTTACAGCCACATTTTGCTTCACCGTCTCTGCATGTAGGGAACTTGCAAGAAATGTAGGCAACAAATTTGTAATACCTTTCTTAAAGAAAATTTTAATATTGACATTCCTGACACACCTAGGCTAGTTTCCTCTCGAACACACTTACTAGAGACCCATCTTTCTGTGCTCGAAACTCGACTTAATCTAGTTGAAACTGAACTTAGACAGATACAAAATCAAGTAGCTAACCAAGACTACGAGGATTTTCGATATTCTCAACAGTTACATTCTTTCAGAATTCCAGATGACACTAATTTGGTTTTTGTTAAAACTCCATGTATGTGTAATACTGGAAGAGCCACTGACGTGCATGTCCAATGCACCTTAACAGTCAAAGGTCATACATTAACTATGCAAGCCCTAATAGATAGTGTCCCCTCTAGCTCTTCTATCGATAAAGAAACACTACTTTCTGTTATTCCCTCTTCTTTTTTGCGACAAACAAATCAACCCCAAATCAGTACCCAGTTTGACGGAACTAAAAATGCTTGCTCTACTTATTTGCCAAGTTGTACTGTTTCTTTTTATACCAACTGCAGCAACAATAGTATCCCTCTAACTCTTACCCATTTATGGGTTACCAACCTTAATATTGCTAATGTGCACCTTTTCCTCGGATTAAATTTTCTCCTCTCTCCACACCGTGCTTTCCTGCTTACCCTTGATTACGCCATTTTCCTCTTTACCCCCATTATTGCCCCTATTCTTTCTGAATATCCACCTTCTCATCGCGCTAGGGAGCGTGGTGGTACCTTGGATAGACCCGAACATCTCCGACTAAAGCCCCAAGATTTGGATTACATAGACCAGGAAGAGGAACTTAACAATAGTTCCTCCTCACACCCACCTCAAACTTTTTCCTGTCAAACACAAGATTGTTCTTGTGCCTATACAGACTCAGATGAATCCGAAATAGACACAGAAAATAAGTATGACTTCCCTACCGATACTATATCCCCTCGGAGTATACTAAATTTAATTAACACTCAAGAGAATTTGGAAGATATAATTTCAAAACTAGAAAAAATGGAAATCTTAGGAGATAATCCTATTAAGTACTGGGAACTGGATAAAATATATTGTAAATTAGATATTATAAATCCAGATTTAACAATTATAGCCCAAGACTTGAAATATACAAATTGGGAAGCACAAGAGTGCAAAATGCATATTAAACAACTTTTAGATTACAAACTAATACAGATTCACAATGATATTCAAAATTTGATCTTAAATCTGGTTTCTGGCAAGTCCGGATGCACCCAGAATCCGTAACCTGGACAACATTCTCTTGCCCTAAAGAACACTTTGAATGGTTAGTTATGCCTTTTGGCCTAAAAATAGCACCACAAATATTCCAAAGAAAGATGGATACAATTTTTAAAGACACAACAAATTTTACATATATATATATTGATGACATTTTAGTTTTCTCTAAAACTAAATCAGAACATACAACTCATCTACATATGATTTTTAACTTATTTGAAAAGCACGGATTAATAATTTCCAGAAAAAAGATGCAGCTTATGAAAAAACATATTGAATTCTTAGGAGCTAAAATAGGACAAGAGAAAATAACTTTGCAACCACATATTGCTAGTAAGATACTTGAATTTCCACAGCCTTACTAAGTCATTACCAGAAAATAAACGAAAAATGGATCCAACAGAAAACACGCCAAACGGTGCAACAGTACAAGATGGAATTAAGACAAGCTGAGATTGCAGCAGCCCGTCAAAATAGCCCACCAGAAGGCCTATCCAGAGTTGCATCCATGGGCTCTATTGGAGATTCAGCAGAAGAAGCCAACCTCAATAATATGATGAAAATCTAACAGTACCCACACCAGACAAGATGGACATAATGCTCCACCTATGTTTACCAAGTTGATATTATGTCTTTTTTTATGTATTTCTACTAATCGGAAATGTTTTTGTCGAAAATCTCTTAGTTGTTGTTGAGCAATCAGTAAGGGGTCTTGTTCCTCTAAAAATCCTCATTACAATTGTCATTTAGGCGTTTATAATTAAACATCATTCTTGACTGACCATGCTTTTGTTTTAATCCCTTGTTTACTATGAATGCTGGGCTTCTATGTCTAGAAGTAGATTGTTGTATTAGTTTGTAATCTAAAAGTTGTTTAATATGCATTTTGCAACATAGCTGCTATATACACGCTAAGGACTCCACTCACTCCTTGCATTCTGATAACCCAAACCTGAACTCCATAACAGACATACTACTAGGATAGAGTTTTTCATCAGAAACTAAGTTTAGAGACATACATCACGTCCTGGAAATTGTACTTATAAATCAAAGACAACAACCAACTCTTATACAACCTACAGAATCATTAATGTATAAAGATAGGAATGGACAGC
This sequence comes from Wurfbainia villosa, assembly GCA_025175895.1. Lineage (NCBI taxonomy): Eukaryota > Viridiplantae > Streptophyta > Magnoliopsida > Zingiberales > Zingiberaceae > Wurfbainia > Wurfbainia villosa. The sequence continues at coordinate 99,169,556 of CM045990.1, forward strand.
TAAGTGTAAGATTGACAAACTATACACCCAATAGGTTAATTGAAGAAGAAGACACTGAAAACCAAGAACACAACCTTGTGTTTTTAGAGGAACAAGACCCCTTATTGATTGCTCAACAATAACTAAGAGATTTTGGATAGAAACATCTCCGATTAGTAGAAATACATAAAAGAAGACATAATATCAACTTGGTAAACATAGGAGGAGAATTTGATGACTTAAATGAATATGTCTATTTGCAAACAGAAATGGCCTCTCACTTAAACGAAATAGAAATACAAGAACAAGAAAGGTTTGATAAATTACACAAAGGGCTCCCGGAAAATGTAAAGTTATATAAAGACGAAGAAAACAATATTATAGCAAAAGAATACTCCACCGGCTACATGCCTCGGGATACTAAGACGAATAATAACTTAAATAACATAAACAAAGAGGTAAATTTAATGAATATAGAAGAATCCTCTGCTTCAAGACCATTCCAGATCACATACCCAGAAAGTACTATGAGAACATTAGACTATAGTCAAGGACATCCCCCTAGAACTGCAGTCGACCCGTATACTAACAATAAGCCACTACTTAAAACCATTGGTCGTAGAGGACCCCCAGAACTAACATTCTTTGGAAAAGATGCAGTATTACTAAATATAACAGAATGTCACCCACAATTACATGACCTATACCTTGAACAGTGGAAAGTCTCTGTAGCAAGAGACTACGTGGCTAAGCATGAAATGGATATAGAAACTGGAGTGGCTATGCTTAGAGTGGCAGAAAACTATTTAGGCAACGTGGCACGAGCCTCCTGGGAATCTTTCAAACAAAACTTCCTTGAAGAAGTAGCTAGGATAGCCAACCAAGGAAACAATATATACAATTTTTGTTATGCGGTGCATACAATGATTACCGCTAGAGACTCTAATATAGGACTAAATATAAGACAACAAGAAGCAATGAGAGATCTAGAGCAATTACAATTATTAGATTGGAGTAGAGTGAAAGATTTTTGCAATGATTTCTTTACACTGACAGCCATCTCTGGGAACTACTATAGCAATGAGTTAGGAGAAAGACTTTTTAGTAAGCTACCTGGAGAATTAGGAAGAGAAATACATAAGGACTGGAGTGCCATGACTATATCACCTATTCACAATAACATAGGAGTACAAATTCAACATATCATAGCAAAATTAAAAGAAAAATGTATGTTTATACAAATACAAAAACATTTGAAACACCAGCAATATGGATTCTATAAACACATATATACGCTACAACAATATGGGGCTAATACTAGACATAGAAAATTCACATCAAAACCAAAATGAAAACCTAGACGAACATACTATCTAAGAAAGAGCACAACCCAAAAACCTTACCTAAACAAAAATAAACATGTTAGACGATTTAATCCAAAAAAGACATGCTAATACCATTACTTGTTTCGCATGTAACAAAACAGGACATTTATCTTCAGCCTGTCCCAATAGAAAAAATCTATACACTAAGGAATCCACTTTGGTCCAATGTACTAATTTAGATCTTCTGGATATACAATCAGATATTTCAGATACGTCCTCCATATATTCAATTATCTCTGTAGATGATATGGATGAAATCCAATCTACAACTGACTACTCATTAATAAATTCACTCACTAAACCACCTGGTAGTTATGCCGAAAATTATGGCATTCAAATGCCGGCATATTTAAATAAAGATTTTGACGAATTAGGATTTCTAAATAATGAGGCAGAATAAGAAGAAATTAATTTAATGTACCGTCTAGACAACCGCTCCAAAGGAAAACAACCAGTCACCTGCGAACATGAGTGGCAACTTAAAGAGGGAACTGCACATACTCCTTGTTCCTCTTGTGGGTTTTATCCCGCAGTCAACAAACGAGAAACTTGCAAGAAATGTAGGCAACAAATTTGTAATACCTTTCTTAAAGAAAATTTTAATATTGACATTCCTGACACACCTAGGCTAGTTTCCTCTCGAACACACTTACTAGAGACCCATCTTTCTGTGCTCGAAACTCGACTTAATCTAGTTGAAACTGAACTTAGACAGATACAAAATCAAGTAGCTAACCAAGACTACGAGGATTTTCGATATTCTCAACAGTTACATTCTTTCAGAATTCCAGATGACACTAATTTGGTTTTTGTTAAAACTCCATGTATGTGTAATACTGGAAGAGCCACTGACGTGCGTGTCCAATGCACCTTAACAGTCAAAGGTCATACATTAACTATGCAAGCCCTAATAGATAGTGTCCCCTCTAGCTCTTCTATCGATAAAGAAACACTACTTTCTATTATTCCCTCTTCTTTTTTGCGACAAACAAATCAACCCCAAATCAGTACCCAGTTTGATGGAACTAAAAATGCTTGCTCTACTTATTTGCCAAGTTGTACTGTTTCTTTTTATACCAACTGCGGCAATAATAGTATCCCTCTAACTCTTACCCATTTTTGGGTTACCAACCTTAATATTGCTAATGTGAACCTTATCCTCAGATTATATTTTCTCCTCTCTCCACACCGTGCTTTCCTGCTTACCCTTGATTACGCCATTTTCCTCTCTACCCCCATTATTGCCCCTATTCTTTCCGAATATCCTCCTTCTCATCGCGCTAGGGAGTGTGGTGGTACCTTGGATAGACCCGAACTTCTCCGACTAAAGCCCCAAGATTTGGATTACATAGACCAGGAAGAGGAACTTAACAATAGTTCCTCCTCACACCCACCTCAAACTTGTTCCTGTCAAACACAAGATTGTTCTTGCGCCTGTACAGACTTAGATGAATCCGAAATAGGCACAGGAAATAAGTATGACTTCCCTACCGATACTATATCCCCTCGGAGTATACTAAATTTATTTAACACTGAAGCGAATTTGGAAGATATAATTTCAAAACTAGAAAAAATGGAAATCTTAGGAGATAATCCTATTAAGTACTGGGAACTGGATAAAATATCTTGTAAATTAGATATTATAAATCCAGATTTAACAATTATAGCCCAAGACTTGAAATATACAAATTGGGAAGCACAAGAGTGCAAAATGCATATTAAACAACTTTTAGATTACAAACTAATACAACGATCTACTTCTAGACATAGAAGCCCAGCTTTCATAGTAAACAAGAGATCAGAACAAAAGCGTGGTCAGTCAAGAATGATGTATAATTATAAACGCCTAAATGACAATTGTAATGAGGATGGTTATAAAATTCTTGACAAAGAAAAATTAATTAATAAAATACAAGATTCACAATGGTATTCAAAATTTGATCTTAAATCTGGTTTCAGGCAAGTCCGGATGCACAAAGAATCTATAACCTGGACAACATTTTCTTGCCCTGAAGGACCCTTTGAATGGTTTGTTATGCCTTTTGGCCTAAAAATAGCACCACAAATATTCCAAAGAAAGACAGATACAATTTTTAAAGACACAACAAATTTTAAATGTATATATATTGATGACATTTTAGTTTTCTCTAAAACTAAATCGTAACATCTAAATTCTGATTTTTAACTTATTTGAAAAGCACGGATTAATAATTTCCAGAAAAAAGATGCAGCTTATGAAAAAACATATTTAATTCTTAGGAGAAGAAATAGGCCAAGGGAAAATAACTTTGCAACCACATATTACTAGTAAGATACTTAAATTTCCCTACAAAATTGAAAAAATATTAGATCTTTGAGAACTTTTCTAGGACTTTTAAACTATGCAAGACCATATTTAAAAGATATAGGAAAAATAAGTGGAAATCTATACAATAAAACATCAACAAAAGGACAAAAACACTTTAATTAACAAGATGTTTTAATAGTCAAACAAATTAAAGAATTAGTAAAAACATTGCCCAAACTAACACTACCATTAGATAACGATTATGTAGTCATAGAAAGTGACGGATGTGAGACAGGATGGGGAGGAGCTTTATATAAAAAACCCACAAAATATGACACAAAATCTGCAGAGACATTGTGTAGATATGCCTCAGGAAAATATAGAGAAAAAGGTCATTTGACTTCCTTGGATTTTGAAATATTAGCCGTTATTTACTGCCTTGACTCATTTATGCTATTTATTTGTGAAAAAAAGAAAATTACCATACGAATAGACTGTGAAGCCATAATAAAATATAATCAACATACTAAGGGAACTAGAAAATCTCTGAGTGGCAGAAGATGGATAAAATTTGCTGACACTATTATAAATAAAGGATGAAAAATAAATTGGGAACATATTAATGGAATTAATAATTCGTTAGCCGACACTCTTTCCAGGTTGCTAACATGATGGATAAATTTAGAAATCACATATCAGAACCCGTTGTCAATAGAAGACTAATGACTTTCGGAGAAGTAGAGATTCCACAGTACAACAAACATGAAGAACAATTCCATTTTGACACAAGACACATGTTGACACAGGTACAAAACTGCCTTATAGACAATCTGTGGCATATTCCCAGTACATCAGGAACAACCAAGAAAAAGGTGGCCATTTTAAAAGCTCTGATACAACATTTCCACCATACAGTAAATACAGCAAAAGTAAAACATGGTGGTCAAGACAATATTTATTACACCATTCTAACAGGATCACAAGCAGGAGTCTACGCCACTCAACATGAAGCAGCTTCGGCTGCTGTTGGAAGTGAAATCCATGTTACTTACAGAGAATATAAAGACCTTGGAGAAGCATTAACAGCTGTCAGGACAAAGGCAGGCCAAAATTATTTTGTAAGTGCCTCATTAAAAGGGAAAGGACCAGTAACAAAAACGACCCCAGACTCTTCATGGCTCCCAAAAGATATGACTTACTTAGACATAATTACCAACGAGCCAGTAAAATAAATAGAAAAGAATGACACTACAACAAGTTCAGACCTACCAATAGATCTGACTACATACGTCAGAACCCTGGCCGATAAATCAAACTGGATAGATTTCCAGCAAATTCAGGAAGCTCTTAAATGACTTCATAACTTGGCACCCTCTTATACAGGCATTACAATCAGCTATGAGGCCGAGTTCAATTATAAACTTAAATGTCAAGATAAGTTCCCTAATTTCAGGGACGGTGAAGCAAAATGTGGCTGTAAATGTCAAGTAATATACAATTTCAGAAAAGCAAGTATTGACATGAAAACATTCGCGACACACAGATACAGAGGCAAGCTAATAACCCCTTTTCTCTTGATGGATTATGAATTATTATATAATCTATGGATAAGAGACATTGAGCTAATACAGGAGTTCCCGTGGTAACTCGGGCAGTGCATAAGACACCTGTTAGTAGAAGAACATTTCATAAACATAATAGTATGTAGTTTTGAAAGTTCTCCTCCCGAATGGATAAACCTAAAAGTTTAACCAGCAAGACATTTGATTAAGCTGGACGTCCACAAAACAGTCAATCCAGAAAAAGATAAGATTGAATATTTTGTCCCCTCAGACGAAGAACTAGACTGGGAGGGCTCTTCTAGTCTGGAACAGCAAGTAAAACACTGGAGAGCCTCTATCTAAGGCTCTGACTCGCTTTGGGATTATTCTGTAGACTCTCGCCATTACATACTGGCAGCAGAAACATTCACAGAAAAAATTTACCGGCCGACAATCTATGGTACTGCTTTCTTCCCTTTCAAAACTACTACCCAACACAACCTTACTAAGTCATTACCAGAAAATAAACGAAAAATGGATCCAACAGAAAACACGCCAAATGGTACGACAGTACAGGATGGAATTAAGACAGGCTGAGATTGCAGCAGCTTGTCAAAATAGCCCACCAGAAGGCCTATCCAGAGTTGCATCCATGGGCTCTATCGGAGGTTCAGTAGAAGAAGGCAACCTCAATAATATGATGGAAATCTAATAGTACCCACACCAGACAAGAAGAACATCCACAGCACCAACCCGTGACACAAAGTCCACCATAAAGACAGGAAGGACATCTACATCACCAACTCGTGACAACACTCTACACCCGTGATATCTTCACTAACGCTTAATGTGTCCTAGCACCCGCGGGATACCAGCTTCTTTCCCTCATATAAAGAGACCCCCAATCTCTACGCCAAATGCATCCTATCTATCCTTTGAGAATTTTATTTTACTAGTTTGAGAGCTTGAGTGTTTTCTGTCTAGAGTCAAGAGTCCAGTCCCTCTGTAAGTTTTTATTTTCTGTACTATTTTCTGTAAGTTCTTTAAAAAAAAATTATCTTATTGTCCAAGTCCTTTGTATAGTATATCATCATAATATCATCCTTATTTAAGCCATGAATGGCTAAATATTCTCTGTGTTTCTGAGAACTTATTGAGTGAAACTATGCACCTCTTCTCCTGATCTCTTTCGATCCTTCAGTCCTTTTCCTTCCTCTGAGAAGGTAACTATTGCCATAAGTCTGGTAAGACCTGTGTAGATAGAGGCAACGGATAAGACCTCTAAAAGTTGGGACAAGGTAATATGGCACCAGGTGAGGCTCACTAGGAAGAAGAGATCCAGACAAGAAGCAAAGCCTCTCTCTCTCTACGTTCCCAGAAACATTTATTAACTAAGTTTTCATCCCTCAAATTCTTTGCTTTCTGTATGCATTTTTTCTTGTTTTATGAAAATGTACCACTATAGCACCAAATTACTGTAACAAAACACTGTAGCACCCGATTATTGTAGCACCCGATAAAAAAACAAAACAAAACAAAACAAAACTATAAACAGAAATGTATTTGATTAGATCTTAAACTCATTTACTAAATGTCCACAATACGATTCACAGCATAAGAGAATTTGTGAATGGATCACAACTAGTGAGTATCTCTACATGTGTAATTGTGATGTATTTGAATTATCCCTAGTCGATGAATTGATTGATTTGGACACCATCAATTCTGTTGAGACTAGCACGAGGTATACTTTTTGGTGTATCCAAGCAGCTGATTCTCACTGGCTGGAGACATTGTGATGTCCAGAGCTAATCGTGGATGCTAGTTATGGTAACTAGTTCATTAGAGCGACCAGCTGTAAGACTTCATATGGTTCTTTGCATATATGGATATGTCAATGAAGTTCTTACTGCAGCTTAAGTGTGATGTTCCTTTGACTTGCAGTGTTCAAGTCATCTTGGTCATGAAGACTTATGCTTTGACATATTAAGCAAGCATCTCTGAGGATATGTGGATCTGGGATGATTGGGTATAAGTCGAAGTGGCCGAAGGTGTTTGAATAGCCTATAAAGAATTCAACACTCCTTGTGAGGAGATGTATACCCATGGCCACTCGTTGGATTGTTACTAAAGTCTTTGGCCAAAGCATTACATGTTTAGAGTAAGGAACTCTTGGATACATTTGCAGTAACTAGAATCCGTAAGATGACGAAATGATACTTGGGCTAGGTGTGACGTAGTCAGCCTAGTGGGGACTGACACTATAGACCATGTCCTTAACCAAGTGGGTATAAGGTGCATGTAGGGAAAGGGGCACGATTCATTGTAGCTATTGAAGGGTTTAAGAAATAATTCTGGATCACTATTGATCTTTCAGTTAATTGAGGATCATGATGTACTACTAGGTACCACTCATGATCGTTTTATAATTAATGCTTAATTATAGATGGCTAACATAAACCAAGAACCTATTTGGTCACACGCACAACGAGCATAATTCAAAAGATTTAAAATGAGCTTGAGAATGAGATTCTCAGACTGAGAAAAACTAGGTTTGGTTGGACCAAACAAGGATCGAGCATGAAACCATTTCAGTCGCAATGGAAGCGTGGATGGGTTGTGTCTTATGAAGACATGATGGATGAACCAAATTGATTTGGTTCTAATCCAATGGTGAGGTTAGGTTTTTTTTAAACAAATGAACCAAAGTTGGTTAGGTTCGTTTTAACTTAAAATAGACGAACTCGGTTCGGTTTATTTTAACTTAAGTTATTGGAGTGGGTTAACGGGTTTTTGGTTATGAATCAATAACCGTTAGGATAATGGGTTCTCTATAAAAATAGGGCTCAAGGGTTTTGTGAAAACCTAATCCTAGTCTTGTCGCCCCCTCCCTCTCTTCTCCTTGCCACCACCCAACAAGGTTGCCGCCTGGCTTTTGGCCATCGTCCAAGCTACTGTCGGCGTCCAAGCTCCTACCGGAGATCCTCCGATGACCCTTCGGCAACTTCCCTTGGCTCAGGTGACCAAGGAGCAGCCGACCATCCTCTTTGGGCCGGCGCAACCCCTCCACCAATCTGTCCATAATTCTGAACAGCTTCCTCCCTTCGTGTCGGAGCATCGTTTGGACGACGTTTGGAGCTCCAACAGTGGCTACCTTACAGGGGATTCGATCTCCGGTAATCCTCATAGGTGGAGGACGAAGGATTCATCAATCGGTTGACGAATACCTCTCCGGAGAAGCGAGTTTTGGGGCATCATTTTTGAATTCGAATTTTGATTCGGATTGTGATCCTCTCTCGATCACATCATCTTCGTCTCGAGGCTAGTGACTCTTGCGAAGATGAGGCTTGTAGCTTTGTGAAGCTATCCCGATGATACTCAACGTGGATACGGATAGAGGCAATTCTAGCGAGAGTTGCTCCGGTTGATGCCTTTTGCGCTACACGTGATACGTAAGGTATACCTAGAGTAATTTTCTTTTATTGCAAAATTTGAAACTATTATTATGTCTACACATGTTGTACTATGCATGTGCGTGGTGTGTGTATTGTAATAAATTAGATTTATTGCTTTTTATTTCTTCCGCTGCGCACATGTTTACGAAACATATTCGAACACATACTCGCCGCGGTGTCGGAAACCCAACAGTGGTATCAGAGCCCAGGTTGTGTTTCGACATAATCATAAAATTATTTTGCGATAGTCGTAATTGTATTTATAGAAATTTTCTACTATTGGAAAGTTTAGAAGTATTTATGGAAATTTTCTAAATTTGGAAAGTTTAGAAGTATTTAAGGAAATCTTCTACTTTTGTAAAGTTAGAAATATTTTTGGAAATTAACACTTTCCATAAATATAATATTTGATTAGATTTGGGAATTTGTTTTCGAATTTAATCATGATTTGATTTGGGAAATCAAATCTAAAATATATTTTATTTCCATAAATAGTTTTGACAATTTAGGAAATTTGTTTCCTAAATTATATTTGACTTTCCTTAATTAAGACCTTCCATAAATAAAATATGTGATTAGATTTGGAAATTTGTTTCATAATTTAATCATGATTTGATTTTGGGAATTAAATCTTAAACATATTTTATTTCCATAAATAGTTATGACATATAAGGAAATTTTGTACATGCCATAATTGTATGCCATGTAATTGAATTAGATGCATATCATTATGTCAAGAATGTCGTGACATGTAGATCTATGTCATGTTTGTCATGTCATGTAGATAATAGTTATTTGCATGCAAAGAGGATGAGATATAAAAACCATTACACAATATTAAAGCCTACACCTTCCATTAATATGGTTACAACCAGAGTTCTATTTCTTGTTTGGGTTGTTGGTCTCTCTCCAAGCCCGGCTCGAACCCGAACATGTTTAAACCATGAAATAATTTAATACTAATATGGTAAGAGTTAGAGGTCAATTGTTAGCTTTGGTTATTGGACTCTCTCCAAGCCGAGCTAATTGGTTGGATGCGCTCTTACCATATTAAAACTATGCCTTGATTAATGGGTTGGCTTTAACCTAGAGCATCAACTTGTTGGACTCTCTCCAAGGTCGATGTGAAGGGAGGTGATGTTGGGTGCAATGCATATGATGCATACTTGTTAATGAGTTAACAACCCAATGTATGTGTGAACATTCAATTAGTTGATAGCACATTGTGATAGTTGCATATATGTGATATGCAATCGGTATATATGATACCTACCATTATAGCTATGAATGGCTTGTTAGAATCTCTCCAAGGTTTTTCATATCTATGTTGGATATCAGCCAATTCAGAGATGGACCTATGATCTCTTGAGGTAATTTTGGGGTTTTTGAAATTCGAAAAATGAATGGGATTTATAAATATATGTTGATGCATTTTAAATCATCTTTCTCATATAAGCTCATTTTGTATTTCTAGGTTAATCAATTGATCATGACGTCTTTGAATTTACGCACTATTTTGGATTCAAACAAATTGACTGGGCCTAACTTCTTGGACTGGCTTAGAAACTTGAGAATTGTTCTCAAGGCTGAAAAGCTCACATATGTCCTCGAAGAGCCTCTTTCCAACCGTCCTAGGGATGATGCAACTCCAGACCAATTGTTGGCCTATCAAAAACATGTGGCAAATGCTGAACTGGCAAGTTGCATCATGCTAGCCATGATGGTACCTGAGCTGCAAAAGCAGCATGAGCATATGGATGCTAATACCATAGTCTTCCATCTTCATGAGTTGTTTGATGAGCAAGCAAGATTCGAATGGTTCGAAGTCTCCAGACTCCACTTCACCACTAAGATGCAAGAAGGTTCATTTGTAGTATAGTTTGTGCTAAAGATGAATGGGTACATCGAGCGACTGGCCACCCTCGAGTTTGTGATCGATCATGAATTAAGTATTGACTTAATTCTGCATTGTTTGCCCAAGAGTTTCTCACAATTTGTGATGAACTACCGGATGAACAAACTTGAATCCACTATTCCTGAGCTCCTTAATATGCTGAAGACTGTGGAGCCTTCTGTGAAGCATGAGGAGAAGGCAGTTCTGTTAGTTGATTCTTCAAAGAAAGGTTCTAAGAGGAAGCCAAAGGAACATAAGAAAGGGAAGAACAAGAAGGCTAAGAAGGCAAAACCAGCACATAAGGGCACTTGCCATCGTTGTGGCAAGGAGGGCCACTGGCGAAGAAACTACAAGATTTATCTTGAGTCCGTAAAGAAGAAGAAGGCATCCGATGCCCCATCCTCTTCAGGTATCTTCGTTTTTGATTGTCATTATATTTCTTTAGACACTTAAGTATTGGATACTGGGTGTGGCTGACATATATGTAATGACGTACAAGGGCTAAGGAATAGAAGAATACTCGTCAAAGGGGAGTCAAATTTGCGAGTTGGCAATGGTGCAAAGGTTGCTGCGGTCACCATCGGAACTTATTTGCTGAAGCTCCCTAGTGGACTAGTCTTAGAACTGGACAATTGCTATTATGTTTCTTCTCTAATAAAGAACATTGTTTCTATTTCCTGCTTAAATAGAAATGGTTATCATTTGATGTTTAGTAACAATTGTTGTTATACAACTTTGAATGGCGTACTTTATGGGATAGGAATTTTGAGCAATGATATTTATATGTTGGATGTATCCAGTGACATTTTCAATATTGAAGTGAGCAACAAGCGTGCTCGAAAGGATAATCAATTAGACTCCTATATGTGGCATTGTCTTCTTGGCCATGCAAGCAAGAAATGCATGTCCGAATTACACCGATGTGAAATTCTGGAATCGTTTGAATTGGATTCATATGATACACGCAAATCATGCTTAAAAGGCAAGATGACTAAGTTACCTTTTACTGGAAAAGGTGAAAGGGTGGAAGAGTTGCTAGGTCTAATACATACTGATGTATGTGGACCTATGTCAACTCAAGCTTTAGGAGGTTATAGCTACTTCATTACCTTCACCAATGATCACTCATGGTTTGGATATGCGTTCTTGATGAAACACAAGTCTGAAGCCTTTGAAAGGTTCAAAGAATTCAGAAATGAGGTAGAGAAACAACATGACAAGAGTATTAAAATACTTCGATCGGATCGAGGTGGTGAACATTTAAGTCAAGAGTTTCTAGATTATCTAAGAGACAATGGTATATTGTCTCAATGGACTCCGCCATATACACCGTAGCATAATGGTGTATCCGAGAGGCGTAACCGGACCTTGTTGGACATGGTCAGGTCAATGATGAATCTTGCGAGTCTTTCCAAGTCCTTTTGGGCCTTTGCACTTCAGACAGCTATTTACTTGTTAAATAGAATGTCAACCAAGGTAGTTTCAACTACTCCATATGAGATATGGAATAGTAAGAAACCTCATGTATCTTACTTGAAGATATGGGGTTGTCCTGCTTATGTGAAGCGGACTGTATTAGACAAATTGGATGCTAAGTCTGATAAATATCTATTTATTGGATAGCCTAAGGAAATGAGGGGTTACCAATTCTATCAACCTGTGGAACAAAAGGTGTTTGTTTCAAGACATGTTGTGTTTCTAGAGAAAGAGTTTCTCTTGCAAGAAAACAGTGGGAGTGTCGTTGAGCTTGAGGAGTCTCGAGAGACTCAAATAGACATGGATGAGACACATGGTGAAGCACCACAGCCAATAACTTAGAGTGATGAGCCATCAGCTGGACCTATTGAGACACCACATCTTCATAGATCTAGTAGAACACACAATATTCCTGAGAGAAATGAATTTCTCGTAAGTGAATTGAACGATGTGTAACTCATTGATGATGAGGAGCCTACAAGTTATGAAGAAGTTATGAAAAGTTCATAAAGGGATAAGTGGCTTGACGCCATGAAGTCGAAAATGGATTCCATGTATGAAAACCATGTTTGGAACTTGGTTGACCCACCTGAAGGCATAAAGCCTATAGGGTGCAAGTGGGTTTTCAAGAAGAAAACCGACATGGATGGTAATTTGATTACCTATAAGGCTAGATTGGTGGCGAAAGGATATCGTCAAAAGCAAGGTGTTGATTATAACAAAACCTATTTGCCTGTTGCTATGCTTAAATCCATTCGGATGCTCCTGGCCATAGCGGCTCATTATGATTATGAGATATGACAGATAGATGTGAAAACATCTTTCCTTAATGGAAACCTACTCGAGGATGTGTATATGATAAAGCCTGAGGGTTTCACATCGGTTGATAAAACCAAGGTATGCAAATTGTGATGGTCCATATATGGACTGAAGAAAGCATCCAGGAGATGGAATATCCATTTTGATGAGACAATCAAAAAGTTTGATTTCTCATAAAATCCGGACGAACCTTGTGTGTACAAGAAGGTTAGTGGGAGTGCAATCATGTTCCTAGTATTGTATGTCGATGACATATTACTTATACGAAACGATGTTTCTGTCTTACAGTCAGTTAAAATTTGGTTGTCCAAGACATTCTCCATTAAAGACCTGAAAGAAGCAACCTACATCCTCGGGATTAAGATCTATAGAGATAGATCGAAACAGTTGCTTGGTCTTTGGTAGTCTACATATATAGACCGAGTGCTAAAGAGGTTTAGCATGTCGAAATCCAAGAAAGGTTTCCTACCCATTAGGCATGGGATATATCTTTTGAAGTCTATGTGTCCACGCACAGAAGACGAGAGGATTTGCATTAGTAAGATTCCCCATGCATCCACAATAGGATCTATCATGTATGCTATGTTATGTATGAGGCCCGATGTATCATATGCTCTGAGTGTCACAAGAAGATACCAGTCTGATCCAGGAATGGATCATTCGTTGGCTGTTAAGATGATCCTTAAGTACTTAAGAAGAACTAAGGATGTGTTCCTAATATATGGAGAAGGGGACATGGTGATACGTGGGTATACGGATGTTAGCTTCCAGACAGACAAGGATGATTCCAAGTCTCAGTCTGGGTACGTGTTCACCTTGAATGGGGGCCAAGTGAGTTTGAAAAGTTCCAAACAAGACACTGTAGCGAATTCTACCATTGAGGCAGAATACATTGCAGTTTTGGAAGCAGCAAAGAAAGCCATTTGGATCAAGAAGTTCATTTATGAACTTGGTGTGGTTCTAGCCATAGTTGAAGCAATATTGATTTACTGCGACAACAATGGAGCAATTGCACTGGCGAAAGAGCCAAGGTCTCATCAATGATCAAAACATGTGCTTCGCCACTATCATTTGATCAGAGAGATCATTAGTAGGAAGGAAATACAAATCGAGAAGATTCCCACTGAAAGGAACTTAGCGGATCCTTTAACTAAGGCATTACGTCAAAGTAAGTTTGAGGGTCATGTTAGAGCTTATGGTATTGGATATCGTAGCAATTGACATTAGGCTAAGTGGGAGTTTGTTAGTAATATATGAGAGATGTCGTAAGGCAATTGCCTTATGTTTGAACCATTTATATGATAAATGAAGATTCACTATTTGAGTAAAAATGTTTACATGTATTTGATTAGATCTTAAACTCATTTAATGAATGTCCACAATATGATTCACAACATAAGAGAATTTGTGATTGGATCACAACTAATGAGTATCTCTACATGTGTAATTGTGATGTATTGGAATTATCCCTAGTTGATTAATTGATGGATTTGGACACCAACAATTCTGTTGAGACTAGCACGAGGTATACTCCTTGGTGTATCCAAGCAGCTAATTCTCACTAGCAGAAGACATTGTGATGTCTGGAGTTAATCGTGGATGCTAGTTATGGTAAGTAGTTCATTGGAGTGACCAACTGTAAGATTTCATATGGTCTCTACATATATGGATATGTCAATGAAGTTCTTACTGTAGCTTAAGTGCGATGTACTTTGACTTGCGGTATTCAAGTCATCTTAGTCATGAAGACTTATGCTTTGACGTATTAAGCAAGCATCTCTGAGGAGATGTGTGTTGGTGCAATCAGCCAAGGTCACGATTGACCAGACTCGAGTTTGACTAGAGTGATGTTTTGATGTTTGACATAGTATGTTTGACATGGAGCTTAGACATTGATGTTTGCCATTAATGTCGGTTAATATGTCGGGGAGATTGTTAGTGCAATTGACCCGGGTCATGATTGATCGGACTCGAGTTTGACTCGGGGGAGACTTTGATGGTTGACTAGGGTTGACCATGTGGTTAATGGGAAAGTCCAAGCATGGGTTGGCAAGGTAAAGTCCAAGTCATGGGTACTTGGCATGGAAAGTCCAAGTGGGACACTTGTCATTTGGGAAAGTCCAAGTCTTGAGTACTTGTCACAAGGGAAGTCCAAGCATGGGTCTTGGCATGGAAAGTCCAACAAAGGTTGGCAAGGGAAAGTCCAAGCTTGAGTCTTGGCATTTGAGAAGTCCAAGGGGTTTGATATTTGCGGCGAAAAGTCCAAGGGTGGAGTCTTGGCAGCATAAGTCAAATGGTTGGCAGCGTAAAGTCCAAGCAGAGTCTTGGCGGCGTAAGTCCAATGTGCCTTGGCGGTGTAGACACCGTTAGCATGACTTAGCCGATGGAAGCACCTGAAGGCTAGCGCGATGGATGAACAAGTCATGGATGACTTGGAGGGATCCGAGAGGCGTGAGGCTGATGGAGGTGGCTAGATGGCTTAGGTCTTGGCTAAGGGTGGTCTAGCAAGTATGGGGGCACCATACAAGGGTTAAAACCTCATGTTTGAGGTTGGCAGCAGACTGGCATTATGGCTGGTTCGACTGCCGTGGGTAGACTTGAGTTCAACTGCCAGTTAGGGGCTAAAAAGGCTCTGACATTCGACTGCCATGTATGGAAGTCGACTGCTGGGTTAGTCGCGAGCACAGAATGCTCCGTAGCCGACTGGGCAGTCGACTACGAGGCTGGCAGTCGACTGCTAATGTTGGAAGTCGAATGGTGAGAGTCCCGTTGGAATTTTTCCAGCGTGGATTGAGCCGTTATCTCAAAGCAATAGTGGGATCAGTCGACTGGTGACTTATGGCAGTCGATTGATTGGCGGAAATCCAGCCCGATGCAGGTTAAAAAGAGGAGCTCGAGGAGGATTTCAGCATTGGTTCTTTGGGAGCTTTCTTGGGGTGATTTGAAGGCGATTTGCAGGTGCATTTTAGGGCCCTTCAACCTCATCCAAGCAACCAACAAGCAAAGCGCTCAAACCCTAGTTTTGTAAAGTGTTCTTTACATTTCTTTGTATTTTGCTTGTATTATCGTGTATTGCTTTTGTAATCATTGTACGAGGTTTCTCCACCTCCGGATTATTTCGAGAAGCAATTATGTGTGATTAGTGATTGCGTGTGCATCACTAGAACTTGTTGAGCTCAAATGTGGAGTAGGAACCTTGAGGTTCCAAACCACGTAAAACAATTGTGTTTGTGATTGTGTTTTTCGTTATTGCTTTATTATCTTTGTTTCCGCTGCGCTAATGAAATTTGTAAACACAATCACGATCAAATTCCATCATCGGTACTAGCACACGCTATTCACCCCCCCCTCTAGCGTCCAATCAATCCCCTACAAGTGGTATCAGAGCAAGGCCGCTCTTGAAGTTTAACAACTAAGGGAGCACACTAGAGGGTGAAGATGGAGTTGGAAGAATGACTAGGTTGGGACATCAACACACCGGTGCCCTACACCCTATATGGACGAGAAGGCTTCAATTCTTGGAAGAAAAGAATTGAAGATTTTTTGATGATGAGAGACCTTGAGGAATGGTCCCTATTAATGGAAGGATTTGAGTATCCAAGAGGACCAAAAGGTGGATTCCTCAAAAAGAAGAGATGGAGTGAAGATCAAATTCAAGCCTTTGAGAAAAACATGAAGGTAGTAAAATTTATTTTTGATTTGGTCCCTAATGATATTGTGTGTATGGTAGGGGACTATATGGATGCTAAGGAGTTGTGGAGCCAAGTGGCAAAGCTCCATGAAAATCCATCATCAATCCAAGAAGAAGAAGAAGAAGAAGAGGATTGCTCACCCTCTCAAGCTTAAGCAAATACATCATCACCTAAAGAGCTTGAGGAGTCGGAAGTTGAAGAGGAGTCAACTTCCGGATGGGTGGAAGAGGAGGTGGTAGAAGTAGAAGAAACCTCCACCTCTAGGATTGAGGGGGAGGAGAAAACTTCCACACCGGAACATCAAGAAGAAGCTTCGACATCCGGTCAAGATGAAGAAGCTCAAATTTGAATTCCTGCACTTACAACTATCCTAGGTAACCCAAACATATGTGTTAATAATAAAATGCATATAATATGTTTTGAGTGTAGGGAGCAAGGACACTACAAGAGTAAGTGTCCTAAAAGGATCAAGAAGTCTCCTCCGGCACCAAAAGTCAAGGATGCCGGTCCCCAAAGTCAAAAGAGCAAGGAGCATGTCATATGCTTCAAGTGCAACTCAAAAGGGCATTACCGGAGTCAATGCCCAAGGGGGAAGAAGAAACGACAAGAAGGAGTGACACATGTAGGGGGAGCCACTAAGGCAAACCCTAAGGTATATCATTTTAATAATGCACCTTCTAAATTTAAAAGTCAAAAGCATGTTAAGAATTTTAATTCTCTTTGCAATTCATCATGAAAAGCATGATAGAGATAAATATTTGTGTTTAGGTACTAAAAGTGTCCACTTAGGAAATAAGGAAAAATTTGGGACTAATGTCCCTAAAAACATTTTACCTAAGGAATCTATAAAGAAAATAGGAGAACACCTAGGTCTTAATCCTAAATGGACTAGGCCAATGCCTAGAGGAAATGGTAATGCCCAAGGACCAAATGAGAAATCAAAAATTGGGAAATTAGAGTTAGAAAATCAAGCCTTGAGGTCAAGGCTTGAAAAACTTGAAAAGACCCTTAGGAACATACAAAATCAATTTAAAGGGTCAAATGATCAAAAGTCTAGGTCCAAAAGTCAAAGTCAACACCTAGGACCTAAGAGTCAAAAGTCAACCAAGGGCAAGCAAGGTTTGGGTGTAACGCCCGTAAAATTTCTAGCCATTTTACGAGAATTTTTGGCTTTACGATAATGGGCTTTATGTGGGTTTCTTTTTCGAAAATAAAAGAAAATAGCCAAAAAGAGATGCAAGGCCTAGGAATCGAACCCCAAACCTCTAGAGATAGCCAAGCCCTATAGATGCACCCACTAACCAGAAGCCCAATAGGATTATATCATTAGAGGAAGAGGGGAAATTGTAGATAAGTTTGATGAGGGTAAATGAAGAGGCATGGAAAGAGAAGAGAAACTTCTCTTCCTCCCTTTATAAAGAAGAGTGAAAGTCCCATTTGGCCACTTCTTCTTCTTCCCTCTTCTATTCTTCTTCCTCACCGAGCTCCCTCTTCATCCTTTGGCCGAAACCCCCATTCAAGCAAGGAGAAGGCTAGGTGGCTTCCATTAGGTCATCTCCCAAGCAAAGCGAAGGATGTAAGATTCCCTCACCTGCAGTGTATTCGTTCTTGTAGATGCATGAAAGAATAAGAAGCTTTAATACCTTACATGTTTCGGCCAACGAAAGTATTTAGGGCTAGGGTTGCATGAACATGTTTCTAATGATACTATGATAAGTTATAAGCTTCATGAAGGAATTTTAGGTAACAAAAACCCAAGCTTGAGCCCTTACATGTTTCGGCCAACCAAAGTATTTAGGGCTAGGGTTGCATGAACATGCTTCTAATGATACTATGATAAGTTATAAGCTTCATGAAGGAATTTTAGGTAACAAAAACCCAAGCTTGAGCCCTTACATGTTTCGGCCAACCAAAGTATTTAGGGCTAGGGTTGCATGAACATGCTTCTAATGATACTATGATAAGTTATAAGCTTCATGAAGGAATTTTAGGTAACAAAAACCCAAGCTTGAGCCCTTACATGTTTTGGCCAACCAAAGTATTTAGGGCTAGGGTTGCATGAACATGCTTCTAATGATACTATGATAAGTTATAAGCTTCATGAAGGAATTTTAGGTAACAAAAACCCAAGCTTGAGCCCTTACATGTTTCGGCCAACCAAGGTATTTAGGGCTAGGGTTGCATGAAAATGCTTCTAATGATACCATGATAAATTATAAGCTTCATGAAGGAATTTTAGGTAACAAAAATCAAAGCTTGAGCCCTTACATGTTTCGGCCAACCAAGGTATTTCCGGCTAGGGTTGCATGAAAAGGCTTCTAAAGGAATTAGGAGATGTTATATGCTTCATGTAGAAATTTTAGGTGACAAAAAAAAAATACAATGTTTGATACCTTACATGTTTCGGCCAACATTGGTTTTAGGGTTAGGGTTTCATGAAAACACCCCCCTTGTGTAGTTATGCTATGTGTATGTTTTTAATATGTCATGAATTATGCCTATGAGATGAATATGTTCATGATTCAATATGCTATGAAATATGCTTATGTGATGAACATGTTTATGATGTAGTATGCCATGAAATTATGCCTATGTGATGAATATGTTTATGAGGTAATATGCCATGAAATATGCCTATGTGATGAACATGTTTTATGATTTAATATGCCATGAATATGCCTATGAAATATGCTTATGCGATGAACATGTTTATGCTTTAGGACCCCTTTAGGGCACTCTTATGTTATGAATGCATGTATGCTATGAAATGTCTGAGATGGAGATGCTTCCCTTTCAAGTAGGGATTAAGAGCTCTCCTTATGATAAGATAAGATGGAGATGCTTCCCTTTCATGTAGGGATTAAGAGCTCTCCTTATGATAAGATAAGATGGAGATGCTTCCCTTTCAAGTAGGGACTAAGAGCTCTCCTTATGATAAGGTAATAGGGAGATGCTTCCCTTTCAAGTAGGGATTAAGAGCTCTCCCTATGATAAGATAAGATTGAGATGCTTCCCTTTTTATGTTGGGGATTAAGAGCATTCTTTATGATATGACAAGAAAGAAAGGAATTAAGTATTTTACTTTGTAAGAGGTTAAGTACCCGACCCGTCAGGTGGTCGTTAATTAAATCCAAAGGGACATAAGAAGACGTAAGAGGTCTTGCCCTGGTAAGATGTAAGAGGTCTTGCTCTAGTAGGTCTGGTGGCTCGCTACCCCAGCCTATTAGGGAACGCGCATTATGTGGTACTTAACCTGGGGCCCCCCATGCAAGTTATGATTATGTTGAAGTATCTATATGTATATGTTTTGAAAAGAAAGGACTTTTATGAAATTGTGAATGCTTATGAATGCTTATGAACTTGTCCTTTATGCATGTTTAGATTTCATGATGCTATGAATGCTTATGGTTAAGTCTAAGAATATTTGTGACTATGTACTTTATACATGATTAAGATTTATGATGTTACGGATACTTATGTTATGAATGCTTATGGTTAAGTTTAAAAATGCTTATGATTATGTCCTTTATGCATGTTAGATTTTATGAAGTTATGATGTTTATAGTTAAGATCAAGAATAATTGTGACTATGTACTTTATCCATGTTTAAGATTTATGATGTTACGGATACTTATGTTTTGAATGCTTATGGTTAAGTTTAAAAATGCTTATGATTATGTCCTTTATGCATGTTAGATTTTATGAAGTTATGATGCTTATAGTTAAGTTAAGAATATTTGTGATTATGTACTTTATGCATGTCTAAGATTTATAATGTTATGGATTGCTTATGTCATGAATGCTTATGTTTAAATTATGCCCTGCTTAGATTTAATTATGCTTAGCATGCTGATGTAAACTCTATGCCATGCTTAGGTTTTATTACGTGGGTATGTTGTTGATTAGTGTTGCTATGAAATACTTAGGCTATTTATGCTAGTATGCTCATGTTTCTAATTGCTTGATGAAGTTTGTCGCTTTTGTGAGTAGGCAAGAATATTACTAAGCTATATGCTTATAGTTTATGTTGTCCATATACTGCAGATAAAGGAAACCTGAACTAGAGGAAGTAGCAGGAAGGGCCAAGTGTGTGTGATAGTGGCATGGTGGAGAAAGACCCTGTTACTATCTGCTTATATTACATGCTCAATGAACCACTTAAGACTTTGCTTCCGCTTATAAGACTTATGAATCATTAGTATCATGTTGGATGATGCTTATTTATGTTACTGTTCAATTACTTAAGAACTCATGAATGACTCTTTGTGTTATGCATGTTATAAATGAGACAAGATATGTTAACATGCTGATTATGAATGTGATATGTGACGCATGTGCAAAAGAAGGTTTAAGTTATGATAACATGCTAAAGTAGGTGGATTGTGAAATGATCCATATATGTTATGTAAGAAAAAAAAAAGAGTAAAGTAGCGCCATACGAGAGCAGATAAGGCGGCGTTGGTATCAGAGCGGGTTCACCTTTCCACTATCACATCAAGCCTCCATCCTGCTATTTCCAAGTAAGTAACTTTATGCATACCTAAGTTTCTTTTATAATGAAGAGTGTCTTCTATCTAGTTAGAAATAATACCTCATCATGTTTTAGTAGAATGGAATCACACTCGTGATTTAGATAGAAATAATACCTCCTCATGTTAGAGTAGAATGGAACCATACTTGTGACTTAGATAGAAATAATACCTCATCGTGTTTTAGTAGAATGGAACCATACTCGTGACTTAGATAGTAATGATACCTTACCATGCTTTATATGATGGAAACATGTTTCTAACCTAGAAATACAACTAGGAAGGATACCTTACCTTGCTCATGATAAGGAATGTTTAGACGCATGTATATGAGTAGAAATTATAATAATACCTTAATTATTTATTTATCACTTAGATAACATGGATGGGAGACGTAGTAATAAAGGGAAGGAATCAGCACCCCCACCAGATTTGATGCATGTGGTTACCGAGCTACAGCGTCAGGTCGCAGAACAACAGCTGGTTATCAATGCTCTCATGAATCAACAAGGGAACCCCACTACCACACCAGAAACGCAAAACGTGACGCCAAACACGACCACTATGGTGCAAGCACCACTAGTCCATGCTGCCACCGGGGTCCGACCCGAAGCTTATCTGATTCAGTGGCAGAGGCTGAAACCAGAAATCTTGAACTCCAAGTAAACTCACTCTAATCTTGAATATAAATCCTCGGTACAATATAAATCTTGAACTCCAAGTAGACTCACTCTAATCAAATGAGCTCAATATCTCATATTGACTCATTTAGGCATGGCCATGCACTTCGTGGTCTCACTCTATCAAGAATATCGATGTCACTCCCATCATATAGGAGGGATAGATCCCATCTACATCACTCATATCCCTCCGCATAATTTGTTACATATCGAGTAATCGCCTTTATAGTCCACCCATTTACGGGTGACGTTTGACGAAGCCAAAGTATGCAACGCCTTATGTAGGGAACCATGGTGACTTCAAGTCTAAGGACTAATAGTCATACTAATAGCCACATGAGAAAGTATATGACACTCATATAACGATCCATGATACTTTCTCATGGCGGGTCATTCAGTATTCATTCTCCAATGCATACCCATGTGTCAACTTGATATCTCATATCCATGACTTGTGAGATCAAGTCATCATGTTGACCTACATGCTAGTCTCTACGCATTAACGTTGTCCTTGAATGTTAATACTCGACTAGGAATGATTAAGAGTAGTGTTCACTATATCATCTCATTATCGATTCAACCAATCGACTGATATAAATAAGAACCTACTACTCAAAGACATTATTATATTTAGTTATTTGGCACCAATACAAGTAAATATAATAACCATGCCTTTATAAATTGGAATATGATACAATAAAGTCCATACAACAATCATCACATGATTGACTCTAGGGCTTTCACTAACATAGATAGGCTCAATAACTCGTCAATCTTGACAACATAGTACTAGGACGCGGCGAGATGATAGGATGTTAGGGAAACGAAGTCTTGCGCGTCCGAACTAGATAAGGCATATCTAGCTTGGTGCACTCGACTAAGTTGAATTAGTTGAAGCTACCTCGCCGTATCCTTAACTAGTTTGACCAGGAAG
The DNA here is from genome assembly GCA_025175895.1 of Wurfbainia villosa. Taxonomy (NCBI): domain Eukaryota; kingdom Viridiplantae; phylum Streptophyta; class Magnoliopsida; order Zingiberales; family Zingiberaceae; genus Wurfbainia; species Wurfbainia villosa. The sequence goes on from CM045990.1 coordinate 99,192,227, forward strand.
TAATATTAAGTGACTCAAGTAATCATTTTCTTGAATTTGGCTTTGTCTAAGGAAGTGGTCGTTATTCCAATCAAAGAAGGCTTCTGTGCCTCGCCATGACCTAGAAGCCAATTTCTCTAAAATGTTACTTGATGAGTTAAGGGTTAATTCGGAATCTAACCCAAGGTTGATTAGTTTCAATTCATTAAATTTAATCAAGTAAAATTGAAGTCATCTCACAGAACACATAAGGATAACATGTTTGATCATGTAGAAAGGGTGAGATGACTCTAGGACTAATAAACTTCAACCAATTCTAAAATTCCAATATCCGGTCCAACTACTATATGTGTAGGATCAATGGATGTTGGATAGTGGGTGCTCCCGACACATGACCGGAGACCAACTGAAATTTTCAAAGCTTAGATTCAAAAGTCAAGGATCGATAGCTTTCGGAAACAACGACAAGCTCAAAATCATCGGATCCGGTGATATTGAGCTAAACTCTAACCTTACAATTCGAAATGTTTTATTAGTAAAAAATTTTGAGTATAATTTATTTAGTGTAAGCCAATTGTGTGACAACAACTATAATATTATATTCTTAGAAAATGAATGCTTAATTAAAACAAATGAAAGTTCTAAAACAATACTTAAAGGAACAAGGAATAGCAATATCTACACAATTAATTTACCCAACTTCTCAACCAAGTGTCTTATGACACAACAAGAGGAATCTTGGTTGTGGCACTGACGACTCGGCGACTCACACCCAAGACTCATTCACAAGGTGAGTCAAAGGCTTGCCCAACCTTAACAAGTTGGATAATAAAATCTGTAATGCTTATCAACAAGGTAAAGAAACAAGGGTACAACATCAACAACTAACCAAGAACAAACCAAAAGTGTGCTTGAGCTCCTACACTTGGATCTATTCGATTCTCATGGAGCCAAGTCACTAAACAGAAGTCAATTTTACTTAGTCATAATTGAGGACTACTCTAGGTTTACCTGTGTTAGGTTCCTTAAACACAAAAGTAATACCTTAGACCAACTTACCAACTTATGTAAATTAATAGAAAACGAAAAGAACCTTAAGATTAAAAGATTTAGAAGCATTCATGGTGGTTAATTCAAAAACCATAGGTTCACCGACATCTGTAACCTAAACCAACATCTGTAACCTAAACGAATACCACCATGAGTTCTCCTGTCCTAGAACCCCGTAACAAAAAGGTCTAGTCACGCGAAAGAATAGAACCCTACTAAAAGTCGCTAGAACCATGTTAAACAAGTACAACCTACCTGATAGGTTTTAGGCAGAAGCCGTTAGTACTGCATGTTATGTCCAAAATAGAATCTTACTAGTCAAGAGGCACCTTAAGACCTCATACGAAATCTACCATGATAAAGTACCTAACATTAAATACTTTAGGGTATTTTGATGTAGGGTACATATCCTAAATACTAAGGACTACCTAGGCAAATTCACCTCTAAAACAAATACCAGAATATTCTTAGGATATTCAACTACAAGTAGAGCCTATAGAGTCTACAATAATGAAACCCTTAAAATAAAAAACAATTAATGTTGTATTAGACGAAGGAGATAAAGCAACAAAACCCGTAGTAGAACCAATTGATCAACCGATTAATACTATATCTGAATCTGACCATGAAAATGAGTCTAGTATAAATCATAACCCGAGTTAGTCTAGGTTACAATCGAATCATTCTATTGATGAAGTGATAGGTGATCCCAACCAAGGGGTTCGAACTAGAGCATCATATAGAAACCTTAGTCAAATCTCTTTAATCTCGAAAATCGAACCCAAATCAATTTAACAAGCTCTTCTTTATCCCAATTGGATTATTTCTATGCAAGAAGTGTTGGGATCCTACTATGCGTGCGAACCGATTCACAAAATTACAACGGAAACAAAATTTTGGATCCCACCAGAGATCCAAGCGAAAACATATAAATTATTTTTAACCATCTAGATCCTATCTAGAAGAAGTATTATACCTTTGAAGCGAGCCCTTTGCAATCCCGCTAGCACAAAGTTGTCGGATCTAAATACAGCAACGATAACCGTATCTTTAAGGTATCCACACTAACATTCAGCCCTTTTGGAAATATAGTTGTGCTAGTAACCTTTGTAGAACAACTAGCCAAAATTTGGAGGATGAAGAAGTGAAGAAGAAGAAAGAATACCCAACTCTAAGATCTCACTTTGCCTCTTCTTCCACCCTTATATATTATCATGCTTGAATTCCAAAATCAATGCATCAAATGCATCATTGAAAATCCACTAACCTCTACCCATTCTACATGTTGAAATCCAATGTATCAAATGCATTGAATTCTAATCAAATGCATTATTGAAAAGTCACTTCCAATTCTTCACGTTGAAATCCAATTCATTTTTAATGCATCATGCATGCATTAAAACCTTTTGCATGTGACTTGGGTTTAACTCAAGTCTAACTTGAGTCTTGCATGTGATTTGGGTTCAACTCAAGTCTAACTTGAGTTTTCCATGTGATTTGGGTTAACTCATGTCTAACTTGAGTTTTGCATGTGACTTGGGTTTAACTCAAGTCTAACTTGAGTTTTGCATGCGAATTGAGTTTAATTCAAGTCTCACTTGATTCTAACTCAAATCTATTCTTCATCCATCTAATTTAGTTTGAGTCTAACTCAAATGTAACTCGTTTGAGTCTAACTCAATCAACTTGATTTTGACTTGAGCTTTGACCATCCATTATTCTCATTGTTCTTTTAGTCAAACTAAAAAAACCGATTTCCAAAATAGAATGTCATTTGTGTGTGACCCTATAGGCTCTTGTAACATTGACAATGTGTCTAAAACTCATTTTAGACACATAAGCAATGAGCGACATCTAGCAATACATCATTGCTACCTAAGTTACAAGAAAGTCAAAATCCGATAACCTTTCCATGACTATTATTATGTATGACAGTGTCCTTCTATCCTTGATATCTTAGATCGATCAATGAGCCATAGACCGTATCATCCCCTTATCGATCTTTGTGATTCTTGATCCCCAAGTAGACTCACTCAAACAAATGAGCTCAATATCTCTTATTGACTCATTTGAGCATGACCATGCATTTCGTGGTCCTACTCTATCACGAGGCCAAAGGTATCACTCCTGTCATATAGGAGGGATAGATCCCATCTACATCACTCACATCCCTCCGCATAATTCATTACATACCCAGTGATCACCGTTATAGTGTACCCTGTTACGGTGTGACGTTAGACGATACCAAAGTACATAACTCCTTATGTAGGGAACCATAGTGACTTCATGTCCAAGGACTATTCATACCAATAGTCACATGAGAAAGTATATGACACTCATATAACGATCCATGACACTTTCTCATGGCCGGTCAATTCAGTATATATATTCTCTAATATATATACCCATGTGTCAATGTGATATCTCATATCCATGACTTGTGAGATCAAGTTATCCATTGACCTACATGCTAGTCTCAATGTATTAATATTTCCCTTTTGTCTATTAATTCTTGACTAGGAATATCAAGAATAGTGTTCTCTACAGCTTCTCATAATCAATTCTTCCAATTGATATACTGTAGATTAGAACCTACTATTCAAGGGAATTTTTATATTTATTTAGCTAGCACATGCATAAAGTAAATATAATAACTAATGTTTGCCTATATTAATATAAGATATGATACAAAAGTTTCCCTCACCAATCATCTCATAATTGGCACTAAGGGCTCATACTAACAATCTCCCATTTGCACTAGTACAAATCACTGTAATATCTTATACCCAGTAATATGGTATGACCATTATGCTTTCTTTGTTCCAAAGCCATGGTCAAGGGATCCGCAATGTTAGCATCAGAATCTACTATGCTAGGAACCACCTCAAGTTCAACAATGAACTTCCTGATCTAAACAACCTCCTTTGCTGCATCAGATGCAGCAATGTACTCGGCTTCTATTGTAGAATCTGCGAGTGTGTTCTACTTCGAACTATTCTAACTCACAGCGCCACCATTCAGATAAAATTCATACCCTGACTGCGATCGCGAATCATCTCTATCAGTTTGGAAGCTTGCATCGTTGTAACCCTTTACAACTAGCTCCTAATCACCTCCAAAGATCAAGAAATATTCTTTTGTCCTTCTCAAGTACTTAAGAATATTATTGACTGTTGTCTAGTGACACTCACCGAGATATGGCTGGTATCTACTCGTCATGCTCAAAGCATACGAGACATCGGGGCGAGTTCAAATCTTGGCATACATGATAGATCCTATAGCAGATGCATAAGGGATCTGATCCATGCTTTGTTTCTCTTCCGCAGAAGAGGGACATTGAGTCTTCGAATGACTTACACCATGTGACATTGATAGAAATCCCTTCTTGGAATTATCCATGGCAAAACGCTTAACTACCTTGTCAATATATGTACTCTGACTCAGGCCAAACAATATCTTAGATCTATCCCTATAGATCTTGATGCCAAGAATATAGGCTACTTCACCTAAGTCCTTCATTGAGAAACAATTCCCAAGCCAAGTCTTTATAGACTCCAGCATAGGGATATCATTTCCAATGAGTAGGATGTCATCTACATACAAAATGAGAAAAACAACTGTGCTCCCACTAGCCTTCTTATAGATACAAGGTTCATCTTCGTTCTTAATGAAATCAAACATTTTGATCGCATCATCGAATCGAAGATTCCAGCTTCTAGAAGCTTGCTTTAAACTATAAATGGACCTATGCAACTTACAGACCTTTCCAGCATCCTTTGGATTGACAAAACCCTCAGGATGTGTCATATACACATCCTCGAGTAGATTTTCATTAAGAAATATAGTTTTGACATCCATCTGCCATATTTCATAGTCATAGTAAGCAATAATAGCAAGCATGATCCGAATGGATTTGAGCATTGCAACTGGAGAAAAGGTTTCATCATAGTCAATACCATGAATCTGCTTGAATCCTTTTGCTACCAATCGCCCTTTATAGGTATGCACATTGCCATCCATGTCAGTCTTTCTCCTAAATACCCACTTACACCCTATGGATTTGACCTCTTCAGGTGGATCAACCAAAGTCCACACTTGGTAAGTGTACATGGATTCCATTTCGGATATCATGGCCTCAAGCCATTTTTCAGAATCTGGGCTCATTATAGCTTCCTGATAGGATGCTGGCTCATCAAGCATGACACCATCGTTGTCATCCAAGAGAAAAGAATATCTCTTAGGTTGACGACGTACCCTATCAGACCTACACAGAGCTTGGTCTACCTGAATAGGTTGTACCACAACTCCTTGTGATGACCTTGATTCATAATGCTCATCACCTTGTGGTGCATGTTCTTGTTGCATTAAGGCATCAATGCTATTTTCTGTATCTTGAACTTCTTCAAGATAAATTTTACTCCCACTAGCCTTTCTATAAATAAATCCCATTTCAAGAAAAACACCATTTCTGGTGACAAACACTTTGCCTAGCATGGGGTGGTAAAAGTAATATCCCTTACTTTCTTTGGGATATCCAACAAAATAACATTTATCTAATTTGGGGCCTAATTTATCTGAAACTTGACGTCTCACGTAATGTCACGCCTCGAGAGCATGCCGAGCCGAAAATCAAATGGACGACATCTCCCCTATACGTGGCAATATTTTCGGTTAATACAAGGCCCGTAGGCCCACAAGAACAACATAACATATAAAGTAAATACAACAACTACTCAAAGCACAGCGGAAACATAATACAACAAGCTACACACATGCATACCGGTATGACTAACACATCACAACAACAAGAAACCTCGACAAAATCTGAATCTATAACATAGTACATAACGAAAACTCTAAATACATAACATAATGTACGAAAAGCCCAAAACAAACACGGGAGCCTCGGAGCTGAGATGAGATGTCAGCCAGCGGTGCTCCAAGCTATCACGAAGACTTCTACCTGTTACTTGGGCGACAGAAAAACCCAGGGTCCGTAGTGGTGGTGAGTAAAACTCAGCAGGTAATAGAAAAACATGTATATATGTAATATCACATGTATATCAACAACATAATCTAAAGGTACAATAGATATATCAGCATAGTATATAATTACAAGCATATACTGTCTAACCGAATAAACAATGTAAAATGAAGACATACCTGAAGTCTGCTACTCTACTCTGATCCAACCTAAATATATATCCAACATATATATAACAGGAAGAGTAATACCAACTCATAATCTACTCATGCAACAAGTCAAGGTATCTAAGGGCCTGTCCAACACATATACCAGTATCCGACACAACTATATAACATATACAAGAAGCATGCATGAATATGATGTACAACCAAATGCAGCAAGCATAATACAATCAAATGCAACATCACAATAAGCATATATATATAGACTGCATCTATATATATATTAATCTCAACCATCCATATATATATATACATGCATATATGTATATATATGGTAATATGCAAAGCACCATCAGATACGACAATGCAGCATGCATGGTCATGCCTGCTCAACCCTACTCACTACCACGACCCCAGTGTGGCCTAGGTGGCATGACATGACAACTGTCCCAACTCACATCAACCACTGCTATAGAGTGGCCGAGTGGATAGTATGATCAAGTAGCATATGAGCGTAAAGAGCTTGCTACACAACGGGGGTCCTTGCTGTTGGCCACTCCAACTAACACTACCAATGAGTGGTCGAGTACCACGCACCCAGGACAACTGCACGCAACTCCAACTACCACCGTCTATAGTGGTAGAGTACGACACAATAGATGCTCTGCCCTCACACCAGTTACTCCTCGGGGAGTAACCTGGGAGGCAAGATGACTGACGACTCTCTCAACCCCAAGGGAGAATATGTCGTCAGAATGCATGCAAATGACATCAGTATGTTATCACAGATACAACCATCTACCATAGACTCTCTGTTCAACAAAGAGTCGTACCCATCTGATCAATACACTCTCTATCCTGTAGAGAGTCATACTCAACTGATCGACGGACTCTCTATCCTGTCGAGAGTCATACTCAACTGATCATAACTCTCTATCCATTAGAGAGTCGTACTCAACTGGTCGACGAACTCTCTATCCTATAGAGAGTCGTACTCAATTGATCATAACTCTCTATCCAATAGAGAGTCGTACTCAATTGATCGACACACTCTCTATCTTGTAGAGAGTCATACTCGACTGATCATAACTCTCTATCCAATAGAGAGTCGTACTCAACTGATAGACACACTCTCTATCATATAGAGAGTCGTACTCGACTAATCATATCAAGCTGGGACCGTCGGTCCGTAGCAACACACTAATCACCCTTCACTTAACAATTACAAAACACATGGTTGGTAATAAGTATGAAACATACGGGTATTGGAAATAAATCCATCATTTAGGGCATTACCTACCCATGGATGACCTTCTTGCCAATTTATAAAATGGGTCATCACCCGTACTAACATTAACACACTACTAAATATCTAGGCCAATTTACATCACATCTATAACTCCTAAATCATGATAGGGAATTTATGATATCAACAATTGAGCATAAATACGTCCAACGATAAGTTCAAGCATAAGATAATAAGAGAAGGATCAAGGTAACATGATCATATAAGATGATCATGCATCTAAATCTATATGCATTAAACTACCTAACCAGGGTAGGAATTACCCACCTGCTGTAAATGCTCATAATACTAGAGTCCTCACGTCCGTGGACTTGTATCGTATCCACATCCTGCAAATATCAAACATTATGATTAAGTGCAAGCATACAACGAATGATCGAATTGAACCCTACATCGACTTCGTATCCCGATCAACTAGATTGATCTAGTTATCCAATTAACTCATTCAATCTTCCACATTAATCCTTATCAACTATTAGGCCACTTAACAACCTATTATGCATTTATAACCACCCATATGAGAACTTACCATCCATAGCTCCCTTCACCGGAACTGAACTTCCCCAGCTCGTTCCCAACTCACACACATAACACGCATAACTCTCACATCCCACACAACCCATTTACAACTCAATTTAACATATAATCTCACATTTAACACGAATTCAAGGGCCTAACCAACCCTATTTGAACTCCTCAACTCAACCCAGCTCCATCCACTCCCTCACAGCCGGCTAATTCTCCCAAACAACACCATCCCACAGGCTCCATCGAAAGAAACCCAAGGTCTAGATCAAATCACGTTGATACACAACAACTACAACCACACACAACAATTGACAGATGGAAGCAAGGGTTAGATCAAGCTTACCGACCTCAAATCTCCACCGGCAATAAATCTCCTCCTTCTATCCCCAATTCACCGGCCAAAGACCTTGTCCAATATCCACAGTCCATCGAAAACCAACAGAACCATCGCTGCCATAGTTCCAAACACGATGCTCTGGGTTACAATCGGAGAAACTACAATCTAAGATGGATCTCACACGAGATCAAGGAAAACGGATCAAGCCTCACCTTGTACCGGTAGAACTCGTCGCTCACGAGATCGAAGACGCGCGTCGACAGTCTCTGGATCATGGAGAAGCAAAGGGGCACTGACTTCCTTCCTAGTCGTCGTCTGCTGCGGTAGAGGTCTCAGATGGCAGAATTTCCGATCGACGACGATCAGGAGTTGTGACGGTGCTTGATCGGAAGAAAAGAAAGGCGGCTGTGGTGTTCGCGCAGCTTGCTATGGCACCACGATCGATCGACCATCGAAGGGTCCAACGACAAGTGGGAAGAGCTAGATCCGACGACGACGAGTGGAAAAGAAATGGTTGTTGCCGTCGAGAATGGGATTGGAAAAGAATCAGTGGATTGGAAAAGAAGAGGAGGGTCGTGCGCGATCGAGAGAAACAGTCGACAGTGGAGAAATAAGAGGAGTCGCGAAGAAATGGAGTTTTGGGAAACTTCTAATGCGAGGAAACGACAGAAATAGATAAGGAGTCGGATAAACAGATCAACATTAAAAGCAACCGGGTCGGATTTGGGAAAACAATCGGGTCGGGATCGGGATTAAATCAGTACTATCAATCCATTCAACTTAGGGTTTTAAACATAGGGTTTTATATTTAAACTTAGATCAATTAAACCCTATTAACCCTTCATAAGCAGATGACCCAAACAGGCTTTCCCAAAGCCTATTTAGATCTTTCCTCGCAATAGCCATAGAAATTTCCATTTAAGTCCAGGAAAATTTCTAAAAATTCTTGAAAAATTCCATAGGGTGTTTTCCCAATTAACAAGAATTATTTTATTTTATTTTTTTTCGGTATTTTACATTCTCCCCCACTAATAAAAATTTGGTCCCAAAATTTCATACTAACATACGAGAACTAACTCAAGAGTTTTCTTGAACTACTACATGCCTCAAGTGAACAAATGAGGAAATCGAGCTCGGATAGTATCTTACTTTTGGGAATCGCTTCGGAGGCTCATTGGCTCCCATGTCTCCAGATTAAAATTTTCACTAATGAAAGAATTAATCCAGATGGGATGAGCTTCTTTAGCACAACCATTTCATCGTCGTGCTAACAACTTGAGTGGTTGCTTGAACAAACTAGTTGTTCAAGCAACACAACTCTTCTAGTTGGTTAGCCGCAGAAGAGACGATGGACGGATCGCCGGTTTTTGTCTTTGTCTTCGGGGTCCATGATTATACAATATATATACATACGCACACATGTATAATCAACACTAAAAGAAACATGCTCAGATCTGAAAATAAAGTTATAAAACTTTATACCTTACGATCTTCTACCGTATGTCCTATCTTTCTCGTGGACGACGTGTGGACGAAGATCCTCCACGAGTAGAAGCCTTCTAGATCGCATTCTTCCCTTCATTGTCCGGTGCGAACAAATAGAAGAACCAACAAATACCTATCCTTTCTAGAACCAGCCACCATATTAGGGAATTTGATGCAACCGCCGGCCAAGGAATGAATGGATGAAGCGCCGGCCACCAATACAAAGGGAACCGCCGGCCACCTTGGAGATTAGAGAAGTGAACGCCGGCCAACAATGGAAGGAGAACCGCCGGACAAGGAATAAGAGGGAGGCCTTGAGGATGGGCGCCAGCCAAGTGTTGATGGAGAATGATGGGCGCCGACAACAACTAGAAGGATGAAGGTTGCCGCCCAAAACCCTAACTCCAAAGCCCTAGCCGCCCACTTTGAGAAGAGCCAAACCCTAATTCCAATTCAATTCATTAATTCTTGCCGCCCAACCCTAAGCTTTCCTTTTATAGAGTTAGGCTTAGGACTCCTTTAATCTCCACCGTCAGATCTAGGGATTTAATCTCCACCGTCGGATCTAAGGTTTTATCCCAACCGTCGGATCTAGGGATTCATCCCAACCGTCGGATCTAGGATTTCATCCCAACCGTCGGATCTAGGGTTTCATCCCAACCGTCGGATCTAGGATTTCATCCCAACCGTCGGATCTAGGGTTTCATCTCAACCGTCAGATCTAGGGTTTTATCCCAACCGTCGGATCTAGGGATTTAATCCCAACCGTCGATTCTAGGGATTCATCCTAACCATCGAATCTAGGGATTTAATCCCAATCGTTGGTTCTAGGGTTTCATCCTAACCATCGGATCTAGGGATTTAATCCCAACCGTTGGTTCTAGGTTTTGTTTTACATTCTTGGATCTAGACTTCACAAGGATTATATTAGGCTACTATAGGGACCATAAGGAGGAGTTGGATTTTGGCCACTCGATGGATCGGAACCACACAAACTTGATCCATCAATGATGTTCCATTCCACTAGAGGATCATCATTGAACTACCTCACCAACCCCCATAAATTAATATGGGCTCCATATATTATTTGTACATTCATCTCCCCATGTTTAAGATATCGAATGTCCGTCAATTAATTGATTTACTGACCATCAATTAATTAACATCTAATTCCTCGAGTAGTACCACTCAACCTTATCATCATGTTGACTAAGTCAACCAGCTGGGTTTACACGATGAACCTTATGAGCTCCTCAAGGGGACATCATCAACCTAATATATAGGACACGATTTCCTCCTATAATCAACGACACACCATGTAAATAATATCATTTCCCAATTTACCGTGCATATTGATTTAATCCATCTAAATCTCACCCTCTGGTAAATCAAAGAAAAAAATACTAAGTACATGTGCCCGTTATTATATCGGGATTAAGAGCATGTACAACATAATATCCGAGGTCCGATTCAATTATGTAGTCAGTACTAAATTGAATCACCTCTATGTCGGTCCTGCTCAATACACCTAATGTTAGGGAAATCTCTTGCCGTGATATGGTTTTGATGGTGTGGCAAAGGGTTTAAGTTAGGTTGGTATTGTTGATTTGATATGTGCGTTGAAGTCGTGCAGGACTTAATAATTCGCACATGGAGCCATGGCGAGTTTCACCAACTCATCACTCGGGCCTTGAGTCGGTGAAGGATTGCTTTGCGGAAGCCATGTGCTTGGAGCATCCGAGGGACCACCGGACGAGAAGCTTGGAGTGAAGCCGGAGGAAGTAGACTTCGAGGCAAGAGACGCGAAGGAGCATTGCAGAGCCGTGCGCCTGATGCTGCCGAGGGACGTGGCCGAGAACGAAGAGAACTTCGAAGGCGAGGGACTCCGAGAGATGAGAGTGAGCGATTGTAACCCGGGAAGGGTGGCTCTTAGGTGAAACTTGGCCATTTGGCCAAGTGTCGGATGGGTTTTCCCGACACCGCCGATCGCCATGTCATGGCAATGATCGCTTCCGAGTCGATGGCTTGATCGACCGGGTATAAGATCGGTTTAGGGCTTTGGCGATCGCCATGGAATCGCAATGATCGATGTCGACAGAATGATCGCCAGGAAGGCCGATCGATGTAATCGGCACGGGTACGTAATGGAGTCGACTCGATCGATCGAGCATCACGATCGATGGTCCCATCACCGATCCGATGCAATATCGTTGGATGGAATCCAACGTGGAAAGCGGCCGTTATTGGGCAACAGCTACGGGATCAGTCGACTGATCGAGGGCATCAGTCGACTGCTCCTGTGTCAACGGGAAGAAATCCTCTTCCTCTATAAAAAGGAAGGGGGTAAGGGTTTGGGAGCCTAATGCTTATGCTCTAATACTCTCCCAAAGTTCCCTAAAGATTTCCATCCTCTTACTCAAGCTTATTTCCATTCTATTTGTAAGAGGAGTGTTTGTAAAGGTTACCTCCACCTAGCTTGGTGCAAAGGAGAGACCAATAGTGATTGGGTTTCGGAGTGATTCACCGTGGACGAATCGGACCGTGGATTAGCGGCGTAGCCGTGAACCACGTTATATCTCCGTGTTTGTATTGTCTTTGTTTTACTTCTATTTGCTTGTCTTAGTTTATTGCTTCGCTATGCTTAACGCTGTGAGACGAGAAAAATACGACATCCAACGAACAAGGGCTATTCACCCCCCTCTAGCCGGCCATTCGTATCGATCCGATCTAACAAGTGGTATCAGAGCCAAGTCGTTTGTCGAGGACTAACCGCCGCAACAAACACTTCATCTAAAGATGGCCGGCTCAAACATCCACCCACCGAAGTTCGACGGCGAATTCTCTTGGTGGAAAAAGAGAATGGAGGTATTCTTCGAAACCGACTTTGAAATATTGTTAATTATGGAAAACGGTTTCGAGTTGCCTAGGAACGAAAATGGGGAGCCATTGGAGAAATCAAGGTGGAGCAAAAGGCAAAGAGAAGAATACTTGGCAAATTCAAAGGCTAAGCACCACCTATACAATGTCCTCCCCCAACAAGAAGTCAATAGGATAGGGGAATGTTCTAGTGCTAAGGAGATGTGGGAGAAGCTAGTGGAGCTTCACGAAGGTTCCTCGGAGGCTAAGCTAGCAAGAAGAGACCTCCTCCGCTCCCAACTATCCAATATAAAACTAGAAAAGGGAGAAAAGGTAACCTCACTACACTCTAGGTTTAAAGAAATTTTAATTGGGCTAACGAGTGTAGGTGAGAAGCTATCGAACCGGGATATGGTAATGAAGGCCATAGATGCCTTTCCCCGGTCCTCAAGATGGAGCTCCATGGTGGACTCATTTTACATCTCCAAGAACCTAGAAGTAAGCACCTTGGAGGAATTCTTTTCAACCATGGAGCTTCATGAGACAAGGCTTGAAGTTATACAAGAAGAGCCTAGAGTCCAAAATTCAAGGGGAGTAGCCTTGTTGGCAAATAAGGGGAAAAAGAAGATGGAAGTCCCCTCCTCCTCATCCGATGAAGCCTCTACCTCCTCCATGGATAGCACGGAAGAAGCCTACATGGTAAGGAAGGTAAGACGTGCATTTAAGAATCTTAGATTTGATAAATTTCATGATAGGAATAGAAGACCAAGGGGGAAGGTCATATGCTACAATTGCCAAGGAGAGGGGCACATAAGGGATAATTGTCCCCTCCTAAATAAGAGCAAGAAAGAAGAAAAGAAGAAGAAGGGGAGCAAGAAAAAGGAAGAAGAAAAGAAGGCAAAAGGAAAAGGGAAGGCCATAGCACTCAAAGCCAAGACATGGGATGACGTTGCCCCCGCCTCCTCATCCGAAGAAGAAGAGCATGTCTACTCCAACCTAGCACTTATGGCTCTTCATGACTCGGATTGCTCCTCCTCCTCCTCAAATGCAGAATCAAGCTCAAGTGGGGAGAGCTCAAATGAAGGGGGAGCTTCTACATCCTCATCATCCGAAGAAGAAGAAGAAGACATGGAAACTATGGTAACGAATGCTTCTCCTAAGAAAATAGTTTCCATAATCTCTAGTTTAACTAAGGACTTATTTGGCATGAAAAAGAAAAATAAGAGCATGCTAGATAAAATTAAGGATTTAGAAAATAAGCTAGAAAATGCATGCTTAAATGATAATATTTCTTCTAGCTTAGATGATGCATGCTCACATGATAATTATGTGCCTTTAGATGTTAGTGATGCATGCATAGAAGAAAATAGGGCATTAAGGGAAAAGGTAGATTATTTAACCAAAGCCCTAGAAAAATTCACAATAGGCTCCAATACCCTTAACATGATAATTGGGAGCCAAAGGGCAAGTTTTAACAAGAAGGGCCTAGGATATAAAGAGAAGAAAAATGAGAAAGCCTACAAATGCTTAATAGCTAGGGGACAAGACAAAAACAAAGTAATAGCTAAGAAATGGATCCCCAAGGAATTTCTAGTGAACCCCATAGGCAAAAATCTATTTTGGGTTCCAAAATCCATCCTTAAGGGTTTGTATAACCTAGGTAGTCAACCACATGGACCTAATCTATATCATATTTTGCTGACTTAGGATGACGGGACAACATTTTTTAGATAGTGTTGGGTGATGATAACGTACCCATAAATAGATAATAATGCTTAAATCATGATGATTGATGCAATTCCTATGTATATTTACAATCATGATTTATGTTTTTGAAATTTGGCACGTTATCATAAGAAATAGGTTTGAATCATGCTTTGGGTAATACTTTGTTTGTTATCATATAATACCTAATGCATGACTATTATTTGATGAATACATGAGTTTCATGATCATAATGTAGAATTCATTCATATATGTCTTTATGATCATGTTAATTGTTAGGTTGATACTTAACCATGATAGAATTGCATGAATATATAGGTTAAGTATATACAAATACCCCCTAGGATGCATCTCACACTCACTATAGGCTAACTTGATTGCAAACTTAGCATGGGTGAGATATTAGGATGATACAAATGTCCACTAATGCCTATGGCATTTAGATGGTCATTTAAAGTATCAAAATAGAAATAATAGACCAATCATGGGGAAGGCTTATGTTTAATTCATAGACATATTGCCCAAAGATCATGGTTGGATATTTCATATGTTTTCAAAACAATTTCTTACTTTAAAATACATGTATTCATGTTTTGAAACAATTGGATGCAAGACTAGGTGTTAAAATGGATACTCTTATGATCAAAAACCTAGTAGTTTTTTAAAGCTTTTGGATTTTTGGCAAAAAAAAAAACGTGAAAATATAATGATTTTTCATGAAAAACTATTTTTCCCTGATAGATACACTTAAATGAAATGTGTTCCCCTAATTTCATGATTTTTCAAATTTTCTTGAATTTTTTATGCATTTCTGAAATTCGGCCAGAAAAATCAGAAATTCCGAAAATCACGTGCCAGTCGACTGGTATCTGAACCAGTCGACTGATGGCCTGCATTTCAGACCAGTAACGGCTGAATTCCAATTTTTTATCAACTTGTGGTGTTTTCTTTCTATTAGACTTGATGCCATATGTTTCTAACTTAGTATTCATATTTTTGATGGTGTCAAAGGGGGAGAAATGAATATGTTTAAGTTATTTATGATAGGGGGAGAGATTAAGGGGGAGAGATTAAGGGGGAGTTTCATGGATTAAGGGGGAGTTGCATGTTGCTATCAAATGTTTATGTTTACATGCTTTCTTTCCTTAAAAATTTTTATCAAATGTTTTTACCTAACTTAAACGGATTGCCACACATCAAAAAGGGGGAGATTGTTAGGGAAATCTCTTGCCGTGATATGGTTTTGATGGTGTGGCAAAGGGTTTAAGTTAGGTTGGTATTGTTGATTTGATATGTGCGTTGAAGTCGTGCAGGACTTAATAATTCGCACATGGAGCCATGGCGAGTTTCACCAACTCATCACTCGGGCCTTGAGTCGGTGAAGGATTGCTTATGCGAAGCCGCGGCGCTTGGAGCATCCGAGGGACCGCCGGACGAGAAGCTTGGAGTGAAGCCGAGGAGGAAGTAGACTTCGAGGCAAGAGGCGAAGGAGCATTGCAGAGCCGTGTGCGATCGCCGAGGGACGTGGCCGAACGAAGAGAACTTCAAGGCGAGGACTCGAGAGATGAGAGTGAGCGATTGTAACCCGAAGGGTGGCTCTTAGGTGAAACTTGGCCATTTGGCCAAGTGTCGATGGGTTTTCGACACCCCGATCGCCATGTCATGGCAATGATCGCCCGAGTCGATGGCTTGATCGACCGTATAAGACCGGTTTAGGGCTTGGCGCCGATCGCCATGGAAGTAGTCGATCGATGTCGATCGCAATGATCGCTAGGAAGCGATTGATCGATGTAATCGCGCACGGCACGAATGGAGTCGACTCGACCGAGCACTCGATCGATCGAGCATCACGATCGATGGTCCCATCACCATCGATACAATACCGCTTGGATGGAATCCAACGTGGAAAGCGTTATTGGGCACGGATCACGGGATCGATCGGTGATCGATCGATCGAGGCATCACCGACCGCCTGTGTCAACGGGAAGAAATCCTCTTCCTCTATAAAAAGGAAGGGGGTAAGGGTTTGGGAGCCTAATGCTTATGCTCTAATACTCTCCCAAAGTTCCCTAAAGCTTTCAATCCTCTTACTCAAGCTTATTTCCATTCTATTTGTAAGAGGAGTGTTTGTAAAGGTTACCTCCACCTAGCTTGGTGCAAAGGAGAGACCAATAGTGATTGGGTTTCGGAGTGATTCACCATGGACGAATCAGACCGTGGATTAGCGGCGTAGCCGTGAACCACGTTATATCTCTGTGTTTGTATTGTCTTTGTTTTACTTCTATTTGCTTGTCTTAGTTTATTGCTTCCGCTTGCGCTAACGTTTTCGTAGACAAGCAAAATACGACATCCAACGAACGAGGGCTATTCACCCCCCTCTAGCCGGCCATTCGTATCGATCCGATCTAACACCTAAGTGTACTAGTGTAACTCTATGTTCAAGATAATACAATACCAAGCTACACTACAACCATGCCAATGGTTTGTCCAAAACCATCTTGGTTGTGAGCCTCTACTTATATTTTACAAGGGACTGATAACATGATCTTCTGTGCCACACCAAGCACTATGTTATCTACAATGTAAAATATTAGACAATATGCACACATATATAATGATTATATAAAGTGCAAACAATGATCATGTGATTCTTATTCCAAAATAAAATGTCCATACAAAAAAAGCTAGGCTTTCAGTATACATTCCAACAATCTCCCACTTATACTAAAAGACTATGCCGTCATCACACTGCCATACATCTGATCCCCATGTCCTCCACATGTCTATCAAACGCTTTTGCTGGAAGGGCCTTAGTGAATGGATCCGCCAAGTTATCCTCTGATGCAATCTTGGTGACAGCAACTTCTCCTCGCTTTACGATCTCTCGTATAAGGTGGTACTTGCGCTCTATGTGTTTACTCGCCTTATGGGCTCGTGGTTCCTTCGAGTTTGCAACTGCACCACTGTTATCACAATAAATTGTGATAGTTCTGGGTAAACCAGGAATCACATCCAAGTCCATCATGAAGTTCCTGAGCCATACAGCTTCCTTGGCTGCCTCAGAGGCTGCCACATACTCAGCTTCCATGGTAGAGTCCGCCACGCATTTCTGCTTGACACTCCTCCATACTATGGCTCCACCTCCAAAAGTAAACACAAACCCCGAGGTAGAATTACTCTTGTCCCTATCTGATTGGAAATCCGAATCCGTGTAACCCACAGGGACCAATTGATCTGCCCAGTAAACCAGCATATAATCCCTAGTCCTTCTCAGGTACTTCAATATATGCTTTACTGCAGTCCAATGTCCCTGTCCAGGATTACTCTGATATCTGCTAACCATGCCCATGGCAAAGCAGATATCCGGTCTCGTACATAGCATAGCATACATAAGGCTTCCTACTGCCGAAGCATAAGGAACCGCCTTCATGTCCTCTATCTCCTTTGAAGTTTTGGGACACATCTTTTTAGATAAAGGAACTCCATGCCTAAAAGGTAGAAAACCTTTCTTGGAGTTTTGCATCCTAAAACGAGCAAGGATAGTGTCAATGTATGAAGCTTGAGATAAGCACAACATCCTTTTCTTGCGATCCCTTATAACTTTGATCCTAAGGATGTGTCCCACTTCTCCCAAGTCCTTCATGTCAAACTGTTTGGACAACCATACCCTTACGTCTGATAGCACTTTGATATTGTTGCCAACTAACAAAATGTCATCTACGTATAGTACAAGAAACACCACTACGTTTCCGTCACATCTCTTGTATACACAAGGTTCATCCGGACTTTGAATAAATCCATATGACTGGATTACCTCATCAAAGCGGATGTTCCAAGATCTAGAAGCTTGCTTCAATCCATAAATGGACCGATTAAGCTTACATACAAGATGCTCTTTGCCTTTAGCAATGAATCCCTCTGGTTGCCGCATATAGATCTTCTCTTCAAGACTTCCGTTAAGGAAAGCTGTCTTGACATCCATCTGCCAAATCTCATAATCCATATGAGCGGCTATAGATAAGAGAATCCGAATAGACTTAAGCATAGCTACCGGTGAGAAGGTCTCTTCATAATCGATACCCTCTTTCTGAGTATACCCTTTCGCAACAAGCCTAGCTTTGAAGGTCTCAACATTCCCTTCTACTCCTCTCTTTCTCTTGTAGATCCACTTGCATCCAATGGTTTTTACACAATCGAGTGGCTTTACTAGCTCCCAAACATGATTAGAATCCATAGATTCTATCTCTGAATTCATCGCACTTTGCCAAGATACCGCATCTCGATCTTGGAGTGCCTCGTCATATGTCCAGGGATCTGGTTCATGTTCACCAGGGACTAAGTCCGAAGACTCTCCTAAAAACATGAATCTCTCGGGTTGTCTAACAACCCTCCCACTACGACGAGGTGCCTCCTGTGTATGCTCTGTGACACGCGGTGCAGTGACTTATGGTGTCTCCTCTTGTACCGGTTCTACTGAAGTCGGGACTTCCCCTGTTAACTCCTCAAGAACAATCCTACTCGTGGGCTTATGGTTCATTACATAATCCTCCTCTAGAAATCTGACGTTCGTGCTAACGATCACCCTCTGATCTCTAGGATTATAAAACAAACCACCTTTCGTTCCCTTAGGGTAGCCAACAAACATGCATACTTCTGTACGAGGTTCCAACTTACCAGCATCAGCCTTCAACACATGTGCTGGACTCTCCCATATCCGAATATGTCTTAGACTAGGCTTTCGCCCAGTCCACAATTCTACAGGGGTAGAAGGTACTGATTTGGATGGAACCAAGTTCAGAGTATACATTGTCGTATCCAGTGCATACCCCCATAACGAAATAGGTAACTCAGAATAACTCATCATCGATCTGACCATCTCTATAAGAGTCCTATTCCTTCGCTCCGCTACACCATTCTGCTGGGGTGTGCCAGGTGCAAACAATTGGGATTGAATCCCAGCCTCTGATAAGTAATTCCTAAACTTTCCCAAGAGGTACTCGCCACCACGATCAGATCGTAATGTCTTTATACTTTTACCTTGACGGTTCTCCACATCAGCCTTGAATTCTTTGAACCTGCCAAAGCATTCAGACTTGCGGCGCATCAAGTAAATGTATCCATATCTTGAATAATCGTCTATAAAAGAGACGAAATATTCAAAACCACCTCTTGACTGGATAGACATAGGACCGCACAAATCAGAATGAACCAATTCTAACACATCTTTGGCTCTATACCCCTTGGCCTTGAAAGGCCTCTTGGTCATTTTACCTTCCAAGCAAGATTCACAGGTTGGGAGATCCTCCACCACTAATGAACCTAAAGGTCCATCAGCTATCAACCTTTGAATTCTGCTTAGGTTAATATGACCAAGCCTTAGATGCCAAAGATATGTTTGGTTCATTTGCGAAGGTTCTTTTCTCTTATTAGACTTAGAAGATGAGTTATTGATTTCTATATACATCGTGGGAGTTTTTGGTTCATGAGTATATAAATTGCCAACCAATGTACCAGAACAGATAATCTCCCTATTCCTTTTTATAACCACTTTGTCATTAAAAGAAACAGAATATCCATCCATAAACAATTTAGAAACTAAAATTAAATTCTTTCTAAAAGTAGGTACATAAAGACAATTTCTCAAAACCAAAACTTTATTCCTATAAAAAGATAAATAAACTTCTCCCACTGCAATAGCCGTCACCTTTGAAGCATTGCCCATGAAGACGGTAATCTCTCCCTCAGCTAGTTGTCGGATTTCCTGGAACCCCTGCAAAGTATTGTAGACATGATCAGTGGCTCCTATATCTACACACCAGGCACTGGTAAATAACACCGCTAAACATGTTTCAACAACTAAACAAGAAGATATACCTTTGTTCTTTCGGCGAGGACAGTCCGCCTTCCAATGTCCAGTCTGCTTGCAAGTGAAGCACTTGCCTTTCGGCTTCTTCACTCCTGCCTGAGGTCCCACTACCACTTTCTTCGCTCCACCTTGCTTCTTCTTCTTTTTACCTTTCGGTTTAGAGGAAGAAACCTTCTGAGCGACCATGGCTTGAGGACTCTGACGAAAAAGCCCCTCTGCCGCCTGGAGTTCTGTCAGAAGCTCCGCCAACGAATACAACCTCTTGTTCATGTTGTAGTTGAGGCGGAACTGCTCAAAACTCCTAGGCAGAGACAGGAGAATGATATCGACCTGGGTTTCCCCATCGATCTTAGATCCGAGGACTTCCATCTCATTAAGATGAGCCATCATCTTGAGAACATGATCCCTAACGGGTGTTCCCTCGACCATGGTGGTCGTCATCAAGTTTCTCATTGCCTCCTGCCTAGCCGCCCTACTCTGATGTCCGAAAAGTTCCTTGAGATTGAACATCATGTCATAAGCTATGGCTATGGCCTTATGCTGATGTTGCAACACATTTGACATAGATGCCAAAATGTAACACCGCGCCATCTCATCTGCCTTGACCCATTTCTTATAACTTTCTTTCTCCTTTTCATCAAAGTCATCGGAGGGCTTAGGAGGACAGACCTCGAAGAGTACAAATTTGTACTCCTCCGCAGTTAAGACAATATCCAGGTTTCTTTTCCAATCAATGTAGTTTGGACCAGTAAGTTTGTTTTCTTTTAAAATCACAGCAAGTGGGTTGAAAGTCATTTGAAAATTCTAAAAATCACAATGATCAAAATATTAGATTTTAAATATTATTGATTCCTCAAAAACAATAAAATTCCGAAATCAACCAACACCTCAAAACACCGAGAATATCGCATGCCACGATAGTGTGGACGTATACGAATTCTACATTTGTAAGAGGAGGTTTTACCCATTAATTTTATTATCTTGTCAACCTTACTTTTTGACAAATAAAATTAATAGTTGGTTCCTCTTTGGCCCTACAAATAAAAGCAATGACTCCGATGGGGAGGATACTTCTATTTGCATCTAAGTGTGCACCATTACACAATACTAAGGGAATTATTTCGGATTATGTGCCTTACCGCTGTGGAAGTACACATGCTCCTAGATAATTTCCTATAACCATTATTTGACCTAGTGATCCACAAACAAACCCATCCGCAGGGAGGAAGGCACTCAGAGCCAACACACAAGTTTGTTACATCACACGTCAAATTGTAATTGAGGCCGCGGGAATTAATTAAAATGTCCCTCTCCCACTTAGTTAATTGAAAATGAGGAATTTTAAAACATACACAACATGCATATAAAACAAATAAGCAATAAATATGAAAAAAAAACAGAATTTTTCCAACTATTATGGCATTGTCCTCCAATATGCATCCCGTCGTGGTGCCACCTCGTCCGCTCCATCTTTTCCCGTGCGCAAGTCACCAAAGAGATCCGAGCTGAGATAAAACTATTTTAATTTACATCCATCGATCCTATACTCCACGAAGGAGTGTACAAATAATCTAGATCGAAAGTAAACTAAAATGAGCGGCTAAACAATGCCGTATTTAATTACAAAAATTAAATACTAATCTAGCCTCGTCAACCCCGAGGATTCAAATAATAAATATTTAAACACATCCAATCACATACACACATATGGCCATAATAGTCGGATCTTATGCCTGCAACCAAAGAGTTAAACTACGCATATCCTACTATTATCCGGCACATATAATATGTCACGCCCTCCCTTTCGGGGACCCTAAATGTCCGGAGGGTCAGCGCGTGACGCGACCGTGCATACTTACATTACATACAGCGGAAGACTTTAGACATTGTTTTTTTTTCTTTTAAACATAAACACGCATTGACATACATATATATATATACTTCTTCTTCTTCATAAACATAGAGTGTGCTTCATAACATGTATAAATACTTCTTCTTACTTCTTCCTTACTTCTTCTTATCATCATAGAGCATGCATCATATATAAATAGATACTTCTTCTTTACTTCTTCTTATCAACATAGAGCATGCATCATATATAAATAGATACTTAGTGTTTGGTAGGTTCATGGCATCATCATCATAAGTAAACATAGGTAAGGACCTCCATAGACATCATCATCATAGGTAAACATGTATATGTATATAGACTTAACGGATCGTTTCCACCATGCCACTACCACACACATTGGCCCTCTGCTGCTCCTTTAGTTTATCCATCCCTTACCCTTATCTGCGATCTGAGGAAAGACAACTATAAGCACATAGGCTTAGTAAGATCCTGTCCTACTCACAAAAACCATACATCACCATTAATCATAGCATGTAGCATTCATAACATATAAGCAATATAATAGGCGACATACATGGCATCATCAACTTAACATGTAACATAACATCATACATATCATGCAACGTATATAACATAAGCATGTAAACATTCCTAACATCTCATCAAACGCAACATGTGAACATACACATCATATCATATCATCAAACATAACATGTGACACATATAACAGAAACATGTAAACATAACAACCTATCATCAAACATGTGACATATATAACAGAACATGTAAACATAACAACATATCATCTAATATAACATGTGACATATATAACAGAACATGTAAACCTAACAACATATCATCTAATATAACATGTGACATATATAACAGAAACATGTAAACAACATATCATCTAATCAGGTAAACATATGCAGAATGCTTTGAAAACATATATATTTTAGGTACGTAAACATAAATCTCAACATATTTGGGCCCGGCATTGTACCACTTCTTCATTATCATAGCGTGCATCCCTAAATAGGCCCGAGGTAGCAAGTCTCGAACCTAATAGGTTTCTAGGCCCGAGTCTTATTCCATCGACCTAGGGGCAATCGTTATAGCGTAGAAGCCTATCTTGGGCCCGAGTCTTACTCCATCGACCTAAGGCATCTTGGAGCCCATCCCGTACTAGGCCCGAGTCTTATTCCATCGACCTAGGGGCAATCATACATAGAAGCCCATCCTAGGCCCGAGTCTTATTCCATCGACCTAGGGCATCTTAGGAGCCCATCCCTTCTTGGACCTTGTTAAGGTCTTGGTACAATCCATGCAGAAGGTAAAATACTTATATACTTATTTGTACGACATAGCTTATTTCGTTAACATAGCATAGCCTACTTCATTTCATAACACATCATGCTTCATTTCATTAACATAGCATAGCATACTTCATTTCATAACACATCATGCTTCATTTCATTAACATGGCATAGCATACTTCATTTCATAACACATCATGCTTCATTGCATTAACATAGCATAGCATACTTCATTTCATAACACATCATGCTTTATTGCATTAACATAGCATAGCATACTTCATTTCATAACACATCATGCTTCATTTCATTAACATGGCATAAGGCATGGCATCAAAGGAAGTAAACACCTATGTATTTAACTTAGCAACAACTTCATATGCACATAAGACTTAAATTAAAACTTCATCTAGTTACCCAAAAACCTAGGTTGGCCGAATGGTCCAAATAAGGTTTAGGGTTAGTCTTTTAACCTAATTCCTTAAACATAACAATAACTTCACTTGCACATAAAACATGGGTTAAGACTTCACTTAGTCACCCAAAAACCTAGGTTGGCCGAATGGTCCAAATAAGGTTTAGGGTTAGTCTTTTAACCTAATTCCTTAAACATAACAATAACTTCACTTGCACATAAAACATGGGTTAAGACTTCACTTAGTCACCCAAAAACCTAGGTTGGCCGAATGGTCCAAATAAGGTTTAGGGTTAGTCTTTTAACCTAATTCCTTAAACATAACAATAACTTCACTTGCACATAAAACATGGGTTAAGACTTCACTTAGTCACCCAAAAACCTAGGTTGGCCGAATGGTCCAAATAAGGTTTAGGGTTAGTCTTTTAACCTAATTCCTTAAACATAACAATAACTTCACTTGCACATAAAACATGGGTTAAGACTTCACTTAGTCACCCAAAAACCTAGGTTGGCCGAATGGTCCAAATAAGGTTTAGGGTTAGTCTTTTAACCTAATTCCTTTTAACATACTTATAACATCATATGCATACCAAACATGGATTAAACTTCATTAGGACATCAATATAAGGGGGGGTGGCCGAATGGCCAATGTAGACTTTCAGGGTTAGATCTTTATCCTAATCCCTCTAACATGTTAACATCATCATTTGCAAGTAAAACAAGATATAAAACTTCAATAAAACACCAAAAATCCATGGCGAATGGTTCATAGGGTTTCCTAGGGTTAACTTTTGACCTAATCCATTTTTAACCCTAGCATCATCATATAGTTTCAAAAGCATGGCATATAACTTCATGGAGACCCTAAATCATAGTTTGGCCGAATACAACAATATAGGTTTCTTTTATAAAACATCAATCGGAGCTACTCATATGCGGGTGAGGATACTTACATCCTTCGCTTTGATTTGGGTGAGGAAGATGACCTAAGGAAGACCAACACCTAACCTTCTCTTGCTTGGATGGGGTTCGGCCAAGGGGTGGAAAGGAGAGGGAGAGCTCAAGGATTTTCGGTGAGGAGAAGGAAAGAAGAGAGGAAGTGACCAAATTCAATCTTCCCTCTTCTTTATAAAGGGGAGGAAGAGAAGTTCCTCTTTTCTTTTCTATGCCTCTTCATTTACCCTTAGTCCTACTTATCTATAGTTTCCCCCTCTTCCTTAATCATATAATCCTATTGGTCTTCTGGTTAGTAGGTGCATCTATAAGGCTTGGCTATCTCTAGAGGTTTGGGGTTCAATTCCTAGGCCTTCCACCCCTTTTTGGCTTATTTCCTTTTTTTTTTGAAAAGGCCCACATAAAGCCCATGATCATCAAGCCAAAAATTCTTGTAAAATTGCTAGGAATTTTACGGCCGTTACATAATATATGAATAAGTGCATAAAAATTAACCGAATCCTAAACACACAAAACCGGAAACCGTGGCTCTGATACCGCATTTTGGGAGTCGCTTCGGAGGCTCATTGGCTCCCATGTCCCCGGATTAAAATTTTCACTAATGAAAGAATTAATTCGGATGGGATGAGCTTCCTTAGCACAACCATTTCGTCGTCGTGCTAACAACTTGAGTGGTCGCTTGAACAAACTAGTTGTTCAAGCAACACAACACTTCTAGTTGGTTAGCCTCGGAAGAGACGACGGACGGATCGCTGATTTTTGTGTTTGTCTTCGGGGTCCATGATTATACAATATATATACATACGCACACATGTATAATCAACACTAAAAGAAACATGCTCAGATCTGAAAATAAAGTAATAAAACTTTATACCCTATGATCTTCTACCGTATGTCCTATCCATCTCGTGGACGATGTGTGGACGAAGATCCTCCACGAGTAGAAGCCTTCTAGATCGCGTTATTCCCTTCCTTGTCCGCTGCGAACAAAGAGAAGAACCAACAAATACCTATACTTTCTAGAACCGGCCACCAAATTAGGGAATTTGATGCAACCGCCGGCCAAGGAACGAATGGATGAAGCGCCGGCCATCAATACAAAGGGAACCGCCGGCCACCTTGGAGATTGGAGAAGTGAACGCCGGCCACCAATGGAAGGATAACCGCCGGCCAAGGAATAAGAGGGAGGCCTTGAGGATGGGTGCCGGCCAAGTGTTGATGGAGAATGATGGGCGCCGACAACAACTAGAAGGATGAAGGTTGCCGCCAAAAACCCTAGCTCCAAAGCCCTAGCCGCCCACTTTGAGAAGAGCCAAACCCTAATTCCAATTCAATTCATTAATTCTTGCCGCCCAACCCTAAGCTTTTCTTTTATAGAGTTAGGCTTAGGACTCCTTTAATCTCCACCGTCGGATCTAAGGATTTAATCTCCACCGTCGGATCTAGGGTTTTATCCCAACCGTCGGATCTAGGGTTTCATCCCAACCGTCGAATCTAGGATTTCATCCCAACTGTCGGATCTAGGGTTTCATCCCAACCGTCGAATCTAGGGTTTTATCCCAACCATCGGATCTAGGGATTTAATCGCAACTGTCGATTCTAGGGATTCATCCTAACCATCGGATATAGGGATTTAATCCCAACCATTGGTTCTAGGGTTTCATCCTAACCATCGGATCTAGGGATTTAATCCCAACCGTTGGTTCTAGGTTTTGTTTTACAATCTTGGATCTAGACTTCACAAGGATTATATTAGGCTACGATAGGGACCATAAGGAGGAGTTGGATCTTGGCCACCCGATGGATCGGAACCACATAAACTTGATCCATCAATGATGTTCCATTCCACTAGAGGATCATCATTGAACTACCTCACCAACCCCCATAAATTAATATGGGCTCCATATATTATTTGTACATTCATCTCCCCGTGTTTAAGATATCGAATGTCCGTCAATTAATTGATTTACTGACCATCAATTAAGAGCATGTACAATATAATATCCGAGGTCTGATTCAATTATGTAGTCAGTACTAAATTGAATCACCTCTATGTCGGTCCTGCTCAATACACCTAAGTGTACTAGTGTAACTCTATCTTCAAGATAAAACAATACCAAGCTACACTACAACCATGCCAATGGTTTGTCCAAAACCATCTTGGTTGTGAGCCTCTACTTATATTTTACAAGAGACTAATAACATGATCTTCTGTGTCACACCAAGCACCATGTTATCTACAATGTAAAATATTAGACAATATTCACACATATATAATGAATATATAAAGTGCAAATAATGATCATGTGATTCTTATTTCAAAATAAAATGTCCATACAAAAAGAGCTAGGCTTTCAGTATACATTCCAACACTTACAACTCCCATTTAGCCTCGTCATCAGTCGGATACTGTCATCCAACCTTTACGAGTCGGATGGTCTTGTTCCGCTACAGTCACTCCTTGCGACCCAAATTGTTTCACCCCTTTCGAAGGTGAAACACGCAGAAATACTTATTCCCCAACTAAGAATTTCTAAAGGCCTTCGCCTCCAGTCTGCATAACTCTTTTGTTGACCTTTTGTCTCTTATAACCATCATCCCATGATGTGCACTAACTCTGCATCATGTTGGATACTCTGTGGCCCCCAATAGCTGTCATTTCCCCGACTTCCTCCCACAACACGGGAGATTTTCAGAGTCTAATGTATAGGGTCTCAGAAGAATTCATCTGAATGGAGGAGTGATAACTGTCCTCATAGTTAAATTCCACTAAAGAAATGTGATCCTCCCAACTACTCTCATAATTCATGACACAAGATCTCAATAGATCCTCCAGAGTCTGAATGTCATGCTCAGACAGTCCATCAGTCTGCAGATGAAATGTTGCACTAAGTCGAAGCTCTGTGCCCATATTCTGTTGCAGACTCTGCAAAATTACAAGGTAAATCACGTATCTCTATCTGATATGGTACTTAAAAGTACCCCACGAAATCTGATAATCTTTCGGCGATACAACTTTGTCGGACGTTCAAATGGGTGTGACCCATGAATCGGAAGGAAATGACCTGATTTGGTCAGTCGATCCACAATCACCCAAATCGCATCACGTCCTTTACTGGTTCTAGGCAATCCCGTAACGCAATCAATCGTGATATGCTCCCACTTCCATTCCGGAATCGAAATTTTCTAAAGCAATCCAGTGAGTTTCTAATGTTCAGCCTTCACCTACTGACATACTAAACATCGAGCAACAAAATCTGCTATAACTCTCTTTATACCATTCAACCAGTATAAACATTTCAACTCTTGGTACATCTGAGTACCACCAAGGTATATAGCCCATCTCGAATGATGTGCTTTCGGTAGCAACTCTTCCTTAAACACTGTAACTCCGGAACCCACTAACCTTATCAGAGATGGGGAATTATTTTCTCAAAAGAGGAGTCCATCAACCATTCAAAATCCACTCTACCACACACTCTGTAAGTGCATGGAAGACTATAGCGATCAATCTCACTTGTTACAACTGCTCTGCATCAAAGAACTCTATAATAGCTACCCAGTAGCTAGTCAAAACTCCATGAGCACTTCTGCTCCATATCACTACAAATCCAAATAATAACTACTAAAGCCACGTCATGTATATGACAGTTTTTCTCGTAATTTCTTAACTGTCATAACCATAAGGTATGCCTCATTCAACTGCATCGGAATTGCTCCGATCCCTAAAACGATGCATCCGCGTACAACCTCCTTTTTATCCACTCCGAAAGGATTCACTAATACTTGCGTAAAAGTTAACCACCATCTAGGTCCTGTAAATTGGTTTCACCAGCTTCCGACTAAATGATTTCCAACATCACCTTTGTCAAACAAGTCTATGGTATAGTAATGCTAAAATATTCTATCCACATCTAGAGTACTAACAAAATGATACAAGGCAAACCACCATCTATGGTGGTCGAGTATGCAACTCCAACTACCACAATCAATAGTGGCCAGGTTACGCAACTCCAACAACCACAAACTGATCCAATCGTGTCCTGGATACACGATTCTCAAATTCATGGACAACTAAATTGTTAAATACGTCTAATATCATTAACAACAGTTCGTAAATTCATACTAAGTATGAAATGACATCCTTCATACACCTACATCCTATTTACTCTAAGCTGATGATATATCAATCATCACAACGACAATGATAATTGTATGACATCATGTCACTACGATATCAATACTCCAGTCGTAAACTAACCCTAGAGTATACACAGGTGTCCTTAGCTGATCTAAATAGATCATTTATCCACAATGAAGGATATTCATTTACAACAACTACTGTATTCATTATCGATAATCGATGCATAATCTCAACGGTTCATCTCTCTTTCAACAAAGAGTTTCGGATCTTCTCAAGGAGGAATACTGGGATAGATAAATATCCCTTCCAACTTCTCCTATAATTACAACTTACATTCTTCCAATTTCCATAGTATTTAATAACACTTATACCAGTCAAATTATCACCCGGTATAGGATCTTCGATACCGAAAATATTTTCGTAATCTTTTTAATCGCCTACTCCACTTGCCTATGCAACGGCAAGGCTAGGAGTTCATCTGAACTACATCCCAAGGCTCTCGGATTATACGCACATCCGAGAGACATATCAAACCATACTTGCAACAATTTGACCATTCGTAAGGATATGTCTACAGTAAAGATATATCTATCCAAGTCTAAGGGCATCCCTTAACTTCTTAACTGTTGGTCCACATCTCACCTGACAGTAGAGATACCACCAACCCATAAGTCGATGTATAGGAACCTTCTATTCAAACTAAGAATGTTCTAGACAAAGATACCTGTAAACTATATGTATCTCTCAATATATTAATCCAGAGGGTAAAACTAGAGTAATACCCTGAATGATCAAATATCTGTTGATCCGATCCAAAAGGCTCGACACAGGTCTCGACCTTTCTCCGAAGAGAAAAGATCAAATTCAACACTCCGTGACAAAGCGGTCACATTTCTACGATGAATTCCTCGGGGATTTTTTCCTAGATCATCTGATCCATCCCTAAATCCTACGAGCTACAATTGTAGAATACCGAATAGATACGACCATCGTCGTATACTCTCTCCTTTGTACAAATTCAAATCATATCTGGAGGTAACTGTTGTTGTCTGCATGAGTCTTCTACGATGTCTTTTGCTGATGCTGCTTCTGTGATGATCTCTGCAAAAGGGTAGTATCAAGGAACTCCAACCATGCCTGAGGTAGTAGGTTGATGCTGATAAGGTAACCAACATCTTCTGTGTTGATCTCTCCTATCGAGACGATGCATCATCCTCCCGGAACACCATTGGTAGTCTTCATATGAGTCTTCAAAGTATACCTCCTCCACTGTACTGGTTGCTCACAATAGCCACAGATAAACTGTTCCAACAGATAATCTGACTTCGCATTTCTTCGTGATCCACACTGCATGCACATAATATCTTCGGAGTCTTTGTTTTGATCTCGCTGATAGCACCAGACAGTTCTGATGATCAGCGGTGGGTCTTCTATGATCGGAAAAACTCTCCACTAGTAGCTCGTGGCCTATGACTCCAATCTTGCTCCTTTTGTCCAACATTCGGAGACTTCTCATTCCATCATCTTCGGGCAGGATCTGATAGAAAATCCCGTCATCTCAATTTAACTATAAGCCAATAACTCTGGGTGGCTTAAATCATTCATTCATCTTCTTGAGCTATTAGGTGGTCGTAACTTCTGCAAGTCTCACAACTCTGCACAGTACACTATTACTAACAGATCAACCTTTCTTGAAGCTCAAGAATTCCTTACAAGGTGTCACTAAAAGTGACACAGGGAAATACTTTCTTTCAACATCACTAAACCATAATCAAGTTATATATTATTTCCCGAATATTTTTTTTTCTACATTTATCACCAAATATCGGCTTGATCCCGATAATGGTATGCCAACAACTTTTCTTTCTCGGTATAACATGAGTTAAGTACTCAAAAGTACTCTCAAAGTTATACAACCCAATACGCACACCTCAGGGATAAAAATCCCTATAAAACACCGTAACCTAGCCTTCCGCTATCTGCATCAACAAGAGTCTACTTGTCTCGTCCATTACCCAATAGGTAATGTTCTGACTAGCATAATTAGTTAAATTCTCTAAGACTGTAGTCTTTGATTTCCACAAGAAATGTAACGACTTAACCCTTGTTTTCCGACTCGGTATCAGTCGACTCTCAAAGGTAAATCACCTTTTCGACACAGGTTCAAAACTCACAGACTTAACAGGTCATTCCCGTGGTCAACTAATACCATGATTACGAATAATAACCAGTATACTACAGGTTATTCCCTTTTATTAACATTAAAAGCATAGTCAACTAAAATCAGGAGTATAAACCCTAAAGGCCACTCTAGATGGTCGCCTCGGTGGATGACCCCTATTACAAGTCTGCATAGGTATCATAACTATACTGTATACACCTACTGATCAAGTTTAGATAAATATCTACTAAACCATAAGTTATCAAGAATTCTTACCTCGTGCTGCTTGGAGCTCAGGCCGCTGTCCATCTCATCTCAAAAAACCAAAATCGAATAAATCGACTCCCAAGAATCCAAGACTCGACACAAAAACAACATTGTATGGCATCGCAGAACCTAGGGCTCTGATACCACTAAAGTTGTCATGCCCTGAAAGCATGGTGAGCCCAAAATCAAACGGACGACATCTCCCCTTTACAAGGCAATATTTCGTGTTAATACAAGGCCCGTAGGCCCACAATAACAACATAACATATAAAGTAAATAAAACAACTACTCAAAGCACATCGGAAACATAATACAACAAGCTACACACATGCATATTGGTATGACTAACACATCACAACAACACGAAACCTCGACAAAATTTGAATCTATAACATAGTACATCACAAAAATTCTAAATACATAACACAATGTATGGAATGCCCAAAATAAACACGGGAGCCTCGGAGCTGAGATGAGATGTCAGCCAGCGGTGCTCCAAGCCATCACGAAGACTTCTACCTGTTACTTGGGTGACAGAAAAACCCAGGGTCCGTGGTGGTGGTGAGTAAACTCAACAGGTAATAGAAAAACATGTATATATGTAATATCACCTGTATTTCAACAACATAATCTAAAGGCATAACAGGTATATCAGCATAGTATATAAAAACAAGCTTATACCGTCTAACCGAATGAACAACGTAAAATGCAGACATACTTGAAGTCTACTACGCTACTCTGATCCAACCTGAACATATATCCAACATATATATAATAGAAAGAGTAATACCAACTCATAATCTACTCATGCAACAGGTCAAGGTATCTAATGGTCTATCCAATACATATACCAGTATCCGACATAACCGTATAACATATGCAAGAAGCATGCATGAATATAATGTACAACCAAATGCAGCAAGCATAATACAATCAAATGCAACATCACAATAAGCATATATATATAGACTGCATCTATATATATATTAATCGCAACTATATATATATATATATATATATATATATATATATATATATATATATATATATATATATATATAGTAATATGCAAAGCGCCATCAGATACGGCAATGCAGCATGCATGGTCATGCCTGCTCACCCCTACTCGCTACCACCACCCTAGTGTGGCCTAGGTGGCACGACATGACAACTGACCCAACTCACACCAACCACTGCTATAGAGTGGCTGAGTGGGAAGTATGATCAAGTAGCATATGAGCATAAAGAGCTCGCTATACAACAGGGGTCCCTACTGCTGGCCACTCCGACAAACACTACAAATGAGTGGTCGAGTACCACGCTCTCAGGACAACTGCACGCAACTCCAACTACCACCGTCTATAGTGGTAGAGTGTGGCACAACAGATGCCCTACCCTCACACCAGTTACTCCTCGGGGAGTAACCTGGGAGGCAAGATGACTGACGACTCTCTCAACACCAAGGGAGACTATGTCGTCAGAATGCATGCAAATGACATGAGTATGTTGTCACATGTACAACCATCTACCATAGACTCTCTGTTCAACAAAGAGTCGTACCCATCTGATCAATACACTCTCTATCCTTTAGAGAGTCGTACTCAACTGATCGACGGACTCTCTATCCTGTAGAGAGTAATACTCAACTGATCATAACTCTCTATCCAATAGAGAGTCGTAATCAACTAGTCGACGGACTCTCTATCCTGTAGAGAGTCGTACTCAATTGATCATAACTCTCTATCCAATAGAGAGTCATACTCAACTGATCGACGCACTCTCTATCTTGTAGAGAGTCATACTCGACTGATCATAACTCTCTATCCAATAGAGAGTCGTACTCAACTAATCGACGCACTCTCTATCCTATAGAGAGTCGTACTCAACTAATCATATCAAGCTGGGACCACTAGTCCGTAGCGACACACTAATCACCATTCACTTAACCATTACACAACACATGGTTGGTAATAAGTATGCAACATACGGGTATTGGAAATAAATTCAACATTTAGGGCATTACCTACCCATAGATGACCTTCTTGCCAATTTATAAATTGGGTCATCACCCATACTAACATTTACACCCTACTAAACATCAAGGTCAATTTACATCACATCTATAACTCCTAACTCATGATAGGGAATATGTGATATCAATAATTGAGCATAAATACATCCAACGATAAGTTCAAGCATAAGATAATAAGAACAGGATCAAGGTAACATGATCATATAAGATGATCATGCATCTAAATTTATATGCATTAAAACTACCTGACCAGGGTAGGAATTACCCACCTTCTGTAAATGCTTGTAGTACTAGAGTCCACACGTCCGTGGACCTGTCTCGTATCCACGTCCTACAAATATCAAACATTAAGATTAAGTGCAAACATACAACGAATGATCGAATCGAACCCTACATCGACTTTGTATCCTGATCAACTTGATTGATCTAGTTATCCAATTAACTCAATCAATCTTCCACATTAATCCTTTTCAACTATTAGGCCACTTAACAACCTATTATGCAATTATAACCACCCATATCAGAACTTACCATCCATAGCTCCCTTCACTGGAACTGAGCTTCCCCAGCTCGTTCCCAACTCACACACAGAACACGCACAACTCTCACATCCCACACAACCCATTTACAACTCAATTTAACATATAATCTCACATTTAACACGAATTCAGGGGCCTACACAACCCTATTTGAACTCCTCAACTCAACCCAGCTCCATCCACTCCCTCACAGCCTGCTAATTCTCCCAAGCAGCACCATCCCACAGGCTCCATCGAAAGAAACCCAATGTCCAGATCAAATCACGTTGATACACAACAACTACAACCACACACAACAAATGATAGATGGAAGCAAGGGTTAGATCAAACTTACCAACCCCAAATCTCCACCGGTAGTAAATCTCCTACTTCCATCCCCAATTCACCGGCCAAAGACCCTGCCTAATATCCACAGTCCATCGAAAACCAACAAAACCATCGCTGCCATAGTCCCAAATATGAAGCTCTGGGTAAAAATCGGAGAAACTACGATGTAAGATGGATCTCACACGAGATCAAGGAAAAAGGATCAAGCCTCACATTGTGTCAGCAAAACTCGTCGATCGCGAGATCGAAGATGCGCGTCGACAGTCTCTGGATCACGGAGAAGGCAAGGTTCACCGACTTCCTTCCCAGTCGTCGTCTGCTCTGATAGAGGTCTCAGACAGTAGAAGGTCTGATCGACGGTGATCAAGAGTTGTGACGGTGCTCGATCGGAAGAAAAGAAAGGCAGCTGTGGTGCTCGCGCAGCTTGCTATGGCGCCACGATCGATCGACCATCGAAGGGTCCGATGGCAAGTGGGAAGAGCTAGATCCGGCGGCGAAAAGTGGAAAAGAAAGGGTTGCTGTCGTCAAGATTGGGATCGGGAAAGAATCAACTGATCAAAAAAGAAGAGGAGGGTCGCGCGCGATTGAGAGAAACAACCGACAGTGGAGAAATAGGAGGAGTCACGAAGTAATGGAGATTTGGGAAACTACTCATGCGAGGAAATGGCAGAAATAGATAAGGAGTCGGCTAAACAGATCAACATTAAAAGCAACCGAGTCGGATTTGGGAAAACAATCGGGTCAGGATCGGGATCGAGATCGGGATTAAATCAGTACTATCAATCCATTCAACTTAGGGTTTTAAACTTAGGGTTTTATATTTAAACTTAGATCAATTAAACCCTATTAACCCCTCATAAGTAGATGACCCAAACAGACTTTCCCAAAGCCTATTAGATCTTTCCTCAGAACAACCATAGAAATTTTCATTTATGTCCAGGAAAATTTCTAAAAATTCTTGGAAAATTCCATAGGGTGTTTTCCCAATTAACAAGCATTATTTTATTTTTTCGGTATTTTACACATAAGCTTCACATCTCCAAATCCTCATAAAAGGCATCTTGGGGCTCTTCCCTATCCATATCGCATATGGTGTCTTTGTGACTGTCTTAGATGGAACACGATTAAGTGTGAAAGTAGTTGTCTCTAGAGCATATCACTAGAAGGAAGGAGGAAGATCTGTATTACTCATCATTGATCGTACCATATCTAATAGAGTATGATTTCTACTCTCAGATACACCATTCAACTGTGGTGTTTCGGGTGGAGTGAGTTGAGATCGATCCCACACTTAACTAGATAATCATGAAACTCTTGGCAAAGGTATTCCCCACCTCGATCTGATTGAAGCATCTTAATACTCTTTCCAAGTTGGTTCTGTACTTCATTCTTGAATTTTTTAAACTTTTCAAAAGATTTTGATATGTGCCTCATAAGATACACATATCCATATCTACTGAAATCATAAGTAAATGTAATGAAGTACTAATAACCACCTCTGGCTGCGACTTTGAAAGGACCACAAACATCACTATGTATGAGACCTAACAAATCTGTCGCTCGTTTGCCTTGTCCACTAAATGAAGTCTTGGTCATCTTGCCTAAAACACAAGATTCGCATGTCTCATATTATTCAAATTCAAATGAGTCCTAGTAATCCATCTCTATGGAGCTGGGATATGCGACTCTCATTTATGTGACCCAAGTGACAATGCCAAGGATATGTCTGATTCAAATCATTAGATTTGAATCATTTGGTATTTATGTTAGAGACTGAGTTTTTTAGATCTAGAAAATAGAGTCCATTCAACAAATGTGCACTGCAATAAAACATTTCATTTAAATAAATAGAACAACGTTTGTCCTTTATAGTAAATGAAAAACCTTTCTTGTCCAAACAAGAAACAGACATAATGTTCTTAGTTATTGCAGGTATAAAATAGCACTCATCATGTTCTAAAATCAAACCACTCAGCAACAATAAGAAATATGTTCCTACAACTATAGCAGCAACTCTTGCTCCATTGCCCACATGCAGGTCCACTTTTCCTTGTGTCAATGATCTACTTTTTCTCTGGCCTTGCACATTAGTACAAATGTGAGAAGAACAACCGGTATCCAATACCCATGAAGAAGAAGTAGATAGGTTAACTTCTATAACATGTATACCTTAAGAAGAAGTCTCACTTTGCTTCTTCTTGACTTCCTCAAGATACTTTTTACAGTTCTTCTTCCAATGTCCATCTTCCTTACAGTAGAAGCAAGTCCCTTCCTTGGCCACCCCACCTTTGGGCTTCAATGCTTTATTGCCCTTTTCTTGGGTCTTGCCTTTAGACTTCTTCTTACCTTTGCCCTTTTTAACCATAAGTACATCACAAGTACTAGGTTGTATCTTCTTAAGATTGCTCTCAGCAGTTCTCAACGTGCTTAAGAGCTCAGGCAACGGTTTGTCAATTTTACTCATGTAATATTTCATGACAAATTGACTAAAGCCTCTAGGCAAGGACCGTAGAATAAGGTCAGTGGCAAACCCTTGGCCTAAGGGAAATCCCAATCTATCAAGGTTCTCCACGTACCCAATCATCTTGAGTACGTGAGTTCCTACGGGTGTTCCTTCTTGCATCTTGGATTGAAACAATGTCTTAGATACCTCAGATCTCTCGTGCCTTGCATGCCCTTGATATAGTTGCTTCAGGTGTGCAACCATAGCAAAGGCATCCATGTTCTCATGTTGCTTCTGAAGCTCAAAGTTCATGGTTGCAAACATAAGGCATGATGCATCTAATGCATCATCTTGATGCTTCTTGTAAGCATCCTTATCAGCACGAGTGGCATTGTTGGTGGGTGGTTCAGGAATGGGTTGCTCTAGGACATAGAGTTTCCGCTCCTGTTTGAGAACTATTCTCAAATTCCTATACTAGTCAATAAAGTTTGCTCTATTGAGCTTGTCCTTCTCGAGGACCGATCGCAGAGATAGGGTATTTGACATATTTGAAGACATAGTGATCTACTATAGAAATAATATGCAAAAAAAAAATGAGTATCATATTTTTAAATCATTTAATTAGGCCTTTGATTAAATGAGGCTCCCACTAAATCATAGATGCATGTGGGGCAAAATTCACATCATACTTCACCTTGAGTTAGCTTTGGCTAATCGCCCATGATTTAGTATGACTAGGTAGGTAACAATTTACCAATTGCATCACATGCAATTCTTTCATAAAGAGGGGCCAAGTTCCATATTACACATCATCTTGAGTTAGCCTTGGCTAATCGCCCAAGACTTAGTGTAGATGCTCTCTAACCCATGTTTCCTAACTATTAGGATATGCCTCTAGGTGTTTCTCAATCTAATTGAGACACTTAGTTAAGTCTCATCCAAAGATTGATAGCGGGACATCACAATTGTCCTCTCACACTCTACCAAGATAAAATGCGTTGCTTTGCTTTGGCAAACCCAACAACAAATGATCGAGGTAGTTTATGAGTACCAAACTTTGGTAGGCATATTAAATTGACTTAATTTAAAATAAGATTATTATTTAGCATCACATACACACATAGAACATACATGTATCACATACACACATAGAAAATAATCTTAAACGTGGCATGGTTATGGCCTTAATCTACGATCTTCTCAAGCCAATAATAAGAGCGAATGGTGAACCTAGGGATGACATCTTCTCCAAGTGCTTCCTTCGGTCACCTTGTGTTATCGGCATCCTTCTTGTAACTTCAACCTTCAATGGACCTTCCATTTATTTATTTTGTACATTACAAAATAAGAACACTCGAGTTACATTCGAGTCTAAATCTATTTTACAACAGGAAAATAGTGATGAAGGCGCGACATACAAGACGCATTATGAATTACAACATGCACACACAACACAACCACAATCATATTGGGTCCTAGGCCATAACCAAGCACTATGCATCATATCATTCATAATGATGTGATTTTATAAAATTGATTATACATACACAAATTTTAAAGCCGCTTTACTGATAAGCCGCAATGCCACGACAATCCCGCTAGGGTGAACAGTGGCATCCATGACGAGGCCATAGACTCCCTGTTTTGCCTCATTTGGACAATTGCAAGCCTAAAATTCGTGTACCCATAATACACACATTTTATATCTCAACTAAAACATGAAAATCTAAATTTATATCACATATAAATTATATAAACAACAAAATGTATGTTTCACAAGTGGCTCTGATACCACTGTAGGGATCCTACTATGGGTGTGAACCGATTCGCAAAACTGCAGCGGAAGTAAAATTTTGGATCCCACCAGAGATCCAAACGAAAACATATAATTTTTTTTTAACCATCTAGAAGAAGTATTATACCTTTGAAGCGAGCCCTTCGCAATCCCACTAGCCCAAAGTTGTCGGATCTAAATACGGTAAGGATAATCGTATCTCAAAGGTTTCCACACTGACATTCAACCGTTTTGGAAATATAGATGTGCTAGCAACCTTTGTAGAACAACTAGCCAAAATTCGGAGGATGAAGAAGTGAAGAAGAAGAAAGAACACCCAACTCTAAGATCTCACATTGGCTCTTCTTCCACCATTATATATTATCATGCTTGAATTCCAAAATCAATGCATCAAATGCATCATTGAAAATCCACTAGCCTCTTCCCATTCTACACGTTGAAATCCAATGCATCAAATGCATTGAATTGTAATCAAATGCATTATTAAAAAGCCACTTCCAATTCTTCACATTGAAATGCATTGCATTTTTAATGCATCATGCATGCATTAAAACCTTTTGCATGTGACTTGGGTTTAACTCAAGTCTAACTTGAGTTTTGCATTTGATTTGAGTTTAAATCAATTCTAACTTGAGTTTTGCATGTGATTTGGGTTTAACTCAAGTCTAACTTGAGTTTTGCATGTGACTTGGGTTTAACTCAAGTCTAACTTGAGTTTTGCATGTGAATTGAGTTTAATTCAAGTCTCACTTGATTCTAACTCAAATCTAGTCTTCATCCATCCAATTTAGTTTGAGTCTAACTCAAATGTAACCCGCTTGAGTCTAACTCAACCATCTTGATTTTTACTCGAGCATTGACCATCCATTATTCTCATTGTTCTTTTAGTCAAACTAAAAAAACCGATTTCCAAAATAGAATGTCATTTGTGTGTGACCCTATAGGCTCTTGTAACGTTGGCAATGTGTCTAAAACCTCTTTTAGACACATAACCAATGAGCAACATCTAGTAATACATCATTGCTACCCAAGTTACAAGAAAGTCGAGACCCAACAACCTTTTTGTGACTATTATTATGTATGACAGTGTCCTTCTATCCTTGATATCTTAGATCGATCAATGAGACATAGACTGTATCATCCCTTTAACGATCTTTGTGTTTCTTGTTCCCCAAGTAGACTCACTCAAACAAATGAGCTCAATATCTCATATTGACTCTTTTGAGCATGATCATGCATTTCGTGGCCCTACTCTATCAAAAGGCCTAAGATATCACTCCTGTCATATAGGAGGGATAGATCCCATCTACATCACTCACATCCCTCCGCATAATTCATTACATACTCAGTGATCGTCATTATAGTGCACCCTATTACGGTGTGATGTTAGACGATACCAAAGTAGATAACTCCTTATGTAGGGAACCATAGTGACTTCTGGTCCAAGGACTATTCATACCAATAGTCACATTAGAAAGTATATGACCCTCATATAACGATCCATGACACTTTCTCATGGTGGGTCAATTCAATATATATATTCTCCAATAAATATACTCATGTGCCAATGTGATATCTCATATCCATGACTTGTGAGATCAAGTCATCCATTGACCTATATGCTAGTTTCAATGTATTAATATTGCCCTTTTGTCTATTAATACTTGACTAGGAATATCAAGAATAGTGTTCTCTACAGTTTCTCATAATCAATTCTGCCAATTGATATACTGTAGATTAGAACCTACTATTCAAGCGCATTATTATATTTATTTAGTTGGCACATGCATAAAGTAAATATAATAACCAATATTTGCCTATATTAATATAAGATATGATACAAAAGTTTCACTCACCAATCATCTCATAATTGGCACTAAGGGCTTAAGGCAACAAGAAGAGCTAGCTCAATTCACTAAGAACGAAGTTTGAGAATTAGTACAACCACTAAAAGATAAATCGATTATTGGAACAAGGTGGGTGTTCCGGAACAAACTCTATGACAATGGTGAAGTAGTTAGAAAAAAATGCGAGATTGGTCGCAATAAGATTTAGTCATGTAGAAGGGTTAGATTATAACAAAACCTATGCCCTCGTTGCTAGACTAGAATCAATCAGAATGTTATTAGCCTATGCTGCACATCGAGGATTTAAACTCTTTCAAATGGATGTGAAGTAAACGTTCTTAAATGGAATTATTAAGGAAGAGGTCTATGTTAGCCAACCCCCAGGATTCGAAAGCTTAAACATACTTGATAATGTTTTTAAACTTAAGAAAGTCTTATATGGACTAAAACAAGCTCCTAGAGCTTGATATGAAAGGCTTTCTATTTTTCTCAAGTCTAAAGGGTTTAGCCAAGGCCTAGTTGACCCAACCCTCTTCGTAAAATCCGTAGGCGAAGAAATCTTTATTGACCAAATTTACGTAGACAATATAATTTTTGGAACGACCAACTCAATCCTACTAAACGAGTTCATTTCACTAATGGAAAGTGAATTTGAAATGAACTTAGTAGGAGAATTAACTTTTTTCCTAGGATTAGAAATTAAACAAACTAAAGAGGGAATTTATTTACACCAACATAAATATGCTAAGGAATTAATTAATTGATTCGGAATGCAAAATGCTAAGGTAATAAATACACCGATGGCCACAAATGTTAATATACGAGAAGACTTAGAAGGTAAACCAATAGACCTTAAATACTATACGAGCACAATAGGTAGTCTTCTGTACTTAACTACGAGTCGACCCAATATATTATTCACAGTAAAAATGTGCTCAAGGTTCCAAACTTGTGCTAAGGAGTCACACCTAACGTTAGTTAAATGTATCCTTAGATACCTAAAGGGTACATGTAGGAATTTGGTACCCTAGATCTACCGAGTTCAAAATAATTTACTACTCCGACTTGGATTATGCCGGTAGTAAGCATGATAGAAAGAGCACGAGTAGTTGTTGTCAACTCCTAGGCTTGAGTCTAGTGAGTTGGTGTAGTAGAAAGCAATACTATGTTGCCTTATCTACCACCGAAGTCGAATACGTCGCGATGGGTGATTGTGTAGCTCAACTTCTTTGGATGAAACACACTCTCCAAGACTTTAAGTTAAACTTTAACAACACGGTGAGTGCGTAGCTCAACATCTTTGGATGAAACACACTCTCCAAGACTTTAAGATAAACTTTAACAACACTAAAATTTACATCGATAACATTAGTTCAATTAATTTAACCAAAAATCCTATATGCCACTCTAGGACCAAACATATAGAGATGAAACACCACTTCATTCGAGAACATGTAGCTAAAATGACCATACAACTCGAATACGTGGAATCTAAGTCAAACATTGCAGACTTATTTACAAAACCTTTACCTGAAGCAGAATTTAGTCTGCTTAGATGTAAATTAGGTATGTGCATAATAGAGTAGGACATAAAACTTATATTTTTTCTATACTATATTTACTTTTCATGGAAAATGGAACTAGCCTAGGGCTTACCCTAGAAAGCATGCACCTAGAGATTTAAGGCATCTCACAACACATAGGACTAATGTGTTTGTGTACTTAGCCATGTAGATGGCCGTGAGATGTTAGGACCTCACTCCTTGTTCTAGATGTAGATCTAGTGCATCGATGATGTGAGAAAAATATATAGGGATTTAGGAGTAGTTTTTGCTCACATCCCGTTGCATTTTATATTTGATTCTTGCATATTTCACTTTATTTTGCATGCATTTCCTATTTTCTGGTTCGGAGATCTGCTGTTTGGACTCTTGTGTTTAGAACAACATTTTATGAGAAAAATGGTGCACTTTTGGAGCAAAAATAGGCATTTAGAAGCTAGAACAGAAGGACACACACTCTGGCCTTGTGAATGCACACGGCTCGCGCCCTAGCGCCACACACGGCTTGGCTGTGTGAATCCACATGGCCATGTGGCACTGGGCAATTTCGACGCAATTCAGTTATTTTTTAGGTTTCAGAGATATTCGACCTGATGTCTATATAAAGGAAGCTACGCCCAAATCCTAGGGGAGAGGCATGACAGTTGGGACGACACACCGGTGCCCTAAAAAGCATCGAAAACTCGCAACGAGGAAGAAGGAAGCGACCCGAGGACCAAATTCTGTGCTCCAACACCGGAGAGAAGAACCAAAGAGCACTCTAATTTATTTTCTATACATCTTCTGCATTGTAATGATGAATTCAATCATGCCTTTTGTTTCTTCTCTTTTGTTTATGGAGTAGATACTCTGATTCTAGGATTATGGAGTAGTTTGTGCTCGTAGACCATGTTATTTCAAATATATTTCTGTTCTTGAATTCATATTTGCAATTGATATTTGTTTAGATCGATAGTTATTCGTTTTGACTTTCTATCTACTGTGTGTAGCGATATGAGGGGTGACAACCCTCATATCAAAGATTTAGGAGAACTAAGGAGGAGCCTAGGGGTTGACCTCTCTCCAGTAACCGTGGATAGAAGGGTGTGATAGAGTCGGGAACGAGACACATTCCGATTCGTCACAGGGATTGATTCGACATCCTCGTACTACCTACCTTGTCCTAACACCAGGGGTCGACATGGTGTGGTAGAGGTAGTTCCAGATAGATATGAAGGCTCATCAAGGAAGTGTATGATGTCCCTTCCACAAGACCGTAGCTAGAAATCTAGATGGCATTCAATTGATATTGTGTTCTGTGACACACAAGCAAAACTGAAGTCCTAGAATCCCATTCAAAGACTCGTAGCAAACCTTCTCTTTCTCTGTGCGACACCATACTTGAGTTATGTCCACCATCAACCTCTCATTCGTGAACCCTAGGATTCCCAATCCAAACTACAACACGTCCACTGTACAAACCGATACTCGAAATCTCAGTCTATGTGGGATTAATATTCTTTATTACTTGACGACACCCATCCACTTGCAAGCGTTGAGCACGAGCACGTGCTTCTAGTCCTCGATGGTTCCCGTCACAAGATTTGAGGTCGCGTTTGCGTGCATCAAGATTTTAGCATCGTTGCCGAGGACTGTTGATTCGATATCGAATCGAAAGTGGACAGTTGGATCGGACATAGGGTAGATTTGTTTTCTTATTTTTTTTTGCTTTATTATTTTAATTATTTTGGTTTTTGTCTTTTAATTATTTAAATTTAGTTTAGATTATTTTTAGTAGACATCTTGCTTTATTTCAGTTTTTAATTTTTCTTCATATGGTTTAGTGCTCCAGTTTACTTTAGTACTAATTTAGATCTCAGTTTTCTTCTAGCTTTAGTTATTTTCTTAGCATTTTTTTAAGACTCTTGCCAAGGCACTGTTGTTCTTTTCCTTGTCTATAATTTCCTATAGATAAGCATGCATGCTTTTTCTCATGATTATGGTCAAGTTAATGCTGAGTGTTGGTAACATTTATTGTGAGCATTGTGGTGAAACATGGAATACCATTAATGATTGTTCGGATATATTTGAACCTTTGCGATTTGAACATGAAGATGCCACCTATGATTACAACCAGTTGCCATGAAATGATTTGTATTCATATAGTTATGACCCTAGCTACTTGAACCCTCAATATTATCTCCCAAGTGAGCACGAGAGCTATGAATCACCATGTGAATTTTATCCAGAACCAAGCCCCCTCTTAGAAGCCTTGCAAGCTGATTTTACTAGGGAATACGAGGAGCATAGCCGACAATTTGCGGAGATTATGCAACGAGATATAACAAGAGAAGAAACCAAACGATGAGAAGGTGGCTTAGATGACTAGATTACCCTTAATATGACTGAGACTCACTTTGAACGAACGGATGAGGAAGACGTGGATGACATAGGAAGTAAAGAAGGACAATCCATGTTGGATCGAAAGTGTCGCTAGAGGGGGGGTGAATAGCGATACGGTGTCGTTAAAAACTTTTGCAATAAGTAAAAAGCAAGTAGAGAATGCACAGCGGAAATATAAAGTAGACAAGATATTTTTACGTGGTTCACAATCTTTCGATTGCTAATCCACGGCCCTAGTGATCCTTGATCACGTACGGAGGGCAATTCACTAAAACCACTCCTCTTCGTTGGAAGTAGGAGCAACGATTACAAAAAGAAATCAAGGCAAAGGGACACTCCCCCTTTCCTTGTTACGATTAAAGCACAAAGACAATTTAAAGAAGTAGAACTTAAATAAATATACCGACAACTCTTATAAGTAGAAGATGTAGCTTTCGTTGTCGGCGGCACTTCGTCGTAGCAAATGTGAGTAGTAGTAGCGGCGTTACGACGGCGTGTTGAGAGCTCTTGAATTCTTGTAATTTGCTTGGCTTGAA
Source organism: Wurfbainia villosa (assembly GCA_025175895.1). Taxonomy (NCBI): domain Eukaryota; kingdom Viridiplantae; phylum Streptophyta; class Magnoliopsida; order Zingiberales; family Zingiberaceae; genus Wurfbainia; species Wurfbainia villosa. Next base: position 99,237,082 of record CM045990.1, read on the forward strand.
CATGTCTATTTATGGATATTGATCTATGAATTTAGACATAGGTAGTGTCCAAGGTGAGGTTCTTATCCCCCAAGACTTGTTCATCCACATCCTTTGCGCCAACTCAAGGATGAGGTGTTTCATCCAACCACCTTGTGCCACCTCCTACCTTCTTGTGCGCCAACTCAAGGATGAGGTGTTTCATCCAACCACCTTGTGCCACCTCCAACCTCCTTGGGCGCCAACTTGAGGATGAGGTGTTTCATCCAACCACCTTGTGCCACCTCCAACCTTCTTGTGCGCCAACTCAAGGATGAGGTGTTTCATCCAACCACCTTGTGCCACCTCCAACCTCCTTGGGCGCCAACTTGAGGATGAGGTGTTTCATCCAACCACCTTGTGCCACCTCCAACCTCCTTGGGCGCCAACTTGTTGGAGCCATTCAACTTGTGCCACATCATGGGAGCCAACCATCTTGTGCCAACTCACCTTATTTTGCCCACCACAAGGAAGCTTGGTGATGGTTTGGATGTCCACCTTGATGCCACATCACCCTTTGTACCAAAACACGAGTCAAGTCCAAATTCACCCCTTGAAATTCGAGCTCTTCTCGAGGTCGAACTTGATTGACTGTAGTCAAAGGGTTTTGACCAGCAGTACAAGTTAGCTTAAAATATAAAGTACGATGGTTCTAACCATCTGATCTCGACCTAGACCTTCCATTGGAGGTATTGGGTCGGATCTACGCTTAACGACCTTGCTTTGCTTTCACACGAGCTTACCTTGTAGCCTCGCTTCCGGTCTTCACCCGAGTACCTCGGCTTCCTCCGAAGTCCCTCTGGCGTTGCCCGACCACCTCGGTTCCCACCGGGTGTCGCAGACCTTCCGCTCAACTTTAGCATTTCTGCACACTTAATTGAGCTCGTAAGATAACAAATATACCCTTAACTATTGAGCCTTTTGCCATAAACAAAATACCGGTTCGACTTTGGTGCCCACTGCACCAACAATCTCCCCCTTTTTGATTCATGGCAAACCGACACAAAAAGTTAAGGAAAATTACATAACAAAGAAGCTAGCATAATGATTAAGCATGAATGAGCTAGCATAAAGATTAAATATGAATGAGCTAGCATAATGATTAAATATGAATGAGCTAGCATAATGATTAAATATGAATGAGCTAGCATAATGATTAAGTATGAATGAGCTAGCATAATGATTAAATATGAATGAGCTAGCATAATGATTAAGTATGAATGAGCTAGCATAAAGATTAAGCATGAGTGAGCTAGCATAAAGATTAAGCATGAGTGAGAAATATTATTGTTTCAAGTTCTCCCCTTTGAGGTAACCTCCCCCTTGACCGAAGGTGAGTTCTTGAAAAATAATTTTTACTCCCCCTTAATAGTTGCTTAAGTAAACGGAATTACTTAATATAAAAGTTAATAATTTTGTTTACTTTCTTCCTTACTTTTGTGACTTTCTCCCCCTTTTGCCTTAACTCAAAAAGTTTGTAAATATATTTTAAGGTTTGTAAGTCCAAGCAAGTTCCCAATATAAATATATATATATTTTTTAAAATAATAATAAGCTTGAAAATATGTTCATCTAAAATGTACAACTCCGGTTGGACTTGATTGATATAGAATGATCAATAAGTCTTGAAGGAGTTGATTAATTTTAAATAATTATACTCCATGGTTCATGTCGATGCAATCAAATCTACGTCGAACTGTGAGTAAGGTCCTATCATCTCAAGCCCGTCTACGTGGCTAAGTACACAAACACATTAGTCCTATGTGTTGTGAGATGTGTTGGCTCCTTAAATCTATAGGTATATGATTTCTAAGGTAAGACTTAGGCTAATTTCATAAAAAGAAGCAAAAGTAGAGTACATATATAGAAAAATTTAAATCCTATTACGCACATACCTAACTTTCGTCTTAATAAACTAAATTCGGGTAGTGGTTTGGTGAAGATGTCCGCTAGGTTTGATTTGGACTCAACATACTCTAGTTGTATAGTTCCATTAGTTACATGTTCCCTAATGAAGTGGTTTTTAACTTCTATATGTTTTGTCCTAGAATGACATATTGGATTTTTAGTTAAGTTAATTGAACTAATGTTATCTATGTAGGTTTTAATGTTGTTAAAGATTAAGCTAAAGTCTTGGAGAGTGTGCTTCATCCAGAGCCGAGAGACACACTCACCCATCGCAACGATTCGGGCCGGTGGTAGATAAGGCAACGCAATGTCGCTTCCTCATCGCACTAACTCACTAGACTCGAGCCGAGGATTTGACAACAACCACTCGTGCTCTTTCTATCGAGTTTACTACCGGCATAGTCGGAGTCGGAGTAGCCGATTAGATTAAACTCGGTAGATCTAGGGTACCAAATACCTACGTTTAGCGTGCCCTTTAGATATCTAAGGATACGCTTGACTAGGGTTAGGTGAGACTCCTTGGCACAGGTTTGTAACCTTGCGCACATACTTACCGCGAATAAAATGTCGGTCGGCTCGGTTAAGTATAGGAGACTTCCTATTGCGCTCCTATAGTATTTTAGGTCAACGGGTTTTCCTTCTACATCTTCGCTTATATTAACATTAGTTGCCATAGGTGTATTGATTATTTTAGCATCTTGCATTCCAAATCGATTTATTAAGTCCTTAGTATATTTTTGTTGATGTAAATATATTCCATCTTTAGTTTGTTTAATTTGTAAACCTAAGAAGAAACTTAACTCTCCCACTAAATTCATTTCAAATTCACTTTCCATAAGTGAGATGAATTGCTTAGCGTGATCGAGTTGGTAGTTCCAAAAATTATATCATCTACATAGATTTGGGCTATAAAGATTTCTTTTCCTACGGTTTTAACGAATAAGGTTGGGTCGACTAAACCTTGGTTGAATCCTTTGGACTTAAGATAGATCGAAGCCTTCGCCAAGCTCTTGGGGCTTGTTTGAGTCCATATAGGGCTTTCTTAAGTCTAAGGACATGGTCGTTTATCTAGATTTTCAATCCGGAGGTTGACCGACGTAAACTTCTTCCTTAATGTATCCATTCAAAAATGCTGACTTGACATCCATTTGAAACAATTTAAAACCTCGATGTGCAGATATGCTAACAACATTCGGATGGACTCTAGTCCGGCTCACGGGGCGAGTTCTCATCGTAATCTAAACCTTCGACTTGACTAAACCCTTTTGCGACTAACCTAGCTTTATTTCTAACTACTTCACCTTTATCATCAAGTTTATTTCGAAATACCCACCTTGTTCCAATAATTGATTTTTCTTTAGGTGGTGGTACTAATTCCAAGACTTCATTTCTAGTGAATTGAGCTAGCTCTTCTTGCATAGCAATAATCCATACGGGATCAAGAAGTGCTTGTTCAATAGTTTTGGGTTCGATTTTGGAAATTAACGAGATTTGACTAAGGTTTCGATATGAAGCTCTAGTTCGAACCCCTAAATTTGGATCACCTATAACTTGATTGATAGGATGATTTGTTTGAGTCTTAGTGTGACTCGGGTTAGGATCATCTATCACTTGGTCGATAGGATGACTTGGGTGAGTTCTAGTTTGACTTGGGTTAGAGTCATCTATCACTTGGTCGATAGGATGACTTGGGTTAGGACGAGATTCAAGTTCAAGATCAGAGTCGGGTTCGCTATAAGTTGATTTGCTAGTTGGTTTTGTTAAGGATTGAACGGGTTCGTGTCCTTCGTCGAAAACTATATTAATGGTTTCTTCGACTCTAAGAGTGTCGTGATTGTATACCCTATAAGCTCTACTGGTGGTTGAGTATCCTAGAAAGGTTCCAGTAGAGGTTTTGGATTTGAATTTCCCTAGGTAATCCTTAGTGTTTAAGATATGTACCTTGCATCCAAATACCCTAAAGTACTTGATGTTCGGTATTTTATCGTGATAAATCTCGTACGAGGTCTTTTGGTGCCTCTTTACCATATGGATCCTATTTTGGACATAGCAAGCCGTACTAACCCTCCGCCCAAAATCTATCGGGTAGGTTATACTGCTTTAACATTGTCCTAGCGCTTCTTGTAGGGTTCTATTTTTCCGCTCGACTAACCCATTTTGTTGTGGGGTTCTAGGACATGAAAACTCATGGTGGTATCCGCTTTAGGTTACGTAAATCTGTAAACCCGTGGTTTTCAATTCACCACCATGATCGCTTCTAAGTCTTTTAATCTTAAGGTTCTTTTGATTTTTCGATTAACCTACAAAGATTGATTAGTTGGTCTAGGGTATCATTTTTATGTTTGATAAACCTAACCCAAGTAAATCTAGAATAGTCGCCAATTATGACTAAGCAAAATTGACTACCATTGAGTGACTTAGCTCCATGTGAATCAAATAGATCCATGTGTAGGAGCTCAAGAACACTTTTGGTCTGCTCTTGATTAGTTAATTGATGTTGTGTCCTAGATTGTTTACCTTGTTGACAAGCATTACATATTTTATTATCCAAGTTGTTTAGTTTAGGCAAACCTATAACCAAGCCACTGACTCATCTTGTGGACGAGTCTTAAAAGTAGTGTCCTAGTCTTGATGCCATAACCAAGATTCCTCTTGTGTCATAAGACACTTGGTTGAGGAGTTGGGTAAATTTATTGTGTAGATGTTGCTACTCCTAGTTCCTTTAAGTATTATTTTAGATGTTGCATTTATTTTGATTACGCATTCATTTTCTAGAAATATGACCTTATAATTGTTATCACACAATTGGCTTACACTAAGTAAATTATATTGAAAGTTTTCTACTAATAAGACATTTTGAATTGTAAAGTTAGAGTTGAGCTCAATATCACCGATCCGATGATTTTGAGCTTGCCGCTATTTCAAGGCTACCGATCCTTGTCGCTTTGAATCGTAACTTCAAAATTTGAGTTGATCCCCGGTCATGTGTCGGGAGTCAACCATCGCCCAACATCCATTGATCCTACACATAAGGTAGTTGGATCGGATATTGGAATTACTAAAGGGTTGTTTGTAAGTTTTAAACCTAAATCATCTCACCAATATCTACATGATCAAAACATGTTATTCCTATGTGTTATTGTGAGATGACTTTCAATTTTACTTGATTAATTTTAATGAATTTAAATTAACCAACATTAGGTTAGATTCGATTTAGTCTAAGCTCATCAAGTAATCTTTTCAAGAGATTAGCTTCCGTGTCGTGGCGAGGTACGAGGCCTTCTTTGATCGGAACAACGACCACTTCCTTAGACAAAGCTAATTTCAAGAAATTGATAACTCGACTTACTTGAGACTACGTCTTGGTCTAACTAGTTATTTTTGAAAAGAGGCTCCCGAGGCTCAATCTTTCGTAGGATTTTAGTTGGTTTATTTTTGAAAAGAGGCTCCTGAGGCTCAATCTTTTCGCAGGATTTTAGTTGGTTATGAGTCCTATCTAACCATTCTAAAAATAAAGGAAAACTAAGCATGCAATTTCTAAGACTTAACAAAATACATTTTGTATTGGCTCCTCGACCATTGAATCGAGTGGGTCTATTCACATAGTGAATTTGGTCCTTGGGAACCCAATACATGTTAGATCCTAAAGTTGAAATCAAAGTGGTCTTAGGGACCCATGCTTGGACATTTTTCTTATGTTGGTTTACTATAGACATATATGACTTATTGGTTGTATTTGAGTTAAACCCGAGTCCGGCCTTGTTGTACACGGCCCTTTGTGATCCAAGTAAGAGGTCAAGTCCCTTGGATCCCAAAGTGAACCTTTCCAACGTGTTCCTAAGGTCTTCGACTTGTGTTTTCAAAAGCGAGTTCTCAACTTCAAGCTTTTCAACTTGAGTTGAGTCCTCCTCTTGAATACGAGTAGTCGAAGAGGTTAGGGAGACCTCATGTTTGAGAAGGTTAACCTCCTCAATTAGGGTCTCGACCTTGGACTCGGACTTAGCTAGTTTCTTATTTAAAAATTTAATTGCACCATACAAAGTATTAAGTAACGACCGACTTACCCTTAATGATTCTTTTGAACCGGATACGGATCCGTGGTTTGTCTTGAATGGAAGCTCATCATCGGATTCGGACTCGGACTCTTCTTGATTCGAGTCGTGCTCGGTCGGCAGCCATTAGAGCTTGGATATCGCCTTCTTCCTCCGACAACTCCTCCCAAGTAGCGCTTAGCGCTTTCTGGTCTTTGATGCTATTCTTTAGCTTTGGGCACTCGGACTTGATGTGACCGAACTCGCTGCACTCATAGCATCTAAAATTAGAAGTATTTGAATTAGGTTTAGGCTTACCTTGAGTTGTTGGTCGCTGCCTCTTGATCATCTTCCAACTAGATTGACTAGTTCGGATTCTATTTCGAGTCTACTTCCGATTCGGACTCGCCTTCTTCCTTCGGGGTGGCTTGCGGCTTCTTCTTCTTGGAACCCGCAACTAACGCAATACTCTTCTCTACCGACCACGTTAGTTTGCTCATGTAATTCAAGTTCAAAACAATTCGCCTAACCTAATTTTAGAAAGGTCCTTGGAGACCTTGTAGGCATCGACCATGGATGCCCACAAGGTGGTCCTAGGAAACGAGTTAAGAGAATACCGATAAGGTCGCGATTCTCGACCTTTGTCCGATGGCATGGAGTTGGTTGACGATGTCTTGGATACGAGCATGTAGTTGAGTTGCGGTCTCGCTTTTCCTGCATTTTCAAGTTATACAATTTATTTAAAAGTAAATCTCTTTTACATACCTTCGTGTCGTCGGTGCCTTCGTAGTTCCACTAGCTTGGTCCATAAGTCCTTTGCACTAATGAAGGGGCCGACGCGTTGAGCTCTTCCTTGACAACCCACATTGCAAGATTTGAGTTGCCTTGGCATCGGCTTCTACTTGTTTTTCATGGAATTTGACCATTGATCGTAACCCAAAGATTCACCATCTTCATTAATAGGAAGTGTGAAACCGGTTTGGATTACGATCCACATCTCGATTTGGGTTTTAAGAAAGCATTCCATCCGACCCTTCCAATAACGAAAGTCATTACCGATGTAAAACGGGGGTCGGGCGGTGCTAAACCCTTCGAGATGGGCCATTTAAAAACAAGAAGAAGAACGATTTAAAAGAATCTTGCAAAACACACACGAAAGAATATTCCAAGACTTTCGCCTTGGATTAGTAGGGAAGTAAAAAGATATATAAAATGTAACTTGCAAAAAGAAATAAACAATCAAATGCGAATGTCGCTGAAGTTCCGAGGATAACCTTACTCGGATCTAACCCGAAGGACAACCTTATCCGGATCCTAAAGCCTCTAATGCAATTCTATATGTAGGAGAAGATAAGCAAGTGAAATAATTATACGAAAACAGAAATAAATAAATAAAAAATCTGTAAAAAAAAAGAAAAACAAAGCTAGATTGGTGGTTTCACCGAATCTTAGCGCCCCCGGCTCTGATACCAATTGTTGGATCGAAAGTGTCGCTAGAGGGGGGGGTGAATAGCGATACGGTGTCGTTAAAAACTTTTGCAATAAGTAAAAAGCAAGTAGAGAATGCACAGTGGAAATATAAAGTAGACAAGATATTTTTACGTGGTTCACAATCTTTCGATTGCTAATCCACGGCCCTAGTGATCCTTGATCACGTACGGAGGGCAATTCACTAAAACCACTCCTCTTCGTTGGAAGTAGGAGCAACGAGTACAAAAAGAAATCAAGGCAAAGGGACACTCCCCCTTTCCTTGTTACGATTAAAGCACAAAGACAATTTAAAGAAGTAGAACTTAAATAAATATACCGACAACTCTTATAAGTAGAAGATGTAGCTTTCGTTGTCGGCGGCACTTCGTCGTAGCAAATGTGAGTAGTAGTAGCGGCGTTACGATGGCGTGTTGAGAGCTCTTGAATTCTTGTAATTTGCTTGGCTTGAACATGTCTATTTATGGATATTGATCTATGAATTTAGACATAGGTAGTGTCCAAGGTGAGGTTCTTATCCCCCAAGACTTGTTCATCCACATCCTTTGCCAACTCAAGGACGAGGTGTTTCATCCAACCACCTTGTGCCACCTCCAACCTTCTTGTGCGCCAACTCAAGGATGAGGTGTTTCATCCAACCACCTTGTGCCACCTCCAACCTCCTTGGGCGCCAACTTGAGGATGAGGTGTTTCATCCAACCACCTTGTGCCACCTCCAACCTTCTTGTGCGCCAACTCAAGGATGAGGTGTTTCATCCAACCACCTTGTGCCACCTCCAACCTCCTTGGGTGCCAACTTGAGGATGAGGTGTTTCATCCAACCACCTTGTGCCACCTCCAACCTCCTTGGGCGCCAACTTGTTGGAGCCATTCAACTTGTGCCACATCATGGGAGCCAACCATCTTGTGCCAACTCACCTTATTTTGGTCGTCCACCACAAGGAAGCTTGGTGATGGTTTGGATGTCCACCTTGATGCCACATCACCCTTTGTACCAAAACACGAGTAAAGTCCAAATTCACCACCTTGAAATTCGAGCCTTCTCGAGGTCGAACTTGACTAGAGCTTGACCGTAGTCAAAGGGTTTTGGACTGCAGTACAAGTTAGCTTAAAATATAAAGTACGATGGTTCTAACCATCTGATCTCGACCTAGACCTTCCATTGGAGGTATTGGGTCGGATCTACGCTTAACGACCTTGCTTCGCTTTCACACGAGCTTACCTTGTAGCCTCGCTTCCGGTCTTCACCCGAGTACCTCGGCTTCCTCCGAAGTCCCTCTGGCGTTGCCCGACCACCTCGGTTCCCACCGGGTGTCGCAGACCTTCCGCTCAACTTTAGCATTTCTGCACACTTAATTGAGCTCGTAAGATAACAAATATACCCTTAACTATTGAGCTTTTTGCCATAATCAAAATACCGGTTCGACTTTGGTGCCCACTGCACCAACAATCCATTCAATCACCACTTAAAGAAGAACTTGAGGATTATATAATTGATACTTTAATCGAGGAGGTCATTGCTTTAATCAAAACACCTCCTAACTTCAAGGATCTAGAAGAGCCTACCCTAACCCTCATTGAAACTGCAGTTACTAATAACAAAGGTCTTCTAGTGATTGGTAATGATGAAGTTTCATTTGATGTAATATAATCTACTAATCAATCTGGTGGTGAGGATATTTGTGGAGAGTTACATTATTTACAACATATGGACAAAATGGGATATTATGATCAAAATCCGAATAATTCTTTGAAGATAAACATGTTCAATCTTAAACCAAGGAAGGCAGCTAGTAAATGTCTTACCCCTCCACGAGCAAGATTTAAGAGATGTGGTGATGAGGGACCACAAGGTAAGAGGGATAAAGAGAGTAAGTATCTTGTCCCTCCATGAGCCAAATTTAAGAGATGTGGTGACGATGAACCACAAGGGAGGAGGCATAAAGTGAGCAAATATCTTGCTCCCCCACAAGCAAGATTCAAACACATCAAGAAGGAGACGAAGAAAAATCTCCTTGGGCCGCTAGAGCTAAGATGAGACATAGGAGTACGGTCGAGCTAAAGACCTTAAACAAGCGCTCCTTAGGACGCAACCCAAGTTAAATTTTATATGATTTTAATCTTTCTGCATTCATGTGTATAGTTTAGACTTTAATTTTTGTCCATTAGCATCTTTGCATGTAGTTTAGAGTCGGAAAGAACTTGCTAGGTAGAAACAAAAATCATTTTGAGCATACACGGTGGGGCATGTGGGAGAATTGGGACCGTAGTACACTTCGGGAGAGAAACAAGGGGGCACACAGCCAGGCCATGTCATTTCACACCATAGTGCCCCAAGCCGACTCATTTCCCAGTGGTGCACATGGCCACTCCGTGTGTTTACACATGGTCGTGTCGCGCAAGGGATAAAAGGTCCGCACTGTGTGTTTATTTTTTATAGGTATAGGAGCCCACCTAGGCCATGCAGAGAGCCTATACCTACACCACCTTCTTTTCCTAATTTTGAGCAGGATGCAGGTACATCTGACTTTGATTTCTCTGAGTTCTGATCATGCCTCGATGACATATATGCCGAGCAGCAGACGCAGAGGCAGCGATGGGAGGAGCAGAGCACTTACACGTAGGCAGAGTTTCAGGGCTTACAGGAGCAGTTCTAGTGGGTCAAGGAGTTTTATGATGAGGCACGTATCTATTTTCAGGAGGAGTCCTCCATCACCGAGAGGAGGACCACAAAGCAGTTGTTGAATCCACCAGATCCTAGATTGACCACATGTACATGTGGCATCAGCGGTTGAGCACCAAGTTCTCCTTGGAGACAGACATGCCGAGGGTACCAGACTTCCCGCCTCGACCACCGTCTTAGAGGTATGATTTCATATAAAGTCTGGGGAGGCCTAAGTTTTGATTTATTTTATTTCTAGTCGTAGTTTCTATCCTAATATTTGCATTTTAGTTAGCATTCATTTGTTTATGCATAGGTTTTTTTAGTTTCTTTCAACACTTTGTTCTTGCTATCTATAAGCTGTCTCAGTAGTATTTTTAAAAGTTTTCTTCATGAGTTGTTTCCATGGGTAGCTTAACTTCATTTACCTCATGGTATTTTATTTTCTCTAATGGATGCTCTAGACTTACACTGGTAAGCTTTTATTTTACACCTACACATGATGAAAATTCTGAAAGGGAAAATGTAGTACGTACCTTGTTATGATTCATCTTAGTAGTCTAGTACTTTAGAATCCATAGGTGACTCTAGATTTAGCATTTTAGTTACTGGAGATGCTCATATTGTGGAAGCCCATTCGAAAAAATCAAAATCCCAAAAGAAAAAAAAAGAGTAAGAAAAAAAATAAAAAAATTTGAAAAAGATTATGATGGATAAAAAACAGTTGTCGTGGGTGGAAATGGTTAGGTGCCCCTTTGAGACTGAGTTAGGTTACTGGGGAAACATCTACCAATTTCTCTCAATACCGAGCATGCCTTTGAGACTTTATGCTAGATCTAGGGAAGGACCCTTTCTTAGGGAGAACCAATGCCTAAAAGTCGAAGACCTTAGAAAAGGTACAAGATGACAACTTAACATACTTTAGAACGAGTATCCCTTAAGGAGATTCACTTAGCACATGCACGAGAAGCTAACTTAGTGAATTTTTAGAACATAACTATTTTTCTTTGATTGAAAATACCACTTAATAAATCTAATTAACAGGCTAAGTATGGGACAATGCCTTTTTAAAAAATGTTATGGAACTGAGGTTTGCTTGAGGACAAGAAAAGGCTTAAGTCTGGGGGAATTGATGTGAGCAAAATATATAGGGTTTTAAAAGTAGTTTTCGCTCACATCCCATTGCATTTTCAATTTGATTCTTGCATATTTTAATTTATTTTGGATTTATTTCCTATTTTCTAGTTCGGAGATCTGCTCTTTGTACTCTTGTGTGAAGAACAACATTCTACGGGGAAAATGACACACTTTTGGAGCAAAAAAAGGCATTTGGCAACTAGAATAGAAGGACACACACCCTGGCCTTGTGAATCCACACAGCTCGGGCCCCAGCGCCACACACAGCCTATCCATGTGAATCCACATGGTCGTGTGGAGCTGGGCGATTTCGATGCGATTCAGTTATTTTTCAGTTTTTGGGGAAATCTGGCTTGATTTCTATATAAAGGAAGCTATGCCAAAACTCTAGGGGTGAGGCAAGACAGTCAGGACGGCACACTGGTGCCCTAAAAAGCCCGAAGACCAAATTCTGTGCTCCAACACCGGAGAGAAGAACAAAAGAGCACTGTAATTTATTTTCTATACATCTTCTGCATTGTAATGATGAATTCAATCATGCCTTGTGTTTCTTCTTTTCGTTTATGGAGTAGATACTCTGATTCTAGGATTAGGGAGTAGTTTGTGCGCGTAGAAAATGTTATTTCAAATATATTTATGTTCATGAATTCATATTTGCAATTGATGTTTGTTTAGATCGATAGTTATTCGTTTTACCTTTCTATATACTATGCGTGAGGAGCCTAGGGGTTGACCTCTCTCCAGTAACCGCGGATAGAAGGGTGTGATAAAGTCGGGAATGAGACATGTTTCGATTCATCATAGGGATTGATTTGGCATTCTCGTACCGCCTACCCTGTCCTAACACCATGGGTCAACCTGGTATGACAGAGGTAGTTCCTAATAGATGCGAGGGCTCATCGGGGAAGTGTATGATATCCCTTCCACAAGACCGTAGCTAGAAATCTAGACGACATTCAACTGATAGCGTGTTCTATGACACATAAGCAAAACTGAAGTCCTAGAATCCCATTCAAAGACTCGTAGCAAAACTTCTCTTCCTCCGTGTGACACTGTACTTGAGTTAAGTCCACCGTCAACCTCTCATTCGTGAACCCTAGGATTCCCAATCCGAACAACAACACGTCCACTGGACAAATCGATACTCGAAATCTCAGTCTATGTGGGATCGATATTCTTTATTACTTGACAACACCCGTACACTTGCGGACATTGAGCGTGAGCACGTGCTTTGAGTCCTCGATGGTTCCCGTAGTGAGATTTGAGGTCGCATTCACGTGCATCAATCAACATAAACCTTGGAGTATAATTATCTAAATTAACCAACTCTAATCAGAACTTATTGATCATTCTATAGCAATCAAGTCAAATAGAGTTGAACATTTTATTAGTTGAGCTTATTTTTAAAGTATTATTTTCAAAATCTAATAGGAACATGCTTGGACTTATTAAACATAATCACTATGTTTCGAAAAGTTTTTTATATATACCCCTACACTTTTCAATTTATGACAAAAGGGGGAGAAAAGGCCAAAGTTAAGAGATAATTTTTTTTTTATAACTTAACTTAACTTAAATTTAACTTATACATTTAGGCCAATGTTAAGTAATCTTGATTCTTATGTTGCAACCGTTAAGGGGGAGAACTAAGATCCTTTTTTAAGTACTCACCTAAGGTCAAGGGGGAGGACATGAAAAATAGTTTTACTCATACTTTTACTTATGCTAACTTACAAGTTACTCTCACTAACTTACTAAGTTATGCATTTATACTTCTTTCATATTTATGCTTATTTCATAATCATTTAATTAATACAAGTTTATTTTTCCCTTAACTGTGTGTCGATTTGCCATAGATCAAAAAGAGAGAGATTGTTGGTGCAGTAAGCACTAGATAATCGAACCTAAGTTTTGATTATGGAAAAGACCCAAAGCTAAGGTCATATTATTATCTAATGAGCTGATCCAAGTTTGCAGGAATGGTTAAGCTGAGTTGAATGTCGACGACACCCGAAGAATCCCAAGTCAGGAAACCGTGGTGGTCGGGCGACACCGAGAGAACTTTGGATGGAGCTAAGGAACTCAGGAGGAGACCAGAAACAAAGCTACAAGTGAAAAACGACCTAAGGTAAGCTTGTGTGTGTCAGTGAAGGTAAGGTCGGGTTCTCCATACGGGGATATCCTTATGTTAGAGTCCGACTAAGACTTCCCATGGAAGGTCTAGGTCGAGATCGGACAGTAAGTGACCGTCAAGTTTACCTTCATTACTTTTATTTTCGAGCTAACTCTTTAGTGGAGTCGAGAACCCTAGCCAACAGTCGACTACTGGTTTGTAGCAGTCGACTGCTAGTCATCAATCGAACTGATAAGGGCAGCAGTCGACTGCCATTCGAATTTCCAACCTCGAGGAGAGTCAAGATAAGCTCCACTTATATTGGGGGGATGAGGTTCTTTGACCATGAGCTGAAACTGAACATTGGGGGAGCTTCCAAGGCTATAAAAGAAGGGGGGTTTCACCCCTTTAGGTCATCTAAGTGCTTACAAAGTGATCCTGCAACGCCACCTCTCTACGACTATGCTACGATGCTGAAACGCTCCCGCAACGCCGACGATGCGCAAATAATTGAAGCATCTTCTCGTCTGTATTATGTAGTTATTTTATCGTATTAATTTTTTTTTATCGAAGTTTTATTACAAAGAGGAAGTGGTGGGATTGTCCCTCTTCCTCATTCTTTTAGTCTTTGTAATCATCGTCTCCTACCTCCAAAGAGGAGGAGACTTTATTAGTGTTTTACCCTCCGTAAGCGGTCTAGGATCGCAGGACCTTGGATTAGCAACCGTTAGGTTGTGAACCAAGTAAAAATAAACTTGTCTCATTTACTTTTCCGCTGTGCTACTTTGTTTTTGTCGAATCGAACAAAAAGAAAAGTTTTTATTATGCTCGCTATTCACCCCCCCCCCTTCTTGCGCACTTTTTGATCCAACCAGATCATCGATCTACTTAAACAAAGGAAGGAATTACCCACTTGATATTTAGCTCATGTTGATAGTCTTCACGTCCAAGAACTCTACCTCAAATCAAGGAATTGTACATAAATATAGAATAAAACTATGTTTATCATAACCTGAATGATCGGATTTATTTATAACTCGCACTCGTTTCACAATTCACTAGACAAATATTAACCACCAATATCATTCACCCTTCCTACATAATTCAGACATAAAATCATAACTACACAATTCATCTTATGCCCATCACCCAGATTAAACATCCATATTACCCTATCATGCATCTCCAACCAATCAGTAAAATCAACTAAACCACTTATCAATGAACTGTAATTTAAATGTCAATTCCATAACACTGAGATCCAAGCTTACCTAACGTAGTTTACATAGCCCACAACCTATCCAGAAAACATCTCACAGTTGATCACCTATAATCACAAAGAACACAAACTTCCTAAGATCAATTCCCCCAAACCTTTAATCCATAAATAAATTTGTTAATACTCTAATAATCTGTTCTCTTAATCCACATCAAGAGCATAGCTAACTCACCCAAAATCCAATCCTCAACTTTACCTCCCTTTCATCACAATCAATGTGCAACACCCATAGAAGATGGTAGCGCAATTGTGAAAAGAATCGTTGCTACAAATCGATCAAGGAATGGTCACAAATCCGGCCAAAAATTTGAGCCGAGATAGAGGATAACTAGCAAACAATCATTGCAGTGATAGATGGCTGAGTTAGGCTCACAGGAAAAGAAATTAGCAGCAACAACACAAGTAAGAGAGATCACCCACACTCACTATCGTCTGGATCGGAACAATGAACTGGTACGGAGGCAGCGACACCAATAACACTGGGATCATAGGCTGATAGTAGAGCTGATTGGAGTCGGTGGTTAGTGGATGGCTGGAGAGAGGCAGCGATGATGGCTCACTATCGAAGCACAGAGGAGAAGCTATAGCTCACGGTGAGATTGAGCCCGCGCTGATTGGAGACTTGCCAGAATCGTAAGGTGAATCTTGAATCGCTATCAGATACGATACTCAAAAATACTCCATGAAACTAGAAATCTCCTAGCAATATAAATCTATCAAGTGATCCAACAAATTCATCTTACGGATCGGAAGAAAATGAGCAGACTTGGTTAATCGATCACCAATTACCCCAAATCACATAAAGTTCCTTCTGAATTCTAGATAATTTCCCAACACAGTCCATCGTACAAGGCTACCACTCTTATCTCGGTATCTGAATCTCCTAACATAATCCTGCTGATCAGTAATATTCCACCTTTTCTAGTTGACACACCAAACACAAAGCTATGAAACCAACCATGTCCCACATATCATTCCACCAATAAGAACGTTTCAAACCTTGATACATTTGAGTATCATTCGAATCTCGAATGATGAGCCACCTAAAGAAACTTGTCCTGTAACAACAACAACTCAAGATCATAGTCTTCCTTGAAGATAGAATCTTCCTATCATCGTAAGAAAAATATATCTGTTGTCTTAAATCCACTCCGCTACATAAGAATGGGAAGTTACTGGAAGACTATAGTGACCAATCTTCCCTTGTCGCCCAAACAAGATAATAGTTCCTATGGAATGAGCTACAAAACAAGATAATAACTGCTAATTCCATGTCATGTATATGACAACTTATCTCATAGTTCCTCAGTTGGCGTAAGCATAAGATGCATCTCATTCAACTGCATCGGAATCGTTCCAATCACTTAAATGATGCATATGTGTACAATACCCTTCCATCCATATCGAAAGGATTAACTAACACTGGTGTAAAAGTACGTCGCCATCTTAGCCCAAAAATTGATTTAAAAAGCTTCTGACCAAGTGAATTCCATCACCTTCATGGTCAAATAAGCCAGTGGTATAGTAACACTAGATACATCCTACCCATATTTGTGGTAATAACCAAATCAATCCTAGGAAATTGCAAACTTCCCTTAAGATTGTGAATATATCCAAAAATATCGTCTATAAAGATGATAACAACTGATCCCAAATGTAGGTAGGAAACTTCGCTTCCCACTTCAACTCAATCGCTTGTTCATGGCGATCCCTTCTACGTCCCCGGATAAAAAAAATTTATCCTTGACAAGGAGGGATTAGCCAAGCAACCATTTCATCATCGTGCTATTCGATTAGAGTGGTCACTTGAACAAACTTGTTGTTCAAGCCACCCACCTCTATTCTACGAATACCCATGTAATAGACGATGTACAGATCACTGGCTTTTGTGTTTGTATTCGGGGTCCAAGTTAATTTAGCCACAAAACAAAACATACAACATGCATATGATTGAAAAAAAATTATAGAGATAATACAAAAGAATATAAACAAGAAAAATTTATACCTCTCGATCTTCTATTGTATGTCCTTCCTCCTTTTGGACGTCGTCTGAACGACGATCTTCCAAAAGTCGAAGCCTCCTAGATCACGATCTTCCTTTCTTTGCTCGCTCCGAACAAGAGGAAGTATATAATCAAAACTCTCCTCTATCTAGGACCAACCAACAAGCTCCCAACTTGAAGCTTGCCGCCGGCCCAAAGAGAGGGGAAGGTGGGCGCCGACCAAGAGCTCCAAGGAATCACCCTAACCCTTGTTTCCATCGGCCAAGAAGAAGAGAAAGAAAAGATTTGGATGCCAGCAAAGGAGAGGAGAGGAGAGGATGGGCGCCGGCCACCTAAGGAAGAAGAAGGAAAAAAAAACTTTCCAAGTTTGTGGCCGCCCAAGCCTCCAAGCCCCTTGCCGCCCAAACCCTAATCCCTCCTTCCTTCCAATTTTTTTCTTGCCGCCCACCTTAAGCCTCCTTTTATAGAGTTAGGCTTAAGCCTTGCTTTAATCTTCACTGACGGTTCTAGAGATTTAATCTCAACCGTCGGATCTAGAGATTTAATCTCAACCGTCAAATCTAGAGATTTAATCTCTACCGTCGGATCTAGAGTTTTATTTTCCATCATCGGATCTAGGCTCCATGAGGTTTTAATAGGATACAATAGGGACCATGAGGAGGAGTTGGATCATATCCACCCAATGGATCAAGCCCACATAAAGTCCGATCCATTAATGATAATCCATTCCACTAGAGGATTATCATTGATCTACCTCACCAACCCCCATAAGTTAATATGAGCTCCATATATTATTTATATATTTATCTCCCCGTATTTAAGATCTCGAATGTCTGTCAATTAATTAATTTATTGAAAATTAATTAATCAACATCTAACTCCATGAGTAGTACCACTCAACCTTATCATTATACCGGACCAAGTCCACCTGCAGGGTTTACATGATGAACCTTATGAGCTCCTCAAGGGGACATGATCATCCTAATATATAGGACACGGTTTCCTCCTATAATCAATGGCACACCATATAACTAATATCATTTTCCAACTTACTGGGCCAATCGATTTACTTTATAAATCTCGCACATTGGTAAATCAAATAAATGAATACTAAGTATATGTGCCCGTTATTATATCGGGATTAAGAGCATGTACAATATAATATCTAAGGTCCGATTCGATTATGTAGTCAACAATGAATTGAATCACCTCTAAGTCGGTCCTGCTCAATACACACAAAGTGTACTAGTGTGATTCTATGGTTAAGACAAACCAATACCAAAACACATTACAACAATACCAATGGTTTGTCCAAAGTCATCTCGGTTGTGAGCCTTTACTTATACTCTACAAGGAGATGATAACATGATCTATCGTGTGAGACTACACACCATGTTATCTATAATGTAATGTACTAGGCAATATACATAACCATAAATATGCAAACAATGATCATGTGATTCATATTTCAAAATAAAGATTTTCATACAAAAGATAGACTTTTCAGTATACATCCCAACAATCTCCCACTTATACTAAAAGACTATGCTATCCTCAGACTGCCATATATCTGATTCCCATTCCCTCTGCATGCCTATCAAAAGCTCTCGTCGGAAGGGCCTTAGTGAAAGGATCTGCTAGGATATCCTCCAATGCAATCTTAGCTACAACAACTTCTACCTCCTTTATGATCTCTCGTATCAGGTGGTACTTGCGATCTATGTGTTTACTTACCTTATGGGCTCGTGGTTCCTTCGAGTTTGCAACTGCACCATTGTTATCACAATAAATTGTGATAGTTCTGGGCAAACTAGGAATCACATCCAAGTCCATCAAGAAGATCCTGAGCCATACATCTTCTTTGGCTTCCTAAGATGCTGCCACATACTCAGCTTCCATGGTAGAGTCTGCCACTTGACACTCTTCCATACAATGGCTCCACCTCCCAAAGTAAAAACAAAACCTGAGGTAGACTTACTGTTATCCCTATCTGATTGGAAGTCAGAATCTGTGTAACCCACAGTGAGTAATTGGTCTGCCTGGTAAACCATATAATCCCTAGTTCTTCTCAGGTACTTCAATATATGCTTTACCGCAGTCCAATGTCCCTGTCCTGGATTACTCTAATATCTACTAACCATGCCGACGACAAAGCAGATATCCGATCTCGTACATAGCATTACATACATGAGGCTTCTACTGCCGAAGCATAAGGAACCACCTTCATCTCCTCTATCTCCTCAGATGTTCTAGGACACATCTCCTTAGATAAAGGAACTCCATGCCTAAAAGGTAGAAAACCTTTCTTGGAGTTCTGCATGCTAAAGCGAGCCAAAATTGTGTCTATGTATGAAGCTTAAGATAAGCACAACATCCTTTTCCTGTGATCCCTTATAACCTTGATCCCAAGGATGTGTCCCACTTCTCCCAAGTCCTTCATATCAAACTGTTTGGACAACCATACCCTTATGTCTGATATCACCTTGACATTGTTGCCAATTAACAAAATGTCATCTACGTATAGTACAAGAAATACCACTACGTTTCTGTCACATCTCTTGTATACACAAGACTCATCCGAACTTTGAATATATCCATAAGACTGGATTACCTCATCAAAACGGATGTTCCAAGACCTCGAAGCTTGATTCAATCAATAAATGGACCGATTAAGCTTGCACAAAAGATGCTCTTTGCCCTTTGCAATGAATCCTTCTGGTTTCCTCATATAGATGTTTTCCTCAAGACTTCCATTAAGGAAAGCTGTCTTGACATCCATCTTCCATACCTCATAATTCATATGAGCAGCAATACATAAGAGAATCCTGATAGACTTAAGCATAACTTCTGGTGAAAAGGTCTCCTTATAATCGATGCCCTCTTTCTGAGTATACCCATTCACAACAAGCCTCGCTTTGAAGGTCTCAACCTCCCCATCTATTCCACTCTTTCTTTTGTAGATCCACTTGCATCCAATGGCTTTTACACCATTGGGTGGTTCTACTAGCTCCCAGACCTGATTTGAATTCATATATTCAATCTCAGCATTCATTGCAAATTGCGAAGATACCGCATCTTTATCTTGGATTGCCTCGTCATATGTCTAGGGATCAGGTTCACGTTCGCCAGGGACCAAATCATAAGATTCTCTCAAGAATATGAATCTATCAGGCTATCTCACAACCCTCTTACTACGACATGGTATTACCTGTGTATCCTCTGTGACACGCGGTACAGTGACTTGTGGTATATCCTCTTATACCGGTGGTTCTGAAGAAGTGACATCCCCTTTCAATTCCTCCAGAACAATCTTACTCATGGGCTTGTGGTTCATCACATAGTCTTCCTCTAGAAATCTGGCGTGCGAGCTAAGGATCACCCTATGATCTCTAGGACTGTAAAACAAACATCCTTTCGTTCCTCTAGGATAGCCAACGAACATGCGTACTTCTGTATGAGGTTCCAACTTATCAGCATCTGCCTTCAGCACATGTGCGGGACTCCCCCAAATCCGAATATGTCTCAGACTAGGCTTTCGCCCAGTCTACAATTCTGTGGGAGTAGAAGACACTGATTTAGATGGTACCAAGTTCAGAATATAAACTGTTGTATCTAGAGCATATCCCCAATATGAATCTAGCAACTCAGAATAACTCATCATCGATCTAACTATCTCCATAAGAGTCCAATTTCTTCACTTTGCTACACCATTCTGCTGGGGTGTGCCAGGTGCAAACAATTGGGATTGAATCCCAGCCTCTGTTAAGTAATTCGTAAACTCTCCCAAGAGGTACTCACCACCACGATCAGATTGTAGTGTCTTGATACTTTTACCATGACATTTCTCCACATCAGCCTTGAATTCTTTAAACTTGTCAAAGCATTAAGACTTGCGACACATCAAGTAAATGTATCCATATCTTGAATAATCGTCTATGAAAGAGACAAAATACTCAAAACCACCTCTGTCCTGGATAGACATAGGACCACACAAATCAGAATGAACTAATTCCAACACATCTTTAGCTCTATACCCCTTGGCCTTAAAAGGCCTCTTGGTCATTTTACCCTCCAAGCAAGATTCGCAGGTTGGGAAATCTTCCACCACTAATGAACCCAGAGGTCCATCAGCTATCAACCTTTGAATTCTGCTTAGGTTAATATGACAAAGCCTTAGATGCCAAAGATACGTTTGGTTCATTTTCGAAGGTTCTTTTCTCTTATTGGAATTAGAAGATGAGTTATTAACTTCTATTTACATTGTGGGAGCTTTTGGTTCAAGTGTATATAAATTCTCTGTCAATGTAAAAGAATAGATAATCTCCCTATTCCTTTTTATAACAACTCTATCATTAAAAGAAATAGAATATCCATCCATAAACAATTTAGAAACCGAAATCAAATTCTTTCTAAATAAAGGTACATAAAGGCAATTCTTAAGAACCAAAACTTTATTTTTCTCAAAAGAGAAATAAACATCTCCCACTGCAACATTCGCCACCTTTGTGGCATCGCCCAAGTATACGGTAATCTTTCCCTCAGCCAGTCGTTTGGTTTCCTTGAACCCATGCAAAGTATTGCAGACATGATCAGTGCCTTCCGTATCTACACACCAGGTGTCGGTAGATAACACCACTAAACATGTTTCAACGACTAGACCAAATGATATACCATTGTTCTTCTTCTGATTGGGGCAATCCTTCTTCCAGTGTCTAGTCTGCTTTCAAGTGAAGCACTTGCCTTTCGGCTTCTTCACTCCTCCATGAGTTCCTCCCACTGCCTTTGCCCCAGCTTGTTTCTTCTTCTTCTTGCCTTTCGGCTTAGAAGTAGAAACCATTTTGCCAACCATGGCTTGAGTCTGAGCACTCTGAGGAAAAAGCTCCTCTATCGCCTGGAGTTCTGTCAGAAGCTCCGCCAATGAATACAACCTCTTGTTCATGTTGTAGTTTAGACAAAACTGCTCAAAACTCCTAGGTAGAGACTGAAGAATGATATCGACTAGGGTTTTCCCATCGATCTCAGCTCCGAGGACTTCTAGCTCATTCAAATGAGCCATCATCTTGAGAACAAGATCCCTCACCGGTGTTCCCTCGATCATGGTGGTCATCATTAAGTTCCTTATGACTTCCTGCTTAGCAGCCCGATTCTGGTATCCGGAAAGTTCTTTGAGATTGAGCATCATGTCATAAGAAGTGGGCATGGCTTGATACTGATGTTGCAGTACATTTGACATAGATGCCAAAATGTAACACCGCCCCATCTCATCGGCCTTGATCCACTTCTTATAACTCTTCTTCTCCTTTTCCCCAGAATCATCCGCAGGCTTAGAAGGGCACTCTTCGAGGAGTACATATTTTTATTCCTCAGCAATCAAGACAATGTCAAGATTCATCTTTCAATTAACATAATTGGGTCCAGTAAGTTTATTTTCTTTCAGTATTACAACAAACGGGTTGAAAGTCATTTTGAAAAAACCTAAGAATCACATAGATCAAAACATTAGATTTAAAAAAATTATTGATTCCTCAAACAAAATTTTTTTTAAATCAACCAACACCTCAAAACACCGAGAATATTGTATGCCACGATAGTGTGGACGTATACGAATTCTACATTTGTAAGAGAAGGTTTTACTCATTAATTTTACTATCTTGTCCACCTAACTCTTTTAGAAATAAAATTAATAGTTGGTTCCTCTACGGCCCTACAAATAAGAGCAGTGACTCCGTTGGGAAGGATACTACTATTTGCATCTAAGTGTTCACGATTACTCGGTACCAAGGTAATTATCTCGGGTTATGTGCCTTTCGATGGGGAAGTACACACGCTCCTTAATAATTTCCTATAACCATATTCGACCATGTGATCCGCAAACAAACTCATCCGATGTGGAGGAAGACACTCAAAGTCAACGCGCAAGTTTGTTTGCATCACTTGTCAAATCGTAATGGAGGCCGTGGGAATTTATAAAATATCCCTCTCCTACTTAGTAATTTAAAATTGAGGAATTTTCTAGCCTACGACATGGATATCAAACAATAACCAATAAATATGAAAAAGAAATATTTTCCAACTATTATGACTTTTCTCTCCAATATGCCTCCCGTTGTATCGCAATCTCGTCCGCTCCTCCCTATGCCATGTACAAGCTATTCGGAGATCCGAGCTGAGAAAAACTATTTTAATTTACATCCATTGATCCTATACTCCACAAAGGAGTGTACATGAAATCTAGATCGAAAGTAAACTAAATAAAAGGAGTGGCTAAACAATGTCATACCTAATTACAAAAATTAAATACTAGCCTCGTCAACCCCGAGAATTCAACAAAATATATAATTAGACACATACAATCACATACTCACACATGGCCATAATAGTTGGATCCTATGCCTGCAACCAAAAATTTAACCTATGCACATCCTACTATTATCTGACACATATAATATATGAAAAGTGCATAAAAGTAACTGAATCCGAAACACACAAAATTGGAAACCGTGGCTCTGATACCACTTGTAGGTAGGAAACTTCGCTTCCCACTTCAACTCGGTCGCTTGTTCATGGCGATCCCTTCTACGTCCCCAGATAAAAAAAAATTATCCTTGACAATGAGGGATTAGCCAAGCTACCATTTCATCGTCGTCCTATTCGATTAGAGTGGTCACTTGAACAAACTTGTTGTTCAAGACACCCACCTCTATTCTACGAATAGTCGCGGAATAGACGATGTACGGATCGCCGACTTTTGTGTTTGTATTCGGGGTCCAAGATAATTTAGCCTAAAAAAAAACATACAACATGCATATAATTGAAAAACAATTATAGACATAATACAAAAGAATATAAACAAGCAAAATTTATACCTCTCGATCTTCTATTGTATGCCCTTCCTCCTTTTGGACATATCTGGGCGACAATCTTCCAAAAGTCTAAGCCTCCTAGTTCACGATCTTCTTTTCCTTGCTCACTCCGAACAAGAGGAAGTATATAATCAAAACTCTCCTCTATCTAGGACCAACCAACAAGCTCCAAACTTGAAGCTTGCCGCCAACCCAAAGAGAGAGGAAGGTGGGCATCGACCAAAAGCTCCTAGGAATCACCCTAACCCTTGTTTCCATCGGCCAAGGAGAAGAGAAAGAAAAGCTTTGGACACCGGACAAGGAGAGGAGAGGAGAGGATGGGCGCTGACCACCTAAGGATGAAGAAGGAAAAAAAACATTCCAAGTTTGTGGCCGCCCAAGCCTCCAAGCCCCTTGCCGCTAAAACCCTAATCCCTCCTTGCCTCCAATTTTTTTCTTGCCGCCCACCTTAAGCCTCCTTTTATTGAGTTAGGCTTAAGCCTTGTTTTAATCTCCACCATCGGTTATAGGGATTTAATCTCAACCGTCGGATCTAGAGATTTAATCTCAACCATCGGATCTAGAGATTTAATCTCTACCGTCGGATCTAGAGTTTTATTTTCCATCATCGGATCTAGGCTCTATGAAGTTTTAATAGGCTACAATAGGGACCATGAGGAGGAGTTAGTTCTTGGCCACCCAATGGATCAAGCCCACATAAAGTCCGATCCATTAATGATAATCCATTCCACTAGAGGATTATCATTGATCTACCTCACCAACCCCCATAAGTTAATATGGGCTTCATATATTATTTGTATATTTATCTCCCCGTGTTTAAGATCTCGAATGTTCATCGATTAATTAATTTTTTGACAATTAATTAATCATCATCTAACTCCATGAGTAGTACCACTCATCCTAATCATCATGCCGGACCAAGTGCACCTGTAGGGTTTACATGATGAACCTTATGAGCTCCTCAAGTGGACATCACCATCCTTATATATAGGATACGATTTCCTCTTATAATCAACGGCACTCCGTATAAGTAATATCATTTCCCAACTTACCGAGCCTATCGATTTACACTATAAATCTCGCCCATTGGTAAATCAAAGAAATGAATACTAAGTATATGTGCCCATTATTATATCAGGATTAAGAGCATGTACAATATAATATCTGAGGTCCGATTCGATTATGTAGTCAGCAATGAATCGTATCACCTCTAAGTCGGTCCTGCTCAATACACACAAAGTGTACTAGTATGATTCTATGGTCAAGACAAATCAATACCAAATCACATTACAACCATATCAATGGTTTGTCCAAAGCCATCTCGGTTGTGAGCCTTTACTTATACTCTACAAGGAGCTGATAACATGATCTACCGTGTGACACTACACACCATGTTTTCTACAATGTAATGTATTAGACAATATACATAATCATAAATATGCAAACAATGATCATGTGATTCTTATTTCAAAATAAAGATGTTCATACAAAAGATAGATTTTTCAGTATACATCCCAACACCAAATACTTCAAGAATACTTGATTCACCAAATTGATAAACACGGCTGGAGCACTAGTGAGTCTAAACACGATCACCAACAACTCATAATATCCAAACCAAGTGTGAAATACCATCTTTTGCACATCTGTATCTTTTACTCTAAGTCAATGATATACTGATCACAAATCAATCCCCAGTATACACAAATATCTCTGAGCTGATTAAATAGATCTTCTATTCATAACAAAAGGTATGTGCTCTTAATGGTCACTGCATTGAATTACTAGTAGTCAATACATAATCTTAGTGATTCATCTTTCTTTTTAACTAGAAAGTACTAGAAACTCTCCTAGTGAAAACACTGGGATAGATAAGTCATCGTTCCAGCAACTCTTGCAATGCAACCAAATGTTCTTCCAACCCTTTTGGTGTCATCTGGTATAGGATACCGGAGTTGTTACCAGACTATCTCAACCTCTAATTGATCCGAATCTGTCTATCAATAGAGACATTTCTCATGCCCAATCATCACACTGACAATGATAATTGTATGACGCTAAGGCAGTATCACCACATAGTCAAGACTAATGACCAAAATCTCCACATCATCATCATATATAATAAATTCTAAATCACCAAAACATACGTAACCTGCTAATAATCAAATCAACATTATAACATCAAAAATTAATATCAGAATATCCATATCCACACTATATCAACCAAATCAACAATATAGCAGTTAAGTCAACTCTCCAACAATAATATAACATCTCCACCACTCATCCTCTAAACATCGAAATCAATATCATGACACTCTAATAATCATCACAGTAATCAAATCAACATCTCAACTATCCTGGAAATCTATCATAGTAGTATGTTCACCAAATTTTAAGAGAATTCCTTGACTTCTTATTTGGTGGTCAACATCTCACCTGACGGTAGAGATACAACTAATCCACATGATTTGAATATAGAAATACTTCTATTCTTATCAAAGAATGTTCTAGACATAGATAACTGTAAACTATCAGTATCTCACGATATATCTGCAAATAGGGTAAACTAAAGAAATACCCCGAATGGTCAATCCTTCGGCCCTCTACACCTCCTCTCGAGTAATGATATAAACCCATCCAACTTCTGTTCTTGACGAAACTGAAATCCTCTGCTAAAGCTGAAGTGCAAAAGACATCCATGGAGAAACTGAAATCCACTGCCAAAGCTGAAATGCAACCCGAAATGATCGTGATAGACACTTTTGTATTGGATATATGGGGTAGTATACAACTGTTGCTACTGTGAAATACAGAATATATACGACCATCGATGTATACTTCCTCTTCTGTACAAAGTATAACCACGCATGGGGATGTAACAGTTGATGTTGTTTGGATGTTTAAGTCTTCTAAGATATCTTTTGCTGATGCTGCTGAGTATATCACTTCCCTTGGGTGGAAACATCAAGTAACTCTAACTATGCCTGAGGTGGTAGATCGCTATTGGTGTGATAATTTAGTCTTCAGTGATGATTTCTATTGTCGAGATTGTGGATCGTCATCATTAAGGTAATATTAGTGGTCTCCAACTGAGTTTTCAAAGTACACACTCTCCTCATATGTCCTAGCTGCTTATAGTAGAGGCAGATGATATGATCCAACTGGATAATCTGACTTTGCGTGTCGTCGTGATCCGCATTGCACGTACATAACCCTTCAGAGTCAATATTCTTATTTCGCTCATAAGTATGAGAAGGTTCTAATGATCTGCGGTTGGTCTTCTATGGTCGGAAAGTAGCTCATGGCCCATGACTCCAATCTTCCTCATTTTGTCCAACATTAGGAGGCTTCTGATTCTAATATTTGACTTGCAATGTCTACTTATTGATCTCCAACTCTTAAAACACTTGTACAGAGTCATTTCTATACTCATGACTCAATCTAATGCCTACTGGTAGGAACTGATAGAATATCCAAACATTCTAATCCAAATGTAAGCCAATAAACCCTGGGTGACTTAGGACATCCATTCACATTCATTAGCTACTAGGTAGGGGTAAACTCCGCAAGTCTAACAATCTACATTGTTTTCCATTATCGAACAATCACCCTTCTTGAAGCTCAAGAATTCCCTGACATCAAGTCAAAGAAAATGACGCGGGGAAATACTCTCTCACAATATCACTAAACTGTGACCAAGTGATATACTATTCCTCGAAGATTATTTCCTTCGTCTTCTACCAAGTAACGACCCGATGCTGAAAATGGTATGCAACTAACTCTACTTTTTCTACATAACACAAGTTAAGTACTCAAAAGTACCTTCAAAGTTATAAAACCAGGATCAAGTAGCTCAAGGATCAAAATCCTTATATAACACCATAAACTAATCCTCCACTATCTACATCATCAATAGTATACACGCCTTGTCCATTACCTCACAGGTAATGATTTGATTAGCATAGTTAGTGAAAATCCCTAATACTATAACCTTTGATCTCCATAAGAAATGTAATAGCCTAAACCCTACTTTTCAACTCGGTATCAGTAGGCTCTCAAAGGAAATTCACCTTTTCGAAGGTAGGTTTAAGACTCACGGACTCAACAAGACATTCCCGTGGTCAACCCAAACCACGATTACGAATAGTGACTAACACACTACATGTTATTCCCTGTTAAAAACAACTAAATGCATAGCAACAGAAGGATATATGATAACAATTATCATACCTTAAATCTTATAGCTTGGAGATGTACTGCTACTGCCAGATCCCAGAGCTCACAAAACCAAAATCGTATAAAATAGAATACAATATCCAAAACACCCAAAGAAAACCCATATGTGGACTCCGTAACCTAGGACTCTGATACCAATAAAATTGTCACGCCCCGAGAGTATATTTGTCCGTCAATCGGACGGTACCCTCTTGTGACAATATAAGAAACAATACAGATACAAGGCCCAAATAATTGTTGATACACACAAATCATAAATCATAGTGAAATAACACCGACAAATAATAGAAATACAAGGACACAAAGATACACACCGGAGTGACTTTGACACAACAAGAAAACATAATTGAAACAAAAATCCAAACCGAAACCATAATTAAGGCCAAATACATAACACCACCACCATATACCAAAATGTGGAACAAATGCATAATAAAATCCAAAACATACAATCATCTGGGATTCAAACCCAAAATCCACCATGTGAGATGGAATTAGCAGATAGTTTTAGGTTTTGTGGAACCGAAGCTCTGATACCACTAGATGCTAGGGGAAACTTCGCTTCCCACTTCAACTCGGTCGCTTGTTCATGGCAATCCCTTCGTCGTCCACAGATTAAAAAAAATAATCCTCGACAAAGAGGGATTAGCAAAGCAACCATTTCATCGTCGTGCTATCCGATTAGAGTGGTCACTTGAACAAACTTATTGTTCAAGAAACCTACCTCTAATCTTAGCCGCGAAATAGACAATGTAGGGATCACCGGTTTTTGCGTTTGTATTCGGGGTCCAAGTAAATTTAGCCATATAACAAAACATACAACATACAAAAAAACAAAAGGAAAGCAAACAAGATTTATACCTCTTGTTTACTTCAAGGTCTTCTATCGTATGTCCTATCCTCCTCTTGGACGTTGTGTGGGCAATGGTCCGTCAAGAGAAGAAGCGTCCTAGATCACAATCTTCTTTCCTTGCTCGCTCCGAACAAGAGGAAGTATAGAAACAAAACTCTTCTCATATCTAGAACCAACCAACAAGCTCTAAGCTTGATGCTTGCCGCCGGCCCAAAGAGAGGTGTAAGATGGTGGGCGCCGGCCAAAAGCTCCAAAGGATGAAGACCTAGCTCTTGCCGCTGGCCAAGGATAAGAAGAGAAATAGTTTGAGCGCCGGCCAAGGTAGAGGGGAGAAAGATGGGCACCGACAACACCTTAGGAAGAAGAAAGGAACCCCTCCAATTATTGTCGGCCAAGCCCTTTCCCAATGTTGGAATGTATACTGAAAGCCTAACTCTTTTTGTATGAACATTTTTATTTTGAAATAAGAATCACATGATCATTGTTTGCACTTTATATTTATTATATGTGTGCATATTGTCTAATTTTTTACATTGTAGATAACATGGTGCTTGGTGTGGCCCAGAAGATCATGTTATCAGTCCCTTGTAGAATATAAGTAGAGGCTCACAACCAAGATGGTTTTGGACAAACCATTGGCATGGTTGTAGTGTAGCTTGGTATTGGTTTGTCTTGACCATAGATTTACACTAGCACACTTAGGTGTATTGAGCAGGACCGACATAGAGGTGATTCAATTTATTGATGACTACATAATTGAATCAGACCTCGGATATTATGTTGTACATGCTCTTAATCCCGATATAATAACGGGCACATGTACTTAGTATTTATTTCTTTGATTTACCAAAGGGTGAGATTTAGATGGATTAAATCAATATGCCCGGTATGTTGGGAAATGATATTATTTACATGGTGTGCCGTTGATTATAGGAGGAAACCGTGTCCTATATATAGGTTGATGATGTCCCCTTGAGGAGCTCATAAGGTTCATCATGTAAACCCTGCAGGTTGACTTAGTCAACATGATGATAAGGTTGAGTGGTACTACTCGAGGAATTAGATGTTAATTAATTGATGGTCAGTAAATCAATTAATTGACGGACATTCGATATCTTAAACACGGGGAGATGGATGTACAAATAATATATGGAGGCCATATTATTTTATGGGGGTGTTGGGTTTCCGACACCGCGGCGTGTGTGTGTTCGATCACGTTT
Source organism: Wurfbainia villosa (assembly GCA_025175895.1). Classification (NCBI taxonomy): domain Eukaryota; kingdom Viridiplantae; phylum Streptophyta; class Magnoliopsida; order Zingiberales; family Zingiberaceae; genus Wurfbainia; species Wurfbainia villosa. The sequence goes on from CM045990.1 coordinate 99,266,896, forward strand.
CGTAAACATGAACACAGCGAAAGCAATAAAATATAATAAATCTATATTTATTACAACACACACAACACACGTATGCATATTAAAACAAGTGTAGACATAACCGTAAATTTAAATTTACAATAAAAGGAAATTTATCTACGTTATACCTTTCGTATGACGTGTAGCGGGAACGACATCAACCGGAATGATCCTCGGTAGAATCGTCTCTATCCGTATCCACGCCGAGTTCCTCGGGATGACTTCGCTAAGCCACGAGCTTTGTCTTCGTAGGGGTTACTAGCCTCGTGTTGAAGACGACGTGATCGAGAGATGATCACGATCCGAATCCAAATTCGGATCCTAATACGAGTTCTCAAAACTCGCTTCTCCGGAGAGGTATTCGTCAACCAATTGACGAATCCTTCGTCCTCCACCTCAAAGGATTACCGGAGATCGAATCTCTGGTAAGTTAGCCATTGTAGGAGCTCTAACCATCGTCCAAACGATGCTCCGACGAGAGGAGAAGAAGTTGTCCAGAAAACTCGACAGCTTGGTGGAGGAGTAGGCGCCGGCCAAAACAAGGAAGCCAAGTGCTCACCTTTTCACCGAGGCCTAGGAAGATCACCGGAGGGTCGCCGGAGGATCACCGGCTGAAGCTTTGACGCCGGCAAAGAGCCGACGGGCTCAAGGGTTGGGCGGCAATGGAGTTGACGCCAACAAGAGGAAGAGGGGTTGGCCGGCCAAGCTAGGGTTTTGGATTAGGGCTTAATTATCCATTAAGCCCTCTTTTATAGAGAACTAATTCTCTTAATAGTTATTGGATCATAACCATTAGGCCCGTTAACCCGCTCCATTAAGATAAGTTAAAATAAACCAAACCATGATGGTTTATTTTAAGTTAAAACGAACCGAACCAACTTTTGGTTCATTCGTTTAAAATAAACCAAACCCTTTGGTTTATTCTCATCCATTGGATTAGAACCAAACCATTTTGGTCCATCCATTATGTCTTCATAAGACACGGCCCATCCACGCTTCCATTGCGACTGAAACGATTTCATGCTCGCTTTATGTTTGGTCCAACCAAACCTAGTTTCTCTCCCGATAATCCCATTCTCAAGCTCGCTTTAAATCCTTTGGATTACGCTCTATGCGCGTGTGACCAAATAGGTTCTCGGTTTATGTTGGCCATCTATAATTAACCATTAATTATAGAACGATCATGAGTGGCACCTAGTAGTACATCATGATCCCAATTAACCGAAAGATCAAACGGTTGATCCAGAACTATTTCTGAAACCCTTCAAGACTCGAATGAATCGTGCCCCATTCCCTTCACTCATCTTATACCCACTTGGTTCAGGACATGGTCTATTGTGTCAGTCCCCACTAGGCTGACTACGTCACACCTAGCCCAAGTATCATTTCCTCGTCCTAGGGATTCTAGTTACTCCACATGTATCGAAGAGTACCTTACTCTAAACATGTAATGCTTTGGCCAAAGACTTTAGTAACAATCCGACGAGAGGCCATGGGTATACATCTCCTCGCAAGGAGTGGTGAATCCTTTATAGGCTATTCAAACACTTTCGATCACTTCGACTTATACCCAATCATCCCGGGTCCACATCTCCTTAGAGATGTTTGCTTAAGATGTCAAAGCATAAGTCTCCATGATCAAGTTGACTTGAATACCGCAAGTCTAAGGAACATCGCACTTAAGCCACAGTAAGAACTTCATTGACATATCTATATATGCAGAGAACCATATGAAGTCTTACGGCTGGTCACTCCAATGAACTAGTTACCATAACTAGCATCCACGATTAACTCCGGACATCACTATGTCTCCAGGAGAATCACCGCTTGGATACACCAAGGAGTATACTCGTGCTAGTCTCGTGTAATTGATGGTGTCCAAATCCATCAATTCATCGACTAGGATAATTCCGATACATCACAATTACACATGTAGAGATACTCACTAGTTGTGATCCAATCACAAATTCTCTCATGCTGTGAATCGTATCGTGGACATTCAGTAAATGAGTTTAAGATCCAATCAAATACATAAAACATGTATACTCAAATAGTGAATCTTCATTTATCATATAATTGGTTCATACATAAGGCGATTGCCTTAGGACATCTCTCATATATTACTAACAGACTCCCACTTGGCCTAATGCCAATCGCTACGGTATCCAATACCATAAGCTCTAACATGACTCTCAAACTTATTTTGAGGTAATGCCTTAGTTAAGGGATCTGCTAAGTTCCTTTCAGTGGGAATTTTCTCGATTTGTATTTCGTTCCTACTGATGATCTCTCTGATAAGATGATAGCGGGGAAGCACATGTTTGGATCGTTGATGAGACCTTGGCTCTTTCGCCTATGTAATTGCTCCATTGTTGTCGCAGTAGACCGGTATTGCTTCAACAATGGCCGGAATCACACCAAGTTCATGAACGAACTTCTTGATCCAAACCGCTTCCTTTCTTTGCGAAGGCGCAATGTATTAGCCTCGATGGTAGAATCCGCTCTGATCTCTTGTTTGGAACTTTTCCAACTCAACTGCGCCCCATTCAAGGTGAACACGTATCGGTGAGACACGGAATCATCCTTATGCATGTCTGGAAGCGCATCCGTATACGCGTATCACCATGTCCCCTTCTCCATATATTAGGAACACATCCTTAGTTCTTCTCAAGTACTTAAGGATCGTCTTAACATGCCAATGATCCATTCTGGATCGGTTGAGTATCTGCTCGTGACACTCGGAGGCATACGATACATCGGGCCTCGTACATAACATAGCATACATGATAGATCCTATTGCGGATGCATAGGAATCTTACTCATGCAAATCCTCTCGTCTTACGTGCGCGGACACATAGACTTGAAGGTGTACCCCATGCACGATGGGCGGAAACCTTTCTTGGATTAGACATGCTAAACCTCTTTGCTTTTCGGTCTATATATATGTAGGCTGCGAAAGACCAAGCAAGTTTGATCTATCTCTATAGATCTTAATCCCAGGATGTAGGTTGCTTCTCCCGAGTCTTTCATGGAGAATGTCTTGGATAACCAAACCTTAGCGGTGTAAGATTGAAACATCGTTTCCTATAAGTAATATGTCATCGACATACAATACTAGGAACATTGCACTCCCACTAACCTTCTTGTACACACAAGGTTAAATGCGGATTTTGTGAGAAATCAAACTTTTTGATTGTCTCATCAAAGCGGATATTCCGACTCTGGATGCTTGCTTCAATCCATAAATGGAGTCGCATTTGCATACCTTGGTTTTATCAGCGATGTGAAACCCTCGGTGTATCATATACCGTCCTCGGCGGAGTTTCCATTAAGGAAAGTTGTTTTCACATCCATCTGCCATATCTCATAATCATAATGAGCCGCTATGGCCAGGAGCATCCGAATGGATTTAAGCATAGCTACAGGCGAATAGGTTTTGTCATAATCAACACCTTGTTTTTGACGATATCCTTTCGCCACCAATCTAGCCTTATAGGTAATCACATTACCATCCATGTCGGTTTTCTTCTTGAAAACCCACTTGCACCCTATAGGCTTTATGCCTTCAGGTGGGTCAACCAAGTTCCAAACTTGGTTTTCGTACATGGAATCCATTTCCGACTTCATGGCACCAAGCCACTTATCCCTTTCTGAACTTGTCAGCACTTCTTCATAACTGGTAGGCTCCTCATCATCAATGAGTAACACGTCGTTCGATTCACTTACGAGAAATCCATATCTCTCAGGAATATTGCGTGTTCTACCAGATCTACGAAGATGTGGTGTTACAATAGGTCCAGCCGATTGCTCATCACTATGAGTTGTGGTGTTGTGCTTTCAGTATCTCATCAATGTCTATTTGAGTCTCTCGAGCCTCCTCAAGCTCGCGACACTCCACTATTTTCTTGCAAGAGAAACTCTTTCTCTAGAAACACATGCCTTGAAACAAACACCTTTTGTTCCACGGGATGATAGAATTGGTAACCCCTTGTTTCCTTAGGGTATCAATAAATAGACATTTATCGGACTTAGCATCCAATTTATGCGTCCGATCCACCGCCACATAAGCGAGGACAACCCCATATCTTCAAGTAAGATACATGAGGTTTCTTACTATTCCATATCTCATATGGAGTAGTTGAGACTACCTTAGTAGGCATTACATTTAACAAGTAAATAGTATGCAAGTGCATAACCCCAAAGGACTTGGGAAGAGTCGCATGATTCATCATTGACGACCATGTCCAACAAGGTCGATTCGCCTCTCGGATACACCATTATCTTTTGTGGTGTATAGGGCGAGTCCATTGAGACAATATACCATTGTCTCTTAGATAATCAAGAAACTCTTGACTTAAGTATTCACCACCTCGATCCGATCGAAGTATTTTAATACTCTTGTCATGTTGTTTCTCCACTTCATTTCTGAATTCTTTGAACCTTTCAAAGGCTTCAGACTTGTGTTTCATCAAGAACACATACCCAAACCGTGAGTGATCATCGGTGAAGGTAATGAAGTAGCTATAGCCTCATAAAGCTTGAGTTGACATAGGTCCACATACATCAGTATGTATTAGACCTAGTAACTCTCCCACTCGTTCACCATTTCCAGTAAAAGGTAACTTAGTCATCTTGCCTTTTAAGCATGATTCGCATGTATCGTATGAATCCAATTCAAACGATTCCAGAATTCCACATCGGTGTAATTCGGACATGCGTTTCTTGCTTATATGGCCAACGACAATGCCACATATAAGTCTATTTGATTATCCTTTCGAGCACAGCTTGTTGCTCGCCCGATATTGAAAATGTCCTTTGGAATCGTCCAACGTATAAATGCCATTACTTAAAGTTCCAGTTCCATAAAGTACGCCATTCAAAGTTATATAACAACAATTGTTACTAAACGTTAAATGGAAACCATTTCTATTTAAGCAGGAAATAGAAACAATGTTCTTTATTAGAGAAGGAACATAATAGCAATTGTCGATTCTAAGACTAGTCCACTAGGGAGTTCGACAAATAAGTTTCCGATGGCGAGTGCAGCAACCTTTGCTCCATTCCCAACACGTAAATTTGACTCTCCCTTGACGAGTCTTCTTCTATTCCTTAGCCCATGTATGTCATTACATATATGTGAGCCACACCCAGTATCCAATACCCAAGTGTCTAAGGAAATAGAATGACAATCAATAACGAAGATACCTGAAGAGGATGGGGCATCGGATGCCTTCTTCTTCTTCATGGACTCAAAGATAAATCTTGCAGTTTCTTCGCCAGTGGCCTTCCTTGCCACAGTGATGGCAAGTGCCCTTTTTCTTATTTAGTTCTACCTTCTTTGCCTTTTCTTCTTTCCTTTCTTCTTTTGCCTTCCTCTTAGAACCTTTCTTTGAGAATCAACTATAGAACCGCCTTCTCCTCATGCTTCACAGAAGGCTCCACAGTCTTCAGCATATTGAGGAGCTCGGGAATGGTGGATTCCAATTTGTTCATCCGATAGTTCATCACAAATTGCGAGAAACTCTTGGGCAAACAATGCAGAATTAAGTCAATACTTAACTCATGATCCATCACAAAACTGAGGGTAGCTAGCCGCTCGATGTACCCGTTCATCTTTAGCACAAACTGCACTACAGACGAACCTTCTTGCATCTTCGTGGTGAAGAGGAGCCTAGAGACCTCGAACCTTTTGGATCTCGCTTGCTCATCGAACAACTCATGAAGATGGAAGACCATAGTATTAGCATCCATATGCTCATGCTGCTTTTGCACCATCGCCGCATGATGCAACTCGCCCGGCTCGAGAATCGCCACATGCGATAGACCAACATTTCAGGTTGCATCGTCCTTAGGAAGAGGCGCTTCGAGGACATATGCAAGCTTTTCTGCCTTGAGAACAATTCTCAGGTTTCTAAGCCAGTCCAGGAAGTTAGGCCCAGTCAGTTTATTCGAATCCAAAATAGTGCACAAATTCAAAGACGTCATGATCAATTTATTGACCTAGAAATACAAAACGAGCATATATGAGAAAATGATTTTAAAATGCATCAATATACATTTATAAATCCCATTCATTTTTCGAATTTCAAAAACCCCAAAATCACTTCGGGAGATCGTAGGCCCATCTCCGAATGGGCTGATATCCATCATAGTTATGAACAACCTTGGAGAGAGTCCAACAAGCCATTCATAACTACGACGGTAGGTATCTTCTATACCGATTGCATATCACGTATATGCAACTATCACAATGTGCTATCAACTAATTGAATGTTCACACATACATCGGGTTGTTAACACATTAACAAGTATGCATCATATGCATAGCACCCAACTTCACCTCCTTTACATCGACCTTGGAGAGAGTCCAACAAGCCCGATGCTCCGAGTTAAAGCCAACCCATTAATCGGGACATAGTTTTAATATGGTTAGCGCATTCAACCAATTAGCCCAGCTTGGAGAGAGTCCAACAACCAAAGCTAATGATTGACCTCGACTCTTACCATATTAGTATTAAACTATTCCATGGTTTGAACATGTTCGTTCGAGTTGAGAGGGCTTGGAGAGAGTCCAACAACCCAAACAAGAAAGCGGAACTCTGGTTCTAACCATATTAATGGAAGGTGTAGGCTTTAATATTGTTTAAGGGTTTTATGTCTCATCCTCTTTGCATGCAAATAACTATTATCTACATGGCATGGCATACATGGCATACATCTACATGTCACGACACGCATGGCATAATGTTATGCATCTAATGCAATTACATGGCATACAATTATGTAATGTATATATTTCCTTATATGTCATAACTATTTATGGAAATAAAATATGTTTAAGATTTGATTCTCCAAATCAAATCATAATTAAATTAGGAAACAAATTTACAAATCTAATCACATATTTTATTCATGGAATTATTTGATTAAGGAAAATCTATTTAGGAAACCAATTTCCTAAATCATTAAAACTACTTATGGAAATAAAATATTTTAAGATTTGATTTCCCAAATCAAATCATGATTAAATTAGGAAACAAATTTCCAGAATCTAATCAAATATTTTATTTATGGAAAATATCATTTTCCATAAATACTTCCAACTTTCCAAAAGTGGAAGATTTCCATAAATACTTCTAGACTTTCCAAAATTGAAAAATTTCCATAAATACTTCTAAATTTCCAAAATTAAAAATTTTCAGAAATACATTATGACTATCACAAAACCATTTTACGATTATGTCGAAACACAACCTGGCTCTGATACCCTTTGTTGGGTTTTAGAGCATGGCGTGTGTGTGTTCGATCATGTTTCATAAACATGAACACAGCGGAAGCAATAAAAATAATAAATCTACATTTATTACAACACACACACACACGCATGCATATTACAACAAGTGTAGACATAATCGTAAATTTAAATTTGCAATAAAAGAAATTTATCTCGTTATACCTTTCAGTATGGCGTGTAGCGGGAGCATCGCATCAACCGGAATGATCCTCGCTAGAATCGTCTCTATCCGTATCCACGCCGAGTTCCTCGGGATGACTTCGCTAAGCCACGAGCTTCGTCTTCGTACGGGTTACTAGCCTCGTGTTGAAGACGATGTGATCGAGAGATGATCACGATCCGAATCCAAATTCGGATCCTAATACGAGTTCTCAAAACTCGCTTCTCCGGAGAGGTATTCGTCAACCAATTGACGAATCCTTCGTCCTCCACCTCAGAGGATTACCGGAGATCGAATCTCCGGTAAGTTAGCCGCTGTCGGAGCTCTAACCATCGTCCAAACGATGCTCCGACAAGAGGAGAAGAAGCTGTCCAGAAAACTGGACAGCTTGGTGGAGGAGTAGGCGCCGGCCAAAACAAGGAAGCCAAGTGCTCACCTTTTCACCGAGGCCTAGAAAGATCACCGGAGGGTCGCCGGAGGATCACCGGCTGAAGCTTGGACGCCGGCAAAGAGCTGGACGGCGGCTCAAGGGTTGGGCGGCAAAGGAGTTGACGCCAACAAGAGGAAGAGGGGTTGGGCGGCCAGGCTAGGGTTTTGGATTAGGGCTTAATTATCCATTAAGCCCTCTTTTATAGAGAACTAATTCTCTTAATGGTTATTGGATCATAACCATTAGACCCGTTAACCCGCTCCATTAAGATAAGTTAAAATAAACCAAACCATGATGGTTTATTTTAAGTTAAAACGAACCGAACCAACTTTTGGTTCATTCGTTTAAATTAAACCAAACCCTTTGGTTTATTCTCCAACATTGGATTAGAACCAAACCATTTTGGTTCATCCATTACATCTTCATAAGACTCGGCCCATCCACGCTTCCATTGCGACTGAAACGATTTCATGCTCGCTTTATGTTTGGTCCAACCAAACCTAGTTTCTCTCGGTCTGAGAATCCCATTCTCAAGCTCGTTTTAAATCCTTTGGATTACGCTCGTTGTGCGTGTGACCAAATAGGTTCTCGGTTTATGTTGGTCGTCTATAATTAACCATTAATTATAGAACGATAATGAGTGGCACCTAGTAGTACATCATGATCCCCAATTAACCGAAAAGATCAACGGTTGATCCAGAACTATTTCTGAAACCCTTCAGCAGCTCGAATGATTCGTGCCCCATTCCCTTCACTCATCTTATACCCACTTGGTTCAGGACATGGTCTATTGTGTCAGTCCCCACTAGGCTGACTACGTCACACCTAGCCCAAGTATCATTTCCTCATCCTACGGATTCTAGTTACTCCACATGTATCGAAGAGTACCTTACTCTAAACATGTAATGCTTTGGCCAAAGACTTTAGTAACAATCCGACGAGAGGCCATGGGTATACATCTCCTCGCAAGGAGTGGTAAATCCTTTATAGGCTATTCAAACACCTTCGATCACTTCGACTTATACCCAATCATCCCGGGTCCACATCTCCTTAGAGATGTTTGCTTAAGATGTCAAAGCATAAGTCTCCATGATCAAGATGACTTGAATACCGCAAGTCTAAGGAACATCGCACTTAAGCCACAGTAAGAACTTCATTGACATATCTATATATGCAGAGAACCATATGAAGTCTTACGGCTGGTCACTCCAATGAACTAGTTACCATAACTAGCATCCACTATTAACTCCGGACATCACTATGTCTCCAGCCAGTGAGAATCAGCTGCTTGGATACACCAAGGAGTATACCTCGTGCTAGTCTCGACAGAATTGATGGTGTCCAAATCCATCAATTCATCGACTAGGGATAATTCCGATACATCACAATTACACATGTAGAGATACTCACTAGTTGTGATCCAATCACAAATTCTCTCATGCTGTGAATCGTATCGTGGACATTCAGTAAATGAGTTTAAGATCCAATCAAATACATAAAACATGTATACTCAAATAGTGAATCTTCATTTATCATATAAATGGTTCATACATAAGGCGATTGCCTTAGGACATCTCTCATATAGTACTAACAGGGGGTTGGTGAGGTAATTCAATGATGATCCTCTTGTGGAATGGAACATCATTGAAAATACCTCATTTTTAATGCATGTTGTGTGTGCTTGAAAATTCCTAATTTTTAATTTACTAAGTGGGAGAGGGATATTTTAATTAATTCCCGCAACCTCCATTACAATTTGACGTGTGATGCAACAAACTTGTGCGTCGACTCTGAGTGCCTTCCTCCCCATCGGATGAGTTTGTTTGCGGATCACTAGGTCAAATAATGGTTATAGGAAATTATCTAGGAGTGTGTGTACTTCCACAGCGGTAAGGCACATAATCCGAAATAATTCCCTTAGTATCGTGTAATGGTGCACACTTAGATGCAAATAAAGGTATCCTCCCCATCGGAGTCACTGCTTTTATTTGTAGGGCCAAAGAGGAACAAACTATTAATTTTATTTGTCAAAAAGTAAGGTTTACAAGATAATAAAATTAATGGGTAAAACCTCGTCTTACAAATGTAGAATTCGTATACGTCCACACAGCGTGGCATGCGATATTCTCGGTGTTTTGTGGTGTTGGTTGATTTCGGAATTTTATTATTTTGAGGAATCAATAATATTTGAAATCTAAAGTAATGATCTATGTGATTCTTAGTATTTTAAAAAATGACTTTCAGTCCACTTACTATGATACTAAAGGAAATAAACTTACTGTACCCAAATAATATTGATTGGAAAAGAATCTAGATATTGTCTTATCTGCTATGAAGTACAAGTATGCACTCTTCAAAGAGTGTCCTCAAGCCATGGTTGCTCAAAAAGGTTTCTACTTCTAAGCCGAAAGGCAAGAAGAAGGAGAAACAAGGTGGAGCAAAGGTGGTGGGAGGATCTCAGGGAGGAGTGAAGAAGAAGAAAGGCAAGTACTTCACTTGCAAGCAGACTGGACATAAGAAGGATTATCCCAATCCGAAGCAAGAACAAATGTATATCCTTTGGTCAAGTCGTTGAAACATGGTTAGAGGCATTATCTACCGGCACCTGGTGTGTAGATACGAGAGCCACTAATCATGTCTGCAACACTTTGCAGGGGTTCTAGGAAACCTGACGACTAGCTAAAGGGGATATTACCATTTACTTGGGCAATGCCATGAAGATGGAGGCTATTGCAGTGGGAGATGTTTTATTTATCTTTTGAGAAAAATAAAGTTTTTTGTTCTTAAGAATTTTCTTTATGTACCTTTATTTAGAAAGAATCGCTTTCGGTTTCTAAATTATGGATGGATAATCTATTCCTTTTAATGATAGATTTGTTATAAAAGGAATAGAGACATTATCTATTCAGGTACATAGATAGGAAATTTATAACTTGAACCACAAGCTCCCAAGATGCAAATTGAAGTTTACAACTCATCTTCTAATTCCGATAAGAGAAAAGAACCTTCGAAGATGAACCAAACATAGCTTTGGGATCTTAGGCTTGGTCATATTAACCTAAGCAGAATTTAAAGGTTGATAGCTGATGGACCTTTGGGTTCATTAGTGGTGGAGGATCTCCCAACCTGCGAATCTTGCTTGGAGGGTAAGATGACCAAGAGGCCTTTCAAGGCCAAGGGGTATAGATCCAAAGATGTGTTGGAATTGGTTCATTCTGATTCGTATGGTCCTATGTACAGGGAGTTGCTTCAGAGGCTCAATGGCTCCCATGTCCCCGAATTAAAATTTTCACTAATGAAAGAATTAATCCGAATGGGATGAGTTTCCTTAGCACAACCAATTCATCGTCGTGCTAACAACTTGAGTGATCGCTTGAACAAACTAGTTGTTCAAGCAACACAACTCTTCTAGTTGGTTAGCCGCGGAAGAGACGACGGACGGATCTCAGGTTTTTGTGTTTGTCTTCGGGGTCCATGATTATACAAAATATATACATACACACACTTGTATAATCAACACATAAAAGAACATGCTAAGATCAGAAAATAAAGTTGTAAAACTTTTATACCTCACGATCTTCTACCGTATGTCCTATCCTCCTCGTGGACGACGTGTGGGCGAAGATCCTCCATGAGTAGAAGCCTTCTAGATCGCGTTCTTCCCTTCCTTATTCGCTGCGAACAATGAGAAGAACCAACAAAACTTCTCCTTTCTAGAACCGGCCACCAAGCAAGGGAGTTTGATGTAACCGCCGGCCAAGGAACGAATGGATGAAGCGCCGGCCACCAATGTAAGGGGAACCGCCGGCGACCTTGGAGAGAATAGAGGAGTGAAGGCCGGCCAACCTTGATGAGAGGTTGCCGCAGGCCAAGGAATAAGAGAGGGACCAAGAGGATGGGCGCCGACCAAGTCTTGATGGAAGAAGATGGGCACCGGCCACTTGTCCAAGAGTTGCCGCCCAAGCCAAAGCTTCCAAACCCTAGCCGCCCAACCTAAAACCCTAACTCCAATTGAACCATCACTTGCCGCCCAACCTAAGCCCTCTATTTATAGAATTGGGCTTAAGCCTACTTTAATCTCCACCGTAGTATCTAGGGATTTAATCTCCACTGTCGGATCTAGGGTTTTATCCCACCCGTCGAATCTAGGGTTTCATCCCAACTGTCGGATCTAGGATTTCATCCCAACCGTCGGATCTAGGGTTTCATCCCAACCGTCAGATCTAGGGTTTCATCCCAACCATCGGATCTAGGGATTTAATCCCAACCGTTGGTTCTAGGGTTTCATCCCAACCATCGGATCTAGGGATTTAATCCCAACCGTTGGTTCTAGGGTTTCATCCTAACTATCGGATCTAGGATTTAATCTCAACCGTTGGTTCTAGAGTTTTATTTTATATTCTTTGATCTAGACTTCATGAGGATTATATTAGGCTACGATAGAGACCATAAGGAGGAGTTGGATCTTGGCCACCCGATGGATCGGAACCATACAAACTTGATCCATCAATGATGTTCCATTCCACTAGAGGATAATCATTGAACTACCTCACCAACCCCCATAAATTAATATGGGCTCCATATATTATTTGTACATCTATCTCCCCGTGTTTAAGATATCGAATGTCCATCAATTAATTTATTTACTGACCATTAATTAATTAACATCTAACTCCTCGAGTAGTACCACTCAACCTTATCATCATGTTGACTAAGTCAACCAGCTGGGTTTACATGATGAACCTTATGAGCTCCTCAAGGGGACATCATCAACCTAATAATTAGGACACGTTTTCCTCCTATAATCAACGGCACACCATGTAAATAATATCATTTCCCAACTTACCGGGCTTATTGATTTAATCCATCTAAATCTCACCCTTTGGTAAATCAAATAAATAAATACTAAGTACATGTTCCCGTTATTATATCGCGATTAAGAGCATGTACAACATAATATCCGAGGTACGATTCAATTATGTAGTCAGCAATAAATTGAATCACCTCTTTGTCGGTCCTGCTCAATACACCTAAGTGTAGTAGTGTAACTCTATGTTCAAGATAAAACAATACCAAGCTACACTACAACCATGCCAATGGTTTGTCCAAAACCATCTTGATCGTGAGCCTCTACTTATATTCTACAAGGGACTGATAACATGATCTTCTGTGCCACACCAAGCACCATGTTATCTACAATGTAAAATATTAGACAATATGCACACATATAATAAATATATAAAGTGCAAACAATGATCATGTGATTCTTATTTCAAAATAAAATGTTCATACAAAAAGATCTATAGGCTTTCAATATACATTCTAACAATCTCCCACTTATACTAAAAGACTATGCCGTCATCACACTGCCATACATCTAATCCCCATGTCCTCCACATGCCAATCAAACGCTTTCGCTGGAAGGGCCTTAGTGAATGGATCCGCCAGGTTATCCTCTGATGCAATCTTGGCGACAACAACTTCTCCTCGCTTTACGATCTCTCGTATAAGGTGGTACTTGCGCTCTATGTGTTTACTCGCCTTATGGGCTCGTGGTTCCTTCGAGTTTGCAACTGCACCACTGTTATCACAATAAATTGTGATAGTTCTGTGCAAACCAGGAATCACATCCAAGTCCATCAAGAAGTTCCGGAGTCATACAGCTTCCTTGGCTGCCTCAGAGGCTTCCACATACTCAGCTTCGATGGTAGAGTCCGCCACGCATTTCTGCTTGACACTCCTCCATACTATGGCTCCACCTCCAAAAGTAAACACAAACCCCGAGGTAGACTTACTCTTGTCCCTATCTGATTGGAAATCCAATAACCCAGTGACTAATTGATCCGCCTGCAAACCAAAGATATAATCCCTAGTCCTTCTCAGGTACTTCAATATATGCTTTACCGCAGTCCAATGTCCCTGTCCAGGATTACTCTGATATCTACTAACCATGCCCACGGAAAAGCAGATATCCGGTCTCGTACATAGCGTAGCATACATAAGGCTTCCTACTGCCGAAGCATAAGGAACCGCCTTCATGTCCTCTATCTCCTTTGATGTTTTGGGACACATCTCTTTAGATAAAGGAACTCCATGCCTAAAAGGTAGAAAACCTTTCTTGGAGTTCTGCATGCTAAAACGAGCAAGGATAGTGTCAATGTATGAAGCTTGAGATAAGCACAACATCCTTTTCTTGCGATCCCTTATAACTTTGATCCCAAGGATGTGTCCCACTTCTCCCAAGTCCTTCATATCAAACTGTTTGGACAATCATACCCTTACGTCTGATAACACTTTGATATTGTTGCCAACTAACAAAATATCATCTACGTATAGTGTAAGAAACACCACTACGTTTCCGTCAGATCTCTTGTATACACAAGGCTCATCCGAACTTTGAATAAATCCATATGACTGGATTACCTCATCAAAGCGGATGTTCCAAGATCTAGAAGCTTTCTTCAATCCATAAATGGACCGATTAAGCTTACATACAAGATGCTCTTTGCCTTAAGCAATGAATCCCTCTAGTTGCCGCATATAGATGTTCTCCTCAAGACGTCCGTTAAGGAAAGCTGTCTTGACATCCATCTGCCAAATCTCATAATCCATATGAGCAGCTATAGATAACAGAATCCGAATAGACTTAAGCATAGCTACCGGCGAAAAGGTCTCCTCATAATCGATACCCTCTTTCTGAGTATACCCTTTCGCAACAAGCATAGCTTTGAAGGTCTCAACCTTCCCGTCTACTCCTCTCTTTCTCTTGTAGATCCACTTGCATCCAATGGCTTTTACACCATCGGGTGGCTCTACTAGCTCCCAGACCTGATTAGAATGCATAGATTCTATCTCTGAATTCATCGCTCTTTGCCAAGATACCGCATCTCTATCTTGGAGTGCCTCGTCATATGTCCAGGGATCAAGTTCATGTTTACCAGGGACTAAGTCCGAAGACTCTCCCAAAAACATGAATCTCTCGGGTTGTCTAACAACCCTCCCACTACGACGAGGTGCCTCTTGTGTATGCTCTGTTGTTGGGTTTCCGGCACCGCGGCGTGTGTGTGTTCGATCATGTTTCGTAAACATGAACACAGCGGAAGCAATAAAAATAATAAATCTACATTTATTACAACACACACAACACACGCATGCAAATTACAACAAGTGTAGACATAACCGTAAATTTAAATTTGCAATAAAAGGAAATTTATCTACGTTATACCTTTCGTATGACGTGTAGCGGGAACGGAATCAACCGGAACGATCCTCGGTAGAATCGTCTCTATCCGTATCCACGCCGAGTTCCTCGGGATGACTTCGCTAAGCCACGAGCTTCGTCTTCGTACGGGTTACTAGCCTCGTGTTGAAGACAACGTGATCGAGAGATGATCACGATCCAAATCCAAATTCGGATCCTAATACGAGTTCTCAAAACTCGCTTCTCCGGAGTGGTATTCGTCAACCAATTGACGAATCCTTCGTCCTCCACCTCAGAGGATTACCGGAGATCAAATCCCCGGTAAGTTAACCGCTGTCGGAGCTCTAACCGTCGTCCAAACGACGCTCCGACGAGAGGAGAAGAAGCTGTCCAGAAAACTGGACAGCTTTGGTGGAGGTGATAGGCGCCGGCTAACCAAGGGAGATAGAGCTCACCTTGATGCCAAACTTGAAGGAGATCACCGGAGCACTAACCGGCAGCAGCTCGACGCCGGCGAGGGGGAAGGAAGAAACCTTCTGGACGCCGGTTGGAGGAGCAATGGGCGGCGGCAATGGAGTTGGCGGCAATGAGGGTTGGGCGGCAACTCCTTGCTAGGGCTTGGATTAGTTAGGGCTTAACAATCCCTTAAGCCCTCTTTTATAGAGAACTAATTCTCTTAATGGTTAATGGATCATATCCATAAAGCCCGTTAACCCGCTCTATTAAGATAAGTTAAAATAAACCAAACCATGATGGTTTATTTTAAGTTAAAACGAACCGAACCAACTTTTGGTTCATTCGTTTAAAATAAACCAAACCCTTTGGTTTATTCTCCTCCATTGGATTAGAACCAAACCATTTTGGTCCATCCATTATGTCTTAATAATACATGACTCATCCACGCTTCCATTGCGCCTGAAACGATTTCAGGCTCGCTTTATGTTTGGTCCAACCAAACCTAGTTTCTCTCGGTCTGAGAATCCCATTCTCAAGCTCGTTTTAAATCCTTTGGATTACGCTCGTTGTGCGTGTGACCAAATAGGTTCTCAGTTAATGTTGGCCATCTATAATTATCCATTAATTATAGAACGATAATGAGTGGCACCTAGTAGTACATCATGATCCCCAATTAACCGAAAAGATCAACGGTTGATCCAGAACTATTTCTGAAACCCTTCAGCAGCTCGAATGATTCGTGCCCCATTCCCTTCACTCATCTTATACCCACTTGGTTCAGGACATGGTCTATTGTGTCACCTCACTAGGTCGACTACGCCACACCTAGCCCAAGTATCATTTCCTCGTCCCTACTGATTCTAGTTACTCCACATGTATCAAGAGTACCTTACTCTAAACATGTAATGCTTTGGCCAAAGACTTTAGTAACAATCCGACGAGAGGCCATGGGTATACATCTCCTCGCAAGGAGTGGTGAATCCTTTATAGGCTATTCAAACACCTTCGATCACTTCGACTTATACCCAATCATCCCGTCCACATCTCCTTAGAGATGTTTGCTTAAGATGTCAAAGCATAAGTCTCCATGATCAAGATGACTCAATACCGCAAGTCAAAGGAACATCGCACTTAAGCCACAAGAAGAACTTCATCGACATATCTATATATGCAGAGAACCATATGAAGTCTTACTACCGGTCACCCAATGAACTAGTTACCATAACTAGCATCCACGATTAACTCCGACATCACTATGTCTCCACCAAAGGAGAATCACCGCTGATACACCAAGGAGTATACCTCGGTTAGTCTCAATGTAATCGATGGTGTCCAAATCCATCAATTCATCGACTAGGATAATTCCGATACATCACAATTACACATGTAGAGATACTCACTAGTTGTGATCCAATCACAAATTCTCTCATGCCGTGAATCGTATCGTGGGCATTCAGTAAATGAGTTTAAGATCCAATCAAATACATAAAACATGTATACTCAAATAGTGAATCTTCATTTATCATATAAATGGTTCATACATAAGGCGATTGCCTTAGGACATCTCTCGTATATTACTAACATCTGTGACATGCAGTGCAGTGACTTGTGGTATCTCCTCTTGTATCGGTGGTACTGAAGTCGGGACTTCCCCTGTCAACTCCTCAAGAACAATCCTACTCTTGGGCTTGTGGTTCATTACATAATCCTCCTCTAGAAATCTGGCATTCGTGCTAACGATCACCCTCTGATCTCTAGGATTATAAAACAAACCACCTTTCGTTCCCTTAGGGTAGCCAACAAACATGCACACTTCTATACAAGGTTGCAACTTACCAGCATCAGCCTTCAGCACATGTGCTGGACTCCCCCATATCCGAATATGTCTCAGACTAGGCTTTCGCCTAGTCCACAATTTTACAGGGGTAGAAGGTACTGATTTGGATGGAACCAAGTTCAGGGTATACATTGTCGTATCCAGCGCATACCCCCAGAACGAAACAGGTAACTCAGAATAACTCATCATCGATCTGACCATCTCCATCAGAGTCCTATTCCTTCGATCCGCTACACCATTCTGTCGGGGTGTGCCAGGTGCAGACAATTGGGATTGAATTCTAGCCTCTGATAATTAATTTCTAAACTCTCCCAAGAGGTACTCGCCACCACGATCATATCGTAATGTCTTGATACTTTTACCTTGACAGTTCTCCACATCAGCCTTGAATTCTTTGAACCTGTCAAAGCATACAGACTTGTGGCGCATCAAGTAAATGTATCCATATCTTGAATAATCATCTATAAAAGAGATGAAATATTCAAAACCACTTCTTGCCTGGATAGTCATAGGACCGCACAAATCAGAATGAACCATTTCTAACACATCTTTGGCTCTATACCCCTTGGCCTTGAAAGGCCTCTTGGTCATTTTACCTTCCAAGCAAGATTCGTAGGTTGGGAGATCCTCCACCACTAATGAACCCAAAAGTCCATCAGCTATCAACCTTTGAATTCTACTTAGGTTAATATGACCAAGCCTTAGATGCCAAAGATATGTCTAGTTCATTTGCGAAGGTTCTTTTCTCTTATTAGACTTAGAAGATGAGTTATTGATTTCTATATGCATCGTGGGAGTTTTCGGTTCAAGAGTATATAAATTGCCAACCAAAGTACCATAACAGATAATCTCCCTATTCCTTTTTATAACCACTTTTTTATTAAAAGAAACAGAATATCCATCCATAAATAATTTAGAAACTGAAATTAAATTCTTTCTAAAAGTAGGTACATAAAGACAATTTCTCAAAACCAAAACTTTATTCCTATCAAAAGATAAATAAATGTCTCCCACTGCAATAGCCGCCACCTTTGAAGCATTGCCCATGAAGACGGTAATATCTCCCTCAGCTATTCATCGGGTTTCCTAGAACCCCTGCAAAGTATTGCAGACATGATTAGTGGCTCCTGTATCTACACACTAGGCACTGGTAGATAACACCGCTAAATATGTTTCAACAACTAAACAAGAAGATATACCTTTGTTCTTTCGGCGAGGAAAGTCCGCCTTCCAATGTCCAGTCTGCTTGAAAGTGAAGCACTTGCCTTTTGGCTTCTTCACTCCTGCCTGAGGTCCCACTGCCACTTTCTTCGCTCCACCTTGCTTCTTCTTCTTCTTACCTTTCGGTTTAGAGGAAGAAACCTTCTGAGCGACCATGGCTTGAGCACTTTGACGAAAAAGCCCTTCTGCCGCCTGGAGTTCTGTCAGAAGTTTCGCCAACGAATACAACCTCTTGTTCATGTTGTAGTTGAGGCGGAACTGCTCAAAACTCCTAGGCAGAGACTGGAGAATGATATCGACCTGGGTTTCCCCATCGATCTCAGCTCCGAGGATGTCCATCTCATTAAGATGAGCCATCATCTTGAGAACATGATCCCTAACGGGTGTTCCCTCGATCATGGTGGTCGTCATCAAGTTTCTCATCGCCTCCTGTCTAGCCGCCCTACTCTGATGTCTGAAAAGTTCCTTGAGATTGAACATCATGTCATAAGCTGTGGCCATGGCCTGATGCTAATGTTGCAACACATTTGACATAGATGCCAAAATGTAACACCGCGCCATCTCATCTGTCTTGATCCATTTCTTATAACATTCTTTCTCCTTTTCATCAGAGTCATCGATGGGCTTAGGAGGACAGACATCGAAGAGTACAAATTTGTACTCCTCCGCAGTTAAGACAATATCCAGATTTCTTTTTCAATCAATATAGTTTGGTCCAGTAAGTTTATTTTCTTTTAATATCACAGCAAGTGGGTTGAAAGCCATTTGAAAATCCTAAAAATCACAATGATCAAAATATTTGATTTCAAATATTATTGATTCCTCAAAACAATAAAATTCCGAAATCAACCAACACCTCAAATCACCGAGAATATCGCATGCTACGCTGTGTGGACGTATACGAATTCTACATTTGTAAGAGGAGGTTTTACCCATTAATTTTATTATCTTGTCAATCTTACTTTTTGATAAATAAAATTAATAGTTGGTTCCTCTTTGGCCCTACAAATAAAAGCAGTGACTCCGATGGGGAGGATACTTTTATTTGCATCTAAGTGTGCACCATTACACGATACTAATGGAATTATTTCGGATTATATGTCTTACCGCTGTGGAAGTACACATGCTCCTAGATAATTTCCTATAACCATTATTTGACCTAGTGATCCGCAAACAAACCCGTCCACAGGGAGGAAGGCACTCAGAGCGGACACACAAGTTTGTTGCATCACACGTCAAATTGTAATGGAGGCCGCGGGAATTAATTAAAATATCCCTCTCCCACTTAGTAAATTGAAAATGAGGAATTTTAAAGCATACACAACATGCATATAAAACAAATAAGCAATAAATATGGAAAAAATAGAATTTTTTCCAACTATTATGGTATTGTTTTCCAATACTCATCCCGTCGTGTCACCACCTCGTCCGCTCCATCTTTTCCCGTGCGCAAGTCACCAAAGAGATCCGAGTTGAGATATATCATTTTAATTTACATCCATCGATACTATACTCCACGAATGAGTGTACAAATAATCTAGATCGAAAGTAAACTAAAATGAACGGCTAAATATTGCCGTATTTAATTACAAAAATTAAATACTAATATAGCCTCGTCAACCCCGAGGATTCAAATAATATACATACAATCACACACAAAACAATCACATACAACCAAATAGCCATAATAGTCGGATCTTATGCCTGCAACCAAAAAGTTAGTCTACGCACATCCTACTATTATCCGACATACTCAATATATGATATGTGCATGAAAGTAACCGAATCCAAAACACACAAAACCGGAAACCGTGGCTCTGATACCACTTGCAGGGAGTTGCTTCGGAGGCTCATTGGCTCCCATGTTCCTAGTGTTAGTGCTTATAAGCTCCACATATCTCCACAATGGCATGATATTGTCCACTTTGGGTCTAAGCCCTCATGGTTTTATTTTTGGGCTTTACCCAAAAGGCCTCATTCCAATGGAGATATCTTTTTTCTTATAAGCACATGATCTTTTCCATGTCTTACCAATGTGGGACTTTGATTGTATTCCCCATACTCCCAACAATCCCCCCCTCAAACGAAGGACCACATTGGGCCCCCCCTCCAGCCTATCCCTCCTCGAAGGATTTTCTCTGCTTGATGTCCGATCTTCAACCCACCAGGACTTCCTGCCAGTTGTTCGGTCCCCCCGACCCAACTAGACTTCCTTCCTGATGTCTGGTTCTCTTGATCCGGACGTGGGAGCTCAACTTCCTTCGTTCGAGGTTCATGGCTTGACATGGACCATGGCTCTGATACCAATTGTTAGTGCTTATAAGCTCCACATATCTCCACAATGGCATGATATTGTCCACTTTGGGCCCAAGCCCTCATGGTTTTATTTTTGGGCTTTACCCAAAAGGCCTCATTCCAATGGAGATATCTTTTTTCTTATAAGTACATGATCTTTTCCATGTCTTACCAATGTGGGACTTTGATTGTATTCCCCATACTCCCAACAGCTAGATTAAAATTTTCACTAATGAAAGAATTAATCCGAATGGGATGAGTTTCCTTAGCACAACCAATTCGTCGTCGTGCTAACAACTTGAGTGATCGCTTGAACAAACTAGTTGTTCAAGCAACACAACTCTTCTAGTTGGTTAGCCGCGGAAGAGACGACGGACGGATCACCGATTTTTGTGTTTGTCTTCGGGGTCCATGATTATACAAAATATATACACACACACACACACTTGTATAATCAACACATAAAAGAACATGCTAAGATCAAAAAATAAAGTTGTAAAACTTTTATACCTCACGAACTTCTACCGTATGTCCTATCCTCCTCATGGACGACGTGTGAGCGAAGATCCTCCACGAGTAGAAGCCTTCTAGATCGCGTTCTTCCCTTCCTTGTTCACTGCGAACAAAGAGAAGAACCAACAAAACTTCTCCTTTCAAGAACCGGCCACCAAGCAAGGGAGTTTGATGTAACTGTCGGCCAAGGAACGAATGGATGAAGCGCCGACCACCAATGTAAGGCGAACCGCCGGCCACCTTGGAGAGAATGGAGGAGTGAACGCCGGCCAACCTTGAAGAGAGGTTGCCGCCGGCCAAGGAATAAGAGAGGGACCAAGAGGATGGGCGACACCCAAGTCTTGATGGAAGAAGATGGGCGCCGGCCACTTGTCGAAGAGTTGCCACCCAAGCCAAAGCTTCCAAACCCTAGCCGCCCAACCTAAAAACCTAACTTCAATTGAACCATCACTTGCCGCCAAACCTAAGCCCTCTATTTATAGAATTGGGCTTAAGCCTCCTTTAATCTCCACCGTCGGATCTAGGGATTTAATCTCCACCGTCGGATCTAGGGTTTTATCCCAACCGTCGGATCTAGGGTTTCATCCCAACCGTCGGATCTAGGATTTCATCCCAACCGTCGGATCTAGGGTTTCATCCCAACCGTCGGATCTAGGGATTCATCCCAACCATCGGATCTAGGGATTTAATCCCAACCGTTGGTTCTAGGGTTTCATCCCAACCATCGGATCTAGGGATTTAATTCCAACCGTTGGTTCTAGGGTTTCATCCTAACTATCGGATCTAGGGATTTAATCCCAACCATTGGTTCTAGAGTTTTGTTTTATATTCTTGGATCTAGACTTCATGACGATTATATTAGGCTACGATAGAAACCATAAGGAGGAGTTGGATCTTGGCCACCCGATGGATCGGAACCACACAAACTTGATCCATCAATGATGTTCCATTCCACTAGAGGATCATCATTGAACTACCTCACCAACCCCCATAAATTAATATGGGCTCCATATATTATTTGTACATCTATCTCCCCGTATTTAAGATATTGAATGTCCATCAATTAATTGATTTACTGACCATCAATTAATTAACATCTAACTCCTCGAGTAGTACCACTCAACCTTATCATCATGTTGACTAAGTCAACCAGCTGGGTTTACATGATGAACCTTATGAGCTTCTCAAGGGGACATCATCAACCTAATATATAGGACACGGTTTCCTCCTATAATCAACGGCACACCATGTAAATAATATCATTTCCCAACTTACCGGGCATATTGATTTAATCCATCTAAATCTCACCCTTTGGTAAATCAAAGAAATAAATACTAAGTACATGTGCCTGTTATTATATCAAGATTAAGAGCATGTACCACATAATATCCGGGGTCCTATTCAATTATATAGTCAGTAATAAATTGAATCACCTTTTTGTCGGTCCTGCTCAATACACCTAAGTGTACTAGTGTAACTCTATGTTCAAGATAAAACAATACCAAGCTACACTACAACCATGCCAATGGTTTGTCCAAAACCATCTTGATCATGAGCCTCTACTTATATTCTACAAGGGACTGATAACATGATCTTCTGTGCCACACCAAGCACCATGTTATCTACAATGTAAAATATTAGACAATATGCACACTTATAATAAATATATAAAGTGCAAACAATGATCATGTGATTCTTATTTCAAAATAAAATGTTCATACAAAAAGAGCTAGGCTTTCAATATACAATCCAACACTATGTCTATCCAGGCAAGAGGTAGTTTTGAATATTTTGTCTTTTTCATAGACAATTATTCAAGATGACACTACGATCTGATCGTAGTGGTGAGTACCTCTTGGGAGAGTTTAGGAATTACTTATCAGAGGCTGGGATTCAATCCCAATTGTCTGCACCTGACACACCCCAGTAGAATGGTGTAGCGGAGCGAAGGAATATGACTCTTATGGAGATGGTTAGATCGATGATGAGTTATTCGGACTTGCCAGATTCATTCTGGGGATATGCTCTAGATATGACGGTGTACATTCTGAACTTTGTTCCATCTAAATCAGTGCCTTCTACTCCCAAAGAGTTGTGGACTGGGCGAAAGTCTAGTCTAAGACATATTCGGATATGGGGGAGTCCAGCACATGTGCTGAAGGTTGATGCTGGTAAGTTGGAACCTCGTACAGAAGTGCGCATGTTGGTTGGCTATCCTAGGGGAATGAAGGGTGGTTTGTTTTATAGTCCTAGAGATCAGAGGGTGATCGTTAGTACGTATGCCAGATTTCTAGAAGAGGACTATGTGATGAACCACAATACCACGAGTAGGATTGTTCTTGAGGAGTTGACAGGGGAAGTCCCGACTTCAGTACCACCGGTACAAGAGGATATACCACATGTCACTGCACCGTGTGTCACAGAGCATACACAGGTGTACCTCATCGTAGTGGGAGGGTTGTGAGACAGCCTGATAGATTCATGTTCTTGGGAGAATCTTCTGATTTGGTCCATGGCAAACTTGAACCTGATCCCTGGACATATGACGAGGCAATCCAAGATAAAGATGCAGCATCTTTGCAAAGTTCAATGAATACTGAGATTGAATCTATGGATTCAAATCAGGTCTGGGAGCTCTTATGCATAGCAGCTCATATGGATTATGAGGTGTGGCAGATGGATATCAAGACAGCTTTCCTTAATGGAAGTCTTGAGGAGAACATCTATATGAAGCAACCAGAGGGATTCATTGTTAAGGGCAAAGAGCATCTTGTATGTAAGCTTAATCGGTCCGTTTATGGATTGAAGAAAGCTTTGAGGTCTTGGAACATCCACTTTAATGAGGTAAATCCAGACTTATGGATTTATTCAAAGTCCGGATTAGTCTTGTGTATACAAGAGATTTGACGAAAATGTAGTGGTATTTCTTGTACTACATGTAGATAATATTTTGGTAGTTGGCAACAATATCAGAGTGTTATCAGACGTAAGGGTATGGTTGTCCAAACAGTTTTGAAGGACTTGGGAGAAGTGGGACACATCCTTGGGATCAAGGTTAGTGTGCTAATCCCAAGCTTCATAAATAGAAAAGATTATGGATCGTTTTAACATGCAAAACTCCAATAAAGGTTTTCTACCTTTCAGGCATGGAGTTCCTTTATCTAAGGAGATGTGTCCTAGATCATCTGAGGAGATAGACGAGATGAAGGCGGTTCTTTATGCTTCAGCAGTAGGAAGCCTCATGTATACGATGCTATGTACGAGACGCGATATCTGCTATGCCATGGGCATGGTCATCATATATCAGAGTAATCTAGGAAAGGTACATTGGACTGCGGTAAACCATATATTGTAGTGCCTGAGAAGGACTAGGGATTATATGCTAATTTACTGGGCAGACCAATTACTCCCTGTGGGTTACATAGATTCCGATTTCCAATCTGATAGGGATAACAGTAAGTCTACCTCTGGTTTTGTATTTACTTTGGGAGGTGGAGCCATTGTATGGACGAGTGTCCAGCAGAAATGCATGGCGGACTCCACTATGGAAGCTGAGTATGTGGCAGCCTCTTAGGCGGTCAAAGAAGCTGGGTGGCTCAGGAAATTTCTGATGGACTTGGATGTGATTCCTGGTTTCCCTAGAAATATCACAATTTATTTTGATAATAATGGTCCAGTTGCAAACTCGAAGGAACCACGAGCCCATAAGGTAAGTAAATGCATAGAGTGCAAGTACCACCTGATATGAGAAATCGTAAAGGAGGTAGAAGTTGCTGTCGGCAAGATTGCATCAGAGGATGACCTGGTAGACCCTTTCACAAAGGCCCTTCTAGCGAGAGCTTTGATAGGCATGTGGAGGGAAGGGGAATCATATGTATGGCAGTGTGATGACAGCATAGTCTTTTAGTGTAAGTGGGAGATTGTTGGAATTTAAACTGAAAGCCTAGCTCTTTTTGTATGAACATTTTTATTTTGAAATAAGAATCACATGATCATTGTTTGCACTTTATATTTATTATATGTGTGCATATTGTCTAATATTTTACATTGTAGATAACATGGTGCTTGGTGTGGCACAGAAGGTCATGTTATCAGTCCCTTGTAGAATATAAGTAGAGGCTCACAACCAAGATGGTTTTGGACAAACCATTGGCATGGTTGTAGTGTAGCTTGGTATTGGTTTATCTTGACCCTAGAGTTACACTAGTACAATTAGGTGTATTGAGCAAGACCGACATAGAGGTGATTCAATTTATTGCTAACTACATAATTGAATCGGACCTCGGATATTATGTTGTACATGCTCTTAATCGCGATATAATAACGGGCACATGTACTTAGTATTTATTTCTTTGATTTACCAAAGGGTGAGATTTAGATGGATTAAATCAATATGCCCGGTAAGTTGGGAAATGATATTATTTACATGGTGTGTCATTGATTATAGGAGGAAACTGTGTCCTATATATAGGTTGATGATGTCCCCTTGAGGACCTCATAAGGTTCATCATGTAAACCTTGCAGGTTGACTTAGTCAACATGATGATAAGGTTGAGTGGTACTACTCGAGGAATTAGATGTTAATTAATTGATGGTCAGTAAATCAATTAATTGATGGATATTCGATATCTTAAACACGGGGATATGGATGTACAAATAATATACGGAGCCCATATTATTATATGGGGGTTGGTGAGGTAATTTAATGATGATCCTCTAGTGGAATGGAACATCATTGATGGATCAAGTTTGTGTGGTTCCGATCCATCGGGTGGCCAAGATCCAACTCCTCCTCATGGTCCCTATTGTAGCCTATTAACACCTCATGAAGTCTAGATCCAATGATGGAAAACAAAACTCTAGATCTGACGGTGGAGATTAAATCCCTAGATCCGACGGTGGAGATTAAATCCCTAGATCCGACGGTTGGGATGAAACCCTAGATCCGACGGTTGGGATGAAACCCTAGATCCGACGGTTGGGATAAACCCTAAATCCGACGGTTGGGATGAAACCCTAGATCCAACGGTTGGGATGAAACCCTAGATCCGACGATTGGGATGAAACCCTAGATCTGATGGTTGGGATGAAACTCTAGATCCGACGGTTGGGATGAAACCCTAGATCCGACGGTTGAGATTAAATCCCTAGAACCAATGGAGGAGATTAAACCAAGGGCTAAACCTAACTCTATATATATGGGCTTAGGCTTGGGCGGCAAGAAGGAGAATGAATGAAAAAGAGGAAAACCTAATTGAGATAGGGTGGCTTGGCCGGCAAGAAATAGGAGGAGGCTAGGGTTAGGGTTTGGTTCATGGTGTTGGGCGGCAACAAGGAAAAGGGAGCTTCTTCTTCTTCTTCCCAATGGTGGCCGACACCCTTCTTCCTCCTTCCTCTTTGGTTTGGCCGGCGCCCAAGCTTCTCCCCTTGATCTATGGCTTGTGGTGGATGAGATGAGGGTTGCTTCCCATGGGCGGCAAGAAATAGGAGGAGGCTAGGGTTAGGGTTTGGTTGTTGGTGTTGGGCGGCAACAAGGAAAGGGAGATTCTTCTTCATTTTCCTTTGATGGCCGACCCCTCTTCCTTCTTCCCTCTACCTTGGCCAAAGCTCAATCTATTCTACTTCCCTTCATCCTTAGCCGGAAATTAAGGAGAGCCTAGTTTAGGGTTTGGGCGGCAATAAGGAGAAGGGGTGTTTTCTTTCTTCTTCTCCAAGTGTTGGCCGGCGCCCATGCCCTTGTTGTTTCTCTTTTGGTTGGTTTCCATACTCCATTTTATCTTCCTTGGTCGTCGACAACATCGAGTTTATTGACATGGTGGCCGGTTCTAGAAAGGAAGATGAGTTTTGTTTTAGGATCTTCCTTTGTTCCTAGTGAACAAGGAAAGGAAGATCGGTGATCTAGGAGGCTTCAACTTTTGGTAGATCGTCGCCCACACGACGTCCAAAAGGAGGGAGGACATACAATAGAAGATCAAGAGGTATAACAAGAGGTATAATCTTGTTTATTTTGATTAATGTTCTTTTGTATTATGTTTATAATTGCTTTTCAATTATATGCATGTTTTGTGTGGATGGTTACTTGCTTGTATTTGTTATGAGCATGTTTACTTTATGTATGTGTTGATTATACATGTCTACATTCATATGTATTTGTATAATCATGGACCCCGAAGATAAACACAAGAACCGGCGATCCGTCCGTCGTCTCTTCCGCGGCTAACCGACTAGAAGAGTTTTGTTGCTTGAACAACTAGTTTGTTCAAACGATCGCTCAAGTCGTTAGCACAACGACGAATTGGTTGTGCTTAGGAAACTCATCCCATCCGGATTAGTTTTTCATTGTTGAAAATTTTAATCCGAGGACATGGGAGACGACGAGCCTCCGAGCACAATTCCAACACCCAAACCCTAGCCGCCCAAGCCAAAACCCTAATCTCCTACTATATTCTTGACGCCCACCCATTAAGCCTCCTTTTATAGAGCTAGGCTTAAGCCTCCTTTTAATCTCCATCGTCGGTTCTAGGGATTTAATCTCAACTGTCAAATCTAGAGATTTAATCTCAACCATCAGACCAAGAGATTTAATCTCCACCGTTGGATCTAAAGATTTAATCTCCACCATCGGATCTAGAGATTTAATCTCCACCGTCGGATCTAGAGATTTAATCTCCATCGTTGGATCTAGAGTTTCATTTTTCATCATCGGATCTAGGCTCCATGAGGGTTTTAATAGGCTACAATAGGGATCATGAGGAGGAGTTGGATCGTGGCCACCCAATGGATCAAGCCCACATAAACTCCAATCCATTAATGATAATCCATTCCACTAGAGGATTATCATTGATCTACCTCACCAACCCCCATAAGTTAATATGGGCTCCATATATTATTTGTACATATATCTCCCCATGTTTAAGATCTCGAATGTCCATCGATTAATTAATTTACTGACAATTAATTAATCACCATCTAACTCCATGAGTAGTACCACTCAACCTTATCATCATGCCGGACTAAGTCCACCTGCAGGGTTTACATGATGAACCTTATGAGCTCCTCAAGGGGACATCATAATCCTAATATATAGGACATGGTTTCCTCCAATAATCAACGAAACACCATATAAATAATATCATTTCCCAACTTACCGAGTCTATCGATTTACTCTATAAATCTCACCCATTGGTAAATCAATGAAATGAATACTAAGTATAATTGCCTTTTACTATATCGGGATTAAGAGCATGTACAACATAATATCTGAGGTCCGATTCGATTATGCAGTCAGCAATAAATCGAATCACCTCTAAGTCGGTCCTACTCAATACACACAAAGTATACTAGTGCAATTCAATGGTCAAGACAAACCAATACCAAATCACACTACAACCATTCAAATGGTTTGTCCATAACCATCTAGGTTGTGAGCCTTTACTTATACTTTACAAGGAACTGATAACATGATCTCCCGTGTGACACTACACACCGTGTTATCTACAATGTAATGTATTAGACAATATGCATAACCATAAATATGCAAACAATGATCATGTGTTTTTTATTTAAAAAATAAAGATGTTCATTCAAAAGATAAATTTTTCAGTATACATCTCAACAATATCCCACTTATACTAAAAGACAATGCTCTCCTCATACTGCCATACATCTGATTCCTATTCCCTCCGCATGCCTATCAAAGCTCTCGCTAGAAGGGCCTTAGTGAAAGGATCTACCAGGTCATCCTTTGATGCAATCTAGGTGACAACAACTTCTACCCACTTTACGATCTCTCGTATCAGGTGGTACTTGCGCTCTATGTGTTTATTTGCTTTATGGGCTCGTGGTTCCTTCGAGTTTGCAACTGTACCATTGTTATCACACTAAATTGTGATAGTTCGGGGCAAACTAGGAATCACATCGAAGACCATCAAGAAGTTCCTAAGCCATACAACTTCTTTGGCTGCCTCAGAAGTTGCCACATACTCAGCTTCTATGGTAGAGTCTGCCACGCATTTCTACTTGACACTCTTCCATACAATGACTCCACCTCCCAAAGTAAACACAAAACCTGAGGTAGACTTACTGTTATCCCTATCTAATTGGAAGTCGAAATCTATGTAACCCATAGGGAGTAATTGATGTGCCTGGTAAACTAGCATATAATCCCTAGTCCTTCTCAGAAACTTCAATATATGCTTTACCGCAGTCCAATGTCCCTGTCCTAGATTTCTCTGATATCTGCTAACCATGCCAATGGAGAAACGGATATCCGGTCTCATACACAGCATAGCATACATGAGGCTTCCTACTTCCGAAGCATAAGGAACCACCTTCATCTCCTCTATCTCCTCATATGTTATAGGACACATCTCCTTAGATAAAGGAACTCCATGCCTGAAAGGTAGAAAACCTTTCTTTGAGTTCTGCATGCTAAAGCGAGCCAAAATGGTGTCTATGTATGAAGCTTGAGATAAGCACAACATCCTTTTCCTGCAATCCCTTATAACCTTGATCCCAAGGATGTGTCCCACTTCTCCCAAATCTTTCATATCAAACTGTTTGGACAACCATACCCTTACTTCCGATAACACCTTAACATCGTTGCCAATTAATAAAATGTCATCTACATATAGCACAAGAAATACCACTACATTTCCGTCACATCTCTTATATACACAAGACTCATCTAGGCTTTGAATAAATCCATAAGACTGGATTATCAAAGCTAATGTTCCAATACCTCGAAGCTTGTTCAATCCATAAATGGACCGATTAAGCTTACACACAAGATGCTCTTTGCCTTTTGTAATGAATCCCTCTGGTTGTTTCATATAGATGCTTTCCTCAAGACTTCCATTAAGGAAAGTTGCCTTAACATCCATCTGTCATAGCTCATAATCCATATGAGCAGCAATACATAAGAGAATGCGGATAGACTTAAGCATGGCTACCGGCGAAAAGGTCTCCTCATAATCGATACCCTCTTTCTGAGTATACCCTTTCACAACAAGCCTCTTTTTGAAGGTCTCAACCTTCGTGTCTATTCCTCTCTTTCTTTTGTAGATCCACTTGCATCCAATGGTTTTTACACCATTGGATGGTTCTACTAGCTCCCAGACCTGATATGAATCCATAGATTCTATCTCAGAATTCATTGCACTTTGCCAAGATACCGCATCTTTATCTTGGATTGCCTCGTCATATGTCCAGGGATCATGTTCATGTTCGCTAGGGACCAAATTAGAAGATTCTCCCAAGAACATGAATCTATCAGGCTGTCTAACAACCCTCCCACTACGATGAGGTATTACATGTATATCCTCTGTGACACATGGTACAGTCACTTGGGGTATATCCCCTTGTACCGGTGGTCCTAAAGTAGTGACTTCCCCTCTCAATTCCTCTCGAACAATCTTACTCATGGGCTTGTAGTTCATCACATAGTCTTCCTCTAGAAATCTGGCGTTTGTGCTAACGATCACCTTCTGATCTCTAGGACTATAGAACTAATCACCTTTCGTTCCTCTAGGATAGCCAACGAACATGCGGACTTCTGTACAAGGTTCCAACTTACCAGCATCTGCCTTCAACACATGTGCTGGACTCCCCCAAATCTGCATATGTCTCAGACTAGGCTTTCGCTCAGTCCACAATTCTGTGGGAGTAGAAGGCACTGATTTAGATGGTACCAAGTTCAGAATAAACACTGTCGTATCTAGAGGATACCCCCAGAACGAATCTAGCAACTCAGAATAACTCATCATCGATCTAACCATCTCCATAAGAAACCTATTCCTTCACTCCGCTACACCATTCTGCTAGGGTGTGCCAGGTGCAGACAATTGGGATTAAATCTCAGCCTCTGATAAGTAATTCCTAAACTCTCCCAAGAGGTACTCACCACCACGATCATATCGTAATGTCTTGATACTTTTACCTTGACGTTTCTCCACATCATCCTTGAATTCTTTGAACCTGTCAAAGCATTCAGACTTGCGTCGCATCAAATAAATTTATCCATATCTTGAATAATCGTCTATGAAAGAGATGAAATACTAAAAACCACATCTTGCCTTGATAGACATAGGACCACACAAATCAGAATGAACCAATTCCAACACAACTTTGGCTCTATACCCCATGGCCTTCAAAGGCCTCTTTGTCATTTTACCTTCCAAGCAAGACTCGCAGGTTGGGAAGTCTTCCACCACTAATGAACTCAGAGGTCCATCAGCTATCAACCTTTGAATTCTGCTTAGGTTAATATGACCAAGCCTTAGGTGCCAAAGATATGTTTGGTTCATCTTCGAAGGTTCTTTTCTCTTATTGGAATTAGAAGATGAGTTATTAACTTCTATTTGCATCATGGGAGCTTTTGGTTCAAGTGTATATAAATTTCCTATCAATGCACCAGAACAGATAATCTCCCTATTTCTTTTTATAACAACTCTGTGATTAAAAGAAATAGAATATCCATCCATATACAATTTATAAACTGAAATCAAATTCTTTCTAAATAAAGGTACATAAAGGTAATTTTCAAGAACCAAAACTTTATTCCTCTCAAAAGACAAATAAACATCTCCCACTGCAACAGCCGCTACCTTCGTAGCATCACCCAAGTAGATGGTAATCTCTCCTTTAGCCAGTCGTCTGGTTTCCTGGAACCCCTACAAAGTATTGCAGACATGATTAGTGGCTAGCATATCTACACACCAGGTGCTGGTAGATAACACCGCTAAACATGTTTCAACCACTAGACCAAAGGATATACCTTTGTTCTGCTTCCGGTTGGGACAATCCTTCTTCCAATGTCCAGTCTTCTTGTAAGTGAAGCACTTGCCATTCGGCTTCTTCACTCGTCCCTGAGATCCTCCCACCACCTTTGCTCTACCTTATTTCTTCTTCTTCTTGCCTTTCGGCTTAGAAGTAGAAACCTTTTGAGAAACCATGGCCTAAGCCTGAGCAAGCCCTTCTGCTGCCTGGAGTTCTGCCAGAAGCTCCGCCAATGAATACAACCTCTTTCATGTTGTAATTCAGGCGAAACTGCTCAAAACTCCTAGGTAGAGACTGGAGAATGATATCGACCTGAGTTTCCCCATCGATCTCAGCACTAAGGACTTCCAGCTCATTCACAGGCTAAGGAGGACACTCTTCGAAGAGTACATACTTGTACTCCTTATCAGTCAAGAAAATATCAAGATTCCTTTTCCAATCAACATAATTGGGTCAAGTAAGTTTATTCTATTTTAGTATCACAGCAAGTGGATTGAAAGTCATTTTTGAAAAACCTAAGAATCACATAGATCAAAACTTTAGATTTCAAAAAATTATTGATTCCTCAAACAATAAAATTTTAAAATCAACCAACACCTCAAAACACCGAGAATATCGTATGCCACGATCGTGTGGACATATACGAATTCTACATTTGTAAGAAGAGGTTTTACCCATTAATTTTTCTATCTTGTCAACCTAACTTTTTGCAAATAAAGTTAATAGTTGGTTCTGCTTCGGCTCTACAAATAAAAGCAGTGACTCCTATGGGGAGGATACACCTATTTGTATCTATTTGTTCACCATTACTCGGTACCAAGGCAATTATCTCGGGTTTTGTGCCTTTCGATGGTGATGTACACACACTCTTTAATAATTTCGTATAACCATATTTGACTCTGTGATCTGCAAAAAAACTCATCTGATCGGGAGGAAGGTGTAGGTTTTGCTCGGAAGCTTTGATACCAATTGAAGGGTTTTGCTTATCGAGTCCGTGAGGGGAAACTTCGCTTCCCACTTCACCTCGGTCGTTTGTTCATGGTGATCCCCTCGATGTCCCCAGATTAAAAAAATTTAATCCTAGAAAAAAGGGATTGCCCAAACAACCAAGTCATCGTCGTGCTATTCGTTTAGAGAGGTCACTTGAACAAACTCGTTGTTCAAGTGACCATCCTCTATTCTACGAGTAGCCGCGGAATAGACGATGTCCGGATCGGCAGTTTTTGTGTTTATGTTTGGGGTCCAAGTATATTTAACCACAAACAGAATATAACATGCTCATAATTAGAAAAACAAATACAAGCAAGTAACCATCCACACAAAACATGCATATAATTGAAAAGCAATTATAAACATAATACAAAAGAACACTAATCAAAATAAACAAGATTATACCTCTTGTTATACCTTTTGATCTTCTATTGTATGTCCTTCCTCCTTTTGGACATTGTGTGGGCGACGATCTTCCAAAAGTCGAAGCTCCTAGATCGCCAATCTTCCTTCCTTGTTCACTCTGAACAAAGGAAGATCATAAAACAAAACTCATATTCCTATCTAGAACCGGCCACCAAGTCAATAAACTCGATGTTACCGCCGGCCAAGGAAGAGAACATGAAGTATAGAAACCGGCCTAAGGATAATCAATGAGGGCATGGGCACCGACCAACACTTGGAGAAGAGAAAGGAAAGCAATCCTTCTCCTTGTTGCCGCCCACACCCTAAACTAAGATCTCCTAATTTCTGGCCAAGGATGAAGGGAAGAAGAATAGGTTGAGATCCGGCCAAGGTAGAGGGAAGAAGAAGAGGGGCTTTCCAACCTTAGGAAGAAGAAGATGAATCCCTCTTCCACTTGTTGCCACCCACCATCAACCCCCAAAACCTAACCCTAGCCGCCCACTCCTATTCCTATCCCAACTAGGATTGCTTTCCACCCAAAGGAAGCAACCCAAATGCCATCCACCATAAGCCATAGATGAAAGGGAGAAGCTTGGGCGCCGGCCAAGCCAAGGAGAGATGAGGGAAGAAGGGTGCCAGCCACCAAAGGAAGAAGAAGAAGAAGAACATCTTTCCTTAATTGTGGCCACCTAAAACCATAATCCTCCCTTGCTCTTGCTGCCCAAAACCGTAGCCCCCTTTCCTCTATTCTCTCTTTTGCCGCCAACCCCTACTCCACCCTTTTATAGAGTTAGGGATAAGCCTTGGTTTAATCACCACCATTTGTTCTAGGGATTTAATCTCAACCGTCGGATCTAGAGATTTAATCTCAACCGTCGGATCTTAGAGATTTAATCACTACCTTTGGATCTAGAGTTTTGTTTCTATCCATTGGATCAAAGCTTCATGAGGTGTTAATAGGCTACAATAGGGACCATGAGGAGGAGTTGGATCTTGGCCACCCATGGATCAAGCCCACATAAAGTCCGATCCACTAATGATAATCCAATCCACTAAAGGATTATCATTGATCTACCTCACCAACCCCCATAAGTTAATATGGGCTCCATATATTATTTGTACATTTTCTCCCCGTGTTTAAGATCTCGAATGTCCGTCGATTAATTAATTTACTGACCATTAATTAATCAACATCTAACTCCATGAGTAGTACCACTCAACCTTTTCATCGTGCCGGACCATGTCCACCTGTAGGGTTTACATGATGAACCTTATGAGCTCCTCAAAGGGACATCATCATCCTAATATATAGGACATGGTTTCCTCATTTAATCAACGACACACCATATAAATAATATTATCTCCCAACTTACCGAGTCTATCAATTTAATCTATAAATCTCACCCACTGGTAAATCAAAGAGATGAATACTAAGTATATGTGCCCGTTATTATATCGGGATTAAGAGCATGTACTAAATAATATCTGAGGTCCAATTTGATTATGTAGTCAGCAATAAATCGAATCACCTCTAAGTCGGTCCTGCTCAATACACACAAAGTGCACTAGTGTGATTCTATGGTCAAGACAAACCAATACCAAATCACACTACAACCATTCCGATGGTTTATCCAAAGTCATCTCGGTTGTGAGCCTTTACTTATACTTTACAATGAGTCGATAACATGATCTCTCGTGTGACACCACACACCATGTTATCTACAATGTAATGTATTAGACAATATTGCAAAACCATAAAAATTTAAACAAAGATCATGTGATTCTTATTTCAAAATAAATATGTTAATACAAAAGATAGACTTTTTAGTATATATGCCTACAATCTCCCACTTATACTAAAAGACAATGCTGTCCTCAAACTGCCATACATCTGATTCCCCTTCCCTCCACTTACCTATCAAAGCACTCTCTAGAAGGGCCTTAGTGAAAAAGGGTCTACCAGGTCATCCTCTGATGTAATCTAGGCGACAGCAACTTCTACCACCATTACGATTTCTCGTATCAGGTGGTACTTGCGCTCTGTGTTTACTAGCCTTATGAGCTCGTGGTTCCTTCGAGTTTGCAACTGGACCACTATTATCACAATAAATTGTGATAGTTTTCGGCAAACCAGGAATCACATCCAAGTCCATCAGGAAGTTCCTGAGCCACACAACTTCTTTGGCTACCTCAGAGGCTGCCACATACTCAGCTTCCATGGTGGAGTCTGCCATGCATTACTGCTTGACACTCCTCCATACAATGGCTCCACCTCCCAAAGTAAACACAAAACCTGAGGTAAACTTACTATTATCCCAATCAGATTGGAAGTAGAAATCTGTGTAACCCACAGGGAGTAATTGGTCTGCTTGGTAAACTAGCATATAATCCCAAGTCCTTTTCAGGTACTTCAATATATGCTTTACCGCAGTCCCATGTCCCTATCGTGGATTACTCTGATATTCACTGACCATGCCCATGGCATAGTAGATATCTGGTCTCGTACATAGCATCGCATACATGAGGCTTTCTATTGCCGAAGAATAAGGAACCGCCTTCATCTCTTCTATCTCCTCAGATATTCTAGGACACATCTCCTTAGATAAAGGAATTCCATGCCTGAAAGGTAGAAAACCCTTCTTGGAGTTCTGCATGCTAAAACGATCCATAATCGTGTCTATCTATGATGCTTAGGATAAGCACAACATCCTTTTCCCGTGATCCCTTATAACCTTGATCCCAAGGATGTGTCCCACTTCTCTAAAGTCCTTCATATCAAATTGTTTGGACAACCATACCCTTACGTCCGATAACACCATGATATTGTTGCCAATCAATAAAATGTCATCTACGTATAGTACAAGAAATACCACTACGTTTCTGTCAC
This sequence comes from Wurfbainia villosa, assembly GCA_025175895.1. Lineage (NCBI taxonomy): Eukaryota > Viridiplantae > Streptophyta > Magnoliopsida > Zingiberales > Zingiberaceae > Wurfbainia > Wurfbainia villosa. The sequence continues at coordinate 99,303,379 of CM045990.1, forward strand.
ATCTCTTGTATACACAAGACTCATGCAGACTTTGAATAAATCCATAAGACTGGATTACCTCATCAAAGCAGATGCTCCAAGACCTCGAAGCTTGCTTCAATCCATAAATGGACCGATTAAGCTTACATACAAGATGCTCTTTGCTAAGATACTGTATCTTTATCTTGGATTGCCTCGTCATATATCCAGGGATCAGGTTCATGTTCGCCAGGGACCAAATCAGAAGATTCTCCCAAGAGCATGAATCTATTAGGCTGTCTCACAACCCTCCCACTATGATGAGGTATCACCTATGTATCCTCTGTGACACGTGGTGCAGTGACTTGTGGTATATCCTCTTGTATCGATGGTACTGAAGAAGTGACTTCCCCTTTTAATTCCTTCCAGAACTATTTTACTCTTGGGCTTGTGGTTCATCACATAGTCTTTCTCTAGAAATCTGGCGTTCGTGCTAATGATCACCCTCTGATCTATAGGACTATAAAACAAACCACCCTTCGTTCCTCTAGGATAGCCAACGAACATGCGTACTTTTGTACGAGGTTCCAATTTACCAGCATCTGCCTTCAGCACGTGTGCTGGACTCTCCATATCCAAATATGTCTTAGACTAGGCTTTCGCCCAGTCCATAATTCTATGGGAGTGGTAGGCACTGATGGAACCAAGTTCAGAATGTATACCGCTGTATCTTGAGCATATCCCTAGAATGAATTCGGCTCATCATCTATCTAACCATCTCCATAAGAGTCCTATTCCTTCGCTCTGCTACACCATTCTGCTGGGGTGTGCCAGGTGCAGACAATTAGGATTGAATCCCAGCCTTTGAAAAGTAATTCCTAAACTATCCCAAGAGGTACTCACTACCACGATCAGATCGTAGTGTTATCCATATCTTGAATAATCATCTATGAAAAAAAATGAAATATTCAAGACTACCTCTTCCCTTGATAGACATAGGACCATACGAATCAGAATGAACCAATTCCAACACATCTTTGGATCTATACCCCTTGGCTTTGATAAAGCCTCTTGATCATTTTACTCTCCAAGCAGGATTCGCAGGTTGGGAGATTCTCCACCACTAATGAACCCAAAGGTCCATCAGCTATCAACCTTTGAATTCTGCTTAGGTTAATATGACCAAGCCTAAGATGCCAAAGATATGTTTTGTTCATCTTTGAAGGTTCTTTTCTCTTATTCGATTTAGAAGATGAGTTATTAACTTCTATTTGCATCTTGGGAGCATTTGGTTCGAGTGTATATAAATTTCCTATCATTGTACCTGAAAGATATTCTCTCTATTCCTTTTTATAACAACTCTGTCATTTAAAGAAATAAAATATCCATCCATAAACAATTTAGAAACTGAAAAAAAAATTCTTTCTAAATAAAGGTATATTAAGGGAATTTTCAAGAACCAACATTTTATTTTTCTCAAAAGATAAATAAAACATCTTCCACTTGTTAGTAATATATGAGAGATGTCCTAAGACAATCGCCTTATGTATGAACCATTTATATGATAAATGAAGATTCACTATTTGAGTATACATGTTTCATGTATTTGATTGGATCTTAAACTCATTTACTGAATGTCCACGATGTGATTCACAGCATGAGAGAATTTGTGATTGGATCACAACTAGTGAGTATCTCTACATGTGTAATTGTGATGTATCGGAATTATCCCTAGTCGATGAATTGATGGATTTGGACACCATCAATTCTGTCGAGACTAGCACGAGGTATACTCCTTGGTGTATCCAAGCAGCTGATTCTCACTGGCTGGAGGCATTGTGATGTCCGGAGTTGATCGTGGATGCTAGTTATGGTAACTAGTTCATTGGAGTGACCAGTTGTAAGACTTCATATGGTTCTCTGCATATATAGATATGTCAATGAAGATCTTACTGTAGCTTAAGTGCGATGTTCCTTTGACTTGTGGTATTCAAGTCATCTTGATCATGGAGACTTATCCTTTGACATCTTAAGCAAGCATCTCTAAGGAAATGTGGACCCGGGATGATTGGGTATAAGTCGAAGTGATCGAAGGTGTTTGAATAGCCTATAAAGGATTCACCACTCCTTGCGAGGAGATGTATACCCATGGCCTCTCGTCGGATTGTTACTAAAGTCTTTGGCCAAAGCATTACATGTTTAGAGTAAGGTACTCTTCGATACATGTGCAGTAACTAGAACCCGTAGGACGAGGAAATAATACTTGGGCTAGGTGTGACGTAGTCAGCCTAGTGGGGACTGACACTATAGACCATGTCCTGAACCAAGTGGGTATAAGATGAGTGAAGAGAATGGGGCACGAATCATTCGAGCTACTGAAGGGTTTCAGAAATAGTTCTGGATCAACCGTTGATCTTTTCGGTTAATTGGGGATCATGATGTACTACTAGGTACCACTCATGATCGTTCTATAATTAATGGTTAATTATAGAAGGCCAACATAAATTGAGAACCTATTTGGTCACACGCATAACGAGCGTAATCCAAAGGATTTAAAACAAGCTTGAGAATGAGATTCTCAGACCGAGAGAAACTAGGTTTGGTTGGACCAAACATGAAGCGAGCATGAAATCGTTTCAGTCGCAATGTAAGCGTGGATGGGCCGTGTCTTATGAAGACATAATGGATGAACCAAAATGGTTTGGTTCTAATCCAATGGAGGAGAATAAACCAAAGGGTTTGGTTTATTTTAAACGAATGAACCAAAAGTTGGTTCGGTTCGTTTTAACTTAAAATAAACCATCATGGTTTGGTTTATTTTAACTTATCTTAATGGAGCAGGTTAATGGGCCAAATGGTTATGATCCAATAACCATTAAGAGAATTAGTTCTCTATAAAAGAGGGCTTAAGGGATAATTAAGCCCTAATCCAAAAGCCCTAAACCTAGTTGCCGCCCACCTCCTCTCCTTGGAGTTCTCGGCGCCAACTTCATTGCCGCCCAGCCCTTGTGCCGCCGTCCAGCTCCTTGCTGGTGTCCAAGCTTCAGCCGGTGATCCTCCGGCAACCCTCCGGTGATCTTCCTAGGCTTCGGTGAATAGGTGAGCACTTGGCTTCCTTTGTTGGCCGGCGCCTATCTCTTCCACCAATGCTGTCCAGTTTTCTGGACAGCTTGTTCTCCTCTCGTCAGAGCGTCGTTTGGACGACGGTTAGAGCTCCGACAGCGGCTAACTTACCGGGGATTCGATCTCCGGTAATCCTTTGAGGTGGAGGACAAAGGATTCGTCAATTGGTTGACGAATACCTCTCCGGAGAAGCGAGTTTTGAGGACTTGTCTTTGCATCCGAATTTGGATTTGGATCGTGATCATCTCTCGATCACGTCGTCTTCAACACGAGGCTAGTAACCCGTACGAAGACGAAGCTCGTGGCTTAGCGAAGTCATCCTAAGGATACTCGGCGTGGATACGGATAGAGACGATTCTAGCGAGGATCGTTCCGGTTGATGTCGTTCCCGCTACACGTAATACGAAAGGTATAACGTAGTTAAATTTCCTTTTATTGCAAATTTAAATTTACGGTTATGTCTACACTTATTGTACTATACATGCGTGTGTTGTGTGTATTGTAATAAATGTAGATTTATTAATTTTATTGCTTCCGCTGTGCTCATGTTTACGAAACATGATCGAACACACACACCCCGCGGTGCCGGAAACCCAACAGTGGTATCAGAGCCCAGGTTGTGTTTCGACATAATCGTAAAATGGTTTTGCGATAGTCATAATGTTATTTCTGGAAATTTTCTAATTTTGGAAATTTAGAAGTATTTATGGAAATTTTTCGATTTTGGAAAGTCTAGAAGTATTTATGGAAATCTTCCACTTTTGGAAAGTTGGAAGTATTTATGGAAATTGATATTTTCCATAAATAAAATATTTGATTAGATTCTGGAAATTTATTTTCTAATTTAATCATGATTTGATTTGGAAAATCAAATCTTAAAATATTTTATTTTCATAAGTAGTTTTGATGATTTAGGAAATTGGTTTCCTAAATTTATTTTCCTTAATCAACTATTTCCATAAATAAAATATGTGATTAGATTTGGAAATTTGTTTCCTAATTTAATCATGATTTGATTTGGAGAATCAAATCTTAAACATATTTTATTTCCATAAATAGTTATGACAAATAAGGAAATTATGTACATGACACAATTGTATGTCATGTAATTGCATTAGATGCATATCCTTATGTCATGCGTGTCGTGACATGTAGATGTATGCCATGTATGTCATGCCATGTAGATAATAGTTATTTGCATGCAAAGAGGATGAGACATAAAAACCCTAACTCAATATTAAAGCTTACACCTTCCATTAATATGGTTATAACCAGAGTTCCATTTCTTGTTTGGGTTGTTGGACTCTCTCCAAGCCTGGCTTGAACCCGAACATGTTCAAACCATGGAATAGTTTAATACTAATATGGTAAGAGTTAGAGGTCAATCGTTAACTTTGGTTGTTGGACTCTCTCCAAGCTGGGCTAATTGGTTGAATGCGCTCTAACCATATTAAAACTATTTCTCGATTAATGGGTTGGCTTTAACCTGGAGCATCGGCTTGTTGGACTCTCTCCAAGGTCGATGTAAAGGGAGGTGAAGTTGGGTGCTATGCATATGATGCATACTTGTTAATGTGTTAACAACCCGATGTATGTGTGAACATTCAATTGGTTGATAGAACATTGTGATAGTTGCATATACGTGACATGCAATCGGTATAGTTGATACCTACCGTCGTAGTTATGAATGGCTTGTTGGACTCTCTCCAAGGTTGTTCATAACTATGATGGATATCAGCCCATTCGGAGATGGACCTACGATCTCCCGAAGTGATTTTGGGGTTTTTTGAAATTCGAAAAATGAATGGGATTTATAAATGTATATTGATGCATTTTAAAATCATTTTCTCATATATGCTCATTTTGTATTTCTAAGAATGATCATGATGTCTTTGAATTTGCATTCCATTTTGGATTCGAATAAATTGACTGGGCCATACTTCTTGGACTGGCTTAGAATCTTGAGAATTGTTCTCAAGGTGAAAAGCTTGTGTATGTCCTCGAAGCGCCTCTTCCCGCCCATCCTAATGACGATGCAACTCTGGACCAATTGTTGGTCTATCAGAAATATGTGACTGATTCTGAACTGACAAGTTGCATCATGCTAGCCGCGATGGAACCCAAGCTACAAATGGAGCATGAGCATATGGATGCTCATATCGTAGTCCTTCATCTTTATGAGTTTTTTGATAAGCAAGTGAGATTCGAAAGGTTCGAAGTCTCCAAGCTTCTCTTCACCTCTGAGATGCAAGAAGGTTCATCTGTGGTACTGCTCAACATGCTGAAGACTGTGGAGCCTTCTGAGAAGCATGAGCAGGGGACGGTGTTGTTAGTTGATTCCTCGAAGAAATATTCTAAGAGGGAGTCAAAGGAACAACAGAAGGGGAAGAAGAAAAAGGCTAAAAGGCACAACCAGCTCAAAAGGGCACTTGCCATCATTATGGCAAGTAGGGCCATTGGCGAAGAAATTGCAAGATTTATCTTGAGTCTGTGAAGAAGAATAAGGCATAATATGCTCCATCTTTTTCATATATCTTCGTTATTGATTATCATTCTATTTCCTCAAACACTTGGGTATTGGATACTGAGTGTGGCTCACATATATGTAATGACATACATGGGCTAAGGAATAGAAGAAGACTCGTCAAGGGAGAGTCAAATTTACGTTTTGGGAATGGAGCAAAGGTTGCTTCACTCACCATCGGAATGTATTTGTTGAAACTCTCTGCAGGACTTGTCTTAGAACTGGACAATTGCTTTTAAGTTCCTTCGATGATAAAGAACATATTTTCTATTTCTTGTTTAAATAGAAATGGATACCATTTGACTTTTAGTAACAATTGTTGTTACATAACTCTGAATGGAGTTCTTTATGGGACTGGAACTTTAAGCAATGGTATTTATACGTTGGACGTATCCAGTGACATTTTCAATATCGAAGCGAGCAACAAGCATGCTCGAAAGGATAATCAAATAGACTCCTATATGTGGCATTGTCATCTTGGCCATATAAGCAAGAAACGCATGTCCGAATTACACCGATGTGGAATTCTGGAATCGTTTGAATTGGATTCATACGATACATGCGAATCATGATTAAAAGGCAAGATGACCAAGTTACCTTTTACTGGAAAAGGTGAACGAGTGGGAGAGTTACTAGGTCTAATACATACTGATGTATGTGGTCCTATGTCAACTCAAGCTTTAGGAGGCTATAACTACTTCATTACCTTCACCGATGACCACTCATGGTTTGGGTATGTGTTCTTGATGAAACACAAGTCTACAGCCTTTGAAAGGTTCAAAGAATTCAGAAATGAAGTAGAGAAACAACATGACAAGAGTATTAAAATACTTCGATCGGATCGAGGTGGTGAATACTTGAGTCAGGAGTTTCTTGATTACCTAAGAGACAATGGTATATTGTCTCAATGGACTCCGCCATATACACCACAGCATAATGGTGTATCTGAAAGGCATAACCGGACCTTGTTGGACATGGTCAGGTCAATGATGAATCATGCGAATCTTCCCAAGTCCTTTTGGGGTTATGCACTTCAGACAGCTGTTTACTTGTTAAAGAGAATGCCTACCAAGGTAGTCTCAACTACTCCATATGAGATATGGAATAGTAAGAAACCTCATGTATCTTACTTGAAGATATGGGGTTGTCTTGTTTATGTGAAGCGGACAGTATCAGACAAAATGGATGCTAAGTCTGATAAATGTCTATTTATTGGATACCCTAAGGAAACAAGGGGTTACCAATTCTATCATCCTGTGGAACAAAAGGTGTTTGTTTCAAGGCATGCTGTATTTCTAGAGAAAGAGTTTCTCTTGCAAGAAAACAGTGGGAGTGTCATCGAGATTGAGGAGGCTCGAGAGACTCAAATAGACATTGATGAGATACCTGGTGAAGCACAACAGCTGACAACTCATAGTGATGAGCAATCGGTTGGACCTATTGTAACACCACATCTTCGTAGATCTGGTAGAACACACAATATTCCTGAGAGATATGGATTTCTCGTAAGTGAATCGAACGACGTGTTACTCATTGATGATGAGGAGCCTACCAGTTATGAAGAAGTGCTGACAAGTTCAGAAAGGGATAAGTGGCTTGATGCCATGAAGTCGGAAATGGATTCCATGTATGAAAACCAAGTTTGGAACTTGGTTGACCCACCTGAAGGCATTAAGCCTATAGGGTGCAAGTGGGTTTTCAAGAAGAAAACCGACATGGATGGTAATGTGATTACCTATAAGGCTAGATTGGTGGCGAAAGGATATCGTCAAAAGAAAGGTGTTGATTATGACGAAACCTATTCGCCTGTAGCTATGCTTAAATCCATTCGGATGCTCCTGGCCATAGCGACTCATTATGATTATGAGATATGGTAGATGGATGTAAAAATAGCTTTCCTTAATGGAAACCTGCTCGAGGACGTGTATATGATACAACCTGAGGGTTTCACATCGGTTGATAAAACCAAGGTATGCAAATTACGACGGTCCATTTATGGATTGAAGCAAGCATCCAGGAGCTGGAATATCCGTTTTGATGAGACAATCAAAAGGTTTGATTTCTCACAAAATCCAGACGAACCTTGTGTGTACAAGAAGGTTAGTGGGAGTGTAGTCGTGTTCCTAGTATTGTATGTCGATGACATATTACTTATAGGAAACGATGTGTCAATCTTACAGTCAGTTAAGGTTTGGTTATCCAAGACATTCTCCATGAAAGACCTGGGAGAAGCAACCAACATCCTCGAGATTAAGATCTATAGAGATAGATCGAAATGGTTGCTTGGTCTTTCGCAGTCTACATATATAGATCGAGTGCTAAAGAGGTTTAGCATGTCGGAATCCAAGAAAGGTTTCCTACCCATCAGGCATGGGGTACACCTTTCGAAGTCTATGTGTCCGCGCACAGAAGACGAGAGGATTTGCATGAGTAAGATTCCCTATGCATCCGCAATAGGATCTATCATGTATGCTATGTTATGTACGAGACCCGATGTATCGTAGGCTCTGAGTGTCACGAGCAGATACCAGTCTGATCCAGGAATGGATCATTGGGTGGATGTTAAGACGATCCTTAAGTACTTAAGAAGAACTAAGGATGTGTTCCTAAAATATGGAGAAGGGGACATGGTGATACACGGGTATACGGATGCCAGCTCCAGACGGACAAGGATGATTCCATGTCTCAGTCTGAGTATGTATTCACCTAGAATGGAGGTGCAATAAGTTGGAAAGGTTCCAAGCTTGACACTATAGCGGATTCTGCCACTAAGGCAGAATACATTGCAGCTTTGGAAGCAGCAAAGGAAGCGGTTTGGATCAAGAAGTTCATCTCTGAACTTGATATGGTCTCATCAATGATCCAAACATGTGCTTCGCCGCTATCATCTTATCAGAGAGATTATCAGTAGGAACGAAATACAAATCGAGAAAATTTCCACTGAAAGGAACTTAGCGAATCCTTTGACTAAAGCATTACCTCAAAGTAAGTTTGAGGGTCATGTTAGTGCTTATGGTATTGGATACCGTAGCGAATGGCATTAGGCCAAGTGGGAGTCTGTTAGTAATATATGAGAGATGTCCTAAGGCAATCGCCTTATGTATGAACCATTTATATGATAAATGAAGATTCACTATTTGAGTATACATGTTTCATGTATTTGATTGGATCTTAAACTCATTTACTAAATGTCCACGATGCGATTCACAGCATGAGAGAATTTGTGATTGGATCACAACTAGTGAGTATCTCTACATGTGTAATTGTGATGTATCGGAATTATCCCTAGTCGATGAATTGATGGATTTGGACACCATCAATTCTGTCGAGACTAGCACGAGGTATACTCCTTGGTGTATCCAAGCAGCTGATTCTCACTGGCTGGAGACATTGTGATGTCCGGAGTTGATCGTGGATGCTAGTTATGGTAACTAGTTCATTGGAGTGACCAGCCGTAAGACTTCATATGGTTCTCTGCATATATAGATATGTCAATGAAGTTCTTACTGTAGCTTAAGTGCGATGTTTCTTTGACTTGCGGTATTCAAGTCATCTTGATCATGGAGACTTATGCTTTGACATCTTAAGCAAGCATCTCTAAGGAGATGTGGACCCGGGATGATTGGGTATAAGTCGAAGTGATCGAAGGTGTTTGAATAGCCTATAAAGGATTCACCACTCCGAGGAGATGTATACCCATGGCCTCTCGTCGGATTGTTACTAAAGTCTTTGGCCAAAGCATTACATGTTTAGAGTAAGGTACTCTTCGATACATGTGCAGTAACTAGAATCCGTAGGACGAGGAAATGATACTTGGGCTAGGTGTGACGTAGTCAGCCTAGTGGGGACTAACACTATAGACCATGTCCTGAACCAAGTGGGTATAAGATGAGTGAAGAGAATGGGGCACGAATCATTCGAGTTGCTGAAGGGTTTCAGAAATAGTTCTGGATCAACCGTTGATCTTTTCGGTTAATTAGGGATCATGATGTACTACTAGGTGCCACTCATGATCGTTCTATAATTAATGGTTAATTATAGACGGCCAACATAAATCAAGAACCTATTTGGTCACACGCATAATGAGCGTAATCCAAAGGATTTAAAACGAGCTTGAGAATGAGATTCTCAGACCGAGAGAAACTAGGTTTGGTTGAACCAAACATGAAGCGAGCATGAAATCATTTCAGTCGCAATGGAAGCGTGGATGGACCGTGTCTTATGAAGACATATTTGATGAACCAAAATTGTTTGGTTCTAATCCAATGGAAGAGAATAAACCAAAGGGTTTGGTTTATTTTAAACGAATGAACCAAAAGTTGGTTCGGTTCGTTTTAACTTAAAATAAACCATCATGGTTTGGTTTATTTTAACTTATCTTAATGGATCAGGTTAACGGGCCTAATGGTTATGATCCAATAACCATTAAGAGAATTAGTTCTCTATAAAAGAGGGCTTAAGGGATAATTAAGCCCTAATCCAAAAGCCCTAAACCTAGTTGCCGCCCACCTCCTCTCCTTGGAGTTCTCGGCGCCAACTTCATTGCCGCCCAGCCCTTGTGCCGCCGTCCAGCTCCTTGTTGGTGTCCAAGCTTCAGCCGGTGATCCTCCGGCGACCCTCCGGTGATCTTCCTAGGCTTCGGTGAAAAGGTGAGCACTTGGCTTCCTTTGTTGGCCGGCGCCTATCTCCTCCACCAAAGCTGTCCAGTTTTCTGGACAGCTTGTTCTCCTCTCGTCGGAGCATCGTTTGGATGACGGTTAGAGCTCCGACAGTGGCTAACTTACCGGGGATTTGATCTCTGGTAATCCTTTGAGGTGGAGGACGAAGGATTCGTCAATCAAATACTAGCCTCGTAAACCCCGAGGATTCAATAAAATATACACATACAATCACATACACATATGTGGTCATAATAGTCGGATCTTATGCTTGCAACCAAAGAGTTAAAATACGCATATCCTAATATTATCCAGCACATATAATATATGAAAAGTGCATAAAAATTAACCGAATCCTAAACACACAAAACCAGAAACCTTGGCTCTGATATCAATTGTAGGTTTTTCCCGGAAGCTCTGATAATAATTGAAGGGTTTTGTTTATCGAGTCCGTGAGGGGAAACTTCGCTTCCCACTTCACCTTGGTCGTTTGTTCATGGTGATCCCCTCAATGGCCCCGGATTAAAAAAATTTAATCTTAGACAAAAGGGATTGCCCAAAGAACCAAGTCATCGTCGTGCTATTCGTTTAGAGGGGTCACTTGAACAAACTCGTTGTTCAAGCGACCATCCTCTATTCTACGAGTATCCGCGGAATAGACGATGTCCGGATCGCCGGTTTTTGTGTTTATGTTTGGGTTCCAAGTATATTTAACCACAAACAGAATATAACATGCTCATAATTGGAAAAACAAATACAAGCAAGTAACCATCCACACAAAACATGCATATAATTGAAAAGCAATTATAAACATAATACAAAAGAACACTAATCAAAATAAACAAGATTATATCTCTTGTTATACCTATTGATCTTCTATTGTATGTCCTTCCTCCTTTTGGACGTCGTGTGGGCAACGATCTTTCAAAAGTCGAAGCTCCTAGATTGCCAATCTTCCTTCCTTGTTCACTCCGAACAAAGGAAGATCATAAAACAAAACTCATCTTCCTATCTAGAACCGGCCACCAAGTCAATAAACTTGATGTTGCCGCTGGCCATAGAAGAGAAGATGGAGTATAGAAACTGGCCTAAGGAGAATCAATGAGGGCATGGGCACCGACCAACACATGGAGAAGAGAAAGGAAAGCAATCCTTCTCCTTGTTGCCGCCCACACCCTAAACTAAGATCTCCTAATTTATGGCCAAGGATGAAGGGAAGAAGAATATGTTGAGCTCTGGCCAAGGTAGAGGGAAGAAGAAGAGGGGCCAACCAACCTTAGGAAGAAGAAGATGAATCCCTCCTCCACTTGTTGGCGTCCACCATCAACCCCCAAAACCTAACCCTAGCCACCCACTCTTATTCCTATCCCAACTAGGATTGCTTGCCAACCAAAGGAAGCAACCCTAATGCCATCCACCATAAGCCATTGATGAAAGGGAGAAGCTTGGGCGCCGGCCAAGCCAAGGAGAGATGAGGGAAGAAGGGTGCTGGCCACCAAAGGAAGAAGAAGAAGAAGAACATCTTTCCTTAATTGTGGCCACCCAAAACCCTAATCCTCCCTTGCTCTTGCCGCCCAAAACCCTAGCCCCCATTCCAATATTCACTCTTTTGCCTCCCACCCCTAGTCCACCCTTTTATAGAGTTTGGGATAAGCCTTGATTTAATCACTACCTTTGGATCTAGTGTTTTGTTTCTATCCATTGGATCTAAGCTTCATGAGGTGTTAATAGGTTACAATAGGGACCACGAGGAGGAGTTGGATCTTGGCCACCCATGGATGAAGCCCACATAAAGTCCGATCCACTAATGATAATCCAATCCACTAAAGGATTATCATTGATCTACCTCACCAACCCCCATAAGTTAATATGGGCTCCATATATTATTTGTACATTTTCTCCTCGTATTTAAGATCTCGAATGTCCGTCGATTAATTAATTTAATGACCATTAATTAATCGACATCTAACTCCATGAGTAGTACAACTCAACCTTTTCATCATGCCGGACCAAGTCCACCTGCAGGGTTTACATGATGAACCTTATGAGCTCCTCAAAGGGACATCATCATCCTAATATATTGGACACAATTTCCTCCTATAATCAACGGTACACCATATAAATAATATCATCTCCCAACTTATCGAGCCTATCGATTTAATCTATAAATCTCGCCCACTGGTAAATCAAAGAGATGAATACTAAGTATATGTGCCCGTTATTATATCGTGATTAAGAGCATGTACTAAATAATATCTGAGGTCCGATTCGATTATGTTGTCAGCAATAAATCAAATCACCTCTAAGTCGGTCCGTCTCAATACACACAACGTGCACTAGTGTGATTCTATGGTCAAGACAAACCAATACAAAATCACACTACAACTATTTCGATTGTTTGTCCAAAGCCATATTGGTTGTGAGCCTTTACTTATACTTTACAAGGAGCCGATAACATGATCTCCTGTGTGACACCACACACCATGTTATCTACAATGTAATGTATTAGACAATATTGCATAACCATAAAAATGCAAACAATGATCATGTGATTCTTATTTCAAAATAAAGATGTTCATGCAAAAGATAGACTTTTCAATATACATCCCTACATAAGGCACTCAGAGCCGACGGGCAAGTTTGTTTTCATCACATGTCAAATAGTAATGGAGGCTGTGAGAATTTATAAAAATATCCCTCTCCCACTTATTAATTTAAAATTGAGGAATTTTCCTAGCCTACGACATGCATATCAAACAAGAAGAAATAAATATGAAAAAAAAATCTATTTTCCAACTATTATGGCTTTTGTTCTCCAATATGCCTCCCGTCGTATCACCATTTCATCCGCTCCTCCCTACGCCATGTACAAGCCATCCAGAGATCCGAGCCGAGACTAACTATTTTAATTTACATCCTTCGATCCTATCCTATACTCCTCGAAGGAGTGTACATTAAATCTATATCGAAAGTAAACTAAAATAAATGAGTGGCTAAACAATGTAATACTTAATTATAAAAAATAAATACTAGTCTCGTAAACCCTGAGGATTCAAATAATATTACACACAAACAATCACATACACACATATGGCCATAATAGTTGGATCTTATGCATGCAACCAAAGAGTTAGCCTACGCACATCCTAGTATTATCCGACACATATAATATAAGAAAAGTGCATAAATGTAACCGAATCCTAAACACACAAAAGAAGAAAGTGTGGCTCTGATACCACTTTTAGGTTTTGTGGAACTGAAGCTCTGATACCACTTGATGGTAGGGGAAACTTTGCTTCCCACTTCAACTTGGTCACTTGTTCATGGCGATCCCTTCGTCATCCCTGGATTAAAAACAATTAATCCTCGACAAAGAGGGATTACCAAAACAATCGTTCCATCGTCATGCTATCTGATTAGAGTGGTCACTTGACAAACTTGTTGTTCAAGCAACCCACCTCTATTCTTCGAATAGCCGTGGAATAGACGATGTACGGATCGCCAGTTTTTGCGTTTGTATTCGGGGTCCAAGTAAATTTAGCCACATAACAAAACATACAACATACAAATAAACAAAAGGAAAGCAAACAAGATTTATACCTCTTGTTCACCTCAAGGTCTTCTATCATATGTCCTATCCTCCTCTTGGACGTTATGTCGGCAACAATCCTCCAAGTGATGAAGTCTCCTAGATCATGATCTTCTTTCCTTCCTCGCTCCAAACAAGAGGAAGTATAGAAATGAAAGTCATCTCTTATCTAGGACCAACCATCAAGCTCCAAGCTTGATGCTTGCTGCCGGCCCAAAGAGAGGTGTAAGGATTGTGGGCGCCGACCAAAAGCTCCAAAGGATGAAGACCTAGCTCTTGCCGCTGGCCAAGGAGAAGAAGAGAAATAGGTTGAGCACCGGCCAAGGTAGAGGGGAGAAAAATGGGCGCCGGCAACACCTTAGGAAGAAGAAAAGAAGCCCTCAAATTGTTGCCGCCCAAGCCCTTTCCCAAACCCTAGCCGGCCAAGCCAAAACCCTAATCTCCTTCTATATTCTTGCCACCCACCCCTTAAGCCTCCATTTATAGAGCTAGGCTTAAGCCTCCTTTTAATCTCCACTGTCGGTTCTAGGGATTTAATCTCAACCATCGGATCTAGAGATTTAATCTCAACCATCGGACCAAGAGATTTAATCTCCACCGTCGGATCTAAAGATTTAATCTCCACCGTCGGATCTAGAGATTTAATCTCCACCGTCGGATCTAGAGATTTAATCTCCATCGGTGGATCTATAGTTTCATTTTCCATCATCAGATCTAGGCTCCATGAGGGTTTTAATAGGCTACAATAGGGACCATGAGGAGTAGTTGGATCGTGGGCACCCAATGGATCAAGCCCACATAAACTCCGATCCATTAATGATAATCCATTCCACTAGAGGATTATCATTGATCTACCTCACCGACCCCCATAAGTTAATATGGGCTCCATATTTTATTTGTACATATATCTCCCCGTATTCAAGATCTCAAATGTCCGTCGATTAATTAATTTACTGACAATTAATTAATCCACATCTAATTCCATGAATAGTACCACTCAACCTTATCATCATGCCAGATCAAGTCCACTTGCAGGGTTTACATGAAGAACCTTATGAGCTCCTTAAGGGGACATCATCATCCTAATATATAGGACACGGTTTCCTCCTATAATCAACGACACTCCATATAAATAATATCATTTCCCAACTTACCGAGCCTATCGATTTACTCTATAAATCTCGCCCATCGGTAAATCAAAGAAATGAATACTAAGTATATGTGCCTGTTATTATTTCGAGATTAAGAGAATGTACAAGATAATATCTGAGGTCCGATTCGATTATGTAGTCAGCAATAAATTGAATCACCTCTAAGTTGGTCCAACTCAATACACAAAGTATACTAGTGTAATTCAATGGCCAAGACAAACCAATACCAAATCACACTACAACCATTCCAATGGTTTGTCCATAACCATCTAGTTTGTGATACTTTACTTATACTTTATAAGGCACTGATAACATGATCTCCCGTGTGACACTACACATCATGTTATCTACAATGTAATGTATTAGACAATATGCATAACCATAAATATGCAAAAAATGATAATGTGATTATTATTTCAAAAATAAAGATGTTCATAAAAAAGATAGACTGTTCATTATACATCCCAATAGATAGGACCTCCAAGCTCCTTACGACATCCTCTAGCTGCTACATGGACGATAGGAAACCCCAGATTATGTGGTGGTGACTATAAGACTTAGTTGTATATGAAAGATAGTCCATGAACTAAATAAACATATGGAGATCAACAGGCATATATTCTTAAAGGTAAAAAAAATAACCATTAGTATAAATCTAATCAATCCGTATACAAACCTAACCCACCAGATATAATGAAATGTACTGACACACCTAAAGGTTCGCTATGACACCACTCATAATAACCTGACAAGTATGTTAGTGCAATCGACCCAGGTCATGGGATTGATCGGACTCAAGTTTTGACTCGAACTGTATTTTGATGTTAGACAAAACTTGTGACATGGGATTGTCATGGGAAGTCCAATATGGGTTGGCCATGTAAATCCAAGTGTGTAGCGTTGGTCGTGAAAAGTCCAACCATGGGGCTTGGCATGGAAAATCCATGTAAGATAAGAAAATAAAATAAAATAATAGCCCTCGCTAATTGAGAATTAGCTTGTGAAATTTTTAGAAATTTTTCAGAAATTTTTCAGAATTAAAAAGGAGTTCAAACGAGGAAGGTAAAGCCTAATGGGAGATTGAGTTAACTTGGTTAGCTTTGAGTCAAACTTGAGCTAGCCCAACCAAGCCGGTTGGCCTTTAAAGCTGATTTCTTTTGCGATTTCCCTTTTTTTTTCTTATCGCAATTTTTCCCTTCCTCTGTTCGGCGTGATCCCTTTCTTCACCGCACGATTTCTTCTTCATCGTCGGCATCTTCCTATTTCTTTCCCGATTCGAGCTGCTCCTCGCCAAGAGCTCTTTGCCGCTTCTCCTCCTTCCCTCAAGCATCGCCGGAGTGGTTGCCAGCTCCGTCGAACACCTACAGCAGCAGCATCGATCGATTTTCCACCACCGTTGTCGAAGCTAATCGCCGGATCACATTGATGTCATCCGATTCCTTCTCTTCTTCATCCACTGTAGCTTCTTCTTCCGCCATTTTGGTGTCAGGGATCTCAACTCGCACAGCCGCCTGCTCACCATCTCGAGTAGCTCGGCCACCGACCCCCTCTACTGCTAGCATAGACACTGCCATCTTCGGATTTCCTTGTACAAGGTAAGCCGGGCTGGATGTTGTTTTGATTGTAGTAAGGTTTGGATTTAGAGATTTCGGTGATTTCAGCTATGATTGGGTGGTGTTTTGGAGTTTTAATTTATTGTTCATTAGGGGGCTGGTTGCCGATCGATGCTAGCAAAGATTCTATTACCATTCTATTCTTCCAGTGTTGGGTAGGATTGTGATCCATATCTCTAGTTTGCGAATTGTGAGTGCAAGGATTAGGTTCAGTGAAGGTTTGCGATGGATTTCAGATGCCGAGTAGTGGAAGCCAAACTTGGTGGGTTTTCGGATTGGGATACTTCAAGAAGGTATACTACTATTTGCAGTTGATTTTGTTGTTGGTTTGATGCTTGTTAATTGAGAGTGAATTAGATGTGTCGTTAATTGAATAGGGATTTAAGGATTAATGGCAATAGGAGAGTTTGATATGTGGTAGGGGTGTTGTTATGAACTAGTGTAAATTGCTAGTGGGGTTGTTCAATTTGTAAGATTTGGGATTTGGATTGAGTTAAATTCCTATTCCTGCAGATTGATTATGGTAGTCTTTGGTTTTGTTGTATTCTTTGGTTGCAGGATGTTGATTCGGGATAGAGATACGACTATGAAGACACTAAGTACAATCAAGATAGCAGGTGGGTAATATCTACCCTGGTCAAGTAGTTTGATCTGAATCTGGTGCATGAATTTGGACTTATGCTATTACTTTGATCTTAGATCCACTCTTATTTCATCATATGCTTGTACTGCCTTGACCTTTGAGATATATTGTTGTTACTTCATTGATTATCTAGCATAGATATGAACTATAAACCCTATTATGTGTTAGCTGATGGGTGTCCAGTAAGTACAGGTGGTTAGGGTTATCTTTGTGATCTCAGATTGGGTTACTGTGTTACATCACTAGGGTTAGGCGATGGATTAGACTATGGAGTCGATTGTTGTATCATATACTTATTAGTTGTGTATCTATGGTGGATATAGTTGTTTGTGCATAGATAAGTGTGTGAGTGTCAGTATGTGGTTATGGATTGAAGGTCCTAGCATGATTTTTTATCCATTATGGATCATATATATGTGTATGGTTATATGGATTGTCGATAGTTTCTCGCCATGGACTAGAGGTCTTGGCATGGATGATTGTCAGTTGGGAATGACTCTCAGTGGGGTAGAGAGAGTGATTTGTGTATTAGTAGTCCTTGCATAGTTAACTTTTTGTTGACCAGGACTCCCCGTGGGATAGGGAGTGTTGCGAGGATACATGTGTGGAGCTATGCATCATTACATTGCATGCATGTTGTTGATTGGGTCTCCCTTGTGGTAGAGACGGGTCATCATTTATCCTGCCTCTCCGGCCACTCGGGGTAGTGGTAGCAGGGTTGAAAGTAGAGCATTAGATGTGTCGCACTCGTCCATTATAAACAGTGGTAGCTAGAGTGGCGTGCAGTTTGTCCTAACGTGCAGCACTCGACCACTCATAGGTGGTGGTAGCTAGCGTCTCTTGCAGCAGGGGCTCCTAGGGTAGCATATAGCTCTATGTAGGCTAGCTACAAGTCATACTACTCAACTCGGCCACTCGAAAGTAGTGGTAGCTGGAGTCGGGATAGTTGTCATGTCGTGCCACCCTGGCCACTATGGGATCGTGGTTGGACGGGTCCGCAGACAGTGACCATGCATATGCATTGCTGATATATATGTATGCATGTATTTGATATATGTTTTACATATGCTTGTGAGATGCTGCATTTGATTGAGCTATGATTGTTGCATATGGTTATTCATCAAGATACATGCCATTTGCATATTATATACTGCTGTGTGTTGAGCATGATATATGTGTTGGTCCAGACTGTTGTATGCATTTGATTAGCATCATGTCATAGTGTGGTATGGACAGGGATGTTATTACTTTTGATTATACACTGTTCATATGTCTGAGTGTTGGTCAAGTATGGGATTGATTTTGTACGTTATATGGGTTATGTTATTGTATATCTGTTCAGGATGATATAGCTTATGGTATTGCAGACCGTCAGGTACGTTGGTACCTTACTTCATGTTCAGTTGATCAGTTTAGTATATACATTGAGTATGACTTTACTGTGGTTACTTGTTATTAGATTTGGATAGGACTGTATGTATATTGGACTCGTGTTGTGTACCTATAGATCTTCACATGTATACTTGTAGATCTCTATATCTTTATATGTTGTTCATGCACTTTCTACATATTACCCCTGAGTTTATACTCACCACCCCGGACCCTGGGTTTCCTGTCGCCCAGGTAATATGTAGAAGATTCCTTGGACGTTCGGAGTGTTGGTGCAATCGGCCCTGGTCACGAGTGACCAGACTCGAGTTTGACTCGAGTAATGTTTTGATGTTTGACAAAGTGAGTTGACATTGATGTTTATTAATGTTTTGGGGAGATCGTTTGTACAATCGACCCAGGTTATGATTAACCGAACTCGAGTTTAACTCGATGGAGACTTTGATGGTTGACTAGGGTTGACCATGTGATTATTGGAAAGTCCAAGCATGGGTCTTGGCAAGGTAAAGTCCAAGTCATGGGTACTTGTCATGGAAAGTCCAAGCATCGGTCTTGGCATGAAAATCCAACATGGGTTTACAAGGGAAAGTCCAAGCTTGAGTCTTGGCATTTGAGAAGTCCAAGGGGTTTGATATTGGCGGCGTAAAGTCCAAGCGGGAGTCTTGGCTGCATAAGTCCAATGGTTGGCGGCGTAAAGTCCAAGCGGAGTCTTGGCGGCGTAAGTCTAATGTGCCTTGGCATTGTAGACACCATTAGCATGATATAGCCGATGGAAGCACCTGAAGGCTAGCGCGATGGATGAACAAGTCATGGATGACTTGGAGGGATCCGAGTGGCGTGAGGATGATGGAGGTGGATAGAAGGCTTAGGTCTAGGTTAAGGGTGGTCTAGCAAGTATGGGGGAACCATACTTGGGTTAAAATATCATGTTTGAGGTGTGCTAGTCGACTGGTGCCATGTGGCAGTCGACTGACATGATTCAACTAGGGTTTAACTGCGGGAATTGGCCTAGCAGTCGACTGCCAGAGGAGGGCAGAATGGAGTCTCACTCGACCGCTGCGGTCAGTAGTCAAGTGATGGCTTAATCAGTCGACTGATGGTCATAATTAGTCGACTGATGATGGATCCGTTGGATTTTTCTAGCATGGATCTAGCGATTGTCTCACGACAACAGTGGCATCAATCGACTGATGGTTCCGAGCAGTCGACTGATCGACTTTTTCCAACACAGGTTGAAGCTTTAAATGGAACTCGTGAAGGAGGAAAAAACTATGGTCCTTTGAGGAGTTTTTGGGGCGAATTGTTGATGCAATTCAGGGTCTCCAAGTGCCACTCAGCCAACCAAAAAAGCAAGCTCTCAAAAGGTCGATTGTAAAGTTTTCTTTGCATTTCTTTTGTTGCATTCACTTGTATTTGCTTGTTGTATTTAGTATTACTATTGTAATTATTTGTACGAGGTTTCTCCACCTTCGACTTGTGTCGAGAAGGAGTGTTTGCATAGTGGTGTGTGATTGGCATCGCTAGAGCTCTTTAGAGCTCGATCCATGGAGTAGGAACCATTCGGTTCAAAACCACGTTAAATACTTGTGTGTTTGCGTGTTTGTGTTTCGTTATTGCTATTATTATCTATATTCCATTGCGTTAACAAAATTTATAGATGAAGACACGAACGAGTTCCATCACGTATAGCACGACGCTATTCACCCCCCCCTCTAGAATTCCAACGATCCCCTACAAGTGGTATCAGAGCGAGGCCGCCCTTCAAGGTTTAACAACTAAGGGAGCACGCTAGAGGGTAAAGATGGAAGTTCAAGAGCAACTAAGATGGGATATCAACACACCTATCCCTTATACCTTCTATGGACAAGAATGGTTTAGACAATGGAAGGCAAGGATCGAAGACTTCCTAATGATGAGGGACTTCGAAGAATGGTCCATTTTAATGGAGGGATATATCTATCCAATAGGACCAAAGGGAGGGTTCCTCAAGAAAAAGAGATGGACCGAAGAGCAAGTCCAAGCTTTCGAGAAAAATGATAAGGTATTGAAGTTTTTAATCGATTTAATACCTAACAATATCTTGTGCATGTTAGGAAATTATGTAGATGCCAAGGAGCTATGGAGCCAAGTGGCAAAGCTCCATGAAAGTTCATCACCGGTCCAAGAGGAAGGGACCAAAGAGGCAAACGCATCATCCTTACAAGGAAGTGAGGACTTGGAGGTTGAGGGACCATCAACATCCAAGGAGGAAGAGGAAGTAGAATTGGAAGAGACATCCACCTCTAGAATTGAGGGGGAGGAAATTAGAGCATCCTCAACACTGGAGCAACAAGAAGAACCATCTACATCCGGTAGAGAGGAAGATCAAGCTCAAGAGAACCTCACCACCACCATAGGTAACTCAAACACCTCAATTCAAAATAAAAATAATATTATGTGTTTTGAGTGTAGGGAATTTGGGCACTATAAGAGTAAGTGCCCAAAGAAAGTCAAGAAGACTCCTCCAGCACCAAAACCTCGAAAAAAATCAAAAGATGCCGGTGTCCCCACTAAAAGAATCAAAGAACACATCATTTGCTTCAAGTGTCAACAACCGGGACATTTTGGGAATCAATGCCCTTGGGGGAGCAAGAGAGTCAAAGAAGGAGCAACTCATGTAGGGGGAGCTAATGCTCACCCTATGGTATATTTTAATAATGCACCTTCTAAATTTAAAAGTCAAAAGCATGCTAGGAATTTTAATTCTCTTGCAATTCATCATGAAAAGCATGCTAGAGATAAATATTTGTGTTTAGGTGTAAAAAGTGTCCACTTAGGAAATAAGGAGAAATTTGGGACTAATGTCCCTAGAAAAACCTTACCTAGGAAATCTATTAAGAAAATACAAGAGCATCAAGGTTTAAATCCTAAATGGACTAGGCATATGCCTAGAAAGGATAATGCCCAAAAACTTAATCAAAAATCGAAAATTGGGCAATTGGAGATGGAAAATCAAGTCTTGAGGTCAAGACTTGAGAAACTAGAAAAGCCCCTTAGTAATATACAAAATCAATTTAAAGGGTCAAATGAGCAAAAGTCTAGGTCCAAAAGTCAAAGTCAACACCTAGGACCTAAGGAACAAAAGTCAACCAAGGGCAAGCATGGTTTGGGTCACAAGCCTAAGCCTAAGGTGGTTTATCATAGTGTTCCATTTGATTAAGGAACAAAAACTAGGTCTAGGAAGACCAAGGTTATTAGGAAAGTTATCCCTAAGAATAACCAAGGTTTGTGTCTAGTGGCTAAGGTTTCTAGGAAACCTAGGTTGGCCACTAAGAAGGTTGCAAGGGGAGTTACCCCTAGAGTCAACCTAGGCAAGATCACAATGACCAAGGCTAACAAGCCTAGAAGGGTCATTAGGAGGGTATCTAGGGAGGTTATCCCTAAGGAATAACTAGTTAACCTCATGAGCTCAAATAGATTTTGGGTTCCTAAGAGCATGATTGATTCATGCTAGATGGGTTTAGGGTGTGCCAACCTTGATTGGATGGGCAGTTAACTCAACCGTGGTAAAGGTGACACTTTAGGCAATTTTCAAGGGTATGTGTACCTTGGAAATAGGTTTGAATTTTTATCCTAAAATATTTTAGGATGTGCCAATACATTCTTGGAATCATGAAAATTCAATTAAATTGGCACAAGTTAGGTTTAGAGGTTAGTGGGTCATTTTGGGTTTTTGGTGCATTTTGGGAAATTTAGGTAATATGACAAAATATACTTAATTATATCAAATAGCAATTAATATTGAAATTTAGGTATTATTATACCTATACTTTTTATGTGCCATACTTTGTTTGCCATAAAACATGCCATGACATCATGTTTATTTTTATCGTTTATATGATCATGTTTAGGATTAAGGATTAATGTCATGTGTTTTTAGATTATATCATATGTCATGACATCATGATCATTGGCCGTGTTTAATTATTTCTATCATTATGACATGATCATTTCATGCATTTAAATTGATTAAAATTGACTTAGGGACAATGGCATGACTTGAAGTCCCATTTATAAGGGAATCAAGTAGGGTTGCCTTAGAAAAATGCATGAAACCCTAGATTAGGGAGAACAAAACCCACATCTCACATAACATTGACATGTATGTATATTTATACACCCTAGATACATGTGAGATGCTAGGATAAGAGTTAAGTTTAAGGTGCATAGTTTTTGCATCTAGATGAACCAAAACTCATTTTATATGAGTGGTGGTTCATTGGGAAAGCTGGTGTACAAGTAAAGTACATTAAGCCCAAGGAATATGATCCAAGATAACGTTTTGAAAACATTTTAAAATCATTTTAAAAAACCTAGGTGAAGTCTATCTTTTGATAGCAATCGCCATTGATGAGATTGATACAAAGTAAGCTAAAACTTTGAAGGTTTTATTCACTTTTGAATTTTGTATCAATTTCGATATTTTATGGGTAAAATATTTTTCTATTATTTTTCACCCATTGTATTACCTATAAGTAATATGCGTATAAATTTTCATGATTTTTTGATATAGGTATAATTACTTATAATTTTCTGAATTTCATTTTTGATAATTGAAAATTGGATTTTTCAGTTATCTTTATTGGCGATCGATGTGTACTCCGATCGATCGTTATCTTGAAGTCGACTGCTAATGCTGATTTCGGGAAAACAAGATTTGTTTAATCCGATTTCAGCTACGGTTAAGGTCCCTAACCACTCCTAACCCTAGGATATGCTTTGGGAAGCATTATAAAGGGTGAAAATCCATTGGATATAGATTAGGAGAGGTGTTAGGATAATGTATCAAATTTAAGGTGGGGAGAGTTCATTTTTGAACTTTTGACCTTATTTTTGGATGATTTAGAGTTCCTATTGGCTTAGGGACTTCCCAAGGACATTGTTGGTGCAATGGTCAAGGGGGGCAAGCGTTTAGGGGGAGGTATCCATCATGGGATGATGGATGGTAATTTTCCTCATGAGGGGGGAAATGAGATTTTGAGATACCCAATTTGGAAATTGAGAGAGAGTATAGGATTGCCTCTCTTGAGTGATATGAGACTTATCACTAGGAAGATGGTAGGCATCCTAGGTATTTTTGGACCAAGGGGAAGATTGTAAGATCTCATTGGGACATGAGACATTGACCTCCTTGGAGAGTAAACTTTTTGATGTATGTCAAAAAGGGGGAGAACATAAGATTACCAATTTATGAAATTGGTAAGAGAATTTGTGTTAGAGGCCTAACTCAAGTTTTGTTTTGTCAAACATCAAAAAGAGGGAGATTGTTGGTGCAATCGGCCCAGGTCACGATTGACCAGACACGAGTTTGACTCGAGTGATGTTTTGATGTTTAACAAAGTGAGTTGACATTGATGTTTGACATTAATGTCTATTAATGTTTTGGGGAGATTGTTTGTACAATCGACCCGGGTTATGATTAATCGGACTCGAGTTTGACTCGAGGGAGACTGTGATGGTTCACTAGGGTTGACCATGTGATTATGGGAAAGTCAAAGCATGGGTCTTGGCAAGGTAAAGTCCAAGTCATGGGTACTTGGCATGGAATGTCCAAGCATGGGTTTTGGCATGGAAAGTCCAACATGGGTTGGCAAGGGAAAGTCCATGCTTGAGTCTTGGCATTTGAGAAGTCCAAGGGGTTTGATATTAGTGGCGTAAAGTCCAAGCAGGAGTCTTGGCAGCATAAGTCCAATGGTTGGCGGCGTAAAGTCCAAGCGGAGTCTTGGCGGCGTAAGTCCAATGTGCCTTGGCGGTGTAGACACCGTTAGCATGACATAGCCGATAAAAGCATCTGAAGGCTAGCACGATGGATGAACAAGTCATGGATGACTTGGAGGGATCCGAGAGGCGTGAGGCTAATAGAGGTGGCTAGAAGGCTTAGATCTAGGCTAAGGGTGGTCTAGCAAATATGGGGGAACCATACTTGGGTTAAAACCTCATGTTTGAGGTGTGCCAGTCGACTGGTGCCATGTGACAATCGATTGACACGAGTCAACTAGGGTTTGACTGTGGGAATTGGCCTAGCAGTCGACTGCCAGAGGAGGGCAGTTGACTGATTGGTCGAGCAGTCTACTGATCTTGTGATTAGTCGACAGGTGCTTGGGTTTTAGAGTACAGAATAGAGTCTCACTCGACCGTTGCGGTCAACAATCGAGTGATGGCTTGATCAGTCAACTGATGGTCATAATGAGTCGACTGATGATGGATCCATTGGATATTTCCAGTGTGGATCTAGCCGTTGTCTCACGACAACAGTGGCATCTGTCGACTGATGGTCCCGAGCAGTCGACTGATCAACTTTTTTCAGCACAGGTTGAAGCTATAAATGGAGCTCGTGAAGGAGGAAAAAGCTGTAACGCCCATGAAATTCTAAACTATGCAAAGTAATTATATAGGTTTTAAGGCCATAAAAGGTTTAACATAAAATAAAATAAAAGAAGGTCATAGGTAGGATTTGAACCATGAACCCACTAATAGGGAGGTAGCCTTGACACCACTAGACCCTAGGATAATTTATGGATAAGATATATAAAGAATATACAAAGAATATAGATGGGAAGATGAGGAGTGAGTTCATCCCCTCCCATGAAAGGATGGAGAGTGTTCATTCCCTGGGTATTAAAGAGGAGAATTAAGAAAAGAGAGGAAGTAAAACCACACCTTCCCTCTTCATTCTCCTTCTTCCTCATCCTTGGCCGAATTCCCCATTTCCCTTTCCTCCCTTTTCATCCCAAGCTCTAGAAATTTTATAATAATTTTTCTATAAAATTTAATTTCATGTCTAGGAAATTATATATGGAATCTTGGAAAAAAATGATAAAAAGATAAAAAAAAAAGTGGAGAGGTGAGGTTTGAACCTTAAACCCCTTGGTAAGAGTTAACTCTTACCATGCATGTGATGACCAAGTGCTCAACAGTAGCTTACTGTTGGAGAAAGAGGGGAAATTGTAGATAAGTGTGATGAGGGTAAATGAAGAGGCATGAAAAGAGAAGAGACACTTCTCTTCCTCCCTTTATAAAGAAGAGGGAAGGTTCCACTTGGCCACTTCTTCTTCCTTCTTCCTCGTTCCACCGAAACCCTAAGCCTCCTTTCTTGAAGTTTCGGCAAAAAAAAAATAGGGTTCCACCCTAGAGAGTTAAGCAAGGAAAAGGCTAGGTTTTTGTTTCCTAAGGTCATCTTCCCCCTCAGAGCAAAGCGAAGGAAGTAAGATTCCCTCACCTGCAGTATATTAGTTTTGTAGGACATGTTACATGAAAGAAATATGAAGCTTTGAGCCCTACATGTTTCGGCCAACCAAGTTTTTTGGCTAGGGTTTCATGAAAATGCTACTAAGGAAATTTTTGTAGGTTGTAAGCTTCATGTAGGAATTTTAAGGTGACAAAAATCCAAGCTTTGAGCCCTACATGTTTCGGCCAACCAAGTTTTTGGGCTAGGGTTTCATGAAAATGCAACTAAAAAATTTTTTCTAGGTTGTAAGCTTCATGTAGGAATTTTTAGGTGACAAAAATCCAAGCTTTGAGCACTACATGTTTCGGCCAACCAAGTTTTTGGGCTAGGGTTTCATGAAAATGCTACTAAGGAAATTTTTGTAGGTTGTAAGCTTCATGTAGGAGATTTTAGGTGTCAAAAATCCATGTTTATAGCCATACATGTTTCGGCCAACCTTGGGGTTAGGGTTAGGGTTCCATGAAATTACCCCCTTATGAAGTTATGTTATGTAGTATGCTTTCATGAATGAATTTATGTGACAAGAATCAAATTTTAGTACCCCTTACATGTTTCGGCCAACCTTGGTGTTAGGGTTAGGGTTCCATGAAAATACCCCCTTATGAAGTTATGTTATGTAGTATGCCTTCATGAATGAATTTATGTGACAAGAATCAAATTTTAGTACCCCCTACATGTTTCGGCCAACCTTGGGGTTAGGGCTAGGGTTTCATGAAAACACCCCCTTATGAAGTTATGTTATGTGGATGATTATAATATGCCATGAATTATGCTTAGGTGATGAACATGTTTACGATGTAATATGCCATGAAATATGCCTACGTGATGAACATGCCTTATGATTTTATATGCCAAGAAATATGTTTATGAAATATGCCTATGTGATGAACATGTTGTATGATTTAATATGCCAAGAAATATGTTTAAGAAATATGCCTATGTGATGAACATGTTTATGATGTAATATGCCATGAAATATGCCTTTGAGATGAACATGTTTTATGATTTAATTTGCCATGAATATGCCAAAGAAATATGCTTATGTGATAAACATGTTTATGCTTTAGGACCCCTTTACGGTACTCTTATGTTATGAATGCATGTATGCTATGAAATGCCTAAGATGGAGATGCTTCCCTTTCAAGTAGGGATTAAGAGCTCTCCTTATGATAAGATAAGATGGAGATGCTTCCCTTTCAAGTAGGGTTTAAGAGCTCTCCTTATAATGAGATAAGATGGAGATGCTTCCCTTTCAAGTAGGGATTAAGAGCTCTCCTTATGATAAGATAAGATTGAGATGCTTCCCTTTTTATGTTGGGGATTAAGAGCAATCTTTATGATATGACAAGAAAGAAAGGAATTAAGTATTTTACTTTGTAAGAGGTTAAGTACCCGACCCGTCAGGTGGTCGTTAATCAAATCCATAGGGACATAAGAAGACGTAAGAGGTCTTGCCCTGGTAAGACATAAGAGGTCTTGCTCTAGTAGGTCTAGTGGCTCGCTACCCCAGCCTATTAGGGAATGCGCATTATGTGGTACTTAACCTGGGCCCCCCCCCATTCAAGTTATGATTATGTTGAAGTATCTATATGTATATGTTTTGAAAAGAAAGGACTTGTATGAAATTATGAATGCTTATGTCAAGTTTAAGAATGCCTATGATTATTTCCTCGATGCTTGTCTTTGATTTATGAAATTATGAATGCTCATGTCAAGTTTAAGAATGCTTATGATTATGTCCTTGATGCTTGTCTTTGATTTATGAAATTATGAATGCTCATGTCAAGTTTAAGAATGCTTATGATTATGTCCTTGATGCTTGTCTATGATTTATGAAATTATGAATGCTTACGTTAAGTTTAAGAATGCTTAGGACTATGTCCTCTATGCATGTTAGGGTTGATGATATCATAAATGCTTATCTTTAATTTATGCCCTGCTTAGATTTAATTATGTTTAGCATGCTTATGTAAATTGTATGCCATGCTTATGTTTTCATTGCGTTGGTAAGTTGATAGATAGTGTTGTTATGAAATACTTATGCTATTTATGCTAGTATGCTCCTATTTTTCTAATTGTTCGATGAGGTTTGTGGCTTTTGTGAGTAGGCAAGAATCTTACTAAGCTATATGCTTATAGTTTATGTTGTCCATATACTGCAGATAAAGGAAACATGAACTAAGAGGAAGTAGCAGGAGGGGCCAAGTGGGTGTGATAGTGGCATGGTGGAAAAAGACCCTATTACTATTTGCTTATATTTATATGCTCAGTGAACACCTTAAGACATTTGCTTCCACTTATAAGACTTGAGATTTATTAGTACCACGTTGAATGTTGCTTAGTTATGTTACTGTTCAGTTACTTATAAAAGTTTGTTATGCTAGAACTCATGAATGGATATTTTATGTTATGCATGTTATAAAAAGAGATAAGAGATGTTAACATGCTTATTACGAATATGATAGGTGATGCATGAATGAAAGAAGGTTTATGTCATGATAACATGTCTAAGTATGTAGATTGTGAAATGACCCCTATATGTCATGTTATAAAAAAATAAAAAAGAAAAAAGTAGCGCCGCCCTGAGAGCAGATAAGGGCGGACGTTACAGGTTGGTATCAGAGCGGGTTCACCTTTCCATTATCACACATCAAGCCTCCATCCTGCTATTTCCAAGTAAGTAACTTTATGCATACCTAAGTTTCTTTTTTAATTAAGAGCGTCTTCTATCTAGATAGAAATAATGCCTCATCATGTTTTAAGTAGAATGGAACCATACTTGTGACCTAGATAGAAATAATGCCTCATCATGTTTTAAGTAGAATGGAACCATACTTGTGACCTAGATAGAAATAATGCCTCATCATGTTTTAAGTAGAATGGAACCATACTTGTGACTTAGATAGAAATAATGCCTCATCATGTTTTAAGTAGAATGGAACCATACTTGTGACTTAGATAGAAATAATTCCTCATCATGTTTTAAGTAGAATGGAACCATACTTGTGACTTAGATAGAAATAATGCCTCATCATGTTTTAGTAGAATGGAACCATACTTGTGACTTAGATAGAAATAATGCCTCATCATGTTTTAAGTAGAACGGAACCATACTTGTGACTTAGATAGAAATACTACCTCATCATGTTTTAGTAGAATGGAATCATACTTGTGACTCAGATAGTAATGATACCATACCATGCCTTATATGATGGAAACAGGTCTCTCACCTAGAATTTCAACTAAGAAGGATACCTTACCTTATTTATGATAAGGAATGTTTAGATGCATGTGTATGAGTAGAAATTATAATAATACCTTAATTATTTATTTATCTCTAGATAACATGAACGGGAGACGTAGTAATAGAGGGAATGAATCGGCACCCCCACCAGATCTGATGCATGTGGTTACCGAGCTACAGCGTCAAGTCACAGAACAACAACAAGTAATAAATGCTTTAATGAACCAGCGAGAAAACCAGTAGTTAGAAATAAAGCAAGGTTAGTCGCCAAGGGTTTTAGTCAAGTCGAAGGATTAGATTACGATGAAACCTATGCCCCCCGTAGATAGACTAGAATCCAACTGAATGTTGTTAGCCTACGCTGCACATCGAGGATTTAAGTTATGTCATATGGATGTCAAGCCAGTGTTTTTTTTAAATGAACTTATTAAAGAAGAGGGGAACGCTGGCCAACCCCCAGGATTCGAAAGCCTAGATAAACCCGATCTCCAAGGCACCTTACCGTATGGCACCGACTGAGTTGAAAGAACTTCAGAATCAGCTACAAGAGTTACTTGACCAGGGATTTATCCGCCCTAGTCACTCACCATGGGGAGCTCCCGTGCTGTTCATAAAGAAAAAGGATGAGTCTATGCGAATGTGTATAGACTATCGGGCACTGAAAAACGTTACCATCAAGAATAGGTACTCCCTCCCCAGGATCGACGACCTGTTCGACCAACTGAAGGGAGCTACTGTCCTTTCAAGGATCGATCTCAGGTCTGGCTATCATCAGGTAAAAGTAAAGCCAGGCGATATTCCGAAGACGGCCTTCCGGACGAGATACGGACATTATGAGTTCATAGTTATGCCCTTCGGAGTGATGAATGCACCTGCGAGGTTTATGGATCTGATGAATTGGGTCTTCTCGGCATCTCTCGACAAATTTGTGATCGTCTTCATCGACGATATACTGATATAATCGAGAAACCAAGAAGAGCACGCCGAACACCTGAATATGGTGTTGCAGATTCTTCAGAAAAAGCAGCTGTATGCAAAATTCTCCAAATGCGAATTCTGGCAATCAAGTATCGTACTCAATGGAACAACTAGCTCAGTTGTATGTTGAGGAAGTGATCAAATTGCATAGAGTTCATAAGACCATGTGATCGAGCCACAAACGGTACGAGTTCAAGAATATTTAACTTATGAAAGTCGACCTATTCAGATAATAGATCGAGAAATCAAGAAATAGAGAACTAAAGAAGTACCCTTAGGGAAAGCCATATGGCAAATCAAAAGTTTGAAGAAGCAACTTCGGAACGCAAGGATGACACGAAATAAAAGTATCCGGAGTTGTTCTAAGTTTCAAGGACGAAACTTTTATAGGTATGAAGGATTGTAACTCCCGTGAAATTCTAAACTATGCAAAGTAATTATATAGGTTTTAAGGCCATAAAAGGTTTAACATAAAATAAAATAAAAGATGGTCATAGGTAGGATTTGAACCATGAACCCACTAATAGGGAGGTAGCCTTGACACTACTAGACCCTAGGATAATTTATGGATAAGATATATAAAGAATATACAAAGAATATAGATGGGAAGATGAGGAGTGGGTTCATCCCCTCCCATGAAAGGATGGAGAGTGTTCATTCCCTAGGTATTAAAGAGGAGAATTAAGAAAAGAGAGGAAGTAAAACCCCACCTTCCTTCTTCATTCTTCTTCTTCCTCATCCTTGGCCGAATTCCCCATTTCCCTTTCCTCCCTTTTCATCCCAAGCTCTAGAAATTTTATAATAATTTTTCTATAAAATTTAATTTCATGTCTAGGAAATTATATATGGAATCTTGGAAAAAAATGATAAAAGGATAAAAAAAAAGTGGAGAGGTGAGGTTTGAACCTTAAACCTCTTGGTAAGAGTTAACTCTTACCATGCATGTGATTACCAAGTGCTCAGTAGTAGCTTACTGTTGGAGAAAGAGGGGAAATTGTAGATAAGTGTGATGAGGGTAAATGAAGTGGCATGAAAAGAGAAGAGACACTTCTCTTCCTCCCTTTATAAAAAAGAGGGAATGTTCCACTTGGCCACTTCTTCTTCCTTCTTCCTCCTTCCACCGAAACCCTAAGCCTCCTTCCTTGAAGTTTCGGCCAAAACAAAATAGGGTTCCACCCTGCAGAATTAAGCAAGGAGAAGGCTAGGTTTTTGTTTCCTTAGGTCATCTTCCCCCTCAGAGCAAAGCGAAGGAAGTAAGATTCCCTCACCTGCAGTATATTAGTTTTGTAGGACATGTTACATGAAAGAAATATGAAGCTTTGAGCCCTACATGTTTCGGCCAACCAAGTTTTTGGGCTAGGGTTTCATGAAAATGCTACTAACGAAATTTTTGTAGGTTGTAAGCTTCATGTAGGAATTTTTAGGTGACAAAAATCCAAGCTTTAAGCCGTACATGTTTCGGCCAACCATGTTTTTGGGCTAGGGTTTCATGAAAATGCTACTAAGGAAATTTTTGTAGGTTGTAAGCTTCATGTAGGAGATTTTAGGTGTCAAAAATCCAAGTTTATAGCTATACATGTTTCGGCCAACCTTGGGGTTAGGGTTAGGGTTCCATGAAATTACCCCCTTACGAAGTTATGTTATGTAGTATGCCTTCATGAATGAATTTATGTGACAAGAATCAAATTTTAGTACCCCCTACATGTTTCGGGCAACCTTGGGGTTAGGGTTAGGGTTCCATTAAAATACCCCCTTATGAAGTTATGTTATGTAGTATGCCTTCATGAATGAATTTATGTGACAAGAATCAAATTTTAGTACCCCCTACATGTTTCGGCCAACCTTGGGGTTAGGGCTAGGGTTTCATGAAAACACCCCCTTATGAAGTTATGTTATGTGGATGATTATAATATGCCATGAATTATGCTTAGGTGATGAACATGTTTACGATGTAATATGTCATGAAATATGCCTACGTGATGAACATGCCTTATGATTTAATATGCCATGAAATATGTTTATGAAATATTCCTATGTGATGAACATGTTGTATGATTTAATATGGCAAGAAATATGTTTATGAAATATGCCTATGTGATGAACATGTTTATGATGTAATATTCCTTTGAGATGAACATGTTTTATGATGTAATATGCCATGAATATGCCTATGAAATATGCTTATGTGATAAACATGTTTATGCTTTAGGACCCGTTTAGGGTACTCTTATGTTATGAATGTATTATGAAATGCCTAAGATGGAGATGCTTCCCTTTCAAGTAGGGATTAAGAGCTCTCCTTATGATAAGATTAGATGGAGATGCTTCCCTTTCAAGTAGGGTTTAAGAGCTCTCGTTATAATGAGATAAGATGGAGATGCTTCCCTTTCAAGTAGGGATTAAGAGCTCTCCTTATGATAAGATAAGATTGAGATGCTTCCCTTTTTATGTTGGGGATTAAGAGCATTCTTTATGATATGACAAGAAAGAAAGGAATTAAGTATTTTACTTTGTAAGAGGTTAAGTACCCGACCCGTCAGGTGGTCGTTAATCAAATCCATAGGGACATAAGAAGACGTAAGAGGTCTTGCCCTGGTAAGACGTAAGAGGTCTTGCTCTTGTAGGTCTGGTGGCTCGCTACCCCAGCCTATTAGGGAACGCGCATTATGTGGTACTTAACCTGGGCCCCCCATTCAAGTTATGATTATGTTGAGGTATCTATATGTATATGTTTTGAAAAGAAAGGACTTGTATGAAATTATGAATGCTTATGTCAAGTTTAAGAATGCTTATGATTATGTCCTTGATGCTTGTCTTTGATTTATGAAATTATGAATGCTCATGTCAAGTTTAAGAATGCTTATGATTATGTCCTTGATGCTTGTCTTTGATTTATGAAATTATGAATGCTCATGTCAAGTTTAATAATGCTTATGATTATGTCCTTGATGCTTGTCTATGATTTATGAAATTATGAATGCTTACGTTATGTTTAAGAATGCTTAGGACTATGTCCTCTATGCATGTTAGGGTTGATGATATCATGAATGCTTATCTTTAATTTGTGCCCTGCTTAGATTTAATTATGTTTAGCATGCTTATGTAAATTGTCTGCCATGCTTATGTTTTCATTGCGTTGGTAAGTTGATACATAGTGTTGTTATGAAATACTTATGCTATTTATGCTAGTATCTCCTGTTTTTCTAATTGTTCGATGCGGTTTGTGGCTTTTGTGAGTAGGCAAGAATCTTACTAAGCTATATGCTTATAGTTTATGTTGTCCATATACTGCAGATAAAGGAAACATGAACTAAGACGAAGTAGCAGGAGGGGCCAACTGGGTGTGATAGTGGCATGGTGGAAAAAGACCCTATTACTATCTGCTTATATTTATATGCTCAGTGAACACCTTAAGACATTTGCTTCCGCTTATAAGACTTGAGATTTATTAGTACCACGTTGAATGTTGCTTAGTTATGTTACTGTTCAGTTACTTATAAAAGTTTGTTATGCTAGAACTCATGAATGGATATTTTATGTTATGCATGTTATAAAAAGAGATAAGAGATGTTAACATGCTTATTACGAATATGATAGGTGATGCATGCATGAAAGATGGTTTATGTCATGATAACATGTCTAAGTATGTAGATTGTGAAATGACCCCTATATGTCATGTTATAAAAAAAAAAAGAAAAAAGTAGCGCCGCCCTGAGAGCATATAAGGGTGGGCGTTACAAAAGCTATGGTTCTTTGAGGAGTTTTTGGGGCAAATTGTTGCTGCAATTTTGGGTCTCTAAGTGCCACTCAACCAACCAAACAAGCAAGCTCTCAAAAGATCGATTGTAAAGTTTCTTTCCATTTCTTTTGTTGTATTCACTTGTATTTGCTTGTTGTATTTAGTATTACTATTGTAATCATTTGTACGAGGTTTCTCCACCTCCGACTTGTGTCGAGAACGAGTGTTTGCATAGTGGTGTGTGATTGGCATCGCTAGAGCTCTTTAGAGCTCGATCCGTGGAGTAGGAACCATTCGGTTCTGAACCACGTTAAATACTTGTGTGTTTGTGTTTCATTATTGCTATTATTATCTATATTCCGCTGCGCTAACAAAATTTGTAGACGAACACGCGAACGAGTTCCATCACATATAGCACGACGCTATTCACCACCCCTTTAGCATTCCCATGATCCCCTACACGGAGCTCCACCAACTGATCCCATCTCACACCGAACAGATGGTTATGTATTCTGTATTGTTGTGTTCTTGTGGATTGTTGTTTTGGGTTTTATCCTATATCATTTTCGTATTTGTGATATACGGATGTGTTGTATGTAATTAGGCTTTTGATGTGGTTTCTATTATGATTCTTATTGTGTCAAGTCACTCCAGAGTGCACAGTTGGGTCTTTGTATCTTGTTTTATCTGTCAGTATATTTCCGTTGTGTTTGGTATGTTGATATCATTATATTATATGGTTGTTGTGGGCCTACGAGCCTTGTATTAATCTGAAATGTTGACACGTACAGGGGAGATGCCATCCGTTTACTTTTCGGTATGACATAATCTCGGGGCATGACAATTTTATTGGTATCAAATCCCTAGGTTGCGAAGTCCACTTTTGGATTTTATTTCGTTCGGACATCGAGTTTTGCTTTACTCAGTTTTGGTTTTGTGAGTTCTGGGATCTGGCTGTTGTGGACATCTCCGATCTACAAGGTTTAAGGTATGTTAACTGTTATTACATATCTTTATGTTGGCTATGCATTTAGTTGCTTATAACATGGATGAATTTTAGGGTGTTGGTTTGTATTCATAACCGTGGTTTGAGTTGACCACGGGAACGATATGTTGAGGTTGTTAGACATGTACTTGCTATCGAAAAGGTAATTACCTTTGAGAGCCGAATGATACCAAGTCAGAAAGAAGGGGTTAGGTAGTCACATCTTTTGTGGAGATCAAAGATTACTGTCTTAAAGATTTTTACTAATTAGGCTTGCCAGATCATTACCTATGGGGTAATGGACAAGCGAGTATACTATTGTTGATGGAGATAGTGGAGGATTAGTTTGCGGTGTATCATAGGGATTTTGATCCCTGAGATGGTTATTCTAGGTTGTATAATTTTGAGAGTACTTTTGAGTACTTAACTTGTGTTATACAGAGGAAGTGGTGTTAGTTAAATACTATTATCCAGATC
This sequence comes from Wurfbainia villosa, assembly GCA_025175895.1. Taxonomy (NCBI): domain Eukaryota; kingdom Viridiplantae; phylum Streptophyta; class Magnoliopsida; order Zingiberales; family Zingiberaceae; genus Wurfbainia; species Wurfbainia villosa. Next base: position 99,338,717 of record CM045990.1, read on the forward strand.
TAGCTGATACTTGGTGGAAGATATAGGAAATAGCCTTCGGGAAATAAGGTATCACTTGGTCATAGTTTAGTGATGCTGTGAGAGAGTATTTTCTCACGTCATCTTCTTTGACTCATTGTCAGGGAATTCTTGAGCTTCAAGTAGGGTGATCATTGGTAACAAAGGTACCATGTAAAGTCGTTAGACATGTTGTTGGTGCAGGGGCACCAGATGATCGAACCTGTATTTTGATTATGGCAAAAAACACAAAGTTAAGATTACATCGTTATCTCATGATCTTAATCGAGTGTGCAGAAAAGTGCTAAAGCTGGAGCTAAAGCCTAGCGACACCCGGAGGAAGCCGCGGTGGTTGGGCGACACTCGAGTGACTTCGGAGGGAGCCGAAGGAATCGAATGGAAGCCCGAAAGCAAGAGCTACAAAGTAAGTATCGAGGTAAGCTCGTGTGTGTGTGCATAAGTGAGGTCGTATCCTCCTTACGGGGATGGTCTTAAGTGTAGATCCGACCAAAGATATCCCATGGATGGTCTAGGTCGAGATCGGACGGTCAGCGAACGTCGAAATTATGTTTTTGTTGAGCTAACTTTGACTTGCAGCAAACATCAATCGACTGCCAGCTTGGAGCATTCGACTGTCGTCCATCAGTCGACTGCCTGTGGTTAGCACTCGACTGATGCTGCCATCAGTCGACTGATGATGGTCATCCGTTGACTGATGGTCAAGGATCAACTTCGAGGAGTCAAGCCTTACCACCTTATTCCAAGGAGCTTTTTTGCCCATTTGTGATTGGGTGAAGACCCATTCGATAAGGGGCTCAAAGGCTATAAAAGGAGGGCTACTCCTAGGGTTTTCCATCAATTCAAAAGCTTCCAAGTGCTTCCGGTACGCTACGAGTCTCCGACATTCCTACGACGAAGCACTAAAGACATAACGATTAGGGCTTCATCTTTTCATTTACGAGTCATCTGTATAAGATTAGTTTAATTCCATTCTGTACTTTGAGTTCATTCTATTGTTGTTTTATCATAATGAGAAGAGGGGGAGTGTCCCTCTATCTCGAGCCTTTTTCATGGTTTTTGTATCCGATTAACTCCTACCTCCAACGAGGAGTTCATTAGTGATTTGCCCTCCGTGCATGGTCAAGGATCACTAGGGTCTTGGAGTAGTAGCCGAAGGCTACGAACCAAGTAAAAAATACTATTGTCTCTTTTGTTTAATTTTATCTTCCACTATGTCTACTCGTATTTTAACGAACGAAACAAACAAAAAGTTTTATCGCTATTCACCCCCCCTCTAGCGATCCGCTCGATCCAACACTTGCGAGGGTTACGACCACCTAATAGCTCGAGAATGTGATCAACATGTCTTAAGCCACCCATGGTTTATTGGCTGACATCGTGATCAGGATGTTTGGATTTTCTATCAGATCCTACCGGAAGTCCTTAGATCGAGTCATGTGTATAGGAATTACTCCGTAGCAAGTGTTTTAAGAGTTGGAGATTTGATAAGCAGATATTGCAAGTCAAATTATTGGAATCAGTGGTATCCGTATGTTGGATAAAAGGAGCAAGATCGGAGTCATAGGCTACGAGCGACTATTGGAGAGTTTTCCGATAATAGAAGACCAATTGCAGATTGTCAGCATCTTCTCAAGTTTATCAGTGAACTTAGAAGAAAGACTCCGAAGGGATTATGTGTGTGCAGTGCGGGTCACAACGAGACGTAGAGTCAGATTATCCGATGGATCATTTTATCCGTTTCTACTATAAGCAGTCAGTATCTACGAGGAGAGTATGTACTTTGAAGACTCAGTTGAAGACTATGGATGGAGCTTTAGAGAGGACAATACACAACTTCGGAAGCCAAGATCATCGCAGAAGATTTGGTTACCACGTCAGCAGCGATCTACTACCTCAGATATAGTTGGAGCTTTTTGATACTACCATCTGGGAGAAGCAATTTACTCAACAGTATTAGCAGAAGACATCTCAGAAGACTCAGCCGTTCAAACAACAACTGTTACCTCTCCAGACGACAGCAACTGTTACCTTCCCAGGCGTGGTTATGATTTGTACAGAGGAGAGAGAGTATACGACGATGGTCGTATCTATGTCGTATACTCCGACTGTAGCTATACCTTTCACAGAGTTGGAGCGTGCTACAATGTTGGCAGTTATTCACTATTTTGCAGACAGTGGTGTACTCAGTACCAGTACAACAGTGTTTACCATCTCCATTGCAGTCATTCTGGGTATTGTATCTCAGTTCAGCAGTTGACTTCAGTTCCTTCATGGTAGTCTTTTGCAGCTACGTGAGCTCAGCTGTTAAGAACAGATGTTGGACGAGTTTACATGGTGACTCGGGAAGAGGTATAGAAGGCCGAAGAAGTGGTCATCCGTAGTGTTACTGTTAGTTTACCCTATGTGTGGATATATTGAGAGATACTGATGGTTACAGGTAGCTAGGTCTAGAATATTCTTAGATAGGATTAGAAGGGTTCCTATCGACTTGTGAGTTGGTGATTTTTCTCTACCGTTATGTTAGATGTTGATCAACAATCAAGAAGTCAAGGGATACCCTTATCCTTTGCTAGACACACCTTCACTATAAAACATATCCTTACGGATAGTTAATTAGATAAATTGTTGAAATGAGAGTATAACATGTATCTCAAATGTGCATATAATTTGAGACTATTCGGATATAGTTTCGGATGAACTCCTGGGTTTGCCACTTCATGGGTAAGTGGAGTAAGTGATTGGAGTGATTTCGGAAATAGTTTCGATATTGAAAACCTCATACCGGGAGATGATTTTACGGGTATCAATTTTGCTAAACACTATGGGAGATTTATTTATCTTTGGGTTTCTTCTCGAGAAGATCCAGAACTTCTTGTTAGAAGAGAGACGAACCTTTGAGGTTATGCATCGATTATCTATGATGGAATGCAGTAGTTGCTGTGAATGAATATCCTTCATTTTGGACACCTGAGGTTACTCTAGGGTTGATTTATGATTGGAGTGTTGATATTGTAGTGACTTGGTGTCATACAGTTATCAATATCGGTGTGATGATTTTTATATCATCATCTTAGAGCAAAAGGATGCGGGTGTAATTGGTATGAATTTTACGAGTTGTTGATAATGTTGTTAGACTTATCGACGATTTAGTCGTTCATGGATTTAAGGAATCAAGTACTCTTGGAGTATTTGAGATCGATTGTCATCATGTATGTGGAGGATATATTTATGAATATATTCCCAATCTTGAGGGAAGTTGTGGTTTCCCTAGCGTGATTTGTTATTTACGGTAGATTGGAATAGTAGATTAATTTCTCTTGTGAGAAAGTAATTCTCCATCTCGGAGGAGGATAGTGGTTTACGGAGTTGCATTGGATTCAGGATAAGTTGATTTAGAAGGCTCGTCATTCGAGAGTGGTGATGTATTTGGAGCGTATTCAAAAATAGCGAGTTTGAGACGTCCTTTGAGGTTGAACGACATGTAGGACACATGTTGATTTCATAGTTTGATGTTGGGTATGCCAACAAGCAAAGGTGGAATATTGTAACAGGTAGGGTTACATACCGGGATGAAGTGGGAGCCTAGTACATTGGACAACGTTGGGAGATTATCTAGATTTCGGAAAGGACTTGATAGGATTTGGGTAGTCGATGATCGATTAGCTAGGTCCGCTCATTTTCTTCCGAGCCGTAAGATGGATTTCGTCGGATCGCTTGATGGAATTATATCCATGGAGTAACCTTGAGTATCATTTCCGATAGTGATTCATGATTTACCTTACGATTTTGGTAAAGTTTCCCATCGGTTACGGGTATAGATCTCCTCTTTGGTACAGTTATTTACCTTGTAATAGGTCAATTAAGAGTGTATATAAGAGCTAGAATGTAATATTTGAGCTCAGTACCCCACTTAGTATTTGATGTGTGTGAGTTTTCTCCAAATATTTGAGATGGTTGTTGTGATATCTCGTACTCGTATATGAGTCAGAAATTTAGGGACCAACTTTTATTAAGTGGGGGAGAATGTAAGATAAGAAAATAAAACAAAATAAAATAATAGCCCGCTCTAATTGAGAATTAGCTTATGCAATTTTTTGAAATTTTTCAAAAAAAAATCTGAATTAAAAAGGAATCCAAATGAGGAAGGTAAAGCCTAATGGGAGATTGAGTTAACTAGGTTAGCTTTGAGTCAAACTTGAGCTAGCCCAACCAAGCCGGTCGGCCTTTAAAGCCGATTTCTTCTGTGATTTCCCTGCTCTTTTCTTATCGAGATTTTTCCCTTCCTCTATTCGGTGTGATCCCTTTCTTCACCGTGCGATTTCTTCTTCATCATCGACATCTTCCTATTTCTTTCCCGATTCGAGCTGCTCCTCGCCATGAGCTCTTCGCCGCTTCTCCTCTATCCCTCAAGCATCACCGGAGTGGTCGCTAGCACCGTCGAACGCCTACAGCAGCAGCATCGATCGATTTTCCACCACTGATGTGGGAGCCATTCGTCGGATCGCATTGATGTCATCCGGTTCCTTCTCTTCTTCATCCACTATAGCTTCTTCCGCCATTATGGTGTCAGGGATCTCAACTCGCATAGCTGCCTGCTCACCATCTCGAGTAGCTCGACGGCCGACCACCTCTACTTCTAGCATAGATACAGGCATTGTCGGATTTCCTTGTGCAAGGTAAGCCGAGCTAGATGTTGTTTTTTTGTAGTAAGGTTTGGATTTAGAGATTTCGGTGATTTCAGCTATGATTGGGAAGTGTTTTGGAGTTTTGATTTATTGTTCATTAGGGAGCTGGTTGGCAATCGACGCTAGTAAAGATTCTATTACCATTCTATTCTTCTAGTGTTGGGTAGGATTGTGATCCATATCTCTGGTTTTTGAATTGTGAGTGCAAGGATCAGATTCGGTGAAGGTTTGCGATGGATTTCAGATGTTGTGTAGTGGAAGCCAAACTTGGCGGGTTTTCGGATTGTGATACTTTAGGAAGGTATACTACTATTTGTAGTTGATTTTGTTGTTGGTTTGATGCTTGTTAAGTGAGAGTGAATTAGATGTGTCGTTAATTGAATAGGTATTGAATGATTAATGGCAATAGGAGAGTTTGATCTGTGGTAGGGGTGTTGTTATGAACTAGTGTAAATTGCTAGTTGGGTTGTTCAATTGGTAAGAGTTGGGATTTGTATTGAGATAAATTCCTATTCCTACAGATTGATTATGGTAGTGTTTGGTTATGTTGTATTCTTTGGTTGGAGGATGTTGATTCGGGATAGAGATACGACTATGAAGACACTAAGTACAATCTAGATAGCAGGTGGGTAATATCTACCCTAGTCAGGTAGTTTGATCTGAATCTGGTGCATGAATTTGGACTTATGGTATTACTTTGATCTTAGATCCACTCTTATTTAATCATATGCTTGTACTACCTTGACCTTTGAGATATATTGATGTTACTTCATTGATTATCTAGCACAGATATGAACTGTAAACCCTATTATGTGTTAGCTGATGGGTGTTCAGTAAGTGCAGGTGGTTAGGGTTATCTTTGTGACCTCAGATTGGCTTACTGTGTTACATCACTAGGCTTAGGTGATGGATTAGACTATGGAGTCGATTGTTGTATCGTATACTTATTAGTTGTGCATTGGTGGATCTAGTTGTTTGTGCATAGATAAGTGTGTGAGTATCAGTTTGTGGTTATGGACTGGTGGTCCTAGCATGATTGTTTATCCATTATGGATCGTATATATGTGTATGGTTATATGGATTGTCGATAGTATCTCGCCATTGACTGGAGGTCTTAGCGTGGTTGACTGTCAGTTGGGTATGACTCTCTGTGGGGTAGAGAGAGTGCTTTGTAGATTAGTAGTCCTTACATAGTTAACTTTTGGTTGACCAGGACTCTCCGTGGGATAGGGAGTGTTGCGAGGATACTTGTGTGGAGATATGCATCATTACATTGCATGCATGATGTTGATTGGGTCTCCCTTGTGGTTGAGATGGGTCGTCAGTCATCCTGCCTCCCCGGCCACTCGGGGTAGTGGTAGTAGGATTGAGGGCAGAGCATTAGATGTGCTACGCTCGACAACTATAGACAGTGGTAGCTAGAGTGGCGTGCAGTTTGTCCTGACGTGCAGCACTCGACCACTCATAGGTAGTGGTAGCTAGAGTCGCTTGCAGTACGGGCCTCTAGGGTAGCATATAGCTCTTTGGCGGCTAGCTACCAGTCATACTACCCAACTCGGCCACTCGAGAGTAGTGGTAGCTGGAGTCGAGATAGTTGTCATGTCGTGCCACCCTGGCCACTCTGGGGTCGTGGTTGGACGGGTCCGTAGACAGGGAACATGCATATGAATTGCATATATATATGCATGTATGCATGTATTTGATATATGTTTTATATATGCCTGTGAGATGCTGCATTTGATTGAGCTATGATTGCTGCATATGGTTGTTCATCATGATACATGTCATTTGCATATTATAATTTGCTGTGTGTTGAGCATGATATATGTATTGGTCCAGACTATTGTATGCATTTGATTAGCGTCATGTCATAGTGTTGTATGGTCCGGGATGTTATTACTTGTGATTATACACTTTTCATATGTCTGAGTGTTGGTCAGGTATGGGATTGACTTTGTACGTTATATGGGTTATGTTATTGTATATCTGTTTAGGATGATATAGCTTATGGTGTTGCAGACCGTCAGGTACGTTGGTACCTTTCTTCATGTTCAGTTGATCAGTTTATTATATACATTGAGTATGACTTTACTATGGTTACTTGTTATTATATTTGGATAGGACTGTATGTCTATTGGACTCATGATGTGTACCTGTAGATCTTCACATGTATACTTGTAGATCTCTATATCCTTATATGTTGTTCTTGCACTTTCTACATATTACCCCTGTGTTTATACTCACCACCCCGGATCCTGGGTTTCTTGTCGCCCAAGTAACAGGTAGAAGATTCCTTGGACGTTCGGAGCTCCGCCAGCTGATCCCATCTCACACCGAAAGAATGGTTATGTATTCCATATTATTGTGTTCTTGTGGATTGTTATTTTGGGTTTAATCCTATATCATTTCTGTATTTGTGATATACGAATGTGTTGTTTGTAATTGGGCCTTTGATGTTGTTTCTATTATGATTTTTGTTGTGTCAAGTCACTCCGGAGTGCAAAGTTGGGTCTTTGTATATTTTTTTATCTGTTAGTATGTTTCCGCTGTGTTTGGTATGTTGATATCTTTATATTATATTGTTGTTGTGGGCCTACGGGCCTTGTATTAACCTGAAATGTTGCCATGTACATGGGAGATATCGTCCGTTTGCTTTTCGGCATGGCATACTCTCGGGGCGTGACAATCCAAGCATGAGGCTTGGTGTGGGAAGTCTTGAAGACTTGGGAAATTCACTAGGCTCGGGGTCCTTGAGTCGGTGAAGGATGACATTGCGAAGCTGTGCACCTGGTGCATCCGAGGGACTGCCAGACGGGTAGGGAATGGAGTGAGGCCCAAGGGAAGCAGACTTCGAGGGCATGAGACGCGAAGGATGGCATTGCAAAGCCGTGTGCTTGGTGCATCCGAGGGATGTAGGCTGAGGGAAGAGAGCTTCGATGGGGAACTCCATGAGAGGATGAGGTGGACTTGACCAAGTGGATAAGACTGAGTGTCGGATGCTCAAACAACTTGGTGTTTGAGGTTTTACCCGATATCAATTGACGGTCATAGGTGCCAGTCACTGCTCTAGATCGATGGACTCGATCGGTGTTCAACTGATCAGGTTCTGGCCGAATAGTCGACTGCCAAGGGATGACAGTCCACTGCCGACACCATCAGTCGACTGCAAGAAGGTACTGACACTAAAAGTCAACCAAAAGTCAAAGGATACTGGAGTTCTTGCTAAAAGGAGCAAAGAGCACATGGTGTGCTTCAAATGGAACCAAAGAGGACACTACCGAAGGCAATACCCTAGGGCGAGGAAGAAGGGGCATCTCATTTAGGGGGAGCTTCCAAAGCTAACCCTAAGGTAAATTTAATTAATGCACCTTCTAGCTCTAGGACTAAGAAGCATGCTATAAATTATTTTAATTCACTTGCTATTATTAATGAAAATCATGCTAATAGGAACAAATTGTTGGTACAATAGGCACCTGTTGGGATGTATACTGAAAGCCTAGCTCTTTTGTATGAACATCTTTATTTTGAAATAAGAATCACATGATCATTGTTTGCACTTTATATTTATATATGTGCATATTGTCTAATACTTTACATTGTAGATAACATGGTGCTTGGGTGTGGTACGTAAGATCATGTTATCACCCTCAGTAGAGTATAAGTAGAGGCTCACAACCAAGATGGTTTTGGACAAACCATTGGCATGGTTGTAGTGTAGCTTGGTATTGTTTTATCTTGAACATAGAGTTACACTAGTACACTTAGGTGTATTGAGCAGGACCGACATAGAGGTGATTCAATTTATTGCTGACTGCATAATTGAATCAGACCTCGGATATTATGTTGTACATGCTCTTAATCCCGATATAATGACGGGCACATATACTTAATATTTATTTCTTTGATTTACCAGAGGGTGAGATTTCTATGGATTAAATCAATATGCCCGGTAAGTTGGGAAATGATATTATTTACATGGTGTGACGTTGATTATAAGAAGAAACCGTGTCCTATGTATTAGGTTGATGATGTCCCCTTGAGGAGCTCATAAGGTTCATCATGTAAACCCTGCAGGTTGACTTAGTTAACATGATGATAAGGTTGAGTGGTACTACTCGAGGATTTAAATGTTAATTGATTGATGGTCAGTAAATCAATCAATTGACGGACATTCGATATCTTAAACACGGGGAGATGGATGTACAAATAATATATGGGAGCCCATATTAATTTATGGGGATTGGTGAGGTAGTTCGATGATGATCCTCTAGTGGAATGGAACATCATTGATGGATCAAGTTTGTGTGGTTCCGATCCATCGGGTAGCCAAGACCCAACTCCTCCTCATGGTCCCTATCGTAGCCTAATATAAACCTCATGAAGTATAGATCAAATGATGGAGATTAAATCTCAAGATCCGACAGTTGGGATTAAAATCCTAGAACCGACGGTGGAGATTAAATCTCTAGATCCGACGGTTGGGATTAAAACCCTAGAACCGACGGTGGAGATTAAATCTCAAGATCCGACGGTTGGGATTAAAACCCTAGAACCGACGGTTGAGATTAAATCTCTAGATCCGACGGTTGGATTAAAATCCTAGAACCGACGGTTGAGATTAAATCTCTAGATCCGCCGGTTGGGATTAAAACCCTAGAACCGACGGTGGAGATTAAATCTCTAGATCCGACGGTTGGGATTAAAACCCTAGAACCGACGGTGGAGATTAAATCTCTAGATCCGATGGTTGGATTAAAATCCTAGAACCGACGGTTGAGATTAAATCTCTAGATCCGACGGTTGGGATTAAAACCCTAGAACCGACGGTTGAGATTAAACCAAAGCCTAAACCTAACTTTATAAAAGGGTGGCTTGGGTTGGGCGGCATCTATGGATTTTTGAATGAAGGAGATTAGGGTTTAGCCTCCTTTTGCTTGGGCGACAAGTAACCCTAAGGAGGAAACCCTAATTAGAGTTTTGGCTCCTTGGGTTGGGCAGCCATGGTTGGGAAGGGGAGTGGGCGGCAACTTGAGGATGAGTTCTTCCTCTTCCTAGGGTAAGTGGCCGGTTCTAGATCTCCTCCTTCCACCTTGGTTGGGCGGCAAGAAATAGGAAGAGGCTAGGGTTAGGGTTTGGTCCATGATGTTGGGCGGCAACCCTACTCCCTCCTTCTTCTTCCTTGGTTTGGCCGGCGCCCAAACTTCTCCTTTTCTTCTAGGGCAGTTGGTTTGGGAAATTAGGGTTTGCCCTTCCATTAATGGGTGGCAAGGAACCCTAGAGCTTTCCTTTCCTAGGTTTGGCGGCTAAGTGTTGGAGGGGAAAGTGGGCGGCCACTAATGGAAGAAGATCTCTTCTTCTTCTTCCTAGGGTGTGGCCGGCTCCTAGACCTTTTCCCTCTACCTTGGTTGGTGCTCAGCCTATTCCCTTTCTCCTCATCATTCCATTTTGGCCGGCGGCACCAAAACTAGGGTTTGTCCCTAGTTCGGTTCCTTGGTTGTTTCCATTATGTTCTCTCTATTCTTGGGGCCGGCGGCATCAATCCTTTGTGGATTGGTGGTTGGCTCAAGCAAGAAGGGAAAGAGAGTTCTTCATTCTTTTGATTGAAGAAGATCTAGGAAGCTTCAACTTGTGGAGGATCTTCGCCCACACGAAGTCTACAAGGAGGTTAGGACATACGATAGAAGATCAAGAGGTATAAAAGTTTTACAACTTTTATTATTGTTCTTTGCATGTTCTTATTGATATGCTAGCTTATGTTCTTTATGTTAGTATATGTTGATTATACTAGTTTATATTTGTATAATCATGGACCCCGATAAGAAACACAAAAACCGGCGATCCGTCCGTCGTCTCTTCCGCGGCTAACCGACTAGAAGAGTTGGTTGCTTGAACAACTAGTTTGTTCAAGCGATCGCTCGTGTCGTTAGCACGACGACGAATCGATGTGCTTAGGAAACTCATCCCATCCGGATTACTTCTTCATTAGTGAAAATTTTAATCCGGGGACATGGGAGCCAATGAGCCTCCGAAGACTAGCACATTGCCAACAAATGGTATCAGAGCTTCTGGGAAATACCAACAATTGGTATCAGAGCCACGGTTTCCGGTTTTGTGTGTTTTGGATTCGGTTACTTTCACGCACTTATCATATATTGTGTATGCCGGATAATAGTAGGATGTGCGTAGGCTAACTTTTTGGTTGCAGGAATAAGATCCAACTATTATGGCTATATATGTGCGTATGTGATTGCATGTGTGTGTGATTGTATATTATTTGAATCCTCGGGGTTGACGAGGCTAAATTAGTATTTAATTTTTATAATTGAATACGACATTGTTTAGCCACCCTTTATTTTATTTTACGTTCGATCTAGATTTCATGTACACTCTCTCGAGGAGTATAGGATCGATGGATGTAAAATAAAATAGGTTTTATTCTCGGCTCGGATCTCCGGTTGGCTCGTACATGGCGCAGGAGGAGCGGACGAGGTGGCGACACGACGGGACGCATATTGGAGAACAATACCATAATAGTTGGAAAAATTCTGATTTTTCCATATTTATTGCTGATTTTGTTTTATATGCATGTTGTGTGTGCTTAAAATTCCTCATTTTCAATTTACTAAGTGGGAGAGGGATATTTTAATTAATTCCCGTGGCCTCCATTACAATTTGACATGTGATGCAACAAACTTGTGCGTCGGCTCTGAGTGCCTTCCTCCCCATCGGATGAGTTTGTTTGCGGATCACTAGGTCAAATAATGGTTATAGGAAATTATTTAAGAGCGTGTGTACTTCCCCATCGGTAAGGCACATAATCCGAGATAATTCCCTTAGTATCGTGTAATGGTGCACACTTAGATGCAAATAAAAAGTATCCTCCCCATCGGAGTCACTGCTTTTATTTGTAGGGCCAAAAAGGAACCAACTATTAATTTTATTTGTCAAAAAGTAAGGTTGACAAGATAATAAAATTAATGGGTAAAACCTCCTCTTACAAATGTAGAATTCGTATACGTCCACACTATCGTGGCATGCGATATTCTCGGTGTTTTGAGGTGTTGGTTGATTTCGGAATTTTATTGTTTTGAGGAATCAATAATATTTGAAATCTAAAATTTTGATCATTGTGATTCTTAGGATTTTCAAAATGACTTTCAGTCCACTTATTGTGATACTAAAGGAAATAAACTTACTGTACCCAAATAATATTGATTGGAAAAGAATCCAGATATTGTCTTATCTGCTAGGAAGTACAAGTATGCACTCTTCGAAGAGTGTCCTCAAGCCATGGTTGCTCAAAAAGGTTTCTACTTCTAAGCCGAAAGGTAAGAAGAAGGAGAAACAAGGTAGAGCAAATGTGGTGGGAGGATCTCAGGGAGGAGTGAAGAAGCCGAAAGGCAAGTACTTCACTTACAAGCAGGATGGACATTGGAAGGAGGACTGTCCCAATCCTAAGCAGAACAAAAGTATATCTTTTGGTCTATTCGTTGAAACATGGTTAGCAGTGTTATCTACCGGCACCTGGTGTGTAGATACGAGAGTCACTAATCATGTCTGCAATACTTTGCAGGGGTTCCAGGAAACCCGACGACTAGCTAAAGGGGATATTACCTTTTACTTGGGAAATGCCATGAAGATGGCGGCTATTGCAGTGAGAGATGTTTTATTTATCTTTTGAGAAAAATAAAGGTTTTGGTTCTTAAGAATTTCCTTTATGTACCCTTATTTAGAAAGAATTGATTTCAGTTTCTAAATTAAGGATGGATAATCTATTTCTTTTAATGACAGATTTGTTATAAATGGAATAGGGACATTATCTATTCAGGTACATAGATAGGAAATTTATAACTTGAACCACAAGCTCCCACGATACAAATAGAAGTTATTAACTCATCTTCTAATTCCAATAAGAGAAAAGAACCTTCGAAGATGAACCAAACATATCTTTGGCTTCTTAGGCTTGGTCACATTAACCTAAGCAGAATTCAAAGGTTGATAGCTGATGGACCTTTGGGTTCATTAGTGGTGGAGGATCTCCCAACCTACGAATCTTGCTTGGAGGGTAAAGATGACCAAGAGGCCTTTTTAAGGCCAAGGGGTATAGAGCCAAAGATGTGTTAGAAATGGTTCATTCTGATTTGTGAGGTCCTATGACTATCCAGGCAAGAGGTAATCTTGAATATTTCGTCTCTTTTATAGACGATTATTCAAGATATGGATGACACTACGATCTGATCGTGGTGGTGACAACCTCTTGGGAGAGTTTAGGAACTACTTATCAGAGTTTGGGATTCGATCCAAATTGGCACGCACACCCAGTGAGCGGTGTAGCGAGGCGAAGGAAAAGGACTCTTATGGAGATGGTTAGATCGATGATGAGTTATTCTGACTTGTTTTGTAGTCCTAGAGATCAGAGGGTGATCGTCAACACGAATGCCAGATTTCTAGAGGAAGACTATGTGATAAGCCACAAGCCCAAGAGTAAAATTGTTCTGGAGGAGTTAAAAGGGAAGTCACTTCTTTAGTACCACCGGTACAAGAGGACATACCACATGTCACTGCACCGCGTGTCACAGAGGATACACAGAAGATACCTCGTCGTAGTGGGAGGGTTGTTAGACAACCTCTTAGATTCATGTTTTTGGACAAATCTTCTGATTTGGTCCCTAGCAAACATGAACCTGATCCCTAGACATATGACGAGGCAATCCAAGATATAAATACAGCATCTTTGCAAAGTGCAATGAATACTGAGATTGAATCTATGGATTCAAGTCAGGTCTGGGAGCTCTTATGCATTGCAGCTCATATGCATTATGAGGTGTGACAGATGGATGTCAAGACAGCATTCCTTAGTGGAAGTCTTGAGGAATCCATCTACGTGAAGCGACCAGAGGGATTCATTGCTAAGGGCAAAGAGCGTATTGTATATAAGCTTAATCGGTCCGTTGATGGACTGAAGCAAGCTTTGAAGTCTTGGGACATCCGCTTTGAGGAGGTAAATCCAGTCTTATGGATTTATTCAAAGTTCGGATGAGTCTTGTGTATATCAGAGATGTGACGGAAACGTAGTGGTATTTTTGTACTTTACGTAGATGACATTTTGGTGGTTGGCGACAACATCGAAGTGTTATCAGACGTAAGGGTATGGTTGTACAAACAGTATGATATGAAGGACTTGGGAGAAGTGGGTCACAACCTTGGGGATCAAGGTTGTTGTGCTTATCCCAAGCTTCATACATAGACATGGTTTTGGATCGTTTTAGCATACAAAACTCCAAGAAGGGTTTTCTACCCTTCAGGCATGGAGTTCCTTTATCTAAGGAGATGTGTCCTAGATCATCTGAAAAGATAGAGGAGATATAGGCAGTTCCTTATGCTTCGACAGTAGGAAGCCTAATGAATGCTATATACGAGACCAGATATCTGCTTTGCCGTAGGCATGGTTAGCAGATATCAGAGTAATCCAGGACAGGGACATTGGACTGTGGTAAAGCATATATTGTAGTGCCTGAGAAGGACTAGGGATTATATGCTAGTTTACCGGGCAGACCAATTACTCCCTGTGGGTTGCATGGATTGCGATTTCCAATCAAATAGGAATAACAGTAAGTCTACCTCAGGTTTTGTGTTTACTTTAGGAGGTGGAGCCATTGTATGGAGGAGTGTCAAGCAGAAATGCGTGGCAGACTCCACCATGGAAGCTGAGTATGTGGCAGCCTATGAGGCGGCCAAAGAAGCTGTATGGCTCAGGAACTTCCTGATGGACTTGGATGTGATTCCTGGTTTGCCCAGAACTATCACAATTTATTGTGATAATAATGGTGCAGTTGCAAACTCGAAGGAACCACGAGCCCATAAGGCTAGTAAACACATAGAGTGCAAGTACCACCTGATACGAGAAATCGTAAAGGAGGTAGAAGTAAGCTGTCGCCTAGATTGCATCAGAGGATGACCTGGTAGACCCTTTCACTAAGGCCCTTCTGGCGAGAGCTTTGATTGGCATGTGGAGGGAAGGGGAATCAGATGTATGGCAGTATGAGGACAGCATAGTCTTTTAGTATAAGTGGGAGATTGTTGGGATGTATACTGAAAGCCTAGCTCTTTTGTATGAACATCTTTATTTTGAAATAAGAATCACATGATCATTGTTTGCACTTTATATTTATATATGTGCATATTGTCTAATACTTTACATTGTAGATAACATGGTGCTTGGGTGTGGCATAGAAGATCATGTTATCAGTCCCTTGTAGAGTATAAGTAGAGGCTCACAACCAAGATGGTTTTGGACAAACCATTGGCATGGTTGTAGTGTAGCTTGGTATTGTTTTATCTTGAACATAGAGTTACACTAGTACACTTAGGTGTATTGAGCAGGACCGACTTAGAGGTGATTCAATTTATTGCTGACTGCATAATTGAATCAGACCTCGGATATTATATTGTACATGCTCTTAATCCCGATATAATAACGGGCACATGCACTTAATATTTATTTCTTTGATTTACCAGAGGGTGAGATTTCTATGAATTAAATCAATATGCCCGGTAAGTTGGGAAATGATATTATTTACATGGTGTGTCGTTGATTATAGGAGGAAACCGTGTCCTATGTATTAGGTTGATGATGTCCCCTTGAGGAGCTCATAAGGTTCATCATGTAAACCCTGCAGGTTGACTTAGTTAACATGATGATAAGGTTGAGTGGTTCTACTCGAGGATTTAGATGTTAATTGATTGATGGTCAGTAAATCAATTAATTGACGGACATTCGATATCTTAAACACGGGGAGATGGATGTACAAATAATATATGGGAGCCCATATTAATTTATGGGGGTTGGTGAGGTAGTTCGATGATGATCCTCTAGTGGAATGGAACATCATTGATGGATCAAGTTTGTGTGGTTCCGATCCATCGGGTGGCCAAGACCCAACTCCTCCTCATGGTCCCTATCGTAGCCTAATATAAACCTCATGAACTATAGATCAAATGATGGATATTAAATCTCTAGATCCGACGGTTGGGATTAAAATCCTAGAACCGACGGTGGAGATTAAATCTCTAGATCCGACGGTTGGGATTAAAACCCTAGAACCGACGGTGGAGATTAAATCTCTAGATCCGACGGTTGGGATTAAAACCCTAGAACCGACGATTGAGATTAAATCTCTAGATCCGACGGTTGGATTAAAATCCTAGAACCGACGGTTGAGATTAAATCTCTAGATCCGACGGTTGGGATTAAAACCCTAGAACCGACGGTGGAGATTAAATCTCTAGATCCGACGGTTGGGATTAAAACCCTAGAACCGACGGTGGAGATTAAATCTCTAGATCCGATGGTTGGATTAAAATCCTAGAACCGACGGTTGAGATTAAATCTCTAGATCCGACGGTTGGGATTAAAACCCTAGAACCGACGGTTGAGATTAAACCAAGGCCTAAACCTAACTCTATTAAAGGGTGGCTTGGGTTGGGCGGCATCTATGGATTTTTGAATGATGGAGATTAGGGTTTAGCCTCCTTTTGCTTGGGCGGCAAGTAACCCTAAGGAGGAAACCCTAATTAGGGTTTTGGCTCCTTGGGTTGGGCGGCCATGGTTGGGAAGGGGAGTGGGCGGCAACTTGAGGATGAGTTCTTCCTCTTCCTAGGGTAAGTGGCCGGTTCTAGATCTCCTCCTTCCACCTTGGTTGGGCGGCAAGAAATAGGAAGAGGCTAGGGTTAGGGTTTGGTCCATGATGTTGGGCGGCAACCCTACTCCCTCCTTCTTCATCCTTGGTTTGGCCGGCGCCCAAACTTCTCCTTTTCTTCTAGGGCTGTTTGTTTGGGAAATTAGGGTTTGCCCTTCCATTAATGGGTGGCAAGAAACCCTAGAGCTTTCCTTTCCTAGGTTGGGCGGCTAAGTGTTGGAGGGGAAAGTGGGCGGCCACTAATGGAAGAAGATCTCTTCTTCTTCTTCCTAGGGTGTGGCCGGCTCCTAGACCCTTTCCCTCTACCTTGGTTGGTGCTCAGCCTATTCCCTTTCTCCTCATCATTCCATTTTGGCCGGCGGCACCAAAACTAGGGTTTGTCCCTAGTTCGGTTCCTTGGTTGTTTCCATTATGTTCTCTCTATTCTTGGGGCCGGCGACATCAATCCTTTGTGGATTGGTGGTTGGCTCAAGCAAGAAGGGAAAGAGAGTTCTTCATTCTTTTGATTGAAGAAGATCTAGGAAGCTTCAACTTGTGGAGGATCTTCGCCCACACGAAGTCTACAAGGAGGTTAGGACATACGATAGAAGATCAAGAGGTATAAAAGTTTTACAACTTTTATTATTGTTCTTTGCATGTTCTTATTGATATGCTAGCTTATGTTCTTTATGTTAGTATATGTTGATTATACTAGTTTATATTTGTATAATCATGGACCCCGATAAGAAACACAAAAACCGGCGATCCGTCCGTCGTCTCTTCCGCGGCTAACCGACTAGAAGAGTTGGTTGCTTGAACAACTAGTTTGTTCAAGCGATCGCTCGTGTCGTTAGCACGACGACGAATCGATGTGCTTAGGAAACTCATCCCATCCGGATTACTTCTTCATTAGTGAAAATTTTAATCCGGGGACATGGGAGCCAATGAGCCTCCGAGGACTAGCACATTGCCAACAAATGGTATCAGAGCTTCTGGGAAATACCAACAATTGGTATCAGAGCCACGGTTTCCGGTTTTGTGTGTTTTGGATTCGGTTACTTTCACGCACTTATCATATATTGTGTATGCCGGATAATAGTAGGATGTGCGTAGGCTAACTTTTTGGTTGCAGGCATAAGATCCAACTATTATGGCTATATATGTGCGTATGTGATTGCATGTGTGTGTGATTGTATATTATTTGAATCCTCGGGGTTGACGAGGCTAAATTAGTATTTAATTTTTGTAATTGAATACGGCATTGTTTAGCCACTCTTTATTTTATTTTACTTTCGATCTAGATTTCATGTACACTCCCTCGAGGAGTATAGGATCGATGGATGTAAAATAAAATAGGTTTTATTCTCGGCTCGGATCTCCGGTTGGCTCGTACATGGCGCAGGAGGAGCGGACGAGGTGGCGACACGACGGGACGCATATTGGAGAACAATGCCATAATAGTTGGAAAAATTCTGATTTTTCCATATTTATTGCTGATTTTTTTTATATGCATGTTATGTGTGCTTAAAATTCCTCATTTTCAATTTACTAAGTGGGAGAGGGATATTTTAATTAATTCCCGCGGCCTCCATTACAATTTGACATGTGATGTAACAAACTTGCGCATCGGCTCTGAGTGCCTTCCTCCCCATCGGATGAGTTTGTTTGCGGATCACTAGGTCAAATAATGGTTATAGGAAATTATTTATGAGCATGTGTACTTCCCCATCGGTAAGGCACATAATCCGAGATAATTCTCTTAGTATCGTGTAATGGTGCACACTTAGATGCAAATAAAAAGTATCCTCCCCATCGGAGTCACTGCTTTTATTTGTAGGGCCAAAAAGGAACCAACTATTAATTTTATTTGTCAAAAAGTAAGGTTGACAAGATAATAAAATTAATGGGTAAAACCTCCTCTTACAAATGTAGAATTCGTATACGTCCACACCATCGTGGCATGCGATATTCTAGGTGTTTTGAGGTGTTGGTTGATTTAGGAATTTTATTGTTTTGAGGAATCAATAATATTTGAAATCTAAAATTTTGATCATTGTGATTCTTAGGATTTTCAAAATGACTTTCAGTCCACTTATTGTGATACTAAAGGAAATAAACTTACTGTACCTAAATAATATTGATTGGAAAAGAATCCAGATATTGTCTTATCTACTAGGAAGTGCAAGTATGCACTCTTCGAAGAGTGTCCTCAAGCCATGGTTTCTCAAAAAGGTTTCTACTTCTAAGCCAAAAGGTAAGAAGAAGGAGAAACAAGGTAGAGCAAATGTGGTGGGAGGATCTCAGGGAGGAGTGAAGAAGCCGAAAGGCAAGTACTTCACTTACAAGCAGGATGGACATTGGAAGGAGGACTGTCCCAATCCTAAGCAAAACAAAAGTATATCTTTTGGTCTATTCGTTGAAACATGGTTAGCAGTGTTATCTACCGGCACCTGGTGTATAGATACGAGAGTCACTAATCATGTCTGCAATACTTTGCAGGGGTTCCAGGAAACCCGACGACTAGCTAAAGGGGATATTACCTTTTACTTGGGCAATGCCATGAAGATGGCGGCTATTGCAGTGGGAGATGTTTTATTTATCTTTTGAGAAAAATAAAGGTTTTGGTTCTTAAGAATTTCCTTTATGTACCCTTATTTAGAAAGAATTGATTTCAGTTTCTAAATTAAGGATGGATAATCTATTTCTTTTCATGACAGATTTGTTATAAAAGGAATAGGGACATTATCTATTCAGGTACATAGATAGGAAATTTATAACTTGAACCACAAGCTCCCACGATGCAAATAGAAGTTATTAACTCATCTTCTAATTCCAATAAGAGAAAAGAACCTTCGAAGATGAACCAAACATATCTTTGGCTTCTTAGGCTTGGTCACATTAACCTAAGCAGAATTCAAAGGTTGATAGCTGATGGACCTTTGGGTTCATTAGTGGTGGAGGATCTCCCAACCTACGAATCTTGCTTGGAGGGTAAAGATGACCAAGAGGCCTTTTTAAGGCCAAGGGGTATAGAGCCAAAGATGTGTTAGAAATGGTTCATTCTGATTTGTGAGGTCCTATGACTATCGAAGAGGTAATCTTGAATATTTCATCTCTTTTATAGACGATTATTCAAGATATGGATGACACTACGATCTGATCGTGGTGGTGACAACCTCTTGGGAGAGTTTAGGAACTACTTATCAGAGTTTGGGATTCGATCCAAATTGACTGCACCTGGCACACCCCAGCAGAACGGTGTAGCAGAGCGAAGGAAAAGGACTCTTATGGAGATGGTTAGATCGATGATGAGTTATTCTGACTTGTTTTGTAGTCCTAGAGATCAGAGGGTGATCGTCAACACGAATGCCAGATTTCTAGAGGAAGACTATGTGATAAGCCACAAGCCCAAGAGTAAAATTGTTCTGGAGGAGTTAAAAGGGAAGTCACTTCTTTAGTACCACCGGTACAAGAGGACATACCACATGTCACTGCACCGCATGTCACAGAGGATACACAGAAGATACCTCGTCGTAGTGGGAGGGTTGTTAGACAACCTCTTAGATTCATGTTTTTGGACAAATCTTCTGATTTGGTCCCTAGCAAACATGAACCTGATCCCTAGACATACGACGAGGCAATCCAAGATATAAATACAGTATCTTTGCAAAGTGCAATGAATACTGAGATTGAATCTATGGATTCAAGTCAGGTCTGGGAGCTCTTATGCATTGGAGCTCATATGCATTATGAGGTGTGACAGATGGATGTCAAGATAGCATTCCTTAGTGGAAGTCTTGAGGAATCCATCTACGTGAAGCGACCAGAGGGATTCATTGCTAAGGGCAAAGAGCGTATTGTATATAAGCTTAATCGGTCCGTTAATGGACTGAAGCAAGATTTGAAGTCTTGGGACATCCGCTTTGAGGAGGTAAATCCAGTCTTATGGATTTATTCAAAGTTCGGATGAGTCTTGTGTATATCAGAGATGTGACGGAAACGTAGTGGTATTTTTGTACTTTACGTAGATGATATTTTGGTGGTTGGCGACAACATCGAAGTGTAATCAGAGGTAAGGGTATGGTTGTACAAACAGTATGATATGAAGGACTTGGGAGAAGTGGGTCACAACCTTGGGGATCAAGGTTGTTGTGCTTATCCCAAGCTTCATACATAGACATGGTTTTGGATCGTTTTAGCATACAAAACTCCAAGAAGGGTTTTCTACCCTTCAGGCATGGAGTTCCTTTATCTAAGGAGATGTGTCCTAGATAATCTAAAAAGATAGAGGAGATATAGGCAGTTCCTTATGCTTCGGCAGTAGGAAACCTAATGAATGCTATGTACGAGACCAGATATCTGCTTTGCCGTAGGCATGGTTAGCAGATATTAGAGTAATCCAGGACAGGGACATTGGACTACGGTAAAGCATATATTGTAGTGCCTGAGAAGGACTAGGGATTATATGCTAGTTTACCGGGCAGACCAATTACTCCCTGTGGGTTGCATGGATTGCGATTTCCAATCAAATAGGAATAACAGTAAGTCTACGTCAGGTTTTGTGTTTACTTTAGGAGGTGGAGCCATTGTATGGAGGAGTGTCAAGCAGAAATGCGTGGTGGACTCCACCATGGAAGCTGAGTATGTGGCAGCCTATGAGGCGGCCAAAGAAGCTGTATGGCTCAGGAACTTCCTGATGGACTTGGATGTGATTCCTGGTTTGCCCAAAACTATCACAATTTATTGTGATAATAATGGTGCAGTTGCAAACTCGAAGGAACCACGAGCCCATAAGGCTAGTAAACACATAGAGTGCAAGTACCACCTGATACGAGAAATCGTAAAGGAGGTAGAAGTAAGTTGTCGCCTAGATTGCATCAGAGGATGACCTGGTAGACCCTTTCACTAAGGCCCTTCTGGCGAGAGCTTTGATAGGCATGTGGAGGGAAGGGGAATTAGATGTATGGCAGTACGAGGACAGCATTGTCTTTTAGTATATGTGGGAGATTGTTGGGATGTATACTGAAAGCCTAGCTCTTTTGTATGAACATCTTTATTTTGAAATAAGAATCACATGATCATTGTTTGCACTTTATATTTATATATGTGCATATTGTCTAATACTTTACATTGTAGATAACATGGTGCTTGGGTGTGGCATAGAAGATCATGTTATCAGTCCCTTGTAGAGTATAAGTAGAGGCTCACAACCAAGATGGTTTTGGACAAACCATTGGCATGGTTGTAGTGTAGCTTGGAATTGTTTTATCTTGAACATAGAGTTACACTAGTACACTTAGGTGTATTGAGCAGGACCGACATAGAGGTGATTCAATTTATTGCTGACTGCATAATTGAATCAGACCTCGGATATTATGTTGTACATGCTCTTAATCCCGATATAATAACGGGCACATGTACTTAATATTTATTTCTTTGATTTACCAGAGGGTGAGATTTCTATGGATTAAATCAATATGCCTGGTAAGTTGGGAAATGATATTATTTACATGGTGTGTCGTTGATTATAGGAGGAAACCGTGTCCTATGTATTAGGTTGATGATGTCCCCTTGAGGAGCTCATAAGGTTCATCATGTAAACCCTGCAGGTTGACTTAGTTAACTTGATGATATGGTTGAGTGGTACTACTCGAGGATTTAGATTTTAATTGATTGATGGTCAGTAAATCAATCAATTGACGGACATTCGATATCTTAAACACGGGGAGATGGATGTACAAATAATATATGGGAGCCCATATTAATTTATGGGGGTTGGTGAGGTAGTTCGATGATGATCCTCTAGTGGAATGGAACATCAATGATGGATCAAGTTTGTGTGGTTCCGATCCATCGGGTGGCCAAGACCCAACTCCTCCTCATGGTCCCTATCGTAGCCTAATATAAACCTCATGAAGTATAGATCAAATGATGGAGATTAAATCTCTAGATCCGACGGTTGGGATTAAAATCCTAGAACCGACGGTGGAGATTAAATCTCTAGATCCGAAGGTTGGGATTAAAACCCTAGAACCGACGGTGGAGATTAAATCTCTAGATCCGACGGTTGGGATTAAAACCCTAGAACCGACGGTTGAGATTAAATCTCTAGATCCGAAGGTTGGATTAAAATCCTAGAACCGACGGTTGAGATTAAATCTCTAGATCCGACGGTTGGGATTAAAAACCTAGAACCGACGGTGGAGATTAAATCTCTAGATCCGACGGTTGGGATTAAAACCCTAGAACCGACGGTGGAGATTAAATCTCTAGATCCGATGGTTGGATTAAAATCCTAGAACCGACGGTTGAGATTAAATCTCTAGATCCGACGGTTGGGATTAAAACCCTAGAACCGACGGTTGAGATTAAACCAAGGCCTAAACCTAACTCTATAAAAGGGTGGCTTGGGTTGGGCGGCATCTATGGATTTTTGAATGATGGAGATTAGGGTTTAGCCTCCTTTTGCTTGGGCGGCAAGTTACCCTAAGGAGGAAATCCTAATTAGGGTTTTGGCTCCTTGGGTTGGGCGGCCATGGTTGGGTAGGGGAGTGGGCGGCAACTTGAGGATGAGTTCTTCCTCTTCCTAGGGTAAGTGGCCGGTTCTAGATCTCGTCCTTCCACCTTGGTTGGGCGGCAAGAAATAGGAAGAGGCTAGGGTTAGGGTTTGGTCCATGATGTTGGGCGGCAACCCTACTCCCTCCTTCTTCTTCCTTGGTTTGGCCGGCGCCCAAACTTCTCCTTTTCTTCTAGGGTTGTTGGTTTGGGAAATTAGGGTTTGCCCTTCCATTAATGGGTGGCAAGAAACCCTAGAGCTTTCCTTTCCTAGGTTGGGCGGCTAAGTGTTGGAGGGGAAAGTGGGCGGCCACTAATGGAAGAAGATCTCTTCTTCTTCTTCCTAGGGTGTGGCCGGCTCCTAGACCTTTTCCCTCTACCTTGGTTGGTGCTCAGCCTATTCCCTTTCTCCTCATCATTCCATTTTGGCTGGCGGCACCAAAACTAGGGTTTGTCCCTAGTTCGGTTCCTTGGTTGTTTCCATTATGTTCTCTCTATTCTTGGGGCCGGCGGCATCAATCCTTTGTGGATTGTTGGTTGGCTCAAGCAAGAAGGGAAAGAGAGTTCTTCATTCTTTGGATTGAAGAAGATCTAGGAAGCTTCAACTTGTGGAGGATCTTCGCCCACACGAAGTCTACAAGGAGGTTAGGACATACGATAGAAGATCAAGAGGTATAAAAGTTTTACAACTTTTATTATTGTTCTTTGCATGTTCTTATTGATATGCTAGCTTATGTTCTTTATGTTAGTATATGTTGATTATACTAGTTTATATTTGTATAATCATGGACCCCGATAAGAAACACAAAAACCGGTGATCCGTCCGTCGTCTCTTCCGCGGCTAACCGACTAGAAGAGTTGGTTGCTTGAACAACTAGTTTGCTCAAGCGATCGCTCGTGTCGTTAGCACGACGACGAATCGATGTGCTTAGGAAACTCGTCCCATCCGGATTACTTCTTCATTAGTTAAAATTTTAATCCGGGGACATGGGAGCCAATGAGCCTCCGAGGACTAGCACATTGCCAACAAATGGTATCAGAGCTTCTGGGAAATACCAACAGCACCTATGTCAAACCTGAGTTTTGATTATAGCAAACGATACAAAGTTAAGCTCATATTGTTATCTCACGAGCTAAATCGAGTGTGCAGAAAAGTACTTAAGATAGAGCTGAAGACTAGCGACACCCGAAGGAAGCCGTGGTGGTCGGGCGACACTCGAGTGACTTCGAAGGGAGCCGAAGAAATCGAGTGGAAGGCCAGAAGCAAGATCTACAATGTAAGTGTCGAGGTAAGTTCGTGTGTGTGAGGGTAAGTGAGGTCGTATCCTCCTTACGGGGATGGTCTAAAGCGTAGATTCGACCAAAGACATCCCATGGATGGTCTAGGTCGAGATCGGACGGTCAACAGCCGTCGAAATAATGTTTTTGTTAAGCTAACTTTTGATTTCAGCTAGCATCAGTTGACTGCCAGCTTGGAGCACTCGATTGTAGTACATCAGTCGACTACCCACTGTCAGCACTCGACTGATGCTGCCATCAGTCGACTGATGATGGCCATCAGTCGACTGATGTTCAAGGATCAGCTTCGAGGAGTCAAGCCTTATCACCTCATTTCAAGGAGATTGGTGCTCAAATATTATTGGTTGAAGATCCTCTTGAGAAGGGACTCAAAGGCTATAAAAGGAGGACCTCTCCTAGGGTTTTCTCATTAATTCTATGTTCCCTAAAACCTCCGCAATGCTGCGACTCTCCGATGATAAAGTGCTACTACTCCGACAATCTAAGATTGAGTTTTCATTTCTTATTCATCAATATAAGTTTAATTTATCTTGTCTCTTTCATATTAGTGTCTCGGAGCTTTTGATCGTAATGAGGAGAGGGGGAGTGTCCCTCTACCTCAAGATTTTGTGGTTTTTTGTATTCGATTAATTCCTACCTTCAATGAGGAGGAGTTTGTTAGTACTTTGCCCTCCGTGCGTGGTCAAGGACTAGTAGGGCTTGGAGTAGTAGCAATCGGCTACGAACCAAGTAAAAACCCTCGTGTCTTTATTTTTATATTGTGGTTTTCCGTTGTGTTTACTTATGTCTTGAAACGAATTCGAACGAAAAAGTTTCTATCGCTATTCACCTCCCCCTGAGTGATCCACTCATTCCGACACAAATATTTTTGTTTAGGTGCCAAGCATGTAAACTTACCTAAGGACAAACCCAGACACCATAACTCTAGACCAATTCTACTAAGAGAGTCTATTAGGAGAATTGAAGAAAATTTGGATATTAACCCAAGAAGTCTAGGCATATGCCTAGGAAGAGTCATTCCCAAAAGATAAATGAAAAATCAAATTTGGAAAAATTAGAATTAGAGAACCGAGCCATGAGGTCAAGGCTTGAAAAATTAGAAAAGATCCTCAAAATTATGAAAAACTCAATTATGGGGTCAAAGGATCAAAATCTAAGACCTAGGAGATAAGAACCGGTTAAGGGAAAGAAAGGTTTGAGTCACAAACCTAAATCCTATCACAATGTTCCATTTTCTTATGGAACTAAATCTAGGTCTAGCAAAACCAAGGTTAATAGGGAAGGCATCCCTAATACTAACCATGGTGTTTGTCTAGTGGCTAAAAATTCAAAGAAATCCAAGGTAGCCACTAAGAAGGTCAAAGGGGGAGTTACCTCTAGAGTTGACTTAGGAAAGACCCAATTGACTAAGGCTTCAAAGCCAAAAAGGGTCATTAGAAAGGTATCTAGGGAAGTTATCCCTAACGAATACCTAGTTAACCCAAGGAGCACCAATAGATATTGGGTTCCTAGGAGCGTGATCGATTCACGCTAGATGGGTTAGGGTGTGTCAACCCTAAGTGGATGGGTAGTTAACCTATCCATGGTGAGTTGACACTTTAGGGTGTGCCAATGTGTTTTGAGAAGTCTAAAATTGATTAAAATTGGCACTTTAGGTTTAGAGGTCATGATGTGCCATTTTGGATGTTTGTCACGCTAGGGAAATGGATTGTATTATTGCAAAATGGACTTAAGTATATCAAATGACAATTAATACTAAAATAAAGGTATTTATACCTTTATCTTTTACTTTCCATATGTCATGACATGACATCATATTTACTTTTATCATGTAAAATGTCATGATTATATTTAGGGTTATGTTTTTGTGTAATGTATGATTAGATTTCATTCACATGCCATGACATCATGATTATTGGAATATGCTCTTATTTTTGTTATCATTATGCCATAATCATCATTCATTCATAAATAAAATGTATTTAAGAACTATGACGTGATTTGATGTCCCATGCATAAGGGAGTCAAATAGTGTTGTCTAGTAAATTGCATGAGACCCAAAATGAACAAAGCCCACATCTCACTAGAATACTTGACTTGTATGTGTTTCACACATTTAGATAGAAGTGAGATGTTTACATAAATGAATTTAAAGGTTTTAAAAACATTTCAAGAACATTTTGAAAAACCTTTGTGAAGTATATCTTTTGATAGAAATCACCATTGAATGAGGTGATACAAAGATGGCTCAAATATTGAAGCTTTTCTCATCTTTTGAACTTTGTGTCAATCTCACTATTTTGTGAGTCAAATAATTTTCAAATATTTTTTACCCATATTAATTGTTATAAGTATTATGTATATGAATTTTTATAATTTTTCACCGTATGTATAATTACATATGAATTTTTGAAAACCATTTATGATAATTGAAATTAAGATTTTTCAGTTACCAATCGACTACAGCTTAATGTCAGTCGACTGATGAGGGTGGCAGTGGACTAATTTCTATCAGAGTCGACTTCTAGGTTGATTTCGGGTAAACAATGGTTATTTAGGCCCATGTTCAGCTATGTTTTGGTTCCCTAATTACTCCTAACCCTAGGACATGCTTTGGAGAGCATTAGATAGGGTGAAAATCCATTGGATATGGATTAGGAGATTTTTTTTTTAGGGAATGTATCAATTTTAAGGTGTGTGAGAGTTCATTGTTGAACTTTGCCTTAATTTTGATGGTTTAGCATTCTTATTGGCATAGGGACTCTCCAAGGACATTGTTGGTGCAATGGTCAATGGGGAGCAAGCCTTTAGGGGGAGGTATCCATCATGGGAAGATGGATGTGTATTTTTCCTCATAGGAGGAAAATTAAGGGATTGCCTCCCTTAAGTGATATGGGACTTATCACTAGAAAGATTGAAGGCATGTGTTTTCCTCTAAGGGAGAGATTGTAAGATCTCATTGGGATATGAGGCATTCATACCCTTGGGGACCTTTTTGATGTATGTCAAAAAGGGGGAGAAGTTACCAATTGAAGTTAGTTGGAATATTCATCGAGACATGAGAATTGTCAATTGGGGATAATTGGTAGACTTGAGTTTGAGGTTTTGTCAAACATCAAAAAGGGGGAGATTGTTGGTGCAATCGACCTAGGTCATGGGATTGACCAGACTCGAGTTTTGACTCGAACTGTATTTTGATGTTAGACAAAACTTATAACATGGGATTATCATGGGAAGTCCAACATAGGTTGGCCACGTAAATCCAAGTGTGTAGCCTTGGTGGTGAAATGTCCAAGCATGTGTCTTGGCATGGAAAATCCAAGCATGAGGCTTGGTGTGGGAAGTCTTGAGGACTTGGCAAGTTCACTAGGCTCGGGGTCCTTGAGTCGGTGAAGGATGGCATTGTGAAGGTGTGTGCTTGGTGCATCAGAGGGACCGTCGGACAGGGAGCGAATGGAGTGAGGCCCACGGGAAGCAGACTTCGAGGGCAAGAGATGCGAAGGATGGCATTGCTAAGTCATGTGCTTGGTGCATCCGAGAGACGTAGACCGAGGGAAGAGAGCTTCGATGGGGAACTCCATGAGAGGATGAGGTGGACTTGGCCAAGTGACAAAGACTGAGTGTCAGATTCTCAAACAACTCGGTGTTTGAGGTTTTACCCGACATCAGTCGATTGACATTGGTGCCAGTCGACTGCTCCAGGTCGATGGACTCGATCAGTGTTCAACTGATTAGGTTTTGACTGAACAGTCGACTATAAAGTGATGGCAGTCAATTGCCAACACCATCAGTCGACCGATCGGGGTGAATTCAGGCACAGAAGCTTTTCTAGTAGAGTGATCATGGCGATCACTCGACTGATGGGATCATCAGTCGACTGATGGGATCATCAGTCGACTGATGGGCATGATCAATCGACTAATGATGGATCCGTTGGAATTTGGCCAGCGTGGATCAAGTCGTTATGAGACAACGACTACAGTAGCAGTCGACTGATGGTAACAATCAGTCAACTGATCAGCGCATGGAATCAGCTCGATGCAAGTTATAAATGGAGCTCGAGATGGAAGATTTCGCCAAGACTTTTTTGGGAGATTTGGAGCGTAATTGCTACTACATTCCAGTCCTTTAATAGCAAACCAAAGCAAGAAACAAGCAAGTGATCAAAGCAAAGTTTTGTAAAGTGTTCTTTACTTGTATTTCTTCTTGTATTTATATTTTCTTGTATTACTTAGTGTAATTGCTTCTATGAGGTTTCTCCACCTATGACGTATTGTCGAGAAGGATTGTTGTTAGTGTCGTGTGTAGGGGATCGATCGGCCGGCTAGAGAAGGGTGAATAGCCCTTTGTCGTTAGATGGTGGAATTTTCTCATCTACACAATTGTTAGCGCAAGCGGAATACTAATAATGACAAGCAAATAAATAAAGAAGAATACAAACAATGGTAACACCGAAATATAACGTGGTTCATGGCTACGCCACTAATCCACAGTCCCCAATTCATCCTCGGTGAATCACTCCGCAACCAAATCACTATCGGTCTCTCCTTTTCACTAAGCTAGGTGGAGGTAACCCTTACAACTCAAGAACACTCCTTCTTTTACAATAGATGTGAAAGAGATCTAGAAGAAGGAGTTTATCACTTGTGGAGCACTTGGATGATGGTTTGGAATATGAGCATTAGCCATCCAAAATCCCACACCCTCTCTTTTTACAGAGAGGGTTTATTTATTCCCGTTGGCAGCCACCAGTCGACTACTGCCCTTGGCAGTCGACTGCCACCACTTCAATGGCCTCGAAATATGTCGGATCCCGATCGTTGTAGTCCAATGGATCACTTGGCAGTCGACTGATGGATCCATCGATCGGCTCGCCTCCGTAATCATCGCCCGATTGGCTACTGGCGGTTCTGGCCCAAACCCTCTTGACGGAGACACTGCGCCTTGGCGATTGGTCGATGGTCTTGGCAGTCGACTGCCGCCATATGACAGTCGACTACTGGGCCATAATCCACTTAGTTGGATACCAGTCGAACCACATTCGACTCAGAGCAGTCGACTGATGTCGGGAAAACTCATTCGATACTTAGCCATTCGGTCAAGTTTACCTAATGAGCTACTTACAATTCACTCATTCTCTCATCTCACTCGAAGTCCCTCGCCGAAGCTCTCTTCATTCGCGGCCACGTTCCTCGGCAACATTAGGCGCACGACTCTGCAATGCTCCTTCGCGTCACTTGCCTTCGAAGTCTGCTTCCTTGGCTTCGCTTCAAGGCATCTCGTCCGGTGGTCCCTCGGCAGCATCAAGCGCACGACTCTGCAATGCTCCTTCTCTGACTCAAGCAAGAGGTTATGAGTGGTGAACCCACCAAGGCTCTATGTGTGAATTACTAAGTCCTGCAAGACTCCAACGCACATATCAAATCATAATAACAACCTAACTTAAACCTTTTGCCACACACATCAAAACCATATCACGGCAAGAGATTGCCCTAACAATCTCCCCCTTTTTGATGTGTGGCAATTCGTTTAAGTTAGGTAAAAACATTTGATAAAATATTAAGAAAGGAAAGCATGTGAATAACATGATTAGCAATACTCCCCCTAAATATATTCCCCTTACTTAAACATATAGTTTTCTCCCCCTTTGACACCATCAAAAAGATTAAACAATGTTTATATATCATGGCATCAAGTATAGAGAGAAACAAAAATTAAAACCAGTCAAAAACCTGATAAAAATAGGTTACTGTGCTCGTTTACAGTCCATCAGTCGACTGCTATCAGTATGGGAGTCGACTGGCACAATGAATTCGGAATTTCTGATTTTCTAGACGAATTTCAGAAATGCATTATAAATTCCAAAAAATTCGAAAAATAGTGAAATTTGGGGAACACATTTCTTTTAGGGTTATTTATTAATGAAAAATAGTTTTCTATAAAAAAACATTATATTTCAAAAGATTTGCAAAAAATCCAAAAGCTCCAAAAACCACTAGGATTTTGATCATGTTAGTATCCATTTTAACACCTAGTTTTGCTTTGGATTGTTTCAAAACATGAATACACAGATTTTAAAGTAATAAATTGTTTTGAAAACATGTGAAATATCTAACCATGATCTCTGGGCAATATGTCTATGAATTAAACATAAGTCTTCCCCATGATTGGTCTATTATTGCTATTTTGATACTTTAAATGACCATCTAAATGCCATAGGCACTAGTGGACATTTGTATCATCCTAATATCTCACCCATGCTAAGTTTTCAATCATGGTAGCCTATGGTGAGTGTGAGATGCATCCTAAAGGTATTTGTATACACTTAGCCATTAATTTCATGCATTTCTACCCATGGTTAAGTATCATCCTATCATTCCACATGATCATAAAAACATATATGAATTAATTTCACATTATGACCATGAAACAAATGTATTCATCAAATTGTGATCATGCATTAGGTATTACATCATGATATAAAGCAAATATCACCTAAAGCATGATTTATCTACTTATAGGTGCATTATCATCACCTAACACTATTTCAAAAATGTTGTCCCGCCATCCTAAGTCATCCAAAAAATATGATATAGGTGAATTCCATATGGTTGACTATCCTAGGGTTTTCCTAACCCTTTAGGATGGATTTAGGAACCTAAAATAAGTTATTTCCTATAGGGTTCACTAAAAATTCTTTAGGGATCCATTTTCTATCTATTACCTTCTTTTTATCTTTACCCCTAGCTATTAAGCATTTATAGGCCTTTTCATTTTTATTTTCTTTATATCTTAGGCCTTTCTTGTTGAAACTAGCTCTTTGGCTCCCAATTATCATGTTAAGGGTGTTAGAGTCTATTGTAAATTTTTCTAGGGCTTTGGTCAAGTGGTCTACCTTTTCCCTTAGAGCCCTATTTTCTTCTATTCATGCATCATTAACATCCAAAAGCATATAGTTATCATGTGAGCATGCATCATTATCATTATCATTTAAGCATGCTTTTTCTAGCTTATTTTCTAAATCCTTAATTTGCTCAAGCATGCATTTATTTTTCTTCTTTGCTCTAAATAAATCATTAATAAGACTAGAAATCATAGAAACTATTTTACTAGGTGAAAGGTTAGTTACCATAGTTTCCATGTCCTCTCATTCGGATGAGGAGGATGATGAAGCTCCCCCTTCACTAGAGCTCTCCTCACTTGAGCTTACTTCTTCATTTTCGGAGGAGGAGCAATCTAAGTCGCCAAAGGCTATCAATGCTAAGTTGGTGACAAAGGCATTTTCCTCTTCCGATGATGATGAAGATGATGAGGAGGGGTCATCCCATGTCCTTGCTTTTGGTGCCTTGGCCTTCCCTTTTTCTTTTGCCTTCTTTTCTTCTTCCTTTTTCTTCTTGCTCCCCTTCTTCTTCTTTTCTTCCTTCTTTCTCTTCTCCTCCTTGCTTTTGTTCAAGAGGGGACAATTGTCCCTTATATGTCCATCTCCTTGGCAATTATAGCAAATCACCTTCCCCCTTGGTCTTCTCCTCTTATCATTAGATTTATTAAATTGAAAACCTTTTAAAGCACGCCTTACCCTCCTTACCATATAGGCTTCTTCCGTGCTATCCATGGAGGAAGAGAAGGATGCTTCATCGAAGGAGGAGGGGATCTCCATCTTCTTCTTCCCCTTATGTGCCATCAAGGATACTCCTCTTGAAGGTTGAAACTTTGGCTCTTTTTCTATTCCTTCAAGCCTCGTTTCGTGGAGCTCCATTGTTGAGAAGAACTCCTCCAAGGTGTTCACTTCTAAGTTCTTGGAGATGTAAAATGAGTCCACCATAGAGCTCCATCTTGAGGACCGGGGAAAGACATCTATGACCTTCATTACCATATCCCGGTTGGAGAGATTTTCACCTACACTTGTCAAGCTGGTTAGAATTTCCTTAAATCTATAGTGTAGGGATTTTACCTTCTCTCCCTTTTCGAGTTTGATGTTGGATAATTGGGAGCGAAGGACATCTCTCCTTGCTAGTTTCACCTCGGATGTGCCTTCATGAATTTCTATTAGTTTCTCCCACATTTCCTTGGCGCTAGCACACTCCCCTATCCTATTTACTTCTTGTTGGGGGAGTACATTGTAGAGGTGGTGCTTGGCCTTTGAATTCGCCAAGTACTCCTCTCTTTGTCTTTTGCTCCATCTTGATTTCTCCAATAGCTCCCCTTCTTCATTCCTAGGCATCTCGAAATCGTTTTCCATAATTAATAAAATTTCGAAGTTGGTTTCGAAGAATACCTCCATTCTCTTTTTCCACAAAGAGAATTCCCCCTCGAACTTTGGAGGATGAATATTAGAGATGGCCATTCTTGAATGTGCTTGTTGTGGAGGTTAGTCCTCGACAAGCTTTCCTTTGCTTTGATACCACTTGTAGGGGATTGATCGGCCGGCTAGAGGGGGGTGAATAGCCCTTTGTCGTTGGATGGTGGAATTTGCTCGTCTACACAATTGTTAGCGTAAGCGGAATACTAATAAAGACAAGCAAATAAACAAAGAAGAATACAAACAATGCTAACACCGAAATATAACGTGGTTCACAGCTACGCTGCTAATCCACAGTCCTCGATTCGTCCTAGGTGAATCACTACGCAACCAAATCACTATCGGTCTCTCCTTTGCACTAAGCTAGGTGGAGGTAATCCTTACAACTCAAGAACACTCCTTCTTTTACAATAGATGTGAAAAAGATCTAGAAGTAGGAGTTTATCACTTGTGGAGCACTTGGATGATGGTTTGGAATATGAGCATTAGCCATCCAAAAGCCCACACCCTCTCTTTTTATAGAGAGGGCTTATTTCTTCCGTTGCGCCACTACGATCACGCCTTTGCGCCGATCGCCCACTTCAACGACCTCCGAACACGTTGGATCCCGACCGTTGTAGTTGAACGGATCACTTTGCAGTCGACTGATGGATCCATCAGTCGACTGATGCCTCCGTAGTTGACTGCCCAGTCGGCTACGAGCGGTTCTGTGGCCCAAACCCTCTTGATCAGTCGACAACTGCCTTGAGCAGTCGACTGATGGTCTTGGCAGTCGACTACTGGGCCATAATCCACTTAGTCGGATACTAGTCGAACCAAGTTCGACTCAAAGCAGTCGACTGTCATTTCATTGTAGTTGACTGATGTCGGGAAAACTCATCCGACACTTAGCCATTCGACCAAGTTCACCTAATGAGCTACTTACAATTCACTCATTCTCTCCTCTCACTCGAAGTCCCTCGCCAAAGCTCTCTTCATTCGCGTCCACGTCCCTCGGTAGCATCAGGCGCACGACTCTGCAATGCTCCTTTGCATCTCTTGCCTTTGATGTTTGCTTCCTTGGCTTCGCTTCAAGTCATCTCGTCCGACGGTCCCTCGGCAGCATTAGGCGCACAACTCTGCAATGCTCCTTCTCCGACTCAAGCACGAGGTTATGAGTGGTGAACCCGCCAAGGCTCCATGTGCGAATTACTAAGTCCTACATGACTCCAACGCACATATCAAATCATCATAACAACCTAACATAAACCCTTTGCCACACACATCAAAACCATATCACGGCAAGAGATTGCCCTAACATTGTGCGCATAACACGAACTCATTGAGCTCACCTCGTGGAGTAGGAACCCTAAGGTTTCGAACCACGTATATCATGTGTTGTATTTGTGCTTTTGTCTTTTATATTCGTATTACTATTATTTCCGCTGCACATTAACGAGTATTGTAGACGAGCTGGCGACGAACGAACGATTTCCATCGTACACGCGATTAGGGCTATTAACCCTTTCTAGCCGGCCACCGATCCTCCAACAAAGTATATAACAACGTAACACATACGAATAACATACATGAAAAATATCACACCTATGATCAAGACATAATCATATGAATAATGTATAATCAAATGCATAAACAAACCTGCCCCATCCTATGCAATAACATAATGTTCATCACATGCATATAACAGTCTAGTCCATCAGATACACTATACATACCTAAACAACGATCCACACTGATCCTACTCATAGCCAAATACACCACATACAACAGTATATACTATGCAAATGACATGTATAATGATGTTTAAACATATGCAACAATTATAGCTCAGACAAATGCAACATTCTTAGAAATAGATTACCAAAGCATGCATAAACTTGAAAACATACAATTCTTCGATCGTCTTGCTTTGTGGCTCCTAATGAAAATTTAAGATTCTGCTTACTGTCTGAAAAGTAATCACAGAGCAATGCAGGAAAGCTTCTCCTGGTTCACCCACCAAAACCTTCTTTTTTTCCTTAGATGATCACCTCTTTCTCATCTTTCTTTTATATCTTAGTTGGAGACTTTTCATTTCCAAGCATTAATACATTGGCTGCATAACTCATGCCAATGTTTAATGCTTTAGCTATTGTGGCTGCTACGGCTGTTGTGGCTGCGCAACTCATGCACACCCATAACTGATGCCATCATCTCTCACTCATCCAAGTTATACCACAAAGGCAAATGGTTGCAAAGGCCATAAAGAATATAGTTTAAGAGTGACATAGACTAATAAGAATAGAGATTCATAGTCAATAAGACTAGATAGTCACAATGACTAGATCATAACATCCAATTCATACTTAGGGAAAATGGTTCGTGCGACAGCAAGCATACTGATCATTCATTGCTAAGAAAGTTGGTACACCTAACATAATAACTATTAAATGGTACATAACCATTCTCTGAATGACACATAGCCATTCTCTAGGTGACACACAATTGTTCTCCAGGTGGTACAAAACTGTTCTCCTGGATATATAAATGCTTTGCTATTTACCCGGATTAAATTATTTACATTAATATGAACATCTCTAATCCCTCATAATGACCATTATATCAAGAGAATGTTCCATATATCTTATTCACATACATTTCCATACAAAACATAAATGGATCGACTAGTGAATTAACCTCAAAAGATGTAAATCTATTTAATCTTCCTTTTTAGCTCGAATCCATTCATTTTAATCAGTCGCTTTCCTAGTCATGTTCCATACACCGAATCATCCATATTTAATAGGTTTGCATACTAAAGGAGTACACCGTGATTAAAACTTCAAGTAGACAGCTAAATAGTCACTTAAGGTAAATTCTGAGATTAACATATAATCTCAAGGGCTCACATAGTAGAGAAGAAGGGATTCATTCTCTTATTACCCTTATTGTCATCAAAGCACATGTGGTATGAATCACATGCTATGATGTTATTCTCTTTAATAAAAAGAGTGCATGTTTTTCTTCAAATCAACATCGTACAAATTTCAATCTAGACATTCCCAATGCCTAATCCTAAATCCAACTCATAAATTCTAATATGGCTTTTAAATAGGTTTAGTAAATGGTGGGAACATTTACTTCGACCATTGCTCTACAGATGATATCATCTTGATATAAATATCAAGGCGACCCCAATTTATAGGAATGTAATAATTTTACAGCCACACAAGCTAACAACTACATAAGATGACATATAAGCACTGGTCTTACCCCTATTCGTACTTGTTGGAGGATTATGGCCCTGCTAGAAGGGAGGGTTGAATATCCCTTGATGCTTGATGGACTTCGCTTATTCTTAATCGTCTATAAAACTTATTAGCATAGCGAAAATGATAAAACTAATTAAAAGACAATTAAATGATAAAACAAAAGTAAAGAAGAAAGCAATGCTAACAAAGGGATGTAATGTGGTTCACGTCCCTTGTCGCTAATCCACGATGATTCTGTTGGGATGTATACTGAAAGCCTAGCTCTTTTTGTATGAACATTTTTATTTTGAAATAAGAATCACATGATCATTGTTTGCACTTTATATTTATTATATGTGTGCATATTGTCTAATACTCTACATTGTAGATAACATGGTGCTTGGTGTGGCACAGAAGATCATGTTATCAGTCCCTTGTAGAATATAAGTAGAGGCTCACAACCAAGATGGTTTTGGACAAACCATTAGCATGGTTGTAGTGTAGCTTGGTATTGGTTTGTCTTGACCATAAAGTTACACTAGTACACTTAGGTGTATTGAGCAGGACCGACATAGAGGTGATTAAATTTATTGATGACTACATAATTGAATCGGACCTCGGATATTATGTTGTACATGCTCTTAATCCCAATATAATAATGGGCACATGTACTTAGTATTTATTTCTTTGATTTACCAAAGGGTGAGATTTCTATGGATTAAATCAATATGCCCGGTAAGTTGGGAAATGATATTATTTACATGATGTGTCGTTGATTATAGGAGGAAACCGTGTCCTATATATTAGGTTGATGATGCCCCCTTGAGGAGCTCATAAGGTTCATCATGTAAACCATGCAGGTTGACTTAGTCAACATGATGATAAGGTTGAGTGGTACTACTCGAGGAGTTAGATGTTAATTGATTGATGGTCAGTAAATCAATTAATTGACGGACATTCGATATCTTAAACACGGGGAGATGGATGTACAAATAATGTATGGAGCCCATATTAATTTATGGGGGTTGGTGAGGTAATTCAATGATGATCCTCTAGTGGAATGGAACATCATTGATGGATCAAGTTTGTGTGGTTCCGATCCATCGGGTGGCCAAGATCCAACTCCTCCTCATGGTCCCTATCGTAGCCAAATATAATCCTCATGAAGCCTAGATCCGATGATGGAAAATAAATATCTAGATCCGATGGTTGAGATTAAATCTCTAGATCCGATGGTTGAGATTAAATCTCTAGAACCGACGGTTGAGATTAAATCTCTAGAACCGACGGTTGAGATTAAATCCCTAGAACCGATGGTGGAGATTAAATCTCTAGATCTGACGTTTGAGATTAAATCTCTAGAACCGACGGTTGATATTAAATCCCTAGAACTGACGATGGAGATTAATTCTCTAGATCCGATGGTTGATATTAAATCTCTAGATCCGACGGTTGAGATTAAATCTCTAGATCCGACGGTTGAGATTAAATACCTAGAACTAACGGTGGAGATTAAACCAAGGCTTATCCCTAACTCTATAAAAGGGTGGTTAGGGTCGGTGGCAAGAGAAGGATGGTTTGGTTTTGGAGATTAGGGTTTTGCCAATCCTAAGGTGGGCGGCAAGAAACCCTAAGGGAGTTAGGGTTTTGCCTATCTTAAGGTGGGCGGCAAGAAATCCAAGGAGGCAAAGGTTTTGCTTGGGCAGCTAGGGTTTGGAAGTTGGAGTGGGCGGCAACTATAGGAGAGGATCTCTTCTTCTTCCTTAGGTGTTGTTGGCACCTATCTCCTTTCCCTCTACCTTGGTCGGAGCTCAACTTACTCCTCTTCTCCTCTTCTTTTCCTCTTGGCCAGCGGCACAAAGGAGCTAGGGTTTGTCCCTTGTTTGGTTCCTTGGTTGGCCATCTTGTTCTCTCTATTCTTGGGGCCGGCGGCATCAAGCATTTGTGGCTTGGTGGTTGGCTCAAGCAAGAAGGGAAGGAGTGTTCTTCTTTCTTTTGATTGAAGAAGATCTAGGAAGCTTCAACTTGTGGAGGATCTTCGCCCACACGAAGTCTACAAGGAGGATAGGACATACGATAGAAGATCGAGAGGTATAAAAGTTTTACAACTTTTATTATTGATCTTTGCATGTTTTTATTGATATGCTAGCTTATGTTCTATATGTTAGTATGTGTTGATTATACTAGTTTACATTTGTATGTATTTGTATAATCATGGACCCGAAGATAAACACAAAAACCGGTGATTCGTCCGTTGTCTCTTCCGCGGCTAACCGACTAGAAGAGTGTTGTTGCTTGAACAACTAGTTTGTTCAAGCTATCACTCAAGTCGTTAGCACAATGATGAATTGGTTGAGCTTAGGAAACTCATCTCATCCGGATTAGTTTTTATTAGTGAAAATTTTAATCCGGGGACATGGGAGCCAACGAGCCTCCGAAGCAACTCCCAACAGATTCATTCGGCGAATCACTCCCACAATCAATCCACTAATATCTCCTTTAGCTCAAGATAAGGTGGAGGTAACCTCTTTATACAATCTCTCCCTCTTATAATAGAATAAAGATGGAAACAAGGAAGAGGAGAGTTTGGATGTTCACAACACTTGGAGAGCACTTAGGAGTGGAAGCATTAACCTCTCCAAGGCCCTTAACCCTTTTTTTTATAGAGAAGAAGGGTTTCTTCCCGTTGGGCATGCAGCAATTGACCGATGTATGCCATCAGTCGACTGTCGCTCTAATGGTCGACTTCCAATGGCTTCTGACTTGCCATTGTCACCGTCCAATGGTATCCTTGGCAGTCGACCGATGCCTGCGTAGCCGATTGATCAGTCGGCTACGAGCGGTTCTGTGTGGAGCAGTCGACTGCCATCCCTTAGCAGTCGACTATTGAGCCACAAAACCCTAGTTGACACTGGTCAACTAGCAATCGACTCAGACCAGTCGACTGATACCTATATTAGTCAACTGCTATCGAGTAAAATCTCAAACAGCAAGTTTTTTGAGCATCCGACCATCGAGTAAAACCTCAAACATAATGTTTGAGCAATCAACACTTGATCTTAGCCACTTGGCCAAGTTCACCTATTTGAGCTACCCGATCCCGGGTTACAATCGCTCAATCTCTCATCTCCTATGGAGTCCCTCACCGAAGCATTATTTGTCCGGCCTATGCCCCTCGGATGCACTAAGCCCGTGATTTCTCCCGTTCCATCCTTCGCATCTTGCCCTGAAGTCTGCTTCTTCTGGCTTCACTCCATTTGCTCCTAGTCTGATGGTCCCTCATGAAGGGTTTTGTTTATCGAGTCCGTGAGGGGAAACTTCGCTTCCCACTTCACCTTGGTAGCTTGTCCATGGCAATCCCTTCCATGTCCCCGAATTTAAAAAATTTAATCCTAGACAAAAGAGATTTCCAAAGCAACCAAGTCATCGTCGTGCTATTCGTTAAGAGAGGTCACTTGAACAAACTAGTTGTTCAAGCGACCATCCTCTATTCTACGAGTAGCTGCGGAATAGACGATGTCCGGATCGCCGGTTTTTGAGTTTATGCTCGGGATCCAAGTATTATTTAGCCATTTACAGATTTATAACATGCTTATAATTGAAAAACAAAAACAAGCAACAAACAAAAGAAGAAAGTAGAATAGGTATACCTCTCAATCTTCTAATGTATGACCTTCCTCTTTTTGGACGTCGTGTGGGCGAAGATCCACCAAAAGTCGAAGCTCCTAGATGCCAAATCTTTCTTCCTTGCTCTTCCAAAGCAAGAGGAAGAATAGAAACAAGGTTTTTCTCCTCACTAGAAACAAGCAACAAGGAACCAAACTTATCCTTGCGCCGGCCAACTAGATGAAGGAGAAGATGGTGGAAAACAACCAAGACACCAAGGGAAGCCCTATATCTTGTTTCCACCACCTATGGAGAGAGAAAAGGAAGCTTTTGGGCGTGGGCCAAGGCTGGAAAAGAGCTGGGAAGGGTGCTGGACGTTGGCCAAAAGAGGAAGAAGAAGAGAGAAAGAACCTTCCTTATTTGGTGCCACCCTTGCCTCCAAACCCTACTCCTAATCCTATCTCAAATAGGATTCCTTCTTGCCGCCCAAACCCTAGCTCTCCTATCATGTAGTTAATGAAAAATCCCTTTTCACTGCTTTTATAGAGTTAGGGATAAGTCATAATTAATCTCCTCCATTGGTTCTAAGGATTTAATCTCAACCGTCGGATCTAGAGATTTAATCTCAACCGTCGGTTCTTAGATATTTAATCTCTACCAATGGATCTTTGAGTTTTCTTTCCATCCTTTGGATCTTAGCATCATGAGGTGTTAATAGGCTACATTAGGGACCATGAAGAGGAGTTGGGTCTTGTCCACCCATGGATCAAGCCCACAAAAAGTCCGATCCACTAATGATGATCCAATCCACTAAAGGTTCATCATTGATCTACCTCACCAACCCCCATATGATAATATGGGCTCCATATATTATTTGTACATTTTCTCCCCGTATTTAAGATCTCGAATGTCCGTCGATTAATTAATTTACTGACAATTAATTAATCAACATCTAACTCCTTGAGTAGTACCACTCAACCTTTTCATCATGTTGGACAAAGTCCACCTGCAGGGTTCACATGATGAACCTTATGAGCTCCTCAAGGGGACATCATCATCCTAATATATAGGACACGGTTTCCTCCTATAATCAACGTCACACCATATAAATAATATCATCTCCCAACTTACCGAGCCTATCGATTAAATCTATAAATCTCGCCCATTGGTAAATCAAAGAGATGAGTACTAAGTATATGTGCCCGTTATTATATCGGGATTAAGAGCATGTACTAAAAAATATCTGAGGTCCGATTCGATTATATAGTCATCAATAAATCGAATCACATCTATGTCGGTCCTGCTCAATACACACAAAGTGCACTAGTGTGATTCTATGGTCAAGACAAACCAATACCAAACCACACTACAACCATTCCGATGGTTTGTCCAAAGCCATCTCGGTTGTGAGCCTTTGCTTATACTTTTCAATAGGCCGATAACATGGTCTCCTGTGTGACACCACACACCATGTTATCTACAATGTAAAGTATTAGACAATTTTGCATAACCATAAAAATATGCAAACAATGATCATGTGATTCTTATTCCAAAATAAAGATGTTCATACAAAAGATAGACTTTTCAATATACATCCCTACAATCTCCCAGTTATACTAAAAGACTAAGTTGTCCTTAAAGTGCCATATATCTGATCCCCATTCCCTCCACATGCCTATCAAAAGCTCTCGCCGGAAGGGCCTTTGTGAAAGAATCTGCCCGGTTATCCTCCGATGCAATCTTGGCCACAGCAACTTCTCCTCTCTTTACGATTTCTCGTATCAGGTGGTACTTGCGCTCTATGTGTTCACTAGCCTTATGGGCTCGAGGTTCCTTCGAGTTTGCAACTGCACCACTATTATCACAATAAATTTTGATAGTTCTGGGCAAACCAGGAATCACATCCAAGTCCATCAGGAAGTTCCTGAGCCATACAGCTTCTTTGGCCGCCTCAGAGGCCGCCACAAACTCAACTTCCATGGTGGAGTCCGCCACACACTTCTGCTTGACACTCCTCCATACAATGGGTCCACCTCTCAAAGTAAACACAAAACCTGTGGTAGACTTACTGTTATCCCTATTAGATTGGAAGTCGGAATCCGTGTAACCCACAGGGAGTAATTGGTCTGCCCAGTAAACTAGCATATAATCCCTAGTCCTTCTCAGGTACTTCAATATATGCTTTACCGCAGTCCAATGTCCCTGTCCTGGATTACTCTGATATCTGCTGACCATGCCCACGGCAAAGCAGATATCTGGTCTCGTACAGAGCATCGCATACATGAGGCTTCCTACTGCCGAAGCATAAGGAACCACCTTCATCTCCTTTATCTCCTCAGATGATCTAGGACACATCTCCTTAGATAAAGGAACTCCATACCTGAAAGGTAGAAAACCCTTCTTGGAGTTTTGTATGCTAAAACGCTCCATAATCGTGTCTATGTATGAATCTTGAGATAAGCACAACATTCTTTTCCTGTGATTCCTTATAACCTTGATCCCAAGGATGTGTCCTACCTCTCCCAAGTCCTTCATATCAAACTGTTTGGACAACCATACCCTTACGTCCGATAACACCTTGATATTGTTGTCAATCAACAAAATGTCATCTACGTATAGTACAAGAAATACCACTATGTTTCCGTCACATCTCTTGTATACACAAGACTCATCCGGACTTTGAATAAATCCATAAGACTGGATCACCTCATCAAACTGGATGTTCCAAGACCTCAAAGCTTGTTTCAATCCATAAATGGACCGATTAAGCTTACATACAAGATGCTCTTTGCCCTTAGCTATGAATCCCTCTGGTTGCTTCATGTAGATGTTTTCCTCAAGACTTCCATTAAGGAAAGCTGTCCTGACATCCATCTGCCACACCTCATAATCCATATGAGCTGATATGCATAAGAGAATATGGATAGACTTAAGCATGGCTACCGGCGAAAAGGTCTCCTCATAATCGATACCCTCTTTCTGAGTATAGCCCTTCACAACAAGACTCGCTTTGAAGGTCTCAACCTTCCCATCTATTCCTCTCTTTCTCTTGTAGATCCACTTGCATCCAATGGTTTGTACACCATTGGGTGGTTCTACTAGGTCTCGGACCTGATTTGAATCCATAGATTCAATCTCAGCATTCATTGCACTTTGCCAAGATACTGCATCTTTATCTTGGATTGCCTCGTCATATGTCCAGGGATCAGGTTCATGTTCGCCAGGGACCAAATCAGAAGATTCTCCCAAGAACATGAATCTATCTGGCTATCTCACAACCCTCCCACTACGACGAGGTATCACCTGTGTATCCTCTGTGACACGCGGTACAGTGACATGTGGTATATCCTCTTGTACCGGTGGTACTAAAGAAGTGACTTCCCCTTTTAACTCCTCCAGAACAATTTTACTCTTGGGCTTGTGGCTCATTACATAGTCTTCCTCTAGAAATCTGGCGATCATGCTAACGATTAGCCTCTGATCTCTAGGACTATAATGCAAGCCACCATTCGTTCCTCTTGGATAGCCAACGAAAAAGCGTACTTCTGTACGAGGTTCCAACTTATCAGCATCTGCCTTCAGCACATGTATTGGACTCTCCCATATCCGAATATGTCTTAGACTAGGCTTTCGCCCAGTCCACAACTCTGTGGGAGTAGAAGGCACTAATTTAGATGATACCAAGTTCAGAATGTACACCGTCGTATCTAGAGCATATCCCCAGAACGAATCTAGCAAGTCAGAATAACTCATCATCGATCTAACCATCTCCATAAGAGTCCTATTCCTTTGCTCTGCTACACCGTTCTGTTGGGGTGTGCCAGGTGCAGTCAATTGGGATTGAATCCCAGCCTCTGATAAGTAGTTCCTAAACTCTCCCAAGAGGTACTCACCACCATGATCAGATCATAGTGTCTTGATACTTTTACCTTGACGTTTCTTTACATCAGCCTTGAATTCTTTAAACTTGTCAAAGCATTCAGACATGCGGCGCATCAGGTAAATGTATTCATATCTTGAGTAACCATCTATAAAAGAGACGAAATACTCAAAACCACCTCTAGCCTGGATAGACATAGGACCACACAAATAAGAATGAACTAATTCTAACACATCTTTAGCTCTATACCCCTTGGCCTTAAAATGCCTCTTGGTCATCTTACCCTCCAAGCAAGATTCACAGGTTGGGAGATCCTCCACCACTAATGGACCCAGAGGTCCATCAGCTATCAACCTTTGAATTCTGCTTAGGTTAATGTGACCAAGCCTACGATGCCAAAGATATGTTTGGTTTATCGTCAAAGGTTCTTTTCTCTTATTGGAATTAGAAGATGAGTTATTAACTTCAATTTGCATCGTGGGAGGTTTTGGTTCAAGTGTATACAAATTTCCTATCAATGTACCTGAACAGATATTCTCCCTATTCCTTTTGATAACAACTCTGTCATTAAAAGAAATAGAATATCCATCCATAAACAATTTAGAAACTAAAATTAAATTCTTTCTAAATAAAGGTACACAAAGCGAATTTTCTAGAACCAAAGTTTTATTTTTCTAAAGAGAAAAATAAAACTTCTCCCACTTTAATAGCCGCCACCTTCATGGCATTGCCCAAGTAAATGATAATCTCCCCTTTAGCTAGTCGTCCGGTTTCTTAGAACCCCTGCAAAGTGTTGTAGACATGATTAGTGGCTCCCGTATCTACACACTAGGTGCCGGTAGATAACACCGCTAATCATGTTTCAACGACTAGTCCAAAGGATATAT
The DNA here is from genome assembly GCA_025175895.1 of Wurfbainia villosa. Taxonomy (NCBI): domain Eukaryota; kingdom Viridiplantae; phylum Streptophyta; class Magnoliopsida; order Zingiberales; family Zingiberaceae; genus Wurfbainia; species Wurfbainia villosa. The sequence goes on from CM045990.1 coordinate 99,382,854, forward strand.
CTTTGTTCTGTTTCGGACTGGGACAGTCCTTCTTTCAATGTCCATCCTGCTTGCAAGTGAAGTACTTGCCTTTCGGGTTCTTCACTCCTTCCTGAGATCATCCCACGACCTTTGCTCCACCTTGTTTCTCTTTCTTCTTTCCTTTCGGCTTAGAAGTAGAAACCTTTTTGAGCAACCATGGCTTGAAGACACTCTTCGAAGAGTGCATACTTGTACTCCTTAGCAGATAAGACAATATCTAGATTATTTTCCAATCAACATTATTTGGGTACAGTAAGTTTATTTCCTTTAGTATCATAGTAAGTGGACTAAAAGTCATTTTTGAAAATCCTAAGAATCACATAGATCATTAGTATAGATTTTAAAAAATTATTGATTCCTCAAACAATAAAATTTCAAAATCAACCAACACCTCAAAACGCCGAGAATATCGTATGCCATGATAGTGTGTACGTATACGAATTCTACATTTGTAAGAGGAGGTCTTACCCATTAATTTTACTATCTTGTCAACCTAACTTTATAACAAGTAAAATTAATAGTTGGTTTCTCTTCGGCCCTACAAATAAAAGCAGTGACTCTGATGGGGAGGATACTTATATTTGTATCTAAGTGTTCACCATTACTCGGTACCAAGGTAATTATCTCGGGTTATGTGTCTTACGATGGGCAAGTACACACGCTCCTTAATAATTTCCTATAACCATATTCGACCTTGTGATCCGCAAACAAACCCATCTGATATGGAGGAAGGCACTCAGAGCCGATGCGCAAGTTTGTTTGCATCACTTGTCAAATCATAATGGAGGCCGCGGGAATTTATAAAAATATCCCTCTCCCACTTAGTAATTTGAAATTGAGGAATTTTCTTAGCCTATGACATGCATATCAAACAAAAAGCATTAAATATGAAAAATAAAATTATTTTCCAACTATTATGGCTTTTGTCTTTAATATGTCTCCCATCGCATCGCCATCTCGTCCGCTCCTCCTACGCCATGTACGAGCCATTTGGAAGTCCGAGCTGAGACTAAAACCTATTTTAATTTACATTCATCGTTCCTATACTCCACGAGGGAGTGTACATGAAATCTAGATCGAAAGTAAAATAAAATAAAGAGCGGCTAAACAATGTCGTATTTAATTTACCAAAAACTAAATACTAGCCTCGTCAACCCCGAGAATTCAACAAAATAAATATTTACACACATACAATCACATACACACATATGGCCATAATAGTCGGATCTTATGCCTGCAACCAAAGAGTTAAACTACGCATATCCTACTATTATCCGGAACATATAATATATGAAGTGCATAAAAATTAACCGAATCCAAAACACACAAAACCGGAAACCTTGGCTTTGATACCAATTGAAGGGTTTTGCTTATCGAGTCCGTGAGGGGAAACTTCGCTTCCCACTTCACCTCGATAGTTTGTCCATGGCGATCCCTTCCATGTCCCCGGATTAAAAAAATTTAATCCTAGACAAAAGGGATTGCCAAAACAACCAAGTCATCATTGTGCTATTCATTTAGAGAGGTCACTTGAACAAACTAGTTGTTCAAGCGACCATCCTCTATTCTACAAGTAGCCGCGGAATAGACGATGTCCGGATAGTCGGTTTTTGTGTTTATGCTTGGAATCCAAGTATTATTTAGCCATTTACAGATTTATAACATGCTTATAATTGAAAAACAAAAACAAGCAACAAACAAAAGAAGAAAGTAGAATAGGTATACCTCACAATCTTCTAATGTATGACCTTCCTCCTTTTGGACGTCGTGTGGGCGACGATCCACCAAAAGTCGAAGCTCCTAGATGCCAAATCTTCCTTCCTTGCTCTTCCAAAGAAAGAGGAAGAATAGAAACAAGGTTTTTCTCCTCACTAGAAACAACCAACAAGGAACAAAACTTATCCATGCTGCCGGCCAACTAGATGAAGGAGAAGATGGTGGAAAACAACCAAGACACCAAGGGAATCCCTATATCTTGTTTCCACCACCTAAGGAGAGGGAAAAGGAAGCTTTTGGGCACCGTCCAAGGCTGGAAAAGAGCTGGGAAGGGTGCTGGACGTTGGCCAAAAGAGGAAGAAGAAGAGGGAAAGAACCTTCCTTATTTGGTGCCACCCTTGCCTCCAAACCCTAATCCTAATCCTATCTCAAATAGGATTCCTTCTTGCCACGCAAACCCTAGCTCTCCTATCATGTAGTTCACGCCAAATCCCTTTGCCATCCTTTTATAGAGTTAGAGATCAGTCATGAATTAATCTCCTCCATTGGTTCTAGGGATTTAATCTCAACCATCGGATCTAGATATTTAATCTCAACCGTCGGTTCTTAGAGATTTAATCTCTACCAATGGATCTTTGAGTTTTGTTTCTATCCTTTGGATCTAAGCATCATGAGGTGTTAATAGGCTACATTAGGGACCATGAGGAGGAGTTGGGTCTTGGCCACCCATGGATCAAGCCCATATAAAGTCCGATCCACTAATGATGATCCAATCCACTAAAGGTTCATCATTGATCTACCTCACAAACCCCCATATGATAATTAGGGCTCCATATATTATTTGTACATTTTATCCCCGTGTTTAAGATCTCGAATGTCCTTCGATTAATTAATTTACTGACCATTAATTAATCAACATCTAACTTCTTGAGTAGTACCACTCAACCTTTTCATCATGCCGAACCAAGTCCACCTGCAGGGTTTACATGATGAACCTTATGAGCTCCTCAAGGGGACATCATCATCCTAATATATAGGACACGGTTTCCTCCTATAATCAACGGCACGCCATATAAATAATATCATCTCCCAACTTATCGAGCCTATCGATTTAATCTATAAATCTCACCCATTGGTAAATCAAAGAGATGAGTACTAAGTATATGTGCCCGTTATAATATCTGAGGTCCGATTCGATTATGTAGTTAGCAATAAATCGAATCACCTCTAAGTCGGTCCTGCTCAATACACACAAAGTGCACTAGTGTGATTCTATGGTCAAGAAAAACCAATACCAAACCACACTACAATCATTCCGATGGTTTGTCCAAAGTCATCTCGGTTGTGAGCCTTTGCTTATACTTTTCAAGGGGCCGATAACATGGTCTCCTGTGTGACACCACACACCATGTTATCTACAATGTAAAGTATTAGACAATATTGCATAACCATAAAAATATGCAAACAATGATCATTTGATTCTTATTCCAAAATAAAGATGTTCATACAAAAGATAGACTTTTCAGTATACATCCCTACACCTCGGATGCACCAAGCTCATGACTTCTCACCGTGCCATCCTTCACCGACTCAAATAGCCGAGCCATGAGATGATGAACTCATCAATGTTTCATCAAGCTAACCATATGTGATTTACTAAGTTCTGCACAATTTAAACACACACATCAAACATATAACAATCCTAACTTAAACCTTTTGCCCCACACATCAAAACCATACTTGGGTTGATTGCCCTAACAATCTCCTGCTTTTTAAGGTGTGGCAATATATTTAAGTTAGGTAACATATTAACAAAACACTTAAAGAACATGCCAACTCCCCCTTAACACATGCTAATTTCCCCCTAGCATGATTAACTTAAACTCTAACATTTCTCCCTCTTCGACACCATAAAAAACATCATACATATGTTATATAGCATGACATCAATGTCTAGGGGAATACAAATATAAAAAAAATTAGATTTGAAACAAAAAACCCAGGTTTTTCACATAGCAATCGACTGACATTCCTCATCAGTCGACTGGTATCTGAAAGTTTCGAATTCTGATTTTTGAAGCCAACTTCAGAAATGCATTAAAAAAATCAAGAAAATTCAAAAAATCATGAAATTTTGAGAACATATTTATTATGAGTTTTTCTGTCAAGGAAAAATGATTTTTCATGAAAATACATTCAATTTTCAAAAATTAGGCAAATTCTCATAAGCTCTAAAAATTTTCAAATTTGTATCAACATTGATGACTAGTTTTGCCTTAGAGCATTTTAAAACATGAACTCTTAGTTTTCAAAACATGAGTGAAGGTCTAAGCTTCGCTTCCCGCTTCAACTTCGTCGCTCGTGCATAGCAATTCTATCTACATCTCCAGATTAAAAAAAATTAATCCTTGACGAAGACAGATTACCCAAGCAACCGATCCATCATCGTGCTATTCGATTTGAATGGTCTCTTGAACAAACTTGTTGTTTAAGAAACCTAACCCTTTTCCTCGATTAGCCATGGTATAGATGATGTACGAATCGCCAATTTTTGTGTTTATCTTCGGGGTCCAAGTAAATTAACCACATACAATTACAAACATAATTTAAAAGAACAAAAGGAAACCAAAACAAGAATTATACCTCTTGTTTACCTCTTGGTCTTCTTTTGTATGTCCTATCCTCCTCTTGGACGTTGTGTTAGCAATGATCATCCAAGAGATGAAGCCTCCTAGATCACACTCTTCCCTTCCTTGCTCGCTCCGAACAAAGGGAAGAATGACCGAACCCTTCTTCTCCTATCTAGTGTCGACCACCAAGCTCCAAGCTAGGTTGTTGCCGCCGACCAAGGAAAGGAAGAAGGTAGATTGGGCGCCGGCCAAAGAGAATGGAAGAAAAGGAACCTTTCTTCCTTACTTTGTCGCTGGCCAAAGAGTAGAGAGAGAGAGGGGAAGCTGCCGACCAATCCTAGAGAGAGAGTGGGAGGCACCTCCCAATGTAGAAGCACCACCTTAGGGTTGCTGCACAAGCCTCTCTATAGCCAACTCCAAAAACCCTAACCCTAATTGATGTGTTGCCACCCAAAAACTTTAGAAGCAAACCCTAACACCAATTCTTGTGTTCCACGCCCAAGCCTCTCTAACCTTATTTATAGATTTTGCCCAAGCCTCCTTTTAATAATGTCTATCAGATCTAGGTTTCAAGAGGGTTTAAATAGGCTACAATAGGGACCACGAGGAGGAGTTGGATCTTGGGCACTCAATGGATCTGACCCATATAAAATCCGATCCATTAATGATAATCCAATCCACTAGAGGATTATCTTGATCTACCTGACCAACCCCATAAATAAATATGGGCTCCATATATTAATTGTACAAATACCTCCCCATGTTTAAGATCTTGAATGTCCGTCAATTAATTAATTTTCTGACGATTAATTAATCAACATCTAACTCCATGAGTACTACCACTCAACCTCATCATCATGTCGGACCTGTAGGATTTGGTTTCATTGATCTGTGAGGGGAATCTTCTCTTCCCACTTCACCTCTATCACTTGTTCATGGTGATCCCATCGATGTCCCCGGATTAAAAAAAATTTAATCCTAGACAAAAGGGTTTGCCCAAACAACCAAGTCATCGTCGTGATATTCGTTTAGAGAGGTCACTTGAACAAACTTGTTGTTCAAGCGACCAACCTCTATTCTACGAGTAGCCGCAGAATAGACGATGTCCAGATCGCCGGCTTTCGTGTTTATGTTTGGGATCCAAGTATTATTTATCCACAAACAGAATATATCATGCTCATAATTGAAAAACAAAAACAAACATGTTCAAAAGATAATAGAGAATCGATATTCCTCTCGATCTTCTAATGTATGACCTTCCCCCTTTCGGACGTCATGTGGGCGATGACCTACCAAAAGTTGAAGCTCCTAGATCACTAATCTTTCTTCCTTGCTCATTTCGAGCAAGAGGAAGAATAGAAACAAAGCTCCTTTTCTTCTTTCAACCAACCACCAACACCCAATGTTCGAGCTTGCCGCCGGCCAAGAAGGAAGAGGAGATTAAGGTGGAAACTGGCCAAGACACCATGGGAAAGCCCTAAATCTTATTTCCACCAACCAAGGAGAACGAGAAGAGGGAGTTTGGATGCCGGCCAAGGGCTGGAAGGGCTTCAATAGGCGCCGACAAGCTTGAGGAAGAAGACAAACAAGGAAATTGTTTCCTTATTTGGTGCCGCCAATGCTCCAAACCCTAGCCCTTGCTTCTTGCCGCCAACCTCCAAAAACCCTAGCTCTCTCAATTGTTCTCCACGCCAACCCCTTGTTCTCCTTTTATAGAGTTAGGGATAAGCCTCCTTTTAATCTCCACCATTGGTTCTAGGGATTTAATCTCAACCGTCAGATCTAGAGATTTAATCTCAACCGTCGGATCTAGATATTTAATCTCTACCTTTGGATCTAGAGTTTGGTTTCTATCCATTGGATCTAAGCTTCATGAGGTGTTAATAGGATACAATAGAGACTATGAGGAGGAGTTGGACCTTGCCCACCCATGGATCAAGCCCACATAAAGTCCGATCCATTAATGATAATCCAATCTACTAAAGGATTATCATTGATCTACCTCACCCACCCCCATAAGATAATATGAGCTCTATATATTATTTGTATATTTTCTCCCCGTGTTTAAGATCTCGAATGTCCGTCGATTAATTAATTTACTGACCATTAATTAATCATCATCTAACTCCATGAGTAGTACCACTCAACCTTTTCATCATGGCGGACCATGTCCACCTGCAGGGTTTGCATGATGAAACTTATGAGCTCCTCAAGGGGACATCATCATCCTAATATATAGGACACGGTTTCCTCCTATAATCAACGACAAACCATATAAATAATATCATTTCCCAACTTACCGAGCCTATCGATTTAATCTATATAGCTCGCCCATTGGTAAATCAAAGAGATGAATACTAAGTATATGTGCCCGTTATTTTATCGGGATTAAGAGCATGTACAAAATAATATCTGAGGTCCGATTCGATTATATAGTCAGCAATAAATCGAATCACCTCTAAGTCGGTTTTGCTTAATACACACAAAGTGCACTAGTGTGATTCTATGGTCAAGACAAACCAATACCAAATCACACTACAACCATTCCGATGGTTTGTCCAAAGTCATCTCGGTTGTGAGCCTTTACTTATACTTTACAAGGAGCTGATAATATGATCTCCCGTGTGACACCACACACCATGTTATCTACAATGTAATGTATTAGACAATATGCATAGCCATAATAATATGCAAAGAATGATCATGTGATTCTTATTTCAAAATAAAGATGTTCATACAAAAGATAGATTTTTCAGTATACATCTCAACAATATCCCACTAATACTAAAAGACTATGTTTTCCTCAAACTGCCAGACATCTGATCCCCATTCCCTCCACTTGCCTATCAAAAGCTCTCACCAGAAGGGCCTTAGTGAAAGGATCTGCCAGGTTATCCTCCGATTCAATATTTGCCACGACAACTTCTCTCTTTACGATTTCTCGTATCAGGTGGTACATGCGCTCAATGTGCTTACTTACCTTTTGGGCTCGTGGTTCCTTCGAGTTTGCAACTGTACCACTATTATCACAATAAATTGTGATAGTTCTGGGCAAACCTGGAATCACATCCAAGTCCATCAGGAAGTTTCTGAGCCACACAACTTCTTTTGCCACCTCAGAGGCTGCCACATACTCAGCTTCCATGGTGGAGTCCGCCACGCATTTCTTCTTGACACTCCTCCATACAATGGCTCCACCTCTCAAAGTAAACACAAAACCTGAGGTAGACTTACTGTTATCCCTATCAGATTGGAAGTCGGAATCCGTGTAACCCACAGGGAGTAATTGGTCTGTCTGGTAAACTAGCATATAATCCCTAGTCCTTCTCAGGTACATCAATATATGCTTTACCACAGTCCAATGTCCCTGTCCTGGATTACTCTGATATCTACTGACCATGCTCACGACATAGTAGATATCTGGTCTCGTACATAGCATCGCATACATGAGGCTTCCTACCGCCGAAACATAAGGAACCACCTTCATCTCCTCTATCTCCTTAGATGTTCTAGGACACATCTCCTTAGATAAATGAACTCCATGCCTGAAAGGTAGAAAACCCTTCTTGGATTTCTGCATGCTAAAACAATCCATAATCATGTCTATGTATGAAGCTTGGGATAAGCACAACATCCTTTTCCTGCGATCCCTTATAACCTTGATCGCAAGGATGTGTCCCACCTCTCCCAAGTCCTTCATATCAAACTCTTTGGAAAACCATACCCTTACATCCGATAACACCTTGATATTGTTTCCAATCAACAAAATGTCATCTACGTATAGTACAAGAAATACCACTACATTTCTGTCACATCTCTTGTATACACAAGACTCATCCGGACTTTGAATAAATCCATATGACTTGATTGCCTCATCAAAGCGGATGTTCCAAGACCTCGATGCTTGCTTCAATCCATAAATGGACCGATTAATCTTACATACAAGATGCTCTTTGCCTTTCGCAATAAATCGGCATGGTTGCTTCATATAGATGTTTTCCTCAAGACTTCCATTAAGGAAAGTTGTCTTGACATCCATCTGCCACACCTCATAATCCATATGAGCTGCTATGCATAAGAGAATTCGGATAGACTTAAGCATGGTTACCGGCGAAAAGGTCTCCTCATAATTGATACCCTCTTTCTTAGTATTCCCCTTCGCAACAAGCCTTGCTTTGAAGGTCTCAACCTTCCCATATATTCCTCACTTTGTCTTGTAGATCCACTTGCATCCAATGGTTTTTACACCATCGGGTGCTTCTACTAGCTCCAAGACTAGATTTGAACTCATAGATTCAATCTCAGCATTCATTGCACTTTGCCAAGATACTGCATCTTTATCTTGGATTGTCTCGTCATATGTCCAGGGATCAGGTTCATGTTCGCCAGGGACCAAATCAGAAGACTCTCCCAAGAACATGAATCTATCCGCCTGTCTCACAACCCTCCCACTACGACAAGGCATCACCTGTGTATCCTCTGTGACATGCGGTGCAGTGACGTGATATATCTTCTTCTTTCGATGGTACTAAAGAAGTGACTTCCCCTTTAAATTCCTCCAGAACAATCTTACTCTTGGGCTTGTGGCTCATGACATAATCTTCCTATAGAAATCTGGCATTCGTGCTAACGATCACCCTCTGATCTCTAGGACTATAAAATAGACCACCCTTCATTCCTCTAGGATAGCCAACGAACATGCATACTTCTGTACGAGGTTCCAACTTACTAGGATCTGCCTTCAGCACAAGTGCTGGACTCCCCCATATCTAAATATGTCTTAGACTAGGCTTTCGCCCAGTCCACAATTCTGTGGGAGTAGAAGGCACTGATTTAGATGGAACTAAGTTCAGAATGTACACCGCCGTATCTAGAACATATCCCCAGAACGAATCTGGCAACTCAGAATAACTCATCATCGATCTAACCATCTCCATAAGAGTCCTATTCATTCGTTCTGCTACACCATTCTGTTGGGGTGTGCCAGGTGCAGTTAATTGGGATTGAATCCCAGCCTCTGATAGGTAATTCCTAAACTCTCCCAAGAGGTACTCGCCACCACGATTAGATCACAGTGTCTTGATACTTTTATCTTGACGTTTCTCCACATCAACCTTGAATTCTTTGAACTTGTCAAAGCATTCAGACTTGTGGCGGATTAGGTAAATGTATTCATATCTCGAGTAATCGTCTATAAAAGAGACGAAATACTCGAAACCACCTCTATCCTGTATAGACAAAGGACCAAACAAATCAGAATGAACCAATTCTAACACATCTTTGGCTCTATACCCCTTGGCCTTAAGAGGCCTCTTGGTCATTTTACCCTCCAAGCAAGATTCGCAAGTTGGGAAATCCTCCACCACTAATGAACCCAAAGGTCCATCAGCTATAAACCTTTGAATTCTGCTTAGGTTAATATGAGCAAGCCTAAGATGCCAAAGATATGATTGGTTCATCTTCGAAGGTTCTTTTCTCTTATTGGAATTAGAAGATGAGTTATTAATTTCAATTTGCATCATCAGAGCTTTTGGTTCAAGTGTGTATAGATTTTCTATCAATACACTTGAACAGATAATGTCCATATTCCATTTTATAACAACTCTGTCATTAAAAGAAATAGAATATCCATCCATAAACAATTTAGAAATTAAATTCTTTCTAAATAATGGTACATAAAGGAAATTCTTAAGAACCAAAAGTTTATTTTTCTCAAAAGATAAATGAACTTCTCCCACTGCAATAGCCGCCACCTTCGTGCCATCGCCCAAGTACACGGTAATCTCCCCCTCAGCCAATCGTCTGGTTTCCTTGAACCCCTGCAAAGTATTGCAGACATGATCATTGGCTCCCGTATCTACACACCAGGTGCCGATAGATAACACCGCTAAACATATTTTAATGACTAGACCAAAAGATATACCTTTGTTCTTGCGGTTGGGGCAGTCCTTCTTCTAGTGTCCAGTCTGCTTACAAGTGATGCACTTGCCTTTCGGCTTCTTCACTCTTCCCTGAGTACCTCCCATCACCTTCGCCCCAGTTTGTTTCTTCTTCTTCTTGCCTTTCGGCTTCTTCACTCTTCCCTGAGTACCTCCCATCACCTTCGCCCCAGTTTGTTTCTTCTTCTTCTTGCCTTTCGGCTTAGAAGTAGAAACCTTTTGGGTCACCATGGCATGTGCCTGAGCACTCTGACGAAATAGCCCCTCTATCGTCTGGAGTTCTGTCAGAAGCTCCGCCAATGAATACAACCTCTTGTTAATGTTGTAGTTCAGGCGAAACTGCTCAAAACTCCTAGATAGAGACTAGAGTATGATATTGACCTGGGTTTCCCCATCGATCTCAGCTCCAAGGACCTCCAGCTCATTTAAATGAGCCATCATCTTGAGAACATAATCCCTCATGGGTGTTCCCTTGATCATGGTGGTCGTCATCAAGTTTCTCATGGCTTCTTGCCTCGCAGCCCGATTCTGGTGTCAGAAAAGCTCTTTGAGATTGAGCATCATGTCATAAGCAGTGGGCATGGCTTGATGCTGATGTTAGAGTACATTTGACATAGATGCCAAAATGTAACACCGCGTCATCTCATCGGCCGTGATCCACTTCTTATAACTCTATTTCTCCTTTTCCCCAGAATCATCTGCAGGCTTAGGAGGGCACTCTTCGAGGAGTACATATTTGTATTCCTCAGCAGTCAAAACAATATCAAGATTCATCTTCCAATCAACATAGTTGGGTCCAGTAAGTTTATTCTCTTTCAGTATCACAGCAAGTGGGTTGAAAGTCATTTTGAAAGAAAACCTAAGAATCACATAAATCAAAACATTAGATTTCAAAAAATTATTGATTCCTCAAACAATAAAATTTTAAAACCAACCAACACCTTAAAACACTGAGAATATCGTATGCCACGATAGTGTGGACGTATACGAATTCAACATTTGTAAGAGGAAGTTTTACCCATTAATTTTACTATCTTGTCAACCTAACTTTTTGACAAGTAAAATTAATAATTCGTTCCTCTTTGGCCCTACAAATAAAAGTAGTGAATCCGATGGGGAGGATACTTATATTTGTATCTAAGTGTTCACCATTACTCGGTACCAAGATAATTATCTCAGGTTATTTTCATTCCAAGGGGGAAGTACACACACTCCTTAATAATTTCCTATAACCATATTTGACCTTGTGATCCGCAAACAAACTCATCCGATGGGGAGGAAGGCACTTAGAGCCGACGCGCAAGTTTGTTTGCATCACTTGTCAAATCGTAATGGAGGCCGTGGGAATTTATAAAAATATCCCTCTCCCACTTAGTAATTTGAAATTGAAGAATTTTCTAGCCTACGACATGCATATCAAACAATAAGCAATAAATATGAAAAATAAATTATTTTCCAACTATTATGGCTGTTGTCTTCAATATGACTCTCATCGCATCACCTTCTCGTTCGCTCCTCCTACGCCATGTACAAGCCATCCGGAGATGCGAGCCGAGACTAAAATCTTTTTTAATTTACTTCCATTGATCCTATACTCCACGAGGGAGTGTACATGAAATCTAGATCGAAAGTAAACTAAAATAAAAAGTGTGGCTAAACAGTGTCGAATTTAATTTACAAAAAATCAAATACTAGCCTCGTCAACCCCGAGGATTCAACAAAATATACTATTACACACATACAATCAAATACACACATATAGCCATAATAGGTGGATCTTATGCCTGCAACCAAAGAGTTAAACTATGCATATCCTACTATTATCCGACACATATAATATATGAAAAATGCATAAGAGTAAACGAATCCTTAAACACACAAAACCAAAAACCTTGGCTCTGATACCAATTGTAGGGTTTGGTTTCATTGATCCGTGAGGGGAAACTTCGCTTCCCACTTCACCTCGGTCGCTTGTTCATGGCGATCCCATCGATGTCCCTGGATTAAAAAAAAATTAATCCTAGACAAAAGGGATTTTCCAAACAACCAAGTCATCGTTGTACTATTCGTTTAGAGAGGTCACTTGAACAAACTTGTTGTTCAAGCGACCAACCTCTATTCTACGAGTAGCCGCAGAATAGACGATGTCCGGATCGCTGACTTTCGTGTTTATGTTCGGGATCCAAGTATTATTTAGCCACAAACAAACTATATCATGCTCATAAATAAAAACAAAAACAAAAATGTTTCAAAAAAGAATAGAGAATCGATATACCTCTCGATCTTCTAATGTATGACCTTCCTCCTTTCGGACGTGGTGTGGGTGACAATCTACGAAAAGTTGAAGCTCCTAGATCACTAATCTTCCTTCCTTGCTTGTTCCAAGCAAAAGGAAGAATAGAAACAAAGCTCCTTTTCTTCTTTCAACCAACCACCAACATCCAATGTTGGAGCTTGCCGCTGGCCAAGAAGGAAGAGGAGATTAAGGTGGAAACCGGCCAAGACACCAAGGGAAAGCCCTAAATCTTGTTTCCACCAACCAAGGAGAAGGAGAAGAGGGAGTTTGGAGGCCATCCAAGGGCTGGAAGGGCTTCAATGGGCGCCGGCAAGCTAGAGGAAGAAGACAAACAAGGAAGTTGTTTCCTTATTTTGTGCCGCCAATGCTCCAAATCCTAGCCCTTGCTTCTTGCCGCCAACCTCCAAAAACCCTAGCTCTCTCAATTGTTCTCCACGCCAACCCCTTGTTCCCCTTTTATAGAGTTAGGGATAAGCCTCCTTTTAATCTCTACCATTGGCTTTAGGGATTTAATCTCAACCGTCGGATCTAGAGATTTAATCTCAACCGTCGAATCTAGATATTTAACCTCTACCTTTGGATCTAGAGTTTTATTTCTATCCGTTGGATCTAAGCTTCATGAGGTGTTAATAGGCTACAATAGGGACCATGAGGAGGAGTTGGATCTTGGCCACCCATGGATCAAGCTCACATAAAGTCCAATCTATTAATGATAATCCAATCCACTAAAGGATTATCATTGATCTACCTCACCAACCCCCATAAGATAATATGGGCTCCATATATTATTTGTACATTTTCTTCGCGTGTTTAACATCTCGAATGTTCGTCGATTAATTAATTTACTGACCATTAATTAATCCACATCTAACTCCATGAGTAGTACCACTCAACCTTTTCATCATGTCGGACCAAGTCCACTTGCAGGGTTTACATGATCAACCTTATGAGCTCCTCAAGGGGACATCATCATCCTAATATATAGGACACGGTTTCCTCCTATAATCAACGACACACCATATAAATAATATCATTTCCAAACTTACCGAGCCTATCGATTTAATCAATAAATCTCGCCCATTGGTAAATCAAAGAGATGAATACTAAGTATGTGTGCCCATTATTATATCGGGATTAAGAGCATGTACAAAATAATATCTGAGGTCCGATTCGATTATGTAGTCAGCAATAAATCGAATCACCTCTAAGTCGGTCCTGCTTAATACACAAAAAGTGCGCTAGTGTGATTCTATGGTCAAGACAAACCAATATCAAATCACACTACAACCATTCCGATTGTTTTTCCAAAGCCATCTCAGTTGTGAGCCTTTACTTATACTTTACAAGGAGCTGATAACATCATCTCCTGTGTGACACCGCACACCATGTTATCTACAATCTAATGTATTAGACAATATGCATAGCCATAAAAATATGCAAACAATGATCATGTGATTCTTATTTCAAAATAAAGATGTTCATACAAAAGATAGACTTTTCAGTATACATTCTAACAGGACCAAGTCCACCCACAGAGTTTACATGATGATCCTTATGAGCTCCTCAAGGGGACATCATCATCCTAATACATAGGACACGATTTTCTCCTATAATCAATGACACACCATGTAAATAATATCATTTCCCAACTTACCGAGCCTATCGATTTAATATATAAATCTCGTCCATTGGTAAATCAAAGAAATAAATACTAAGTACATGTGCCCATTATTATATCGGGATTAAGAGCATGTACACCATAATATCGGAGGTCCAATTCAATTATGTAGTCAGCAATAAATTAATTCACCTCTAAGTCGGTCTTGCTCAATACGCACAAAGTGTACTAGTGTAATTCTATGGTCAAGACAAACCAATACAAAATTACACTACAACCATACCAATGGTTTATCCAAAACCATCTCGGTTGTGAGCCTCTACTTATACTCTTCAAGGAACTGATAACATGATCTTTCCGTGTGACACCACACACCATGTTATCTACAATGTAATGTATCAGATAATATGCATAACCATAAATATGCAAACAATGATCATGTGATTCTTATTTCAAAAATAAAGAAGTTCATATAAAGAATAGACTTTTCAGTATACATCCAACTATGATCTTTGTGCAATATGTCTATGAATTGAACATATGTTTTTCCCATAGTTGGTCTTTGATTGCTATGTTATGAAACTCTTAATGACTCATCAAAATGCCATAAGCATTAGTGAATCATTTGTATCAACCTAACATCTCACCCATTGCTATATTTTCAATCAAGTTAGCCATATGATGAATTGTGAGATGTAACTAAAGGTATTTATACTTAACCAAAAATTTTCATGCAATGCTACCCAAGGTTAAGTATCATCCTAAAACCACCATCATGATCATAAGTCAAGTGTCACCCACATCATCACAAGTCAACCAAATAATATGATATGAAATAAATTCAATTATGGTTGACTATCCAACGTTTTCGTAACCTTTAAGGATTGACTTGGGAACCCAATATAAGTTCTTTCCAATAGGGTTCACCAAGTATTCCTTAGGCATCCATTTCCTAGCTACTATTGTGATTTTTGATTACCCCCTATCAATTAAACAATGAAAGGCCTTTTCATTTTTAGATCCCTTATATCCTAAGCCCTTTTTGTTGAAACTTGTTCTTTGGCTCCCAATGATCATATTCAAAATATTTGACCATATAGTAAATTTTTCAAGGGCCTTAGTAAGGTATTCTACCTTTTCCCTTAAAGCCTTATTTTCTTCTAGGCATGCATCATTTAAACTAGAAGAAGAAATATTATCATGTCAACATGCATTCTTCAAATTTTCTTCTAGAGTTCTAATTTCATTTTGCATGCATTTAATTTTCTTTTTAGTCCTAAATAAGTCCTTAGTTAAGCTAGAAATTAAACAAATAACATCTTGAGTGGATAGTTACTTTACCTCACTTACCCAATCTTCTTCTTCTGAATCCGAGGTAGATGCTCCCCCTATACTTGAGCTCTCCTCCTCACTTGTGCTTCCTTCTTCTTGCTCGGTGGAGGTGGAGGCTATGTTGTCTATCCCCATTAGCGCAAAATGTGAGACGATTTCTTCTTCTTCCTATGATGATAGATCATCCCATGTGGCTTTTAGGTTATCTTTTCCCATCCCTTTTTCTCTTGATTTCTTCTCATCCTTGCTTTCTTTCTTCTTGTCTTTCTTCTTATCTTCCTTTGATTTGTTCAATAAGGGACATTCATCCCTCATGTGTCCCTCTCCTTGGCAATTGTAGCATATGATTTTCCTCCTCCTTCTCCTATCATGAGACTTGTTAAATTTAAAACTTTTTAATGCACGTCTCACCTTTCTTACCATGTAAGCCTCTTCATCGGTGTTCATGGAGGAAGATGAGTTGTCATCCGAAGAAGGGGGTGGAGTTTCCTTCTTCTTTCCCTTGTTGGCTACTAGTGTTACTCCCCTTGCTTTTATGCTTGGTTCTTCTATTACACCTTCAAGTCGAGTTTCGTGAAGTTTCATATTGGAAAAAATTCTTCTAGAGTATTTACCTCTAGATTCCTTGAGATATAGAAGGAATCTACCATGGAGCTCCATTTGGATGACCGAGGGAATGCATCAATTGCCTTCATTATCATATTCCGGTTCGATAGCTTCTCACTTACACTTGATAACCCATTAATAATTTCTTTAAATCTAGAGTGTAGTGATAATACCTTTTCCCCCTTATCTAATTTGATATTATTGAGTTGAGAGCGGAGAAGGTCTCTTCTTGTGAGTTTTGCTTCGGAGGTGCCTTCATGAAGCTCCACTAGCCACTCCCACATCTCTTTGGCACTCAAGCATTCGCCAATCCAATTGATCTCTTGTTGAGGTAGCACATTGAAAAGATGGTGCTTGGCTTTCGAATTTGATAGGTTCTCCTCTCTTTGCTTCTTGTGTAGGGTCGATGGGGGTCGGCTAGAGGGGGGTGAATAGTTCCCTTTTGTCGTATGATGAATGTCGTTCGTTGATCATCTACAATTAACATTAGCGCAAGCGGAATATACTAATACAAACAATTATGACAAAGAAAAGTAAAGAGTAATTCGCTAATAAGAGAATATAATGTGGTTCACAGCCTCACCGCTAATCCATGACCCTATTCGTCCAAGGTGAGTCATTCCTTTGCAAAATCCACTAGATCTCTCCTTTTCACCAAGCTAGGTGGAGGTAACCTTTTACACAAGAATCACTCCTCTTACAATATGATGTAAATAAGCTCAAGTAAGAGGATGGAAAATGTTTTGGGCATTTTGGAGGAGTTTAGAGCATAATAATTTTGCTCCCAAAGGCACTAACCCCTTCTCTTTATAGAGGAAGAGGGTTTCTTCCCATTAACACAGCATCAGTTGACTGATGCCCCGATCAGTCGACTGATCCTGTACCCGATGCCTAGTAATGACTTCTTCCACATTGGATTCAAGCCAACGGCTCCCACATTAGTCGACTGATGAAGCCATCAGTCGACTGATGTCGACTTCCAATCGAGTGCCGACTCGCTTCTTTGCCCATGCACAGTGGGATCAGTTGACTAATGTCGACTCAATTTTTAGCCAAACACCAGTCGAACTATATTCGACTTAGAGTAGTCGACTGCCATGACATGGTAGTCGACTGATGTTGTGTAGACCTCAAACATAACATTCGTTTGAGCATCCAACGGTCAGGTAAACCTCAACCCTTATGGTTGAGCTTCCGACACACAGCCATTCGGCCAAGTTCACCTAATAAGCTACTTACAATTCACTCATTCTCTCATCTCACTTGAAGTCTCTCGCCGAATCTCTCTTCGTTCACGGCCACGTCCCTCGACAGAATCAACCACATGTCTCTGCAATGCTCCTTCGCGTCTCTTGCCCTCGAAGTCTGCTTCCTTGGCTTCGCTTCAAGTGCTTCTCGTCCGGCAGTCCCTCGGATGCTCCAATTGCATGGATTCCGCAAAGCCATCCTTCACCGACTCAAGGATCGAGTCATGAGAGGTGAAACTTGTCAATGCTCCATGTGCCAATTACTAAGTCCTACAAGACTCCAACGCACATATCAAATCCAATCATCCTATCTTAAACCCTTTGCCACACACATCAAAACCATATCACGGGTTGATTGAACTAACAATCTCCCTCTTTTTGATGTGTGGCAATCCGTTTAAGTTAGGTAAACATTTGATAAAAATATTAAGGTACGAAAGCATGTGAATAAACATGATTATCAACTCTCCCCCATAATACATGAAACTCCCCCTAAATGAAATTCTCTCCCTTAATATTACTTACTTAAACATACATATTTCTCCCCCTTTGACACCATCAAAAAGATTAAATTATGTTCTTCAAACATGGCATCAAATCTAGAAAACAAAAATCACCAAAACATGCCTTAAAATTTGACAAAAGAATGTTACTGGGCATGTTTTTAGTTGATCAATTGACTGGTTCAGACTACCAGTCGATTGGCACTCTGATTTCAGGATTTTCTGATTTTTGGGCTAAATTTCAAAAATGCATTAAAAATTCTATAAAATTTGAAAAATCATGAAATTTGGGGAACACATTTCTTGTAAGTTTCTTTATCAATGAAAAATAATTTTCCATGAAAAATCATTATATTTTTGATAATTAGGAAAAATCTCAAAAGTTGGAAAATATCTAAAGTTTGTATCAATTTTAAAGCCTAGTTTTGCCTTGAAGCTTTTCAAAAACATGAACATTCAGTTTATGAAACAAGAAATGATTTTTAAAAACATTTGAAATATCCAACCATGATCTTTGGACAATATGTCTATGAATTAAACATAAGTCTTCCCCATGATTGGTCTATTATTACTCTTTTGATACTTTAAATGACCATTTAAATGCCATAAGCATTAGTGGACCATTTGTATCATCCTAACATCTCACCCATGCTATGTTTTCAATCAAGGTAGCCTATAGTGAGTGTGAGATGTTCCTAAAGGTATTTGTATATACTTAACCATTAATTTCATGCAACTTTACACAAGGTTAAGTATCATCCTAACATACTACATGCTCATAAAAACATATATGCATTGATTTCACATTATGATCATGAAACAAATGTATCAATCAATTTGTAATCATGCATTAGATATAAAAACATGACAATAAGTCCAGCATGATTTTAAACTATTTATGGGTGCATTATCATCACCCAACACTATTTTAAAATTTTTGTCCCACCATCCTAAGTCAACCAAAAACATGATATAGGTAAATTCCATTTGGTTGACTAACCTAGGGTTTTCCTAACCCTTAAGGATGAATTTTGGAACCCAATACAAGTTCTTTCCTATGGGGTTCACTAAATATTCCTTAGGGATCCATTTTCTAGCTATTGTTTTCTTTTTATCTTGATCCCTAGCAATTAAACAATTATAGGTATTTTCATTTTTATTTTCCTTATATCCTAGGCCTTTCTTATTGAAGCTTGCCCTTTGGCTCCCTATGATCATGTTAAGGGTGTTGGAGCCAATTGTAAATTTTTCTAGGGACTTGGTCAAACGATCTACCTTTTCCCTTAACATCCTATTTTCCTCAATGCATGCATCATTAACATCAAATTGCATATAGTCATGTGAGCATGCATCATCATTATTAACATTTAAACATGCTTGATCTAATTTATTTTCCAAAGCCTTAATTTGATCTCGCATGCTTTTATTCTTTTTCTCAGCCCTAAATAAATCCTTAGTGAGGCTAGAAATCGTGGAAACTATTTTATTAGGTGAGAGATTCGTTATCATAGTCTCCATGTCTTCTTCTTCGGATGAGGAGGATGATGATGAACCTCCCCCTTCACTAGAGTTCTCCTCACTTGTGCTTCTTTCTTCTTGCTCGGAGGATAAGGTGTCTAGGTCATCAAATGTCATTAGTGCCAAATTTGTGACAAAGGCATTTTCTTCCTCGGATGATGATGATGAGGAGGAAGGGTCATCCCAAGTTCTTGCTTTTAGTGCCTTGGCCTTCCCCTTTTCTTTGGCATTCCTCTCTTCTTCCTTCTTCTTGCTCCCCTTCTTCTTCTTTTCTTCTTTCTTTCTCCTCTCTTCTTTGCTCATGTTCAAGAGTGGACAATTATCTCTTATGTGTCCCTCTTGTTGGCAATTGTAGCAAATTATTTTCCTCCTTGGCTTTTCCCCCTATCATGAGATTTGTTAAATTTAAAACCTTTTAATGCACGTCTTACCTTCCTTACCATATAAGCTTCTTCCGTCCTATCCATGGATGAGGAGGAGGCTTCATCGGAGGAGGAAGGAGTCTCCATCTTCTTCTACACTTGTTGGCTAATAGTGTCACTCCTCTTGATGGCTTGATGCTCAGTTCTTCACTTATTCCCTTAAGCATTATTTCATGGAGCTCCATGGTTGAGAAGAATTTCTCCAAGGTACTAACTTCTACATTCTTGGAGATGTAGAAAGAATCCACCATTGACCTCCATCTTGAGGACCAGGGAAGGACATCTATAGCCTTCATTACCATATCCCAGTTGGAAAGCTTCTCCCCTACACTTGTCAAACTGGTTAAAATTTCATTAAACCTAGAATGTAGAGACTTTACCTTCTCTCCCTTTTCGAGTTTGATGTTGCTTAATTGGGAGTGAAGTACATTTCTCCTTGCTAGTTTGGCCACGGATGTGCCTTCATGAATTTCTATGAGTTTCTCCCATATCTCCTTGGCACTTGCACATTCCCCTATCCGATTTACTTCATGTTGGGGGAGTACATTGTAGAGGTGGTGCTTGGCCTTTGAGTTCGCCAAGTACTCTTCCCTTTGTCTCTTACTCCACCTTGACTTCTCCAATGGCTCTCCTTCTTCATCCTTAGGCATTTCGAAACCATTTTCCATTATTAATAAAATTTCAAAATCGGTTTCGAAAAATACCTCCATTCTCTTCTTCCACCAAGCAAATTCCCCCTCGAACTTCGGCAGATGAATATTAGAGTCGACCGTCTCTTTATGAAGTGCTTGTTGCAGCGGTTAGTCCTCGACAAGCGACTTGGCTCTGATACCACTTGTAGTGTCGATGGTGGCCGGCTAGAAGGGGGTGAATAGCCCTCTTTCGTCGTATGATGAAAGTTGTTCGTTGATCGTCTACAATTAACGTTAGCGCAAGTGGAATATACTAATACAAACAATTAAGACAAAGCAAAGTAAAGAGCAATTCGCTAACAAGAGAATATAATATGGTTCATGGCCTCGCCGCTAATCCACTACCCGATTCGTCCAAGGTGAATCACTCCTTTGCCAAATCCACTAGATCTCTCCTTTGCACCAAGCTAGGTGGAGGTAACCTTTTACACAAGAATCACTCCTCTTACAATATGATGTAAATAAGCTCAAGTAAGAGGATGGAAAACGTATTGGGCACTTTGGAGGAGTTTAGAGCATAAGCATTTGGCTCCCAAAGGCCCTCACCTCTTCTCTTTATAGAGTAAGAGGGTTTCTTCCCGTTAACACAGCATCAGTCGACTGATGCCCCGATTAGTCGACTGATCCTCTAGCCGTTGCCAAGTAACGACTTCTTCCACATTGGATTCAAGCCAACGGCTCACACATCAGTCGACTGATGATGCCATCAGTCGACTGATGTCGACTTCTAGTCGAGTGTCGACTCGCTTCTGTGCCTGTGCATAGTGCGATCAGTCGACTGCACCCTTTAGCAGTCGACTAATGTCTACTCAATTTCCAGCCAAATAGCAGTCGAACTCCGTTCGACTTGGTGCATTCTACTACCATGACATGACAGTCAACTGATGTCGGGTAGACCTCAAACTTAACATTCGTTTGAGTGTTCGACGGTCGGGTAAACCTCAACCCTTGCGGTTGAGCTTCCGACACTCAACCATTCAGTCAAGTTCACCTAATAAGCTACTTACAATTCACTCATTCTCTCATCTCACTTAAAGTCTCTCGCCAAAGCTCACTTCGTCTGCGGCCATGTCCCTTGGCAACATCAAGCGCACGGTCTGCAATGCTCCTTCGCATCTCTTGCCCTCGAAGTCTGCTTCCTTGGCTTCAATTCAAGTGCTCCTCATCCGGCGGTCCCTCGGATGCTCCAAGCGCACGGCTTCTGAAAAGCCATCCTTCACCGACTAAAGGATCGAGTCATGAGAGGTGAAACTCGCTAATGCTCCATGTGTGAATTACTAAGTCCTGCAAGACTCTAACGTACATATCAAATCCAATCATCCTAACTTAAACCCTTTGCCACACACATCAAAACCATATCACGGGTTGATTGCACTAACATCTTGGTCAATCTTGATTTCTCTTATGGCCTCCCTTCTTCATCCCTTGGAACTTCGAAACCATTTTCCATAATCAATATAATTTCAAAATCAGTGTCGAAGAATACCTCCATTCTTTTCTTCAACCAAGAGAAGTCACCTTCGAATTTGGGTGGATGAATGTTCATGCCAGCCATTTCGTTGTTTTCGCGGCAATGAGTCTGATGACTACGTCGTCGGTCTGATACCACTTGTTGGAGGATCGTGGCCCGACTAGAAGGGGGGTTGAATAGCCCTTGATGCTTGATGGACTTCACTCATTCTTAATCATCTATAAAACTTATTATCGTAGCATAAATGATAAAACTAATACAAAGATAATTAAGTGCTAAAACAAAAGTAAAGAAGAAAGCAATGCTATCAAAGAGATGTAACGTAGTTCAGGGCCCTTGTCGCTAATCCACGATGATTTGTTCGGCGAATCACTCCCACAATCAATCCACTAATCTCTCTGTTACCTCAAGAAAAGGTGGAGGTAACCTCTTTACACAATCTCTCCCTCTTACAATAGAATAGAGATGGAAATAAAAAGAGGAGAGTTTGCACATTCACAACACTTGGAGAGCACTTAGGAGTGGAAGCATTAACCTCTCCATGGCCCTTAACCATTCTTTTTATAGAGAAGGGTTTCTTCCCGTTCGACATGCAGCAGTCGACTGATGCATGCTATCAGTCAACTACCACTGCATCAGTCGATTGCCGCTCTAACGGTCGACATCCAACGACTTATGACTTCCCATCGTCATCGTCCAATGGTACCCTTAGCGCATGCTGCTGCTATCGATGGTCGATCGCTGCGTAACCCAGCGATCGATCGACTACGGCGGTTCGAGGAGGAAGCGATCAGTCATCCTTGGTAGTCATTGCGCCATAAAACCCTTGTTGACACAGGTCAACTAGAAATCGACTGGGACTAGTCGACTGATACCTATATTAGTTTCCTGTTGTCGGGTAAAACCTCAAACATAATGTTTATGCATCTGACACTTGGCCAAGTTCACCTACTTGAGCTACCTCGTCCAAGGTTACAATTGCTCAATCTCTCATCTCCCATGGAGTGCCTCACCGAAGCTCTCTTCGTCCGGCCTGCGTCCCTTGGATGCACTAAGCCCACAACTTCTCCCGTAATATCCTTCACGTCTTGCCTTGAAGTCTACTTCCTTTGGCTTTACTCCATTTTCTCCTCGTCCGACAGTCCCTCAGATGCACCAAGCTCACGACTTCTCCCTGTGTCATCCTTCATCGACTCAAAGACCTAAGCCATGAGATGATGAAATCGCCAATCCTTCATCAAGATAACCATGTGTGATTTACAAAGTCTACTTGGGTTGATTTCCCTAATAGTACTTAACAAATAGAGATGATTCTCCATATGAGAGGACCAATCACTACCTGCCAACATGCTCACCGAGATCTCATCAGAATGTAACATTACATCTACACTGAATAGATTATGACATTCCTTAATCAAATCATCTCATTAAACTTTGATTGTGATTACAACTTTGTTACATTCTTCGAAGTCCCAAAGAATTCAGATGTTCATAAAATGACTACTTAGTCATTGGCTTAGTAAAAGGATCTACAAACATAGCACGAGTAGGGATATACTGAAGAATAATCTTTTTTTTAGCAACAATATCTCTTATAAAGTTATACTTTATATCTATATGCTTTCCATTACTGTGATATTTGACATCCTTCAAAAATATTATAGCATCTTGACTATCATAGTAGACAGTAACTAGACTCCCACTGTCCTAAACAATCTTCAGATGTTTCTTGAACCTTCTCAACCAGATTTCTTCTTACACAACTGCTGAACATGCCACATATTTAGCTTCCATTGTCGACAAGGCTACACAAGCCTGTTTCTTGCTAGTCCAAGAGATGGCACCACAATTCAGCAAGAATTCATAGCCTGATGTGAATTTTCTATCATCAAGATCCCCTGCCCAATTTGCATCTGAATAATCCTTCAAACTCGTATCTGATCATTGAAAATAGAGATAATAATCTGTTATCGCTTTCAGATATCTGAATATCCTCTTTACCGCCTTTCAGTGTCTTGGTCCTGGGTGTGACTAGAATCAGCTGACTAAGCTAACAACATAGTTGATATCCGGACGTGTACACAACATAGTGTACATCAAACTACCAACAACACTGGCATATGGTTTTTTCTTCATATCGACTATTTCTATAGGAGTCTTATGACACATGCTCTTGCTCAGAACAATACCTTTCGCTATAGGTGTATGTTCAATGTTACATTCAAACATGCTGAAATGTTGTAACATCTTATTTATATAAGTCTCTTGAGATAGACCCAATAGTCTTTTCGATTTATTTCTCACGATCTTCACACCTAAGATGTATTCAGCTTCTCCCTTATCTATTATGTCAAATTGTGATGAAAGCCACTTTTTGATTTCTATCACAAACCTTATGTCATTTCCCGCTATCAGTAGATTATCAATATATAATGATAAAATGACATACTTTTCTTTTGTTCATTTCTCAAGAAAACTCAATGATCCTCATTGATCATTTCAAAACCATAAGATAAAATGACTTCGTTAAATTTTATATTCTATTGTCTTGACGCTTGCTTTAGCCCATATATAGAATTTTTAAGTCTATATACTTTACTCTCCTGACCTTTAGCAACGAAACCTTCTGGTTGTACTATATAAATTTCCTCATCAACCTCACCATTAAGGAAAGCAGTTTTTACATCCATTTGATGTAACTCTAAGTCATAATTGTTAGGGCAATCTCCTGCCATGATTAGGTTTTGATGTGTGTGGCAAAGGGTTTAAGTTAGTTTGTTATGTTGATTTGATATGTGCGTTGAAGTCGTGCAGGACTTAGTAATTCGCACATGGAGTCGTGGCGAGTTTCACATCTCATGACTCGGGCCTTGAGTCGGTGAAGGATAGCTTTGCGGAAGCCGTTCACTTGGAACATCCGAGGGACCGTCGGACGAGGAGCTTGGAGTGAAGCCGGAGGAAGTAGACTTCGAGGCAAGAGACGCGAAGGAGCATTGCAGAGTCGTGCGCCTAATGCTGCCGAGGGATGTGGCCGCGAACGAAGAGAACTTCGAAGGCGAGGGACTCCGAGAGATGAGAGTGAGCGAATGTAACCCGGGAAGGGGTAGCTCTTAGGTGAAACTTGGCCATTTGGCTAAGTGTCGGATGGGATTTCCCGACACCAGTCGACTGCCATGTCATGGCAGTCGACTGCCCTGAGTCGATGGTTCGATCGACTCGTCTAATGTGGCCAGATCAAGTTGATCACCGATCACGGTAATGGTCGGGCCGATCGATGGTTCGATCGGCCGACCGCCAAGGGACGGCAATGATCGATGGCCGCTCAAGGGCACATAATGGAGTCGACCTCGTTGAGGACTCGACTGATCGAGCACCAGTCGACTGATGGTAATATCAGTCGACTGGTGCCAATATCGTTGGATGGAATCCAACGTGGAAAGCGGCCATTATTGAGCAACACTACGGGATTAGTTGACTGATCGAGGGCATCAGTCGACTAATCCTGTGTCAACGGGAAGAAACCCTCTTCCTCTATCAAAAGGAAGGGGATGAGGCTTTGGGAGGCAAATGCTTATGCTCTAATACTCTCCCAAAGTTCCCTAAAGCTTTCCATCCTCTTACTTGAGCTTATTTCCAGTATATTTGTAAGAGGAGTGTTTTTGTGTAAAGAGGTTACTGTTGGAATGTATACTGAAAGCCTAGCTCTTTTTGTATGAACATTTTATTTTGGAATAAGAATCACATGATCATTGTTTGCACTTTATATATTTATTATAGATGTTTGCATATTGTCTAATATTTTACATTGTAGATAACATGGTGCTTGGTGTGGCACAGAAGATCATGTTATCAGTCCCTTGTAAAATATAAGTTGAGGCTCACGACCAAGATGGTTTTGGACAAACCATTGGCATAGTTGTAGTGTAGCTTGGTATTGTTTTGTCTTAAACATAGAGTTACACTAGTACACTTAGGTGTATTGAGCAGGACCGACATAGAGGTGATTCAATTTAGTACTGACTACATAATTGAATCGGACCTCGGATATTATGTTGTACATGCTCTTAATCCCGATATAATAACGGGCACATGTACTTAGTATTTATTTCTTTGATTTACCAGAGGGTGAGATTTAGATGGATTAAATCAATATGCCCGATAAATTGAGAAATGATATTATTTACATGGTGTATCGTTGATTATAGGAGGAAACCGTGTCCTTTATATTAGGTTGATGATGTCCCCTTGAGGAGCTCATAAGGTTCATCATGTAAACCAAGCTAGTTGACTTAGTCAACATGATGATAAGGTTGAGTGGTACTACTCGAGGAATTAGATGTTAATTAATTGATGGTCAGTAAATCAATTAATTGATGGACATTCGATATCTTAAACACGGGGAGATGAATGTACAAATAATATATGGAGCCCATATTAATTTATGGGGGTTGGTGAGGTAGTACAAAGATGATCCTCTAGTGGAATGGAACATTATTGATGGATCAAGTTTGTGTGGTTCCGATCCATCGGGTGGCAAAGATCCAACTCCTCCTTATGGTCCCTATCATAGCCTAATATAATCCTTGTGAAGTCTAGATCCAAGAATGTAAAACAAAACCTAGAACCAACGGTTGGGATTAAATCCCTAGATCCGATGGTTAGGATGAAACCCCAGAACCAACGGTTGGGATTAAATCCCTAGATCCGTTGGTTAGGATAAAACCCTAGAATCGACAGTTGGGATTAAATCCCTAGATCTGACGGTTGGGATAAAACCCTAGATCCGACGGTGGAGATTAAATCCCTATATTCGACGGTGGAGATTAAAGGAGTCCTAAGCCTAACTCTATAAAAGGAAAGCTTAGGGTTGGGAGGCAAGGATCAATTTGAATTGGAATTAGGGTTTGGCTCTTCTCAAAGTGGGCGGCTAGGGCTTTGGAGCTAGGGTTTTGGGCGGCAACCTTCATCCTTCTAGTTGTTGCCGACGCCCATCCTCAAGGCCTCTCTCTTATTCCTTGGCCGGCGGTTCTCCTTCCATTGGTGGCCGGCGTTCACTTCTCCAATCTCCAAGGTGGCCGGCGGTTCCTTTTGTATTGGTGGCCGGCGCTTCATCCATTCGTTCCTTGGCTGACGGTTGCATCAAACTCCCTAGCTTGGTGGCCGGTTCTAGAAAGGAAAGGAATTGTTGGTTCTTCTCTTTGTTCGCAGCGGACAAGGAAGGGAAGAACGTGATCTAGAAGGCTTCTACTCGTGGAAGATCTTCGTCCGCACGTCGTCCACGAGAAGGATAGGACATACGGTAGAAGATCGTAAGGTATAAAGTTTTATAAATTTATTTTCAGATCTGAGAATGTTCTTTTAAGTGTTGATTATACATGTGTGAGTATGTATATATTTTGTATAATCATGGACCCCGAAGACAAACACAAAAACCGGCGATCCGTCCGTCGTCTCTTCCACGGCTAACCAACTAGAAGAGTTGGGTTGCTTGAACAACTAGTTTGTTCAAGCGATCACTCAAGTTGTTAGCAAGACGACGAATTGGTTGTGCTAAGGAAACTCATCCCATCCGGATTAATTCTTTCATTAGTGAAAATTTTAATCCGGGGAAATGGGAGCCAATGAGCCTCCGAAGCAACTCCCAACAAGTGGTATCAGAGCCACGGTTTTCGGTTTTGTGTGTTTAGGATTCGGTTAATTTTTATCCACTTATTCATATATTATATGTGCCGGATAATAGTAGGATATGCGTAGTTTAACTCTATGGTTGCAGGTATAAGATCCGACTATTATGGCCATATGTGTGTATGTGATTGGATGTGTGTAAATATTTATTATTTGAATCCTCGGGGTTGACGAGGCTAGATTAGTATTTAATTTTTGTAATTAAATACGGCATTGTTTAGCCGCTCATTTTAGTTTACTTTCGATCTAGATTATTTGTACACTCCTTCGTGGAGTATAGGATCGATGGATGTAAATAAAATGATTTATATCGGCTCGGATATCTTTGGTGACTTGAGCACGGGAAAAGGTGGAGCGGACGAGGTGGCGACATGACGGGATGCATATTGAAGGACAATGCCCAAATAGTTGGAAAAATTCTATTTTTTTTCATATTTATTTCTTTTTTGTTCTATATGCATGTTGTGTATGTTTTAAAATTCCTCATTTTCAATTTACTAAGTGGGAGAGGGATATTTTAATTAATTCCCGCGACCTCCATTACAATTTGACGTGTGATGCAACAAACTTGTGTGTCGGCTCTGAGTGCCTTCCTCCCTGCGGACGGGTTTGTTTGCGGATCACTAGGTCAAATAATGGTTATAGGAAATTATCTAGGAGCATGTGTACTTTCACAGCCGTAAGGCACATAATCCGAAATAATTCCCTTAGTATCGTGTAATGGTGCACACTTAGATGCAAATAAAAGTATCCTCCCCATCGGAGTCACTGCTTTTATTTGTAGGGCCAAAGAGGAACCAACTATTAATTTTATTTGTCAAAGAGTAATGTTGACAAGATAATAAAATTAATGGGTAAAACCTCCTCTTACAAATGTAGAATTCGTATACGTCCACACAATGTGGCATGCGATATTCTCGGTGATTTGAGGTGTTGGTTGATTTCGGGATTTTATTGTTTTTGAGGAATCAATAATATTTGAAATCTAATATTTTGATCATTGTGATTTTTAGGATTTTCAAATGGCTTTCAACCCACTTGCTGTGATTTTAAAAGAAAATAAGCTTATTGGACCAAACTACATTGATTGGAAAAGAAATCTGGATATTGTCTTAACTGTGGAGGAGTACAAATTTGTACTCTTCGAGGTCTGTCCTTTTAAGCCCTCCGATGACTCTGATGAAAAGGAGAAAGAACGTTATAAGAAATGGGTCAAGGAAGATGAGATGGCGCGGTGTTACATTTTGGCATCTATGTCAAATGTGCTGCAACATCAGAATCAGGCCATAGCCACAGCTTATGACATGATGTTAAATCTCAAGGAACTTTTCGGACATCAGAGTAGGGAGGCTAGACAGGAGGCAATGAGAAACTTGATGACGACCACCATGATCGAGGGAACACCCGTTAGGGATCATGTTCTCAAGATGATGGCTCATCTTAATGAGATGGAAGTCCTCGGAGCTGAGATCGATGGGGAAACCCTAGTCGATATCATTCTCTAGTCTCTGCCTAGGAGTTTTGAGCAGTTCCGCCTCAATTACAACATGAATAAAAGGTTGTATTCGTTGGCGGAGCTTCAGACAGAACTCCAGGCAGTAGAGGGGCTTTTTCGTCAAAGTGCTCAAGCCATGGTCACTCATAAGGTTTCTTCCTCTAAACCGAAAGGTAAGAAGAAGAAGAAGCAAGGTGGGGCGAA
Organism: Wurfbainia villosa; assembly: GCA_025175895.1. Lineage (NCBI taxonomy): Eukaryota > Viridiplantae > Streptophyta > Magnoliopsida > Zingiberales > Zingiberaceae > Wurfbainia > Wurfbainia villosa. Next base: position 99,412,249 of record CM045990.1, read on the forward strand.
GAAGGTGGCAGTGGGACCTCAGGCAGGAGTGAAGAAGCCGAAAGGCAAGTGCTTTACTTGCAAGAAGACTGGACATTGGAAGGCGGACTGTCCTCGCCGAAAGAACAAAGGTCTATCTTCTTGTTTAGTTGTTGAAACATGTTTAGCGGTGTTATCTACCAGTGCCTGGTGTGTAGATACAGGAGCCACTGATCATGTTTGCAATACTTTGCAGGGGTTCCAGGAAACCCGACGACTAGCTGAGGGAGAGATCACCGTCTTCATGGGAAATGCTTCAAAGGTGGCGGCTATTGCAGTGGGAGACGTTTATTTATCTTTTGATAGGAATAAAGTTTTGGTTTTGAGAAATTGTCTTTATGTACCTTCTTTTAGAAAGAATTTAATTTCAGTTTCTAAATTGTTTATGGATGGATATTTTGTTTCTTTTAATGACAAAGTGGTTATAAAAAGGACTAGGGAGATTATCTGTTCTGGTACATTGGTTGGCAATTTATATACTCTTGAACCAAAAACTCCCACGATGCATATAAAAATCAATAACTCATCTTCTAAGTCTAATAAGAGAAAAGAACCTTCGCAAATGAACCAAACATATCTTTGGCATCTAAGGCTTGGTCATATTTGTTGGATCGATTTGAAACGCTAGAGGGGGGGTGAATAGCGTTAGTGAAAACTTTTCTTTTTCGACGATTAAAACCAAGTACGCAGCAGAAAACAAAAGATAAATACAAGAAAGACACAAAGCTTTTTACTTGGTTCACAGCCCACCGGCTGCTAATCCAAGGCCCTGTGATCCTTGATCGCTTCCGAAGGGCAATCACTAAAAGTCTCTTCCTCGTTAGAGGTAAGAGACAAGACGATTACAATGATTATAAGGTCGGTAACAATCTTACCGGTCCTTATACAAATTAAGTACAGAAATATAATAATACCGACAATTAATTAGAAGATGATGCACGATCGGAGTAGCGTTGTAGAGAGCACGAGCACTTGAGAGATTCTTGAATTTGGGTTTGACTCCTCCCCTCCTTTTATAGATTTGCACCTTGGAATTTGTCTTGATCCAGATCCAAAACTCGTGGATCTTATCTTGAGGTGGCAGCTTATCTTATCTTGAGGTGGCGGCTTATCTTATCTTGAGGTGGTGGCTTATCTTATCCTGAGGTGGTGGCATCAATCTCTATCTCTTTGACCTTGTGCACTGGGCTGATTCGTCTACATCAGTCGACTGATCCTCTTATCAGTCGACTGTTGACATCTCCAGTTGACTACTGCACTTGAGAATTCCTACAATACAAGATTAGCACAATAGATGCATAATGCCATGCAGTGTGTGATCCTTTGGTATTCGATCTCGACCGGCATTCCTCGAAGCCTTAGTCGGATCGGCGCCTAGGATTGTCCTCTGGCGAGGGCCGTCCTTACCACCGCTCCACACACGGAGCTTACCTTTGGTCCTCTTGACCTGTCGCTTAGCTTTCGGTCACCACCGAGGTTCCTCGACTCCCCGAGGTTCTCCTGGTGTCGTCTGACCACCACGGTTTCTCAACTTGAGATTATCCGGATGTCGCTCGACCTTTGGCTTAGCTTAAACACTTCCTGCACACTTAGCATATCACATGAGATAATAAAATAGCTTAACTTTGAATCTTTGCCATCATCAAAATCAAGGTTCGATTTTCTAGTGCCCCTGCACCAACAATCTCCCCCTTTTTGATCTATGGCAAACCAATTCAAAGTTAAGAGAAAATAAGCAGTAAACATTGAACAGTCATTTTTCAAAACATCCCCCTTAAGGGTACCTCCCCCTTAACCCTAGGTGATTTTTGAAAAACAATTACTTTTTGGGAAAGAAAAAGTAAGTAACCTCTTAACTTTATTCTATCTCCCCCTTTGACATATATCAAAAATAACTTTATATTGGGTACATTGCCAAGAAATAGAATTTTTAAACATGCTAATCAAGTTGATTTAATATGTTCAACTTCCTTTAATACTTAGGAGTTTAGGTTTCTAGATCCTGCACCAACAATGTATATCCTAGGTTAGAATGTGACCCCCTAACCTTTAACATTGTTATAAAATTTTGAGAAAGAAAAAAAACATTTTAAAGGCTCATGTCTATTGGTTTTTATGCCAAACTGGAGGTAGCTAGATACTAAGTTTGTCCAACTTAAGTCTTCTCTCCCCCTTGGCATATTATCAAAAGAAGGATTTAAATTTAGAAAATATTGGTGATTTTTTTTAAAAAAATATTTTTTAACAACTTCTATGATGATTATCCAATTAGAACCTCCCCCTTAACCTAACATCCTTGTTAGCCACAAGGAAGGCTTATCTAGAGGGTCTCCCCTTTTGTCTGACAAACTCTTAGGACATCCTTGTTGGTCATAAGGAAGGCTCACCTAAGTGTCCAAAGGGTCTAGGTATCTAAAGTTGACCTAAAGATTTAGATTTTTAGTATTGGTCAACTAACCATCATTTTAGAAGCATAGTTGTTTTGAAAACTACATATAACTACGCACAATAATCATGGCAACCAATAAGAATAGTTTTAAGAATCTATTTATGTGTATATAAAATTTGAAATCATTTTCAAAATCATTTTTAATTTGTTGTCCTTACCATCTCACCCATTCTATATGATCAACCAAGTTATTCTTATAGGTATTGTGAGATTAATTTAATTTAATGCCTTAGAAATTAATTAATCTTGGGTTAGATTCAGATTTAACCTTTAGTTAGTTAAGTGAACATTTCAAAGAGGGCTTCAGGTGTGGCGAGGCACAGGGGCCTTCTTTTGATCGGAACAACGACCACTTCCTTAGACAAAGCCAACTTAGGAAATTACACATAATTCACTTAGGGTTACGTCTGGTCTAACTAGTTTAGGATGTGGTGAGGTAGCTTGATTAGTTCCACTTAGTTAAATGCACCAAGCTAGATACTCCTTATCCAACTCGGATACACATGACTTCGTTTCCTTAACGTACTATCATCTCACCGCGTCCTAATACTATGTTGTCAAGATTAATTAATTATTTCCTATCTAACCATTCTATGAGAGTTAACTAGTATGTATGACATGACAAAATAAGCATGATAATGATATGTATGAATGAGCAAGCTACATTCAATCAATTTAAAGAAATGATTATTTTCTTGGGTGGACTTTTATTTGTTACATAGTTATAAGATACTTTATTATAATTAGGTTTACAAATTTTAGTATCTTGATTTTTGGTTAGCTTAGACTTGTAACCCAAGTCTACATATTTATTAGTTGAATTTTTAAAAGTTGAAGGTTTAATTGCTAGATTATTAATTTGTGTATAATCAAATGGTACTCTATTATAATTAATTTTATTGGTTTGATTAACTAATTTTGAATTTTAAATTAAGTTAGATTGTGAATTATTTAAAATAGGATTATTAGAATTTTTCAAAATAATATTATTAGACTTTTTCAAGATAAGATTATTAGACTTTTTAAAAGTAGAATTATTGTTAGAATTATTTAAGATAAGATTGTTAGAGTTTTTAAAGATAGAATTATTATTAGAATTATTTAAGATATTGTTAGAGTTTTTAAAGGGAGAATTATTATTAGAATTATTTAAGATAAGATTATTAGAGTTTTTAAAGGTAAAATTATTATTAGAATTATTTAGATTATCTTTGGAATTTTTTAAAGTTAATTTCGAATTTTTTATGGTTGAATTTTTCAAAACAGAATTTTTTAATTCGGAATTATCTAGATTAATCAGATCTAGGATTTGATGATTCTGTCCTATGGTTTGATTATTCTGATCAAGGTTTTGATTATTCTGATTAAGTCCTAGGTTGGTTTTATCCTTGACTTGATCTAGATCTATGTTAATTAAACTAAAAATTTGATTAATCTCTTGGTTAATTTTATCAAATGTAAGATTAATTTGATCATTTTCTTCCATGATATTGTTATTATTATTATTTAAACTAATTAAATCTGAATTAATTAATTTTTTATTAGTTGGATTATTAATTGTATTATTTAATTGACAACAACTACACAATTTATCTAAATTATCAACTATTCTAAAACTCAACTTTTCAAAATTATTAATTTTACTAACCTTTTTCTCCGGACATCGATTCTTGTAGTGACCGAATCTTCCGCACCGGAAGCACTTGATGTGCTCCTTATTCTTCCGTACTCCTGAAAATGGTGTCTCCTTTGCCGCCGATTGTGTCGTTCGAGTCTTACGAGTAGGACACTTATTTTTATAGTGTCCTCTCTCCCTGCACTTGAAACAAATAATATGAAATTTAAAATTTAAATTGACATTGTTACCTTTAGGCATTGAGCGATACTCTTTCATGGTTAGCTCGGTCTCGATCTTCTAATACTACGAAAAAAACACAAACCAAAAGTCCCAAGACTTGGTCTTGGATTAGTAGTCGGAGATAATTAAAATTAAAAATAAAAATAAAGAAAAGAAAATGCTCGATCGGTGGTTGCGAATCAGCGCCTAAACTCGATACCAATTGTTGGATCGATTTGAAGCGCTAGAGGGGGTGAATAGCGTTAGTGAAAACTTTTCTTTTTAAATGATTAAAACCAAGTCAGCGTGAAAACAAAGATAAATACAAGAAAGACACAAAGCTTTTTACTTGGTTCCACGGCCCATTTTGCTAATCCAAGGCCCTGTGATCCTTGATCGCTTCCGAAGGGCAATCACTAAAAGTCTCTTCCTCGTTAGAGGTAAGAGACAAGACGATTACAATGATTATAAGGTCGGTAACAATCTTACGGTCCTTATACAAATTAATCTGAAATATAATAATACTGACAATTAATTAGAAGATGATGCGATCGGATGGCGTTGTAGAAACACGAGCACTTGAGAGATTCTTGAATTTGGGTTTGACTCCTCCCCTCCTTTTATAGATTTGCACCTTGGAATTTGTCTTGATCCAGATCCAAAACTTATGGATCTTATCTTGAGGTGGCAGCTTATCTTATCTTGAGGTGGCGGCTTATCTTATCTTGAGGTGGTGGCTTATCTTATCCTGAGGTGGTGGCATCAATCTCTATCTCTTTGACCTTGTGCCTTTGGTGATTCGTCTACATCGATCGTGATCCTCTTATCGATCATTGTTGACATCTCGATTGACCTGAGAATTCCTACAATACAAGATTAGCACAATAGATGCATAATGCCATGCAGTGTGACAGTCCTTTGACTGTTTGATCTCGACTTCGGCATTCCTCCGGAAGCCTTAGTCGGATCAACGCCTAGGATTGTCCTCTAACCGAAGACGCGTCCTTACCACCGCTCCACACATGGAGCTTACCTTTGGTCCTCTTGACCTGTCGCTTAGCTTTCGGTCACCACCGAGGTTCCTCGACTCCCCGAGGTTCTCCTGGTGTCGTCTGACCACCACGGTTTCTCAACTTGAGATTATCTGGATGTCGCTCGACCTTTGGCTTAGCTTAAACACTTCCTGCACACTTAGCATATCACATGAGATAATAAAATAGCTTAACTTTGAATCTTTGCCATCATCAAAATCAAGGTTCGATTTTCTAGTGCCCCTGCACCAACAATATTAACCTAAGAAAAATTCAAAGGTTGATAGCCGATGGACCTTTAGGTTCATTAGTGGTGCTGGATCTCCCAACCTGCGAATCTTGCTTGGAAGGTAAAATGACCAAGAGGCCTTTCTAGGCCAAGGGGTATAAGGCCAAAGGTGTGTTAGAATTGGTTCATTCTGATTTGTACGGTCCTATGTCTATCCAGGCAAGAGGTGGTTTTGAATATTTCGTCTCTTTTATAGACGATTATTCAAGATATGGATACATTTACTTGATGTGCCGTAAGTCTGAATGCTTTGACAGGTTCAAAGAATTCAAGGCTGATGTGGAGAACTGTCAAGGAAAAAGTATCAAGACATTACGATCTGATCGTGGTGGCGAGTACCTCTTGGGAGAGTTTAGGAATTACTTATCAGAAGCTGGGATTCAATCCCAATTGTCTGCACCTGGCACACCCCAGCAGAATGGTGTAGCGGAGCGAAGGAATAGGACTCTTATGAAGATGGTAATATCGATGATGAGTTATTCTGAGTTACCTGTTTCGTTCTGGGGGTATGCACTGGATACGGCAATGTATACTCTGAACTTGGTTCCATCCAAATCAGTACCTTCTACCCCTATAGAATTGTGGACTGGGTGAAAGCCTAGGCTAAGTCCCGACTTCAGTACCACCGGTACAAGAGGAGACACCGCAAGTCACTACACCGCGTGTCACAGTGCATACACAGCAGGCACCTCGTCGTAGTGGGAGGGTTGTTAGACAACCCGAGAGATTCATGTTTTTGGGAGAGTCTTCGGACTTAGTCCCTGGTGAACATGAACCGGATCCCTGGACATATGTCGAGGCACTCCAAGATCGAGATGCGGTATCTTGGCAAAGTGCGATGAATTCAGAGATAGAATCTAAGGATTCTAATCAGGTCTGGGAGCTAGTAGAGCCACCCGATGGTGTAAAAACCATTAGATGCAAGTGGATCTACAAGAGAAAGAGAGGAGTAGACGGGAAGGTTGAGACCTTCAAAGCTAGGCTTGTTGCGAAAGGGTATACTCAGAAAGAGGGTATTGATTATGAGGAGACCTTTTCGCCGATAGCTATGCTTAAGTCTATACGAATTCTCTTATCTATTGCTGCTCATACGGATTATGAGATTTGGCAGATGGATGTCAAGACAGCTTTCCTTAACGGAAGTCTTGAGGAGAACATCTATATGCGGCAACCAGAGGGATTCATTGCTAAAGGCAAAGAGCATCTTATATGTAAGCTTAATCGGTCCATTTATGGATTGAAGCAAGCTTCTAGATCTTGGAACATCCGCTTTGATGAGGTAATCCAGTCATATGGATTTATTCAAAGTCCGGATGAGCCTTGTGTATACAAGAGATGTGACGGAAACGTAGTGGTGTTTCTTGTACTATACGTAGATGACATTTTGTTAGTTGGAAACAATATCAAAGTGTTATCATACGTAAGGGTATGGTTGTCCAAACAGTTTGACATGAAGGACTTGGGAGAAGTGGGACACATCCTTGGGATCAAAGTTATAAGGGATCGCAAGAAAAGGATGTTGTGCTTATCTCAAGCTTCATACATTGACACTATCCTTGCTCGTTTTAGCATGCAGAACTCCAAGAAAGGTTTTCTACCTTTTAGGCATGGAGTTCCTTTATCTAAAGAGATGTGTCCCAAAACATCAAAGGAGATAGAGGACATGAAGGCGGTTCCTTATGCTTCAGCAGTAGAAAGCCTCATGTATGCTATGTTAGGGCAATCTCTTGCCGTGATATGGTTTTGATGGTATGGCAAAGGGTTTAAGTTAGTGTGTTATGTTGATTTGATATGTGCATTGAAGTCGTGCAGGACTTAGTAATTCGCACATGGAGCCATGGCGAGTTTCACATCTCATGACTCGTGCCTTGAGTCGGTGAAGGATAGCTTTACGGAAGCCGTGCGCTTGGAGCATCCGAGGGACCGCCGGATGAGAAGCTTGGAGTGAAGCCGGAGGAAGTAGACTTCGAGGCAAGAGACGCGAAGGAGCATTGCAGAGCCGTGTGCACGATCCGAGGGGCGTGGCGAAACGAAGAGAACCGAGGCAAAGGACTCGAAATGAGAGTGGCGATTGTAACCGGGAGGGTAGCTCTTAGGTGAAACTTGGCCATTTGGCCAAGTGTCGGATGGGTTTTCCGACACCGGTCAGCCATGGAATGGCGGTCATTGCTCATCGAGTGTAGCTCGGCCGTATTCGATCGGCCCGGTTTGTGGCGTGATCGGCCCATCGTTAGCGATCATTGCCGATAACGATCATTCGGCGAAGCGATCGGTGTCAATAGGGTTTAGCCATAGAACCGCCAGCCGGCCGGCGGTCGACTACGGGGTCGTGATCGTGGTGAGGTCTGGATCATTGCCAAGAGTTCCGTTGGACAACAACGGTCGGCATCCGACGTGTTCGGAGGCCGTTGTAGTGACGGCAGTCGACAGCCATGGGCGTGATCGTGATGGCGAGCAGGAAGAAGTTAGCCCTCTCTATAAAAAGAGAGGGTGTGAGCCTTTGAGAGGTTAATGCTTAAGTTCCAAACAATCTTCCTAGTGCCCCACAAGCTCTAAACTCTTCTTACTTGTCTTTACTTCAATCCTATTGTAAGAAGAGTGATCTTGGTTGTAAAGGTTACCTCCACCTAGCTTTGTGCAAAGGAGAGACCGATAGTGATTGGTTTTGGCGGAGTGATTCACCGTGGACGAATCGGACCGTGGATTAGCGGCGTAGCCGTGAACCACGTTATATCTCGGTGTTTGTATTGCTTGTTTCTATTTTGCTTGTCTTTATTTATATTTGTATATTCCGCTTGCGCTAACGTTTTGTAGACGAGCAAAATACCGCCATCCAAACGAAAAGGGCTATTCACCCCCCCTCTAGCCGGCCATCCGATCCCTACAAGTGGTATCAGAGCCGAGGTTGCTTGTCACCGGACTAACCGCCGCAACAAGCCCTACATCAAAAATGGCCGGCTCCAACATCCACCCTCCAAGTTTGAAGGAGAATTCGCAGTGGAAGAAGCGAATGGAGGTATTTTCAAAGCAGATTTTGATATAATGATTACAATGGAATCCGGTTTCGTTTTGCCTAGGGATGAAGAGGGAAGCCAATAGAAATCTAGGTGGACCAAGAGGCAAAGAGAGGAGCACCTTGCAAACTCCAAAGCCAAGCACCATCTCTACAATGTGCTCCCTCAACAAGAGATCAACCGGATCGGAGAATGTGCTAGCGCCAAGGAGATGTGGGAGAAGCTTATAGAACTCCATGAAGGCACATCCGAGGCCAAGCTAGCAAGGAGAGATCTCCTCCGCTCCCAACTATCCAATATAAAACTAGAAAAGGGAGAAAAGGTAACCTCACTACACTCTAGGTTTAATGAAATTTTAATTGGGCTAACAAGTGTAGGTGAGAAGCTATCAAACCGGGACATGCTCATGAAGGCCATAGATGCCTTTCCCCGGTCCTCAAAGTGGAGCTCCATGGTGGACTCTTTCTACATCTCCAAGAATTTAGAAGTGAGCACTTTGGAGGAGTTCTTCTCAACAATGGAGCTTCACGAAACGAGGCTTGAAGGAATTCAAGAAGAGCCAAGAATTCAACCCTCAAGAGGAGTAGCATTGTTGGCAAACAAGGGGAAGAAGAAGATAGAGATCCCCTCCTCCTCCGATGATGAAGCGTCTTCCTCCTCCATGGATAGCACGGAAGAAGCCTACATGGTAAGGAAGGTAAGACGTGCATTTAAGAATTTTAGATTTGATAAATCTAATGATAGGAATAGAAGACCAAGGGGGAAGGTGATATGCTACAATTGCCAAGGAGAGGGACACATAAGGGACAATTGTCCTCTCCTAAACAAGAGCAAGGAAGAGAGGAAAAAGAAAGAAGAAAAGAAGAAGAAAAAGGAGAGCAAGAAAAAGAAGGAAGAGGAGAAGAAGACAAAAGAAAAGGGGAAGGCCAAAGCATTCAAGGCCAAGACATGGGATGATCCTTCCTCATCCTCCTCCTCATCATCGGATGAGGAGAATGCCTTTGTCGCCAATTTGGCCTTGATGGCCTTTGATGATTTGGATTGCTCCTCCTCCGAAAATGAAGGATCAAGCACAAGAGGAGAGAGCTCAAGTGAAGGGGGAGCCTCCTCCACATCATCATCCTCCTCATCATCCGAAGAAGAAGAAGAAGATATGGAAACTATGGTAACGAAAGCTTCTCCTAGTAAAATAGTTTCCATAATTTCTAGTTTAACTAAGGACTTATTTGGAATGAAAAAGAAAAATAAAAGCATGCTTAATCAAATTAAAGACTTAGAAAATAAGTTAGAAAATGCATGCTTAAATAATAATGATACTTCTTCTTGCCATGATGATGCATGCTCACATGATAATTATGTGCCTTTAGATGTTAGTGATGCATGCATAGAGGAAAATAGGGCATTAAGGGAAAAGGTAGATTATTTAACCAAAGCCCTAGGAAAATTCACAATTGGCTCCAACACTTTGAATATGATCATAGGGAGCCAAAGGGCAAGTTTTAACAAGAAGGGCCTAGGATATAAAGAGAAGAAAAATGAGAAGGCCTATAGATGCCCAATAGCTAGGGGACAAGACAAAACCAAAGTAATAGCTAAGAAATGGATCCCCAAGGAATTTCTAGTGAACCCCATAGGCAAAAATCTATTTTGGGTTCCAAAATCCATCCTTAAGGGTTAGAAAACCCCTAGGGTAGTCAACCATATGAACCTAATCTATATCATATTTTGGTTGACTTAGGATGACGGGACAACATTTTTAGATAGTGTTGGGTGATGATAACGTGCCCATAAATAGGTAATAATGCTTAAATCATGATGATTAATGCAATTGCTATGTATATGTGTAATCATGATTTATGATTTTGATATTGGGCACATTATCATGAAAAATAGGTTTAAATCATGCTTTAGGTGATAACTTATTTATTATCATCATATAATGCCTAATGCATGGTTATAATTTGATGAAAACATGTATTTCATGGTCATAATGTGAAATTAAATCATATATATCATTATGATCATGTAGGTTGTTAGATTGACACTTGACCTTGATAGAATTGCATGAATATATTGGTTAAGTATATACAAATACCCCCTAGGATGCATCTCACACTCACTATAGGCTAACTTGATTGCAAACTTAGCATGGGTGAGATGTTAGGATGATACAAATGTCCACTAATGCCTATGGCATTTAGATGGTCATTTAAAGTATCAAAATATCAATAATAGACCAATCATGGGGAAGGCTTATGTTTAATTAATAGACATATTGCCCAAAGATCATGGTTGGATATTTCTAATGTTTTCAAAACAATTTCTTACCTTAAAATACATGTATTCATGTTTTGAAACAATTGGATGCAAAACTAGGTGTTAAAATGGATACTAACATGCTCAAAAACTAGTGGTTTTTCAAGTGTTTGGATTTTTGGCAAATCTTGTAAAATATAATGATTTTTCATGAAAAACTATTTTTCCTTGATAGGTATACTTAAGAGAAATATGTTCCTCGAATTTCATGATTTTTTGAATTTTCTGGAATTTTTAATGCATTTCTGAATTTCATCCAGAAAATCAGAAATTCGGCTTCCTTTGTGCCGATCATTGCCATCTTCGATAGCGATCATTGAAGGCCGATTTCAGTTTGTAAACTTACAAGTGGTACCCAATTTTATAACTTGTCATATTTTCCCTCCATTAGACTTGATGCCATGGGTTCTTAACTTAGTGATAATCTTTTTGATGGTGTCAAAGGGGGAGAAAATATTATGTTTAAGTTAATTATAAAAGGGGGAGAAATATATGATAGGGAGAAAATTTTTACAGAAAGTTTCATGGATTAAGGGGGAGTTGCATGTTGTTATATCATGTTTATCTTTACATGCTTTCTTACCCTTAGAATTTATATCAAATGTTTTTACCTAACTTAAACGGATTGCCACACATCAAAAAGGGGGAGATTGTTAGGGCAATCTCTTGCCGTGATATGGTTTTGATGGTATGGCAAAGGGTTTAAGTTAGTGTGTTATGTTGATTTGATATGTGCGTTGAAGTCGTGCAGGACTTAGTAATTCGCACATGGAGCCATGGCGAGTTTCACATCTCATGACTCGTGCCTTGAGTCGGTGAAGGATAGCTTTGCGGAAGCCGTGCGCTTGGAGCATCAGAGGGACCGCCGGACGAGAAGCTTGGAGTGAAGCCGGAGGAAGTAGACTTCGAGCCAAGAGACGCGAAGGAGCATTGCAGTCGTCTTTGCTGATCTTTGAGGGGCGTGGCGAGAGCGAAGAAGAACCGAGCAAGGACTCAGAAATGAGTGGCGATTGTAACCGGGAGGTAGCTCTTAGAGTGAAACTTGGCCCATTTGGCGAGTGTCGGATGGGTTTCAGCACGATCATTGCCATGGAATGGCGATCGGGCTCTAATCGAGTGTAGCTCATTGGTATCTGGCCCGGCCCGGTTTGTGGCGTGATCGATCGGCGCCATCGTTAGCGATCATTGCCAAGATAACGATCATTCTGGCGGCGATCGGTAGTCAATAGGGTTTTAGCCACAGAACGCTCGTAGCCGGAGGCGATCGACTACGGGTCGTGATCGGCCCGGTGAGGTCCATCGATCATTGCCAAGAGTTAGTTGGACAACAGCGGTCGGCATCCGGCGTGTTCGGAGGCCGTTGTAGTAACAGCGATCGTGCCATGGCGGCGGTCGGTGATGGCGGCAACCAGGAAGAAGTTAGCCCTCTCTATAAAAAGAGAGGGTGTGAGCCTTTGAGAGGTTAATGCTTAAGTTCCAAACAATCTTCCTAGTGCCCCACAAGCTCTAAACTCTTCTTACTTGTCTTTACTTCAATCCTATTGTAAGAAGAGTGATCTTGGTTGTAAAGGTTACCTCCACCTAGCTTTGTGCAAAGGAGAGACCGATAGTGATTGGTTTTGGCGGAGTGATTCACCGTGGACGAATCGGACCGTGGATTAGCGGCGTAGCCGTGAACCACGTTATATCTCGGTGTTTGTATTGCTTGTTTCTATTTTGCTTGTCTTTATTTATATTTGTATATTCCGCTTGCGCTAACGTTTTGTAGACGAGCAAAATACCGCCATCCAAACAAAAAGGGCTATTCACCCCCCCTCTAGCCGGCCATCCGATCCCCTACATGCTATGCTATGTACGAGACCAGATATCTGCTTTGTCGTGGGCATGGTTAGAAAATATCAGAGTAATCCTGGACTAGGACATTGCACTGCAGTAAAACATATATTGAAGTACCTGAGAAGGACTAGGGATTATATGATGGTTTACCAGGCAGATCAATTAGTCCCTGTGGGTTACACGGATTCGGATTTCCAATCAGATAGGGACAAGAGTAAGTTTACCTCGGGGTTTGTGTTAACTTTTGGAGGTGGAGCCATAGTATGGAGGAGTGTCAAGCAGAAATGCGTGGCAGACTCTACCATGGAAGCTGAGTATGTGGCAGCCTCTGAGGCAGCCAAGGAAGCTGTATTGCTCAGGAACTTCTTGATTGACTTGGATGTGATTCCTGGTTTGCCCAGAACTATCATAATTTATTGTGATAACAGTGGTGCAGTTGCAAACTCGAAGGAACCACGAGCCCATAAGGTGAGTAAACACATAGAGCGCAAGTACCACCTTATACGAGAGATCGTAAAGCGAGGAGAAGTTGCTGTCGCCAAGATTGCATCAGAGGATAACCTGGCTGATCCATTCACTAAGGCCTTCGGGCGAAAGCGTTTGATAGGCATGTGGAGGACATGGGGATCAGATATATGGCAGAGTGATGACAACATAATCTTTTAGTATAAGTGGGAGATTGTTGGAATGTATACTGAAAGCCTAACTCTTTTTGTATGAACATTTACTTTGGAATAAGAATCACATGATCATTGTTTGCACTTTATATATTTATTATAGATGTGTGCATATTGTCTAATATTTTACATTGTAGATAACATGGTGTTTGGTGTGGCACAGAAGATCATGTTATCAGTCCCTTGTAAAATATAAGTAGAGGCTCACGACCAAGATGGTTTTGGACAAACCATTGGCATGGTTATAGTGTAGCTTGGTATTATTTTATCTTGAACATAGAGTTACACTAGTACCCTTAGGTGTATTGAGCAGGACCGACATAGAGGTGATTCAATTTAGTACTGACTACATAATTGAATCGAACCTCAGATATTATGTTGTACATGCTCTTAATCCCGATATAATAACGGGCACATGTACTTAGTATTTATTTCTTTGATTTACCAGAGGGTGAGATTTAGATGGATTAAATCAATATGCCCGGTAAGTTGGGAAATGATATTATTTACATGGTGTGTCGTTGATTATAGGAGGAAACCGTGTCCTATATATTAGGTTGATGATGTCCCCTTGAGGAGCTCATAAGGTTCATCATGTAAACCCAGCTGGTTGACTTAGTCAACATGATGATAAGGTTGAGTGGTACTACACGAGGAATTAGATGTTAATTAATTGATGGTCAGTAAATCAATTAATTGACGGACATTCGATATCTCAAACACGGGGAGATGAATGTATAAATAATATATGGAGCCCATATTAATTTATGGCGGTTGGTGAGGTAGTTCAATGATGATCCTCTAGTGGAATGGAACATCATTGATGGATCAAGTTTGTGTGGTTCCGATCCATTGGGTGGCCAAGATCCAACTCCTCCTTATGGTCCCTATCGTAGCCTAATATAATTCTTGTGAAGTCTAGATCCAAGAATGTAAAACAAAACCTAGAACCAACGGTTTGGATTAAATCCCCAGATCCGATGGTTAGGATGAAACCCCAGAACCAACGATTGGGATTAAATCCCTAGATCCGATGGTTAGGATGAAACCCTAGAATCGATGGTCGGGATTAAATCCCTAGATTCGATGGTTGGGATAAAACCCTAGATCCGACGGTTGGGATGAAACCCTAGATCCGACGGTTGGGATGAAATCCTAGATCCGACGGTTGGGATGAAACCCTAGATTCGACGGTTGGGATAAAACCCTAGATCGGACGGTGGAGATTAAATCCCTAGATCCGACGGTGGAGATTAAAGGAGTCCTAAGCCTAACTCTATAAAAGGAAAGCTTAGGGTTGGGCGGCAAGGATCAATTTGAATTGGAATTAGGGTTTGGCTCTTCTCAAAGTGGGCGGCTAGGGCTTTGGAGCTAGGGTTTTGGCCGGCAACCTTCATCCTTCTAGTTGTTGCCGGCGCCCATCATTCTCCATCAACACTTGGCCGGTGCCCATCCTCAAGGCCTCTCTCTTATTCCTTGGCCGGCGGTTCTCCTTCCATTGGTGGCCTGCGTTCACTTCTCCAATCTCCAAGGTGGCCGGCGGTTCCTTTTGTATTGGTGGTCGGCGCTTCATCAATTCGTTCCTTGGCCGGCGGTTGCATCAAACTCCCTAGCTTGGTGGCCGGTTCTAGAAAGGAAAGGTATTGTTGGTTCTTCTCTTTGTTCGCAGCGGACAAGGAAGGGAAGAACGCGATCTAGAAGGCTTCTACTCGTGGAGGATCTTCGTCCACACGTCGTCCACGAGAATGATAGGACATACGGTAGAAGATCATAAGGTATAAAGTTTTATAACTTTATTTTCAGATCTGCGAATGTTCTTTTAAGCGTTGATTATACATGTGTGCGTATGTATATATTTTGTATAATCATGGACCCCGAAGACAAACACAAAAACCGGCGATCCGTCCGTCGTCTCTTCCGCGGCTAACCAACTAGAAGAGTTGTGTTGCTTGAACAACTAGTTTGTTCAAGCGATCGCTCAAGTTGTTAGCACGACGACGAATTGGTTGTGCTAAGGAAACTCATCCCATCCGGATTAATTCTTTCATTAGTGAAAATTTTAATCCGGGGACATGGGAGCTAATGAACCTCAGAAGCAACTCCCAACAGTTACCTCCACCTAGCTTTGTGCAAAGGAGAGATCTAGTGGATAGATTGCGGAGTGATTCACCGTGGACGAATCGGACCATGGATTAGCGGCGTAGCCGTGAACCACGTTACATCTCGGTGTTTGTATTGTTTGTTTATCTTTTGCTTTGTCTTTATTTATATTTGCATATTCCGCTTGCGCTAACATTTTGTAGACTAGCAAAATACGACATCCAACGAACGAGGGCTATTCACCTCCCTATAGCCGGCCGTATCGATCTCCCAACAATAATGTGCTACTAAAGTCAAAATGACTTTGATTGACACAAATTTTACTACAGGAAAAAATGCATCTGAAGGTTGAAACCGAAGCTTCGCTTCGCACCTCAGTCGCTTGTGCATGGCGCTCCCATCTACGCCCCCAGATTAAAAAAAAATTAATCCAAGATGATGGCAGATTACCCAAGCAATCGATCCATCATCATGCTATTCGATTATAGTGGTCTCTTGAACAAACTTATTGTTCAAGCAACCTAACTCTTTTCCTCGATTAGCCGCGGAATAGATGATGTACGGGTCCAAGTAAATTAACCACATACAATACATACTAATTGCATAGAACAAGAAAACAAACTTAAACAAGAATTATACCTCTTGTTTACCTCTTGGTCTTCTATTGTATGTCATATCCTCCTCTTGGACGTTGTGTGGGCAACGATCCTCCAAGTGTTGGGATGTATACTGAAAAGTCTATCTTTTGTATGAACATCTTTATTTAGAAATAAGAATCACATGATCATTGTTTGCATATTTTATGGCTGTCCATATTGTCTAATACATTACATTGTAGAAAATATGGTGTGTGGTGTCACACGGGAGATAATGTTATCAGCTCCATGTAAAGTATAAGTATAGGCTCACAACCGAGATGGCTTTGGACAAACCATTGGTATGGTTGTAGTGTGATTTGGTATTGGTTTGTCTTAACCATAGAATCACACTAGTACACTTTGTGTGTATTGAGCAGGACAGACTTAGAGGTGATTCGATTTATTGTTGACTACATAATCGAATCGGACCTCAGATATTATATTGTACATACTCTTAATCCCGATATAATAATGGGAACATGTACATAGTATTCATTTCTTTGATTTACCAATGGGCGAAATTTATAGATTATATCGATAGGCTCGGTAAGTTGAGAAATGATATTATTTATATGGTGTGTTGTTGATTATAGGAGGAAACCGTGTCCTATATATTTGGATGATGATGTCCCCTTGAGGAGCTCATATGGTTCATCATGTAAACCCTGCAGGTGGACATGGTCCAGCATGATGAAAAGGTTGAGTGGTACTACTCATGGAGTTAGATGTTGATAAATTAATGGTCAGTAAATTAATTAATCGACAGACATTTGAGATCTTAAACACGGGGAGGAAAATGTACAAATAATATATGGAGCTCATATTAACTTATGGGGGTTGGTGAGGTAGATCAATGATAAACCTTTAGGCTGCGTTTGGTAGGGCGTAATGTAATCCAAGTTGTAATGTAATGCAATGTAATCTTGATTACATTAATATGTTTGGATACAAATTGTATGTAATCTTGGATTATAAAGGTCATTACATTCTTTTGTTTGGTATCCATTACAAAGACGATAGGAATGGATCGACGACGATGACGTAGTCAACGACGACGATGACGGCGGCCAACTAGCGATCGACTGGTTGGCCGACGACTGGCTGCCGGCACCATCGATCGTCGATGACCGGCCGCTGCCGTCGTCGGTCGATCACCCACCGGCACCGCCGTCGCCGACGATCGGCTCGTCGCCGATCCTCGATCCGGCATCCGACGTCGTCGGCCGATCATTCTCGCGGCCGTGTCGTGCCGATCGGCGCCGATCGCCGGCCGCTGATCGGCCGATCGCCGCCGGTCGCCGGCGATCGGGCCACGGCCGCCGGCCGGTCGGCCGTCGCCGTCGTCGCCGGCCGTCGCGCCGGTCGTCGGCTGACCGTCGCCGGTCGCCGGTCAACCACCGTCGATTGCCGACCGACCGACCGACCGCCGTCGATCACCAAACACAACCTAAATCCCATTTGCATGCATACAATAAATCACATTTGCATGCATGCAAATGTAATTTATTGCATGCAAATTGGAAGCTTATAATGTAATCTGGATTACATAGGTTTTGGTTTGTAATCCAGATTATAAAACTTTAGTGCCTTTTGTAATCCAGATTACATTACATTACAGCTCTAAGACAATAACAAACAAAGGAATTTGCCATGTAATGTAATCTGGATTACATTACAAGGCAGATTACGGCATACCAAACGTAGCCTTAGTGGATTGGATTATCAATAATGGATCGGACTTTATGTGGGCTTGATCCATTGGGTAACCTAGATCCAACTCCTCCTCGTGGTCCCTATTGTAACCTATTAATACCTCATGAAGCCTAGATCCAATGGTTGAAAACAAAACTCTAGATCCAAAGATAGAAATTAAATCTCTAGATCCAACAGTTGAGATTAAATCTCTAGATCCGACGGTTGAGATTAAATCCCTAGAACCAATGGTGGAGATTAAAACAAGGCTTATCCCTAACTCTATAAAAGGAGAGGAGGGGGTGGGCGGCAAGGAGGAATCCCATTAGAGATAGGATTAGGGTTAAGGTGGGCGGCAAGCTTGAGGATTAGGGTTTGGGTGATGGCGGCACCAAATAAGGAAAGGTTTTCCTTTTCTTCTTCTTCTCCCTTGGTGGCCAGCGCCCATACCAGCCTTCCCACCCTTGGCCGGCGTCCAAACATAGCCCATCTCCTCTCCTTGGCCGGTGGAAACAAGACTTAGGGTCTTCCCTTGGAGTCTTTGCCGGTTTTCATTATCTTCTTCTTCTCCTTCTTGGCCGGCGGCAAGCTCCAAGATTGGAGCTTTGTGGTTGGTTGAAAGAAGGAGAAGTGCTTTGTTTCTTATTCTTCCTCTTGTTCGGAGCGAGCAAGGAAGGAAGATTGGTGATCTAGGAGCTTCGACTTTTGGTAGATCGTCGCCCACACGACGTCCGAAAGGAGGAAGGACATACGATAGAAGATCGAGAGGTATAACACTTGTCTATTTTCTTATGTAACATGTTTATAATTGTTTTTAATTATATATGCATGATATATTCAGTTTTGAGGCTAATATAACTTGGACCCCAAACATAAACACAAAAGTCGGCGATCCGTACATCATATATTCCGCAGCTATTCGTAGAATAGAGGTTGGTTGCTTGAACAACAAGTTTGTTCAAGTGACTACTCTAATCGAATAGCACGACGATGAAACGGTTGCTTGGGTAATCCCTCTTGTCAAGGATAAATTATTTTTTATCCGGGGACGTAGAAGGGATCACCGTGAACAAGAGACTAAGTCGAAAGGGGAAGCGAAGTTTCCCCACACGGACTCCTACCTTCAACTGGTATCAGAGCCACAGTTTCTAGTTTTGTGTGTTTAGGATTCAGTTACTCTTATGCAGTTTTTCATATATTATATGTGCCGGATAATAGTAGGATATGCGTAGGTTAACACTTTGGTTGCAGGCATAAGATCCGACTATTATGGCCATATGTGTGTATGTGATTGTATATGTGTAAAAGTATATTTTGTTGAATCCTCGGGGTTGACGAGGCTAGTATTTAATTTTTTGTAAATTATATACGACATTGTTTAGCCACTCTTTTTATTTCAGTTTACTTTTGATTTAGATTTTATGTACACTCCCTCATGGAGTATAGGATCGATGGATGTAAATTAAAATAGTTTTTAGTCTCGGCTCGGATCTTCGGATGGCTCGTACAAGGCGTAGGGGGAGCGGACGAGATGGCGATGCGACGGGAGACATATTGAAGACAAAAGCCATAATAGTTGGAAAATAATTTTTTTTCATATTTATTGCTTATTGTTTGATATGCATGTCGTAGGCTAGAAAATTCCTCAATTTCAAATTACTAAGTGGGAGAGGGATATTTTTTTTTAAATTCCCACGGCCTCCATTACGATTTGACATGTGATTCAAACAAACTTGCACGTCGACTTTGAGTGCCTTCCTCCCCGTCGGATGAGTTTGTTTACGGATCACAAGATCGAATATGGTTATGGAAAATTATTAAGGAGCGTGTGTACTTCCCCATCGTAAGGCACATAACCCGAGATAATTAACTTGGTACCAAGTAATGGTGAACACTTAGATAGAAATATAAGTATCCTCCCCATCGGAGTCATTGCTTTTATTTGTAGGGCCAAAGAGAAACCAACTATTAATTTTATTTGTCAAAAAGTTAGGTTGACAAGATAGTAAAATTAATGGATAAAACCTCCTCTTACAAATGTAGAATTCGTATACGTCCACACGATCATGACATACGATATTCTCAGTGTTTTGAGGTGTTTGTTGATTTTAAAATTTTATTGTTTGAGGAATCAATAATTTTTTGAAATCTAAAGTAATGATTTATGTGATTTTTAGGGTTTTGAAAAATGACTTTCAGTTCACTTGCTATAATCCTAAAGGAAAATAACCTTACTGTACATAATTATGTTGATTGGAAAAAGGAATCTTGACATTGTCTTAACTGCTGAGGAGTACAAATATGTACTCTTCGAAGAGTGTCCTGCTAAACTTGCGAATGAGCTTGAAGTCCTTGGAGCTGAGATCGATGGGGAAACCCTGGTCGATATCACTCTCCAGTCGACAAAAAGGCTTGCTCAGGCTCAGGCCATGGTTGCTCAGAAGATTTCTACTTCTAAACCGAAAGGCAAGAAGAAGAAGAAACAAGGTGGAGCAAAGATGGTGGGAGGATCTCAGGGAGGAGTGAAGAAGCCAAAAGGCAAGTGCTTCACTTGCAAGCAGACTGGACATTAGAAGAAGGATTGTCCCAATCCGAAACAAAACAAAGGTATATCCTTTGGTCTAGTCGTTGAAACATGTTTAGCGGTGTTATCTACCAGCACTTGGTGTGTAGATACGGGAGCCACTGATCATGTCTGCAATACTTTGCAGGGGTTCCAAGAAACCCGATGAATAGCTAAAAAGAGATTACCGTTTACTTGGGCAATGCCACGAAGGTGGCGGCTGTTGCAGTGGGAGATGTTCATTTATCTTTTGAGAAAAATAAATTTTTGGTTCTTAAGAATTGCCTTTATGTACCTTTATTTAGAAAGAATTTAATTTCGATTTCTAAATTATTTATGGATGGTTATTCTATTTCTTTTAATGACAGAGTTGTTATAAAAAGGAATAGGGACATTATCTGTTCGGGTGCATTGATAGGAAATTTGTACACACTTGAACCAAAAGCTCCCACAATGCAAATTGAAGTTAATAACTCATCTTCTAATTCCAATAAGATAAAAGAACCTTCGAAGATGAACCAAACATATCTTTGGCATCTTAGGCTTGGTCATATTAACCTAAGTAGAATTCAAAGGTTGATAGCTAATGGACCTCTGGGTTCATTAGTGGTGGAAGATTTCTCAACCTGCGAATTCTGCTAGGAGGGTAAATTGACCAAGAGGCCTTTTAAGGCAAAGGGGTATAGAGCCAAAGATGTGTTAGAATTGGTTCATTCTGATTTGTGTGGTCCTATGTCTATCCAGGCTAGAGGTAGTTTTGAGTATTTCGTCTCTTTTATAGACGATTATTCGAGATATGGATACATTTACTTGATGCGCCGCAAGTATGAATGCTTTGACAAGTTCAAAGAATTCAAGGTTGATGCGGAGAAACATCAAGGTAAAAGTATCAAGACACTAGGATCTGATCATGGTGGTGAGTACCTCTTGGGAGAGTTTAGGAATTACTTATCAGAGGCTGGGATTCAATTCCAATTGTTTGCACTTGGCACACCCTAGTAGAATGGTGTAGGAGAGCGAAGGAATAGGACTCTTATGGAGATGGTTAGATCGATGATGAGTTATTCTGATTTTCCAGATTCGTTCTGGGGATATTCTCTAGATACGGCGATGTACATTCTGAACTTGGTTCCATCTAAATCAGTGTCTTCTACTCCCACAGAATTGTGGACTGGGCGAAAGACAAGTCTCAGATAAATTCAGATTTGGGGAGTCCAGCACATGTGTTGAAGGTAGATACTGGTAAGTTGGAACCTCGTACAGAAGTATGCATGTTCGTTGGATATCCTAAAGGAATGAAGGGTGGTTGGTTTTATAGTCCTAGAGATCAGAGGGTGATCGTTAGCACGAACGCCAAATTTCTAGAGGAAGACTATGTGATGAACCACAACCCCATGAGTAAAATTATTCTAGAGGAATTAAAAGGGGAAGTCACTTCTTCACTACCACCGGTACAAGAGGATATACCATATGTCACTGCACTGCGTGTCACAGAGGATACACAGGTGATACCTCGTCGTAGTGAGAGGGTTGCGAGACAGCCTGATAGATTCATGTTCTTGGGAGAATCTTCTGATTTAGTCCCTGGCCAACATGAACCTTATCCTTGGACATATGACAAGGCAATCCAAGATAAAGATGCAGCATCTTGCCAAAGTGCAATGAATACTGAGATTGAATCTATGGATTCAAATCTGGTCTGCGAGCTAGTAGAACCACCCGATGGTGTAAAACCATTGGATGCAAGTGGATCTACAAAAGAAAGAGAGGAATAGATGGGAAGGTTGAGACCTTCAAAGCAATGCTTGTTGTGAAGGGGTATACTCAGAAAAAGGGTATCGATTATGAGGAGACCTTTTCGCCGGTAGCCATGCTTAAGTCTATCCGGATTCTCTTATGCATTGTAGCTCATATGGATTATGAGGTGTGGTAGATGGATGTCAAGACAGCTTTCCTTAATGGAAGTCTTGAGGAAAACATCTATATGAAGCAACCAGAGGGTTTCATTGCGAAGGGAAAAGAGCATCTTGTATGTAAGCTTAATCGGTCCATTTATGGATTGAAGCAAGCTTCGAGGTCTTGGAACATTTGCTTTGATGAGGTGATCCAGTCTTATGGATTTATTCAAAGTTCGGATGAGTCTTGTGTATACAAGAGATGTGATGGAAACGTAGTGGTATTTCTTGTACTATACGTAGATGACATTTTGTTAATTAGCAACAATGTCAAGGTGTTATCGGACGTAAGGGTATGGTTGTCCAAACAGTTTGATATGAAGGACTTGGGAGAAGTGGAACACATCCTTGGGATCAAGGTTATAAGGGATCGCAGGAAAAGGATGTTGTGCTTATCACAAGCTTCATACATAGACACGATTATGGATCGTTTTAGCATGCAAAACTCTAAGAAAGTTTTTTTACCTTTCAGGCATGGAGTTCCTTTATCTAAGGAGAAGTGTCCTAGAACATTTGAGAAGATAGAGGAGATGAAGGCGGTTCCTTATGCTTCGGCAGTAGGAAGCCTCATGTATGCGATGTAATGTACGAGAAAAGATATCTGCTTTGCCATGAGCATGGTCAGCATATATCAGAGTAATCCAGGACAGGGACATTGGACTGCAGTAAAGCATATATTGAAGTACATGAGAAGGACTATGGATTATATGCTGGTTTACCATGCAGATCAATTACTCCCTGTGGGTTTCACAGATTCTGACTTCCAATCTAATATGGATAACAGTAAGTCTAACTCAGGCTTTGTGTTTACTTTGGGAGGTGGAGCCATTGTATGGAGGAGTGTCAAGAAGAAATGCGTGGCGGACTCCACCATGGAAGCTGAGTATGTGGCAGCCTTTGAGGCTGCCAAAGAAGCTGTGTAGCTCAGGAACTTCCTGATGGACTTGGATGTGATTTCTGGTTTGCCCAGAACTATCACAATTTATTGTGATAATAGTGGTGCAGTTGCAAACTCGAAGGAACCACGAGCCCATAAGGCTAGTAAACACATAGAGCGCAAGTAACACCTGATACGAGAAATCGTAAAGAGAGGAGAAGTTGTTGTGGCCAAGATTGCATTGGAGGATAACCTGGCAGATCCTTTCACTAAGGCCCTTCTGGTGAGAGCTTTTGATAGGCATGTGGAGGGAATGGGGATCAGATGTATGACAGTTTGAGGACAACATAGTCTTTTAGTATAAGTGGGAGATTGTTGGGATGTATACTGAAAAGTCTATCTTTTGTATGACCATCTTTATTTTGAAATAAGAATCACATGATCATTGTTTGCATATTTTATGGCTATGCATATTGTCTAATACATTACATTGTAGATAACATGGTGTGTGGTGTGACACGGGTGATCATGTTATCGTCTCCTTGTAAAGTATAAGTATAGGATCACAACCGAGATGGCTTTGGACAAACCATTGGTATGGTTGTAGTGTGATTTGGTATTGGTTTGTCTTGACCATAGAATCACACTAGTACACTTTGTGTGTATTGAGCAGGACCGACTTAGAGGTGATTCGATTTATTGTTGACTACATAATCGAATCGGACCTCAGATATTATATTTTACATACTTTTAATCGTGATATAATAATGGGCACATGTACATAGTATTCATTTCTTTGATTTACCAATGGGCGAGATTTATAGATTAAATCGATAGGCTCGGTATATTGGGAAATAATATTATTTATATGGTGTGCCATTGATTATAGGAGGAAACCGTGTCCCATATATTAGGATAATGATGTCCCCTTGAGGAGCTCATAAGGTTCATCATGTAAACACTGCAGGTGGACTTTGTCCGACATGATGAAAAGGTTGAGTGGTACTACTCATGGAGTTAGATGTTGATTAATTAATGATCAATAAATTAATTAATCGACGGACATTCGAGATCTTAAACACAGGGAGTAAAATATACAAATAATATATGGAGCTCATATTAACTTATGGGGGTTGGTGAGGTAGATCAATGATAATCCTTTAGTGGATTGGATTATCATTAATGGATCGGACTTTATGTGGGCTTGATCCATTGGGTGGCCAAGATCCAACTCCTCCTCATGGTCCCTATTGTAGTGTATTAATACCTCATGAAGCCTAGATCCAATGGTTGAAAACAAAACTCTAGATCCAAAGGTAGAAATTAAATCTCTAGATCTGACGGTTAAGATTAAATCTCTAGATCCGACGGTTGAGATTAAATTCCTAGAACTAATGGTGCAGATTAAAACAAGGCTTATCCCTAACTCTATAAAAGGAGAGGAGGGGGTGGGTGGCAAGGAGGAATCCCTTTAGAGATAGGATTAGGGTTAAGGTGGGCGGCAAGCTTGAGGATTAGGGTTTGGGTGTTGGCGGCACCAAATAAGGAAAGGTTTTCCTTTTCTTCTTCTTCTCCCTTTGTGGTCGGTGCCCATACCAGGCTTCCCTCCCTTGGCCGGCATCCAAACCTAGCCCATCTCCTCTCCTTGGCTGGTGGAAACAAGACTTAGGGTCTTCCCTTGGAGTCTTGGCCGATTTTCATCATCTTCTTCTTCTCCTTCTTGGCTGGCGGCATGCACCAAGCTTGGAGTTTGGTGGTTGGTTGAAAGATGGAGAAGTGCTTTATTTCTTATTCTTCCTCTTGTTCGGAGCGATCAAGGAAGGAAGATTGGTGATCTAGGAGCTTCGACTTTTGGTAGATCGTCGCCCACACGACGTCCGAAAGGAGGAAGGACATACGATAGAAGATCGAGAGGTATAACACTTGTCTATTTTCTTATGTAACATATTTATAATTGTTTTCAATTATATATGCATGATATATTCTATTTTGTGGCTAATATTACTTGGACCCCGAACATAAACACAAAAGCTGGCGATCCGTACATCGTCTATTCTGCGGCTATTCGTAGAATAGAGGTTGGTTTCTTGAACAACAAGTTTATTCAAGTGACTACTCTAATCGAATAGCACGATGATGAAACAGTTGTTTGGGTAATCCGTCTTGTTAAGGATAAATTTTTTTTATCCAGGGACGTAGAAGGGATCACCGTGAACAAGCGACTAAGTCGAAAGGGGAAGCGAAGTTTTCCCTCACGAACTCCTACCTTCACCAAGCGATGAAGCCTCCTAGATCTCGATCTTCCCTTCATTGCTCGCTCCGAACAAAGGGAAGAGGTAAACTCCCTTCTTCTCCTATCTAGTTCCGGACACAATCCCTTTGTAGGAAAATCAAACCTTTTCCTCCTCTTTGTTGTTGTCGCCGTCCACCAAGGAGAGGGAGATGGAAGATGGGTGCCAGCCAACAAGAGTAGCTCTTGTTGTCGTCGGCCAAAGTTTGAGGAGGAAAAGAGATGGGCACCGGCCAAGAAGAGAAAGAAGATAAGATACGGATGTCGGCAAGACCTTAGGAAGAGAAGAAGCACTTCCACTTGTTGCCGCCCAAAGCCTCTCCAAACTCTAGTCGCCCAAGCCAAAGAGCAAACCCTAAACCAATCTTTTCTCTATTGCTCTCACTGCCGAAGCCCTAGCCCTACTTTTATAGAGCTAGGCTTAAGCCTCCTTTCAATCTCCACCATCGGATCTAGGGTTTCATTTTCCACCATCGAATCTAGGCTTTCATGAGGTATTTATATTAGGCTACAATAGGGACCATGAGGAGGAGTTGGATCTTGGCCACCCAATGGATCTAGCCCACATAAAGTCCGATCAATTAATGATAATCCATTCCACTAAAGGATTATCATTGATCTACCTCACCAACCCCCATAAATAAATATGTGCTCCATATATTAATTGTACAAATATCTTCCATGTTTAAGATCTCGAATGTCCATCAATTAATTAATTTACTGACAATTAATTAATCAACATCTAACTCCATGAGTAGTACCACTCAACCTCATCATCATGTCGGACAAAGTCCACCTGCAGGGTTTACATGATGATCCTTATGAGCTCCTCATGGGGACATCATCATCCTAATATATAGGACACAATTTCCTCCTATAATCAACGACACACCATATAAATAATATCATTTCCAAACTTACCGAGCCTATCGATTTAATCTATAAATCTTGCCCATTGGTAAATTAAAGAAATAAATACTAAGTACATGTGTCTGTTATTATATCGAGATTAAGAACATGTACACCATAATATCCGAGGTCCGATTCAATTATGTAGTCATCAATGAATATAATCACCTCTAAGTCAGTCTTGCTCAATACACACAAAGTGTACTAGTGTAATTCTATGGTCAAGACAAACCAATACCAAATTACACTACAACCATACCAATGGTTTGTCCAAAACCATCTCGGTTGTGAGCCTCTACTTATACTCTACAAGGAACTGATAACATGATCTCCCGTGTGACACTACACACAATGTTATCTATAATGTAATGTATCAGACAATATGCATAACCATAAATATGCAATGAATGATCATGTGATTCTTATTTCAAAAATAAAGATGTTCATTCAAATGATAGACTTTTCAGTATACATCCCAACAATATCTTCATAGTCTATACCCTTTAATTGGGTATATCCTTTTTCAACCAAGCGAGCTTTGTATCGTTTAATCGATCCATCAACTTTCCTCTTAATTTTGAGAATCCACTTATTCCAATAGTTCTTCGGCCAAGAGGAATATCTATTAAATCCCAAACATGATTATTCATCATCGACTCCATCTCTTCTTCCATTGTTGCTTTCCACTTTTCTCTAACACTACATCCCAATGCTTCTTTAATGGATTGAGGTTCATCATCGTCAACTGGGAGTGTCATCATTTCTCATTCTCAATATCGAACCTTTTCTTAGGTTTGATCTTACGAACACTTCTTCGTATGTTGGGTTGTTGAGAAGTCAACTCATAACTTGGCAAATTTCTCCCACTCGATTGACTAGACACAGGCATCCCTTGTGACACCGCTTTTGATAATATATCATCCTCCTCATACAAAGGAATTGTTTTATCAACATCACCTCTAGCAGGGAATTCTGTTTCAAGAAAAGTTGCATCTCTCGACTCTATTTCAAAGATGGTTCCATCTTGTTTCTCACCAATAAAAACATAACCTTTGGAGGTCTAAGAATATCTTATAAAGATATATTTCTTACCTCTAGGTCCTAATTTTCCATACTTGGGAGAACTATCATGACCATAGGCAGCTGACCCCTAGAGTCTCAGATTACTCAAATCTGGTTTTCTGCTTGTCCAATATTCATATAGAGTAGATGGAACTTACTTTGATGGCACTCTATTAAGTATATAGGTAGCTACTAATAATGTAATGCCCATAAAATTTCTACCAATTTTACAAGAATTTTTGGCATGATTATAATGGGCTTTATGTGGGCTCTTTCAAAAAATAAAAGAAAAGGAGCCAAAAAGGATGCAAGGCCTAGGAATTGACCCCAAACCTCTAGAGATAGCTAAGCCCAAAAGATGCATCCAATAACCAGAAGCCCAACAAGGTTGTACTATTAGAGGAATATGGGAAATTATATTTAGGGGGAAGGGAGACTAAGGGACTCTTCAAGTGAATAAATAGGGGGAATGAGGAGACATAAGCAACACAATTGCTCTTCCCTTCTACTCATCTTCTTCCTCACCGAAATCCATTCCTCTCTCTTTCATCCTTTGTCCGAAACCTATCCAAGCAAGAGGAAGGCTAAGTTAGCATCCCTAGGTTATCTTCCAACCAAAAAGCAAACCGAAGGATGTAAGTATCCCCCTCACCTGCGTACAAGTAGTTTTCGATTGATGTATTTGTGTTAATCCTCTTGAAACCATTCGGCCAAGACCTTGTTTGAGTTTTTCCATGAAGATCCATGCCATATCTTGTATGAACATGATGAAGATAGGATGCTAGATGGATTAGGTTAAGTGTTTGACCTTAAAAACCCAAGGGACCATTCGGCCAAGACCTTGTTTGAGCTTTCCATTAAGATCCATGCCATATCTTGTATGAACACGATGAAGATAGGATGCTAGATGAATTAGGTTAAGTGTTTGAACTTTTATGACCTTTAAAACCATTCGGCCAAGCCACTCTAAACCCCTATATGTTCTTTTATGCCATGTTATAGCCAAGTTCATGCTATGTTTGATGGTAGAAGAAGATAACATGATGTTTGGTTAACCTAGATATTAAGTGGATGAACTTCTAGGCCTTGGACCATTCGGCCAAGCCACTTTAGACCCTTATATGTTTTTTTATGCCATGATATAGCCAAGTTCATGCTATGTTTTGATAGTAAAAGAAGATAACATGATGTTTGGTTAACCTAGATTTAAGTGGATGAACTTCTAAGCCTTGGACCATTCGGCCAAGCCACTTTAGACCCGTATGTGTGTTCTTTTATGCCATGTTTAGATGAGCTTAGGCTAAGTTTTGATGCTAAATGAAGATAACATGTTCTATGCTAGGTTTTAAATGAGTTCATGCCATGTTTGATGTTAGAAGAAGATAATATGTTCTATGCTATGTTATAGATAAGTCCATGCTATGTTTTGATGGTAAGTTAAGATAACATGTTGTTTGTTTAACCTAGGTTTAAGGGAATTAACCTTTAGGCCCTTTGAACCATTCGGCCAAGACCATCTAGACCCCTAAGGTGTCTTCTATGCTATGTTTTGCATGAGTTCATAATGACTTTTGGTGTTAGATGAAGATAACATGCTCTATGCTAGGTTTTAAATGAGTTTATTCCATGTTTGTGTTAAAAGAAGATAACATGTTCTATGCCATGCTATCGATAAGTTCATGCTTTGTTTTGATGGTAAATGAAGATAACATGTTGTTTGGTTAACCTAGATTTAAGTGGATGAACCTTAAGCCTTTGAACCATTCGGCCAAGACCCCTAATATATTTCTATGCCATGTTTGATTAAGTTCATGATGACTTTTGAAGTTAGATGAAGGTAACATGTTGTTGGTTAACCTAGAGTTAAGTGGTTGAGCCTCATGTCCTTTAAACCCATTCGGCCAAGGTTTAATTAAAACCCTAAGTGCCCTCCCATGCCATACTTTATGTGTTAAAGAACTAACATGTGGTTAGTTAGACCATATATAAGTTGTTTGGTGTTTAAAACTTTGATAGAACTCCATGAAGTTTAGGTCATTCCATGTATACTTGTTCATGATGTTTATACCTTATGCCATGCTTATATGTGTGTGATGTTGTGATCATGTTATGCTTATTACCTCGTAATTGTATGAATGTATGATGTTTTATAAAGAAGGAACATGATATGTATGAAAAGAATGTGATATGTTATGAAGAAGAAATATGTTATGGTGAATGATATGTTATGAAGAAGAAATATGTTATGAAAGCCATGTGATATGTTATGAAGAAGAAGTATGTTATGATATGAAGAAGAAAAACATGATATGCCATGATAAGGAATATGATGTGTTTATCAAATGGAATATGATATGTTATGATAAAAAGCATGTATGTATTTTACTTTCTGCATGGCTTGTACCAGGACCCTAACAAGGTCCAAAGGGATGGGCTCCGAAGTTGCCCTAGGCCGACGGACTTAGATCGGGCCTAGGATGGGCTTCTATGTTATGATTGCCCCAAGGTCGACGGTCATAGTACAGACCTAGTACGGGATGGGCTCCCAGATGCCCTAGGCCGACGGTCTAAGATCGGGCCTAGGATGGGTTTCTATGTTATGATGATGACCCCTAGGTCGACGGACTAAGATCGGGCATAGTAACCTAGAAGGTTCGAGACTTGCTACCTCGGGTCTATTTAGGGATGCGCGCTATGATGATGATGATGTTGTACAATGCCGGGCCCAGTATGTTAAGATTTATGTTTACGTACCTATAATATATGTTTTCAAAGAGCATCCTGCATATGTTTACATGTTATGATTGTTATGTTTACATGTTATGATTGATATGTTTACATGTTATGATTGTTATGTTTACATGTTATGATTGTTATGTTTACATGTTATGATTGTTATGTTTACATGCTATGTTCGTTATGTTATATATGTTTACATGTTATGTTTGCTTATGTTATATATGTTTACATGTTATGGTTGCTTATGTTACATATGTTTACAGGTTATGCTTGTTTATGTTATATTTGTTACATGTTATGTTTGTTATGTTATATATGTTACATGTTATGATTGCTATGTTATATATGTGTTTACATGTTATATGCCTGCTTACAATGTTGTATGTCTACATGTTATTGCCTGCTTATGTCTATGTTGATGTATTTATGTTATCTCATGTTATGCTTATGTATGATTTTGTGAGTAGGACAGGATCTTACTAAGCCTATGTGATTAGAGTTTATTTTCCATTGTACTGCAGATAAGGGTAAAGGGTGGATAAACTAAAAGGAGCAGCAGGAGGGGCAAAGTGTGTGTGGTAGTGGCATTGTGGGGGAGATCTGTTATGTTCTTTATGCATGTTTTCCCTAAGATGATTTAGCTTATGAATTTGAACTAAGTACTTATGAACTGATGATGCATGCCCTACGTTTAAGAAGAAGTATCTATGAAATAATGATGCAGGTTCTATGTTAAGAAGAATTATCTATGAAATGACGATGCATGTTTATGTTTAAAAGAAAAAAAGTCTAAATTCTTCCACTGTAAGAAGTACGAAATATGTATAAAGTCCTCCGCTTTAAAAAGTGTATGTATGTAAGATCGCGTCACGCGTCGCCTCTCCGGACCCTGGGAAAGGTCGGGCGTGACAGGTTGGTATCAGAGCAGATCTTCCTTTCCACTACACACACATCAAGCTCCAAATCCTGCCGCTCCAAGTAAGAATTTCTATGCCTACTTTATTTCTTTCATGTATGATAACAAATGTCTCTCGCTTAACTATGCCTGAAATATGTATGATAACCTTAAGCTAGATTTTATTTTAACTATGCATAGATATGATAACCTTATGCTAGCTTTTTGTTTAACTATGCATAGATAAATGGAAGATAACCTTATACTAGCCTTACTCTAATATGTGAAGATAAACAAGGCAGGGAGACGTAGTAATAGAGTCAATGAGACAGTAATATATGGAAGACGTAGTAATAGAGTCGATGAGATAGTAATATATGGAAGACGTAGTAATAGAGTCGATAAGACAGTATTTCGCTCTCCATGGGAGCTCCAGTACTGTTGGTAAAGAAGAAAGACTGGTCTATGCGAATGTGCATAGACTACCGAGCGCTAAATAATGTGAAAATCAAGAATAGGTACCCTTACCACGGATTGATGACCTGTTCGACCAGTTAAAGGGTGCCACTGCCTTCTCTCAGATTAATTTGAGGTCTGGTTATCATCAAGTGAAAGCGAAACTAGATGATATACCGAAGACGGCTTTCCGAACAAGATACAGACGTTATGAGTTCATTGTTATGCCTTTCGGAGTGACGAATTCACCTGCTATGATCTGCTGAATCGGATTCTTCAGGAAAAGTAGTTGTATGCAATGTTCTCTAAATGCGAGTTCTGGCTCGAACAAGTATCATTTTTGGGTCACGTTATATCCAAGCATGGAGTGATGGTAGACCCAATAAAGATTGAAGCTGTGAGTAACTGGAACCGACCAAAGAATGCTAGCGAGATCAGAAGATTTCTTGGGCTAGCAAGCTACTACAGGAAGTTTGTAGAGAACTTCTCTAGAATTGTAGCCCCTATGACAGTCCTCACTAGAAAGAACAAAAAGTATGAATGGACGGATGCTTGCGAGAAGAGTTTCACATAATTGAAAAAGAGACTGACCAGCGCTCCAATCCTTACTCTTCTGGACAGTAATGAAGGCTTCGACATGTACAACGACGCTTCCAAGTTGGGACTCGTAGTTGTACTCATGCAGAATGGCAAGGTCATTGCCTACGCCTCTAGGTAACTCAAAGAACATGAAAGGAATTATCCCACTCACGATCTAGAGTTAGCGGCCGTGGTCTTTGCTCTAAAAACATGGAGGCATTATCTATATGGAGCTCAGTGTAGGATTTATACAGACAACCAAAGTCTGAAATATTTCTTCACATAGAAGGACCTGAACATGAGATAACGCAGATGGCTCGAGCTCGTCAAGGATTATGACTGCGAGATCTTCTACCATCCAAGAAAAGCGAACAAGGTGGCTGATTCATTCAGCTGGAAGTCCTGCACCGCCTTGATGTCTCTCTGAGTGTTATCTCGGCCCTTAGAAAAGGAGATTATGCGTTACGAGGTTGAAATCATTTCCGGACAGCTCTCGACCATGACGATAGCACCGACGCTGTTCGACGATATATTGGAAAAACAAGCCCGTGACCCAAGCATTCATAGGATCAAGCAAGAGGTCCTAGAAGGAAAGGACGATGGGTTTCATATCTCTGATAGTGGAGTACTCTACCTCAGGGATCGCTTGTGTATTCCTGATGATCCAGAATTACGGAAGAAGATATTTGAGGAAGCTCATGGAACTCCTTATGCGATGAATCCTGGAACCACCAAGATGTACCAAGACCTGAAAAGAAAATTCTAGTGGTTCGGAATGAAAAGAGATGTGGCTCAGTATGTTAGTACCTGCCTGACCTACCAGGGGTTAAAGCAGAACACCAGAGACCTGGAGGAACACTGCAACAAATCCAGATTCCAGAATGGAAGTGGGAAGATATTTCTATGGATTTAATCTCAGGATTGCCCAAGACGACAAACGGATATGATGCTATATGGGTAATTGTGGACCGATTGACGAAGTCTGCCCACTTCTTAGCAATCAAGATGACCTATTCGACTGAGCAACTGGCTCAATTATATGCTAAGGAAATTATCAGATTACATGGGATTCCTAAGACCATCATTTCTGACAGAGATGGTCGTTTTATTTCCCATTTATGGGAGTGTGTTCAGAAGGCACTTGGCACGAAGCTATTGTTCAGTACCGCCTTCCATCCTCAGATGGACGGACATACCGAAAGAGTAAATCATGTACTAAAGGATATGCTACGAGCTTGCGCCCTGGATTTCAAAGGTAGCTGGTGCCGATACTTATGCTTGGCAGAATTCGCCTACAACAATAGCTACCAAGCTACTATTGGAATGGCACCCTACGAGGCTCTATACGGGAGGAAATGTAGATCTCCTATATGCTAGTACGAGGGTGGTGAAAAGAAAGAGATGGGACTCCAGACAGACTTCATTGACGACACCACCCGAGCTATCCAGAACATTCGTCAAATAATTGAAACTGCTCAGAGCCGGCAAAAGAGCTATGGAGATATGCGGCGTAGATTGTTAGAATTCGAAGTCGAAAACCTGGTATTCCTCAAATTGGCCCCTATGAAGGGAGTGATGAGATTCAGAAGGAAGGGTAAGCTGAGTCCGCGTTATGTGGGACCGTATCCGATATTGTAGAGGGTTGGCAAGGTAGCTTACAAGCTGGAGCTGCCTCAAGAGATGTCGGCTATTCACAACGTGTTCCATGTTTCGATGCTCAATAAATGCATTTCCAGTGCGGACGAAGTGATCGAGCCACAAACAGTGCAAGTTCAAGAGGACATGAGTTATGAAAGTCGGCCTATCCAGATACTAGACCTAGAAGTCAAGAGACTAAGGAACAAAGAGGTGCCCTTAGTAAAGGTCCTGTGGCAAAATCAATGGCACGAAGAAGCTACCTGAGAACGCGAAGAGGACATAAAACAGAAGTACCCAGAATTGTTCTAAGTTTCTGGGACAAAACTTTTAAAAGGTATGAAGGATTGTAACACCCGTAAAATTTCTAGCAATTTTACAAGAATTTTTGGCATGATTATAATGGGCTTTATGTGGGCTCTTTCAAAAAATAAAATAAAAGGAGCCAAAAAGGATGCAAAGCCCAGGAATTGAACCCCAAACCTCTAGAGATAGCTAAGCCCTAAAGATGCATCCAATAACCAGAAGCGCAGCAGGGTTGTACTATTAGAGGAATATGGGAAATTATAGTTAGGGGTAAGGGAGACTAAGGGACTCTTCAAGTGAATAAATAGGGGGAATGAGGAAACATAAGCAACCAAATTGTTCTTCTCTTCTTCTCATCTTCTTCCTCACCAAAATCCATTCCTCTCCCTTTCATCCTTTGTCCGAAACCTATCCAAGCAAGAGGAAGGCTAAGTTGGCATCCCTTAGGTTATCTTCCAACCAAAAAGCAAAGCGAAGGATGTAAGTATCCCCCTCAACTGTATACAAGTAGTTTTCGATTGGTGTATTTGTGTTAATCCTCTTGAAACCATTCGGCCAAGACCTTGTTTGAGTTTTTCCATGAAGATCCATGCCATATCTTGTATGAACATGATGAAGATAGGATGCTAGATTGATTAGGTTAAGTGTTTGACCTTAAAAACCCAAGGGACCATTCGGCCAAGACCTTGTTTGAGCTTTCCATGAAGATCCATGCCATATCTTGTATGAACATGATGAATATAGGATGCTAGATAAATTAGGTTAAGTGTTTGAACTTTTATGACCTTTAAAACCATTCGGCCAAGCCACTCTAAACCCCTATATGTTCTTTTATGCCATGTTATAGCCAAGTTCATGCTATGTTTGATGGTAGAAGAAGATAACATGATGTTTGGTTAACCTAGATATTAAGTGGATGAACTTCTAGGCCTTGGACCATTCGGCAAAGCCACTTTAGACCCTTATATGTTTTTTTCTGCCATGCTATAGCCAAGTTCATGCTATGTTTTGATAGTAAAAGAAGATAACATGATGTTTGGTTAACCTAGATTTAAGCGGATGAACTTCTAAGCCTTAGACCATTCGGCCAAGCCACTTTAGACCCCAATGTGTGTTCTTTTATGCCATGTTTAGATGAGCTTAGGCTATGTTTTGATGCTAGATGAAGATAACATGTTCTATGCTAGGTTTTAAATGAGTTCATGCCATGTTTGATGTTAGAAGAAGATAATATGTTCTATGCTATGTTATAGATAAGTCCATGCTATGTTTTGATGGTAAATGAAGATAACATGTTGTTTGTTTAACCTAGGTTTAAGTGGATGAACCTTTAGGCCCCTTGAACCATTCGGCCAAGACCATCTTGACCCCGAAGGTGTCTTCTATGCTATGTTTTGCATGAGTTCATAATGACTTTTGGTGTTAGAGGAAGATAACATGCTCTATTCTAGGTTTTAAATGTGTTTATGCCATGTTTGATGTTAAAAGAAGATAACATGTTCTATGCCATGCTATGGATAAGTTCATGTTTTGTTTTGATGGTAAATAAAGATAACATGTTGTTTGGTTAACCTAGATTTAAGTGGATGAACCTTAAGCCTTTGAACCATTGGGCAAAGACCCCTAATATGTTTCTATGCCATGTTTGATTGAGTTCATGCTGACTTTTGATGTTAGATGAAGGTAACATGTTGTTGGTTAACCTAGAGTTAAGTGGTTGAGCCTCATGTCCTTTAAACCCATTCAACCAAGGTTTAATTAAAACCCTATGTGCCCTTCCATGCCATGCTTTATGTGTTAAAGAAACAACATGTGGTTAGTTAGACCATATATAAGTTGTTTGGTGTTTAAAACTTTGATAGAACTCCATGAAGTTTAGGTCATTCCATGTATACTTGTTCATGATGTTTATACCTTATGCCATGCTTATATGTGTGTGATGTTGTGATCATGTTATGCTTATTACCTCATAATTGTATGAATGTATGATGTTTTATAAAGAAGGAACATGATATGCATGAAAAGAATATGATATGTTATGAAGAAGAAATATGTTATGAAAGCCATGTGATATGTTATGAAGAAGAAGTATGTTATGATATGAAGAAGAAAAACATGATATGCCATGATATGGAATATAATATGTTTATGAAATGGAATATGTTATGTTATGATAAGAAGCATGTATGTATTTTATTTTCTGCATGGCATGTACCAGGACCCTAACAAGGTCCAAAGGGATGGGCTCCGAAGTTGCCCTAGGCCGATGGACTTAGATCGGACCCTAGGATGGGCTTCTATGTTATGATTTCCCCTAGGTCAACGGTCATAGTACGGACCTAGTACGGGATGGGCTCCCAGATGCCCTAGGCCGATGGACTAAGATCGGGCCTAGGATGAGCTTCTATGTTATGATGATGGCCCCTAGGTCGACGGACTAAGATCGGGCCTAGTAACCTAGTAGGTTCGAGACTTGCTACCTCGGGTCTATTTAGGGATGCGCGCTATAATGATGATGATGTGGTACAATGCCGGGCCCAATATGTTGAGATTTATGTTTACGTACCTATAATATATGTTTTCAAAGGACATCCTGCATATGTTTACATGTTATGATTGTTATGTTTACATGTTATGATTGATATGTTTATATGTTATGATTTTTATGTTTACATGTTATGATTGTTATGTTTACATTTTATGATTGTTATGTTTATATGTTATGATTGTTATGTTTACATGCTATGTTCGTTATGTTATATATGTTTACATGTTATGTTTGCTTATGTTATAATTGTTTACATGTTATGGTTGCTTATGTTACATATGTTTACAGGTTATGCTTGTTTTTGTTATATATGTTACATGTTATGTTGTTTATGTTATATATGTTACATGTTATGATTAATATGTTATATATGTGTTTACATATTATATGCCTGCTTACGATGTTGTATGTCTACATGTTATTTCATTCTTATGTCTATGCTGATGTACTTATGTTATGTCATGTTATGCTTACGTATGATTTTGTGAGTAGGACAGGATCTTACTAATCCTATGTGCTTATAGTTTATTTTCCCTTGTACTACAGATAAGGGTAAAGGGTGGATAAACTAAAGGGAGCAACAGGAGGGGCAAAGTGTGTGTGGTAGTGGCATGGTGGAGGAGATCTGTTATGTTGTTTATGCATGTTTTCCCTAAGATGATTTAGCTTATGAATTTGAACTAAGTACTTATGAATTGATGATGCATGCCCTACGTTTAAGAAGAAGTATCTATGAAATAATGATGCATGTTCTATGTTAAGAAGAAGTATCAGTGAAATGACGATGCATGTTTATGTTTAAAAGAAAAAAAAAGTCTAAATTCTTCCACTGTAAGAAGTACGAAATATGTATAAAGTCTTCCGCTGTAAGAAGTGTATATATGTAGGATCGCATCACGCGCCGCCTCTCCGGACCCTGGGAAAGGTCGGGCGTGACAGGTTGGTATCAGAGCAGATCTGCCTTTCCACTACACACACATCAAGCTCCAAATCCTGCCGCTCCAAGTAAGAATTTCTATGCCTACTTTATTTCTTTCATGTATGATAACAAATGCCTCTAGCTTAAATATGCTTTAAATTTGTATGATAACCTTATGCAAGATTTTAGTTTAACTATGCATAGATATGATAACCTTATGCTAGCTTTTTGTTTAACTATGCATAGATAAATGGACGATAACCTTATACTAACCATACTCTAATATGCTAAGATAAACAAGGTTGGGAGACGTAGTAATAGAGTCAATGAGACAGTAATATATGGAAGACGTAGTAATAGAGTCGATGAGATAGTAATATATGGAAGACGTAGTAATAGAGTCGATAAGACAGTATTTCGCTCTCCATGGGAGCTCCAGTACTGTTGGTAAAGAAGAAAGACTGGTCTATGCGAATGTGCATAGACTACCGAGCGCTAAATAATGTGAAAATCAAGAAGAGGTACCCTTACCACGGATTGACGACCTGTTCGACCAGTTAAAGGGTGCCACCGTCTTCTCTCAGATTAATTTGAGGTCTGGCTATCATCAAGTGAAAGAAAAACTAGATGATATACCAAAGACGGCTTTCCGAACAAGATATGGACGTTATGAGTTCATAGTTATGCCTTTCGGAGTGACGAATTCACCTTCTATGATTTGCTGAATCGGATTCTTCAGGAAAAGCAGTTGTATGCAAAGTTCTCCAAATGCGAGTTCTGGCTCGAACAACTATCATTTTTGGGTCATGTTATATCAAAGCATGGAGTGATGGTAGACCCAATAAAGATTTAAGCTGTGAGTAACTGGAACCGACCAAAGAATGCTAGCGAGATCAGAAGATTTCTTGGGCTAGCAAGCTACTACAGAAAGTTAGTAGAGAACTTCTCTAGAATTGTAGCCCCTATGATAGTCCTCACTAGAAAGAACAAAAAGTATGAATGGACGGATGCTTGCGAGAAGAGTTTCACAGAATTGAAAAAGAGACTGACCAGCGTTCCAATCCTTGCTCTTCTGGACAGTAATGAAGGCTTCGACATGTACAACGATGCTTCCATGTTGGGACTCATAGCTGTACTCATGCAGAACAGCAAGGTCATTGCCTACGCCTCTAGGCAACTCAAAGAACATGAAAGGAATTATCCCACTCACGATCTGGAGTTAGCGGCCGTGGTCTTTGCTCTAAAAACATGGAGGCATTATCTATATGGAGCTCAGTGTAGGATTTATAAAGACCACCAGAGTCTAAAATATTTCTTCACACAGAAGGACCTGAACATGAGACAACGCAGATGGCTCGAGCTCGTCAAGGATTATGACTGTGAGATCTTCTACCATCCAGGAAAAGCGAACAAGGTTGCTAATGCACTCAGCCGGAAGTCCTGCACCACCTTGATGTCTCTATGAGTGTTATCTCGGCCCTTAGAAAAGGAGATTATGCGTTATGGGGTTGAAATCATTTCCGGACAGCTCTCGACCATGACGATAGCACCGACGCTGTTCGACGATATATTGGAAAAACAAGCCCGTGACCCAAGTATTCATAGGATCAAGCAAGAGGTCCTAGA
This sequence comes from Wurfbainia villosa, assembly GCA_025175895.1. Taxonomy (NCBI): domain Eukaryota; kingdom Viridiplantae; phylum Streptophyta; class Magnoliopsida; order Zingiberales; family Zingiberaceae; genus Wurfbainia; species Wurfbainia villosa. The sequence continues at coordinate 99,451,505 of CM045990.1, forward strand.
ATTAAAGGACGATGGGTTTCATATCTCTGATAGTGGAGTACTCTACCTCAGGTATCGCTTGTGTATTCCCGATGATCTAGAATTACAGAAGAAGTTATTTGAGGAAGCTCACGGAAGTCCTTATGCGATGCATCCTGGATTCACCAAGATGTACCAAGACCTGAAAAGAAAATTCTTATGGTTCGGAATGAAAAGAGATGTGGCTCAGTATGTTAGTACCTGCCTGACATACTAGAGGTTTAAAGAAGAACACCAGAGACCTGGAGGAACACTGCAGCAAATCTAGATTCCAGAATGGAAGTGGGAAGATATTTCTATGGATTTCATCTCAGGATTGCCCAAGACGGAAAACGAATATGATGCTATATGGGTAATTGTGGACCAATTGACGAAGTCTGCCCACTTCTTAGCAATCAAGATGACCTATTCGACTGAGTAACTGGCTCAATTATATGCTAAGGAAATTATCAGATTACATGGGATTCCTAAGACCATCATTTCTGACAGAGATGGTTGTTTTATTTCCCATTTATGGGAGTGTGTTCAGAAGGCACTTGGCACGAAGCTATTGTTCAGTACCGCCTTCCATCCTCAGACTGACGGACAGACCGAAAGAGTAAATCAAGTACTGGAGGATATGCTACGAGCTTGCGCCCTGGATTTCAAAGGTAGTTGGTGCCGATACTTATGCTTGGCATAATTTGCCTACAACAATAACTACCAAGATACTATTGGAATGGCACCCTACGAGGCTCTATACGGGAAGAAATGTAGATCTCCTATATGTTGGTACGAGGGTGGTGAAAAGAAAGAGATGGGACTCCAGATAGACTTCATTGACGACACCACCCGGGGTATCTAGAACATCTATCAAATAATTGAAACTACTCAGAGCCGACAAAAGAGCTATGCAGATATGCGGCGTAGACCGTTAGAATTCTATGTCGGGGACCTGGTATTCCACAAAGTGGCCCCTATGAAGGGAGTGATGAGATTCAGAAGGAAGGTTAAGCTGAGTCTGCGTTATGTGGGACCGTATCCGACATTGCAGAGGGTTGGCAAGATAGCTTACAAGCTGGAGCTGCCTCAAGAGATGTCGGCTATTCACAACGTGTTCCATGTTTCGATGCTCAATAAATGCATTTCCAGTGCGGACCAAGTGATCGAGCCACAAACAGTGCAAGTTCAAGAGGACCTGAGTTATTAAAGTTGTCCTATCCAGATACTAGACCGAGAAGTCAAGAGACTAAGGAACAAAGAGGTGCCCTTAGTAAAGGTCCTGTGGTAAAATCAACTGCACGAAGAAGCTACCTGGGAACGCGAAGAGGACATGAAATAGAAGTACCCGAAATTGTTCTAAGTTTCGGGGATGAAACTTTTAAAAGGTATGAAGGATTTTAACACCCGTAAAATTTCTAGCAATTTTACAAGAATTTTTGGCATGATTATAATGGGCTTTATGTGGGCTCTTTCAAAAAATAAAATAAAAGGAGCCAAAAAGGATGCAAGGCCTAGGAATTGAACCACAAACCTCTAGAGATAGCTAAGCCCTAAAGATGCATCCAATAAGCAGAAGCCCAACAGGGTTGTACTATTAGAGGAATATGGGAAATTATAGTTAGGGGTAAGGGAGACTAAGGGACTCTTCAAGTGAATAAATAGGGGGAATGAGGAGACATAAGCAACCAAATTGCTCTTCTCTTCTTCTCAACTTCTTCCTCATCGAAATCCATTCCTCTCCCTTTCATCCTTTGTCCGAAACCTATCCAAGCAAGAGGAAGGCTAAGTTGGCATCCCTTAGGTTATCTTCCAACCAAAAAGCAAAGCGAAGGATGTAAGTATCCTCCTCACCTGCGTACAAGTAGTTTTTGATTGATGTATTTGTGTTAATCCTCTTGAAACCATTCGTCCAAGACCTTGTTTGAGTTTTTCCATGAAGATCCATGCCATATCTTGTATGAACATGATGAAGATAGGATGCTAGATGGATTAGGTTAAGTGTTTAACCTTAAAAACCCAAGGGACCATTCGCCCAAGACCTTGTTTGAGCTTTCCATGAAGATCCATGCCATATCTTGTATGAACATGATGAAGATAGGATGCTAGATGAATTAGGTTAAGTGTTTGAACTTTTATGACCTTTAAAACCATTCGGCCAAGCCACTCTAAACCCCTATATGTTCTTTTATGCCATGTTATAGCCAAGTTCATGCTATGTTTGATGGTAGAAGAAGATAACATGATGTTTGGTTAACCTAGATATTAAGTGGATGTACTTCTAGGCCTTGGACCTTTCGGCAAAGCCACTTTAGACCCTTATATGTTTTTTTATGCCATGCTATAGCCAAGTTCATGCTATGTTTTGATAGTAAAAGAAGATAACATGATGTTTGGTTAACCTAGATTTAAGTGGATGAACTTATAAGCCTTGGACCATTCCGCCAAGCCACTTTAGACCCCTATGTGTGTTCTTTTATGCCATGTTTAGATGAGCTTAGGCTATGTTTTGATGCTAGATGAAGATAACAAGTTCTATGCTAGGTTTTAAATGAGTTTATGCCATGTTTGATGTTAGAAGAAGATAATATGTCTATGCTATGTTATAGATAAGTCCATGCTATGTTTTGATGGAAAATGAAAATAACATGTTGTTTGTTTAACCTAGGTTTAAGTGGATGAACCTTTAGGCCCTTTGAACCATTCAGCCAAGACCATCTAGACCCCTAAGGTGTCTTCTATGCTATGTTTTGCATGAGTTCATAATGACTTTTGGTGTTAGATTAAGATAACATTCTCTATGCTAGGTTTTAAATGAGTTTATGCCATTTTTGATGTTAAAAGAAGATAACATGTTCTATGCCATGCTATAGATAAGTTCATGCTTTGTTTTGATGGTAAATGATGATAACATTTTGTTTGGTTAACCTAGATTTAAGTGGATGAACCTTAAGCCTTTGAACCATTCGGCCAAGACCCCTAATATGTTTCTATGCCATGTTTGATTGAGTTCATGATGACTTTTGATGTTAGATGAAGGTAACATGTTGTTGGTTAACCTAGAGTTAAGTGGTTGAGCCTCATGTCCTTTAAACCCATTCGACCAAGGTTTAATTAATAACTTTAAGTGCCCTCCCATGCCATGCTTTATGTTTTTAAGAACTAACATGTGGTTAGTTAGACCATATATAAGTTGTTTGGTGTTTAAAACTTTGATAGAACTCCATGATGTTTAGGTCATTCCATGTATACTTGTTCATGATGTTTATACCTTATGCCATGCTTATATGTGTGTGATGTTGTGATCATGTTATGCTTATTACCTCGTAATTGTATGAATGTATGATGTTTTATAAAGAAGGAACATGATATGCATGAAAAGAATATGATATGTTATGAAGAAGAAATATGTTATGGTGAATGATATGTTATGATGAAGAAATATGTTATGAAAGCCATGTGATATGTTATGAAGAAGAAGTATGTTATGATATGAAGAAGAAAAACATGATATGCCATGATAAGGAATATGATATGTTTATGAAATGGAATATGATATGTTATGATAAGAAGCATATATGTATTTTACTTTCTGCATGGCTTGTACCAGGACCCTAACAAGGTCCAAAGGGATGGGCTCCGAAGTTGCACTAGGCCGACGGACTTAGATCGGGCCTAGGATGGGCTTCTATGTTATGATTACCCCTAGGTCGACGGTCATAGTACGGACCTAGTACGGGATGGGCTCCCAGATGCCCTAGGCCAACGGACTAAGATCGGGCCTAGGATGGGCTTCTATGTTATGATGACGGCCCCTAGGTCGAGGGACTAAGATCGGGCCTAGTAATCTAGTAGGTTCGAGACTTGCTACCTTGTGTCTACTTAGGGATGCATGTTATGATGATGATGATGTGGTACAATGTCGGGCCCAATATGTTGATATTTATGTTTACATACCTATAATATATGTTTTCAAAGAGCATCCTGCAGATATTTACATGTTATTATTGATATGTTTACATGTTATGATTGTTATGTTTACATGTTATGATTGTTATGTTTACATGCTATGTTCGTTATGTTATATATGTTTACATGTTATGTTTGCTTATGTTATATATGTTTACATGTTATGGTTGCTTATGTTACTTATGTTACATATGTTTACTGGTTATGCTTGTTTATGTTATAAATGTTACATGTTATGTTTGTTATGTTATATATGTTGCATCTTATGATTGCTATTATATATATGTGTTTACATGTTATATGCCTGCTTACCATGTTGTATGTCTACATGTTATTGCCTCCTTATGCCTATGCTGATGTATTTATATTATGTCTGCTTATGTTATGATGTTATGTCATGTTATGCTTACTTATGATTTTGTGAGTAGGACAGGATCTTACTAAGCCTATTATGCTTATAGTTTATTTTCCCTTGTACTACAGATAAGGGTAAAGGGTGGATAAACTAAAGGGAATAGCAGGAGGGGCAAAGTGTGTGTGGTAGTGGCATGGTGGAGGAGATATGTTATGTTCTTTATGCATGTTTTCCCTAAGATGATTTAGCTTATGAATTTGAACTAAGTACTTATGAAGTGATGATGCATGCCCTACGTTTAAGAAGAAGTATCTATGAAATAACGATGCATGTTTATGTTTAAAAGAAAAAAAAAAGTCTAAAGTCTTCCACTGTAAGAAGTACGAAATATGTATAAAGTCTTCCGTTGTAAGAAGTGTATGTATGTAGGATCGCGTCACGTGCCGCCTCTCCGGACCCTGGGAAAGGTCGGGCGTGACAAATAATGTATCTCCCCAATAGAAGATTGACAAATTACCCTCAACCATCAAAGACCTAATCATTTCTAGAAGAGTCCAATTTTTTCTTTCAACAACCTCATTTTGCTGTGGAGTTCCTGAGATTGTTAACAGTCTAATAATCTCTTTATCATTACATATTGTCTTGAATAAATCAAACAAATATTCACCTCCACGATTAGTGCATAAGGTCTTAAACTTACGATCCAATTGATTCTCAACTTCATTTATATAACGAATGAAGCAATCCAATGTTTCAGATTTATGAGAGATCAAATACACATAACCAAAATGAGTGAAATCGTTAATGAATGTAATGAAATAGGAAGCTCTATGTCTATCCTTCATATTCATTGGACCACAAATATCCGAATGAACCAATTGCAATGGAGAATCAATCCTAATGGCCTTACTAAATGGTTTACTAGTTGTCTTTCTAGCAAGACAATGCTCACATATGAACAAGTTAATCTTAACACGAGTGCCCAGGAGGCCCTCTCTTGCTAACCGATTCATTCATTCTTGTCCTATATGTCCTAACTTAGCATGCCAAACCTCATTAGATATATTCTCATTACTAGTCAGAGAAATGTTTGAAAAATAACAATCATTTCTATTGATGTTTGGTTCCACATCAAGAACAATGAAACCATTAGTCAGAATAACATATCCTTGTTAGTGTAGCGGGTGCCTAAGTCGAACCTAAGTTTTGATTATAGCAAACGATACAAAGTTAAGCCCATATCGTTATTTCACGAGCTAAATCGAGTGTGCAGAAAAGTGAAAAATATTGAGCTGAAGGCTAGCGACACCCGGAGGAAGCCACGGTGGTCGGGCAACACTCGAGTAACTTCGGAGGGAGCCAAAGGAATCGAGTGGGAGGTCAGAAGCGAGAGCTACAAAGTAAGTGCCGAGGTAAGCTCGTGTGTGTGAGCATAAGTGAGGTCGTATCCTCCTTATAGGGATGGTCTTAAGCGTAGATTCGACCAAAGACATCCCTCGGATGGTCTAGGTCGAGATTGAACGGTCTGCGGCCGTCAAAATTATGTTTTTGTTAAGCTAACTTGTGATTTCAACAAGCATCAGTTGACTATCCACAAGAGCCACTCGACTACCTGAAATCAATCGACTGCTGAGTGTTGTAACTCGACTAGCGCTGCCTTTAGTCGACTGATGATGACCATCAGTCGACTGATGGTCAAGGATCAGCTTCGATGAGTCAAGCCTTATCACCTCATTCCAAGGAGCTTTGTGCCTATTTGTGATTGGTTGAAGATCCATTCGATGAGGGACTCAAAAGATATAAAAGGAGGGCTTCTCTAAGAGTTTTTCAACAATTCAAAAAGCTTCCAAGTGCTTCCGATACGCTACGACTCTCCGACATCCCTATGACGAAGCGCTGCCGAGATGACGACTAGAGCTTCAACCTCCAACCTTTGAAGTCGTCGGTAACAAAAGTCTTAATTGTATTTCATTTTACATATCTTGTAATTCTTTCATTATAGCGAGGAGAGGGGGAGTGCCCCTCTACCTCGAGCTTTTGTGATTTTGTGTATCCGTTTAACTCCTACCTCCAACGAGGAGTTCTTCAGTATTTTGCCCTCAGTGCGTGGTCAAGGACCACTAGGGCCTTGGAGTAGTAGCCTTCGGCTACGAACCAAGTAAAAATTCTCGTGTCTATTGTCTCTTTTGTTTTGAATTTATCTTCCACTGTGTCTACTCGTGTTTTAATGAATGAAAGATTTTATCGCTATTTATCGCCCCTCTAGCGATCCGCTCAATCCAACAATTGGTATCAGAGCCAGGGGTGCTAAGATTTGGTGAAACCACCAATCTAGCTTTTCTACAGATTTTTTTTTCTTTTTATTTCTGTTTATTTCGATTTTTTTTACTCTTTCATTCGTTTAGTTTTTCTCCCGCACTACTAATCCAAGATGCGAGTCTTGGTACATTTCGGTCGTTTGTGTCGTTGCTAGGTTTTTCTTCTTCAATCTCTTGTTTTTTTTATCAATGACCCATCTCAAGGGTTTTAACACTGTCCGACCTCCATTTTACAATGGAGATGACTTCCGTTATTAGAAGGGTCAGATGGAGTGCTTCCTTAACACCCAAATCGAGATGTGGATCATAATCCAAACGGGATTCACACTTCCAACTAATGAAGTGGGTGAATCTTTGGATTATGACCAATGGACCAATGCTACAAAAAAACAAGTTGAAGACGATGCCAAGGTGACTCAAATCCTCCAATGTGGCTTGTCCAAGGAGGAGCTTAATTGCGTCGGCCCATTCATTAGTGCCAAAGACTTATAGACAAAGTTGGTCAAACTACACGAAGGGACCGATGAAGCCAAGGTATATAAGCGTGATCTTCTTTTCAATAGGTTGTATAATCTAAAAATGTAGGAACACGAGATGGCGATACAATTGTATGCTTGGGTTCAAGATATCGTCAACAATTTACATGCAATCGGATAAAAGGTCAAAAACCGCGACCTTATCAGGTACGTACTAAACTTATTTCCTAGGACCACCTTTTGGGCATCCATGGTCGATGCCTACAAGGTTTCTAAGGATCTTTCTAAACTTAGATTAGAAGAATTGTTTTCGGATTTCAAACTCCATGAACAGTCTAACTCAGAACCCGAGAAGGGTAAAGCACTTTTTGCAGGTTCGAAAAAGAAAACCACAAGTAAGCCACCCCCAAAGGAGGAAGAAGAAGATGAGTCCGATTCGGAGGTCGACCCGGAAATGGAGGTCAAACTAGTCAACCTAGTTAAGAGGTTGGTCAAGGGCCGAAAGAAAACCGTCACTCGACCCAATGAAGGTAAGCCTAAAAGTTCTAATGATAGGTGTTACGAATGCGACAGGTTTGGATATATCAAGTCCGAATGTCCGAAGCTCAAGAGCAAAGCATCGAGACTAAAAAAGGCACTCAACGCTACGTGGGAAGAAGCATCAGAGGAAGTAGGCGATGATCACATCTTCATGGCTAAACCAGCTAAATCGGAGACAGAGTCAGAACTGGAGCACGATTCTGAACCCGAAGATGAATCAGACTACGAAGCTCTATTCAAGACAAGCCATGAATCCACATCCAATTCAAGAGATACACTTAAGGTAAGTCGATCCCTTATTAGTACACTTTACAGTGCGATTAAATTCTTAACTAGGAAATTAGCTATGTCTGAGTCCAAGGTCGAGACCCTGGTTGAGGAGGTTAAACTCCTCAAACGAGGTCTTCCTAACCTCTTCGACTAGTCGAGTTCGAGAGGAGGACTCAACTCGGGTTGAAAAGCTCGAAGTTGAGAACTCACTCTTGAAAAGTCAAGTCGAAGATCTTAGGAACATGTTGGAAAGGTTTACTTTGGAATCCAAGGGACTTGACCTCCTACTTGGATCATAAAGGGTTGTGTACAACCAGGTCGGACTAGGGTTTAGCTCAAATACGACCAACAAGTCGTATATGTCGATTGTAAGTCGACATAAACAACGTGTCCAAGCATGGGTCCCTAAGACCGCTTTGATTTCAAACTTAGATCCAACCAGTACTGGGTTCCCAAGGACCAAATCCACTATGTGGAGAGACCGAATTGATTCAATGGTCCAGGGGGAGCCAATACAAAACTTGTTTGTGCTTTAACTTAGAAATTGCATGCTTAGGTCCTTTCTTTATGTTGATTTTTCTTTTTAGAATGGTTAGATAGGACTATAACATGTCAATACTTGGTAACATAGTACCAGGACGCTGTGAGATGATAGTACGCTAGGAAAGCAGAGTCTCGTGAATTCGGACTAGATAAGGCATATCTAGTTCGGTGCACATGACCGAGTGGAAGTAGTTGAAGCTACCTCGCCATATCCTAGACTAGTTAGACCAGGAAGTGGTCGTAGGTGAGTCAAGTCTCTATTTTCTTGAAAATGGCTTTGTTTAAGGAAGTAGTCATTTTTCCTATCAAAGAAGGCCTCTATGCCTTGCCACGAATTGAAAGCCATGATCTTGAAATGGTGACTTGATGAGCTTAAGGTCAAATCAGAATCTAACACAAGGTTGACAAGTGTTCAAATAATTAAATTTAAATCAAGTAAAATTGGAAGTCATCTCACAAGAACATATAAGGTTTATATGCTTGATCATGTAAACATGGGTGAGATGATTTAGGTTTAATAATTTACAACCAACCTTTAGGAATTCTAATATCCGATCCAACTACCTTGTGTGTAGGATCAATGGATGTTAGACAGTGGTTGCTCCCGACACATGACCGGGGATCAACTCAAGTTTTCGAAGCTTCGATTCAAACGATAAGGATCGGTAGCATTCAGAAACAAAGACAATCTCAAAATCATCAGGTCAAGAGATATTGAGCTCAACTCAAACTTTATTATTCAAAATGTCTTATTGCTAGAGAATTTCCAATATAATATACTTAGTGTAAGCCAATTGTGTGATAATAACTATAAGGTTATATTTCTAGAAAATGAATGCGTAATTAATACAAATGAAACCTCTAAAACAATTCTTAAAGGAACCATAAATAACAATATTTATACTATTAATTTAACTAACTCTTCAACCAAGTGTCTTATGACATGACAAGAGAAATCTTGGTTGTGGCACCGACGACTCAGTCACTCGCATCAAAGACTCATCCACAAGATGAGTCAGAGTGACTTAGTCAAAGGTTTGCCTAACCTCAACAACTTGGATAATAAAATATGTAATGTTTGTCAACAAGGTAAACAATCTAGGACACAACATCAACTAACTAATCAAGAACGAACCAAAAGTGTTCTTGAGCTCCTACACATGGATCTATTTGATTCACACGGAGCTAAGTCACTTAATGGGAGTCAATTCTGCTTAGTCATAATTGATGACTATTCTAGATTTACTTGGGTTAGGTTCATCAAACACAAAAGTGATACCCTAGATCAATTAATCAACCTATTTAAACTAATAGAAAATCAACAATACCTTAAAATCAAAAGACTGAGGAGTGGTCATGGTGGCGAATTCGAGAATCATAGGTTTATAGAATTCTGTAATCTAAATGGATACCACCATGAGTTCTCATGCCCTAGAATCCCACAACAGAATGGCCTAGTAGAACGTAAAAATAGAACCCTACAAGAAGCCGCTAGGACAATGTTAAACGAGTATAACTTACCCGACAGGTTTTGGGCAGAAGCCGTTAGTACGACTTGCTATCTCCAAAATAGGATCCTTATGGTAAAGAGGCACCTTAAGACCTCGTATGACATTTATTATGATAAAATAACTAACATCAAGTACTTTAGGGTATTTGGATGTAAGGTACATATCCTAAACACTAAGGATCACCTAAGGAAATTCACATCCAAAACCTCGACCGGAATCTTTCTAGGATACTCGATTACGAGTAGAGCCTATAGGGTATATAACCATGACACCCTTAGAGTCGAAGAGACTATTAATGTAGTGTTTGATGAAGGACACGAACCTACAAAATCCCGAGCAACCCCAATTAGCAAGCCAATTCATACCAGACTCAACTCCGATCTTGAGATCGAGTCTAGTATTAATCCTAACCTAAGTCAACCAAGTCATCCTATCGACCAAGCGATAGGTGACTCTAACCCAAGTTAAACTAGGACTCAAACGAATAATCCTATCGACCAAGCGATAGGTGACTCTAATCCAAGCCAAACTAAGACTCAAACGAATCATCTTATCGACCAAGTGATAGGTGATCCAAGCATAGGAGTTCGAACTAGAGCTTCATACCAAAACCTTAGTCAAATATCCTTGATTTCCAAAATTAAATCCAAAACCATTGACCAAGCTCTTCTTGATCCCGATTGGATTATTGCAATGCAAGAAGAGCTTGCTCAATTCACTAGGAATGAAGTATGGGAATTAGTACCACCACCAAAAGATAAAACAATCGTTGGAACAAGGTGGGTGTTTAGAAATAAACTTGATGATAAAGGTGAAGTAGTTAGAAATAAACCTAGATTTGTCGCTAAAGGGTTTAGTCAAGTCAAAGGTTTAGATTACGACGAGACCTATGCCCCAGTAGCTAGATTAGAGTCCATCAGAATGGTATTAGCATATGCTGTATATCGAGGATTTAAGTTTCTTCAAATGGATGTAAAGTCAACATTCTTGAATGGATATATTAAGGAAGAGGTTTATGTTTGTCAACCTTCTAGTTTCGAAAGTCTAGATAAACTCGACCCTGTCCTTAGATTAAAGAAAGCTCTCTATGGACTTAAACAAGCTCCTCGAGCTTGGTACAAGAGGCTTTCGATTTATCTTAAGTCCAAAGGATTTAACCAAGGCCTAGTCAATCCAGCCCTCTTCGTAAAAACCGTAGGTAAAGACATATTCATAGCCCAAATCTACGTAGATGATATCATCTTCAGAACCATCAACTCGATACTACTAAACGAATTTATTTCACTTATGGAAAGTGAATTTGAAATGAATTTAGTAGGTGAGTTGAGTTTCTTCTTAGGTCTACAAATTAAACAAACTAAAGATGGAATATACTTACCCCAATGCAAATATACTAGGGAATTAATTAAACGCTTTGGAATGCAAGATGCTAAAATTATTAATACCCCAATGGCAACAAATATAAATATAGAAGAAGATATAATCGGAAATTCAATTGACTTAAAATACTATAGGAGCATGATAGGGAGTCTCCTTTACTTAACTGTGAGTCAATCTGATATCTTATTTGTAGTAAGTATGTGCGCAAGGTACCAAACCTGTGCCAAGGAATCTCACCTAACTCTAGTTAAGAATATCCTTAGATATCTAAAGGGTACACTTAATGTCGGTATTTGGTACCCTAGATCTATCGAGTTCGAACTAATCGGCTACTCCGACTCGAACTATGCTGGTAGTAAGCTCGATAGAAAGAGTATGAGTGGTTGTTGTCAACTTCTCGGCTCGAGTCTAGTGAGTTGGTGTAGTTGGAAGCAACACTGTGTTGCTTGTCTACCACCGAAGCCGAATACATCGCGATGGGTGAGTGTGTCACTCAGCTTCTTTGGATGAAGCACACTCTCTGTGATTTTTTGTTAGACATTACAAACACTAAAATTCATGTAGATAACATTAGCTCCATTAACTTAACTAAAAATCCAATATATCACTCTAGGACCAAACATATAGAGGTCAAACACCATTTCATTCGAGAACATGTGGCCAACGGAGCCATACAACTTGAATACGTCGAATCGAAGTCGAACTTGGCAGACCTATTTACTAAACCCCTACCCGAAGTTGAATTCAATCTATTAAGACGAAAATTGGGCATGTGCGTAGTAGAGTAGGAACTTACAAGTTATATTTTCTTATTACTATCTTTTACTTTTCATGCTCATGGAACTAACTTAGGACATACCTTAGATATCATGCACCTATAGATTTAAGGAGCCAATACATCTCACAACACATAAGACTAATGTGTTTGTGTACTTAGCCACGTAGATGGGCGTGAGATGTTAGGACCTTAGTCTAGGTTCTAGATGTAGAGCAAGTGCATCGCCATGAACCACAAAGTATAATCATATATATTTACCGACTCTTACCAGGACTTGTTGATCTTTCATATCAATCAAATCAAATGAGAGTTGAACATTATATAGATGAGCTTATTTTTAGTATATTATTTTCAAAATAATATGGAACATGCTTGGAGATGGAACTTAAACATAATATTTTTTCAAACCTCCCCCCCCCCCCCCCACTCTTTTCGATATATGGAAAAAGGGGGAGAAAAAGGCCAAAATTAAGGGATCAATTTTTTTTTATAACTTAACTTAATACTTCATATTATTCTCATGGCCAAAAGTTAAGTAAATGTTTTCTTTTACTTAACCTTAATTTTTACAAATTTACTTAAACTTAACTATTTTAAAGGCCAACTTTAAGTAATTGTTAATTACTTAAACTCTTCCTAAATAGTAAACATCAAGGGGGAGGATTAAGATCTTCTTTCAAGGCTCACCCTCAGTCAAGGAGGAGGTTTCCTCAAGGGGGAGACTTGGAAGAACATCTCTACTACTCATACTTAATCTTCATTATTCTTCATGCATATTATTTCCTTAACTTTGTATGTGGGTTTGCCATAGATCAAAAAGGGGGAGATTGTTGGTGCAGTGGGCACCTAAGTCGAACCTAAGTTTTGATTATAGCAAAAGATACAAAGTTAAGCCCATATCGTTATCTCACGAGCTAAATCGAGTGTGAAGAAAGTGCTAAAGCAAGAGCTGAAGGCTAGCGACACCCAGAGGAAGCCGCGGTGGTCGGGCGACACTCGAGTAACTTTGGAGGGAGCCAAAGGAATCGAGTGGGAGGCCGAAAGTGAGAGCTACAAAGTAAGTATCGAGGTAAGCTCATGTGCGTGAGCGTAAGTGAGGTCGTATCCTCCTTACGTGGATGGTCTTAAGCATAGATCCGACCAAAGACATCCCATGGATGGTCTAGGTCGAGATCGGACGGTCGGCGGGTGTCGAAATGATGTTTTTGTTAAGCTAACTTGTGATTTCAGCAAGCATCAGTCGACTGCCCACAAGAGCCACTCGACTGCCTAAAATCAGTCGATTTCTGAGTGTTGCGACTCGACTGGCGCTGCCATCAGTCGATTGATGGTCAAGGATCAGCTTCGAGGAGTCAAGCCTTATCACCTAATTCCAAGGAGCTTTGTGCCTATTTGTGATTGGTTGAAGACCCATTCGATGAGGGACTCAAAATCTATTAAAGGAGGGCTTCTCTAAGGGTTTTTCATCACTTCAAAAAGCCTCCATGTGCTTCCGATACGCTATGACTCTTCGACATCGCTACGATGAAGCATTGCCGAGACAACGACTAGAGCTTCAACCTCCAACCTTTGAAGTCATCGGTAACAAAAGTCTTAATTGTATTTCATTTTGCTTATCTTGTAAAGCTTTCATTATAGCGAGGAGAGGGGGAGTGTCCCTCTACCTCGAGCTTTTGTGATTTCGTGTATTCATTTAACTCCTACCTTCAACGGGGAGGAGTTCTTTAGTATTCTGCCCTCCGTGCGTGGTCAAGGACCACTAGGGCCTTGGAGTAGTAGCCTTCAGCTACGAGCCAAGCAAAAACCCTCGTGTCTATTGTCTCTTTTGTTTTGAATTTATCTTCCGCTGTAACTACTCTTGTTTTAACGAACGAAAGATTTTATCGATATTCACCCCCTCCCCTCCTCTTGCGATCCCCTCGATCCAACAATCCTATTAACATAAAGTCATTTTTAAGTTCTACACAACGACTGTAAAAATTCATACAATAACCCAAACTAAGAAGACAATTAACGAAAACTAAATTTCATCGAATCTCATGAGCATACAATACATCGTGTAAAAATAGGGTATGTCCACCACGAAGGTTGAGTTTGCTTGTGCAAAATCTTTTGACTTCAACTCTTGTACTGTTTCCTACATATATACATTGGTTACCAGACGATACCCCACGATACTCCATGAATAAACTCGCTCCTGAGCTACATGGTTGGTTGCTCCAGAATCTATAATCCACAAAGGATACGAATCAGCTAACAACACAGAGCTAGCAACATAATGCTCAGAAAAAGAATGCAGACTTGGATTTACCTTTTTTGGCTCGATACATTCCCGAGTGAAGTGACCCTTCCTACCACAGTTATAGCAAGACAACTTGCTTTTTGGTTTCTTTCCAATATTCTTTCCTTCCTTCTTGTTTGGGCCTTGCCCAACAACAACAACTTCTTTTCCCTTTCCCTTTCCTTTTTTGTACCATTTCTTTTTCTTGGATCCAGATGATCCAGCAGAAGCTTCAGCTACATAAGCTTGTCCGGAAATCTTGTGGATTTGACTCTCTCTGCCTCTAATTCCACATGGTGTGAGACATCAATGAAAGTCTTGATACTTTCACTGTGAGTCAGATTATGCTTCATGGTTTCCCAAGAATCAGGAAGGGAACGTATAACTGCTTGAACCTATTGTTCATCGATCAACTTATGACCATTAGTTTTAAGCTCTTGAATCATGTTAGACATCTCCCTCAGATGTTGAACCATAGTGACATTTGGGCATTTTTTATAGATTTAAAATTTAATTGTCAGCTGTCAAAGCTTGCTAAGACTAACTCCACTGTATCTCTCTCTAAGGGCTACCCAAACTACATGAGCCATTGGATACAACTCATACTCAAAAACCAGGTCATCCACCATTGAACTAATCAATATGCATTAGCAATGGAGTCCTTTTTCTTACATACCTTTTAGGTATCAAGATCTAATCTATGTTGTGCAGTTGTACAATCAATAGGTTCTGTCATTACCTGATGTACAACCTCAAGAACTTCTTATTCCTCAAGAACATATTGTATCTTAAGGTGCCAGATTTTGTAGTTTTCACTATTAAATTTCTCACCCTTGTTGAGTTCTGCTATGATATTTTTAGTGGTGATAATCTACAAAAATAAATATATTATTTAGTTATTCAGTGTAAATTCAATGTATTCAATTTCTGATTGTTTCAATGTAAGTCTGAATTAGTTTACAAAATCAAGTGGCAACTTTTTTTCCACTCATCATTCGTATGTTCCAATCTAACTAACATTAGTCAACTATATCACATGCATCTCATGCAATGAACTAATCATTAGTTTATCATATGAACTAATCATGATTCAAAAGAAAATGAACTTTTCATTTCTTATTCATACTTTCAGAAATAAAAAATTGTTAACATATAATATTCCTTATTTCTAACCTAAACAAATCTACTGGATAAGATAGTTTATTATGACTCCCACTAGGACAAACCTTAGTGTAGTTGTAATTATTACAAGTCCTATCTTCCATTGCTCTACTAGGGTAGACTCAGGCTGACCAATAAGCTAACCAATTATAGTACTCTCTTCAATCTCTTCGGAATCAACCTCCACAGGATTCTCCTGAACCTTGTGCTCTAGCAGTTCCCAGCACAACTCAGCTTATGTTATTCGCCCTTCATAGCGGCCTCATATGTGTTGTGCAACTACCATGAGATTGTTTGGTAAAGAGCGCACCAATGCCCAAATCCGATAGTTTCCCAATTTCAGAAACTCCTACTGTTTGAGTCTCCATAAAATATCATCGAGCCTCCCTATGTGTCCAATGACCCCATCATCAGGATTGTAAACTATCTCTTCGATAGCTTCCCTCAGCTTGTTTCGCAACACATCACGACGGATCATCGTAGTTATTGTTTGTGCCATCTGAACTTGAAATTAATCAAGTCAGTACAAAATCGACTAACTAGTACAAAAACAGCATAATTCAATTTATAAGGGCATAGACCTTACACAAATAATAAAGAAAACCAATCTTCTTGATTTTAGGAGTTTCCGGTAGATAGGTCCAACCGACCATTTGACTCAACTGACAACTATTAAACTTTGGAAATCAAATTCCGAGTTCATTTGGTCATCCTCATCCAAAACCAATTTGGTAAGCACCTTTAGTGCCTTGAGTCTTTTCCCTAGTATGAGTTGTTTATATCAAGTTCTCGTTGTTATAACAACATCTTGGAACTTAAGATATGATTTAAATTGATTATCGTCAATTTTTTTGGTCAATAATGATTGACCTAGCTTTTCAAGTGTTGGTGCAGTAGGCACCTAAGTCGAACCTGAGTTTTGATTATAGCAAACGATACAAAGTTAAACTTATGTCGTTATCTCACGAGCTGAATCGAGTGTGCAGAAGATTGCTAAAGCTGGAGCTGAAGGCTAGTGACACCCGGAGGAAGCCGGGTGGTCGGACGACACTCGAGTGACTTCGGAGGGAGCCGAAGGAATCAAGTGGAAGGCCGGAAGCAAAAGCGACATGGTAAGTATCGAGGTAAGCTCGTGTGTGCGAGCGTAAGTGAGGTCGTATCCTCCTTACAGGGATGGTCTTAAGCGTAGATCCGACCAAAGACATCCCATCGATGGTCTAGGTCGAGATCGGACGGTCGAAGGCCGTCGAAATAATGTTTTCTTTGAGCTAACTTTGCCTTGCAGCTAGCATCAGTCGATCGCCACTTGAGGACTCGATCATTGCCCTTCATCGGGTTACCATCACAAGACTTTCGATCGATGCTACCATCATCGATCGATGATGGCCATCGCGATCGATGATGGTAAATGATCAGCTTCGAGGAGTCAAGGCTTATCATTCCATTTCAAGGAGGTTTTGTGTCCATTTGTGATTGGTTGAAGACCCATTCGATGAGGAGCTCAAAGGCTATAAAAGGAGGGCTTGTCTTAGGGTTTTTCTTCAATTAAAAAGCCTTCTAAGTGCTTCTGATACGCTCTGACTCTCCGACATCCCTACGATGAAGTGCTTCCGAGATGACGACTAGAGCTTCAACCTCCAACCTTTGAAGTCGTCGGTAACGAAAGTTTAAATTGTATTTCAGTTTATTTTTTAGTAAAACTTTCATTATAACGAGGAGAGGGGGAGTGTCCCTCTACCTCGAGCTTTTGTCATTTTGTGTATCCGTCTAACTCCTACCTCCAACGAGGAGGAGTTCTTTAGTAGTTTGCCCTCCGTACGTGGTCAAGGACCACTAGGGCCTTGGAGTAGTAGCCTTCGGCTACGAACCAAGTAAAACCCTTGTGTCTATTGTCTCGCTTGTTTTGTTTTTATCTTCCGCTGTGTCTACTCACATTTTAACGAATCATTTTGAACGAAAAATTTCTATCTCTATTCACCCCCTCCTCTAGCGATCCGCTCGATCCAACAATTGGTATCAGAGTCGGGGGCGCTCAGATTCGGTGCAACCACCAATCGAGCAATTTTCTTTTCGTATTTATTGTTTTAAGATTTCTCCCACACTACTAATCCAAGACCAAGTCTTGGTACATAGTTTTTGGTTGTGTTTTTTGCAAGTACTAATCGCCTACGGAGTACCTCACGATCAAACGAGCATAACTTTTGCTACAAGGGGACTCACGAAACGATCTACACACCAAATCGAAGCTCTCTGAGAGATCTACACTTTTTACTAGGTTTACCCCCATAACAAGCTGTTTTCATTCTCAAAAATCGACGTTTAGTAGCCTTTCGGGGACATCGAAGGTTGTGAGTATTTACTTTTTATTTAGTTTCTTATTTCTTTGCTTAACTTTCTATTTCTCATTTGTTTCTTTTTATTTCCCGCACCACTAATCCAAGGCGAAGTCTTGGAACCTTTTTCGTGTTTTTTGTATTTTTTTGTGCAAGGTTTTCCTTCCAAATGGCCCATCTCGAGGGTTTTAGCACCGTCCCACCTCCGTTTTACAACGGAGATGACTTCCGTTATTGGAAGGGTCGGATGGAATGCTTTCTTAAAACCCAAATCGAGATGTGGATCATAATCCAAACGGGATTCACACTTCCGACTAACGTAGTGGGTGAATCCTTGGATTATGACCAATGGACCATTGCGACAAAAAGACAAGTCGAAGCTGACGCTAAGGCAACTCAAATCCTTCAATGCGACCTATCCAAGGAGGAGCTAAATCGTGTCGGCCCCTTCATAAGCGCAAAGGATCTTTGGACAAAACTAGTGGAGCTACACGAAAGGACCGATGAAGCCAAGGTATGTAAGCGTGATCTTCTATTCAATAAACTATATAACCTAAAAATGCAGGAACACGAGTCCGCAATGCAACTCCACGCCCGTGTCCAAGACATAGTCAACAACCTACACGCAATCGGGCAAAAGGTCGAAAACTGCGACCTTATAAGGTATGTCCTAAACTCTTTTCCGAGGACTACCTTGTGGGCATCCATGGTCGATGCCTACAAGGTCTCCAAGGATCTTTCTAAACTTACGTTAGATGAACTTTTTTCTAATTTCGAACTTCATGAGCAGTCTAACTCAGAACTCGAGAAGGGTATAACACTTTTTGTAGGTTCGAGGAAGAAAACTGCAAGCAAGCCACCCCCGAAGGAAGAAGAGGATGAGTCGGATTCGGAGGTCGACTCGGAAATGGAAGTCGAACTAGTCAACCTAGTTCGGAGGATAGTCAAGGGCCGAAAATGAGCCGTCACTCGACCCAACGAAGGTAAGCCTAAAAGTTCAAACACAAGATGTTATGAATGCAACAGGTTTGGACACATTAAGTCCGAGTGCCCAAAACTGAAGAGCAAGGCACCAAAACATAAAAAGGCACTCAATGCTACATGGGAAGAAGCCTCTGAGGAAGAAGACAACGATCGAGTCCTTATGGCTAAACCGGTGGAATCGGAGACGGAGTCGGAATCGGAACTAGAATCAGAAACCGAAGACGAGTCAAACTACGAAACACTATTCAAGACAAGCCACGGATACGCATCCGGTTCAAAAGATAAACTCAAGGTAAGTCAGTCTCTTATTACTACTCTTTATAGTGAAATTAAGTTTTTAAATAAAAAGTTAGCTAAGTCCAAGTCCAAGGTCGAGACCCTGGTTGAGGAAGTTAAACTCTTCAAACACGAGGTCTCCCTAACCTCTTCGACTAGTCGAGTTCAAGAGAAGGACTCAACTCGAGTTGAAAAAATTGAAGTTGAGAACTCACTCTTGAAAAGTCAAGTCGAAGATCTTAGGAATACATTGGAAAGGTTTACTTTGGGATCCAAAGGACTTGACCTCCTACTTGGATCGCAAAGGGTAGTGTACAACAAGGCCGGGCTAGGGTTTAGCTCAAACACGACCAATAAGTCGTATATGTCAATTGTAAGTAGACATAAAAAATGTGTCCAAGCATGGGTCCCTAAGACCACCTTGATTTAAAACTTAGGATCAAACCAGTACTGGGTTCCCAAGGACCAAATCCACTATGTGGAGAGATCGAATCGATTCAACGGTCCAGGGGGAGCTAGTACGAAATTTGTTTGTGTTTTAACTTAGAAATTGCATGCTTAGGTTTTTATTTAGTTTGATTTTCCTTTTTAGAATGGTTAGATAAGACTATAACTAGTCAATACTTGATAACATAGTACCAGGACGCAGCGAGATGATAGTACGCTAGGAAAGCGGAGTCTTGTTTATTCGGGCTAGATAAGGCGTATCTAGTTCGGTGCACTTGACCGAGCGGAACTCTCTGAAGCTACCTCGCCGTATCCTAGACTAGTTATACCAGGAAGTGGTCTTAGGTGAGTCATGTCTCTATTTTCTTGAAAATGTCTTTGTCTAAGGAAGTGGTCGTTGTTCCGATCAAAGAAGGCCTCTGTACCTCGCCACGACCTGGAAGCCATGATCTTGAAAAAGTGACTTGATGAGCCTAAGGTCAAATCCGAATCTAACGCAAGGTTGACAAGTGTTTAAGTCATTAAACTTAATTCAACTAAAAAATTGGAAGTCATCTCACAATAACATATAGGATTAACATGTTTGATCATATAGACATGGGTGAGATGATTTAGGTTAATAATCTTCAACCAATTTTTAATAAATCCAATATCCGATTCAACTACCTTGCGTGTAGGATAAATGGATGTTGGACAGTGGTTGCTCCCGACACATGACCGGGGATCAACTCAAGTTTTCGAAGCTTCGATTCAAACGACAAGGATCGGTAGCCTTCGGAAATAACGGCAAGCTCAAAATCATCGGATCAGGTGATATTGAGCTCAATTCAAATTTTGTTATTCAAAATGTTTTATTAGTAGAAAATTTTCAATATAATTTTCTTAGTGTAAGCCAATTGTGTGATAATAACTATAAAGTCATATTTCTAGAAAATGAATGCGTAATTAATACAAATGAAACCTCTAAAACAATTCTTAAAGGGACTAGAAATAACAACATTTACACTATCAACTTAACTAACTCCTCAACTAAGTTTCTTATGACATGGCAAGAGGAATCGTGGTTGTGGCACCGACGACTCGGTCACTTACACCCAAGACTCATCCACAAGATGAGTCAGAGTGATTTAGTCAGAGGTTTGCCTAACCTCAACAACTTGGATAATAAAATATGTAATGCTTGTCAACAAGGTAAACAATCTAGGACACAACATCAACTAACTAGTCAAGAACGAACCAAAAGTGTGCTTGAGCTCCTACACATGGATCTATTTGATTCACACGGAGCTAAGTCACTTAACGGAAGTAAATTCTGCTTAGTCATAATTGATGACTATTCTAGATTTACTTGGGTTAGGTTCATCAAACACAAAAATGATACCCTAGATCAATTAATCAATCTATTTAAGTTAATAGAAAATCAACAAAGCATTAAAATCAAAAGACTTAGGACTGATCATGGTGGTGAATTCGAAAACCATAGGTTTACAGAATTCTGTAACCTAAATGGATACCACCACGAGTTCTCTTGCCCTAGAACTCCACAACAAAATGGCCTAGTAGAATGCAAAAATAGAACCCTACAAGAAGTCGCTAGGACAATGTTAAATGAGTTTAACCTACCCGATAGGTTTTGGACGGAAGTCGTGAGTATGGCATGCTATGTCCAAAATTGAATCCTTATGGTAAAGAGTCACCTTAAGACCTCATACGAGATTTATCACGATAAAATACCTAACATCAAGTAATTTAGGATATTTGGATGTAAGGTACATATCCTAAACACTAAGGATTACCTAGGGAAATTTACATCCAAAACCACGACCAGAATCTTTCTAGGATACTCGACTACAAGCAGAGCTTATAGAGTATATAACCACGACCCCCTTAGAGTCGAGGAGACTATCAATGTAGTATTTGATGAAGGACATGAACCTACAAAACCCCCGGTAACCCCAATTAGTGAGCCGACTCATACTAGACCTAACTCTGATCCGGAGATCAGGTCTAGTGTTAATCCTAACCTAAGTCAACCAAGTCACTCTATCGACCAAGTGATAGATGACTCCAACCAAACTAGAACTCAAACAAGCCATCCTATGGATCAAGTTGTAGACTCAAACCCAAATCCAACTAGGACCCAAACGAATCATCCTATCGACCAAGTGATAGGTGATCCAAGTCTAGGAGTTCGAACTAGAGCCTCATACAGAATCCTTAGTCAAATATCTTTGATTTCTAAAATATAACCCAAAACTATTGACCAAGCTCTTCTTTATCCCTATTGGATTATTGCAATGCAAGAAGAGTTGGCTCAATTCACTAGGAACGAAGTATGGGAATTAGTACCACCACCTAAAGATAAAACAATAATTGGAACAAGGTGGGTGTTTAGAAATAAAATTGATGATAAAGGTGAAGTAGTTAGAAATAAAGCTAGACTAGTTGCTAAAGGGTTTAGTCAAGTCGAAGGTTTAGATTACGACGAGACCTATGCCCTAGTAGCTAGATTAGAGTCCATTCGAATGCTATTAGCATATGCAGCACATCGAGGATTTAAATTGTTTCAAATGGATGTGAAATCTTCATTCTTAAATGGATACATTAAAGAAGAAGTTTACGTTAGTCAACCCCCCGGTTTCGAAAGTTTAGACAAACCCGATCATGTCATTAGGTTAAAGAAAGCTCTTTATGGACTTAAACAAGCTCCGTGAGCTTGGTACGAGAGACTTTGGATTTATCTTAAGTCCAAAGGCTTTAACCAAGGTGTAGTAGACACAACCCTTTTCGTAAAAACCTTCGGTAAAGACATATTTATAGCCCAAATCTACGTAGATGATATTATTTTTGGAACCACCAACTCAATCCTACTAAATGAGTTCATTTCACTTATGGAAAGTGAATTTGAAATGAATTTAGTAGGCGAGTTAAGTTTCTTCTTAGGTCTACAAATTAAACAAACTAAAGATGGAATATACCTACATCAATGCAAATATACTTGGGAATTAATTAAACGCTTTGGAATGCAAGACGCTAAAACTATTAATACCCCAATGGAAACTAATGTGAATATAGAAGAAGATTTAATCGGAAACTCAATTGATTTAAAATACTATAGGAGCATAATAGGGAGTCTCCTTTACTTAACTGCAAGCTGACCTGATATCCTATTTGTAGTAAGTATGTGCGTAAGATTCCAAACCGGTGCCAAGGAGTCTCACCTAACTCTAGTCAAGCGTATACTTAGATATCTAAAGGGTACACTTAATGTCGGTATTTGGTACCCTAGATCTACCGAGTTCGAACTAACCGGCTACTCCGATTTGGACTATGCCGGTAGTAAGCTCGATAGAAAGAGCACGAGTGGTTGTTGTCAACTTCTCGGCTCGAGTCTAGTGAGTTGGTGCAGTAGGAAGCAACACTGTGTTGCCTTATCTACCACCGAAGCCGAATACATCGCGATGGGTGAGTGTGTCACTCAGCTTCTTTGGATGAAGCACACTCTCCGTGATTTCAAGTTAGACTTTAAGAACACAAAACTTCACGTAGATAACATTAGTTCAATTAATCTTACTAAGAATCCAATATGTCACTCTAGGACCAAACATATAGAGGTCAAACACCATTTTATTCGAGAACATGTGGCCAACGGAGCCATACAACTCGAATACGTCGAATCAAAGTCTAACTTAGCAGACCTATTTACTAAACCCCTACCCGAAGCCGAATTTAGTCTATTAAGACGAAAATTGGGCATGTGCGTAGTAGAATAGGAACTTGAAAATTATATTTTCTTACTACTATTTCTTAAATTTTCATTTTTATGGAACTAGGATAGGACATACCTTAGATATCATGCACCTATAGATTTAAGGAGCCAATACATCTCACAACACATAGGACTAATGTGTTTGTGTACTTAGCCACGTAGATGGGCGTGATATGTTAGGACCTTACTCCTGGTTCCAGATGTAGAGCTAGTGCATCGCTATGAACCACGGAGTATAATCATACATACTAACCGACTCTAACCAGGACTGGTTGATCTTTCATATCAATCAAGCCAAATATGAGTCGAACATTTTATAGATGAACTTATTTTCAGTATATTATTTTCAAAATAATGTGGAACATGCTTGGACTTTATATTTAACACTTATTTTTGTTTTCCACACACACCCTCACTCTTTTCGATATATGGCAAAAGGGGGAGAAAAAGGCCAAAGCTAAGGGGTCAAAATTTTTTTTATAACTTAACTCTTACTTTATATTTAAACCAAAAGTTAACTTGAAGTTTTGAAAACTTATTAAGACCAAGTTAAGATAATTCTTAACTAAAACTTATTTGTGTCATCAATGTTTTACTCATTTTTAATGTTTTACTTAAGGGGGAGAAAGGGCCAAGTTAAGAAGAACTCTTAACTTAAACTTTTTACTAAGGTCAACTTTAAGTAATGTTAAGAAACCCTCAAAGGGGGAGGATTAAGGTCTTTCCTCAAGACTCACCCTCGGTCAAGGGGGAGGTTTCCTCAAGGGGGAATGCTTGAAGAAAATCCTTACTACACCAACTTAATCTTCTTTATTTTTTTGTTGTTTGTTTCTAATACACATTATTCTTCATGCTTGCTATTTACTTAACTTTGTATGTGGGTTTGCCATAAACCAAAAAGGGGGAGATTGTTGGTGCAGTAGGCACCTAAGTCAAACCTGAGTTTTGATTATAGCAAACAATACAAAGTTAAACTTATGTCGTTATCTCACGAGCTGAATCGAGTGTGCAGAAGATTGCTAAAGCTGGAGCTGAAGGCTAGCGACACCCGGAGGAAGCCGGGTGGTCGGGCGACACTCGAGTGACTTCGGAGGGAGCCGAAGGAATTGAGTGGAAGGCCGGAAGCAAAAGCGACATGGTAAGTATCGAGGTAAGCTCGTGTGTGCGAGCGTAAGTGAGGTTGTATCCTCCTTACGGGGATGGTCTTAAGCGTAGATCCGACCAAAGACATCCCATCGATGGTCTAGGTCGAGATCGGACTGTCGAAGGCCGTCGAAATAATTTTTTCTTTGAGATAACTTTGCCATACAGCTTGCATTAGTCGATCGCGGCTTGGAGGACTCGATCGCCTTCATCACCGATCGCTCATCGCCAAGATTGATCGATGCTACCATCAGTCGACTGATGATGGCCATCAGTCGATTGATGGTCAATGATCAGCTTCGATGAGTCAAGGCTTATCACCCCATTTCAAGGAGGTTTTGTGTCCATTTGTGATTGGTTGAAGACCCATTCGATGAGGGGCTCAAAGGCTATTAAAGGAGGGCTTGTCTTAGGGTTTTTCATCAATTAAAAAGGCTTCCAAGTGCTTCCGATATGCTCCGACTCTCCGACATCCCTATGACGACGTGCTACCGAGATGACGACTAGAGCTTCAACCTCCAACATTTGAAGTCGTCGGTAACGAAAGTTTAAATTGTATTTCAGTTTATTTTTTAGTAAAGTTTTCATTATAACGAGGAGAGGGGGAGTGCCCCTCTACCTCGAACTTTTGTCATTTTGTGTATCCGTCTAACTCCTACCTACAACGAGGAGGAGTTCTTTAGTAGTTTGCCCTCCGTACGTGGTCAAGAACCACTAGGGCCTTGGAGTAGTAGCCTTCGGCTATGAACCAAGTAAAACCCTTGTGTCTATTGTCTCGCTTGTTTTGTTTTTATCTTCCGCTGTGTCTACTCGCATTTTAACGAACGATTTTGAACGAAAACTTTCTATCGCTATTCACCCCCCCCTCTAGCGATCCGCTCGATCCAACATCAAATACCAAACAAAATTTCTCACAGCATCCCAATTTTTTTTCATGGCTTCACAAAGAAGGAGAAAAAAAAATTCTCACAGCCTCCCAATTTTTTCGTGGCTTCACAAAGAAGGAGAAAAAAATTTGTCACAGTCTCCCATTTTTTTTTAGCTTCACAAAGAAGGAGAAAAAAATTCCTCACAACCTCCCAATTTTTCTTCGTGGCTTCACAAAGAAAAAAAACTTTCACAACACTGTGCTTCTTCAACCCATGTACGAAAAACAACTTCGCATTAGCTCTTGCCCGAGTACCATTAGATAGAGAAACTTGTTTCGTGTCGAGCACAACATGATGTGTCCAAACCCCATGACTAGGTGATTTTTCTATTTCGAGCGCCTAAAAAGCTCGGCAAAGAATTTTCTTTTATTGTTCATCTTCTTCGGTTACGAAGAATCCATGAATAGCAAAGTAAGACTTAAAGGTAATTTTATCTAACATGCTCTGATACCAATATTAGAAATAGATTACCAAAGCATGCATAAACATAAAAACATACAATTCTTTGCTTGTCTTGCTTTGTGCCTCCGAAGGAAAATTTCAGATTCTGCTTGCTATCAGTAAAGCAATCACAGAGCAATGCAGGAAAGCTTCTCATGGTTCACCCACCAAAACCCTCTTTTTTTCCTTGGATGATCCTCTTCTTCCTCTTTCTTTTATAGCTTGGATGGAGACTTTTCATTTCCAAGCATATATATATATATATATATATATATATATATATATATATATATGTGCCATCACACATGGCAATGCATATGCATGGTCACTACTTACACACCCCGCTCGCTACCACGACCCTGTGTGGCCTAGGTGACACGATATGACAACTGTCCCAACTCCAGCTATCACTACTCTCAAGTGGTCGAATGGATAGTATGAGTAAGTAGCTCGAAGCTACACAATGGGCAATGGGGGTCCCTGCTGCTAGCCACTCCAACTATCACTAACCATGAGTGGTCAAGTGTCGCATGACAGGACAAACAACAAGTAACTCCAACTACCACCATCAACAGTGGATGAGTGCGACACAACAGATGAACTGCACTCAACTTTAGCTACCACTACCCCGAGTGGCCGAGGAGGCAGTAATAACTGACGACTCTCTCAACCACAAGACAAACCAAGTCGACATTATGCATGTAATGTGATGATGATGCACAACTCTAAACACATAAATGTACAACACACTCTCTATCTCATAGAGAGTCATATACAATAGACAGACAACCATGCTAGGACCTTCAATCCATAAACAAAACTCTATCGACAACCCACTCAACCATACATGGAAGACATGATCCACAATAGATACACAATATAAAGTAATATGATATGACAATCAAATCCACATTTATAACCATCACCTACTCCTAGTAATATAACATGATAACTCAAACCAAGACTACAACTGTGCTCAACTACATGCACTTATAAAACATCTATAAATCATATATATATAGAATCTGTAATCAACAATAGTGATGAAACGAGACTGTATAGATATCAAATAGAGCATCTTGAAGTTCAATGGCTAAGTATCAAACACAAGAATAAAAAGAGTGGAGTCAAGGTAATATTACTATCATCATAACAAAGCTCATGCACTGAGATTATCGATCTACTGAACCAAAGGAAGGAATTACCCACTTGATATGTAGCTCGTGCTGATAATCTTCGTGTCCGAGAACTCTGCCTCAAATCAAGGACCTGTACATCAACATAAAATAAAACTATGTTTATCGTAACCCAAATGATCAGATATATTTCTACCTCGCACTCATATCATAAATCACTAGCCAAATATTAACCACCAATATCTTTCACCCTTCCTGCATAATACTGACATAAAATCATAACTACACAATTCATCATATGCCAATCACCCAGATTAAACATCCACGTTACCCTATCATGCATCTCCAACCAATCAGTAAAATCAACTAAACCACTTATAAACAAGTTGTAATTCAAAATGTCAATTCCATAACACCAAGATCCAAGCTTACCTAACGAAGTTTCCATAGGCCACAATATATCCAGAAAACATCTCACAGCTCACCTATAATCACAAAGAACACAAACATCCTATGATCAATTTCCCCAAACCTTTAATACATAAAAAAAATTTGTTTATACTATAACAATCTGTTCACTTAATCCAAATCAAGAGCTTAGCTAACTCACCCAAAATCTAATCCTCAACTTTACCTCTTTTTCATCACACTCAATGTGCAACACCCACCGAAGATGGTAGTGACAACTGTGCAAAGAATCGTTGTTGCAAATTGATCAAGGAATGGTCACAAATCGAGTTGAAAATCTAAGCTAAGACAGAGGATAACTAGCAAACAATCATGGGCTGAGTTAGGCTAACAGAAAAAGAAATAAGCGGCAACAACACAAGCAAGAGAGATCGTCCACACTGACTGTTGTCTAGATTAGTAGATCAGGACAAGGAAGGAGAAAGTGATGCCAATGATGTTGGGATCAGAGGCTGATGGTAGAGTTAACTGGAGCAGGTGGTCAGTGGATGTCTGGAGAGAGGTAGCGATGATGGCTCACTATCGAAGAACAGAGGAGAAGCTACAACCCATGGTGAGATCGATCCCATGATGATGGTTGCGACGGCTATCACAAAAGAGATGACGGTGTTGTGGCTGGTCGATGACGAGAACACAAGTAGGGAAGATGTCATCGATGCTCGCTGCTGCTTGGATAAGTGGAGGGCGACACAAATCGAGTGGAGAAGGGAAACGGGGAAAGCACAACTGGGAAATGGATTGGGAGAAATAAGGAGAAAATAACACTTAGGTTTAGGTAATTAATCGTAGAGTTAATTAAACCCTTTAATCCCTAAACTATATATAATCTAAACTGACTTTAATAAAGCCTATTAAATCTTTACCCATATGTTCATAGAAATTCCATTTAAATCCAAATAAATTTCTAAACATTTTTGAAAAATTCCATAGGGTATTTTCCTAATTAACAAGTATTATCTTTTTATTTCTTTCATTTTTTGATATCTTACAACTTTACTGGGCAGTCAGAAGATATTGGTTGTTTGTATGAGTCTTCTCACTCCCAAGGACAAAGTAAGGGATGATTGGTTGAGGACGACCATCTTTCACGCGACATACAACATTGTAGTCACGAGATGTGGTTTCTGCCCACAGCCATCGTTCCGCCACTGTTTGGCTAGATTCCAACTGTAGTCTGGCCGACATCAAGGTTAAGCTAACTGTGGCCGAATTTTGTCCAAATTACGACTAAAATATGATGAATTGCTACTGCTAGCGACCACGACACTGGCGGTCATAATTCTAACGAATTCTAGCTGAATTGTAGCTAGAATCGATCGAGATTATAGCCGCCAGTTGCCATAGTGCAAGCGACCATAATTCGAGTAGATTCTGACTATAATCCAGTCGGAATCCGATCGAGGTCTGATTGGTCAATCAGCCGAACGGTGACGATAGTGGCGACCTCGACGGGTTCAGGGGTTGGGCTATAGGACTCACTAGAGAAGGAAGTCATATCCTGCATGATGCATCAGTGTGCACCCATTCTCGGTGAGCTCTTTACTGTCCGATTCATCGCAATTGCACAGTAAATGGAAAATGAACATTGTTTCATTTCCCCGACTTCGGTCAATTTCTTTGCCGTCAATTTCCATCAACACTATAACACAATCTTTGAACCCATTGAGATCACTGTCGGCATCCCTCCAATCGAACTACGGTCAAATTTAGGATGGATTACTATTAGAATCCGATCGTAGTTCAATCGGACTCCAACGTCAGCCAATCCATGTTTAAATTTTGGCCACATTATTGTCAGAATCTAATAGAACGACGGTCGACAATAGCTTCTATTGGAGAGATGGTTGGTGCAATCGACCTCAGGTCAAGGTTGACGAGTCGGAATCCAGGTGCTTGGGCAGTCAACTGGAAGTAGGTATTCGGGACGAGTCGAGTCTAGCTGATAAATAGTGTTACGATGAAGTGGTCGATTGCTATGATGAAGCAATCGACTAGCTTTAAGTGGACAGAGCACAGAAAATTTCTAAGTCGGCTGATGGCTAATGGTAGTCGACTACTAGCCTATGACAGTCAACTGATGGCTATGAGCAGTTGACTGATCGGCTGAAATCCAATATGGATTAAGCCATTGTGAGACAATAGATAAGTGACCAGTCGATTGATGGACAAAAATCAGCCTGTGACAGAGCTTATAAAAGGAGTCCTTCAGGAGGAGTTTGATAGCCGATTCTTGGAGACTTTGAAGGGGAAGTGCTATTGCATTGTAGACCTTCAAGAGCATTCCACAACAACCAAACTATTGGGACCAATTTGTCCATGCTAGAGGGGGGTGAATAGCGATCCATCGATTTCTTCGCTTGGATTCGTTATGGTTGTCTACAATCGTTAGTACACAGTAAAAATACAAATATTAATACAAAACATAGAACAAACATGACACACAGATTTTACATGATTCGGAGCCCTAATTCATACTCCACAGTCGAGCCCTAGTGAGCTCTAGTGATGCAGTCCTCCACTAAACCTTCTCCTTTTCGGAAACAATCCGGAGGTAGAGAAACCTCTTACAATAAAGAGTTTACAAGAAGAAACAACCAAATGCAATGAAATAATGAAATACAAAACAAAAACCACTTTACAAGAGTGCTTTTGATTGCTTGATTATTTGGCTGCTTTGAGGTGCTTTGAAGGTCTGGAAAGCAGCAACATTTCCCCTTCAAGAACTCCAAGAATTGGGTCCTTCAAATGTCCCCATCGATCTCTTTTTAAAACACACATCGAGTTAATTTTTGCCTAGCACTCGACTGACTTTACCCACCAGTTGACTGCCCACACATTTGTTGTCTCACAATGGACTAATTCACGTAGTACTCAACTTA
This sequence comes from Wurfbainia villosa, assembly GCA_025175895.1. Lineage (NCBI taxonomy): Eukaryota > Viridiplantae > Streptophyta > Magnoliopsida > Zingiberales > Zingiberaceae > Wurfbainia > Wurfbainia villosa. The sequence continues at coordinate 99,481,889 of CM045990.1, forward strand.
ACGGACACTTGACAAGTCAACTGCTATCAACCTGATGTAATTGAGAGTTGTCCTAAGGCAATCGCTTTAGAAGTTAATAATAAAATTCACTATTTGAGTATACACTATATATATATTAGATTGGATCTTAAACTCAGATACTGAAGTGCACAATACGATGCTTAGCATGAGAAAAATTGTGATTGGATTACAATTAGTGGGTATCTCATCACATGTAAATATGAAAGTATTGAAACTATCCCTAGTCAATGAATTGATGAGATTGGACATCATAAATTCTGTGAGATTGAACATGTGGATGTTAGTTATGGTAACTAGTTCATTGGAGTGGCCTGCTATGAGATTACATATGGTTCTATATGTCGTTGAAGATCTCAGTACAGCTCGAGTGCGAGCTTCCTTAGACTTGAGGTATTCAAGTCACCTTGATCATGTCGCCTTGTACTTTAACTTCTTCGCAACCATCTACATAGTAGGTGTAACTCCGGGATGATTGGGTATAAGTCAAAGTGATCGAAGGTGTTTGAATAGCCTACAGAGGATTCACCACTCTTGATAAAGGAGATGTATACCCTAGGCATCTTTTTAGGATTGTTACTCAGAAGTCTCTGGCCAGAGAAATCATGTTAAGAAGATGGTCTTCTTGGGAATATGTAGGAGTAACTTGAATCCACAAGACAAGGAAATTAACTTGGGCTAGGTGTGACGTAGTCAACCTAGTAGGGACGCACACAGAGACCATGTCCTGAACCAAGTGGGTATACGATCAGTGAAAGGAACAAGGCATGAACAATTGAAGTTACTGAAGGGTTCAGAAAATGCTCTGAAGTTGATTTAGACTTTTTGGTAAATTGGGGGTCATGATGTACTTGTAGTTTCCACTCATGATCTATTCATAATTAAGGGGTTAATTATTAATGGCCAACAAAACCGGGAACTTATTGGGTCACATGCAATACGGGTGATCTTGAGATGTAAAACAAGCCTGAGAATGAGATTCTTGTTGAGAAAGGATATGTCTAGTTTGACCAGACCAAAGGGAGTGTGAAACGGCAGTCATGAAACCTCCTATGGCTTTATTGGACATGACACGATCATATCGCACCTAAACAAAGACAAACAGACCATACAGAGCCTCACACACCCATCCCTAACTTGGCAAGGGTCGTGCCTGGCTCTGGCTAGAAAAATGGCTGAACTGGGTGGTGCTCAGAAGGACACATGGCTAGGTCGTGTGTCCTGGCACGGCCGGGCCGTGTGAATCCACATGGTCGTGTTGCGGTTCCATCGATTTTGGAGATTTCTCTTTATAGAAATTTCTTGGGTTGTTCTTACCTTAATTATGGGATAATTATGATAAGATATGTTCTGTATAAGCCTTATAAGATGACCAAATCAATAGATCTATAAATAGAACCCTTGATAATTTTTGGCCAAGGTTGTGGTTTTAGGTTTTCTCCCTTGGTAGCTATCTTTACTCTCTCCTCTCTCCTCTTCTCTTCTCTCCGTCGGTTTCCTAGCACCAATCGGAGACAAAGGCTTGCTGCTCTAGGAGTTGTCTTAGGTGATCCCAACAAGGATACTGATAGAGGCAAGGCTCATTGGTCTTGCTTGTGGTTTCAACAAATTCAAAAGAATCCTGATGGTATAACTTCTCCTTCTCCTTGTGTGTGTTAAAGCGATTATGCCAAAGCATGTTTTCCTGGCCCCCATGGGTTTCATGCATATTTTACATTATGTTGCATGCATTTCCTATTTTCTAGTTCGGAGATCTGCTCTGTTTACTTTTGTGTGCAGGATAGCATTTTATAGGAAAAACAGTGCAATTTCACAGCAAAAGAAGATATTTGGAAGTTGGACGAAGAAGGGAACACAGTTAGGGCGTGTACCCACACACGACTATGTTCAGAGGGCGAAAATGGTAGCCACAGCCTGACACACGACCATGCCATGTGTTTTCACACAGCCATGTGGCAACCCGGCAAATTGACACGACTAGGGTTTCTTTCTAGATTTTGCAGTGATCCGACATGATGTCTATATAAGGCAAGCTCAGCCCAAACCCTTGGGGGGAGGCATGACGGCTGGGGATGACACTCTGAAGCCCTGAAAAGCTTCAGGAACTCGCAACAGGGAGGAAGAATGTCGTCGGAGGTCAAGATTCTCCACTTCAACGTAGAGGAGAAGACCTACATTGCATTATAAATCCTATTCTTTGCGTAAATTCTATTATTTAAACTTATATGATCATGCCTTGTGTTTCTTCTCTCGTATCTATGGAGTAGACTCTCTGATTCTAGTATTAGGGACTTATTTGTGTTGAGTCGGAACATGTTAATTCAAATATCTTTACGTTCTTGAATTTATATTTGCAATTGGTGTTTTGGTTTAGATCTATAGTTATCATTTTGGTTTTCTAGTCACTGTGCTTAGTCGATATAAGGGGTGACAACCCTCGTATCAAAGATTTAGGGGAATTAAAGAGGGGACCTAAGGGTTGGCCTCATCGCCGGTAATTGTGGGTAGAATAATACGATAGGGTAGGAAACCCACCTCGTTTTTGACTCATTGCAGGGATCGATTCGGCATCGTCGTACCAACTATCCCATCCTAAAGGCAGGGGTTGACCTGGTATGCCAGAGGTAGCTTCCGATAGACGCGAAGGCTCATCGGGGGAATGTATGATGTCCTTTCCACAAAACCATAACTAGAAATCTAAGCAAACCCAATTGACAATGTGTTCCGCAACACACAAATGAAACCAAAATCTTAGAATCCATCTAAATACCTGTAGCGACCCTTTTTTTCCTTCGTGTGACATCGTATTAGAGTTAGGACCGCCGACATCCCATATAATTGCAACCTTTAGAGTCTAGTCCCGACCAATAACATCCACTGAACAAATCAGTATTCGAATCTGAGTCCTTATGGGATCGATAATCGTTTTATTACTTGACGACATCTGTGTACTTTTGGGCGTTGAGCACGAGCGCGCGCTTCGAGTCCTCGACGGTGTCCATCATGAGATTTGAGGTTGCATTTATGTGCATCATGTTTTTGGCGCCATTGTCGGGGACTGATTGATTTGATATCGAATCAAGAGGTGGATAATTGGATCGAACTTAGGATTAGATTTATTTACTTGCTTTACTTTATTTTTTATTTTTATTTTTATTTTGCTTTATTTACTTTAGTTCTAGATTTTTCATATATAGTTTTAGTTTTATTTTATTTTAGGAGTAGTTCTCTATTTTCTTTTTCACTATTTAATTTTGGCAACTAGATTAGTTTATTTCCTGTTCTCTAGTATTAGGAAATACTCTTAATTTTTGTGTCTCGGTTCTTCGTATGCTTAGACGTTTAGGATCGAAAGGCCTAATTCTGATTGATTTAGAAATCGAACGAACCTATCATCGTCGGAGAGCCGAACAGAAGAGGATGGAGGACCTGTTGGGTTTTCGGCACCGCGGCGAGTGTGTGTTCGAACATGTTTCATAAACATGTGCACAGCAGAAGAAATAAAAATAATAAATCTAATTTATTACAACACACACACCACATGCATGCATAGTACAACATGTGTAGACATAACTGCAATTTCAAATTTTGCAATAAAAGGAAATTTATATTACGTATACCTGACATATCACGTGTAGCGGGAAAGACATCAACCTGAGCGATCCTCGCTAGAATCGCCTCTATCCATATTCACGCAGAGTATCTTCGGGATGACTTCACAAAGTCATGAGCCTCATCTTCGTATGAGTTACTAGCCTCGTGTTGAAGACGATGTGATCGAGAGAAGATCACGATCTGAATAAAAATTCGGATCCAAAACAAGTCCTCAAAACTCGCTTCTCCGGAGAGGTATTCGTCAACCGTTTGACGAATTCTTCGTCCTCTACCTATGAGGATTACCGGAGATAAAATATCCGGCAAAGTAGCCGCTGTCGGAGCTCCAAACATCGTCCAAATGACGCTCCGACTCAAAGAAAGCAAGCTGTCCAGAAAACTGGACAGCTTGGTGGAGGAGTTTGCGCCGGCCAAAGAGAAGAGGGCTAGGGAGTCCTTGGTCACCGGAGTCAAGGAGGATCACCGGAGGGTCGCCGGAGGATAGCCGGCTGGAGCTTGGACGCCGACAACAAGCTTGGACAGCGGCGCAAGGGTGGGTGGCGGCTAGGGTTGGGCGCCGACCACAAGAGGAGAGGGAGAGGGTGGGCGGCAACTATGGGTTGCTTGGATTAGGTTTTCACAAAACCCTTAAACCTTATTTTATAGAGAACAAATTCTCCTAATGGTTATCGGATCATAACCAAAATCCCATTAACCCGCTCCATTAATTTAAGTTAAAATAAACCAAAGCGATTTGGTCTATTTTAAGTTAAAACAAACCGAACCAACTTTGGTTCATTCGTTTAAAACAAATCAAACCCCTTTGGTTTATTCTCCACCATTAGATTAGAACCAAACCAATTTGGTTCATCCATCATGTCATCAATTGCGACTGAAACGATTTCATGCTCGCTCCTTGTTTCGTTCAACCAAACCTAGTTTCTCTCGATCTGAGAATCTCATTCTCAAGCTTGTTTTAAATCCTTCGGATTACGCTCGTTGTGCGTGTGACCAAATAGGTTTTCGGTTTATGTTGGCCATATATAATTAACCATTAATTATAGAATGATCCTAAGTGGCACCTAGTAGTACATCATGATCCCCAATTAACCAAAAAGATCGACGGTTGATCCAGAACTATTTCTGAAACCCTTCAGTAGCTACAATGAATCGTGCCCCATTCCCTTCACTCATTTTATACCCACTTGGTTCAGGACATGGTCTATAGTGTCAGTCCCCACTAGGTTGGCTACGTCACACCTAGCCCAAGTATCATTTCCTCGTCCTACGGATTCTAGTTACTGCACATGTATCCAAGAGTACCTTACTCTAAACATGTAATGCTTTGGCCAAAGACTTTAGTAACAATCCGACGAGAGGCCTGGGTATACATCTCATCGCAAGGAGTAGTGAATCTTTTATAGGCTATTCAAACACCTTCGATCACTTCGACTTATACCCAATCATCCCGGGTCCACATCTCCTCAGAGATGCTTGCTTAAGATGTCAAAGCATAAGTCTTTATGATCAAGATGACTTGAATACTGCAAGTTAAAGGAACATCGCACTTAAGCTGCAATAAGAACTTTATTGACATATCTATATATGCAGAGAACCATATGAAGTCTTACGGCTGGTCACTCCAATGAACTAGTTACCATAACTAGCATCCACGTTTAACTCTGGACATCATAATGTCTCCAGCCAATGAGAATCAGCTGCTTGGTTACACCAAGGAGTATACCTCATGCTAGTCTCGACATAATCGATGGTGTCCAAATCCTTCAATTCATCGACTAGGCATAATTCCGATACATCACAATTACACATGTAGAGATACTCACTAGTTGTGATCCAATCACAAATTCTCTCATGCTGTGAATTATAGTGTGGACATTCAGTAAATGAGTTTAAGATCTAATCAAATACATGAAAACATGTATACTCAAATAGTGAATCTTCATTTATCATATAAATGGTTTAAACATAAGGCGATTGCCTTAGGATATCTCTCATATATTACTAACAGGACCAAGATGCATTCGAAGTAAATATAGGTAGTCGACCTCTGTGGGATTACACAACCCCTAGCGCTAGAGGATTTAGGATGAGCATAGTTGGACCATCCATTTCGGAAAACAACTTTGAACTAAAACCAGCACTAATACATATGGTCCATCAGCGTCAATTCGGGGGAGCTGCGAATGAAGACCCAAACTGGCACCTAGAGACATTCTTGGAAATCTGTTCAATGATGAAGATAAATGGAGTCCCTATAGACGCGATCTGTGTGAGCCTATTCCCATTCTCATTGAAGGAAAAGGCTAAGGCATGGCTTCACTCCCTACCTTCGGGAAGTATTACTACATGGGAACAATGTGAGCATCAGTTTTTGAACAAATGTTTCCCATCAAGCAAGACTGCTCACATGCGCCATCTAATTACAAGCTTCAGTCAGAAAGAAGGGGAGTCCCTATTCGAAGCTTGGGATCGCTATAAGGGGCAACTCTACCAATGCCCCCACCACAGACTAGAAAGGTGGCTGGTGATCCACATCTTCTACAATGGGATCACGTACACCACGAAGATGTCCCTCGATTCCGCTGCAGGAGGAGAACTTATGAACAAAACTATCGAGGAAGCAGAGGAGCTAATAGAAGAGGTGGTTCAGAACCACCATCAATGGGCTTCCAAATGTGGTCAACCAGCTCCTACAGTGGAACGATATACTGTCAACTCCATGGACCACCTTGCAGCAAGGATGGATGCACTTAGCAGACACTTTGACTCTTTAAATCCTACATCTGCATGTGTGGCCATTGACTTTGGAGAAGGAACAGCAGCATATCGGGAGGACTACTGTGGAGGGCAGAGCAGCTTAGAAGAGCAGATTGAGCACTACGATGCGGTTGGGGATTACAATCAAAGGCCCAACAACCTGTACTCCAGTACTTACAACCCGGATGGACGAACCACCCAAAAATTTCCTATAGGAATAACTCGGGGAACTTCCAATCATCAGGAGAGTATGGGCAGCAGTAGGGCAATGGGTAGCAGCAACAACAGAAGTCTAGACTAGAATTGATCATGGAAATTTCATTGCTACCCAAACAAAGGATAATGAGGAATTCCGTCGCCAACATCAGAAAATAGAGCAGTCACTCAGAGACTTGAAGGCCACTATTTACAGTCTTGCAAGTCACACAAGGATGTTGGAGACACAAGTGGCCTAGATAGCCCAAACTGTGTCGCAACCTATGGAGAGCTCTCCATCATTACCCGAGCTAAGTCAAGCTAAGGAGGAAGGAGTGGCCAGTGAGAGAATAGCACACATAAACAGATTTGCCAAGGGGTGTGCAGCCATGATTTCCACACTACCTAACCAATCCGAAACTGAGGACAAGATTCCACCCCAGCTTGTGGACCCTGGTGAATTTGTTATCCCTTGCTTGATTTATGGGGAAAGCTTCAATGAAGCACTGTGCGACTTAGGGTCATCAGTAAGTGTGATTCCCTACGCATATTATTTGAAGATGGGACTGAATGGGCTCCAACGAATGAACCTTTGTATTCGTATGGGGGATGACTAAGTCAAGGAACCCGTCGGCATGCTAACACAGGTGCCTGTGGTGATTGAGAATTTCGTGATACCCACGGATTTCATCATACTATACACAGGACCCAATCCCCAGAATCCCAACATTTTGGGAAGACCTTTACTGGCAACTGCAGGGGCGTACATAGATGTAAAGGCACACTAGATCTCATTGGAGGTAGATGGGGAGATCATCCTCTTCAGCCTATCATAGTATAAAGCTCCCTTCCTAGACGACTTCACTTTCAGTAGGTTAAAGCCGAGTCCACTGAATGTCGATTCCGAGATGGATGAATGGAGGTTCACAGAGCCTCCAGAGCCAAGTTGATAATGGAGTGTGGTCGAGCTAAACGACCTTAAACAAAGCGCTTCTTTGAAGGCAACCCAAGTTTAGTTTTTAGGTTTTTCTTTGAATGTATTGCATGCATTTACTTAATTTGAACTTTGATTTCCATTTCATTTAGCATTAGGACCAAAAAGAACTTGCTAGATAAAAATAAAATAAATTTTTAGCTTACACGGAGAAACGTGTGAGAAAATTCGGACCGTTGTGCACAATAAGAGAGAAATAGTGGGAACACGGCATGACCGTGTGTTTTCCCATGGTCGTGCTCGACTAATCCGAGGTGCACATGGCCTAGCTGTGTGTTTTCACACGGCCGTGTCGCCCGAGGTTAAAAAGGGCACACCGTACATTTTTGACCCAAATGCACCATGTGTTTCGATATTTTTTGCCCTAGCTATGTGGATCCTTCTTCCCCACCACCTAGAATCTTTTCCAACCTTCATGGAAGCCAAAAGAAGCAAGGATGAGGAGGACCAAGCAAGTGGTATCTCGATCCGGTACTTCGGAGCGACGAGGAAGGAGAACTGACACCCCTCAAGCTCCGGAGGGGGGTAACACTCTTTTAACCCTTTTTTTTTCACAACAATGAGCATAGGGATAGATATAACCTGCTTTCTACTTGTAAACTCATTGCAACTAGGTATTTTGATGACGATTTGCTAGAGTCCTTAGGGTTGTTGGGTGACATTCAAGCCCTATTTGCAAAAATGGGGTGGGAAGAGATAATGGGAATAAGACACCCAACCTACCCTAGGATAGTTTTAGAATTTTTGAGTTCCTTACAAGCCAAAATTTTAACGGGTAGAGATAGCAAAGAGGGTAGGATTACCTTTAGGATATTTAACATTGAGCATGAATGGACACTTTACCAATAGAATTCATGCTTTGGCTTGCCAAGTGGGGGAGACAAAAGAACCCCTATTGGGTTCAACTCTCGAATCTTTTGGACTGACTTGAAAGGAGAGCACGCTTATGACCCTACTAGGGCCAAAGCATCACGCCGCCAAAACTCCATTTTTCGATACCTCCACCGAATCATGGCAACCACTATTTTTTGTCTTGGGGAGAGTGACGATGTAGTGAGAGCTAGCAAGCTACATTGCCTATGGAACTGTTGGAATGTATACTGAAAGCCTAGCTCTTTTGTATGAACATTTTTATTTTGAAATAAGAATAATATGATCATTGTTTGCACTATATATTTATTATATGTGTGCATATTGTCTAATACTTTACATTGTAGATAACATGGTGCTTGGTGTGGCACAGAAGATCATGTTATCAGTCCCTTGTAGAATATAAGTAGAGGCTCACAACCAAGATGGTTTTAGACAAACCATTGGCATGGTTGTAGTGTAGCTTGGTATTGTTTTGTCTTGAACATAGAGTTACACTTGTACACTTAGGTGTATTGAGCAGGACCGACATAGAGGTGATTCAATTTATTGCTGACTACATAATTGAATCGAACCTCGGATATTATGTTGTACATGCTTTTAATCCCGATATAATAACGGGTACATGTACTTAGTATTTATTTCTTTGATTTACCAAAGGGTGAGATTTATATGGATTAAATCAATATGCCCGGTAAGTTGGGAAATGATATTATTTACATGGTATTCCATTGATTAGGGGAGGAAATCGTGTCCTATATATTAGGTTGATGATGTCCCCTTGAGGAGCTCATAAGGTTCATCATGTAAACCCTGCAGGTTGACTTTGTCAACATGATGATAAGGTTGAGTGGTACTACTCGAGGAGTTAGATGTTAGTTGATTGATGATCAGTAAATCAATTAATTGATGGACATTCGATATCTTAAACACGGGGAGATGGATGTACAAATAATGTATGGAGCCCATATTAATTTATGGGGGTTGGTGAGGTAATTCAATGATGATCCTCTAGTGGAGTGGAACATCATTGATGGATCAAGTTTGTGTGGTTCCGATCCATCGGGTGGCAAGATCCAACTCCTCCTCATGGTCCCTATCGTAGCCTAATATAATCCTCATGAAGCCTAGATCCAATGATGGAAAAAAAATCCCTATATCCGGCGGTTGAGATTAAATCCCTAGATCCGACGGTGGAGATTAAATCTCTAGATCCGATGGTTGAGATTAAATCTCTAGATCCGACAGTTGAGATTAAATACCTAGATTCGACGGTGGAGATTAAATCTCTAGTTCCGACGGTTGAGATTAAATCTCTAGATCGGACTGTTGAGATTAAAACCCTAGAACCGACGGTGGAGATTAAAACAAGGCTTAAGCCCAACTCTATAAAAGGGAGCTTAAGGTGGGCGGCAAGAGTGTTTAAGGAGTTGGATGTTTTTGGAGATTAGGGTTTTGCCTTTCATTGGCTTGGGCGGCAAGAAACCCTAGGGAGATTAGGGTTTGGTTCCTTGGTTGGGCAGCTAGGGTTTGGAAGGAAGAGTGGGCGGCAACTATAGGAGAGGATCTCTTCTTCTTCCTAGGGTGTGGCCGGCACCTATCTCTCTTCTCTCTACCTTTGTCGGCGCTCAACCTATTCCTCTTCTCCTCTTCTTTTCCTCTTGGCCGGCGGCACAAAGGAGCTAGGGATTGTTCCCTTGTTCGGTTCCTTGGTTGGCCATCTTGTTCTCCTTTTCTTGGGGCCGGCGGCATCAAGCCTTTGTGGCTTGGTGGTTGGCTCAAGCAAGAAGGGAAGGAGAGTTCTTCTTTCTTTTGATTGAAGAAAATCTAGGAAGCTTCAACTTGTGGAGGATCTTCGCCCACACGAATGCTACAAGGAGGTTAGGACATACGATAGAAGATCAAGAGGTATAAAAGTTTTACAAGTTTTATTATTTATATTTGCATGTTCTTATTAATATGATTGTATGTGTTGATTATACATGTCTACATCCATATGTATTTGTATAATCATGGACCCCGAAGATAAACACAAAAACCGGCGATCCGTCCGTCGTCTCTTCCGCGGCTAACCGACTAGAAGAGCTTGGTCGCTTGAACAACTAGTTTGTTCAAGCGATCACTCAAGTCGTTAGAACGACGACGAATTGGTTGAGCTTAGGAAACTCATCCCATCCGGATTAGTTTTCATTAATGAAAATTTTAATCTGGGGACATGGGAGCCAATGATCCTCCGAGCAATACCATCAAAAATGGTATCAGAGCCACGGTTTCCGGTTTTGTGTGTTTTGGATTCGGTTACTTTCACACACTTATCATATATTGTGTATGTCGGATGATAGTAGGATGTGTGTAGGATAACTTTTTGGTTGCAGGCATAAGATCCAACTATTATGGCTATATATGTGTGTATGTGATTGCATGTGTGTGTGATTGTATATTATTTGAATCCTCGGGGTTGACGAGGCTAAATTAGTATTTAATTTTTGTAATTAAATACGGCATTGTTTAGACGCTCATTTTAGTTTACTTTCGATCTAGATTATTTGTACACTCCTTCGTGGAGTATAGGATCGATGGATGTAAATTAAAATAGTTTATCTTGGCTCGGATCACTTTGGTGACTTGCGCACGGGAAAAGGTGGAGCAGACGAGGTGGCGACACGACGGGACGCATATTGGAGAACAATGCAATAATAGTTGGGAAAATTCTGATTCTTTCCATATTTATTGCGGATTTGCTTTATGTGCATGTTGTGTGTGCTTGAAAATTCCTCACTGTCAATATTCTAAGTGGGAGAGGGACATTTTAATTAATTCCCGTGGCCTCCATTACAATTTGACGTGTGATGCAACAAACTTGCGCGTCGGCTCTGAGTGCCTTCCTCCACATCGGATGAGTTTGTTTGCGGATGACTAGGTCAAATAATGATTATAGGAAATTATTTAGGAGCGTATGTACTTCCCCATCGGTAAGGCACATAATCCGAGATAATTCCCTTAGTATCATGTAATGGTGCACACTTAGATGCAAATAAAAAGTATACTCCCCATCGGAGTCACTGATTTTATTTGTAGGGCCAAAGAGGAACCAACTATTAATTTTATTTGTCAAAAAGTAAGGTTGACAAGATAAGAAAATTAAAGGGTTAAACCTCCTCTTACAAATGTAGAATTCGTATACGTCCACACTATCGTGGCATGCGATATTCTCGGTGTTTTGAGGTGTTGGTTGATTTCAAAATTTTATTGTTTGAGGAATCAATGATATTTGAAATCTAATATTTTGATCCTTGTGATTCTTAGGTTTTTCAAATGGATTTCAACCCACTTGCTGTGATATTAAAAGAAAATAAACTTACTGGAACAAATTATATTGATTGGAAAAGAAATTTGGATATTGTCTTAACTGCAGAGGAGTACATATTTGTACTCTTCGAGGTCTGTCCTCCTAAGCCCACCGATGACTCTGATGAAAAGGAGAAAGAATGTTATAAGAAATGGATCAAGGCAGATGAGATGGCGCGGTGTTACATTTTGGCATCTATGTCAAATGTGTTGCAACATCAGCATCAAGCCATGGCCACGACTTATGACATGATATTCAATCTCAAAGAACTTTTCGGACATCAGAGTAGGGCGGCCACACAGGAGGCTATGAGGAACTTGATGACGACCACCATGATCGAGGGAACACCCGTCAAGGACCATGTTCTCAAGATGATGGCTCATCTGAATGAGATGGAAGTCCTCGGAGCTGAGATCGATGGGGAAACCCAGGTCGATATCATTCTCCAGTCTCTGCCTAGGAGTTTTGAGCAGTTTCGCCTCAACTACAACATGAACAAGAGGTTGTATTTGTTGGCGGAGCTTCTAACAGAACTCCAGGCGGCAGAGGGGCTTTTTCGTCAAAGCACTCAAGCCATGGTTGCTCAGAAGGTTTCTTCTTCTAAACCGAAAGGTAAGAAGAAGAAGAAGAAAGGTGGACCAAAGAAAGTGGTAGTAGGACCTCAGGCAGGAGTGAAGAAGCCGAAAGGCAAGTGCTTCACTTGCAAGCAGACTGGACATTGGAAGGGGGACTGTCCTCGCCAAAATAACAAAGGTATATCTTCTTATTTAGTTGTTGAAACATGTTTAGCGGTGTTATCTACCAGTACCTGGTGTGTAGATACAGGAGCCACTGATCATGTCTGCAATACTTTGCAGGGGTTCCAGGAAACCCGACGACTAGCTGAGGGAGAGATTACCGTCTTCATGGGCAATGCTTCAAAGGTGGCGGCTATTGCAGTGGGAGACGTTTATTTATCTTTTGATAGGAATAAAGTTTTGGTTTTGAGAAATTGTCTTTATGTACCTACTTTTAGAAAGAATCTAATTTCAGTTTCTAAATTGTTTCTGGATGGATTTTCTGTTTATTTTAATGACAAAGTTGTTATAAAAAGGAATAGAAAGATTATCTGTTCTGGTACATTGATTGGTAATTTGTACACTCTTGAACCGAAAACTCCCACGATGCATATATAAGTGAATACTCATCTTCTAAGTCTAATAAGAGAAAAGAACCTTTGAAAATGAACCAGACATATCTTTGGCACCTAAGACTTGGTCATATTAACCTGAGTAGAATTCAAAGGTTGATAGTTGATGGACCTTTGGGTTCATTAGTGGTGGAAGATCTCCCAACCTGTGAGTCTTGCTTGGAAGGTAAGATGACCAAGAGGCCTTTTAAAGATAAGCGGTATAGAGCCAAAGATGTATTGGAATTGATTTATTATGATTTGTACGGTCCAATGTCTATCCAGGCTAGAGGTGGCTTTGAATTCTTCGTCTCTTTTATAGATGATTATTCAAGGTATGGATACATTTACTTGATGCGCCGCAAGTCTGAATGCTTTGACAGGTTCAAAGAATTCAAGGCTGATGTGGAGAACCGTCAAGGTAAAAGTATCAAGACACTACGATCTGATCGTGGTGGCGAGTACCTCTTGGGAGAGTTTAGGAGTTACTTATCAGAGGCTGGGATTCAATCCCAATTGTCCGCACCTGGCACACCCCAGCAGAATGGTGTGGCGGAGCGAAGGAATATAACTCTTATGGAGATGGTCAGATCGATGATGAGTTATTCTGAGTTACCTGATTCGTTCTGGGGGTTTGCTCTGGAAACGGTAGCACACATTCTGAACTTGGTTCCATCTAAGTCAGTACCCTCTACTCCCACAGAATTATGGAATGGGCGAAAGCCTAGTCTAAGACATATTCAGATTTGGGGTAGTCCAGCACATGTGCTGAAGGGAGATGCTGGTAAGTTGGAATCTCGTACAGAAGTACGCTTGTTTGTTGTCTACTCTAAGGGAACGAAGGGTGGTTTGTTCTATAGTCCTAGAGATCAGAAGGTGATCGTGAGTACGAATGCCAGATTTCTAGAGGAGGACTATGTGATGAACCACAAGCCCACGAGTAGGATTGTTCTTGAGGAGTTGACAGGGGAAGTCCCGACTTCAGTACCACCGATACAAGAGAAAATACCACAAGTCACTGCACCACGGGTCACTAAGCATACACAGGAGGCACCTCGTCGTAGTGGGAGGGTTGTTAGACAACAAGAGAGATTCATGTTCTTGGGAGAGTCTTCGGACTTAGTCCCTGGTAAACATGAACCTGATCCCTGGACATATGACGATGCACTCCAAGAAAGAGATACGGTATCTTGACAAAGAGCGATGAATTCAGAGATAGAATCTATGGATTCTAACCATGTCTGGGAGCTAGTAGAACCACCCGATGGTGTGAAAGCCATTGGATGCAAGTGGATCTACAAGAGAAAGAGAGCAGTAGACGGGAAGGTTGAGACCTTCAAAGCTAGGCTTGTTGTGAAAGGGTATACTAAGAAAGAGGGTATCGATTATGAGGAGACCTTTTCGCCGGTAGTTATGCTTAAGTCTATCTGGATTCTCTTATCTATTGCTGCTCATGAGGATTATGAGATTTGGCAGATGAATGTAAAGACAACTTTCCTTAACGAAAGTCTTGAGGAAAACATCTATATGAAGCAACCAGAGGGATTCATTGCAAAGGGCAAAGAGCATCTTGTGTGTAAGCTTATTCGGTCCATTTATGGATTGAAGCAAGCTTCTAGATCTTGGAACATCCGTTTGATGAAGTAATCCAGTCATATGGATTTATTCAAAGTCCGGATGAGCCTTGTGTATACAAGAGATGTGATGGAAACGTAGTGGTATTTCTTGTATTATATGTAGTTGACATTTTGTTAGTTGGCAACAATATCAGAGTGTTATCAGATGTAAGAGTATGGTTGTCCAAACAGTTTGATATGAAGGACTTGGGAGAAGTGGGACACATCCTTGGGATCAAGGTAATAAGGGATCGCAAGAAAAGGATGTTGTGCTTATCTCAAGCTTCATACATCGACACTATCCTTGATCGTTTTAGCATGCAGAACTCCAAGAAAGGTTTTCTACCTTTTAGGCATGGAGTACCTTTATCTAAAGAGATGTATCCCAAAACATCAATGGAGATAGGCGAGATGAAGGCAGTTCCTTATGCTTCGGCAGTAGGAAGCCTCATGTATGTCATGCTATGTACGAGACCAGATATCTGCTTTGCCATGGGCATGGTTAGCAGATATCAGAGTAATCATGGACAGGGACATTGGACTGCGGTAAAGCATATTTTGAAGTACCTGAGAAGGAATAGGGATTATATGCTGGTTTACCGGGCAGATCAATGTGTCCCTGTGGGTTACACGGATTCTGATTTCCAATCAGATAGGGACAACAGTAAGTCTATCTCGGGGTTTGTGTTTACTTTTAGAGGTGGAGCCATAGTATGGAGGAGTGCAAGCAGAAATGGGTGGCGGACTCTACCATGGAAGCTGAGTATGTGGCAGCCTCTGAGGCAGCCAAGGAAGCTGTATGGCTCAGGAACTTCTTGATGGACTTGGATGTGATTCTTGGTTTGCCCAGAACTATCACAATTTATTGTGATAACGGTGGTACAGTTGCAAACTTGAAGGAACCACGAGCCCATAAGGCGAGTAAACACATAGAGCGCAAGTACCACCTGATACGAGAAATCGTAAAGCGAGGAGAAGTAGCTGTCGCCAAGATTGCATCAGAGGATAACCTGGCGGATGCATTCACTAAGGCCCTTCTAGTGAAAGAGTTTGATAGGCATGTGGAGGAAATGGGGAACAGATGTATGGCAGTGTGATGACAGCATAGTCTTTTAGTATAAGTGGGAGATTGTTGGAATGTATACTGAAAGCCTAGCTCTTTTGTATGAACATTTTTATTTTGAAATAAGAATCATATGATCATTGTTTGCACTTTATATTTATTATATGTGTGCATATTGTCTAATACTTTATATTGTAGATAACATGGTGCTTGGTGTGGCACAGAAGATCATGTTATCAGTCCCTTGTAGAATATAAGTAGAGGATCACAACCAAGATGGTTTTGGACAAACCATTGGCATGGTTGTAGTGTAGCTTGGTATTGTTTTGTCTTGAACATAGAGTCACACTAGTACACTTAGGTGTATTGAGCAGGACCGACAAAGAGCTGATTCAATTTATTGCTGACTACATAATTGAATCAGACCTCGGATATTATGTTGTACATTCTCTTAATCCCGATATAATAACGGGCACATGTACTTAGTATTTATTTCTTTGATTTACCAAAGGGTGAGATTTATATGGATTAAATCAATATGCCCGGTAAGTTGGGAAATGATATTATTTACATGGTGTGCCGTTGATTATAGGAGGAAACCGTGTCCTATATATTAGGTTGATGATGTCCCCTTGAGGTGCTCATAAGGTTCATCATGTAAACCCTGCAGGTTGACTTAGTCAACATGATGATAAGGTTGAGTGGTACTACTCGAGGAGTTGGATGTTAATTGATTGATGGTCAATAAATCAATTAATTGACGAACATTCGATATCTTAAACACGGGGAGATGGATGTACAAATAATGTATGGAGCCCATATTAATTTATGGGGCTTGGTGAGGTAATTCAATGATGATCCTCTAGTAGAATGGAACATCATTGATGGATAAAGTTTGTGTGGTTTCGATCCATCGGGTGGCCAAGATCCAACTCCTCCTCATGGTCCCTTTCATAGCCTAATATAATCCTCATGAAGCCTAGATCCAATGTTGGAAAATAAATCCCTAGATCCGACGGTTGAGATTAAATCCCTAGATCCAACGTTGGAGATTAAATCTCTAGTTCCGACGGTTGAGATTAAATCTCTAGATCCGACGGTTGAGATTAAAACCCTAGAACCAATGGTGGAGATTAAAACAAGGCTTAAGCCCAACTCTATAAAAGGGGGCTTAAGGTGGGCGGCAAGAGATGTTAAGGAGTTGGATGTTTTTGGAGATTAGGGTTTTTCCTTTCATTGGCTTGGGCGGCAAGAAACCCTAGGGAGATTAGGGTTTGGTTCTTTGGTTGGGCGGCTAGGGTTTGGAAGGAAGAGTGGGCGGACACTCTAGGAGAGGATCTCTTCTTCTTCCTAGGGTGTGGCCGACACCTATCTCTCTTCCCTCTACCTTGGTCGGCGCTCAACCTATTCCTCTTCTCCTCTTCTTCCTCTTGGCCGACAGCACAAAGGAGCTAGGGATTGTTCCCTTGTTTGGTTCCTTGGTTGGCCATCTTGTTCTCCTTTTCTTGGGGCCGGCGGCATCAAGCCTTTGTGGCTTGGTGGTTGGCTCAAGCAAGAAGGGAAGGAGAGTTCTTCTTTCTTTTGATTGAAGAAGATCTAGGAAGCTTCAACTTGTGGAGGATCTTCGCCCACACGATGTCTACAAGGAGGTTAAAACATACAATAGAAGATCAAGAGGTATAAAATTTTACAAGTTTTATTATTGATCTTTGCATGTTCTTATTAATATGATTGTATGTGTTGATTATACATGTCTACATCCATATGTATTTGTATAATCATGGACCCCGAAGATAAACACAAAAACCGGTGATCCGTCCGTCGTCTCTTCCGCGGCTAACCGACTAGAAGAGCTTGGTTGCTTGAACAACTAGTTTGTTCAAGCGATCACTCAAGTCGTTAGCACGACGATGAATTGGTTGAGCTTAGGAAACTCATCCCATCCGGATTAGTTTTCATTAGTGAAAATTTTAATCCAGGGAAATGGGAGCCAATGAGCCTCCGAGCAATACCATCAGGAACATGCTACAAGAAAGGAGTAGCATCGATGTAGGGTCTCATTTCATTAGACACTTAGTGAAAATGGGCAAAGCAACGAGAGGAGAGATTAATGTGGGGGGCCTGCATAGCCATATTTTCTATAGGATGAGTTACGACTACACTGTGCTTGATAGCATAGAGGGGAGCCCTTGGATCAACCTAGGAGTGTGTATGGCCAGGAAGATGATTGTAAGAGAAGGACACTCCTTATTCTTTGTAAGGAAAAACCTGATGTCCCTTAGGCTTCCCGACCTCGATCGTAGCACCATCACCACACGCGCCAACTGGCACTTAGACCTGATAGTGGATTCCCCTCCATATGAGGGACCATCCATATCGGCGCCCATCTCTCCACCTTTACATCACTCTCCCTCCGGTCCACACATGCATAGGAGTCCACCTAGTCAACGTCAACATGTGCCTGCACCTGCACCACCACCGTTTTCTACTTTTGAGCAGGATGCAGGTACATCGACGTATGATTTTTTGGAGTTCCGATCGCTCCTCGACGATATATACGCCGAGCAGCAGACGTAGAGGAAACGATGAGAAGAGCAGAGCATCTACACGCAAGCGGAGTTTCTGGGCTTCAGGGACCACTTTCAGCGAGTCGAGGAGTTCTACGACGAGGCCCGCATCTATTTCCAGGAGGAGGCTACACGTCGCCAAGCAGAGGCCGGCTACCACCTATAGATGCGACAACACATGCGTGCCCAGTAGGCACAGTGGGCCCGTGAGGGGGAGAATAGAGTAGTCGCTACATCCACCAACTCTCAGATCGACCACATGTACATGTGGCATCAGCGACTCAGTAGTAGGTTCTCCCAGGACCCCGAGATGCTGAGGCTACCAAACTTTCCACCTCGTCCACCATACTAGAGGTATGCTTCACTTAAGTCTAGGGGGCCCCAAGTTTTGTTTTGTTTCTAGCAGTAGTTTCTTTCCTAATGTTTGCATTTTGGTTAGCATTCATTTATTCATGCATTAGTTGTTTAGTTTCTTTCAACACTTAGTTTTTGCTACCTATAAGCTGCCTCGGCAGTATTTTTAAAAGTCTTCTTCATGGGTTATTTTCATGAGTAGTGTAACTTCATTTATCTCATGGTATTTTATTTTATTACCTTTTAATGAATATTCTAGACTTACACTGGTTAGCTTTAATTTTACACATACACATGATGAACTTTCTGAAAGGGAGAGTCTAGTACATACCTAGTTATGATTCATCTCGGTAGTATAGTACTTTGGAATCTATAGGTGACCCTATGTTTAGCATTTTAATTACTGGAGATGCTCAGATTGTGTAAGCCCATTCGAAAAATCAAAATCCCAGTGAGCCGAAAAATAAAAGAAAAATAAAAGAGAAGAGAGAGAGAAAAATAAATGAAAAAAAAATTATGAGTGATAAAAAAACTGTTTTCATGGGTGAAAATGGTTAGGTGCCACTTTGAGACCGAGTTAGGTTACTGGGGAAACACCTACCAATTTCTCTCAATACCGAGCACGCCATTGAGACTTTGCGCTAGATCTAGGGAATGATCCTCGCTTTGGGTTGGTAAGTGCCTAAGAGTCGGAGACCTTAGGAAAGCTATAGGATGTCGACTTAACTTATCATGGAATTAGTATCCCCTAAGAAGATTCGCTTGGCATGAGCACGAGGAGCTAACTTAGTGAATTTCTAGAGCATATTTATTTTGCTTTGATTGCAAATACCACTTGATAAATCTAGTTAACATGCTAAGTATGAAATAGTATTTTTTTTAAATTTCATGGCACTGAGGTTTGCTTGAGGACAAGCAAAGATTTATGTTTGGGGGATTTGATGTGAGCGAAACATATAGGGTTTTAGGAGTAGTTTTCGCTCACATCTCATAGCATTTTATGTTCGTTTCATGCATATTTTACATTATGTTGTATGCATTTCCTATTTTTTGGTTCGGAGATCTGCTCTGTTTACTTTTGTGTGTAGGATAGCATTTTATAGGGAAAACGATGCAATTTCACAGCAAAAGAAGACATTTGGCAGTTGGACGCAGAAGAGAACACGATAAGGGTGTGTATGATAACAATATTTTAGTACATTATTTTTGCTCCTAGATTTGATACTTTTTAATCTTTTATGTGATTAATTGTTGATTGTTAGCATGTTTTATGAGTATAGATTTATTTTGAGCTTAATTGAAATTTTCCTACAAATACGATATTATTTCTCATATTATGAATGTGATTTTGTAGGAAATTAAAAGGAGCCATGATTCGAGTCAAGTCAAACCAAGATGGGCTTGATTTAAAGAACAAAAGAGAGAGATCAAGCAGAAACAATCTGAACCGTTGATGCAGATCTAAAGCAATCTGATCTAAGGAAGCAGATCTGAGCGATCCTGATCGTCCAATGAGATCCTATTAATTTTGAGCCATCCATCCAGATCTGGAGAGATCTGGTCCATACATTCAGATCTAGAGATCTTAGCCTTTCATCTGGAACGGTTTGATCGTGATCTCCCATTCAGATTGATCAGATCCGTCCGTAAAAGATCAGAGCAATTCTAGTTGTCGGATCAGATCTTGATTTGGGTGGTAATTAGGCTTAGAGATTTATATGGGTTCGGTGGTTTTTCTTCTGGGGGGATTTTCAGCCGATGCACGTAGCTTCTTCCTGACCGTCGCTCCATCGTTGTTTCACCTCCAAGCACCGTCGGCCGGCCATCTATAATGCCCGTAAAATTTCTAGCAATTTTACAAGAATTTTTGGTTGATTATGATGGGCTTTATGTGGGCTCTTTCAAAAATAAAAGAAAATGAGGCAAAAAGGATGCAAGGCCTAGGAATTGAACCCCAAACCTCTAGAGATAGCCAAGCCTTAAAGATGCATCCAATAACCAGAAGCCCAGCAGGGTTGTACTATTAGGGGAATATGGGAAGTGATAGTTAAGGGTAAGGGAGGCTAAGGGACACTTCAAGGGAATAAATAGGGGAATGAGGAGACATGAGGAAGCAAACTTGACATCTTCTCCTTCTCTTCTTCTTCCTCACCGAACCCTAAAGCTCCCCCTTCTCATCCTTTGTCCGAAATTCATCCAAGCAAGAAGAAGGCTAGGTTTGCTTCCCTTAGGTCATCTTCCAACCAAAAAGCAAAGCGAATGATGTAAGTATCCCCTCACCCACATACAAGTAGCTTTTCGATTGAAGTTGTTATGTTAAATTCTCCATGAACCATTCGGCCAAGACCTTTAATTGAGTTTTCAATGAAGATCCATGCCATACCTTGTATGAATAAGATGATGATAGGATGCTAGATGGATTAGGTTAAGAGTTTAACCCTAAAAGCCCCAAGAAACTTTCGACCAAGACCATAACTAGGGCTCACCATGATGATCCAAGCTATATCTTGTATTAATATGAAGATGAGGGATTTCTAGATGAGTTTGGTTGAGTGGTTGACCTCAACAACCCAAAGGACCATTCGGCCAAGACCATACCTAGGGCTCACCATGATGATCTATGCTATATCTTGTATTAATATGAAGATGAGGGATTTCTAGATGAGTTTGGTTAAGTGGTTGACCTCAAAAACCCAAGGGACCATTCGGCCAAGACCATAACATGGGATCACCATGATGATCCATGCTATATCTTGTATTAATATGAAGATGAGGGATTTCTAGATGAGTTTGGTTAAGTGGTTGACCTCAAAAACCCAAGGGACCATTCGGCCAAGACCATAACTTTGGCTCACCATGATGATCCATGCTATATCTTGTATTAATATGAAGATGAGGGATTTTTAGATGAGTTTGGTTAAGTGGTTGAACCATGAAACCCTTTTGAACCATTCAACCAAGACCCCTATTGTGTTCTTTATGCCATGTTTTAGGTGAGTTCATGATAACTTTTGATGTTAAATGATGCTAGATGAAGATAACATGCTCTAGGTTAGGTTTGAAATGAGTTCAAGCCATGTTTGATGTTAGAAGAAGACAACATGTCCCATGCCATGCTTTATACATTAAGGAATTAACATGTGGTTAGTTAGACCATACAAATAGATAAGTTGTTTGGTGTTTAAAACTTTGATAGAGCTCCATGCAGTTTAGGTCACTCCATGTATACTTGCCCCTGTTGTCTATGCCTTATGCCATGCCCCATATGTGTGTGATGTTTATGATATGTTTATGAAGTAAAATATGATATGTTTATAAAATGAAATATGATAGGTTGATGAAATAAAATATGATATGTTTGTGAAATGAAATATGATATGTTTATGAAATGAAATATGATATGTTTATGAAGTGAAATATGATATGTTTATGAAGTGTAATATGATATGTTTATGAAATGAAATATGATAGGTTGTTGAAATGAAATATGATATGTTTAGGAAATGAAATATGATATGTTTATGAAATGAAATATGATATGTTTATGAAATGAAATATGATATGTTTATGAAGTGAAATATGATATGTTTATGAAATGAAATATGATATGTTTATGAAGTGAAATATGGTATGTTTATGAAATCAAATATGATATGTTTATGAAATGAAATATGATATGTTTATGAAATGAAATATGATATGTTATGATAAGAAGCACGTATGTATTTTACCTTCTGCATGGCTTGTACCAGGACCCTAACAAGGTCCAAAGGGATTGGCTCCTAAGTTTCCTTAGGCCGACGGACTAAGATCGGGCCTAGGACGGGCTTCTATGTTATGATTTCCCCTAGGTCGACGGTCATAGTACGGACCTAGTACGGGATGGCCTCCCAGATGCCCTAGGCGGACGGACTAAGATCGGGCCTAGGATGGGCTTCTATGTTAAGATGATGGCCCCTAGGTCGACGGACTAAGATCGGGCCTAGTAACCTAGTAGGTTCGAGACTTGCTACCTCGGGTCTATTTAGGGATGTGCGCTATGATGATGATGATGTGCTACAATGTCTGGCCCAATATGATGAGAGTTATGTTCAAATACCTATGATATATGTTTTCAAAGACCTTCTTGCATATATGTTTACATGCTATGTTTGTTATGTTATATATGTTTCCATGCTATGTTTGTTATGTTTTATATGTTTACATGCTATGTTTGTTATGTTTACATGCTATGCTTGTTATGTTATATATGCTTACATGCTATATTTGTTATGTTTTATATGTTTACATGCTATGTTTGTTATGTTATATATGTTTGCATGTTATGATGGTTATGATATTTATGTTTAAATGCTATGTTTGTTATGTTATATATATTTACATGTTATGATGGTTATGTTATATACATTTACATGTTATGATTGCTATGTTATATATGTGTTTACATGTTATATGCTTACTTACGATGTTGTATGTCTACATGTTATTGCCTGCTTATGTCTATGCTGATACATTTATGTTATGTTATCTTATTTTATGATGTTATGTCATGTTATGCTTACATAAGGTTTTGTGAGTAGGACAGGATCTTACTAAGCCTATGTGTTTATAGTTTATGTTCCCTTGTACTGCAGATAAGGGTAAAGGGTGGATAAACTAAAGGGAGCAGCAGGAGGGGCAAAATGTGTGTGGTAGTGGCATGGTGGAGGAGATCTGTTATGTTCTTTATGCATGTTTTCCGTAAGATGATTTAGCTTATGAATTGAACTAAGTACTTATGAACTGATGATGCATGCCCTATGTTTAAGAAGAAGTGTCTATGAAATAATGATGCATGTTCTATGTTAAGAAGAAGTATCTATGAAACGACGATGCATGTTTATGTTTAAAAGAAAAAAAAATATGTCTAAAGTCTTCCGCTGTAAGAAGTACGATATGTGTAGTCTTCCGCTGTAAGAAGTACGATGTATGTATGTACGATCGCATCACACCGCCCTTCCGGACCCTAGGAAAGGGCCGGCGTGACAGGTTGGTATCAGAGCAGATCTGCCTTTCTATTACACACACATCAAGCTCCAAATCCTGCCGCTCCAAGTAAGAATTTCTATGCCTACTTTATTTCTTTCATGTATGATAACAAATGCCTCTAGCTTAAATATGCCTGAATTTATGTATGCCTGAAAATATGTATGATACCCTTATGCTAGCTTAAAGTTTAACTATGCGTAGATAAATGACCGATAAACTTATACTAGCTTTACTTTAATATATGAAGATAAACATGGCTAGAAGACGTAGTAATAGGGTCGATGAGATAGTAATATATGGAAAACGTAGTAATAGAGTCGATGAGACAGTACCCCCACTTGCCTTTATGCATGTGGTTACTGAATTCTAGTACTATTGGTAAAGAAGAATGATGCGTCTATGCGAATGTGCATAGACTATCGAGTGCTAAATAATGTGACGATCAAGAATAGGTACCCTTTATCACGGATTGACGACCTGTTCGACCAGTTAAAGGGTGCCACCGTCTTCTCTCAGATTAATCTGAGGTCTGGCTATCATAAAGTGAAAGTGAAACTAGATGATATATCGAAGACGGGTTTTCGAACAAGATACAGACGTTATGTGTTCGTAGTTATGCCTTTCAGAGTGACGAATGCACCTGCTATGATCTACTGAATCGAATTCTTCAGGAAAAGCTACTGTATTCAAAGTTCTCCAAACGCGAGTTCTGGCTCGATCAAGTATCATTTTTAGGTCACATTATATCCAAGCACGGAGTGATGGTAGACCCAATAATGATTGACACTGTGAGTAACTGGAACCGACCAAAGAATGCCAACGAGATCAGAAGCTTTCTTGGGCTAGCAAGATACTATAGGAAGTTTGTAGAGAACTTCTCCAGAATTGCAACCCCTATGACAGTCCTCACCAGAAAGAACAAAAAGTATGAATGGACGGACGCCTGCGAGAAGAGTTTCACAGAATTGAAAAAGAGACTGACCAGCGCTCCAATCCTTGCTCTTCCGGACAGTAATGAAGGCTTCGACATGTACAGCGACGCTTCCAAGTTGGGACTCGGAGATGTACTCATGCAGAATGGCAAGGTCATTGCCTACGTCTCTAGGCAACTCAAATAACATGAAAGGAATTATCCCACTCACGATCTAGAGCTAGCGGTCGTGGTCTCTGCTCTCAAAACATGGAGGCATTATCCATATGGAGCTCAGTGTAGGATTTATACAGACCAACAGAGTATGAAATATTTCTTCACACAGAAGGACCTAAACATGAGACAACGCAGATGGCTCGAGCTCGTCAAGGATTATGACTGCGAGATCTTCTACGAACCGGGAAAAGCAAACAAGGTGGCTGATGCACTCAACAGGAAGTCCTGTGCCACTTTGATGTCTCTATCAGTGTTATCTCGGCCCTTAGAAAAGGAGATTATGCGTTACGGGGTTGAAATCATTTCTGGACAGCTCTCGACCATGACGATAGCACCGATGCTGTTTGATTATATATTGGAAAATCAAGCCCATGACCCGAGCATTCAGAGGATCAAGCAAGAGGTTCTGGAAGGAAAGGATGATGGGTTCCGTATCTCTGATAGTGGAGTACTCTACCTCAGGGATCGCTTGTGTATTCCCGATGATCCAGGATTACAGAAGAAGATATTTAAGGAAGCTCACGGAACTCCTTATACGATGCATCCTAGAACCACCAAGATGTACCAAGATCTGAAAAGAAAATTCTGGTGGTTCGGAATGAAAAGAGATGTGGCTCAGTATGTCAGTACCTGCCTGACCTGCCAGAGGGTTAAAGTAGAACACCAAAGACCTGGAGGAACACTGCAGCCAATCCAGATTCCAGAATGGAAATGGGAAGATATTTCTATGGATTTCATCTCAGGATTGCCCAAGACGACAAACGGATATGATGCTATATTATCCGACTGAGCAACTGGCTCAATTATATGCTAAGGAAATTATTAGATTACATGGGATTCCTAAGACCATCATTTCTGACAGAGATGGTCGTTTTATTTCCCATTTCTAGGAGTGTGTTCAGAAGGCACTTGCCACGAAGCTATTGTTCAGTACCGCCTTCCATCCTTAGACGGACGGACAGACCGAAAGAGTAAATCAAGTACTGGAGGATATGCTACGAGCTTGCGCCCTAGATTTCAAAGGTAGCTGGTGCCGATACTTATGCTTGGCAGAATTCGCCTACAATAATAGCTACCAATCTACTATGGGAATGACACCCTACGAGGCTCTATACGGGAGGAAATGTAGATCTCCTATATGCTGGTATGAGGGTAGTGAAAAGAAAGGGATGGGACTCCAGATAGACTTCATTGACGACACCACCCGAGCTATCCAGAACATCCGTCAAAGAATTGAAACTGCTCTGAGCTGGCAAAAGAGCTATGCAGATATGCAGCATAGACCGTTAGAATTTGAAGTCGGGGACCTGGTATTCCTCAAAGTGGCCCCTATGAAGGGAGTGATGAGATTCGGAAGGAAGGGTAAGCTGAGTCCGCGCTATGTGGGACCGTATCCGATATTGCAGAGGGTTGGCAAGGTAGCTTACAAGCTGGAGCTGCCTCAAGAGATGCCGGCTATTCACAACGTGTTCCATGTTTCGATGCTCAAGAAATGCATTTCCAGTGCGGACCAAGTGGTCGAGCCACAAACAGTGTAAGTTCAAGAGGACCTGAGTTATGAAAGTCGGCCTATCCAGATACTAGACCGAGAAGTCAAGAGACTAAGGAACAAAGAGGTGCCCTTAGTAAAGGTCCTGTGGCAAAATCAATGGTACGAAGAAGCTACCTGGGAATGCGAGGAGGACATGAAACAGAAGTACCCAGAATTGTTCTAAGTTTCGAGGACAAAACTTTTAAAAGGTATGAAGGATTGTAACGCCCGTAAAATTTCTAGCAATTTTACAAGAATTTTTGGATGATTATGATGGGCTTTATGTGGGCTCTTTCAAAAATAAAAGAAAATGAGCCAAAAAGGATGCAAGGCCTAGGAATTGAACCCCAAACCTCTAGAGATAGCCAAGCCCTAAAGATGCATCCAATAACCAAAATCCCAGCAGGGTTGTACTATTAGGGGAATATGGGAAGTGATAGTTAAGGGTAAGGGAGGCTAAGGGACACTTCAAGTGAATAAATAGGGGAATGAGGAGACATGAGGAAGCAAACTTGACATCTTCTCCTTCTCTTCTTCTTCCTCACCGAACCCTAAAGCTCCCCCTTCTCATCCTTTGTCTGAAATTCATCCAAGCAAGAAGAAGGCTAGGTTTTCTTCCCTTAGGGTATCTTCCAACCAAAAAGCAAAGCGAAGGATGTAAGTATCACTTCACATGCATACAAGTAGCTTTTCGATTGAAGTTGTTATGTTAAATTCTCCATGAACCATTCGGCCAAGACCTTTACTTGAGTTTTCAATGAAGATCCATGCCATACCTTGTATGAATATGATGATGATAGGATGCTAGATGGATTAGGTTAAGAGTTTAACCCTAAATGCCCCAAGAAACTTTTGGCCAAGACCATAACTAGGGCTCACCATGATGATCCAAGCTATATCTTGTATTAATATGAAGATGAGAGATTTCTAGATGAGTTTGGTTGAGTGGTTGACCTCAAAAACCCAAAGGACCATTCGGCCAAGACCATACCTAGGGCTCACCATGGTGATCAGTGCTATATCTTGTATTAATATGAAGATGAGAGATTTCTAGATGAGTTTGGTTAAGTGGTTGACCTCAAAAACCCAAGGGACCATTCGGCCAAGACCATAACTTGGGCTCACCATGATGATCAATGCTATATCTTGTATTAATATGAAGATGAGGGATTTCTAGATGAGTTTTGTTAAGTGGTTGACCTCAAAAACCCATGGGACCATTCGGCCAAGACCATAACTTGGGCTCACCATGATGATCCATGCTATATCTTGTATTAATATGAAGATGAGGGATTTTTATATGAGTTTGGTTAAGTGGTTGAACCATGAAACCCTTTTGAACCATTCGGCCAAGACCCCTAATGTGTTCTTTATGCCATGTTTTAGGTGAGTTCATGATAACTTTTGATGTTAAATGATGCTAGATGAAGATAACATGCTCTAGGTATGGTTTGAAATGAGTTCATGCCTTGTTTGATTTTAAAAGAAGATAACATGTCCCATGCCATGCTTTAAGCATTAAGGAATTAACATGTGGTTAGTTAGACCACACACATATATAAGTTGTTTGGTGTTTAAAACTTTGAAAGAGCTCCATGCAGTTTAGGTCACTTCATGTATACTTGCTTCTGATGTTTATGCCTTATGCCATGCCCTATATGTGTGTGATATTTATGATATGTTTATGAAGTGAAATATGATATGTTTATGAAATGAAATATGATAGGTTGAAGAAATGAAATATGATATGTTTGTGAAATGAAATATGATATGTTTATGAAATGAAATATGATATGTTTATGAAGTGAAATATGATATGTTTATGACGTGAAATATGATATGTTTATGAAATGAAATATGATAGGTTGATGAAATGAAATATGATATGTTTAGGAAATGAAATATGATATGTTTATGAAATGAAATATGATATGTTTATGAAGTGAAATATGATATGTTTATGAAATGAAATACGATATGTTTATGAAGTGAAATATGGTATGTTTATGAAATGAAATATGATATGTTTATGAAATGAAATATGATAGGTTTATGAAATTAAATATGATGTGTTTATGAAATGAAATATGATATGTTATGATAAGAAGCATGTATGTATTTTACCTACGCATGCTGGAGACCTAACAAGGTCCAAAGGGATGGGCTCCTAAGTTGCCCTAGGCCGACGGACTAAGATCGGGCCTAGGATGGGCTTCTATGTTATGAATGCCCCTAGATCGATGGTCATAATACGGACCTAGTACGGGATGGGCTCCCAGATGCCCTAGGCCGACGGACTAAGATCGGGCCTAGGATGGGCTTCTATGTTATGATGATGGCCCCTAGGTCGACGGACTAAGATTGGGCCTAGTAACCTAGTAGGTTCGAGACTTGCTACCTCGCGTCTATTTAGAGATGCACGCTATGATGATGATGATGTGGTACAATTCCGGGCCCAATATGTTGAGAGTTATGTTCGAATACCTATGATATATGTTTTCAAAGAGCATCCTGCATATATGTTTACATGCTATGTTTGTTATGTTATATATGTTTCCATGCTATGTTTGTTATGTTTTATATGTTTACATGCTATGTTTGTTATGTTATATATGCTTACATGCTATGTTTGTTATGTTTTATATGTTTGCATGTTATGATGGTTATGATATTTATGTTTACATGCTTTGTTTGTTATGTTATATTTGTTTACATGTTATGATGGTTATGTTATATATGTTTACATGTTATGATTGCTATGTTATATATGTGTTTACATGTTATATGCTTGCTTACGATGTTGTATGTCTACATGTTATTGCCTACTTATTTCTATGTTGATACTTTTATGTTATGTTATCTTATGTTATGATGTTATGTCATGTTATGCTTACATATGGTTTTGTGAGTAGGACAGGATCTTACTAAGCCTATGTGCTTATAGTTTATGTTTCTTTGTTCTGCAGATAAGGGTAAAGGGTGGATAAACTAAAGGGAGTAGTACGAGGGGCAAAGTGTGTGTGGTAGTGGCATGGTGGAGGAGATCTGTTATGTTCTTTATGCATGTTTTCCCTAAGATGATTTAGCTTATGAATTGAACTAAGTTCTTATGAACTGATGATGCATGCCCTATGTTTAAGAAGAAGTGTCTATGAAATAATGATGCATGTTCTATGTTAAGAAGAAGTATCTATGAAATGACGATGCATGTTTATGTTTAAAAGGAAAAAAAAATATGTCTAAAGTCTTCCGCTATAAGAAGTACGATATGTGTAGTCTTCCGCTGTAAGTAGTACGATGTATGTATGTACGATCGCATCGCGCCACCCTTCCGGACCCTAGGAAAGGGCGGGAGTGACACCATCCATTTCCTCCACCAAGGCCGGCGGTGATATTTCATCTCCAGCATCTCCGGTTACCATCACACCGGCGGTAACTCCATTTCCGCTCCTTCATTCATCGCCGCCAGCAACCCTAGCCTCCGATCACATATCTTCTTCACCGACAGTAGCTTCTCTTCGGCTTGTTATCACAACACCTTCTTCATTTCGTCCGGCTAAACAGTTTCAATTCTAGCCTTTGTAGCCCATTTCTCTTCGTCATCAACTTCACCGCCGGCTGAAGAGGAGTTGGTTGTGCCTTTAGGTTTTATCTCCATTTACAGCCTCCACAACTCTATTTCAGCCTCTAGCAGCTCCTATTGCAGCTTCCGACCACCATTCTAGCAATTTCAGATTTCAAAAAGCCCATTGCTAGATTCATTGATGTGTTGAATGCTTTTCACTATTATTTGTATTGAATGTTTGTCATCAAATATCTTCCATGTTATTTGCACGCACTTTGTTTAATTTGTTTCATGCCTCTTTGATGTTTGATTAAATGTCTCTTTAGTAATTATGTTGCTGTTAGTTAAGTTAGATTTAATTCCATGCTTTGCTTTACATTTATCTTCCATGTTCTTGTACTTTCTTGTTTGAATGTTTAGTTTAAGTTTATTTTAATTTCATCGCAATCATAGTTTAGTTAGATTAGAGTTTGATTACGTGCATTGTCTTTTTGTTCAGTAGGATTAGTTTTATTTCGATCAAAACCCCTTGTTACATTTGCAAAACTCCAGCAATAATTAGCGATCCTAAGACTATTATTCTATTGATTACACTCGTTGGGAAACGATCCGGGCCGTTCACTATTCTATATTAGCATAGAGAGGGTTAGATAATTAATTTCTAACGGTACCATGACAAACTCATTATCAAATTTTTGCATCGTTGCTGGGGAGTGTAATGATGCTTAGTAGACTTAGGATTATTTGCCTATTTTTCTAAAAAAAAAATTCAAAAACTTTTGTTTAGGGCTACATTCTTTTATTTTTTTTTTGTATATCCATGTACTTGGTCATATCTATTTCCTATATCTTTTAATTGTGTTGGTTAGTTTTTCAGGAAAGACTAGGAAGCTCTTGCAACATGGATCCATATTATTAGCCATTTGGAGATCTCAATGATACTTACTATTTAGGCATTAGGCAACAAGAGTATTATCAACCTGATCATCAATATTATCAGTACCAGCCTCAAAATCACCAGCTTGATCCTCAGTATCATCAGCCTTATCAATAGGATAGGTATAATTCATTTTTTGGTACATGTAATTTCAATTCAGATTTTATATATGGGAACACACAACAGTGCACCCCTGAGCAGTCTCAGTGCTATCTACCCCCACTATCTATTGATACTTACATGCCTAGTTGGGGAGATCAATCAAGTCACTGTGAAGAAACCCCTTCTCCTAGCCAAGAAAATACAAAGACACTAGAAAAACTAGCATCATTTCTACATCAATATCAACAACAAATGAACGATAGTCATCAGCAACAAAAACAAAGGTTACAAAACTTGCAGACTCAGTTAAATCAAATTGCATCATCTATCAACCAAATGCAAGCACAAGATTCCTCCTAGTTTTCTTCAGAGATCATTTCTCATGGAAGTGATGTGCTTGAGGAGATGGATTGTAGAGTTGATGATACACTTGCTTCTACTTCTACAACTTTACAGGACTCCTCTGCTGATTTATATCATGGTGATGCAGTTGTTGATGTCTCGGATGCTGTTAAGAATATTGATGTTGTTTCTTTTTCTGATGATGTTGAAGAGGAAAGTGTAGTGGTTTTCGCAGATGAGGTTGTACTCCTTGTGTTGCCAGATACCAGTGCCCAGACTTGCCAATCAGACCAGAAGACAAATGATACAGTAGCGGCAAGCAATTCTGATGAGCTGATTTCCATGGAAGTGGTGGATAGCTGGAGTCCCCCAGACTGGACACTTCCATCACATCCAGAGTCTCCAACACCTCTGCTGATGAAGGCCCTGACAGAAAATGCAATAATCCAACCCCCAGGTTGGAAACTTCTGATGAATCGCCTCCGATCTCCAGAGAAGAAATATAAGAAGGTGATCATATTAGAGGGAGCAACATAGGACAATTCTGATCACATCATGGAGGTGCTCGCCTTCTCTCAATCCATTCCACCTCTGGCGTGGATTTTACTTTTGAACCGACTTCAACCGCCAAGAAGGATCTTTTCTCGGAGCATTCCACTCCCTCATTGGCTACTACTTCTGAATCTTCTTCAACCGCTAAGAATTCAGGGCAGTTCGTTCCTTTCTTTTCTTTCTTTTATCTTTCTTTACCTTTCTATTTGTGTTGTTACATTCTTGTTTTGTTCTTTTACTTCACACCTTATTTGGTTTTATTTACTTTGTTTCAATAATTCCTTACACATCCTTTCAGAGTGCTTTGAAAATTGTAAAACATAATTATGTTTGACTATCGAGTTTTGGATTCATTGGTATGATTAAGTACATTGCTTGCATTTAGTCATTTGTTATGGTGATGGATTCTATCTTGATAGATTAAGCTTGATATTTTTATTCACCTAGTGAGGTTTATTGTCATGTCTATCCTTTATCCTCTTGTGTGTGATAACACTTGTGATACTTGACACTCTAGAACTTGCTTTGATTATTTTTGAAATTACAATAATACGAGCTTGCATAAATATGATGGAGGCAATTTCTCTTGTATTTTCTCCCCTTTTCTTTGTTATTGTTACTCGTCATACATTCCACTTGATACTTGCATGACATTGTAGCTTCCTTCATATATCTTCTCATTGTCATTATATTGTCACTTTCACATCTTTGTTGGTTTTCCTTTCCTTATCATATGATGAGAGTTTTGGGGGATTACATGATTAGTACATTATCCATGACGGACATATTTAAGTGTGGGAGAGAGTGTTATATGTGAAAAAAAAGGATGAAATATATTGTTACATTCGTTTGAATTTTTTTTTGTTGAGAGGAGATTTTCACAGGTTGAAACATGGGAGTCCAAATTTATCATCATCACAATCATGTATCTTTCTTTGATTCCAAAAAAAAACACAAAAAAAAATGTTGAAAGAGAAAAAAATGAAGAAAAAAAAAAGAAAAGAAAAAACAACAACAACAACAAAAAAAAACAAACAAATGTTGTATTTTTCTTTGCATGATATGTGATTGATGAATAAAAATAAGCATTCTCATAGTTTCAAAATTCTCATATTAGTGATATTGAGTTTTTGAGGATGATATTCCTATCTATTTGGCTTTGTGACATGGAAGCATTCTTGGATTGAGAGTTTATTGAGGGTAGATATTTTTGGAGATGTGTGAATGTTTAATTTGTGTATTACATTAAAAAGAGTACAAGGAAGTTGAGTGTTGGATGTGTTTGAGTGATTTCTTGCTTATATTTTGTTGTAGTCATCATGTGAATACTCCAATGCTCTCATGTTCTTTTAGTCTTCTGTGTTGCCTATCTTTCTTGTTCTTTGGAATTCATATTGGCTTCATCACTACTTTTGATAAGTCCTCTTTATTTATGTGTGCTTATGTTCATAATAATGGAGAAGTAGAAGATTAGCAAGCATATGGTAGTGCAATATCATAAGTTGTTTTAAATGAGCTTCAGTTCCATATTTGTTATGTGTGTGTCAGTGCATATATCTATCTTGTGAGGTTCTATCATGCTTAATCTATTCAAGTTGATGGAAATTACCTTGCTTATTGACTTGTGTAGGAAGTGGAATATGAGTGTCTAGATTCTCAAAACTTGATGATCCTAAGTAATTATGTTTTACTATTTTCAAGGTATTGCTAGGGGATGATAGGAATATGTTCTTGGATATATTTTTTTTAGTTTTTTTACTTGCTCGGGACGTGCAAGAATAAGTGTGGGGGAATTTGATAACAACATTTTAGTACATTATTTTTGCTCCTAGATTTTATATCTTTTACTCTTTCATGTGATTAATTGTCGATTGTTAGCATGTTTTATGAGTTTGGATTTATTTTTAGCTTAATTGTAATTTTCCTACAAATACGATATTATTTCTCATATTTTGAATGTGATTTTGTAGGAAATTAAAAGGAGCCATGATTTGAGTCAAGTCAAACCAAGTTGGGCTTGATTTCAAGACAAAAAAAGAGAGAACAAGAAGAAATAATCTGAACCATTGATGCAGATCTAAAGTAATCTGATCAAAGGAAGTAGATCTAATCGATCCTGATCGTCCAATGAGATCCGATTAATTTTGAGCCATCCAGATATGGAGAGATCCGGTCCATACATTCAGATCTAGACATCTTAGCCTTTCATCCGGAACAGTTTGATCGTGAACGCCCATTCAGATTGATCAGATCCGTTCATAAAAGATCAGAGCAATTCCAGCCATCGGATCAGATCTTGATTTGGGTGGTAATTAGGCTTAGAGATTTATAGGGGTTCGGTGGTTTTTCTTCTGAGGGGATTTTTAGCCGACGCACGTAGCTTCTTCATGACCGTCGCTCCATCGCTGTTTCACCTCCAAGCACCTCCGGCTGGCCATCCATTTCCTCCACCAAGGTTGGCTGTGCTATTTCATCTCCAGCATCTCCGGTTACCATCACATAGGTGGCAGCTCCATTTTCGCTCCTTCATTCATCGCCGCCAGCAACCCTTGCCTCCGATCACATCTCTTCTTCACCGGCAGCACCTTCTCTTCGGCTTGTTATCACAACACCTTCTTCATTTCATCCGACTAACAAATTTCAATTCTAGCTTTTGCAACCCATTTCTCTTCATCATCAACTTCACCACCGACTGAAGAGGAGTCGGTTGTGCCTTTAGGTTTTATCTCCATTTACAGCCTCCACAGCTCTATTTCAGCCTCCAGTAGCTCGTATTGCAGCTTCCGACCACCATTCCAGCAAATTCAGATTTCGGACAGTACATTGCCAGATTCAATGATGTGTTGAATGCTTTTCACTTTTATTTGTATTGAATGTTTGTCATCGAATATCTTCCATGTTATTTGCACGCACTTTGTTTAATTTGTTTCATGCCTCTTTGATGTTTGATTAAATGTCTCTTTAGTAATTAGTTTGCAGTTAGTTAACTTAGATTTAATTCCATGCTTTGCTTTACATTTATCTTCCATGTTATTGTACTTTCTTGTTTGAATGTTTAGTTTAAGTTTCTTTTAATTTCATCGCAATCATAGTTTAGTTAGATTTGAGTTTGATTACGTGCATTGTCTTTTTGTTCAATAGGATTAGTTTTATTTCGATCCAAACCCCTTGTTACATTTGCTAAACTCCAGCAATAATTAGCGATCCTAAGACTATTATTCTATTGATTACACTAGTTGGGAAACGATCCGGGCCGTTCACTATGCTATATTAGCGTAGAGAGGGTTTGGTAATTATTTTGTAACGGTACCACGACAGACTCGTTATCAGTGTGTCCACACACGGCCGTGTTCAGAGGGTGAAAATGGCCGCCACAGCCTAACACACAGCCAGGCCATGTGTTTTCACACGGCTGTGTGGTGGCCTAGCAAATTGATGCGACTAGGGTTTCTTTCGGATTTCGCAGTGATCCGGCGTGATGTCTATATAAGGAAAGATCCACCCAAAACCTAGGGGGGAGGCACAACTACTGGGACGACACTCTGAAGCTTTGAAAAGCTTCGAGAACTCACAATGGAGAGGAAGAACGCTGCTGAAGGTCAAGATTCTACACTTCAATGTCGAAAAGAAGACCTACATTGCATTGTAAATCCTATTCTTTGCGTAAATTCTATTGTTTATACTGATATGATCATTCCTTATTTTTCTTCACTCATATCTATGGAGTAGACTCTCTGATTCTAGGATTAGGGAGTAGTTTGTGTTGAGTCAAAATATGTAATGAATTTATATTTGCAATTGGTGTTTTGGTTTAGATCTATAGTTATCATTTTGGTTTTCTAGTCACTGTGCTTAGTCGATACGAGCGGTGATAGCCCTCGTATCAAAGATTTAGGGGAATTAAAGAGGGACCTAAGGGTTGGCCTCATAGACGGTAATTGTGGGAAGAAGGTTGCGATAGAGTAGGAAACGCACCTTGTTTTTGACTCGTCGCAGGGATCGATTCGGCATCCTCATACCGACTATCCCGTCCTAAAGCCAGGGGTTGACCTGGTATGGCAGAGGTAGCTTCCGATAGATGCGAAGGCTCATTGATGGAGTGTATGATGTCCTTTCCACAAAACCATAACTAGAAACCTAAGCAAACCCAATTGACAACGTGTTCTGTGACACACAAATGAAACCCAAATCCTAGAATCCATCTAAAGACCCGTAGTGACCCTTCTTTTCCTCCGTGTGACACCGTATTAGAGTTAGGACCACCGACAACCCTACTAATTGCATCTTTTAGAGTCTAGTCCCAAATAATAACATCCACAGAACAAATCAGTATTCAAATTTTAGTCCCTATGGGATCGATAATCTTTTTATTACTTGACGACATCCGTACACTTGCGCGCGTTGAGAACAAGTGCGCACTTCGAGTCCTCGACAGTCACCATCACGAGATTTGAGGTCGCATTTGTGTGCATCAAGTATGTTTGATTTTACATATAGGATATATTTGTAACCTAAAAAGGAAATATCGAGGATGCGCCTAGAAACACCGAAGGTGTTGGCCGCATCGTTAGAGCCTAAGAATAGACTCATGTTCACATCGGGAAATTTATTTCTTAATGTGACCTTGGTTTTTCCATATTTAGGTTTATTTTCCTTTTATATGAGACCCATAATAATCTAAAATCCCTCGTGCAAATATTAGGGCTAACACCTTCCATTAATATGGTTGAACTAGAGTTCTTTTTTGTGTTTGGGTTGTTGGACTCTCTCCAAGCCTAGCATGACATTGAGCATGTTCAATTCATACAAGATTCGATGTTTATTTTAAATGGTAAGGACCATAGGTCAATTTCAAGTTTGGGTTGTTGGACTCTCTCCAAGCCTGGCTTGTAATTTGGATTTGTTTAAATCATTCAAATTTGATCTCACGATTAATGGGTCGGCCCTAACTGAATGCATTGATTTGTTGGACTCTCTCCAAGGTCAATGTAGACAGAGGTGCAAATTGGTCATATGCATTGGATGTATATATGTTAATGAGTTAACAACCTAATGTATATATGAACATTCAATTAGTTGATAGCATAAAGTGATAGTTATATATTTGATATATAGTGGGTACTGTTGATACCTAACATTATGACTATGAATGACTTGTTGGACTCTCTCCAAGGTTGTTCTTTGTCATAATGGATATCAACCCACTAAGAGATCACCTACAATAACTCGAATTCAAAGTGAGAGCTATTGAATTTGATAAAATAGTAGGAGTTTCTTGTTAATGTAAATTGTTTACATTACTATAAATTTATCTCTCTTATACACCTCTTTTTGTATGTCTAGGTACTAATTAGAACAGCATGTCAACCTCAATTAATTTACGTTCGATTTTGGACAATAACAAATTGACTGGGACAAACTTCTTCGACTGGCTCGTAACCTAAGAATTATTCTCATGGCTGAAAAGCTAGCTTAAGTCCTTGAAGAGGTTCTTCCCAAACCTCCTACAGACAATGCATCCGGTGACCAAAAATTGTCTTATCAGAAATATGTTGCTGACTCTGAGATGGCGAGTTGCATTATGCTAGCGTCGATGTCTCCTGAGTTACATAAGCAACATGAGCATATGGATGCTAATACAATTGTCTTTCATCTTTGAGAGTTGTTCGATGAGCAGGTGCGATCTGAAAGGTTCGAGGTCACCCAACTTCTCTTTCGCTCGAAGATCCAAGAGGGTTCATCTGCAATGTAATTTTCACTAAGGATGAATAGCTATATAGAGCGATTGAGATCATTAGGGTTTTTTATGGATCATGAATTAAATATTGACTTAATTCTTCACAATCTGACTGGTAGTTATTCACAATTTGTGATGAACTATTAGATGAATAAGATTGAGTCCACGTTTCCAGAATTTATCAATATTCTTAAAATAGTGGAGTCATCTGTATAAAAAAAAAGAAGGCGGTAATGCTGGTTGACTCCTCAAAGAAAGGTTATAAGAGGAAGTCAAAAATCAAAGCTAAAGGGAAGAAGAAGGCAAAGAAGGAAGAAATAACTCCCAAGGGCACCTGCCATCATTGTGGCATGGATGGGCATTGGAAGAAAAACTACAAGCAGAAAAAGGCATCTGATGCCCAATCTACTTGAGGTATATTTGTTATTTAATGTCATACTGTTTCTTCTAGCACTTGGGTATTGTATACCGGGTGTGGCTCACATATATGTAATGACATACAGGGGCTTAGGAACAGAAGAAAACTGGTCAAGGGAGAAACAGATCTAAGGGTTGGCAATGGAGAAAAAATTGTTGTCGTAGCCAAGGGTACTTATATGTTGCGACTTCCTACGGGACTAGTTTTAGAGTTGGATGATTATTTTTATATTCCTGCATTAATAAAGAACATTGTTTCTATTTCATGTTTGAATAAGAAAGGTTATCATTTGACGTTGAGTAATAATTGTTGTTACATTATGTTAAATGGCGTTCTTTATTCTACTGGGATATTAAATAATGGAATCTACATGTTAGATACCTCCAATGAGATATTCAATATCGAATCAAATAGCAAACACGCTAAGTAAGATGATCAATTAACCTCACAATTATGACATTGTCGTCTTGGCCAATTAAGCAATGAAGGAATGTCCAAACTGCAGAGTCTTGACAATTGGAGTCTTTTGAATCAGATTAATTAGACACATGTGTTTCATGCTTAAAAGGAAAGATGACTAAACTACCTTTCAGAGAAAAGGTTGAATGAGTAGTTGAGGTATTGGGCCTTATACATACCGATGTATGCGGACCAATGTAAACTCATGCCATAGGAGGTTATAGCTGCTTTGTTACCTTTATCGATGATTATTCATGATATGGGTATTTGTATCTATTACGATACAAATCTGAAGTCTTCGAAAGGTTTAAAGATTTT
The DNA here is from genome assembly GCA_025175895.1 of Wurfbainia villosa. Taxonomy (NCBI): domain Eukaryota; kingdom Viridiplantae; phylum Streptophyta; class Magnoliopsida; order Zingiberales; family Zingiberaceae; genus Wurfbainia; species Wurfbainia villosa. The sequence goes on from CM045990.1 coordinate 99,520,591, forward strand.
AGAAAGGAAGTAGAGAAACCACTTGGGAAAAGTATTAAAGTACTTCGATCAGATCGAGGTGGTGAATACTAAGCCAAGAGTTTCAAAATTATCTAAGGGACAATGACATCTTGTCCCAAATGACTCCACCTTTCACGCCACAACATAATGGTGTGCCTAAAAGGCAAAACCTTGTTGGGATGTATACTGAAAAGTCTATCTATTGTATGAACATCCTTATTTTGAAATAAGAATCACATGATCATTGTTTGCATATTTTTATGACTATGCGTATTGTCTAATACATTACATTGTAGATAACATGGTGTGTGGTGTCACACGGGAGATCATGTTATCAGCTCCTTGTAAAGTATAAGTAAAGGCTCACAACCGAGATGACTTTGGACAAACCATCGGAATGGTTGTAGTTTGATTTGGTATTGGTTTGTCTTGACCATAGAATCACACTAGTGCACTTTTTGTGTATTGAGCAAGACCGACTTAGAGGTGATTCGATTTATTACTGACTACATAATCGAATCGGACCTCAGATATTATTTTATACATGCTCTTAATCCCGATATAATAATGGGCACATATATATAGTATTCATCTATTTGATTTACCAATGGGAGAGATTTATAGATTAAATCGATAAGCTCGGTAAGTTTGGAGATGATATTATTTATATGGTGTGTCGTTGATTATAGGAGGAAAATGTGTCCTATATATTAGGATGATGATGTCCCCTTGAGGAGCTCATAAGGTTCATCATGTAAACCCTGCAGGTGGACTTGGTCTGGCATGATGAAAAGGTTGAGTGGTACTACTCATGGAGTTATATGTTGATTAATTAATGGTCAGTAAATTAATTAATCGACGGACATTCGAGATCTTAAATAGGAGGAGAAAATGTACAAATAATATATGGAGCCTATATTAACTTATGGGGGTTGGTGAGGTAGATCAATGATAATCCTTTAGTGGATTGGATTATCATTAATGGATCAGACTTTATGTGGGCTTGATCCATGGGTGGCCAAGATCCAACTCCTCCTCATGGTCCCTAATGTAGCCTTTTAACACCTCATGAAACTTAGATCCAATGGATAGAAACAAATCTTTAGATCCAATGGAAAGAAACAAAACTCTAGATCCAAAGGTAGAGATTAAATCTCTAGATCCCACGGTTGAGATTAAATCTCTAGATCCAACGGTTGAGATTAAATCCCTATAACCAATGGTGGAGATTAAAAGGAGGCTTATCCCTAACTCTATAAAAGGAGCACAAAGGGTTGGCGTGGAGAATTAATCAAGAGGAGCTAGGGTTTTGGAGTTGGCGGCAAGAAGAGGTGCTTGGGTTTGGGCTTGGGCGGCACCTAATAAGGAAAGTTTTCCTAGACTTCTCCTTCTTCCTCAAGCTGCCGGCAACCCTTGAAGCTCTTCTAGCCCTTGGCCGGCATCCAAACTCCCTCTTCTCTTTCTCCTTGGCCGGTGGAACAAAGGTTTAGGGTCCTCCCTTGATGCTTTTGGTTGGCAACCCTTAATCTCTTCTTCCTTCTTGGCCGGCGGCAAAGCTCCATCCTTGGAGGTTATTGGTTGGTTGAAAGAAGGAATAGAGCTTTGTTTCTATTCTTCCTCTTGCTCAGAATGATCAAGGAAGGAAGATTGGCGATCTAGGAGCTTCAACTTTTGGTAGATCGTCGCCCACACGACGTCCGAAAGAAGGAACATCATACATTAGAAAATTGAGAGGTATATCGATTCTCTATTGTCTTTTATAACATGTTTGTTTTTGTTTTTCAATTATGATCATGATATAATCTATTTGTGGATAAATAATACTTGGATCCTGAACATAAATACAAAAGTCGGCGATCCGTACATCGTCTATTCCGCGGCTACTCGTAGAATAGAGGTTGGTCGCTTGAACAACGAGTTTGTTCAAGTGATCTCTCTAAACGAATAGCATGATGATGACTTGGTTGTTTGAGCAATCCCTTTAGTCTAGGATTAAATTTTTTTAATCCGGGGACATCGATGGGATCGCCATGAACAAACAACCGAGGTGAAGTGGGAAGCGAAGTTTCCCATCATGGATCAATGAAACCAAACCCCTACAATTGGTATCAGAGCCAAGGTTTCCGGTTTTGTGTGTTTAGGATTCGGTTAATGTTTATGCACTTTTCATATATTATATGTGGTGGATAATAGTAGGATATGCGTAGTTTAACTCTTTGGTTGCAGGCATAAGATCCGACTATTATGGCCATATGTGTATGTGATTGTATTTGTGTAAATGTTTATTTTATTGAATCCTCGGGGTTGACGAGGCTAGTATTTAATTTTTTGTAAATTAGATACAACATTGTTTAGCCAGTCTTTTTATTTTAGTTTACTTTCGATCTATATTTCATGTACACTCCCTCGTGGAGTATAGGATCGATGGATGTAAATTAAAATAGATTTAAGTCTCAGCTCGGATCTCCAGATGGCTCGTACATGGCGTAGGAGGAGCGGATGAGAAGGCAATGCGAAGGGCGACATATTGAAGACAAAAGCAATAATAGTTGGAAAATAATTTATTTTTCATATTTATTGCTTTTTGTTTGATATGCATGTCGTAGGCTACGAAAATTCCTCAATTTCAAATTACTAAGTGGGAGAGGGAAATGTTTATAAATTCCCACGACCTCTATTACGATTTGACAAGTGATGCAAACAAACTTGCACGTCAGCTCTGAGTGCCTTCCTCCCCATTGGATGAGTTTGTTTGCGATTCACAAGGTCAAAAATGGTTATTGGGAATTATTAAGGAGCGTGTGCACTTCCCCATCGGAAGGCACATAACCCGAGATAATTACCTTGGTACCGAGTAATGGTGAATACTTAGATACAAATATAAGTATCCTCCCCATCGGAGTCACTGCTTTTATTTGTAGGGCTAAAGAGGAAAAAACTATTAATTTTACTCGTCAAAAAGTTAGGTTGACAATATAGTAAAATTAATGGGTAAAACCTCCTCTTACAAATGTAGAAATCGTATACGACCACACTATCGTGGCATACGATATTCTCGGTGTTTTGAGGTGTTGGTTGATCTTAAAATTTTATTGTTTGAGGAATCAATAATTTTTTGAAATAAAATGTTTTGATTTATGTGATTCTTAGGTTTTCTTTCAAAATGACTTTCAACCCACTTGCTGTGATACTGAAAGAGTACAAACTTAATGGACCCAACTATGTTGATTGGAAGAGGAATCTAGACATTGTCTTGACTGCTAAGGAATACAAATATGTACTCCTCGAAGAGTGTCATCCTAAGCTTGCATAAGATTCTGGGGAAAAGGAGAGAGAGAGTTATAAGAAGTGGGTAAAGGACGATGAGGTGGCGCGGTGTTACATTTTGGCATCAATGTCAAATGTACTGCAACATCAGCATCAAGCCATGCCCACAACTTATGACATGATGGTCAATCTCAAAAGAGCTTTTCGGACACCAGAATTGGGCTGCGAGGCAAGAAGTCATGTGAAACTTGATGACGACCACCATGATCGAGGGAACACCTGTGAGGGATCATGTTCTCAAGATGATGGCTCATTTGAATGAGCTGGAGGTCCTAGGAGCTGAGATTGATGGGGAAACCCAAGTCGATATCATACTCTAGACTTTACCTAGGAGTTTTGAGCAATTTCGCCAGAACTACAACATGAACAAGAGATTGTATTCGTTGGCGGAACTTCTGACAGAACTCCAAGCGGCAGAGGGGCTATTTCATCAGAGTGCTCAGGCACATGCCATAGTGACCCAAAAGGTTTCTACTTCTAAGCCGAAAGGCTTGAAGAAGAAGAAACAAACTGGGGCAAAGGCGGTGGGAGGTACTCAGGGAGGAGTGAAGAAGACGAAAGGCAAGTGCTTCACTTCACTTGTAAGCACTCGACATGGGAAGAAGGATCGCTTCTAACCGCAAGAACAAAGGTATATCTTTTGGTCTAGTCGCTGAAACATGTTTAGCGGTGTTATCTATCTAAGACTGTGTAGATACGGAGCCATCGATCATGTCTCGCAATACTTTGTAGGGTTCCAGGAAACCGACGATCGGGCCGAGGGGAGATTACCGTACTTGGGCGATGCCACGAAGGTGGCACACATTGCAAAGGGGAGACGTTCATTTATCTTTTGAGAAAAATAAACTTTTAGTTCTTAAGAATTTCCTTTATGTACCTTTATTTAGAAAAAATTTAATTTCAGTTTCTAAATTGTTTATGGATGGATATTCTATTTCTTTCAATGACAAAGTTGTTATAAAAAGGAATAGGGATATTATCTGTTCTGGTACATTGATAGGAAATTTGTACACACTTGAACCAAAAGCTCTCACGATGCAAATTGAAATTAATAACTCATCTTCTAATTCCAATAAGAGAAAATAACCTTCGAAGATGAACCAAACATATCTTTGGCATCTTAGGCTTGGTCATATTAACCTAAGCAGAATTCAAAGGTTGATAGTTGATGGACCTTTGGGTTCATTAGTGGTGGAGGATTTCCCAACCTGTGAATCTTGCTTGGAGGGTAAAATGACCAAGAGGCCTTTTAAGGCCAAGGGGTATAGAGCCAAAGATGTGTTAGAATTGGTTCATTCTGATTTGTGTGGTCCTATGTCTATCCAGGCTAGAGGTGGTTTTGAGTATTTCATCTCTTTTATAGACGATTACTCAAGATATGGATACATTTACCTGATGCGCCGCAAGTCTGAATGCTTTGACAAGTTCAAAGAATTCAAGGCTGATGTGGAGAAACGTCAAGATAAAAGTATCAAGACACTACGATCTGATCATGGTGGTGAGTACCTCTTGGGAGAATTTAGGAACTACTTATCAGAGGCTGGGATTCAATCCCAATTGACTGCACCTGGCACACTCCAACAAAATGGTGTAGCAGAGCGAAGGAATAGGATTCTTATGGAGATGGTTAGATCGATGATGAGTTATTCTGAGTTGCCAGATTCGTTCTGGGGATATGCTCTAGATACGGCGGTGTACATTCTGAACTTGGTTCCATCTAAATCAGTGCCTTCTACTCCCACAGAATTGTGGACTGGGCGAAAGCCTAGTCTAAGACATATTCGGATATGGGGAGTCCAAAGACATGTGCCAAGGCGATGCCGCAAGTTGGAACCTCGTACAGAAGTACGCATGTTAGTTGGCTATCCTAGAGGAACGAAGGGTGGTTTGTTTTATAGTCCTAGAGATCAGAGGTGATCGTTAGCACGAACGCCAGATTTCTAGAGGAAGACTATGTGATGAGCCACAAGCCCAAGAGTAAAATTGTTCTGGAGGAATTAAAAGGGGAAGTAACTTCTTTTGTACCACCGGTACAAGAGGATATACCATAAGTCATCGACCGCTGGTCACAGAGGATACACAGGTGAGATACCTCGTCAGAGTGGGAGGGTTGTGAGCCTGATAGATTCATGTTCTTCGGAGAATCTTCTGATTTGGTCCTAGAACATGAACCTGATCCCTGGACATATGACGAGGCAATCCAAGATATAGATGCAGCATCTTGGCAAAGTGCAATGAATACTAAGATTGAATCTATGGATTCAAATAAGGTCTGGGAGCTAGTGGAACCACCCGATGGTGTAAAAACCATTGGATGCAAGTGGATCTACAAAAGAAAGAGAGGAATAGTTGGGAAGGTTGAGACCTTCAAAGCATGGCTTGTTGCGAAGGGGTATACTCAGAAAGAGGGTATCGATTATGAGGAGACCTTTTCGTCGGTAGTCATGCTTAAGTCTATCCGGATTCTCTTATGCATAGCAGCTCATATAGATTATGAGGTGTGGCAGATGGATGTCAAGACAACTTTTCTGAATGGAAGTCTTGAGGAAGACATCTATATGAAGAAACCAGAGGGATTCATTGCTAAGGGCAAAGAGCATCTTGTATGTAAGCTTAATTGGTCCATTTATGAATTGAAGCAAGCTTCGAGGTATCCGCTTTGATGAGGTAATCCAGTCTTATGGATTTATTCAAAGTCCGGATGAGTCTTGTGTATACAAGATATGTGAAGGAAACGTAGTGGTATTTCTTGTATTATACGTAGATGACATTTTATTGATTGGAAACAATATCAAGGTGTTATCGGACGTAAGGGTTTGGTTGTCCAAACAGTTTGATATGAAGGACTTGGGAGAGGTGGGACACATCCTTGGGATCAAGGTTATAAGGGATCGCAGGAAAAGGATGTTGTGCTTATCCCAAGCTTCATACATAGACACGATTATGGATCGTTTTAGCATGCAGAACTCCAAGAAGGGTTTTCTACCTTTCAGGCATGGAGTTTCTTTATCTAAGGAGATGTGTCCTAGATCATCTGAGGAGATAGAGGAGATGAAGGCGGTTCCTTATGCTTCGGCAGTAGGAAGCCTCATGTATGAGATGCTATGTACGAGACCAGATATCTACTATGTCGTGGGCATGGTCAACAGATATCAGAGTAATCCAGGAAAGGGACATTGGATTGCGTAAAGCATATATCAAGTACCGAGAAGGACTAGAGATTATATGCTAGTTTAGCTTGCACTACCAATTACTCCCTGTAGGTTACACAGATTCTGACTTCCAATCTGATAGGGATAACAGTAAGTCTACCTCAGGTTTTGTGTTTACTTTGGGAGGTGGAGCCATTGTATGGAGGAGTGTCAAGCATAAATGCGTGGCGGACTCCTCCATGGAAGCTAAGTATGTGGAAACCTCTGAGGCGGCCAAAGAAGCTCTGTGGCTCAGGAACTTCCTGATGGACTTGGATGTGATTCCTGGTTTGCCCAGAACTATCACAATTTATTGTGATAATAGTGGTGCAGTTGCAAACTCGAAGGAACCACGAGCCCATAAGGCTAGTAAACACATAGAGCACAAGTACCACCTGATACGAGAAATTGCAAAGAGAGGAGAAGTTGTTGTGGCCAAGATTGCATCGGAGGATAACCTGGCAGATCCTTTTACTAAGGCCCTTCCGGTGAGAGCTTTTGATAGGCATGTGGAGGGAATGGGGATCAGATGTATGGCAGTTTGAGGACAGCATAGTATTTTAGTATAAGTTGGAGATTGTTGGGATGTATACTAAAAAGTCTATCTTTTGTATGAACATCCTTATTTTGAAATAAAAATCACATAATCATTGTTTGCATATTTTTATGACTATGCATATTGTCTAATACATTACATTGTAAATAACATGGTGTGTGGTGTCACACGGGAGATTATGTTATCAGCTCCTTGTAAAGTATAAGTAAAGGATCACAACCGAGATGACTTTGGACAAACCATTGTAATGGTTGTAGTTTGATTTGGTATTGGTTTGTCTTGACCATAGAATCACACTAGTGCACTTTGTGTGTATTGAGCAGGACCGACTTAGAGGTTATTTGATTTATTGCTGACTACATAATCGAATCGGACCTCAGATATTATTTTGTACATGCTCTTAATCCCGATATAATAACGAGCACATATACTTAGTATTCATCTATTTGATTTACCAATGGGAAAGATTTATAGATTAAATTGATAGGCTCGGTAAATTGGGAGATGATATTATTTATATGGCGTGTCGTTGATTATAGGAGGAAACCGTGTCCTATATATTAGGATGATGATGTCCCCTTGAGGAGCTCATAAGGTTCATCATGTAAACCCTGCAGGTGGACTTAGTCCGGCATGATGAAAAGGTTGAGTGGTACTACTCATGGTGTTAGATGTTGATTAATTAATGGTCGGTAAATTTATTAATCGACGGACATTCGAGATCTTAAATACGGGGAAAAATGTACAAATAATATATGGAGCTCATATTAACTTATGGGGGTTGGTGAGGTAGATCAATGATAATTCTTTAGTGGATTGGATTATCATTAATGGATCGGACTTTATGTGGGCTTGATCAATGGGTGGCCAAGATCCAACTCCTCCTCATGGTCCGTAATGTTGCCTATTAGAACCTCATGAAACTTAGATCCAATGGATAGAAACAAAAATTTAGATCCAATGGATAGAAACAAAACTCTAGATCCAAAGGTAGAGATTAAATCTCTAGATCCGACGGTTGAGATTAAATCTCTAGATCCGACGGTTGAGATTAAATCCCTAGAACCAATGGTGGAGATTAAAAGGAGTCTTATCCCTAACTCTATAAAAGGAGCACAAGGGGTTGGCGTGGAGAATTAATCAAGAGGAGCTAGGGTTTTGGATTTGGCGGCAAGAAGAGGAGCTAGGGTTTGGGCTAGGGCGGCACCTAATAAGGAAAGTTTTCCTTGACTTCTCCTTCTTCCTCAAGCTATCGGCGCCCCTTGAAGCTCTTCCAGCCCTGGGCCGGAGTCCAAACTCCCTCTTCTCTTTCTCCTTGGCCGGTGGAACAAAGGTTTAGGGTCCTCCCTTGAAGCTTTTGGCCGGCAACCCTTAATCTCTTCTTCCTTCTTGGCCGGCGGCAAAGCTCCATCCTTGGAGGTTGTTTGTTGGTTGAAAGAAGGAATAGAGCTTTGTTTCTATTCTTCCTCTTGCTCAGAATGAGCAAGGAAGGAAGATTGGTGATCTAGGAGCTTCAACTTTTGGTAGATCGTCGCCCACACGACGTCCGAAAGGAGGAAGGTCATACATTAGAAGATCGAGAGGTATATCGATTCTCTATTCTCTGTTGTAACATGTTTGTTTTTGTTTTTCAATTATTATCATGATATAATCTGTTTGTGGCTAAATAATATTAGGATCCTGAACATAAATACAAAAGCCGGCGATCCGTACATCGTCTATTCCGCGGCTACTTGTAGAATAGACGTTGGTCGCTTAAACAACGAGTTTGTTCAAGTGACCTCTCTAAACGAATAGCACGACGATGACTTGGTTGTTTGAGCAATCCCTTTTGTCTAGGATTAATTATTTTTAATCCGGGGACATCGATGGGATCGCCATGAACAAACAACCGAGGTGAAGTGGGAAGCAAAGTTTCCCCTCACGGATCAATGAAACCAAACCCCTACGAACCTAAACTTGTTGGACATGGTTCGGTCAATGATGCAACATGCAAGTCTTCCAAAAAACTTTTGGAGTTTCGCACTCGAGACCGCTATTTACTTGTTAAATAGAGTCCCGACTAAGGCAATCTTTACTTCTCCATATGAGATGTGGAATAGTAGAAAACCTCATTTATCTTATTTGAAGATATGGGGTTGTCCTGCTTATGTGAAGAGGACAGTATCAGACAAGCTAGAGGCAAAGTCTGATAAGTGTCTATTTATTGGTTTCCCTAAGGAAACGAGTAGTTACCAATTCAATCATCCCTTGGAACAAAAGGTGTTTGTTTCAAGGCATGATGTATTCCTAAAGAAGGAGTTTCTCTTTCAGGAAAACAGTGGAAGTAAGGTTGAACTAAGTGTAGTTCAAGAGGCTCTGGTAGACACAAAAGAGATGCCTAGTCAAGAACCACAACTGATTACTCATTCGGATGAGGTAATAACTGAACATGATAATACACCACCTCATTGTAGATCTAGTAGGACACATAGGATTCCTGAGAGATATGGATTTCTCATAAGTGAATCTAATGGCATGTTGCTCATAGATGATGAGGAACCTACTAGTTACGAAGAGGCACTGAATAGTTCAGACAGGGATAGATGGCTAATTGCCATGAAATCGGAAATGGATTCCATGTATGAAAACCTGGTTTGGAACTTGGTTGACCCACCCGAAGGCATAACGCCTATAGGGAGCAAGTGGGTTTTCAAGAAGAAAATCGACATGGATGGTAATATTATTACCTATAAAGCTAGATTAGTGGCAAAAGGCTATCATCAAAGGCAAGGTGTATACTATGATGAATCCTTTTCACCAGTAGCTATGCTTAAATCCATTGGAATACTCCTCGCCATAGTCGCTCATTTTGATTATGAGATATGACAGATAGATGTGAAAATAACTTTCCTTAATGGAAACCTGTCTGATGATGTATATATGATACAACCTGAGGATTTCACATCCATTTACAAGAACAAAATATGCAAGCTTCAACACTCCATTTATGGATTGAAGCAAGCATCCAGGAGTTGGAATATCCATTTTGATGAGGCAATCAAACAGTTTGATTTCTCACAAAATCCTGAGGAGCCTTGTGTGTATAAGAAGGTTAGTGGAAGTGCAGTCGTGTTCCTAGTATTGTATGTCGATGACATATTAATTATAGGAAACGATATTCCTATTTTGCAAATAGTCAAGGATCTATTTCCATAAGACATGGGATTCACCTTTCGAAGTCTATGTGCCCGTGCACGGAAGACGAGAAGATTTGCATGAGTCAGATCCCATATGTTGAAGAGTTGGTTTCATTGATCCGTGAGGGGAAACTTCACTTCCCACTTCACCTCAGTTGTTTGTTGATGGCGATCCCATCGATGTCCCCGGAAAAAAAATTTAATCCTAGACAAAAGGGATTGCTCAAACAACCAAGTCATCGTCGTGCTATTCGTTTAGAGAGGTCACTTGAACAAACTTGTTGTTCAAGCGACCAACCTCTATTCTACGATTAGCCACGGAATAGACGATGTCCAGATTGTAGGATTTCATGTTTATGTTTAGGATCCAAGTATTATTTATCCATAAACAGAATATTACATGCTCATAATTGAAAAACAAAAACAAACATGTTACAAAAGAGAATGGAGAATCGATATACCTCTCGATCTTCTAATGTATGACCTTCCTCCTTTCAAACGTCGTATGGGTGACGCTCTACCAAAAGTTAAAGCTCCTAAATCACCAATCTTCCTTCCTTGCTCGTTCCAAGCAAGAGGAAGAATAGAAACAAGGCTCTTCTCCTTCCTATAGCCAACCAACAAGCAACAAGGAGAATCCTTGCCGCCGGCCAACAAGGAGGAGGAGATGATGATCGAAACCGGCCAAGACACCAAGGGAAATCCCTAAGTCTTGTTTTCACCGGGCAAGGAGAAGGAAAAGAAGGGATTTGGCTGCCGGCCATGGTGTGGGAGGAGCCGTTTAGGCGCCGACAAGATTGAAGAAGGAGGAGATAAGGAAATAAATTCCTTATTTGGTGCCGCCAACCCTATTCTTCTTGCCGCCCAAGCCTCCAAACCCTAATCCTATCTCAATTAGGATTCATTAGTTGCAGCCCACCCCTTGCCCTCCTTTTATAGAGTTAGGGATAAGCCATGATTTAATCTCCTCCATTGGTTCTAGGGATTTAATCTCAACCGTCAGATCTAGAGATTTAATCTCAACCGTCGGATCTTAGAGATTTAATCTCTACTTTTGGATCTAAAGTTTTGTTTCTATGCATTGGATCTAAGCTTCATGAGGTTTTAATAGGCTACATTAGGGACCATGAGGAGGAGTTGGATCTTGGCCACCCATGGATCAAGCCAACATAAAGTCCCATCCATTAATGATAATCCAATCCACTAAAGGATTATCATTGATCTACCTCACCAACCCCCATAAGTTATATGAGCTCCATATATTATTTGTACATTTTCTCCCCATGATTAAGATCTCGAATGTCCAACGATTACTTAATTTATTGACCATTAATTAATCAACATCTAACTCCATGAGTAGTACCACTCAACCTTTTCATCATGTCGAACCAAGTCCACCTGCAGGGTTTATATGATGAACCTTATGAGCACCTGAAGGGGATAACATCATCCTAATATATAGGACATGGTTTCGTCCTATAATCAACGGCACACCATATAAATAATATCATTTTCCAACTTACCGAGCCTATCAATTTAATCTATAAATCTCGCCCATTGGTAAATCAAAGAGATGAATACTAAGTATATGTGACCGTTATTATATCGGGATTAAGAGCATGTACAAAATAATATCTGAGGTCCGATTCGATTATGTAGTTAGCAATAAATCGAATCACCTCTAAGTCGGTCTTGCTCAATACACACAAAGTGCACTAGTGTGATTCTATGGTCAAGACAAAGCAATACCAAATCACACTACAACCTTTCCGATGGTTTGTCCAAAACCATCTCGGTTGTGAGCCTTCACTTATACTTTACAAGGAGCCGATAACATGATCTCCCATGTGACACCACACACCATGTTATCTACAATGTAATGTATTAGACAATATTGCATAACCACAAAAATGCAAACAATGATCATGTGATTCTTATTTCAAAATAAAGATGTTCATACAAAAGATAGACTTTTCAGTATACATCCCTACAATCTCCCACTTATACTAAAAGACTATGCTATCCTCAAACTGCGATACATCTGATTCCCATTCCCTCCACATGCTTATCAAAAGCTCTCGCCGGAAGGTTACGCCCATAAAAGGTTTAAAATAAAATAAAATAAAAGGTGGGTATATGTAGGATTTGAACCATGAACCTCTTAATAGGGAGGTAACCTTGACAGCACTAGACCATAGGATGATTCATGGATAAAATATATAAAGAATATACAAAGAATATAGATGGGAAGATGAGGAGTTGGTTCATCCCCGCATGAAAGGATGAAGAGTGTTCATTCCCTAGATATTAAAGAGGAGAATTAAGACAAGAGAGGAAGAAAAACCCCACTTTCCTTCTTCATTCTCCTTCCTCATCCTTGGCCGAATTTCTCATTCTCCTTCCTCCCCTTTTCATCCCAAGCTCTAGGGCTTCTTGTGTAGGGATTCTCAAGAGGGGTTTTCCAAGAGGAGTTCCCAGAAGTGTTAGTATTGCTAGAAGTTCCAACTCCACCGAAATGTTCCCTCCTTTTTCCTCCTTCACCAAGACCCTAATGCCCTTGTTTGGTGTTTTTGAGAGGATTTCAAGGGGATACAAAGGCTTAGTATATGCTAGAGGATCACTCTTAAGGATAAGGAACAAGGGAAGGTCTTCATCTCCTAAAAACCCTAGCGGTATACTAGTACGATAGTGAGAGGATGTAAGTATCTCTCACCTGCAGTACAAGTAGCTCTTCGATTGTTTTATATAGCTTATTTTTCTCTGTTTTGAAGATTATATGTTTGGATCAGATGATATATGTGTGTGATCAGATTTACAGTTAAGGTATATGTCTTTTTAAGCAAGATCTAAGATCACAAATATGATATCTTTCACCTATAGCATAAGTAACTCTTTGATATGCCCATTTAACTTCTATCACCATTTTTTATTCGAATTTATATGTTCTGTCCAGATTATGTTTGTTTAGAATTTTAGGTATTTTAAGTATATTTCATGTTGAAGCAAGACATAAGATCGCAAAGATGCTTCCCCTATAAGTTTTGGGGACAAAGAGCATGATTGCATGTCTTGAAAGGCTTCCTATATATGTTTTGGAAGTATGATCATGTTAAATGTTTGATAAATGATAAAGAATATGTTTTGATCTGATTATATAGGTGTGTTTAGATTTATAGGTAAGTATCCCCTCACCTGCATACAAGTTGTTTCGATTGATGTTATTAAGTAAAACCCTTCATGAACTTTCAGCCAAGACCCTTCCTTATGCTTTCAATGATGATCCATGTCATACCTTGTATGAATATGATGATGATAGGTTGCTAGATAGGTTTGGTTAGGTGTTTGAACTTAAAAACTCCAAGAAACTTTCGGCCAAGACCATTCCTTGTGCTTTCCATGATGATCCATGTTAAACCTTGTATGAATATGATGATGATAGGTTGCTAGATAGGTTTGGTTAAGTGTTAGATCTCAAAAACTTCAAGAAACTTTCGGCCATGGCCATTCCTTGTGCTTTCCATGATGGTCCAAGCTATATTTTGTATGAATATGAAGATGATAGGTTTATAGATAGGTTTGGTTAAGTGGTTGATCTTCAAACCCTCATAGAACTCTTGGCCAAGCCCCATTGGACCCCTAATGGTTTTTCTATGCTATGCTCTAGATGAATTCATGCCATGTTTTGATGTTAGATGAATATAACATGTTCTATGCTATGCTCTAGATTAGTTCATTTCATATTTTGATGTTAGATGAAGATAACATGTTCTATGCTATGCTCTAGATGAGTTCATGCCATGTTTTGAAGTTAGATGAAGATAACATGTTCTATGCTATGCTCTAGATGAGTTCATGCTATGTTTTGATGTTATATGTGTTAGTAATATATGAGAGATGTCCTAAGGCAATCGCCTTATGTATGAACCATTTATATGATAAATGAAGATTCACTATTTGAGTATACATGTTTTATGTATTTGATTGGATCTTAAACTCATTTACTGAATGTCCACGATACGATTCATAGCATGAGAGAATTTGTGATTGGATCACAACTAGTGAGTATCTCTACATGTGTAATTGTGATGTATCGGAATTATCCCTAGTCGATGAATTGATGGATCTGGACACCATCAATTCTGTTGAGACTAGCATGAGGTATACTCCTTGGTGTATCCAAGCAGCTGATTCTCACTGGCTGGAGACATAGTGATGTCCGGAGTTAATCGTGGATGCTAGTTATGGTAACTAGTTCATTGGAGTGACCAGCCGTAAGACTTCATATGGTTCTCTGCATATATAGATATGTCAATGAAGTTCTTACTGTGGCTTAAGTGCGATGTTCCTTTGACTTGCGGTATTCAAGTCATCTTGATCATGGAGACTCATGCTTTGACATCTTAAGCAAACATCTCCGAGGAGATGTGGACCCGGGATGATTGGGTATAAGTCGAAGTGATCGAAGGTGTTTGAATAGCCTATAAAGGATTCACCACTCCTTGCGAGGAGATGTATACCCATGGCCTCTCGTCGGATTGTTACTAAAGTCTTTGGCCAAAGCATTACATGTTTAGAGTAAAGTACTCTTCGATACATGTGGAGTAACTAGAATCCGTAGGACGAGGAAATGATACTTGGGCTAGGTGTGACGTAGTCAGCCTAGTGGGGACTGACACAATAGACCATGTCATGAACCAAGTGGGTATAAGATGAGTGAAGGGAATGGGGCACGATTCATTCGAGCTACTGAAGGGTTTCAGAAATAGTTCTGGATCAACCGTTGATCTTTTCGGTTAATTGGGGATCATGATGTACTACTAGGTGCCACTCATGATCATTCTATAATTAATGGTTAATTATAGACGCCAACATAAACCGAGAACCTATTTGGTCACACGCACAACGAGTGTAATCCAAAGGATTTAAAACGAGCTTGAGAATGGGATTCTCAGACCGAGAGAAACTATGTTTGGTTGGACCAAACATAAAGCGAGCATGAAATTGTTTCAGTCGCAATGGAAGCGTGGATGGGCCGAGTCTTATGAAGACGTAATGGATGAACCAAAATGGTTTGGTTCTAATCCAATGGATAAGAATAAACCAAAGGGTTTGGTTTATTTTAAAACGAATGAACCAAAAGTTGGTTCGGTTCGTTTTAACTTAAAATAAACCATTATGGTTTGGTTTATTTTAACTTATCTTAATGGAGCGGGTTAACGGGCTTTATGGATATGATCCATTAACCATTAAGAGAATTAGTTCTCTATAAAATAGGGATTAAACCCTAACCCTAAACCTAATGAACTAGTTGCCGCCAACATCTAGTTCTTGCCCAACACATTGTGGCCGCCCAACATCTTGTTGCCGCAGCTTGTGGTGCAGCCTTCCAACTTGTTGCCGGCCAGCTTCAGCCGGTGAACCTCCGGCGACCCTCTGTGATCCCCTAAAGGTTCGCATCAAGGTGAGCTTTTGTCTCCTTGTTTTGGCAGCGCGCTATCTCCTCCACCAAGCTGTCCAGTTTTCTGGACAGCTTCCTCTCCTTCGCCGGAGCGCCGTTTGGACGACGGTTAGTGCTGACAGCGGCTAACATATCGGGATTTGATCTCCGGTAATCCTCTGAGGTGGAGGACGGCGATTCTGGCCAATCGGTTGACGAATACCTCTCCGGAGAAGCAAGTCTTGAGGACTTGTTTTAGGTCCGAATTTGGATTCGGATCGTGATTATCTCTCGATCACGTCGTCTTCAACATGAGGCTAGTAACCCGTACGAAGACGAAGCTCGTGGCTTGGCGAAGTCATCCCGAGGAGCTCGGCGTGGATACGGATAGAGACGATTCTTACGAGGATCGCCCGGTTGATGTGCCGTTTCGCTACACGCCATACGAAGGTATAACGTAGTTTAATTTCCTTTATTGCAATTTTAATTTCTACGGTTATGTCTACACTTGTTGTAATAGCATGCGTGTGTTGTGTGTGTTGTAATAAATAGGAGTATTTATTATTTTTAATTGCTTCATTTGTGCTCATGTTTACGAAACATGATCGAACACACACGCCATGGGCAGAAACCCAACAAAGGGTATCGAGCCCAGTTGTGTTTCACATAATCGTAAAATGGTTTTATGATAGTCATAATGTATTTCTGGAAATTTTCTAATTTTTTTTTCAATTTTGAAAGTCTAGAAGTATTTATGGAAATCTTCCACTTTTGAAAGTTGGAAGTATTTATGGAAATTGATATTTTCCATAAATAAAATATTTGATTAGATTCTGAAATTTGTTTCCTAATTTAATCATGATTTGATTTGGGAAATCAAATCTTAAAATATTTTATTTCCATAAGTAGTTTTAATGATTTAGGAAATTGGTTTCTAAATAGATTTTCCTTAATCAAATAATTCCATGAATAAAATATGTGATTAGATTTGGAAATTTGTTTCTAATTTAATTATGATTTGATTTGGAGAATCAAATCTTAAACATATTTTATTTCCATAAATAGTTATGACATATATAAGGAAATTATATACATGACATAATTGTATGCCATGTAATTGCATTAGATGCATAACATTATGCCATGCGTGTCGTGACATGTAGATGTATGCCATGTATGCCATGCCATGTAGATAATAGTTATTTGCATGCAAAGAGGATGAGACATAAAACCCTAACTCAATATTAAAGCCTACACCTTCCATTAATATGTTTAGAACCAGTAGTTCTCGCTTCTTGTTTGGGTTGATGGACTCTCTCCAAGCCCGGCTCGAACCTGAATATGTTCAAACCATGGAATAGTTTAATACTAATATGGTAAGAGTCAGAGGTCAATCGTTAGCTTTGGTTGTTGGACTCTCTCCAAGCTGGGCTAAGTGGTTGAATGCGCTCTAACCATATTAAAACTATTTCGCGATTAATGGGTCGGCTTTAACTTGGAGCATCGATTTGTTGGACTCACTCCAAGGTCGATGTGAAGAGAGGTGAAGTTGGGTGCTATGCATATGATGCATACTTGTTAATGTGTTAACAACCCAATGTATGTGTAAACATTCAATTAGTTGATAGCACATTGTGATAGTTACATATACATGATATGTAATCGGTATACTTGATACCCACCATCATAGCTAAGAATGGCTTGTTGGACTCACTCCAAGGTTGTTCTTATCTATGATGGATATCAGCCCATTCGGAGATGGACCTACGATCTCCCAAAGTGATTTTGGGGTTTTTGAATTCGAAAAATGAATGGGATTTATAAATGTATATTGATGCATTTTTAAAATCATCTTTCTCATATATGCTCGTTTTGTATTTCTAAGTTAATATATTGATCATGATGTCTTTGAATTTGCGCACTATTTTGGATTCGAACAAACTGACTGGGCCTAACTTCCTGGACTGGCTTAGAAACCTGAGAATTGTTCTCAAGGCGGAAAAGCTAGCATATGTCCTTGAAGAGCCTCTTCCCGATCCCCTAAGGACGATGCAACTCTGACCAAATGTTGGTCTATCGAAGCATGTGGCGATTCGGTGGCGAGTTGCATCATGCTAGCGGCGATGGTACCGAGCGAAAGCAGCATGAGCATATGGATGCTAACACTATGGTCTTCCATCTTCATGAGTTGTTCGATGAGCAAGCGAGATCCAAAAGGTTCGAGGTCTCTAGGCTCCTCTTCACCACGAAGATGCAAGAAGGTTCGTCTGTAGTACAGTTTGTGCTAAAGATGAACAGGTACATCGAGCGGCTAGCTACCCTCGGTTTTGTGATGGATCATGAGTTAAGTATTGACTTAATTCTGCATTGTTTGCCCAAGAGTTTCTCGCAATTTGTGATGAACTATCGGATGAACAAATTGGAATCCACCATTCCCGAGCTCCTCAATATGCTGAAGACTGTGGAGCCTTCTGTGAAGCATGAGGAGAAGGCGGTTCTGTTAGTTGATTCCTCAAAGAAAGGTTCTAAGAGGAAGGCAAAAGAACAGAAGAAAGGAAAGAAAAAGGCAAAGAAGGCGGAACCAGCGCAAAAGGGCACTTGCCATCACTGTGGCAAGGAAGGCCACTGGCGAAGAAACTGCAAGATTTATCTTGAGTCCATGAAGAAGAAGAAGGCATCCGATGCCCCATCCTCTTCAGGTATCTTCGTTATTGATTGTCATTCTATTTCCTTAGACACTTGGGTATTGGATACTGGGTGTAGCTCACATATATGTAATGACATACAGGGGCTAAGGAATAGAAGAAGACTTGTCAGAGGGGAGTCAAATTTAGTTGGCAATGGAGCAAAGGTTGCTGGCCGCCATCGAACTTATTTGAAGCTCCCTAGTGGACTAGTCTTGAATCGACAATTGCTATTATGTTCCTTCTCTAATAAAGAACATTGTTTCTATTTCGCTTAAATAGAAATGGTTTCCATTTAACGCTTTAGTAACAATTGTTGTTATATAACTTTGAATGGCGTACTTTATGGAATCGGAACTTTGAGTAATGGCATTTATACGCTTGGACGATCCAAAGGACATTTTCAATATCGGGCAGCAACACGCTGCGGCTCAAAGGATAATCACATAGACTCCTATATGTGGCATTGTCGTTTTGGCCATATAAGCAAGAAACGCATGTCCGAATTACACCGATGGAATTCGGAATCGCTTGAATTGATTCATACGATACATAATCATGCTTAAAAGGCAAGATGACTAAGTTACCTTTTACCGAAAAGGTGAACGAGTGGGAGAGTTACTAGGTCTAGTACATACTGATGTATGTGGACCTATGTCAACTCAAGCATTAGGAGGCTATAGCTACTTCATTACCTTCACTGATGATCACTCACGGTTTGGGTATGTGTTCTTGATGAAACACAAGTCTGAAGCCTTTGAAAAGTTCAAACAATTCAGAAATGAAGTAGAGAAACAACATGACAAAAGTATTAAAATACTTCGATCGGATCGAGGTGGTGAATACTTAAGTCAAGAGTTTCTTGATTATCTAAGAGACAATGGCATATTGTCTCAATGGACTCCGTCCTACACACCACAACATAATGGTGTATCTGAGAGGCGTAACCGGACCTTGTTGGACATGGTCAGGTCAATGATGAATCATGCGACTCTTCCCAAGTCCTTTTGGGGTTATGCACTCGCAGACAATTGCATTTGTTAAACAGAATGCCTACCAAGGTAGTCTCTACTACTCCATATGAGATATGGGCTAGTAAGAAACCTCATGTATCTTACTTGAAGATATGGGGTTGTCCTGCTAATGTGAAGCGGACTGTATCAGACAAACTGGATGCTAAGTCTGATAAATGTCTATTTATTGGATACCCTAAGGAAACAAGGGGCTACCAATTCTATCATCCTGTGGAACAAAAGGTGTTTGTTTCAAGGCATGCTGTGTTTCTAGAGAAAGAGTTTCTCTTGCAAGAAAACAGTGGGAGTGTCGTCGAGCTTGAGGAGGCTCGAGAGACTCAAATAGACATTGATGAGATACCTGGTGAAGCACAACAACCGACAACTCATAGTGATGAGCAATCGGCTGGACCTATTGTAACACCACATCTTCGTAGATCTGGTAGAACACGCAATATTCCTGAGAGATATGGATTTCTCGTAAGTGAATCGAACGACGTGTTACTCATTGATGATGAGGAGCCTACCAGTTATGAAGAAGTGCTGACAAGTTCAGAAAGGGATAAGTGGCTTGGTGCCATGAAGTCGGAAATGGATTCCATGTATGAAAACCAAGTTTGGAACTTGGTTGACCCACCTGAAGGCATAACGCCTATAGGGTGCAAGTGGGTTTTCAAGAAGAAAACCGACATGGATGGTAATGTGATTACCTATAAGGCTAGATTGGTGGCGAAAGGATATCGTCAAAAACAAGGTGTAAACCTATTCGCTCAGAGCTATGCTTAAATCCATTCGGATGCTCCTGGCCATAGCGGCTCATTATGATTATGAGATATGGCAGATGGATGTGAAAACAGCTTTCCTTAATGGAAACTTGCTCGAGGACGTGTATATGATACAGCCTGAGGGTTTCACATCGGTTGATAAAACCAAGGTATGCAAGTTGCGACGATCCATTTATGGATTGAAGCAAGCATCCAGGAGCTGGAATATCCATTTTGATGAGACGATCAAAAAGTTTGATTTCTCACAAAATCCAGACGAACCTTGTGTGTACAAGAAGGTTAGTGGGAGTGCAGTCGTGTTCCTAGTATTGTATGTCGATGACATATTACTTATAGGAAACGATGTGTCAATCTTACAGTCAGTTAAGGTTTGGTTATCCAAGACATTCTCCATGAAAGACCTGGGAGAAGCATCCTACATCCTTGGGATTAAGATCTATAGAGATAGATCGAAACGGTTGCTTGGTCTTTCGCAGTCTACATATATAGACCGAGTGCTAAAGAGGTTTAGCATGTCGGAATCCAAGAAAGGTTATCTACCCATCAGGCATGGGGTACACCTTTCGAAGTCTATGTGTCCGCGCACAGAAGACGAGAGGATTTGCATGAGTAAGATTCCCTATGCATCCGCAATAGGATCTATCATGTATGCTATGTTATGTACAAGGCCCGATGTATCGTATGCTCTGAGTGTCACGAGCAGATACCAGTCTGATCCAGGAATGGATCATTGGGTGGCTGTTAAGACGATCCTTAAGTGCTTGAGAAGAACTAAGGATGCGTTCCTAATATATGGAGAAGGGTACATGGTGATACGTGGGTATACAGATGCCAGCTCCAGACAGACAAGGATGATTCCATGTCTCAGTCTGAGTATGTATTCACCTGGAATGGAGGCGCAATAAGTTGGAAATGTTCCAAGCTTGACACTTTAGCGGATTCTGCCACTAAGGCAGAATACATTGCAGCTTTGGAAGCAGCAAAGGAAGCGGTTTGGATCAAGAAGTTCATCTCTGAACTTGATGTGGTCTCATCAATGATCCAAACATGTGCTTCACCGCTATCATCTTATCAGAGAGATCATAAGTAGGAACGAAATACAAATCGAGAAAATTCCCACTGAAAGGAACTTAGCGGATCCTTTGACTAAAGCATTGCCTCAAAGTAAGTTTGAGGGTCATGTTGGTGCTTATGGTATTGGATACCGTAGCGATTGGCATTAGGCCAAGTGGGAGTCTGTTAGTAATATATGAGAGATGTCCTAAGGCAATCGCCTTATGTATGAACCATTTATATGATAAATGAAGATTCACTATTTGAGTATACATGTTTTATGTATTTGATTGGATCTTAAACTCATTTATCAATGTCCACGATATCACGATACGATTCACAAAGATGAGAGAATTTGTGATTGGATCACAACTAGTGAGTATCTCTACATGTGTAATTGTGATGTATCGAATTATCCTAGTCGATGAATTGATGGATCGGACACCATCAATTCGCTGAGACTAGCACGAGGTATACTCGGTGTATCCAAGCAGCTGATTCTCACTGGCTGGAGACATAGTGATGTCCGGAGTTAATCGTGGATGCTAGTTATGGTTACTAGTTCATTGGAGTGACCAGCCGTAAGACTTCATATGGTTCTCTGCATATATAGATATGTCAATGAAGTTCTTACTGTGGCTTAAGTGCGATGTTCCTTTGACTTGCGGTATTCAAGTCATCTTGATCATGGAGACTCATGCTTTGACATCTTAAGCAAACATCTCCGAGGAGATGTGGACCCGGGATGATTGGGTATAAGTCGAAGTGATCGAAGGTGTTTGAATAGCCTATAAAGGATTCACCACTCCTTGCGAGGAGATGTATACCCATGGCCTCTCGTCGGATTGTTACTAAAGTCTTTGGCCAAAGCATTACATGTTTAGAGTAAAGTACTTCGATACATGTGGAGTAACTAGAATCCGTGAGGACGAGGAAATGATACTTGGGCTAGGTGTGACGTGAGTCGACCACTAGTGGGACCGACACAATAGACCATGTCCCAACCAAGTGGGTATAAGATGAGTGAAGGGAATGGGGCACGATTCATTCGAAGCATCATTTGAAGGGTTTCGTAAATAGTTCGGATCAACCGTTGATCTTTTCGGTTAATTGGGGATCATGATGTACTACTAGGTGCCACTCATGATCGTTCTATAATTAATGGTTAATTATAGACGGCCAACATAAACCGAGAACCTATTTGGTCACACGCACAACGAGTGTAATCCAAAGGATTTAAAACGAGCTTGAGAATGGGATTCTCAGACCGAGAGAAACTATGTTTGGTTTGACCAAACATAAAGCGAGCATGAAATTGTTTCAGTCGCAATGGAAGCGTGGATGGGCTGCGTCTTATGAAGACGTAATGGATGGACCAAAATGGTTTGGTTCTAATCCAATGGATAAGAATAAACCAAAGGGTTTGGTTTATTTTAAATGAATGAACCAAAAGTTGGTTCGGTTCGTTTTAACTTAAAATAAACCATTATGGTTTGGTTTATTTTAACTTATCTTAATGGAGCGGGTTAACGGGCTTTATGGATATGATCCATTAACCATTAAGAGAATTAGTTCTCTATAAAATAGGGATTAAACCCTAACCCTAAACCTAATCAACCAGTTGCCGCCCAACATATTGTGGCCGCCTAACATCTTGTTGCCGCCACCTTGTGGTGCAGCCTTCCAACTTGTTGCCGCGACAAGCTTCAGCCGGTGAACCTCCAGCGACCCTCCGGTGATCCCTAAAGGTTCGCATCAAGGTGAGCTTTTGTCTCCTTGTTTTGGCCGGCGCCTATCTCCTCCACCAAGCTGTCCAGTTTTCTGGACAGCTTCTTCTCCTCGTCGGAGCGCTGCGTTTGGATGACGGTTAGTGCTCGGCAGTGGCTAACATACGGGATTTGATCTCCGGTAATCCTCTGAGGTGGAGGACGAAGGCGATTCGCCAATCGGTTGACGAATACCTCTCCGGAGAAGCAAGTCTTGAGGACTTGTTTTAAGTCCGAATTTGGATTCGGATCGTGATCATCTCTCGATCACGTCGTCTTCAACACGAGGCTAGTAACCCGTACGAAGACGAAGCTCGTGGCTTGGCGAAGTCATCCCGAGGAACTCGGCGTGGATACGGATAGAGACGATTCTTACGAGGATCGTTCCGGTTGATGCCGTTCCCGCTACACGTCATACGAAAGGTATAACGTAGTTTAATTTCCTTTTATTGCAATTTTAATTTACGGTTATGTCTACACTTGTTGTAATAGCATGCGTGTGTTGTGTGTGTTGTAATAAATAGGAGTATTTATTATTTTTAATTGCTTCCGCTGTGCTAATGTTTACGAAAAATGATCGAACACACACTGCCATGTGATCCGGAAACCTTGATGGTATCAGAGCCCAGGTTGTGTTTCGACATAATCGTAAAATGGTTTTGCGATAGTCATAATGTATTTCTGGAAATTTTCTAATTTTGGAAATTTAGAAGTATTTATGGAAAATTTTCAATTTTGGAAAGTCTAGAAGTATTTATGGAAATCTTCCACTTTTGGAAAGTTGGAAGTATTTATGGAAATTGATATTTTCCATAAATAAAATATTTGATTAGATTACGAAATTTGTTTCCTAATTTAATCATGATTTGATTTGGGAAATCAAATCTTAAAATATTTTATTTCCATAAGTAGTTTTAATGATTTAGGAAATTGGTTTCCTAAATAGATTTTCCTTAATCAAATAATTCCATGAATAAAATATGTGATTAGATTTGGAAATTTGTTTCCTAATTTAATTATGATTTGATTTGGAGAATCAAATCTTAAACATATTTATTTCCATAAATAGTTATGACATATAAGGAAATATATACATGACATAATTGTATGTCATGTAATTGCATTAGATGCATAACATTATGCCATGCGTGTCGTGACATGTAGATGTATGCCATGTATGTCATGCCATGTAGATAATAGTTATTTGCATGCAAAGAGGATGAGACATAAAACCCTAACTCAATATTAAAGCCTACACCTTCCATTAATATGGTTAGAACTAGAGTTCTGTTTCTTGTTTGGGTTGTTGGACTCACTCCAAGCCCGGCTCGAACCTGAACATGTTCAAATCATTGGAATAGTTTAACTCTAATATGGTAAGAGTCAGAGGTCAATCGTTAGTTTGGGTTGTTGGACTCACTCCAAGCCTGGCTAATTGGTTGAATGCGCTCTAACCATATTAAAACTATTTCGCGATTAATGGGTCGGCTCTAACTTGGAGCATCGATTTGTTGGACTCACTCCAAGGTCGATGTGAAGAGAGGTGAAGTTGGGTGCTATGCATATGATGCATACTTGTTAATGTGTTAACAACCCAATGTATGTGTAAACATTCAATTAGTTGATAGCACATTGTGATAGTTACATATACATGATATGTAATCGGTATACTTGATACCCACCATCATAGCTAAGAATGGCTTGTTGGACTCACTCCAAGGTTGTTCTTATCTATGATGGATATCAGCCCATTCGGAGATGGACCTACGATCTCCCGAAGTGATTTTGGGGTTTTTGAATTCGAAAAATGAATGGGATTTATAAATGTATATTGATGCATTTTAAAATCATTTTCTCATATATGCTCGTTTTGTATTTCTAAGTTAATATATTGATCATGATGTGTTTGAATTTGCGTTCCATTTTGGATTCAAATAAATTGACTGGGCCGAACTTCTTGGACTGACTTAGAAACTTGAGAATTGTTCTCAAGGTGAAAAGCTTGTGTATGTCCTCGAAGCGCCTCTTCCCGCCCGTCCTAGTGACGATGCAACTTTGGACCAATTGTTGGCCTATCAGAAACATGTGAGTGATTCTGAACAAATGAGTTGCATCATGCTAGCCACGATGGAACCCAAGCTACGAAAGCAGCATGAGCATATGAATGCTCATCGGAAGGCACATAACCCGAGATAATTACCTTGGTACCGAGTAATGGTGAACACTTCGATACAAATATAAGTATCCTCCCCATCGGAGTCACTGCTTTTATTTGTAGGGCTAAAGAGGAAAAAACTATTAATTTTACTCGTCAAAAAGTTAGGTTGACAATATAGTAAAATTAATGGGTAAAACCTCCTCTTACAAATGTAGAAATCGTATACGACCACACTATCGTGGCATACGATATTCTCGGTGTTTTGAGGTGTTGGTTGATTTTAAAATTTTATTGTTTGAGGAATCAATAATTTTTTGAAATAAAATGTTTTGATTTATGTGATTCTTAGGTTTTCTTTCAAAATGACTTTCAACCCACTTGCTGTGATACTGAAAGAGTACAAACTTAATGGACCCAACTATGTTGATTGGAAGAGGAATCTAGACATTTTCTTGACTGCTAAGGAATACAAATATGTACTCCTCGAAGAGTGCCGTCCAAAGCTTGCATAAGATTCTGGGGAAAAGGTGAGAGAGAGTTATAAGAAGTGGGTAAAGGCCGATGAGGTGGCGCGGTGTTACATTTTGGCATCTATGTCAAATGTACTGCAACATCAGCATCAAGCCATGCCCACAACTTATGACATGATGGTCAATCTCAAAAGAGCTTTTCGGACACCAGAATTGGGCTGCGAGGCAAGAAGTCATGTGAAACTTGATGACGACCACCATGATCGAGGGAACACCTGTGAGGGATCATGTTCTCAAGATGATGGCTCATTTGAATGAGATGGAGGTCCTAGGAGCTGAGATTGATGGGGAAACCCAGGTCGATATCATACTCTAGACTTTACCTAGGAGTTTTGAGCAATTTCGCCAGAACTACAACATGAACAAGAGATTGTATTCGTTGGCGGAACTTCTGACAGAACTCCAAGCGGCAGAGGGGCTATTTCATCAGAGTGCTCAGGCACATGCCATAGTGACCCAAAAGGTTTCTACTTCTAAGCCGAAAGGCTTGAAGAAGAAGAAACAAACTGGGGCAAAGGCGGTGGGAGGTACTCAGGGAGGAGTGAAGAAGACGAAAGGCAAGTGCTTCACTTGTAAGCAGACTGGACACTGGAAGAAGGACTGCCCCAACCGCAAGAACAAAGGTATATCTTTTGGTCTAGTCGTTGAAACATGTTTAGCGGTGTTATCTATCGGCACTTGGTTTGTAGATACGGGAGCCACTGATCATGTCTGCAATACTTTGTAGGGGTTCCACGAAATCAGATGACTGGCTGTGGGGGAGATTACCGTGTACGTGGGCGATGCCACGAAGGTGGCGGCTATTGCAGTGGGAGACGTTCATTTATCTTTTGAGAAAAATAAAATTTTGGTTCTTAAGAATTGCCTTTATGTACCTTTATTTAGAAAGAATTTAATTTCGGTTTCTAAATTGTTTATGGATGAATATTCTATTTCTTTCAATGACAAAGTTGTTATAAAAGGGAATAGGGACATTATCTGTTCTAGTACATTGATAGGAAATTTGTACACACTTGAACCAAAAGCTCCCACGATGCAAATTGAAATTAATAACTCATTTTCTAATTCCAATAAGATAAAAGAACCTTCGAAGATGAACCAAACATATCTTTGGCATCTTAGGCTTGGTCATATTAACCTAAGCAGAATTCAAAGGTTAATAGCTGATGGACCTTTGGGTTCATTAGTGGTCGAGGATTTCCCAACCTGTGAATCTTGCTTGGAGGGTAAAATGACCAAGAGGTCTTTTAAGGTCAAGGGGTATAGAGCCAAAGATGTATTAGAAATGGTTCATTCTGATTTGTATGGTCCTATGTCTATTCAGGCTAGAGGTGGTTTCGAGTATTTCATCTCTTTTATAGACGATTACTCGAGATATGGATACATTTACCTGATGTGCCGCAAGTCTGAATGCTTTGACAAGTTCAAAGAATTCAAGGCTGATGTGGAGAAACGTCAAGGGAAAAGTATCAAGACCCTACGATCTGATCATGGTGGCGAGTACCTCTTGGCAGAGTTTAAGAATTACCTATCAGAAGCTGGGATTCAATCCCAATTGACAGCACATGGCACACCCCAGTAGAATGGTGTAGCAGAGCGAAGGAATAGGACTCTTATGTAGATGGTTAGATCGATGATGAGTTATTCTGAGTTGCCAGATTCGTTCTGGGGATATGCTCTAGATACGGCGGTGTACATTCTAAACTTGGTTCCATCTAAATCAGTGCCTTCTACTCCCACAGAATTATGGACTGGGCGAAAGCCTAGTCTAAGACATATTCAGATATGGAGGAGTCCAGCACATGTGCTAAAGGCACATGCTGGCAAGTTGGAACCTCGTTTAGAAGTACGCATGTTCGTTGGCTATCCTAGAGGAATGAAGGATGGTCTATTTTTTAGTCCTAGAGATCAGAGGGTGATCGTTAGCACGAACGCCAGATTTCTAGAGGAAGACTATGTGATAGGCCACAATCCCAAGAGTAAAATTGTTCTGGAGGAATTAAAAGGGGAAGTCACTTCTTTAGTACCACCGGTACAAGAGGATATACCATAAGTCACTGCACCGCGTGTCACAGAGGATACACAGGAGATACCTCGTCGTAGTGGGAGGGTTGTTAGACAGCCTGATAGATTCATGTTCTTAGGAGAATCTTCTGA
Source organism: Wurfbainia villosa (assembly GCA_025175895.1). Classification (NCBI taxonomy): domain Eukaryota; kingdom Viridiplantae; phylum Streptophyta; class Magnoliopsida; order Zingiberales; family Zingiberaceae; genus Wurfbainia; species Wurfbainia villosa. The sequence continues at coordinate 99,548,427 of CM045990.1, forward strand.
TTTGGTCCGTAGCGAACATGAACCTGATCCCTGGACATATGACGAGGCAATCCAAGATATAGATGCAGCATCTTGGCAAAGTGCAATGAATACTAAGATTGAATCTATGGATTCAAATAAGGTCTGGGAGCTAGTGGAACCACCCGATGGTGTAAAAACCATTGGATGCAAGTGGATCTACAAAAGAAAGAGAGGAATAGTTGGGAAGGTTGAGACCTTAAAAGCATGGCTTGTTGCGAAGGGGTATACTCAGAAAGAGGGTATCGATTATGAGGAGACCTTTTCGTCGGTAGTCATGCTTAAGTCTATCCGGATTCTCTTATGCATAGCAGCTCATATAGATTATGAGGTGTGGCAGATGGATGTCAAGACAACTTTTCTGAATGGAAGTCTTGAGGAAGACATCTATATGAAGAAACCAGAGGGATTCATTGCTAAGGGCAAAGAGCATCTTGTGTGTAAGCTTAATTGGTCCATTTATGAATTGAAGCAAGCTTCGAGGTATCCGCTTTGATGAAGTAATCCAGTCTTATGGATTTATTCAAAGTCCGGATGAGTCTTGTGTATACAAGATATGTGAAGGAAACGTAGTGGTATTTCTTGTATTATACGTAGATGACATTTTATTGATTGGAAACAATATCAAGGTGTTATCGGACGTAAGGGTTTGGTTGTCCAAACAGTTTGATATGAAGGACTTGGGAGAGGTGGGACACATCCTTGGGATCAAGGTTATAAGGGATCGCAGGAAAAGGATGTTGTGCTTATCCCAAGCTTCATACATAGACACGATTATGGATCGTTTTAGCATGCAGAACTCCAAGAAGGGTTTTCTACCTTTCAGGCATGGAGTTTCTTTATCTAAGGAGATGTGTCCTAGATCATCTGAGGAGATAGAGGAGATGAAGGCGGTTCCTTATGCTTCGGCAGTAGGAAGCCTCATGTATGCGATGCTATGTACGAGACCAGATATCTACTATGTCGTGGGCATGGTCAGCAGATATCAGAGTAATCCATGACAGGGACATTGGATTGCGGTAAAGCATATATTGAAGTACCTGAGAAGGACTAGAGATTATATGCTAGTTTACCAGACAGACCAATTACTCCCTGTAGGTTACACAGATTCTGACTTCCAATCTGATAGGGATAACAGTAAGTCTACCTCAGGTTTTGTGTTTACTTTGGGAGG